>CM036587.1:92568636-95496136 GCA_020745705.1 Hemiprocne comata
TTGGGACCTCTGGGCGCTGACTGGGGAGGGGGGGCCAGGGTGGGAGCACCCAAGCTCTGCCAGCCGCACAGACTCTTGCTGGGCAAGGGAGACTGCCCGTCCTGACCTGTCCCACCCCGCTGTGATTCCCAGGGGCTGCTGGAAGACGAGCCCACCGACCGCCTGGACACCACGGTGCAGCGCCAAGCCATGCTGGCCATCACCTCCCTGAGGTACCTGCCCTAGCCCCCCAGTTTCGCCTCCCTGGTGCCCGGTGGCCCCAGGAGCACAGGTCCCAGGTGGGGGCATCCCTTGATGGGGGGATCCGAGAGGGAGACAGACAGCAGGTTTTCCCTCCAGACGTCACTGTCAGTGTCACGGGGGTTGAGATGTCACCCACGGTGTGGAGTCAGTCCAGATCTCCAACCCTGGGGTCTGCCTCCTCCTTGCCGGGTCTCAAGAGCACTTTTCTGTCCCTGCAGCAGAGCGGGCCTGCTTCTGCGGGAGAGGCTGAGCAGCCTCCTCCATGCCTGCTTCTCCAGCGTCTTCTGCGTGCCTCGGCTGGAGAAGCAGGAGGGCTCCGAGGCTTTTGTGTACTCCAAGGTATGCCATGGGCTTGTCCACCTCTTTCCTTTCCCTTTCCGGCATCTGTCTGTCATTCCTTTAATTGCTGGACCAGCTTTAAACCATGATGGGGGCAACCACACGGAGCTCCCTCAGCCCAAGGCCCCTTCCTGGGCACTGCAGGGTCATGGCTGTCCTCCTCCAGGCTTCCAGGACTGCCCCCAAGCCTCTGTCCCCCTTGCAGACGCTGGCCACGATGGACAACATGCTGCAGGAGCTGGTACGCAGCGCTGGGGACTTTGCCGTCCTGGATCTGCAGACCATCTTTCAGGTCCGTCCTTGGCACAGGGGTCCTCACAGGCAGTGAGCCCTGGCTTCAGCAGCGTACCCCCCAGCTCCTGGTGCGAGGAAGGGAACAGAGAATGTCCCTCCTTCCCCCCACCAGGCCCCTGCCTCCTGACTGCTGCCAGAGCCCCTTCTGTTCCTGCCCTATGCCCCACCCCCCCAGCCGTCTGCAGCCATGCCAGACTCTACCCGTCCTGCCATCTGGGGATGGACCTGCCTGTCTGGCAAGAGGAGCCCAGCCCTGGGGCTTTCCTCCTCTGCCTTCACCACGGGCCGTATCCCAGAGGCCCCACCCTGGATCCCCAGGGAGCTGGCCAGCCCAGAGGCTTGGGTGGGGGGCAGAGGGACGTTCTGGGGGGAGGAGTGAGTGGAAGGCAGCAGAGGCAGCAGCAGGAGCAGGATGCGGTGACCTGCCTGGCTGCAGCAGGTGGCTGCCAGGGGGCAAGGAGGACACGTGCCCCATCCCAGGCACTGCCCCGCAGCGGGCCTGGCCCTGCCGTGCTGTGCCCTGCCACCTCCACGCCGCATCAGCAGCTTTTCTCCTCCCAGCTCCTGCTGCCCTTCACCACTTCCCAGCCAGGAGAGGTGCAGGAGAGGGCCGTGGCACGGATCGCTCAGCTGGCCAGCTTCATCACCACCTACCCTGAGCTGCAGGTACCGAGCTCCTGGCCTGGGCAGCCCCAGTGCCCCTGAGCCCCAGCACCTCCCAGGGAAGCCGGGCACCCAGTCAGCAGCAGGCTGGGAGCAGGGCTCTTTGCCCTGTCTTGCCCGTGCTCTCTCCCAGGGCTGCTCCGGCCACAGGCAGGAGGAACCTGGGTCTGGCAGCCCTGCCCTGCCCTGCCCTGAGCTGCTGCTCTGGGAGCAGCCAGGGCTCACTGTGTGCCCGGGCTCACCCTGTGCCCGCCCTGCCTCTCTTCCCCCAGGTCTGCCCCTGCTTTGCACGAGCCATCACCCTCGGGCATGAGTGCTCTGAAGCACACCGCTTTGACATGCTGGGCGTGCTGGTGGGGCGCCTCACCTTCTGCATCTGCAACAAGCCAACCCGCCATCAGGCTGCAGAAGCGCTCTCTCAGCTGCACACCTTCATCCTGCAGCAGAGAAGTAAGAGAAGCCACGTTGGGCTGGGTCCCCCTAGAAATGGGCAGCCAGGGACCACTCTCCTTGGGGAGAGAGAGCCTGATCCAAGCTGCCTGCCTGCAGGCTGAAAGGCCACTTCCCCTCGCCCCTGCTCCCAGTGGCCCTGGACCCTCCCTGCGGAGCTGCTCCTCCCCTGCCCGGCTGCCCTCTTTCTTTGCCAGCAACTTTTCTGCCTGCTGCTCTCAGGCCGGCACCTCCAGCTCCGCACTCTCCCTCTGAGCACCCCGGTTTTGCTCCTCCCCAGGCAGGTGTCCCGGGCTGGGTGACACAGAGGTGCTGCAGCTCCAGCGTCGCTGGGAAATGCTGCAGCCCAGGCATGGTCTGGAAGTCGAACACGCCTGCACGATGTTCTCGGTAAGAAGTGCCTTGGGCTCCTGGTCAGAGGGCTCTCAGCGTGAGTGAAGGGATACCCGATGCACAGGGATGCTGGGGACACCTGCTGCTCCTGGGCAGGGGCGAGGCAAAGGCCCCCAGCAAGCTTCTCTCTAGGTGACACATCTCCCTTCTCCTTCATCCCACAGATACTCACGGAGTACCTGCAGCCCTCCGACGGGGTAGACATCATCCTCATGGCCATCAGAAACATGAAAGATGCAACCCCCTACAGCATCCACATGGCTATCTACATGGTGGACACCCTTGTGGAGCAAATGGTCTTCCAGCAGGAGCATGTGAGTAGCCCGTGGGTGGCACAGCTGATGCTCCAGCCCGCTGGGGGACAGCTCCTCCCCTGGCTCCGTGCCTGGCCAGCACTGCTGCCATCTCAAGCCGTCACAGCGCAACGGGAATGGAAGCAGCTCCCCGTGGGAGCTGGGGAAGCGGTTGCGCTCACCCTGCTGACATTCCCACTCCCACCCGTGTCTCCCCTCTAGGTGCGGAACATCGTGTGGGCCATCTATAGCAACGGGCCCTCCATCAGGTCGGTGGTAGCCCTCACAAGCCTGGAAATCACTCTGAAGAGGATGGCAGGCAAATACCCCAGCGAGGTGGTGACCAGCCTGCTGCAGTGCACCCCGACATACACCAGGTGCTGGGCCCACCAGTCTTTGGGGCTCCTCTCACGCGGAAAGGCGACCCCAGACCCTCCTGAGCGACTTCAGCCTGGCCATCCTCTTGGATGTCCCCTCTGACAGAACCCTCGTCTCCCCACAGTGGCTCCTCGATCATGCGTAGGGTGATGCTCCCCGATCCTCAGCTGGCAGAGAAGGTGCTGGAGGACCTGCTCAGCAAGCTTCTCAACCCACTGCCCAAGACCTCCACCGCCACCAAGGACGACCCGTGCTTCCTCTCCCTGGCTGTGAGTTGCTTGATGAGGCCTCTCTGACCTCCGGGGCTGCTCTCAGCTGTTGCAGGCTCCCACTCCCCTTCTGGTCCCACCCCAAGCCTTGACCGCCCCAGGGGCTCGGGGGTATCTCAGTGTCTAGGTGTCTTCTGCAGGCAGCCGAGGCGATAAGGGAGATCCTCCTGGAGGAAGATGCTCTGCAGGCCATCCGCAAGCACGAGCTGCAGAGCGAGATTTTCCCCAAGCTTTTCCTGGGGCTGCTTTTTCAAGTGGCTTTCATCGTGGAGCAGGCACCACATGAGGTGGAAATCTGTAAGGAGCTCCAAGAGGAACAGCTCTATTACACCAGGTGCTCCATCCCTGTCCTCTCATCCCTGCAAGCCACCCAGAGCCAAGCCAGACGTCCCGGTGGGAGCTGAGCACTTCTCCCTGTGCAGGTCTGCCGTGCAGTCCATGAGACTGGTGCTCTGCAAAATGGGCGGTGAGAGAGAGGTGCTGGCCATTGAGGAGCAGGGGGGCTGGGACGCCCTGCTCAGCACCCAGACCCACCTCACCGGAGTGCAGATCATCGCCGGGTGAGAGCCCCTTCTCCCCACACCTCAGGGACTGGGCACCCCTCCCTTCCTTGGTGCTGAGGGCACTTGGAGATCCAAGTGCTGCAGACTGGTGATGTCCAGACTGCTGCAAACCCCAAAGACGCGTGCCCAGCCGGCTCAGGCCTGACGCTGCCTCCTTCCTCCTGCCAGGGAGATAACGAAAAACTCCTGGGATTTGTGCACCACCATCTTCTGCCCTCTGGTAGAGCTCCTCACTGTGGAGGACCCCACCTGGGAGACGGCTGCCATGGCCTTCTTCATCGAGGTGAGCCTGATGGCACTGCTCCAAGCCCCCTCCAACGCTCGGCTCTCCTGTGCTCACTGCTGTGGGGGGAGCTGAGGCAGCGGGTGGGCTCCGCTTGGTACCGTGGAGGAGCAGGCGAGCAACCCGTGTGCTGTGGGACACGGGGGCTCTCCACAATCCCTGCTACCTCGGTCCGGGCTTGGTCTCTCCCCGGCATCCTTTCCCTGAGCTGATGGCCGGAGCCAGCCCCCGCTGCCTGTGTTTCAGATGCTGGACTGCCCCGACCTCGGTGAGGAGCTGCTGGAGCTTGCCCTGGAGATCCTCCCCACATATCTGCAGAGCCAGTGCCTGGGGACGCCCAGCCTGGTGCTCGGAGGCATCCTCAAGCTCACCAAAAGGCCTGACACGGTGAGTAGGGGACAGCCAGGGCAGCTGGGACAGCAGCCCAGGGTGGAGCTGTGGGTGGTGGGTAAGGCGGGGGCTCGGGCTTTGCTGGGCATCGGGAGCTGTGCCGGCTGCTGCCAGCTCTCCTGCCCCCCGTGGCCCTCTGCCCCACGGCTGTGCCGTGCCAGGAGGGAGGCAGCAGTGCCGAGAGGAACAGGCTCCCGCTGCCACCCCAAAGCGACCACCCCGGAGCCACGGGGTCGGCAGAGCCGAGCCCCGGGGTGAAACGTAGCGGCCTTGGCAGGGGCTGCTGGCAGGTGGAGCAGCTTTCCAGGCAGCGCTGGTGGCCCACCAGCTGGCCCAGGGGGGCTGGTGGGGATGGGGACAGCCGAGGGGCTGCAAGGAGCCAGTGCTGTCTGCCCCTCCCTCGCACCCATGGCCGTGCTGGGGAGCCCTGTCTGCCAGGACCTTGCCCTGTCACCCCCGTGAGGCCGGTGTTGGCGGAGGGGGTTTCCAGCCCTGCTGTCGATGGCTGCTTTACACAAAGGAGGCGTCGTGTCTCACGCAGGCACACAAAACCCTCGACCTGCTGCCGTGCATCATGGAGCTGCTGCAGGACGCCGACAGTGACACCAGCGCGGCGGCCCTGCCCGTGCTCGATGCCATGCTCCCGCTGCTGGAGGGGAAGGAGGGCAGCCTCACCGCCCTGGACGTGGCTGAGAAGCTCTGGACCTTCTTTGATGACGTGAGGCTGGGGGAGAGCCCCGTGCCCCCCTCACCGGGTTCATCCATTCGCCTCCCCCTCCCCCCCAGCTTTGCCCCACAGCCCCCAGACCCCATCGCTGCCCTCGGTGGCTCCAAACACCCCACATCAACGCGCCCTGACTCAGTCTCCCTGCCACGGGGGGACAGTGGTGGCAGGGTGGCTACACTCACGCGGAGCCCCAGCGATGAGCAACCCCCAGCCGCCGCAGGGTCTCCCTCCCTGGACCCCAGCCCCAGGGACCCCAGCACGTCGCAGCTCGCTCCCTTTTGGAGCAGGGCTGGCTGAGGCCATCTGGGAGACACCCATCTCCACATCAGCCCCCTGCTCACCATGGCGTTGGGGCTGAGGTCCTCCTCCCCTCTTCCCTCAGGACTCGGCCACGGTGCGGAAGGTCTCCATTCAAGTCTTTGAAAATCTGATGGGGCTGATGAAAGCTGAAAGGAAGAAAATGAAGGCGGAGGTGTGGAACAGCCTGCCTCCGCTGGTGTTTCACCTGCTTGACCAGGACAAGGCTGTGGCCAAGGTGGGATTCCCTGCCCGAGTGGTCCTTTAGGCAGGGCAGTGCCGACACCAAACCCTTCCAATGTGTGCCACCGGGTGGTATAGCTTGCCGAGTCCCTCGGGCCAGTTGGAGCCCCCCTTCTCTGCCCACTGCTGCCTTTCTCCTCCTCCTGCCCCAATGGATGGGGAAGTGGGTCCCTTTCCCACCCAGCTCCCCCTGCACAGCCCCTGGCACGGGTCCCTGCAGCCCCAGAGCCTGGGCTACGGCTCCGCAGCAGTCTGGGGCTACCAAGGTCAAAGCATTGAAGCCCCAACAGGCTTCCAGCCAGAGAGGGTGACCACCCTTATCTTCCCCGGGATGCTGAACCTGGTGGCAGCATCGGCCCCCGGCTTGTGCGCCTTCCCTGCGTGGGCCGGGACAGGCTCCGAGCCCTGCCAAGAGGGGGGACACAGGGTCCTGTGCCACCGGCAGTGGTGGTGACATCTCTGCTGCTCCCCAGGCCTCCCAGGAAGCCCTCCGCAGCGCTGGACAGTTCTTGAAATGGGGGCAGCTGGTGCAGCTGGCCGAGAATGCGCAGGCGCAGCTGATCTGGGAGCGCCTGGTAAGCACAGCCCCGAGCCCCCTGGGAACCCCCCTGCCCCGTGCCCAGCAGGGGGACGGAGGGCTGTGCCCCTGTGGCTGCACGCAGCCTCCCAGAGCAGGCTCTGCTCCAGGCTGTCCCCACCCCCGGGGCCCCAAAGGGGACCCTGCCATCCTGATGGCACCCCAGCGTCCTCAGGGAGCCCTCCTCCCTCCAAATCCCGATGCCACGTGGCGGGAAGCTGGGAGTGCCCTGCTGGGGGGAAGAAGGGTGGCCCTGGCGGGGGGGGCAGCTCCGCACCAGACCTGCACCCTTCTCCCCTCTGCAGCTGTCCAGGAAGAAGACCAAGAACAAGGAGTACCTGCTGCGGTGCCAGGGCTACCTGCAGAGCCGCCAGGAGCTCCTGCGCTGTGAGGCTGTCAGGGTCATTGGTGAGCCACCAGTCCTGGGTCCTGCCCTCTCCTGGGGTCCCTGTGCCCCAGCACAGGACCCGCCCGGCACCTGTTCACCCCCTCCCCTCAGCTGTGGGGCTGGCAGGAGGCTCACCCATCCCCTCCCCAATGCTGCACCCTGGGGTAAGCCCTCCCCAGGAGGTCGGGATGGGTGGCAGGGTCCCTGACACACGGTGTCCCCCCAGGGCTCATCGGCCGGCGGGTGCACGAGCACGAGATGGAGTATGTCAAAGGGGGTGAGTGAGAGCAGCCGGGAGGAGGAAGGAGCCTGGCACGGAGCTCCCCGCCAGCCTGGGCGAGCCTCCCCTCCCAGCACGGTTATGGGGAGGAGGCTGTTTCTGCAGGGGCATATTCCTGACCAGCAGCCTCCAGCCAAGCCACCTGCCCCCTGGCTCCCTCCTGGCAGACACTTCACCTCTGCTGCTTTGTCTCCACAGTCCTCCAAGGTGCACAGAAGGACAGCAGTGCCCTGGTCTCCTCCCTGGCCCTGCAAACGCTCCACATACTCCAAGCACTACGGCCGAAGTCAAGGTCCACCTTCCGGTTGCCACTGCTGAGGGCATGGAGGACGGGGCGGCGCTCGGCCCCCAGTGGTGACGCTGCTCAGCCAGAGCCGGAGCTGCAGCCCCAAGCCTAGGATGCTTGGCAGGCTGGGGTGTCTTCTTTTCCCCAAGTCCGAGAGAAAAGAAGACACCTCAGCCAGCATCCTCAGGCGAGCAGCAGGCCCAGGGCAACACCTGCCCACAGCACTTGTAATCATCCCCCCTGAAGCGTAGGACCACAGCCCCCAGCCCTGAAGTCCCCGACGGCTCGTAACTCCTGGCCCTGGAGCCCCTGACCCTGCAGCTGTGCCCTGCATCCTGCCTGCCGCCACCACGCTCCTGGAGCTGGCAGGACACCGGCGGGGGGGTGTCGCTCGACACCCTGGACCCTGCTGGCCCCTGAATCGTGGCTCTGCCCTCCACAAGGCCTGCCCCCTTCCCTCAGGGCTATGCAGGGGCCAGGGGGACAGTGGGTGTTTGCCCCCACTCCTGCCCTGTCTCCCAGGCAGGGCTGAGAAGCTCAGGGCACAGCAAGGGAAGGGAGGGAGGGAGGGAGGGGAGTACGGAGAGAGGGAGGGAGAGAGGGAGGGAGGGAGGGAGGGAGGGAGGGAGGGAATGAAGAGACATAGGGAGGGAGGGAGGGAGGGAGGGAGGGAGGGAGGGGTATCTTTTGTTATCTGTTGTTATCGATCTGTTGTTATCTGTTATTATCTGTTGTTATCGGTTAAAATGTTTTGTATTTTTCAAATTCAAATGAGTGTTTCTTGTTTCTATACAAATCTAGAGTTTTAAAAAGTCTATGAAGGTAGTTGAGGAAAACTGGGAAAAATATATACTAAAGCAATGGTGAAACTGGGGGCAGGGGGAAGCGCTTGGTGTCTTTCCGTGGGGCGCTGCCATCCCCGCTGCCATTCCCGGTGCCAGTCACGTGCCGGCTGCCTGCCCGCCCGCTGCGGGGAGCACCCGGCGGCTCCTGCCGCCATGGCCTGCCCCGCTGCCTCTCGCCCGGTCCCGCCCGTCCCCACACCCCGGCCCCTCCGCCCACACCGCCTCGGCGCGCCGCCGACATGCCCCACTTCTTCATGGAGATGAGCCTGATGGCACAGCTCCAAGCCCTCTCCAAAGCTCGTCTGTCCTGTGCCTCCTTTTGTGGGGGTAGCATAGGTAGTGGGTGGGCCGCTGCTGTTGGAATGGGCCAGAAAATAATATTAATTTATCAATACAGGAAAATTAAAACAGATGCCGAATACTGCGGCCTTTACTTAGAAAGATAGCAACTCTTAACCAAAGTCTTATTTTTGAACAAAAACATAGCTAAACATAGAATTAAACCCAGGTCGCGTAATAGGGTTTTTTTATTGTTGCAAGAGTCTTTACTGCTTTGCCAGGAATTTCCATCTCAAGACAACAACTTTTCTTAAAATAAAAGAAATAGAAAATAAAATTTAAAAAAAGAGAGAAAAGAAAGAAAATAAAATTCAGAACACTTCCACAAGCACCAGCAGAATTCTCAAAATGCTGCTAATACGCTCACTAGCTCTTTAGTATTTTTCATTTTCTTACAATCTTTCTTTCTTTTTTCAATCTTATTCCATGTCCATACCAGGAACATCACTAAAATTAAACAAGTATTAATACAAAGCGGTTCAGAAAGCATTATGCCCAAGCATGCTTGTTGATATGTCTGTATTCAGATAAATACATACTCTTTTGAAAACCACCGTTTTGTAGTGTGAACTGGATATGAGTTTGTAATAAGAATGTATGGAAAAGTGGACACAAGGATGCAGTAGGACCCTCTCCAAGAGTATAAGACTGCAGTGGCTTCAAAAGTATTGGAATAGGATGATATCAGAATTGCTACTTAATGAAACTGCCCTTCACTGGTAACACTGGTGGAGCTTCCTTTAAAGAGTATGTAGGTCTCCAGCACAAACAGCCCACTGCAGTCATATCACCTTTGGACGCAAGGAAAATTGGTCACTCTAATCCTCTGTACTGTACTGCTACATATGCAATGATTGCTGCATTAAGGGAACTGCATTCCACTATTTGCTCTAAGGTTCTGTCATGGTATTTCTTTGGTCAGGTTATCCCCCACTAAGGACTTGCTGTTAAATCTCAGTGCAATGATTTCTCCACATTAAGTCATCATGACCACAAAAGTCTTCTCCAGTCCACAAGTTACGATTCAAACTATTTAAATTTGCAGTCTTCAAACACCAAGTCTCATGAGTGAGGAAACAGTAAGTCACACAGAAATTTAGAAATCAGAAACACATAGGCATTTTTAAAAACAAGTCATCAGGGATAATGGAAATTGATTCTTTATCAAAGAGCTGTCTAAATTTCTCAGTAAACAAAGACAGTAGAGAGCAGACCTATTCGAAAATCCAACTGTTTTCTCTCAAACTATTGCCATAAAACTTGCTCTGTCTTATTACAATATACCAAAAAAAGCTGGTTCTTCTAGGAAACAAAGACAGGTGTTTCAGTGACTACTTTTTAAAAAAAGAAAGAAAAAAGGGGAAGTAACCATGAAAGAAACTGAGGAAAATTAATACGTCTGCATTAAATAAATCTGCAGTTATATAGCCCATATGTAGGAGGTTTTAAAGGTTTCAACAGAAAAAGCATCAGAGCAAACAAGATATCTGAAAGTAGAAGGAATATCTAAATTATGCAAAACCTCCTTAAACTCATTGGACAAAAAGAGACAAATTTAAATGTAAGTACACAGCTTTCACCTCATTATTTTAGAAAAGCAAAGACTCTGCAAACTACGGAAAAATGAGAATTTTCCTTCAACAGTTTAATGAAGTTGTAATATAAAAAGACCAACATTGGTTGTTACAAACCAAGATTAAATGGGTTTGCTATTCAACCTGTTTCATTCTCTTTCCTGTTTGTTGCATATTTTTAAACTGAAAGGGTTTGTTTTCACCTGACTTGCTTTTTTTCTTAAAGGAGGAAATGCTAAGTCAAAATAGGAAATAAGAATTCACGGAAATCACCTGATGAAAAGACTTGAGTACTTGCCTTCTGAGGCCAAATCCACTTCTGCACAAGTCCCAGGATATGCAGATTTCTTTAGTTAAGTAAGAGAACCCAAACCAGGAAGGATTTCATGTCAGCACATGAAACTGTAAAACTATAACGCTGGGAACCCACTTCAGCTGCTTAAAATTTAAAATAAACACATGTACAATAAAGTCAAGAATTGGAATTGTATGTGCATTTGAGAAACGTATGTTGCACATTGAAAAAACAAGACCATATGAAACAGTACCCATTTCTTTGTGTGTTCCTTAGCATTTATTAATGACAGTGTCTTGAGGCTCTTTTTGTTGACCGAATTAATCTCCCAGATCTCTCAGATGATGTACACAGTAGCTAGTTTTAAGGGATAATTTATCTTTTTGCTTTCTTAAAAGCTTTATCTGTATATATCTATATAGTCATGAGACTAAATATAAAGAAGACACGAAGGAACATGGTACAGCGTATCTACTAAACTAGAAAAAAATTACAACTTTAATCATGGGAGAGAAAATGCTGCCAAATGCCCAGCATCAAACGGGGAGGAAAATCTTCTGACTATTTTACCAACTGATCCTGAAAAGAATTCTAAATTAAGCGATTGTAACAAGCCTTAACAGATTCATGTCTCTGCATCTTCCTCGACTGACCTCATTACTTACTCTTCTAATTCCTTGTTCTTATTCTACCTCAAGCATCTACTGAGAGAAAAATAATGGTGTTTTTCCCATCCCACCATATCCTCTATGTGCCCAAAAGTCTTGGAAGGCAGGAGCTGCACCCTGGAAAACTGAATGCAGGCTCCAATTCAGAAACTACTTGTAATTCTTCAAACACACCCAAAGAGCTCTTTTTCTGACCCGGTTAAGCAAGAAACCTACCTCAAAAGTGGTGACAAGGTTTGTCCTTAAAACCAGAGAGCAGAGCAAGACCATACCAAGGGCTGTGGGGAAAGAGGTGGCAGGGGAGCATGGAGGTGGCTGGCCTGGAGGATGGGAAAGAAAGCCATGTAACAGACTGCACGGGCCAGGGAAACTCATACTGCAAGTGACCTGGCTGCCAGAATGGTTGTGCAGCTGTGCTGGTCAGGGCCACCTCCTCATGCAAAAAGGCTTGGCATCACAATTTTTTTTTTTTACAGGATTGACTAGTGTACTTTTAGGTGACCGTTTCCCACTGTCAACTGCAGCAGTTGGTGATGGTGCAGCAGTCCCCAGTGCATGGGCTTCATTATGTGCAGGCTGTGCACACTGTCACAGACGCTGTGCAAAGAACAGAGGTACCCAGTTCTTCCAGTAGCTGGAAGAGGTCATCATAGTAGCCTTATGTCATGAGCCACCTCACTGCCTTCTATCTAAGATCTTATAAATACAGGGACCCCACCAGCTGGCCCACAATTTGTGGAGCTTTGAGGCCCTCTGATACCACCCATGGTTGAAGCAAAGAGTGCCTGGAGCAGCAAAACAAGTGGCTGTTTACCTTTGCATGGTGCACCAGAGTGATAGTTCAACAAACCACAGAAGAAAAAGTGATACGGGAGGCAGAACATCATCAGTGTCAAGAGAGTGATGACCAGTGCTCATGTGCCTAATGGTGAAGAGGCCATGGAGGTGGATCTACCCAAAGATAAAAGATCCACTTCCATTGGTTCTTCACCTCCAGAATGGCTCACCTGGCACTACCACGCCATGCCAAGGCTCCCCTCCATGAGAACATGGCAAAGACCTTCCAGGAGCACCTGGCCAGCACCCTACCACCAGTCCAGCCTCCATTCCTGGCATTAGTCGAGTAAGAAGAAGCTCTGTGTTCATCCTGCAGGCTCACCTGGAACACCTCTTGGCAACCAACAGTTCTTAGGTCATGGGATCCCTTCTTTTCCATCCTGCACCCCTACCCTCCCCCCTGGTGAAGGGGTGCCACTTCCTCTTCTCTGAGTCCCTGGCTGCTCTGCCAGGGCAACAAGAGTCATGTCTGCAGGTGGGGTTTCTTCAGTCTAAAGACAAGAAGGCTTCCCAATGTGCAGCTGAAGATGAAGCCAGACCCTCTTGTGGTGGTGCACAAAGAATAGCAACAGGTCAAGAAGTTAGAGAAACAGCTCTTCCTTTGGAGACTGCAGTTCTGCCAGGAAGAAGTTCTGGCCTTTGGCATCAAGGTGCCTTCTCGCTGCTTTGCTAGTAGTTCAAGATTAGGCAGCAAACAATTAAAAAAACCCCTGTATTAATAAAACAACAACAAGAAATTGTAGAAATGCTCCCCTCTCTTATTTGGCACTTTGGTGACTACATCTGGACATCTATGTCCCCTCCTGATCTCTCCTCAGTCCAGGAAAGGCACTGGTGAGTGTGGTGTGGGCGCAGCACAGAGCCCTTGAGATGGTGTGATGGTGCAGACCCTCCGCTTACTGGGCTACATTGCAACCTGAATGCCAGCCAACATTGCTCTTGCTTTAGTTACAAGAGTGGTGGGCCCAAAGTTGCTCTCATTTCAATAGCAAGTGCAGTAAGCTGAGACAATCTGGCACCTTCTGATCTTGCCGACTGGGGCAGTGAGTTGAAACAATTGGGTACCTTCTTGTCCTAGTGCAAATACAGTGGTTTGGGGTGATTAAGCACTCTAACCATACCCAGAACTCTGTTGTCTGGGAAAAGAACCTAAGACCCCTCCTGCCCAGATCACAAGTCTACTCTGAAAGTTGCCAAAGACAATCTATTCTGATTCATGACTATCATGGAAAAACACTGACCAAACGCAACCATCATGTGACCTTGTAAACATCAATCCTAAAATTAGGCACTTTGGAGCTCTTCAGGGTCAAGCAGCACCAAGCTGCTACATCATGCCTTGCAAAGGATGTTCATAAATCCAAAGGAAAAGAGTGAATAGTTCACTACTTTTCATTTTGTGAAAAAAAAGTTTTAATTATAGTGGGTAATCAATTTTGCAGAGATCAATTAGAAGAGTATTTCACTACAACTTCTTTTCATGCTGTTTGAAGATCATTAGGTACCAAAATTTACTAACATCTTAACAGAGGTTAGCTTCTGTGTGTAAGAAATTTAGTTTATAAATTTTGTTAAATCTTTAATCAAATCACTGTTTTATCATAACAATTTTTTATTATTAATTAAGAGTTGTTATTAATTACTGCTAAGAAATAATATAAACTAATTTTATTATTGTAGTATCACCAGCAGAGATAAAGAAGTAATCATCCCGCTCTACTCGGCGCTTGTCAGACCACACCTGGAGTATTGCATTCAGTTTTGGTCCCTGCTCTACAAAAAGGATGCAGACAGGCTGGAGAGGGTCCAGAGAAGGGCCACAAGGATGATCAGAGGACTAGAGGGCCTGCCATATGAGGAGAGGTGGAGAAAACAGTTTGTTCAGCCTTGACAAAATAAGGCTTCAGGGAGACCTTATTACCATCTTCCAGTACTTAAAGAGTGGCTACAAAGAAGATGGAGACTCCCTATTTAGAAGGAGTCACATGGAAAAGACAAGGGGTAATGGGCACAAGTTGGCCCTGGGGAGATTCCAGTTGGACACAAGAGGTAAATTTTTCACCATAAGGACAGTCAAACATTGGAATAGTCTCCCAAGGGAAGTGGTAGGTTCCTCCCACATTGGATAGTTTTAAGTCTCACCTTGACAGGGTGCTGAGCCATCTCATGTAAACTATAGTAGTACCTAGAAAGGTTGGACCAGATGATCCTTGAGGTCCCTTCCAACCTGGCATTCTATAATTCTATAAAAGTGTCAATCAACCTCAATCAGCTGTTATTCCAGATCACACCAGACCCATAGCTACATGTTACAGCACTACACTGAAACTTCTACACATAAACGCTTAGTCATTAACCATCAACCAGGTCTGGTATGAGGAGCAGATTCAGCCATACCCAGACTCCTCACTGAGAAGGAGGTTAGGAAGCAAGGGGTTCCACTCTGAACCTCATGGCTCAGTGGGAGGGTCTTCCTCATTCTTTCCCCTGATCCCTGTGCAAATCACTTCAATGCGATCCTGACTCAGTCTTCCCTATCTCTGTATAAATTATTTCCTCTGATCTCCAATTCAATTCCAACCCTACAGGTCCCTTCCACAGACTAAGTTGTCACAGTTTAACTCAGGAGCAGCAATTAAACAAGTGACAACAAAGCTCTGGATTCCCTCCCACCCAGGTAGGGAAAGGAGAGAGAGAGTAAGGAAAGGCTTCTGGATTGAAAACTAAACTAGACAGCTTTAATTAAATACTAATGATCAAAGAAAATATGTAAAATTATATACAAATAAGTGCAGGAATGTGCAAAAACCTTGTCACCTCCCCCACCCCCTGCACTCTCCTGAGCTGTGAGCAGTTCTGAAATGTCCCAGAGCACTGCTGGAGAGAGTGGCAGAGCAGACAGGAGCTGAAGGGAGAGTTACGAGGGTCAGGAATGCACAAGCCTGGGGATCAACAGTGATGGATAGATGGAGTCTTCCCTGGACACCAGCCATGGACTGATGAAAAAGGAAGAAAAAAAGAAGGGCTTGACTCCCGTGATCCCTGAATTTATACCGAGTGCTACATATATATGGATGTAGTATCTCTTTGGCCAACTTTGCCATCTATCTAGTCTGCTCCTCGTAGATATGCATTGTAGATATGGCTCTTCTCCTTTAATGTCCAAAGCAGCAGATTCAAGAAGCAGAACAAAAGTGTCCTTGGTCTCTCAGCAGTAACTATAAAGATTCAGGCCTTATCAGTCCACCAGCTGGAAAACTTGCTGCTACTTTGAGCAAGTATGCTGCTTAAAAGAGTTCACTGAAGAAAAAAAACAACATACAAAGCAATAAAAATAAAATTTGGCTTTATCCTGGCTCAAACCAGGACATAAGTAACAGAGTGAACCTTGCTGTTTAACTCTGTTAAGTTGCACATTTATAAATCTATATGGAAATCACCTTTTCCTATATCTCTGTTGGTGATTCTTCAAGTAACCTTAAGACCTTCTGCTCTCATCCACGACAGATGGTGAGGGGCTGGGGCACACGAGGGCAGGCTGAGGGAGCTGTCTCTGGGCTGCATCGAGAATGAAGGCCCAGGGCTGGACCTGATTGGTGACTTCCAGTGCCTACTGGAAGGCTGTAGATAAGATGATGTAGATAAGAGGTGCTCTGTGACAGAAGGATGAGCAGCACCTGGTCCAGGAGAAATACATAAACCGAAAAGTTTGTCACCATAAAGGCACTCAGACGTGGAACACGTATCCAGAGAGGCTGCAGAGTCTCAATACTTCAAGGTATCCTCATGTGACTGTACAAGGTCCTAAGCAACTGGGTCCATCTGGGACTGCTCTGAGCAGGAGATTGGATCAGAGACCTCCAAGGGTATCTCCCAACCTCTGTCTGTGCTTCTGTGCCCTTTCTGCCTTCCTCATGTTGGTGCCACCCACAACACTGTGGGAAGTGGCCTCTGTCCCACCACCATGCAGGCCCTAACTTCAGGTGATCACCAGTATGTCTATTCCAGAGGAAATTCCATGAAAAACAATTATGACCCATAGCATATACTCTCATAGAAACAGGAGAGAATAGTTGCATCTACTTAGAAACTCAAAGTAACACCCAAGATACTGAGAATGCACACGCTATTAAGGTCTTTCTCAGGACATTTGTCTCCCTGTTCATATTAAAAAAAAAAACAACGTGGCAAATTTGCTTTGGACAATGTATTCTGACATGGCCTGCTTTATACTGAGGTGCCAGCTGTTCCTTATGTTCCAAAACCAATGCCAAACCTGCCACTATGAGACTTATTACTGTGGTTATATATAAAGTGGTAAGTTGTTCCAGGGAGACAGTTATTCCCACTTCAGTTTCTCCTCACTTTTATGGATAGTTGTATTCATGCCAGAGGTCATTGCTGTTATCATTACCTGTAGAGTCTGGATATTTGGTGCAATTATTCCATTTTGCTTTTTTGTGAAGCACAATTATGGATGAAGAATAAGAAGTGCACTAAGCAAAAAGGGAAGCATAGATTTCCGTAATTGCAACAACATTTTCACCTGTGTTAGTTCTGTGACAGGGGCAGATGTTGTGGCAAAAGCTGTTTTCAGAGAAAAGCAGTTTGACTTGGCAGAAGTTCCAGCCACATAAAGGAATGTTCTCCCACTACAGTGATAAGATGACTTGTGACCTTGCAAGAAAAACACCACTTCTCTTCCCTCCTCTCCATCTACATCTTCATGAACAGTCAGCACAGAGAAGGCCTTCAAACAAACATTTGATTGATCTCATCTCTCAGTTGCAGCTTTTCTTCCCCTGTCTCAGAATACTAGCAGCTTCTATGGTAAGTCCAATTACCAAATAGCAAGAGCATCCACAATATCTATACATGTATGATCTACAGCAACTGCCAAATACAAGGAACCCATTCTTCCACCTCTCAAATGTCTATTCACAAACAGTCTGGTCGCTCCATGAGTACATATCCCAAGAGCCAGGTCCTTATTTTGAGTTACATGAAAATCTCCCAAAACCAAAGTTACTACTTCTGTTTTTTTGGGGGGAATCCAGAATATTTTCATGTGACCTACTGTTTTTTATGACAGCTTCTGCAGCAATTTTTGGTTCTCAAGCTTATTTCTACTGGACAAAGTAATGACATTTCAGGAGTTTCCCAAGTGGCTTATGTTTCTCATTTCCATAACAAATAGTGCTGTTTTCTGTAGGTGAACTGACTGGGATGAAGTTAACTTTCTTCAACAGCAGCCCAGAGGGAGCTCTGGTTTACATTTGTGATTAAAAAAAAAAAAAAGTTTATAATACACCAGTGCTTTAGATGCTGTTTTCACAGCACCAAGGCCATTTCAGTTTCCCATTCTGCCACCTCCAGGGAGTAAGCTAAGGTTGGGCAAGAGGCTGTGAGGGAACACAGCCAGGACAGCAGACTCAAATTGACCAAAGAGTTGTTCCATACCATATGATGTCATACTCAGCTATAAAACTGGCAGGCACCAGTTTTTTCCAAGGTAGCCATTGTTTAGAGACTGCCTAGGCACTGGTCAGCCAGCACGGGTTGGTGGGTAAGTGCCTTTGCATCACTTGGTTAATTTTTTTTTTTTTTCCCTTTCACTTATTAAACTGACTTTACCTCAACCCACAAGTTTTTCTTGCTTTTGCCTATCCTGCTGTGGGTGAGTAAGCAAGTGATTTGGTGGAGGCTTAGCCGCTGGCCAGGGTCAATTCACAGCATTTTCAAATTGAGAGAATGTATTTTTTTCCAGAGATGAAAACTGTAAGACTTAATGGAAATATCACCTTAACGGACACTAATAATTAGTAAGTCAGTATATGTCGGCATACATTTTTCAGTCTGGCACAGATTTAGGGTAAAAATGAAAATGTCTGTTTTAGCAGACGCATGATCTTGATCTGCACAACTGTCTACTGTAAATGACTCAAACTAGTACTGTAACAAAGTCAATAAATAGGTATCAAGCATTGGAAGAAGTGGGACATAACATCAGTTCTAAGCTTTGCAGTTTCTCCTGCTTAAAACCAGCTTGAATTTAACCAATTTCATGAATGTACACTGTCACTGAAAAGACTCAAGCTAGCTAAAGAAATCTGTTCCAGACTACCTAGCTGTGGCTCCACAATTAATACTGTATTTTCCATATTTTCTGCAGTCTCCTCACTTGAAATGTGTATATTTGGGAAACATTTGCTGTATCATTCTTAAAACATCAAAAGCATACATAGCATTCAGGTGATTATATCAATATCAATACTGTGTTTAAGTTAGCATACAGTATTCATACAGACTTTACTCCAATAAACAATGACTAGAACATACAGTGCTTGCTTTACTTATGATGCTTTTAAGAAAAGAGATCAAAACAGGGTTTCAGCATGTGTTTAAAAAAAAAAAGACAAATCCCTTAGTTGTCAGGTAAGTCACCATGACTTATTTTTTACTTCACCATTTTTGCATTCTTAGTGTAAAACTTACTATGCTTTCCATCAGAAACTGCATTCCTCTAAGCAGTGAAGAGTTCAGGAGCTTTTTGGATTTACAGGCATACAGACACTAACCCTTACTCAAGAAATCTCTTGTAGCAACATAGTTGCTACATATATTACAGTTTTTTACTTATATTACTTTTACAACTCTGTTATTGATGATGGCAAAGATGTTAAAAAATAAGCTCACTTTTCTTCATCAAACACCAAGCTTTTAGTCTGCTGCAAAATGAGAATGCTTGGCAGGAGTATATGTTTTACTGAATGGCACATCTACAGCATGAGGAAAGGAATTATTTGGCACTTATAGGTATGTTCATCCTGAAAGCCAAATGCATCTTGCCAGACCATCCATCACCATTTCTGCACTTGTCCACAGTGCAGAGATTGGTCTTCCTATTGCTCCATATCTAGGTCAATAAAAACAATTCTTCCTGTAAAATAATTGAAAAATCCTGAGGACTGAAAGTCATACTTTAAATGCTATAAATGACATTATTCCTTTGTCATCTTCTGCAAAGTATGTACTCCCATTCTATAATGATAGCTTTAATTCTACTGAGCTATGTAAAAATTAATTTTGTACTTTAAAGTGTTTGGTTGAAACAAACACACATAATGAACCATATTTCATCCTTTATCAGCTGATAAGGAACTATTTTTGGCACAGGGGATAAACAAGCCCAACAGTACCTGTTTAATTACCTACGATCCTGTTTGGTGCACATACTTCATCCTTTATTTACAAAAAAATCGCAGATCAGATTAATTCTGGTTCACGATACATTGCACAATATATAGAACATATACACATATACATGGTTGGTTTTATGTTCCTCTTTCTATATATTTAACTACTCAGATATTAATGAAATATTAAAATGTAATATAGCTTTAAACTAAGCAAATACTTCTGCTTTAATTAGCTTTTCTGGTAACTCCTAGTGGTATAATATCACATAAATATTGTTCCACAGGGTTGTTTTTGAAAACAGGCAAAGCCTGACTGATTAAATTTCCCATAAAACCTCCCAGTATCAATTAAGTAAAGAAAAATATGTTCAAGTCATTTTAAGTGAGAAAGGGCTGGCCGAAATGTGCTACATCATCAAACATCCAGTGACTTTAAAATCACTTGTTTCTTCTGCAGCCATGACATATGGTTGCTTCATGCACGTCAATCATTTCCAGCAGCTATGCAGCTTTAAATCATACAAGTTTCAGAAAAGAAAAAACATACAGGAAAGTTAAACAGAGTATCTGATCCACAGCACAGCATATTGGTTACTGATGGGGAATTTGTAAAGAGGCAGCAAGGCTCGCACGAATACACAGCTAATGGCTTCTACATGAATTTTCACCAAAATCCCAGAATGGTTGAGGCTGAAAAGCCTGCTCCAAACTCCTGCTCAGGAAATGGCAGCTCTCCCAAGCACCTCTTGCACCCCAAGTATTTTCATCCGTTTTATAGCATTGCATTTGGCACAGAATGGCACACCAAGTAGAAAGTCAGAGCAGAAATATATTAGCTGAGAAGACTGGGAACAGAGGAAATCAGATTTTAATTGGGCAATCCTTGCTTTCAAATCTACTAATGCTTTTCTCAGGCATTGACTATTGTTCTGCACCCAGAAAAGTTATATAATTATAAAGTGATGGCCCAATTTTTCCACTCTTATACTTGGCACAAAGGAGTGGTATTTCTAGTCTATGCAGAAATTGTTGGTCTGATTTAAAGCATTTTTGCAACTCACTCGCAAAACACAGACTGTGTTCTGAACCACTCTCTGAAAAGTAGTATCTCATCCTCAAGTGGGCTGAAGACTTCAGTTTTCACCTCCTCTGCTAATTAAGCCCTAATGAAAGCAAGTAGTAAAAAGCCAGATTTTGAGAGCTATTCAGGAGCAATCATAATTTTAACAGTTGATTAATGAAGTATTAATAATCTCTTTTAGAATAAAGCAGTAAGAAAAAAACAACAGATACTGTTTTCTAAAATATCAGCAGAACCAGTATATACAACTATAAAGTTGTACATACATACTGAAATAAGCAGTTTTGAGCATTTGGAAACTAGTAAAAGGCTTGAAAAGGCACCTAAAATATTTAAATATCCATCTGCAAATAAAGATAAATCTCCAGTGACTCCCCTACACGGTAGACTAACAAAGGCACTAGAGTGTGACGTGGTACAACTGAAATACAAGAGATGGAACTTAGGAAGCACAGAGGATGTACACAGAGAAAGCCATCATGTAGTCCTCTTGTCATGTTGCCCATTAGAAGATTAACTGCAAGTATTTATTACTGCTACAATAGTTTATCATCTCAAGATTGTCATGTTTCTCCTCTTGATCTCATGCCCTGATTAATACTACTAACTTGCTTTTTCTGTACATTATCAACTTGCCTTGCAGTTTCACTCAGGCACTTATCTATCTTAATCATAGGAATAGAGTATGAGCCTCTGCCATCTCCTGGCAGAGACACTGGCTCAGCCATAAGGACTGAGCAGTGCTATGTACCCTGGCCCATCAATAATTACAGCCAGTCTAGCAGTGGCAGGTACATTGGGCAATCAGGGAGAAGCATGTGATCTGTGCAGTGTCATGGTGCCCACAAGCAGGTTTTTAAGGAAAAGTTTTGTTTTTCTGTTAGCATCTCTCTTTTCATTAGTGTGCCTTAAATCAGAAGTAGAGGAGAGTGCACGGGGTGACCAAAGAACAGGTTGTGTGTCTATGCATGCACAACCATTCAGATTATCATCTCTCGTTTTCCATCTCAACCAGGAATGTTTACATGGAGAGTTTCAGGTCATGTTTAAGAAATTAAGCATGCCTTTTATTTATAAGCTTCCCTACAGGACAGTTGTTACTAGCACTGCCTGGTTTAGAGGGGAAAAAAACTGAAACAATGCTGCCATTGGGAGTTTGTCTATAAGATGCAGCCTGGTGATCCCATTACAGACAGGCAGGTGCACTGACAGAACCTCTCTTTTCTGTCTCTCTCCTTGCATAGGAAAAAAAAAAAAAAGGCACACATAATAATATAGGCAACAAACATGCTAAGACCACAAAAAAGCAGTAATCAAGTACATAAACCATATTCAAAGATAAATACATTTGTAACAAGGTACTTGTTCTCTAGTTTATATTATTTGTGATGACATTAAACTGGTCCTTTTCAGTCTAAGTAGATACTAGCAGCTTTTGGGGAGAGATCTTACAACACAAACTCCTAACAGCCTCAGCTCCTGAGAGCATTTCAAGCTAAAGAAAACAGGCAGATCAAGTGCTGTCGTTTAACCCAGTAGGCAGCTGAATGCCACACAGCCAGTTGCTCACTCGCCCTCCCAGTAGGATGGAGGAGAGAACAGCAAAAAAGGTAAAACGTGTGGGTTGAGATAAAAACAGTGTAATAGAACAGAAAAGGAAAGTAAAATAATAATAATGATAAAAGAATATGCAAAACAAGTGGTGCAAAATGCAATTGATCACCACCCGCTGGCCAATGCCCAGCCAGTGCCAGAACAGCCATGCCCCATCCCCAGCCAACTCTTCCCAGTTTTGTTGCTGAGCAGGATGTCATATGGTATGGAATATCCCTTTGGCCAGTTTGGGTCACCTGTCCTGACTGACTTTGTCCCCTCCCAGCTTCTTGTGCACCCTCAGCCTCCTTGCTGGCTGGGCAGTGTGAGAAACTGAAAAGTCCTTGGCTTAGTGTAAGCACTGCTCAGGAACAACTAAAATATCAGTGTGTTACCAACATTATTCTCATCCTAAATCCAAAACATAGTATTGTACCACCTACTATGAAGAAAATTAGCCACCCGCTCCAGTGTCCAGGTATGAAACCTAAGATGAACTCAGGGGACGCAGCTCTCTGGATTGCCTTTTGGACTGAGGAGGTCACTGTCTGGGGGTATGGGACACATTATGAGATATAGGGGAAAAGCATTACGTTCATATATATGGTGAATACATATGTTTGTGTGCATGCAATATGTTCTCAGCCTTGGTACTGGTTGGACCCGAGGACACAGAACTGCCTTGTTTCTATCAGGATGATGGATTAGCCTTCCGCTACCGATTCGCAATTTCCACGTAGCACTTTGTTTCAGTACACTCCTCTCTCTTTCTGCTCCATTTTCGACATCTGTGCAAACATTTTTATTTCTACCAAGCTATTTGACAAGCTTTTATGAAGAACAGTACTTCCTCAATACCCTGTATACACAAAACATAACAGTATCAGTTGTTGCTCAGCCAGATTTGTGCTTTTAGAAATGAAAAACAGTGACTCTATGAAGACCTGCAGATTTAGCTCTTGCAAAAGGCAAAGGTGATAAGAAAGATGCTTATGAGGGAAATGTTATACAAACCTCCACCAGGGCCTTAGAACAAAAGAAATTTAAGATGACAAAAACATTGCCATTACCTCAACAATCAAGTGTGCAAAGATGCTCTTACATCCTGTTGGTTTTTTGTAATAACTGACCACAGAGAATGAAGTGTGAAGCCTGCTAAACAGCCCGGATCTCTCTGTAGGCATTGCTAAATATACTTCTGCTTCTTCAAAAAGTGAGAAAATATTTAAAGGTTACTTAGAAATTTGGAGCTGACTGGGAAAAACACATCACCCTGTATTGTCTTCAGAGTTATGATTTTAATGACTCCTCTCTGGCATTCCTTCCATTCAGAAACTTCAGTTCATCTAATCACAGACCACAAACACCACCACATTTGCTCCAACCACCAACTACATAATTGTACTTCTTCCAGTACCTGAAGGGGCCTACAAGAAAGCTGGGGAGAGACTTTTTCCTAGGGCATGTAGAGATAGGACAAGGGGTAACGGCTTTAAACTGCAAGAGGGGAGATTTAGATTAGATGGTAGAAGGAAATTTTTTAGTGTGAGGGTGGTGAGACACTGGAACAGGTTGCTCAGGGATGATGTAGAAGCCCCATCCCTGGAAGTATTCAAGGCCAAGCTGGATGGGTCTCTGAGCAACCTGATCTAGCGGGAGGTGTCCCTGGCCATGGCAGGGGGGTTGGATGATCTTTAAGGTCCCTTCCAATCCAAACCATTCTGATTCTATGAAAGAGCAAAACAAAAAATAGTAAGATGTCAAATTACCTGTTCTAAGAGAACTGCAAATGTTTAAGACCATGTGCAACAGTGCAGCAAGGCACTGCCCAAAAACCTGTGAAAGATTAAGACAAATAGAAGTGACACATCTTTTAAAGCAAAGAGAGCCTTTCTTTAAACACTTAGTTAATCTTTGCCATATGGAAGAACTTAAAGAAAAACCCACATAGCACAACACACTATGGTGTTTTACAGAGTACTTTGTTTCTCTCGAAAGGTGAAAATATTCCAAAGGACAAAAAGTGACAGAAATTTTCTTTGTTCGCCAGTCAAACATAATACATGCAAAACAAAGGTGTAAAAAATCTATATGGAAACAGATCAGGAATTGATGGCAAATCATTCAATGTAATTACTCTTATGTTATTGAATCATTCTCCTATTTTTCCTAAAAATCTTTTTTTTTTTTCCTCATGCACTCTATTTTCATTAATAACTATAATTTTCCAGGACAGGGAGAACAATTTGTGTGCTGAATACATAGTGCAGATTGTCACTGTTGTTTTAAACCCCAGTCATTTTACCTTACAAAAACCCTTTCCAATGGATTGATAACATTGCATAGAACAGCATGATTTTCCCCACTGATTCCAATGAACAAAACTACAGTCCATAAATCATGTAATTATCCTGGAAACTGTATTTTAAGGAGACTGTCTCAACTGTGAAGTAGTCAACAAGCCTCAAAAAAAAGGGTAGCTCTTCTATAAGGTTAGAAAATCATTAAATTGATGAAAGAATTCTCAGCAGATGACATGCAAACACCTTTAACGAGCTTCACATTATATTAAACCCCAACCCCCAGGTCCAGTTATTTCAAGGGACTGCACATTTTCAACTTTGAGAGCAAATACACCAGAAACAAGCTATTTGCATATAAAACTTTTGCCCAAAAGAAACATATTTTTTAAGAAAGGCCACAAAGTGTGAGAAGTGCTTCACAACAATCACTAAAGCACAAGTCTTGCATAATTCCTCTTGCAGACTGCATTGTTTCTTTATTCTTCTCATCTTTATGGCTATTCTTGCTCCCTCCACAACACATTAACAGACATGACTTAGAACTTGTCTTAATCACTTTCACCACCATATACTTTTAGTTATTCTTATCCTCATAGTACTTACTAGCCATGAAATTGTAAAACTGCAATTTCTGAATTCCAGTGTGACTGACTTGGTATTTTGTCTTCAAATGGAATGCCACAGTGGGTCACACTATCTTCACAGTGGCCTAGGTATCATTATTAATTTGTAGAGGAAGAGAAGTTAACAAATAAGGGGAATATCATCTCCAAATCCAGTATAACATTGCTTCATTGCCTTCCCACTGAATTATTTAAGCTATGAAAAAAACTCCACTTCCTGTGTTTTCACTTGGTCAAGTATCAGCAACACTCTGAAGTATGAAGAACTGAAACAGCCCCAAAGCTACCTCTGGAAACACCACCTATACAAGGTACAGGAAAGAAAACATAGATTTCTATTTCTTTATCATCCTCAGACATGAGACAGCTGAGATAAGGGCACATTTTTTTATGTCATTAGAGAAGTTTTGAAATGGTGGTGTTGCTAGGAGAAAGAAACAATAGAAGCTTGCCCCACTTTTCAGAAAACAGTGTTCTACTAGAGCCAGAGAGCAAAACCAATAATCATTAGTAATCAACTTCTACATTTTCAAAACCATTCATAAATCTACATTTCTGAACAGGGAACTAGTATGTTCTCAAGAGTAGTAATTTTTTGCAAATCCATAAATATTTGTATAGGTATCCACAGATGGATAGTCTTAGAACACCCCTATCTTTTAAAAGCAGGAGTAGATTTATATTAAAGACAACAGAGTCGTTTCTAAAGTGATGTACACTTCACTTGGCAATATGAAAGAAAAACAACAGCCTAGAATTTACAGGAGTAAGTGGTAGTATTCACTTCCATGAAGAAAAAACAATGACAGATCACTGTTTTTTATGAGAAAGCTAGCCAAGGCAGACATTACTCCTGGAAAAAAATAATGCAACAAAGCTTCACACCTACTTCTGATTCCTGGCAAGGTGCTTCTGCTTTTTGGCTTTGGATGCTGGGCTTTCAGGTTGGGTTGGGTTTTTTTCTGAGCTCAGGGGGAAAGCACTTAGGCATAGAGGGTGAAAGGACAAAACATTTACATATCTAACAATTTCCTTACTTAAGGCAGAGAGGTTGAAGATTGAAAAAAACCAAAACAAACACCCAACCCCAAAACAAAAACCTGCTGTTTTCATTTTAAGCCCTTCCTTTACAATATCAGAGCTCCAATGAAAAGCTCAAAAAGTGTTATTTGTAGCCAATACATATTTTTCACGTGGTAATAAAAAAGGTATTTACAAGGAAACCTATTCAGTTTAAGCATCAGAAACAGAAATGTGGTTATTTATAAACAGCAAGCTGTGACTATTTTATTTAGAAAACAAATTCCTACAGCTAGAGAAAAATTAAACAAAGTCGGTCACGTAGCTCCTTCTTAGTAAATACCTACCATGCAGGCAACTGCAAACAAAAATTCCCTCTTATTTTAGTGTTTAAAGTACAATTCAATTTTGCAGAAGAATGGACAAGAGCTGGAAATTACATATGAAAAGGAGCAAAAGTATGTAAGGCCCATAAAACAAAAAAACTGATCTAAACAAAGAATAACAAAAGTAGTTACATGAGGATTTCTCTGTTTTGTTTCCCCCTCTGTCAACTATGGAGTTAATAGCGTACAATTTACAGGCTCATTTGTATTACGATTTACAGGACACTGTTACTTTCCCAGCCACAGTATCTTCAGTGAAATATTTGTTCCCTTTAGGAGAAACACACCTACATCTGTTGTCCCTAAAGATCCTTCACCTCGTGTGCAAAGAGCTAATGAACACACTTCGTCGAGATCTAGTTGGCAGAGTAAGGTGCAGGCCATTTAACATCAGACAGCACACCTTTGTGGAAACAAATAGTGTCTTATATACAACATAGCAACAAAGAAGAAACTACAATACATTACTGGTCAATAATGATTTGTTTACCACCTCTAAATATACCTATGCATCTAAGCTCATGTATCAAACAATTAATTACCTGACTAGTATGCTGATTATTGACAAAGGGGTGTGTATTCTCTCATATAAAATTAGGTAAGGTTATACCTTCAGCCCATCAGCTACCTTTAAGTTCTTACCCAATCTTGTTCAATTTTTCATCCTCTTACGGACCCTGCTTCCAGACAATAGTTAACCCCAAAATATTGTCTTGTGCATCCAACCATGGGATCAACATGGTCACTCAGTTTTTAAATCTTCAGCCCTACCTCCCGACATTACATCTTCACACATGTATATATTTTTAAAGGTCATAAACAATGTCAACTTGCTAAAAGTCACCAGTACAACGACAACATTAGTAATTTCTCTGAATCCCTTAAAGTTCTCATCCCAGTCGCCATGATAATGTAAAACTACACTTTATTAAACAAAACAAAAAAAACCCAACCCTAAACAAACACCAAAAAAACCACACACAAAAATTGTTCCGAGCCATTTGGAATCCATAACCAGGTTTCATTCTTCTCCCTGCCTCTAGGGTCCAGGATACAACATTATGGTTCAGTCCACTGCAGAGACGACATGCTGACACAAAATTCAATTCAGAATCCAAAGATTTCTTCTAGCACATTAGCCTCCATAATTCTTCGATATTTAAATAAACCCTCACTGATAGCTATATGGCATTTAAAGTCAACAAATGCATGCACATACAAAACAAATAGCTACAACTGAGTGCGTCTAGGATAAATTCATGGGAATTCAAGCCTGGCATTTAAAGACCTGTGATGTAGCCTTACCATCAAGTAGACAGGATTTGGTTTGTCGTGGTTTGGGTCTAACACGACAACAAAGAAACAGCCACGTGGCTGCTCACTCAATTCCACATCCCCCCCACACACACACTCTGGGATGGGGAGGACAAAGGCCAACTAGAAGCTCATGGGTCAAGACAAAGGACAAGGAAGGTTCCTCACCAATTAAGGTCACTGGCAAAACAGACTCAACTTGGGGAAAACATCATAATTTAATTTCACACTAATCAAATGCACACAGGACACAGACAACACAAAGAGCAGCACTTACTTACGTTACCCCACCCCTCCCTTCTTCCCGGGCCCAAATTACTTTGTCCCCAGTTTCTCTACTTACTTCCCCCCAGCGGCACAGGGGGACATGGGATGGGATTTAGAGTCAATTCACAGTCTGGTGGTTCCTGACAGTCCTTCCTCCTCATGGAGAAGGATTCCTTAAAGTCCTCCCCTGCTTCCCCACGGGGTCCCTCCCATGGGAGAGAGTCCTCCACGAACCTCTCCTTCATGAGTCCTTCCCACGAGGTCCGGAGCAAGCTGCTCCAGCGTGGGCTTCCCACAGAGTCACGGGCTGCTTCGGGAACAGCCACCTCCCCTGGCGCCAGTGTCTTCCACAGCTGCATAATCCAAGTCCCCGGTAGCAAAATCCAAGTCCCCTCCAGGCGCCTTCAGGGAATGTCCCACCACGTTCCTTTATGAATGCAGGTGGACAGTCTTGCAGGGAAACTTCTGCTTTGGCACCTTCTTCCCCATAAACCACCGGGATCTTCATCCCGTCACTGCCTTTCACCTCTCCAGCTCAGCTCTTCTAAGAGCTTCCTCTGCTCAGGTCTTATCTCAGTTCTTTCGTATGTTAATCGCAGAGGCGCATCTATTGTCTCTCTAATGGCTCCTTGGCTGGTTTTGGAGCTGGGGGGAGCGTCTCAGCTTCTAACCAGAGCCACCCGTGGGGCCGCTCCCCCACTACCAAAAAACCCGCCAAACCAAACCAGCACAGGGTTTTTATACAGTTAATTAATTTGGACAGTTGGTGCATCAAAGCATTCATTCCGTCCTCCCTAAGCATTCCTTCCACCACTTACAAAGTTGTTTCAGAGATTAGAGCCATGCATTAATGAAGACTTCTTTACCTGATAACACAGCCATTAACATGTCTTGGTGCTAATTACTTTTGTCATTAGAAAACAATGGTCTATGGCTACAAGTTTTAACAGGAATATATCAGCAAAAATGACTGTCATCTTGTCTTAAGCATACAACAAATGGAAAAGCTTCACAGAATGCCACAGGGTTTAGACCCTGTTGCAGGATTCCAGTAGTGACTATTTTACAAAATGTAGAGATGAATAGCAAGTAATCTAACTCCTTGCTATAGAATTTTCAAGACTAGTTATTAACTTACCTAAAGGATCTGCATATAATACTAAGTTTTCTAGGATTATATCAATGCACTTCATATCATAGAATAAGGACTTCTAAAGGGAAATTATTTTAAGAAGTATTGATTTTGGTGGTGCATAATGCAGTGGCAGCTGTGCTGAATGGGAGTTTTTGAGTGCCTTCTATGGACTTTGGAATAGATCCTTAATTGTTTTTCTGTTATCATTGTGACTTTTATTCAACATAGCATTGCTACAGGCTGAACAAATTAAGAATGCACACAGGGAACTATATACCACAATGTAAATGGACACAAACAATAACCACAGTTAAGGGTTCAATTCAAAGCACGCCAAACCAATAACAGAATCTCACATTTTCAAGAAGCAATACTGACAACCTACAATACTCAATAATTAGGGACTGAGAGGGGAAAAAAACCTCTTCAGTTCTGTTTCTACAGCATGATCAATACTATACAGTCAAAATCACACACTTTAGCTTACTCTTACAGTAAGCCTACAGAATAGGCTTAGTTACTTAGTCGAATTTCACAAAAAAAAAAAAACAAAAACGAAAGTGGCTGAAAAAAAACACAGTGGCTATAGTGTAACCTTGACGTTTATAACTGCTTTTGGAAGTATAAAACTGGCATTTTTACAGTCTAGCATCAGTTCTGTAGGACACATTTTACATTGCTTTGCACTCAGAGCATTCATTGGCTTCCAGGTGTTTATCAGCATGAAACACACTGGCATGATCTATTTGCCTGTCCCAGAACTTTTGAAAAGTTACAAATTAACATGAACAGATCAGAACAGACCGAATAATTCTCTACAATTTCAATACCCATATCTTTTATGTAAGATACAGCCCAAAATTAAGAATTTGTTGGAGTAGGCAGACACAGTGAATCTTGTATATAAGAGGGCAGCCTTGTTTTTGATTACAATCACCAGGCTTTGCAACCTGAACTTTAGACCAGAGGCGAGTGAAGATAGAATCAGCTAACCTGTGGTCCAAAAGGTAAAAGGGAAGATACTGTATCTTCTGCCTTGAAGGACAAGGACTCTTTTTTATTTTGTTCTGAAGTACAGCATGGAGCAAGAGAACTCCTTAAAGGGAAAAAAAAAAGCAACAGGATAAGAAAGAGAAAAGAAATGAAAACACAGCCAAGAAGGCAAGCATTACTCAGTCTCCATGCTAGTACCAGAACTACTTTGGCCAAAACCTTCCCATAACTTACAGTCTTGGGCAGACACACATAATGGAAATTTTTGCCTATGTCAATTCAACATTAAATACTTGATATATATAAAATGCACAAAAATGTGTATTAAAAAAATCCCACAAACAAAAAAAATGTGGCAGGTGTTTTTTTTTCTTTAATGTCCAAACCCTGCCAGTAACAAGTCTGGATGCTTGTGTAAACAAATACCATACTACATTTTCACTTATGTGATCAAGCTCTTACTCCTTAGTTGGGAAAAGCTATTCCTTCCTACTCTTACTATCTCAGGTTTTCCCTCCTTTTCTCAAAACCAATCTATTAACTAATTTCATAAAAAGCTTTTTTTTTGTTTGTGTATTCTGAGAGTCTAAGTTTTGTTCACTACACTGCCAGTTTATGTAATATTGACATTCAGGAAATCTTAGTGCCCTTCAAAACTCTAAACAGCAAGAATTCTTTGTAATCTTTCTAGGAGCTTATATGCTCTGTTGCAGATGTTCAAAAGAGTGGAACAGCCACTGTAAATGAAACTCCAATGCTGGAGAGGGTAGTGAGGTATTTTGTATAATCTGGCATTTTACCCACCTTTTCTCTCCTCAAAAAGCCAAGGCCTCAATTGTCTTTCCAGTCTCTCAGCATTTCATTCTCTTACCCCTTCCCTCATGTATTTTATTAATCATCTCTGCAATCTCTAGACAACTCTACAATTTCTGCAAGTAATCTGAAGCTGTTTGCCTGACTTCAGGACAGATGCAGGGACTTCCAGAAGTTTATTAAAGAGCCCTAATCCACAAGGTAGGGGTTGAACCTTATCACAGAGGGTTTTGATTAAACTTTAGACCTTTAGCTCGTACATTGAGGCAAGACACATGACAGCCCAAGAATAGTTGTTGGGGTTTTTTTTCTATACCAGCCATTTTACTCCTTCTTAATTGATGAAAACTGTTTTACTGACATTGAACAATCTCATTGTTTCAATAAATAAAAATAGCTCAGAGGCAGCAGTTAACAGTTACCATCAAAGCCCTTAGTACTTTAAACAAAACAAACCAAAACAATCTACCAAGATTGTATGTACTAATGGCCCTCTTAGCTTTCTTATTGTTTATTGTCCAAATGCCTAATGGTCAAAGCACATACATATCCCAGAACACAACCTACTTTATTTGCTATTCTAATTTGACACTGAAAAATATGACAAATTTTACTTCCTAGATCTCAAGAAGCTTTAAGTCTTTTTCCACTTCTCCCTTCATTTGCAGCTATCTTGGCCTTTGTCCTGTCTCTCTCAGTTACCACTTTGCCTACACTTTTTCTATTTTTAGCTTATTATTTTCAAGCTAGCCCTTTCTTGCCACATACCTAATCCCAACGGACAGCTTCCTTTTCTTCCAACAAATCTTTATTCTAGACGCACAAGTAGTCAATCAATTCAGATAAATGCAATACCATGTACTGTAAGGACATTTCTGGAAGGAACTAAACAAAACAGGTCTTGAGAAGAATGCACTTTTTTGACAGTGCAATACAGTCAATGGTCAATATCAACATACTGTATAAAAGGCACTGCACAATGAAACCTGCTCACTTCAAAATACATCCGGTGCCTGTTCTTAAAAGTTCATTTGTCCCAGAAAAAATTGTTTTATTTTATAACATGAAAATGGACCGATAGTACATTAAAAGGAGCCAATAATGCATCCTTCTGCACAGTACATACACTGTCAAGTCTATACTTGGGGTGTTCTGTTGGTTTGTCTTCATGAATTCCAGTGATTTACTCAGCACCCTTCTTCCAAGCACACTAACTTGACACACACACTTTCCAAGCACACTTCTCACCATTACTGGATGAAGTCAGTATGGAGAGGGTATTTGTTTCAAATACAGCATTTATGTCTTTATATTTGAATGCAAGAAATTATGTCACTGGAAAACACAAGGCACAAATCACAGTTCTTCCAGTAATACCTATTAGGAAGAGAGATTTTTTTTTTTTTTGTTATTTCCTTTGATTAAACAATAACAACAACAAAAAAAGATCATTAAAGTATTCAGTGAACACCTGGAATGCACATAGGTGAGGAATCACCTGAAAACTCCCATGTTATGACCCATGAGCCCCAGATTCATATAGCCCCAGAAGTAGTCAAGATAGATGAGGAGTTTGACATAGCAGATGAGGATTGGGTTAGGGATCAGTTGAGTAATCTGGACATCCATAAATCGATGGGTCCAGATGGAATGCATCCAAGGGTGCTGAGGGAGCTGGCGGAGGTCATTGCTAGGCCACTCTCCATCATCTTCGGTAAGTCATGGGTAACAGGAGAGGTGCCTGAGGACTGGAGGACAGCAAATGTCACACCAGTCTACAAGAAGGGCAAGAAGGAGGACCCGGGTAACTATAGACCGGTCAGCCTCACCTCCATCCCTGGAAAGGTGATGGAACAACTTGTTCTTGTCTCTATCTCTAGGCATATCAAGGACATGGGGGTCATCAGGAGCAGTCAGCATGGTTTTATCAAGGGTAAATCATGTTTGACTAACCTGATAGCCTTCTATGAGGAGATTACTAGGTGGATAGATGATGGTAGAGCGGTAGATGTGGTTTATCTGGATTTCAGTAAGGCATTTGACACCGTCTCCCACAGCATCCTTGTAGACAAGTTGATCAGGTATGGGTTTGGTGATCAGGTAGTGAGGTGGATCAGGAACTGGTTGATGGGAAGGAGTCAGAGAGTTGTAGTCAATGGGGCAGAATCTGGTTGGAAGTGTGTGACTAGTGGAGTCCCTCAGGGGTCGGTACTGGGACCGATGTTGTTCAACATCTTCATCAACGACCTGGATGAGGGTATAGAATGTACCCTCAGCAAGTTTGCTGATGACACTAAGCTGGGAGGAGTGGCTGACACACCAGAAGGCTGTGCTGCCATTCAGAGAGACTTAGACAGGCTGGAGAGTTGGGCGGGGAGAAACATGATGAAATTCAACAAGGGGAAGTGTAGAGTTTTGCATTTGGGGAAGAACAACACAATGTCCCAGTATAGGTTGGGGGCTGACCTGCTGGAGAGCAGTGTAGGTGAAAGAGACCTGGGGGTCCTGGTAGACAGGAGGATGACCATGAGCCAGCAATGTGCCCTTGTGGCCAAGAAGGCCAATGGCATCCTGGGGTGCATTAGAAAGGGTGTGGTTAGTAGGTCAAGAGAGGTTCTCCTCCCCCTCTATTCTGCATTGGTGAGGCCGCATCTGGAGTATTGTGTCCAGTTCTGGGCCCCTCAGTTCAAGAAGGACAGGGATCTGCTTGAAAGAGTCCAGCGCAGAGCCACAAAGATGATGAAGGGAGTGGAACATCTCCCTTATGAGGAAAGGCTGAGGGAGCTGGGTCTCTTTAGCTTGGAAAAAAGGAGGCTGAGGGGTGACCTCATCAATGTTTACAAATATGTAAGGGGTGAGTGTCAGGGAGATGGAGTTAGGCTCTTCTCAGTGATGACCAGTGATAGGACAAGGGGTAATGGGTGTAAATTGGAGCATAGGAGGTTCAAGGTGAATATCAGAAAAAACTTCTTTACTGTGAGAGTGACAGAGCACTGGAACAGGCTGCCCAGGGAGGTTGTGGAGTCTCCTTCACTGGAGACATTCAAAACCCGCCTGGATGCGTTCCTATGTGATGTGCTCTAGGTGACCCTGCTCTGGCAGGGGGGGTTGGACTAGATGATCTTTCGAGGTCCCTTCCAACCCCTATGATTCTATGATTCTATGAAATTCAGTTCACTCAGCATAAAAATATTTCAAGTCTTCTGGTCCCCACTGAAAAATAATTAAGCTAATCATGAAAATTACTAATGATAGCTATTCTATGGCATGGTTACATTAGTTCTTCTCATGACAGAATTCAAATCCCTCCATTAAATCTGAGGTAGTTAAAATTCCTTGCCAAGACAGTGAATCTGAAATTACTTCCTCCTGAATGTGGGACTATAATGCAAAGGGCTGATCCAGGCTTTGATGTTTGCTACATCTATATTTCAGAGCAGAAAATCAGATCAGTTTCACAGGCACAAACAGATTCAAGACATCCTTTTATTAGGAAGCAAGTCATAGCTCATGTTTAATACACTAAACACACATAATGGAGCAGCCATTAAAAACAAGGGATTTTTTTTTTTTTTTACCTTTTCCTGAGTAAGATTTAAAATTTTATAAGGCTAAGTAAGGTGCCTGAACAGGAAGACATTGCTTCCACTGAGATGATTGAGCAACTAAAGGAAACAAACACGATTTTTTGTCAGCTCTCATTATTTCAAAACTGAAAGCATTCTGTTATAGAATTTTCAGCATCAACTTCTGTAAAATTTTACAATTTGGATATTGCATTTAGAAGTGCTCTTTTAAGGCTTTCATTTTCTGTTTGCTTTTTCTTTTAACACTAGTTCAACTGTCTTAGTAGAAGATGAGTTTGGAGCTCCACCTACAGGTACAAATGTAAAGCTCTCTGTCCCGAACGGGGCATGATAGCAGACGAGATGTGTAAGCACAGAACAAGATTTATTGCAAACAGCACCGGGGTCTTAACTGTTTTAAAGACACAAGCACAGTCAAACTGTGGGGAAAGTGATCGGAACAGAAGCTGAAGTTAGAATGCAAAAGGTATCTGAACTATAAAATGTACTATTGGTAGTCAAATCAATCAATAAAGGTTAACCATTTCCATGTTAGAAACTTAATACCAAGTTTTATACTAAAACTAGAATGTTAATTATTGACTTTAAAAAGATCCTAAAATCGCAAAATTTAAAACTTAATGATGAAAGTTTGCTTAATGTTAAATTAACTAGTAAAGACAATAAGGGAGTTAATATCTCTCATCCTCGCATGGCCACAGCTGGGTGTCCCTTTGTCCAGTCCTTAATTCTCAAGAATTGATCTCTGGCAGGCATCCCTGCTGGAGAGAAGGTCCAGCAACCTCCTGGAAAAGTGTATGGGAGTCTCCCTGATCAAAGATGGGACCAGGCTTTTATACAGTAAAGTGGATCGACCGCTGTCGTGTAACTATTTAGCTGTAACGCCAAAATCTCTCATTGGAGAATAAAAGGAAAACAGTGGGGAAAAAACCCCAAGAAGTCCCTTTTCTCACCAGGCAAACTCTTTTGTTTATCTGTTCATTCTTATTTTGTCTCCATTTCAGGCCTAGTTGTAGCCAGGCTGGGCTCCATGTTCTTCAACACCAGAGAACAGCCGTTATGAACATCAACTTGGCCTCTGTAACTTTCAAGGTTGTTACCAGGTCAGAGCTTGCTAGGCCCTTTCCTTTCCCATAGGAATCTTTTAACTCCAGGCCTGGGCATGTAAAACTGAGAGACAAAAAGCAATTGAATAATAGGGGGAAACTGAAGTAGGCATATTAAGACATGGAGAGTCCTGCTACACTCTCCTTGAGAAATGTGACAAAGGCTAACTAACCAAAGTTTCCCTTTAAGCAAAAAATTAAAGGAGGCAAGTTTATTGATTGCAGTGAAAACAGAGCAAAGGGAGAGAAAAATCACAGTAAATCCAGAACCAGCAGCAGTATATCTCTGCCTCTACCACCCTGAATGTGAGCTAATTACACTCCCAGGGTTATAATCTTGTGGTTACTGCACTAACACAGCTACAGAGCTGCAGCCAAGTGGCTGCACTATTAGAGCACTCAATTGCATGGACCTGCCTCGGGTATCTCTCTATGGAATCCCACTACAGCCCAGCAATAATAGCCTCAGACGTTGCCAAAAAGCAGGAGCACAAATGAGAGTTAGTTTTTCCTCTACATTGCAGTTGTCTTTTGAGCTTTCAGAACTCAGTAAGTTCAAAGAGTCACAATTAAATACTGTAATTTTCCCTTAGCTATCAAGCCTAGACCTTTTCAGTGGAGAGTGGAGCATGTCAATGCTTCTGCTCAGCTCCTGTGCTGTGTACCTCAACATTACAATTTTTCTATTTGATCAAATACGTGCTTTGTAGCTCCTCAAATTAAATCTAGTTGTATTAATTTAATTTGCATTCTTATTACACGTGCAGCAAACCTGCTTCAGTTATTTTGTTAATAAAGATGATTAAACAAAGAGCTAAGAAATAATTTGACACGAGTTCCGTTGGAAAGAAAAAATAAACCAAAACTGGTATTTGCCTAAAATCAGCTCTAACGTGTCCTGTTATAATTTTTTTTTACTGTTTCATGCTGTGCTCATAGCAGGATGAACTTTCAGGTTCAAGACAGTGTTCACTCATGCAGCTGACTACTGCATGGACTTGAGTAGCTGTTGCAGCTTCAGAGTTCTGAGGTTCAGTATTTGTGATGAGTGAGATTGCTATCAGTAGAAGTATTAACCCTGCTCATGGGTTTGTTAATGAATGCAATTAGTGAGAAAGAACATGCAGCAGCTAGACTCTGCCTTCTTCTATGGCATTTAGCAAAAATGGCATGATATTTTATTGGTTTACCCTTTTATTATGCTACCAGTTGAGCATACAAACAAATTCGGGCCTTGGCTGAGACTTAGCACCATTTGTAAGGTGCTAGAATCTGTGGGCAGAACCTCTTCACTCTCCCAGTGTTTGTTCTACTCTCTTGCACCATTTCAGAAAGGAAGACTACATGTACATGAAAAATGCCCAAGTGAAAAGTAAGGCATCTTCCTAGTTTCTCTCTCCGTGAATATGTTTTATATACAATTCACAGATGTTAAATTCAAGAGAGTTATCTGGTTCTTCATTTTATGCTCTTTCTTCTGTTAACATCCTATGCTTTAGAATAGGGAGTTTCTAAACTTACAGACTTAAAAAAAAAAACCACAAAAAAGCGAACAGCTGCAGAGAAGACAAAAGGAAGGATGTGGTCAAATGCTCAACAAAACAGAAACAAACCAATAGAATCAGGCTTCAACTAGCCACAGATTGAGGCTAGACAGATGAATTTTTAAAACATGCGATTTCAAATTACAGTGGCAGATGATGAGAGCAGAGCAAAGACTCCTTGTCACCATGCTGAAAATGATGACACCCTGAATCAATGCTGCCTTTTCCAATTCTATACACTGCTACTCAACGAGCAAAGGAAGGAGAAAAATTTAAGCACTTCACATCATTTCCAAAGGAAACATAATTTTGAGTGAAAAATGTGAAAGTGAAACAAGAAGTGTCTTCTCATCTAACATATCTTACCTCTACAGGGCTGCTTTAACTTTCTTAAATGATTAATTAATGAGGTATTCAAAGATATGTCGTTCAGCTGCAATATTCTAGGGATACACCTGTGGACTTTCAACAGCAAATAATAATTTCAATGCCCGGCCATTGTTACCCACTAAATATCACGATAGGAATGAATAATGGAGATGGAAGGCAAGAACCACAAGACACAATGAAATCTACTGGAATCTATGCAGGAGGAGCAAAATTAGAGTCACAGGAGTGCTCCAAACATCGTCAGAAAAATTACCAACATATTGAATGGAAAAACAGGGGAGGGAAGATCACACCAGCTGAGACTGCTTAAAGCAAAAATGCAAAACTGTACATTAGGACATTAACAAAGAACAAAAAGAAATCAGATGGAACTGGTGAGAGGATCAGTGGAAATTCTTACACTGACACAACCCAATGACCATAGAAGGAAATCAAGCCCAAAAAAATTGAAAAAACGTTCTGTAATAAAATTATGGTAAGGACAAAGCAAAAGGAGAGACAGGCAATCAACAGCTAACTAGGAGTACAGTAACCATTCAGTATTGGAGCAGAAAAAGCAGAGAGCTGGGGCAGGGTGACAAAGTTGCAACGGAGAACAAGGAAACAAAGGTAACAGTGAAAATAGATCACTATGGAAGTAGGACTTAGAGCTGTAGTTAAGTTCTAAATTGTAGATTAAATACATTAACAATTTGGAGACAAAACTTGTGTCACTTACAGAATAAAACCTCTGAAGTAGCTAGTCTTTCACTTCTATCAAGTGATGGATAAGAACTGTAGAACTAGAACATGGCACATTGAAGTAATTCCTTCTTTGCAATCTTCCCTTCTTTTTCACATTTAGTATACAGTACAGGTCCTCATAATTAATTACAAATTACTTCCTTAATTACTCCATGCATACCTTGCTGACAGAAAACAGCTAAGTATTAAGTATTCAAGGCCAGCTGGAAATAGGCTTTGAGCAACCTGGTCTAGTGGGAAATGTCCCTGCCCAATCAGGGGGATGGAACTAGATGATCTCTAAGGTCCCTTCCAACCCAAACCATTCTATGGTTCTATGATTAAGATATTAAACTGATATGCAGAGAAAAAACCTTACATATCCTGGAATCACAATTCTTTCTTTCATGTGCTAAAATACAAACACTTTCCAATTTAATGCTGAGTGCAGCAACAGATTCAGTTTTCTGAAAACAATTTAGAAGATCTGGACCCAGCTGAAGCAAAATTGTACATGATATTCAGCCCCCATGTCAACGAATGTCTGAAATCATAATAAAACAACTTTCCTACTGCAACTATGAAACATCCTTCAAATATCCTGAAGACTCAACAAATGGACTATAACCATTCTAGAGCTAAATTGGGATACTGATGCACAGATTTCTGTTGTTTCATTTAATCTTACAAGTTTATCTAAATATTATTATTTAGACCTTCTGGGGAATTACACATGCATGCCTTCTTGCTATGTATGGTCTTCTGCAAATGTACTTTTAATTGACTAATATAACTCGTTCAACCTCTTTCAAAGTTGAATTACTTCCAAAACACACATTTAGCAGTTTTATTTATAAAGGCAATCATATTACACAAAGCACCATTTCTTAAAAATATGCTTTATTGTAGAGCTGAACATTTTCTTTTTGAATCTGTACAGAATCTTCCTACCTGCTGTGCTTCATTACACAGTCCAAGGTTATCATGGAAACAAACAAAAATGAAGTTACCTCTTCAACTGTGCAGAAACTTGAATCAAAAATGGCAAAGTTTTCTTTCCTGAATATTGTTCACTCCCTTTTTCTCCTCCCTTTGCAGATTTCTGATCAGTTAATATATTGATCCAAATCACCATCATGACACTGAAGGAATGTTAATGTCTGTGAGGTATGAAGGCTTTGCAGCACACCAATGTAAGTAATTGGACTGTAACAAATCACTACAGACCGCACTGAATAAACACAGCAGACTGTGCCCAAGTATCAACTATTCCATCTTGGCACAACATAGCAGTAGAGCTGGGTTTACCAGCTGCTCTCTGCTGGATTCACTGGAAGTAGAAGTAGTGTTCTTTCATTGGTTAAAGCCAGTGCTTCCATCTTATATTACCTCTTCATTTCCAACACAAATACTGAAATCATCCAAGACCCTTCCATGCAAAGCAGCTATTCTGTACAGGTAAAAAGTCCTCCCAGACTAGCAGGTCTGGGAAAAATAAATTTACCCTGAGCGAGGACCAGATGCATTAAAGCAACAATCACCAGGTTACTGTTTCATACAGAGAGGAGCTATTAACAAGGAAGGATGAAGGATAGTGGGTACCAGACTTGATGTCAAAATGCCTTTTGACAAAACCTTTGGTCACGGACTTGTTGATAATTGAAGATCTCTCTCCTTCCAACAGAGCTTTATACCTCTCGGTACTGCACATGCAGCTACTGAATGCATTAGTAAGACACCAGCACAGCCACTTTCTCCTAGAAAGAGAAAACTCTCCCTGCCAGTCATATCTGAGAGCTGATGGTTGGAAATACCTTCCAGCTATTCCAGTGCAATAAGACAATGTAGATTAGATGTTTGAAAAAACAGCAGACGTGCCCTTAAAGCCACTGACAGCACACATGGGAAGGAGTTTGCAGTTTTCATTACTTTGTGTTTCAACAAGTCCATGTTCGAGTGGTACACCTCAGTTGTATAGCCTGTTTGAATACAAAATCCTTGGTGGATGCAGTCAACAGCAGCCATGTTTACCTTCTAAAACCTCTTTATCCACATACCTTTACTAAGGAGCACAAAACCTATATTCCTACAGGGCTAACAGCAGTGACAACTCCTGTGAGGAGGCTAACTCCAAAACAAACATTATACAGACACCAGCAATGCATTGGGAGACTTGTGGAAGATCTATTTGATGAATTACCTACTTTGAGCAAGGTCTTGTGCCTAAGGCATGAGATAACCATATGTTAGCATGAGTGACTGCTATATAACCCAAAGGTATTAAAAAACTTAGGGGAACATGCTGGAAGATTCTGGATATGCACTGATCCTGGATAAAGTTCCTAGATACATGTAGCTAAATATGCTTTGGTGGGCACTAAGAGAGAGCATTCCTACCTGTCAAAACAAGACAGATAGTTTTGATTTTTTCACACTAGATGTAAGGAGCCACAACACTGGGGTGAGAGTGAGTCTCTACACCGATGGGATCTGAGCAGCATCTAGTGGCTGTCCACCAGGGGTCCATCCATGCTGCACAAAAAGTTCTCAGCATGTGAAACTACATAGGATTTACTCACCATCACAGAATCTTAGGGGTTGGAAGGGACCTCGAAAGATCATCCCGTCCAATCCCCCTGCCACAGCAGGGTCACCTAGAGTACATCACACAGGGACACGTCCGGGTGGGTTTTGAATGTCTCTAGAGAAGACTCCACAACCTCTCTGGGCAGCCTGTTACAGTGCTCTGTCACATTCACCATAAAGAAGTTTTTCCTCACAGTTATGTGAAACCGCCTATGCTCCAGTTTGCACCCATCTGCACTATCTACATTTCTCTTTATATTTCTATCTTATTATTAAAGCAATTTTGTTTCTATATATTTGTTGTTGTGCCTTTCTTTTTGAGATCCAGAAAAATATTTGTACCACTCCCATGCAAAACAGCAAGCAGCTGAGAAATGCCAGAACTGTGCCCAGAAAATCAAGTCCATGATCCAACTTCTTCCAGAGCTTTCTGCTGAATAACCTGTAGTCAACATAGGAAATCCTGCAACAGGCACACGTGGGAAAGCTACAATTCTACCTCTTTCCAAACATCCTCAGGAAATCTCTTTCAGAAAAATTACTGATCAGAGACTTGCTGTTTTAGGCTGTTGTTGTCTTCTGACAATTCCAGGGCGGGAAAATTAAGCAAAAGTATCAACCAGCCTCCTGGAGATCAGCGACTTGCCACCAACTCCCATGGGACTGCTCCCCTCAGGCACAAAAGACACCATTACAAGTTTGGAATTCTGGTCTCTATACACAGTCCTCCAGCACATTTCTAGGATTTGACCAGAGGAGCAAGGTCCATTCCCCAGGAGAGATGGCTCTACCGTGGTAGTGTTAACTAGGTTGCACTGCTCAGAATATAGATATCTAGCTTAGACTGTTGACAAACAGCTGTACTAAATCCTGAAAGTAGTCTTGAACTATGCATCCAAACATTGCTTTGTTTTGTGTCCTGTCTTTTGATATTCAGGTTCCCTCTCTTTCCCCCACTCCCCCTTATTTTTTTGCCTCCTATCTATATATGCATTTTTGAAGACCCTATTTGAATCTTGCAAACTTGGCTTTAGTAACAGCAATGAATTTGATTGCGCAGTTACACAAAACCTTACAGCATGAGCAGTGTTTCCTTTTGGCATTTGAAACCTCATCCTCCTTTTATATGTCACTAAAAAAAGCATCAACAAAGCATAATTTTCTTGTTTATTGTTAATTTCAGCCTCTCTGTTCTCAGGGGGTCCAAAGGAGCTTTAAGAGTGATTAACTTAATTCTCTTGCTTATGCAATATTCCTTTTAGCCTTTTCAATTGATAACATGGGTCCTCTTTTCACTTTCAAGGGGTGAATATTTAATCATATTTGAATCTGTATATGTTTTCTTACCAGACTTTCTCTGAAAAGTTTGAGATACTCCCAATTTCTCTTGTCCTTCACACTTGTGCTCTTCTAGCTACAGCTGGACAAGTAGTTCCTCTAATCATCAGCCCAGAACAGAAAGTTGTTCCACCACGAGGTTTATCTTTTTAATTGCCCTGTATAATTAATTCCTAATGCACCCCCTTCTATTAATCTCCCTTCTAAAATAAGTAAACCTATTCTCATTCACATCCTTTAACCAGGATAATTAAGCCTTAAACAATTTGCATCACTTTCTCCAAAACTCAATCAGTAGTATCAGGGGAGGTAGATGCAATTACAAACAATATTCCAGAAAGAACTACATTCATACTTTTACAAATTAATAATATTTTCCTTTTTGGCTTATTCAGTGTTCTTACTGCCTTTCCTGTATTTTACTTCCTTTCTCAGACAAGTCAGGACTGTTTGCTTGTTTTGACTACATGTGAGCAACTAGCAGAAGTCCTTTGTAAAATGCCCACATTGATATTCAGGTCTATCAGCTGACATTGTTCACTTACTACAGCACAGGAAGGCATATGAATCACTCCTGCTTCTTTCCCCCCCCTCCCCCTCCTTCCACAATATAATATTTTGACTTTATCAGAATTTTGTGCTAACACTTCTGTGGCACCCCTACTTCAACTTCCCCACACACATAATGACACAGTAGACAAAGTTACTATGTGACCACAGGGCAAGGAAACACCTTGGTAAGTACGTATTTGCTTTATAATTATGAGCTAAATATATGGAGATGCTGAAGCATTTCACATGCTAATTGTACTAAATTATCATATGATTACAGAGGTAAATTGACATCTGCAAAGTTGTCTGTATGCCAGGCAAGCCCAGCAGCAACATATTGTACAAATTCACATTTTAACAGCATGAATCTTACTCCCACAGGTCTGCTATTCAGTTATTGCTCCCAATCAAGCTCTCAGTACTATTTGGTGCAATTCGTGTGCTTATATGTATCAACACTACTATATTGTCTCATTCTGAAAGGCAAACAGATTAGTCTACACCTAAGGATGTAAAATAGGATTTTAAATTCAAGTACTTATACTCTGGTTATACATCACCAATGAACTATCCAACTCAGATTCCCATCCTCACATTCACCTCCTTATTAAGTTTTACTTGTCCCTTCTGTGTCCCATTACTTAGCACTTTCTCTTTGTAAATTAAAGCTGTATCATTTTACATATATCTTACATGTTATGAAAATTATGTATGACGACTTTTTTCTGTGAGATATATAATCACAATATTTTGCACTTGGCATAACAACATTTGTGGCTGAATCTCAGATAACTTGAGACATCAACTATGATTTCTAGCCTTTTTCCCTCACCAAACTGGGGAAATGTGAGACAAAAATGAAGTTAAAAATTATACTATAAGGTATCGATCCTGCCTGAAGGTCCATCAGCTGGAACTCTGTTCAAATCTCCATGGAATTCAAAGCAACTTTCTGTGGGGGCAAGACATAATGCCAGAAGATACTGCAGAAATAAACAAGCTTCCAAGGAGGCTAAGGAAGACAATTGTGTTTCTCATTCTCATTTGCATTTTCCCAGAAGGCTGTAAACTGTTCATGCTCAGCCATCACACAACTCTTCACACCTTTATACACAGTGAAGAATGTCCTTGAAAGTTGAAGCTCACTGGGTTCAGTTCTTCGGTTCACTGCTAAGGGGAGGCAACATATATACTAGTGAAGAGGCCCAGCCATATGCCTAATGTTAAGATCTCAATTTAAGTAAGATACAGGCAAAAAACAAGGATAACAAAATTAGTCTACATGCTGGTTTCACAGGTTTTTTTTTTTTTAAAATGTCTTGTTAGTGGTTGTCAGGCTTGGAGATTTATTTTAAATTAAAATAATGCAGTATCACAGAAAACACTGAAACTTCAGAATTCATTCAGCAGCTTCCTTATCTAATGCTTTGATTTTTGCATGGTGAATGATAATTCGAATAGTTCTCCTTGGTAGGAGAGCAAGCATAAAAAAAAAACCTCACAAAAATTAGCTTTATTCACAACCTATACAAGGTTGTGTTTAGTCTTAACCACAGAAATGCAACAACATTGAAGAGGAGCAAAGCTGATACGTTTTTGATAAAATAGATTTAATTAAAAATCTCTTGGCAAACATGCATGCACCCTTGCCACCTACCCTCCCAAACTCCCAGCATATCCATGCAAAGATAATTCTCCACATACAAATTCTATCTCAGCTCCACCCTCAAATCTTCCACCTGCTCTTGATCTTTCTTACACATTTTTCCCAGAGGTGACCACCTGTGACTGATGGACTCAGCTGTGTCCTGCTGTAAGTGCATTGCAGAGGTGTGTCCAGCATTAAGCAGCTTCTGGTACGTGTGTGTCCCCATCCCCACCCCGAGGCCATTTCTGCAGCCCCTCCCACCACCACAACCTTACCACCACCACACAATACAGCAAGATAGATTTCATACTGAAGCCAGTAATTTCAATTCCCCTTTTTTCCTGCCGAGAACTTCTATTAAAGCTCATATACAAACATCAGCACACAAAAGAAGTACAGTATTTTAAGTGCAAATCGAGTGAGAAGCTTTCCAATTTTCCCAAAAGGGAAATACAGGCATTAAACGGTTTAAAATTGAACCAAACACCATCATTACCTCAGAATGGATAGTTTGTTGTTTAAAGCCGGGTCTAACTGTTGCTGTACTTTTGCAGCAACTCCATTGCAGAAAGGTGTGTCTCCACCAAGCTACCAATGAGAAAGGCAGATAAATTAAATCTGCTCCAAACACTGAAAGATGCCACCAGCGAGCCAAACTGCACTCACAGGAAAGCTCTGCTCATATTGTCAGCCCAATACCCATGGTGCCATAGGAAAAATTCAAAGTGATGCTAATCTCCTTCCAGCATAACAACCTTTAATCACCAACAATGGAAACCTGTGAGTGTACTTAACTTAGTTTATGGCAGCTTAAAGTGTGCTATGATGGCAGGTTCAGATGAAAGAGAATAGTTATACCATATCTATAATCAACTAGTTGTGGAGTGTGAAACCACAGACTTAGGACAGTACAAAAGAACTTGTTTTAGTTAGCTGTGGCCCCTCTGTAACTCCCAACTGCATCGACTCAAGGAAACCAATGGAAATAAAAGTTACATACTGTCAGACTCTGTGCTCAGGGCTGTTTAGAACCCAGAAATATACCTTAGATGCTCACTCTTTCAAAATAGGCATTATTAAGGAGGATATGTTCAGGTTAGGTATCCATCATGAAGCAACCTACTACAGGGACATCTGTAACACCAATGGATTTATATTCCTCCTAACTGTGTAAGCAACAAACCATAAATAGCACCTGACCAGACTAAATGACCTCAGAAGTTCTCCATGTGTAGTTCCTCTTCTGCAAATAGACGCTGCATAGAAAAGCGGATGAGGTAAGAATAAAACTTACTAATTTTCTGGTGGTAATCTTAACAGAATTGCCTATGCTAATACCTGACAAAAAAGTTTCATCTGCGAAATGTTGAACAGGCAGTTGTTGAGACAGTTCCATAAGCAGTTTAAAAGATCTCATAGATAACAGCCTTTATGTGGGTTTCTGTATCTCTTTGTTGGCCAGTATTTGCAATCAAGAAAGCAACATGTGCTATGGCATTCCTAACTTGCCTTTTTGTATCATTCTTGATATACTTCTACAACAATTTTTGTCCTTCACCTTTAGCAGCACTGAGACATACTAATATTCAATTACTTTAATGGACATTTTGCATTTACTGTATGTAGTGCAACATATTATTTGATCAGAGCAGTCTGCGACCTAGGTCTAAAAGATCATTCTCCTTAGTACTACATTGCTGTGAATTTATCTGAGTGGGAGTAAAGCCTGAGTTTCTATATCTTAGGGAGGATTATTCTGTTACGTCTTCCCTTTGGTAAATGGAGCTCATTAACATAATCTATCTATACAGATGTGTATAGAGAACTAGATAATGTCTTACAGCTTTCACTGTACTGCTGTACTATGCTAGTAGAATTCAACAGGAGCAAAGAGACTGAATATTACTTTTTATGTGGCAAGCTTTAAATTAGGGGTCTTTATCTTCCTGAATACATATATTTTACTTAGAAGACATGACTGAAACGGAATTTCACTCCTTCTAAACAAATTACTTAATTATATTTGCAGGAAAGGTGCCATTTAAAAAAGTAAATAACTTCCATCGGGGCAAAAAATGACAGCCCAATATGTAGCAAAATCATTTAGTGCCAGGATAATGGAAGATGCATGACTTAACTTATGAAGCAAAAACTGGAAGACATTTTTCATATAATCCAAACAAAATTAATATTCAGCATGAATTCTTAAACATTCAAATACCCCTTACGGATTGTTAATGCCACGCCCAGCCCCTATGCAAATTCTGGCATTGCTTACCATCATACCAGTGTTCATAGAACAGTGAGCCATACACAATGGCTTTTTTCCATTTTCTTCTTCCCCCATTTCTTTTTTTCACCTTTTTTTAAAGCAGCGAAAAGCATCAACAACTTGTTTCTGTTTACAGACTCCAGCGTCAGTGAATAGGGCCATCTACAGCTGTTTCATGTCTCTGAAAAAAATGTCCAGAGAGGTTTCTGGGGCACTGCTGCTGCACCATCTGAGCAAACAGCAGTAAAGCATCCAAAGGAAGCCAGTATTATACTTATTTCTGAATTTCTGTAGGCCCCCTTGCATCTTTGTTTCTGGAGGAACCCAGCAAAACTGCCCACAAATGGTTCTCCTTTCCCCTCCATGTAACACATGTCCCTTCACAGTTGTCTTACCAGCAGGAAACTACAAAATACTCATTTGTGCAGTGCTCTCTGGCTGCAACATCTCTTTTTGATAAGATGCATCAGGGAGAGGAAAGCAGTTTGTAAACATTAAGGAAGAACATTGTTATTACAGACAGTAGGGTGGAGAATAGTCAAGAGTCTTATTGCCTATTCCCTGGACTGACATGCCATAAACTTCTTGCTGTTTACTCCGTATGCCCACAAAACTGTAAAATCCCAAATCCTTTTGGTGTCAGAGACAAAATGTTCATCAGCTTCTGGAGGCAGGCATTTACCAGCAGCAATGTTTGCCACCAATCTGTTCAGCGTGCAGATTAGAAAGAATTGTTTCAGTGTGCTACTTGAATTTTAGGATCCCTGTTGATCTACTGCTTTGTTTTTAGAATCTCATATTCAGGAAAGCTTATTGTTGTAAAAGAATTGAATTTTATGATTCCGCTCCTTTAAATACTTTGCTCCAATCAGTCTCAGCCATTAAATATTTATTGCACATACTTTTCGTTTCATTCTTACATCTCTCTAAAAATCAGTTGATTAGTGTTGGATATGGGCAATGCACAGAGGAAACATGCAACACGTGTACAGAAAAAAAATGACAAGGACAGAGATAGATGGCATACAATGTCCCTATTAGAAATACTTGCAATTCAAAACCAAATCTGCTTCACTTGGAAAAGAGCACATACAACCTAGGCTTTGAAAGAACAAAGGTACAAGCATTGAATGGTACTGCAATATGAAATGCTAAATACAGTCTTCTGTAGCAGCAACAGTAAGACACAAGCAAGATTTTTGTCTTCACCCTTGACAGCTGGAAAAAATCCTGTACCTCCAAATTGCCACAGTATACAAGACGTCAACCTTAGAAGAAACAGGCAGGTATAAATCTCTGTTGTGCACTCTTGTGCTAGTAAGAAGAGAAGCCCAAACCACAACATTCAAATTTAACTTTGTGAACAACCTGCAACTTATAGGCTGGCAGGGAATGAGAAGGGAGGACGAAAAGGGGGATGAGAAAGGAGGATGGAAGACAAGAGATTAAAAAGCAAATTAATCAGTACTGTACATTTCAGAGTTTGTGGGGAAACTTTCACTTCAAATGTTGTTAGAGTAGTCACAGGTTCATTTTGACATTATGAATGAAAACTCAAGAATAGAAAAACAGCTCTGAATTCAGCAGAGGAGCCATTTCCATATGCCGGGGTGAAGTGATGCTTGACAGTGTTATTCACCTGTAGAATTGATTTTAAACTGAAGGTTTAACCTGGTACTTTGATTTAAGCTCAAGCTATACACTAAAGCATCACAGAGACATAAGTCTTCCAATACTTTTCTGAAGAACTACAGCTTCAGTGTTTTTAGAATTTTTTTAGAATTATTTAGAATCATAATAAACAAGGAGGTAACTAAGTAAAAAAAAAAACCTCAACACATTTTATTTTGCAATTAATAAGAAGATTTCTATATGAGAACATGACTTGTCATCACTAGAAACACACACCTGTTCAAGGGAGCATTCCCTTGGCAAGGATAGCATACAAGAAAATTCTTAATTTTATGTTTAAACTTATAGTTAGACAAGTAAGTGGTGCTGCCTCGAGAAAAGGCAGATATAACCTCCTATTTAAGTGGTTTCACACATCAGTGTCTAAGGCTACAATACACTTTCCTTATTGAAGACAGGAGAGGAATATTAAAATCTTGAGTTACTGATACCATGCAAACTAGTAGAATGCATAAAAAATATACTGGTATTTATTAGCAACTTCACAAAATTATTCTGTTTTCATTCTCCTTCCACTGGCTGGCAAAATGTGGAGTGTTTTATGATGTTGAGGCTGAGGGTGAGAGGGTGATAGAAGGAGGAAGAAGTTATAAAGAGATGCCATATTTCAGGAAGTCCAAACATTTGCCACAAAAAAACCCAACAACACAGAAGCCATGCTGGAACCCTTAGTTTTTCATTTGAGTGCTTGGACACCCTCATAAGCAGGTTACAAGTAAGATTTCCCTCTCTCATGTTACATGGCTGAAAAAAGCACAACTTTAACAGGAGTGACGGATTCTTCCCCAAACTAATTTATAGTTCAATTTTCAAGCATTTTACTCACACTGAACTCAAAGGGCTGGAGAGCACAGGCTGCCAATTCATTTTGTACATGGGTGCAGGGAAAAACCAAGCAAAGCTGAGAGTCCTGCATTTCAAACTTGTGCTCTGTGCAGTAAAGAGAGGAGAGGCAGGGCTGTCACATCTCTAAATCCTTCACACAGACTTCACAAGGCCACCAACTGGATTTAACTCCGAAGCGTCCAACATTAGCTGCCTATCCCCAAAGGCATGACCGAGGTACTCACAGTAACTAGTTTGGGGCTGTAAATGCCTCAGCATAGGCAACTTCAGTGCCCACCCACGCCCAGTTCTCCTCTTGGAGAAAAACTCAAGTTCAGGTATCTTTCTGCAGCATTTCTCTCTGGCTGACTCAGTACCTCATCTCTCCAATTGCCTCTCTCTACATTTCCTTTTAGTAACTGTCTGTTGTAAATCCTAAATCTTCCCTGTTCCTCGAAAAGTGGTTTAAAACTTGGACTCAAGTATGTAAATACCATTCTTTCAGTTTTATTTTGGTTGCTTTGTTTTCATGTTACAGCAAATTAAAAGAAACACAACCATGAAACCCAAATAAATTATTTCTTTCTCCTAATGTTAATAATATTACTCCCATGTCGGATTTTTTAATGTGTTAGCTTTACTTACATAGCTACCAAGGGAGAACAGCATGGAAGACAGCTACACTCCTATGGAATACTGAAATGGCTGGCTTCCGTTGTGCTGTCAACTCAAGGTTGTGTGCCTGTTCAGTCACTGCTAAATCACTCAGTGACGCCAAAATATCTTCGTCCTTCATTCTTGCATAACTTGATGCTAACCATTGAGTGCCCTACACTTTTTCAGCATTCTACATCCTTTTAGGGACAGTTATGGAAATCTTTGCTGTGTGCATACATATATTGGTGCACTTCTACAGAGCTATATCAATCCTGAGAGACAGTTTCACACCAACCCATGATACTCCATCCTACTTCTCTTTACAGGTTTTCTGAAAACAACTAGAAAAAGCCCCTAAATGTTAAATTTCCAGATGGAAAATTGAGGTTTGCATGTAGCAATTGTTTTTAATCTTGTTTCAATTCCAAACTTGGAGATTTGGTTGTCTATCATTACTCTAGCACTCTCTCTATATGCAGATCAAGTCATGCATCTCTCCTTCCCCGTTACATAACAGTGTCATCTGCCCTCCTGACAAATGGTCTATCCCTTTTTAAAACAATACACAGGAGCAAACACCCTGCCTTGAAAACTATCATGTCAAATCTGACTTTCACCTGCATATCACAATAAATTCCATACTAACACAGTTATGAATGTCTGGATAAGCTCCCTGCCAGCAATAAAATAAACCAGCAGAATTTCTACACCTCCAGTAGCTCCCAATTTGTGTTAATTCAGGATCATCAATAAAACAGACACTCAGCTGTTTTGCAGTAGTACTGCTGGCTGAAATGCTTTTCAGACACTGAAATAGGACAAGGAAATTAATATTGTTTGCTTCATTGGAATGCTTAGAATGGTTTGGCAATAACAGATTTTGCCAATTCAGAGACTGAGGCCTGCAAATAAATTTGTTACGGACTGATACTCTCTTGATCTTTCACTGATCTGCCAGGGGCAAACAATATAATTATTTTACATCACACGACACAAACAGCACTCTCCATTCCTATTGGACTGCCTTATAACACTCGTGTCTTACTTTTTTTGTTTCATTTTGCTACCCTGTGGGACAAAGTCAAAGGTGTTTGAATCCAAATCAACTTATACTTAGCTACATTCTCAATCAACGAAACATCTCAACATCTAACACCAATTTCTAATGGCTAGCTGACAAGTTCCTGAAGCTACTCAATGCTCTCAACATTGATAAAATCTAGTTTAATAAATTAATATACTCTCCTTGGGTTTGCATATTTGCTAACCTCCTTGGTAAGGATTAGAGATTTTGCTCTATTATAGCTTAAACTAAGGCTCTAAACTGCCTATGCTGCCCAGATAGCACATAACACTTACTTGTCACTACAACTGCAGAGTAAATTCAGCAGCAACATTAATTCAATCCATACAAATGCTAGAGGAGAAACAAAGGGCAATATGAACCTCTGCATTTCAGGCTCCAGCTTGAAAGTTTTACACTGTGTTAATTTAAAACCCTACTGGCCCACTTACTTCAAATTTCTCCATGATGTCACAACTCACTTCTTGATATGTTAAAAAATAAAACACAAACTTTTTGGCTTTGTTTGTTTTACTTCTCCTCCGCAATTAGATCTCAATTTTATCACAATTATGCAGGAAGATCAAACATGCAGCACATCGGGCAAGTAACAACAGAAGTAACATGCTCATGATTGCTCATTCATTTCAATTCTTCTGATTAAAAAATTCCAAGTTTTCTAAAAAAAAGGAACCTCAGTATCAAATATTAAGATGCAAAGGCAATGTAAGTACTATTACGACTTTGTGGAAAAACATCTCACTACACTCTTCCCAGCTACATTACACAGAGAATGATGAGCTTTTGTATCTAATGATTGCAAGGTCTCCACATGAAGGGCTGTGTATCAAAACTATCTTTCTCCTCCATTTCCTCCCATGTTTTGGGATCGGAATAAAACGGTAACCCGAGTACTAATATCACTAGTTTATTTTAGGCAGGACTAAGTTAGAGAACAGGGATTCAGCTCAGCTTTTCCTGATCATGCACGGCTTCAACAACAGATGAGAACTTCAAAATTTATGATAAATCAGGTAAATAATGTTAAATCACATGACGTACTTACAGAAATTCTGTACTTGCATCATCACAATAATTTTAAAAGGCAATAGATAGTTTTCTTTAAAGCCAGCATATCATGTCAAAGCAGAAAGCAGGAGCATTTTAGTCACTGGAGCCAATGCTTTGGCTTCACAGCTCCTAGAGCTTTTATGAGAATGGATTTGGAACTAGTTGCTGTTCAGAAGAAAGTTACACCTTACTTCAAGAAACCAAGGAATTTTTATAAACCTGTTCAAATATAAAAGCCTGAAATGTTGGCGCTCTGGTGATGGATACTAAGCTTATGGTACGAACAGGTGTTTTTCTACACACACATACACACCCAGAGGCAAAAACCAAAGCAAAAATGCAAACATCAACAAAGCTTTTTTAAACTATGCAAACACTCTTCTGAAACGTTAAAAAAATATAGAATAATCATGTCAAAATAGTTTTAAGTTAATTTACTACACAAGACCTATTTAATCACATATTCACCCATCAAGAGTAAGGCAGTCATTACATACTTCCATCAAAAAACCATGCACACAACTATTAACAAATGCATTTTAGGATATTCATAGAATCATAGAATTGTTTGGGTTCTAGAAGGCCTTTCAGATCATCAAGTCCAACTGTTAACCCAACGCTGCCAAGTCCCCTCTAAACCATGTTCCTAAGCACCACATCTACATCACTTCATGTCATCTGCAAACTTACTGAGGATGCACTCAATCCCCTCATCCAGATCACTGATAAAGATATTAAAGAGAACCGTCCCCAACACTGAGCCCTGGGGAAAACCACTTCTGACCAGCTGCTAACTGAAGTTAACTCCATTCAACACAACCTGTCAGGCCTGGTCAGACCACCTGCTTTTTAACCAGTGAAGCATACAACTGCCCAAGCCATGAGCGGTCAGTTTCTCCAAGAGAATTCTGTGGTATTGTATATATGCAGTACAACAGGAAGAAAATTACCATATTCAAATAACATAACAGTAAGTGCCTTTTACCTGGGAAACTTTTGTCGAAATTTTTGTGAAAACTTTGGGCAGATTATCTGCTAGTGAATTATTATTTCCCTGAGGCTTTGCTTTTCTCTCCACATTTGTTTTTTGTTTGTTTTCTTTGGTTTTGGTTTTACATCTGAAAAGGCATGAGCTCTATGCACAATGTATTTTCATAATTTTGCTTAAACCATGCAAATAGCAAGAAACTTATTTCCATTTAGAGAGAACAGTCAAAAACAACAGTGTAATAATTAATTTCATATAGCTGGAGAGAAGGAACTTAGTGCTAAGCTCTAGTCAGTGCTTGTGCAACTTACATGATATAAAGGTGTCTACATTTAAGCCTTCAGCTAAAATCCCTTTCAAGAACTCTCCTATTTCTCCTATTCATTATAGCTGCAAGTTAAATCAGACCCTGGAACAACTGTAATACATTTCAGCTACTAATAAAACCAATTAAAACATCAGTGTTAACTGCAATACCAGTAATGAGGTATTGCATTCTTCATGTGCTTCTCACTGTGTACTTATTTTTTTAGAACAGACTCCAGTTCCCTCAGACATTCTCCTCCTCTCTTTAGCTACTGTTACTGCCAAATAAATTGGTAATTGGGTCAAAGTAATGCTGTTTATTACTTGCATACCTAGAATATAGTGAACTAATACTAAAACACATCTGGGAAAGTTTTAATTGCAGAATGTCCATTTTAATTAAGTTAAATCTTAGAAAATAAGGCGAATGTTTGAGGTTCCTCTTGACCAATAGATTTCTTAGGAAACATTCCAGTTTCTTCTTGTCCTTTTAAAACAAGACAGTATTTCTATGGTTTATGTTTTTCCTCTAAAAGCACTTGCTCTCAATTCAGCATTAGAAACACCTACCACCTTGCAAACCAGCACCTGGCTCTTTCGAGTAATCCACACTTAAAGGTATTTTTTTGCTGCCCCACAGAACAGTTAGCTGCACAGAGTTGAGAAGGACTGCTAGAAATAAAAATATAAAAATGTGAGAGACTCTGTAGTCAAAAAGGAAGAATCCATTTCCATCTCTGCCAAAGTGGCAGCTTCAGTGGCTGTGAATTACTGATGATTTTTTTTAAAGCTTAACCTATAGCTTTAGAGCTTTGTCAGCTCTTCATACACATACTCCAAATAGGCTGTATCTGTTGATTTTCAATGCCACATATAGCAGGGTACTAACACAAAAATGAGAACCAAACAGAATCATAGAACAGTTTGAGCTGGAAGGGACCTTAAAGATCATCTAGTTCCAACCCCCCTGCATGGGCAGGGACACATCCCACTAGATCAGGTTGCTCAGACCCCCACCCAACCTGGCCTCGAACACTTTCAGGGATGGGGCTCCCACAACTTCCCCGGGCAACAGGTTCCAATGTCTCACCACCCTAACAGTGAAGTATTTCCTCCAAATGTCTAGCCTAAATAATCTCCCCTCTTCCAGTTTTGGTCCTAAAGGGGGAGTTGATTCTCCCCCTTTACTCAGCTCTCGTAAGAGAGTACCTACAGAACTGTGTCCAGTTCTGGAGCTGCCAACATAAGAAGGACATGGAGCTCCTGGAAGAAAGTCCAGAGGAGGGCCACAAAGATGATCTGAGGGCTGAAGCACCTCTCCTACATGAACAGGCTGAGTTGGAGCTGTTCAGCCTGGAGAAGAGAAGGCTCCAGGAGGACCTCATAGTGGTCTTCCAACACCTGGAAGGTGCCTACAGGAAAGCTGGGGAGGGACTTTTTACAACAGCTTATAGTGAGAGGAAAAGAGGTAATGGAGGTTATAACAAATTCCTCTCATACATGACATCAACACACCATGTGATGGATCTTCTGTTGGTCCAAGAAATTAACTGCAGAAAGAAAGTAGAAAGCAAAGATGACACCAACAACTAACAGCAGGTTTCTGTGAGCAGAGAGCACATAAAAAAAACCATTCTTCCCAGGTAGAAGGTAGGAAGGGTGCTTCTGATCCTTTATGGGTGGTGAGATCACAATCAAGGGAGGAAGAGGAAAGCCTGAAACTGCACCTTCTCTATAAACAGGCTGTCTGCAGTAAGAGAAGACCAGCCTTGCACAAGAACTAAATTGATAATCGCAGGAAGTAAAGAACAGTGGAGCAATAGGAGAAACACATGATGGAAAGTCCAAATCTAGAGCCATAAGGTGCAAAGGAGCCTAAGGAACCCCAATCTGATGCATCAATTGGAAAATAAACTGGTCCACTAAATTCTCCAAGGTGCACTGTACCAAACCCATTAGAAATCATTTATTCAAGATGTAAAGGATAAGAGGTTCAGATATCTACATGCTGGTACAAAATAGATTTATCTTCTAGCTCTTCTTTCTCAAGAAAGGAGGAGATCTGACAGGTGTCATGCAAAAGAAAACAAGCAGAAAGTCTCTCTCACCTGAAGATACTTCTTATAGTTCTTTTGATTGTAAGACTTTCCAGAATTACACCTACCCTACTTTAAAGTGCAAATAGAAATCTTAGTTTATTTATTAGTGTCTGTGCCTCCACAAATACACTTACCTTCACTGCAGAAGTACTTTTAATGGATAGCTCTGTCAAATATATATGTCCTGAAAAAACTAATCAAGAATGCATCTATCTTGAACCACGTGGTGATGTAACTCAACTTCCACATAATGCAATGAACATTATTTTCCTGAATAATTAATATTCACATGTATTATACATTCCTGACTGCTGGGATGAGAAAGATTGCAATGTTTCTACTGAATGAAATAGCAGGTTCACATTGTGGTATTCATCCATGCTCCATAGGGACCTAGCACTCTTTAGTAGTCAGTTTGCATTGACTTGATGCGGAGTGGAGGTTGCATATTGCATCCTTGCATCTAAATATTCTTAGAACCATCTAAATTAATTATTTACCTCTCTCATAGCAGAAGCTTTCTCAAGCCTATTAAAATTAAGACTTGTTCATATTACGAAAAATGACATATGTTTTCTTTTTTCTGGATCTTCCCTAATCTCATGTAGCATTAGCAGGTAGATATAGTGTCTATTTAAAAAAAAAAAAAAATCAGTTTAGAGCTGTTAGGTAATCTGTTTAATGAACACAGTAACTAACCTGTACTTACTAAAAAAAAAAAAAAAAAACAACAAAAAGCCACATACACAAAACCCCCAAAAACCCAAAATCCATTCTTTTTTTCAATCTGCAGTCCTAGATTGTGTTTTACTACTTAGAAGTAGACAGCCAAAGCTACATGACATGAATCCTAACTTTTAATATTTATATTTAATATTTAAAGATAAATAATTTTTACATCATGTACCCAGCACTCCCAAGTTGACATCCAAAACATAATCATAAAGTGAAGCCTTAAGAGGAAAGACATATTTGAACTGAAGTAATTAAAGGGTTGAAAACTAAAGTGTTAGAAATATAAATTTAGTCAATGGAAAGTGTGCAAATTTGCTTTTTGTTACCTCATTAAAAGTGAAAAAAAAAAAGGTTGGTTTTCTGTAAATGAAAAATTTAAAGGGAAATGCCCTATGAAGCAGCTCTTTTTGCTAGAAACTGAGTCAAGTCTAACCCGTGTTCACAGGAGATAACTGTACACTGCCAACCTCAGCCAAAGCCATCCTAAGCTACTTAAGCAACTCTAGATTAAACGAAACTCAGGGAAGATTTTGCTTTATCCCATTTCACTGCTGCACAGCTGTTATTAAACAGCATTATGTCCTTTTGTCTTTTTTGGTAGTTTCAGATGTTTGAGTTTAAGGAAGTGGGTGAGAAAGAGAGAAAGAAAGAGAAAGCACCTGCTCCTAAGTAGGTATATATATGGAAATGCATAGGCATACTGAAAAATTAATGCTCTTTTCAAACTCTGAGGAAATAGTGTATTCTCCATCAAGCTCAGCATTTCTACACCATGTTTTTTTGTGCAATCTACATATACCCAGTAATACATCAGCAGGAATTTTCTACAGTCAAGATTAAAAATTTAAAAATAAAAAAAGGCAAATCTGCATGTTCAGAAACAGTTTCTGTCATCTGGTACGTAACGCTTACATGAATATAGGTAAGGTCATTAAGAAAATCATGAGACTATGGTAAGTTTTACAAATAAACTAGAGAGTTTCTCAAAACAAGCAACAAAGTACAAATTTCAATAATAATTACAGGAAGACACAGAACGCCAAGCAATATCATACAATGCTATACAATTTAGATGAAAAGCATCCTCACATCTGTTGAAAGAAATTTGCTTACTTACCAAATGTCATGTAGATTTTCCATATTTTTAGAATAAATACATAATGATGTACTATTTTAAACAGAATACTGATTTTTCACTATTTACACCCATTGCTCTCTCTCCTTCCACCCTCCTAAGCTTTCCCTTCATAAAAAAAAAATTAAAAATAAAAAATTCCATTATTTACTCTGATACTAATTTTCTTAAATTGTTTTCTGCCTAGTCCAATTTTGTGATATAGGCAACAGAACACTTTAAGGCCTACATAATACTTGGTTAAGAAATCATCTGGATTCCTCAACATATTACATCCTTCTCTTTCTGAAATCCAGACCCCATAAGCTAAAGCTAAGATATCGATATTGGACAGTGAACATAATTCAGAGAATCTGTTTCAGTGCTGTTGCTAGAGCTAAGCTGATAAACAAAAAGGGAGTAGGCAATGGGAAGAGTCTGGAAACATCATGACCAGCAATTTGTCAATAAAACAGGTCCTACACCTGGTTACAATGATCCATGCAATTATCCACAGTTGGTCTTCATTACTTTTGTAATCATGACATTCTTTCCCATCCAATTGAATGTTTCATTTAAGAGTGACAGGCAGCCTGAAACAATAAACTTCATATGTTGACATGAAATAATTTAATATATCAAGAATTTGAGAGTAATGCACATGGTATTTACTTGATACATGACAATATAATGCGGATCAGATAGTCTCACATAAGGAATGTTCCTCAGCAACTTCCTGGAATTAAGTCAAAACCTTTACTATCATACTTAAAGTGAGAACATAGAAAAGGAAAAAAACCCCTCGTTTAAGGTTGCAGGCAGATGACTAGTCTCTGTCCCAAGGGTTAGCTAGGTGGTGGAGGTGCCATAAGAAATTGCTGGACATAAATGGATAACATCAAGCAGCTAACACATTACTGAAAGCACTATAAAGGACAGCCAGATTTCACAGGTGGTTACCAGGGAGTTACGTGAGAAATGGCCAAAATTCATTTGGTAATTGGAGGGGAGAGTAGGGGATTTTGGGGAGGCAGGTCTTCCAAACCCAGCAGTACCCAGGTAATCCCATTAGTAATACTATGCTTGTGAGCTGAGTTTGAGTATTTGCATATTGCATGAGCATACTTTAAACGCAGTCAGGTAGACATGAAGATCAGGTCAGCCCAGTAGTTTTGTTCATTTTTCATGTGGGTGTTGTTCGTGTTTCTGTGAATGTCCCTAAAAGTATTTTTCTGTCTGTTTTAATCTTTGCACAACCAGTTGTGTCTGTATTGTGTGGGTGCACCAATTGGAAGCACATGCTCAGCCTCACAGGATCTGGAAACATCTAGCACACAAAGAGGGAAGGAATACCTCTCAGTCTTGAAGCCAAGGTATTTGGCTACCCTTAGCAATATGTATGGAGATTTGAGAATGACAGAAAGAAAATGAGACATAGGAATATTTGAGAGAGAAAATGAGAATGTCAATAATAAACAGATGCCTGAAATTCTTGGTTTATCAAATGACCTTTCCAATCAGTTACTGCCTGTTCTTATGATGCCACTTCCACAAAAAGGTACTGCTCACCAGTGAGTGAATTATAGCAAAATAAAGCCAAAGCTATCATCTTTTATGGCATGTTATACTGGTACACATACTTGATTACAGTTTTGCTTTTTTACTTTAATACTTTTGTGAGCAGATTCATCCTGTCACATTACTTTGGAAAAACCTAATTTGCAGAACCATCTGCTGTCGTGTTTTGGCAAAGGCTTCCACAATGCCTTCCCCTTGGACAGCACAGATCATACTGACAAAAGGAAAAGGCAAGGATCTGAAGAAATCTGTTTGTCATCAAACCAAATAACCTTCCTTATATATAATAAGAACTGAGCCCATAACTGTGCATTGCTGGAAATACTCTGTTCCCTAAAAATAAACACAGGGTGTTGATAAAACTCCCTGATACACAGTTTCTGTTATCCAACATGGGGGAGAAGGCCTGTTTGGAGTCAACACAGAAAAGTCTAAGCTGAGTTATTATGCTTTCAAGTCTTCAGTAAACTACCACATATAAGTATCTAAGAAGATTTGATCAGCTATTGATGGAGCAGTTATCTTTTTCAGACACCTTCTGCTTTGCAGCTCACATCAACCAGTGTTGTTCTAGTCCTTAAAAAAACAGCGGGCTTCAGTGTATTTGCATAATAAATACCTACTCCTGTGTCCTTTTCTCACCATGCCCCTGACCAGCTTCCAAAACAAATTGCTTAAACAGACACCACATTTAAATGGATAATTGTATTCTACCACAAAAAGGAGGGATGGAGCGGGGTGCGGGGGGGAAATTTACTCCATTCTTTTTAAATAGAAAAGTGCCACTAGATTTGTTCACACATTTTAGAGGTACATTCTACATACATGCACTCCTTAATGCCAACACCTTTTCTGTTGGTCTAGATACAGAATACCTGTGATAAAGCCATTGCCTAAACCAGAATGACACAGAACTCGCCCTTTTACCAGATTCTCTCAGGATAGTAACAGTTCACTCACTGCCATGTACAAAGGATAGATACAACCTTGTTTGTTGTCCCTGAAGCAGAGGTGGGTAGAGCAGTGCTGTATTGGCAGTTGATTATTACCTTGAGGAGAGATTTTTCCAAAGCTATGCTGGTATCAGTATTGCACAGTGACAGAGAACAGTGTTTCCTGCAGACAGCCATACAACAAGCTCTCACCAAAGAAAGTAAAAATTCCTTCTTCCTCTCTACCATAACACACATACAAGGCAAGTATTACTCTCCCTAGCATGAACTAACTCCTTATGTCCCCCAGCTCTCAAATACAAACAAAAGCAGGCAGAAGGAACTGCTCTACTCTCCCTACCTAGGAGCAGAGTTACCAGAGTAATTTTTTATGTTTTTCAATGTTTTGGCCAACTGTATGATATTAAAACAGGATGAGGAATCATGTGCATGAGTTGAAATATATAATAAGGTAAGTGAACAGAATCGGGAAGGGGGAAAGAGGAAGCTGTCTGATAGACTGCAAGGTTCAACACACTCACAGATTACATACTTCACACTTATTCAGTGATGGCCTTGTGGGAAAATACAAAGATATTCAAGTCGTAGGTTAAAATTTGCTACAACACTTCTGAATAAGCTTTCTGGAAATTTCTGTGTTACACAAAAGTGTTTAACTGAGACTTTTGGCAGCGCTGGTACAATACAAGCAGCTGCTGTTCTAAAAAAAAAAAAATCCATGGATACAAAGGAATAGAGAAGCACTGATGAATGGAAAAAACATTGCCTGGACACATTGCCAGAAACACATTTTAGAAGTAAACAGCCACTTTCCCTTAAGTTGTTTCAATTACTTTGTCCTTGTGGAAGACAGCTAAGTCAGAACTATTCAAAGGAGTCAAAGTGAGCCATCCAACAAAGCTATGGACCTCGGAAAAGAGTTCCAAGCCACAGAATGTTACCTGCAACTTTCATTGTGTGATTCATGGAGCTGTTTGTTGTTATTTAGAAGCATTCTAGTAACAAGTTGTGTATAAACAACACCTGCAAATCCCAAAAGTCTTATGAACTTTTAGAATGAATGCTTATTCACTCTCATTAGTAGAATAGTGTAGCATTGCTCTTTTCTGCCATAAAAAAATTACAACTCAACAACAAAAACAGCACAGAAAAAAACCACCACCAACCAATCTGGAGACTGATAGTGACTCGTGTAGATTATGTTGGATGTATCTACCAATAACTGCATACACTAAAATCAAGACTGAGTTGTTAAAAAGACTGTATGAGTCATGATATAACATTATTCACTGTTTAAAATGAATTAATTCATCCCAATTTGTCTTCATAAAACACAAAAAAGCAGTGGGTTCTGTAACCAGTTATAAAATGTAACACAATCTAATTCTTTAAAGTGCCTTCTCAGCTAAACTATACAGAAGATAAAAAGCACACCCTAATGACAACTTGAAGGAGCACACAAGACACAGTATTTAACTGACTCATGCAAGTACAACCTAGGCAGTAAAAACCCCCCAACCAATCAAGCAAACAAAAAAACCCCAATACCCAAGAAACTTCAAATTAAAATGTTAGGTATTTGGTGAGGAGTAAAGTACAGCTCAAAAGACAAGTGACTCAAGTCACTATTTCTAATTAGCCTTTGGGTTTTATACACCCTTAAAGTAAATCTTCTACTGGTTGAAGTCCTAGGACATAAACTCTTCCTTTTAGCACAAAAGCAAGACAGGGTTTGTACTTTGGAGATGGGAGAGCAGAGTATCAAGATACTAAAGTGCTATTCAGCTGTTTCATACTGCATTCAGAAGGCAAGAAACATGTCCAAGCTCTTCACAGAAACACCTTACTTAAATCCTGCATTTTTCTCCTACAAAAGTTAAAGAACTAATGGCACATAAAACCGATGGGGAAGCAGGAAAAAAAGAAAAGGAAGGTTTTTATTTAAATAATGTTGCCAGTTGACTAAAACATCTCTAACATTTATACTTACAAATACAACTGAATTTGAGAAGGGTAAAATTCACAAATATTAGCTACAAGTTATTTCCATTCTCCCTCCTGTTTACCTGCAAATCCTTATTTCTAAGTTTTGCTCCTTCCCAAAAGGGTAGTAAGTTCACTACTAGAACAACAGGTAAACCACTGTTGCCCCTTCTTATCTCAAACTTGAAAAACACTTAGATTTAATTATTTTTAAGGCCTCACTTAATAATATTCTAATTATTTTTTTATATTAATTTATCCTAAAAACTGCTCAGCTATACATGACTATTCTATTTTCATAAGACCATTGTGCATGTACTTACAGAGGAGTATAAATCACAACTTAGAACACTATGCCAATAGCTTTAACAAAACTCCTTCCCCCTCAACCACGTCCCACTTTTCAGTCATTCAGGGTGAATTTAAGGAGAAATACACATATGGCCAAAACACTGCTTTCAGAATAATCAACTTGATCATCCTCATTAAGAAGAAGAAAAATCACATACGGGTCCACAAATTAAGAAACAGTGAAAAACACAGTTCCAGATACTGCAAAATCTTAGTTACAGAGGTGGCAGTTAAAAATAAATTATCCTAGAATGGCTCATAATCCCATCTCTCCTTCATGAATCAAGCTATTATTTCAATAAAGATTTCTATAAGTTTGGTGCGGTGCTCCTACGTCAGGGGCACAGCTGTAGTTTATAAGTGATCCTGGCCACCGTGGCCCATAGCTGGTTGCCCACAACTGATTGCTCACAGCTCAAGGGCACAGCTGTAGTTCACCGAGACCAAGGCTGGCCGCTACTGGTAGCTGACTGCCCACAGTTTGGTCTGTTAAGTGTTCACACATCACCTTGCCAAGAAATTAGCATAAATGGAAGACAGCACCCATGTTCTGTAGCAATAAGGAAGGTTGAGATACAGTTTTCTTAACTCCTGAAGTGAAAGTTAAGCTTTTATTTTTGTTTTGGTTTGTATTCTACAACTGACATGTAACACGATCCACTTAAAACCAAAAATAATAGGATACCAGTGGATTTCTTGGTCTTGACCATAATATGACAGACATTCTATTTGCATTATTCAGAAACAGCTCTACCCAAGCATTTCCCCACATTTAGAAGTGATTTTTATAAAAATTTTCCTCACCTACCTGACACGTTTAACAGACCAATTGTCATTTCCAGCTGGATTCCATATTTCAAATATTGATCTCTCAGCAAGAAGTAGGTGCACTAAAACCAGAGAATAATGAGTTATTGATTCCATCCAACAGCACCAACTATTTGAACAGTAACACTGAAGTTGGAAAGTGTGGAGAAGAGCAACTTGGAAATTGAGAAAGCACTGAAACACATGGGGGGAAAGTCCAGTTAAGTAGTACTTCATCGTTATTGCCTACCATTTTATAATTTTTTAAATTTATTTATTAGAAAAATGCAGAGCAATTCAAGTACTCATTTTCTTACATTTAGACACAAAATACAACAAAGAAGTAAAAGGATTTTTTCCTTTAGATAACAAAAATGTTGTGCTCATTTATATCTCCCAGCGAAAATTTACTTCTTCCCTCTCTTACAGTTTTCAGTTGCAAATAGATTAGAGGACCAGGTAAACTTCACCGTTAGTGCCTTTATTGTGAACAGATTTGTCAAAATCTCTTCCAAGAATAAGAAGAATAACTGCTATTATTGATTCCAGTTACAGGATTAAGATATCCCAAAAAAGTACTAAATTACATTGCTGTCGTAATGGTCTTGTAGCCGGAGTTTATAGAACTACTGAAGAAGTGATAATGCTCTATTAAAAAATACAGTTAGAACTAGACAATAGACTAAGAATCAAACATGGTTCATAACCTTCCCAGTCCTCTCCCCTTGAGAGGGGCTGGCCAAGAGCATGAGTGCTTTTGCCTTTTGAGTCAACCAGTAAGACTAATAGGATTAATGTGTCATGGACATGTAGCAAAGACAACGTAAGTATTCATGAAGCAGAAAGCAAATGAACAACAAATAACTAGTTCACTCTTAAAATTCTAGAAGAAGCCACCTGTTATTTTCTTCTTCCCTTTAAGAGTGAGACTGGCCTACACTACCACATGTAAACTTTAAAGGAACATGCTTGCTTACAGATTAGTTCAATTCCTTTTAAGAATCCACCATGTTTCAAAGATATATGTAAGAAGCAGTGCTCACAGCTAGGTTTTAATATTGGCAAGGCTTCCCTGACATCCAGTTCTAATATAGAAACATTTGCAGTAATTCAGTCTGCTAATTCAGAAATTGATTTCTTTTTTATCACATCTAATTAATAAACATTCCTCATTTCATTTACTTGTACTATTTCTTTTCTTCACCTGGAAAAACTGCTGAATTTTTAAGTAAAAGTGCTTTCACATGCCTCACTAATTACCTCTGTCACCAAGCATAAATCCTTCTACTACACACCAGAGTCGGATATTCCAAAAGCAAGGTTTCTCAAGTAGAAAAGTGGTATTTCCAGGCTAAGTCTTCAAAACACAAGTTAGAAAGTTACACAAGTAGGATTTCAGCCTTTAAAGTGTCTAGAGGAAAACTTTCTGCATAGGTGACAGAAAACAGTCAGAGCACATAAGGATTAGGCAAACTAGTATCAAAATAATGCCCCTGGGTTCTGCCCATCTCTACAGCCAGTTGGACTCCCAAGATGCTGCCAAATGGCTTCGAACTGTACAGACAGTAGCAGTGTCACCATCTCACTCAGCCGGAAAAACACACCTTGGGAGACAGAGCACAGTGTTCATGTTGTTCTTCACCAGACCTCAGTTCTGTCTCTTCTGCCAAAAGATTTGTAAGAAATGCCACAATCTTCCTACAGACCTGAGAACCATCTCTCAAGCAAATGCCATGACCAGGTTTTAAATTTTACAGGTGGCAGCAATGAATTTGAAGAACACATGCATTCATGTATGCCATATCCATACCCCTTATTTGTTCATACCCATAGTGGGTGAGATGTGTCACCTTTCTCCACTCCTCGGGTACTACCAAACACATCAAAAGCTATTACTGCATTTTGGAATTAACACAACCAGCAGTTGTTTGCACACTTATTTAAAAGTCTGATTATAGCATGGGGTTTTTGTGGGATTTTTTTTTCCACACAGAGGGAAGTACTCTAAGGCTCCCAAAGTCTAAAAGCAAGGGTTAGCACAGATAGGGACAGATGCAAGAAAAATAATAATCAACTGGCCTTAATGTCCATTCTATGCTTTTAGTGCTGTTATTCTGAAGACACGAAGATTAGCAAGTTAAAGATTAAGTCATTTTAAATAATAAATTCCAAGCTAGTTACAGGAAGTTTTCAAGAACTAGCAACAGCAGTAGCTGGAGCACTGTAGGTTTAGCCTGCTTTTTATGGCTGGCTTGTTACAAAGCCAGCTAACATTCATGTAGACTGGGCCAGTACCTCCTAAGTGCAGATTCACATGCCTTCTTTTCCAAATAATAAAGAATGAATAATTTTCACATAAGACCTCAAGAAAGTAAGGTTAGGTACCACCACTACTTTCCTGACGCACAAGTCCCTTTTAAAACGTAAAATGATCTTTAAATCATTAGCTCTCTAGCCAATAAGGAATGTGTCCAGACTACAAAGTAAGCTACCCTGACGTAAGTAATAGCACCACTTTCAGAAGGTACATTGTCATAACATAGTTCCCACAGTCATCCAATATAACTCCCCATAAAACTGTTGGACAATATACAGCAAACAGTTTTGCCTACAAAAACAGGCACATTATTGCACTTATGCTCTAGCAGAGGCACTTTTAAGTCTGCATCCAAAAGTCTTGCTCTGTTTTCATGCATTGCTTGAGTAGCAATACTGCACTCACTTTATTAGAATAAAGGCTGAATTAAAAATAGTAATGCTTGTGCTAGACTCTATCATCTACTCATTTTGAAGGAAACTTTCATATGAGAGGAAGGTGAAACCACCAAGGATGTATTAGCTCATGTTGGGGTCCTGGACTGCACCTCTACACAGACATCCATGGAAAACAGTATTTAAAGCACTGCCAGTGCAAGTCAGTCAGACATTTTAAGAATTTGCCACTGTCATGGCCTAACTCAAATGGGCAGCTAAGCACTACACAGCTGCTCACTCACTTCCCCACCGTGGGATGGGTGAGAGAATCAGAAGAGGTTGAGAGAAAGACAGCTTAAAAAGTCAAGCAAAAGCCATGTACGCAAGAAAAGTAGAACATGGAATTCATTCACTACTTCTCACCAGCAAAGCAGCTGTTCAGCCATCTCCAGGAAAGCAGGGCTCAATCACATGAACAGTTACTTGGGAAGACAAATGCCATCCCTCCCAATGTCACGCTCCTCTTAATGTTACCCTTCCCCCTTCTTCCCACAGCTTTTATTGCTGAGCATGATGTCATACTGTATGGAATATCCCTTCGGGTCAATTGGGTCAGCTGTCCCAGCTGTGTCCTCTCCCAACTTCTTGTGCCTAGTCCCTGGCAGGGCAGTGTGAGAAACAGAAAAGGCCTTGATACACTGCTCAGCAATCACAAAAACATCCAAAACAGCACTGTACAAGCTACAATGTAGAAAATTAACCCTATCCCATCTAAATCCAGCCGAACCACATTTCTTAAATACTCTGAGACAACAAACTATATAAAAAAAATTATAAATAAGGAAAATAAATTTTTATGAAAGAGGGAAAGATCATTTAAGCTTAGTCAAAACATTAGTCTTCCTGTCAAAACCTTCAGAGCAGTGGCAAAGATACCACTTGGTTCAGCAGGGTTCACTCATTCTTTCAGAGGTGAGGACAACCCATATAGCCTACTGCTCCTGAGAAGAGCATGTCTGAAACAGAGACCTGCCCATGAAAGCATCTCACTAGTCACTAATTTTGGCTTGGTCTGAATTTCTACCTGGTACAACTCTACTAAATAAGACAGGCTGGAAGTATTTGGTTTGTTTAGCCTGGAGAAGAGACGGCGCCAGGGGGACCTCATAGCGGGATTCCAACACCTGAAGAGGCCTACAGGAAAGCTGCGGAGGGGCTTTTGTCAAGGGCTTGTAGTGAGAGGACAAGAGGTAATGGATTAAAACTAGAAGAGGGGAGATTTAGATTAGATACTTGGAGGAAATTCTTCACTGGGACAGTGGTGAGACACTGGCAAAGGTTGCCCAGGGAAGTTGTGGAATCCCCATTCCTGAAAGTGTTCAAGGGCAAGTTAGGTGGGGCTCTAAGCAACCTGATCTAGTGGGACATGTCCCTCCCCACACAGGGGCATTGGATCTAGATGATCTTTGAGGTCTCTTCCAACCCAAACCATTCTATGATTCTATGATTTATGATCACATACTGTAGAAACTAAGTGGAGTTAATTGAAAGAGACTCCCCAGGTTTCCTTCAAAGCTAAAGAAATTTTGATAAAAAAGGGTAAGTTTTCCTTAGATACTACAGATTTTCTTACTTTCACAGCATTCACTGAGAGATGATCTCGTTTGAGATTGAACTGAAGGATGTGCTTCAGTCCTCATCTGCCTCAGTCAGCAAACCACTGTTCCTAAGGTTTCACTCTTCCATTATGTGTTTCACAGAAAGAGAATTTCTTCTGTGGCATAATTTACATGTCCCTACAGAGCAACTGTCAAGACAAGGAGAATTCTGTCATAAAGATCTGAAGATGTGGTGGGAATTTACATCTCTTTCAAAGGTTTATAATAGCTTTACGCTAAATCTCCCCATAATGCCACAAAGTCTTGAATTGTTTTGTATCAGATTCCAGATTAACTTCACAGAGCTGACTTTTGACCTATAAAATCCTAAATGCTCTGCCATTTTATGAGATATTGGCACAGCACAAGTAGGGCAGATCCTGTCATAGAGATATTAAATGAAGTACCCTATCCAAATAACCACCACTTTCCAGCCATGGTCTTGGTCCCTCTGGTCTACAGGCTTGTGTTATCTCACCAATCTCTTTACAGTATCACCACGGTGATGGTGAAAGGTAAGACTCACTGACATTGCACTACTATGATTGAAAACCCTGACGTATAAAGAGCCTTTGATTTTGAAAATTATTTCAGAAGTTGATACAAGTTTCCTGAGGCATCATAACTGTTAGATTAAACTAAGACACCTGAACTTGAAAGAATTAAGGAATAAGAAGGGATGATGGAAAATCGGACAATTATTGCTTGTGAGAAGGCTTACACATACCCTTAGGGTTACAGTAGCTGGAATTTCTACAGGAACAGAGGTGACTGTCCAACAGTCGGAGGATTGGTTTTGGGGTTTTATGTTTAAGGATCTCGGACACTGGGGTTGCCCCTGTAAAGGAAAAAAAAGAATAAGGGGAAAAAAAAGAGCATTATGCCACCTTCCAGCACAGAGGATGCAGTACAGTAATCTGCAACAGCAGATCCCAAGAGCATCTGATGAGAGGTGGAGTAAGAAAAACTAGGGTGCAAAGTAAGTAATCTTACTTACTAGATAAAATAAAAGACTAAATCAGACAAATTGACTGAGAATTAACTTATGAATTAAACATTAATATTAGGTTTGCAAAAGCAAACACTAAGGTTAGTATGTTGTATATTCTATAATCAGATGAATCACTGGATATATATATATACATCTGGATAATCCAAACTTAAGTGAAAGCTTGCCATTCCTGAAGGTTTTAAAAAGTAATACCAGAACTAATGACATCACCAAAAATTCATAGCAGGATTTGATCTGAGAGGAGAGAGGAAGAAGGGAGAAAATCCACAGGTGAAATCAGAACACGCAGCCTGTGGTTACCTCATTCCCAAACAGCAGGGCCACACATCTGTTGCAGAACTTCGGAGACCAAAAGGCCATTATTTTCTTAGATCCTTGAAGATTTCAGGCCACAGTCTTGAACTACCCAGAATTAGTTAGTGCTGTAGATGGGATGGTATTTTTCCAGATAAATACTCCTTCATACTTGGATAAATGTTAACAGTAGTTCTGTACAACTAAAAGACTCAAATACTTAGTTTCCCACAGAAATAAAATTGTTTGCTATTGCGTTTGACCTTTGATTTGAGGTTAGCCTATCCTACCAGCTGATGTAGTAAACATAAATGGAGGAGTAAATGTAGAAATAAGAAACAAAAAACACTCCCTCCAAGTTTTATTAAAGCTCATAATATTTCAAGCACAAAGCATTTAAACGATTGCATTTAAATGAGGGTGGTGAGATGCTGGAACAGGTTGCCCGGGGAAGTTGTGGATGCCCCTACTTGGAGGTGTTCAAGGCCAGATTGGATGAGGCCTTAAGCAATCTGGTCTAGTGGGAGGTGTCCCTGCCCATGCAGGGGGCTTGGAACTAGATGATCTTTAAGGTCCCTTCCAACCCTAGTCATTCTATGATTCTATGAATTTGTGCTGTTTCAACTCCAGTGATGACAACACAGTGGCATTAGTATATAACCAGTATTTATTTATTATGATCAAAGATAACAAATCCAAAAACCCACAAAAGTGTTTGGTTCGAAGCTACATCTTTCTCTGGGGAGCAGCTCAGTAGACCTGCAGAAGAAAGTGTTTGTAAATGATTGGAAGACTGCCCAGAGAGGTTGTGGAGTCTCCTTTGCTGGAGACATTCAAAACCCGCTTGGACAAGTTCCTATGTGATGTACTCTAGGTGACCCTGCCTGGCAGGGGGGTTGGACTAGATGATCTTTTGAGGTCCCTTCCAACCCCTAGGATTCTGTGATTCTCACAGGAAGGAGGGCAGAGGGGAGGGAGAGGGAAACAGCTAAGACTTCATTGTAGCCACAAGATTTACACACATCCTAGGGGCAGAGGTGATCACTCTTAACCTAGCAATGACAGCAAAGACCACTCAAGAAATACAGCAATATAAAACTGTAGTTGAATGGGTAGCTTCAGCTACCCTGAGTTACCATCTTTCATCTGTGAGCTAAAGGGTAAAAAGCAGGGTCTCTGTCAACCATGACAAAAATTTACTCTACATTTTCTTCTCATTCTGACCTTGCTTTGCACATAATAGGACAAGGAATACAATCAGTTCTCCAAATCTCAAATACCATCATGGGGATAGATTTCCTCCTTATCCAGCTAGGAGGATATACACACACATCCTGCACAACTAAGTGAAATAATCCCTTAAATTATTTTTTATTCTAATCACTACTTTGTTCTTGTTTGTTTGTTTAGGAAATAATAGTAAATCAGGATGACATGATACTTGCGTAACTCTCTCTGTTTTTTCCAAGAGTTTACTGTTTCATTGTTTATTTGGTTTTTTGCCTGATTTTTTTCCAGTTTCAGTTTTGAGACACTGGCTCTTGTTATACTTGCAAGAGCTTACTGAAATACTTTGCTGTCACCAAGGTTTTCTTCCCTGTGCAAATACTTAACCTTCTCCTTTTTATAGCAATAATAGCAGATTATAATAAAATGCTGCAGGCAATATAACCACAGGCGTAAAAACACAAAACACCAAGTATTTTCTGTGTAAGCAGATCACAAGGGTGTTTAACTACCAAAATTCTGAGGTTACAAAAGATTTCTTAACTTCTGTTTTGAATTAGAATAAAAATAAGGTTTCACAGAAATAAAATCCTGTCCTAGAGAATCTAAACACATTTCTGCTGTGGTAATTTAGTACGCTTTCAAATATTAAAGAATGCCATTCAGATAGACCCATGTTTCTACAAGACCTACTGACACTACTTGGAACATTTAATTTGTATCTATTTTAAATACATTTATCTGTTGTCTTCAGATTAGCAAGATATCTTCTTTCTTATGATATGCCACATATGTTGTTATATAACTACGAAGCTAAAGGCATTTACTTTACTGTGATTTTACCTGATTTGAATTTTGAGTTTTCTCCATCTTACCACATTTATTACTTCTTCGTAGACTTTCAAAATCATCCTTAATTTTTCAAGTTGCAGTTCAACAAGTATTAAGAAGTGTAATTCTACACAGCTTCAACTTAAGCTACTACTTCAGTGTTCCTAAAATAAGTGTAAGTGTTCGAGATAAACCCCCTACATTTGCTTTGGAATTAAGAGAAGTTCTTGAGTTGGAAAAGATTGTTTCTTTAAGGATGTTCTTCTGGCAAAGAAATACATTGCTGGTGAATATCTTGCCTTTGTCCCTCTCACACTATCACATCCAGATATATCAGCTTCATTTCTGGAACATCAGGTTACTGTTCAGTTATGTCCCTGTGTCTCCTTTCTGGTAAAATTATGGCCTGATATGACACTTGTCACCAAGATCTAGAAAGACCCTGAGGAAATAGAGCACTCCCACCTCAAAGAAACCCATGGGAATGGAGGGCTCCCTGACCAATTTGGTGGCCTTCTATGACAAGACTACAGAGATGGTGGATAGTGGCAGAGGAATTGATGTCACCTACCTGGATTTGTGCAAGACATTTGACACTGTCCCACACGACATCCTGGTCTCCAAACTGAGAAGACATGGATTTGACAAATGGACCACTCGATGGGTAAGTAATTGGCTGCATGGCTGCACCCAGAGAGCTGTGGTCAATGGTTCAGTGCCCAAGTGGAGGCAAGTGATGAGTGGTGTTCCTCAGGAGTCAGTATTGGGACCAGTGGTGTTTAACATCTTTGTTGGAGACACGGACAGTGGGATTGAGTGTATCCTCAGCGAGTTTGCTACAATACCAAGATGTGTGGAGTGGTTGACACCCTAGAGGGAAGGGATGCCATCCAAAGCGACCCTGACAGGCTGGAGAGGTGGGCCAATGCCAACCTCATGAAGTTCAACAAGGCCAAGCGCAAGGTCCCATACCTAGGTCAGCACAACCCCAGGCACAAATACAGGCTTGGAGGAGAATGGCTAGAGGGCAGTCCCGAGGAAAAGGACTTGGAGGTGGTAGTAGATGAGAAGCTCGACATGAGCCACCAGGGTGCGCTCACAGCCCAGAGAGCCAACCACATCCTGGGCTGCATCAAAAGAAGTGTGACCAGCAGAGCAAGGGGAGGTGATTCTGCCCCTCTACTTTGCTCTGGTGAGGCCGCACCTGGAGTATTGTGTACATTTCTGGAGCCCTCAGCACAGGAAAGACATGGACCTGTTGGAGAAGGCCCAGGGAAGGGCCTTGAAGACGATCAAAGGGCTGGAGCACCTCTGCTATGAAGACAGGCTGACAGAGTTGGGGCTATTCAGCCTAGAGAAGAGAAGGCTCTGGGAAGACCTTTAACAGCCTTCCAGTACCTGAAGGGGCCTACAAGAAAGCTGGGGAGGGGCTTTTCACCAGAGAGGGAAGTGACAGGACAAGGAGTAACGGTGTTAAACTGAAGGAGCGTAGATTTAGGTTAGACATCAGGAAGAAAACCTTCACCATGAGGGTAGTAACGTGCTGGAATAGGTTGCCCAAGGAGGTTGTGGAAGCCCTCTCCCTCGAGGTGCTTTAGGCCAGGTTGGATGAGGCTTTGTGCAGCCTGGTCTAGTGTGAAGTGTCCCTGCTCATAGCAGGGAGGTTGGAACCTAATGATCTTTAAGGTCTCTTCCAACCTTAACCATTGTATGATTCTCTGAAACCCATCTCCCACCCAGTACCACTCTTAACTAAATTGATAATGCCTTTGGTCACCAGAGGAACTCTGCTGAGCAGCTAGAGTAGTTTATGTTGTTCGGTGCCCTGTTTCTCCTGGTCTGCTGAATTCTGAAATATTTCCAATAAATTTCCACTGACCTTGCATGTTAATTGTTCACAACTACAGAATTATGGAAGGCTGTAACTGAAAGCACAATAGCCATTTATTTTACTATCTACTGCCCAGAGCAAAGTGAAGAATACCTGCTTGAGGATTTCAGTGTCTGCTGGAACCCTAGGGGCTTGTGCTTCTGCAGTCCTGTGACTTATCTTGGAAAAAAGAGAGGCTCTTGTATTAGAAATATAGTAGCAACAGATTTGACAGAAAACAGCATTGATTTTCTAGGTCAACATTCACAATGCAATAAGTGATTTTCACAGTCTAAGAATTCAACAAACTCAGTTCTCACATGAGCAGCTTCAACTATCTAGTGTGTCTGTAACAATCAGTTCCTAGACCCAAAATGCAGTTTATACTTACTATCCCAACATGAATCAGTGCTGTTCACTTTTTATAACCCAGAGCAATCTGGCTAATCAGTTCACTGATTATCAGGTGACAGTGTTTTAATGTTGACAGAACAGAAAGAAAAAGGAAAAAGAAAGAAAAAAGAAAAGAATCCATAACTTGAGGATCACAACACTGTGCTAAGAAGTGGAGCTCTTCAGATGACTGCAAATCATAAACCCATCAGTCATCTGCTCACCTAGTTCTTCATGCTCCTTCACAGCAGTAAGAACAAATCTCTGGAAGTAAAGAGAAATTTAAAAGTCTCATAGAAGCCAATTTAAAATTAAGGAAAAGCAGTCTGAAGACAACAGCTTGTTTAACTTTTTACCATACCCAGCATACCAAGCATTGTAACCCAGGGACAGTGAGAAAACACAACGGACAAAGCTTTCCACAAGTCATTTTAGAGTGAGACAGAAAGGAAAGTTTAAATAAGACCCCACAGGTAACCATGCAAGACATAAATACAGCTTAAGTACTGTGCTATTCTTCTCTGAAGCAGCCTTGTTTCTGAAAGACCCTCCATAACAGAAGGTTTTTTTATCAGCTGTGCACAGAGAAGACACAAGCCTGAATGCAATCATCTAAGATGTGGATATAAAGGCATAACCTAAGAATACATGTGGATTACTCAGTTTAAGAAATATGGTTCAGATTTTATTTCATGAGATTTCTCATTAAAACATCAGTTGAGACAACAACTAGTAACCATCAGCAAGACAGAAGATGGTTTGTGTAAAAGAATACAGCGGATCAGAAGAGATTTTTTTTTCCATCACACATACATCCCAAGAAAGAAAAATTACAAAAGTTCACTTGTGTTCTTAAAGGAATATGCTTTGATAATTTCTTCTCAAATACAAATACAGAGCAAATATGTACTAATAGTAAAAAAAAGAACTTCTATAATATGGAAGGGAATAGAACTGTTAAACAGGAAAGCAGCTAAACAGTCAGAAATGCTGCTAAAGGACACCCAGAAAAGAGAAAATGCAAAACTGCAGTGATTTACAAAGCTCATAAAACATCCAGTCATACTGTTACAGGCAGCATCTATTCTTTATCCTACAACAGATTTATTGAGTTGGTCAATTCGTCTGAACGTATTTTAATAACACCACTTTTTCTAATTCCTGTTGGAAGCAAGAGCAAAGCTCACCTTGGTCCAAGATACTACCTGCTGCGCTACTTGCACAGATAAACACAGTCTTATATTAGCAGAGGTCGCTGGCAAAGGAAACCCAGGAGAAGGTAAACCTTGCAGACTATGGATTGTAATGCCTATGCATTTTGGGCATGAATTATATCATAGCAGGAAACCTCAAAACTCTTTCCCAAAAGGAGTTTCAGCCTGCACTCTTTCTGAAATGCCAGCAATATCAGAGGTATGGACAGCCTACTCAACCCAATCACCAAGTTTTTCATCAGGAAGAAAGAAGAGTTGCACAAATAAAAATAAATTAAACCTAAATAACAATAACCTAATAAACTACTGAAGTGATTTGATAAATATAAATTAAAGTAACTGATAAACTGATTAATAAATAATAACCTAATAAACTACTAACTATAATAAGTTTATTAACTCACAGACTGAAAGGGTCTTACTATCCTCACTTCAGAAGCTCTTGGTGGAAAAGGAGCTCACATAGTTAACTACAGCTTAATGACAGGTATCCATAAGCTGTAAATACTGACAACATTCCCTTGCAACATTTCCCTGCATCAACTTTGATGTTGCTACATTGTACGTAAACATGTTTCTGCGATTTCCTATTTTGAGCTTCAGGTGTTTTTTCCAGAAATCAGTGTCACTAAGCATGAGTCAAACAACTTAATCAACAAGCCTCATTTAGGATTAAAAACTGTTCCAACTGAGAAGCCAACTTTCCTGGTGCATCTGAGGACTAAGGTAACCCGCAGCAGTGTACAACTAAAGCAACATCTGCCCCAAGTGGGCACACACAGACACACACTCTTCCAGTTATCATTCCCAGAATACCTTGAGGAAACACTCATGAGTTTCCATGTAAAACAAACTCCATTAGGAGCAAGGCCCTAAAACACACATTTCAGAATGGATTCAAGTAATTCAAGTCCAATTTCATTATGTTCCATAATACAAAAGAACTAAACCTAAGGCTTAGTGTCAGTTCAGTTAAGAAATGCTGAGCTGTCAGCCTTCTCTTCAGAAAGAAGAAGCCATCTGAACAGGCTCTCAAGTATTTACTAAATTAGAAGAATAAATTCAGTTGTGGGGTTAACTAAGCAAACGAGCAAATAACCATTCAGGAACGTAACAGTGATAACTTACTGCCACAAATATCACAGGTCTTCTACTGTACTCTGAGATACTCAGAGAGGAGGCATCCTGAAATATCAGTGGAGATTATATTAATTTTGTATTATTTGCTACATTAGTATGGGCACATAAACAGGTTTGAGGTTTCTAAGGGTTCACATTACATCAACCTGCGTTACACTGTTAGGCTGAACTGCAGGCTTTCTCGTTAACAAGACCACTTCCTTGTCTCTTCATGAAGATGAAGAAGCCTCATGAAAAATCAGAATTTCTATTCAATTAAAAGAGACAACACATACGTATTCACAACTGATTCACTGGAAGGGAGCTACATCATAAAGATTCTTCCATTCTGCAGAAAAATGTGTTGCACAGCTGAATGCAAATTCCTACAACAATACTAAGTATATAGTTCCATTGCATATTTCAGCATGTTTTGAAGTTATTTTTCCTAAAATAACACCTTCATGCAGGTGCTCTTGTTGAAGGACATAGAACTGTTTAAGAGGCTTTTTTATTATTATACATGTAGTACTTAGCAGCTCATTCTCATTTGAAATAACATTATGCTTTTGTTGCAAAGAAAAGCTTCAGACAGATGTATTTGTGTATTTTCAGATACAATCATGACCCATTACTTACAAGCACCAAAAAAAACCCAACCAAAACACAAAACCAAAAAAGAAATTCACCCCAGGAAATTCCAAGTTTAAATTCTGATTTTATAGCCACAATAAAATAGCATCTGTTTCAGCAAACTAGAGAGACTACTAAAGAATCAAGGTGAACACTCCCATTGTAACAGGACAATAGAAAAATCATGCTTTCCTAATTAGTTTAGATTTGAGTTCTGTCCCTCAAACACTTGTTACTGCCTGCACTATCCATAACCTAGAATATCCTCAGCTATGATTTCAGTGGTACAATATGCTGCCTTCTCTGCAGCAAGGAAAGAAACACAAAGCAGAGGAATCCTCATCATTATTTTCTTGACAGCAGCCATATTTTTCCTTCAATTTTGCATTTTAAAAAAGGGTGAGAGTTAAAACCTGAGAGAGTGAGTTACTTCAATTTACTTGTACATGACTATAAAACAGGGATTCTTGTTTGTCCTTTACATGCCTGCTGAACTCTAACTACAAGAAGAAATGTAGGTTAGGTGAAGCCACAAGAAGCCCTTTTAAGGTACCTGCTCGGACCTGCCGTTCATTCTCAGTATTCAGTGCAGATCTGTTTTCAGCTGGTGACAGGAATCATCTCCATTAAGGTAGAGTGGACAACAAAACAGGTTATTCCTACAAAGCAGGGAGCAGTGCTAATACCTGAACTACCAGAAACTGTGATTCCTGATGATCAGAGTCAATCACATTGATCTGCACAGGCTGACATGCCTCACATTGCAGCACACGTGACATGACACACATTGACACACCTCATTTATTGCATTGTCTCTACTATCTTGCTTCCTCTTCCACATCAGCCAAGTCAGACCTATCAAAGAAGATGCCTGAGATGCTTAAGTGTAGGCATAATACTGGACAGAAAATGTATGTCAAAACCACACAGAAGGCAGTGAATGTTCTTCTGCTGACCTAGTGTCTTTTTCAGGTTTTCAGTAAAATGGACACCTCTGAAGATGGCATTCATCTTTACAGCCCCAGTTAGCTACTTCTTAAATTGAAGATAAGTTGTGGAACTCCTTGCCAAGGATACTGTGCATATTAAAAATTTACACAAGCTCAAGTACAGGCAGGACACTTTCATGCAAGGAAACCCATAAAGGGTTAACGAAGTATGGAAAAGCCACAGGTGGCTCTGGAACTCCTTGAGAAAAAATCAGTTAAAACTGGACAAGAATTAGGAATATGTAGTGTAGACACTTGCCCTACTCTTTTACTTTTGTAAGTACCCACTCTTAGCTTATTTATAACTTCCTGGACACTTACCAGAGGTAGGATAAGAGTACACAATGCTTTGGTTTCAGTCAATTCATATATCAGGGGGGGTGGAACTAGATGATCTTTACGGTCCCTTCCAACCCAAACCATTCTCTGATTCTGTGATATGTTTCTGTGGTGCAGATTTTCCAGGGTTCCTGACATGGAAAAATCTTATTTCCTCGCAACTGACCCGTTCAAATACCTAGTACAGTTGTAATGGCTAAGGATTAGACTTCTAGACATGAGCATCAGCTCTTGGTTAGTAAAGATACTAGTCAGTAGAATTTAGTATTTTTTTATAAAAACAATAAAATTGTTGCATTACAATCCATAAAAAGTTTAAAAAGCAGTGTTCTCTATTGCTTTAAGAGTAGCAGTTACTTTCTCAGAGAACCCAATAAACAAATGCCTGAGAAAGATTTCTGCCAAAGACAGCATCCAAAAAGTTTCTGCCCCCTTCATCTAAAATTAATGGAATTAAACTCGTACATCACTTCACCAAGCACATAACTGTCAGTTCCTGTTTTTTCTTCAGCTCTAATGATCACTGAAACTGATAACATAGTCAGCTCTGGTTCTCATGTTTTCTGCAGTGCTCTCTCCTTCGTATCTAAGTAAGACATATCCCTAACTTGTTTGTGAATAACAGTCACTCTGTGCATGACATCATGGTTCTCTAATCCCTTTTTGGAGCACAGCCTTTTTTTTTTTTTTAACTTTATGTCTCTGAAATACAGCACCTACAACCCATATATTCACACTGCTGTTGGAACCATGGAGACCTTTATGAACTTACCTGTGATAACTCTGCCACCCAGTCAAGCACAGATGCTGGCAATACTGCCTCTAGGTCTCATGTTTCTGCTAAGCCTGAAAACACCACCCTGTGGTTCATCATTCTTGTAAAACAAACAAACAAACAAACAAACAAACAAACAAACAAAGCTGCCATAACATTTCCTCTGGAAGTTTCCACATACATCTAACTGTGAGAAGGCATTTGACCATTTTGCTCCCTTCTGGCATCACACTAACCAGAACAAGCCACCAGAACGACAGGCAAGGGAAGTAAGTAGATTTGATATGGAGACATAGAAAATAACAATGAAGAAGTATTTTCAGAGATGCACTTAATATTAAATCTTATAGAGGGCTAAGTCATTGCCCTTGGCAAAAAAAAATTACTAATGCATTTCCTCTTTCTCCCAAGTTTATACAAAGGTTTGAGGCTTCTGATCTTTCCAACCCCCTACATAAGGACAGATGTTCTGCATTTACTGAGACTGTTTTTCTCAAAATTAATTGTATTTAAAACAATACAGGCATAGACATGATAGCTTCACTTACTGGTGGAACAGAAAAGCTTCTTCCATGTTCTTAACAATTTCAGAGGCACTCTACGTTTTTCTCCTTAATGGTAAAGTATCAGCATATGATTTTAACTTTCATTTCTTGCCCACAGGTTTCCCTAGGGTTTCTGCAAGAAGACAATCATTTTACTTCTGCAGTAACCTTTCAAGACATAATCACACAGAAGCCAACATGAAACATCTGGACAAAGTAATCAGTGAACAAAGAGTCAACTTTTTTTCCATGGTAGTATGACCATCATCATTTTAGTCTTTAAAAATAAATTAATGGAGTATTAACAGTAAAGTTTTTGTAATTTATTACCCTTGCCTCTTTTCCATTCAAAATGCAAAAAGGAGCTACATACGTAAGGTAGTTAAGCTAGAGAAAACTTTTATCCTCAGTCTATTATACATTATAAAAAGTGGGGCTTTTTTCAAGTTTGGTGACAGACAGTAAAAACACTTCCATTGCATTGTGACTGCAAAATGCATGCTAAATGATAAAGAGAGAGAAGGAAAGGAAAAAGCTTCAAATGACAGTTGTTATGTACTAAGAAATTCTGCCAGAAAGTTACAGAAGTCTGCATATTTAGGAAGATAGGACTTTTGCTCATTGCCCAAGTCCGTTGTTTGTAACAAGTCTCTGCAGAAGATTTTGCTTTTATGCATGTATTTAAGTATAGTTATTTTATGCATACATGTCATTGTCCTGTCATAGAATCACAGAATCACAGAATCAACCTGGTTGGAAAGACCTCAAAGATCATCAAGTCCAACCATAACCTAAATCCACCCACCATAACCTTTATCTACCCGTTCAATGCTCAAATAATGTACCTAAGCACCTCATCTATAGTTCTTCTTAAAACTTCCAGGGATGGTGACTCCACCACCTCCCTGGGCAGCCTGTTCCACTGTTCAACTACTCCTTCAGTTAAGAAATTGTTTTTAATATCTAGCCTAAACCTCCCCTGGCACAATTTCAGGCCATTCCCTCCCATCCTGTCATTATTCATTTGAGAGAAGAGACCAACTCCCACCTCCCTACAACCTCCTTTCAGGTAATTGTAGAGAGCAATGAGGTCACACCTCAGCCTCCTCTTCTTCAAACTAAACAACCCCATTTCCCTCAACCTCTCCTCGTAGGACTTGTCCTCCAGACCTTCCACCAGCCTGGTAGCTCTTCTCTGGACACGGTCCAGCAACTTGACATCCTTCTTGTAGTGAGGGGCACAGAACTGAACACAGTATTCAAGGTGTGGCCTCACCAGTGCTGAGTACAGAGGCACAATCACCTCTCTACTCTGGCTGGCCCCACTATTCCTGATGCAGGTCAGGATGCTGTTGGCCTTCTTGGCCACCTGGGCACACTGCTGGCTCATGTTAAGTGGGCTGTCAACCAGCACCCCCTGGTCCTTCACCATGCAGCTTTCTAACCACTCATCCCCAAGCCTGTAGCTTTACATGGGGTTATTGTGACTGCAGTGCAGGATCCAGCACTTGGCCTTGTTAAACCTCATGCAATTTGCCTCAGCTCATCGATCCAGCCTGTCCAGGTCTCTCTGCAGAGCCTTCCTACCCTCAAGCAAATCCACAGTTCCACCCACTTTAGTGTAATCTGCAAACTTACTTAGGAAGGACTCAATTCCCTCATCTAGATCATTAATAAAGATATTGAACAGGACTGGACCCAAAACTGAGCCCTGGGAGATGCCACTGGTGACCAGCCATCAACTGGATCCAACTTCATTCACTACAACTCTCTGGACTCGGCCAGCCAGCCAGTTTTTTACCCAGTGGAGAGTGCATCTGTCTACTCCATGTGCCACCAGCTTCTCCAGGAGAATGCTGTGGGAGACAGTGTCAAAGGCTTTACCAAAGTCTAGATAGACAACGTCAACAGCTCTTCCCTCATCCACCAGGCAGGTCACCTGATCATAGAAGGAGATCAGGCTAGTCAAGCAGGACCTGCCTTTCCTGAACCCATGCTCGCTGGGCCTGATCTCTTGGCTGTCCTGCACTTGCCATGTGAGCGCACTCAAGACAAGCCTCTCCATGATTTTCCCTGGTACTGAGGTCAGGCTGACAAGCCTGTAGTTCCCAGGATCCTCCTTCAGGCCCTTCTTGTAGATAAGCATCACATTGGCAAGCCTCCAGTCATCTGGGACCACCCCTGTCATCCAGGACTGTTGGTAGATGATGGAAAGAGGGTTGGCGATCTTCTCTGCCAGCTCCCTCAGTACCCTCAGGTGAATCCCATCTGACACCATAGACTGTCTAAGTGCTGCAGCACCTAGAAACATAGTATGTCACAGAATGTCATAGAAACATAGAATGTCATGGGTTGGAAGGGACCTCTAAAGGTCATCTAGTCCAATCCCTCTGCAATAAGCAGGGACAAGTCCAACTAGAACAGATTGCTCAGAGCGCCATCAAGCCTGACCTTCAATGTCTCCAGGGATGGGGCCCCTGCCACCTCTCTAGGCAACCTGTTCCAGTGATCCACCACCCTCATATTAAAAAACTTTTTCCTAATGTCCTACCTAAATCTACCCTTCTCTAGCTCAAAAACATTACCCCTTGTCTTATCATTACATGCCCTTGTGAACAGGTCTTCCCCATGTATTGAAAGGTTGCTGTAAGGTCTCCCTGGGCTCTTTTCTTCAGGCTGAACAACCTCAAGCCCCTCAGCCTGTCTCCATAAGAGAGGTGCTCCAGCCCTGTAATCATTTTTGGGGCCCTCCTCTGGACACATTCCTAACAGGTCCACATCCTTCTTGTGTTGGGGGGTCCAGAGCTGGATGCAGTACTCCAGGTGAGGTCTCACCAGAGCAGAGTAGAGGGGCAGAATCACCCCTCTCAATCTGCTGGCCACACTTCTCTTGATGCAGCTCAGGATGCAGTTGGCCCTCTGGGCTGCAGTTGCACATTGGTGGCTCATGTCCAGCTTTTGATCCACTAGTACCCCCAGGTCTTTTTCCACAGGGCTGCTCTCTAGCATGTCTTCCCCCAGCCTGTATTGGTATCTCTGGTTGCCCTTGCCCAGGTGCAGGACCCTGCATTTGGCCTTGTTGAACCTCATGAGGTTCACCTGGGCCCACTTCTCCAACCTGTCTAGGTCTTTCTGGATGGCATCCCTTCCCTCTGGCATATTGACCACACCAGCTTGGTCTGTCCTAGCTTTGGCATCTCTTCCACAAGATTTTATGTAGCAGAGATGCTCTTCATAATCCTACTTCTTTCATTAGGAAGATCTAGAACTACATACGATCTGTGTCCAGATAAATTGATTTACATTAAGCGTCAAGCAATGTAGGAGCATAACATTATTTTCAAAAGCATCCAAATCCCTCAGAAGTTTTATTTTTCATTAAAAAAAGATAAAGGTTTAGGACTCATTCAGAAACTAAGGCACTTTACTTAGATAATATCTGCTTTTAAAGACAAAATCTTCTTTTATGAGTTTTTCTAAGCAGATTAAACTCTCCCAGTCTCACATTCTCAACCCTCCTCGTTTCCCCGTGTTCTCTGGTACAGTTCTACTTTCAATGTTGAGCAGAAGCAAAGTTTACAATAGAAAGTTTTCAAAAGATGTCAAACTGAGAACAAGTGCTCTGTGAACAAGCCTTCATTCGGCTTTTAAATGTAGTCACTGTTGCTGCTTGCACTGCATTCTTCTTGGCAGTGTTCTTAGATACAAACAGGTAGAGATTTCAAATTAATCTGTTGTGGTGTAGACAAGAAGAAATGTGCACAATTGCATTGGTCAGAGTTGTGATGTTAGTAAAGCTACAGTGTTGTATGATTCAATTTAGGAGAAGATCCTTTGAAACATATGAAGGACAAGGAAACTTCCAACTCACAGTACTCAGCCTGACTTTCTATTAGAAGCTAATCTGCACTATAGGAGAGATGCTTCTTGTAAGGACATTTATACACCAAAAACCTGTCTTCCAAGGTTCCTCAGCTGGATTAAAACTAAATAGTGTTTTATTTCTTTTTTTTCCTCTGTGATAGAGCAAACAGCATTTCCCAGATGCTTGAATAACACTGAGTTAGGAAAAGGTCTGTGTTTGTTGTTACACTGCAAGAAGTAGTTTGGTCCTTTGCATACAAAATCAGAAGTGGGATGAGCCAATAAATTAGTTGCCCGTCCATACATCAGAGAGCTCAGGACATTTCCCCATCCACAGGAGGAAAAACAAACACGAGTTGGTTATGTATTGTGGAATTCATCACACACAAAACATTTATGAACTGTGACGTTCCAGAAATATATTCTTATCATGCTGCAAGACCATTTTCTTAGAGGTTGGTCTAGACATTCATGTTCTACACTTAAGTATGCTAAAACATTGAAACCCCTAAAAATGCAAAAACACACACTGATTTTTTTTTTTTCTCATTGAGTTTTAGTTCATGTGGTGCTTTTCCATTCACCAAGGATGAAGTAAAGAATGATGGCAAAGATATTGCTTACAGGCACTTAGCTGCAACAACGCTCAAACTGTATCATCAGGGCGGGAGGAAGGTGCTATAGGCAAAAATGTGGCATCTAATTGGCAGAAGAATTTTTCGTTTGCAGCTAATCAGGGTGTCCTGGTTTGAGCCAGGATGAAGCCAATTTTCTTTTGATTTTTTTCTTCAGTGAGATTCTATTTTAACTATCAGCAAGTTTTCCAGCTAGTGGACTGATATCTCTGGAATGTTTATGTTACTGCTGAGAGACCAAGGACACTTTGCTCTGCTTCGGGTTTGGATGCTAAAGGAGCAGAAGAGTCATATCTGCAACCCTCCCATAGGGAGGAGTGGACTAGATAGACAGCAAAATTGGCCAAAGATACTTCATTCATATATATACACACATAAGACTGGGTATAAGGTCAGGGATCATGGAAGTCAAGCTCCTTCCTGCTTATTTTTCCCTACTTTTCCATCCATGGCCGGTGTCTGGGGAGGACTCTGTCTATCCATCAGCATTGATTCCTAGGCCTGTGTGTTCCGGACCCTCATAACTCTCCCCTCAGCCCCTGTCTGCTCTGCCTTATCTCCTGCCTGTGGGCTGAGACATTTCAGAACTGCTCACAGCTCAGGAGAGTGCCGGGAGAGTTGCTGGGGGTAGGGGGGAGGCAAGAGGCTTTTGCACATTCCTGAACACATTTGTATATAATTGTACATATTTTCTTTATCATTAGTATTTAATTAAAGCTGTCTAGTTTTCAGTCCAGAAAGTCTCTCTCCTATCTTATCTCTCTCCTATTTTATCTCTCTCCTTTCCCTACCTGGGTGGGAGGGGGAGGGGATCGAGAGCTTTGTTGTCGCTGGTTTAATTGTCGATCCTGAGTCAAACAGTGACACAGGGTCAATTGAAAAGCTTGATGCATGAAGTTGTCCACAACTGCCCACAAAATCAGATTTTTTTTTCTCAATTCAAGCACATTTTATATGTATGTAATATTTAACTGGCTCTTCAGAGAAAGCTTAATCAAAAAGCTGCTCAAGAAGAAGCATAGAATCTGGACTGCTGAAGAAAGTTTCAGGGAATGGTAATCAATGCAAACTTTGAAACGTTAATCTTTGAGGCAGAATCTCCTCCTGTTTGACCAGGACAGACAAAAAGACAGTGGAAGGGGGGAATTACTGAAACCAGATCTCCAAAAATCTGTGTTAAGGTGTTTTCCTCCCCAATGTTTATGCTGTTTTGCTATTACTGGAGAAGCTCTGTTTTGCTACAACAAAAGCTATAGAAAAACAAAATTTTTTTCACAAGCTACTACTTCTGCTCTCATTCCAATTTTGATATTATTTCAGTCCAAGAATTGCACTACATGACTGGAGCCCAAGAAAAGGAAGATAATCTGCACTTCCTCTGCTGCTTCAAGTCAAGCAACTTAAAAAGACACACCCAGCTACTATAGAACAGGAGAAGGAATGGGAGAAAATAAAGCTGAGAGAAATAGTAAAACAGGAAGAGGGAAGAACTCAATGTTATAGTTCAATTGCACTTTATTTTGAATAAAAATTAGGGCCAACAAGATTAGGATGAAATACAAGGCAGGCTCTAGATTTGTTTCACTTTTAATACCAAAGTTAAATCTCCATGCTTTTAAAAACTGAATTTTAAATTTAAAAGCAGAATCAGATACTCTCCACTCCCTTAAAAGCTGAGCACTACGTGTTTCTTAAATAATAAACACATTTTACTCATAATTTATGTTCATGCTTCTGCACTCCCAACATAGCTGTGGGAATTCACAGAAAAATGTGTTTAATTTTCTTCCTCAGCATTCAATATTTTAGCATTTACCTGTAAATTAAAATATGTTTATAAGAAATACATTGTCACCACTGTCATTTTATGCTAACTACTGACAAATTACATGATTACACATAGACTCTAAGGATGCAAAAATGAAATTGATCACTCTTTCATATTAAGCATCTGACTCGTTCATTGCCTCTCCAGGGTACCACTAGGTAACAATAACTGTTCCCAGCTTTGTCTGTTTCTTCCATTATTTCCCTTTATTAGATATAAATATTTAATGCAACAAAACTAGGAAAAAACCCTCTCAGAGTTGCATTTAAATTTTAAGTAAATCGGCTTTTAGGAACTGAAGCAAAACAGAAGAACTCATGAAAACATGTAAAAAATGTTGTGGGAAAGTTACCCCACAAGAAAGTAGAACCAAACTTTAATAAAACAGCCATTATGAGGTAATAATGAGTCATAAAATAAAGAATGGACACAATTTCCTCCATACAACAACAGGAAAAAAATTAAACTACACCAGAGCTTTGAAAAATACACAAAATTTTTTAAGAAATCTGGAAACGGTGGCTTTTGTAACAAGGTAGAAAAACTTCCTAGTAGTTTGACATAATCATTATTTGAGTGGCAAGTAGGTAACCTTCCAGGTGCATGTTGAACTACATCCTCTAAGATTTATTCCCACTCTCCTTCCACTCCCCAGTAGAACTTTATGAAAATGTTGGCAGTGCACTTTCTAGAAGACAGAATCAGCAATGGAACACCAGTTATCTCCATGATATGCAAGTAAACTGCAGTAACAATTTTTCCTCTGGCCTGTTTATCACAGAGAAAGACCTGAATTCTTTTCAAGACACTGAGTCCAGAAAGGCAACACTTTCTACACACACTCCTATGCCACCACCACTAACCACCTCCCGTCATTGGAAATTAGCATTACACAGGTCACTGGCACTGAAGAAATGGATACGGCCCATCCTTCAAGTTCTGTTCTGTGCTCAGCACCAGCACAGCATTTTAATCACAGCTGTGGTGTATTCACAAGAGGGGGATTTGGCCCACATGATCCTTACAGTTGTTCTGCAGGGCAAAGTAATAGCCTAAGCAGAAAGATGGTGCACAGGTACAGATAAAGCTGATAGAGGGAGAAGTACTCTAGGTTCATAATTAACTCCATGGGAAGTGTCTGTCTTTACAGTGAGTCCGGGGAAAGATGCACAGAAATACCTCAAAGATGAAACTTCAAGAAAGAAAAAGTAACTCCAGAACTTACACAAAGTATTTCTCCCAGAGAGGAAAAAAGATTGAAAACTTGATGTACAGAACAGTTTTTGCAGAATTCTGTCTCAGTCTATTACCCCAATTTCAGTTCATGCTAATCGGAGCAAGCTCCTTTTGGGGTATTGGTTATCTATGGATCTAAATGAGTTATGCCCACATTCCCACTTCCTCTGAATAGAGCATGCCAGGTATAATGGAAACTATTAGAAAAAGCATTTAAGAAAGAAAGAGAAGAAAAAAAAAAGCACTAAATACAGTATTTTCTATCATTATTCACAGTAAAGGTATTTTATTGTTCAGAAATTACAATTGCATCAAGGAGATTTAGTGTATCAAGGCCCTAACTTGCACATCTATAGTTCAAATTACAGAATTTGTCTGGGTGCATGCAGAGTTGTGCCCTTAATAAATGTGGGGTTGGATTTACCTCACACACACAAAAGTAGCATTAAAGTGTTAGAGAGAAAAAAAATACAGAAATAAGACTATACAAACAAGGAGGTTAGCTGAAATGAACGTGAAATGTCATTGATTGCATTTCTCTGTGTAACATTTCCAAAATATGTGCTAATTAATTATCAGAGTAATGTTTAATACTCATATTTAAATACATGATTGTACATTCATTCATATAGAATCAACACAAAGAGCACCATGTTACATACTCCGAATTGGCAAAGTTTTGAATCATCACATGCCTTTCCTCAGGTCATTAGTCTTCTACTGGTTCAGAAATACATCAGCACGTATATAGCTCTCTAGAAGAAATAAATCTTCATTATATAACTTGTGTTAATAAATATCTACCACTGGAGGAAAAAAGAAATTGTTAATAGAAGGACTTTTCAGACTAATCAAGGTGTCCTTGGCAGACTTAGACAGTGGTACGTCACATAATGAGGACCATGACAAAGTTTGTGTTCCAAAACATTTTATGTTATTTTAACCTTGCCATGGGCACCAAGGTTAGTGTTAATCACTCCAGTCAAAGCCATTAACTTTGAAAAACTAAAACCTAAAAAAGGACATTAATGAGCTCCACAGAATACCATCAGTTAATACGTAGGCTCTTTAGCTAAATCCATTACTCAGGCACTGCACACCAGCAGCCTCACAGGACACTGTGTTCTGTACATGACTTAACTGATTCAACTCTGAAACATCCCATGCAAAACAAACTGGTCGGCCACAGGAAAATTTCAATTCCCCAACACCAGCCATCTAGAGTCTTCCAGGACACCAACTGAATGAAGGCAAACAATCTGTTATTCACCGTTTAAGTGCCTATTCTCTAGATCAGTGGTCTCCAAATTTTTTTATCATGTACCCCTATGGGTAAAAAAAATTGAACATGCACCCACAATGTATGTATAACGATAATTTAAAAATTACATATATATGCTACTGTACTAATGCATTATGCACATTTTAAAACACATACAAAGATATAAATTTAAAAGACTGGGAGAAAGTTGAACTAGACAATATTTTATTTTTTTATTTTACTTATTAATGGTAGAAAAATCTTTTTGCTGTCTTCCAGAAATATTATTATTTTTACCTTTTTAGGAAGAGTTATGTGATCAGATATGCTCCATTATTTTCCACAGTCTCAGTTTAACACCTTATGATGCAGCAAGTCAAAGGCCTGGTTCAAAGTTCAGTTTATTTTCATCCTGATAATTTCAACTTCTTTTTTGCCCAGTTCTTGTCAGAGCTGATTCGGACATCATAGTTTTTACCTCATACTGTGGCTGACAAAGACCTTCTACGAGGACTAGGAGAAGAGCCAGCTCTCCCATTTTCTTGTTCACGTGTGCTCACAGTATCAGATTTATATTCAATCCACAGTTTTTTTGCAGGAATAATTTTAAGACACTTGTTCATTTTTGGGGGGGTTACTTTAGTTAATGCTAGATAATATAATGTTTAAATCCACTTAACTGGACATACATAAACTGTAATACTTTATAATACCCTTAAAGTGAAAGAATGAGTGGAGGTGCCACTGTCCACCACTCCACATTTTGGAGCATCCACTCTTCTCCCAGGATACCTTGTGTATGATACCTTACATGTGCCCATCCAACCTATGCCCCAAGTGAGGGTACCAGTGACAAGTTAATATATAAGTATTAGTAAAGCTTGTTCCAAATCTTGTCAGCTCATTCACTGTGTCACATCCCTTGTCATATTTTGTCTGATTTCCTTCTCCAGCTGAACTCTCTTATTTAGGACTCAGTCCATCAGCTCCTTTTGTTGTGCAAGCTTCTGTACATCTGGCACAGGCATCTTCATTCAGGGTGGCCTCTACTCTAAAGTGTCACTATGTGGTAAAGGGAACACCTATCTTGCTAGTTACTGTCACAATTAAGCCAACACCATTTTAAATAAGAGCGTTGGCAGAAGGAGTATTTTGTCAGTCTGTGAGTGCTTTAATGAGATAGGAAAGGAAAAAAAGTCTCACCCAGAATTGGTTTGTTAGAACAGTTATCATTACCTTAAACTGAACATAAAACCTTTCCAATTTCTATGTCAGAAACACACACTTCTTGGTTCCCAGTCTTAGAAAAATGTCCACAGTAAAACCTCTCTGCCTGGGCAGAGCATTACCAAAATTAGCCATTAGCAGTAGATGCCAGAACAGTTTTGTATGAAATCAGCATTCACTTATACTAAGCTCTACAATATTGGGGTCTTTGACTGTCTCAAGCTCTTAGCTAAGCTTGTAACAAACATGATCTTGCTGGATACACACTATGACCTTCCTACAAACACTAGAAGGTTTCAATGGCTTGGATTCTTTAGACTACATGTAACGAGTCATAAAAAGGGAAACTTGAACATTTCTACTTTGTGAAGTCCACCACTAAAGATACCCTTCCTTTCCACTCTGCAGAGGAGAAGTTTGTCAATACATGTCTCTAATAGCATACAGTAGCTCTGAATATTTCATGGAAGCAGGGCAGAGCTGAATGACTTGGAGGAGACAGGAAAAAGGATTTTTTTCTGGTTTTACTCCTAGGAGACACATGATTTCATGCCATCTCAAAATAACAGCCACTTGCTAAATTAATCAGTATCTTGTCTCTGATACATGTGTATACTCTGACTATGAAACACCTTGGAAGAATGCAGAACTATTTTAGTCACAGTTTTTTAAGCTGTAGACAACACAAAAAACACAAGGCTAGAAGACAACCTCATCTCAAACAACTGGAGACTGTAACTAGAGGCATAATCAAACATAGTATTTAAAGTCTGCACAATAAAAAAACTGATGCAAAAGAAATAACTAGATATATAGATAAGTTAGGAATAAAAAAAAATTAATGCTGGTCTGATTTCAGGTGAAAGAACAAAAACATACAGAACTGGCAGGGCAAGGATTGGGTTTTTTTGTGAATAAGTCTCAGTCCTGTTCAGGATGATGTGTTCCTCCCAAGCCTCCATCCAAACCATTCAGAGTTCTCTATTAACTTCAAAGGAAGGAGCTTGAATGCATAATAGCTGCAGAGAAATGGATTATTTAATGTTGGCTATTACAGTGCTTTCCTACATTTGGCGGTATGCGTATGTATTTTTGAAAACTCCAGATTTTGGAGCCAAACTGTTAGGTAAGCAACTCCTCCTCCAGTATAAAGCTTCCAATAGCAAGGAAAAGCTTGAAAATATACCATACAGTATTCCATACAGAGTGCAATTTCTCTCTAATAAAACCACAATTTTATTTGTTTTCAATTTATTCCTCACCATCACTATTCAAGAAGGGAAGAAGTCTGAGTCATTAAATAGGTAGGATTGATCAACTTCTCTCTGAAAATCTGCATTTAATTTGAGTCCTAAAAACAAGACTGCAATCCCAGTCAAGTTTCACGTATTTTTAGTCTCTAAAAGTATTATGTTTTCCTTCAGTACCTAACAGGTACACCACACAAGTCATCTGTTCTATAGCATAACAACTGTAAGGTCTCAGAGTTACCATTTCCTATCTCTTCAAAACACCACTAAGCAAAACACTTACTAACAGCAGAAACATTCTTCAGTTATTCATACAGCCATCAAATCCAAGAAGTGAAAATCTTGCTTGCTCACTTACTAAATAAAATACAACATTTGGATGAGATCCAAAGCTCTCTCATTACAGGCAATTACTTTGGAAATTTGACAATCATGCCCTTGAAAAACACCAACTGAACAGAAAAAAAAATAAATTAAGAAAGTCTAGACAGAAGCTTTTGATAGCAGCATTCATGCTCCACATAGGCTGTGTCATCAAGATCACTTTTTAGTAGCCCCTGGTATTCACTCTTTTGTTCATTAGTATCTCTTGAGGCATTTTTAGAAGTTTTGTTCAGCAACATTACGGATTTCCTCCTCCTTTGTACTGCTGAGCTCTTAAACTTTGTTCTGTATAGAAAATCTCTGAAGTATGCTGCTCCAGTATACAAATTAGTGGGACAATTTTATTTAAATGTTGTAAATTATCATATGCTCTCTCCATCCCAACTGTGTATAACAGTAGAATAAAACTGGTGATGATTGTAGATTTGTATATATGTTATCACTGATAATTTTTCTTTCCTTCCAAAATACACATACACACACAAAGTGTCAATTTGATAGAGAAGTCCTGTGTATCTCTTGGATACATAAACTTTCTCTTTTGCAAGAGGACTGTTTCGGATACAAAGGTATACCTGTCATAATGCTAACAAAACAATTGTATACAGCTCCATCGTTCTTCTGTATCAGAAAAGAGTAAAAGTCTAATGTGTTTGGTGTCATAGAATGGTTAGAGTTGGAAGGGACCTTAAAGATCATCTAGTTCCAACCCCTCTGCCATGAGCAGGGACACCTCCCACTACATCAGGTTGCTCAGAGCCCTACCCAACCTGGCCTTGTCATCTACACAAGTTGTGTACCATCATTATTTCAACAGTAATTGATATGAAATGTTATTAATAACATACATTTGATTGTGTCAGGTTCAGAATAAAGATACATTCAGCACAAAAAGAACCACAGTTCTGGGTTTTCTCAGCCTCTCTTAAAAGCAGGAGATAGGGACTTAGGGAAAAGAAGCAACTTTTTCAAAAGCAATTAACAATAAATCTGCAAATCCCATCCACTTTCTGAGCTTGGATTGAGGGAATAGTGAAAGACTCTAGGAGTATTTGCATAGGAGCAGGATAAAAGCTGCTGAAATTCCTTTTTTATCAACTATAAAAGATACCAAGTACTCAGTTATGCTTATTTTTCTAGATACAGTAGTCTGAAGACTTGGTAACAGCAAGAGATTATTATATTTGCTTCTTACTGGAAAATACAAATTTAACCTTCATTTATTAACATCTTCCTCATGAAAACAGGTTAAAAACATAAGCCTCCTGCCTTCTCCAAGGTAAGCTCTCAGACAATCCTTCCAGCCTTCATTCTAAACTCACCTTAGATCTTCACCCAAAAGAATCTTCAATTTTTACAAGTTAAACACAAACACATTACCTGCCCTTCTGCAGTCACGACAAGCAACTCCCCCCCCCACCTGCTTTTGTTCTTAACTAATCCAACTCCACAGGTGCAGGCACCAAGACCTGGAGTACCTAGTGTTAAATGGATGGGACCTCCCATCCTCTTGAAGCACCAGCAGGCTGCACATTCCCATACCTGCAGCTGCGAAGACAGGGTCTGTACAAATGCCAAAGCAGTCTGAATATTTAGCTATACCTTCTCCATCAGCAAAACTACCCTTCAGACTCCATGCAAGACAATTATACAATGCAAGGCATATGGAGCATACCTACTTTCCAAGAACATTCAGAATCACATTCACCGAACTGACTCACTGAGGTGCTTTCTACTCCTGTAAGTGTTGCAAAGCCAACACAGATGCAGGTGAGAAAAAAATGGTTGGTTTGTTTGAATATATAAACTCTGACACATTACTGCACTGCTGCAATTTCACTTGCTGAGCCAACTACTCTCCATAAACTCCAGTCCCACTGACGACAGTTAAGTGCATCTATGCAGACTCACAGTCCTAGTCACAGGTATAACAGGGCACAATTTTGAAATGGGTTACTCCACCCTCCCAGGCCTTCCCGTGTCTGCAGAGTCAACAGCTGCTCTTCGTAACGTGTCCTTTACAGGGACCACTTAGGTTTTTTTAAGGTCTTACCCTAAGCTCTAGCTCAACTACATTTTTTGAAATAAAAAGTTCTCCTGTCTTCTCTGGACTGGCACAGGGCTTAACACAGGTCACAGGAACTGTAGTTACCCACCTTGGTGCCACAGAACAAAACTCAGAATCCATTAATACTTTTTAATGACACCCCAACTGCATTCAAGTTAGCCTTTCAGCAGTAATTTAAACCTGATAAATACCCACAGCAGCTACGTAAGGCATTAGAAGTCCCAGTTCAGGAACAGAGTGTGCCTGTGATGCTCTTTGATCTGTGTCTTCCTTTGCCCAGGGCTATATGCATCTAATTCTTCAAAACATGAAAGCATAGCACACAGAATAAATAAGCATCATGGATAAAGCCACATAAACCATATAGAGGAGGCTTTCATTTGTATAATCAGGGCCATATAGTTGGAAGATACGGGATAATTAATAACTTTGCCTGTGGAAATTCCTGGTGTTGGCAATGATCTGTAAATTAATGCACCAGTCTGACCTCCAGGTCCCAAAGGGAGTTCTTGGGATGACTGATTCACACATTTCCTTTCTCTCTTCTTGAAAACTGAGTACACTTCGTCTAAAATCGAACTCCATAAGTAAGGAACGCAAAACAATTTTTACCACTTTTGGTTTTTTGTGCCACTAAAGCTTCACTGTAAACCGCTCTGCATAGTCTAAGGCAGTGTAGATTTCTTGAATTTCAGTCTAGTGGTCAATTCATTAGCCAATAATTGCTTTTCTAAAAATACTGCTACATCAGCTTGTATTTATTAAAAAGCTACTTCCCTAGACACAGATTATGTTCACAAAGATGTACACAAACTGAAAACAGTAAAGGCTGCAGTGAAGAAAGGAGGGGAGGTCACAAGGAGAACGGTGCTCTTTCACCAGCTACCTACCAAGCCTTGTTGCTACCATGATCTGTGAAGCCTGAAGCAGTTAAAAGCATCATAAAATTTAGGCTGGGGGCAGGGAGAAAAAACAACCTGCTGGCCTTCAGAAATCTGCATTTTCCAGGGTTTATATCAATAAAATAATGAGTGAAAAATTACACATTAATTGTGTTACCCTATTAATAGTTCAAATTATTTAATAATTACTAGACTCCATAATGAGGTAGTTGTGCTCTGAATGGTGTGATAAATTGTTTCAAAAGGAGACAAAAATGAAAGGATTACAAAAGATCCTAGATATCTCAAGGTGTCTGTGGGGAGTGCTTCATAGCAGATATACAGCTGCCATTAAGGTGCAATAATTAGTTTAATTGTTCCTGGTAATAATCAGGTGAAAGCACAAGCTTCTGTAGGAAAGAATGGTTTATATGTCCCCAGGATGCTCCCAAAGAGCAGAACTAAAATCTCCACTAGATTATGGTCCTTTCCACACGCAGCAAGTTATTAGGATGAGCTGCTTCAACTCATTGTTTTCCAACAGGCTGTTTTCTCTTCTAAGGAAGAACTGAAGGAACAAGGATATCAACCAGCTTGGTGTCATCAAGGACAACCCTTGCTAGGATATCCTGGGGTTTCTAGTCCAACTGACAAGAGTTGCTAAATACTCCCAACAGAAGCAAAAGGACCTTGATGCTCTCCAAAGCCCCACAGAAGCACTGATCCTGTTAAAGGGATTTCCTCAGACTGAAATCTCTCAATTTCTTCAGTCAGCGAGAGGAAACCTATCCAGATTGCATGATCAAAGCAGTCTGAAAACGGTAGAAGATTGGAGAGAACAGAAAACCTGAGAGAATGTCAAACACCTACATTCAAAACATAGAGAACATTAGTTGACATTCCAGTGTCTTCCAAAAAAAAATCAGAATCACACGGGACAGACTTGAAACACTGTCAAGAAACACATCACATCCTTCTTGCTCTACATGGGGTCACAACCAAGGTCTGCAGTACACCAAGGCACTCTGGGCTTGTGTGAATTGGTATCATTTTCCATGATGTAATTCCTCAGGGGTGTCTTCCTTCCCATTGCTCTCCATACCCTCTACCTTTATGGAAACTTAAATTCAAATGTCTACATCAAAGGACACCCCGATTACAAGATCAGGGATCCAAGCAGATTGCTTAAAGTCAGTAAACTAAGGAGCACAATACTGAGAAAAAACAGTAGTTCTTGAGGCTGCATTAAAAACAGCAGCATCTGGGAAAAGGAACCTGTGTAAAACACAAGCCAGAGTAGGTCGATGACATTTTTCAGCTATACTGTTGTCTACAGCAAGAGCACAAGATTTGCAGGCAACCCTCACTCTAGAATCTCCATCTACCTGAAAGAGCTACAACATTTTTGAAAACATAAGTTATATAATTGCATGCTATTTGTACATCACTTAACTGCTTTGACTTTTCTACTATCGGACTGCTGAAAATCATCAGTTAAGTTCCACTGCCATAAGACTGGAGCTATAGTTGTGAACCTAGCCCAAAAACTATCAGAAAATATTATTTTGCTGTACTGTATTTAGTTTTGCCAGGAAAATTAAAAGAAAAAAGCTATCTTAAGTGCAGTGCCAAGGCTCACTTGGTGTAACCAAAGTGCTCCTCTCTGCTGCCTTTCTCCATTTCCCAGCACAGGGAAAAGAAGGACTTCACCCATTCTGTGTTCCAGCTGGCAAGGCTTCCCAGCTGCTCCATCTCTAAGATCAAAGAGTGTGACCAATACTGCTAGAGAGCCTGGCAAGCCATAGGTATTCACAGAAGCCTCATTTTTCATAAAATGGATCATTTTGTACATCTAATTTAAGAATCCCTGGAAGACACATTTTCAAGAAAGCTAATTAGTTCTGAGCCCTCTCTCCCCTCCTACAATCTGATTTTTCCCATCATGTACCTGGGTCCAAAAACTCATGGCAATGGATTTCTCTTTAGGTTTTTTGGAATGAAGTAGTGACTGCCATTCCTGGTAGGAAAAAAGCCTTTAAGCCACTGTAGAAGAAGAGCAAAACACACATAAATACACACACTGAAAAGGAAAGGAAGAAAGCTAAAGTCCATCTAAAGGAGCTTGCATTAAAAGATCAGAGGCCAAATGGAGCATTTATGTCATCACTTCCTTAAATAACTCTAGCAACTGATGGACTGTCTATGGTATGACTTTGAAATAGCTTTCTACTGCTTTTCCTCACACCATTTTGCCCATAAATCCTTTTGTGAATATGTGTGTGGGTGAGAGGAGAAACTATTACATTACTCTTTTTGGTCCTCACTGTACTGAGCAAGCTCACTGCTAACTAACTTGCTCCTAACTCACTGTTAGGAGCTAGGTATCACCTGACAGCTGAGACACAATAAGCTACCAAAATTCTGCCTTCAGATAAAACTTCTCCAAATCTCCCCTGCTAAAAGTACAAAATTTTTGTTGAATATTGAAGTAGGCTTGCTGTGCAAAGTGGCGTAAATTCCAGCTGCCACTAATGGAAGTGACAGTTTCAGTGTTCATCAGATGGATTCACAGGTTCCAAATACGTAATTAAGGATAGATGCAGAGGTAATAATGATTTTAAAAGGGGTAAAGTGATTGCCATTATATACTTCACTACAAAAGAAATAAGAAAAACATTTGATTACTTCAAGCAACCCTTCCCCTGTAAAATGAGATCTTTTGTTGTCCTGTTCATAATGTGCTTTTCTGCACTAGGCTGTCTTTTCTCTTCTTAGCCCCATTATTTCTCATCTTAATATAAAACAGTGCTGCAGTACCTCTGACAATAGTGCGTGTAAGCTACTATCTATTAGGGTCAAAAAGTCTTTGGGAATTTTCATCTGTTGAGATATAGTAGGAAACTATTTTAACTGGTACCACTACACTCTGGTACCACTCTCTGCAATGGTCCACAGGAAAGTGATCCCATAACATCTGTGACAGGATAAGTAGAAAATATTACAGTGCCTCGACTTGGTTTCTCATCAAGACTAATCATACACTGTCACCTTGGAATGAGTGAAATTAAAATGTATTTCTAATAACACTGAGTTAAAAGTAAGTAAAATAAATCAAATTTTCCTGGTTTTCTGTTCCCTTTTGAACTGATCTGCAGTGCCTGCTTCTCTACTCTTCCTTCAGAACATCAGCCCACACCATCACCTCTCGCTCCTTCATCTTCCTTGGCTGGTGCTTCCTCCAGCCTCTGTGCTGAATTCCCTTCTGTTAGCCTGGCATCTCCTAAACCTTCTGTATAGTTAAGCAGAGATTTTGCAAAATTAAATTTTAATGGCCAGACTTTGGCATATTTACCAGCCAGCCATCTCACAGTTTGAAAGTCTGGGTTCCTGGAAAGAGGTGAGTGGCCTATTTTTTTTTCTTCCCCCCTCTTTGGATAACCATTTCAGAGTTCCACCTCTGAAGATCTCTTTTAATCTGTGAACCACAGACTTGACAAACACTCTTAAAATTCCCTGCATTTTAGGATTTCACCCCTCTTATGGAGCAGGAGAATGACAGAGTTTGTGAGCTTGCTGAGTAATAATCACCGCAGCAGTCCCCACTATCCTACCCCTCCCTGTTAGTCTTCACCTTGTTATTTACTTCATTTCCGCAAAGGCAGATTCTGAGTAGTCAGAACATTGCTGTTTTATTTTTTCTAATCAGAGATCTTTAATAGTAAAGACCCACAAGCAAACCTCCATGGAATCACTGCCATGGCTCAGAAGAGAACAGAGCTCAAAGCAACATTTGTTGTGTCAGATATCCACTTAAGCAGTCAGCTGTGAAACCACTGCAGTAGCAGGCTAGTTTCTGTGGGACGCATTCCCAGCTATCCCTTCATTTTAATTCTGTTGTTTTAATTGCTTCAGCTCAGCCCCAGTATTTAAGCAAAAGATTCCTACACCAAATGAAAACCTCCAAAGTACAACTCATAAGGCAATGCCTCAGCACAATCTGTGGCAGGAACATGTCTGTGAGAGCACAGCCCAGCAAAAATTACTGATGGGAGAAGGGTTCAGGTAGACATAAGGGCATGTCCAGCAGTAGAAAGGCCACTACAGTGCAGATGCTGGGAAACACTTGCTATTTGTGCAGTATCTATGTGGGGTGGAATCTTCAGTACAGAAAATAACGTGTTACATTGCTTGAAGTCTGACACACTTCACAAGCTTCAGCCTGCAGCTCACGTGTATAAGACGTTACATTATTTTCTAAAGTTGCATGCAAATCAAGCAAACTATTGATAGTAAGAAGGGCATATTAATCCAAGTGTTGCATGTATGCAGAATCCTTCAGCTCAGTGCTGATGATTTAACCTCTAAAATGCAATTGGATGGGGAGTGTACAGCAATGGTTTTGAGTTGCATTCACAGTCCTTGCCCACAGTCAGCTACGTGTGGCATTCCCTCATGTGATTAAGGATCTGGCCCCTAATCTGGAGACTGCATGAGACTTCAAACAACTGAAATTCTTTTCACAGAAGTACTCTATTCCAGCAGTAGCAAAAACCTGCTGCAGGCCTAAAATTTATTCCATTTCCAGTCCTTGGAGACTCCCTATGGGACAGCATAGATCTTTTTCATTAAGTAAATTAGAATTTGACTAAGAGTCAGACCACAGCAAATCCATATCTAGGCAACCTACTCCACTGAAAACAGAAAAAAGGAGATGCTAAAGCATATCACTTGCATATTTACTGGGAGGCTTATTCAGCATAAACATATTAGGCTAAAAACATGCCATATTTGATGCCTGCAAATCATTGAAGTATGTCCAATTTGATACAACTTTCTCTCTAAGGGAACTAAGTGAACTGTGTAGCTTGTACGTTGGCATAAATATTCATGAATTGCTAAGAAAGCTAATAGGATCAATAAGAGTGCAACCTAAGAGGCTCCATCACCCTGGGTAAGTAAGGATCCAATTCTGTTGCCAGCCAAGTTAAGAAAACAGTTTGTCACTGCCTCTCAGAGTCAGAACAGAGACCAAAATTGCACAGAACTATTCTGCAGTCAGTATGGCAGTTTGAAAGGAGCACTCAGCTTAGAAGCTACCAACAATTCATAGGTCTAGTGAGAAAAAGTATTTTGCAAAAATACTTCAACAAAAATACTTCTAACAAAAATAATTCTACAAAACTGCAAGAAGAAAACTTAAGTATTGAGTGTTCCTAAAGGTTTGTTTTTTTGTTTTGTTTTAATTTGAAAAAAAAAAAATTACCTAATGTTCCCCCACTCCTTTTACTGCTGGCTAGCTGTTCCTTTTTCACTCCACTGGACCTTCAACATGAAATTACTGTATGTAGTTCTCTATATTGTGCTTTATTTTTTTTTCTTTGAGAGTCTTCTGTACCTGCAGAGTATTCTGCACCACTGCTGACTGAGGGGTCCCACAGTTTCCCTTGTTGATCCCTTCAGTTTCTCTCAGATCACATGAATATTCTCTGAACCACTGAGAAGGAGGCTTCTCCAACTCTGGCAACAAAGGACAAGTTCACTGTCCCTCGAGCAATGAGCGTGCCAGTGTTTACTGCAGGTAAAACATTGCCCATATACAATTATAGAATGGTTTGGGTTGAAAGGGGCCTTAAAAGTCATCTAGTTCAACCACCCTGCAGAGACTATGGAGATCTTGAACTAGATCAGGTTGCTCAGAGCTCCATCCAGCCTGATCTTGAATGTTTCCAGGGATGGGACATCTACCACCTCTCTGGGCAACCTGTTCCTGTGTCTCACCAACTTCATTGTAAAAAATTTCTTCTTAATATCTAATGTAAATCTACACTCTTTCACTCTAAAACCATTTACTCCTCATCCTATCACTACATGCCCTTGTATACAGTCCCTCCACAGCTTTCTTGCAGGACCCTTTCAGGTACTGGAAGGCTGCTAGAAGGTCTCATGGGAGCCTTCTCTTCTCCAGGCTGAAGAAACACAACTCTCAGCTTGTCTTTATAGTAGAGATGCTACAGCCCATTGATCATTTTTGTGGCTCTCCTCCGGACTTGCTTATCCGGAACCCCACTACAAAACACCTTGTTTCAGGGACCACTGTACACTCTTGGGCAGTTCTGAGGGGACCATGACTCATAGAGGACCCACATCAGGCCAAACAAGCAGCAATAGGGGAGTGAGAAAAACCAAAACCAAGTAAGAAGAAGGATATGGCAGAAGGAAACTGAGGTCTGTTGCCTCGCTGAAGGGGCTGGAGAGGGCACTGGTGGTGGCCAGGAGGTAGAGAGAGGGAGTATCATACTTAAGCTGAGCCAGTGGAGCCAGTTGGGAACAGCTGCAGATGAGAGCTGAACCTCCCTGGGCTGCTGCCAAGGCAGCCAGAGTGCTGGGAGGGAGTGAGGTGAGGACTTGCTCTAAGGACCACCCTAACATCTCCGTGGGGTGCGGAAATAGAGGGCAGCAACAGGCTTGAAAACTGAGCCCTTTCAGGCTGCCTCACTTACAGTGATTGAGCAGACCCATGGGAAATTGCTCCCCAAAATGCAACCACACATCAGTCCTTTGTTCAAAGAGAAACTACAAAACTGTGGGATATATGGCCACCATTCTAAGAAGAAGCTGTTGCTGTGGCAGCGTTGGGCAACAGATGCTGCTGGGTTACTGTTGAAGTCTTTAAGAAAGTATTGGTCTGAGTAACTTGGGGACTGTGCTCCTTGTAAACACTGCCCTGCAGAATGCAAGGTGACCTTGGGATCAGTGATGGCTTGATCCTGCTGCTCCTACAAAGGAGATACCCCCCTTGCTGTGACAGAGTGTGGAATTCGTAATGTGTGTGTAATCAAACTGCTGTAGTGTTGGCTGTGAGCCTTGCATGGAGAAGGCCAGAAGTTTGTTATGCAAATTTAGATTTTTATGTAGTCTAGTGTGGAGAAATAAGGGGTGGAGTTTGTAATGGATATTTATTCAAACCATTGTAACTTGCCAAGTTCTCTCTTTTTGTAAGTAAGATATATGGAGCAGTAGAGGTGAAAAATAGTAAAAAGCAAGAAGCAGCTGAAAGAAACCATTATGCACTGACCCCAGGCTCCTGCACCACCTGTTGCCTCACAGAGGGAATTGAAAGCGAACTGAACAGAACTCGCAGTGAAATCAAAAGGAATTGAGACTAAAAAGAGAAGAGAGATACTGGACTGAAACTAACCCTAGGGAAGGAAGAAGACATGTTTCCATATGTATTTGTTTATCCTTTTTTTTTCCAATCCCTAAATCAGTAACTTAAACTTTGTTAATTTGCATTAAATTAAGTGAAACTCCTGAAGTCAAGGCTGTCCTGCCAACAACAATGGTTTTCATTTGAAATCCTGCACGACTGTAGTCCTGGACTACAGTAAGAAGTGCTGAGAGAACCCACTTCCCATTCCAGATTCCAAGAAGTTAGCCCTGTTTCTCTTTTGCTTTTCTTTCAATTCTGTGGATAGGAAACATAGATTTCTAAATATAATGAAAGTTCAGGTTTTGTTTTGTAAGGTTCCATTACTGGTTTTCAGTTGAATGGTCAAACAGAAAAATAGCCACATAATCAGTTTCTCATGCAGCTCTAGTGTCAAGGGCACATTTCCTGTTTCCGTAGCAGCCCAAGTATATTTTGCAGTCTAGCAGTTATACCACTAAAATTCCTCTTTGCACCTTCATAAAATTGAAGCCCAGATTGCTCCTGAAGCTGGTTTCAGTTTGGTTGGGGGATGAAGGTGGTTTTATTTCTTATGTCAGAAACTCATAGATAAGAGTAATTTTAAGAAAGATAACTGGATGGATAGAATTAGTCTGTGTCAGAGAAGTGTTAAAACAGTAGTGGGGCAAGGATGCTTGTTCCATAAAGTAAATGAGACCAAAACATTGAGCTAGCACCATATTTCAGAGTACTGAAGGAACGTAAGAACAAATTACAAAGAAGTGTTTTCCATAGAAATTGACTGCTGTAGTTAGAAACAGAGGGTAACAAGTGATCTACTAAAAAACACACACATCAAGCAGAGGGCAAGTTGTCTTCAGGCTTGTATTGGGTTTGTGTGGCAAGGTTTTGGTAGTCGGTGGGGGGCTAGAGGGGTGTCTTCTGTAAGAAGCTGTTGGAAGTTTCTCCCATGTCCAATAGAGCCAACGCCAGCTGGCTCCAAGCTATACTCATCTATGGCCAAGGCTGAGCCCATCAGCAACAGTGGTAGTGCCTCTGGGATAGCAAATTTAAGGAGAAAAAAATTGATGCACAACTGCAGCTGGAGAGAGGAGTGAGAATATGTGAAAGCAACAACTCTGCAGACACCAAGGTCAGCGCAGAAGGAGTGGGATGAGGTGCTCCAGGCATGGGAGCAGAGATTCCCCTGCAGCCTATGATGAAGAACATGGGGAGCCAGGCTGTGTTCCTGGAGCCCACGGAGGTCCACGCTGGAGCAGATAGCCACTTGCAGCCTGTGGAGAACACCACATTGGAGCAGGTGGGTGTTCGAAAGAGGCTGTGACCCTGTGGGAAGCCTGCACTGAGGCAGGTTACTGGTAGGACCTGTGCACCTGTGGAGACAGGAGCCCACCCTGGAGCAGGTTTGCTGGCAGGACTTGTGACCCCATGGGAAACCCAGGCAGAAGCAGTCTGTACCTGAAGGACTGCACCCTGTGGGATGGACCCACACTGGAGCAGTTTGTGAATACTTGTGGCCTGTGGGAAGGACTCACGTTGGAGAAGTTCATGCAGAACTGTCTTCCATAGGAGGGACCCTAGGCTGGAGCAGGGAAAGAGTGTGAGGAGTGGCAGAGGCCACTTGTGACGAACTGACCATAACCCCATTCCCCATTCCCCTACACCACTGGCAGGGAGGAGGTAGAGAAACTGGGAGTGAAGTTGAGCCTGGGAAGAAGGGAGGGGTGGGGGACAGTGTTTTAAGATCTGCTTTTATTTCCCATTACCCTACTCTGACTTGATTGGCAATAAATTAAAGTAATTTCCCCAAGTTGAGTTAATTTTGCCTGTGATGGTAATTAGTGAGTGATCTCCCTGTCCTTTACATTGATTCATGAGCCTTTCATTATATTTTATTTCCCCTGTCCATCTGAGGAGGAGAGTAATAGAGTGGCTGGGTGGGCACCTGTGTTTAGGGAGACAAGTAAGCCCTACTGTGATAGCAAATAAACTGTCAAAAAGTTTAAGAGACCCTCCCTCTTTTGTTGAGTTGGTTCATCAAAAAACAGTAAGAGAGTCAAACCTCTCCTTCTTCGACTAATGAAAATATTCTGATCGCCAACAAGGGATCAGGCCCTAGACATTTCAGCAAAACATATTAGGAAGCATTCAGGCAGAAGTAGATGAAGATGTGCAACTTGATGTTCTGACCTGTTCCTGAGACAGACCTTGAATAGATTGTTCCAGCATTGGAAAAGTTAGTAAATGGGTTTCCACTAAAAAAGCTGGTTAACTGGGAAGGGGCAGCAGCTTTCTAGGCCCTCCTGAGAGGAACGGATTCAAGGGCTTGCTTCTTTGTCAAGTCTTGGTTACCAAAAAGGATTGGCCTTTTGGCCGCATACACCAGTACTGATAGAGATGGTGAAATGTTTTGTCTGTCCCTCCTTAGGCAAGCTCAGAGAAATTAGTATTTACCTCTTTAAAAATCTACTCTTTTCATGTCCTTTCTATGAGGCATATGAATATTATCTTGCTAATGGTTTTTAAATGCATCTCAGTAGGATATTAAATGTGGATCTGCATGGACAACTTTAGAGGTTTTGAAATGACAGTTAATCTCTAGCAACCACTCAGAATTCAGTGTCAGAGTCTGTATGAATGTACATGGATCCCAGCAGCATCTTGGACTTGTCTCGTCTAATGGTACTTTTAATTCTTTTGGGCCCTTTTTTTCCTTTTTAATTGCCTTGTTTTGCTTATTGAAACAGATGCATACCATTTCCCTCCTAAATATTTTGTTTACTGTAGGTACAGTAAAAAGGTCACTTTTCCTATTTCCTCTCCCCACCCCCAAAACCCAAGAGCTTGCACAAGAGACATATCTGATCTTGTAGCTCTAATACCAGTGGGAGGGGGCTTCTGCATATTCTTGAGACCCTCTGGCCAGCATACACAGATTTTAAGTGCCTCCAGAATGAACAGTCTTTGGACTGATGAGCTGTGCCAATTGCCAACAAAACCTTGTTAAGGTTTTATGTGGACAGAGAGGGAGATAATTCATGGATTATAGTGGCCAGGTTTTAAAAATTAATAATGATGTCTGGGTGCTCTAATAATGGTAGAACTAGTGCCACTCATAACTGAAGTAGATCTGGAAAGAGGACCATACATAGAAATTCCTAGTAATTGGATGTTTTGGAACAATAACACAATTATCAACCAAATCCAACCTGGGTATACAGATGTACCAGCAGCATCAAGGTTACATTTCTTCCATTGACCTTTCACATAAGGCTTGTCATGTTGCTTTAATCTTTGTGCCCCACCAGTATTCCGTAGCAACAGAATTACTGGAATTTGTAATGAAAAATATATTATTAATGGAATCATAGAATCATAGAATGGTTTGGGTTGGAAGGGACCTTAAAGATCATCTAGTTCCAACCCCCCTGCATGGGCAGGGACACCTCCCACTAGATCAGGTTGCTGAAGGCCCCATCCAACCTGGCCTTGAAGACCTCCAGGGAGGGGGCATCCACAACCTTCCTGGGCAACCTGTTCCAGCATCTCACCACCCTCACAAGAAAGAACTTTTTCCTAATGTCCAACCTGAATCTCCCTTCTTTAAGCTTCAAACCATTGCTCCTTGTCCTCTCACTACACACCCGTGTAAAAAGCCCTACCCCAGCTTTCTTGTAGGCCCCCTTCAGATACCGGAAAGCTGCTATAAGGTCACACCGGAGCCTCCTCTTCTCTAGGCTGAACAACCCCAACTTCCTCAGCCTATCTTCATAGGAGAGGTGCTCCAGCCCTCTGATCATCTTCATGGCTCCCCTCCGGACACACTCGAGGAGTTCTATGTCCTTCTTATGCTGGGGACTCCAGAATTGGACACAGTACTCCAGGTGGGGTGTCACCAGAGCAAAGCAGAGGGGGAGAATCACCTCTTTTGACAGGCTGGCTATGCTTCTTTTGATGCAGCCCAGGATACGGTTGGCTCTCTGGGTTGCAAAGTGTACATTGATGGCTCATGTTAAACTTCTGGTCCACCACTACCCCCTCAAGTCCTTCTCCTCTGGGCTGTCCTCAATCCTTACTGCTCCCAACCTGTATTCATGCATGGGATTGCCTCGACCCAGGTGCAGAACCTTGCATTTGGCCTTGTTGAACTTCATGCAGTTTGCACAAGCCCACTTCTCAAGCCTGTCAACGTCCCTCTGGATGGCATCCCTTCCCTCCAGCTTGTTGACTTCACCACACAGTTTGGTGTCATCAGCAAACTTGCTGAGGGTGCACTCGATTCCACTGTCCATGTTGCCGACAAAGATGTTAAATAACACTGGTCCAAGTACCGACCCTTGACGAACACCTCTCATCACACATCTCCATGTGGACCTCAAGCCATTGATCACAACTCTTTGGGTGCGACCAGTCAGCCAGTTCCTTATCCAATGAGTGGTCCATCCATCAAATCCGTATTGTTCCAGTTTTGACACCAGAACGTCAGACGGGACAGTTTCGAAAGCTTTGGACAGATCCAGGGAGATGACATCTGTTGCTCTGCCTTTGTTTAGGTAGCATTCACTGTGCTTCAAGATTCTGAATTGGAGTATGTTTACCAAGCTCAAGTCCAGAAAATGGGTGGACTGCAGAAGTTTAATCTTTAACAATTACACAAATTTACACTTTTAAAAGTTTGCCATACTGAGATGGGATTAATTTCATTTTTTGGACCAACACCGAGTACAAGTAAGGTGAAGTATGGGTCTGTATCACAGAACCTTACCCACAAAAACATGAGTATTAGACTTAATATGGTATGAAACGTGGTCCCCCAAAATCCCTAGCTGGACGTACCCAGGAAAAAAATCTATTGTGAACGTGCAATAAGCACCAGGAGACTTGTTCTTACATGACAACAAGACGCCATAAGAGCATCAACAATCTTGTAAGAATTTTGAACATTGACAATTTGCAGGTTATACTAAATCTATAGCAAAATGATAAACAACATGCTCAATAAGGAGGTTTTTTGCATTTTTTTAAATTTTATTTTTATTTGCTGGCCTTTTTAAGTGCTTAAAAGCCAAGAATTTATCTGGATAATTGTTATGTAACTCGATGTTTAACTAGCCCCCAGGTGGCTAATAAGGTAGCTTTAGAAGTGTGCAGTTCAGAAGTGGAAGAGATACAGAGACATCACAGACCTCTCAAAAGATGGAGTCCCTTACCCAGAAGCTTCAGGATGTCCTCTAGGGAACATAAGGAAAAGACATTTGCAGAGGATGTAATCGAAGAATCCAACTGCATATCTAGAACTGGGCACATCTCGTGACAGGCAAACTCATACCAGTCACATTAATATTTTTGCTAAGTTGGATAAGAAGAAAGGGTATGAGGCGAGAAGGAGATAGATGCCTAAGATTTCTTGTAATATTTTTTGGGGAGAAGAGATGTAACTGCAAATGGAGCAAATAAGCAAGTAGAGTTCGTAAAAAGGTTAAAAAAAAGTTGAAAACTATGATAGAGAACTACTTAATATCCTACACCTTAGCATCTTCATGGCCTGAAGGCAAATCCATCATAAAGAATTTCCCAGCCTTTCTCCAGAGCAGAGTAGAGCAGGAGTGACGCCTCCTCCAAATTCTCATGGGAAACCACTGTTGGTCTTTGGCATAAAATATATTCTTACATCCCATTCATAAACTGACTGAAGTATCTCTGAAAGTTGTTGGGTTTTGTTTCTATCACTCCCACAGAAAAGCTATTCCAGAATCTAATATCCTTTATAAATTATTTTTATAGCTACTTTATACCTATTGGCCTTCTGCCAACATTACCTTCCAGACTACTTCACAGGTTACTCTCCCTGCTGCTTGTTTCCTGCTGAATTTAAGGACAGCATACCCATCCTTATTTAATCTTCTTTTAGCCAGTGCTGTCTTCATTTTAAGTCCTGTCTGTAAGTCAGAGCCTCCACTCTTCTGATTAGCCTTCTATCTCTTCTCTAGTTTATTTGGAATACATCTTTCCAGAGTGCAGAACAAAACCAACGGACATTACATTAGAAGGCTCATGGATTTCCTTCATGTGACCAGTGGAAATCTATGTCTGGGTACAACTTCAAAATGCATCCAAGGATCAGAACTGTTTAATGAGTATATACATAGCTTCTATTTAATAAATGCCTACTGTGTGGCAGAAATTCTTGTTCATGACCTTGTGTTGTATCCCCTTTCTACCACTCCAAGTTCTTCTAGGTCATCTTAGCGCTCCTCTGTTTTAATCTCCTTTATATTGACAGTAACTTCCAGCTTCATTTGAGTTCATTAAATAGATATATTATGCATATGCTACATACTTTAAATGGAGATCAGTCCCAGAATTAATCCTTGAAGATCTTCTTTAGTGCTCAGGGAAAGATTATATCTTGGAAGTGTAATATGATTATTCACATAATACAAAGCATTGTCAATAATAGTCTGAATGCCTTCAGGGGCAGAGGAGAAGACTGACCCTTTTAACATTATATTTAGTATGTACCAGGTATAGGAAGATAATATACAATACAGTGACCCTAAACCTATCATAAAGGATGTCTACTCTCACTATTGCAGAGACAAGCTCATTTGTCAGAAACTGACAAAGCCCTCTTAGCTTCATACTTCATGCTGACCAGCGAGGCTTAAGCAGAACGGCACACAGACAATCAGAGAATCATAGAATGGTTAAGGCTGGGAGGGACCTTAAGGATCATCAGGTTCCAACCTCCCTGCTATGAGCAGGGACACCTCACACTAGACCAGGCTGCACAAAGCCTCATCCAACCTGGCCTTAAACACCTCCAGGGAGGGGGCTTCCACAACCTCCCTAGGCAACCTATTCCAGTAAAAAAAAGGAAAAAGATAGCATATGTTCTTAACAGTGCCTTTGTATTAGTCAAAGAGTCTTATTTGTTAGTTGAGAAAATTCCTTTTGCTGCTACAGTAGGAAGCAGATGGCTGTTTGCATCTCAGAATTCCCAACAGGAAATGTGAACATATGTCTGTAAACAGGAATAGAAAAGAAAAAAAATCTTTCTCTAAGTCCATACACTGGGAACAGAGCTATATATGAGATTTTATAAAAATCTGTCTGCTTCCAGAAGCCAATAAAACTTACCGTCTTCTGTTTTCCCCTTCTTCCCCCACACTTTAGAAATACACATCTGTAACATGGATGGGGCTTCTATAAAGCAGACCAACTTTTAGGAGTGTAGGAATAGTCCCAGTAACACACCTGGCAGCTTTGTGTGTCTTCCTCAAAATGATAGCTTATTTCCCAGATTTGTTGACATTACAGGCATGAAATCTGTCATTTACACCAGAGCTGTGCTACAAAGCAAGGCTCTATGTAAAATGGAGTTCCCTTCTAAAGGCCTATTCATTATAAAAGAGCAGAGATGGAGGTGGATAAGGTTGAATGCTCTGCAGAGGTTTTGCTAACACAGTTTCAATCCTATCTTTTTCAAATATTCGTTTTCATTCCCTGTTTTTTCAGTATTTTTTATCCAATGCACTAGAGAAGAAGGCTGCTTACTCTCAATGACAACATTTCACCTCTAACAGTACATAAAATTTGATACATGAACATGCAGCAAAAGATTGACATCTGTCCATAGGCACCTTTAAGTGTCATGGATGAGTAACAGAAGTTCAGAGCTTTAAGAAAGGAAGAAAAAAAAAAACAATAGCAACAACAAACCACACACTAAAAACCCCCAACAACGCAGAAAGAAAAAAGAGACTTTCTAATACAGCATCCCTTGGAGATTACAGAATATAAAACCAGCTTAATCTCAGTTCTTGTGCACTTCAAGTATTCCTCTCTGATTTTCTCCTACAATTGACTTTCAGCTCTTGAAACAAAAGGAAGCATGCCTGAGCTTTCTCATGAAGTTGCTGAGAAATAAAGTAGCATTATTACAGTTAAAGCAACATCAGGGAAACCATCCTATATTCATATCTAAAAGAATGGATTTCCAGCAATCAGAATGTGCTCTTGGGCTTACCATCAACTCAATGCTCAGTAGTAGTCAGAAAAGCAAACTGAATGCTAGGTGTTACTAGGAAAGGATTAAATACCAAAATGGTACAATCATTCTCAAATTGTGCATGATAGTGACTGAACACCATACACAATGCTGGCCTTCCAGTTCCCTCCAGACAAGGTTCACATGAGAGGACAACAATAATTATTTAAAACATGCAATGGCTTCCAAAAAACAAAACAGAACAAATCAACATTTTTCAACCAGGAAGAGACAACCGTGGAAGGACATAATATAGCTCTGTAAAATCTGTCTATACTCCTAGGAATAGATAGGAATAAACTGCTCCCTGCACCTCACAATGCAAGGGCTGCAGGCCTCCAATAAAGCTACCAGTTGCCTAGTTCAGAACAAGCAGAAGGGCCTGGTTCTTCACACAGCATGTAGATAAGCTGTAGAATTTTCCGTGGTATGTGGTGAATGTTAAAATTTTACACCAAATGTAAAGAAAATCACTGGGCAAGTGCATGGATAAATCCATCAAGACCTTATAAATGGATAGAACCCTAAGCTAAAATGTTGCAAACTGTTTGAAGGTTGAGAATACATCTGAGCTTGTTCTGCTCTTGTTCCTTGGTATTTTATCACTGTCAAAGGCAGGATGTTGGAACAAAAAAACCTTTGGTCTAGCTCAGTTTTGTTCCCTGCTATTCTTTGCAGAGGTCCACAGCCTAGGCAAATACCAACTGCTACCACAGCTCAACCGTAGAAAAGATTAAGTACCTCTGTTCTTCCATGCACTGAGGAACTACGAACATCTTCCTTGTGCTGTAGAGAGGAAAAGAGAGAGACAATCAGAGCAATGGTAAAGCATAAAACTTGTATGTGAATAATTTAATTTTTGCTGGAGACACTCTGAAGGTTTTCAGGCCCCAAATGTATCTTATTTGGACTCGTATCTTCAAAACTTACATCTTGTAAAAAAATACACACTTTCCATGTAGCATGCATGTGAACTTCAAACAGCAACTACATGCATTCAGAGAGAAAAGAAGAAACAGATGTGAAAACAGAACTATTTCCGAAGTCAGTGCTAGAAATAGCCATTGTATTAGACAGCACATCTGTAATTTTTTTAAAGAAAATTGGGGGAAGTAGTATAAAAAGAACAGCTATAAATCAAAGTAATGTTTTAAATCAACTAATTTTTTAATAAAATGGCATACAAAGTATTCTCTTTTTAATAAATATCAACACATTAGCATGTTTAGTGTAGTTGGTAATCTGAGTGGAAACCACTGTAATTGGCAAAGACTCAAAAGATTATTATTTCAAGAATCTTAACTTTGCACCCTTGATATAAATCTTAATTTATAATGAAGACTGTCGTGGTTTGGGCCTAACACGACAACAAAGAAACAGCCACATGGCCACTCACTCAATTCCACATCCCCCTCCGTCTTCCCCCTCGTCCCCCCCCCCAGCCTCACACACACACTCTGGGATGGGGAGGACAAAGGCCAACTAGAAGCTCATGGGTCAAGACAAAGGACAAGGAAGGTTCCTCACCAATTAAGGTCACGGGCAAAACAGACTCAACTTGGGGAAAACATCATAATTTAATTTCACACTAATCAAATGCACACAGGACACAGACAACACAAAGAGCAGCGCTTTCATATGTTACCCCACCCCTCCCGTCTTCCCGGGCCCAAATTACCTTGTCCCCGATTTCTGTCCCTTCTCCCCCCAGCGGCACAGGGGGACAGGGGATGGGGTTTAAACGAGTCAGTTCACAGTCTGGTGGTTCCTGCCAGTCCTCCCTCCTCGGGAAGGATTCCTTACAGTCCTTCCCTGCTTCCCCATGGTGTCCCTCCCACGGGAGAGAGACCTCCACGAACCTCTCCTCCATGAGTCCTTCCCACGAGGTCTGGAGCAAGCTGCTCCAGCGTGGGCTTCCTGCAGAGTCACGGGCTGCTTCGGGAACAGTCACCTCCCCTGGCGCAGGGTCCTCCACAGCTGCACAATCCGAGACCACTGGCAGCAAAATCCAAGTCCACTGGCCAAGTTCACCCCTCCTGGCGCCTTCAGGGAATGCTCCACCACATTCCTCCATGAATGCAGGGGGACAGCCTGCTATCTCGCCATGGCTTGCAAGGAAACTTCTGATTGGGCACCTTCTCCCCCTCAGTCCTTACCAACGAGCCGCACCATTCTTATTCTCCACCTCAGCTTTTCTTCTTTAAGTGCTCACTCTTGTTCAGGACTTGTATCAGTTCTTTCGTATGTTAATCGCAGAGGCACATCTATTGTCTCTCTAATGGCTCCTTGGCTGGTTTTGGAGCAGGGGCAGCTGCTCAGCTTCTTACAGGAACCACTCCTGGGGCCCTTCCCCCACTACAAAAAATCCTGCCATACCAAACCAGCACAAAGACCTGAAGCTGTGAATCACACAGATCAAGCCTTTTTTGATTAGGACTAAATGCAGATAATGAATTTATAAGTCCATGCCTATGGTACTCAGAAATCCATGATTCAGCTTAGCGCTATGAATTTCAGTGTGGTATGCATATTTGTGAAGTTGTATCATATACACCCACAGTCTATTCCTGACCTAATAGGGGGACACAGTCAAACTGTTCTGTTAATTCTGATTAACTCACAATCAATTTTCTGTACAACCTATTTAGTTTAAAGGTTTTATTCAACTACAAGCAAGGCCGTTGACAAGGTTTCCCACAGCATTCTCCTAGAGAAGCTGGCTGCTCGTGGCTTGGATGTGCAGATGCTCTGCTGGATGAAAAACCGGTTGGATGGCCAGGTCCAAAGAGTTGTGTTGAATGGAGTTCAATCCAGTTGGCGGCCGGTCACGAGTGGTGTTCCCCAGGGCTCAGTGCTGGGGCTGCTCCTGTTTAACATCTTTATTGGTTGGTTATTTGAATGAAGGGATAGAGTGCACCCTCAGTAAATTTGCAGATGACAATGAGTTGGGTGGGAGTGTCGATCTGCTTGAGGGTAGGGAGGCTCTGCAGAGGGATCTGGACAGACTTGATTGATGGGCTGAGGCCAATTGTATGAGTTTCAATAAGGCCAAATGTTGGGTCCTGCACTTTGGCCACAACAACCCCCAGCAGTGCTACAGGTTTGGGGAGGAGTGGCTGGAGAGCTGCCCAGCAGAGAGGGACCTGGGCGTGCTGATTGACAGCCAGCTGAACATGAGCCAGCAGCGTGCCCAGGTGGACAAGAAGGCCAATGGCATCCTGGCCTGCAGCAGGAATAGTGTGACCAGCAGGACCAGGGAGGAGATCCTGCCCCTCTGCTTGGCCTTGGTGAGGCCACACCTTGAGCACTGCGTGCAGTTTTGGGCACCGCAATATAGGAAGGATATGGAGGTGCTGGAGAGGGTGCAGAGAAGGGCAACTAGGCTGATTAAGGGTCTGGAGAACAGGTTTTCTGAGGAGAGGCTGAGACAGTTGGGGCTGTTTAGCCTGGAGAAGAGGAGGCTGAGGGGAGACCTCATTGCTCTCTACAACTACATGAAAGGAGGTTGTGTGAGGTGGGTGTTGGCCTCTTCTCCCTAGTAACTAGTGATAGGACAGGAGGAAATGTGGTCAAGTTGCACCAGGGGAGGTTCAGATTGGATATTAGGAAAAATGTCTTCACAGAAGGGGTAGTGAGGCATTGGAACAGGCTGCCCAGGGAGCAGCCTGGTGGAGACAGTGTAGATGGTGGAGACACCATCCCTGGAGGTGTTCAAAAAATGGGTAGATGTGGTGTTTCGGGAGATGGTTTAGGGGTTAGGGGTTGTAGGGCGGACAGTTGGACTTGATGATCTTGAAGGTCTTTTCCATCCTTGATGATTCTATGATAGGCACTTCCTAGGTTTTGACCTTGATTAGTAGGCACATAATTCTGCAGAAACTATGTTCCTTATTTCTTGCCAGGGAAAGGAAACACTGAAGTAATCCATAAACTGAAGGGGGTTTTCTGAACCTTTCCATCTCATTTTCCCTTGAGAATCTTTCAGTATTTATAGACAGTGAGTACTGGCAGCAGAGTTAATTTGATATAGACCCATCATTTCTTTTACTCTGCAACCAAGAGAAGTCAGCATAATATTTAACAGAACATGGACTTAGTTTTTAATGCTACTTCATACAGTTTCTTTGATAAGCAAACTAACTACACAGAAAAAGTAGAAGATGAACATGAGAGTGGAAATAGGCTAGGCTTCCTAATAATTAAACTGTTTCAAAAAAACAACAGCATTGTTTACTAAACTGATGCTACTCTCCTAAAGAGTTTCTGACAGCTACCACATCTTTACCTAAGTGACCAAAGCCACCACATCAAGTGACAGTCACAGGAATATTAGTTCTTTATCACTAGTTAGCCATGACATTGTCTTGTGAGATATTCCAGGAAGATATATATATACTTTAGTATGTGGGTTAATACACGAAACACAAATCTTCGGGGCTTATTGCAAGCCGGAGATTCATAAAGAGAAGAGGTGTCACAGGAAGAACATATATCATTAAATGGAAAAGAAATGGGCAGTAATTTCAGCAAATCTATCATTCTTGTTAAGTAGATGGTCTAAGAATCCATGACAAAGCATTCAATTTTAATGCCTCTGTAAAACTGAAATCATTAAAACCAGAGCTATGCTGGTCCTCACTCAGTTCCTTGTTTTCAGTCTGTGGGGAGAATCTCAGAATTAGATGGTCGTGTTTTCCAAAAATGGTGAAACAGTTCTTCTGGTGGTCTTCTCTGGAATGAACACCAGATGAGAAAACAGAAAAAATTAAGCTGTTTACATTGATGAAATTCAGATCTTAAGAACAACAAAAATAAAAATAATTAAAAAAAAAAATAATGCCATCATGCTTGAAGGAACTATCTTGTTTATACAACAATGCAGCATTGTTCAAGTTTACACAAAGTGCAAGGTGTCTGGGAATTAGCCTTCAGCTGAACCCAAAATAAAACTTTCAATTAGTTTTAGCCAGATTTTCACAGCATAAGGCAGAGAATTTCCATCAGATTACTTGTCTGGCTGTCATTAGAGAAAGCACCCAAGCTAGTGGAAGGCTGCTACTAGTTCCAGAGTTAAAAATCAGAAGGCTAGCCTCAAATCCGAAAGCACCAGTCCTTCAAATTTCTATTCATTACTCCTCGCCTGAAAGACAAGTAAATGCAATTCAGTTCTATCCACTCCCCTAAAAACCAGTATCTTTTCTCCCTAGCCTTCATATTTACTTGAATGAAAACAGGAGGGTTTTCTTTTAGGAAAACTGCCACTAGAGCATACCTGACTTTACAGGAGTCATGGAAGTCAGCAGAGCCACTGCTTCACAAATTCAGATGCTGCCCATCAACAGGTACCAAATACTACTTTGCCCTACATGGAAGAAGTACACATACACCACCATGTGCAGTTGCAGGAATGCAGGAATTGCAAAAGTACTAGGACCTTCTTTTTTTGTGTGTGTGTGTGTTGTTTTTTTTTCTGCAGATGCAGGAATGAGGCAAAGAACAAGTTTTAAAGACAGAGAAAATAATAAAAGATGGCTAGGTCTGGGGACCTGGCTACTTAAAGGGGCATGAGAGGAATTTCCTTATCTTCAAAGTGCTGTTCTCTCTCCTCCCCCTCCTGAAAAGAGCTCCATAGAAAGTAAAACAATGAAGTTAACTGGTTCCTTTACGATCTGCCTATGTAACTTTTGGAATGAAATGTTTGTTGGAACAGATGCTTTATTTAAGATGTACTATAAGGTGAGTGGGAAAACCTGTATGAAACAGTTCTTTACTCTTAAGTTATGACCCAGCTGCATTCATCTCTGTATATGTTATGCTGGTAGGGGCAGTAATTCCATTCTCCATCAAACTGCTTCTGTAACGTGCCACGAGGCATGTTACCTTCTAACTTTTGTCTCCCAGGCAGCCCGTCGGTGTCTCACACTCAGTGCTTTCCACAGTAGTGAAGTGGCGAGTCATGTTCGTGAAAAAGGTAAAGAATATGGCAGGGCACCAAAAAGTTCCAAAGAAAAAATACCAAACTCTAGATTTGGGTCGGTTTGGGTTTAGGTTTCTTTTTGCATTTTAACCAGTCTGAGAGACCTTGTTTAGGATATTTAGTGCATAGTGACTAGGTTAAAAGCACAACTGTAACACACAATATCTAGTTCTTTTCTTCCTTTTTTTTTTTTTGTTTCATAATAGGGTGGCCATCGTGAACAGACCTTTGCATCACATAAGAAACTGGGTCACTGACCCTAAGTGGTTAATTTCTGCCACTGCTGAAACTTCCTGATGCCCATGTCCCTGAACTGTTAGCTAGTTTACCATCTGCTTCTATGTGTGAAAATCTGCACCTTGTTGATGATCTTACAGAGTATAGGGTATCACCAGAACACAATATTAAAGAGGCTGCCAAAAGAGCATTAAATGTATGTTATAAACTTCATATATAGATACCTTATTAGCAGTTTTTTTGTTTAGGTGCCTACTGCATACACCAAGAGAGACTTCAAACAACAGAATTCAAGACTTGCTTTTTGCATCTAAGACTGGAGTGAATAAATGTGGTGGGTTGACCCTAGCTGGATGCCAGTTGTCCACCAAGTGGCTTTATCACTCCCCTTCTCAGATAAACAGGGTAGATAAAATAGAATGAAAGGCTCATGAGCCACGATAAGGACAGGGAAAGGTCATTCAGCAGTTATCATCACAGGCAAAGCAGATTTGACTCAAGGAAATTTATTTATTACCAATAAAATAAGAGTAACAAGAAATAAAAAAAAATCTTAAAACACCTTCCCCCCTTCCCCCCTTCTTCTCAGGCTTAACTTCACTCCTGGTTTTTCTCTATCACCTCCCTCTGAGTCAAGCAGGGACAGGGAATGGGGGTTGTGGTCAGTTCATCACATGTTGCCTCTGCCACTCCTTCCTCCTCACAACGAGGACTCCGCACACTCTTCCCCTGCTCCAACATGGGGTCACTCCCATGTGAGACTGTTCTCCATAAACTTCTTCAACACTGAGTCCTTCTCACGGGCTGCAGCTCTTCACAAACTGCTCCAGCATGGATCCTTTCCACAAAGTGCAGTTCTTCAGGAACAGACTGCTCTGGCATGGGTTCCTCTCACCACAGGTCCACCAGGATCCTTCTCCAGTGCAGGGTTCCCATGGGGTCACATCACCTCCTTTGGGAGTCCACCAGCTCCAGTGTTGTATCCTCCAGGATCCTCCACAGGCTGCAGATGGATATCTGCTCCACCGTGGACCTCCATGGGCTGCAAGGGAACAGCCTGCCTCTCCATGGTCTTCACCACAAGCTGCAGGGGAATCTCTGCTCCAGTGCCTGGAGCACCTCATCCCAGTCCTTCTGCACCGACCTTGGTGTCTGCAGAGTTGTTGCTTTCACATATTCTCACTCCTCTCTCCAGCTGCAGTTGTGCATCAATTTTTTTCTCCTTAAATTTGCTATCCCAGAGGCACTACCACCATTGCTAATGGACTTGACCTTGACCAGTAGCAGGCCCATCTTGGAGCCAGCTGGCATTGGCTCTATCAGACACCCCTAGAGCCTCCCTGCTACCAAAACCTTGCCACCAAACCCCATACAAGATATACTGTGAAAAAAAATACCACATCTTGCTTTTTCTTTAAACGAAATTACAGGCATGATCCTGGTCTCCAGAAATACAATGTCAGTATAAAGAAAGAGCTGTTTCATAAGACACAAATGAAGACTTTTTTTTTTGTGATGGCATAATGCCAGAGTGAGTTTTTTAAAACATATCTCTGTAGGTCCAGGAAAAAAGAGAGTAGAAGCACAAAGCTGTTTCACAACTGATCAGCAGAGGAGTTCTATGGAGCTATTCCATATGGTTTAAGAGCAGCCATTTGGATGCTTTAGAGTTTGCTCACACTCATTTTGATTTGTGTCTGTATTCAAAATTAGAGATAACAATTTGACACAAAAGTAGCTCTGCATCCTACACAAGTGGAGGTCAGTCACATTCACATCCCTGGGTCAAAGCTGGAGACAGTTATAGCAGGTCACCTGCATTGAAAGTAACAGTCTGCCCAGCACTGAAATATAGTTGTACATTCTAAGTTCAGACAGTGTCCCATTTAAAATACTTTTTGGGCACACTGGAGTTCAGCAAGTAATGAAAAGTCCACCTACAGCTGCAGCCAGCAGTAAAACAAGGTGAATCAGGACTGTCCTGGATGGCAACATTGCATTTGATAGTGGTTTTCTCACTACTTTGGATTCACCTGTAGAAAAATAATGAGCCACCTAAAAATTTAACTGGAATTTGTCTGTCAGTCAGATTAAGTGCTCTGTTTATTCTCTTAGATTATGCTCTGTCAGGTACCTGCCACTTCCTCGTATTTGCTGCTTTAAAAGTATTTTCCATTTATGCCATGTTTTGCATATTGGTTCAAACACATGAATGACAGGAAAAAATAAGTGGTACTAAAAAGTTTATGATAGGTTTTGCTTGAGAAGAAATAAAATGTAAAATTAAAGAAGGTGAAGCAAAGAAGTGGAAAGAGAACATGGAGTCATCTGCCCATATATTCTGGCTCATGTATTACTTTTACTTTTTTTACTTTGAAATCACTCCAGTCACCACAACTGCCTTGGCATTAGATGCACAATAAATATTACATTTGGTTCTAAAGTAACTTTACCATTACTTTTTATCCCAATCCTGCACAGCACTATAGCACATATATCAACATCCCAAACTCCTGTGCCTGGCATCAAAGTATAAGCTGACTATACTTTGCTGCTGTAGTACGTTAATGTTCCAGTTGCTAAGGTGATGCACGTAATCGGGGTAACTGTTGACAAGTAGTTTGCCTAAATAGCACGGCAATATGAGTCAGTGCAGAGCACTGTACAATGACAGCTAGATAACTCCCAATTTTCAAGTTGAGTCCTTTAAAATTAGTAGACATCCCCAAGCTACACTGCATTTTGCAGCACAGATTATAGATATGCTCAATTTTCTACAGTGCCATCAGAATACAACTGAAATACTCCCTACACATCAGAAAACAGAATCTGTTTCCTTTCCTCCCCCAAAGTGATAGCAATCATACAGCATTGAGGGCACTGCTTTAAAGGGAGAGACATGGACACTTGTCTCTATGTTCTCTTGCTGTCTGTTCATAGCTGAATAATGTTAAAGCCTCAGTAATGAACCCACAAATTTTGTACACTTGAGTCAGAATAAAGATTAAGGGATTGATGAGAGAGCAGCCTTCTTGCCTTCTCCTGCCCCCATCTATCTGTAATTCTATCTCTATTAAGCCAGAAAACATTTCAATGAAGTCCCACCCTGGCAATTTACAAAAAACATTTAGTGACACGATCATCTTCCTACTTGGTAGTTCTAGCCACCTACAAGTGACATTGTACCTCTTTAATAGGTCATTATGTTGTCTGCTTGATAGCATCTGTTTGATATAATTCCTTGCAAATGTACTAGAAAAGTCACATTTGTTTCTAGCTTTCTAAAAATCTATTTCAGATGTGTTTTGTTTTTTTTTTTTCTTTTTTAATTATGTTACTTTTAAATGAAAGCAGCTCTCTACCCATAACTTCAGTTCTGTTCTCCCACATTGTGGCTGATCCTAACACTCAGGAGGGCTGCAGTTAAGTCATTTGGTTTTAGCAGTCTCCCTGCATTGCCACCCAAGAAGCCCAGATTTATGAAAAAAATCAATCCAGCTCTTACTATCTCAAGGGAGACCTGGTTCATTCTCACTGAATAGAGGGGACAAAGTGCTAGGAGTCTGGGTCTGCTTTGGCTGCTGACAGGCTTTCAAGAACAGCTGTTCACAAGAATGGAATGAGGAATAAGGGTCTTCAGAGACAAGCAGTCCCTTCCAACCCCTATGATTCTATGATTCTATGATTCTTCCCTTTCTCTAGCAGTGAGTAGAAAGGAAAAGCAATCCAGGTAGTAGGCTTGAGTAGTTCAATAGGCCACAATGGGCCTAAGTAACAATATTTCTTGCAGCTCTGGGTTCCTTTTCCATAACATCCTCATAATGTGAATAACGCCAAGGAAAATTTCTGTTACTTATTCCATTGAAAAGAAACTGTGACAAAGCCAGCAGCACAAAAATTTCATGAGTTAACTAAAAATATAAGAATGAAATAACATTAAAAATGTCCTATGTGTCCAATCAGACACTAAATTCTGTCTCCCATCAAACTGCTGATACAAGGGCAAGGCTGCCATTCAGAGGGACCTGGACAGGCTGGAGGAATGAGTCAACACCGACCTGATGAAATTCAACAAGTGCAGATGCAGAATCCTGTCCCTGGGAAGAAAGAGTCCCTTGCAACACCTCAGGCTGGGGATAGACTAGCTGGGGAGCAGCCCTACAAGGAGGGCATCAAGAATACGAAGCCAGGCTCTTCAATGGGATATGGAAGAGGAGGAGATATAAAGGGCCTCAGTTGTACCAGGAGAGGGCCCAGTTGGCTAACGAATTGCTTTCTCACCACAAGGACAGACAAGAGGTAGAACAGGTTGCTCATTGATGTTGTGCAGGCTCTATCTTTGGAGGTTTTCAAGACCCAACTTGATAAAGCCCTGACAGACCTGGTCTGACCTCGGAGCTTATCCTGCTGAGGAGCACAAAGTTGATTAGAGACCTCAGGAGGTCCTTTCAAATCAAATGGTCCTGAAATCCTGTGAAACACTATTCAGGGAGTACATGCAAACCTGGCCTCTGTCTGTGTCTCCAGTATTCAGAATTGTCATATTAAATATGACATATACATTTTCATATGTATACCTATTCCTTTTTGTGTATGGATCTCATGTTCATGAACCTTCTAAAACCTTTCCCCTGTCCCCACAGATACTGTGCATACAATTCTACAAATACTAATTTTAGAACAGTTTACAAGTATTCCCCAAGCAGAAAGAAACTAAATTTAAATTATTTGGGGACTTATATGCCTGCCCCGATGGTCAAAGTAGCAGCTGCACTTTTAGTCTCCAATTCTGCAAATACATATAAAAGCAATGTTACTGACTAAGCAGCCCATCTACTTCTCACTTTTATTAGGATTTCTCATCTGAGTAAAGTTCATGTTTACAAGAGCAGGTAATGAATACCATCTCTCTGATTCTGTCTCCAAGTCATCAGGGGAAAAAAGTACAGAGATGCATTCAGAGAGATTTCAAACATAAGAAGGTCTTTCCAAATCCTAACTGCATTTTCTTCCACGCAGTCTCACAAGCAGCAAACAAATAGCAAGAATACAGGCCAGAAGATGTAATATTGCTGTTTCTGAAGAAGCCCCAGAGCTCAGGCACAGACCAGGTACAGAGTATGTCCGTAGTAGGTACCTTGTCACTGTTGACAGTCTCCCACCCCAGGCAGACCTTACTTTGCCCATACTAATGCCAGCCCTATACATGTATTTTACTTTTTTTTCTTTGAATACTGTAACCCGTGACAGTTTCTCAGGATGGGACTCCAGAGCTTAAAGGCACCTTCAAATCAAAGGAAGAAATCCAGAGTCACTTTCCTGGACTACAATGGTGGATTTCTGTCTCTGCCAATCACAGTGCGGTATTTATTTCATCTTCTGGCTTTCTTGCCCTTAGCTTTGAAATAACAAGCTTCTTGATTGGCAAGAGCACTGATCAGCTCAGTAATAATCTGCTTACATGCTTGACTGATGAAACAGAGCTGGACTATAGCAGGCTTGTGCTGGGCATTGTTACCATACCCATTGGGGATTAGGATGCTTGTAGCTGTGATCAAGGTCATGGAAAGGATTTTGGCCTGACCATGCTTTTCCTGCTGACATGCTATCGGTGGCAGCCATTTCGCTAGTCAGGTTAATGAAACCCCCTTTCATTTGTGCTTTGTCCTTTAAGATGACTACTGCTGCAAAAAAAGATAACCTCTCTGACCTCAGCCATCATCTCTCACTGTGGTTTACATCCCTGAAGCTGTTAATTGAAACTTCACAGTCACATAATCAGCACTCTACATAGTTTAGTCCCTAATCATGTGAAGCCTGCATCCTAGTGAGGAATTTATGTATAACACTAATTGTGACTGACATTGCCTGTTAGGGTGGGAGATAAAAATCACATCACAGAGTAGCTGGAATGGTCTTGCAACCTCTCTACAGCTGGCTTAATGTTTCTACACAAATAGCTTGACCTTTAGAAAAGCGAGAGGGGAAGAAAAGCAGGAAATGTTTTGAGCTTTAAATTATTCCCATTTGTAACTCTATGAATGGCATATTTGGTCCAATTTCCAGTCTCTGGCATTTTTAAACTGTCATGTTAAAAACAGGCAGCAGGCTCTAAACTTCCCCCCTGCCCCCGAGAGGGAAGGAAGGCAATCAAGTAGGTACCCCACTCAGCAAGTCTGGGATGCTGCTGTGTCAGAAACACAGTGTTTAGGAACTGTGCAGCAGCAGTTCCATGGGGTTACAGCACAGGCCCATTGGCAGTGCAGTAAATACATCGTACTGGTTCCTTGTTGCTGTATATAGATTGATGATGCCTCTGCCAAGTGATTTTAGAGAGGGTATAAAGGCAACAGAGAATTGGGACTTTGTGCCTCTTACCCACTCCGCATTGCTCTAAATTCACACAGGTACTGCAGAAGGCAGCTCCAAAACTAGTATTTCTTCCTGTCGTTCTCAAATGCAATAAAAGGAACTGGGACAAGAAAAAAAGGAAAGAATCAATGTGGAAGGAAAATGGAGGCTTTGACTGAAAGGCACATGCAAAAAATTAGTCATCCTTCAAGCCTTGCCTTTTTATGGCCTCACTAGGAGAGGCTGTTGTTACTCCAGTTCATATGCTGAATTCAAGGGGTAGTCACCAGAGACAGTCAGACACTTTACAAGGTAAATAAGTAACACAAGTGGTGAATTTGCTAGAGATTAGGTACTGTTTAGGAACCAGATTGGATGGTTTGCCACAGATTTCATTTACTCCCTTTCCACCCATAGCTTCTCTGTGATTCAAAGGTATTGAACATTGACCCCTGAGTGGGTTCACACAGAATAAAGCCATCTGACTTGGGGGGGTGGGAGGAAGAGAAATTCAGGCTGGGCCCTTATATGATCTCCTAAAACCGTGAGGCTGTGGACTGATGTTACCACACAAGAGGGAAGGACAAGAGTGTTCACCATCAAGAAACAAAGACCTCTTATTTCAGCCATGTAGCCTACAGCTCCTTCAGCCTTTATCCATGTTTTTCTATAGCTTTCAACTCACATACATTACTTGTTTTGTTTTCATAATCTTAGCTTCACTGGTTTCTGTGTACCTAGAACTAGGTGAGGGAACAATTTAAATATATTGAGCAAATCATATAAATTGCATGCCTAAAATGTTATTGAAACAAACAAACAAACAAACAAACAAAAAAAGTCATGGATTTGCTAAACGAGGGCTCTCATCAAGCTCAAATGAAATAAAGTATTTCTCCTGGGTTTTGCCATACTAATTTTAACAGAAGCAGGTTAGGAAAGTACATATTCAGACTTTCCAGCATCTGATTGTGATGACTTAGAGAGTAGCCGTGATAAAGTTTGAATTCTAGCTCTCATTTGGCACCTCATAGCACACACAAGCTACAGCAGTGCCCTTATCATGAACATTAGGACCAGAAGAGATACAAGACTGTTGTCCTACCCAGGAAGATGAATGCTGCATGAAGGTACCTTTTCCATTCAACCATCAAACCTTTCTCTGGAAAAAAGAGAAAATCATTTGAAGGGTGCAAGGACATGTTCCTATATAATCTGCTCTAGGGGATCCTACTCTAGCAGGGGGGCTGGACTAGATGATCTCCAGATGTCCCCTCCAACCCCTATCATTCTGTGATTCTGCGAAGGCAACTCAATCAAATATATGACAAACAGTTCATTTCAGATCAAAGTCCTGACCATCACTTTTTAAAACTGTGTTTTGGTGTTTTTAAGTACATTTGTTTAACATTACTTTTAGGAAATATCTCATGTTTGACTTGCCTTTATCTCATTGTTATTTCTCTGGTGTCTTGTTTGCACTATAGGTGGCAAACAGTCACATCCAAGGGAGCAGTATGAAACTTATATCCATAGATGCTGCTGCTCTGAGGGAAAAGGATTTCTTAAATCAATGGTCAGAGAGACAAACAGAACCTAGGTTTGTGGTCTCGGTTTAGCGACATTCCTGGGAAACAGGATGTTCATTTACACCCCTAAGACTAATTAGGAGCTTTCTGCAGAAGTTATTACAATAGCTTAAAAATAGTTTTAATAGGGAGAACTGATAGCATTATCTCTGCATCACTCCTACTAATTGAAGAGCCCCAGAGACAGAAATGCTGCTGTCTCCTTCCCTGAGCTGTGTAGGGGTTCATGCTGCCCAGGAGCACGGTGCTGCTCCCAGCTAGAGCAGGACTCTGGAGCACAGTGTGGCATACCCTCACTGCTCAGCAAGTGTACCTGGCTCCATGCCTGGAGAAGCTCCTACAAGATACCCAGCCAGAGATCTTGAAGCATGTAACACAAGCGCGCTGGTGATAGTTGGTAACTGTCTCGGGCATAATTAAGAGCCAAGATTAAAATTTCAGCAGGAAAGTGGTACAGAACCTGAAGCAAAACATGGAATAGTATAGACTACCTGCTGTGTCAGCATTCACTGCCCTTTCTGCAGAAGGAAAGTAGCTTGCATTGTCACCAGCAAGCCAGATTCAATGAGGAGAAGCTACAGCAGCTACCTGTGAACTGGCAGCTAGTGATCAAAGCCATTATTCCCACAGGAGCTGAAGACCTTAATAGCTGTGCATGGTGCATTGTGGCTGCAGACACCCAACTCCCACCTGCATCTCCAGCCAGCCCATCCAGTGTCTGGGTTGTGGGAAGAGCTTTGGTGAAATATCTGCAATACACCCACCATCCAAACAGGTACCTCCAACAAGCTCTCCAGACAGAGACCAGCTGCTGGGTACAAATTTGACCATCATCCTCAAGTGCAACATCCCAGTTTCCATGTACAAGGAAAATCCGTATTTTTCTCTGTTGGGCTGGGAATGATGGATTTCTGTATCCCACCAGCTGAGAACAGTAGGCAGGAACAATGAGCTGACAAATACCTGCAAGATGCCTCTCCAGCACCATGCTAGGCTCAAGTCAGTGGCAGCTGGAAACTAAAATCAGGCTTCTTCCATTTCTGAACTTGCTTTCCTGACCCTAGACAGGCAAAAACTGCTCCATGTTCCTTTGAGGCTGTGGAAAGCTTCCAGGAATCAGCAATTACTTTGACACAGATCTTGCTAGAAAGAGTCCTGGACAAACATAGGGTAGTATCTAGAGACTGGCAAACTACTTCCAGTAAAATAACAAGTGGAAACATTTATATGTTAGAAGAAGGAATGTTTCAGAGGCTGCGAGGAACAGACTTTTTGGGGCACAAATTAGCATAAAACAGCTTCTCAGTTGAAATACTACAAAGGTGCTTATTTAAAACATAATAAAATGCATGAGAAAATAGCATTTAAAAAAATCATCAGGAACAGTTGAAGCATTTGCCTACTACAGCAAAGGAAAAAGATGGGTGAAGTCAGTGGTAAGCAAAAACCACAGCCAAAACTATATGAAACCACAGCCAACTTTACATAGCTCCCATCAGCAAAAGGCATATATTTTTTTATGACAAAGGGTCATCTCTTTTTGATTGCTTTACCCCCAAAATTCTCTTTGGGTGCTCAATTTTAGCTAAGGCAATTAGACTTTCTGAATTCATTCTTCTTTCCCCATTGTGGGGGAAGTTTAAACCCCTTTAAATCTTGCTAAAGCCTTTTATATGAGGAAGGCAGTCTCATAAGCCTGCTTGAACTTAGGCCCAGATGAGAGTTTAAATTCAATAAAGGATTATTTGGAATTTGAACTAAAGAGAAAAGGAAGCAAGGCTTTCAGAGAAAGTAAGTTCAGAAGTTCACACTTTAAGAAAACCAGAATTAGTATTATCTGTGCATGGGTAAAATCAGTCTTCAGGAGACTGATTTAAAAAAAACACCAAACTCTAGGAGACTGATAAAAAAAAATAAATTCCCTCATCTCTAAACAAAAGGGAAGGCACACACAGATATGTAGTAGAACTGTTTAAAAGAGGTAAAGTGTTCCTAGTACTTCTATCAAAAAGCAAAAATAAAAATGAAGGAGTAATTACACAGTCATTCCAATGGGTAAAGAAGGAGTAGAAGCAATAGAGGGAATGCTCACTGAACAAGTGACAATCAGCAGTTACCTATCTATTTGGCTAAAGCACCACAGTGTGCCAGAAACACAGCTAGTATGCTTTGAGTTGTTGTCCTTCTTGCCTTTTACTTCAGATTACTTTCCTCAAAACTGATGTGGAAGAGAGGGCTTTTTCCTTCTCTTGTTTTCCTAGCAGACTTGAAACCATCTGACTGGTCTGACCTATCTCCACAAAAGAGAAGCCAAACACCCAAGACTCTGAAAATACATTTATTTGGAAATATGCCTCTTAGCACATTGTTAGCCTCATCCAAACTCTCTTCTGTAGGAAAAGTTGCACATAATAGAGTTTAGGCCTGCAGGGACAATGCTTAGACCCAAGGGCTTTATGTTAGCATGAAGTGCTATGTATACTTGGAATGCATAGGGAACAATATCCACAGCAGGTGTCAGAAAAATACCTCCATGAAAGTGACAGAAGACACTAATTACTTTCAGTTTAAATCTTAAAATACACAAATTTGCATGGTGTTACACATCACTAGTCAACACCTTCATGTCATTAGTCCTTCCACTGATTTCAAAGCAGAACAGATTTCTTTCACAGGGACACACACTTTAATTAATGCTGTAGTGACAAGGACTAATCCCTCCTTCCCCCTCCCATTCTGCCATTCCTATTTCCCACTGAACAGCAAACTAAATCTCAGATCAGCTTTCCCTTTTTCTTGCACAAGTGCTCAAGAAAGGCCTCGAAGAATAGTTGTTTAGGAAACAGCAGGAGAGAGGAGCCTTTGAAAATGTGGAAGAGTCCTACTGTGAGCCTCTTTCTTGACAGATCAAGAGTTGTATTTAAAATAAGCAATTTGAAATAATCCTGCAAAATAAAATGCCTGTTTTTCAGTACTTCACCTCTTGGTCACGTGTGGGACTTCAGTAACTGTATACATGCTACGATATAATTAAAAACTCCATCACACGTACTGCACAACTTCTGCATGTAGCTTACGGAATCAATTTGAGGATAAAGTCTTCCCTACAGCGTTCAAAACTTGAAGGCCCAAAAAGCAAGTTTTGCGCAGAACAGTAATTTGGTATCTGCATGCATTCACATACAAGGTCATTTAAAATCTTTTTACTAAGCTTGACAGACAGCAAGATTGGTTCCTCAATCAGATTTTCCTCATTTCTTCTCACTTTAGAGCTCATTAGGAAATCCATTTTTCTCCTCAGACAATAGGGGGGGAAGAGAAACATAAAAGCAACAGTCTTGTACTTCTTCAAAGACATTCAGACGAGTGGGGGCTGGGATGCAGGAAAATAGTTAGCCTGTTAAGGCTGTGCAAAGCAACAACAACAGCAACAACAAAAATATTCACCATACGTACATATAAATGCTGCATTTAACAATGGAAACTACTTCCTGGTAGTTTTGGCCTGAGCTGGCAATTATTAGAAGCCAGTATTTCTCCTTTATTTAAATTTTAGCTTTTGGAGGCAGGCTAGTTCAGTTCCAGTGTCACCACCTCTACTTCAACAAAATACTGAAGATTATTTTATGTTAAAACTTACTGGATTGAAACGACACCCCATGTCATTTCATAAGCAAACAAGATAAATAGGGAGTGGAGACAATGTGGAAAGGAAAAGGTTTATATTTGCAGAAGACAGACAACATAACCTGCCTTGTACGTGCACCTATGTTTGATAGCAGTTTCTTGTGGAACTGTATTTGGATGTATTTCAGGCTTGAAATTACAGCTTTAGCTATTTTCTTCATATAGCTATAACATACTCTAAGAAGATAATTAAATATTAATGAATAGAAATAGCTATGGGTACTTCAGACTGTAATATTTAGTTGTGCTTTTGCTTGGACCCAAGAGAAAATATTACATGTAAATTTTGGAAAAAATCCCTTAGCTTTTAGTAATATTTATCTTTTTTTCTCATTAATTTATTGAAATACACACACCTACATGTTTTTTACCAAATTTGCCACTTAATTTTTACTCACAGGTAGATCAGTTAAAGGTTTACCATCTATTTGTTTTCCTGACAATTAGCATCAATAGATTAATTGCACTTAGACACAAGTACACTGGCCTTAATTATTTCACTTTTTCAAATACAATAAGTTATTATGGTATAACAGTGGGCACAGTAAGGGATAAATAAGGGAAGATTACACCTAAAGGCTTGCTGTTATAAATACAACACTACTTCTTCTGAGGGTAGGTAAAGATTTAGGAGCTTTCCAAGCTGTATCAGCTAACCATATGAAATACATGAGAGAATATTTCTATAATTTAACCATATTTCTAAATATTAGACCAAGAAAGTATTATGAATACCTTTATTAAGCTCCTGAAAGACTGTTGTGTTTTTAGCAACAGGACAGGTATTAATACACATCACAATATAACCTGCTATTAAAAGCTTAGTTCTCCTCTTCCCCTCCTTCCCAGCTTAAAAAGAAAGGGAAAAGAAAACCTACAATGGTGTTTGTCTCACCGAGGAAATCATAATAAAATTACTTTGTTCTTTATATATAAAGATTTTAGATAAGGCTAGAAGTGCTCCAGGCCAGCTCTGACATATCTGGTAAACACAATTTCAGATTTCATCTAAAGAGAAAAAGCAGAATAATATGTTCTTTAACAATAATGCAAAAGAATGGGGACATAAAGGACTGAGCTGAGCACTGAAGGAATAGTTCATTTGTTTAGTGCCAGACCATCAGATAATTTTGATTATTTGCAGTCATATTTTTAAAGGTTGTGAGGTGGTGTTTTTTTAGAAAGTTCTCCTTTGTGCTCTTCTGTTTTTCTAGTCCAATAAAAACCACAAAATCGTTCCTAAGTGCTACGCAGCAGGAATATGTAGCAGACATCCAAGTTCCTGCAGCCAGCTCGAGTATCTAACTCATCTCAATAGCTGACAGTATTTATGTAGAAGGAGCCACGTGGGAGAGCCTTCCCCATCTCCATTTACTTTGAGTAGTGCTTTACAAGAACACAGTTCAGGAAAATAGCTCATCCTTTGCAAGTAGCCACTCCACAGTGGAAAATGCAGCAGCACAAACTGGACAGCAGCAGACGAGGCAATAATGTCCAGAGAATACCTGTTTTCATGGTTTATCTTCTGCTACCTCTTTTCTGCTTGGAATAGGGCAAAGACATCTCTCACTTTTACAGCTAACTGACTAAGAGGAGATGGTGCAAATTAACAATAGGTTTCATATTAATTCATACCACACCATATTAATAATTTCTATGTAATTACAATAAAGATATGAGTTATAATATACATATTGATAGATGATATATTATATATTATACTAATTCATCCCAGGAATCAGAGCATAACCATAGATTTCATATTAATTTCATATTAATTCAATTCTGAATATTTGTACCTGGGATTTTTAGTTTGAAAATGCTATTCTGAGAACCCAGATACCCAGCATATGTTTAGGTACTTAATTCCTATTAAATTGAGTGCTGTGGGATTCAAGAATTTTCGTATTTCAGGGACTCTTGACAACAGTCATCAACTGATGAATCTCTACAGACTTCAGGGAGGGCATATATAGAGAAAGCAAATACTCAGGAGGCCTCTCTTTAGGAGATAGTTTCCATAAGCATCAGGCATGGAGAAAGATTTGTTAGTCTGGAAAATGATCACACTGTATCTAAAATATCACACAATTAGCTGCCCCAAATTCATAAGCTAAGAAGTGAGTCTTTTCTTCTAACAGCATCCAATTTTCACTGCTGTTCAAAGTTGTTAGATAACTCCATTCTCCGTATTTATAATGGGTTTGTTGTCCTAGGTTATCTGCCAGGGACCTGGCTTGCAGTAACTCTCTCCTTTGCGTGCCTCAGATGAGCTACTTTTGCAACAATTACAAAGGCACTTAACATTCATGCACACTTCTTTCCTACAGAGCAGAGAACAACCAACAATGCAGGATCCAAGGGGTGGAACTGGTGGGTGACACAGGAGTGTTGGTTAGCTCCACCAAGGTACACCAATTCTGCACACCAAGCATTTCCAAGATCAGTTGTAAGCAAAAGTAACAAGTATTCACACTTGTAGCCAGAGAAAAGTCCAAATATTTCCCAGAATTCACCTAATAAGTTTCCCCAGGGTGATATTTCAAAATAATCATGTCAACACAGAGACTTAATTTCCTTTGTGCACTAAACAGCTTCAAGACCCTGAGAGGGGACCATGTGAGAAGTCTAATTGTTAGCCATGCAGATCAGCAGTTCTTCACAGGAGGAGCAGAGTGGCATTTCACAGCGTTCAGGTCAGTCAGCAAAGCCTAAATTCACTGTAGGATTCAGAATCCAGACATGGTCAGTGTTCACGAGCATCCAAGCATCACCCATCATAGCAGTAACAATACCAGGGCTTTTGATACCATCTGCGGATCAGATACCAAGAATGCAGCACAGAACAGGCAGCCCACTGAAAGCAGAGGCTCTCACATACCTGAGAGGCCGTGTTGGACCCCAGCTCCAACCCAGGAGGTACCTAGATAAAAGGTACCACTTGTTCCACTGGTAATACAGAGGGAAAAAAAACAAAACAAAACAAAACAAAACAAAACAAAACAACCCAAAACCAAACAAGCAAAAAACCCCAAACAAAACCACAAAAACCAAACAACAAACAAACAAAAACCTTGAAAACTATGCAGAATTTGAGTGTACAAATTCTTTAGTTGAAAAAAAAAAAGGCTTACTCAATATAGCCTAGTGCAGTGAACTAGCAGAGGAAGGCAATCAAGGCCCAGTTCTTACCCTCAGAGAGCTAACAAATGGGAATTTCAACCCTGTCTAGATGCTTTTGCCACCTAGCCACAAGCAGCACTCCTTACATCAGCCTGAGCAGGGAAGACCTGTGCTGCAATTCTTAATTCTCATCTGAGTACCCTAAGCATGGAAATTAATTATAATTTTCACTCTCTTGTGCACAAAATGCAGAAGCCCTGTTTTCCCATAAATATCCCATTTCCTGCAAGTTAATGCTCTTTCCTATTAGTTGGAAGCTTCAGATGCTTCCTGGCAGAGGAGAAAATTTAAACTAAATCTTTCCATATTCTAGGTCAATGATCTAACTACTGGTTTCTAGTTTAGGATCAGGCCATCTTTGGTCCTGGTCAACTGAAGCACTTCATATTAAGGCACTTCACCCACGTGCTACTTTTACTTTGCTTCTAATGCCCCCCTCAAACCTGGAAACTCTAGAGAAAGTATTGCTAATTTTATTTGTATTACACAACTAACAAGTCTGATTCAATACAAGAACTCCTCTAGCAGAGGACAGCATTGTGAGAGAGAAGCTTTACCCTGAAGACAGGAAAATTAAACCACTATCTCCATTGTACAGACTAAGAAGCAGAGGGGGAGATTATGCAAGTTGCCACAGGTCTCGAGAGAAAATATCTCCAACAGGCTAAGGACCTGAGAGCCTTTATCCAAGAGCACTTTAGCCTTGTAACTCACCCTGCAAGAGGGAAAGCTTTACTGCCATGAGCCTGGAAGGCAGGTTTTTTTTCTCAGGTTTTATCAGTTTGTGGGTAGTTCTGTTCACTAGCCTAGTGACATTTCCCCTGCTGCTGCTTGTAAGGGTCTCACACTGCAGCACAGGAGAGAAGACTGCAGTTTCCAAAGCTGGGAAATAGAAGACCTTAAGGAATCACCAGACGTGCAGACAGCCAGGCAGAGCATCCTAAACCACTTCAACACATCCATTAATCAGTTGAATTGCTTTCTAGCTGATTGAGTCCCTTAGGCTTTCAAATCCCAGCATACAAACCAAGTATTAAAAAACTACCTTTTGGCCTACATTTGTAACAGTACAATTCAAGGTCAATTCCAAGTATGGAATCCTCAAGATGATGGCAGAAAAAGCTGGGAAGAAAATTAACCTCTTGACTTCTGACTCCTGATGCTCTCCACAAAGTGAAAGAGGGTTATTATTCCTTCCCTTCCCCTTAAAAGAGGAAATCCCAGACAAGAGCAAAAAATAAGCAATTGATTTTTCTGAGGCGACACTGCCACCTATTGTCACTGTTACGGTTTGCTCACTTTTTCATTAAGCCTCATTTTACAGCCCATCAAATGTCTGATCAAAACCAAAACCCCTTCTTCTTCAATCCAAAACTGTTTGAATTAACCCCCGCTTACATTCCGCAGAGACAATTCAGAATGTTATTTAGTTACTTTTGTCCTTTCCAATTTATAGTTTTTACAGTGGACAAATAACAGCTTCTTCTGACAATCAAACTCCATAGTTTTTGCTAATTTTCTTACACATATTCACACATACATTTTATGCTGAGATCCTAAGTACTAGAATAAACGTACAAAATAATTAAGGGCACTGAAAGGGTCCATCTATAGCCCCTCTCAGTAAAATTATGCATTGTTGTTACTCTCATAAACTGACTTCCTTAGCAAAGTTGACAAGAGGGCTCATGTAGCCAACACCTAGCTCCTGAGACAGAACCTTAGTTCTGCCCCTACTAAAGCCTTCTCCCAAAAAGGCACAACAGAACTTCCAAAAATTACCTAGCAAGTAGGTAATATGAGATCAAGAATCTTTTCTCAGATTTTTACCTGAAGGCACAACCTCCAGGTTGTCTGATGACCTTCAACATGGCTATTTCTGGGCTACTGCAGAGGCAGCCTACCAGCACCACCTGCCACTATGCTTCCAAGCTTAGCAGACCATGCTCTGAATATATTAATGCCTTTGCACTTTGGTGACTCTTTTGCCACCCAGGGGGAAAAAAAATATCAGTGGTGAAGACTAGTCATGGTGTAGGAATCAAGTACGTGTACATATGTTCATATATATCTGTATTATGATGAAAACAAAAGGTAGAACCTTTGAGCATCTTTCTCTGAGAAATAATGGGAAATAACGTGTGTGTCACTAAAGGCTACTAGTGTGGCCACAAGTAAATGAGTGACATAACTGCCAAAGGCATGTTTCTGCTATGCAAACCTTTGTGCATTAACTTCTATTCATATATGAGTAGTTTCAAGTCAAAGTGAATATTTTCTCACTATGTGAAAGCACTGAATAGGTGAAAAACAATTGATGAATGGGGTGCTTGAGATAATTTCTGGAACCATCTCTTCCTTTTTTTCAGTTACTTTTGGTGCCTGGATTATTCTATAAAAATGGTGCTTAGATATGGTCGAAGAAATCACAAAGTAAATTTAGATACAAATGCAAACATTTTCATATCAGAAGTCGGTTTAACATGATTACTGCCACAACTAGAAGAACCAAGTAGCAAATCCCATCACTAAGCTAGAATTTTCCTTTGCAAAGGTAAAATGTTCCTTGCTCTAACATCAGAAACCCTGCAGAACCATTTTCACCCTTGCAACATTTTACATCTAGAAAAATCTCTCTAATAAAAGAATGCATACTTTCAGCCTTTAGTATCAAAGAAACTTAACTGAAAGAATATGCATATTTGACAGGGAAAAGAGCAAAACTTACTCGTTGGTTTTATTTTTTATATTTTGGAAACTTTAGAGCTTCTCTGGAGCTCGAAGTGCTAGATTTAGCACCTGAAATTGTGCAAGAACAGCCAAAGAAGGCAGAATGCATTTACTTTTTAAGTGGTTCTATAGTACATTGCAACTTCTGGGTACCCCTGGGGGAGGAGAGCAGCAATGAGCAGGGCCATAATCCCTTCTTTCTGGCAGCCCAGTGGGTCCCTGGTGTCATTCTTCAACCTGCTGTTGTCAGAGCACTACAGATGCTTGAGGTTCATCTAGAGGGAGATGGCCTAGATGTTTCTGCCTTCTATTACATTTCTAGAACTGAGATGATTTTTTAAATTATTTTTTGCTTGAGCCATTCTTGATTGCTTACAGCCAAGGTGGTGATTACTCCTCTGGCTGGACCTCACCACATCTTTGCCTTGAAGGTGCTGAAGTTATCTTCCCTCCTGCCTTCAAGCCTTGCTTGTCCATTCACACATAGAATCATATCATGGACTCATAGGATAGTTTGAGTTGGAAGGCACCTTAAAGATCATCTAGTTACAACGCCCCTGCATGGGCAGGGACACCTCCCACTAGACCAGGCTGCTCAAAGCCCCATCCAACCTGCCCTTGACCACTTCCAGGGAGGGGACATTCACAACCTCCCTGGGCAACCTGTTCCAGTGTCCCACCACCCTCACACTAAATAATTTCTTCCTAATGTCTAACCTAAATCTCCCCTCCTCCATTTTTAATCCATTACCCTTGTTCTATCACTACATGGTGTTGTAAAAAGCTCCTTCCCAACTTTCCTGTAGGCCCCCTTCAGGTACTGGAAGGCAAATATAAGGTGACCCTGGAACCTTCTCTTCTCCAGGCTGAACAACACCAAGTCTCTCAGCTTGTCTTATAGGAGAGGTGCTCCAGTCCTCTGATCCTCTTTGAGGCCCTCCTTTGGGCTAGCTCCTGTGGGCTCCAGAACTGGACACAGTACTCCAGATGGGGTGTCACAAGGATGGAGGAAAGAGAGAGAATCAACCTCCCTTGACCTGCTGGCCATGGTTTTTTTGAATGCAGCCTAGGACATGACTGGCTTATTGTGCTACAAGTGCACATTGCCAGCTCATGTTGAGTTTCTCGTCCACCATCATTCCCAAGTCCTTCTCCTCTGGACTGTTCTCAATCCATTCTCCCCCCAGCCTGTGTTTGTGCCTCGACCCAGGTACAGGGCCCTGCACTTGGCCTGGCTGAACTTCATGCACTCTGCATGAGCCCACTTCTCAAGCCTGTCAAGGTCCCTCTGGATGGGATCCCTTCCCTCCAGTGTGTCAACCTCACCACACACTTTGGTGTCATCAGCAAACTTGCTGAGGGTGCACTCAGTGCCACTGTCCATGTCACCAACAAATATGTTAAATAGCACCGGTCCAAATACCTACCCTTGGGGAACACCACTTGTCACTGGTCTCCATCTGGACATCAAGCTGTTGATCACCACTCTTTAAGTGCAACTATCCAGCCCGTTCCTTACCCAACGAGTGGTCCATCCATTGAATCCATGCCGTTCCAGTTTCAATACCAGGATGTCATGCAGGACAGTGTCAAAGGCTTTGCACAGGTCCAAGTAGATGACGTCGGTTGCTCTTCCTTTTTCCACCGATGCCGTGACCTCATTGTAGAAGGCCACCAAGTTAGTCAGGCAGGATTTGCTCTTGGTGAAGCACTGTTGGCTGTCATCAGTCACCCCTTTGCTTTCCACATGCCTTAGCAGAGCCTTCAGGAGGATCTGCTCCAGGATCTTGCCAGGCACAGAGGTGAGACTGGCTGCTCTATAGTTCCCTGGGTCTTCCTTTTTTGTCTCCTTGAAAATGGGGGTTATGTTTGTAAAGGTTCAAGGAGGAGAGAAAGGGGTTCGAGTGGTTAACCCCTCCCATTTTTGGTTTTACTTCATACCTGTTGAACCCCCCCCCACGGGTAGTACACACTCTCGCTCAAAAAGGGAATGAGGATACTGAGTGAAAGTTTCTATGTGTTGTTGCTTTATAGACAGAACAGAGGTGTACAAATGTAAATATAATGCAAGCCACAGATAGTGCAAAAGATAGGGAGAAGATTATTATAATAAAGGAAAGTGATTTGGAGCGCGTCGCAGTTCCCCCTCGGAGCGGTCGCCGTTGCGCGTGTGAGAACGGGCCACCCACTATTCCCGGGGAGAGAACCCTATGGGAAAACGGGAGAGATTTGCGGATGGAGTTCTTACACTCCCGGCTGGTTGAATGTAGTGGCAGCGGCGGCCCCTGGGCGAACTCCAGCGGCTGGTGATGGGCGCTGAGCAGCCGGACGGGCTGCAGGGCAGCGACCCGCACCACGTGGGCGGCAGCGCTCGTGGCTCAGCCGGCGGCGCGCGGCAGCGCTCGGGAGGCGGCTTGGCTCGGCAGCTCGGCTCTTCCCGGCTCGGGCTCCGCTCCTGTCGGTTCAGGTGTGGCTCGGGCGGGTCTTCGGCTTCGCTGCAGCTCCAGTCTCCTCCTATCTTCTTTGGGAGCAGGCAGGGAATCTCAGCTCTCTTCTACTCTTAAAAGACTAGTAGGATTTCAGCCTTCAGCTCCCTCGAGTTCCACGAGGATGCAACAGCAGAGTGATGTGCCTTTACTGAAGCAGTAAGCTCTGCTCTCACGCAACAGAAGCAGAAGCGCCCGCCCCCACCGTCCGAGGACTTCCATCTAGGTTAGGGTGACCCAGCGCACAGTCTCAGGTGCCATAATGCATTGGTCATTTGCATGCCAGCCCTGGCCCAGCCAATCTCGAGTCTCAGAACAGACCGCCCCCCAGGGAAGCAGGTCCGCCTCCCCGAGAAGCCTGGTTCCTGGTGCCGCAGGTACCAACCGTGCAGGAGCGGCGTCCCTTTAGTCTCCGTGATATGGTGAAATAGTTTTATGGGAGGCATATTTTCTGTGGTAAGGGGCACAACCCTTACAATGTTTTGTCTTTTCCTGTCAGTGGGGATTTCTCCAGACTGCCATGACTTTTCAAATACGATAGAAAGTGGCTTTGCAACTTCATCTGCCAGTTCCCTCAGGAGCCATGGATGAATCCCATCAGGTCCCATGGACTTGTGCACCTTCAGGTCCTTCAGATGATCATGAACCTGCTCTTCTCCTACAGTGGGAGAATTCACATGCCTTTGCCCTCTCTAACTTGGATGGTGTGACCAGAGCCTTTGCTGACATGCACATCCCCAACAATTTGAAAACAAGCCATGGCTACAGGATGTAGTCCTTAGAGACCTTTAGGGAGACACAAGGGTCTTTAGTGTTTATCCTTCCTCTCCATTTAAAAAAAAAAAAAAGAAAGCCTGTTTGGTTTATGCCCTTCGTTTCTTTCAGAATTATACTAACAGTTTCACTCCACGGCAAATGTTCTAGAAGCATTATTACAATGGCAGTTATGAAGGGTGCAATCATTTCTTGCAAGTTGTTTTTCTAATGTGTTTTAAGTCACAAAAAGTTCAGCACCAAAGGAAGTTCTTAGCAAGAGGGGATCATTCAAGCATGAAAACTCATTTGAAAAATAATTACTTCAAGTCCAATCAGTCCTATATATTCACCAGAAGCTGTTAAATCCTCCAAGTCAACAAAATAACAATGAACAAACAAGTCAGGTGGGAGAGGGGACAAGAAATATGGAAGTATTTTAAGAAAGACCCAATAGCAAAATCTGGTAGGGAGCTGTTTCTGCACAACTGGATGTAATGGTATCATGATACAGGATATGGGGAATATTTTCTTCAGGTTTTGTGAGCCTGTTAGTAACTTTAACTGTACTCTAAAGATGAAACCGCCAGATCAACAAGATATGAACACAAGGCATCCCTGTGCTGTATATATTCATTGGCAAGTTAAAATCATCTGGCTCCATACCATTACTTTTTCTCAATTACTTTTTTTTAACAGGAAAAATATATTGCAATTTGAAAATCTTTTGTGGCAAATTTCAGGCTGAATCTCAGTGGTTTTAAGTAACACATTGCCTGGAAAAAAAGGATTTCCTACAAGTGGGATGCGCCATATGGTTGAATTGTAAAGTCTCTATAAACACAAGCCCCTTGGTGAGAGATTTTTTCTTTATTATCATCACTTCTGTTTATTTCTTTTCACCATAATTGCCAAATTCTTGTCCTTCACCATGGCTGAGCTACCAGGGGTAGCAATTGAATGCAGAGCCCTGGCAAATCAAGAGGAGCCTGTGAGACAGAGGAGCACAGGGCTGTGAAGATATCAGGAAGCTGACTGGGCCCAGGGTTACTTTGTCCTCCATGCCTATCATTGAACACCACTTGGAGCAAGGACAGTTGAGGACATGGTCATTTCTCTGTAGCTGGCAATAAGTAGAATACCAAGAGGAGACCTATTTTCACTTTTTTTTTTTTTTCCCTTTTTTCTCTTAACCTCTCTTCGGTTATTTAATTGTCCCTTTTTATTTTGGCTGTTTGGGATTTGCTAAAATTCCTTCACACACCTCACAATCTAATTTTCCTAATTATCCCTTTAATTTACCTTTATTTTTCTGGCTTTTCCTACCACAGGAGATAAAATTCCCCTGCTGCCTTCCAGTTTAGTGTGAGAGTCCAACAAGCCATGATTATTCCTTATATACCCAAGTTATTAACTTCTAACAGGCTACCTAATATTAAGCCCCATCTCATGTCATTTACTGGGGAGAGGCCAGTTTTTGTGGAGCACTTACCCCCCAGGATCTCATTTCAGAATGTTCTTTCCATCCCACCAGGATGACAGGGAGCTGGCAGTAGTACATGCACACAGGTAGCACAGAGGATTGATACTCGCTGCCCACCATTGCCTTTATCTCAGACTAAGGAGTTTTTATCTTAGAAGTCAGGTAGCCCTATGAAAAACTGAGTGAAAATAAATTGCATCTGACAAATCATATTGTCACCACCACCACCTGGAAACTAAAGCTATTTTAATATTTATAAATGCCCTCTTCTGGAAATTCTAGTATTAGATTTTCTACTTTTAGAGCTTAGTGCAAAATCAGCTGTGTGTTTTCTTTTTTTCCCCTAGAGACCCAGCCAACAAACTTCCCTGCAGCAGCAATTCCTGGCTCCATCTCACATGCACTTGGGAACACTTTGTGCCTCAGGTAATGTAAAAGGGAAGGGATGGGTTTTGTGTTTAGGAAGGCTAAGTAGCATAAAGGCTACTTGTTCTGCATCTGTGGTGCATGGACCTTAAGTGGCTTAAGCTATCCAAACTTGCCTGGCAAGTCCTTAAATTGTGCACCTTCTGAGAATCAAACAGAAAAGCCCTCTGCGTTGCTGGCCTACCTCAGACTTACTGCCTTTCCATGGAATGAACTGGAATTAGAGTCAGGTGTGCAAATCATACCGTAGTCAGACATGACTGAAGTGCCCTTACCGCAAATGCTTTTCCCTGCAAGGTCCCATAGCAGGAAAAGGGATTTCTTGTGTTTCAGGGCACATTATGTCATATAATCCCCTATCTAAATACCCCTCAAAAGCTTAAGGAGGCATTTCACTAATCCCAGTTCAGACAAGACGCCTCGAAGTCAACCAGCTGTATCCACTTCTGATTGAATTCAAGATGTAGGTTCACCAACAGTGGCACTGGCACCCCAGCACAGGGGCCACCATCACAGTGAAGATACAGAGGCAGCAGCTCTTCCTGGCTTACCTGTCCCTTGTCCTGGCTGAGGTGAACCACAGCAGCCAGACCCGAGGCCTGGCAGGAGCCACCAGATGTACTAGCAGCAGCTGCTGCTTCTCCTGCAGACAGACCTTAGGGGAGGCTGCTCTGCCTCTGGAAATCCACTATCCAAAAAGGGCTTCCTTCCAGTCTCCCTGAGTATTTTCTTATCAGTATTTCCAGTGACAGAGACTCTCTTACTTTTCCATTATTGTTTTCCAGTTTTACGCTCAATTTGAAAAAGTAAATTCCTGAAAAACACCCGTGTCCCCAATGTCCTCTTGACTTATTCACAACACCTAGCTCCCAAGGTGATCTTAATGACTATGTTTTTTCTCAGCTTAGATTTTTGTTTTTACCCAGATGCCAGTAGGAATACTGTCTTTAATTGTATTATTTTCTTTAAAAATCAGAAAAAGTAGAAACTCATAAAAAGTGTATCTTGGGCTAGTGGATTACAAATTTTTACAAACAACTTTGAATCTAAAAGCTGCAATTTGTCTCTGAAATTGAGCATTTCTGAGTGCTTTTGTATCATATTCTACTTTCAGATACTTTTTCTTTTGAGTATAGGAGCAAAGGAGTTTTGGTCAAGAAATGAAATTATTATTCCATTCAGTACCGACCACTTTCTCTGTCCTTGAACCTCAATAATAAAATAACCTCTGGCCTTTAAACAACTTTGTCTCCAACTCAGGTTGATAGCAAATAGATCAAAATCGCCTAGAGTAATTCCCAAGGCCACCAGGGTATTTCAGAGTTAGCACAGTACAGTTTCCTTGTGACATCTTGTGTAAATCTTTAGCAATACACTCTCAGCACCTGGGAGCCATGGCTTGTAGCTCACTGTATATATACCACATTATGCTCTTTCTTGCTTTTCTAATGCACATCCCAGCTTTGCATCCGGAGCCAGAGGCACGATGGTTACAAGGCACCACTCTGAAGATGCCAAAGCTGCTACCACCCTCTGCCTTTTTCTTTTCCATTGTGGATTTCTTCTTCCCAGTTCTTGAAAGATCGGCTTCCACCAGCAGATTATTTTAATTACTGCATTCACCTCTCTGTTAAAGTGTAAAATATGTTAGAGATGTTTCAAAAATTAATTTATGCATGTTTTAAGGTGAGTTTTAAAGTCTGGATCTGTAATAGGCTGTAATTTCCTCATATTTCAAGTGTACGGAAGTATGGGATGGCAGTTTGTTCACAAAAAGAGACAAACAACTATGAAATCTACTCAAAAGACCAGATCCCATCTAACTGTTTAGGAATTAAGGAGTTTCCATCCATTTCAGTGATGAATACTTGTGATGAATTTGCAAAGAGATTTTTTAATTAAAGTAGTCAAAGTATAAGTTTCGAAGTCTTAAAGAGTCTCAAAAGATTCTTAAGGACTCCTTAAAATAAATTCAATTGCAAGATATATTTGACATTCATAATGCCTTTTCACATACGTTTCTGGATATATCCCACCTGAAAAATCACAAAATACTCTCTTACTAAATTATTTACTGCTTTATAAATGCATTTACTCATTTGATTATTCATTAATTACTCAGTGACATTTTAAAGGGAAACAAGAGGCACATGGATTTTTACAAAGTTTCTGCAGTTTCAGTCCGGTGGATTTGTCTGTTACGTTATTTAAATAATAAAATGGCATTCAGTTATGGCTCTGGTCCTATTGTACGTCATTTTCAGTTGCAAACTTGGTGCTGCAGGTGGCACCCTGCGCCTAGCAAAGAAACAGGTCACCTTCAGCGCAGTGAGGCCTCGCTGGTTCCCCTTCTTCCCAGCACAGTAATTGCATAAAGCCTGTATTTAATTCATTAAATAGCAAAAAATGATGCTTATCTAAAAAAAAAAATTAATAATTTATTACAGCCTCTCCATGAACTTCACTGATTTAATGTAACATGTATGAAATTCTGCCTTTGGTGTTGCACACTTGTTTTCACTAGGCCGAGCTGTAAAGCTGTAGCTTCTGCACTTGACGCTTTGGGAGCACCTAAATCTTCATAGAAATATTCGCCTTTTTAAATTATTTCTCCATGTCTGGAGGACAGAGGCACTAGAAATTTAAATAAGAAGGCAGGTCTTGTGGTAGGCAGACTACAACATTGTACAGTAGTTACCTGAGAATACAACAGCTTCCCAATACCCCCTCTGCATGCTGACTTCCCACGTTTGCTGAGCTCCAGAAAGAGCATCTGCTTCCTTTTATTTTATATTCCACTTTGTGTCTACCTTAGCTAAAATATTGTAATCACTTCAGTGGAGGCATTCTAATACATACTTGGAAAAAGCCTTGCACCACTGGGATCCCTTTCGGTGCTGGTATTTGGTATTATTATTAAACTAGGCATGAAAAGCTTATCAATAACAACATGATTGGGAAAGATGTTTCTGTAACGTTGCTTTTTTGCTATTCTCCAAAAACCATAGCTGATTCATAATGAGCTAAGTCCATCTGAGGCTCTGATCTACCATTCTATAGGTAAAATGAAATCTGAGGAAATAAAATTCCAGATAAAAGAGTGAGAGGCTTCATTCTGATAACCTGTTGCTTGGAGTACTAAAAAAAGTCACACAGAAAATAAGCAATAAGTGTATTTATGTTAATACAATGCCTCCAGGAAGCACAGCTATCAGATGACACAAACTCAGACACTGAATAAGAACCTGGGATGGAAACTAAGAAGTTTATAAACTACCCCCAAAATAATTGAATCCCTTTTCTCTTTTTGAAAGAGGGACATTTCCATGAAAAAAACTATACCATTAACAATAATAGCAGCAGAACATATTCAAGGGAAAGGATGTGACACCTTTTGCAGCTACGAAACAGGTAACCTGATCTGGACACAGCAAGAGACATGACAATGAGAAACTCACCCTCCCTATTTTAAATGAAGCATTTGGGTTTTTTCACAGACCAGTCTCAAATTAAGTTCTACGAAGAAAGCAGCAAGTCAGCCTATATAGTAGTATGGCTGTCAAAGATGTAACAGCCAAGCATATCCATGCTTTTGTATGATGTGAGTGAATTTTTGAGAACATCGCCTTTATTCCAGCCTTATAATACGAACCACATGGAAAGCATAATGCTAAGAGAAAGTCACTAACATTTAAATTTCACATCCTAGTGAGAAAACAATACTAAGAAAATGCAAGGAAGTTGATCTTCTGAATTTACAGAAACACAGCAATGGATTTAAAGGTGGCAGTGAGGGAAGAATCACCCAATTACAGGTATAGTTTGACAACTCTAAAGAATAGCATCAGATAACACTTTTCAGTTGACTTTCAGAAAAAAAAAAAAAAAGCAGCAACTTCAGCATAATTTTTCTTTCCTTCATAACCACCGTGTTACTCTGGGGAAGCCCAGAATCTTTCCAGTACCTCAATTGTTCTAATCACCCAGACCTTTTCTATCACCAGCCCAGCTCAAACACCCCAAAAACTGCAGAACCAGCCAGAGCATTAAATGCAACAAATTTCTTACTCTAAATTATTTTAGGAGAAGCCCTGTTACCTTAGAAGCTGGTAGAGCTACAGAATTGACCAGTATCCTGAAGCCTAAGGGGGCAGCCTGTGTGTTTTCCCAGAGCATCTAACAGCAAGCCTTCTTCCAACCCCACACTTTTGCAAGGAGGAGAACACACCCAGATGGGAGGGAAGATGCAGTCAGGGCTCTGAGGGCACTAACAGGCTTCAATGGCTCTCATCATGCTGACCTGCCTCCCAGGCCTGCCCATGGGGGCTTGGGGGGCTCTCTGTCTTTCCTTGAGCTGTGGGTATAACTGTTCCTAGTGGTGCTTCCTGTTTTTTTCCAAATTGCTGCTTGTTTTCTTGAGTTGGTCTTGGACCTGACTTTTTATCTCATCTGTTCCCCCTGCTCAAGGACTGTGCTTCATCTGTGTTGTGGGCATCCTCAGCTCCCAGCATGTTCTTCCTCATGCAGTAGCCTTGCTCTCACCACTACCTGATGAATCCCATTGTCTTTGTATATACTGTCATCCTTTTCTTTACACATCTGACTTACACGTGGGGTTGTGAGTACAGGAGTTTCCTGAGACAGTTTGTCCCGTGAAAGGAGAAAGATGGAAGGGAGTTTTGAAAGCTGGTACTGCAGGTGGGATCTCCCTGTGTGTGTCCATTGTAGGTCAGTCTGGATGTGATGCAAGTTCTCCAGTGGCCTCCCTTCCCAAACCTATCCCTTCATGTACTCTGAGCATGAGGCTCGTATGGTTGGCTCCCACCCTAGAAGCACCATGTGGGATGGTAGAGAGGAGGTACCCACCCTTTAGCCGTGGCTACTGTTGAAGTTCTTCATGCCCTGCACTGAAAGGGGACTCTCTGAAAGGCAAACTCCCCAGATAGCAGCATAATGCTAATTCCTCCTCCATGCAACTTCAAGATCTACACATCTGTGGCAGAGCCAAAGGCCAGATAACTGCCACTGCTTTTTCACATAACACAAGGAAGTTTTCCTATGGAAAGGCAGGGGATAAAATGTTAGGTGCAAACTGCAAATACCATAAGATGTCCCACTTGGCTGGCAGCAGAGCTGTGGGAGGCTGCGACTAAGAACATAAATGTGCTGTGCGTGGGGCAGGAACTGGCTTATCTTTTGATCATAACACTTATTTGTGGAAGATGTCAGTCAAAGAAAATATTACATTGTTTTTTTAACAGTACTTTAATTGGAACAGGTTGAGATGTGAAGCTGCTTCCTCCCACCCATGAAGAACAAAGATTTAAGAAGACAAAGGGGGGAGACTTAAAAGATGGGAAAAGTATAAGAATGTAAAACCGAGCTTACATCAATATTTTAAAGTATGGAAAAAGGTAGTAAAGCAAATACTAGTTTTCTTCATTACATTCCTGGTGGTTTATGACTGTTAAGTTTCAGTTAATTAACATACCTAAGCCAAGATGTAATGTAAATACATTGTTGGTATTTTAGGTAACAGATAGAAATTACAAACAAGAAAGTTGCTGATATTTGTGTAGCTAAGTTCATTTTACCCAGAACATTTATGCATTTCTTATTACCTTATACCCTGAGATGCATGAATCCTCACATATCTGCTGACCAGCTCCAAGTGACGTGAAATAATTAATTTTCTGGCAGTGGTGATCTGGAACACCACATTTACTAGGTAATGTCAGTGCCAGCATTTTTAGTAGCCTTTACCCCACAGTAATTAATTGTAATGCTAACTTGACCTAATAGCACAATTGCAAATGTTAGTCTGGATATTCCACACATTTTTTTCTTCCAGGACTCAAATACTTGTGGTTTTTCTTCAGAATGTCCTGGAACAAACATTTGTGGTATGTCTAGACCAGCACTTAGCGTTGAATTCGGTTAACTTAAGTTAATTAGTAATCAATTAACTGGAGGTAAAATAGGACCAAAACCTCTCTATTCTAGGAGTACTGCAATCCATCAGGCAACAGTAAAAGTCCTGCAGCCTGACTCTGTGTGTGATCCTCATCTTTTCTATTTAAGTGTAAGGTTCATTGAAAAACATTAGCATTTGAAAGTCAGTAGCAAAGACACTATTTGTGTAACAGTCCAGCACATGTTTGAGAGTGCAACAGGTCTCTGGGTAGCAACTTTCTTCAGCTATAATGATCTCCAGGATATAGAAACAAAGCTATTGTGCAGTTGATCTGCAACTGGTCTGAAGAAATAATGTGGTGGAGATGTATGTGGGGCACATAGCTGGATGTGAAGGCACCACATGGGAGCTAGTGCTTGGTGCCAGTGGCAGCGTTTGGTGTCCTGGCTGGAGGTTGTGTTTCACCAGCTACCTGGCACGAAGCAGCTGGAGTGCTCGGCAGTCATAAGGGGACATTGCCAACTGTCAGGTGGTTGCTTTTGGCGGCCAGCTAGCCATAAACAAGGTTCAAAGATCTCACTGGAAACAGTTCTCAGTACTTGTGCCGTCAGTGTTTGTTTAATCAAGACTGGCTGAAAGTGTTCACCAGAGCTCATGGGTTTTGACCAAGTACCCCCAGCAGAGCAGCACATTTGTTACCACAACTGCATTGGCTTTTCCTTTTACAATACCACATTCTTCCCCGGCATTCCGTTGCTTGTTCCTCAACAGGTCCTCCGGCATTCAGGACAGAAAAACATTAGTTTTTTGATTGAGAAGTTATTGTACTTCAGCAGTATTTTTGTTTATGCTTTCCAAGTGTGCTGAGAATCCAGATCTTCGTTTTCTCTCCTACTCAGAAAAAGAGGCAGGCTAATCCTATTGACAAGATGCTGCCTGATGGTTTTGTGGAAATCCCTAATCCAAGCGCTGTGTTCACATAAACAGTAGCAGTGCTGTTTATATAATATATACAGAAATGTACACAAGTGTAATGTCTCTGCAGATGTAGCAATATAAAGGGTTTTTTTAGGACTGGTCATCTCAGCACAAGAAGTGGAAAAACTACACTGGTGTGAGTCTCCTGAATAATACTACAGCTGCATACACAGATATATCTACTTATGCTGCTGTGATGATCTTGTTTACAAAGGAAATGGTCACATGCAAGCACCCCTGTGCATAATAATTACATCTTTAGAGTTTTCCAGAAAAGAGACTACCTTATTTATTTTAGTCACTAAAATCTGGTCTCCAATCCCTTTGGCAGGCTCCCAAAACAAATCAGTGTTTTCAAGGAGAGACAAAGAGGTGCATGCATTATTGGAGAACCTCTACAAGTCTCCACATTCGAGCTATGTACTGCAGTTAGATTTTTATCCTTCAGTAGCCTTAACATGATTCAGCCACCAAAATAAGTGAGTCCAGCTCAGCTTGCATTAGCTCTTTAGTAGCAAGCTTCAGTTAGGCATCAGCTTTAGTGATAAGTGATAACACGGTGGTTCCTCACGCTTCAGCTATTTGCCAAATCTCATTATATTATTTTGCTAATGCATTCATCTTTGCCTTTCTCTCTGCACAGAGAGAGCTGGGGTTGTCTTGTTGCTAATTTCCTGATGCACCGGATCCTTGAACTGCTTTTCAAACAACTGCTGGTGGTGCAATAGCAGTTTTTAATAGCCAAGGTTGCCAAGCCTGATGTTAACCTTGGAGGACTATATTTAGGCACTTCAACAGGTGGCCTGATGTACAGAAGTGCTGAGCGTGCAAGCTTCTACTCAGCCACTTAAATACTGAAATCCATGGACCAGCTGAGAGAGGTCAGGACTCCTGAATGTCCAGACATGCGCTAAGTACCTGAATATGGTCATAGGAACATAGTCCTGAGTCTTCCCTTTTGATTCTGCCTACTTTATATTTTGAATTAGAAGCAGTTTTATCTAGGTACTTCTTATTTTCTTCACTGTGGCAGAAAAGCTGATGCCTAGCATCCTCTGTCAGTTCTCTCTTCCTCGTGTAAGTGTCAAATCAGTTTGGTGGCCAGATCCCACTGTTAATGCCCAAAGGACACTAGCTGATTTCACCTTTCCTTTAGAAAATAACCAAATAGTAAAATTCAGTGTTGATTTCTTATCAATCAGAGTTTCACGGTCAAAAGATACTCAATACCTTAGTTCCCCTTTCTGCAAAAAAATTACTGTCCTGTAGAGATGGCTTACATATCGTGACAGGTTTTGAGGTTTAGTCATCTATTTCTGCAAGTGTGTAGAAGAATGCCATGGAACAAAATTATTTCCAGCCACACAAATTCTGATGACCAAAAAAAGAACCTTTGTCTTTTCAAAGCTTTCATCTGAAATGAAATTTTCTGTTTGAACTGCTCTTAACATTGGCACATCTGCGTGAAATATTTCCATGTAGCCAGGGTGGCATATTTTAATGACGTAAATGTTCTTCAAAAAGAAATAATCAAGATTTTTGCTGAATTCCTCAGTGTTTGGATGAATCTGGTTTTACAGTCTGTTATTGCTTTCCTCATGAATGTTATATAAAAAATATGCTTTTTGATACATAATACGGGTGTTAAGAGTTTAGTGATCTTTTGGCATGAGTCAATTTAAGCCATTATACCTTGCAGACAGTTAGTAGCTCCTAGACAAAAGCTAAATACTGTTTTATCTGAAGTTCTTAGATGTGGCCATTGCTTGGATCAGAAACTCCCTTGTTTGGTCTAGTGGCAGATCTGAATGGGGACAGATCCAGTGCAAAACAGTGCTGCCCAGATTCTGAAATCCTATGAACAACAGACTTTGCCTGTAGTGAATAATTAAACAAATGAGCCTAATATTCCCCGCCTGTGTTGATTTTGGCTTTTTAATTGTGTGTGTGATCCCGTGACCCATATTTTGTGGCAAAGAGGAACCCCCTTGCCAGCAGTGTGTAGAACTGCCTCCCTGGGAATGGGCTGCCTCCCGCCTTTGTCTCCCCCACTGAACAAACACAACATTTCTACTGTATTTAGTTTAACACCCCTATATAAGCAGGCTCAGGATTAGACCTTCTGTTTATAAGACTAGGTTTAAAACAAGTTTGTTTTCTCTGCTTAATCCAGATTAATAAGAGATTTGCATTTTGTGTCATTCTTCATTAGCTATAAAACCCATTAGGATATATTGCTTGCTGTGTGATTGTACAGGTGCTACAACAATACTCTCTGATCATGAGCTCAGATATAAGGACATTCTTTACAATTAAGCACAATGCATCTTCTAATTGTTTTAGTACAATGCCTCTGCTTGTCATGCTTTTAAATTCAGTTGACAGGTTGGCTCTTTGTCATCAGAGCCATCAGCTATATTTAAACTTGCTTTACTTTTAGAAAGAGCAGATGGGGCAAGAGGAAGAATTTGTCGGTCATAAATCATAATTGCCAGTTTCAGAGAAAAAATATATCCATATACTGATATTACTCTTCATATTGCAGCAATTTTACATGAATATTTAAGCTTTTGTCCTTTGCTTTCCTTGAGCTTTTTAACAAGGTAACTCTCAGCAAGTTTTCACAAGCTGCTGGTTTTTTTACTTCAGAGTTGAACTTTGCTGTTACGAAATCTGGCTGCAGTTTTCCTCCAAACGTGGAGCTGAGATTGTGCCCTAAAAAAGGAAAGCAAATGTATTATCTTTTTACCACTACAAAATCATATTCCAGGGTGTTGGGCTATTTTTTTCTGTTTTGGAAGAAATATGACCTCGTCAAGGAGAGCATTCCAAACTGGTTTTGACTAGTAAAACCCCAAAGATGGACTATCTATTAACTTGAATACCACAGAATGAAACAGTGGTTCATATTGCAGGTATGAAAGCCAGTCTCACCATCGAGAAGGAAACAAACTGTGTATTATTAGGACCTGGGTTTTTGGTGGGGGCTTTATTTGGTGTTTTTTGGTTTGTGGGGTTTTTTTCCCCCACAGGCATTTGCAGTACTTCATGGATTTTGACGGTTGCTTTAATTTTTGGTTCATAACCAGTTCAAGTTAAGATGATGTTTTGGTTTGAGCCAGGGTGAAGCTCTTTGCTGATTTTTTTTTCTTTCCGTGAACTTTTTAGCAGCAGATGAGGACAGAAAGACAGGAAAGATGTATGTGATAGCTCAAGGAATTTTTTAATCAAAGAAAATCAGTACCCAGGTTCAGCCTAGTTCAAAGAACTAAAAAGAATTGTCACCGATTCTGTAGTCCAGCTGCTGAATGCTGGGTAGTCCATGATCAATTACCTGGCTGACCCAGTACTTTCCCTCAGCATAACATACTAATTCATGTAGAAACTGTACATTGTGCAGGTGTCATACTTCATCATCTGGGTAAGTCCAGAGACAGCCCGACTGCAGCAGCATATGGCACTGCGAGTGCAGATCTTAGGGTGGTCTTTAGGGCCGATACAGTGCTGAAAATGAGCAGTTTCATGCAGTTTCATGACTGAGTGCAACATCCTAATTTGTGGGAATCAGGGCTCTCATCCTCTTTATCTAGGTCCTGGCTGAACTTCATTGCCAGCTCTGTATCTTTCTCTTTAACAGGAAAGCTGTCTGTGATCCTCCTGAGCCATCTGTGCTTCATCCATGATCTTACAGGCGATTTATTCTCACTGCAGCCTCATTAACTTTCAATACTCAAAGTCTAACAGGCATTTACTCGGGGGCTCAAAAGAAGAGGTAGGGCAAGGTCAGGTTCTGAATCTTGATTACATGGTTTAGTAGGAGCTGCCCAAGTCTGTTTGAACACAGTGGCCTTGAGCAAAAATTCCCTTCACTACTCCTTATCTCAGCAGAGATCTACAGGTTATTTGCACTGTTCAGCAGTTGAGGGGGAAGCAAAATCAAACCTAAAGACATCAAACCCAAAAGGTTTTCATACAGATAACTTTGAGAAGTACCTTTCTACAATGAAGGAATAACAAGCACAGGGCAGCATGCCAACGCAAATTTTCCAAGCAGAGGACATTTTCTGTATTAGTAATAAAATATTGTGTAAAATTAGTATTTTATGACAAGAGGAGAAAATGCTCTCTCTCCTCATAAATTAGATGTGCCCATTTCTGTTCCTTGCTTCAGATGCCAGCTGATTGCATTCATGGAGAGAGGACTGGCCTAGCAGAATTATGCACTGTGGGTTTGTTTTGGGGTGTACTTTCAGAAGTTGAAAAGAAGGAAACTGTGTCATGTTAAAGTATTAGTCCCTTCTGACTTAACATTTCAAGTGGTAAGACAGATATGCTGGTACCCAGAGTTGTTTTAGGAATGGCACAAACTAAAAAAAAAACAGCTCCTTCAGGTGGTTCTTCTGATTAAAAATGCTGCGGCTGGATGATAAAAATCAGACATTAGTTTCAAAAGTGAGATCTTCTTCTGTGCATATGAAATGCTCAGATGAGTTAGATTTTGCTATCACTGGCTAGGAGATAAATTTCAGCATCAATGTTCCTACAAAGATTGTCCCTATGTTTAGCTCAGATCCCATGTAGTTCACCACGATAAAAGATTTGTCACATGAATATAATAGTTCGGGCCCAGAGCATGTCAAAAACTTGCTAATATTAGAGTCCCTGCCCAAGCCAAGAAGAAAGATATGCCACCTTTTGCCCTAGGCAAGGGCTGCAGAGTGAAGAGCCTGTTGGTTGTGACTATCTGGCACTGCCAATGTTGGAGAAGTGTGACTGTTTTCCTTCTTTGTCTAACACAGTTCAAGGAGACAGACAAGCAACCTCTCTGCAGGCTTGTTGGTTTTTTTCTTTACCACTTAGCAGAAGTCCAAAGGACTGAGCTGAAAAGTAAAATCAAAAGGCAAACTCCTTAGCTGGCTGGAGTCAAGTGGCATAGGTCCAAGGATCAGGCCTGCAAGCTTTAACCAGCAGAACAGGTTTCTATCCATCCGGAGTACATTGGAATGCCTTCATGTTTCTTCCAGGGAAGAAAAATGGACATTTTCTGAGTTGCAAGCCACAACCTCAGGCTATGACCCAGGTAGAAGACATTTTAAATTAGAAAAACTGAGAACAGCTTACTGGCCCAAAGGCAACAGGGTTCTTGTCCCATTCAGCCCCAAAGCAGGAGATTTTAACTAAGAATCCTAGTAAGGGATTATTTTGCAATTTTCCAAAAAGCCAGTGTTCAAAATGGCCACCTGAAGCCTGAGAGAGATGTTTAATTGCTCCCATAAGCGTGGGATATGGATCAGTTATCTGTTTGTCTATGCATACAAATATTTATGATCAAATTTACATGCACATTGATGTACACAAGAGAGATGAGGTAAGACCAGTCTTTCCAAAAAATTATCCAGAAAACGTAAAATATGCAATGTGTATCTGCTATACATTGGAAGAAGCAGTGTGCATCTGGTACAATGTCTTATTGTGTTCTATATTAACTGTGCCCATTCCAGGAAAATATCATTATTTTACTCTGAAGAGTTAGAAAAAACTCCTGCTTTGTGTACACCAGGGGCTGGAAAGGCAAAAAATTAATAAATAAAAATATTTGGACACATGAAGCATGGGATGAAAACTAATACATAAAATATTAAAATGGCTTTATGGAGATAGCTTATTTTTGCTCTTAAAATTCTCTGTCCAACTTTCATTTCTCCACTTCCAAGAATATAAACCAAACATCCAGCATGTTCAGAGAGAGACTAAAAAAATAGCAGAGGAATATAAAATTCCATTTGAAGAGAAGAAGATATTAGATGTGTTTATTTGAAAAAGAAAGTGAATAAAAATGAAGACAATAAAACAATTTAAAACAATGAATGCTGTAAAAAGGAAAAATATAAATATCTAGGTAGTTGTCTTATAATGCAAGCTTTCAGGACAATTGAAAATAGGAGAATTCCAAAATGAAGGGGAAGTCTTTAAGAAAACATACATGTAGCCTGTGGAATTCATTGCTCTGAGACCATGGTGAGGTCAAGTATATGCCATCATTCAAGGAAGGAGGGAGTGTGTACACTGATAAGAACATAGGAATTTAGGAAAGTCTATTAAAGAAGAATATCTAAAACTAAAACTGTTGTGGAGTATAAAAAATAATCTGCTAAATATTGTTTAGTATTAAAATAGTATGAACAAATTATCGTGCAATTTCTTTTGATGAAGTCGCTTGCTCTTCACCCTAGGGTAGGTGATATTGGTCACTAAGACTAATATTCTCTTGATTTACCTGTCCCCAGACTTTTTCCTATGATCTTTTGTTTACAAAATTGGTATCAAGCAGTTTTGCATTGAGGTTGTTTATATCAGCATAGGACTCTTTACGTCAAAATAAATAATGCTGGATTATCTGCAGTCACTTCACTTGTTTATGAAAGTTTATGCGAACACTCCCCTGTGTTTTCTTCAAATGACAAATATTTATTCTTGGTCCAAGCTTGGAATGCACTTGTTGGATGTGTACACACTGAGTGGGGAAAATGCATTTGAAGTAGTATTTTAATTAGCAGCTAACTAACCTAAGGTGCAAAAGCCCAGCTATGAAGACAAGTTTTAAATGTTGTAATAGCTTATTTTGTTGACAAGAGGACTGATAAAACACCTTCAAGCATTTATGGTCTTTCCCCATAAACACTTTTCCCCTTGAAACATGTTTATTTTAACCTTTCTAGTTTCTAGATCAATTTGCATCAAGTGACCATCCGCACTGCAAAGTGGATACCCAAAACGCAAAATGGCAAACTGTTTTTTCTCCTCCAAAGTTTAGTTTTTACAAGTCACCAAGGCAAAATCAGCACTATGTATGAGATATGAAGCGATGTAATAAAAATTACTTAATACGTGGGTTAATGTTGATGATAAGACACAAATTAAAGCAAATTTCAGATGCTCAGATTTTCAAACTGAAGGGTGCTGTTTCCCTCAAGGAAAAGGCCATTCTTACTAAATTTGAAAAAAACCAACTAAGCCAAACTTTAAAAAATGGACTGCGACTTGACAGTTTATCAGAAGTTCTCAGTAATGGTCATGTGCCAGCAAATGGCCACCATGTTCCTGGCTGTTGGTTGTTAAAGGTCAGCATGGCTACAGTGTTTCCGTAAGTCGGTTACTTTGTTCCCATTTCCTTCTTTTTAATCCTTTAATGATAGAAGTAGAAATGTCTCTGAAACGTTGGCTTTTTGGCTTAAAAGAAAATTGAAGAAAGCTAAGGGAGTATTGACATGAATCCCATCTGAAAATATAATTTGTTTGCAAAGTTACACAAGCCTTGTTAGTCCTCCCATCATTAAACTGCATACACCAGTAGATGGAATCAATAGCAGTGTCTTCCTTTTTTCCCAGGAAATACTGATTAGCTGAAGTTTATCGTAAAACTAGGAAGGTATAATTAACTTTGATAAAATCAATGTCAATCCATATAAAAATTCAAATGTCAAAGAATACAAAGCATCTTACTAACCATTTTCACTGCTCCTTGTGGTTTTTTCAGTTAGCCAGTTCATTGGGGTTTTTTATAATGGAGAAGAAGGATTGTGCTATATACTTTATTCCACTGGAATATAATTATTGCTGAGCCAATAAATAAATATAAGTAAATAAATAAATAAATAAATAAAGCAGTTTGGACATTACTTTCAGCTGACTGTTGGGCAGAGGCTGCCCAATGACTGACATTTTGGAGGGTCCCTACAGAATTTTCCATACCAGGACAGAAAAATGGTCTGTAATGATCTCAACTGGCTTCTGGAAATAGCCTTGCTTCATTTCCTTTCTGAAGACAAAGTTCAGCAAACCCCTGTAACTACTGTGCTTCCACTGATTGCTGTACAGTGTGCATCACAGAATCAGGAGTACAATGAAGAGAGGTGAGGTGCCTCTATGCCCTTCCTTAAAAAAATCTTCTCAAAACAGATCAAGTGGCTTTTCAACTCAAAAGCCACACTGTGTTAGAATATAGGCCAGTGTATTTTCAGTAAACTCCATCTGAGGAACCCAGAACAGAAACAGAAAATGCTTGTAGCCAACATGTTTAACATTTTTGTAACATGAAAACAGACCTTGCTTCCAGTTTTATTTGTAGTCAATTCACTAACTTTCTGAGTTGCAGCAAACTCTGCAGACTCCTCTCTGCTCCTTGGTGGGATTTCTTTCCAGTGCTTCCGTGGCCTAACTCAGCAATGTCTTCATCTGAGCATGAACTGCAGGCTCTGAGGTCTCTCCTGTGATCCTCTCTGCCTTGCTATGCTCTTCAAGCTGTGTGACCTTCTCCCCTTCAACCTAATCAGCCGCTGCCAGGAAGGAGCAACTTTCACATCCTCCGGAAAAATCCACCCAGTTCCTTATTTTTTGAAGGAGGATAATGAAAAATGGACACAAAATCAATTAAACACACACCATAGGGATGGAAGAGGAGGATTTTTATCTGTAGCTTGAGTTGTTTGTCTGATTTTAATGGCCAGCTCTGGAGGATCAGTTGTTATTTTAAAATATGCATGTAGTTGCAGCCCTGTAACCTTATGAACAGTAAAAAATTCCATAAGCAAAAATACTTCTTAAGTGATCCTTGTGTGTTCCCATTGTCTCTCACTTAATTCCTTAGATACCTTAGGTGCCTTTGTGGCCTCACTGATGTCCATGGGCTTGAGAGCTTGAGCAGTTATGATTAATGAGAACTCAACAAAGCATGGATGGTTCTTGCTTGGAGGTTTGATGTGTCGGGTTATCAAGAGTAAGCAGCAGGAAGCATTCTCTTTAGAATCAGAGAAAATGACTCCGTACATGTATAATATGTGCTTACACAGATGCAGAATAAATTATTCTGAGAATAAATTTTACTTTAGAACTTTATGATACACATCTTTTCTTTCTGAGAAAAAATCAGGACTGACTAGCAGAGAAGGTGAGTTTCTGCAAGCTCATCTCCTTACCTTTTGAGGCACTTAAAAGCAAATTGCTCCAGTGGCTTGAGGAACCAGGCAAGGGTATCTCATGATGAAGCCCCATAAATGCTGCCACAGTAAAATTCTGGTGCACTGTTACAGTTGCCCATAGCGACTTTTTCAGAGTCCCACTGTACATGTTTCCTCCTCCTCTGTGCATCTTGGTGTTTGCTGCAGAACACCCATCCAGCCTAAGCTGAGGTCACTGGCAGCTGCATTTCTAACACATAGAGTTCTTGGAGGTTTCTAAATTTGGTTGTAGGCAGCTTGGACTTTTTACTGTCCCCATTTTGTCTGGTAACATCCCATCCGTAAGACGTGGATAAAATTACTCTCTCCTTGTAGAGGAGTGTTGTGAAAATAGATTAATAAGTAGTTGAGAAGCATTAATCTGTTATAGTACTGAGCATTGGAAGAAATCTCTTAAGGAAATTAGTTCTTTCAACAGAACAGGGTTTAAGTAGAGTCCAATGGATACTGGAGGAGGTCTTGAGCATTAAACGGTAAAGTTGAAATAAAATGACTTTGAGCATGAATTAAGCCCCCTTGCCTTTGTGCCAAAGGAGGTAGGTGTCCTGTAAGAGACTGCAAGAGACTGTGCATGTGTAACCACAGACTGTATTAAATGGCACTGTGCAGCGTGCACGTTATAGAAACCTCACTTATCCACTCATTCAACAGTGGTTACCTCTTTAAGATCTGTCTACCTTAGGAGAAAACCTTGCACAGGAGAAGGTGAGCTCCGTAGGACCACTGTCAGAACATCTGACAGATTATTTCCTGGGGCGGTATGATCCATGGATCCACCGCTTGGTTTTAACAGATCCGTACAGGATCTTTGGACATTGGGTGATTTTGGAACTGTGCACCTTGAACTCTCCTTCACCACCAAACTAGAGCATTAGCCAGTGTTAGTAGCATACAGTATTAGCATACAGTATTACTTCATATCTAGTATTAGCCAGCCACCATAGGAGAACAATTTTCAGTGAGAACCAACAGAGTTTGCATGTGTGATTCTGCAACTAAAGCATGATTCAGCCACTGACAAACTTTGGGGCCATTATGAGTCCTTAGCTCCCAAAGAAAAAGTTTTCTGTTACGGTGGGCTTTTCCATGGGCATGTTCTGTGATCCAGTCCTGCGATACCCAGCTCAGTTTCCATTACAATTGGTAGAAAACCACTTCTGCAAAAAAATCATCATATTAGAATTGTATCTTTCCTCTGCCAGCTCCTCAGTGTCCCTGTCTGTGGGCAGGCAACATTTAACAGTAGCAAAGTGCTTTGAGATCCCTGGATGAAGGAGGGTGAAACCCATGGTGTTATTCTTGGTCTTGTGACAGACTGGATTTCACTTACACACCATTATTTTGATAAGTGTGTTACATTATTTGCCTGTCCCTGCTAACAATGACAGTAAATCACTCTCCACACTTCAGTAAGAGAACTAAGTGTTATTTACAGATTACAGTGCGGATAAGGCAGAAATACTGTTCCCATCACTACAGTAAAGGATCTGTCAGCACTTTCATTACCATACTTTAATTCCAGTGGTTTGCAAGCCCATTTTGATTACCATTACCTAACAGACTGCTATTTTTTCAGCTTTATTAATGTTAAGTGAATAAATCATGGACGTTTAAATTGCTTTTGTTCTCCCACAACTAAAACTGGCTAGAAGCTGAAAAAATGAAATTTAGCAAGCAGCTCAATTTGTCTGAAAGAGAGACGTGAAGAAGTTAAAGGACTGGCCACTTCACATGCTTGCCCTGTAATCTCATGGTCATGCATCTCACTCTGCATTGACACGGGGATATAGTGGAAAACTAATATTCCTGTGGAGGTATTCCAATCGCTCAGATACTTTGCACAATTTAAAAAACTACTTAAATACATGTTTCTGTTGTTCCTGGGTGGTCCTTGGCTAAAGAATATGCTTTTAGCATATATTTTTAATTTTTAATAAAAAAGAGGAAATTAAATTTAAAAATCTATGCTTGTTTAACACTCAGGTTTCAAAAATAATGAAATTAAAATTTAAGCTTGATACATCTTAACTCATTCAACAGTGTATTTTTAAAAAGTGCCAATAATGGGATGAGTTAGGAAGAATAAATTACCCTTAAATGAAAACTCCGAAGTTACGTTTCATTCATGAAAAATGTGTGAGCATGAAGGATTTTCCCCTTATGTTTTTGTAAAAAGAACCTGGGAGATTAAAACCATGAACTTTACTTGATCATGCTCAGGGTGATGGTGTTGGTTTTTTTTTAAAGGCTTGAGATGGACTTCTGAACTGCAAGGTCAGCAAGTTGCAAAGCCCATCTTGGTTGCCTGCCCTGGGAAGGGGACTCAGTAGTCCATGGTACCTCTGAAGGCAGAAGGATCACAGCCTGGACTCTGCTGAGGATTCCCCAGAACTCCTGAATGCTGATTTCATTCAGTGTCACCAAGGAAAACACTCTCTCTGTCTTTGAGAAGGCCTTATCTTCAGTGAGGAGAAATGGGGTGAGACAACCACACGTGCTGTTCTTGTTATGTCTCTGATTTCCAGATGCAATGCCCGTGGTGTCTCATGCTGCGTACCTCTGACAGGCAATATTTGCCTGTTCATTTGCATGTTACTGTGTGTTAGGGTCTTTTAAAAGCCATCTATGTTGATCTAAAAGGCTGTAGAAGGACAGAAAGAAGGCAAGTTGCCTGCTTGCCTTGTTTTAACTGCTACACTGGGCAAATACAACCTTGTGGAAGGAGCATGTGCTCTGCTGAAGGCTGCAGAGCAGACCAGAGGTGGGGAATGAAATTTCTCAAGGGACAAGAAGAAGTTTCTGAAGCAGGAGCAGAGACTGGCAACTGCTTGGAAGGGGAAAGAGCAAACTATACAGAGCCCTAGCTCAGGCTGATGAAAAAAGACTGCAGCTTCAGAAGGTTTCTGAAGAATAGGTAGAAAGTGGGAACCCATTAAAAACTGAAGTTTAAACATGTATCTCTCTCTCCCTCTGCGCACACACATGTGCACATACACACAGACACACATGGATCTAGTCATGTTACTCTGTTTTATCCAGCAGATCTGTGTTTTCTCTTTCCACTGCATTGTTTGAATTCCAATTCAATTAAAAGCAATCTTTCAAATTTCAAAAGTCTGTATTGGCTTGGGAATGTTTACAATCAGGAGAAAGTATAGGTAGATGCATCTCAAAGCTCTGGCTTACTCAGCATCCTTTCCCATTTGCGTTACTCTATTTTCTTTCCAGGAGCCAGGTCAGAAAAAATATCTCTACTGGGTACTCATAGTTGGAAATCCAGTTGAAGATCACCATTTACAATGTCTAATTCTTTGTTATGGGATTTAGACTCTGTGGATAGACTTTCTGGTGTGGAACCTTAGAGTGATCTGACCTCTACAAGGACTGCACTCATCCCTTATTTTTGTTTTCTGGTATTGGGAGAAAGATAGCTCATGCTGTCATGTGAGACAATATCTTGGCTTCCCTGATTTATTTAAAACTGCCCTCCAACTGTTAATGCCTCTGCAATGAGACAAGTGGATTCATCCAATAAATAACAATCTGACACCACCTCATATTAATAACTGATTGGCAGCAAATGCACAAATTTGTTTTACAAAATTAGAAGCTTAATACAAATGATAATTATAAAGTAAATTATGATTAACAAACCCAAAATATCCTGTTTAATCTTGACTTTACATGGTGATAAAAATACACAACAGAAATAAGCAGACATATGTAGCAGTGCTGTTTTCTCTAGAAACTAAATTGCCAGTACTAAAGCAGATACAAAAATACATTTCTTTGTAAAATATGAATTTTCAAATGCTTAGATACAAAATACAAAATTAGGGCTTCACCATGTGTAACTTTTGATGGTGCACAAGAATCTCAATGGAGTGACAGCAATGAGAAATGGAGTGAGACAGCCCGTAGGCTCTTTTCCTTGTCCCGATTGAGGGGAAAAAAAACAGGTGGGTGAAACTTGTTAAGTATGTGAAAAGGCAAGATAACTTCTGGGTTTTAAAATCTGTCTTGGTTTTAATGATCTTTATGCTAGATGCTTTTTTCTGAAAATATGCATAACTGCAGGCAAAACTGAATCATGACAAGTTGTCCTGAGAATAACAGAAACAGAAGGACTGACCACGTGTGGACAGAAATCCCCTTTTGTCCCAGTGCTGAGAAATACTCCCAAACCAATAATCATTTTGGGAGGAAACAGTTGCTTCATGCAAATGCTATGATCTAGAGGTCATGCTTTCTTGCTTAAGATGTATCATTTATGTGATTAATTCCCCCCTGTTTTTCACAGTGCTGCAGCTCTTGTCCCACAGCCTTCTCCTTGAAGGATGAAAGCATAGCCAGTCATGATCCACGGCTGTAAAGGATGGTGCATCCTCTCGGGTATACAATCAGCCCGTGGAAATGCAGCCATTCCCTCAGGACAGCAAAACCCTTTGTTCTCTGAACTTCGCCTATAATGTATTTCATGTTCCTTCTCCTACATGCGGTGCCTCTAAGAATGAAGAGACCAGGGTGTGTTACATCCTCGATCCCCACGGATGAGGTTGTAGACTGATTAACACAGTGCAGAGTTGACTCAAAGAGTGTGATGCTGTGCTCTGAGCCTGCCCCAGGCACCTGGTGTTTTGTCCTAGACTTCCCCTCAAGAAGGTAAAACCAGGCCTAAAGCAAGACAAAAGCTGAGGTGTGAAACCAGGTGGCTTGTGGTGTGTCTTCTGTCTGGGGTAGAGGGATCGCCTGCGCTGTAGGCTCTGGGAAGCCAACTGAACCCTCCCTATCCAGTGCCTGAAGGGGGCCTAAAGGAAAACTGGGGAGGGACTTTTTACAAGGGCATGTAGTGATAGGACGAGGGTAATGGCTTTAAACTGGAAGAGCAGAAGATTCAGGTTAGATATCAGAAATAAATTCTTCACTTTGAGGGTAGTGTTACAGTAGATCAGGTTGCCCAGGGACGTTGTGGGTGCTTCTGCCCTGGAAGTGTTGAAGAACAAGTTGGATGGGGCTTTGAGCAACATGGTCTATTGGGAGATAGATGTCTCCGCCCATGGCAGGGGTGGGTGGAAATAGATGATTTTTGATGTCCCTTCCAACTCAAACCATTCTATGGTTCTATGATTCTATGTAAAACCCTAATGGCAAAGAGGGTTGTGTACAAATACAGAGAAACCCACCCAACTGTCTTGGTTGAATACCCAGATTTCAGGTAAGTTTCTAAATATTTTATTAATATTAAATATTAAATTTAATATTGAACTTAAATTAATATTTTAATTGGGAGGTGGTGGAGTCACCATCCCTGGAAGTGTTTAAAAAAAATATAGATGTGGTCCTTAGGGACATGATTTAAGCATTAACGGGTAGATAAATGTTATGGTGGGTAGATAAAGGTTATGGTGGGTGGATTTAGGTTATGGTTGGACTTGATAATCTTCAAGGTCTTTTCCAACCAGGTTGATTCTGTGATTCTGTATTTTTTTTTTAAATCTAAGCAGGTATTATTTAGAGCTTCATTTTTGAACTGGATAAATATTACACTAAAAATTTAGAACAGTTGGGATGCTTGCGACAGCAAGACCGAACTCAGTAGAACCGTACTCTTAGGGGTGTGTCCTGAGATCCCCGCCGCAGGGTGAGGGGTCGACCCTGCCCGCGCCATCCGCTCCACGGCCCCTCTTCTCACGGCCAGGGGCGACTCCCGGGCCCCCTCTTCACCTGCTCCCCCCAGAAGGGCCATGGTGGGGCGCAATGCCCGGGGCTGGCGGTGTCCGCCCCGGCGGCGGCCGTTATTCCACCCTGAGGCGAAGGTCTCTCGGCCGTGAGAGGGCAGGAGGGAGGGCTGCGGAGGAGGGGTACTTCCCTCTCCCCCGCCTCAGTGGGGGAGGCTAGCGGCCCCGCTCGGCCCCGCTCGCTTTCTCTTCCCGCTCCACCAGGCCCGGCGGAGGCGGGGGATCCCGAGCAGACACTCCTCGCCCGGCGCAGGGAGGTCTCCTCAGGCCGGGGGAGGAGGCGGCAGCCCGGGCGCCCTTGAGGACGGCGGCGCCGCCGGTGGCCGCGGGGGGGCGCTGGCCGCCCTCCACCCGGCGCTGCTGGGCTGCCTGTGCTGATCCCGGCAGTCCCGCTGCCCGCTCGGCGCGCAGCGGCCGGGCATGGGGGAGCTCCTGCTGTGGTCGCTCTGCCTGCGTCCCGCGGCTCCGGCGCCGTCTACTTTCTTGACCTGAAGCGCGTTTCATTCGTGGATCCCGGCAGAGAAGGGGCCATGGGCCGCCTTCCCGAAGCGCGGCGGCTGTGAGGCAGCCGGTGCTCGCTCGGAAAGCCGGGAGGCTGCCGGCCAGCAAGTCTGCGCTGGCGGGGCTGCGGCCGTGAGGGAAGTGCCGCTTGCAGCCGGCGGCGGGCACGCACGCAGCGTCTCAGTGTCGGTGACTTGGCGGTGCCCGTTCCTCCGCCGCCCGCGCCCCCGCCGCGCCCGGCCGCGGCGGTGGATGGATGCGCCATGGCCACGCTGGTGTGCCGGGTGCAGCTGCTGGATGACACCGACCCCTTCAACAGCACCAACTTCCCCGAGCCCACCCGGCCGCCGCTGTACACCTTCCGGGAGGACATCCCGCTCGCCACTCAGCTGGCCGGGGTGCACCGCCTCCTCCGCGCCCCGCAGAAGGTACGGGGGAGGGTGGGGATGTGGTGGGCACCGGGCGAAGGGCAGCGGCCTCCCCGCGGGAGCTCGGCAGCGGGGATGACGAGCCGAAAGGCGGCAGCCGGCCCCTGGCCCCATTGGGGCGGCAGCCCCGGGCTTCGCGCCCGGTGGGTCTGCGCGGGGAGGGCGCCCGGCGGAGGGGCTTCCGCGCCGGCTCCCGTAGCCTGCTGCCGCTGTCTCTCGCCCTGGCAGCATAAATATTTAAGTCCTGGATAGAGGCCCGGGGGGTGCTGGCGGGGCTGCCCTGTTGCTCCCATGTGTTCCTAAGAGCCTTTAGTGCAGCTACTGCCTCAGCTTAGCTGTAGCTGCTGTACATTTTAACTCAGGAGCAAAAAAAAAAAAGCCCTCCACGAAACCAAAGCCCTAGCTGGGTATCAAGTATTACATGCCTCTCCCTTGCTAGTGAGTTCTGAAAATCTGGGGATATTGAGGAATGTTTGTTGAATGAACGTTGTTTAAGGACAGTCGAGTTGTGAGGGGCATGGTCGTGCAGGCAGGATCCGAGCCGTGCTGTGGTATGGACTGATTAATGATCCAGGCAGTTACAGCCAGGGCTTTGGTAAAAATAGCAATGTCTGCTGCCCTTGAAACAATTGGTACCAGTAGTCAGTCCTTCTTGTGAAGAGCTGCAGCATGTTACTGCCACGTCCCTTGTCAAATCTTGCCTATCTCTTCTTGCATACTCCTTCTAATAAGTAGGCAGGCATCTGTAGTTCTGCCCTTGAAGTCAGGCACCCAGGCATGATACTTGAATTTTCAGTTTTCAAGGCAATGCCATTGATTGACGTAATAATAATGTCCTTTCATTAGAATCTTGTATCTTCACATTAGTTCTGCAGAGTTCACTGAAGAGAAAAGGAAAAATAGCCATTTCTTTTTTGTTCGCAGAAAAAAAAAGACCAATAACAAAGTAAACGTTGTAAAACTTCTTAATTTACTATCTGATAAAGTGGGAAGAAAATACTCTCTTAACATCACTTGTATTATATCTTGCTCTTGGGAGCTTGCAGGAAGATGACAAAGGGCTGTGTGTGCCTTCAGATTTAAGGATATCCAAAACCCTATAAAAGTATTTCAGAGAAAAGCTCTTAGAGCAGACAGAAGTTTTGCATTTGTAGAACTGTTCCTTGCATAATAGTTACCAAGGATACAGCATCCAGCGAGCAGAGCTCTGCCTAATGCACAAAACCTTTAGAAGCTCTTGGTGTGCTGGGTCAATTCTGTTTTCATGTGCTCGGTCATCCCCAATTCAGAGACTGGTCCCATTGTTTTCAAGGAAGGCTTTTTTTTGGAGTCGGAGCTAATTAAAAGAAGGGCAGGACAGATTCCGACGCCTAATGAAGTAAATAAAAAGATGGTTTTAAATCTTGATTTACAGTTAATTCACCTTGTTTTCAAGAGTATTCCACAGTGTTGTGTTTTGCTTTTACTTTGCTTTGAATGCTGTCCTCGCTTTTTTTTTTTTTTTTAAAAAAAAACCCAATACTAATCCAAAAAAACCCCCAGGATCTAGGGAGCCACCCAAAATCTAAAGCCACTTCTGTATGTTCAACTCCTGTCCTGTGTTGCAGTGTGCAGCATGTTTCAGAAGCTTAATGTTTGGAAACTGGACCTACAGGCTTTGGATGAAAGATGGCATAAGTCTCTAGTGGTGCTGTAAAACCAGCTATTGGAAGATAGGTGCTGTGCTAAAGGCAATTCCTGGCTCAGTGACTTGTTAATCTGAGGTTCTGACTCTTGCAAACATTTTGGTTCTGCTGTTTCAATGATGTGGGCAGGCTCACCAAAATCTGCTTGCATGGTTACAGTTGCCTTTGTGTTTGCAGAATCAGGGCCTATTTCTGGAGTTGTTAATTAAGTCCCTTGGCCTTCTCTTAGCTTCTGCAATTAAGAAAAACAAGGCTTGATTAGACTTCTTTACCTTTAGTAGATATACTGGAAGCTTAGTTCTTTGCACTTACTGCAGCCTTTCTGTGTTTGGCATTTCACCTTTGGTGATATTGTAGAACCAACTGGTTTGCGTTGCTTTTTAATAGTAAGCTTTCAGTTTTCTTTCTTGGAGGTGTTGATATTTTTTCAGCAGCTTTTCCTCAAGACTGTAGTCACCTGTTCTCTAGAAGGATTTTACTCCCTTTCTCCCAGAGATCAGGACAAATGCAGTGATTTGAGGAATGCAGCTGTCAAAGCACAGCGTATGTTGAAATTCAGGCGTCAGTTCAGCTTAATATATTTGAGGTTTGATTGATTAATTACCTTGAAAATTAGTGAGCTAATGCATCAATGGTCCATTTAGCATCTTGGTGGTGGCTGGAGCAAAACATCTTGCAACAGATGTTGGAGTTTATAACTCAAATATATAGTAACGCTGGTGTCTAAATCATCTAAACTGTTGGCCCTTTTTAGCCAGCAAGTTAGAATGATCAGTGCTAGTTTAGTTTCCAAGTTATCATCTTTTGACTTGGATGAATATTGACTTATTCTCTGAATGGAAGTGCCAACTTGCTGCCTTCAAGTTACTGTCTGGTTTGTACACTCTGCGTGAACGATGCACTGCTGTGGGATACACTTGAGAGAGTGAAGTTGGTAGCAGGAATCCTGCTCACTTCAGTGGGTGTCAGATTTCACCATTGCAGAGTTGAACTTTGTAGTGATGATGGTATTTTTATAGTTAATAAAATAACTTGTATATTTCAAGTCATTGTAAGTTAAATATTATAAACTTATTAAGAAAACAGTTTAAAACTCAAATGAAAAATGCCTTGGTCTTCTGATCTGTTGCAGTATGTCATTAGCAGCTTTTTTGTAACCAACAATGTTATAGTTTGATTCCAAAGAGCATCGTTTCTTTAGTCCAGTTCTTCAGAAGTAGAACTCAGTCAGTTTTACTGCTTGTTCCTTTTAAACTTGCAAGTATATTTGAGTCTGGATGCAAGTCTAGGTCCTTAGAGTGTCTTCTGAGTGGCAATGACTTTAGATCCTTGTGGAGGAGTGTAGTTAGGTTAATAAGTTCCCTGAACATTGTCTAGGATGGGCTTCACCACCATGAATGCGTCAAGTGTCTGTATGAGGTGGAGCACTGAAACTGGTTGATAGGGAAAACTGAGAAGAAAGTTGTCTGCAATCCTTCTTTTGCTTGGAATTTGCAGCCTGATTGTAACCTCCTCCCTTACCCTTTCTACCCCCACTCCTTCTCTCTGTGCACACACCCTTCCCTACAGCCGTATCTCTGGATGAAGCAGGTTACTGTACCCTGGGTTGCACTCGGTTCTTCTACTGTGTGGAGCAGGTGTTGCCTTGAGCACTCCTTGTGGTTTCAGCTACCTTGGTGCTAGATATTGGCATGCCATCTTAGTTGCTGATGCAGTGAAGTACCACAAATTCTGTTGTGGTATTTTTAGCCACATCTCCAAATTCTTGCTGAGAAACTAAGCCACCTTTGCACAGCTTTTTTGGGTCACTTACAGTGATTTGACTGCCCAAGGTGCCATTTTGGATTTGGCTTTTACTGCTTTGTTTCTGAGGATTCTCTTACTGTCTATTGTATGAACAAGAACTGATCTAGTCTGGACTCTGAATTCAGATGTCCCTTTTGCCCATTTCTGTGAACCCTGGGAAAATTCAGAACTGGATCTAAATCTGTGGCTCGGGCCCCATGCCAATAATGTGCTTTGAGTCTAATTTGGTACTTTGGGTTTGTTGGTTTTGAATTGCTTTGAGTTACTTGATACTTAGGACTTGCTGACACAGGGTCATTCAGGAGAGTAGATATATATACATGGCCAATGTCAAATGGTGTCCTTTTTTTAGAGATCTTCATTATAACTTGTTCATGTAATTACAGCATGCTGAGTGTGTTGCTATATTCTGTTTTCACATCCCACAGGATTGTTCAGTGTGGGAGGAACTCTGTAAGAAATACGTTTACGATAATATAGGAAGTCACACTGTCTAATTTACCAAGAAAATGTGATTGAAATCCTTTGTGTAATAATGGAAAAAAAAAATCTCACAGTGCATATGGTGTACTGGTGTTCATGGTGGAAAGAGGAAATATACTGCTGTATGGATAGTAGACTTGAGAATACTGAAGGCAACTTCTGTGTTTAAATCTCTTCTTCCAAGAATTTGTAATTAGGAGCAGTGTCATTCATAAAATAGTCGTATAAGCAAATAAATCAATGATCACTGGAGGGATTTGGGAGATCCATTCATAAGGAAATGATCCAGATTTCCGTCTTCAGCTGCTGTGATTTAGCCCTAGATTAAAGCCAGGACTGACTCTGGGGCATGGTGTGATGTAAACTGATAGTAGGGGCTGTTCCACTGGCTTGTGTCCTGGCATGGAGCTCTGCTCTGGCATTGAACTCAGTGCCAGGCTATATCCTGGCATCAATTTCAGCTTTTTCTGAGAGCAGAGAACTTACTAACTGGCTCTGTTTCTCTGGGTTTCCTTGAAACACAGTGACATTAAGAATTGCCTTGGTGCCCAGAAGCGGGGCAGAAACAGATGAAGAGAGAATGGTTTGGATTCTGATCGTGCTGGAGTTAGGGGAAAACAGAGCAGCCATTCCCTGAGGAGAGCATTTTGAGTTGGTCATTATGTTCTTCATGGAAGCTGAAAAGTAGAAGATAGAAACTGGAATATCATTGTGTCCCTGGAAAAATGAATCCACAGGCAGGGCAAACTAGCTGATACCTTCTGTAAGGATCACTGTGGAGGATAGGGATGGGGTTGTTGGGGAATATTTTAGTCAAAGGCTGTCAAGACAGGTCTTTCATGTTCTCCCTGAGGCAGGTGAACATCAGCCATTTCTCATTCTTCAAGAGAAGAGGGAATTTAACAGAACAGTTACTCCAACAGGTTTCCAAAGTTTTCTGGGTATAGTGGAGTATTTCTGATTTTGACAAAAACCTGTGATTCAAGAGCTTGACACACACAGTTGTTTTGAGTGCTTGAATTTTCTAGGGAAGTGTTTGCCAGGGCAAAGGGGGTAGGATCCAGCTCTGTCTTTTGATTTGAAAGGACGAGCTGCATCAGAGTCCTGTGTGAAACATACTCTTCTGGGGGAGTATAAACACTCGCCCAAAAGCAGAACTATGAAAAGCTGCTCAGTCTCCAGCAGTTTATTGTCTTCTGTGGTGTGGGCCTTCCAAGGAGCAGAGATTCCTGTACAGCAGATATGGAGTAACTATCAAATGTTGGGCTTTATCTCCAGCAGTTTAACATCAGAGGTTTTTGAAGTTCTTGCAAGATTCTTCTGACAGATTATAATTTGGGCAACTTATAGTTCAGTTCAGTTGTTTCATCTAGGCTTAAAAGCCATATTGTAAAAGCAGGGGAACATACCCATTCCAGAGGTCTACTTCCTGTATTTGATACTTCTGTCTTCCAAGTCTCTTGTTTCGGCTGCTCATAGCTCAAGAGTTGTTGTAGAGCTCAGTGTCAAGAATGAAGGGAGCAAGCCTGATGTCTGCAGGTAGTTCTTGGGGTACCATTCAATTTTTGGTTCTTGGGGTACCATTCAGTCAGTTGTAGCATCTGGAAAGTTGCATCAACATGCATTTACTGGAGGTTTGTTATCATAGGAGGTGAACAGGAAGAAGGTAGACCTTACTTTCAAGTCTTGTACTTGCAGTTCCAAATTTCAAGATTTTCTTTCAAAACCAGTTGTAGATACCTCCTTTCTTCCAACCTCCTTTCCTCTGAAATCTGCCAAAACTGCTGTATGAAGATTGCCAGCAGCTTCAGTCAGCAAGAAACTGAGTTGATTTCAGCCCTTATCTGTGTTGGTGGAGTAATGGTCAGAGAAAGACATGGGACCTGGCATGTTGCTATCTCCTCTTCTTCCCATGTTGTGTCAAGAAAAAAAGTTCTAAAAACTTGCAGGAAAAGCTTTTTCTTTCCTGTGCTTGCACAGCTGTCCTACCTCACAAGTAATTAGGGTCTAAATGAGAGTCCCCTTTCTTTCTGTCTGATCTCACTCACTGAGATCCTCACTGATCTAACTCACTGATCCTCACTTGGGAAGATGAGTGTTTCAACGCTTGTGTAATTGTATGCAAGGCAGTAAGTGGACTGTCCATCACATTATCACCTATGACAATGCTACTTGCTTTTACAGTCCACTACTCTGACAATGGAATTCAGCCAGGACAGGTTGGTACCTCTACTCTTTCAAAAAGTGCCATGTATTTTTCAGTGACCCCAAGTGGTCCGGGCTGGAGTGGTCTTACCACCTTCCTTGGTAAGCAGTGCCTCAGGAGGCTGAATCTCTGTACTAGGATAGTATGTTATTGGCTCAGAGGAAAGAGTGCCAGCTACTACACACCTCTGTCATAATTTTCCCACCTGGATGGCATTATTTTAATATGAACTTTATATTGTATTACTGTTATTAATAAGACAGCAGGGAATGTTGTTGCATATTTTTAGCAGAGGAACAAGTTGGGACAGAAGTAGCAGGGAGCTCTCTGTTAGGCCCAGCTCCCTAGAAACATCTGCAACCATCTGGCATGTGAAACTACTGAAGTAAAGGTGAGTGAGACTTGAAAGTTCACTTTCCACATGTCATCAGCTTAACACATATATATTAAAATTGCATTTCAGCTTCCAATTCCAAACATATAAAAAGAAGTAATTCTGTCATTCCCTGCATTTTAAGAATGTTTAAAAACCCCCAAAAAACAAACAAACAAACCCCTAAAGCATGGAACATTTCTTTACTTTCAGGTTGACCACTTGACTTTAGTAGTCATACTTCTAAATTGACTATCTATCCATTTTGTGAGTAGGATATTTATTTGAATTACGAAGTCCCAGAAGATTGCTGATTTTGATCCTGGATGCCTAGCCACTATTGCTAAAAAAGGGCAATGCATTATTATTAAACATTTGGTCAGATCAGTCATCACTTGACATGGTAGTGCTCAGTAGGCGGAATAGCAAAGATGGGGTGGCTGGAAAAGCAGTTTCATCTCATTTTAATTGTAGTTCTAGAGTGATTTTTAAGACAGTGTATATACTTGAAAAAATGAGACTTGGACAGTGTTGCCTTGTGTTTACTAACAGTTAAAATCTTGATATCAGGAAGATAAGAGAAATCTGCATAGATAAACAAGTTGTAATACAAAGTCAAGCCAGGTACGTGTGATGACATGCAGTAGTGGAGGGGTGTGTATGGTTTGAAGCCTTATGGTCGTCAGCCAGAGAATAGTAAGCTGGATCTTGTGCTGTCTGTAAATAAACCAGTTGTATTGCTTTAACTCTATTGATACAGAGAAAGTAATACAATTTTCCTCCTGAACATAGCATGCATGATTATATTGGAATAAAATGCATTTACAGATAGCTTCTACTTCTTTATTTAGGAAAGGAAGTTATGCCTTTATCTTGGTTTCTGTGCTATCTTCTGCTTTCAGAAACTACAGACTATGCCAGTTAAAAAGGTGATTGTAAGTAACATTGATATTGATTAAAAAATAAAAATACAAGACATTTCAGTGCTGATCTTTGAAGCTAGTTGCCTCAGATTTATTAATGAGCCTTTCAACCTTTGTAAGTGAAATTGAGAAAATAAGTATTTTCTTTAGAATTGTAAATATGCTATTGCAGCCACATGTAATAGCTTCAGAGGTAAAGTAGCTGCTTCAGCTGCTGGTGAGCTGCCTGGGGATTTTGTGTCTAGCTTTTTCTGGTGGCTCTGTTACCAACAAGGAGATTAAGTTCTGGTCTCTCTCTGGTGAGGGTGCTCAGCATGTTCATTGTGACTCACCTGGCATGATTTGAGAGTTGGCAAAGGAGGCAGCTGTGCCAGCTAGGCTGCTCATCCAAGGGTCATATGCAAGGTAGGGCTAGCTGAAAAAGAGCATCCTGTCTCTTTTCTTACTGCATTACTACAAGGCTATTTTACAGCAGCGTTTGCAAAGAAAGAACATAATAGCAGGGCGTGCAATCAGGATACCAACAAGAATTTCCTTTGTTCTAGTGAAAAGCTGAACGTGGACTTGTGCCTGTTTTTTGTCAAGGTGAAACAGAAGTTCTGAATTTTCTCCAAAGCACCAGTGATGACCCTGTTCTAGCTGTGGGGTAAACATAAATAGACTTCTAGTACTCAGAAACACTTGGCATTTTATGGGAAGTGGAGAAATCAAAAGAGTTATGTATCTACCTGCTGTTTATTACCATACTCTAGCAGCTGTCCCTGGAGCATGACCTTTAGCTCCATGCACAAAGGGTTTGTGTTGTTTTTTTTCCCCCCTTCGTCTCTAGCATTGTGAGGGAATTGGCTTGCAGTAGTCTGGAGTCCTCTGCCCTCTTTATGGGAGGTCTTGGTGTCTCTACTGGGGGATACTCTCCCAGGTTTGCCAGGCAGAGAATTAAGGTTACCTATTGAGGTTTATGCTTTGCACCTGAGAGGTAGCAATCCTGCAGGGCCCAAGCAATTAAAGGTGATGAGCATGAGCAGCTGGAGAAGAGGTAATAAGGCCAGAGGGGAAGAAAGAAATATTTGCTATCTCCTGCTACTCTTGGAAGGGGAGATTTCTCAAACTGTGAGATTTGTCTGTTGTGCTATGTCTCACAGGTAGTGAGCACCTAGGTGGCTGACCATTACTTATCCAGTGTAAATGAGTTTGTGGGATTTTATTTTTGTTTCCATGTGCGTGTTTTGTGGTTTTTTATTTTTTTAAAAACTGGGTCATTTGCAAAAGGGTGCAAGGTCTGAAAATCCTGATAGCAGTGAGTACTCGGGAAAGGAGGTGAGTTGCATGCAGCCTTACCCACGACTAGTTATGAAAGGGTGTTGGTCCTAAGGCTAGTACTGCTTTCTGGATTTCAAGTTTCCCTTGTGAGGCAGATTTCGTCCAACTCTCTTTTTGGGTGTCTTTATAGGAAACTGTAATGTGATTTGATACTGTGCATTTTAAAAAAAACCAACTGTGCCTGAAGAGGAAAAGGTACTGCTAGAGCAAATCAGTCTGTTTGTGCTTTTCAGTCTCTACAAGTGTTCCTTCCTCGTTTTCATAATTCTTTCAAGTACTCTGTGTCATGCTGCCAGTTGAGTTAAGCTTCTCTTGCAAATACAGAAGGCTTGTAACTCTCCAGTGACCACAAGTATGGCATGCAGGCTCTATTCACAAGTGGAAAAGCAAAGTATGAGTAAAACCTGGTATTTAGTTTCAGACTGATTTAATCCATGTTAATGTTCTAAATAATTAATGTATTGCAAAGATCATGGCTGGTCACAGTTGAAGGACTCTCATTTCACTGTGATTTTTTTTTTTGTTCTGCTTTGCTTATAACTCATGAGACGTTTTTGTCTTGTGGCTGTACAAGGCAGAAAGAAGTACAACGCTTCTAGATTTAGTATCCACTGTTTTGTTTGCCTGTGACCTGCATTCCCCACCTGTCTTATGCACCCTTCTTTTTATATTGTAATAGTCTTCATTATGTTTGCTTATTTATGTCCTCTTTCCAGATTGGGAAAGTAGAGAAGGTGGTGCTGATCCCTCCTTTCTGGTATCCAGTGACAGAACATGTAGGAGTGGTTCACAGCTGCACCAGGGGAGGTTTAGTCTGGACATCAGCATTTTTTTAATGAGACAGTGGTCAAACACTGGAACAGACTTCCTAGAGAGGTGGTTTATGCTCCATCCCTGTCACCATTTAAGAGGCATTTGGACAATGCCCTTAATAAAATGCTTTAACTTTTGCTCAGCCCTGAGGTAGTCAGGCAATTGGACTAAATGACCGTTGTAGGTCCCTTCCAACTGAACTGTTCACGTTTTTGAGTAGAAATGAACTTGAATTATTGAAGTAGTGCATTTAAATTTGTTATAATTGCCTTGCAGGTGGTAACTTGTTTTTGTTTATATGCTGAGTACAATTGTTGTTTTTTTAGACTAATTAAGAAATTAATTTATCTACAGTATTTTTTCAGCTACTGTATGATGGTTTTACTGAATATTATTCTGCCTGTGTGTGTGTGTTACTGTAGTTAAGCTTCATGTAGTTTGAATTTTGGCCTAAGGAAAATGATGCATTTTTCTGATGAAGTTGAATGTTGTGGAGAAAAATCCTGATATTTCAGTAGGTAAAGAACTATACTTTCTGAGACTTAAACTGTTTCTCAGTTCAGATGCTACTGCATGCTTCAGGTGATTTTAGGTTTCCTTTTGTCTTGGTGGACTACTTATTCTTGGTTTTGAAATATGGAGGAAAAAAGCCAGCATAGCTATGAAAGTGAATTCTTAATAAGCCCAGGGTATGCCCATAACTTTGCATTTCTGAACTTTACTGTTAGGATTTTCAGAGTTCAGTTTTCCTGATGCTTTTATTTCACTTGCTGAAGAGAAGCGATCAGCACTCAAAAAAGCATCCTTCAGAGAAACAATACTCTGTAATAAGGCTGAAATCTGGAAATGGACAGGATTATATCAAGATGTAGATACTCTTATTTGCTAATTTGATGTGCCTGAATTTATATATGGGTTGAGCTTTAAAGTCTTCAGAAACATGTATCTGTTCCTTGTAGTCTTTCTCTTGTTAGGGGTCTGTTTTAGAAGAAAGCATCTCCTAATGTTCCTCGGTACAAAGATGGTGAAGAAGAAGAGAATACTGTTTAGGTTAGTTTTCAGAAGCTGCATCAAAAAAGATGAAAGGTCCTGAGAAACTGGTAATGAAACACGGTCTTACTATTCTTCATACCATTGATTACTGTTTAGCTGCATTTTAGTGTATGAAAGTCACTGCTATTTGATCATTTAGATGTATCCTAAAGCATAAATGATCACATTGTGGTGTAATTTTTTTTGTTGTGGTGTTACTCTTAAAACATTAAGTCCTATAAATGCTAAGTCTTAAGCTGTTATACAGCAAGCTTAGGTTTTTCTCATTTAAGGATAAAAATAAAAAGGCTATATAGTTGGTAGGGGAAAAGCCTGAAAATGAGATGCCTGAAGATTAAAAAGACAGCAAGAGCTTAACACTTTTAGTTAAGAGTTCATGCTTGAGTGTATATGAACTTAGTGACTTGGAGAAATGTTAAAATAATTTTATTCATTGCTATGAAAGACAAGTTTTTAAAAGCATCCTTGCAAATGCTGTTTCAGCACAGGTCTTGTAACTGCTACCTTAGCAGAGATGTTTGGGAGCGCGCAAGGTGAGGACTGAGTTGTCTCCTCACTGGCTGTATTTTCAGGACAGGATGGAAGTGGGCTACTTTAGCGTTAACAACAAAGCTATGTCATCTGAACAGCTGCCGATGAAGGTAAAAGGATATTGATTTTCAGGGTTGCCAAAATGGTCTGTCTTTCATGAGCGCTAAATCATATTGAAAGGAATTGGAGTAAAACTGTCATTTGTTTTAATGTTGGTTTTTGTGGACTATTAATCAAGGTGGGTGAGATGAGAGTCTGTGCTCTGCCAATAAAGACGTCCACTAGCATGGAGTTGACTATGAGTAGTACTGCTCCTCCCAACGTTGACTCCAGCTTATGATCACGTTCTCTCAACATGTTTTAACATGTCATTACATTGGCCTATATACAGCAATATGGTTGTCTTGGGCTTTAATCCTGGCTGTTGTAAGTGTGCTGAGTGAATTGCAGGCTAAAAATAGGCTTTACTCAGATGTGTTCTGTGCTATCAGTTGCACTCTGCTTTAGCCATTTGGTAATGTGACATAATTAAAAGCTGACAAAAGCAATAGGCAGAATGTTGTCCAGCAACTTCTAGGATATTTTATTTGAACAAGGTATTTTTTTAACTTGATGAAGTTGTCTGGTATGGTTATGTCTCGAATAAGTGACCTGCTACATTACATTATTTGATAGTTCTGGTAGGCTGCTGAAAGAATGTTCTTGCCTTAAAGCCATTCTTTAGATTGATGTAGCTTCTGTGGGAAAGCCACTGGTAATAGACCCTAGCATTTGGAAATCATTATGCGTAGGTGTGATTTGAGTGACAAAAAGGAGATCAGAAATATTTTTCACTGAGGTGTAAGTTGAGCTATATTTACTTCCTTTATGTTGTTGTGGTTTGTCACTGATACTCCAGCAAATATTTCCAAAAGAAATACGCAGCTGACGAGGGGAGAATGGTTTGCTATCTCATAAGTAGTCATCAGCTAGTATTATTTTAAGGGAGGTTGATTAAAACTATGTTCTTCATCCACAAAATTGTTTCTTGAAATAAAACCAGTAATCTCGGAATCACAGACTCATCGGAGTCAGAAGGGACCTCTAGAGATCATCTAGTCCAACTCACCTGCTAAAGCAGGTTCACATAGAGCACATTACTCAGGACTGCATCCAGGTGGGTCTTGAATATCTCCAGAGAAGGGGACTTCACAACCTCCCTGGGCAGCCTGTTCCAGTGCATAGTGAAGTGTTTTTTTTTTCTTATGTTTAAGTGGAACTTCCCATGTTCCAGCTTGTGCGCGTTGCCCCTTGTCCTGTCACTGGGAGCTATTGAAAAGAGTCTGGCTCCATCCTCCTTGCACCCACCCTTTAGATACTTATAGGCATTTATAACTTCCTGTTTTTCAACGTGTCTAGAGATGACATCCAGAATGACTTGCTCTATCACCTTCCCAGGGACAGAGGTGAGAGTAACCAGCCTGTAGTTTCCTGGGTACTCCTTCTTGCCCTTTTTGAAGACGGGAGTGATATTGGCCTTCCTCAAGTCCTCGGGCACCTCTCCTGTTCTCCATGACACTTAAAAGATGATGGAGAGTGGCTCAGCAACAACAGTTCTCTCAGCTCTCAGGGATGCATCCCATCAGCATCCATGGACTTAGAGATGCCCAGTTTGGCCAAGTGGTCTCTAACCTGGTCCTCCTCTACTGAGGGAAAGTCTTCCTCTCTCCAGACCTTTCCTCTTGCCTCGAGGGTCAGGGGTTCATGAGGGACAGCTCTAGTAGTGAAGACAGAAGCAAATCTGAGATAATTAAGCACCAACTTATAAACTATAGTTTGAAGCAATATTCAAATGAAAAAAAACCCCTTTTTCTTCAGTTATTACTTCTGAAGGAACCAGCATGAAATGCAGGCTGCCAGGTACTCGGTCTCTGTGTTTAGATATTAAAATCAGGGAAGGGAAAATAAACTACAAACGATTACTGTAAAAATATTAGTTTCTTGGATGATTATGCAGATGTGTAGATGCAATCAAAGCAATGATGCACCTAGCTTTGTTTTCACATGTTGGTTGTTTGTCTGTTTCTTTTAACTAAGTTAAGACTGAAGTATGATCTGTAGGTGAGTCATGGGAGGTTAATAATGAAGTCATGCCTCCACATTACTATTTAACTGGCTGGCTGGTTGACAATTTGAAATAGTGACTCATCTCATACTGTATTTCCATGTCGCTACTAATAATTTCTCTGGTTTAAGTTATTTCTGAAGGCAGACACCTAAGACAGCCAAAGGCTGATGGAGTTGGGGTGATTCTACGTGAGAAGAAAAAAAAATAGGGAAGGTCTAGAAAGTTTTCCTCGACCGGAAACAGGAATACCGCCATGGGCAGGTTGTTAGCCAAATTTAGTATCTCTTGTAGACTGTACTTTGTCAGTTGCAGCTTTGTGAAAAGGTGTTATATCATGACGTTTTGCAGGAAAATCTGTTCTAGCAAGCTGAAACCCCTGTTTATTTTCAGATATCTCTGATAAATATTGATGTGATTTGTTGTGAGAAATTGTAATTAGCTTCTTGGGGAAGTATATGAGTGATTTGGCATGACTGTTCTTACTATAGCCTGTAATAGCATACTTGTGTAACTTTGTGCCTGTCCTACCAGGGAATTTGACATTCCTATTTGTTTTTGCATTGGAATCTATTTTGGCTTGATTGTAAAGCTGTCACCACTGGTGAGTGACCCGAGTAGTGCTCATATTATCCTCCATCTTTATGAGCTACTAATGGAAACAGAAAAACCTATTTACTTTATCAGGTGCTATTGAAGCTAATTACTGTGTTTAGTTTGTTTTCGTTATGGAGAAGGGAGGTGAGTGCAAATTCCTCGTCATAGATTGTTTATACAAATACATTCAGGTGTTTGGGCAATTACAAAGGCCTGCATAGCAAAGCAATGTTTGTGCCATCTCTCATTCTTGCTGCCCTTCGCCTTGCTGTTTTTTACTATTGTAAAATACTCAAAATAGCCCCTCTGCACTGTAGCAGGAGATGCAAGCTCAGTTTGCAAGTGATAGTGCTTTGCAGGTCACCAGGTTAGCCTCCTTGAGACAGATTTTGGCCATTGATGATAAATAATTCATTATTCTTGATGGATAAAACCGTGGTGATGGGCGCTTTGTGTGTGGGGTAAGTGTCTTGGCTAACCAGTGCCTGTTCCCTTCTTCCATTGTAGGTGACAGTGGAAGAAAGCTAGCCTGGAGAGAGGCTGTAGTTTTTCAAGAAAAGTGCTTATTTTAAACCTGGAAATAGTGGTGGTGTAATTTCTTGGTTCTTGGAAGTAATTTGTGGAGGGTCATCTATGAAGAGGGTGCTGTTGTAACCTGCAGCGCAACAAAAATATAAGCTAGTAATGAAATTACATTTAAGGTGTGTATTACAACCTAATATTGGAAGACTTGTGTACTCTCATCCATATTCCTTAGTTACTGTTGGGAAACATGTACGGTTAGTTGCAGAGATTATTGCCCTGGGTGGCATGAACCTGACAAAATTGTAATTTTTTTGAGGTTCCTGAGTGAATAGCTCCTGTTTGAAGTTTAGGAGAGTTAACGCCCTTATACGCAGATGGATAGAACCAGCAGAGCTCCTATGCTAGTGCAAAATGAGAAAGCAAACAAAACCTTTATAATACAGAGAAAGCCTACTTGGACACACACACGCACACACAGACACACACTCTTGTGGCAGAATGGGGAATGCAAATTAAGTCTTCTTTTTCCTGTATTAACTCTTGGACAATAGCCATTCCTTCTTCCCAGAAACACGAGGGATTTTGGAGCGTGGGTTGTTGGGCTCTTTGGGTGCAGGAGTGGGTGGGTGGGTGGAGGAGAGCGGCAACAGGGATTCCAGGAGAAGCTCTTCAGTGGAATGTCTCCCAGTGGCAAAATTGGCATAAAGTTTATATACCAGTGCTGCTGCTGGCAGAATTTAATGTTCTGTGTATGCAGTTCTCCTTTGGGTGTTATATTGTGCCCTTAGCATAGTCTCCTGAAGCCATGTAAAGAAAAAAAAAAAGTACAAAGCTGATGAGCAAGCCTTATTGGCAGCTTGTGTTGTTCTTGTCCCAGAGAAAACAGGTTTATACTTACTCTGTTATTTTATGATTTGGGGGCAGGGCAACTATTTTGCTGTCTTTAAATTCTTCAAGCTTCTGTAAGTGAAAATAAGGTTGAAGAAGTAGGTCTATTGCTTGGAACAAAAAAATTGTCTTTCCAGCTTCCCTGGAATAAGTGTTACATCCAAGCCAGCCCCTGAGAAAACTTTCACAAATGAATTGGTTTCCAGCTACTTTATACAAAAAAGACTTATGCCTCAGTCTCATCAGTGTCATAGCAGTGTCTAAATTTACTATGAGGAAAACAGTCTTTTTAACGTATCTTAGATGAAACATGTTAAAGTTATGGTTTTAATATACTAGTTCATTTTATTAAAAATGCCCACGTAGTGCAATAAAACTGTATCTAGATGGACTATTTTTACTCAAGTGTAAACCTCACACTACTGTTTGAACATAGTTGGTTGTGTATTTGTTGGAGAAGTTTTTGGAATGAAAGGTTTTACAGAATTTGCCATTATAGTGATTTCAGTACCTGCTTAAGCAGTTGATTTGGAAATGGAGCTCTTACCAATGTTCAGTCTCCTCCTTTGCCTGAAGGGACTTACATCTCCATTTCTCACCTGTCAGGAGAGGGCTGTAGCTGTTAAATGTGAGTGGACCATTCCACATTTTTAGTAAAATAGAAATCCAATGTATGGGACGGTGGTGATATTTGACAATATCATGCAGGCTGTGATCACCCTAGTTTGGGCATGTTGAATTACATTGTTCACACAGGGAAGGTATTAATGAGACTTACTGTTGGGATGTGGTTTTTTAAAGTGGGCTTAGGAGCCTTTTAACTGTTGTGTTTCCTATTATAACTCTAGTGATATTTGTAATCATGTTAATGAGTAGGAACTTGGTATAAAAACCAGTATAAATCTTTGCTAGAGGGATTTAAGTGATTTAAATTGGAAGACAGTAAAGAAGGAACAAATAAATGGGAACCTAAATTAAAGTGTCACATGAATCTTAATATTTTATTTGGGAACAAGATTTTTTTGAGCTACCCTCAGTTTTTATGAGAGACCATAGAAAATGAATGACGGGAAGAGATTTGCATGCAAAAATAGTAGTTGTTGAAGTGAGAGACTCTCTTGATGTGTAAAGTGTTCTCAATGCAAACATGTTTTAGCTAATTTTAGTCTTACTAGATTGTAATGGGATGGTTGTCAGAGGTGAGGATATTTTCCTTGTGCTCTTGATGAGACAGTGCTGGCTAATGCTTTGACTCCACACCTTACAACAAATAATTTTGGTATTTTCTCCACAGCATAGTAATGGATGACTGGTACTTGAAAGCCATTTTCCTAGTTGATTAACTATTGACATTGAGAGGTTTTCTAGATAGGGGTCAGAGAAGGCACTTTTCTTGAAAGTTTGAGTCATCTGAATTGGGTGTGGTGGTCTAGTGGGCCATGAGTAAGGCCTTAATGGCCACCTTGGCTGGACTCTCGAACAATATTTTTTCTAGAGCTCTTTATAGTGAAGCAGTAGCTTAAGTAGTAAGTTTCTGTGGTAATGCTATCCTTGTGTAAATTACCGTAATGGTTTTATTATCCAAACCCAAGGTACTGCTTTCAAATATCTTGTTGATATTAATTACTGAATATACACTCAGTGCCTTTTTTGAGCACAGCAAATACACATCCTTTATCTTGCTTTTTTTTGTAATTATGTGCTCCAGTTGTCCGTTACTCCTTTGTTAGTGTGCTTTGATCATGCCATCAAATCATTCAATCGTCTAGTTTGTCTGTTGAACTTGATTGATCTTTTGCTTTTTCTCCTTTCTGGAAAAAAAATATACCCTACTTGCTACTGGAATGGCTGTTTTGTTACAAACCATCATTTAGGCTTGCAAATGAAATGTTACCAAAGATTGTAGAGCTACATTTAGGGTAACTCAGCAGCGTGGTCTGTAAACCAGAAGTACTCTCAGCACAAGTTTAACCATATTACAGTAATGAGTATAGTAGACTCCTTTTTCTTAGCATCCTGTTGAAGTTTCAGCAACAACTATGTCTTTTCCAGCCTGAGGAGGGTCAGCTTTTTATTGTGACACTGTTGTTTAGCAATCAGGGCTGACCCTTCAGGAATGGAAATTACTGAATGACTTGATTCCACTCTTTGGAAGATGATCGTAGTGCACCAAAAAGGTCTATGAGTGGGGAAAAGAATCTCTTGAATATTTTGTGCTAGATGTACCACTATTCTCAAGTGTGACTTGTCACCTGATGCTGAATTCCCACTGAGGCTGTAGCGGGAGGGAAGCTGAGACCCCTGGGTTATGTTTTCATTTATGTGCTGAGGTGCTCTTGTATGCCTTTCTGCAATGTGATCCTCTTTGCCCTAAAGCTCTGCAAGCTTTTTATGGATTCAGTTTTCTAGTTTGGTGTCTCACCAAACCGAGTGACTGGGAGCTGTTTCTGTCACCCTCGCTTTGATGGCTGCCTTTGCTTAGCAGGGAACCCTGCTCCCACCTCACCTCACAGGCCAATTCATGTGCACAGGTACCTTTAAAATCTAGACTGTATCACCACTTTCAGGATAAAAAGTTACTGCATATGTCCAATGGCTGAAATCTTTAATCCACTGATGCTTTAGTTCTCTAGAGGAGTCCTCAGTCTTGCTGGTACAGGGTACCACCTAGGGTGCAGGCTGGCCTCCAGCTGCCTCTCTTGTAAGAATTGACAGTTCACTGGGCACTGCATTAGGTTTTTAAACCAAAACTCAAGCTAATTAGGTGCTAAAATTCAAATAAATCAAAAACCACCCAAACAAAAATGTAGATGTTATTTAGCTTGGTGTGGCCTTACACCCTTGTTGTGTGGGCTGTCTCCTTCCCCATGCCCCCAGCCCTCTGGAGGAGGGTGTCCAGCTGCAGCTGTGTAGCCTGGTACAGTTTCTCACTCAGTTTGATGGCTGCCTTACAGAGGTACAAGGAAAACCAGCATTGCCAAAGGTAACAGGTGAGCCTAATGCTGGAGTTGAGAGATCCTGCATAAGCTTAAATAGCAAAGCTTCACTCTCAGGATTTCTGTCACGTACACGTGTACGTGACAGCCACACGTGTGGCTTTTGTACACAACACTGAACTTTGTGTCGTGGTTCCCCCCGAGTGATAGGACAAGGTTACCACTTATATAATGATTGCAAAGTATAGTAGAAATTGCAGATTATACCCTAGGCTGTTTACAATCCCTTAGGCTGATTATTTAATAAGTTGTTTCTAAAGAAGGACTATATTTATTCAATAGTAATCAATATTTTCATACGATTCTGGAAGGGCAGTCAGGACAAATGAATTGTGTGTTAGCTTTTCTATTGGTGCATAGGGCTCACAGTTACTCATCAGTGCACTTTCTTATTGTAAACATAGTGCAATTTAATATCATAAACATTATGTCTAACTGGAAAAGAGAGTAAACCAGAAATATCATACATTTCATTCTTGTACTAAAAGTGCCTTACTAAACATAAAATGAATATGCTTAATTTTTTTTTTTGCTAGTGCAGCTCAAGGTATTAGTTCTTATAATTAGTCTGTTATAAAAAAAGGAAAAAACATATCTGTTAAAGTTTACCTTCTTTGAATGTGTTCAGGGAAAACAGGTAATTGAGACAAGAGCTTTAGAGCTAAACAAAATTACATACTCTAAGCAAATCCTTGTAAGCTAGATTGCCAGAGCTTTCTACTTTGCTCTGAGACACAGGAGGTGCTGAAAATGACTGTGCATGCAGCTTTGTGGAAGAGCTGGGCTTAAGGTGAGAATGAGAAGTCAGTGTATACCCGTGATTATGATGAGATCCAACTTTCATTCCAGTGAGGGAAAACACTTTTTTTTCGCTTCTACAAATGAGGACCTTCATCTCTACCAATGTATTTTTTGACAGTCCGAGAAATAATTGTGCACAGAATCTGTCTGTCCCTACAGGTGGCCACATGGAGTCCCAGTATCATCTTTGGGAATTTTGCCTGTATATCTATGAGGAGTGGGTGATGTTGCTGCCAGAATGATCAGATAAGAGCATGTTAAAAAACCTGTGAACCGAGTCTTGTATAGTTCTGCCCAAGATGGCAGCTGACATATTTCCAATTGAAGAAAAAGCATATATTAATTTTTCTTTACAGCATGGCTTGCCTAGAATTCTTGTGCAGTGCTCTGAGGTAAAAAAAAAGTCTAAACCAAGCAAAAGACAAAGCTGCAAAGAGAAATAGTGTTCTTTCCTTAGATGGGTATGTGAGCCTTTCCTCAGGTCTGAAAGAGAAGTAGGTGCTCTCAGGCCTGAATGTTGAAACCACTTGCTGATAGCTTAGCTGGATCATGCGAACACACTAAACAATTTGAGAGAGAAGATGGCTGAGAACTGTGATAGAGACAGTGTTAGCAAAGGTACTTAGTCCCTGTGCTGGCAGGGAGAAAGAGAGAGCAGTTACTGCCTGTGAGACACTGGAAAGTTACCTATTGATGAGGAGAAGTAGAGAGACATGACATACTGGCTACTAAAAAATTATGACCATCAGGGGTTTTGAATCTTATTACTTAAGATATTTTATAGATCTTCACACCATTAAAGACTGTCTATTAAAAATAGCAATTTACAAGGATTATAAAAATGGAAGCAAGCCCTTATTTTGACCTACTTCATGTATTTGCAAATAGAAATGGTATATTTTAAAAATTATATTCATTCTGTCAAATTTTGCCTTAGTATGCCAAGCAAGGATAGATAACATGCAAAATACTTCTAAGATGCAAGGACTGGGAAGACTTAATTGCTGGTCACTAGGTTAAATGATCTTAAATCCATCTGGTGCAGTCTGCACCCATAACCTATGGGTACATTTATAATAATCCCATAAGCAATTTGTTGGAAGAAAAATATTTGTAGTTGTTGTGTGGTAAGAATACATTTGGATTATTAGACATCCGAGACATCTGGAACGGCCATGAATTTTCTGGTGGAAAACCCTCTCAGTGAAACATCTGGAGCTTGTTTTTCTGTCTAAACCCAAATAACCTGAAAACAGTTTGAAGCATGTATGTAAATGTAAAAGCTAGCAGGACGTTTTCTCTACCAGTGAAGAACAATTAAATGCTTCAGAAAAAAAGGACACAAAAAAACTAGACCTGAAATACTCCTGTTGTAGAAATTAAAGTATCATGTTCAAAAAAAGAAAGAGTAGAAATACTTTCTCATATGCATAGTTGATCTTTTCACTGAAGTATTGCTTAGAGAAAGTGTTTCCTGGTTTATTTTTTTTTTTTGTGGAAGGGAAAGTATATTTTTAATTTCTTACTTTGAACCTTCTTCATGCATGACAAAAAGGTGCATTCCTCTCCTGGTTTAGGATGGTTGAGTCAGCTATTCCTCGCCTGGCCAAGCTGAACAACCATAGCTGCTGTTTTCTTTTTATTTGAGCTTCACAATGGCTTTTGGATCATCAGAAACTTCCTACTACTTAGGTTGTCAGCAATTTTCCAATCTCTGGATTTTTATTGTTGGCTTGTGTTTTGTTTGGGTTTTTTCCTTTGGACCACTGCCAGGATAGGCTTTACTGTTGCCTTTTGACTTTTTTTTTTTAATTTATTTTTTGCTCTGGGAAGTGAAAGCTCAGCCAGAAGGACCGGAGGCAGGAGAAGCGTGGGTCTCCATGGCCACAGGGATGCCCTGGGGCGCACAGGGTTGCCATGGCCATGCACCAACCAACTGCAACAGCAAAGTGCCTGCAGAGAATTTAAAAACTTTTTTCTCTTTCATGGACTGCCTTTTGAATGTGTCCCCAGTACTCAGTCCTTTCTTTTTTTTTCCTTTTAAATAGAGCAGAGCTGGTTTATCAGCCAGGGAGGGTTTAAGCACTGAAAACCAAACAAAAGGTTTGGTCTTTCTTGAATGTGGAAGGGACCTGTTTCTTATTTCACTGACACGCTGTTGGAGAAGATGACCTCATCCCTTCAAAGCTGATAAAGTTACACTGGTGTATTAATTGTGAGGTTAGAATGGCACCAAAGACCTTGATGCTTTGCAAACTGCAGTTGTTTTTGTGTTTTGTTTTTGTTTGTTTGCTTTTTTAGTAAGGGTTTTGCCTCTTTGTCCTTTTACTACATAGTATAAGATGGCAGCCTAACCAAGCCAGGCTACTCTTCCCACTGTAAGAACTGCTTTCAAATTAACTGGCAAACAAAAGTACCATGAATAAAACAGAGCTTTGTGCTTCGTATTTCAGAGTTTTTGGTTGTAACTAGCTCTCATTGCACTGTGTAAGCTGTGTGAGACATTTGCCCATAGTGAATGAAGCTGGAAGGATGAATAGCTACAGCTCCAAGGTAAAAGCTCAATTATGTTTTTGTGGTGAAATAGCAGTAAAGTTCCTATAAAAATGTAACTAACAATAGTTCTTGCTGTAATTCATAGTAAAATCCATACTGGAGAGATTAATGGCTATTATTTTTTTCTTGGATGTGTTGTTTTCTTGTTTCTGTGTTTTAGGGCAGTGCTACTGTGGTGGTTTTTTTTTTTAAGACAGTGAAAATAGAATATTGTGATTATAGAGGTAATATGAAAAGTGAGAGACATACCGGACTCTTCCCTTCCTACTACTTGCTCAGAATGCATGCTGTTTTTATCAGAGAGGAGGGTTTTACATTTCCATCAAGTCAGATATTTTAATGAGATTAAAGCTACTTTGTGGAAGGGGAACCTATTTTATTCATTATTAGTTAACATGATGCTTTTTCTAGCATAAGTCAGTATATAATTAATTCTCGTGTCAGAAGAAAGCATATACTTTTGTTTCCAGACTTCTGAGAATGGAGCAAGTAATAAAAGGCCATGTTTGGAGAGGAGGGATGAGCTTTAGACAAGTATCTTGATCTAAGGCTTGGGAGAACGTTTGATCTTTCTGAATGTGCCAAAAGCTTGCTGTTTGGCTGTGGCTTAACCACCTTAGGGTTGGTTCTGCTGTGGGAAGTGTGACTCTTCCCGCTGCCTTAAATTTACTCCTAGCTTTGTTCCAAACTGCAAGTATTGGGCATGTTTCTCCATGTGAAAACCTTTAAGCTATTTTCAATTTTTAGTATTAAAGGTTTCTCCTCTACATGCAGCCACGTTCCTGTAGTAAACCCCATCCACTTTCTCATTTCAACTCAGAAACTAAATCAGTGTGTTTATCACATTTTGGTGTGTGGTTTTGGTTTTGTTTTGTGGTGCTTGTTTTTTTATTGTTGTTTTAGGCTTTTTTGTTTTGTTGGGGTTTTTTGTTAATTTTGGTTTTGTTTTCTTTTTCTTTTTTTTTTTTTTGGCAAAGAACATTCTTCCATCACGGAATTGAGAAGTCCCTTGTTTTGTGAGGTGAAAGAAAATGGTGTTCCTGCATATTCTGGGAAATAGCTAACCAACTAGTCCATACAATTTCAGGACGTATGTGTATGCAATAGGGTATTCCAAATTATTTTGTTACAAGCAGGTGTGAGGAGCACTTGAATTCAACCAAATGGTTATCAGGGCTTATCTGTGGTATGAAGTGTTGCACCAATTAATTTGGGAATAGAGAGTGCCGTGTAGTCTAGGCCTGCACCATAGAGCATACTCCTAAGGGCCAGATCTCCCCAGTCCACTTGGGCATCTAAAATAATTTTGACATTTTAGTCTTCAAAAGATTTTGACAGTGTCTTCCCCTTCCGTACTCATTGTCAGATATCTAAGGGCTTGTTCTTCCATAATACATTGTCTTTGGTGGCAAGTCAGCATCAGACATTTCCAACCAGCTGCTCCTGGGCTGTTTTTACAGCTTGGTGCCCAGCTGCACTGCAAGGAAACAACCATTTGTTGTGAGGTAGATTGTCAAAGCGATCTATGTTAAAATTTAACAACAACAAAGTTGCAACATCTGGACAGAAGACTGGAGTACAGACACGAGACTATTGGCTCTGAAATTGACAAGTGCCAACTTGGCTGATGGTGGCATTTGGATACATAAGGGTGCCATGTATGTTTGGTGTCTGAACATTCCCAGCATCTTTTCTGCAGGCAGATTCATTTGGAATTGACAAGCTAGACCTCTGTAAGTTTGTTTAATCAAGTACTGCAGAAAACATGTTCAGTATTGACCCACACTGCCTACCAAAACTATCAGCATTTTATTTTGGACATTCAGATGTTTTCAAAAAATGTTGGGAGCAAGCACTGAAAACAAGAGCCCCAAGCGGATTGGTTTATACGAGCTTTTATGCTTGTAGCAAAGAATGGGTACATTGTGGTTCTTTTGTGCATAGAAGAAAGTGGTAACTATGGCCAGTGATCTACAGTAGCTAATACCAGATGGTTTAGAGGGACACTTGAGTACCACTGTAATGGACCAATTTAAATAATAGGTATTGGATGGCTGCTGTCGTGAAATGTACGTGTTATATGTGCTCTTAATTACAAGGAACTAGCCTTCCTATTCCTAGAAGTATTTAATTGCGTTTGATCTCCAAGCTTTGAACTCATAATTATGAACTTTATTGGTCCATTATGTACTGTATTTAAGGCTCACTTTTAAACAGTTTTGTATTTATTTATTCCTTTGTTCTGAAAGAGGTTAAGAGCATAATTTACTTCTTTTTGTTCTTGAGTACCATGATCGTCTCTTGCCTTTTCCTGAGCCATCTCAGTCTTTTTTGTTCTCTGATGGCATCACCTATTCCTCATTGATACTATTTAGAGCCTGTCCACTGCCAAGGACAATAAATCAAGAGTTTATTACTAAAGCCATTTGTTTCTAGTTATTTTCTCTCTGTGCCCTTTGAAACAGGGTGATCAGAGTGTAAGCAAGGAATGAACACTGTTGAGATATGGCTGGTGATGTTGCATTCATTTTTTCCTACAAACTTATATTTTACTTGTAACTGAGTTGGAGAGTATGGTTTTCTGTTTCATTATTGTTCAGATGTGATCCTAATGCATGCAGAAGTTCTCTTTTGTTTGCCTATTCTAGTCCAGACAACTGTTTTAAAGCTGGGGGTTGAAACTACTTGGCAGCTAATCAAACAAGGAAGAAATGAATGAGTAAAAGAAAATAAAATTGTGAAGCATAAGTGCCAAATAAATTCTGCTCAAGGGTAGAAAATCTGAATTTAGATCTCTCATGTGCTTTTATAAAAATCTGGAAGTAGCAGTTAAGAAGAGAGTCTGCAGGGTACCTGTATTTTCTCCATTTTTTCAGTGTTCTTGTATTGCATTTCATTGTCTTAAACTTTTTATCATGCTCTTTTAATTACTTCTCAACTGATGTTTGGTTTTGAAATTGCAGTCTTTATAAGACAGTCTGAACATTAGGAAGAGGTGATGAATGTAGTCATTAGAATATTGTTAGTAGACAAAAATCTTTAAATTAAAACTCAAAGATTCAGGCTGTCTGAAAAACAGTTCTCTTGACAAGTGTGTGATACTCTCTTTGGTAATCCTGCCATGCTTTATTTTCACTTCTATTTCACACAAACCCTTGGTGTGAATGTGTTTAGTGTATTTTCTTGTATCTCAGCCCATGTGTTTGTACTAGTGTTTGGGTTTATTTTGTGGTTTATTTAGTTTTCAGATAACTGACCAGAAGCCTCTGACTGAAGTTTTGATTATAACAAAAGACAATTTACCCTGGGCTTCCTGTTTCTTTTACTGACTCTTTGATTTTCATCAACTCCAAATTTCTCCTGCTTTGGCCCGCAAAAGTTTGTGAGTTTTACCAGAACTGCAATTGTCTCAGAACTACTACCAACTTCTCTCCCTCTTAAGCTGTCTTGTGTTCCCCAAAACCTCCCTGCTCTGGGTTCCCCAATGGTCTGGGCCTGGTATCTTGTCTCTACTTTTTTTTCCTTAGTTTTTATTTTTCATAGGGGAGGGATCATAGATAAACTCTTTTCTTAAATACTGATTTTAAGTACAGTTTATCTCAGGACTGATGTTGTAGCTGCATTCTTTTTTTAGAAAGGGTGCAGATTTGAGGCATATCGGTGGAAATGCAATGTCCACATTAGGTTAGGGATGGGTATCTCACTTTTTGTGCTATATTGTCTAGTCAGTGTTTATCTTCTGTCCCATTGAAACCACCACTGCTGAAGACAGATTGTATTTATTGCTTACTGTGTGGTGCTATGCCCCTGGAAATGGTGTGGTTGTTCCATAGGAGTCCAGTACTTCAGTTTTGTGGTAGGGTTAGTGAGCAACCTGTGGTGTCCCAAATGCAGATAAAGTAGTGATGGTTAAATCCTTAGAACAACCTGTTTTTTCACTGTTCAACCAAGGTAGAGGGAGGAAGGATACTAATAGCTTGTTCTCAGAGGCATGCAGTAAGAATAAAAGGCTGCTAGTCATAGGTTCATTCTGCTACATCACTTCAAAAATACATTTCAAGGAAGTACTCTGCAGTTTTCAGCCTAGCAGAAGTACAAAAGAAGCCAGATGGAATTATTTGTCACAATTAAGTATGATTTTTCTTTCGTGGACTACTACGTACCTCTAAAAGAATGATTTCTGAGATTTTAACTTTTTTTTTCCTATATGCACTCTGAACAAAAGATTCCTCAGATTATAAATTCCATTGAGGCTAATCCTTTCCTTCTTCCTCTCCCTTTTCTGGACCTGTTTTCTTCTTAGAGATTATTTCAATTTCCTTGGATACCTTTACAGTAATTCCAGCCAAATATTACCGTGAGAGTGTGTCAGCTCTAGGCATCTCCTGTTTATCAGCCAAAAAGCTGTATGTACTTATAAATAAAGGATCTTGTTCTTATGGCCACTCTGCTTTCTCTTCAGCTGAAGATTTACCTAACCATGAAGGTGAGAAGAGCTAGCCTTTTGTCATCTTAGTCAGGAAAAGCTGAATGTGGATGAGGAAAGGGAATGGAAGAATCTAGGTGCCAAAAAGTTATTGACAGGATGCAGAGGTTAGGCTATTCTCATCCTGTACATTCCTTGTGTTTTCTGTAAGAAACCTAGGAAATGCAGTAGGTTGTTTGAGTTAAAGAACTGGAGAGGTTTTAGTTTAAGGAGTTTGACTTTTCTGTGTTCTACTGTTGGCTGTTTGATTTGCATGTCATCTCAAATTTAACTAATTTCACTTAAAATAATTGAATTAGGTAGAGGAGAAAGACGACTGTGTGTTAGTTCCCCATGCAGCATGAAATTTGGCATAGTTTTTATAGAGAAATGAAATTATTGTTAATGTTTTCAGTTAGCCATTTAAAGTTTATATTAAACAATGCAGTAACCCCCATCTCTAGATGAATTGATTTGGCTGTCTTATTCCATGGTTGTTGACATTTTCAGCACTCACACAGTTCCTAACAATGCCTGTGTGGCTGCTGTTGGAAGCCCTGGTGTCATAGTTGGACACAGATACTCTAGTAAACTCTAGATTGTCCTCCGTGGAGCACTGAGTTAAAAGGAATTGTGAGTCAGGGACATAATTGGCAAAGAATAGCAACAGGTAGACATCATCAGTGTGTTACTTTGTTTTCCTGTGGTGTGTCGCCTGTATTTCAGGGTCCCCCCAAATAGCACTTTCAGAATTTTGAACTCTGAACTTCCTTCTGTTATTCTTAAGTCAAACCCATAATATTAATATAACAGCTTTCTGTGTTTGTTTTCAGTGCCTTTGTTATTTCAGCAGAATATTTTTATTGGCAGTGTATTGTTCCAGTGGCTCTTGAGGTTCTAATATGGCATTAATGTTTCACTTAATGCACTGTATTACCTGACCCCAGGAGTATTTTGTGGCATCTGACAGGCCAGAGATAAAAGTTGCTGCTCCAGACTAGGAGTGCAGGCAATGCTCAAAATACCAGTGTTTCATATCAGAGTAGCACTTCCTTTTAAAGTAATTGTGCTCTGACAGCCTCGCACCCAGTTGCACAAACCTTCAGACTATACTTTGTGTGTAGGCACAATTCCACCCGTGCAACTGCACATAAGCTTTGCAAAGTGTACGAAGTTTGAAGTAGTTTGACAACGGCAATTACTGTGCTAAAAATAAACCAGAGGTGTATTAACATTAATATCTACTCCCACAAGCTACATTAATCACTCCTGAAGAGCTGCAAAATTGGGTAATACTGTTGTACATGCTAATGTCTAGCAAATCAGTTTGCTGGTTGTTTTTCTTTTTTTTTTTTCTTCAGCCTCTAAACGTGTCCAGAAGAGTTCAGAAACCTTGCTGACTTTTGTGAGCATGGATGACTGAAGGTGGCACATCTTCCTTCTCCATAAATTATCTTCTATATAGAGCCTATTTCTGACCTTTTAAAACTCTGAGCTCATAAAAGTATTGGTTTTATTTCAATTTGAAAGTTTTATTAAGAAAATACTTTGAGTTACAAAACTGTAATTAAAAAGAAAAAAAAGCATGGGGAGGAGTATAATTTTGTTTCAAGCAATTGCAGTGGGGCTACTTGTAGCATAGGGACTTCTAGACCAAGACACAGTGATTGTGTGTTGGGTTGCTGTCATACTTGAAGACGAGGGCAGTTTTTAGAGTACACTGTTAATTTTGGGTGCTAACACTTGGCTTACAGGTTACTTGCTATCCTTTTATCTCGTTATGTTATCACAGGTTGATGCTTTAGTCTTTCACCATCATGTTGCCCAAAATGATGACTGCAACATGTATAACCGTGGCACAGATCTGGTAGCACCTACTCAGATGGGAAGTGTGATACTGAAGCCCTCTGTGTGGGATGCAATGAGACCTTCCCCATTACTCCATGAGAACTAGCAGTGACAGTGATCCTGTTACATTTTAAAGGTCTAGCCATGTGCCAGTGCAGAAAACTTGTGTCTGCTGATCTGTAACTCAAAAAATTTTGGAAGCGTTAAAATAGGCTCTGTGAATATAGTGCGGTCGTTCTCAGTTTGAAACTTGGCCTTGGATGGAAAAGAAATAAACATTAATAACACAAGTCAGTTTGTGCAGTTTGCTTAGAAATATAGCATGCTGGTAAATACAGCATGTGTGTTTTTTGGTTGGATTTTTTTTTTTTTCCCCTCAGTAGAATCGGTTTTAGTAAAGATGGGGAGGAGATGGCAATGCAGGAGGCAAAACTGGCATTTGTTGACCTTGGTAATAGGATTGCAGTTGCACTGGAAACAGTTGAACCAGCAGAGAGCATGTTTAAAAACTGTGTAGCTGGAGCATGCAAATGTGTCAGGCTTGTGATACATAAAGCAAAACAAGGCTTTGGATTTAGAAAGGAAAAACTGAGCATAAAATAACTATCCCTTTTACCAGCCCTACTCTGTAAAGCATCCTGTAGGTGAATAAGGAGTATACCAATACTAATGAGAACAATTACCACTCAATGTTTAAATGAAAAATGAGCTAATACGTTTGAGTAAGATAAAGATTTTCCAAGTCTGTGCCAAAAACGATAATCGAAGAGGAATTCTTATTTCTGCAGCTTGATGCTGGGTTACTCTAATCTCTCTCTCTCATTCCCTTTTCCTGTATTTTTGGAAACAGTCAAATGAGCAAAATAATTTGTCCAGTGGCTCCCAGCTAGAATTACTGGTTAGAGTTGGTTGTGCTTCCTGCTAGTGGCTGCATAGTCAAGTGGTTCTGGTGATTTGTAGTAACACCATTAAACAAGCCTATCCTCCTGTCTCATAATGTAGGGCCCTTCATTCTGTCAATGTAATCCTTGATTGCTACCTGAGCTCAATTTTTTGAACAGTGCCTACCTTTACTTAAATAGAAGATAAAGTAATGAGGACATTTGACTCCATCTTTGCACATACTGCTGCTGACTTGGGAACACCCTTTTGGCGTTTAGGAGAGATGTGAAAATCCACTTGTCCAAAATATGTTGTTCTGACTGGATTCTTGGGGCAGGGGGATTGGCAATGAGGAAAGAGCAGCTCTCCATCGTAGTTTTAAAACCAAAATACAGTTCTGTGGTCTTTGGAGAGAAGGGAAGAGAAGCTTTTTTAATAGCTTGTGGCAGTGGGATTGTACCTCTGGCATTTCTCCCCCTTAAGCTCTGCCAGCCTCTGCTGCTGCCTTGAGACAGAGAAGCTTAAACATACTAAGGACAGTCCACTTTGAATGCTAATGTAGCAAAGCCTTCTGGAGAAAGAGAAGAGACTTGCAGGAGTTTCTGTTGGCATGGTAAGCTGGGTGCTGCCTCTGCATTGAGTTATTTACCCATTGGGCTTCTTGAGTGAGACAACTGGTGTGTATGTGGGGTGCTCGCAAATGTGTGCGAGGAGGATCAGGTGGCAGTACTCAGTCTGTGGCTGGATGTGCGGGTTAGGTGTGTTTGGAAGCAGATGTTTCTTCTCTCCTCGCACCCCCCACCCTCTGGTTTTAGGTTTTTCTCTTGGATTGTGAGAAGCTCAATGCAGTACATGAGTACATGAAAACAATGACTGAACTTAGTGTTGTTTTTTTTTTTCTTTCCATTCATTCAACTAGTTTCTGAAAGTGTCAGTGGGTATTGATTGGCATCAGGTATTCTTATGCTTACCATCAGTTAAAATATATGCATGTATACCCCCATACAAATATGAAACTTTTGGGATGGTGGTGTTTAGGTCTCTGTGTGTGCATGTTTTTTTTGGTTTTCCATTTGTGCCTGTTAAGATTGCAGGAAATGTACTATGATGGTTGGATGGTGTGAGTCAGTCACTTATCACTGTGTGGATACCAAGTATGATCTGAGAAAATTGAAACATCTCTTAGTTTCTGTTTTGGGTCATTTATTACAGAAAAACAGGTTTAATTTACTAGCTTTTCTTGCATTTCAGGCTGTCCTATAGAAATATCTGGTTCTTTCACTGTTTCTATTTTTCTGGTCAGTTATAGAAAAATCAAGAAAGAGGTGGTGAGGTTAGTGCTACTTAAGATGCCTTTTCCAGTTTCTCCTCTTTTCCAAAGTAGACAGCTATAGATCAGTGGATCAGCACTTAAGTACCTCTCCTTCTTGATACCTATGTTGTCATGACAGAGTACAGATCTTAATATTTCAATGCAGTTTTAATATGAAACTGGAGATGATAATTAGTACATCAGTTAAAATTTTAGTGAGAAAGGCTTGCATAAAGACATGCTTATGCTCCTTGTTTCCTTCATGTAAATCCAATGGGGAGAATGGTTGCTGATAGCTGGCCATCCACAGCTGGTAATTCTGGGTAAAACACTTATTTTGACAACTGTTCCATGTACCTTAGATTTTGTTCCTTCACTACTGTGAAAGACAGTACTTCAAGGCAGGCTCACTCTTAATAGAGATGAGAATTCCGGAATATCCATAGGGATTGAAAAATACACTCTGAATATTTTCTTAAGAAACCGTTATTTGAGAACATGAGAATGTATTCAAACTGCAAACTGCATACACAGTTTTTTATAGCTTTACTTAAAATCTTGCAGAAGACTGAAAATGGAGTAACTGTGTTTGACTCAGAAGTAGCATTCCACTTGTCTCATTTGATGGTGTGTGTACCTGTTGATATTTCCCTGTAGTATTCTTTTAATGTGACTATAGGAAAGTATGGAAAATGGCTGTAAAGCCTACAGGATAAGTTGGGTTTAGATTACTTGTATCAGCCTTTTGGCTCTTTTGGGCAATACAGGAAAATGTGATACAAAAAATTCCAAATTATTTGAAGGGATTGGCAAGAGACATTTTAGAACAAATGGGTTTGTAAGCTCATAAAAAGATATTGGAGAATCTGATCTTGTGGCAATAGTGTAAATTAGTTATGCAGTTTAATAGCAAAGTAAAGCAGATCTGAATTTTGAGACCAGTAAGGGATACTGAAGAGTTAAACAGAATTGTGAAGAACGAAGTTAAATAAATTGAATTAATTTCTAAAAAGTTGAATAGCAGTCTTATTTATGATAATGGAAACAGCTCAGTTAAATGTTCGACTGTCTTTATGGATTCTACCTTTTGATTGTCATAAGACAAGATGGTTGTTAGTAAGGATTTTACCGTGAATCATGATCAGTGGGAAGAGCATGTCGTGAATGAACTAGATGGGGCCATTTCTGAGGGTCTTCAGAGACAGAAGAAATGATGCCTAGCACATAAACATGGGATTAGCATTGAGTAAAGGGAGAGACCAACATCCTGAATAGTTGCTAATAAGCACTAATGAGTGAACATCAGCCATCCTTTGTGTTGAAAAAGGTAGGCAATTTACTAATTAAATTAATTAATTAATTAATTCGTAAGGTGGCTTCTGTTTTTGTATTCTGCCTGTAAAATATGTGTGGAAGTAAAGCTTGGAGGCAAAGTAGCAAAGTGATCCTATGTAAGGAAGGTTTTAGAGTTCATTGCCTTAATACTTGTGCTCCCTTAAAAATTGTTGTTTTGCTCCCTTTCAACTCTCTGTGTACACGTGCAAGTGCAAGAAAATTTTTTTTGTGAGGCTCACTGCTAAGCAATGGAAAAAAAGATACTGCCATTTCACTTATTATCCCAACTCCTACTAATGGATAGTGTACAATGTATAGGGCTTTAAAGCATGGATGGAATACTATGTTCAGCTGAAACTACGGAGATGAGATGAAAATAGGTAGAATGTAGTATTTTTCATTTCGTACATGAAGTGCTTCCTGTTCTCATAGTGTTTTTTATACACCAAAGTCATAAGATACTAGTAAAGCACAGTTCCTTTTCCCTAATTATGCCGTATAATTGGAAATTGTGGGCAAATCTCCTACTCTCAATAGTGACAGCAGAACATTTATCTAATTAGTAGTTTGCCTTTTGGCATTACTCTGAATAAATTAGCATTTCATTAGATACCCTGGGCTACTAGGAAAAAGTTTCCCAGAGTAGTATTTAGTCTTTCTTTTCTGAAGAGTGTATTTTGAATTAGTATAGGTTAATAATATAACTTGTAACTATAAAGAAACAGAGTAGTAATACTTTTTAGTCTTAATATTAGAGGGCTGTGCTTGCAGGATTTTTGCTTTCTTTATTCCCCAGGATTCTGAGTAAAAACATAAGTTTCCTTATTTGATGACTTTTCCCAGGGGGGGGGGAAAAAAATAAAAAAAAATTGTAAAGGTTTGAAATACAACTTGACCTCCTCTCTCTACCCTTTCCCTTTCTCCAGAGGATGAACCTTTATTTCAGATTGCAAACAGTGCCAAGCATCACTTGCTAATTGTAAATGAGTGCTTCTGCGGGTTTGTTTTTTTTTTTTTTTTGCAGCTAATTCGGATTAATCAAAGACTAATTGTATTATTTTCTTGCGTATATAAATCAGTGCTAGGAAATAGGGTTTTGTGGGGTTTTTTTTTGTTTGTTTGTTTTTTTATTGATTGCCAGATAAGTGTGGCTGCTTGTCATGCTTTCTGGAACAGTTACTGGGAACCCATAACTTTGATTGGAACTTAAGAGGTAATTCTTCAGAGAAGGATTCTCATTGATCTTCTTTCCCAGTGTTAAAAAAAGCAGAAAGAAAAAAACCCATGGTTGTAATTTCCTTTCCTTGGTTAATTGATGGTTTCAGACCCCTTCTTAGCCATTCAGAGAGTCAGTGGCTACCACCCGTGGCAGAAGACTGGTATAGTGTTAAATATTCTCCTGTTCCCAAAATGACTTTTGCAGCAGGGATGTACATTTACACCATTGTCATGGTTGCCTTTTGGTAGATAGAGGCATGAAAAGGACCTGTCAGTTTGTTTTGCCAAATCTAGAGGAATGAGACATCTACTTGGCAGGTTAGTCTGAGACTGCTTGACTATCAGACTGGATTTTGTAGTAGCACAATACATCTGAGGCTTACGTTGTTTGTCAACTTGGAACCAGTTACAAAAGGACCCCCAGCACAGTGTTGACATGCAAAAGTTCACAGCAGCCTGTCCAGCTGGACTCAGTGATGGCAGTCTCTTTTTCTGGGCTGGTTTCTTTCTGGTCACTTATACCCTAATAGGGAGGCAGGACAACCCCATAAGTTCACCTACCCTTTGGTAAATGTTTTCTTGTTTCCCTGCCCTGGGAAAGCTTTTTTCCTCATTCCTTGTGATTTGACACTGGGTTTCTGGTATCTAATGGCGAGGAGCTCATGTTACTTTCTATCTCTTCACTCAGACTTCTTCAGTTACTCCTCTCGATTCAGTAATTACTTTGTATTCCTGTGCAATGAGTTAGCAGGAGTTTCGAGGTGGATTTTTCTAGACCTTCTCTTGTGATGAGCTTTGTGTAAAAAAACCCAGAAAATTCCTTTTCTAAGTTTGATCAAATCTAGTGTAGCTGTAACAGTTAATGGAAGACTTGAAGATGAGGGAAGACAGGATGGATATAGAAGCGTTAATAATTGCTCTCTACCCCTTCACTGTTATTGCAGACAGGTTCCTGCTTTTAGGTCTGGTCCTCAGTTGCCTCGATACGTTTGTAGCAAGTTGGTATGTGTGTCCAGTCCTCCCCCCTGGTGCCTAGGAATGTCTTGCCTGCAGCCTCTGAGGCCAGTTAGCTCCCCACCTTAAAGATAGAACACCAGAAAATCTGTCTTGGTTGACTGCACTCCCCCTCGCTGCAGGACCCCAACTCTTGGCTGCCACACCTTGCACTGTCCCTTGGCTGTATCCTTTCTTGTAGGGGGACATTCAGTGGCTCACAGAACATCTGCTTCCTTCCAGCTCCATCCAGAGGCCCAGAAACTCTACTTAAATGTACTGTAAGAACAGAGAACTGTCATTCATATCCTAGATATATATTTTAATTAAATTCTCTTTCCTTATAGGATTCTAAAGATGCTGTGATGAAACCTTCCAATAAAACCTTCTGTATGCTACAATAAATAAATTTCTCTGTGTTTTTTAGTTGCATTGATATTGTTGTGACCAAGCATGGTGTAGTGAATATGAACTTGGGATTCCACAAATTGTTGAACAGCACCCATTTTCTTATCCAGTCCCTACATATGGTTTGTTTTAGGGAAATCTTGTCTGGGGATCCAGAAATTGGGAAGGCGATGTTAGAGGTATGTTAGGAAGAATGACTGCTGTAATCTAATGATCTGAATTTTGTTCTACAGCTTGATGACTGCACCCTTCAGTTGTCTCACAATGGTACCTATCTGGATCTAGAGTCCACCCTAGCAGAACAAAGAGATGAATTGGAAGGCTTCCAGGAGGATGCTGGGTAAGTAAATGTTTACTAAAATAAGATAAGTAAGCATATTTGTCCAGAAGCATTGAGTTTATGTGTGTGTGGTTAACTTGGTATGTTCAGGCCAGCATAGGAACAGAAAAGATAAAATTACTCTCTCTGTAAACACGTATGTCTCCCCCTTTTCCATGATCAATAATTTTATGACTTCTCTATGTTCACTCTTATGGTTTCTCCGAAAGAAGATAGCATACAGTTGCATTTAGGAGTAATTGGCTAGAGGACAAGCAGGTACTGGTGAGGCAGAAAATGAAGAAAGGGGAACACCTGACTCATCAGCAGCTTGGCAGGAAAGGATCTGGTGTTTTTGGGAACTGAAAGCAGTAATTATGGTGCTGTGGAAAAGGTAAGGGGCATCCAGGGGTGTAAAGTGGGAATTTAGCCAGTGAGATGCAATGAATTTGGTGTCTTCAGTACTGGTGAGGATTTGGGTGGGTTTCTGCATTCTGTTTTTGTCCATATTTTGTGGGAGCATTGGAAGAAAATAAGCAACCAGTACTTAAGAAATTTGTGCAGAAGTTTCCCCATATGACTTGTCACTTCAGGGTGAATGCAACTTGTGTGGTGTTACTGAGAAAAAAGGCATACTCTAGACATAGGGTAGCAAATGCAGTCAGTAGTGTCTCCTTGCATACCAGATTTCTAGCAAACTAAACTCCATTTTGGGGCCTTGCAGCTCTGATTTTTTGCCCCTGCAGAGACCAAGGTGCTGACCTAGAGTGCTCCTGAGATGGAGCTGCTGGCTGTGGGCCTTGAGGGCTTAGCAGCAGCCTGCTGTCTGGGAGGGACTGGCCGCAGAAACCGCTTAGTCTCTCTTTTTCTCTCTGGGTCATTTCAAGGTCTTGCTCTTAATCTTCAAAGCTTTTAATTTTCTGAGATTAGGCTACCTCAGGACCTGCCCCACTGCCATGCCGAGGCTGCTGTGCTCATCAGGGTCACTGAAGCTTGCTGAACTCTGAATGAAGGATTTAGTAGCTGGATATTTGTGGTATTTTTAAAATTTTAGATCCTAAACTGTGTAAACGCCTTATAAGAGTGCCCAGAATGTCCTGCAACCTGGCTGTTTTCAGCATCTTTTTGTCAAATGTTCCTGTTTGCCCTGGCAAAGCTATGAAGGTTGTCTTTTGTTTTGTGGTTTTTTTTATTTTTAACTTACTGATGAAAGGAGACATGAATAAATAAACCACGCAGGAAACACAACTTTACTGATTTTAATTAGTGCAGAAGGCTGCAGGTATCTCTGTTCTCTTGGAAGGATTGGATAAGCATAGTGAAAAACGAGAAGGATTTTTCTTCAAGAGGGAAGAAGATGATGGTGAGAAGTTAGGCTGAAGGTTTATGATGTGTATCTATAAATAGCAAGTATAAGAAATGTATGAGCTCATACACAGTTTCAAATTAATCCTTTTCTGTAACTGAATATAATAAAAAGAGGCTTTTGGTAGTTGCTATCCACGCCAGCAGAATCTAAACTTCTGCTTAGGGAAAGAGAAAACCCTACAAACGTGCCTGCCCTCTTAGCCTGTGAGGCTAACTGAGCAAAGTGTGGACAGGGACAGTTTTCCTGTGTCCACAACTCTCACTGCTGCCATTTGCACTGTTGGGAATAGCTGTGGAATTCAGGAGAATCCCCCTAAATTTTTACCTGGGGTGGTTTTTGGACAGTCAGGATGAACAGCTGGCCAAGCAATAAGTCTGGCCCTGCAGAAAGTGTGACAACCAGGAAACAAGTCCATAAAAGTATGTAGAAAAACTGCCTTTTTTTTTTTTTCCAAGTCTGGCATGTATCCATGGTTTGTTTGCTTGTTGGTTTTGTTTTGGGGTTGTTGTTGGTTGGTTTGTTTTTTGTTGTTTTCTTGCTTCCAACACAAATTGCTTTGTGGTTTCTTAATTGTGGGAGGAAGTAACGTGGAGGTAGTTTAGGTGAGCTGGCTGTTTTGTTGAGGTGCCCATGACAGATAATGCTATTTTCCTTTGTTTACTTGTGATTTTATAGAGCAAGAATGGAGTTTATGTGTTGAAGTTACCATATTATTGCTCAAGTTCTTTTTATGGGCATGTCTTAACAGGCCCTAATGGTAGCCCACAAGGTAACACAGTCCTAAACTATGGAACACCAAAGCTTCTCAGACCTCATGCTGTGAGCAATGGAGGTGTCCTCTGGGATAGTGCTTTCAAGACTTCTGTGCAGCAGATGGTTCTCAAGTACTTCTGACAAATTACTTCAGTGCTGATGTTTTTACATTCCTTCTAGATACCCTGTCCCAAGCTGTTTTGACTGGGTGAGTTCTGTTTCAGTTGGATGCCAGACGTTTTAGCTCTTGATGCTGCTGTTCCTTGTGGGCTCAATTGAGAATCTGTTGAGAACAATGGAGTCTGGCAGGGATCTTTAAGACTATTTTCTTGCTTACGTACTGTATATTTTGCCAGCTTGGACTTTGTGATTAGCACGATTGTGAGAAGGAAAATTTTGTCACCTTTTTATGTGAGGAAATTGGGGATGCATTTGAAGGTTAACTTAGTTGTTGTTTAATAAAAATTATGTGTCTCTTTTCTTGAAGCAACACTGCAAACTAGCAGATCCTATGCTGATTTTGTATTAGTTTGCACAGGGTGTATTTGTATCAGTTTGCTTTCGAACAAGGCTCTCAACTTATGACAGCTTTCTCTCCATGTTTTCTCTTGATGTCATTTCCATAATGTTTCTTGGTTCAAACAGCAAGAAAAATAAGGGAGGTGCCTGTGGGAGATTGTCATAGTGTTGCTGCAAACAGTAGAGATTGTGACTGTTTATAGCAATGATTTAGTCATCTGAATATTTTGATTTCTGTAATACTTCATTATTACTCTGACCAAATGGTGACTCTGAAAAATGTAATGGGTGGTCCACAATAAAAACATGCAACAAAGCAAAAAGACCAAGCCGAAGCAAAAAAAAGCACCACACCAAAAAACCCATCAAAACCCCATAAACCCAAATAAACAAAAAAATCCCAATCAAGACAAGCTTCTTTTTATCAAGGAGATGGAATTAGAGCAGGTGGGGTGTGGAAACCTTTCTTGTTTTTTGCTTAAGGTGCTTTTTGTGTGTCTGGTATCATCATCTGTACTTATCCATGTGGAAGGACCAGGAAGGCTCAAAACTGTAGAGGAACACGATGTTCAGTGGGGCTGAGCAAATGACACTGCTTTTGCTCTTAGCCCTTGTATGCCTTGAATAACCTTGTGTGTTCAAGGATTTCCCAAAGTGGGACCCTTGTGCTTTCTCTCATGCTCTTTAGTCTAGGTGTATTCAGGATGTCATATAGGTGAGAGGCTGTGGTAAATTTTGGAAGGTATAGGGCTTTCTACAGGGTAGCAGTATTCCAGTCTATAATGTGTAAGGGTAAGATGTTGAACTACATTTTCAGTTGGATGATTAGCTAACACTTTACTGTTGCAAAATAAATGGCCATAAAGATTAAGTTTTCACATTTCTAATGAAATAAATTGGGGTTTTTTTGATGACTAAGTTTTTTAATTCCTTCCTGCCCAAAGTTTGAGGAAAACAGCTATTATCACCCATGTTTTCAAAATTTTATTCAGCTTTTTAGCTTATTAATTTTTAATCCTAATAAAATGGCTTTGTTTATGAAAGAAAAGAAATACTTAGAATGTTGAAATTAGTCTTTAAGTGGAACTGTAGGAATTCACGTTCATAGTTACCTTGCAGTATTCCTTGACAGCAAAACGAAATAACAGGTCCCGTACACTTTTGCTGCCACAGAACACCAGGCAAGGCATCTCTGAGTATTCATGCTTCCAGAGCATGTAATCAAGAATAATTAAGCAAATGTACATGTATTTCACAGAGCTTCAGAAATGAGACATGTGACTTTAAAATACGTGCCCTGGAAGTAGGATGGACGCAATTAGCACTTCAGTCTTCCACCACACAAGTATTGACCAGTTAAGAGAGAAGGATTTCTTGGCAAGGTGTCTTGTGAAGAAAATAAAATTAAGCTTTCCTACTACTAGTAAAATGCTACTACTTTCATAGTTAAGGAATGAATACTGCTGTATAAATGTAAAATATATTTAGAAAACAAGCTTCTGAATAAATAACAGCAAACTTGAATAAATTGTACTGCAGACCAGGGCTTGTTTTCTCATGTACTCTCGGCTTTAAAGATAGCTTGGTGGTGTGGAAGTAAATCTGTTCTGCATATATCTAGATCAGAGACTGCAAACTGCTTTGCTCACACCAAAAGGCACAAAATGCAAGATCCGTGTGGGCTTGTGGAAATAACATATGGTCACCTGCTTCGGTGGGCTGTCCAGGAGGGAACTGCAGGGTGGCTGTAAGCACACAAACTACAGTGACCACAAGTATCTGTGATCTGTAGTTGCAACCTGGGAACATCAAATGGGGGTGCAGTCAATGCACCTTAAAGTTTCATTCCAGTCTAGATGGAGGACCTTCAGGAAAATAGCCTACAAAAAAAGTCGAGATAGGGCACCAGTGAAAGACTATGAGCTGACCTGCCTTTCAAAGGGAAGCAGAGTTGGTTTTGCTCTTCTCCCAGTAGTCCCAGTCTTCCAAGCTGTGCCATGCTTCTTCCAACTGAAAAGGCACCAATGTCCATAGTGAGACTTCCCAAGCTTAGGCAAGGAGGCAGGTCATTGCTTCTATGAGCTCTTCCTCTTCTGTGTGGTTTTGGGGGAGCAGGAGCCTTGGACTCTTACCAGCAGGTCATAGGCAGCTCTTGGAGTTGGTGCTTGTGAAATGTGAAGGGATGCAGTGATCTTACCCTGTGCATCTGGGAATAATGTCAAAAGCTTTTGCAGGCTCTTGGGGTGTGGGACAGGACCTCAAAGTCTGAGCACTAAAATATTCTGCAGTCTGTTTTTTTTCCTGTGGGTGTTTGTTTTTGGTGAGGGTATTTTTCTTTTGGGTTATTTTTTGAGCGCTTGTCTCAAGTTTTTGTAGCTTGTGGTTGTCAATACTGAAACAGCTGTCTCTCCTTCTATCCCACTTTGCCCCAGAGTTGAGTCACAGTTCTTTGCTGTTGTAGGAAAAATATACATCTGTACCAAGGTATCTGTGGAAACATTTGAAGATTGCTTTTTTTTTTAATTTTAGTGATTACGGCTGGCAAATAAATGCAATAAGAGAGCTTTTCTTCAAAAATTCTTTCCATTCAAAAGTGTATTGCATTGGAAAGTGTATTGCAAAAATACTGTTGTGCTTAGCTCTCTCCCAGCCCATTAGGTACCAAATACAGGGCCAAATCAAAAAGTTTGTGCATAATTAGTACCATTTTTCCTAGGATAACCTTTTTTTAAGATAGTCTGTTTTGGCATTTAGGTTTACATGTGAAAATAGCTGAGGAGTCCAATATTTTAGAGTGGAAATTTAAATAAAACCAGCTTATAGAAACAGCTGATGCCAGATATTTTATTGAAAAACATTTAATTTTATTAACATTGAAGCTCCTTAGTAGCTGTGTTTGCACTCTGCCCTCCTCATCGATGACGAGGCTATAAGCTAAGTGAGCAGCTCTTCAGGCTTGGAAACGTTCCTCCTCAATTTGCAAGGAGTAAACAGATCGTCTGCAGGGCTTCAGATTGGGCTGCCTGAAAGCGCTGTAGGACTGCTCCAAATTCAACTCCTGTTGTGAACAAAAGTACCAATTTGAGGATCCAAACCTCAAACACCACCATCACTGGGATCCACCCACTCTCTGCTGGTGCAGCTTGCAAATGGATGTAGAGTTGCAGTGTAATTGCCCAGAGCGTGCAGGAACCTGAATGAGTTGATGTTGGGTAATTAGTAAAGTGTGAACTTGCTACACTTCCTGTTCCAGAGCAAATCATATGCATGCTCCTTCTCTATGGTAAACAGGAAGAAGATTTGTATAGGCAAGCTCACACTCTGTTTATCCCATGGGAATTCCTCTGTCTTTGGGCTTGGTGTGTGCAGGTGTGTGTGTCTGTTTTACCACTGACTAAAGTAAGTTAATAACCTGCTTCTGATAAAAATAGGTGTCTCTAATTTAACCTCCGGTTGTGAACTAACAGCTTAAACCACTGCAAATCTGAGTAGCAGAGGATCTCTAGTAATGAAACCATGAAAACCAGTGACTTCTGCCAGGGTTAAGACCATAGCAGTACAGCAAAACAGTAATTTATTTCACATTTACCACTCAGTAATTGAGCTCAGTAGCAAAACCATTCATGGCACAGCAATCAATGCAAAGCCTATTTATAAAGTCGAATTAATATGCAGAAATAAGTGGCCTGAGGGCAAAGTGTTATATATAAGAACTTGTATGTCAAGTCAAGAAGAAGCCCTTGCCACATATGATGCTGATTAAAAAATTCCAAAAAGCAGAGAGACCCAAAGAAGCATGTTGATCAATGCTATGAATTTATTTTTACGTACTTATACTTACATGTGCACATGCATGCCCTACTGCAAAGTAGGACAATTTTAAAATAGTTCTTGCTGAGTCTGATTAAACTGGTCATGGCCTGAGAAAGAGTGTAATTAGCCAATTAGGCCAGTAGGACACGGCTTCGAAATGTGTTCTGTGTCACTTTGGGAAATCTATTCTTCAGGTTGTTACCTTTTTAGTATCATCAATTATTTTGGAAAATCATGAAAGGATTTTTTTTTCCTCAAGGTATTAGAGAATGATTTTGAGTAGAAGGGTGAAGTTAATGAAAATTACTAACACCATTTTTTTCCAAACTATTTAAGTCAGATTTTTGATTATTTTCATAATGAAAAAAAAATCAGAGCTCTTTTTTCATTCTATGAGTCAGAGTCAAGTAAGGTAGCAAAGGTCTTTATGTGAATGAAGTGATTTTGCAGGTGCCCTTTGCTTTTGCTCTGTGCCTGCAGAATTCTTCTCATGAGCTCAGTCTGGTGCTTTGTTCTCCTGGAACCAAAACTGTGGGTCCTACAGCGTGGTTGAAAGCACCAGAGGAATCCTTTAGCTGGAGAGGTAGAAGCATCGAGTGACCCAGTTGGGGAGATGAATTTATTTTACTTTCCTTCTTGCCCCTTTGGCCTGCAGGTTCTCTGTTGATCTTTCTGCTGTTTTTTGTTTGTTTTTTAAAAAAATTGGATGTTTCAAGGCATCTATGTTTCCAAGTTTATAAATGAAAAGGCTTTACATGAACTTCAAAGTGCAGATCATGGCAAAACCACAAGATTGGAAGTTACCTAGTATAAAGATGCCTGGGAGAAATGTGTACGTAGAGTTTGAGAGCTACCAACAGAAGTGGGAAATATTTAACCTAAAAATTGGAAAGGATTGCTCAAATGATGTCATCTCTGCAGAAGAATGTGATGCAAGGTTGACAAGAAGTGAGGAAACAAACCTTCTGGTTTTGTTTTACCCAGAAGCAATATTACTGTTAAAATAGCACTTCTCACGCAAATCTCTTCACCATTTGTCAACTCATAAAGTTTGTGTTTTCTTAATGCAAAAATATAAGGTGGAGGTTTAACCGACCATGCCATCAGTGTTTCACAAAATGACAGGATAAACCTCCTGTTGAAGACAATTTTATATGGGTTGGGCTTTTGAAGTGAGAAGGGACACAGCTTTGATCACGATCAAGGACAGCTCTTGTAAAGTCGTCGCCGACCGTGAAGGCAGCAGTCAGCCCTCAAATATTTTAGGGGCTGTTAGAAATTTATTCTTTTAATGTGTGGAAATTGAGCCATTGACAACTAAGAAATAACCAGTGTGATGATTCAGAAAGTAAGGGAAGGGAGTGGGGAAGGGATTCTCGTTTTCCAACTTCTGGTGTTTGCTTGCACAGAAACTGCTAAAAAGGACAAATGGAACAAATGTTCCCCCATTTAAACTTGCTGCATTTCACAGTGTGTGAAAGTGATTCATTGTCTCTTGGCAAAAGTCATTGCCTTGTGGTGAGTTACACAGAATGCTTTACCCAGACCTTTACCGACATATACTCAGAATACATTAGTAATAAATAATTAGGTGCTATTAATGTGGCTCATGAGGCATACTTTGTGAATCCCTTGAATGTTTTACTTAAACCTTCTGAGCTTCTGATTTTCTTCCCCCTACTCCTTCCATCCTATTTAATTTCCATTTAAAAAGGGGAAGAGAAAAAGATGAAAACTTTGCATTGTGAATGTTGCACTTGGGAAAAGTAGTTGGATGTAAAAACCCAGCACCTTTTAGTGATGGTCTGTATGTAGACTTTATTTGCAGGCTTACATGGGCGAGGCTGTGTCAGCCACAGTGCCTTTCCTTTCCTTGGCATTGGCATGTAAGTTTTTGCATGGTATACTGGTTATTAGTAGGGAATGAGGCAGTTAATTGTTAAATTATTTTTAGCAAACACAGAAATAATATTGGAATAATCTGCAGAGGAAAAAAGCATGTACAAGCCTCAGCATAATTTGTTCCTTTGCATACTGCTGCTTACATTATTAATCTGCAAGATTTTGCCTGCCCAGTTTTTGTTTAGGGAATATGCCATTGGGATGATTTCTACCTGGATTAGTGAAACTTTAATTATTTCTATTAATGAAGAGTGAACAGGCATCTGAATAGTCGCCATCCATTTGCTTATTTTTATCCAACCTTGTAAAATGGTTGTTACTTCAGTAAATATGTTATGGTTCAGGAATGCTCTGAAAACCACTATGTTAAGTGATTAGATGACTTGCAAGTGTATTGCAAGAACAGGATGCAGACACATTCTGACTTCACACTAAGTTTTTAGATGGAAAAACTGAGGTAAGAAAGTCCACTGACTTCATTTAAAGATGAGTGTGTGTGTGTTTGCCTCCAACTGCCTGTCATGCACCAGAAGGGGTTACTAGTTCTGTCATCCATTTGAATTGTATTGGAGGTGAATCTTACGATTTTAAAAAGCTTTTCTGAAATGTATTTTATTTCCTGAGCTTCTTTGTTTCTGTTATTCAATAACATGAACTTGAACATGACAGTTGGATTGCTGGATGATGATCTCTGAAGAACTTCAAAAAGGTTACTTGTTTGGATAAGATTTTCGGATGACTTTTGGGGAGATTCTTAATGCCTTTATCCATGCACGTGTGTGCTCTCACTCTCAAAAAAAAATCCCCTTGGCTTTTATACAACATTTTTTAAAGTGTCAGATGTATTTTTTTTTTGCATCTCTTGAGTCTGCAGTTGAATGGAGAAACATATCATATTGAAACTGCAGTCACACTGTATCTTAACAGATTTGAAATCAAAGCCTAGTATTTATGCTGTCTGATTAATAGCAGGTTAAGAAACACTCTGCTTATTGTGTGTGCGCTGGCTTGCAGATCTTTTTCAGGGAAAACCTGATAGACTCAAGTGTTTGAACTCTGGCAAAAATTACATCCCTTATGCATTCAACAAGAAATAGTTTGTTTTCCACTGCTGATGTGGAGTGCCTTACCCTGTGGAGTGACGGACTGGGAGGCAATATCCTATCACAGAAGCATTTTCCACTCCCTGAAAGGTGTGTGCAAGTCAAGGTGGAATTGCATAGGGGCTGAAATGAAAATGTGAAAGCCAGTTGCAAAAATATTGCACTTCAGTGCATGTCTGTTTCCATACATTTGCTTCTGGTGGCATGCTTTTGTCCAGGCTAACTCTCATGGGAGTCGATGGCTTCTTCTCGAGCTTAAGGCTTGTTGTTGGATGCTGTTCTTATTAAGCTACTGCTCTTGAAAAACATGGGTGTGATTATTGGAGAAGGTTGATGGTCCACCAAGAAGCGTAAGTGCTATGAGAGGCTGTAACAAAATGTGAAGTGTGTATTGGGCATGTGTGTTTTGAAAGGTTTCCATGAAGAGCAGCATCTGTGTTAGCTAGGTTTTCATAATGGTTAGGTTATTACATTAGGCAGAAATAGATGCAGAATTGTTGTAGGGTATGTTGTCGAGTTAGGCTGGTTTTAAGTGCTGGCCAAGTCTGAAAAGATTTTCATTGTTACTAAGTTGAGTTTAATTTTCATCCAGCCTATGTTCTCTTTGGGATATCCAGACAACAGCCCGTGGTATTAGTGTAGCTTGATTCAGTAACTCATTGCCTTTGCCTTTCTAGTGGTTGTGAAGGATGATGAAAATGTCATCTGGTTATTTCAAGAGGTGATTGGGCAGGGTATACTGATGCCTGGCAGACTTGATACCAGCTGCTTCAACCTTGCTGTGAGCAATTTACTCATATTGAACCTTGTAACAGTATGAAAGACTGTCTATGGAATGGGGTTTGAAGGTGGGGGGGGTGTCAAACCTTCCTGTGTAATAACAATTTAAACTAATAAAAATGCAAGGTACCTAAAGTGTTTGCCAGTATCTGATTTGACGTTTTCTCTAATATGGTGAAACTGGAGAGGGTAAGCCTTTCTCTAACATGAAGGTTTTTATGTAGTGTTTCACAAGTTACGTACGGGCTACAGGCATGAGCTGGTTGCTCTTGACAGCGCTTCTCTGAAGCAGGGTGAGGAAGAGTAGATATGAGGAGGAGGAATGTAAGCTGTGCTGTTAGCCTGGTGTAGCAGAGCAGTGGGAATAAGGAGGTCCATGCTCTGGATCTCTAGACTTGGAATCCCTTTGCTGCTGTCACCAGTTTAAAATGAAACTTTTAGAATTTGTTTTCCATCGTGTCCACGCTGCCTTGCCAGAGGCTCAGCTGGGATCCAAAATCTCTTAGTTCAAAAAACCATAACAAAATCCCCCTGAGAAGATGTCTCACTCTGAAAGTCCAGTCACCAGTGTGGTTGGCTTAGTGGTATAATCTGAATTATAGATCATAGCGATGGGGTATTTCACTTATTTGCTATGTACCCACATAAATGTGTGTAGCACTTCATGGAAGATTCAGATCCAAGTTTGCTGTTATGGGATTAAGTTTTCTTACGTTCTTTTGTGGTTTACCTACATTGATTGAAAGGATCCAAGCTGTTTGTGAGCTAAAACTGTTGCTTCTAACAACACCAGTCTGCTTGTAACAACCTTGCTCTATTTCAGGCATCTGTGCTACAGGATTTTGATTTTTTTTTTTTTAATTCTTATTATGAAGCAATACTAAGATTGCTTGGCAGCCAACTATGTTGCTAGAGAGTGGTAAAATACCTGCAGTTGATCTGCCTTTGTGCTATAGACCTGTGGCTTTTTCTATGGTTGTAGAAAGTACCATGTAGAAAGTGAAACAGGAGGAACCTGAAAGTTTGCAGCATGACCTGTTCTTGTAGAATTAATGCATGAGATCCAATGATCTTGTTGAGATAGTAAATAATCATTAAGAAAGCTTGGAAAGGAATGTTCTACTTCAGTTTTAAATTATAAAATGTGTTTTCAGACCAGCGAGATTGTTTTAAAAGAAACTAAATTTATTGAATTGTAATATCTAGCAGAATAGTTGTCTGTCCTGGAAGAAAATTTTGTCAGAAAATAAAAATTTGAAATAGAAAGTGGATGCTAGTCAATGCATTCTCATATACAAAGATGAACTTTAAGAGGGAAGTGTCTGTGGTCTTCTTGCTAATACTGGCAATGAATTGTAACTGGGTATTTACATAAAAATCCTGGTTTTGATGCCGGCAACTCTTTGGTATAGATCTGAGGAGGGATGTCAGGTCCTAATAAAATAAGGTCCTTTGAAAATTCATTTTGGTTCCCTTGAAACAGTAAGAGGCAAACTGTGGTGGAGTTTTGGGGAATTTGGCTGTTTTTTTTTCTTTTTGTTTCTGTTTGGTTTTTGGTGGTGGTGGGTTTTTTCCTTTTTTTTTTTTTTTTTTACTTTCTTTGTTGTTTTTCCCTAATGCAACAGTCTCAGTATTTCTATTCTGGTGAAGCAATTGCTAGGCTCAAACCTAGGCTTTACTTTGGAACAAATAATTATTTAAGACAGCCGGTCTAGGAACTGTTTTCAAAATGTCAGCTAAGTTAAGTTTTGGAAATAGATAATTGAGTGCAACTATTTGTAAACTAGTACATAAACAATGAAAAAATTAAGTTTATATACTCCAGGTGATGTTCACCCAGTGAACTTGTGGTATATGTTTGTTTACGTTGACTTATTAGAGAAGTAGAATATAGAAAACATTCTGTATCTTGGTAACTCCAAAGACAAGAAGTTAAACTTGCAGAGATAATGATTCTGATACCAACAAAAGTGTCAAAAGAATGTTTTAGAACAATATGTGAAATTTACCAACTCTAATGCTGCTAAATTGCAGCTATTAAATTAAGTCTAGGAAGTACTTCTTGACTTTTTTTTTAATAAATACTAGCCATTTGCACTCATCAGAAGTTTTTTTCTTTTTTAAAGGTCATATCAAGAAAACTGCAAGTCAACAGTTAAGAGTAGTTTTACAGGCTTAGTTACATGCCTACGGTTTGTTTTTAATAAATGAAGCTTGTTTGAAATAACTTTCCTTAGTATATGTTTGAACTCTTTTTGTTTTTAACACAAATGCCCTATCTGTCCCCCAGTATCTTCTTCCCCCTCCAGCCTTTTGTTGCCCCTTTTTTGGTGTTTATTATTTTAAGATGTTTGCCACTAAATCGGTGTGTGTGAAGTTGTGGACTAAACAATTTTGGTAAGTGATCTTCCTTTCACAAAAACATTATTTGTGCTGCGTGGTAGTCAAGAGCATTCAGCAGTGAATTGCATGATTTTGGGGGTTTTTAATGTTACTAGTCTTGTCATAATTAGCTTCTGTGGAGGAAATCTATTATATCTAAAAAGCCATTAAATGCCTCTATAGTGAGTTTTCATCTTTTTAATTTCTGGTGTTTGAATCCTGTTGATTTTTTGATGCACTGGAAAAGTTGGCAATGTGACCAATGGGAGAAAATAATCAGTATTTTTTCATTTGTGTGTGAGAATTTTCTATGTTATGAGGGATATAGTCGGGACAGTATTGTAGAGCAGAACTTGTAGAAGAGAGCTTGCTCTAAATTTTAAAGGCTTTTTGTAGGAAGGTGAAGTAGTGGGTGAAGTAGCACCACTGTTGAAGCTTGATACCAAAATAATAAATTGTTTATATTGAGGAACATAGTGCATAGTGCATTAGACTATTTGGAAAGGAGGGAAAAGCTGTATTAAATTGTAAGGAGCCTGAATCACAACCCACCTTGTAATGGTGTTGATTTCTTAGGTCCTTGTCTTCCTTTACTGTTTCTGTTGGCTGAGCATGATTTGCTGTCCCGTTCTTCCAGCAGAGCACCACAGACCTGTATTTTCAGTGGAGAGCTGGTGAACACAGCGTACATTTTACTCGACAGACTGCTGAAGCACTAAAAAATTCCATGATGATAATGCCTGTTATATGTTACTTTAAGACGTTAACAATTGCATGTAGTTGATTGATTTTTCAAGATGTGAGAAATAATATGACTGATTAGGTAGGTTTCCTTTTTTTTTCTAGCTTAAGCAAAAGTGATCTGGGTTATCCCTTTACAGTTACTGTTCTGAGATAACAAACTACTACATTTTTTCATTTTCTGATTTTGTTGTCTTGGACGATTAGTATTTGTCAGGAGCATCCAAAATTCAGAGATCTGACTGATTAGGACCCTGAAATTTATGTTGAGGTAAAATAAAGGCAAATAGAAGGCTGGAATAGGTTAAGAAGCTGAATGGTGGACCTTTGATGTTAGGGGAGCTCAGTTTTTGATCCTAGAGGATTTAAAATGATCCTTCAAGCAGCCAGTGGAGTTAAATTAAAATGTGAACTATACAGAGTAGGGACTGTTTTTTGGGAACATGTGGAAACAAAACTTCCAGCTTTCCGAATAGCACTTCTAACTTCTGCTGTGTGAATAGTCACTCCAGAGAAAAGGCAAAGCCATCCAAAGGAATCGAATCCAGTTGACAACATCACCAAAAGTGACTGTCAGTAGTGTGGACAGCCCTATAGCATGTACATGGAAACTAGATTCTGGATGTCGTATGCCTATCTGGCAGTTCGGCTTCAAACTTTGTTACCACAAAACTGCTTCACAGAAACAGAAAGAGGGGTCTTCCAGAGGCAGGATTAATTCTAACACTTCCATTGGTGTAAATAATAGATCAAATTCTCTCCCTTGTCCAGCTGAGGAGGGGAGTGATAGAGCAGCTTTGGGTGGGCACCTGGCATCCAGCCAGGGTCAACCCATCACCAGTGGATTTGACCAACCCAGTGGTAGATTGCAAATGGGAATTATGGGTAGTTTGGAGCAAGGATGGCGATGGTTTGTGTAGTTGAATTTCAGCAGAATAGCCATATCTCGTGGAGGCTGAAAGTTTGGAGTAAGATCCTCCACTCTATATCGCACACCAGTACCTAAAAAGTCAAGTATTGGATGTAGTATCTGACTTTTCCAAATCCATCTGTGTATGGATTTACAGGTTGCAGAACACTGGTCTTTTTCCTTCCTGATCTCTCTACAAGGACTTCAGCTTTTTACTTATTCCATATGTTTTTATGCTTTTCTGAGTACATTCCAGGATGGATTCTATCCTTAATGTTCTCTCTGTGATACCAGGGATTGGAAGTTAGTCTGCTGCTCGACAGTAATCTGTGAAACTGAAAGAGATGAGTTTTATATTATTGGATTAGCTGATTTTCCAAGTGAAGTCTTGGAGAGATAAAAACAAAACACCGGCTACTCTTTTTTTATACTACTTAGCTATTCAGGGGGAGGGGAAAGAATGCCAACAGTGTTTCTTCTGACTGAAAGATCTCAAACTCCTATCTTCACACTTGCACAGTGTAAGCATTGCTACTGTTAACTAAATGAATAAAGGTATGTCAATAACATCTCTGTAAGAAAATAATTTTCAATTAGAAACCTGTCAACTGTATAAGATCTCATGGCACATACTAGGAAATGCAGCTTCCCGTTGAGGGGAATTAAGTGCTCACTGCCGTAAAGTAGCAGGCTACCAATGCCACTGTCTTAATGGAAGGTAAGTAAGTGGTTTAGAATAATAGAATAATTAAGTTTGTAAAGACCTTCAAGATCATAAAGTCCAACTGTCAGCCCTACAACCCCGTGACCACTAAACCGTTGCCCGAAGCACCACGTCGTCTTGTTTTGTGAACACCTCCAGGAGCAGTGCCTGGAGCTTGGTCCCCAAGCAAACCAAGTGGGGGAAAAAGCTGAAAAAATAAGCCAACAGACTCATGAAATAGTCCTATTGACCTGAGAAATGGAAGCTTAGTGGCTTACTGGATTCTTGGCTGGGCATATTTTTGAGGTGCCTGTAATTCAAAGTACTCGGGGCTTCCTGACCTTTTGTTCTAGTCTTTGCTTTCTGGAACCTTATTTCCCATAGTACTCTGGTCTTCATTTTTATTCTTCTTCTCCTTTCTTGGTGGAATAAGCAGATGGATCACAAACCACCAAGGGGTTTCAGCTGCTCCCACAGAAAATGTCTTACATGGAGGTACTACATAACGACTTACAAGTTTTTCGTTGCTTGTTTGTTTGGCTGGATTTCTTTCCATATTTGTTTATTTCTCAGCCTCAGAGCAAGATCTGAAAATGGATATCCTTTTTTTTTTTTTCCTGCTTCCTGTTCTTTGGCAGTTGTCAGAGGTCTTTGCAGGCAGCTTTGTCCAGCTCAGACTGCAGTAGGATTTTACTCTTTCCTAGTCAGCCTGGCTGTGGAGCCCAAGGATTTTGCACTTGCTTTGATACTCATTTATATGCACTGACTCTTCTATACCATTATTATGTTGTTTTTCCTGATGTCCCTATGCTGTAGGAGGATGTCTAGCTGATGCTTATCTAAAAGTTTTAAGCCCCCCTTTTCTTTCCTCCATTCTGTGGTCTCAGAAGAGTAAAAATATAGTCATGCAATGGTCAGAGAATAAAAATCTGATGGAGAACACAGAGTGGAAGGCATACCCTTGGGTGATGCAGGCTAGCAGGGCTTGCAGAACCAAGGGTGAATCTACTGGTGTTCCTTGCTCAGTGAAAGACTGAGTAGAAATGCCTCAACACTCCCCTCATGCTGAAGTGCTGGCTGGTCATGAGCGAGTTGGCTGTTTGCTCCCATGGCCTGTGGGCAGCCTGCAGAGCCACTGGCCACCTGTGAGGCTGCAGCAGGCAGAGACTGACTGTGCTTTCCTTTCAGTAGCAAATACATTCTGCTTTTTTCTACTTGAAATCCCTCCCTGTAGGTCAATAATACTTTATTTTTTTGGGGGGGGGGCAGGGGGGGAAGGAGCAAATTTGCATTTGGAGACTTTTTTAGCTAGAAGCCTTTGTTGCTACATGTCATCTCTTTACTTTTGAAGACATGATCTTCTGGTCAAGTATTTGATGCAGAGAGGAAAATAGCATTCTCAGTTACTTAAAAGATTTTACTGCAGATTGTCTTCTGAAAAATTAATATCAAACAGCTGTTTATTTCTGCCCTCACGCTTGCTATTTTTTAATTTATACACCCCTTAAAATCACTTGTGTAGATCTCCTGTGATGAATGTACAGTGCTTAAGAACAGCAATGTGTAAGGGCTCAACAAGATCTGAGTCCTAAAAGAGGGAGGAGATGGACAGCTACCGAGGTCCCTGGTTTGCAGACACGGGATGTAGGGTGTAGGGAAACTAAGTTCACATCCTCAAAGTAGTTGACGTTTGGATTTTGATGTGGCCCATTGACACCTCTGTGGCCTGGCCTTACTTGCTGACAACTGTGCAGGCAAACTGTGGCAAGAGGGAAATTGAAAATGGGTCCTTCTTTGTCCCAGATGGAGACCCTAATTCCGGAGCTGTGCCTCTTTTGTTTCCATAGGAGGGATTTTTTTCCTTTTGTCTCAAGCACTAATGGAGGGCAGGAGGTTTAAAAAGCTTTTGTTTTATTGTCTTGCAAAGAATTACAGTGTACCCTAGTAAGGATAGAACAGATCTCGTGTAAGTGAGGTGATACATCAATAAGAGATGCTAGTATTGATATTTTAAATTTGGTACCCTGACAAAGATTCCTCACTACCTTTGCATATTAAGTATTCCTGAAGAGTCCTGGTACCCCTGTGGGAAGGGGCAGCTGCTAAAAATCTGCAGGATATAAGCACAGGCAAAGATTGTGCCCAGCCGAAATGGCAGGAGGAGTTTAGGTGGGCTGAGAAACAGTTCAAAACCTGGAACTGCTCCAGGAAACTTTGAAATCCAGACTGCAGGCAGTTATGGTGGATAGACTAGAATTTTGCAGCTTCGTGCTTCAAAAGTATTAAGAGAAGGTTCACACTTTACCCACTTTATCCTAATGATGTTCAAGCAGACCCCTTAAAGAGCAATTTCATTTAAAGTTGGATTTTTGAAAATTATTTTTTATTATTTTGTTTACTTTATAAAGAGAGGTCACCATTCTGAAACTGTCCTCTATTAACAGATAACATAGTTGCATGTTAATAACTTTTTTCAGTTTCTTAATGTGTTTTTTTTTTTTTTTTCCTATGTTATTCTGGGAGCAGTATTTTTCTGAGAATATCTGTCACCGCTTCAGTAACCTGCCTTCCCCTGCAAATATTTTTGGGAAATGGTATAAAACATGCTCAAACATGAGCCACTTATCCAGTATCTGCATCTTTAGTTTCAGAGAAAAGAGGGAGAATATGCTGCTGTAGAAATGGAGGAGAAATTTTGCTTTCTTTTACTTTCCTAACCGCTGTCAAGTGAGCAGGTTTGGGTGCAGAGGCAAGGTTATAGCTACATCCTCATGGTGGGTAGCGGGTGGAGCATCTAGAAATCAAGAACAGTGGTCTTGTCCAGATGGAAAAGATGCATCTAATACTGCTTTGTCTGAAAAATAAATGAGAAATATAACAGCTACTTAAAATGAAGTGATCTTATTTAAGTCCAGGATGAAACTGAGACAGTGCCAGTGAGGAGAACTCTATTTTTCCCCATTTGTTGAAAAACAGATCTTTGTGCTTTCAAGACCCATTAGGCTACATGAGCAGATCTGTGAAAGTGTAAGCAACGTCTTGTTTGACCTTGCATTTTATGTTCATGCTTAGCTATGCCTAGCTTTAAAATAGTTCTGTGAAAATTTAAGTGTGCAGTCATCACTTGGTACTTCTCTAATACGGATGTCTAGAGAGTCATTGTGGTGTGTTGACCTTGGCCAGTTGTCAGTTAGTTGCCTACCCAGCTGCTCCCTCTCTCCCTGTCCTCAAGAGAAGGTAGGGAAAATAAGACAAAAAAAACCCCTTATTGATTGAGATAAAGATGGGGAGGTCACTTACCAGTTACTGTCCTTAAATTAAAATAGGGTTGGATTGTGAGAAGCAAAGATAAAACCCACAACTCCCCCCCCACTTTTTTCCTAGGCTCAACTTCCCTCCTTCATTCCAAACTCCTCTATCTCCTCCTTACACCTTTATGTATTTTTCTTCTCTTTTTGTTTTAGGAGGGGCAAGAAGCACAGTATAATTCTGAGGACCCAGCTATCAGTGAGAGTTCATGCCTGCATTGGTAAGTAAAAATCCACATGCCTGAAAAAGAAAATGAATAAAAAAAATCAACCTGAGAAGCAAATCTAGGGACTACGAATCGGGCTTGCTGCATTCTGAGCTAAGGATAATGGCTAATAAATTGATGTATTTGTTGTTTGTTGTGCAGTAAAATTAGATTATAGTAGTTACATTGCCCTTAAAGTATGTTAAACAGCACAAGGAAGTACAGCATTTGACAGTGAAGTGTGATGGTTCAGGATGCTTTAGAGAATCTTATCTGTCTTGCCACAGCCTTTGTGTGTGCCTGAAGAAGACTGTGTTCTGAACTGCGTAGGGGATCTGAAGACTTGTTGGCTGATAGCTAACTACTGCATTTTAATAGCATGTAATGTTTATTACTTCACATCTTGCAGATCTTGGTCACATATTTGTCATTATCCCAGTGCCAGTTTCTTGAAAATCCTGGTTAAGACAATACTGTCATGAGGAAAAGTCTAATGCAAGTCATAATGTGTGTGTCGTAAGAGCTTTAAGGTTGCATAAACAGAGGCTGATGTGCTGTGACGGTGTTAATATGTTGTCTACAGTTCTGCAGAGCAGCACGTTCACCGAGTGCTAGTGGTGAAGCTAATGCTCATGTTCTGGTGTTATTATGATGTTATGGATGGCTTGTTAAAAAAAATTTAAAAAATCCTATATGTATGTGCTGCAGTTGCCTCTTTTGTTTTCAACTTCTCCATAGTGGATTCAACACCCTAATGTGTTTAGCTCATAGTTGGTCTTGCTTCAAGAGATCATAGCTCAAACATTGGAATATAGATACAGTAGAGATACTTTCCTTAAAAGGCGGAGGAGAAAGTCTAAGTTTTCTATTATTCTCAGAGCGCTCCTGCTGTCAGAGGATTCAGGCTTTAAATACAACCAAACTTCTTTGCACTGCTTCTTTCCCCTGCCCCCAGGATGTGTTATGAAACGGCCTTTCTGGGAATTAGAACTGAGCATAAGCAACCTACAGAATTCCTTGAATACCTCCCATTGAGACTGATCTCTGTGCTGCCTCACACAGGAACAGATTCTTCTCCGCTACCGTTGAGTTGAAGTACAGTAGAGCAAGCCTATGCATTAAGTATTAGAGGAGAAACAGAGATGCTGCAAAGCCTATGCTGATTTTATAAATGTGAACAAAATTAAGAACAGCTTGGAGAAGCATGTTCTTGTTAGGTCTGGGAATATCTTTGGCAAAACAGACCAGTGCAGTAAGAGAAGATTTCATGTTTCCTGGATTTAGGTTTTATAAAAACAATTTTCATGTAAAAAATTCTGCCCAGAGTGGAGCCATCAAGGAATTGGAGCATGCCAGGTTCTGCGCTTCCACGTGTGGTTGCTTTGATGTTATCTGTTTGCATTCAAGCTGGCTGTGGGCAATTAGGCATGTTACTGTGCATGTATTTTAACTGTTCCTGTATGCAAGTGCGTTCCTTTGTCAGGTGCTGTTACTCTCTGGCAGTGAGGATGCATTCAGTGGTGACTACAGAGGAAGCCAGGCTGCAAAACTTGAGTCCAGATTTCAGACTCCTAGAGCAGAGGTGTGTTTGGATATGGGCTTTTGGCTTGGTTTGTTATAGGCAGAAAAGCCAAATGCAAGATCTGGTTCTAATTTCCAACCCCCTCTGCTGAAGTTCAGATTTTTAGGGTAAGTGCTTGTTTCAGCCTGTAGCTTGATGTAGTGTAGTTTCTTTTCTCTTTTTTTTTTTTTCATTTCTACATATCAAATGTATCTCACTTTTGGGATGCGATAGTTTGAGTCAGGGACTCTCTGCGGTTCTTAGTACTGGCCTCATTTGGTGACCTATGCCTGGCAGGTAAACTTGTCATGGAATAGATGGATTGTTTCACTGGCACAGTGGGTACTTTACTTCATCTTGTGCATACTTCACATCAGCTGCCTGGTAATGTCTTTTATGAACTATAAGCATTAGGTTTTGAGGTTAAAAGATGTGTTGCAGGTTTGGCGCAGAAGCTAGAGCAATTTGAGATGGTGTTACGTGGAATAAAACTGTCTTGCTTTGTCTATTTTCTTTGTCTTCACAATATCCTTGGAAAGCATTGTGTGGTTATCAGTGTTATGGACTCTGCAAAGTCCTTCATAGATATGTAGGACTGGTTTATGAGAAGATGTGGCTTGTTCTGTAGTGCCCTTACTGCAGAGCTTGCTATTTTCCTTCCATTCAAATTTTTACCTTGCTCTGAAGAGCTGAGAGGTGTAAAAAAAAATAATTTTCCTGTCATAAGATCTCCCATTTGGAAGTGGAATGAATATTTTTTTTTTCTTCTTCCTAATGTGTACTTTTAAATTGTGGGAAATACACAAGTGTTTATCTTCAGATGTCTAGATAAAGGTTTCTGTCCTTAGGGACTTATAACTCTGGAGAATTCATTGTGCTTTAACGTCAGAGGATGGATTGACTAAAGGCCAGTATTTTATGAGACTAGGAAGCTTTAGCAAGTTCCATGTCAAGTGGGGTGGTTTGGTTTTTTTTTTTTTTGCTTTTAAGCAGGACAGGGAAGGAATAAAGCTTAAGAACTTGAGTGCGGAAGTTGTTAGTGAGTGGTATTTTCTACTCTATTGAATACTAGTCACTCTTAAATATCTCACTCAATTTAATGCATTAACACTTCCCCCAAGCCCCCAAATTTGAGTTGTTGTGATATGTTCAAACTAAGGACTCTCAGCACAGAGGAGCAAATTTTCTATTAGATATTACTCTACTCATTTTCCTGTTTTGGTTTGATGTTGATTAAATTGTTAGGATTAATTAAAACTTAGTTTAAAAAATAAAGTTTAAGTGTTTCTAATGCTAACTGCAATATTTACAGTCTTCTTTTGTAACAAAAGGCTACTGCTGACACCAGAGTTGTTCATACAACATAACTAAATGAAAAAATATAGACATACTTTTGTACTTCTTGATATTAAACAATCTTAGTGGAGGAAGATCAATCCTTAAACCGCATAGTGTAATTTTTTTCCTACAATCTGTCAAATTTTACCTTTTTATTCCAATTAGATTTATTGGGAGTTAAAACCTTATGGGAAAAGTCTTTCTGGTATTTTTGGCAGCCATATGACTGCCTTTGTTAGTATTTAGTTGTGTATTAATGTAATTTTAACTTGTATGTATGTAACAATTACAGGGTTCACCTGAAGCCTTGATAGTCCAATGTAAATGAGAATGAAGAGGAGGGAGAATACCAAGAATACTAGTAACTTTTGCTCCTGAAATTAAATGTAATATTTTATTCAGAGCAGCTCTTTGAAAGTGAAATTTTAAAGATCTTTAAAAGCTTCTCTCTTATTGGAGAGTGACTTGGTTTATTCATGGTATCTTTGCATGCACAGCTCTGTTTGCGACTGCTGCTTCATTTGTCTATTCATTGCTTTCTTGGTAGTTTTCTCACAAAACCTGAGGGAAAGGCACTGTTTATTTACGCTCAGCGTAATACAAGAAGAATGGAAATAATGAAGGTTTAAAAAGTTTTTTGCATTATAAAATTGTGGGTTTGGATGGTGGTAGCTCCTTGTTGTATTTATGCAGTCTTGCTTTTATCTGTCTGTAGGTTAAAAATAATAATTTGAATAGATATTTGTGCGTTTCAAGTTTCATATCTTGAGCCAGCAAGGTCCCTGAACAGTTTACAAGGATATTATTGGATGTGTCTTGCTAAATGTATAAACTAGCTTCGTTATTAGTCATTATAACCATTTTATAATCCTGTTCTGTTGGCTTTTGCACATAGGCAGTTACAGATTTATTGGTGCACTAAGTGATCTACAGCATGACCATCCTTCTGTGAGTGCTCAGCAGGGGTTTATTCCTGAGTATGGGATACAATAGCTGCTGTTTTTAGGCCTTCTGCTTTAACCAGCAGTGTTAGCACCAGTAACCCAGCCTTTTCACTCAGCTCTTTCGGTTGTCTTTTTTATATCCTCTCGCTCTTTATACCTTTTTTGAAGTGTAGCCATAGATACATAGCCTTGAGCTCCTTTTGTGATGTGATACCTGAGGGAGGCTGTAAGCTAGGAGGCTGGTAGAAGCCATCTGTTTTTATTTGTCCTTTAATGGCTGAAGTATGCAGCTAGTCCTTTTTCCCATGAATGGTTTTCCCTTCTGTTATCCATTATGTGGGCTTGTTGCATGTGGTACAGCAGGTATGATTAGGTCCTGCAACCATGTATGCATCTATTGAACTTTCTGGTAGGATCTGTCCCTCCAAGCACTTGAGATGTGAGTTCCCCCCCCAGGGAAACCATAGTGCTTTCTCAAAGACAAAGTCATATCTCAAGTCTAAAACTGTATCTGGCACTTTATTGTAGAGAACTTAAGTTACACTGGCAGAAGTGGGGAGAAAACATGGTTTGTCATTTTATAAATATAGTATCAATGTGTAGAAAAAGCTGTGCAATTCTGGTTCAGAAAACATGTGAACTATGTTGTGTTTAATTCTCTGAGGGCAGAGTTAAGCTTGTGTCTACCACCCATGTTATTGGTGCTGTCTTACTTGAGGTGCTTTTCCCTACAAATGTCATCATCGGATTGGCTCTGTCTGGCATATGTGTGTTTGCAGTGTGCTGAGCACCTGATTCTCAAGCAGAGGACACTGTGAATCTAGTGCATGCTTCAAAACTTTTGTATTTTTTATTTTTTTAAATTAAAAGCTTTAAAATAGGTTTGGTTTCTAGTTTTGTTTGGTTTTTGTGGGGGGGTTTTTTGTCTTGGGTTTTTTTTTGTGTGTGTGTTGGGTTTGTCTTTTTTGGTTTTTGGTAAGAGTTTCTGAACGCACTGAGAGTCTAATTAAAAAGCTTTCTTAAAGGAAGCTTAATTGTGGCACTAAAATCTTTGAGCTCCTTATTTGAGCAAGTAGTGATTGATATGTTCAAATGAAAGTCTTGAGAAAGAGAGGTACTTTGGGTAGTTTGAAGGGCCTTTTACAGTTTTCTGTTCAGTGTTAGGCATTCCTAATAGAAAACATTTTCAGTGTGGGAGAGGAAACATGTGGAGAGCATTAGCAGTTCAGCAAAACGTGCAACCGATTCGGATTTAATTTAAAGGGAACAAAAGAGGTGCCTTGAGAATTTCTCGGAAGCGCTGTGGGTTTGCCGCCTTTGCCCTGATGGTAACAGGAGAGAGAGGTGAGTTGAAATTGCTTTATTGAGTATCTTCTTAGCATAATTGGGACAGAAAAGACAGTGATTAATGGATTTAATGGTGCTAACCGGGATCCTGCATGCATTATGGATTTGTAATCATGACACGCTTCCTATGACTCTTGCTGTAACTTGGGAAAAGTCCTGGCTTAAATGAAGGTAATAAACAACATGTTTATTAGATGTAAACTGACATCACACAAATTGAAAAAATGTGAAAAGGAATGCCAGAGCTTGGGGGGATTTTTTTCAAGGATTAGGCTTTTTTTTTTAATAGAATAATTTTGAGTTCTAGGGAAGATAGTGCATACAGGACTGGGGCCTGCTTCCAGATGTGATTGGAGATATCTGGTTCAGCTCTCTTTCAATTTTAGTGAAACATGAAATAGCTGCAAAGGCTATGATAAAAATACCCTTTTCAGCTTTTTAGGATTATTTTCTGAGAATGTGAAACACAGATGCTCTAAGTAAAATCCCCTGGTTCCCAGATCAGATTGCTTTGTGAAAATCTATCTGTATAAATAACTTGTGGTTTTGCTCTAAAAATGTACATCACTTTAAGATGAAATGTTAGACTTTTGTTGTACCCCTCGTGCATGCTTTTAGTCAGCCTCCTTTGTGAGATGAACTCTGGTACTTCCCCATAACCTGTGATTTACCTTCCGTGATCTCGCTGAGAAACCTCTGGGCCAGTCCTGTAAGATTTCAGAAGGTGTTTGAGATAAAGCAGGGAAATTTCCAATAATTGTCTCTGCATATTACATTTAAGTTATAATCCTTAATATGGGCTTTGCAGCAAGAAGAACCAAGAAGCTGTGGAGCAGATAAAGACTCAGTTAGCAGTTCACTGTTGCTTTAAAGCGCTGGATTCCTGCTTTTAAAGGGGCTTGTTCCAGGTTTGAAAGGACTGCTGTGGAGCATGCTAGTAGGAGGCTTTTCTCATCTTGAGAAGCTTTGTGTTAAAAATGTGAAAGCTTATCTGACTCGACTCACACCAGTAAGTACTGTGGAAATAGAGTGAAGTGTCTTTGAATTGGGTTATCTTTCTGACTTTTTATGTTTTTCTTGATAACTTAGATTTCCATAATTCTGTTTTCTTCCAATGTGTAAAAATTTGCAAGGGAAGACTCTACTTTTGGCTCTTAAAACATAGTGAGATTTAAAACAAATCTTGTTTCTGAACAAACAAAAATCTTCACTTGTCTTCAGTGGCATCTTAAAGGAAGTCATCTCCTTGTAAAGCCAGGAAGGAAAATAAGTAGTATGACACTTGGCTTCCCATCCCCAACAAGAGCCCATTTAGACTTATTTCAGATGTTTTTTAAGTTAATTATAAACAATCACAGTACTGATAATGTGGATTTTTTTTCGTTGTGGTATTCAAATAATGCATACTGTTCTTTCCTTGCCTTCAGCTATCTTGTTCCTCTTTCATTTATATTCTTTTCATCTTTTTCATGTGCAGCTGCTTTTATTTCTGAAGAAATTAAAAAATCCATCCAGTGTCAAGAAAATGTGTACTATAATGCAAAGATACTGCTATGGTGCCTTCAGAAATATTTAGATAAAGTAATCCTCTTGAGCTCAAAACATGCCACACTCAGATGTGGTCATAAAGGTTGGAAGAATCCCACTGCTCACTATCAGGATGCCCCCTCCCTGGAAGTGTTCAAGGAGAGATTGAATGGGATTTTGAGCCACCTGGTCTAGTGGGATGTGTCCCTGTCCATGCCAGGGAGGTTGGAACTCGGTGATCTTTAAGGTCTGTTCCAACGTGAACCATTCTATGATTTTGAGTATGGTTTTTTTTTACTTCTATGAGCTTGAAGTGGACGGCACCAGGGTGTATCAGTTTGGAAAAGGGAGAGAGATATGGCGGGGGGTTGCTTTTGAGTATTTCATTGGCAATTTATAAGCATTATAAAATGTCATATACTGCAGAAGACTTCCTTATTTCACACTTTTTCATGTCTTTAAGTGTTGGTCTAACAATGAGCTGCCCTTTTCTGTTTGGGATTTTTTTTAGGTACAGAATCTATATTTTAATAACAGTGAAATTACCTTTAATTCTCTTGTTTTCCTTTTTAGTCTTAGTAATACAAGTTTAGACTCCAAAGAGATAAAGTTACAACCCCTCAATTTAAAACCCCAGCAGAACTTACTGTGGCTGAGAGGCATGCTGTTTTAAATGGTAGGATGTCATAAGCCATGTCAATTCATATTTAGCAGTTTGATATGAGTCTGGTATGCACGAAGTTGTGTATCAGGTTTCCTTTAACCTTTCAGACATAAAGTATTTAGCTCTGATCTTACTGTTAAAACGTGAAGAGGACTGTGTTGATGAAAAAAAAAATATTAAAACCTGTTTCTGCTGGTTTATTTCTCCCTGTGGCTGTTGACAAGGATTACACTTTGGCTTCAAGGGCCAGTTATAACTTCAGAATGTCTAAAACTGGCATATCAGGTTAACTCATTGATGTACTCAGGAGGAAAACACGAATGTTGGATGTGTTCCTTACTTCTTTCATAATCCTGGTTCACTGGCCATTTAAGAGCCTGTTCAGCATCAGATGCCACTGGACAGATTTGCTTACATCTTGACTTTGTGTGAAACATGGACAGCTGAGAGGACAGAAGGCTTCTCGGCAGGTTGGGCATGGGAGGAGGCCTGGGTCTGATCTCACCCATGCCTGAGAGCTGGGGTTTTCCTCAGCCGTTTTAGCAGTAGAGGTTATTTTGCAGGGTGTGGGGGCCAGACGAGTTGTTCCAGGCAGGGGAGGATGGTGACGACACCAGCAAGACAGTAGCCAGCTGTCATTGCTTTTCTGACTCTTGCTGCTTAGAGGAGCATGTGTGAATGGTTCCCTGTAACTGGATCAGAAACAAATTGGAAGGCTTTTCTACTTTTATTATTTTGCTGTTATGTTCAAATGCTTGGTGTTGCACTGAAGAAAAACTTGCTGTGGAAAGTGTGGGTGTGTTTGCATGAAAGGTCCCAGTGTCCTATGTAATAGCATCCTGAAAAACTTTGGTTAAAACTGTCATAAAGGAGTTCTGCCAATTTTTCACTTCAGTTTTTATAATTTCCCAATATATTAGAATAATAGAATCATTAAGGTTGGAAAAGACCTTCAAGATCATTGGGTCCAACTGCAATCCAACTACCACAACCACTAAACTATATCCTGAAGTGCCACATCTAAATGCTTCTTGGAACACCTTCCAGGGATGGCTATTCCACCACCTCCTTAGGCAGCTGTTCTAATGCCTCACCACTCTTTCAGTAAAAAAATTTTTGCTGATACCAACCTAAACCTCCCCTGGCACAATTTAAACCCATTTCCTCTCACCCTATTGCTAGTTACTGGGGAAATACATGAGTTGGGTGGGAGTGTCGATCTGCTTGAGGGTAGGGAGGCTCTGCAGAGGGATCTGGACAGGCTTGATTGATGGGCTGAGGCCAATTGTATGGGTTTCAGTAAGGCCAAATGTTGGGTCCTGCACTTTGGCTACAACAACCCCCAGCAGCACTACAGGTTTGGGGAGGAGTGGCTGGAGAGCTGCCCAGCAGAGAGGGACCTGGGGATGCTGATTGACAGCCAGCTGAACATGAGCCAGCAGTGTGTACAGGTGGCCAAGATGGCCAACAGCATCCTGGTCTGCATCAGGAATAGTGTGACCAGGAAGACCAGGGAGGTGATCCTGCCCCTCTACTCAGCCTTGGTGAGGCCGCACCTCAAGCACTGTGTGCAGTTTTGGGCACCACAGTATAGGAAGGACATGGAGGTGCTGGAGAGGGTGCAGAGAAGGGCAGCTAGGCTGATTAAGGGTCTGGAGAACAGGTTTTCGTTGCTCTGTACAACTACCTGAAAGGAGGCTGTAGTGAGGTGGGTGTTGGCCTCTTCTCCCTAGTGACTAGTGATAGGACAGGAGGAAATGGGGTCAAGTTGTGCCAGGGGAGGTTCAGATTGGATATTAGGAAAAATGTCTTCACAGAAGGGGTAGTGAGGCATTGGAACAGGCTGCCCAGGGAGGTGGTGGAGGCACCATCCCTTGAGGTGTTCAAAAACTGGGTAGATGTGGTGTTTTGGGAGATGGTTTAGGGGTTAGGGGTTGTAGGGTAGATGGTTGGACTTGGTGATCTTGAAGGTCTTTTCCAACCTTGATGATTCTATAATTGAAATTAAATCCTCCTAGTATCTTTGCTGGAGTAGCCAGGTGCTACCCTAATGTTCTCAGGGGTGCTGTACCCTGGGAAAGTAAAGCCCCAGGGATGCTCTCTAGAACCTTGCTGTGCTTTTGTCCAAAGGTTAGTGCAAGCAATGAGTACACAAGCACCCATTGCTACCCTAGATAGCATCCTCTGGGGCGTTCTGATAGCAGTAACTGGGTCTCTTGAATTTTCACTCTGAGGTTAGTGGTCTGCACTTCACTGTCACCATGGTCTTGCTGGTTTATACTGTGTATCTGTACTTCAGGTGGTGTGTGTATTTTTCTGTTCTGTATGTTGCCTGTTCCAGGCTCCTTAATCAACATTCAGTCGTTTAAATATCTTTATTAGGACTTTAGGGAGAGTTTTTCTAACCTAAGAGCTATGCGGTTGAATCTTTTTATTTTAAAGCCAGTAAAATACATTTAATTTTGTACTTACTCAGGGACCTAGAGAAGTAAGTTGGTAGTACCCATTTGACTAAGTGCCTGTTACCTCAGGGTCCTAGGTACCATTTCCACCTGGCTCCTGGGAATGCTTATTTGGGGGGCAGGAACTGTAAGCAATCAAAATAGAGAAATACCCAAACAGTTCCTAAATTTCTGCGTAGAGAAAAACAAAACTACAAACAGGAAAGTACATACTATACAGAAGAAGGATTTTTGTAGTTGCATCTGTTTTATGAAGTCTAAGAACCCATTTTTTTACTCTAAAATACCCCCAAACAACCAACACAAAAACCAGCCCAAAACCCAAATTGACACAAAAACCAAAACCAGCCCTCCCCCAAAACAAACACACAAAAATAAACCCAACAATAAGAAAACAACATGGACGTAGTTCCTCCCACTTCTCTGCTTTCTTCTTCTCTTGGTTGAAGGAAAGGAGCCACAGATCTTCTTTTTCATGTTGCTTGAGTTGCTCTTAACTGTGGTCCATGTAGGAAAATTGTTCCTGGATGAAGCTTTACTACTGTATCGCTGCCACGAGTTCTTTTCTTGTCAGCCTCCCAGTCATGCCAGGCATGGTGGCTGTGTTAGCCTCTAGGCTCTCTCTGTCATCAGTGGGCAGAGGGCACTTCAGAGCATCTCAGTTATGTTCCTGCCCTGAATTGCTCTTGTTCCATTGACCATAAAGGGAACAGATTAGGGAAAGGAACTGCCTGACTGAGAGGTACATGCATTATCTGTCGTCCCTTTCTGGTTTTTGTCTTTAGAGTCCTGATAGTCATTCTTGGATGACAGCAGCCTTCAGTGAAATCTGGTTCTTTGCCAAGCTCTAATAATAATTGCACTGATTTCTTTTCCCCTTGTTTCTATCAGAATCTAACGTAATTTTTATATGTGAATTCACTTACTGAAATAACTTCTGTGAAGTCATGCTGGAATTAAGTTTGGTAAGATCAAGTAGGATTCGGGGATTCAGGCTATGAGTTGTGTCCATTGGCTCTAAGTCCCATCATATGGGTAGAAGAAAATGGAGCCAGTGTCTGCTCTGTGGTTGTGCCCAAGCACTTTGCAAGGACCGAGGCAGAAATTCCAGACGTTGGAGCACAAGACTGTGGGCTAATCCTCACCTCCCATAGGACTTCTTGGGGTGAAAATTGGTCCATTCAACCCTTATGGTGTGCTGGTTTCACACTTGAATGAGGTGGTGCTTTTGCATAATTTGTTCGAGTCTCTTTCCTGGGGATCAAATCTGCAGTTTGCATCCCTTCCCAGGAAAAGGGGAAAGTTAGTTTTACTCTGGTTTCCAGCATGGTGTTTCTGACAAGAACTCCTTACCAAGCAAGCGAGCTGCTTCCTGTGTTGGAGAGCCTGCTGTGTTACTTGCAGAGCTGCAAACACTGAAGGGGAAGATATCTTTTATCTTTGTGTGTCTGCTGTTGCTGCTGTTACTATTTCATATCACCCAGTCTTCTTCTGAGCCTGATGCCATGCACTGGCAGTTCCCAGAGGAACCCCTGCCTAGCTGCCTGTTGACAGATGGGCAGGTGGCAGGCAGTCAGGCAGCCCGGGCACTGTGCACGCAGGCTCTCCCCTGTCCCTCCCTTTGGGGATCAGGTCAGCTGTACTTCGGCATTGAACTCCCAGCTGGAAAGATCTCTTCTGTGCTCCTATGAATAACAAGGAAAAGGAGGAGAGAGACACTTCATGGACTGTATCCATACATGCCTTCTCCTTGCTGAGAAAACAAGGGATCTATTTTCAGGGTGGCTGCGTGTCCTGGGCATTTAGATGTGATACCTTATCAGAGGTGGCTGTGGCACGTGTCAGCATTCACCCCTTTTGTGCCATCTTCTTGCTAGATAGTGAAATCATGACTTTCACCTATTGATTCACCTTCATTACATGATATCACAACCAGCATTACAGCAACTCAATTATGTGCTGTTGACTTCATGGTCAATCCCATCTCTTGGGTTTTGTACTGCTGTTCTTTGCATCCTTGCACATGCATGACAACATTGCTTTTCACTTCTCTCTCTTTCTTGCCTTGTTGATAGGACATTCGAGCATGTTACAGCCTTTGTACTTCTTATCAGGCATAGCTTGTTTTCTTTAGGAAGAAAAACACTGGCATGATTTGGACGAAGAGCCCTAATTCCTGTCTTCCTACCCTTTCTTTTCATGAATTCCTTGAGGTTAAGTAACATGAAAATTATGCAGGGAAACACTTATATTTACTTTTCTCAACCTCTAATTTCTGAATAAAAGTAGCTGTTGCGGGTGGAGTACTTGTTCACAGATCTGTGTTTGCCATTTTGGAGCACATTATCTGGTTTAAGCTTCTAGTATTTTGATGTTACAAGGAAGGGCCTGACTTCTTCCCCCATAACCCAAAACTCCCAAGCACCCTACCTCTCGGGTGATAAAGCGGGCAGCTTGCTTGTCGCTTCTGGGGGTTTAAATTGGACTGAACAAAAGCTACGCAATGTTCACCTTCTTTCATTGACTCCTCAAATGTCCTGCAAGTGACTGTTTCAGTTCTTCCTTTTTGATGTAATTAGGATTATGTTTCTCAGGCTCACTTTCTTGAAAGTCTCAGTCAAATACAAGGAAATTAAATTTCTTGGTAAAGTGGGTTCTCATGAGGATGGATATTTCTTTTCCATTTTGATTCAGAAGGCTTCCATTAGGGACTTGTTAATGAATAATTCAGTTTTCTCTGTCTTATGTTTATTGTCTCATGCTCTCTTGAGTTAGGTAACTGCATGGTACTTTGCTCTGAACTGCACAGGTAGGAAAGCTGTGGTGAGTCGCTTATATTTGCTGAGAATGAATGAATGCCTCTGGGAACCTGCAAAACAAATGTTCATTATTTAGACACTTGATTATCTGCTTCCAGCTCTTGCAACTTCCAGCTTGGATTTTTTTTCTTATTGCCACCTTTCTCTAAGTATGCTTTCTCTCTGATCTCCTGAAACCTATTACAATGTTCTTTTTAGCACAGTGTGACTAGTTTGTCAGGGAGTCTACAGACAGGATCTGTTGGAACATTCCTTGGTAACAAGCAAGATGAAAGCATAAAAAATTACTCTGTTTTCTAAAAAGAAAGTAAATTAAAACCTTTCCTAATCTCTAGCAACCAAGTAGAAAGAGTAATCATTTACCCAACCCTTGCATCATGGATTTGCAGATGTGGAAAAATGAACTGGAAATAACTCCAGGCATCTTCAGGAGGCAGCTGTTTGTAGGGAAGGTGTATGTACATTGTCTTGCTATTGTCCTTTAATGAACTACAGACTTGCAAGCACATATGGCCAACAGGTATGGTGCAAGTAAGTGAAGAGCTAATGTATGTTATCTTGAATGTTCAAAAGAAACTGTGAAGATGATTGCTTTATTTTGTAGAAGCTTATTTTCCAGAAATATTTAGGTTATTCTCAATGGATAACTTCTGAAAGATATTAATCTTCCCTCCTACAAAGAGTGAGCAAGCATGAAGTGAATCACAAATGGGCTATAGAAAAAAATGGCCTTGCTGGATCAGACCAGAGATTCATATAGGACAGTTTCCTGATTCTCCCACTTCTGCCTGCAACAGTTATTAACAGTTGCTGAATTGAAGAATATAAGAAGAGTGCAAGTATTCCAACACAGCTCTTTCCAGCCTCTGGCAGTTTTGTGCTACAGTGACTTTGAGGTGGTGTCTTTACAGTTGGTCACCCTCTGTGGAGTCTCCTTCCAGGAACCTGCCCAGCTGCTCTTCAGACACCTTTCAAACTTTTTGTGTATAAGAAAATGTCATAGGTATGAGTTCCAACAGTTGAACTGCACCCTGGGTGAGGGACCAGCTCTTTTTTGATATTTTGGACTTGAAACTTTAATTTGATTACCTGTAGCTGTATTGGAAAAGAAATTCACAGAATCACCAAGGCAGGAAAAGACCTTTAAGATCATTAGGCCTATGACCTAACACCACCACATCAGCTAGACCATGGCACTAAGTGCCACATTCAGGGATGGTGCCTCCACCACTTCCCTGGGTTGTCCATTCCAATGTCTAATCACCCTCTCCGTGAGGAAGTGCTTCCTAATATCCAACCTAAACCTCCCCTGGCACAGCTTCAGGCTGTGTCACCTTGTCATTAGTTGCCTGCGAGAAGAGCCCAGCCCCCACCTGACTACAACCTCCCTTCAGGTAGTTGAAGAGAGTGATAAGGTCCCCCCTGAGTCTCCTCCAGGCTAAAGAACCTCAGCTCCCTAAGCCTATCCCTGTAAGACTTTCCCTCCAGTGCCTTCACCAGCCTCATTGCTCTCCTCTGGACCTGCTCCAGCACCTCAATATCCTTCTTGAAGTGAGCTGCACACAGTACTCAAGGTGAGGCCTCACCAGTGCTGAGGGGGAGAATTACATCCCTACTCCTGCTGGCCACAGCATTCCTGATACAAGCCAGGATGCCATTGGCCTTCCAGGCCACCTGGGCACACTGCTGGCTCATGTTCAACCAGCTGTCCACCAGCACTCCCAGGTCCCTCTCTGCCAGGCTGCTCTCCAGCCACTCTTCCCCCAGCCTGTAGCTCTGCCTGGGGTTATTGTGGCCAAAGTGCAGGACCCTGCACTTGGTCTTGTTGAATTTCATGCCATTGGCCTCAGCCCATAGACCCAGCCTGTCCAGGTCCCCCTGCAGCTTCTTCCTACCCTCCGACAGATCAACGCTCCCCCCCAGCTTGGTGTCATCTGTGAACTTACTGAGGGTGGACTCAATCCCCACATCCAGGTCGTCAATAAAGATGTTGACTAGGGCTGGACCCAGTACTGATCCCTGGGGGACACCGCTGGTCACCGGATGCCAGCTGGATGCAGCTCCATTCACCATCACTCTCTGGGCCCGGTCATCCAACCAGTTTTTGACCCAGTGAAGGGTGCACCTGTTGAAGCCATGGATTGCTACCTTCTCCAGGAGGATGCTGTGGGAGACTGTGTCAAAGGCCTTGCTGAAGTCGAGGTAGACCACATCCACAGCCTTCCCCTCATCCACTAGGGAGGTCACCCAGTCATAAATTGGATATAATTTTTATCTCTGGAATTTCTAAGGGTTCAATGAAGGTCTGAGTTTCCCTAATACACCTATTCTGATGTGAAAACAAAGGTGTAACCTGATGCATGTTCAGATGCATTGGAGGAGACAGAACTAAGCCTTATGTTAATAGCACCAGGGTGGCCTTGTCATAACTTGAATATGATTAATCAGCACACATCTGTTTTCCATTCTAATCAAAATGTAACCAATACCTTTTTCTGCTTCTTCATCATAGCTGGTTTTCCATGGATCCATAACAGACTCAAGAAAAATTTCAGTATATTTGGCTGAAATTTGAGATAATTTTTCTCCCTCTCAGTAAAATTACTTGGACGCAGCCAGTAAATTTTAACTAATGTTATTTAGTAAGAATAATGAGTATAGTTCAACAGAAAACAGGTCTTTGCTATATGAGCTCATTAGCATATCAGAAATAACACCACTCCTCTGTTACTACACTTTCCCCTCTTCTTTTTTAACTGCTGCAGGTGCAGCACTTGAAGGAATGATTTTCTCTTTTTGCTTGTGATGGTAAATTCCTGTGGCCTAAACGCAAGAATTTTCTGCAAACATTTGCTGAGGAGATTTTTGTGTTTGAAAAGGTCCAGCAATTCTGTGAGCCCATTGATGACTTTTAATAATTAGGGTTTTAAGAAGAGTCAGGGTGGCTAGAGTCATTTGATGTGCAGAGCAGTCATCGCCTCCTGCAACCATGTCACTGACAAGGTTGTGGAGGTGAGAAGCTGCAGCCTTAGAACCAGGCAGCAAGAGTATTTCCTGCCAGAAGTGAAAGCTTGTATCATGGTTGCACCCGTAGCTCATCTATGGTTTTGGGGAGTGTATGGAGTGGGAACAGGACTGCTCTACTGGTAGTACATCGTGCTTGACGCCAGTACGTAAAGAAGAGTCTGGTTCCATCTTGGCAATGTCTTTCTCTGGCTTTGCTTTTGGCTAGAATTAGCTTGTCCTTTCTGAAATAGTTGCATTAACTTCTGTTGAACCTCTGGGTGTTTATCTTGTCTGAAAATCAGTTCCTTGATTTGTGAAATGCTCATATTTGTAAGATGAGCTTTTTTTTTCCTTTCGGCTCTGCAGGTTCCTAGAGCTATGCACTTCAGTCACTGGTACTTGTTCACTAGCAGGTGGTGCACTGATGACTTCAGTTGTATTACTTAGTTGTTTGGTAATTGTGAATTTTCATTAGCAATTGCTTGAAAATCAAAAGCTGTATGATCTGTTTTCATGTGTAAATCTGCCCTACAATGACACAGAAAAGTATGAGGGTGTTGAGGGCAATTACCGGTGAGCAGGGAGGGCAGTTGATTACACCCTTTATGCAGAAGAAATCAGTTTACCATGGAAACCCGCAAGAAGTCTCTGCAAATCTGCTACATAGATCAGAACTGTAAAGCTACTCAGAAGGTACAAGCTTTGCTTTCCACAAGAAAAAAAAATATCTTCCCAGCTTTAGTTTTTTATGCACGAGAGTGTTTATGGGTATTAATTTGAGAACTCGTGTGTGTTTTCAAAACTGTGTGCTATAAAGATTGTGCTCTGGGAAATCAGTGATATTTTGCACTGTTCTGTATTAAAGTTAGTTTACTACATCACATCTAGTAAAAATCACTTTACAGATGTATTTCTTTTCCGATAGTCTCTTTGCAGGGATTTAAGGCTGGGAAGGGCATCCTGTGAGAGCAGCCCTCTGCTATGCCTCATTGCATAATCTCATCTATAAAGTTGCTACCTAATACACATAAACATAACAACAGCCACCTTTTTTTTTTTCTTTTGGTTGTGTTTATGAATTGCTGAGTTCACCCTGTAGATCCTGGATAAAATTGCATTTCTGCTGGCCATGCAGCCTGAGATTTCATTACTGCTGACCCCACTTGGCATCCGAAGTTTGGGAACAGCTGTGTGTGCTGAATCAGATCTTTAGCCTGTGCAAATTAATTCTCCTGCAAGTCAGCGGAGAAGCTGGTACAGCCTGTATGTCATTTCTGTCACGTATAGATGCAAAACACTTATGCTGAGCTCGTTGTTGCTCTATAGATTATGGGTTCAAAGCAGGAAGGACCTTCCAAGGTGGAAAGAAATCAATATAAACATGCTTTGGGTAGCGATCAGCAGTTGAAAAGTAATTAAGGTCTCACGCTCAGGTTTCAGACTGAACATTTATTTTCGGCAGCAGTTCTTAAGGGATTCTGCAGAGCTGGTTTTATGCAGAATGTATTCTTATGGCATTGATTTTAAACAGCAGAGTATTGTACTTAGCATGTGTTCATTGAATATTGAAAACTTAAAAACATGTAGACAAAGTTCTCAAGTGGTGGGAAGGAAGAACCTACAGATTGGTAGTGGAGTCTTGAATTTCTGTTTCTGGGCAATTTATCATTAGCAGTTTGTGACAAGAATTGCTGCTGGATGCTGCCATGTTGCATACCCTGCAGGTTTCCAAAGGAGCAGCTGTGAAGGCAGTTTAATTTGGTGAAGGCTTTCACTGATGTTACAGTAGGGTATTTGGCACTGACAATGAAATATGAGGATATGGAAATACTGTCAAGGCTACTAAACTAACTCTAGGTGAAAAAAAACAAAACACAAATGAAACCAACCCTTCCCTTGCTGCCTGCCCTCCTCCCACCCCACCACCCCCAGAACCTAATCCCTAAAGGAACACCTGCTTCTGCAGATGAGAAATGTGTGAGTGGTTGTATATATACATTAGAGTGGTCTTGGTCACCATCATATCCAAAATGAACACTTGGATTTCCTCACTGTGTTAAGAAAAAATGATGGTGTCACTGGGGAAGAGGTGACAGGGCTAGCTGAGAAGCCCTGAGTGTGGCTGTAAACAGATACCTTGGTTGAAATGAAACTCAGTTAATTCAATACAGGCTCATTCTTAGAGGACAGGTCAACAGAGCAGAGGTAAAATACTGCTGTAACAGATGAACCACTGCTTGGGAGAGAGATTGAAATAGAGTAAGGTAATTAGGGCAGGAGACAAACATATTGTGTGACAATACATACATGACTAGGGCTAAAATCAACAGTTACCTTCCTGGAGGTCTTTGGCTGTAACACCAAAAGGAAGGAGTATAAAAGTGGAAACAAAGCAATATTTCTAATATAATTTCTTCTATACACTTACATGCAAGGTACTTTCCAGATACTTGAAAAGGATAATCCATGCTTCAAAGCACCCATTTTTTGAATACAGAAACACAGAGGTTAGGGGAAGGGGAACTACATAAGGCAAGTATATGTAATTTAAATACCTAATTACACATGCAGAAAATATTTGAAGCAGTTAAGGTTAAGAGTTAAACCCCCAAAAGTTAGGAAACTCTGGAGTTACAGCAGACTTCAAGGCTTTTATTATGGTATATTTCAAAGCTTTTGTATGTCTGTCTTTCTTTTTGGTTATGCACGCTGTAGAAGAAGGAAAGGCTGAATGGGGATACCTGCTTATGGAGTTTAGCTCCCACTGTTTCAGGCCCCTGTGCGCATTAGATGCTGGGCAAGAAGGACCTGTGAAACATGCACCGTGGGTTGCAGCACCCTTCTCACCATCCTGCAGGCAACTGATGTGCAGTAACAAGGTACTAAAAGATGTAATCACAACCTAGGGGCAATGGTGGGCAGCACAATTCTCAAATGCAGCATTATCTATTCTTTGATTAAATATAGCATAGAAGTGTTTCAGGGGTTTTGTGTTCAGCTTGCAAAGCTTTGTTAAAAGGACTCTGACAAGTGCTGGGCTGTGGCACCAAAGGCTGGGTGCAGTGCTTCTGGCGAGTCTTAGGTGAATTTGTGTTGTGGATGACTTGGTACTGCCCTAGTGGATTGCAGGAGAAGGTTGAGGTTCTCTGCAGTAACGCATGTTTTTCCAGTTGTTTTCTCAGTTATTTGCTGACATCAGAAGTATGTTGACATTGACAAACTTGGATTTAACTTGAGGTGCTGGAGGAAATTTTCTTTAGAAACCACAAGTTTATCTGTATTGGTAGCTAGATTTTCTAGCTACTGGTAGAGGAGAAAAGGGACAAAGCAGTGTTTCTCTGTTCTGCAAAATGAACCATTTTTTCCCCTTCTTATCTTTCCCCAATTCCCTCTTTGCCTCCCAGGAGGGAGAGGAGAGGGGAGAGATGGCAGACCAGATGGCTAAAGTTTGGTTAAAAAAAATAAACAGTGGAGAGCAGGATCTTACAATAACAAGTGTTAGATGACATGAACTAGAGGCAAAGCTACCACACTGACTTGTAGCTAACCTGCTGATGATATTCTGGGCCACAAATGTCATTCAGAGGGTGCTAAGGATGACTGGTAAAACAGCTGCTTCTTCCATCAACAGGCAGGTCTCAGTAGAAGATTCTCAGTAATGATTAAACAAATGTAATTTTAACTTTCTCACATAACTGAAATGAAGTTGGCTGGTGCAGTGCACCATTGAAGTCTTCCCCTGCCCCTTATTTTTAGGACAGTAATTAGTGGGATAACTTACATCTTTTGGTAGAAAGATTCTGGAAGAAAAGCTTTAGCAATAGCATACACATCTGAGCTATTTTTCTGTCTGCTTTCAAGACCATATTCAGCTGTTTGAATGTCTTTCCAAAAGGAGGTTATTGTCAAGGACTTCTTGTGGAGATATACTATGCATGACTGCCTTCAGCTAGCAATTTATTGCAGAAGTGCCACATTAAAGTGTTAAGTACCTCAGTTGCCAACATTGGATTGTGGTCTCTAGTGTTTCCATTTGCAGCTTTATGTGGCCATTGTATGTTGTGTGCCATGTCAAAAGTACATTTGGGCTAACCTCATTTACTACTTTTCCTCCTTCATTCCCCATCACCACCCCACTGTTATAATCACAACTGAAAGACGTGTACAAGTGTCTTTCTTCTCTGAATTGATACAAAAAAATTACAGTAAAAATATTCTACAGTTTAATTAAAAATAAAAAATATATCTGTATAGCAAATCAGAGACATGGTATATTTAAAATATTATCTGTCAACAAGTGAGGACATCAATTAAATCTCAGTATTCAAAGGAGGAATGGTCCTTGCCTCCTTTTTCTTTGTCATTCTCTAGAAGCTGGGGGTACTTGAGCTGTTTCTCTGGAGCTGACCAACCAAAGCCAAGTTGAGATTCTTGTAGAAGAAATAGTAAGGCAGCATCATTGCTGTTTGTTTTCACTGTTTTTTTTAAAAAAAATAGCTTAATGCGTATCAATTTCAGAAGCATTTTTTAGTGTTACAGAACCTGATAACAAAAAGTTAAGGAGACAGTAACTGTTGTAAACTGCTAAAATTTACATCAATACATCTCAACTCTAATTATCATGTACATAACTTTTTGTAAAAATCTGATTTATTTGTGTTATATTTTTACAAACTTTATGGTAGGTCACGTGCCAAGGTAAAGATTTGTCTCCAGTTTTGGAAATAGCTGGTTACTTTTTAAGTAGAGCAGGGAATTTGTTGAAGTGGCTGTGTACTGGGGTGCCACAGCTCTGTAAAGATTCAACAGGTAAATTTTCTAAAGCATTGTGGAATTATTTTTTTTCTGGCTGCCACACATCAGGCATCCTAATTAGCCGCTAATTATGTTACTGAAGTTCAAGAGAGTCCTTTTACAGCTAAATTGCTTCCTCCCTTACTAGCTTTTCAGAAGACTAGTAAAATATATCCTGGATTAGAGTGAGCAGAAAGAAATTAATATGACATTTTCTCCTTCAAACCCCATTTGCTTTCCTAGGTTTTGGATAGCTAATGTAGGTATCAGATTTGGTTCCTTCCTGAAGCATTTAGCTGGATACTTGTGGGCTGATCTATCTGTCAAAAGAAACAAAATCTCTCCTTTTGTTTAACTAGAAAGAGGTTAAGATGGAGGAAAGTGTAGTTACAGTTAAAGCTGCAGCACTGATGTTGTCTTACATCTTCTTTTGTGATAAGTTTGTTCCTTGTGACCCCTCGTGAGCCTATCCATGGAAGAGCTACCATAAGGGTTAACAGATTGTACAGGTGGTCTGTATACAAAAGCTTCCTTGGTATTGACAGTCGCTGAAACCTGTCAAGTACAACTGCTCTCAAAGCTCAAAAAGACACAGAAGTGATGCGAGAGCTTGTACTTAACAATTGTATCTAAAGGAATCAAGTAAAAGGTAGAACAAGATTTTAAACACCAGCAACAATGCCTTCCCAAGCTGAAGTCAGGACAGTCCTTTGGTGACTCAGTGCCGTATTTTCAGGTGCAGAGCCCTGCCCAAACTTCAGTTTTGAATGTCAGGTCTTCCTTCAGGACAAAGAGACCTTCAGGTGTTGTCAGTGACATGGAGAAACAGACTGTGAGGTGGCTGAGACTGTGTATAGGCTATTGGAAATCATGGGGATAGGCTGCTCCCTAAATCTCAGTCCAACCCGTGGCTTGGACACTCTACATGCAGGGGACATGCAGGCTGAAATCTGCCCATGCTGGTGAAGTGGGGTCAGCAGGTGTGGAAGGCAACTCTTCTGATGCACAAGGAGGTAGTGACAGGGGAAGGATCTGGTCTTGGTGGGCTTGCAAGAGCTTGCCTACCAGTACCTTCTGACTTGGCCACAGGAGGGATATGTGGGCAGCCTTCAACAGCAGGATTCTTGTATGTTGTTTTATTTTATTAAGACAATATTTTGGGCTGTGTCCTTAAGTTGTGAATTCTCTGATTGAAATTTTCAGAATGCAGAAAAAGGTATAGTATAAGCATTACACTTTGATACATTACTTATTCCATAATTTGTATTTTCTTTCTTGTCTTGACATTGGTAAGTAAGTAGAAAGTGTAGACTCTTGGTGTGTGTGTATATATATATATATTTAACGTAATTGTGTGTGAAATTCAATTTGTGTCTCCTGTCTTTCCCCAAGGGATTCCAAAATGGGACTGGGAAACTGTAGGAACTGTAGAATTTGCTATAAATGTGCAGGGATTTATTCAGCTGATAGAGGAATCATTACTTTTGAGTGGGGGACAAATGCTCTGGTTGAGTATTTTTGTATTTTATTTTCCCAACTGAATACAATGGACAGCTGAAAGTAGACAAGGATAGTAGCATACCTAAAGGAATGTACAGAGATAACTCAGATAATTATTAAGACTGGAATTAGTATGGAAAAATAAAAATAATTTAAAAACAAACAAAAAAACATTGCTCATCCTAAAGCTCTGACTTAAAAGGCTGGCCACAGCCATCAGTTATTGCTGGGAGTACAAAGGTATTAGAAGATCACATTTTTAACTTCAGCTTTGTTGAAGTTTTGGAAAACTCCTTTGGTTTGAGAAGTAGTGAGAATTTGTTTCTTCTTGAAGAATTATTTGCATGAATTTTATGTGATGCTGTCCACCTAGTGAAGATTTTATCAGGCTTTACTACCAGATTTTACTTGGATTGAATTCTGTGTGTGATATAAGCAGAAGCTTCTGCACTTAAGCTCAGGCTACCCATATTCACCCTGTGCAGAAGATGCTTGCTCGTGTGTAGCTATTACAGTGACTGTCCTTTACTTCATGAATCGTTCAACTGGCAGATGTAAATGGCCTAGTGGAAGGCTGAAGCATGCACTGCCAAGCATTTCATTTCTAGAATACAATAGAAAGTGCAATGAAAACATGTAAGTGTCTTGCTTACTGCAAGGAACAGGTTACGTCTAATTGGAAATAGAGCCTGCCAGCTTTAAAATCTTATTAGTACTTGAAAGGAGGGAAGTTAACACACACTGATTGGTGTTCATCTCAAAGGATGTTGCAACACCTCACTTCTGGATGTGGACAAATTCCATGCAAGTAGCCAATTCTATGAAATTGCAACAGATGCATGAACTCTTTTTGCACAGTAGTGCAGGAAGAAGGAAGCCTGGGAGCATGACCCTCATTCTTTGTTCTTGTGGTCAGCACTGTAAGATCATTAGTACTGTCCTGAGTGAGCAGTAGCTTAAGGTTTGTTTTTTCGGAGAGGCGGATACTGGCTTTACTGCTCTCAGTAGCATATGGGGCAAAATTGGCCTTGCTGATGTGTGTTCTATGTTGAAGAAACCCTGATCTCATTTGGATTGGGTTTCCTCTGGTTGCACTGCTGAAAATGAGAACAGCTGTACCCTTTCAGCTTGATCTTTGGGATGTGTGGGGAAATGTGTTGTCTGTGCCACTTTCCAATTCTAGTGAGGCTTTGGAAAAAAACATTTAAAAGTTTTTACCTCGTGCAACCTTGTCATCTTTTATTGTTTGGAGAGTAATGACTTAGCATTTAAATACGAAAGTTTTGATAATGTGTATGATATATTACCCTTGACCGTTAGTGTTGTAATGATTATTTAATGAATTGCTAATTTTATGCTATCAGAAAAAATTATGCATTCATAAAATAATACCAAAGTTTGGATATTAGATTTTCCCTGCAGGAGCAGAATTAGTTTTGACTTGTCACTTAACCGATACAGAGTACACTCCTTGATGGATTCTGATTGTGTGAGTAGTTTGATTTATTAAAATAATCTGCAATACTAGGTTTCTTTAAAGAGCAAGGTCACAATCCTGTGAATTCTGGGGAACTTGAACAAAACTTGGCCTATTGTATTCTGAGATCTATCAGTAAGTTTTTGAGACTATCAGAGCAGGAGGTTTTGTTTATAGTACTTGTTTGACATACTTTGAGGTATCCTATTTAAAAGGCAGGAACCTTTTAGTTTAGATTCCTGATTGATTGTATATTGATCTCTAGAATCCAGATTCTAGTTGTGTGCAAATTAATGAGTTTGGTGCACTGCAATCAAATTTGGACAATGATCTCATTGGTGTTGTGGCCTCTCATTCTATACTACATGCTGCTTGGAGTCCTCAGATTGTGTTTAGTTGGTCCCCTAGGCTGTCTCAGCCTAGCATGTGTGTCACTCAGAGCTGTAGAAAAAAACAGTGATTGATCTTTACTTTCTCTTGGTCCTCAGGAGTTGGAACATAAAGGGTGTGTAGCTGGAGCTGGGCTTCTAGTTCATTTATCTCCAGAAGATTGTTAGCATGCACCAAAACTGCTTTGTAAACTAAGCCAAGGAAAGGTTAGTGGAAATAAGTGGGGGATTTTTTTTTTAAAACAACTGCAGCTGCTATCAAAGGCTAATTTAGCTGTCAAGAGAGGTTCCAGAAATTGAACTGATTTAAATGCTTTCCTGTAGTCTTCCATCTAGTCTGTCATGTCTAGCAGCATTGCTTATGCAACAAATTAAAAATAAATGCAGTTCAACAAATGTTTTTCTTTCTGAGAGTATGGTAATGATTTGCCATTGGCCAGAAAAACTTCTGTCCCTGTCTTAAAGGTGGTACCATCAGTTGAGTGAAATAGAGAAGTGCTGCTCATTTACATTTCTGGCTAGAGCTGTTGTCAGGCTCCAGGCCAAACAGAGATCCTGCAACTTTCAGTGCCAGGCTGTCATTTCTAGTGATTTGTGGCAGTGGGTTGTGTTTGCTGGTTAGGCACCATGACTGGAAACGCAAGTACAAGAATTGGAGTGTGATTTCAGACCTGGGCTTTCCAGCGTGCCTAATGCTCTGTGTAAAAGCAACCAGGGTGTCTATCAGCATCCACCATCTACAAGCACATTAACATCAGCCAGCAGGTGTTGGGGAATCAAAAAATCTGAGATTAGTTGATTTCTGCTTGGCTACTGAGTTGTAAATGCTGGTTTATGATACCATTTAGAAGTCTGAAACTTTTGCTTTTAATTTCAAGTAGCAATTGAGAAGAGTATTTTGAACTAGTTTATTTTCATAATACCATAGCAGTTTATTCTTTATAAGTTGTCTTCAATGAATTTCATTAGTTTGTCCTCCTGTTAATTTTGGCTGTACTATAGAAGATGCTTTAAAGCAGTATTAAGTGCTATGTTTGTGGTTTGTTATTTTCCCCTCATGTTCCTTTTCAATCAACAGGTAAACAACAGAGCAGATCTCTATGTATGTTTATCTTCCATATATTTTTCTGTAATAACATTGGAGTTGCAGTGAAAACCTCTCAAAATAGCACACTAAATTATATTTTAACATCATCTTCATTATTAAAGGATTAAATACTTGGAACAAAATCTGAAATACTTGTTTTCAGTTTTATACCAGAAGACAGAAGTTCATGTTGGTTGATTATAGTGAACATATCCCAAAATTTTAATGTTCCAGGTGAACCAGTTTCATTGTTTTGCTATATAGTTAAAGAGATTGCAAGCAGTCTGTGTTATGAGTCTAATCTAGCAGGGCACTGGTTCATATACAAGGCTTTTTTCTTCAGCTAATGTGTTTTTTTCAAGGGGATCAGAAGCCATTGGGTCAAGTCTATGGTGAGGTTTTATCAGTCGCTTCATATCTGGTCCTGTATATGTATCTCATGTGATCATGTTCTCCTTAGCCCTCTATGTATCTTTATTCTCATCAGTACTGCTCTGAGACAAACATAGCAATTTTTCTGTGAGAATATGGGAGGTTATTTTCTGTCCTTCCAAATCGCTTTAGTGTGGAGGTTTTAACCAACTATTGTGTAATAAATCAAGAGTTTGAGCAAAACCAAACAAAAAACAACAAAACTCCCTTCTTGTGTGATACTGTGTAACTATGAATATGTGTGCAGAGTTAATCAGAGATATGAATTACTACTATTAGTATAGCATTCTTACTGAGTCTATTTTTTTTGTTGGTGCCTAGTTGTGCAGTGTAGACTGTCATAAACAACTAGGAAGGCCGAAACATCTTAAATAAATCTGGTCCTTCGCTCTTCCAGTTTAGGCTTGTTTTAAAACTTCCTTTTTTGTTACATTGTAAATATCGAGTTGCACAGATTCTACCTCTTTCCTTGTGAGAGCAATCCGTGTCTTAATACACTCAGTTCTTAATTTCTTCCTGGTATTTTTTTTGTGTCCTCTCCTTATTTTTACTACATGATTTCACTGCCTTTAAATAACTTGCATTTTACTAAAACTTTGTTTTGGCATAATGAAGTGGAGTGGAGATGAAGAGCATTGCCCTGGAAAGGTGAAACATTTGGCCTGTATTGAGACACTAGGGTGTGTTTGCCTGTTCTTGTGAACATGGAGTTGCTTGGCAATACTGTGTTCAATTTGTACATCCAAAATGCTGTAATTTTTGGTGAGAAAATCGATGTGTAGTCTCCTGTGCTCTTTTTTAATGTAGTTTGGCAGTCTTTAGCAAGGCCTGTGACATCACATCCCACAGTATCCAGGTGGGTGAGGCATGGACAGAAGGGGGCTACAGGCTGGGAGGACCATCACCTTGTGCTCAGCAGGACAAATCCCACCAGTGGGGCAGCTGCTACCGGTGGTGTACCTAAGGTCAGTGGTGGGGCTGATGCTGGGGATGGTCTGAAGTAATGGCTTGGGTGGTAGAGGGACAAACCACCTTCTGCAAGGTTGTGAGTGCCCCTTCCTGTCTCAGGAAGACAGGACAGCTTAGTGGAGGCAGGGCCTTCCCTTCTCCTTCGGGGCTCAGTGAAGAAGAGATGACATTTCTTGGTGAGGGGCAGTGGTGGAGGTTGGAAAAGAAAGATCCATGCAAGCCTTGATAATGAACAAAAGCACAGTTTATTGGTAGGAGGGGTTGCAGAGGAGCCTGTGGGAAGTCCAGAGGGTTTGTTTTCAGTTAAACGGAACTTTCCCCTTGCGAGCCCATGTTGGCTGTGACCAGCGACTGCGTTGTCTCTGACCCCTGGGCCTCGCACCATGGCTCAGCAGGCAGACACGCCAGGGCCCCATGCTGTTTCCCTGTGTGCCCACAGCTGCCTGCTGGATGACATCAGTTGTGTGAGCAAGGGCAATGGCTCTCATGGTGCGAGGGGGTATGTTCCTCCTCCGCTGCTTCCCCTTCTTCAGGCCCCTGGGAGGTGCCTTCCTCTTTGGCGGCTGCAGGAACCGTCCCTGTGCCGTCCCACGCCGAGGTGGGCAGCCACCCGCCTGGCTGCTCCGGCTGCTCCCTGGCAGGCAGGCAGGCCTGGGCTCCACAGCCTTCCCTGGTGGGCCCAGAGACAAGCGCTGCATGGCCTCCACCAGAGAGGTGATGTCAGCTGCAGTCACAGCACAAGGGGTGGGGGTGGTGGTGTTCCTTCTCCTCTGCCTCCTTTTCCTCCTCTGCTGCCTCTGCTTCCTCCTCCACGGAGATGCCTTCCTCCTCTGTGGTTCGGGGGAGCGGCTCTGTGGCTTCCCACACCAAGGTAGGCAGCCATCCACCTCGCTGCTCCAGCTCCTCTTCCTTCCAGCCATGCTTGGCATCCGAAGGCCTTGAAGCTGGAGGGTGAACTGTGGGCCAGCTGCAGGGGCCCCTGCTTTTATAGGGCTGGTGATGTCAGGAGGCCATTGTGATGGCGATTGTGACTCTGGCCAATGGGTGTGGCCAAATATGGTGGGTTTGGGCAGGGGGGGCCCATGGCCTGGAAGATGCCCAAATGTGGGAGGAGGAGGGTCGCAGCAGCTGAGGGCCCCTTTCCTGGGCCTCACTCCTGACTGCCATGTTGCTTGCCCAAGAGAGGCTGCCCACCTTTCCTTCACCTCCCCTCATGAGCCCTGGGCTCCAGCCCCCTTCTTGTCCCATGTCTGTGGTTTCCTTGATGGCAGGTGGCAGCCATGTTCCAGGAGCATTGGGAGGCCTCAGTGACCTCTGTCACGGACCTGGTGCCCTGTGAGTGGCACAGTCCCCTGTGCTCAATAGTGGCTGAGAGGGGATAAAGCATCCAGACATCCCTCTGATGGGACAGGGAGGCCCAGCTGGCCTGAGCAAGGTCTCTCAGTGCTCCATAAAAGAACTGCTCATTGCAGGGTGTTGCGTGGACGCTTCTTCCCAGGTGCCCAGCTGTGCCCCTGCAGTGTGAAGTGCCATCTTTTCTGGGTGGAGCCCTGGGGCAGAGGGACCGACGGGCCCCTGACATCCTTTGGGCTGCTGTGCCACTGTGACACAGGGAGCCTGTTGGAGGCCACTGAGGGAGGTCCCTGGGGCCTGGAGGGAGGGCTGGGTTCAGTCTGAGGTGCACCATTGCGCTGTTCACTAGTATGAAGGACAAAGCTTCTCACCACTTTTGCCAGCTGTTGCTTGCCTGTTCCAGGAAAGAGCTCTCCCATTTTGTTGGAAGAATTGCAGGTGGCTCCTGAACTGGAGCCTTCTAGAAGCTGTCCATGATGAAGTTCTTAACCTTCTCAGACATCTGCACAGAAGATCACTGGAGGCAGAGAAAGGGCCTCCACAGCTTCTTTTTTTTCCTATCACTGAAAGTGTTCAAGGACAGTTTGGATGAGGCTTTGAGCAACCTGGTCTAGTGGGAGGTGTTCCTGGATATGCAGGGGAGTTGGAACTAGGTGATCTTTAAGGTCCTTTCCAACTCAGACCACTCTGTGATTCTATGAAAACCTCATCTCAGTCAAGTCAATTAGAAAATTATAATGAGCTTCAGAGTTCATGTTTCTTCTAGAGGGGTTTTTCTTGTCTTCATGTGAGTTCTTCATGTCAGAAGGACCATCTGCTGTCATTACGTTTTGTACTTTAAGCAGAATGTCACAAGGGGAGAAAGATATATAATTGTAAGGAGTTTGTCTGTCAGCCTAGTGCTTGAGTTCTGCTGAAACTGGTTGGAAAATACTAGCGTATGAAGATGGACTGATACAAGAAGGTGTTGAAGCCTGTAATCCAGAGGTGACTTTTAGCATTTGTGTTGGGTCTCTAAATAAAATGGAAGTGCTAGAATTATAGCATGTGTGTGTATATTATGTATATATTTAAAGTATTTCTCTATAGTTCTGTGTAAAGTATTTCAAGCATTTGGGAAGCAGACAAAAGTTTTAAAGATACTCTGTTGTTAAGCTTGAGAAGATGAATTGTAACTTGGAGTCCCTTTCTCTAATTCCCCTCACTTAAGTCTTTCACATAACCTCCAGGATTATTTCTTCTTGTGCCGCAGTGCCAGCATCCTGAAGAGATTCAGGGATGCTGCTCTGGGAGCCGCTGCCTTTATCTTCTCTCCTTGAGATGGGATTGAAAAATCTTTGATGCCATTTGCACGTCACATGACATCTGGGAGTCCCAGAGCACCCTGTGAAAGGCCTTTGCCACCCCTGGCACAGGGGGTTGTGAGAAAGCAGCAAGAGCAGTCGGGGCTTTGTGCTGCTGGCTTTGTTAAACTCCAAGCCCCATCGGTGACCACCTGGGCACTGGGGACAAAAAGGTAGCAACCTGAGAAATACCTTGTTTAGGTCAGCCTGCAGGCTGTTTTCTCTCCATGCTTAAGTTATGCCATCACTGAAGACAAATGAATAGAAAATTGTTTGAATGCAGTAGTATTACAGTTTCCTTGAAGCTCATATTCTTTATTAACAGTGATTTTGAAAACAATTTCTATTTGCAAATGGACTACTGCTCTTTTGCAGTCCTATCTGTAGATGTTGTAGAGACTAGCCCATTAATACTTCAATTATTTTGAAACTGAGACAGTAAAACAAGGGGCAGTTACATAATTTTGTAAGTCTTAAAAAATAAGGAAAACTGTTGCATTTCAGACATTGAAGCATTTAAAACTCCTAGAATCTTTCTATGAAGTACTTTATTAATCAAATTGCATGTCAGAGCTGTGATATAGGTAAGTATGTGTGTCTGGACAGCTGCTTAGTCTACCAGAAAAGACTTCCACCACCACTCATGTACTCATCTCGTCAGGCTGAAGAAATGTGGCATGGCTGTACTTCGCAGCAGGAGCTGTTCCTGTGCAAAAAAGAGTCCACGCTTCTCAAGTATAACCTTTCTGCAGTGCACTTGTAGTTTAGACCTCCTTAAGTAATACATTTTGCCTTGCAGATTAAAAATGATTTTTCTAAAGTTCCAGCTAGCTCTCAGAAAGGTGTGGTGCTTTTTTAGCTGTCAAAACCTGTTCAATGATAAGTATTTTAAGACACCATTAAAATGTTTCTGGATTCAAGGCTAAGAGCAATTCAAATGTTTTAGGGATGTTCTTTGTGAAGAATATTCTTTCAGTAGTTTAGTTTAGTTAGCTTGAGAAGCATTGCTTTCCAGCTTTTCTTTTATTCCTGGAGTGAGATTAATGCTATCTTATTCATGTTTTTCATGAAATGCCATCTTGTAAGGAGAAAAACAAGTCTTTTCCACTCTAAAGGTTATTTCCCTAGACCAGTTTTAGACAACTTATCACTTAAGTCAGATCCCTATAAACTTTTCATTTGGCCATTTGACATGTTGATGCATTGCCATTGAATCTGAACAAGTAAAATTTTGGGAGACCCCTTTATCTAAAATAGAATTTAAGAAACATTTTGATCAGTAAGATTATCCATACTTTCTTATGGCACAACTTGTATTTAATGAAACACCAAATGAGGAGTAGCTCTTCCAACTGCAGAATCCAATCCAAAGGCTACTGAATTTAGTTGAAGTCTTTCCACTTCCTTCTCTGAGCACTGCATCAGATCCACCAAAATTAGCTTTCAGAAAGGCTAACCCTGAGAAAGCTTTTACATGCAGGAAGTTTTATTTCTTGGTCCTCTTAAGAAATTGGCAAGGAGATCACGCTGCCATTTCTGAACCCTTTGTCAGCAGTGGCTCAAATTCAACTGTGAGACAAGACCTTTCATGGTATCGGGGTGCCCCTTGGACACCCAGTTTAAGGCTTCAGAAGAAGTTGTGTGTAAAAAGTACATAAACCTGCTCAGGCATTTTCTGCAGGAGCTGGGTCATTGGTATTCACTTCTTATCAGACGTAGATAAAATGTCTTCGGTCTTAGGGGTTCAGTTAGGGTGATTATTTTTGGTTCTCCTTTAAGCTAAAATTTGTATTGTAAAAATGAAAGCCAAAATTAATATGCAACTGGTTCTTCAAGAAAGAATAGTCTCTCAAGAGTGAAATACTGTGATTCAGTAGGTTGCAATGTTGTGCTGCTAGTTTTAGCTACACTTCAATCTTGCCCAAGGCTACAGTTATTTGTATGCAAAAGTTTCTTTGATTCCTAATTTTTTGTATGCAGTAAAGCTGAGTTCCCAACATGTTGGCTTTATGCCTGTTTTTTTAATGCTAAATTGGTAGATTTATTTGCTTTCGTAACTTGTGTAAGTACATATGAGTTAAATTTATCAGGATTGCCTGCAAAACGTGCTACCTCGTTGCTGACAAGGAATCAGCCGTACTGCAACTGTGTGGGGTGCTCGTGCTCTGTAGTTGCTACAGAGCCCAGAGCAGTAATCTGCACGGGGAATTTAAGCTTGACTGTAGCCTTGCTTTTTTTAATTGTTGTCTGCACACCTTTATGAAATGGTCCAGGGCCCAGAGCTTGAAAATTGGCAGTATAATGTGGAAAATGTTCAAGAGCCTGTACCACAGAGCTCTTGCAGTAGGATATAAGTACAACCGAGTGTAGCATAGCTGTGCTTATGCTTCCAAGTGCTGGCTAGAGCTGGGTGAGCTGCATCATGCAACATAATGTGGAGATGTGCTTCAGATGCTTGCTGTGACGAAGTTTGGTTTCTATTTACAGCTGGCTATTGTATAGGCTGCATTCCTGCCCAAATCCCTCCGTTTCACTGGAGTGCTGCTCTTGGGTTCAAGTCATTAGAGGACTGCTTGAAGAGCTTGCTTGTACATTCTGCGTATAATTTTAGCAACCTGCTCACAGGCTTAGTTATGCCAGGCATGGTGCTGAAGAGCGTTTATAATCTTTGGAAGCCACTGACATGACAAAAACATATGGGCTGGAAATTGTTCTGTAAGCTCACGTTGTACGCAGTTGAAGTTAGCTGTAGACAAAAACGTCCTATCTGTTCTGTGAGTAGTCATTTCATTGATAAGAATTGTTAAGCTACAGTAGACTCAGTGAACAGAAGGAAAGAAAAAGAAATAACACATTCAATTTTATTCAATTTCTATCATAATGTTATTCTGTGATCTAAAAAAAAAAATTGCTACAATTTGTAGGTGGCAGCTGCGGCATATTACTCACTGCTTTACCTCTGTTTAGCTCTACTTTACAAAGATCCTCCTGTTTGCTCCAAAGTTCAGGAAAAATGAAAAATCTTGGTATTTGTGCTGAATGCTCTTTGAATGCTGGCCAGCAGTGGTCATTTAAGTTGACTGTGGAGCTGAAGTCATAATGATGCTAAAAGAAGGACAATTTTGGGGTGTTTGTACTAGTCAGAAAGGAGTTAAGTGTCTTTAATTCCCAAAAAAAGAAGCTAATCTTAGGTGATTTCTAACTGAAATAATTACCTTTTTGGATGCCAGTGTAAAATCAGCATTGGTCAGATAAGGGTGGGGATTGAAATGTTAGGTCACAAACATTATTTGATCAAGTTGCAGCAGGTTTTATTTCACAGTTTAAGGGCTCTTTGAATTCCCAGCATATTCTGATACTTAGTTCCATTTCTTTATTTAACAAACTTAAGTAGAATGTACAAAAAAGGGGAGGGGGAACAGGGTGTTTGTGTTCATGATTGGATAAACTCATGTTAAATACATGTATAAATATGTTAAAGACAAAGAGGAAGCCAGAGTCTTGGAAAGATTTAAAATGTGTTTCTGTGTAGTGTTGAAAGAAGAAGCTATTGTTAGAAATACAACACCAAGTGGGATCTGAAAATGCATTTCTTGCCAGAAACAAGAATGAATTCAGTTTTATTTTCCTGCTGTTCTTTCAATAGGAAGATTTTCTTCCCATTCCTGTGGGAATAGTCACACTTTCGAGTGGATTGGTCTCTCATTAAGTAAGATCTTGGCTATATTGCTAACCAAAGTTTCCATGAAACAAATCCTTCTTTGAGAAATGTGGATGCTGTTTATGTGGTTTTATTTCAGCTCGAGATTGTGAGAGAAGGTTACAGTGAAGACACATCATCAATGATGAAGCACAGGATGTAGTTTGTGTTCATAGGTAAAGAGAAGATAATGAAAAAAGACAGTTTTAGGCCTCTTTATGTATTCCAGTTTGTGTTATATTCTCCTTTTCAAAATTACAAGATCAAGCATGCGTCTTCAGAACTTTTAGTATTCCATTCAGAGGTTCTGAAATCATATGGCTGCTTCATGAAAAAAGCATCCCTTTTCACTGCATGTTGAAGGATAGTTTTTCCTGTACCATCAGTATCACTCCATTCTCTGTCCAGTATGTGTAGCCTTCATAGTATTTTTACATAGATATTTTTATCTTCCTTTGCTCATTTTTGCCCTATATTATCTTAAAAAAACCACAACCAAACAAAAGACTTCCACCCACCCCCAAAACCACCCCCCCCAAACAAGCCAAAAAGCCAAACCAACGAGTCCCCCCACACTTGGGAAGTTTTAGTGTACTAATAAGTATTGGTGGTAGGTGTATCACTCATGCCCAGGTGCACAAGGAGAGGCTTTTGTTGCTGTTGGCTTTCTTCAGTTATTTGTGCAGCAGTGCATGTGCTAACAGTTAAAAAGGTGTCTTTGCCCTTCTTGTCTGCTATGACAGCCGCAGGCCTGAGTTTCAGGTTTGTCTGTAAGTAGCTTATGGATATTTCATTTAGTCCTGCTTTGCACAGATTGGAGCCTGTTATGAAGTTCAGGTTTGGCTTTTGTGTCAGAATCACATATGCATGTTGTTGCAAAATGACACCTGAAGTGATTCCAAGCATCCTTTTCTCCAAGATTAATAGTCCTCAGGGGTACTGCACTTGTAAGGTGCTTCCACTGTAAGTCCTGCTTCAGACATCGTTATAACTCCACAAAACACAGGGCTTGCTGGGGTGAAATGAAATATTTGAAATCTCAGTTTGAACAAGGGGAAGCCTATTAGAACAAAGTCTAAAATTCATAACCCCATTTTTCTTAGTGTTGGATGAATTCAGACCCTCAGAGGGACCCAGGATTCTATGTTTATTACGTTCTGTATGGCTCATCTGCTTTTTTCTTAGCTTTAAAGCATGCCCATCTAGGATAACCTTCTCTGTGCCAATGCCTGTAATGTTTTAAAAGCTGAATTTTAAGTAGGTAGTTAGTATTTTGGCAGGTAATTTCTATTTGTGTGGTTTACAAACCTTCAATATCCAGCCAGCCTAATAAGATGTCCATGTAGCATACTCCAGAGGTAGATATGATAGCTAGATATGATGACAGCGGTAGGTTCTTGCAGTGCTCCACTAGTTTCTTTGAAGAGAGAAGTTCATTCACAGGCAGCAGTAATCTGTCTTGACTTGCAGGATGCAGCCGTCCACTGTTCACTACAGCCCTTTGAGCTGTTCTTCAGCACACTGTGAGCAACCTGCTCATCCCATAGTTGGACAATTTGTCCAGAAGGATGCTGTGAAGGACAGTATCAAAAGCCTTACTAATATACAGAAAAACTACATCACCCACTTTCCCTTCATCCACTAGGTGGATGACCCTATTATAGAAGGGTATCAGCTTAGTTAAAACGGGACTTTCCCTTTGAGAATCCATGTTGACTGTGCCTGATGATTGCATTGTCCTTGAAATGCCTTTCAAAGACTTTAAAAATATGTACGTGAAGAACCAGAAGTTGTGCCTAACTAACTTCAATCTCCAGGTAGAGAATCTGACAATCTGGATCAAGTTTTTGTACACCACCTCTCTTCCCAATTATGTTAATTGCTATTATGTAAGGCTAAAACCCCTTCTCTGGAAGGCAGTTTAAAATGTCCTGCAAGCTGGCAGGGTATGTTTTTTTGGGGTCTGTGTACAGATGGGGTCCCCATCTACAGGATAAACAAAAAGTTTGCGAAGTGGTTGTCAAACCTTTGAATGGGCTGTGTAACCTTTTAGTAAGACAGCACAAGGAACATTTAAGTAGTCATTTATTTTCTTGGTCTGTTTACAGGTAGCAAAGGACTGCTCAAAGGACTTCTGAAATTTGGAGCTTAGGTTCACTTGTGCAAAGTATTTCAGTAGAGTCTTTTGCTTGTTTGTTTTCAGAATTCATTCTATTTATGCATATTTTTTTTTAATGTGTGAAATCAAGAATAGTTAACTCTTTGGTTTGCAAGAAGGCTTGTGGGAAAATAATTAGGAACTGATGCTTCAAATGTCTTCTTAGTCCTCCTACTTCAGTTGAAGGAGAAATAACCTTTGCCAATTTGTATTTTCTTCTTGTTAGCTGCCAGAAATCATGTAGAAAGTACTGGAACTTCAAATTCCTGGGAAAAAAAATATTCTGGTTTCAGCTGTTTAGTTTTATCCTTTTTTCTTATTGTACCTTCATTTTACTCCCTCCTGTTTGTCAGGAGACCTCTTCTGGTAGACAAGATGTCGTGGGTAGTTAGAGACAAATACTAGTCAGTAATGATCCTGCAGTGATTTTTGTAAATCTCCATTTGCCCTTAAGTGTGTATTTTCCCACTTGGCTTATCACATTTAGTAAATGCGTTTTTGAAAAGAGGAAGGGGATTATGTTTTAATAATAAAAACTCAAAAATCAGTTTGTTCATGCAGTGACTTAGTTGAGAAAGCTTGGAAGTCTTTGTTCCATTTATTTCTGTTGTGCCAGAAACTGAGAATACCCACTTTGTTAGTCGATCATGGCATCTTCCTGCCTGCAGTAATCTGGTGTGGGAACAGGAAGCTTTAAGTGTGCTCATCCAACTGGACTTTTAAGAACTGCAGTGTCTGCTTGTCTTGCAGAAAGAAAGATGCGAATCCTAAGTAAGATAAAACAATAGGAACAGTGGGTGTGTTTTACAATTAAAAGCAACTATTGAAAATGAAATATTGCATACCAAGATCTGACACATTGTAACTGTTGCTGTTGCTTTCTCCCCACCCCACCACCCCCAGCAAGAAGCAAGGAAATAAAATGGGGCAACATGATGAACCTGGAATGTAGCATGCCATATAGCTGATGAGAAATACTGTGAAGGCAGAGAGGAGTTTGGGAAGGGAATTCAGCCACATTGCTGGATGTCTTCTCCCCTCTGTGTGGCTGCATGTCGAGGAGGCTGATGAATGTTTGCGTCTGTCTTTCACTAGAAAGAAAAGGATAGTGAGAAATTCTGCTTATGTTTGTACCTGCTACTGCTTAAGGGGATCTGATCAGAAAAAACTCATCTGCTGAAAAACCTGAGACACAGTTCTGTTTCACAATGTATGATGGACAAGCCACTCCTGAAATTACATTTTCAATCTGCAGCTCTGCTAAACTCCAGTGCTCTAACATCTTTCTAGAGGACAAAACACAAGCACTAACTCACCCACAGATATTTAGTGTAGTAACTCGTGTATGTACGAGAGAGAGAATGAGCTATTTGCATTACAGTGTGCTTTAGGAAATCAGGTAGGTTCTTCTTCCTATTACTTCTCTAACTGCATATACTTGCATTGTAAGGAGGAAGAAGGAGCTCCTGTATGTGTGCTGTGCGTTCACAGTCCTGTTACTGATGTGCTGGTGTGGAAGCATTTAGGTGGATTGGCAAAGCTCAGGTCTGAGCTTTCTTGCTGTTGCCACACACTGTTTGAGGAATCATAGACTGACATTGATTCAATGCTAACTCAAAGTGAAGATAATAATTTACTCAGCAAGCACTAAAGTTTTGAAGACTGCCTGTGGACAAGCTCACCTTTCTCATTATATAGGCTTGAAGCTGCCCTTCATAGAATGCATGTGTTTTTTGCCAGGTTTATTCTCTATGAAATTTCTTTTCCAGGATCTTTTTTGTATTTCTGGAAAAAGACTGAACCCTTGCACAGCAGCCAACTTTGCTTTGTCTTTCTGTGGATTCAGGGTGCTCCCAACACAGCTGACTTACCAGTGGTCTGAAGAAACATCCTGCCATCTGCTGCAAATCTCTTTTATTTTCCTTACATCCTCCTTTTGGTGGAAAGGCAAATACTGTTGCTGGTTTTCCACAAGTCTGCCTGAGGTTGGCAAAGGAGCCCTTATTCTGGCTCTTATGTTGGTACTGGAGCGACGAAGCAGGCTTACCAGGAGGTTTCCAGCAGTGCCAGCCAAGCGTGGCCAGCCTGGGAGGGTGCCAAGTCCACATGTCCCAGCTGAACTGCTTGTCCATACCTCACATCCCAGATGGATGTGTAGAGTTTGGAAAAGAAATGTATGCCATCCTTCCTGCTCAGCTCATGCTTACAGAAAGGCTAGGGGCCTAACCGTGTATTTTGCTCTTATTCCTTGTTATTTGAAACACATGACTATAATTCATTTAAATACTTTGTGGTAGCATTCTCCATGCCTCTTACTCTAACATAAACGTACTGGTTTGCAACATGACTTTTTGATCTACGTAAAACCAGGAAAGGGACAGAGAGGAAGAGGTGTGGGATGGGGTTGAAGGGGAGGAAATTTGCCACAAAGATAGCAGGTGGAATACATGTTTGCAGGCTTCATTGAGATAACCTCAAAAAATAGTAGGGGTTTTGTGGTTTTTATTGGCTGAGTGCCTGCTGTGAATAGAGATATAAAGGTGGGTTATATGTCTCACTACAAAACCGTTTGTGTTGTTAGGATCAGGCAAACATTTCTATACTCCTACCTGTGTCCTCCCCTCCCTTGATGCTTGCTTGAAAAAAGGTAGTCTTACTGTGCCAGAGCTTGATTTGGTAAGATGTTTTGAGGCTCACTGTTGCTGCAATATGTTGGAGTTTATTTTTTTGTCTGGTGAGAGTGTGTTTCTTTATCTTGGAGACTTGTATTACTTCTGCCTGATTTCTCCCTCATTGAAGTGCCAAGACATTATGGGTTAAATGTGATACAGCATTTCTGCTAAAACAAAACAGTAACACAATTTATTAATGTTTTATCTGATCTTTTGTGAAACACTTGTTTAATATCATAGTTTTATAACCTTGTCCACTTCATTGGTGTTTTTTGATATTTTTTTAAGTTCCTTCAAATGACAGAACTAAACTACCAAATTAGAAAAAGGGCCACCAAGGAACAAAAAAATGTTTTGATTTGCTTATTAAGTTGATGGCATGTTGTTGAGTATGTTCAGAGTCACTTGGCTGCAATACATCTTGCACCACAAGTGAGAAGATTATGGGAATATTTACCAAGTGACTGGTCTTCCTGCCCGGATCTTGCCTTTAACATATGTCCTGTGTTAGAAGTTGAATTCTTCCCTGCTTTGTTGGGTACTGGGCTCCATCACTATTTTAATTTCCTTCATTTTCTCCTTTGTCAAAGAAACCCCATGATTTTTTGCCAAGGAATTTTGCTTCCCCCAAAGTAAGGATGAGACTTGCACTGCTTGTGTTTAGCTACTGCCTGCAGGACAAAGCAGGGAAAAAAAATCTAGACCATATCCCAGACCACTGATACTTGTTTCATTATTGTATTCATGGTGTTAATTTAAAACAAGAACAACAACAACAAAAAGAAGAAACATGTGGATCTGTAACAGAAAGACAAACAAGAAAAGAATTTGTTTTCTTCTGCTTCTGCCTCCTCGCCCCAGCCCACTCCACCCCCTGTAAGTTTTTAAAAAATGTTAAAAGCATTCTTAAAAAACTAATACACAAATGCCTTTTCTCTTTTGTGTAACTTCATCCAGCAAAACTGGCACAGTTTGTGTGCTTGACTGGCATTTTCTCCTGCAAGAGGCAGCACAGGTTGCATAGCTGGAACCCAGAAGGGGGTAAAGCCTATGGCTCAGGATGGCAACCTAAATCAGGTGCCTGCTCTATTTACTGCCTTCAGTACCATTGTTTTCAGGTGTAGGCAGCAAGCCAGAATTTTGTGGTGGATTAGTTTCAAAGCAATTAATTCTCTCTAATCATACTTGCTGAAATTTGTCCTCTCATTAAATGTTTTTGTGAAGTCTTTAAGAGTTTTCTTTGGGAATGTGGGCAATATTGATGGACCATTTTGCCACTTGGAGAGAAACTGGAAAATATATGCTAACCTTCTTGTCACTATTAAGCTTTAGTAGTATTTCCAGAAGATGTTTTTTTTAGTAAGTAATTAACCCAAATTTCTGAAAAGTAGTTGCAGAGTGGACATCTAGATAGCTCTGACTGTGCTAAATACACCTATTAGTGCATTTCTTTTGCGTTCAAAGAAGAGTATTTTGTGTGGCTGGATTCTGAGTATTGCCCAAGCTCAGCCTAGAGAGCAAACAGGCGATCTGTGATAGTTCTTCATTCTGCAAGAATGATTAAATAGCAAGACATGTCAGTATTAGCAGAGGAACACTATTCAACAGGATGTAGAGTAAATGTTTGTTAAATGAATCTTGTGGAACTCCTTGTGAAAATTTAACTGAATGTTCAGAACATTTAAATGAAGAAAAAATAAAGGAAGTCAGTTGTGGCACTACTTTGGATTTTATGGTTTTCTCCCCTTCTCCCTCAAGGCTTAAGATACCGCTTTCTTGACTTAAAAAATGAGACACCATTCTGCTATGTTTTTAAAAAGGTTGGCTTTGCTTGTAAGCTAGTAAACTCTAGACAGCCCTGGCAAGTGCTGCAAATGGTGTGAATGAGTGTTAAAAGGACTTTTGTTCGCTGCTTCCTGTGTGCTATTGTATTTGTTTGCTGTTCAGTGATTAGTAGGTAGGCATAGAAGAGAATAAGCTAAAATAATGAACAGCAGACAAGTCCTAAAGAAATCTGTTAACGTCTTAAGTTGCTGAATGGCTAAAAAAATGCAGGCTTGCTATTGTCAGTTTTAATTTTCTTTGGGTGCATTTCACATGTTACTTGCATCAGTCATCACACAGAATAGGGCACTGGATGTGCCTTAATTCTTTGTGACATTTTTTGTGTGTATTTTCTACTTCTGTTTATTCTTTGCACTTTCCCTTGTTCAGTCTTCTGAGATCCAGGCAACAAAAAAAACTCAAGACATTTTGTCATTCAAATCCCGTCTTTGTACTTTCTCTAAAATATCATGGATTGTCTTCCATGATCTGTGTGATGATGTTCTTTGGTTCTTATTTGGGAAAACATGCTGTGATGAATGTTGGCTACTCAGTAATAAATATGTGGATGGAGATAGAAGGTTCAGTTTCTATTTTTTTCTTTTAAGTAATATTTTAATAAATACAACAATTCTTTATGATTTACATTAAAGTAATTAAGAATTAATTTAGCAACTTTTTTAAAATTCTCTTTTCTTTCAAGAAATATGGCCTAAAGCTGTGAGGTTTTAGATGTGTCAGCAGCAAGTGGTCCTCCTCAGAACCAGCCGAGATGTGCTTAGGTGGCAAGATTTAGGAGCAGTGGAGACACTCTGAAAGCACCCATATTCTTGCACGCTAGACATCACCCAAATCCTACTGGAGCTTTGCACCAGCCTCTTTATGCTGGGCTGCAGTTACTTTCATGACTAATGATAAGCTTGTTCACATATAATGAAACTGTGTTCTCCTCTGCTGTACATCTGAGGCTGGTTTCTGACTGAGGTTGCAGAAAAGCTGATGGTAAGTTCCTCTCAGGTGTAATCTACTTGAGATAGTCTCAGAAGGATACAAAACCCAGGAACTGGTGTTATTGAGGAACAAAGAAGTCCCTGGGTAGGTGTCCGCTCTTGGTGCGGTCAATGGTGCCAGTATCAGAACTGGAATGGGGCAAGGGGCTTTCCCAAGTCTCTTTGTTATGAGTTAGTGCTAAACAGCTAATTTGAGTTGTTCCACAGCTGAGTTGTTTCCCCGTGTACTCTTCTTTTTAATCTGTGGAGAAGCAATGCATGTGTTAAGTTTTATCTGATTCAGGTCTTGAAGAAATACAAATTCTTTAATTACTGATAATTTAAAGTTTGACATTGTCCACAAAAGTGACCTGTGGTTAATTGAGTTTTCATGTATTGAGATAATCACTCTGTAGAACAGTGTGATTGAAAAAAGTAGGGGTATAACTACAGGAAACAAAACACATACTTTTAAATGAACTTTTGACATATGTTAAAACACTAAGTGATTAAGTAGCTTTAATACTCTTATGCCAGAGATGAAACATAGGCTGTGTGCTGCAGTAGCTTAATATGGAGAAGGGGAAGGTTGATTTCATGAGTATGCAATAGTGGATATGCAGGGCTTGAAGCTCAAAAATCCACTGTTGACAACAAATGCAAAAAGTTTTATTAAACTAGATGGTATATAGTGCAGTTCAGCAACTCTGTAAAATCATTACCATGTATTCTGCAGACCTGCTACTCACTGCTGAAGCAGGGTAGGGGTTCTAAGATGGAATGTAAAGTAGAATATTAGGGGCGCTTGCCTTGTTTTTCTTCATCATTTATGATGTTAAACAGCAGGGAAGTTTCTCATGTGAGGCTCAGATTTTGCATGTTTCCAGATATCTCCAATGTCATCAAACTGCTGAGCATTATAAAATCATTTTGTAATGTTGTTTATCGAATTAAACTTGAAGCAATTATTCTCAAGCTGTTTATCTTGGAAGTTTGTTACTTCTATTTTAGGCTTGAAGAAGCATTTGAATTTCCTCTGCGTTTCCATGTGCGTCCTAATTGAGTCCATTGCTGTGCTATCATTCTTTGCCAACTCTGCTTTGAGCAATGTACTGCATGTAAATGAAAAATAACAGCAAAATCAATACTAATTGGCCACATAAAAAACTTCTCAAGAAATCATAAACATTTCATTTTCAGAATGGTTAAGCATTTTGCTTTTGAGAGTCTGTTTCCAGTGAGGTTTGTCCCTAAAACTGAGATGCCTGAAATCTCACTTAGTTTTCTAATTCTACCAGGCCTAGACCAGTTAAAACAAGTTTTATTATGGAAGTTAAAATACTAAAACACAATACTTTGAGCAAAATGGAAGCCAGTCTAACTGCAGACATCCAAGGTAAATGCTGTCAACTACCCTCTGGAGGTTCCTGCCTTGCCCGGTGCATGCATAGGGTACATACAAAAAAACAAGTACTTGAATCCTTCTCTAACACCAGACTCCTCCTTTCTGTCAGGAATTTAAGATCTCCCACAGCATGCCATTGTAACAACCTAAGCGTGATAAAACCTTACCAAACCTAGCCCCAGTTTTATTGAAATAATGTAATTCTTTACCAGGAGTTACTCCTTGCTGAAAAGGAATGAACCAGACTAGTCGCAGCCTCCATGGCACTACTGTAACTGTTCCCATGATGAGTACTGTACGAAAAGAGCCTTTAGCTGATTTGAAAGTAAGTGAAATGTAAACAGAACAGAAATCTAGAAACACCAGCTTTTCAAAAAGAAGACCTTAAGGATACACCAGGCTCAAGAATTTGAATTTTGGGCAAAAGGTTCCCATTCTTATGTTCCAGTAATCCTCAAAGGATGAACTTTCATTTCTTGAGAAACCAAGCTTTCCAAAGAAGCTTGAAGACTTTATGCAAGGATAGCTTATAGCTTGAGTGCAAATTACTGTCTTCAGTTTACATCATCTACTGTCATCATCCACTTTTCATTTCTGCATGTTAATGAGTCCTCCAGTAATTTTTTAATATTCTAATTAGTTTTTATCTGTTATTGGTCGTGGACGTGCTTTTCTGCTCTTTCATTAATGCATTTATACACCTTCTGGAAATAATTTTTGCAATCAAAACCAGTTCACACTGCAGTGATCTGCAGTTTTCTTAATTGTAGTTATCTTCAGTTACTTACTACAAGCAGGGTCTGCATAATTCCTGCAAGTAGCGCTTCTTCTCCAGCTTGTTTCTGAGTAATTAATTACAAAGAGCAGTATTTCAAATCCCAAACTGTATTGATGGCCTCTAATAAAGGCCCTGGATTAGTTAGTACTCTGATCAGTTCCCCAAAGTCAGAGCCACTAGATTAAAGTGCATTTATGGTATAAAATCTAGTATTTTCTTTTAAAATTCTCCTCTGCAAAAGTTCTTGAAATAATATTAAATGTGCATTTTTTCAGAACATCCCATCAAAATCTTCACTAGCATCTCTATGCAACACAACTGGTGCAAGCTCATTTTTTTAACCTGTTTGAGTAAGTTTCCTTCCCCATAATCACCGTGATTTTATATCATAACCAAACGTACGTGTTTTTTTTACTATTTTAAAAGTTTGATGCTTCAAAAATTGTTGATTCCGGTTTAATTATCACATAAAGAACAGCTAATTTGAGAAACTTTTCAGATTTTTTTAATTGATTAAATCAAATGCCAGACTGTGGAAGATGGCTGAAATTTAGGGAAGAATTTCCAGTGCTGAGTTCTTGAAATAATTAAAAGAAGCTGCAGAAAGCTTCAGTACCACTGCTCAGTCAATGCATCATCACTGTTATTTCAAGTTCAGGCTCAACAAGATTTCAACAAATCTAGCTTCATTTACACAGGGTTCCCAGAATGTCTCTAGAACAATGAAATACTTAATTCATTTTCCTTTCCACCATCTATAGGGTAAAAAGTGGAAGGAAACCAGGGCTTTTTGATCTGCAGTTGTCCTCCATCACAGAGGCTGTTGGCATCCAAATGCTCTCTTCTAAGAGCATCTTGGCCTGTGCTTTTCTTCCCCAAACAGATTATTCTTTGCTGTTGCAACAGATGAAAACCTAGCCATAGAGGTGAAGCAGGTACTTAAGGAAAAATAAGGAAACCCAGGATATCCAAAGCACATGTAGAAAAGCATCAGCAAGCATAGTTGTTTGGCTAAGGGCAAGTGGGCTTTTGTTTTGGAGGGAGGGAAAGGGTAGTATTTCAGGTGAAGTTCCTGCGCCTAGCATCATTACCATTCATGTGTTAAATGGGGATCATGGCAGCAGAAGATGCTACAAAGCAGGTCTGAGACCAAAGTTGTGCACTTTCTGTGAACATCTGCGTACGAGTACACATGTGCATGCACTCAGTCCAGGAGCATTTGAAACCAGATGGTAATGTTCACATCACCTCATAGCATTTCACAAGTGGCTTCTTCAAAGCAGGCAATAGTAGCAGTACAGCACAAGCAAAGATCTTAGCTCAGTCACAGCCATAGCTTTGCTTATTATCTGAACTGGATGGTGTGGATGCCTTGGGACATGGACTAGATTGCAGTGGTAGGTTATGTAGGATTTGTTGCAGTTGCCACAGGACTGTCAGAGATCACTGATGCCCAACAAATTAAAAAGACAAAGCAATGTAATGCCTGCTTCTATGAGTACAAATAAGACTAAATTTACCTACTATTTGAAGGAAGGCTTAATTAAGAAGTTTTTGGGAAGTGGGGGCAGGGATTAAAGAGAAACTAACTGAAGTATCCCTCAGAGTACCTTGATAGAAAGCATTGTATGTCTGCATCAGCAATTTAAAAGGAATCTAGCTTGACTAGTTTCCTGTATGACTATACTTAAATCTGAATGAACCTCCTTACTCCCCTGCCAGCCACAGAGACATAGGAAAGGCAAGACTGGCTGCTTCAGGCTTGCAATCTGTGTCATTTGCTGTGAGAAAATTGCTAGTGTGGACTCAGTGTCAGCTGCAAGAGCCTCACACAGAGTGAACTGTCTGAAACTTGATTTGTCCTACCCTGGGGTAGCGGAGTCAAGGAATTTGTTTAAAAATGGGGATGCTAGAAATCTCACCTGTTTTGGACCTACTGACTTCATATAAACACACACAGACACTCATGTAACTAAAAATACACAGCATCCGGAAGATGGCTGGAAATGCTATTGGCTTTTCCGAATGGTAAAAAGATTGGATAATGCTTTATGTGAGCTTCTGATAATATCACTTCTGACAAGTATTATTAATGTCTGAATCATCCATTTGTTTTCATGCTGTTCTCTGTCACTACAGCTACTTCAAGACTTTCTCACATGAGCTGCCAAAGATTAGTCACTGGCCCTGTGACGTGTACAACCTCTTCTTCTCCCAAGGGCTGAGAATTTTATTCCAATTGTCTTGTGGTGGTTGTTTGGGTCAGTGCTTTTGTTGTGACTCTCTGGAGATGGGTTCTCAGATTTTTGGCTGCTGTTTGCTTTAGGAATTGAGAGGGTATAAAAAGATCCTGTTGTGGTAAGACAGCAAAAACATCTGCTGAAGAGTGGGAGGAGCAGGAGGTTGCTAACCAAATGCAGCAGCAGGGAGCTTTGCAGTTCATCCTCCACTCTCACCTCTAGATGTGAACCTGCCATAATAAAAGGGCTGGCACCACAACACAAGCTCCAGAGGGAAACAGGTCGCAGATCAGCCAGCTAGAGAAACCTCAAAAGAAAACATTAAAACTGAATAAGTATTGGAAATAATTTTGGTAGATTAATTCACTCCCTTCTGTTCCTAATGCAGTTTGGAATTTGTGCTTAAACTTCAGGGAAGGAGAAAGCAAAGCAAACTTGTGCAGTCTGCTACTTCTGAAAGTAATGTCAGCCCTGACGCAGCACAGTTTTGATTTCTTTTCAAAAAACGAGGGAAACAAATGGGGATAAAAAAATACGTAAGTAGAGGTATGTTTCAAATCATACCCCGCAGTAACCATCGGAAGCGTATGACACTCATTTGCTACAACTGGGTGTGTGCAGCCAGTCATCCCATTTGCTGGTTTGAGGGATGGGAATAGGTTGCAATTCATTTATGTGCAGCATGCAGAATGTTTTATCATCCTTTCAAAAGCAAGGTACCAGTTAAGTTAATGAAGATTTATTAGTTTTATCAGAATCAGAAGGCAGAAGATTCTGCAGAGGGGTGAAGCAGATAAGGAGGTAGGTTTCTTACGAAATGAGCAAGAATCCTGATCTCAGAAGTTGCGGTTAGAAGCTTCCTACAGGAACAAAACAAATATACACTAGAAGTTTTGTAAGCAAATATTAGATGATGTTACTGAGAAGATTTTAGAAATTTGGTGAAAGTTATAAATTCCCACTGTCTAACTTAGAGGTCAAATTGTTGGCTTTCATAGCTTTACCACATCCTTTCAACTTACTGATTTAATCAGTGGTCACACTGTCAGGACAAGATGCCGAGAGTCAGCACAGAAACAAAGTAGCAGTCTGTGTTCTCCACTCTGAACATCACATTTGGCATTAGATCTGCAGCTCTATCTGCAAATTCCTTCTTAGGGAATAAACCTTATATTGACTGCTTTCTGCATTTCTTCAGAAAGCACTGTCCTTGTGTCATCATCTTCTGTATGTGCTGTCAAGCAAAGATGTGGTTGTTTTTTTACTGGAAAAGCTTTTGTGAGGATCATTGTCCTAAATCTATGATTTGTGATAACATAAAACATTTGCAGTACTGGGTACTTACAAGAGCACATGTAATAAAGTGCAACTAATAAAGTATAAGTTTTTAAACAGTTTAGGTATACGTTTTGGGTCAAAACTGGCTATAGTCATGCATGCTGGCTGTCAAAATTGCACACCAGATTGTTGCCAGATATTGTAGATTTTACAAGTTTTACCTTTTAAGTAATACAGGCAAGATCTAGAGCTTATAATTGAGTGACGCTAGGCTTCTTGGTAGGCCTCAGTAATTGGGCCCAGGTTTACAGCGAAGCAGAAGGCGAAATGGGCTTAACAGGGCCAGCACGTGCCATGTGCAGAGTTTCAGTGAGCATTGCTGTGCCTCAGCTTTGAGGGACAGGAAGGAGAAGGGTCATCCCTTATCTCTGCTGATTCATTTGTGTGCCAGAGGAGGCGATGGTGGACATTATAATGGCCACCTCAGAACTGTAGCCATTTGGTTTCTAAGATATTGAAAGTAAAGGTAACGGGAAGAGTTCTTGTGTGTGGAACTTGTTGCCTTATTGTCACTGTCTATATTTCTTTGTAAAAGGTCCTAGTTTCTTACAGAAGTAAATCAAGTCTGGATTGCTAGGGAGCCCAACATTTATGTATTTAATCTTATATTTCTTTAGTTTTTCATTCTCTTTGCTTAAAAAAAGAACCCCAAAAAAGCTCATTGTGGTTTAAATTCCCTTTTAAGCCAGTTGAAATTACTGGGCATCTTTTGTTTTTGAAGGCATTGTTTAGTTTGAAGAGGAAAGAGTATTTAGGGACAGTAATTTGTGACCCAGGTTAGTGAAGCACTCTTGCATTTTGAAAGTTCTGTTCCTTTCATTTCTTGACAGTTTTTGTTGCAGTTTTCCTTTGTGTGTTTTTGTTTTGTTTGATGCACTTTTTTTTAAAGTTTATAAACTTCCCTCCTCCTATTTCTTGTTGTTTACTCAGAAATTGTTTACTCAGAAATATCGAGGAACTGAAGTTCCTAAAATTGCATTTCCTAAAATTGCATTTCCTAAAATCACAGGTTTCTACCAGAGATCTCAGCTTTGGATGGGAGTGAAAGTTCATCTATTGCTTTTTATCTGCTTTTTGGAATGAGCGATTTTGTGTTGTGATCTGCCTAAACTGAACAAAAACTTTCAAAAAGAACTAAAATAATCCACAGTGTGCTGCTTTCTGTTTTAATTCAACATGTTTTGGATTTTTTTATTTTTATTTTTTTAGAACTTTTGACACTCTGGAACCTAAGTAGTTCCTTTCTCATCTCATGAGGTGAACGACCAATTTCCTGTTGCAGACTTGCATGTGTCGCCTGGCCCCAAACCCTGTATTCATCAATGAAAATATTCTCCTCAAAGCTTTCTAGCAAGAGAAGCTAAAATTCTTCAGATAATTGACTAAACATTCCCTGTAAATTCTGGCTAGCTCAGAAAATGTTGTGTGAGAACTATTGCTCTGGGAAGTTTTTACTTGGTTCGAGTCCGATTTTGCTTATGTCTTACACTGTGTTGGCACAGCAGCACGAGACCACTCTGTGTGCACAAGTGGTGTGACATGGGGATGCTTTTTGATGATGGCTCAAAAGGGCAGTTCAGCCTGTGGCTGATTCCTGATCGCTAAAAAAAGAGATAATAGAAAAAATGAGAGCACGCATTAGTAAAACACCAAGCTTTTTATTTTCTTGTTTCCATAGTTATCATTTTGTGATAGCATATAAAATAAAAGAATGAACTCATTCTCTGGAGCTGAGCAGTGCTGGGTAAACTGCTTGTATTTAATCATGCTACATGTACCCGATAATAAACAATGTTTTATTTCAGTGGCTGGTGGTCTTCTGTGAACACATAGTGCTTTCCGAGTCGCATCCCCCGGCGCCCGCCACCAGGCCTGTCAGCGCTTTCATCTAAGCTGTCCTTACTTTTTCCTGCTGTGAGAATGATGACAGCTCATTTTATCTGCCTTGCGAACAAACACAAAAGCTGGATTTCCTGCATGGTGTTTTTTTCTTCTCCTCCGTGGGGATGAAGGCTTGAATATGAAGAAATGCTGATTAATTCCAGCTGTTTCATTTGCAGCTGAAATGCGGGAGACATTCACCTCTATGAGAACCTGAGCCCAGTTCCAAGATCAGAGTTTGAGCACCTCAGACATAAGAGGTGGTAAATCTAGTTCTCAATCTTGAGGCTTAGTCTTCTGCCTGTGTGTTATCTGGTCTGCATTGCTTACCTAGTCTGCATAACCATGGTTAAGCCATTATAACACTCAATACTAAACTGTTTGCTGCAAGTTTTGTAGAAGGGAAATGGTTTACCACTGGAGGTCTGAGAATTGTGATGGTTGCAGAACAAGTGACTGATACCAGGCGTTTGATGCAAGAGCCAAATGGAAGATTATCTTGGGCAGCTTTGCACCAGTGCCATTTTTCCCTTCTGCCCCCTTTTATTTCTGCCCCTTTTGAATTTTGCCCCATCTCACCCTTCTCTTCCAGAAGAAGCTGTAAACAGTTTGTAGGGAAGAAACAAAGTCCTGGCAGTAGTAGAAGAGAGTTTTTATGTTATGAGAAGGGCATCTTTCTAGGCAATCTGATCTATTTTGCATATCCTTTCCCAAAAGGGGAATGAACTCTGAAGAGTGCACTGAAGTTGGTTTGTAAACTTGATACTATGGGAAGGTCAGGGCAAAGGAGAAGGGGACAGATTATGGGCAGGGAAAAGAGGATTAAATGTCCATCAAATATTTATGTAATATAAAGGATATAAAATCTAACACAAACCTAATGGGATAGATCTTTTTATGGGCTTGGCTTTGTTTGTTTCTTCGTAATTTTAGTTCTAGAAACTTGTGTGTAGTATGTATGCTACTTGAAGCATTAAATTCTTTCTCCAGTTTTGCTGACAGCTAGTTGTTGGTACTTGCAAGGGTGTAGGCCAGAGGTGGTATTGAGTGGACCATATGGTGTAGGCCAGAGCAGAGAGCTGGATCCTTTGCTAAGGGCTAGTGAAGCCTTTTGAGCACCCTTTTGCAGGCCACATGTTAATGCATATCTTTGTGTTATCTCATGATAGAGCAGAAAATCAGCCATTTGATATGAAACTAATCTGCAGACAGTATACATCCCAATAAATGCTGGCTTTTGACTTTTGCCTGTTTGTGTTCTGTCTTAATTTTATTTAAAAAATTTAACTCGATGCTGTATGATTCTCATGCTGCATAGCTAAAATATACAGTGCAGTGTTTGTCCTTTCAGCCTGGTTCTGTACCATACATTTCTTTTTAAAAAGAAAGAAAACTTCATGTTTATATTGATTTATGTAATTCTGATGTCACTTAAAATGCCTGAATGAAACTAGCAGGAGAGGGAACTGTTAATTGGCACTGTATGGGTTTCGTTCTCCATCCCCAGGTGCCTGCACGTGGTGCTTTCTGGACACCTGTCCATGCTAAAAGCAAATGCAGCATGTTCAGGTTTTAATGTTGTCATTAGGTTTTTTTGTAAGCCTGAAATTTTAGCATTTTTAAATGTTTTCAGCATTGAAAGTATCAGTACAATCCTGTAGAATTTGTTTTTCGTTGTAACATTTACCATTCATGTGGTATATATTCTGGATTCCACTAGACAATACTTCTTCTTACAATGATACTTTTAACTTTTTTGATGATCCCTTTCTGCTCTTTCTGCTTTCCAGTAGTTACTTGGCACACTTCACAAAGAAGTTGAGTATCTTTAAGAGAAATGTATTTTGCAATGTAGCAATTATAGCTGGCATGGAAGTGGCTCAGAATTATTGTTTTCGTGGATAGCCTGTTTTGTTTGACTTTTTTTTCCTTTTTATAGGGGCTCTGATTACTCTTTATTTTTACCCATTATGTTTACTGAGATCTGTAATTTTCTTTCAATCAGATGCTAAGCCAGCTGGATTCATGTTTCAAAACAAATTGCCTCCTTTTCTTATTTTAAAACTTCTTTCTTAATTCCCATTTTTTTAGTAATCTTATAGCTTGGCAGATATTTCTGATCTAATAAAACTCTTTGTTCTTTTGGGGGTATTGTGGCCAAAATCTTTATTGTTTTTTCTCCATGGGAATAAAATCCTTAATTTTATTTTGTATTCTATTAAAGTGTAGATGAGTTTTGCAGACTTCCAGTTTCCTAGAGAAATTTCTCAAAGATGATTCGGTCTTGCATGCAGCTGCATACTTTGTCCAGCTACCTGCTTTTGTGTTGCTCTTGCACACTGCTTGACTTTTTCCTATGTTTTCCTTTGTGGATCTGCTGTGCATCCTTTGCTCTCATTTTTTCACTTTCTGCATAGCTCCCTGCAGCTAGTCCCATTACAGATGAAGGTTTTGCAGCTGTTTTGTTGGCTTTCTGATAAAATATAGAGCATTGTAGATGACCGTGGTCTCTTTCTGTTACTTAGAGTGATTTTTTTTTATGGCAGCCTCTTACAGAGTGAGGGTAAAGGCTGGGACAGAAATAAAGAGCTGTGAAAGGTGCTGTGTAAATCAGTACACACGACTTTCTGAATAATTTGTAAAACTTGTAAATAAAAAGGCAAATAGGTGCCCCCTCGAAGGGATAGCTGAATTTCCAAATCACTGGCATCCATGGATGCTGTTTTTAGGGCTTCAGGAAGCTTTAAATCAGACTTTAAGGGAAGGGTGGTGGGAGAGCACCAAAGGTACCAAGGTGATGTGGAAAGAGGATGAGATGAAACAAGCAACAGTAGAACAGCTGTAAGAGTGGTGACGAGGGGATGGGGCTGCCCGTGGGGGAAGCCGAGGCTTTGTCAGCCAGTTGGCTGCAGACCTTGCTGTGTGGCCTGGCTGTCCACCTGCCTCCCAGGTGCTTCTGTCACTGTGTGGGGGGTGCCAGCAGTAGCAAACTGCATGGCCAGGAGAGGGTCAGAAATGGAGAAAGCGAAATCAGAGAATAGGAAAAGAGAGAAATGAGGAACAGGAAAAGAAAATGCATTAGTAAATCCTAAAGCAATGCGTAGTGCTGATGTTGCTGGGTTGCTATGCATTTATGCATGTTGATGTTGGCTTTCTGTTGTGTTTGTTAGATGGATCTGCTAGTGTTTGTAAAGGCATTGGAAAATAAAAAATGAGTTTCCTAAGATGTATTGATGTGGTCATTCTGGGCAAAGTTTGAGGCAGGATCAAATGAGGCTTTAATCAAGTTGCTGCTTATAGTTGTATAAACCAGCATCTCTGACCTTAAAATAATTCCACTCATAGACTGTTTTACCTGATTGTTTTTTTTCTTTCAGTCATACTCCATTGAAATAATGTGCTTGTGTAGATAACTTTCCTCAATAAGAGGCCAACAAGAATCATGTGATGAGTTCAAGTTCTCTATAACTTGTGGCAATTAAATTGCAAGGTTAAGGCTGAAAATAAAAGGTACTAGTGAAGATTAGGTCCCGGCTTGCACACAATGGTACACTTTCTGAATCACTTATAAAAATTGTAGCAATAGAATAATTTTTAAGGTGCTGTAGCATCCAGAACTACTTTTTACTAAAGCGTATGGAGAGTCATAAGCTCCTTTGAGGCAAGAGCACCCCATCTGGGATGTGGTGCCAACTTGCAAAATAAAGGCAGATCAGGATTCCCTAGTCAGCTTCTTAAGGAAGGATAAGGTATCCAGCGCAATTTCTGAAAAATAAAATAGCTGCATATTTGGACTAAGCTATCCCAGTGAAAATTATGTATTACAGATTTTTGTTTTGTTCCACAGAGCAGAAGTGTTACTGTATTTGCAAGGTGAGGCCCAGAAACAGGATTGACTCCTCCTCCTCAGCCCCAAAATTTGTTTAAAGGAAAACTTTGTAAAATTTCTGATTCAAAGATCTTTTCAGTTTCTGTGACTGACAACTGAGTGCTCGAAAAAATATGTACAATGGCATGGATGGTGTTTTGAGTCCCAGTCTCCACTCAGATCTTCAGTATCAGCTTTTGCTGTCCCTTGTAGGTGGTAACACAGCCAGCTCCCTGGGACCCTTCCATTTGCCTTAAAGCAGATATCTTTTGGAGAACATGTTTTGGGGTAATTGCTTCCAAAAGACAAGAGTAGTCTTTGGTCTTTTCTGGTGAGAATAAATGTTGGCCTGACTTAGGATCATTGAGGAATCAAAAATGGGAGTGCTAATAGACATTGTAAAGCAGTGGCTTTTGTGTGAGAGGTCTTTGGCGCATTACGAACATCTTGTCTTTGGAGAAGCCTCTCCCCAATCAGTCAAACATTGCTGCCAGCCCAAATAGCTCCAGAGAGGAGTCAATGAGTACTCTGTTGCATTCCCTTTGTCTGGCCATGTTTTAACAAAGCGCCTGTGTTGGCGGGGTGGTGGAAATGCCATTCATTGCCACAGCAATCTGGAAGCTACATGAAAAGTTTCCATCTTTAACTTTTCTTAAAATAATGAAGAGCATTGTCTCAAGCAATGTTGATATGAAGTGAAACTTTGAACCATTGAGTAAATAAAGCCATTGAGCATATGTGCTTTTGAAGTTTTGAAGAAGCAACTGTGAAATGATTGGGAGTTCTTCTTGCCTTAACTGAAGCTTAAAGATGAAGTCAGCTAAAAAATAAAAATAATAATAAAAAAGAGCAAGCAGTTTGTGTATTTTTTTCTTGTCAAAGTAACATTGCATCTGACATTTAATAATCAAAGTGGGTGAAAAGCTACAGAGTAAGTATTTGGGAAACTCAGTGGCCTTCCAGGTGAACAAGAGGCTCCTGGCTGCCAATTTCTACAAGCCCTTGGCCTCCAGCCCTGCCTGGCCAGAGAATTCCAGCTCCCTAGGCTGTTGGCACCCACCCCAGCCCAGCCCACAGGTCTGCCTCTGCCTTCTCCTCACAGCTCTCCCAAGGTGCCAACCAGGCAGGGGGGGTGAGCTAGCTCACCTTGTGCCAAGGTAGTGCCTGTGGTCAGTCTGTTCCCATGAGAGGCTGTCTTTGTGTCAGGAACATCCTGATGGGGTGGGAAATGAGAGAGGAGAAGCCTGGCCCTCCTTTAGTTGGCCTCAATTTCATTTGTCTTCTTGGCAGATTTAGGTTGCTTACAGTAGCAATTTCCTGACATTACAAAATGTGGGAGCTCGGGAAATCTGCAAATTGGAGGAGAAGGCTAATAAAATATATTACTTGATATTGCCTCACAAAAGCTTTTTCTCTGCCCGGAATGAGTTGAATATGTGTGTCAGAATGCCATTTTATGAAAATCAACATGGTTTTGGTGATTTTTTTGGTGATTGCTTTGGGTTATTGTTGATCGGTTTGGGTTTTTGTTGTTTGTTGTTTTTTTTGTTTGTTTTTTTTAATATATGTATAATGCTATGAAATTGTATAAAAAGTTGATTTCCTAGCTGACTTGACTTGTTGTTTAAATCAATATAAAGCAGGTATTTATTTTCCTTTTTTTTCTTTTTTTTTTGGTACAGCTAAGGTGGATCAAAGTAGTACAGATTACAGAGAAGTAACTATGTTAAGTTTTAGTGGAATGCACTGACATCTTAGCCAAAGCAGATTTGTCAGTGCTCAGTGTTGGTGTTAGTTGCCCAGTATGGCGTGTATGTCCATAAGAAAGGGTGGGAACAAAAGTAAGGAAAGTGCAGTATATAGAAGCCTGGAGAAAATTGCTTTTCCATTTAAGCTGAGTGAATTTGGAATAATTTTTTCTTAAAATTAAAGATAAAAACACTGGCATTTATAGTGCATTATTTTATTTTTTTCAGTTTTTGGTAGAGCTTACTTCTTTGTGCTTTCCTGAATATTTACTTGCAAGCTGTTTTTATGGCCTTATTATTTTATGGTATTTATGAGCTCCATGTTATGCAGCTCAGTGATGATTTCCTTATTCTTCCCACTTTATTTGTAAACATTGTCCCTGTCCTTCAACTTCCATGGCTGCTGTCTGACAGCCTTCATGTTACACTCCCATTTCATTTTAGCATATATGTTGTTTTCTTGTTATACGGGAAGATATTTGAAGGAGAGGTGAACTGCCACTTCTGAGCAGAGCCAGAAGTCTGGTGGCAGCTATCAATCAGACTGCTAATACAGTCAGGAAAATTTTTCTTTACATAAAGTAATTTTGCAGCTGCTGTGCATCCATATATAATTCACCAAGCTGTGTGATGCGGTTGATGTGCTGGAGGGAACGGAGGCTATTCAGACATACCTGGATAGGCTTGAGAGGTGGGCCCATGCCAAATTAATGAAGTTCAGCAAGGTCAAGTGCAAGGACCTGCAACTGAGTTAGGGCAGTCCCAAGCGTAAATACAGGCTGGCTGGAGAATGGATTGAGAACAGTCCTGAGTAAAAGGACTTGAGGGTGTTGGTTGATGAGAAGCTCAACATGAGCCAGCAATGTGCTCTTGCAGTCCAGAAGGTCAACTGTGTCCTGGGCTGCATCAAAATAAGTGTGGCCAGCAGGTCCCTTTACTCTGCTCTCTTGAGACCCCACATGGAGTACTGTGTCCAAATCTGGAGCCCTCAACAAAAGAGGGACAGGGACCTGTTGGTACGAGTCCAGAGAAGGGCCACAAAAATGATGAGAGGGCTGCAGCACCTCTCCTCTGGAAATAGGAGAGGCTGAGGGTGTTGAGGTTGTTCAGCCATGAAACAGAAGGCTCCAGGGAAATGTTATAGCTGCCTTCCAGTACCTGAAGGGGCCTGCAGTAAAGCTGGAGAGGGACTTTTTGCATGGGCGTGTAGTGAGAGGACGAGGGGTAATGGCTTTAAACTGGAAGAGGGGAGATTCAGATTAGACATTAGGAAGAAACTCTTAACCGTGAGTATGTTGACACTCTGGAACTTGTTGCGCAGGGACATCGTGGATGCCCCCTCCTGGAAGTGTTCAAGGGCAGGTTGGATGAGGCTTTGAGCAGCCTACTCTAATGCGAGGTGTCCCTGCCCATGCAGGGGGGTTGGAACTAGATGATCTTTAAGGTCCCTTCCAACTGTTCTGTGCTTCTGTGAATTGTTGTGGTTTCAGTCCTGGATTTGAGGCTTGATTTTTGTTGTTTTCTGTGTATTCTGCGTATATGTTCTTCACATACTGTGTTTTGTTTTGTAATATGTGAAACTGGTTTTTTGGCTGTGCAGTATGTGGTTTTCACTGTTGCTGTTCAGTGTAGTGGGTGGGCCTCTGCCTCTAGACCATCTACCAGCTGCTGAAGATGAATATTTTGTTGCTGTTGTTTAAGACTGAGTTTTGCATTGAGAAGTCTCTTGTGTGTTTGCCTAAGTAGTCAAGACACTTAAAGCAAGATATGCTGCCATTTCTACTCGAGTAATTAACTGGAATTTACACTGACTTTAATCACACTGGACTGAAAATCTGAATCTATCTCATCTCTAATTTCTGACTTTTCTGAAAATTGCAGAAAATAGGATGAGTAACTTCATAGAGTTATTTGATTTAAACTTTGCAAACTCAGGTCACAGACATCTGACTCACTGTTAGGAACCGTTCCTGGATTGACGTATTACCAATATGGTCCTTGCCCTGACCCAGGGGGTTCAGTGTGTAGCTGGGATTGCCCCCATTCAGCTGTGGTGCTCTGGGGACAAGTGATAGAAGTATTTTGTTCTGGGAAAAAGAGGGAGCTGCAGTTGTATGTGTACCACCTCCACGCCGAGTAGGCATTGCCATTCATTCCTTTGAATACAAGTAGCTTTATATAATATAGACCGTGTAACATGGATAGAAAGTACTTTCTGCTGCAAACAATCCCTTCATATCTCAGCAACTTGGAAATGTGCTGAACAGTACTTAGCATAATGCATGCAAAATAATATGTTTGTCAGAAGCAGTCAGCACACATCTGGCACGTTTCGGTCTTCTTCTCTTTTCTATTCTTTTTCTTTTATTATTTTCTCCCCTCAGGCTCGGTGGGGGAAGCTTGTTTCTAAGAAACAAAAAAAAAGATGCTACAGAATGAGGAGCAGTGCAAAACTCAGCACTGAAGTCGCTTGACTTTAAAGTCTTGGAGAGGTTCATTACTTCACATTAAATAAGTTATTTTACACTGGGTTGCAATTTCCTACAGACTTTTTGCCCTTTCACTAGGGCAGGTATTTTTATTTATCAATAGTTATTTAACTCCATACTTGAGATCATAAGCAATGTGTTGTTCATCCAAACCAAGAAGGGAAGGTGCGGTAGAACCCCCAGTGTTGCACAAGTGTCACAGACCTCGCATCTCACCCTCCTGGATCTGCTGTTGATTCGAGCCCAAGAGAGGGTATGAGACCAGGCATCTCTCCTGGAAGAGCCAAGAATAGTTGGTTGATACTCATTGTTGGCAATATTAGCAAGTCCTTTATTAAAGCTCATTGTGTTTAATAAAACCAGTCTAGGCATGAGGTGACTGGGTGTAAATTTGGGATAAATTTGTATTAGAAAGAAATTTTTTAGCTGTCACAGTCTTGGAAGTTCATGTGAAAGTGTTTCTGAATGTCTCCTGAGACGGAAAGTAAAATAATACCTGATTTAATAATTTTAAGATACTTTGATTTTTAAAAATAAATTTAATAATTTTAAGATACTTTGATTTTTAAAAACATCTTAAGATTTCTGAGTAGCTGAGTTTGTCAGCATTAGGTAATGGCAAGCTTTGAAGTTGTCAGATACCTTCACTGCCATGTATTTGTCTCCAAAACAAGAGTAAGAGGCTGCAACCGATGGCTGGTCTCAGAGTTAGTGCCCGTTCAGAGAAAGCAGGGTCTGTAAATGTGGGAACATTCTTCTGACAACTTGGTGTTGTGTGGCTGAGCTGCAGCAATGCCAGATTTAGCAGCAGCTTTATTAATCTATGATAAATCTTATACTCCCTTGAGTCTAGACAGGCAGAAGCTGTAAACTGTACAGTGTAGGGTTGGGGCAGCATTATTCGTCAGCTGAAGTTAATTGCTCGCTGCTCCAGCTGTTGGCATTGTTCTGCATTTAATCCTCATGAAGACAAAGATGGAAAAGAAAAGAGAAGTGTTCTTTGTCACACTTAGATTCATGTTATGATTTTGTCAGATGCTTTTAGACAAGCATATTTTTTTTCTCTTGCTGAATTTTAGGACCAACTTAAAGTAAATGTGCTCTTTCTCATATTTCAAAGAGGAACAAGAAAATTTGATTCAACTTCTGTGGGTTGAACCAATCCCTATTGTTTCTTTCTAACCACATTTCAGAGTTGTCTTTTTTTTTTTTGCATGACTGAGATGCAGCCAAGACAATCTCTTTTTTCATTCCTTCAGTTCAACATCTCATTGAATTTTGACTGCAATGAAACTAAAATTTATCTGAGTTTGCCTTCAAGCCTATTTCAATTAGTTCAGTTTCATTTGTGTCTAGATACTGTCATCTGAAGCTAATATACTTGAGTTGCTTAAGTGGGAGAAATACTAATCAATGATACATATTTTCTCTTGGACTTCCTGCCTATCAGGATTTAACATGGTCTTACAAAACAAGGAAGATAACCATAGCAAAAGCTTGTAGAGATGCCAGAAAATATTGAAAATCCTGTATCTGTTTAGCACTGAAATCACGTCCATGCATTGGGAGCACTTTCTGTTCATTGGTGTGGGATCCTTAACATTTCCACCACATTTGCCTCTTCTGAGGCAAAAGCAACTGAAATATTGTTGGGACTGGTGTTGCCACTTGGCTTGCAAAGGTCAACTGCTTTTGCAATCCAACATCTTATAAAGGACAATGCAGTTAAGAAATCAAAACGAAATGAACCAGTAAAGCTGTGTAAAAGTAGTGAATTACAACAGTCTGATGAAGGTATAAATAACTGACAGTTCCCACAGATATTACACACAACTTCACTTTTGAGTCAGAGGAGCAAAGAAGTCTAGCTCAGTTGAGGCACAGGGAAGAAGCAGTTGGCTGAGAAAAGGCAATGGAAGGAAAGAAAAGCTTTTAAATTAAGGCTCAGTCTTTGAGAAGTCCACAGGAAGACCAGGTGAGCAGTCCGGGAGGCCTGCAGAGTCTGAGGTTGACCATGTGCCAGAAAGCCTTCAGGCATTTTGAAAGGGGCCAGGAGAATGACAGGAGACTGAAGGAAATATTTGAGTTCTGTGAGTCCAGGGAAACCTTAGAGAGGTCTCAGATATTTTTTTAATTTTATTTTAATTTTTTTATTTTAGATCAGCCCAGGATAGAATCCAAGTTTCTAGCCGAGTGTCAAATGTTCAGGTAAAGACCTGTACAGAAACCTGGCTTGAAGCTGCTCTTTCCATTTATGCACATATGGGTGACATGTTTCAGCCATTCCATTAAGCTTTTCTGGTCTAGCCCTGAAAAACTGGTATAGCAAATCTTCTGAATGTTACTGGATACCTTAAAAGAGCAAAAGGAAAGCTGAATACAGGTATCCAGCTGGGTGGCAAGCTCTGGACCTCCAGCTCCTTGCTGCAGCTGCAGGGGGTAGGCTGGATGCCCTTTATCCCTGGCATTGCCTGTTAGTTTTTGTTTTAGTTAATGTAAGTGAAAAGAAATTTTGGTTGTTAAAGCATCACTGAGTGTCAAATCTAAAGTAATTTTTCATTTATGGTGCTCTGGCAACTGAAAACACATTAATTCCCCGTGCCAGTTGATCTTGCAGGGTAGGAGCACTACAGGGCTCACTGGAGTCACCTGGGAGTCATTGACGTTGCTGAAACCACAAGAAGATCAATCTTGGTCATTGATTTTTCTTGGGTCAAGGGTCCCTTATGGCTGCAGTCTCAAATACAGGAGCTGGAGCAAATTTTTTTCTTGACCACATGAGAGGTGAGATGACTGAGATATTTGTCCAGTGGTGTTAACAAAAGTTTACTTAATGCAAAGTGGAATTCTGATCTGCAGTTGCCTTAATCCGCATTCCTTAGTTTTCACCCAACCGCAACCAGTTGCATACCAGCACTACAATAACATGTGCTGATTATGGCAGCACACCTGTGTGGGATAGTTTGTCTGGCCAACTTTTTGTTATTGCCTTCCACTGATTTTATCTTTATACTGTAATTATTTTATTCCTTGCAAAGTTTCTCTATCAAGGGAACTAATTTCTTTTGGAAAATGACTTTATCCAGATATGTTCAAAACTAATCCCTTTTTGAAATAACTTGCTGTCCATCAGTTTATCTGTTTAAGCCTCTCCTAAGAAGTTTAGTTAGGTTAAGTGTCTGAAAATTATAATGCTTAAATTTTTCATGGTTGCAGTATTAGATCATTAAGAAATAAAAAAGGAGACAATACTACCAAAACAACAAACTAGCTGTTAAAAATGCAGTAGTGTTCTGCCCACAAACAAACAATTCTGTTGCTTGAATGCATTTTATGTTATGGGGACTCTGAAATACAAGCAGCAAAAGAAATAAAATTTTATGGAAGAATATAGGTAAGGTCTGCTAGAAATAAAGGCATATCCCTACTGCTGAAATAGCAGTGGAGCTGGGGACTAATCCCTTGTTCCTTAATAAAGGAATAATGTCAGTGTTGTCACATAACAAATATGAAAGGAACTCCTTTTCTTCATTATATTCACTTCTTTGTGCTTTACATCAATATATGTGTTTTAAGTCATAGAATCATAGAATATGCTGAGTTGGAAGGGACCCATCAGGATCATCGAGTCCAACTCCTGTCCCTGTGTAGGGCACCCCAAGAATCACACCATGTGCCTGAGAGCATCATCCAAACACTTCTTGAACTCAGGCAGGCTTGGTGCTGTGACCACTTCCCTGGGGAGCTTGTTCCAATGCTCAACCACCCTCTGGGTGAAAAACCTTGTCCTGATATCTAACCTGAACCTCCCCTGATTCAGCTTCCTGCCATTTCCCCAAGTTCAGTCACTGGTCTCAGTAACTGTCCCATCTCTTCCCCTCATGAGGAAGCCGTAGACTGCAATGAGGTCACCCCTCAGCCTCCTCTTCTCCAGGCTGAATATTCCAAGTGACCTCAGCTGCTCCTCATAAGTTATCCCTTCCAGACCCTTCATCATCCTTGTGGCTCTCCTTTGGACACTCTCCAATAGCTTGATGTCCTTTTTTATCATCAGTGTGCTTACAGAAACTGGTGCAGGTTTCATTCATTTTGTTAATCATTACTGCTTTCCACTTTGGCTTCTGAGTGAACTCAGCTGCCATCTCACCCTGTTCTTGAACAGAGCCAAACTGTTCTTACTTTTAATTGATTTTTAATGTATGATGACAGAAGTGTCCAGTAGCAGCTTTTTAGGAATAATTAAAGTAAATTGTCTGATTTGTTTAATGTTTTGATCTGGCTTTTTAGTTACAGAATCAATAGCAGAAGCAGCAGCCAGGACGATTGATTTGGGATCTGAGTTTGGTGGTAGAGATGTAGGTGAAGCGTATTCAGCTTCTTCCCTCAATGCTGGCAGTGCTAACATCACCAGCTGTAGAAGATTAATTGGAAAAGAGACTGAGAAATATCCTCTTCTTCCAGCACGTGCTGTGGGATACACTTAGTGCAGAGAGAAGTAAGTAGACAAAGTGCAGTGGCAGGGAAACAAAGGCAAACATCAGGAGGAATCATAGAGAGAATTAAGCCATTGTAGTGGAGAATTCTTAAAGAAATAGGAATAACATGCAAATTCCATGCTAAAAAGTTAATATATGTATTTTAGTACATTTCAGTATGGTGTTTTATCACTAGTAGTGGTAGTACTGCTTCTTCGCATTAGCTAGAACTGCAAGAGCTCTTGTCTGTTGCATCCCCTCCTCCAAAAAAAAAAGGCCAAAAGAAAACATCTCGACATTGAAAGACAGACATGGAATTTTAATGCTTGTAGAAATCCCCAAAAGGACAAAAAAATCTCATTATCTGCAGCCTGAATAATTATCTATGTATTGATATGTGAAGTGTTGTGAGCAAATGTAGTCACATGCTCAATCGTTACAAATCTGAATTGTGCTTACTACTCTAGGCATAAAAAGAAAAAATAAAAACTTGTGATGCTTTAGCCTCAGACTATGGAAGAAAAGATTCTGTGAATCTAGAATCTAGATTCTAGGCCAGAGAATAAGGTGCACCTTACAGATAGGCCAGTGACCACACAATAGGTACTTCTTTTGCGGAAATACCAGAAATTATATGCATTATATTCCTTCATAAGAAGCTATCAGAATGTGCTTTGAATCAGTCTACACGTACAGGCTGGAGTGAAAAAGACAAGCAGCATCACTCTCTCTCTGGGCCATTTTACTGAATGGAAGGAATAATTTCTCAGAGAGAGAATAATGAAAATGATACCAAAATGGCATGTATTGCAAGACCTGCAAAACAAGGACTTCCTTAAACAGTATTTGAAATATTGTGATGTATCTTCACCTTTCATTCCATGTTTGACTAGATGACACACGTCCTAGAAATTTGAGATTTATTTCTCCTTTTGTTACAAGCTGGCAGAATGATCTTCATTCTTCCTCTTCACAGATTTCGTCGGTGTTAGTAGTACTAGGGCATCAGTATTCTGCTGCTTAAGCAATCTTAGATCTTGCTTACAATTTAAAAAAATAAAGTGGTAAAATAATTTATAGCTGGCAAATTCCAGTAGAAACAATATTCACAATAAAAACTTTGCCTGAAAAGAAGACAGATTTTATGTCAGATTAGGGAATCTCATTTTGTTTGCATGGTTTTGTTCAGCATATATTATTCAGAGTTCTTGCAGACTACTTTTATTAGGAAAGCATTAACTAGAATACTGTATTTTATGGTTTATTCTATATAATGTGTTTAATTCCTGGATATTCCAGTCATTACTAGGCCCAGTATGCCACTCCTTTTAAAAATTAGAAGTAAGCAACCAACCCCTGTAAAAAAAAAAAAAAATCAACCAAAAAACCCCCCCCAAAACCAAAACACGAAACAAAACACACCTTACTGTGGTTACTCAGAAATGTATATTTTTCATTCCTAGCAAAATGCATGCGTGCGTCTGTGTGTGTATATATATATATATGTAGAGCACACCCTACTTAATTGAATATAGATATGGACAGAAATACATGCAAAAATAGATTATGAAACAATTGCACTTAGGTGAAACCTGTATGTAAATTATGTTTTGGTAGCAGCCACTTTTTTTTTGTCGAATTTGTGGAACTGTTGGTTAGGTATCACGGAAGCATGTATCACTTGGGAAGTGATACCATCATTATAACACAAACATACACCCTTACCTTTGTGGTTTTTTGACATATATTACTTGAAGGATTGAGCTCCCAGAGAAGAGATTTCTTGGTAAAATTATTTCCCTGTTAAAAGTCTCTCCCTCTAAATCTCAACCTTTAGGAGTTCTCAGACCTTTGTATAATGTTGAATTCATTATCTCTTACTAACGACTAGGAACTTAAAAATTAATATTTACCTATTTCAGAGCACTGTTGTGTATTTTATAATGTAAAAGTCTAATGTTTCTCTGGAAAGTTGGTATTAATAAATCTTCCCAGAGACAGAGGACCATTTTGTTGGAAGTAAAATGTATAAGTAAATTATATGGGCTATAAGCTATGCTTCATTTTTCAATCTTCCCCCAGCCAATCTCTTTCCTCCAGGCCCTCACATTTCTGTCATTAAATTCTTAACTTTCAGTTTTCTGGATACAGTACTGTCATGATCTTGGTGAGGATTCAGGGAAAGTACCTAATGAAACTTGCCTGTCACATTTTTATTTAAATCTTGCATGTAGTGAATGAGTAGAACCACGCTTTGTGAAGGGAGTTATGTTTGAGCATCTGACTCTCTTGAAGAGCTGATGGAAGACTTGTAGCAGAATGTAGCATTGTGTAAATGCTAACAAACTCATAGCACTGAAGAATATAGGATGTAGAATTGAGACAAACGGAGGCACTGCCTTAGGTGATGCTATCATGAAGATCTTAGTATGAATTAATCTCTTCATTACTAATTCAGGGAATAAGTACTTCCATTGTCCAACTAGAATAAAAATGGCAAGGAGGGGATTGATAAGGATTAATATACAATTAAATAATTTGTATAACCTAAGGTCTTTTCTAAATTTATGAAAAATATCTAGGATTATAATCATTATGGGCTTATCAAAGGATTTTTTAAAACCTCTTTGGATTAATTTATATAACTCATAGATAGCATTTCAGACTTGGAGAAGGAGTTGCACAGTGCTTGTCTCCTCGAGGACCAAATACTTAAAATGCTCTTGAGCACATAAATAGCATGCACCTGAGACTGCGTTTTTCCCCATCAATGGGATTGCCTTCCTGAAGTCTGGTAACAGGGCCAACATTGTGATGTTTTCCCTATGTTTTCGTATTCATTGTGGCTAAAGATACTTTGTGAATCCTTCAAGTAGAGAGAAAGAAGCTTCATTTTCTACTAGGTTTGGTTTTGATGGCCTGAGTACCAGAATCCACTTGAATTTATTTTTTTTTCCAAACATTTTTTCAAAATACTTCTTTTACTAGGGGATAATTTTGTTGCCATTCTGAAATAACTAGGAGACACTTGGTTGATGTTCTCCTTTTTACTGAATTTGTGCTCTCTTTTATAAAAGTTTTTGCTGCTGCTGAGGGGCATGAAGTGCCAGAGCTGCTCATTAGAGCAGGTTAGCACAGACAGGCAGCTGGTTCAGGGCCACCTGTGTAGATACATACCCCGCTTCTTTCCACTTGCCTTAAAAATTCGTTCAGTGTTTTTCCTGCTCAGCTGTATTTTGGGTTGGATGCTCAGGGTGAAGGACCCAAAATGCCAAGATTATGACTTATATAGTTGATTAGATTGAAGCCATAAATAAGATTTCTGCAGAATAGTCTACAGGTGTGCCATTGTAGCTTGATGTTTTTAGTGGAAATTTCTGCCTTTCAGCAGGATTCAGTTCAGCCGTGCAGTTTTACCAGGCTGTATCAAACAGAACCTGAATGGCTGTTGAACTGAGTTGTTTCCTTTGCTTCTTTACTAGCCTGGATAAAATACTTCTGTATCTGAGGAAGAATTGTTGCCCCGGTGCTTGGTCCCCCTGGCAACAGGGTTTGGTTTATCCATATCTTATGACCAGCTGAAATAAATTGGCCTGAATTAAAATGCAGACCAGTAATTCTCTGAGACACTGGAAATGCGACTTTTCCACAGATATGTCATATTCCTGTTTTATTCCAATTTCTGTATCCAGTAACAGTCCCGTTCCCTTAGGCCACCTGAGAGGGGTCTTACAGTTACCTGTCTTATTTGTGAGAAGAGGGTTAGTGGTAAAATAGTTAGCCTGTTCTTGTGCAAAAAAGCCCCAACCAACAAAACACCAAAAAAACAACCAATCAAATAAACTTGTGTGATTTAGTCCCTTGTTCAGTGAACTTCCTGTGACATTTAGAGACAAAGTTACAGCTGTCAAATTTGATTTGGTAAACCAAATTTTACTTATTCCCCTAAAATGTCTTAGAATATGTGATAGCAAAAGACTGGATTTTACTGAAAAACACATTTTATTGGTAGCTGTAATTTAGGAATCTCCAAAGCTCAAGGTAATTGAATTCAAGAATTTAGAGGCATTTCAGATAAATTCCTATCTATCTTATAGTATTATGATTAACTTTGCTGGCATATTTATTCATTTTGGACACTAGGAAAAACTCTAAGGTACTTCAGTGTTTTGAAAGGAATCACTATACTTTTTTTTACTAGGACCAAGAATGATTAGATACGTAGTTGAAAAGAGAAGCCTCAGCTCTTTTCAGGAGTTTATAAACATTGGAAAGGCAATTTATTTATTTATTTTCTAAGGAATCTTTTGCTGAAAGTCCTAAAGAAAAGCCCCAAGTCTCAGAGATTTACTGGTAGTAACTGTAAAAGCAATGAAGGTCTGCTTATATCATGACTGCCCTTTTATTTGATGTTAAGTGCCTATTGGCATAGACCCCAGATACTGACTGAAAACTCCACATGTGAAACCAAATAGTAACTCCTGATAGGGATAATATATCAGCACTAGGACACTGATAGTGGTAATTCTCCATGTCATTTAGATAGTAGATAAGAGCAGTACAGCAACTGATAAATAATTAGCTGAAGTCATTAAATGAGGCACATGTGTGTTTTCCTGGTTAGGTGTGTGAGAATTACAGTTAGTTTTTATTTATGAAGGCCTGTAATTTAGACAGTGATTTCAGATAATTGATTTAGTGAGACAGGAAGAGAAGAATGCTTTTATCAGCTCACTGCTTAAGAAACCCTTCATTTTCCTTCAGTATTTCAGAGCATGTGGAGAGAAGAGGAAAGCTCTACAGGTCTTACAGACATGTCCCTGAGTAAGATAGGAGTATGTATACCCCCCCCAGTCTGTGGAGTTTCCAGACATCCTCATATTCATAGGATGCTCTTTTTTCTTAACGTTTCTTCCAAACCTAAATTAGAGGAGAGGAGGAAGGAAGTTTCTGTCTTCCTGCTTTCACTAAGCTTTTGGACACATGGACGATAACCAAGGAACAGGATTAAAGCTCTCCCCTCTCTGTGAATCCTCCTCATTCCCCTGTAAATCTGTGTCTGGTTACTGTTAATGAAGATACAGTAAACTGTTATTTGTTTTAATCCAATCTCTTATCTGCTAGAGATCAAGATGCACCTCAGAATGCTGGCTGATTATCCACATCTGTCTGTGATGGAGGTCTTGCAGCTGGCTCTTGAGCAGCTGAGCTGTGCAGCTGTCAAGCAGTAGTGCCTCCACTCTGATTTAATATGGCAGTTTCTCTCTTCCTCAGTTTGTTTTGCCTGCCATTGTGAGCTGATTTTCATTTAATTCTGAAATGATGAGCAAAATAATGTATAAAATATTCATCATGCTTTCTTTAATGCAGCCAGATGTACTTCCTTGATGAAAACAATGAGCCAGAGGTAATGCTAATTACCTTCATACCACTTTCGTTAATATATATTTTCTTCTAAAATGTGGCCAGGTCAGGCTTTAGAAACCAGTCTATGATGAAAAACAGAATATCCTGTAAGAGACAGAAAAAATGCAATGAAAGAAGTAACGTGGATGAAAAAGCAGAGTCAAACAACTCTTTCAGCCACCCACACTGTCACAGCAAAGCTTCAGGAGGGAAAGACAGTTTTTGGAATTAATGTGGTTTTGTTCAGACCTTGGATAAAGCATGTAGGCCATGTTATAAGGGTTGTGTAGATGTTCATGATGCCAACAGTGATGCCCTTACCCATGCTGAGTAGTGCCTTCTTCCATACTGAAGTTACTAGAACTGCCTAAATAGTGCAGCGCTCTTCAATGTGTTTATGAGTATTAAAGGTATATTTTTAGCTGCAGAGGTGTTTTTTGGCAGAAGCACTTGGTTTTGAGTATTTAGGAGAAAGATGTGTGTGAAAATGGTGTGCTTAGTCCAAGTCACCTAAAAGTTTAATTACAGCTGAAGCAGAGAGGAGCAGTCAGACTAGACTGTATAATCACTTCTTACATATTTTTGGCTGCTGGAAATGTGATCAGTCCCCATAAGTTCCTTTTTATATAAAGATATTAAGTCGAACTCATTACAGCTTTTTGGCTGTTTATGTTTCGCAGCTGACTATCAATATGTGACAAGGCAATGTTAGTCTTGTCTCTCTGGCAGCCAGTAGAAGAAAACCACACGTGGGCATCCAGAGGCTGCAGAGGAAGCACAGAAATACACACACTGGAGAGGGTGGAGAGGTCAAGTTTAGCATTCAAACCCTGCTCATGACTTACTTAAAATATTACCCTTCAACTGTGAAGGGCTGGATCCAGCAGCAAATTTGACCAGACAGACCACACAATGAAGTCATCAGCGCTTAGACCCACCAGCTTGAAAAAACAACAACCCCTGGTGTTAAGACAAATGCTTTGAAGAGTGGTTGATATTAATCAGGTGGTGCTACTGGTTTGGAGTTCATTAGTCATTCCATATGAATAAAAATGCTGATAAAGAACGTAATAACATTACAGAGCCAGGCCAGTTTTGTGACACATGAAGCCATAGATCTGAATCCTACTTAGGGGTAATTGACCAGGGTCCATTTCAAAATTCCGTAAGCCAAATTTGTCTCTGGGGTTGTCTCCTTTGAAGTTACTGGGGTTACACAAGGAATTAATTTGGCCCTTCAGCTCTGTACATTAGCAGAGATCTGACTAGTGGTCCTGCTCGCCATGTTGGAGGTTTATCATTTCAGCATGCTTTCCTCAGAGGAACTCCCAAGACAAACCATTGGATTCCCTCTGCGGGCAGCCCTTGTCTTCCCCACCCTCTGCTCCCATCTGTTTCTTAATTGCTATGTTAACAGCTAAACAATTTTGTTAGCTATCACATACTATGAAAATATCCCATTTTTTGTTTTGAATGTTTGCCTACAACTGTATTTGGTAATCGAATTTCTAACATGTCAAAGCTGGACATGGCCTTGGCTCACTGAGAGAAGTCAAAATTTGGTGTGTCTGGCTGTGCTTGGACTGCAGGCACAGCTCGATCCTGGTGGTGTGCGGTTGGATGCTAAATTGCTTCAATCTGATGGAAGTGCAGGGTTAGTTTCTGTCCTCCTCTTCGCAGCAAGCAGTGTTTGTCCAGCCATGTGGTGAGCTGGACCAGGGAACCAAAATGATTGAGAATTGACCAGAAAATCTATATTCAGCTGCATGCGTTAGCTGCCCCTCAGCAGAAGAGCATGTGGTAGCAGGAATGGAGGGCTCGGAGCTGGCTGGGGGTGACTGGCAGTGCTGAGCATGGCCTTCAATGCCCTCAGTGGCTCTGCTGACCATTGAGAGAAAGGGAGGAATCTCCAGCCACCTGTATTTTTTGCCTTTGGGGGGCTGCTGAGTTTTGTGTGTCCCTCATCTCTATCAGTGGCTGTTAGGAGGGGTGACAGGAGGAGGAGAAGTGCCTGGTTAGCTAATGATACTTCCAGGGAGCTGCTGGTGTAGATGGTGATAGTCCTGTTAAAGCCAGAGGTGCTCAGAGAGTTTGTTTTGTGAAGCTGTGGGATCTCAAGGGAGAGACCTTCTTTAAGGATTCCTGTTTTGGCTGTGGATGATATCTAAGTCCCACTTCAGGGATCTGTATCCATTAAGCAGTACTCTGATGAACTATATGGATGTTAATGGATGTCTAGAGGGTATGTCTGTGTCCACACATGTGTGCACAGCACTGAGCCCTGGCTGTGCTCTCCAGCTGCATGAATATACCTCACTGAACATGCCCTCGGAAGCATTAGCAGAACTCATGTCTAGCACCCTTCTCCCTGGGAGATGGGTCAGATGTCTGTGATTCTGTGATCATTGGTCATCTGAAGGATTCTTCTGTATGTAAAGAAAAGTAATGTGAGCTGGAAAGAGAACAGTACTTGTGTCTAGTATTTCTATTCAAATCCTCTTAGAGATTCAAAACATGCAAAATATTTAACAGCATAATTGTTTCCCTGATGAATGTCGCATACAACCAGGGGGAAAAGAGATTTATGTAGATATGTTTTATGAAAAAAGGACAAGAATTTATGAATACTGGAGCAAATAATTTTTTACCTTTTACTCTCTAGTTCACTCTCTTTCCCTTCTCCTTCTGTTTTTGGGGGAAGGTTGTCATTCAGTGACTGAGTCAATAACAGCCATCTGCTGAGGGGCTACTTTTGTAGAACCAGATCCAAAGCCTGGTCTGTAAATTACTCCCATACTTAACATGACAGGCTGAGAGGGGGGGTGTTGTCTAAGAGCAAGATAAAATGATACTTTCAGGAACTGAAATATCCACTGCATTGCGTTTTTGGTTTTGGTTTGTTTTTTTCCCATAGAAGAACATCTTAAAATATAACAGACTGATACTTAAATATTATTTCTCAAAATATTTATTGTTGTATTATACTTGCTTCTGTCAAAGGATTCTTTGGATTACAGTCTTGTGAGGCTTCCCTTGAGATGTCCATGTGTTTCTCCTTGAAGGAAATATACTCCATCTCTGACTCTTACCAGCCACAGGTCTTCCAGAATGGCAAGCAGTGGAATAGATCTCCATAACTTCAACTCTGAAAAACCAACCAAACAACAGTAACATGGGGAATTATGAGATGAAAGTCCACTCTGTAATTAATGGTAAAATCTTACCTACTTTATTTCAATTATAAATTTGATTTTAATCTGGTTTTTACCAAGCTGTGGCAACTGCATACAGGCTTTTCAATTTTGTTTTTAATTTCATTTTTTTTAATGTGGTATTACAATGTATCATTCAAATAAAATGGATAAAGTGGCAAAAAGAATATGAAGCTGAAAAAGTGAAGTTTGTCAGGCCTTTCTGAAACAAAATGAGGCTGAAGTTTGTTTTGCTTATCTGGACCTTGCTGGTGGTGGCAGCAGTGCTTGCAATGCTGCAGGGCTGCAAAAATGACAGAACACATTACTCTGGACTTAGTCAAAACTCTAGAGTTTTGTTCTGCTTTTTGTTTTCCTGTGGTTTGATCCTGTGCGGGTCCACATTCAGTGTCGTGAACATTTACCAAACCCTTCTTCAGTGAACAGAGTTGAGTGAATTTCAAGACACACATTGGGACTTTGAAAAGATGATGGTAAGAAATCCAGTCAAATTTTAATGTAGAATATTCAAGTTGCAAGTTGTCCCTAATCTCATTGCTGCTGTTTAGCTTAGTATGTTCTTGCTTCCAACAGAATTATAGATGGTTTGGATGATCTTGAAAAAAATACAGAAGTGTCAGGAGAAATGGTGGTTACAAAAGCATATATGCAAAATCCTCTCTCAGATACAAAATAAACAAAATAAGCTGGATCAAGTAGGGAAAAGTTGTGGAAAAATAGATTTTATTTATAGCATAATCTTTTGAAGGTAAAGAAACATTTCAGTAAGAAACAGGAGTATCTTTATGTTGATACAGTTTTTACCCCATGGCCCTTGGCATATGTGACAGAGAAATACACATGCTGAGAGGACTGGCCTTCCAAGGCCTAATGTGATGAATTTCCATTGGTCTTTAAAGACTTCAGTGATCTTGGGTTTTCAGAAGTAAAACGTCAGTGAGCAACTTCTGAGCAAAGTTGGGACCTGAATTTTGATGGGCTTTTACAGAGCTGGCAAGAAATCCTCTGACAGGGTTGTTTGCTGTATTTCTAGGGGATTTATAGACGGTAATTGAGTACAGTAGTGCACTTTTGTTAATTGAATACTCTGTCTTGGTAGGTATGGAGAGTATTTTGAAAGCCGAGGACAAGCACTAAAAGATGTGATAAAATGCCTGCTGATGAGTTTTTTGAGGATGTCAGTTCAGTTGTCATGGTTGACAAGTGGCTCTTTGCAGTGCTGACTCTCAGAGCTCATTCTTCCAGTACTGCCCAAAGCCCAGACTAAATGGACCCCTTCTCATAGGAGCTGAGATGGCTGTGAGTCAGCAACTGCTGGATGCTGAACACTTGAAAACGCAGCCGTTGTTCACCACACCAGTATTTGCTGAGGTTTCAGCATGGCTCAGGGTCAAACATTTCTGTAAGTGCCAAGGTGTAGGCTCTACTGTCTTTGCTTTCCAGGTAGGAGCTGGTGTATCCCCACTCATATATAAACTATGCAGATAGCAACATTCCTTACATTGTATAAGGCATTAGTGCCCTCTCCCTTACTGCTTCAGGATAAATGCATACCCCAGATTCAAACAGCAGGAGGTATGAAAAAAAAATGAAATAAAGTCCCTGAAATAGTATTAATTAAGTGCATTTCCACACTGTCTTTTCAAGAGTGTGTGGAAGTTAAGTTAAAGGCTCGTGTCCTCTGGTATTTGCTTGTAAGAAAAACCACTTTGGCTCGCCTTTAGAGGGGAGTGAAAAATAAAGTCTCCTACTGCTGTATCCGATTTTAGGGTTCCTAGCATGGTTTGTCAAGCTTTGTTGTGGAGGTTACGCTAAGTAGCTCTTACTTTATTTTGTATGCATGCTTTGCAGAATATTTTTTTATTTAGATTTTATTAAACAAATGACAGAGGAATTTAAATATAAAATTAATATGCATAAATTATATCACTCTCATCAGAGCACTTAATGGTGAAGAGAAAATAATTTTTGCTACTTAAGACAGATGGGCATGGATATGTAATTTAGTGGAACTGATGTATGCAAACCTATGGTTACTGGACTGAGACTCAGTGGACCTGGATTAACATTCATTAAATGCTTCCCTCACTGGGTGTCCTTTCAGATTGTACAGAGACAATGTCTTTCCCTGAGAAGTGTTTTAAACTATGCTGCTTTCCTTCCTGAGTAAGAATTAATATTATTTTTAGCAAGTCAGAATTTGTATTTCTTGAGGGGAAAAAAGAAAAAAAAAAAGCAATTAAAGGAATAATAGCTGAATTAACAAATGAGTACTTAATTATCCATAGAAGCCAAAGCTTGAGAAGCCCAGGGGGATGCAGCCTATGTGCATCCCCTGCCAGGGCACGATGTCAGTGTGTGAAACTCCATTATCACAACTGCAAGGTTAAATCCAGTTTTCAAAATCTAATCTTAGATGGAGTTTTAATGCAAAAACCTCTGGAAATGCAGAGTACTTGTTTTTTCTTAAATTGCCCTCCATTCATGAAGTGTTTGGAAACTTACTTAGCAGAGCATTTTGTTCAAATTCTGCTCTCTTGCCTTATTTGGCTCCTTTGCAATTATATGCTAGATTGAAATCTTAGACTATGCTTCAGTTGTAACCATGAAGGAATGGCTTCTTATCTTTTCTGGAACTGACATTCTGTTCTGTAGCTTACTATGTATTTTCTTGGAGAAGCTATTAATCTTCTTTCTCTGCTCTTTTTATTTTTCCTCCATGCTTGCACAGTGGCTGTTCCTGGACCAGTCTCATGTTCAGCTGCTGACACACAATCCCTGCCCTTCAGTGGAAGTTGTGTGAGGCCAAGCAGGGTGCTGAACCATACCTACTTTTTAATTTTGTTTTGTTTTTGTGGGATTTTACTGTCATTTTCTTACTGTAGAACTATAAATTTTTTTCTCAGAAATTATTTTAATGCATTTTAATATATGTTTTGACTGTTCTGACTTAAACCAAAACTTTGGGAATGATGGTAAGAGATGTCTTTTAAGATGGTAGGAGTTTAAAAACTATGCTGTAGTGTAGTATACTGTATAATATATCAATATATTATTGTATGCTATAGCATAGTATAACTCCTGCAGTTGCCAAAGCCTAGTGCTAAAATATAGTTCATGGCATTGTAACCCTTCTAAAAATTGAAAAACAGGAGAGAACATGCTGAAGTAATCAGTGAATTTTGCAACACTGAACACTGGAATTACCAGTTTTTGTGTTTGGGTATGGTATTTGATGAAATTACTGTTCCTGAATAATCCTAGCTGGGCGGTTTAGGTCTTATTTTAGTAATTTGGATACATAGTCTAATCAGAGATCACATTTACCATGCAACTGAAGCTACTAAATCTCATGATGTATTTTTATAGAGTTTTTTTTTCAAGTTGCTGTTACTGTTGTATTTATCTACTGAAAGGTAAACTCTCAGGAGATTAGATTTCTGTCATTATGAGATACAAACTTGCACAACTTCAGCCTACCTGAATTGGAAAGAAGACACTTCCACCTTACCCAAGGTCCAAATTAAAAAAAAAAGCGTTTTTTGCAAATTCTAAGTACAGCCCAGCCCTCCTAAAAAAAATAATAATAAAAATGTATTTTTGTTCCTGTATTATTTTGCATTATTTTTAAATTTTATTTCCCTCCTATCTAGAAATAGTAGTTCCTCCTGAGGGTTGTAGCCATAGTAATTTTGAAGTCTCTTCATTCAAGGTGGCTTTTGCCCCTGCCAAAACCATCCGACAAAAATCAGTCTCCTAAATTGTACATGTTTAAAAGCCCTTATACAGGTTGTGAATAGGTATCCTTTGTCTTCCAAGATCTTTTTGTAGTATGTAAAACAAAACAAAACACCCAACACCCACTGTTTGATCTAAAAACAAAGATTAGAAGGACAGAAATAATCTTGATGGGCTGTGAGGTGTTCCCATCTGTTGTCTCCACCCCTCCCCGTGCAAGGACCTTCCTGCCTGCAGAGCATGTGATACAGCCCAGAGGGCACCACCACTCATGCCACGAGGGCAGCTGATCCAGTGCTCCCAACTGCACGTCATCTTCTTTGCTGAATTTAGAAATGGGCACCAGTGCTTTTGCTGGCACTTCACCCTATGTCAACTACACACATTCATGTTGTAAGCTCGCTGAGGATCTGTGCTCGATTCTCTGCAGCGCCCATCACTGGGAAGGAAATAGTGTGTAGGAACCCAGGCTTGGTGGCTCAGGTTCATGTCCAGTCTGCCTCACAGTGAGGTGATCCATTAGATGGATGCCTGTGTGGGGTCAGAAATGGAGTCACTGGATGTGTCAGCTTCCCCTGACCCTGCTTCCCCATGTGTCACTGCATCCATTTGTGACTGCTTTCATTTGGCTTTGGTTTTGTCTCAAGAGGGAAGATGAAGCTTACAGTAAAGGCTATCTAGAACTAGGATGGATAAAAGCTACTCGGCTCCCTTCACTGATCTGGCTGCAAAAAATATTTTGGCCCTTGAAATTTGAAGTATCCCTGAGCTTTCTGAAAATGAGTGTGTTTCCTAGGTGCTACAGACTCCCTTTCTCCAGCAAACATTCATGCTGAGAGTTTGTACAGAGATGCAGAAGCCAACACATTGGCTCTAATTAACTGGATCCAGACCATGGTCTGAACATCACTTGGCCTTATTAAACATTTATGTGCCTCTGTGAAAATTCCCCATACTAATCCTCATTCTAACCAGCGTCAAAATTCAGACAGAACAAGTAATAAATGAGGCTGAGGAAGCAGTGCTGACTAACAAGATAAGGGTTAGATTGCCTGTGCTTGGTGATGAGTGAATTATGATTCACAGGGTGGTGTAACAGGCTTGCTGGTGCAACATGAATTTGCAGTGTCCAAAAAGCTTTCATGTGTAGAGGCTGTCTCTTGTTTTGCTGCAAAAGAAGACCTGTGTAAACCTCTGTATTTGACCAGTAGCAATTTAGAGAAGAACAACTCAACAGAACAGAAATCGAGTAAAAAAAAAAAAAAAAAATGATGTGGGCCCATTGAAAACAGTTGCCTAATTTGGTCTGGCTGAGCTGGTAGGCTGGTGTTATGTTGTAAGAATATTCTGGAAAAGAGAAATAATTTTTCGGTATGTTCACTTCCCTGTTTTTTCCCTCGCTTGTAGCAGAATAAACACTAGTTATTATAGAAACATTGCAGTGTAATATATATCCATCTAGTACACATTTTAGTGTAACAAATGATGTTGCAGGCACTGTGTGTGGATATAGAAATAAATTATAATAATTTTCAAATTTAAATTCCATTTTCAAAGTTGAATTCAATTAAGACGCACATTTGGTAAAGATTGAACAAAAATAATGACACATATAGCTATACTGTAAGCAAATGACTATAAAACCTCACAAAACCAAAGAAACAAAGAGCATGTAGTGTTCAGCTCCCTGTTCAGCCTCACATAACTCTCACTGAAGTGGCCAGGTTGTGGTGCTCTACCAAGTAGTCACTCAAGACCTGTGAAATAAATATGTTGCTCACTAGTAATTTTTCAATTCAGTGGTAATCTGTTACATTTAAAGCCTATTAGTGTTACCCAAGCCTTAGAGTTGCATGGATTTCCTTCATTTGGGCACATTCATTATAACGTTTTGTATTCTTTTGTTGCCAGGGTTTGGAAAGTTTCTGAGGAGTTAGCTATAAGCCAAACTAGAATTTTGTTAGCTTCAGGGAAGGTGGAGGCTTCTCTGCTTTTGCAAAAAGAAATACCTATTTTTAGGGTCCACAAACAGATAGTACTTGGATTTTACATTTTACTTGCAAGGCCACAGAAAGCCCTAGATTATGTGCCTATTCTGCCTCAGAGGAAAGAACAGTATTTACTAATTTCTCTCTTAGGTATCTAAATACACCTTAGATGTCTCCCAGCCACGACTAAGCCAGGAATCCCAGTGCTTCCTTTTTTTTTTTCTCTCCAGGGGAAGAGGAGGTCAGAGGGAGGTACTCTACACAAGGTTTTCTAGTTTCAAAAATGGAACTAAGGTGAATAGGAAAGGAAGATTTAAAACAAACAAACCAAGAAACTTCAGGGTTCCAGATGTGCTCATTGTAGTATGTATAACTTCAGCTTAGAGGCTCTTCTGTATCTAGGTGCTTTCTGTATGCTGGGGTGGAGGTGAGAGAGAAATAAAGCCATTATTTGGAAGAAGACTTTTTAAATCCGGACCAAAATGGGAGTATAATTTTGTGGTTGTCTTTGTTTACATTTGCATGACCATAGGTGTGAAAGTAGTGGCCAAAGTGCTGTGCACTAAAATTACTAGTAATGGTGTTGAGTGCCACAGTGCAGTCCGTTTGCAGAGTTGCATCAAGCACCATTACACTTTCTTTCTTGCCACACTTTTAAAAAAAAATTTTGTTCTTCTTTTCTGTAGCAAGCACGTAAAAACTTCTTGCAAGATAAATGAACTGTGATGGCAAAGGGAAGCCAAATGCTTTCCAGGATTGAAGAGGTATAATATTTCAGATTTAAAGAACACTTTCTGAGAGAGAAGAAAGTGTGTGTTGTGAAAGGTTGTTGACTAAAATACTTCACATGTGTGGCTGCTATATTGCCTAAAATCCAGGTGGAAGGCTTTTGTTTAATTTGCAGTAGAAATCAGCAGGGTTTTAATGTGGAGCTATACAGAGGTACAAAGCTTGCAATGTATAGCCTGGAGGGCTAGATCGACAGAGGTTATTTGAAGGATGGAAACAACCAGATAGATCCCTTAAAAATGTTTGTTTACTAGCTTTGTAATAGTGAATTGATGGGATGGAAAAATCCCATTGGCCCTCATTTAGAAAGCAGCAGCAAGTTCTGGCTGCTCTCTGGTGATTGTGGTGGTAAAACTGGTGCCCTTGGAAGCACAGCCCTCACTGTCCTCAGGTTTTTCTGTGATTTGTAACTGCTGAACTCCTGACTATGGTGCATGTCCTTCTCATGCTTTGCCAGCTTGCAAAATTGTTTGCTACCCGTGATTTGCAAAGGAACCTGAGTTCTGGAATTGTGCTGATGCTGTGATTTTCTCAAAATTACTGCGAGAGCACTGCAGCCAAACAGGACAGCATCCAGGTTACCTTGTGCTGCTTCCAAAAGCAATGCTGTTAGAAAAGCTGAGGGAAGCACTCTCTGTGAGATGGAAAGGATACTGGGAATGGATAAAATAGGATTAAACTCAAAAGTAAGAACATCTTGCAAAAATAATAGTTTTTAAAAATGCTTGTCATTTATGCCCAAGTAAGTAATAGAATACACAGGTGCTATTAGGCTGAATGATTTCTTTCTGGCTTCCTTTGCTGCTTTTCAGGTCACAGCACCTGGGGGGAGAACACTGGTACCAGAATCAAGGGCTTTTCTGATGCCTGTTCCACTACACCCTCATTTCCCTGTTTCAAGATACCCTCCTTATCACTCCCTATCCTCTCCCACCCCCCTGACAGGAACTTGCTTGTATTGAAGTAGATTACACTGTTTTAACTTCGGGTGAAACACTGACTGGCTCTGTGGCTGGTGTGTGGGTACTGATTTAGGGCAATTAAGCATTTCTCATTGTTTTAAATGGAACAGCTTTAATCGTCTGGCTAGCTTTCTTTCAGAAATCCTTACTTCAATCAACATAGATTTTGCTTTCAGAAAAATCAAGTCTGGCTGACCGTGGCAAAGCAGCAGTCTAATTCTGCAAGACCTCATTGGGAAAGCAAAAAAGAGGACAGTGAGCACTGTTTGCCTCACTGAATTGCCAATTCATTAAAGGATGAAAAGGGATGGATTGGATTCATGGCTTGTTTTAAAGTGGTGCAGACTTAGTCCTCTTTACGTTTGTTTTTTTTTTTTTGTAGTATTTAAAATTATCATGTTCATTAAAAAAGTGGTAGTATTACTGTGTGGAGGTAAAAACGTGAGACCTATTCCAAACTATTTTCTGGAACATCCAGGAACCTGAGAGCATAAAAGTGAGACTAGGAGTGTTAGATGATTATTTGAAATTTCACAATAGCATAGTTTTGTTTCTACATATTGATTTAATTATTTTATAACTTAAGGGGTTGTATTTTTGAATTGCAAAGTGTAGAAAATTGGAGCAAACAAGTTAACAAAAACAAGACAAAAAAAACCCCAAAAAACCACTGATGGTAATACACATTGTGTGACAGAAGTCCACTGATAAACCAGAATAAGAGACTATGAATGCAAACAGATTGTTGCCACATACAATAATATGCAACATGTGTCTGTGGTTAAAAGCATGGCTTAGATGCCATGGGAGGTTGTGGTACATGTTTACTGTAAAGAATGCAGTCATTGCTAGTATGAACATAAAACTTCTGACCTTCTAAATGTTGAACTTTCAATCCCAAGAATATGTGGATGGATCTGCTTTTAGATCAGGTCTAAAATGGCTAAGGATGATCTTCCATTTCTGATGTAACTGGAAATCTCCTGACATGAAGATCCACCTCATTTAATTATTTAATCATTAAATTATTTGACTTACAAAATGTGGCCATCCTTTGTTAGCTTTTACTGCGTAGTACATATTTTTCAAGGAAAAGATGAAGGCGCATTCTCAAAATGTGGTAAATTCCCTATGTGTCTGCATGGCCATTAAAAACCATCTGTAACTTCATTCTTGGTGTTTCCTACTCCTACTATAGAGATAATGGAAGCTGAATCTGTTTATTTTAGAGTAGATTCTTGAGTTATTCCATGGAAATATGAAATTATTTTAATGATCAGAACGTTTTGAGACTTTTCTCTTAAGCAGCTGCTGAACAGATGGTAGAATATTAAACAATATATTTCAACATACAGATACACTCCGTGGGTTTTGTTGTTCAGCAGTTTTGAAGTAACTGTTTAAAGAATTTTTAGTGTTTTCCAGTCTAACAACTTTCTTTGTGCTGGTATTTGTTAAAAATTGATTCACCAGTTGGTTTCTGGTAAGTCTTCTGTTGATGTGACTTATCCCATGTTTTTATGAGAAAATATGCTGATTTTAATGCTTTAGATGTAGTAAGCAGGAAGCCTCAAAAAAGTACTACCTGCTCAAGAGTTTGTATTGTAGTGTCCAAAAGAAACCAAATTAGCTCTTATTATTTGACTTACTGGGAGATACAGTCCTGTGTTTGGAAAAATGGATGCCTTCCTTGCATCCTGCTGACTTAGTGCAGGCCTACAAGCTTGAAGAGGGGGCTATGGATGTTTTGTGAGCAGCAGTGTCCTGGTTGCATGTGACAGCATTCGTTATGTGTGGCAATTTTCTGAAGGTGAGTTAGAAAATTTCCAAGTCATTGCATCTCCACTAGAATAACATCTGTATTTAACCGTGCCTCTCTGAGTAAGCCCAGTCCTGGACGATGATGTCTGTCTGTAGCTCAGAAAATCTGTGTTTTAGGATTTCCATTAGTGTCTGAACTGCATCTGGTTCCAAATAGTTTGATGTTTTTGCTGGAGAATGGAGAAATCGTGGTGGAAACCACAGAGCCAGTTGGGATACAAGAAGTGGCATGTGTCAAGTTTTGGAATTTAGTTTCCTCTGAGTCAGTCTTTTGAGGTTAATAAGCACTCATGCTGCTTTCTGTGGGATAGCTTTCTAATCCTTCCTTCTGTACTCTTCATTGACCGCAGGAAAATATTGCCTGGAAATAAGGGGAAAAAGAATTTTATTACTGACTAATTATAGAGTTAGCATACAGCTAAGGATGCAGTAAGCGGTCATGTTGATGCTATTTTCATAATTTATAGCCTATTTCATTATTAATTTATTTATCTAAGAACGATGCTAAGTAGTCTGGGCTTTTGTATTGCTAGACTGTGGTGTTATTTTCACAAATGTTTCAAATTTAGACATTAGCACTTATATGGGCATAAGATTTATAAATTCATGAAGGCAAGTACAGAACATTGATATACTAGATGGGTAATTTAACCATTTTTAAAAAGACATCATCTGTGCTCCTCAGAAGAGACTTTTCAAACTTTTCTAGGAGTGGCAGTCCAGCAACTGGAGAGATCTATCTATTCTGTTTAACTAAAAATAGCTTTAAAAGGCTTTAAAAGTTTGCAGAAGCCAAATTAAAATCAAGGACAATTTTAACATCAAACCAATTTTCATCTCTTGGTGATTTGACATTGACAGAATTTAAGAGCTTTCAGAAAAGATGCCAGCTTTTTTTGCCTCTGACATTGCTCTTACTGTGAACTCTTTGGTTTTGGCTTTATGGTGAATTTGCTGATCATCAGAGTCAGTCACAGGACAACTGCCACACCGCTCCTCTGATTGGATTTATGTTAATATGTTATATTAGGAAAAGGAGGAAGTCAAAGGGATTGCAAGGTCGTTCAAATATATAATTGTAGGAAGGAAAGATCAGTTTTGCACCTCAAATGTACATGAAGTAGAAAACCTAATGCAGACTAGGACTTCATAGAAGAGGGGACGCTGCAGAAGTTGCAGAAGGTATAGCTAAGTCTGACGTATGGGCAGTAAGGGTAGATTTATAGACCGCAAGGAAACAGTAATAGATGTTCATGTTTAAGTTGCAACTTGAGATTTTTCTGCCTATTTTCTTTAGGGTGCTGGCAAAATCAGTGTTTTACACAAATACATGTCTCAAATTATTTTACTTTATTCTCCTGTGAGTCTCAGAGTAGATACTTGAATTGAGCGAACTATTTGGCCCCTGAAGCTATTATACAACAGACTGCTAACATATCTGCTAATCTGAAATACAGTAAGCATATAACTGAAGTGTTTATTGCCATTACAAATATGTGCTTGAATCTTTTTTTGGAAAGAGTAACCCTTGGGTGATTGCAGTCTTTGTTTCTGTAAGGTTTTTGCTTCCCTGTTCTCTCCCTTTCCCCATCCCCTCAAGATGCCTTACAGTAAAGCTATATATGAATTCTTGCTTTGGCAGCAACTTGCCACTTGTTGTTCTTCACAGAATTGTATAGACACAGCAATAAATTATTCAGCTCCTTCCGAGAGGGTTTGCAAGGAAACTTTTGGTCCTGGTTTGCTCTCGAACCTTCTTGGGCGTTAGAAGAGAGGGCAAAACATTGCCTTGCTCCATCTCCTGTTGTGACCAGTATCCTGGGTGGGAGCCTTGCTGGTTTGCAGTCACAGCCACATTACTGCATAAAGCCTTTTGGGAAAGCTTACCTCATACAGTGTTGGTAATTGAGAGAGCGTTATCCTTAAAGTTCTGAAGATAACTGCTGTCATGGCTTATTGGGACATTGTTTTTATGCTGGGCTTTTAGTCAACTTAGGGGATAAATCCTTCAGCTTTTTGTTAATGGACCATGGCTGTCTGGCTGCAGAGCCCTGCAGGTCTGTGTAATTGCTTCAACAAGCTGGGCTTTGGATCAGTATTCCCTGTCCTCTGTTTCTTGGTGGTTGAAGTAGAATTGCCCAACAAGCAGCTGACTTTTACAACAGAAGAAGATAGTTTGTGCACAAGGTTTTTGCAGTAAGTGAGCGTTTATACAATTGTAGGATCTTTTAGTTAGCCTCGGGAACTCAAACTTTCAGAGTTTCTCATTATCTTTGTCAGTCTCACATAAACCACTTAGCTGGAATTCCCTAAGTCTAGATCACAATGGTAATTTTTATAAACTTCCAAGTCTTTTTCTGGTTCACAGAGTCTGTCTTATATCCTCTTTCACGTGAGAACAACAGTGGTCTATTACATTAATTTTTACATTGTAAGGGAATCATATTAACTCTTGCTCTTTGGCCTGGGCTCTGGTCCAAGATTGAGAAATAAAGCCTCATACCCAAGTATCAGTGCTTGCTTCTGTTTTTTTTCTATGTATTTGCAGCCCAGGTCTTTGATCGGATGATACTCAGTAACTTCATTTCTGTTTCTTCCTCTTCACCTACCATTGTCTTAATTTTTGAGGGAACCTAAGCATCAGCGTATCCGGAAGGATACATGTAGGATATATGTAGCATTTACACAGGGAAATGCAAGTCATGTAATGGTTGAGGTTGGAAGAGATCTCTGGAGGTCATCTTTTCTATGCCTCTGCTCAAACAAGACCACCTAGAGCTGGTTTCCCAGGTCTGTGCCCACATGGCTTTTGAGGATCTTCAGGGACGGAGGCTCCACAACCTCTCTGGGCAATCTATGCCAATGCTTGGTCACCCTCACAGGTTCCTGAGGTTGAGATGGAGTCTCCTGTGTTTCCATTTGTGCCCGTTGCCTCTTACCCTGTCACTGACACCACTGAGAAGAGCCTGGCTAGTGAAGGCTGATTAGTCTTCATGTATTCCATGATTCTCTTGGATCAGTTTCCATCAGTGCTCCAAACACTACGCAGGTTATCAGCCTCTTCCTGTTACAGCTCAAAATGTTGATCCTGATCTTTACAGTTCCAGCCCACATGATGTTTATTTTCTTTTCCTGTGTAGTACCAGTGCTGAAGCCACCCTTGCCACCCTTAAATATTACAAGTGTCCACCTGATTTTCAGGATAGAGGTGTATCTGAAAAATGCTGTCATCAGTGTGGCTGTTCTCCAGCTTAATCTGAGCAACCAAGCCACAGGTACGTAATACAAAGCATGGCATACAAGGAGCTTCATGCCCTATATCTCCTTTTGGTGGCTGAAATGGATTCCAGCAGATAGATGGTACAATAGGCAGGCTTGGCCTATGCAGTTCTCAAGTGCCTGCCAAATTACCATCATGAGCTTCTACTGCTGTAAGTCAACTTAGCCTTGAATAAAATTTCACATAGCTTTCATCCTAGGCATTTAATCAGCTGTTAAAATAGAAAAGAAACATGGGTGTTATGTTTTTGTCCCACTGATACCACTTCTGGGTCTGTGGTTTGTCGCAGAGCAAATACAGCAACACTGCACAAAAGGGAAAAGACTGTTTTGCCATGTTTTTTCCATCACTAAAGAGAAATACTTTTAAATTATAATCTTTTTGCTAATGTGAAGCATAAATGAGGAAAGGAGGTTAGGAAATAAACTCTCTGATCTTATTTTATTAGAAGATCATACTGGAATTTTGCAAAAACAAAACAGCCAAAAAACCAAAGGTGGACAACATACCAAAACAAGACTACCTATCTGGGCTTAATTTTCTTTGCAAGTTGAGAATTTCCTATTCTGTAACATAAACAGCTGAGATGCGTTTGCAGAGTTGGGATCAATAGACGTGGCCCTTTCTGTTCCCGTTTTCAAATCACTGTGTGTTCCAGCAAAACAAAGAAAAATCTGATTTGTAAACTGAGCAGCATTCCTTGAATAAACTCAGTTCTTCACACTTTTCTATAAGCATTGTTTTTCTTCAAATATTAAAGTGCCTCAAAATTAGTTTAACAATAGTCGAAATGCAATTAGAAAATTCAGACGTCTTCTTCATCTCTTTTCTTCCTTTTATGGTCTTTTTGCAGAACATCTGTGCTCAACTCTCTTGACATGGAAGTAAAATTTTTTTTTATATATTAGCTGTAAGTCAGTGGGCTGAGACTTTCTAAGAAGTCGTGAAAACCAGTGTTTCATGAGAGTCAAAGGCAGAAAATACAAATATGTCTCATACTTTTTGGTTTGTTGTGGTTGTTGACATTTGGCAAAAATGCTGTTTTTCACCCAGTTGAGCTTCTTTTCTTAACTTTAAAATAGTCAGGTTCTTCTATTTACTTGTATCATGGTCCTGTCTGATTTCTCAGAGTGATAGTTTTGGTGTTAGTGTTGTTAGAAAATAATTTGCTATGAGGAATTAACCACTATTAATCTGCCCAAGTTGGTGGTTGCTGTGGGAATGGAGCAGTCCATTTCTCTCCATCCAGCCAGGGACTGAGAAGACCTGCACCTTAGCTGAGGGACTGCCACTCAGGCAAAGAGGGGGGTGGGTCTGTGCAAAGTGATAGTAGAAAAGGTTATTTGAGCTGCACCAGCCATTTTTTATGATCCTTATTAATTTCTTCATCTTGGAAGGATGGCTTTTCTTAAATTTTGAATTGCACAAGTTCTAGGCACATTCCTTACTTTCTTTGATGTTTGCTCAAAAATTATCTTGACTTAGTATGCTAGAGACAGAAGACAAAGATAATACCTGTAGATCTTATTATTCAGTAGTATTTGTATTACTACTCTAATCTTTGAGGCCACTTGTTCACATAGTTTTAGTGAAACTAGATCACAAGTGCAAAACATAAATGTGAAACTATGATTACTTTCATTGAAATTATTGACAATCCTCCCAATTCAAGTATTGTGTATTACATATTGGAAAGCTTTTTTGTGTGTCATTTCCACTTTTTGTATAGTATGAACTGAACTTGTTTTCTCTGCGATATCTTCTTTTTTTCCCCACTAATTGCAAAGTGATGTCCATCTCCACCCTGCACCTGTAGTCTCTGTGTTGACCTGTGAAGCTTCTGTAGAGGGCTGTGGGGACCATGTCTAATCTGGGGCAAAGAACGTTTACTGCTTTATATTCATCTTTGCTGTATAATCTCTTGTGGTATGGAACACAACTATGTTTCAGAAACTCCTTGAGAAACTTGTTACTGTTTGTTTCAACTGTCTATTGTCATTGAAGAAGCACTTTCTAAACTAGGAATGCACATGAGCTTGGGTTTGGAAAGTGTGCACTCAAATTAATGGGCTTAATAATGTTACTGGGGCACAGCGCAACTGTACTGGAGGTCCCACATCCAGCAGGAGGGAGCATGGAAGCTGTTCCCAGAGGCTGGGTCCAGACTCAGCAGTGCCTACTTCAAGCAAAGGAGTTGTCAAATGTATATATGCCTTTCTCTCCCCTACAACATGTCAGTCAAAGGATCAGTGAATTCGTGACAGTATGCAGGCCTGAAAGCAGTTGCATGAACAGAAGAGTCTCCTTTTCCCCTTGCAGACATGCCCAAAGTCGGGATGGACAAGCTGCGCACAAGCAGTGATGTGTGGGTAGATGTTGCATGGCTCAGCAGATCCAGTGCTGCCCTGGGAGCTGGGGTGCGTAGCCCGTGGAGAGACGTGTCAGCCCCAGGAACTGACTCAGCTTCTGCTGAGTTCCTATCTGCATGCTCTGTCATTAGCTAGGAAAAGAAAAATTACATCTTTGATTCTGCTGTTTAAGCATTTACGATCCATATCCAAGATCACTTTTTCCAAATTTGACCCTGGCTTTTAAGTCACTTCACTGCTTTTGAAAGTTGTCCTGAAGCCTACAGCCAGATTTTATTATACTACTGGGCATTGGTAAATCCTGAAAATTGCAAGTCAAGTGTCAGTTTGCTTTTAAGAGGTAATAGAAACAGGTAGGAGTTTGACAAGTACATGGTTAAAATGTGCATACCTGGTTGAGTTTTTTATTCATTTGCTGGCAGATTTGGTCAGCGGAGGTGCATAGGAAAAAGTACTTTGTAAGTGAAGATCTGTTTGAAAATTTAAGTAGCTTGTAGTATTCCTGGGCTTGCCAACTCTGGAGAATGATGTGTCTGTCCCCAGAACATTGAATGCCCCATGGGTCAGAGGGAACCAGGATTTTTCAGGTGATCCTGGCAATGTGATTCAGTAGCAAGCTTTCAGCTCAGGAGGTGACTGTTGCACCTTGGGGTAGACATCTCATGTTCCATGGATACTTCTTTCTTGGCCTGTTTTCTGAGAGCATTAACCTCGTGGTTACTTCAGGTCAGTTGTGGTAGTCATTTTGTCGATAGGTGGTTGGTCTGTGAAATAGTCCATTCCCCTCAGTCCCTCCCAGTCTGTGCTGGAGTTGGCATGGATAGCTCTATACCCCGGGGCCTCCTAAAAACACAGCTCCTTGTACTTTTCTAGTAAGTTTGACACAATATATTTTTAATCTCGGAGCTGGAGAAGATGTTGGAAAGTGGAGTTGCAAATATTTGTATTTTTTAAAAATCCTCCCACCCTCAGTCCCTCCTCAACTGTCTTCTCATTTCATGTTTTCCTAGAGCTGGAGAAAGCATTGCCAGTTCCAAGGGCATTCCCAGGCTGTGTAAAATCTCTTTTCATAATTTGAAGTTCTGAGGTAAAACTTTTGGTGTATTCTCATGTTTTACTAATTAAAAGATATGTCTGTTTTTTCTTTCCGTACCTGGAGAATATGGGAATATGGTAAACATACATCTTAGGATACCTTGCCACTTTACTGGTAGATGTATTTCAGTGAATTTTTCAGGTGGATGCTTTTTGGCCTTGTTAAGATGTTATGTTTTAACGATGGCTACAAGACAGGTTTATCTGAAGAGCAAACCAATTATCACAGCAGCTTTCCGCAGGCCCTCTTCTAGGGCAAGCTGCTGAACTGTGTGCTGGCTTTGTTCTGCTGTGGGCAGTGGAGAAGACAAAAGGTTAGTGTAACTGAGGGTTGAAAGAAACGGGTGAGGAATAAGGAGAAGATTGATTAACTTCCAGTAACGTTTTGTGCCTGGGTAGTTTCCCACTATTTTCCTGTCAGTCTCCCTCATCTGATGGGGGTTTCAGGCTGTATTGCAAACCTAAGGCAAATTACGGATAGACAGTGATTTTAGAGGAGACTATAACTGGAAATTGGACCTGGAGCTGCAAATAACTCTTGGAGCCTAAAAGGTGGTGAGAACAAACTATATGCTTAGCCCTGCTGTGGAACTTGAAATGTTTGGTGCAATTTTATCTTGAGTCTTCAGGCTACAATTTTAGATCAGATTCTTAAAAAAAAAAAAATAAAAAAATTCATTAAATTACATCTAGGATAGTTGCCCAGAAAGATAGCATTACACCCATAATATCTTTTGCCTGTTAGGCTCTTCTACGTGTACTATTCTGTCCAGTTTTGTGATCAGAAGCAACTTTTTGTGAGACATAGAAAGCACTGCCAACTGCCAAGCTATTTGTGGTACCGTGTTATGGCTAGCAGAGGAGGGCGGGGTTGTGGTAAGGCTCTCAACAGTCCTAAAAATATGTCATTAGGGATGTACACTGAATGCTGCTCAGCATTAGCAGAACATCAGGCACGGAAACTGCATGCAGCGTTGCTCACATACACGCACAGTTACTTGGGTATCAGCAGAAAGGCAAGGGCAGATGCAATGTGTCTCCCAATGGTCATAGTCAACAGCTGAATCACCTGAAATTTCTGGGTGACATTCATAGCTCACTAACAAGGCGAAGTTCAGCTCCCTTGCCGGAAGCCTGTGCTGTGGCAGGGTCTCTTGTTTTTGAGGGAAGTTTTGTGGCAGAGGGGAAGTTAAAACATCTATGAAAACTTTTAGTTTGGGGGAGCTTCACCTTTTAACCTGCATTATTGCTCTAAATGCCAAGGTATTTGCTATTTTCCAAAATAGCTTCTGAACTCTGTGTTAACTATGTGTTCATGTGTAATTGTTGTAGAATTATGAAAGAACTCAGGATAAAAAAGAAACAAGAAGAAAAAAAAAACAACAGTTGAAATAGTTCAAATGTAGAGGATGAAGTGTTCAACTACAGGAAAATCCATAGGCATCTGTAGTTGTATGATTTTCTGCAGGTAGATTATTTCCTGCAGGATTAGAAAATGAAGCAACAGCTTCAACTGGTAAGTGTACACAAACTATTTCAGAGTTGGAAATGTTGTGATCCCAAATCATGTTGCCTTTATGAAAATAATATGGCAATAATAATAACTTTAAGAGCTGGGATCTAATTGTTGTCACAGTAAGCCATTGCAGGTTAATCTTCATTACCCACTTGCTTGAAATACTAGAGATGTGTGTGTCCAAGAAATGTCCTTTGAAGGATTTCAGATTCTCATGAAGCATGAGAATTTCATAAACAAATTTTCATCAGTGAAGTTTGCATAGTGGTTTCATGTGAAATTGGTAAATAGCAGGTGTATATTAGATTGGTTTTGTAAAGAGCTTGGTTATGGATAAGTTTTGATGTAAGCTGTTTGTTTTATGATATGAAACTTTAACTGCTTAAATTGAAAAGATGTCATAAATTTAACAGGTCGTGGTATTTACAAGGTTCTCAACTCAAATGCTTTACTTCAGGATGACTTCTGAGTATTTTTTTACTGTTAATGTGGATCCAGATATGCCTACCCAGGTAAACCAGAAATTTTCTTAATAGATTATTCTCAATTAAACATCATCCTTACTGAAAAGGGGCAGTATTGGCTGCATGGTGGGACTGATGATTATGTATAAATACCTGAGTGCAGAGTGTCACGTATTTCTTCTTTTGTCTGTGTAAATGACAACCTCATTGCAAGACACTTGATCTACTCCTATCATGCCCTGAAGAGACCTTTCAAAAGTGGGCTTTTTAAATATGTGACATTTTAAACAATAGCTAAATAGCAGCATTCTGTTGCAGTGCTTAATTATGGCTGAATGTACCCTTTCACGAAAGGTGTTACGGCAGCATTTCTGGTTTCACTTTATCTGGTGTGCTCAGGATCCAATGCAATGTGATAGTGTTCATTATTGCGTGCTCTGCAGGAGTGTCAGGTTATTTTTGTTGCACTGGCAGCTGTTTGATGGGGCTGCATCTGAGTGACCAGAGGCTTATTTTCTGTCAGGAGTTACACAATTGGCGTTTTGGCGTTACTGTTTTTTGTGTGTGAAATATCCCATCCTGCTGTCTGGAGACCACAGGGTCCATAAGCAGAACAGGTGGACATGGGCTTTCTGTTTCAGTTACAGCCCATGTCATCCACTGCTTGGAAGCCACTCCCCAGCCCTTTGTGCTAGGGTATATTCCCTGTGGCAAAGCAGCCCTTGGCTGAAGGTCTGTTGCTGTCATTAGAGCAGACACTTCAACAGTGGGAGAGACATCAGGAAATAAGTCTGGGCTGTGGTAGAGGGAACTGTGTAGTTACTGCAATTACATGGCTTATCTGAGGGATACCTTAGGAAAGCATCTATAGAGGAAAACTACGAAGTCTGATTGGTGTAGTGAGCAAGGGCTATAGATTAATTTATTTCTGTAAAGCTATTTTGAGATCTGAAGAGATGTACAGTCAATGGAGTAATGGGCAAACCAGTAATGAAATAACGAGCAGGCTTCATGCAGAATGCAGATATTCTTATGGGACAAAGAGAAGGAAAACTTTTAAGCCAAAATGTTTTTAAAGCAGATCAGATAGATCAGTAAAACAAAACAGATATTAATGGCTGGCTAAAACCTTTTGGAGCAAATGTGAAGCTGTCCATTTGCTTTTCTGTGAAAGCAGAATTACATTGCTCATTCTGGCATTTGCTCAAACATCTCATGCCTACAGAAAGCCTGTGAATTGTGAATTGAATACATTTTGCAAGGTGATGGAGCTACTTACTTGACATGGCAGTGTGAGCAAGTCCCTACCATTTGTAGCACTGAGAAGCACTGCTGTTTTAAAATTGAAGCTCATGCAGTGAGAAAGATGAGATTAAATGGGAACTGTTTATCTCTAAAGTATTCTATCTTTTAGTATTTATTTAAATACTTTCAAAATCTGGGAACAAGAAAAGTTCAATCATTAATGATTTCTTGCTCTTTTTACTCACCCTTTCCTTTATTCACGCATAATTTGATCACTTACTACATTTTTTTCTCTTATTTCTAAAAATGTAATTCAGATCGCTTCATGGTCAGCTCTCCTTTTCAGCTTGAGTGAGATGATTTCTAGTGTATTTTTTTTTTTACCACCTGTGTAAATTTGGGCTGCCTTTTAATCGCTCACTGTAGCGTCTCACCCTTTGCTTCTAAGCCATGTATTTCTGAGTAGCTAGGCAGAGCTATTTCAGTGTAGGAGCCCAAGCAATTTTAACAGCTGCAGATTCTTGGGTGTAATGGATGTCTCTGGCTAGAAAAAACAGTCCTTGAATGATATGTCCCCTGCATTTCAGAGCCATTCAGTGGAAGAAAGAGGATCTGATAGTTTTCTTTAGGGCAATGGAGACTTCACAATTAGATGTAGTCAACTGTGGTCCTGTTAAAGAGAATGCTGGAATTGGGTGTCTTGGCATTTTCTGGTTTTATTACTTACAGTGCAGCAGCCAGCTCACGTCATTTTTCCAAGCCCTTCTTTGAGTGTAGGGGTTGGACCACGTGTCCTCAACTTCCCTTCAAACCTAAATTATTTTTGATTCTGTATCTCTAGGTGTTTTTTGCTGACTTTGCACCTTGGTTGCTCATAGCAGATATGGTAAATTAAAGCCATGGCGCTTTGTAATTACGGTAGTTCAAGATTTGTTCCAGAGACAGATGATGCAACGATGATGATTACAGGAACTTTTGGTTGACACAGCTGATCGGTTGTTATGAGAGAGAGTCCACTTCCCTCTGCATGGCAGAAATGGATATCTGCTTATCCTTTCTTTTCCTTTGCCCCTCAGCAGGACCCACTGCTTTTGCATCTGCAGCAGCACAGAACCAAGCGCAAGAGAAGAAACTCAAGTGAAGGACTGAGCTCTAGTTTTTTGATTCTCAGTGGCAGTTAGCAAGTTTAAAGTAATCTTGTGACTTAGACAATCCCAGACTGATGTCAGAGGAATTTTAACCTCATGTTCTTTGTGCTGCATAATCATAGACCAACATGAGGGTAGGTTCCCTGAACTAGGACCTGTGAGCATTCTGCACAGCAGCATAACCGGTGTCACTCTTAATTTAGTTTGCAACAGGGTTAGATCAGGGATCAAGAATCCTCTTTTGGTATAACAAGAAGAGTGTTTTGTACAGCTGAGTTCCTCACCCTTTATGTATATATTGTAAATTTGGCAACTGTGTAAGAAACTGTTTGGGAGCCATACCTGCAGCAGTAGAGCCTTGGTATGAGGTGCAGGGGGCAGATACCTTGAGTAACTGAAGAACTTGGGAAATCTGAATTATTCTGGTTCATTGATGAAAAAGTTAATTCCTTTACAATTTTTCATTTCTACTGACTACATCCTGCAGACACACCACAGCTCATTTAAGGATTTGCTTATTCTTTGTCACATGTTAGGCTTGCTGTATTTTTGTAAAGCTATAGAGCAGAACACTGGTTATTTGTAAATGTGTTTTATGCAAACAGGAGTTCACCGCTATCAAAACTTGTAAGGTTAGTGATGAAGAAAAACTAACTTTTGGTGGGATTGTAATGAATTCAAGTTGAGGAAGGAATTTAGTGGAGAGTGAGTGAATGAGGGCACAGCAGATGCTCGCCAGATCTGGCCTAGGGAAGCTGTTATTTTGTTCAAAAAGCATTCCGTTTCAGCTGTCTCCCAGGAGTCAAAACTAATGCTTTTTGGGAAACTTGGTCACCTGTTTCCACAGAACTAAACAATGAAAATTAAACTTTGAATTGGATGGGTTTTCCAACAGACATAGTGGGGAAAAAAAGCTGTTGCAAATCCTGCCATCCACTCTCAACTTCCACTGATATTAAAGTAAGTTGTTCCATTTAGAGTGATTGAGCAGCATGGCCCATCCTCCAACTAAATGCAGCAAAGTAGCCAGTAGGGGCTATAGCAAGGTGTTGCTCTTTGTTTGCAATACCCTTGTACTGAGGAACCTCCTTCATTTGTTAAAGAGGTAGGTCTCGATAAGTATTTGGAAGTTGCCTGCAGGTGCTTTGAGCTCGTTAGGAGTCACAATACATTTAAAAAGCTGGCATCTGCCTATAAACATTTATTGAGAAAACCAGATAAAATCACATTGGCTTTGTTATCATAAACAAATTAACCAGATTGTGGTGCCGGCTTAGAGATCCCTAGACTGGCTCCGTATGGGCTGGCTTCAGTCAAGTGGGGCGTGGTGGCTCAGGCCTCAGGCGTCACTGTCTTTTCCTGCTAACTTGGCCGTAAATGCAATGGCAAGTGAGGTAGGAAGTTGTCTGAGCTTGATTCCTTGAGATAAAACTCTGAAAGCAGTAGAATATGCATATTTGTTCTTTAACAAGAAAATCAGTGTCTTCCTTGTCCCATATTAGGACAACTAGTGGAGAGCTGACTCCAGGAAAATAAGCTATTTAAACCTAAAAGCCTGATTTCTGGGGTCTAAAAAACCACACAAACCTTAAATACTAATAATGTTTGTGTTTAGTGCATGTGAATCATGGGTTTTGAACGTACATAATTCTTTTTTGAATAGTGTTCTAAATTTTGCAAGCTGTGATTTTGAAAGGAGAATGTCTTGGGATTACATTTGGGGAAAAAAAATCACTGCAGAGCAGTGAAAATGTCTGTTTCTGATGAAAGACAGGGCTTGATAAAGTAAGGTAGTCAATCAGTCGTCAGTAATTTTATTACTTGTTATGGGAGGTATTTATCCAAGTGTTAATAAGAGGCATTCCAAGGCATATGATATGCTGAAGACCAGACAAAAGACTTGTGGTATCCTTCTGAGCATCTCTTCTTCTCTTAATGGTCTTCTGGTAGTGCCCACAGGAGAGTAGTGTTCTCTTCACTGCTATTTGAAACCAGTCCAGGCTCAGAGTGTCTTATGCGCCAAGAAGATAAATGATGGGGGAAAGCTGAAAAGATTATTAAAAAAATCTTACTCAGTCAAAACATGTTGTTCAAAATGTAACCTTCAAACCTGGACAGTATTAGTGAGCTAACTATTTTAGGCACCATAGCACAGTAGGGTTTTGGTGAGCGTGTCATTCCTTAGTTAGAAATATAATACAAGTCTTTTAAAGAATTTCTGGTCTGGCTAGCAAAATGAGATACATTTTCATCACAGAGGGACACAAGGTGAAAAGTTCAGGTCTGGATCCGCTTTGGGTTTGGTCTTTTTATATGGATAAATGTGATAAAATGCAGCTGCAAGCTTCAGATTCATGTTTTTTTAATGTTTAGAAGAACTTTGAGTCAGTTGGGTTTTGCACCTTGTGCAGTTTCCAAGCGTCTGCTGCCAGGGAAGGAGCGGTGCCACAGAACAACAGAGCTCAACTTCTCATGCTGGACTTGTGCAGGAATCATGCTGTTTCAAAAGTATATTGAAATCCTACATCATATACCATCGGAGATAAAGCATCTTGACAACTCCCCCTGTACCCCCTCCCTCTTGCTACTCTAAAGGTATTTTTAAGTCTAAAATCTGCTGAGTACTAAAGCAAGATGCCATTCAGGTCTCTGATCTGTGTCTGAATAGCTAGAAAATTGTTGGCCATGCAGCTAGGTCAAGTTCCAAGTGGAACAAAATTTGTGAAGTGATTCGGCTCAACTAACCAGCTGTTTGAAAACCTAGGTGTAAGTGGTGCATAACAGCAAATCACATACCTCTCAGGCTGGAGATTGACATTTTACATAATTGTGTAGGATGCATCCGATTTGCCTCTGCTCCCTTTACATTAAAACTAATCTGTTCTGAATGTAACAAATGTTTGGTGCTGTCCTGCATCTGTTAAGAAATCTGTATATGTTTGACTTGTGCATATAAATCTACCATGAAACAACTTAAAGTAGCCTGGTCCAGAAGGCTATCTGAATTTGTGTTAAATATGAAAATACTCTTCTGCCCATTTTAAATATAAGAAACCAACGGGGAAAAAAAAAAACCCAAAAAAACCAAACAAAAAACCCAAAACCCCACCTAAGCGAAGTTACTTAATCTTTGCACACAAATGGTATTTTTTTTTTTTTTTTTACTTCGGGGCTTCATTCACAATTAACTAGCCTTGAGGAATTTATTATTTCTAGGCATAGCCTTCTTGCAGTAGGGTTGTGTTGAGGCTGTCCAAGTGCAAACCAGTTCTTCAGCTCCAAGATCACTTTCTTTGTTAATATTTCTGGTCTGGGAGAAAGGATTGTGAAGATATTTATGGTATAAATGTAAGAGCAGACCAGGCGTAGTTGATATGTAAGGAGAAACAAGATGACAGATGTGTGCATGCAGATACATCTCCTACTTCTCTCACCTGAAAACTTAAGCAGGTGCTTACCTTGACAGGATTAGCTTGCAGCTGGCAGAATCTACCAGTTGGGATACTCAATGGGAATGTCCCAATGAGACTTAACAAGCACTTCAGTGTGAAATCAAAACTTATCCAGAGTGTATTTGTATGGTTGGGAGTTGTTTCAGCCACAGTTGCTGTTTTCTGTGGAGCCTTGTTTTGTCATTTTTCCTGACTATAAATCCTCTGTTCCGCATCTTTCTTGCACAAAAGGTGCAGTCTAGAGAGTTGTGGTTAAATCTAATGCCAGGAACTTGATACTTGTTACTTTGTATGGCACAGGCAAAAAAGTGGAATTATCAATTCAACCACAACAGTTAGTCCCAACAGTTGCTTTCTATAAAGTTAAGAGAAGAAGGTACTGGAGGAGATAAACCTTTGAGGCTGCTTATCAGTTTAGAAGCTGTTAAGGACAGTGAATTCAGCCTACCAAAAAGCTTGACTTGACCCTAAGGCCATTTGCGAATATCCTTATGAAAAGCTCAGGTCTTCTGGAGAAGTCCGCTAAGACTCACAGAATTGTCATGGTTGGAAAAGACCTTTAAGATCACCTAGTGCAACAGTCCACCCGTGGTGGGGGGGTGGGTGTCAGGAACGGAACAACACAACCCACATGAACAAACAACAACAAAAGCCTCACAACCACACACCCCACAAAAACAACAACAACACACAACCCACAAAAAAACCCACCATGCCCACTAGAGTATGCCCTGAAGTGCCACACCTACATGTTTCTTGAATACCTCCAGGGATGGTGACTCCACCACCTCCCTGGGCAGCCTTTTCCAGCACCTGACTACTTTTTCAGTGAATAAATTCTTCCTAGTATCTCATCTAAACCTGCTCTGGTACAACTTCAGTCCAGTAAAGGCTATCACTAAACATATTTATTGGCAAAGCTGGCTTTTTTTTTTTTCCTCCCCTTTTTGCCTATTTGGGCTGGGGAGGGCAGGGAAAGATGGACCAACCCCTCCTGCTTGTTACCCGTATGCAGAAATGGCATAGCTCCTGCTACCCTTGCCAAGGGCCTTTGGTTCCACCAGGTCTCTAGTGTGCTGCAGAGCCTCCCAGAGGTGTGCTACTATATAGGTCCTGAAAACCCTAAGCTATGGTGGTGGCTGAGCAGGAACTATCCTGTTTGTCTCTTGTGTTAGGGCTTGGATCCTGAGACAGATGGAAGGGCTGTGCATGCTGCAGTGCAGCAAATGGACTGGGCAGTGCAGTTTGTTATCTAGTGTTCGATGAAAACCACACCTTTTTGTAACAACTCAGGTCTAATTTGTAGAAAAAGTCAAGGATTTTATCTGATAGTTTTATCTATTTTTATCATTCCTTGGTGAATGTATCGCAGTAGGCCATGCTGAGCATGAAATCAGCCTTGTAAGGACAACAGCTTGTTCCCCTCGTTACAGTAAATGAACACTAAAAATGGGCTTTTCTAGTTCCTGCAGCTGAATCCCAGCACCCCACAAAGTTAGACTCAAATAATAAGAATAACTTTCACATTTCTGCCTAGCATAGGAAATGGGCGTGTGATTAGAAGGCAGGATGACAGACCTTGTTTTATCCCTGCTACACTTTCCTTTGCACTGGAGTTGCTGGCATCTGCATTGCAGTAATAGGAGATGTTTATAAAATGTATTTTATTCTAAGACTTCTCAAGATTTTATTGTATCAGTGCCAAATCCCAGACAGCATCCCATACCAAGTGTTCTTTGTAAATTACCTCAACAGAGAAGTTTTGCATGTTATACCCATCCGCATCTGATAGTCAAAGTCTGTGCTTCCATCAGCATAAGACGTTCAGGTTCTGCTGTGCGTTGGTATATGATACAAATTTCTTGTGGATGTTTTGATTGCTGATGAGTAATTCCATTCCTTTTTAATACACTGCAGGGGAAAAAAAAAACAAACCAAACAAAAAACAAAACAAAGTTAGCCAGATGGCAGAAAGCGATTCACAGATTGAGCTTCCCCAGCTAGGGCCAGGTAGCAGTGATTTAAATATATCAATAAGTCAATTTGAAGAGGTTTGTTTCTATTTTATAAAATAGAAAAAACTACCTAGGTTGTCAGTTGTGTTGAATGACAGAGCTGTTTGCACTGTCTCCAGAAGTATACAAAAGAGAAGACAAATTCTCCTTTATAAAATATATCACAGACAGTGTGAAGGTTTTATTATAGATCCGGCAATCACATTAAATGCTACGAAAACTGCATTTTTGTTTCTTGACAAAACAGGCAACCAGCCGCACACTTTTCAGTTGGGGAACAAGGATCCTGAAGGAAACCAGTGTTTTAAAGAACCATTTTTACAATCACCAGATGGGGAAGGAGTCTACATTTTAATATTTGTGCACATCTAATCCCACCACTGTCAATGGGATTTAAAATGCCTACTAATCAATGTGATTCATATGGTAGATGTCACGGAGTGACTAATGCGATGTAATGCAGTAGCCACTGTATACAGAGAAGTCTCCCATGTGGCTATAAACATCTGCTTTTGTTATCAGTAACTCCAGAGCTGTCGTAGTTGGCAAAGGGGAAAAACAAAACAAAGGGAGGTTTGCAAAAGAGACCGAGCTTTCATCTACATGGGGGCCCCTGAAGTGAAATGCCCTTTTGGGACCAAAGGGACCTATGTGTGTCCTCTCTCTATAGGTCTCAAATAGCTCCCTCTGTCCCCATAAAATGGTTATTTTTAGTCGCAGGGTCCCAGGTTCTACACACAAATCACTCTGATGAGAAGGTGGCGAACAGCTAGTTTTTGTGCATGCGTGAGAGAGGGGAGATTTACAATATGAAGATACCTCAATTTACTTGAAAGGAGTGTTCCTGCCCACTCTAATAACATATTACTTGCTGCTGGTGGCACAGATTATCTGACCCAAAAAACATAGCTCAGGCTGTTGTGAGCAGTGGGTACATGTGGTGTGGGCTCATCAAGCTCCTAGCTCCAAGGAAGTGGCTCCTTGGGTTGCCTGGCATGGTGCAGCAGAACCTGGAGTACTGTCTTTCCCAAAGGGGGTGGGTGTCAGGGTATTGACATCAGCATCACTCAAGTGTATGCCTTTACAATTCTGGCTTTTCATCTCAATTCTGTAATGCCCATGTCCAAAAGGTGAACCAGCTCACCTCTGAAATGGTGTTAAAATTCCATTTTCAAGCACAGTGTGTATGTACACTGTTGTGTGCTGGTGGCCCTTTCCAAAACAGCAGGTGAAATTTTCATCATCTTTAATTTGCAAAGTGAGTCCTTCAGAGGTGAAGTGTCTCCATCCAGCTGTGTTGTGTTACCCCATGCAATCCCAGGAGGGAGGGACAGAAATGAGCCCACATTGATTTACTTCCTGATAGCCTTTTTGCTGGGGAAGGCGTAGGAAGATAATGCCGCTGTGTGCAAACACACTTGCTGGCTTCAGCAGATTAAACAGTATGAGGAGAGAAGGTAGGCTCTGGGAATGTACAGCTCTTGGTACCTGAAAACCTCTTAAATGTTTTAAACTGCCTGTGCAATCAAAACACTCACTTGTTATAAACTGCATTTGCAAACAGGCATTAAGAATTGGGGCAATGATTTGCCCCCACAATATTCATCTGTTTAACTTCTGTTTATAAAAATACGCTTTCTGGTACTTGTTAATACACACTGACAAGATTTATGTGGGTGTGATATTTTAGTATGTTTGCTGCTTCTCATTACTTGAACAGCAAAATCACCCTCAGTCCATGGCATTGGAGTATACAGGTGGAAAGCATGATCTAAACTTTAGCCACCTCACCATTTTCATTTGCTAATGGGTTGGTCCTTGTTATTCCAACTAGTTTGTAGAAACATGGAATGTCTTAGTGTAGGATGTCTTATTTTAATACAGACACGTAATTAAAGTTACTCCCTTTTTGAGTGTTTTGCCCTGTTAGTAGGTAAAGAACTTATTCCCATTTTCAGTTGTATTACTCAGATACTGTAATGCGATCAGAAAGCTGTTAAAGAATAATTTCCATGTAAATAGTTACAGCTGGAATTGGATAAATTCTTAAGTATCTTCTTTTTTTTTTAAACTGCGTATTACTTCTCCCCTCCTTGCTTTCCCTGAACACACATGCATGCATGTCCTCTTCCTCATCTTCATTTCTGTTAGATCTAATTATTTCTGGGTAAATTCTGTCTCTTGTGAACTTTTTTTTTGATCTATTGGCCCTTTTGTTTTAAAACAGCTGTAGTGTCAGGCCCACCCACACTGTGCTGTCCCCATTGCTTTGAAGCCAATATTTCAAATATAAAATAGCCATCAAGTCTTTGCTTTGGTTCCGCTTTGCTGGGGATGGCATGAAAACAAAACTTTTATGTTCTGGGCTTTAATCTAAGTGCGCGAAATGAGTAGAAGATTCAAGGATTTTAACGAAGGGTTGTCATGAATGGTACTTTTGACTGAGAAGTTTGGATAAAGAGTGGAAAGCGCAAGCAGTGCATGTGCGGACAATATCTCTGTAGCTTTACAAAATTCACATTAGCTTTTTGGTGATTTTTTTTGTGCTTGTTTTGTAGATGAAAAAAGAAAAAAAGTTCATTTTTGCCCTCACTTAATATTTTCAGATTTAGGCAGAACTTTGCCTGTGGATGATGCAGGTTGTCCTGCAGACAGTGCAACCTGGCGTGATGTCAGTTTGTGCTGCTGGACCAGTGCTGTGCAGTCCCACTGAGGAGTGGTATGGACATGCTGCCATGTGAAGTCATTCCCATGACAAAGCACTTAGACAAATCTGTTTGCAATCTTTTGCCTTGCCCTTCAGAAAGCAATCTGAGAGAAGACAAAAAGGTGACCAAGTGTGCAATCATGTTTATCGAGCAAAAGAAGATTTTGATGGGCAGGTAGTGCAGTGATGCTCCTCAGGCTGTAGCCTGGGAAACAATTTCCATCTATCTGCAAAAGATTTCTTTTACTTACAGGACAGCCTCTCAAAAGGAAGAGGAAATGCTCCATGCCGTGTACTGTAGTTTAACACTAAGGAAGTAACTGCCAGGGAAAATTGAAGCCAGATACTAGGGAACTAGAATTCCCAACTGATTTAACCTGCCTCCGACAGCACATGTAGCATGGCTAGAGTGCTCCAGCTACAGGGATGTTGATTTCTTTAGGCAAATTCTGATGTAATGACAGAAAAATTGTGCTTGATTTTGATTGCATAATAAAGTTTCATTTGTTTTGATAGTCTGTAGAAAGAGCACGTTTTCCATGTTCAGGCTCATCTACAAATCCAGTGCTCAGGGAGTAATTGAATGTGAAGTTCAGGTCCTGGGTCGCTTCTCACATGAACCTTGATTTTAATTTTTTTTTTTTTAAATTTAGTGACTGTTTTCTAGCTTCAGAGATTTTGAAGTGAGTTGATTTTCTAATTGCATATAACTACCCAACTTGTTTATCAAGTATATTTTACTTGTAATCTGTAAAATGTAATCTGTCTGTTGTCACATCCATTCATGCTGGGAAGAAGGTGAACATGCCAAGTAAAAGCAGTTGCAGTGGGTATTGCTTTGTATCTTTCAGGGCATGTAATTTTTCAGTGTAATGTCTCTTCTGGTATTCAAATATTTGATAAATTACTAGCCATATTATTGATAGAGGAAAACAACAGTGTTTTTTTTGATTTGAAGTGTTACTAAAATGAAGACACCTGAAAGACGCAAATGGCACAATATACTTTGATTATTTGTGTGTGTTTGTATGCATGCGTATGTTAAGCATTCCTAAAAAAAATTTCTTGTAAATTCATCTTATACAGTGGATCACAGGAGCCAGCAAGGGGTTTTTGCAACAAGCTTTGTGTTACAACTCTGCTCCATCAAGGCTGGTGTTGGCACCTTGAAGCAAGGTTTGCAGAGTGGGGCTTGCAGTGCTCATGTTTGAGAACACACTCTGAGCGCCACACACCCCAGCAGCCAGGTCTTTTTGCTCTGGATCATTCCCTGCCAAGTGTCCCAGGGGTACCTGGTGCATACCTGGCCTCCTCAGCTGGTGGGTGGTTCCTGGCTGGCTTGAAACAGTGCTGCATCAAGTCAGCCTGGTGAGCTCTGGTGCCATGGCCTGAGTGAAAGTAAAGGATAAGGGGAAGCTGCAGTGGGTGGTGCTGGTAGGTGCATGTCAGTTTAGAGTGAACTGGGGAACGGCTAATGAGGGAACCACATGAAGAACGGGAGGCACTCTTAGAAGGCAGAGGCATGCGTGAAGAGTGATGGGGAAGGGCCACCCGAGCTAGGCAGGGTAGTTGTATCCTTTTGGCACCAGCAGGCCTTTCCCTGGCGAGGGCAGCATGTTTGCATGACAGTACTAATGCTTCGGGGCAGGACCCAACCCTCTGGCAGAGCCGTGTGGAGGCCAAGGGAGCATTGCCTGCTTCTCTGCTGCAGGTTCTGACCCAGGGCATTGAGTGGTGAGGGTAGCGCAGGACTGATGTTGAAAGCAGCGTGCTGGGTAGGGACAGAGCTGCTTGCACACAAGCTCGTTATGTACTCACTCTGCTCCAGGAGAGGCCTGGCTGTCTCCTCCTGCCTTAGAGCAAGGCGAGCAGATCTCTGCAGCAGTGGGACACACAAGGGGCTTTGCAGGCAGAAGGGTAAAAGGCGAGGAGAGGGCAAGTGCCTCACATAAGTGCTCCCTGAAGCGTCCACCTGTTTGAAGGGTGCTAATATGCCTGTCTGTTGCCAATGTCCATGGTTTGTGAAAGGGGCTGAAAAAACAAGTGACTTTTAGGTGCTTCTGTCTGACCTGTGGGGGTTCGTTCTTACCGAAGTTAAAACGGCTTCACCCTGCAGAGGGTGCCTTGCTTGCAAGACAGAGAGAGATGTGCCAACACCCCCTCAGCTGTTATTTCTCAACAGACATCACTGAAAATAATGTCTGAATGTCATTATGTTGCAGGAAAAGGACAGTTTTCTCTGTATGATTTGATTAATTTGATTAGCTGTTGTTGCTGTTAATTAAACTATTCAATACTCCAAGAGGGAGACTAGCTAACCTTCCCAAGGCAAGCATGAACAAGCTGAAGGAAAAATAACTGTCCTCTACTGACTCATGGCCTGTGAAAGAATAGAGGACAAGATGTGAATAACACAGATATGCTTTATAAAGACAGCAGTCAGATTAAGACAAAGTTGCCTCCCTTATTTTTCTTTACTTGTGTTATAGGAAATGGTTTTGAATTGTTTTATTTCCTAATAGTCACAATCCTTATTAGCCTTGTGTTTTTCCTTCCCATACTCATCCTGTGAGCTGTGTTGTATATGGGAATTTCTAGCCTATAAAACCTAAATACTTGTGATAGAAAAGCAGTTTATAATTTATAGACTCGTTAGTCATTGCTAGTCTGTGTTCTTATTTGCTCATCTGTGTGCACATGGTGGAGTATCCCATGTTGTTATTGATGTGGACAGTGTTAGAGAGGATTATGTAGACTTTTTAACTGGCTATTTATGATTTTATTTGTCTTCATAAATTAAATGTCCTCTTTATTTTAGGAAGGACATTTCAAAAGGCTAGAATGGAGGGATTGAGGGGAAAACTATTGTTCCCTTCAGATGCAAATTCTTTTCTTCTTCTTTCTTCTCTGCCTCTGTAGGGTGAGTGGCATTGCACAGCTTGCCTGAAGTTTGAGCCCCTCATTGCAGGGATCCCTGTGACGGTACCTTTGTAGTTAAATGCGCAAATTCCTTTTTTTCTTTTTGCCAGTTTCAGAAACTGGTGAAATCATAGCAGATTGTTCTCACTTTAACTCTGGTTTTGTTTTGGAGCAAAGACCACTACTATTTTTTTTTTCTTTCTTCAAAACTGTATATACATTTTCAGTAAAAACCATCATCTGTGTGCTGTCGGAGATTATTCATATTTGCTTTGTTTCTCCATTTTGTTGGTTCGATTCCTAAATGTTATCAGTGAGTTAGAGCTGAGCTCTTTTAATTCAAATGGCATAAAGCCCAATCCTCTGAGATTAGCTGGCAAGTGATTCTGGGCATGATGCCACATGACATTTCTCAGAAAGGGGCTGCTAATAAAACACCGGAAAAAAATAAGATTGTTCCAGACATGCACACCCCTGAAGTTGCAGGGAGCAAGGAGTGACAGATTTCACAAACACACCCAATATTCTGTGGCACAGCTTGGAAACTGCTCAGAAAATACCATCCTCATATATCTGAAGAAAAATTATATGGAAGTAAAGGTTCTTTAAGTACAGATTAATTTTTCCTTTCTTAAATTTGTGGTTGAAATGCATGTTTCTCATTTTTTCAGCACTTTGGGACCAGGTTGGCCTCCCTAGGATTCTGTAAGTGAAGCTCGGGCTCCATGAGCTCTTGGTCTTTTAGGCCCTCAAGTTTGTTCCCTTCCAATTTTCCTCACCATGGTGTAGCCACATAGATTCCCACAGGACTGTCTTAGGGCTGAAGACCTTGTCCTTCCTGGATCCTCAGCTATAATTATTCTAAGCAAACCTCATTGGGGTCCTGTATTTGATCTAAAGGAAGTTTATTGGCTGGGAGAGATTTCAAATGCAGTGTATCCAAATTAGTGACTAAAATTTCCTGATTATAATTTTTTTTTTATTGGAAAACCTCCAAAAAAGCTTGATTGCTGGATAAATAGGTCCCAAGATATTTAAGGCTTTATAGGTCTAGACTAACATCTTAAAGCTAGCAGGCTGCCCAAGCAGATTGTGTATCATGTATTTAATATACTCATGAATTAAAATGCTGCATAACAAGGAAGTTGCCAAATCCTGCACAACTGAATTTTTCTGCACACACTTGAGAGGTTGTCTCATAGACAGCATGTGACAATAGGCAGTAGGGCACTGATTTGTATAAAAAGCCTAGCCAAGAGTAATAAATAAAAAAAAGTATAGAGTAAGAAATAGATCTTCAGTCCAAAGAAAAAAAGAAATCTATGGTGTTTTGTCCTTGCAGCTTCACTGTCTGCTTTCTGTATGGAGGATTAGTAATGTTTGCAGACAAGGAGCACGACTAAGGCAACCTTGAGCAACTGGTTATTTCTTCATGGTTTTCCTTCTGTAGATGGTAGTAATAATATGTCCTGTGTTTCTTCTAAGAAACCACATTTTCCTGCTTTCTGACTGTAATAGGATATAATCAGATGTACAAACCCTATTGTTTTCTTGCTGGAGCTGCCTTCGGTACTCACCCCCCATCATCATCCTTATTTTCCAGTGGCTCTGTATAGACTAGAAGTAATGACAGGGTGGGGGGTGGAGGGAGGCAAAGAGATCAGATCCATACCCTCCCTCAGAAGGTGAAGACTCTCAAAGGCAGTGATCCAGCATTCCTTTCAGATTCAGTCTGACAACAAATATATTTGCATAGGATTCCTGAAGTGGGAAAGGATAGGGAATTATTTACTCTGAGGTCTGCACTAACTTATCTGTGCTGTCAAGTGAAAATGTGATGATGTAGTTCATAATATTGGTTTATGCAGTTCTTAAAGGGAAAAAAACTAACACATGAGACATACAAACTGTGCAGCAAACAGTTGTGGGTTTGTCGGGAGCAGTGAATGGATCTTGAATTCTCATAGCGTGTATGACATTTTCTGAACTACATTTCTTTTTAACCTGGGAGGCCTATTAGGAACCCTGAAGGGAGGATCTGGTCCTTTTCATGTTCTTGCAAATTCTGGCTGTTTGGTTGCTTCTAGTTTCATTGTTACAGACTTGTGACAGACAGTATGATTAATGAGCAGTGCAAAGTATGGGGAGAAAAAACAGAACAGTGGAAGATCTTCCCTTTGGAGGAGACAAGAAATAAAAAGGCTATACAGTACTTGTGCTAAGGAATCACAGAAAACAGAACAGTTTTTACTTTCTAGTTGCAGGATTTGTTTCCAAACTACATTAACTTAGTGCACATGATAGTTACACCACCTGGATGTGTGAATTTATGGATTTTATGTTACTAGCTTTCCTATGTTTGGGAATTTAAAAATTTTGCATTAAGTAGCTGTATGTGTGTAGTATGTGTGCTGTAGTATGTGTATGCATCAGCTCTGTCAACTGGTCAAGAAGCTATACAGAACTGTTTGAAGACTTTCACACAATCGTTGAGGTTGGATGGCACCATTGGAGATTGACTTGTCCAACTCCCGTGCTCCAAGCAGAGTCAGCTAGAGCAGGTTGCTCAAGACTGTGTCTATTCAGGTATTGAATACCTCTGAGGATAGACTCCAGAACTGGTTGATTGTTTTAATTTGTATACAAAATGCAGCCTTATGTTTGATTTAGCTGAGCTGACAGAATACAAGAAAGTTCCTTGCTAGCTGAGGGAAAGAAATGTACACCTTTCATCCACGCCCTTGTCATAAATCAATGTACATGTAAGTCATATTGAATCTGTCACGTTATTTCCTTGGTGAAGTCATGAGGGCTACACAAATCCACGAGTGCCTGTGAAGGGTAAACCCAGAGTGACTGGCTGGTGTTCATGGTGCCAACTACTTCTTGTGCACTTTGCCAAGTCAGCTATGTTGTTCAGGAATGGTTGTGTGTGTATGTGATTATGATAAGTAGCTAAGGTTGTGTAATGTCACAGCTGAAATAGGACCTGTAGTTTCTTCACCTTCAAATTTAGCAGGAACCATTTAGTTTCATAGCTGAGACAGAAATTGGAGGTCCTGACCAGCGAGATGAGTCAGGGTGAGAACTACCACATCTTTACATGTGCTTGAGAGATGTTGGCTGGTTGCTTAGGGATTCAATTAAGAACATCTGAGTATTCATTCAGCTGACAGACCGAGTGATTAACTTTTCTGATATAACTTCTTGCAGCAATACCCATTCCTGCACATGTACATGGTAACACATTGCTGCCCATAGCTGTAAGCTTTTAGCCTAATTAGGAAATTGGTAATTATTCATGTTTTACCAGAGATATTACCAATGTCCTGTGCTAGGAGACTGGCTTTTGCTTCACAGTAAATTGCTGTTTTCATGCAGTTACCTCCCAAGAAAAATTGTTTTAAAATATCAGCAGGTAGAAGGGGTAGAGAAGAGATTGTGTTGTTGTAGGGGAGTAATGCAGGCTCAGTTGAGTCAATTGATGTGGGACATCAAGAAAGACTGAGCAATACACTGGTGTATGAATATATTTAGTTTTAGTGCTTGCCTGTATTTTTCTTGATGGACTTTAGAGCCAGCCCTAATCATCACATTTGTAGTCTCTGAACTACCACATGCTTAGGACAATGGAAATTTTGGTAGCTGTAGCTGAGAGGGACAGAAAAGTGGAAAGAGCAAGCACACAACGTCTGGCATTTCTGAAGAGTTGATTGTGCTTTGACTTGCTTATAATCTGTGCAAGATTTAAGAAATGAATAAAACCCTGTGTTAGGTTAGCAGAACAGAAGGACCAGAGCTGTGGCTTCAAAGGTTGCTGTGCTTCTCTGGTTCTCCATGAACACCACAGAAAGGAGCACACCAATGTGGAAGGACCTTACATTTTGCATAGAGAAACACTTTGCATAACATCTGACTTGTATTTATATGACAATTTCAAATCCACGTGGCATTAAGCTTTCATTATCACATGGATCCTTTTAAAAATAAACGATTGCATTTATATGTTTATAAGATGTATAAAAATATATAATGTATATGAATATATAAACATATGTAATACTATGTATAACTAATGAGTATATATATTATGAGGGTGTGTATATATGTATACAGTTGATATTCTTCTGATTAATTAGGTCAGTAGAGCTAGACCTTTTCCAAGCTACTGACTGAATTAATAGAAAACAGAGAAAAATTTAGTATAGCTGAATACTTTCGTGTGGCTTTGGTCAAATTACTTAGAGGTAGAAATAATCAGTGGTTGAATTAAGTGAGAGGCTTGATACATACTGGAAAACCTCCATCATCTGTCAGATGTTTTACAACTGTGATGAATGAGTTTGGTAAATAACGAGAACATGTGTTAAACAAGTTCAGGCCAAGTGCCGCACGGTACGGTAAACAGAAATTGCGCTTCAGGAATGTTTGAAAATATAAATGGATGGTAGGTGGTATGTAGAGAGCGCTGAGAGGATAGCCTCAGGGGAGGCTAAAAGGAAGACTCTCCTTATGTGCTTCAGAAATAGCTTTTTGTTGTTACTGTTTTTAACAAATACAGATGTAGAGGTTTGCTGGTACTAAAAGGATTGTTTGGGTTGTTCAGCTGTTAAGCTGCAAACATGGTATTTTGTGCCCATTGCAAACTTGCCTGGGAATTGCCCTGAACCATTCAGAAAGGAACCCAATAGCTTGAATGACTTTTCATTTAAATTATATTTGTTAGAAAAACTGTTAAAGTGGAGGGGTTGGGGTGAAAACTTAAGCCAGAAATCAGTCTGAGTGAGGCTAGGAGTGTTCCAGGGTCTGTCTTGCCTTCATCTCTGCAGACAGTGAGAAAGGTGAAGGGCTGGTGCCCCAAAGGGCAACACACTGTTGCTTGGGGAGGCATCAGCCAGATTTTGTTTCAGAAGGGAAAATCTGTGCCAGAGCAGTGGGTGGCTTTATATATAAGCTTCACTCATGCTGCTATGTAGAACCTGCGTGGCTAATGCACTTAAGCAAACTCACTATTTCCAAATGCAACAGAGAAGCATTTAGCACAGAGTTTTTTATTTGCTGTATTTGTTAATGGGGGTGAAATGTTTGCTCAGATATTTTCTTTGTATTCTCTGTCACCCTTACATCCAGCCATACTGTTGTGGAGCCTAGCAATATCTCGCATTTTGTTCCTGGAAAATCTGGGATATTTTTCACCTGTGAAAATGGGGAAGAAATTCCAAAAGTGAAGTTCCCACTAGATGAGCATGGTCTTTTATCAGTAATTTCCTGATTTTAATATGTGTGACTCTGGGAACCTCCCTTCTTCCTAGTTATGGTACCTGGAAAGTGGAGCAGTACCCTGCTTTTACCTCATTTTTATAAGGATGTGAAGTACCTCAGTACTTCCACTGTTAAATCTTTGCAGTCTGATGTACAGATCCATATGAAGGTGTGTCCCCACTGCTGGAAAAGCCTTCATATTCACAACAATGTGAGTAGTAATAAAAATAGCAGTTGAAGGACAGATAAATTGAGCAGGAGTTAAAGGATAGCAACTGCAGTGCTCTCTTGTAGGACTTCTGGGTGTGGCATGTGAAGCTCGAGACTTAGGGCTCCTCCATGGTGTTACCTCCCTTCCTTGAGTGTGTTAAGCTGATCATGGGACCTGTGCCGTGTTCTTGGGGTTCCCAGGGTGCCTCTTGCTGTAAGGCATGGTATGGCAAATGCAGCAGCATTGTTCCAGCCACCTGCACCAGGCTTGTGCCAGCGTGACCCAGGAGATGGTGAGGCACATGGTGCAGCAGCAGTAGAAAAGCTGGAAGGTGAGTTGTCCAGCAGAGGAGAGGGTGGACCTCCGAGCCTCCCCAGGCTACTGCATGAGACCTGGCCATCCACATTAGATGAGATTCCTGCATTGGCATGAACTTAACCTCAATAAATTAGTGGTTCTGTTCCAGTTTACTCTTTTCCTTTCAGTTGCCAAATGGTGTGTTTTTCATGTGTCCCAGCAATTTCAGAATGATGGGAAACTTGTTGACACTGAATTACTTTGACATCTGCTAAAAGTATTTGTGCTACACTCTGTCTTTCTCCACATCTGATATTTCTTCATTCCCTGAGTTGCAAATCAGCCTCTGTTAACTTAATTTCTGTTAATTTAACTATATCCTTCAAGTATTATAAAGAAGTGTCCTTTGAGAACCCTAAAATGCATCAAGACAGATGGAAAAAGGCAGATAAAATTTTTTGAACAAAGTTGGTTAACTAGTCTCATGTTTTTGACTGAAATCATGTCTTCTAGGAACGATGCAACTATTACTTTAAGGGATAGTTCTTTGCTATGTGACTCTAATAGTAAAGCACAACCAAGTCTTTGTCCATTTAAATGCTCTTTATCCTTTTTACAGAAAATCAGTAAAGCCTCAGTTGAAGTGCTGTGTCTGGATTGGGCAGTTCAATTACTGTGTCTGGGTTTGGGTATTTGAAGATGCAAGTTCATTAAAGGATGTTCGCAAGAGCAAGAAGGACTATCAGAGGTTTAGGAAAGACAAGCTACAAGTCAAGTTGTTTCATGTAAAGAAGAGGCTGTTACATGGAGGCATTGCAAGACTTTTCAGACTGGGAAGATGTGAATATTAAATTTAAATTATAAAAATTTTTAGAAATCAATATTATCATCAGTAAATGTCTTGAAATATTGAAATATATATCCTGGAGATCCTGTGGCATTTCCACTGAAATTCTTTGGTTATTCTGTTTATTAATTAATGTTGAGGAAAAAATCCTATCAATGAAACTCCACTGGAGTCAGGTGCCCCCTTTAGAACCTTTACAGAAGGGATCGTCATGACCATGTGGCTGATGCTTCTGGGTGATGCTGAAGTACAAAGAAGGATCAATCCTTAGTATATGTTGTATGCCCCAGTCACAGACACATCTACTGCTTTTTGTATGTGAAGATTTTGTGGTGAATGCTTGGTGTTGGCCACTCCAAATGGTCAAAAAAACCCCCAACATTGAGTTGGAACCTTGTTGCCCCCAGCAGTGTGGCTGTGGGGCTGGAAAGTCTCACAAGTATGTAGGCAATACAGGCTCAGGTATTTAAAGATGCACACACCATTGCAATCACTAGCAGTAGTCAGAGGAGAAGCAGTTTTATCAGACTCTCACCATCAGCTGTTGATGCTCTTTTGCCTGTTACCTTGCTATGAGATGAGTGGTCTATACTTGCTGCCTGAATTTTCAAACAGTCTCCGATGGGGTTGAACACGTGCAGTTAATTAGGAGGCTGCATCCTCAGAGGTCCAAAAGCTGGTAAATCCTGATACAGTCCCTGCAGATGGACAGAGATTACTGGAGCAACCGGGTGTTGGAGATAGCCTCTGACTTATTTTGGCATGTTTTACACAACAGTAAAACTCGATCTGAACTTTAAGCTCAGGAGCTCATTCACGTTCTTGGCACAATCCTGTGATATCTTTGTGCTTGGATGTTTTGCCTCTTGCCAAGATGTCAACACAGATAAGGCATCCATAATTCTAGAGGTAGCAGGGGTGTGTGCCTAAATATTTTGTCTTTTTTTTTGGTGATAGGTTGCTATAATTTGGTTGTTGCTCTTTGTTTACTAACACTGATTGAGCATTCGGGGCAGCATGTTGGCACTGAGTTTGGAATAAAACCAGAAAACTCAAATAATGACCGGCATGTTGCTATTAAGTACTTGTAATCCAAGAGGTACTGATGTGCTTGTTCAAGTGCAAGAATACAGGGCAGCAATTTGGAGACCTAGTTGTAAACTGACACAAACGTTAAGGCTTGGCCTCAACATATTTTTGTTGTGATTATTTTTTAGCCTCAGTTTGGTTACAGCAATCTCTAAAGAAATTCTTCTGTATTATCTTCTTTTCTAGCGATTTTCCCTGGCCCTATTCTCTCGAATTATGTAACCTATATTTTAGTATAACAACTACTTTCCTGCTGTATTACTCTCTAGGGAACAATTTTGCATTAGTAAGGGGATGAACAAGATGACCTCTTAAGTCTTTTCCATCACCACTTGCTGTAATACGGTGCTATAATATTTGACCTTGTTACACAGCCTTTTCCCTTCTGTAACCCTTTAACTTACAGAAAAGCAGTCAAAGCATTTTTTGGACATGTAGAAGTGACCTCCTTTGAAGTTATCAATCCGAAGTACTGTTTCCTGCACTTGAGAACTGAAGAGCATATTAGTGCCTTTTGCATTCAAGTGGAGAGGACCTGTATAAATAAATGATTGCAGGGAAGGACGCTATGGTGCCTGTTCCATAGCCGGAATGAATAGGCTGAAGAGACAGAGAATCTTTATTTTGTTAATATGTTGGCAAGGCTATAACTTTCAAATACGTTTCTAGTGTTGCTTTTTTATATCAAGGAAGGAAGGAAGACCAAGTTGCTTGACCAGTTTGTTTTAAATCTGTATTGTGTCCATGGACCTACACAGTGTACTACCTCACTGCCATTGTGTCCAGCAGCAGGCTTTCCCTGTCTGTCCAAAGTTATCAGTAGGTATCAGACTGGATGGGAAAGTAACTGTGAAGGAGAATACTGTATTCTAGCTTGCAAAATCAGAAAGGATATCTATGAGAAAAGTAATTCGGAAATGGAAAGAAAAGCTGTAGTGATACTCAAGAGATAAGTGGATTCAAAGATGCCTTGCTGTTCCAGTTTTTTCCTAGCTTTCAGCTCATAGAGGGCAGCAGATGCTTTTTTGTGACATTGGCCTGGCAATAACTGCTCCAGCTCCAGCTTGAACACAAAAGCCAGTTCTAAAAAAAACTTTTTTGCAGTGAACACCCCCTGCATTTTCTTTGTCTCTCCAGAGATGTTTAAGCCTGGGTTTTTTTAGTTGTTGAAATACTTGAGTAATTCTAGTGTCTTGCGATTGTTTCTGCTGCTTTCCATGCTGTTTAGTGATTTCTTGTTGACTCTGGGTTTTAACATCCCATTCTGTTTTTTACTTCATAATTTAAGTAAAAGTGCTGCTGTTGTTCTCTCCTGCTATTGTTCTCTCCTGCTATTGAGCTTTTTTATTGCTTATGTACTTTTTACCACAGCAGCAGTAGAAGTCAACTGAGACAGGTTTGTGCAGTTGGGAAAACAGTAGTGAGCACAGAGGTATAAAACCAATGGCAAAAAGTGCTAGCCCTGTCTGTCAGCCAGCTTCACCCTGCTCTCAGACCACATCACCTTGTATGTCCTTTCACTTCCTTAAGAGGAAACAGGGCCTTAACGCATTAAGTAATTTGGAATTTAGTGAAAGGAAGTTTTGACACCATCAGTTTTAAGATCTCAGCATAAAGCAGTGCAACATACAGAGTACCAGCTTCTATAGCTATAACCCTCAGGATAGGAAACTAAGGTTTCCTATTGCACTGAACTATATAAATACTTGCTGCACTTTAGCATCTCCCTTTAGCATAAAGTCATTGGCATTTGTTTGTCATGCTGTGTACAGAGAGTGGGACAAATATTCTTCCTAGTTCCACATGCATGTGGAGTGGGTCTACAGGTGCAAAGGGATATAATTTAGAGCTTTGGGAAGGGGGAGCTGGCTAATGGTTTATCCATAACACATGGTTTGCTTGAAGCTGAGCTGCACAGAAGTTTGGTAGAAATGGTTGAGAGGAGACGTCAGTTTAGACCTGTGAGGGGCCCCGAGTATGATGAAGACTGGGAAGACCCTTCTGCCAGTTATATGTGTATAAACCTCCTTCTTTTACATCTCATTGAATTACTTAGATGTTGCTGTAGTTTATCTGTATGTTGGTAATGAATCTCAAGCATTGACTAAAATCTGGAACCAAGGGTCGGAGAGTCTCCAGGATGTTTGGGAATGATGTGATCAGAAAGAAAAGGACCTACCCTGAAAGGATGATTTCTCTCTCTGTATTACCCGAATGATTCAGTTTCTCATTCAGTCTCAGTCTGTTTGTGCTTCCTAATTCTTAAGTTTAGTTCTTTGTAGGTGATAGTTTAAGTATTGTTGCTTACTTCAAGCTTTATTTTTTCATATTAGTGACACTCCAGACCTTCACCTCTCCTGCTGTCTGTTCTCCCTCTTACTGACTCCCCTCTGCTCTTCTGTGCTTCTCTTTATGGTGTCTCTCTGTTGTTGTATGTCTCTGATTCCTCATCCTCAGGGTCATCATTTTTCTCCTTGGTCTTCTAGACTTTTCTTGTTGCTACTTTTTTCCCTGCAAATGATTGAGTCTCATTTCATGTCTCTTGGCAATACAGGAGTAAGAATCAGGGTACTCTTTGCAGAGAGGACACTTGCACCTGGAGGAGTGGATACATTTTTCACTGAATTCAAATGTATAATAATACTTGTGCTGACAGTTATATGTTAATTCCCTTGTGATAGAAGTTAGGTGCTTCAGAGAAACATTCAAAAAAGTTTAGCTCTGATCCTTCTTCCCAAAGTGGGCTTTCTGCCCTGTGTGCTCTCCCTGTGGAAATCCAGGGGACTGTTTCTGCTGGTTGCTTCTTGCAGTAGCAGGAAAACAGACTTCTGCCCTTGAAGAGGCAGGAAACTCCTTAAGCACAGGTGTACAGAGTTGCTATGAAGCACTTGGCTGCGCCATGTACTCTTCATTCCCGGTGGATATCCCACCATGGAGTTCTCCCTGCTTGCTTGTCCATGCCCATGGGCTCCCTGGGGGTTTACAGGTGACTCTTTGCACGTTCTGTTTTAAGCTTCTGCCAGCGTGGCTTTAGGGTATAGGATAGGAAAGGATGTCCAAGGCTATTTTGTGGTTTTCCTTCCCCCCATTCCCCACCTGCAGGTCTTTACAGAGAAAGGGAATAAGGATGGAGGCTCCAAGAGGGCTCTTCTCATATGCAGGTGTAATAGGATCCTCTCCTCACAAAGGATCCCCTCTCCCAGTGGAGGCAAAAGACCGTGCTCGCTGAGGGGACACACTGTCCCAGATAATTGGCTAAGCAGCTGCTCTGTGTCTGAATGAAAAGGAGGGGAGGGAGGTTTTGCTCTGATGGGGAGCCGGGGCAGCATTCCTTGGAGGCAGCCTGCACATTCCTCCAAAGCAGTCGGCGCTGATGGTGACGTGGGCTCAGCATTGCTCGGCCAGGCTTCCTGAAATTTGTATGCAGCCACTTGCTCAGCCTCGGGTCCTTTATTGTGGGAAAACTCCTTTTCCTTCCTAAGTGCGCATCATTTATCCCTGCATCGGTGGGAGAAGATATAGTTTGAACTCACATGTGACAAGCTGTGCTAGTTAATGCGTAACCAACTATTTATAGAGAGAAAATAAGATCACATTCAGGGGGAAAAAAATGAAGATTTGGAATATGTGAAACAAAGTAACCTATGCAGAAGCAGCAACTGTGTTAATGCGATAATGGGCGATATGCCTGTGAATGAATCTCTTCTCTGTGTATTTTCTAGGGTGTCTGGGAGGAAAAGGAGGGTGCCTTTTCTGGCCAACACATTTATGACTAGCTTTTGTGGACAAAAGCATAATTAAAAGGAGAGCCTGTTCTTGGCGCAGAACCAGGTCTTTTCTTAGAAGACTGCTTTAATTTGTTCGACATCCGGTGCAAGACTGGCACACTGCACTGATTAGTTTTATATACAGTTGTTTTATAGATCTGCGGCTCTATATGTACCCATGGGCCCACTCAAGTAACCCAGCAAAGTCTACCAGGCTGCTTCTTGAAGCCTGTTCACAGGATTGGACTCATATGCCTACCTTCTTGCTGTGCTTCTCAGATTTTTACCCAGTTCTATAATTGTGTAAATTCATTAAGATAAAATAACACCCGTTTAAAATTGGAATGGAATGTAGTAATAAATTTGGGAGTGTGGTCCTTGGCATTGCCAGAAAGAAGGGGTTTTTTTATTGTTATAAACATTTTTCTTTGTTCTTTAATTTTTTCTCTCCCATCAGTGCTGACGGAAAGGAGGCAGTTCAATAAAATTCTTAATAGTATTATTGTTACTTCTATCACTAATACTTCTTCCTAGCGAGTACATAATATTTTATTCATTGTTGCAGGGACAAGAATTAAGTTTTTAATTTCTAAGAACAAGCCACTTTGCAAGTGGCTAGTGGAAGCCAGAAGATAGTGCTACTTCTGTCCCATGCAAGACCTTTAGAAATGAATGGCAGGAAATGTTTTAAGTGTCTTTTAATTAGATCTGCACCAGGTACCCTGCTAATATAATCAAATGTGAGTTGATCTCCCTTTTATGTTTTTGTAAGGAAAGAAGCTTCAACTTGAAATTATAGTTTAAAGAAAAGAGGCGTGGATGGGAGATGTGGAGGTCATTCAGGCAGCAGCAAGTGAAGCAGAGCAACTCCCATTTGTGCTCAGCCAGATGTTCACAAACCTTTGCCAATAGCTCAATAGCTGATGCTACATAAATTACTATATCCCAGGGACTAATTCAATGGGTGTGATGGAAGAGGAAGGGAGGAGGATGGTACCCTGTCGGTCAGAGGTCAAGTGTAACACATGGGACTGAACCAAGCAATATTCTGCCAGCTCTGCTTTTTCTGTTATAATTATGGGATGAAAACACACACATTTTCCCATAGAAAAAAGACAAAAAGTCAATACTTCCATTAAGAATATAAAGACCAATTATTATTTTATTTAAGGAGTCCCTTTTCCCAATGAAATCTGAGCCTCTGACAGCATTCTTTAAAAATACAGAATCCTCTTCAAAAGCTACCAGTGCTCCAATAAAATAAAGATGTTCAAAGGCTTCTCTTGCTTTCTGAAAAGATGCTGATTGCAAACCAAACTGCCTCCCCTCCACCACCATGTTTTTACCAAATTCACCTTTTCACCTAGAGTGAGTTCTTTTCCTTTCCTCCTCTCTCAAAGAGTTATTTTTACAAAAGTAAAAGCAAAAAAGACCCCAGAGTAACAAATAATGATTTTCTTCTAGAGTGTGAAGCATTCTCTCGACCGAAGTGCTGCCATTGCAAGAAAATAGGCACTTGTGTGTTGCTGCCTCTCATGCGTATCTGTCTGTATTGTAAGCCCGCTTATCTTTGACCCTCCACCTGTAGAAAGAAGTGGTGAGCTCAGGGAATCTCTTTGTCTTTCAAGGATATACAGCTACCAATCATGGTGTGAAGGGAAATTTAACAAATGCAACTCTTGCATGTTACAGATAGGTAGAGAAAACTCAAGCCCATACCAGTACCTGATTTTCTATCAGATATTTTCAAAAGAGATTACTCTGATTTTGAATGTTTCAGGTTGGCAGTGCTGATGCTTTTAATTTCTCGAGGTCTCCTACAGTTGACAGATAAAAATCAGGGTTTCAAGGTTAACGAAGTACACTCTGCATCCCAAACAGCTTAATCAGTTGGAAGCCCATGGAAGGACAGAATGCCTTTTCTTTCATAAAATAAAGAAATTAGCAGTGCCCTCTAGTGTTAGCTACCGTCAGAGGGAACCACCAAGAAAACTTTCATCAATCTGCAGTTAAACCTGTTTTGTAGCCGCGGATGCAGATCTTTATTTCTTGAAGGAAAGCAGTATAAAAGAACTGCAGTAGCATAACTCATCAGGACATAACTGTCAGAAATGCAGTCATTAATAGGTAGATACTGTCAGCTATCTCAAACTCCCTGGCCTATTTTATCTTCTCTAATCTTGTAGTGTATGAGTCTAGTATGTCTGCAACCTGTACCTGACTTGGGAAAGGATGGGAGATGTGTTTCACCAAAGGGCCAGGGATTCGTGAAGTCTCAGGGAGAGGTGTATCAGTGAGTGTTCCTACCTGAAGTTCAGAGGTTCAGTTTCTAGCATAAAGCATCCCTGATGTACCTATTCAAACTTAGCTATAATACATTGTAACAGGCAGTGAGCAGGTAAGTCTTCTGGGCTGTCCTTAGAGAACCTCAACATTTTTTGGTACTGGTGATTGTAGCAGGTTGGAGTCCTGTTTCAAAGCTGTAGGCATCATTTGTTTCAGTTAAAGACAACTCTGCCGGAGATGCACCATGGGAATTACAGTCATCTCTATGCTTTAGCATGGAAGGCTACTTCTCAGTCTGTTTAAAAGAGGGCAATGCTTTAAATTGCTAATGTAAAACAGCGAGTGTTAAAAAGCATTTGCTATCTGGTTTCTGAATCACGTTCAGTGTGAAAACATTGTAAGCAAATGCATCTTTCCCTTTCTGTTGTTTTATTTTCTACCATAGAAAAAGAGCTTATGGATTATTATTGCCTTGCAGTTTCTGTTGATGCATTTTCATAGCCTTGTTTGCAGTCTGGGGCTTTTGGGATGAGCCTGAATCCCTGTTGAGTCAAAGTTACTGCTGACAAATGGGAATCTTGTAAGGCCTTGAGAGCATTTTACCGAGTGTCCCTGAGCTGTAATCTGATGTATACATTTATTGTTTTCTGGAAAACAGCACACAGAAATACAATAAAGGTACAAGCTTTTATAAGGCGACCCATGCAGTACCTTGGCTTACCCAGCCTTTTCTGCCCTGCATGAGGTTCACCCTGGACTGCAGTTTTCTAAACCAAAACATCTAATGCACCATGACTCCATGAAGTGACCGTCTCGCTTTCCTCCTTGGGTTATGCTCTGTGAACGCTTGTGGTGGCTGCCAGCACTATAAGAAGTGGGTGTCAAGACACATACAGTCAGTATGTAGTCCATGTGTAAGAGAATATCTGGTGAAGAGGTTAGGAACTTGTATGTCTGAGCTGATTCAACAAGATTAGCCTCATATGAGGAGGGATTATGCAAATGTCTGTGTAGATTGCTGCGCCCTGGAAGTACATGTTAGAAATGAAGTGATTTACCTGAACTGTTGCACCTCAAAATGGGGGTCAAACCATCTCAAGCTTTTGTGATACGTTCTTCTGTCTTGTTGCCACTGCTGTTACAGACATGATACTTCAAGTAGTTATTGATTCTTCAACTCTAATGATACATCCCTTTTTGAGCTGCAGTTAGTAACTTTGTTCCTTTGCTACATGCCAGCAGGGAGAGCATTGTTTGTGCTGGTTGCCAAGGATGATGTTATGCTCTGTGAAAAGACCAAGAGGAAAAATGTTCAGCATTGTTCCTCTGAGATGTACCAAAAATCTGCACGCACCAATGAAAGCAACTGGCGTTATGGTATCGTAACAATGGTTCATTAGGACTGTACCCTGGGCCGGGATGATGATTGTTCCTGTTTCAGACCAAGAGCAACAGATGGCATTTGTTAGGACATTGATATTTATGTACAAAGTTGCCAGTACTTTGAGAAGTGGTGCCTCTCTTAATTAAGATGATAATGTACTGCCTTGTTTGGAGAGATTCAGCTTGTAATGATGCTGGTGAATTATGAATAGAGGGAAATTAGTAATAACAAATGCCAGATGGAGGTATCTTTCAAAGAGGAGTATTTTGTGTAATATGGCATGTAAAGTTGACAGACTGGGTCTTAAAAGACCTTTATTATTCTTTAAGCTTTCCTGACAAAATTACTCTTTATCCTGCCAAGAAATGCAGTTTCACATGCCAGTGCATTTTTAAGCGAGAGTAATTAAAGTATGCCTCTAAGTTTATGGCTTGAAGTGAAATTGGTTCCTCCAATGTTTTGTCAGGAATCTATAAACAGTGCAAGGAAGGAGACAACTTAGAACAACAATAGTTTTGCCAGTTGTACATGTTCTGCCTTTGAAATCAGAGGCAATTAGGTATGAACAAACCTACTTTCAAAGTTTACCAAAAAAAAAGTGTAACTTTTGCTGAAGTTGTACTTCATGTTTTTCCTTTGGTTGAAGATGACTGTTGGGAATAAGATATGTTTTTCTAAAATTAAACTTGCCTCTTTTGATTGAAGTAAAAAATTATTATTACTGAGTTATAAATGCATCAAATCTTCAAATGTTAGGCTTTTTAAAACTTCCTGAGAGAGGGAAATAAAATTTAATGTGGTTTTGTAGTGTAAAGTAGTAGTTAAAAGAGAAATAGACAAGGGAAAGTAAGAAATAAAACTTCGGGGGTTGATATTTCATTTTCTCATAAGAATATTCCCACTCCATGAGCATTCCAGCTTTGATCTCATGACCTGGTGGCTGCTGTCCTTTGCAGAGAATGTCCTTTCATGATTATCTGTATGTGAAGCAGAGTGTGTCATGGGAGGTGACTGTGAAGATTTGGTTTTCCTTTGTAATTGTCCTCAGATTGCATTGGTATAAAATTAAATTTAGGGCTGTAGCAGTATGGCATATAGTCTCTCTCTGATATGCCAAATGTAGTAGACCAGGAAGACTTGAAGAGCATACCTTTTATTCCATCCACATGTAGTCACAAATCACTTCCAAATACACAGTAATAAACTTGAGATGTACAGTCCAAGACTTCTTCCAAAGGCACAAACATTGTAAGCAGAGTTCAAAAAGATAGCAAAAGAGTTCGTTTTGTACTCTTTGAATTATTTCTATGAGTATGCGTTAATAGGGGAATAAATGAACTAATATATTTCGGTATTGGATGATGAAAAGAAGGCTTCCACTTCATTTAGAAAAATATCAAGATGAGTTTTCATGAGAATAAAACACTGTTTTGAATTATGCTTAGAACAGACTGTCCGACTATTCCTGGTATTAACGTTCATTGCCATTGCAGAAAGGATTTAACAATAGAAAGATGAGAACATGAGAAAAGAATGTCTAGAGGGAAGGCAGTCAAGGATGGGATTCAGTGGCTCTAGCTTTGATAACAAAAGCAAAGAGTGCTTTTGGTTGAGTCTTTTGAGACTAATCTGCTACTTTCGATAAACCCTAAATTTACCTTAATGCAGAAAGAGCAGGATTTCTAGGCATTTTCAGAAACTCCTTAGAGCAGCGTTTCTTGCTCATCTTGTTGAAGCTATTATGAATTTACCTGGGAGATGCCATCTGAAATTATGAACAGCTGAACCCTGGTTTTGCTTGCGCTTTTTTAATGAATGAGTCCTGCAGATTATATATAAAACAAAAAGCTCATTTCTTTAACAGCAGTCTACCTAATGGCAAAAGAGCACTGTGACTCTTCTACTCCAACTCTTCTGAAATCTGTACTACTTCTTTGCCACATTGTCAGTTTTGTTTATGCTGAACTTCTTTCTGTTGTCTTTCTTTTTTTCCCAGAAAAACTTTACAATTCCAATGGACGGGAGCTGAGACGGGCACTTTTCTCCTTGAAACAAATATTTCAGGTGAGCAAACAATGGCTCTTCATGTTCAAATGTGATTTGAACATGAATTGAATTTCTTTTTCTTTTTTTTTTTTTTTTTAATGTAGGGAACATCTTACAGTTTCTGGCAAAGGAGGATTTTAAGATTTCGTTTGTTATGTATAATTAGCCAATTGCTTCTTAGGGTTTTTTCTTCTTTATAGTCTGCAAGTCTTCCCCTGCTCCTTCAGTCTGTCAGAAGGCAGGACCAAATGTGGAGTAATGGCAGAGTTTACTGGTTGGAACCTGCTGGAAAAGGAGAGGCGAAAACTGTGACTCTTAGATGGAAGATCAGGCTGCTCATTAGACAGTGTCATAAATTCTGTATTGAGGAGACTGGGAGGGCACTGTGAAAAGAGGAGCTAGGGAAACATAGGTTGGGGTGACGGCCCAATGTTGTCCCAAAAATTGACAAATAGACTAGGTTTAAGCCACATTAGAAACTGCAAAAGGATGTAAGAGACATGGGACAGATCTTCTGAGGAACCAAGATGTAGTGGGAGAGCTCTGAAGGAACTAGAATTTAGATTGAGGTTAGAGGAAACTATTTGTTGATTACCTGAAAAGGTGCTTCATAGAGCTGAGGAGGGTATGGTAGTGACTGATCAGTTTAAGGAAAGATTTTATTAACAACAAGAGTAGATGGTGAAAGCTGGAAAATTTTATGGAAAATTTTGGTAATTGAAGGTGTCTTCTGGGTGGGAAAAAAGCCCTTGAATTTTGAATATTTGGACAGCTCCAAAACTGTCTCCTTGAGGCATTTCCAGGGAAAGACTGTTTGAGAATTACAGTGATGCAAGTGGGTTTCCCTCTGAGCTTGCCAAGTGGGTGGACTGTGTGCGCAGAGGAAATTAGGCAGGTTTCCAAGAGTCTTCTCTGGTTTCTTCTCTTTTTATTCACCTCCACGGTTTCTGGGAAGTATTTGTATCTCTCTGATTTTATGTATTCTGCAGGTTAACTGGGGCACTCACACTTATTTACCAGTGAGTGCTAAGCTTCTCTTTTCACACATCCTGCACCTCCCATACCTCCCATCATGGCTTTTCCCAGTTTGGGTGCCTGTTGGGTATTTCTGAGCACATTGTGCTCAGTGCTGTCAGTGAACACACCAGTAAGATCTCTGTCTTCCAGCTGATCAGCTGTTTTCATGGAAATGTTGTTTAAATATTTATCCTCACCAATTTAGCTGGAGTTGGCTGGGTTGAAGAGTAATGACAGGGAAGGAAAAAGCGATGCGCACAAACCCATACCTGTGTATGAATTTAGTTTTTAAGTGAAGTCTGTCTGACAGTTTCAGAACATAATTGTCATTGAAGAATTCAACTTCCCATCTTCCTAATATGTGTGAGATGGAAAGGAATTTAGGAATTACATATTCTCACCTTAAGTAGCTGCTTCTGGTAGAACTGTGGCTATTTGTTGAACAAACACACCTATCATGGTTTGACTCAGGCAATTGAACCGGTGACAATAATGCTTTAGATCCCCTTCCACCCAAGTAGGGAAGGAGAGAGAGAATGAAGAGAGAGAGACTTTCTGGATTGAAAACTAAACTAGACAGATTTAATTAAATACTAATGATAAAAGAAAATATGTACAATTATATAAAAATGTGTTCAGGGATATGCAAAACCCTATTGCCTTCCCCCACCCCCAGCAACTCCCCCGGCACTCTCCTGAGCTGTGAGCAGTCCTGAAATGTCCTGAAGCGCTGCTGGAGAGAGCGGCAGAGCAGACAGGAGCTGAGGGGAGAGTTATGAGAGTCAGGAATGCACGGGCCTAGGGATCAACAGTGATGGATAGACTGAGTCTTCCCTGGACACTGGTCGTGGACTGAAGAAAAGGGAAGAAACAGGAAGGAAGTTGATCCCTGACCTTATAAGTAGATAAGCTAGCGATCCATGGCTTCGACAGGTGCACCCTTCGCTGGGTCAAAAGCTGGTTGGATGACCGGGCCCAGAGAGTGATGGTGAATGGAGCTGCATCCAGCTAGCGTCCAGTGACCAGCAGTGTCCCCCAGGGATCAGTACTGGGCCCAGTCCTGTTCAATATCTTTATTGATGACCTGGATGTGGGGATTGAGTCCACCCTCCGCAAATTCACAGATGACACCAAGCTGGGGGGAGTGTCGATCTGCCAGAGGGTAGGAAGAGGCTGCAGGAGGACCTGGACAGGTTGGATCGATGGGCCGAGGCCAACGGCATGAAATTCAACAAGACCAAGTGCAGGGTCCTGCACTTTGGCCACAATAACCCCAGGCAGCACTACAGGCTGGGGGAAGAGTGGCTGGAGAGCAGCCTGGCAGAGAGGGACCTGGGAGTGCTGGTGGACAGCCGGTTGAACATGAGCCAGCAGTGTGCCCAGGTGGCCCGGAAGGCCAATGGCATCCTGGCTTGTATCAGGAATAGTGTGGCCAGCAGGAGTAGGGATGTAATTCTCCCCCTGCACACAGCACTGGTGAGGCCTCACCTCGAGTACTGTGTGCAGTTCTGGGCCCCTCACTTCAAGAAGGATGTTGAGGTGCTGGAGCAGGTCCAGAGGAGAGCAACAAGGCTGGTGAAAGGACTAGAGGGAAAGTCTTATAGGGAGAGGTTGGGGTTGTTTAGCCTGGAGAAGAGGAGACTCAGGGGGGACCTCATCACTCTCTTCAACTACCTGAAGGGAGGTTGTAGTCAGGTGGGGGCTGGGCTCTTCTCCCAGGCAACTAGTGACAGGACAAGAGGGCATAGCCTGAAGTTGCTCCAAGGGAGGTTTAGGTTGGATATTAGGAAGCACTTCCTCACGGAGAGGGTGGTTAGACATTGGAATAGACTTCCCAGGGAAGTGGTGGAGGCACCGTCCCTGGATGTGTTCAAGGCAAGGCTGGATGTGGCACTTAGTGCCGTGGTCTAGATGGTGTGGTGGTGTTGGTCATAGGCTGGACTTGATGATCTTAAAGGTCTTTTCCAGCCCTGGTGATTCTGTGTGATTCTGTGTGAATACTTTCGTCAATTTTGCTGTCTGTTTAGACCACTCCTCCCTACAGGAGGGTTACGGATACGACTCTTCTGCTCCTCTAGCATCTGAGACTGCAGATTCAAGTAGAGCAAAGTGACCTTGGCCTCTCAGCAGTAGCATAAACATTCCAGTGTTATCAGTTCACTAGCTGGAAAATTTGCTGCTAGTTAAAAGAGAGCTGACTGGAGAGAAAAAAAAAAAATCAGTAAAAAGAAAATGGGCTTCATCATGGCTTAAACCAAGATAACACCCTTCAGAAAAATGGTCATAGACTCTCAAAATACAGGTTCTCATTAGCTGAGAATTGAGAAGTCTTCCTCAAGCTGGAAAGGATTCCTATCAAATGCTCAAGGATGTGAGGAAGTACACTTCAAACTGGAAAATGAGAACCTGCATGATATTAACTCCTGTTTGCCTGTCACCTTCACTGTCTTTAACAAGAGTTGCTGGGATTGCTAAGGGCCTCTTTTGAGTATGATTCTATGATCTCATAATGAACTGCGAGAAAGAACGTAAGATGATTTTTGGATCTGTTTTAGAAAGAAAAGCTATTTCAATTTTTAGTGAAGAAAAATATAAGTTAATAGCATAAGGTTATATTACAGACCAAACACTATTGTCCAAAATATCATACCTAATGCATATTTTAGTTGATGACATTAAAGTATGTCAGCATTTGTAATCCTTTACAATGTTAAAAGGGTTTTTTTTAAGTCTATTTTTCTACATAAATACCTGTTTGATTTTATATCTCATTATATTTAGTATGTAAATTCCATAAGAGTATTGTATTTTGGACATAAAATGTTTACTTGAAAGCCAGTCTTTATTTTCATTATAACAAATTTTCAGTGTTGTGGAGACTTCATCATGTTTTTAAGTGCCAAGACAGTTCGTAACACTACATTTTTATAATCATTTCATCATAGCTGAGTTAATTTGGCACAGTTCTGTGTTAGTATAATTTTTAACGAGCTTCAAGGTAACGTGCAGTCTCTTATTTGCATTAAGTGGGAACAAACCCAAGTTTTACATCAAACATGAATTCCAAAATGTCGGAGCTCTCAGTTTTTCACGCAAGGCCTCAGCAGAGCTTAGCAATGTCTGGCAAAAGCAATGCCTTTGTTTTAAATTTTAAATGAAAGATTAATTTGGCAAGTCCACCCTTGGAATTTCTCTTTGGTTTCTTCTGATGAGCTGTTTTTTGCAAAATGATAAAGGTTATGTGGGGCATTTTTCTTTGACAGTAATGCCATTCTGTTCCTGTCATTCATTCTGAAGGGTTAAGATAGTCACACTCATCATCTCTTTCTGGCCTGTACTGAAGTGTTCTTCTGAGTTACTATTATGCTTTTTGACAAACAAACTTACGGAGTAGGGAAAGTAATGTTCAAAGTAGAAGTATACGAAACACTTGACCTTAAAAGAACTGAAAAATTGCTTACAGATATAATTGACAACTTGTTGGAGCATGGTTTAGCTCACTTTGAATGTTGTTTCTGACCAACTTCTGAGTTGCCTGGTTCTTGTGTTTATCAGAGATCTGTTAATTTAGTCCCAAGTGCTAAAACTACCAAAGGTATCTGGGGCAGAAAACAGCTGAACATGGAACTTAAAAAATTAGGGTTGAAAAACATTCTTGCATTTCCTCATTGTGATAGCATAAGAGAGATGAAAATACAGCTCCTTAAAACATTTCATTCAGTATAAATCTTAAAAGCAGAAAAATTGCATATTAGCACTATAATATATGTAAATAATGCTGTGCAATTTACATGATATTAAAAAAAGTTTAACAAAACCACTGATATGACTGGACGTAATATAAAGCAGGCATATTTTAGAACATATAAACAAAAGCGTGCCTTGTATTTACAAAACATTACAAAGCATATTTTCAAATCATCCTGATTGCATAATTTCAAAATATGAAATAACTGGATAAGAATATGGTGTTGTAAGAAAAATAAGAAACCTATGAAGCGTGTTTCAAGTCTGTTGAAATCTATACTCATGTAAATCTGCTTCTTAAAGTTTTGGAAAATACTTTTAATCAATCTCATTAGGTTTTCTGGAAAGCAGACCTAAAGGGTTTATGTTAAGAGTGTTGAGGAAAAAAGCCAGTTTTCTTTTAGGACTGTTTTCCCCATAAGTGTCATTTGACAAACACAGGAGATCTCCCACTATTTTTCTTGCAGAGCCTGGATTCCCATTTTGTGTTGTGATCAGTATATCAAGCAACGCAGTTACAAAATTCTCTTAGAGAATTTTCTTCTATTGTTGATAATTCATTAATCATTGAACAATTCAGCTTTGTGTAAAATGTCACAAAGAACAGCTATGTAGGGGCCTGGAAACGTTAGTTGGAAGGTGTTTGGATAGACCCAATCTTATCAGTGAGTGAAATCACATGTCACACACTTCAGCTGCTAAGGAGTCATCAATCATCCTTAGGAGAGCAGAAGGAGTATTCTGTTTGCCTCATTGATCTCAAGGAAGGAGACTGCTCCTTCCCCTCTTGCAAGCATGACTGATGACTCCTTAGGGTTTGAAGCTGTGTGACACTTGATTTAGGGGCTGCTGTCATCACTTGTGGAGCAGGCTGCCACCTCTCCCCTTTCAGAGCCCTTTTGGAAGGATACTTGATTGAGTCATGAAAAAGAGAGAAACCTTCATTGCCTTCCCAAATCAAATTCACCACAGTTCCACATAGTAGTTTTCATATTTGCTTAATGATATTTTACAAAGGATATGTGTCATTGTTTAGTGTTTAGAAATGAAATGGATATGATCCGTCAAATGTCAAAATCAAATTCATTAGCAAATAGTGTCTTCTATGTGCCTAGCCAATGTTATGGCCTGAGTTCTAAACAGTTCTTAATGAGACTGTAAATGTGAGCTACTTCCACCGCAAGTATGGTCTAAAAATGTGGGAAGGCACCATTATTCGTTCTCTAATCTGTGTGAATGTTTGATTTGAAACAGGAAACCTTGTTTTGTATGGAGCCTATCTACTTTAGCTTCCTTAGGTGTTTAATTTGGTGCATGAACATTGTTTGATCTGTTACTTAGCTCCCATGAAGAACATACCTGGTAGGGTGTGGTCTAAGTGAATTTTCTAGTGATTTTTAATTCCACTATTAACTGGGAGGGGAAAGAACACAGTGTATTGATGTACCTGCTGTCTATTCAAGGTGCAAAGGATGAAATTCTGTCCCAACCAAGTTGATGGCATAAAATGTCTTAAGGTTTTTTTTTTACCTGGTGTTTGAGTGTATACAAGTAAGTGGACAGTGGTAAACAAGCAGTGACAGCAGGACTTCTTTTGTTTATTTCCCACTGAATGTTTATCTTTACAGGGGGAGGCGAACAAAGCTTTTCTGACTAATAATGGACTAGATTAATCTGATACTAAGGTGTGACTTACTTTTACTTGCTTGCTTGCTTCTTATACGCGCAGGGGGAAAAAAGTTATTAGGAGAAAAAGTTCCTGTCATTATGTATGCCATGTTTAACTGAAATAATAAAATACTGAAGGCAAAAAGTTGCTTCCAAATGGTTCAACTTGCTGAAATAGTAGCAGAATTTCTTTTCCATGTTTTTTCTTTCAACCTGTTTTAAGAATAGTAGTACAGTTCAGTTCCCTCTCCTGAAAGATGGAATGCGTCAGTTTATTGCTCTGTACAACCCAAGTGGGTAATCCACCACTTTCAGTAATGGAACTTGATGGTAACTCTGGGATCTTTCTCAGATGGACGTGGCGTCATGAAACTGCAAGGTTAAGTGCAGGGAAAGCACTAGAAGCAAGCTTTATAGTGTCACAGTAAGATAGTTTTCTATCTCCAGATCCCTCATCCGATACCGGAATCAGGAAGGTTATGTGAAAGTAGTGAAGTTAATGACCAAAGATACTGCAGAAGCAAAACATTATGTTCAGAGTGAAGGGGAAGCAAACTTTTTTTGAGAAGATGGTGCTGAAGATCTGACAGGATCACAGTAATTTCATCTTGGTAAGAACATAAGCGTGGCATGGGAGAAACTTTGCTGTCTGAGCTAAGCACCCTTCCATCTCTAAATTTTGTCTTCAATCAACTTAAGAAATGAGTGATTCTTTGAGGGTCTCAGTTACATCCACTGAAGATATCTTCATTTTCATCTCTAGCAGGGCAAACTTGTATTTTCTTGCCTACATGTAAGTGCCAACGTGTGTCTTTTACAGACTGCTTATCTGTCAGAAAAGTTTAAACATGAAAGACTGTAGGCTGATTTTTCTCCGTGATCTGCTAAGAATTTGTTGTATGTATCAAAAAGAAGAAAGCTCTTTATGAAGGGAAACCCAAAAACTTAAAGGACCAATTCTTCATTAATTTACGAATGAGATGCATTCACTAAGGAAGAAAAAGTAATAAATTAATGGATGGTAGTAAATGATGTATTTTACCTTGATAAAACAAGCTGAAACTTTCTAGGTTTTAAATTTATCCTTTTTTCATGGATGCCCAGTAGGAAAGAGCAGTTACTCCAAGGAGTTACTTTAATTTCACTAGACAAGATTATTTTTTTTAAAAAGGGAAATAAAATAGTTAAACATTTTAATTAAATATTTAAATGTTTTCATAAAAGTATGCAACATTTGTTGTCTACCTTCCTCCATAATTTTTCTTCTGTCATTGTTGGCTGGAACTCGATGCTCTAAACAAACCTTAACTGCGTCTAATAAGCACTGGTTTGACTCTGAGGAATCTCAACAAATACAATAAAGGGGGAATTTATTCTTGTCTGTTACTTATTTCCTCAGTTGTTTTTGTCGTATGCTGCAGGAGAGCTACTGGGATAGCTACATGGTTAATGCTGGATATCTTAGGTATCTGCATACCTGTAATTTGAGGAATCTGAGAAATATGAGAAGGACTTGAGAACTCTGCATTACTGAAAAATTATTTTTACCAATGTCTTGTTTCAAGTTTTATGTATTTTTAAAAATTCCAACAGATAAAAATAATAAAAAAATGTCTTAACCTCTTTTGGATTAGAGTACTTCCCTATACCCTCAACCTTGAAGAAATTCTGTCCACAAGAGACTTGCATCTTTGTTTCAAGGTATTAAATATTTGATCTATTTTCACAAATTTTAATTAGTAATGTTAACTACTAAAACATTTATTTTTGACCCCATTAATTCCTTCAGCTATCCAGAAGAAACTGCAGAGACACACAATTTAAAATGTGTCCGTATAAAATGAAGGTGTGGAACGCTAAGTGTTGCAGCTTCTCTGGGTTGCTAATGGGAAACATCAGCAAATGTTGTATTTTTAGCATAATACAAAATGTGTTTTTGAAAACAACAGAGTATTTATTTTCTGGACTGATTCTATTTTAGAAGGGAGACTACAGGGGATTAATGGCTGTAAATCAAACACTTTTGGGTGAATTTCTGTACCTCTTTATTGATGCCACAGGAGAAATCCATAAGCAATAGAGTGGTCTGTATTTGAAATGTTTTCATCTTGGAAAGAAAGAAACTTTTTTTTTAGTACTTGAATGGCGTAGAATTAACATTAGCTGGCACAAATGTTCTTAAAATCTGGCAAAAAAAAAAAAAAAAGCTGGCATTTGGTGATTGCTACTTAGGCAACTGCCTCATGGCAAGGATATGCAAGAGAATTGATAGTTGAGGATGAATTTTCATTTTAATCATCACTAGAAGCCAAACTTTTAATTGCAGGTTGCTGAAGTACGTTACCCCACTAAAAATAAAGGAGGATGGTAATTTCCATACACACTGTTGTGAAACGTTCTTCCATGTAAATTCATGCGGGAATAGGAAAAAAGAACAGTGTAAAAATACTGATGTCTTTATTTCACATTATCGTCCTGCTTTTACACAGATGTACATGTAATGAGTTAGGAAGGTGTAAAGGCTAGGGAAGAGAAGCAAATAAGAAGTGTGGAGTCAGCATGGAGGAGTATAGGGAAAAGAGGGGACAGCACCTCTGCTTCCACAGTGGAAGCTGTGGCACAGCTGGTGAGGGCAGTTTGCAATCAACAAAGATAGCAAGGAGAAGGAGCTTCCACTGAGGGATAAATTAGCAGCTTGGTCCCCATCAAAACCGTCACCTCTAAAATGCTTCAGCCCCAGCCTCCGTTACCTCTAGCAGCTGCCTGCTGTTTTGGGTCACCCCAGTCAAGGGTACCTGTGTTCTCAAGAGTGGTTGACTAGCGATAGGAGAAGAGGAAATAGGTCAAGTTGCAACAGGGGAGGTTCAGAGTGGATTAGGAAAAATGTCATCACAGAAAGAGTGGTGAGGCATTGGAACAGGCTGCCCAGGGAGGTGGTGGAAGCACCGTCCCTGGAGGTGTTAACCATGGGGGTGTAGGGCTGATGGTTGCACTTGATGATCTTGGAGGTCTTTTCCAACCTTAATGATTTAAGGAGGAGTTCTAGGTGTGCTGGTTGGAGCGTGAGAGAAGGAAGACGGCAACTAAACTTGCCTAGCATCCTTATCTTGGGGTAGTTTCTGAGTTGCCCATTATCAAGGAGTGAAACTAGTTGTCTGAGAGAGATGGGCTTTCTGTGACAGCAGAAGACTCTCCTCGTGCTACTCCAAAGAGCTGTGTTTGGTTCAGCTTCTAGAAGTAGTGTCCTGATTCAAAGTAGAGCAGAGGTTTCATGGTTTGATACAAGACTCGCATGCTTAACCTTTGGCTCATCTGTTCCATGCATAGAATTGTTTTATAGCTGCTTAAGTAATTTAGGGTGAAATGGCAATATGTTCTTGAGGGACACAAAGGACTTAGGTTTATGTGTGTATGTGCCATGTATATGTTTGTGCATGTGTGTATGTTTTTGGAATGATTTCTTTCCAGATTCATTTGCAATAGATGACTTGGCTTTTAAAATGGACTGAACTAAACAGTGACAATTGAATTAGATAGTATCAGGCACTTCTGGATTGGCAATCCAGTATTTTAATTATATCAATAATTTTGGAGTCCAGAGAAGTGAAGTATAGTTTAAAGTGTGGGAAAGTAACTATAATTTATGTCTTGGCAGTCCATGCTCCTTCAATCACTTCCTAACTATGTTTACTCAGTTTTCAAGCCAAAATGAGCTTTTCTAACTGCAAACATTGCAAGCCAATCTTGGTCTATAAAATGCAACCTGTTGCTTAGCCAGTAAAAAAGCTGGACTCCAGAAATCGTCTGGGATTTCTGTTTCTAATAGAGCACAGCATAACTCTTTTATTACTACATCATTGTAGTCTTGTCAATGGGAGTAATTATTTTGCTGGCAAGTTTAGCAGATGTGATGCATGCTGAAGGCAGGTAGCAATAGTTAAAAATACTCTTTTGAGACTTTATTGTGGTATATTTCTAATGTAGATGTGGGGGTCGCAAAACTAGGCAGCTGAAAGGAGGGCTGAGAGGAACTGATTGCTAATTTTTCATTGCTATTGAGGCAGAGCATTGTATAAACATTTGAAATACTACAGGCAACCTCTGGACTTGCAGGCTCTCAGGTAATGGAACAGCATCCTGGTCATAGCCCTGCACTGCCCCATTGCTCCTGCTGCTCAGGCAGTCACGTTAGGAGCAAACTGTGGGGTTGTTTTGGGGTATTCTTTTTATACCTGAGGGTTTGCCAGAGACAGGGAAATGCCTAGGAGAGAAGATCTGTAGATTTCTGTTCTCCTTGCACTTTTAGGAATAAAGGATGGAATAAGCACCTACACATCATTAATGCTATTGCTAACTGAAACCTGGATTTTATCATTCTGCTCTTCTTTCCTTAGTAACAGAGAAGGCTTTTCAAGTGTACTGGGCAACAGTCCTGCATTTTACTTGCTCATGGTGGAGTGCCAGATGTATTGTCATTTGAGATTTATGCCAGTAAAAGCCTGCAGTCGTGCATGGTTTGCTCTTTGACCTGCCTCCTCCTTCCTCCCTTTCCGCACCAGTCAGTTGCTGAGCCTCTGCTGCTAATTTACATCCCCAAATGAATGAGGCCTAATCCCTAACCCTTAATCCTCCTAAAACCAGCTGAACTTTGTGATCCTATCTTGACTTTGCAGGAGATTTTTTTTTTTTGATTTTTTTTTTTTTGAAAGAAAGGATGGAAAAATGTCTTTTCAGTTCTAAAAAGAGTGGCTGTCATTTATAGTTTTGGGGCGACTTCCCGTGAGTGTTAGTGTTCCACATATTTTTCCTTGTTATTTTATTTTTTTTTCACATTTAACATAATAATCTGGGGTTTCTCTTTCAGTTCTGCCTCCTTACAGTGCAATATGTACTCCTAGCAGGGGAATCTGAGGAACAGGAGTTTCCAAGGATACCTCACTCCAATGCATTAATGTAGAGTGAGGACAGCACTCTCTCCCAGCGTACTGTTTGACAGATGAACATAGCAATGAATGGAGATCACCCTTTCAAAAAGTTGTAATTTTTATTTCTGGAGCCAGGCAGTGTCTGAATGAGCCATGCCCTTTCTGTCTGTAGGACTCTGTATTGGTATGCTGCCAGCACCTTGTCCCACAAGGTTTCAGGCAGCAGAGGAGGATGCTTCTCTTTGAATCCAGTAGGGTTTACCTTTCTCCTCTTACGCTACGTTGCACGGTGAATCGGCAATATTCATCTTGTCTTTTGGCTAGGTGAATTATCTCAATATTAAAATGTGTATGTAGTATATCTTCCTGAAGTTACTGGTTTTGGTCTACAGAAAAAATCCAAGCTGGCCTGAACATTAGAGTTTAAATCTCTCTAAATAGGGATGTTGTAGAGTGACAGAGCAGAGAGGGAAGCTCCTCCTCAGACAGAGGGTGAAGTGTGTCAACCAGCGCAGCTCAGTGTGAGGGCAATCCTCTCCTGTGGGCAAAGCTTAGCAAGAAGATTCTCATGGCTATGGCTGCTACCCCAGCTGCCTGTGCTGCTCTTACTTGTAGGCTGGATTATTGCAACTTTTGTGTTTTGGCAAGTTTGGTTGGTACAGAATGTGATTGCTGGCTCACTAAGTAATGTGTCATGTGGAGAGCAAAGGCTGGGGAACCCCATGGTTCCTTATTTAAAGAAATGAAAATCATAAAATGTGCAGTGTTTAACTTTGTAACAGAAAAAGGAGAGGATTGTACAGCATAGCATTAAATATGGGAATGCTCAAGCAACCAGAAACAATGGGATAGTTTATGAAAGGAAAAAAAAACATTAAAAATGAGGTTCTCCTTGGTGGAAATCTCATAGGCAAGCATCTTGTTATGATTTCTTGGAAAGACAGTACTCTGCACAGCTGTTAGCCACGTAAGAGAGAAATATGTATGTGCATATCCAAAAGTGAATATTCAATTACTAATCCAGTTTCCCCAAATACTTAAAGCTTTCACTAGTGCTTTTTGTGCTTTTTAGTTAAAAAAAAACCAACAACAAACAAAAAACAAAAAACTTGCCCTTGAGAAACTGTTCCAAAACCTTGATTCTTATTAGGAAGCAAAGTAATTTTCTTGTGGCAGAAAACTAATTATGCTTTGGGTGAAAGTTTTGAAGCATATGGAAACAGAAATAGCAGGCTTCAGAAAGATTTATCTTTAACAGTGTGTAAACAATTTATCTTTGCACATGGAAATTGCACATCAGATAAGACGCATTCTTGTGAAGTGCCATTCCTTGAAAAAAAGTCTTCAGTCTCCACCTTCAGATAAGACCTCTCAAAACTGCATTAAAGAATGGTACAGAGACAGGAGAACAGGTAGGAAAGAAGGGAATCCCACCTACACCACTTCTGATGGTGGCACATGAGCATACTGTATAGCCTGCTTGATTGCAGGGTATGTGGGTGAAAGTAGGATTTGTGCATTTTGCCAGCCATATGAGCAAGTTTTAAATTCACAAGTTTGAATATAGTTAGTCTTTTTCATTATACATTGGACAAAAATAAAGTTCTATTACAAAGTGACATACACTGTCTTGCTTTCTCTTCCTTCTGAGATGCCTGAAGAAAGGAAAAGACATGGTCTATTCCAAATCTGTGGAAGAAAGCATAAAATACAGCTATCTGACAAGGCCACTGTTATCTTTTCCTAAAGACTTTTAAGTAGCCAGCCTTTGTGTCCCTGAACAGTCTTCATGGTTGCAGGAGCTTAGCGGGAAGCTTAGAGAGCTTTGCCTGTGTTTTGCTGCTTTTCTCATCAGTGCTTTAATGCCTGCTGATTAAGGAGTCATAAATCTTTGCAATATTAGTGGAGAAGTCCGAGTCCATTTCCATAGCACATGACAAACTTACCTTGCTTCCTTTTAATTGCTATCACACACATGCAGCAGCTACTTGTACATATCATTGTCGCACACACCATATATTCCATACAATGAATGCTCTTTTCCTGGAAACCTGAAACTCTTACCACTGCCTTTACTCTTGAGGTCAGCTAACTTGGCAAGTCAGTGAGTTAATGGGTCTGAAAAGATTAGCCTAGACCAAAATTGATGTAAACATTCACCTTTCAATGTATAACGTATGGGTTTGAATGCCTTTCATCTTTCTTTGCACATTCCAGATGTTTGCTTCTTTCCTCTCATCATATATACATGATGGAATAGATAATGTACTGAGTTCAGATTTATGTCTGGAGCATGATGTGTTTGTTCTCTGCTTCATTACACCTTCTTTCTCCATTTTATTTTGGAAAGGAGAAGTACCTTAAAAGCCTTTTTTAATTCAGGTTTGATTTGTTTATTCAGTGCTTTCCAAAAGCAGTCTGGTTAGAGTCCCTCATCCCCTTCATTTCCTCTGCTGTTCCCCTGCAATATATCTCCTTTCAGTCAAGGATGAGTCTATGCTGTGGTGGTTTACTCCTTTGGCTCCTTTGAAAAACTTCTAGAAGGCAGATCTTACAATTTGCTTTGGGAAGATCCTTGCTTTAAAAACAAAACAAGTTACCAACATAAAAGAGATATTTAGGTATTTGGAGAATTCATTGCTGATTTTTCTCCAGGTGATACTCTAATATGCGTTCACATCTTAAAGTTATAATGGGTATTTCAGTTTTTATCTTTCACTGAATGTCAACAGCCTTTAACGACTATGTGCAGTTAAAAATTTTCTTGGTTTTGGGTTCCACCTGAAGGTCTCTGAAGTTGAACTTCTGTTAACTTCTCTAGCATTAAGACTTTTTTGTATCATCCAAATATATTTTATTTTTCCCAAACAGGCATGTTTGGTCTATTAACAAATGTCGGAATCCACAAACCACTATTATTCCTTCTTTCTCCTGTTTTTCCAGTTTTGCTTATTTGACTGTGAGTCAATCCAGAATAGATTTTTTTTTTTCCTCTGAACTGAAAGATGATGCAAATGCACTTGATTAATGAAATGTCTGCTCAAATATCAACAAAGGGTATTTAAAGAGCAAGGAAGTGTGCTTTGAGCTAGGACACCATTACTGTCTGAAAAAATAATTGAGGTTATTTCACTTCGTAGTTCATATTCTATATTTTGTTTCTCTTAAATTAGACAATGGTGTTATCCAATAAAATATGCATCTGTTTTTTCATAAGATTTGTAGAAAAGCTTTTTTGGAGGATGCTTTGCCCACAGGTTTCTTGATTCTGCACAATGCTATCAATTTCTGATAGCTTTTCTGAATTCTGCCCACTCCTGTCCTTTCTGCCCCTTGCCCCTGCTCCCATCACTGTCCACTCTGGGTAGGGGAAATCTGGCATCTTCTCTCTTAAGTAGTGAGGAGTTTTTAACCATGGACCTTGGCATACAGTGTAACTTTCTAGGTGTGCAAACTCCTTGTGAATTACCGAGGCATGTAGCCTTAGTGTACCTGAACCCTGAATTTACTTCACTTTAAGCTTAGCTGACAAATTTCAGGGATATGTTCCTCCTCTTGAGTTTTAGGAGAAATGAGATTAAAAGTTCTTGAAGAACAAGAGATTAGTCAAGTTTCTTTGAGTTAAAGGCATCATATACATAGTGATACACAGGATGGAGCACTTGCCTGGCTCCAACGGGTGACCAGAGAGGCGACTCCTCCGGGGTCCCTGGGTATGGTTCTGCCTCCCTGCTCTGTTGGTGGTGGCTCTCTATTGTACAAGATGAGCTTGAATGTTGCTTATAGTGTGATTTGGATCTGTGTATTGCATGCATGCATATTGATTAATGTATTTATTTGTAATTGCTTGATTTTAAATCAAATACCCCAAGTTTGGGGGTAATGAATCATAGAATCATATCAAATAATAGTCTGGGTTGAGAGGGACCTTAAAGATCATCTAGTTCCAACCCCCTTGCCATGGGCAGGGAGGGACACCTCCCACTTGGCTCAAAGCCCCTGTCCAGACTGCCCTTGAACACTTCCAGGGATGGGGACATCCACAACTTCCCTGGGCAACCTGTTCCAATGTCTCACCACCCTCATGGTGAAGAATTTCCTCCTAATGTCTAATCTAAATTGTCCCTCTTCCAATTTAAAGCCATTACCCCTTGTCCTATCACTACATAGCCTTGTAAAAAGCCCCTCCCCAGCTTTCTTGTAGGCCCCTTCAGGTACTGCAAGGCCACTGTAAACTCCCCCCGGAACCCTCTCTTCTCCAGGCTGAACAATCCCAACTCTCTCAGCCTGTCTCCATAGGAGAGGCGCTCCAGCCCTCTGATCCTCTTCAAGGCCCTCTCTTGTGCTTGCTGCAACAGCTCTACGTCTTTCTTGTGTTGGGAGCTCCAGAACTGGAGACAGTACTCTAGATGGAGTCTCATGAGAGCAAAGCAGAAGGGGAGAATCACCTCCCTTGACCTGCTGGCCACACTTCTTTTGATGCAGCCCAGGACACGTTGGCTTTCTGGGCTGCAAGCGCACATTGCTGCCTTATGTTGAGCTTCTCATCAGCCATCACTCCCAAATCCTTCTCCTAAGAGACTGTTCTCAATCAATTCTCTACCCAGCCTGTATTTGTGCTTGGGATTGCCCTGACCCAGGTGCAGAATCTTGAACATGAACTATAGTCTCAATCATCAGAAAGCATTTTATCTTGTGTCCTTTTCTTATTTTTCCAGGACTTGAGTTGTTGTAAAATGTTATTCTGGAATTTCATCTTGTGAATTTTGGCATCACTTGCTGCATCAGAATTAAGAGTTAGGTCCTCTCGGCAATGGCTTTTGGGAGGGGCTTTGCCAGTGGCCACTGGGATGAGACAGGCAGAGGTCCACATGTCCTGGCTGACCATGCCCCTTCCTTGGCATCTGTCCCATACATCGGGACATGCTCCTTACATTGGCAGCTTGGGCAAAGATGCAGCAGCCTCTGTGCCAGCCAGAAGTCACCTGCTGTAAAGAGGTCCCTAGCTACTCAATGCAAACAACTGTCTTGCTTTTTCAGTCCTTTTCTGGAACACCAAATGGAATTGCCAGGTGATCTGTGGGGAAGGAGGATCTGTGCATTCACCTTTAAAACACCATTATGTACAACAGAGGAAATCAGTATGTATTAGTGCCATCTGTAATAACAGGTGGATTGTCTGTGTACTCTTCCTCTACTCCTACTAATCTCATCATGTTTTGAGTGTGGCAAATGGCTGGATAGAGGAAATTTGCCATCTTCATAACATTGAGTGCTTGTATCTGTAGTGCCCTGGGACAGACATGGGAGTTTGTAAACTTCCTAGCTTTTCTGAAAACATTATCAAGGCTTTTATTTATAGAATCATGTAATGGTTAGATTTGGAAGGGATCTTAAAGATCGAGTCCCAACTCCCCTGCATGAGCAGGGACACCTCCTACTAGACCAGGCTCAGAGCCCCATCCAACCTGGGCTTGAACTCCCCCAGGGATGGAGCCTCCACAGCTTCTCTGGGCAAGCTGTTCCAGTGTCTCACTGCCCTCACACTAAAGAATTTCCTTCTGATCTCTAACCTAAATCTCTCCTCCTTCAGTTTCAAACCACTACCCCCTTGTCCTATCACTATCTGCTCTTGTAAAAAGCCCCTCCCCAGCCTTTCTGTAGGCCCCCTTCAGGTGCTGGAAGGCTGCTATGAGGTCCCCCTGGAGCCTTCTCTTCTTCAGGCTGAAGAACCACAACTTCCTCAGCCTTTCTTCGTAAGAGAGGTGCTCCAGCCCTTGGATCATTTTTGGGGGCCTCGTCTGGACACACTCCAGCAGGTCCATATCTATCTTCTGATGAGGGCTCCAGAGCTGGACACAGTATTCCAGGTGAGGTCTCACAAGGGCAGAGTAGAGGAGCAGAATTGCCTTTCTTGATCTGCTGGCCACACTTCTTTTGATACAGCTCAGGACGAGGTTGGCCCTCTGGGCTGCAGTTGCACATTGGTGGCTCATGTCCAGCTTTGGATCCACTAGTACCCTCAGGTCTTTTTCCACAGGGCTGCTCTCTAGCATGTTTTCCCCCAGCCTGTATTAATGTTTCTGGTTGCCCCAGCTCAGGTGTAGGACCCTGCACTTGGCCTGGTTGAACCTCATGAGGTTCACCTGGGCCCACTTCTCCAGCTTTCCAGGTCCCTCTGGATGGCATCCCATCCCTCTGGCATATCAACTGCACTGCCCAGCTTGGTGTCATCAGCAAACTTGCTGAGTGTGCTCTCAGTGCCACTGTCAGTGCCATTGATGACGATATTAAACAACATAGGTCCCAGTACAGACGCCTTAGGGGCACCACTTGTCACTGTTCTCCATCTGGACACTGAACCATTGACCACTACCCTCTGGATACGACCATCCAGCCAGTTCCTTATCCACTGAACAGTCCACCCATCAAACCCGTATCTCTCAAATTTAGAGAGAAGGGTGCTGTGAGAGACCGTGCCAAATGCCTTGCAGAAATCCAGATAGATGACATTCGCTGCTTTTCCCTGTTGACAGATGTAGTTACACGATTGTAGAAAGCCACTAGGTTGGTCAAGCAGGATTTGCTCCTGGTAAAGCCATGCTGGCTGCCCTGAATCACCTTCCTGTCCTCCATGTGCCTTAGCATTTCTTCCAAGAGGATCTGTTCCATGATCTTCCCAGGCACAGAGGTGAGGCTGACAGGTGGGTAGTTCCCAGGGTCATCCTTTCTATCCTTTTTAAAGATGGGCGTGACATGTCCTTTCTTCCAGTCACTGAGGACTTCACCTGACTCCCATGACTTTTCAAATATCATGGAGAGTGGCTACATCTGCCATTTGCTCAGCACTCTGGGCTGCATCTCATCAGGTCCTATAGACTTGTATATCATCAGGTTCCTCAGGTGGTCTCGAACCATGTCCTCACCTACAGTGGGGGGGACTTTGTCTCTCTAGTCTCCATCTTGTGGGCCATCAGCTTGAGAGCTGTAAGGCTCTCCTTACAGTTGCCAGTGGCAAGACTGAGCAAAAAAGTCATTGAGACCCTCAGCCTTCTCCTCATCTGTTGTTACCAATTTACCACTGTTGCTCATCAGGGGGGATACACTTTCTTTAACCTTCCTTTTCTGGTTTATGTACTTATAGAAGCCTTTTTTGTTATTCTTTACATCCCTTGCCAAGTTCAGTTCTAGCTGCACCTTGGGCTTCCTGACCTTGTCCCTACATAACTGGGCAGTGTCCCTATACTCTTCCTAGGAAATCTGTCCCCTCTAGCACCACTTGTGTAGGTCCATCTTGTCCTTTAGTTTGACCAGCAGGTCTTGAGTCAGCCATGCTGGTCTCTTGCCTTCCTTTCCCAATTTTCTACACCTGGGGATTGAGACTTCTTGTGCCCTATGGAAAGCATCCTTAAAGATCTGCCAGCTCTCTTCTGCTCCCTTGTACCTGAGGGCCGTTTCCCATGGGGTCCTATCTACTAAGTCCCTGAAGAGCTGGAAGTTTGCTTTCCTAAAATTCAGAGTCCTAAGTTTCTCATCTGCCTCATTCCCCTTAGGACAGTGAACTGCACTAGTGCATGATCACTGCAGCCCAGGCTTCCTTCAACTTTGATGCCCCTGATGAGTTCGCTCACATTTGTGACCATCAGGTCAAATAATGCATCCCCCTGGGTAGGACACTAAAATTCTTGACTTAAAAAGTTGTCATTGAGGCATTCCAGGAATCTCCTGGATTGCCTACAGCTTGCTGTGCTACTTTTCCAGCAGATGTCAGGATGGTTGAAATCCCCCAGCAAGATGAGAGCCTGCGATCGTGATGTCTCCTTGGGCTGGAGTAAGAAGGCTTCATTGATAGGTTCCACTTGATCGGGAGGCCTGTAGTAGACTCCAGCCACAAGGCTGCCTTTGTTGTCCCGATCCCTAATTGCTACCCATAAGCTTTCAACCTGCTCATGGCTATTCTTTAGGGACAACTCTTCACACTCTATCCAATTCTTTACAGAGAGGGCAACGCCTCCACCCCTTCTTCCTCTCCTGTCCCTTCTGAACAGCCTGTAGCCTTCAATAGCCACACTCCAGTCACAGGATTCATCCCACCAAGTTTCCGTAATCGCGACTATGTCATAGCTTTCCTGTAGCAGGAAAGAAAAATTCTGAAGAAAAAATGAACAACTTCAAAAAATACACAAAAATTAACAATTTTAAAAATAAAACATTGAGACTTTGAAATAAATAAAATTTTTAGCTCAAGTGTGTGCAGTGGTGGATTTTATCTTATGTATTTTGGGGTTTTACAGTATACTTTTGCAAAGATGGTGGGGAATGATTGTATGCTTCCTCTTTGTATACTTTTTAAAGGATGAATCACCTTTATCAAGTGCTAATTTTTTTGTATCTACACATGTCTGTAAAATATACATTTAAATTGTTTTAACAAATTTACCTGTCTCCCGAAACATTGAACAGATATTTCTCATAATTTTTATGTTTCTTATGAGTTCATAGATCACCTTACAGTTTTATATATCCCACTTGGTTAGCCTTTAAAAATTACGTCACTTGTCAGGCTGAAAGAACTTTGCAGTAAGTGAATTATCACACTAAAAGGGACTTGATTATTTTATTTCTCTTCACAGTTTTCTAAGTGTATATGGTGAATTCAGAAACCGCTGTCAACAAAACTATCTACTGTCTGGATCTTGGCTTCTCAGGGCTGTGTTACTGAAAAGCTAAAATTTCTATCCAATATGCTGTTGCATATGAAAACATATATTAAAAATACTCAAAAGAAGGAACTCAGCAACTATGATGATTTTATCTGCAGAATACTTCTCTTCCGTTAATATTTTAAATTGGTTGTGTGCCTAATATGTAAGGCTAATTCATTAAGTGCTGTTTAATCAAGTTTTTAGTAGCCTTTTCTTTGTCTACATGAGCCTTCTGTAAGAGAAGAAGACAAGCTTTAGGTACGATGCTGTAAAGTCCCTTGGCGTAGTATTATGCTTGTAGTGCCCAGCAAAGCCCTCCTCTCTGTGATATGTGTTACAGGGTCATTCTGCTGCACTGAGTAAAGGGCCGATGGTTTCAAATAAAAAGTGAGTCACTTTAACAGGTTTAACTCCCATCAAATACTAAGGAGAGTTTTCTCTTACATTCTTTGTGTTTTCCATCATAATGTGGGATTATTATCGACTCGTGTTCTTGTAGTCAACAGTATACTTTCTCTTTCTAAATATAATGAAATAACATTACTTTAAGATAATGCATATAATACTACATTGCAATAAATACCAATTTTAAAAGTTCTGTTGTATGCACTTCCAAAACTGAAACTGGAATTATTCTAAGGCATATAGTTGGCTTTCTCTTGTTGATTAAGGCTTTAAGGATGTCTGTTTATATGCTATGATGAGATTTTAATATCAAAAGTCATGTTTTTGGATACTAATCTTCTGTAGCTGACATAAAAGTAAAAGCTTGGGGTTTTTTCCTTTGCATCAGTGTATTTAATTCTGATTCTAAAATTCAGAACTCTGCTTCTCGTCATCTATATAATAACCTTCATATCAACTTGTTTACATCATCTGAAACATAAAGTCAGTGTTGTAAACACACATTTGATTTTACATTATGATATATCCTGGGTTTTGTCTTTCAGAATTCTAATGCAGCTTTTTCTTTCTCCTGTGGCAGGATGACAAGGACTTGGTTCATGAGTTTGTTGTTGCTGAAGGTCTGACTTGCTTAATCAAAGTGGGAGCAGAGGCTGACCAGAATTATCAGAACTACATCCTGAGAGGTAAAGGAAATGCATTAAAAAATTGTTTTGGAAGGCTCTCACAGGTCTTCTGCAATTTGCCATGTGTCTTGGAACATGTTCCTCAGTTTGATCTCTATTCTTGCATGTTATGCAGGAAAATTAAGGGAAGATTAATACCACTGAGCAGGATGATTGGAAAATTTAGACATTGATAGTCTCTCCATTGTCTAGCTTTTCTTGTAGATTATACTGAAAATCCATAATTCTACGAGAAAAAGATGACATTCTAAAGCTTTCACTGGATAATTGTAAATTACAAAGGGCACAGAGCACAATAACTTACTGGAGTGGAATTAGTAACTATGGAATATACAGTAAGATGGTCATATCTTAAGGTCAGTTGACTGGAAACAATTTTTTAACTGTCTGATATTTTGAAGTTAAACAGGTAATCAGAGGTTTAAATTATTATTTATTTTTTTTTTCTTTCACTTAAAAGATAATTGGCAAAGGTAGAGTTTGGAGAGTGATGCAGAAAAGGTGTGTTACCGTATTAGAAAGCTGATTTATTCTATTGTGGGGCAAATGAATACATGCAGTTTTCATCTTACCAAGATGAGAGTTCCTTCAGTATTTCAGGGGGTTGTGAGCAAGGGGAGAACAGTCACACCAAAGGATCTTTGCTGCTGGATGATCTCATAGTAAACAGATAGTGCTAATGAATGCATAGTTGTGGTGGATTGATCATTTGAATTTTCTTAGACTGACGTATATAGCTGTCTTTAAAAATGTCACTTTGATGTGTTTAACTGCCAAAACTCAACTGCAGATTGAGGATTAAAACAAATGCAAAAATCAGGAGAAGGATTTTGTAAGAACCATCACATTTGCCAAGTCATTGGAAGCAAGGGTGCAAATAGTAAGTGTGGCTTCATGTGAATAACTTGAAGATTAGACTGTACAAATACCAGCTTTTTGGGTGTGTGTAGGAAACCAAACCAGAACCACAAATTATGTTCCATGTCAGTAGTTGTACAGTGATATAAATGTACTGGAATAGTAGCTGGTATATACTCAAAAGTAAAAGACCACAATGAAACGAGACAAGGACACAGAAACATGTGAAAAAGAGATTTTCTTTATAGCAAAAAGAAGATGTTTCTGGGAGGAAACTGGCCATAGGTACTCTCAGAAAATTCAGATTAGAAGCAGACTAAGGCCTCACAGTTGACAGAATGATCTGCTGATACCAGCGAAGCCAGTCGCATCTGAGTGACCTCACCACTATTGCGTGTGCCTTCATCTTACCGAGATCTCATTTGACATGATCCAGGTATGGACTGAGAAGAATTAAATCTTCCTTCCACATTGCTTGCTTTTTCTTTTTACTAGGATATACTGTAGAGCATCCAGAATTCAGGGAGGTCACAGTGGTCTCTTTCTTGGTGTGGCTTCTCTAGTTGTGCTGTGTTTAAGAGCTTGGTGTCCATGTTCTGAAGTTAGAGGTGTTCCACTGATTTGAATGAATGATAAGAAGAGAGCCTAAGTGCCAATGTCCACAGCATCATAATGCTTGCTGCATTGTTACTAACAAGGGGTCACAGCTTATTCAAAATAAATATAAAACAACCAAACCAACAACTACAATAAAAACTAATTGTATGGAAGTAAGCCATAGAGATAAAAATCTTCGTTTTAAGGTGATGCTTTTAAGGTTTGGTGTCTTCTGAAATCAGGTCCTTTTTTTTTTCTTGCTGGTGCAAGAAGCTGAAGTTTCTCTCTGGGCAGCATATCCAAGCATGTATTGCAATAATGTGATTTATTTGAGTGACGTGGGTTTTATTTCAGGAATTAGATTTGTCTTGATTGTCTTTCAGGAAGTTCAAAGTTTGTTACAACTCCAAGATTATGTCAACTGGCTTCCAGTTCCAGGAGCCAGCATGTACTTTCTGAATAGGTCTGCATGTGCAATGAGATAAAGATAGGTTTGGAAGTACAGTGTAGCCAGACAATCTTATCCAAGTACATTGAGGAGGGTGCTGAAAAGAAACATTAAATACGTCACTTAAGAGTGTTTTTCTGGTATATTATTTTTGGATGATCGTAGTGATTGGTTGGATTTTTTGGTGACAGTTGTGTGTATTATTGCAGTGCTGAATTTTACTAAACTCAGAGTACTGGTGAATAGGTTAATAAATTTCACTGAAGATACATCATAGTTAGCTCTGAGGTGGTCCCATAAGTTTTCAAGAGAGTCTTAAATTACAGAATTTTTTTTTTCCCAAAGTTCTCTTTGTCTAGAACTTTTGTGCCTTACTGCTGTGGTGTCCTTGTCTTGCAGATCCTTTTTTCTAGTAAAATATATCCTCCTTATTTTCTTTGCATTTAACCTGAGTCACAAAGGGATGTGATACACCAAAGCTGCTGGAGAAATGCAACTGTAGCTGCATTTACTGTTTTCCTCTTGTGACACAAACCCACCTTTCCGGGCTTGTGACAGTAAATGGCAGCCTTGGGCACTGCATTGCCTCCTCCACCCCCAGGCTTGCCTGTGCATCTTCTTGATGGAGCTGTTTCCAAGTGTTTCCTCTGAACATGTTTGTCTGCACTCTTCCAGAAATAGCTTTGGACCTAGGAGGGAAAATATGTTGGAAAATATGCATACTTAAGGGTTGTAAGTTGTTCAGTGCATTCCCAGGTACAAGTTATTTCTTGAGGACATTGCTTTTTGTTTTCCAAAGGTCTGTGTTGTTCCATTTGAATTTTTCCTGGTTGTGAATTTTTGCTTAGTGGTTTTGACTTGGTTCAAGCCAGACCAAGCTGCCAAAAAAATGACTAAATATGAGTCAGAAAAGTTTTAGTTACTTTAATGGGTAAGTGAAGAGAAGATAAGTGTGGCTTTTTCATACAGTACTGAGAAATCCAGACAGTTTATTGTTGAATGCTAAGGAGGGACTGTTTTGTTCTGCTAGGATCCCCTGAACTGGAGTTGTGTGACAGTACCTTCCCAAAGTGTTCCCTTGTGTCACAGTACAGTATCTAGACCCTAAACCAACAGTAACCAGGGCATCTCTCAAGAGTCACACTGTTGAAAGACTAGGTTAGAAAACAGCTTTTTTCCTCCATATTACTAGTTCTTCACCCTATATTTACTCTTCAACATTTTAATTATTACAGAGATGTAAAGAAACTGTGTTTTGAGGGATTTTTTTTCCCACAGAAACAGGCTTGCTTCCTTTTTTTTTTTTTCCTTTCCTTTTTTTCCCTTTGGTGACAATTAACCTTAAGAATTATTAACTTACTCTTAGCACTGAAGTGTGAGGTTTCTGTCCCAGTTACAAGATTGCAGTATTGTGGGTGTAGATTAAATACTCAAACTAAATTCAAGTGGGTGAAAGATAGATGAAAATGTCCACAGTTGATGAAGATTATTATGTCCTATTGTAAATTTGAAGATGCTTTTGATAGAAGTTTGAAATCTTCTGTTCCTTACACAGAAAAAGAAAGCCACACATGAAACGCCATTGCTGACCACGGACTGATAAAACAGTTGGAAGAATTTGGTCAGAGTTAATGTTTTCTGTTAATTTAGCTAGTGCTATTTGGAAGGTGAGAAGGAAACGCAGCTTGTGTAGACCAAAGCTTAGTTGTTTTTAAAATATACTGAATAAGTAAGGTATGAGGGTTCAGGGGTCAGTCTGCTGACACCATAAGGCCAGAAGTTGTGCCTGGTGGGATCTAATGAGGAGGTTGTCAAAAGGTCATCCAGTCTTTTTTGCAGAGTGTATTTGTGTACTTAGATCCTTAGTTGCCTGCTTGTGGATTCAAATCAGTATTTAGTGGTGTCCATAATTAAATGAAAGCTAGAGTTCATTCTTGCGGTCTGAAAGCACAAGCTAGCTGTCTAGTCCAAGCAGGAAGAGACATTGACCTTGCTACAGTGTAAAATGTCCAAGAACTTGGGCTGAAGAAAATACGAGACCATCAGTCTGTGCTTATACTAGACCAGGTTTGAATGAAATTCTGCCTTCTGCTAAAGGTCTCTGATTTAGTAAGAGCTGTGTGCTTATATGAGGATTAAGAATTTGGGTTTTAATTCTAATGAGAAATGGCTTTAAACTATGATTTTTGTAGTTTATAGCTTTGTGGTGTTTGTTGCTGTATTTTTACTTTTTTTCTTGAGGAAGAAGTAGTATAGGAAAACAAGTGCCTGGAAGGCTAAGAATTATTATTTGAGGCAATATTTCTGCTTTAGGTTACCCCCTGCCCCCAGAAAACCCAAACCACTATTATAATCTAAAATCAGAGTATATCCAAAACTTCAGTAATCTGTACTTCATTTAATAATCTGGACAGAAAAACTACGTTGCAGTAGAACCAGTTTTGGTTTTACCTATCATGGGCCCACTGCACTTGTGATAAAGTGATGAAGTCCTGTTGGTCTCTACAAATGTTGGAACAAGCGCAGTAGGTGGTCCTGGGAGAGGGATCCAACATACTCCATACTCTTACGTTATACGTACAACATACAGCTATGTTGTACATAGGTGGCAACAACAAAAAGTAAAAAGACATTGCTGGAAGAGCTGCTGATTGTGAAGCAGAAACCAATTTTGCTGTTGGAATTAGGAGATGCTGAGCTGTTTGACAGGTTGGTCGAGCATGCATAGGAGCCATCGGAGTAGGGCAGAATCTCTGAGGAATGCCCAGGCAGAGGGTAAGGTTTTCTGAAGCAACAGGCAAATGGCTCAATCACAGATGTGTATTAAAACCACCAGTGGTTAAGCCTATTTATAAAGCCAGAGGCATCCAATCCCACCTGCACACCAACTTTAGAATGAAGGGCCGTGCTGCATATTCTGGGAAATCAGATTAAATTCCTGAAACTACTCAGTGCTGGATGGTAAAAGACCATCTGGTTACTGTCTGTCACCAGGATACTGTGTGCCTGACAATGTCAAGGAGCTAGAGGAAGTCAAAGGTGAGAGTGAGCTTTTGCAAGCAGGCAGTGGAAGCTGCTGCTGATAACCCTCTCATTCTGAAAGCCAGACGTGAAGTTATCAGCAAGCCAGTGGCATTTCTGCATTGAGCCAACTGCTACTAGGAATGCTTGGGGTTTGTAAGTGTGCTCGCTGTAACACAGGGATCATCCATTTCCAGGAACTGGCTGGCAGTTTTTAGCCAAAAGACCCCTCATTATTAGAAGGATGTGAATGCTTCCAGTGCTCTCAAATTTTCCTCCCTCACCCTGATAGATGATGTGGCTTTGGCCTTTTGCATTAAAGGTTAGGTATTACAAAGTGTTTAGCATGAGCAAGCACATTCTTCTGCGGTAAATGTATGTGAAGCATACAGGGTTTTTGTAAATACCAAGAAAGCTAGAAATAAGGTCTGCGAGAGGCTGTGTCCATCCGAAATAGATGTATCTTGCTGGGTTGGTACCGCAGCGATAAAGCAGATGGTATTAATGTAAGTTTAGTAGGGAAAATTGACTTAATACTGTGTATCATGCATACATTTATGTTACTCCTGTTTCAGTGTGAACTGGAGAATGCCTAAAGTTTTCCAGCTGTAGGAAAGTATCCTAGCCCCAAGTAAATAGGAACAGACAGCACACAATTAGGCTTACCTTTGCATTTCTTTCTTTTGCTGAAGCCAAATATGAAATCTGTCCTCTCTCCTATTCAACTTCAGTGTGCCATATGTGACTGGAAGTTCTTGTCCATATCTTTACATATTCAAGTTGACTTCTTATGTGCAGGCCTTTAAAATTATGTGAACTTCTCAGTTGATCTTGAAGTAGCTGTAATAAGAGCCTGTGCTTTAAAAAGAAATCAAGTGCCTAAATCTGGATTACTTAGGAGTGTTGCTTCTGAGAGGGACTTGCTTGCTGAGTCTCCCCGTAAATTCAGTTCTTTGATCTTTCTGCTTAGTCCATCAGAAAGCATATCAAAGTTGGACACTTGTCCTGTGGGGATTTGAACATTCATATCATTCATTTAATGCTAGACATCAAACTGCAGTCCAGTGAAACTGTGGGACTGGTTTCAGATGGTGACTGGGACAGATGGCAACTGCACCTGGAAGCTGTTACATATACATAGTATGAGGCAGCTCTGCATGGATTTACCACCACCACCACCAAAAAAACCCAAAACAAAACCTGCCCCAGTAGCCTCTGTAGCAGCAGAGCTAAGAAGCGACCTTGGCGTCTCAGCAGAAACATAAACATTCCAGTGTTATCAGTCCACTAGCTGGAACACTTGCTGCTAGTTAAAAGAGAGCTTACTGAAGGAAAAAAATCAGTAAGAGGAAAATTAGCTTCATCCTGGCTCAAACCAGGACACCCACCACACCAAATAAACCACAGCTGTGTTTGCAAATTGGTAGCAAATTAGCATACCTGTGCAAATAAGACAGTGAGTTTTGCAGGTGCCATTTGTAGTAGTTCATATAAAAAGTAACAGTCCCAGAAAAATCAGACCTATACCTGATGGCTCGGTACCTCTTCCTGCTGTATGTGTGCATAAACCTCAAGATGTGCCTCTTTTTGTGTCTTGAAAGGCAGTGAATGAAAAAATAGGAATGGATTTGGCATCCTGGTTCATGAACTCTTTAGATTAGAAATAATGAGATTACAGTGTTCTTCATTGTACCAGAAAAGGGCACATTATACTATCTCCATGATTAATAATATAAACACTAAACCTTCTTGGCTTGGTAGCTGAATCTTCTTTCACTTCTGCAAATATCTTTTTAAGACTAAATGCATTTGTTTACTTGTACAAGGGTTGCTGGGAGAGCTTGACCTTGGAAGCCATGCAGCTTTAAAAGAGGAACATCCTCTTTGCTTTCCTCTCTATGCTTTTAGCATTTCCTTTCTTCATTGTTGATCTGTGTATTTTTAAATTATATTTATTAGACTGAATTTATGCATGCATTACACTGAGCTTCCTACCAAAGCACAACCTTTAAGTGTTCACTTAGTTTGTGGAGGAAGCCCTGCCCTCTCCTTCCACCTCCTCCCTCGCTTCTCCCTGGATGTGATTCTGATCCATGATCCATCTGGAAGCAGAGCCAGATGGTCTTAACACACAGTGTACAGTACAAGTCCTCCCAGTCTGGGATGAGAATTGGCACTGAAGCAAATTTGAGTTCAAAAGTTTAACCACCCTATAGTAATTTACACATCTACAAATAAACGGAGCTGTTCCTTGCTCTGTGCATTATATAAAATGGCCTTTCATGTTGGGACTGCTTGTGAGGAGGATATAGGGTTCTCATGGTCTACATGGAATTAAACAATAATACCACCATAAAATTATGGATTTCCCTTGTTTTTAAAGCTGACAGAGGCTGGAAGGCTCTGGGTTGCTTTCTCTCTCCATGAAAATGAATCTTCAGGTTTTGTTGTATTATTTTCTTTCTGGAATTCCCATGAAATGTGACACCTCAGGCAATATAGACCCCATATAAAATGAGGAACTGAACCATGAAAAATGCACATCCTTAACTACTAAGCAAAGAGTAAGTACTTGGGAAGTAGTCCCAGGTGCCTTTAAAGCCATTGTGGATGTTATATGATTTAACTACTTAAACTTCATGAACAAGCTTTAAAAACAATGTACTGATTCCAACTGGTAGGAGCATATTAAAGAGCATTTCTGCCTTTTTGTAGTAATCTTTTAGCCTCAAAGTATCCAAAACCTGATTCATTAGAGAAAGAAAAAGTGTGCATAAAATAAAGACATTAATAATCCAGCACAGGCATCAAAAGTATGCAGCTGCTGGGGATTTCATTATGAATTACTTGTATTGAATATACGCACTGAAAACATGGAAAAATAAGGTTGGGAAATAGTGTCTGATTATTCCCATTTCAATATGACATACTTCCACAGCTATTTGTGAGGGTGATTGCTAGGCTGCCACACAGAGTGCTGTATCTTGGTACAGAAGTAGGGGAGATTAAGAACTTTGAAGGAGGAAAGGAGGCAGGTTCAAATGTGTAGGATAATTAGAAAGTGCTGACTGTTATTCCATGAAGGTGGTTACTGTGTGACGTAAGGACATGTCAAAATAAAAAATTAGATTCTTAAAATGTCTCCGGAGTTAATTTCCATATCCAGATATGTTTCATATATTTTAAATTACATTTTAGCCCTATCTGGATTTTTTGCAAATGTGCATTCACATGCATTTCTGTTGATCATGTTCTCATAGGTGCAATCAGCAAATGGGAGCAGCGAACTGTAAACTCTTAAAGCACTTATTTTCATTACCACGAGGCAGGCCTCTGATGAAAGCCTATGGCATCAAAATATTAAAAAACCATAGACAATTCAGTAATTTAAAAGTGAAACTTTAAGACTTGTGTGTATACTTGCACAGTATTAATTATTAGCCTATCATAAATGCTGTGTTCATACATATGTGTCTAAGAAAAACTGTACAATATTCATAGGTTGATGACAGCAAGGGATAATCTTAGTGAGCATATGGGAATATTAACATTTTTGTTTACTGCTGGGGAGGGTTTCTGCTTGCCTGTTCTGCATAGTCCTGTGAAGCACAGGAGTATCACATGTCCCCTGGGAAGATGGAATTAGCTGATAGCTGCATGTTTACGTAGGTTGAATGAGAAAAGATGGAAACTCTTTTTGCTGTTTCGTAATGAAGTAGGATGAAGACCAGTTTACCACCTGTCAGTGCTGCTTACGGCCCTCTGACATCTCCCATATGCAGGACACCAGACACTGATGGGGGAGTGAGGAAAGGAGAATGTGGGCTGGCGTCCTCCCACTGGCCACACATCCGTGAAGGTTGTCAGTGCATGCATGGGCAGGGGTTGAGCCGACCCGGAGACGCAGCAAAGCCGAGGTGCTGTGGAAAGACAGGTTATTGTGTCTTCCCTCTGCAAGCCAGAGGGAGAAGAGTTGTGGTTAGGAGTCTCTGCCTGCTAGGAGGTGGAAGCACAGGTTTATCTCATTCCTCCAACTTTTACAAAAACTGGGGATTGATAGTCTATGACTTTATTAATTGTTACATTATTTCTTTCTCACTATATTGCAAAAAAAGAAGGAATTCTTCCTGTTTTCCTTGTGTAAGGCATTTCCAGTTTTCTCTATTTAAATTCCAGTAGCTGAAGCTTGTGCTGTCAAGCCATGAGAGGAGACTGTGCCCACCTCTGGCCCCCTGGCCGTACAGGAGTGCCAGCTTGCACTAACTACTGAAAATACAGTACCTCTGCTGTTTAGGATGGGTTTTTCAATAATGTTTCACTTTGGTTGAATTTTCTTCCCGGAGATTTTAGTGAAGAGAGTTTACTGATGTAAGTGCCATGCAAAATAAATTATTTTTTCCTTTACCTTAATTTGTTGTTAGCAAGAAAATAAGTGTTCTTTTATCTTAAAACATTAACAGTATTTTGTTTTTTGTCCCAAACTCCTGAAGATGACAAAAGTGATTAAAAGAAAAAAGGGAAGGGGTATTGTGGGTATTGAGGACAACAGGGTTGTGAACTTATGACCAAGGCTGGAATGTTTCAGTCCCACAGACTGGTGTTTCTGAACAGCAGTGAGCAAGTTGTAGGAGTGGGGCAGTGTATTGATGCTGAACTTGCTCAGCAATCTTTGAATGACAGAGAATGTAGACAAGAGGCGTTTTAGGTTTGCACTTGAGTGGCTTCACATTGTATCAGGCCTGAAAGGACACCTTAATGGAAGGAAAATTGTATATGAGCTACTGAGAGGGTCTGCATAACAGAAGTTCTCCCTGCTGCCAGGAAGCCAAAAAGCATTAACATCCCACAGGAAATAGTGCTGTTTAAGGGTAGATCCTAAGGGTTACCTTTAAAGAAAGGCTGTGATAGACTTTCTTTTTGGAGTTTAGTGTTTTTGCTTTTGACGCTTCAGTTCTCTGAAATGGAGAAACTTGAAAAATACTGCTGCTTGCCAGGATGAGTGCGGTCAGATCGCTCTGCTGCTACAGCACATTGACTTTAATCACTGAAGTGGTGCTCAGAATTTAGTATATCTACAGTAAGTTTTAAGTGGGATTATTTAAATAGTGAGTGGGCTAAAGGCTTTTGCCAGTATTGGGCAATATCCTATTTCCTCCTCCGTCCTCCCTCCTACTATGTTATCACCTGCCTTGACAAGGATTTCACCTTACTCCATCCCTGATCGTCCTGTCTGTGTCCCCATCCCCTGATGCCCTGACTGAACATGATTTTGTAGTTCAAATCTCTGCTTCAAAAAGATCTCTGTCATTTTTAAAGTTATGCTCCAAATTGGCTTCGGGCACAGTGGGGTTGCATAGCATTTATTCCTGATGACCTTCAAGTATGTGGAGTAGCAAGGGTCACTTTTTGCAGACTTTCACTCTGGATGCTCCGAATCTCAGTAGCCTGCCCCTGTGTGCAGAGAATGGTCTTGGGGAGCAGACACCGATTTCTCACTCAGGCACTGCGATGGGCCCAAATTTTGCTTTTAAGGCAGCAACATTTACATTTGATTTCCAGCTTCTCAAAATTCAGTAGTCGCTCACCATAAGCTTGCTTTTGGTATTTATGCTAATATCAATGATAGAAATAGTGAATGTAGTATTTATAAATAGATATATTGGCTGCTAAGAATATTCTTTTATATGTGCTTTTGGTAAAGGTTTCTTATGTTCCCAAAGATTATTATGGACAAAAACACTAAGAATACTGTTAAGTCTAATCAATAAGACTCTCCAAAACTAAGAAATGCCTATATGATCTTACTTGGCAGGCATGCATACTCCCTTTGTGTGGAAGCTGATCCAGTCTGTGATCGCACAGGGATCGACTTTTTCCACAGCTGCTCCACTTCAGTTACTGAGCACCATCACACCTGTGCCTTTAACAAGCTCCTTTTAAATAGCTCGTCTTATTATCAGTACTTCTCAAGGCTTTCAGATTTTTTTCGTGCTATGCAAGCTATTATAAAATGTTTGTTATCCTCATGGATTTTTCTGTGACTTGTCACTAAATGTTATCCAAGAGCTGAAAAGGGAGCATTATTTTAGTGCTGCAGATAAGGAAGTGAGGCAGTTGAGAACAGACATATTCTGAATTGAGAAAGATTCAGTGAGCCAGAGTGCTAGTTTTAGGCTTGTCCTTGGGCTAGTTTTCCAGCCTTGATATCGTACTTTTCTGCCTTTTTAATTTTTACTTCTAGGACTTCTTTCCTCGTTTAGACTCTTGCCAAGCCTGTCCTGGTTTTCTTTCTGTGATCTGTCTATACATTTTCCCCTTTCCATATCAGCTTCCTTTCACCTTCATTAGTTTATCAGGTCATTTACATCATCAATCCATTAATCAATATTCATCAATTCATTTACATCAAGTTCTTCACCAGTTTAATCTGTTTTACAGACTTTTTTTCTTCCCATCACCTCTTCCCACCCCTGCACTGTCTGTTGAGGGTCTTAGCACCACAGCTGTGTTTGTGTGATGGTGTAATGAACTTGACAGAGGAATGTGTCTGTCTGAAAAACAAGGATGAAAAGGTAGATATTTTGGGTGAAGAGAAAAGGTGGATATTTTGCTGCTTTGGATTTTTTTTTTAGTACTATTGGATTACCCAGTCCAGTTATCTGTGGTGGGACACAAACCCCTGTGCCAGCAAAACCCCGAGTTTGGCCTGAGACAAATCAATTAAGGAGAGCACTGCAGTACTGCTATCAAGTATGGAGTCACAACATTGGTCTATTACTCTTGTCCATTTCTTTTCTCAGTATTAGTCACATTAGTCCTAATCCTGATGTTCCCTCCAGCCAAATAACTTTTAGTCTTTGCCATTATTTCCCTCATTTATCCCAGTCACTTCATCTCTTTTCATAACTCTCAGATGCTCCTCAGGCTTTCTGTCAAAGTTCCTCCCATAACCCTTTCATTTCTTTGAACCCCTCTGGGTTTAGATTTTGTTTGTTTTGGCATTCAGATCAGAATTCTCCTCCTCACCATCTGAGTAACCAGGCAGTTCCTTTAAAACAACACCAAAAAACCCACACAAGCTGTCTGCTCTTATTTTGAATGCTGTGTCCTTCCTAGGTGAGCAACAGCTGGGAGCTTTTGAGCTCCAATGATGGTGTATTCAGAAGTTTAGCTGATTACATATGTTCAGTAGAGACTATTCTAAGTGTCAAACAGCAGTTATTTCAAGACCTTGTAACTACACAAAGTTTGCACACATTTTAATGTGAGCTTTTTCACTACATGACATAATTTTCCTGAGTTTTCAAAAAAAAAGCTCAAAATCCAAAAATACTCGTTTCCAAAAATATTGTCAACAGTTATTTTAATTCCAGTGAGAAGTTATCTTCCTCCACCTGCCTTCCACAAACCTTCCCTGAAAATAAGTGTTATAAATTTTCCATTAAAAAAAAAAAAAGAAAAAGAAAAAAAGTATTGTGTTTTGAAGACCACAGAGAGAAGGTCTGTGGAGATGTGACGTGCTGATTGCTGTAGGCATAATCAACACTTACTATAAATCCATGGCACCATTATGTGTTTAGTGGGTGTAATGGTTCCCTGAATCATCTAGTAAAAGAGTTAAGACTTTCTCTTTGATTTTGGGGCTTCTCAGGAAGACTGGGCTCATATATGGTGTCTGAAGTTATGTACCATGAATGTCACCATTCCCCTAGATCTCTACAGAGAAGTAGGAAATGGAATGCATGAAAAAAAACAGAAGATCAGGAGACAGTTTTGTAATGTTTTATACTTATTGGAAATGTACTATAAAACAACAACCCCTGTGTAATACACACCTTTTAGCCATGCTGATTCTTTAAAAACAAGTTGGAAAGGGCATTTGGACCACCTGTAAACTCAGAGAACCGGATGTCCTATAAGATCCTGTCATCGCATGCTGGGCACTTCGGGCTGCTCAGGATGGGAAGTCTGCCTCCCCCACTGGACTCGTCAGAAAAAGACTCATGCTGTTTACTTGATTTCATTGGAACTGATTGACAGCCAAAAGCCCTGTATTTTCAAACGCTGGACTTACTTGCTTTCCCTGACTGACATTCGTGGATGGCAGAATTGTCATTTCCAGGGGTTTTAGCCTTGTTGCCTTGGTTGAACAAAGACCTCAGTAGAAAGACTTGAGATTTCCAAAATCAGGAAAACAAGCCAGAATCCTGTGCACTAACCCACACCAGCAGAGCCAGGTTTTAGCTAAAAGAACTATAGTGCATGTCCTCCCAAACCTGACGTAACAGCTGTGTGGTTGGATGTGCCACCTAGAGCCAAAGTGGGTGTAGCTGGTGGCCCATGGTGGCCTGTGTCAGCCCCGGGGGTGGTTGGCTGAGTACCATGGACAGGGGCAGCTCAGCGACGGGCTGTGTGAGGCTTGGAGCTTAGAGCTGCTGGAAAAGATCTTACAAGCCTGCACAGTTGGTGCCAAATTATCAATTGTTAATTGCATGTAAAATAGGTAAGGCTTGCTAAGCTCTGTCTCATAGGCATTCCAGGTTCAGTCCTCCTGTGCGATTGTGTTTGGTGCAGAGCGGTTCAAGGCCCTTAAAATGCTGTCTGGTAGATCAAGAAAGTGCCTGCCTGAAAGTCTGAAAAATCGCTGCAGGTGTTCATGGAGTCCTCTTTCAGAGCATTTCCCACTTTGTGCTGAGAAAACCCTTTTTAATGCTTTTTTGTATTGAATGAATCTCAAGAAGCTATGGCCCATACTCTTTATATTGTATTTCATTGGAACACAGCAATGCTGTGATCCTAAGCAGTCTTGTCCTCAAGCAGTTTTTGAAATTCATGTGAGCTAACTTGTAGCTGAAGCACTGACATGCTTCTTCCAGCTTTGTGTCTGAATATAGGGCTTTGTTACAACCAGAGGATTCAGGCTGTTTTTTGGCTGTGCTTACCCATAGATGGCTGTTGTTAAAAGCATGCACTTTCAAAGGTTTTGGCAAAAAATAGGTTAGGGTTTTGGTTCCTTTTTCTATCCTAAAATATTTCACCAATGGCATTTATCGTTGTCTACTTGCTTCAGACAAGACCACATACAAAGAAAGAAAAAGGTCATATATTCGGGTCAAGAAAACAGTGCTAACTTGAGTGACTGAAGCCTCTTATTCCTGTTATACTGTAAGGATGCTGAACTGTGCAATGCATCCCATGCTGAAGATACCTGAAGAAGAACTAGTGGATACTCTCAAGAATCTGCAATGTTTTAGTAATGTGGTCAGTGTGGATAAGGCAACATATATTCTGTCCTTGATTTATGTGTTCTTTCCCCATGCTGCCCTGGTAATTGTCAGAGAATCAGAAGAGTGTTATGGCTGCTCAGTCCTTTGAGTAATGAAGAGCTGTGCACCAAGTCATAGTGGATCCAAGGGGAATGATCCATGCCTGATCACTGCCTCAGCCCTGTCATCAGTGAATGGGCTCTGGCAGGTTACCTTAAAATGTTAATTCTCCCCAGGCTCATGGAGTGCCATAAAAATAATTATTTTGGCCTTTGAGTTAAATACATGTGTGAATTAGGGTGAAAGTAAGTTCCTGGAAAACTTACTTACAGCTAATTTGCTGCTTTTTTCTTCACTCCTATGTCATGTCATTTTGCATTTACTGTAATAATTCAATTTACAGTTTGAATTCCAGAATAAAGTTATTTTTTTAACTTTCTGATCTGTGTAGTTGTGCATTGTCCAGATGTTCAGGAATACCTCGATTCAGCATGCGTCTTCAGAAGCAGGTTTTTTTGCCTGCAAAACTGAGGGAGAGCATGGCGAACACCAGTGATCTGAAGTTGTAAGGCAATCTTAAATAACTTTGAGCTATTAGTAATAAAACATATTGGATTCTTTGTATTTGCAGACTGATTTCTGCACATAAGAGGTCTAATATTTTTAAGTTTAACTCTGCAGTCAAAAGATGAAGAAGCTTGGAGGAGACTCAGCTAATGACATTACTCTGGACCTGAGGTTGTAGATAAAACATAGAGATGGCTGTGGAATTACAGGAACTGTTCCTTGTCAGGTGATGGTGGTACAAATACTGTTTTCCTTCTGACTGCAGGTGTCCCTTGGAACAGCTGCTGCTGCATGCAGGCATGATCTGTATGCATAATGACTCAGTGAGCACAGTTCTGTCTTTAAATGTTGTAAACCAGGGTGGTTTACCAGCAGGAATGAGTGAAGTTTTATTTAAAACTAGGCTAAGACCTGATGGGCCTGATTGCAGGGGTTTTAATCTTACTGACATGAGTAGGAGTTAACTCTTGATACGTGTGTGAAACAAACACATTAGGTTCAGAACTCTTAAATAATAAAAAATGTGGGAGTCTTTTTCATAGTTTTTTGCCTGTCGTGTTGTAATGTTCCAGCAAACAAAACCAAAGTCATTCTGAAAATTATGTTGATACTGAAAAAATAAGCTTTTTTTTATTATTTATTTTTTCTACAGTACCAAAAGTCTTGATTGTATTGACATTTACTGGACATTTTTCACTTCAAAAGCACCATGATCATTCCCTTGAAACGCAAAAGCTTGTTTTACATAAATGAAATCTTTGGAAAAGTTGAATAAAAATAATCAGGGTAGTGCAGTGCTACTTTAGCTGAAGCTCTCATTTTTCAGTAATGCTCTTTCGTGTTTATTCATAAGTTTTAAAAAAGTCTGAAGATGAAAACATCCTAATTACTGTGTTATTCTGTGAGAACTAAAAACACATTACTGTACATTGTGAAATGCCAGTAGATGGCTTCCTATATCCTTCATATAGAATACGTAGGACTTTGGGTTTTCTAAATGTAGTGATACTACTTTTGGCATTTCTACTCTTCCTCCAACTTTTTGTTTTCAACAAGAACCACATTGCATTTGAGTGCTTTTTATGTGCTGTAATAACTTGAAATAATTCTACGTCTTATGTTCTTCTTGCTGCTTATGAATAACATTGCATGCTACATTTTTTGAAATTATTTTTTGTCTTATTTTTCCTATAAAATGAAATTCAGAGTGCTTTCACTCAGAAAAGAAAATTTCCATTTTTAATTTCTTCTCCTTGATGATTCACACGTTCATTACAGCATCATTACTGCCAGCAGAAAACATCCAGCAAATCAAAATTGTAAAGACAGCTTTACTTTAACAAAGCAATAATCCCACTGTAACAGACTTTAAGCTTTCCTTTGTCATTACTTTGCAACAGTATGGTATTATGTATGTCTGTTGGTGAAAAGATAGCTTCCACTGCCTCTACTCTAGCTGGAAGAAGTGAGGGAAAGCATTGCTTTCCTGTTTGAAAAAGCGGAACAAGATGCCAGTCCCTCCCTGTCCTTCTGCTCTACTGCTGTTTGTTTCCATATCCCACACCATCCAACCATTGGTCTGGAATGTGGACTTGGTTTGGTTTAAACTCACTGTTTTTTTGGTGGTTCAGTTGGACTTCTTTCGGTTTTATTCATGGGCATGTACAAACAGCTGTAGCAGCAGAAGGGTGAGCAGCTCACTTGAGCAGGGGAGGACCATCATCTTCCAATCACAGTGTTTCCTTTTGCAGAGTGTGAGTGAAAATACTGCTCCAGTGACTGGGCTGAAGCAACATTGTTTTCTTCTTGCTGTTACTGGCCTGTGGGTTGATCTTAAGCAACACAGTTTTGATTCCAACTGTTTCAATATTACCATCTGTAAAATCCTGTGCTATTGTATTTTTTTTTTCTTTTTTTCCTTTCTTTTTTTTAGTTGTGGGCAAAATTATATACTCATGGTGTTTTCTTGAACATCCATGGAGAAAATGTGAGGCTTCTCCCCACTGTGATCGGAACTGAATTACTGGAATTGGATTCAGCCTTGCCTCTTAATTTTGTTGCAACAGCCTGAACCAACCTGTTTGGTTTTTTTAGCACAGGGAAGCACCAACTGTGGCCGTTTGACTCCCCTACTCGTCTGCTGCCTTAGGAGAGTGCTTATGCTATGGGGGAATGCACTTATCACTATATTTCTTGAGTTATTTCTCATATGCCAGTGCTTCTATTAGGGACTGAGTAGAGAAAGAGAAGATGGGAGAAATTCTAAGTTAATATTTTTCTTATCTTTTTTTTTATTTGGGGGGGGGAGGGGGAAGAGGAGTGATGAAGTATTTGTGGTATTCTGTTAAACACGTAACTTGGCTAAATGAAGCAGCTCATTTTCGTAGAGCCACCAGGTAATTGATAGAGACAGACTTCTAAAGAGAACCCTGCAGATCAAAGCCCAGTTTTTGCTCATTTACTTTAGAGGACTAGCCAGATAATCACTTAGGTACCTAAAGCCAGCTGATACCTAAAAACCCAAGTGCTGGGAACGCAGTGTGGAATTCCTCTAAAGCATGCCAAAGAACCTGTAAATGCTTTCAAAATAATGGCACAGTGAATAATAGGCATAATATTTGTATTAGAGTGTGTTAAAGAGAGGGTGGGGTGGATATCCACAGGAATTCAATACTTTTTGCTAAGTACTTGTATATGAAGCAGGATTAAGGTTTTTATAGGATTTTATAGGATTGCTTTCCTGTATCTAAAACTAAGTCCAAAAGTTTTTAGCATTATGTTATGAGACACAGATTGCAGAGAGATCCATTTTATTTGTCATTTAACTCTTTTCTGCATAATTTATTCAGAAGTAATGGTATTTGAATGGAATCTCATTGCTAAAAATATAGGAAAATTGACACCTTTTCTTTGAATCCTGTTTTACTCAGGTGTTTGAGATGCATCATATAAGGCAAGTACAGCAACCTAACACATTACAGATGTTGGCTGGGAAAGAAAGTAAATGTAATTCCTCTCCTTCCACCCTGATTACTATGCTTAACCCATCCTGTCTCTTCAGACAGATTCTACCTGTGCTTGGTTTGCCTCCCAAAAATCAGAGGTTTTGTTGTCTCGTGGGAATTGCTAATGTGCTGGAAGGTCCATCAGTGCCTGCCTTTTTGCAGTGCATCTCAGTTTCAGAGAGAGGTGCAGCTAGTGTTGTACTGGCTGGACATTTGTGGAATATTTCTCCAAGGTTATGTGAATGACTGGCTTTCTGTGTGTCAGAATTTTAGGTCTCAAACTAAAGCTACTGCTCTAGAAATCTTTTTTTCCTCTTAAGCAAGAAGTGACTTGTAAAAATGGCAGCTGATTCTCTACTTCAGACTGTTCCTTTGGCTTGCACATAAAAACAAAAGCCCCAGACTAAATTGCCTTGAATGGAAAAATGTGTTTATTAGTGCTCTATTCTTGTCACATGATTCTGTCGGGCCTCTTACTTCGAGCGAAACAGGTCACATACATGAAATCCTGCTGTTCAGCATTGAGTGGTAATAAGAAGTCATGTACACTGTAACGAGCAATTGTCACTTGATACCCCATCTTGGGAGATTAAACATGAATTCAAGTGGCAGCTGGAGTACTTAAGTGAAAACCAGCCTTAATTAACTAGGTAGTTATCCCTTTCATTAGTAAAACCAACAAGTAGAAGAGGACTGGTCTTTGCGAAGCTGTTTTCTGAAATTAATGTAAATAAATTGTGATTTTTCATTGTATTCCTGGCATCAAAACACAGGGACATCCTTACCAGGCCTGTGAAGGTGTGGCAGTGCCCTTTTGGGCAATGCTGTCAGTGAAATTTGTTTGCATGTACTAAGGCAAGGTTAATGTACTGATTGCCCCTTCTCGTATTCTAGTTAATTTGAGTTCTTAATCAATGAAACTTCTGTGTCATGGAAGGGAAAAGGTAATTTAGGACCTTGGCTGGGACTTTCTGAGGAAGAACTTGTTTCCTTGACATGTGTGAAGGTCAAAGGCAGAAGTGGTCATAAGCTAATAACTACTGGAAATTGTTCAGAGGAAAGGCCTGTCCCTCTTCAGCAGGAAATCTGTTTTCTGCTATATTACAGACACCGCCATAATTTAGGTAAATTAGGCTGTCTGCTGTAGCTCTGCTGCTATAATTCTCTCTCCTGAAAGTAAAACTTAACAAGAAAGTACTTGTACTAGTTAGGAAGCATTTGACTCCTATTGTTTACAATTTTGACATTGCTTTATGGCTTTTTTTAGCTATTCTGTATTTCACTCAGAATGAGTTTGGAGCAAAGAGATGACTTCAGTTTTCTGCTCGCAGTTGTTTCCATAATGCTCTATCCATTAATCACATTTACTTTAGCCAGTAGAATCAAACATGCTCCTAAATTGATATAGTCTTCTGTAAAGACTCTCTCTGTATGTGTGTACCTATTACCAGTGGAAATAATAACATTTCCAGTATCTCTCTCCTTCTTCGGTTTTCCTGCTTTTCAGTTATGCATTTCATTCCTCTGCTTCTTATGAGATCATTGCAAATTATGTTTTTCCTGCTTACAGAAAGAGTTGTGTGGTAAAATGCATCGTTTACACCTAGTTAAAGTAAGAAATCACAGTATATGACAACACGTTTTCATATTGCTTCATTTGGCTTCAGAAACTTCTTGTGGCAGTTCAGCTTTTTTTTTTTCTGTTTGTTTTTCTTTTTTTTCCTAAGAGTGACAACTTAATTGTGACTTTGGTTGGACTCACTTTCTGCTCTTCAGACTGTAAAGTTGCCTTGCATGGAAACTCTGAACATGAAAGCAGCAGAACCATTGTTCTTTCACTAAATACTTTCAAGTAGTCATAAACAGGGATTTAAATATAACTTTCATAAACCTCATTGAAGTGGGAAAGAGAAAGGAGGGAAATATTTCTGGGTTGGCAGGGAAAGGCTAGGTTTAGAAATAAAATTTCCTGAGATTTCTGGGATCTCCCTCTGCAGCCACTGAAATGATGTTGTAGTAGGAACCAGTGATGGAACTGGTGTGAAACAACAACTTTTCTCTCCACATACATAATTATCTTGGATCCTAAATGAGGCAATATCATCTGCTGTTTGTAGAATGCATTTTGTTCTAAAAATAGGATTCTGAAATCACTGTGATGGTCTGGACTTCAAAAACATGATTTGAAAGATCTTGTACAAATAAACAGCAATCCTTTTTAAAACTAATTATACACACATGAAAGCATTTATCATGAAGTGGCCATGGTTTTTTTATGATACTGTAAGACTTGAATTTTGAGAGAGGGATGTGTAAATGCAGGTACATATAGTGAGATGTTTATCTGCAGATATGTATCTGTATAGATTATGTATATTTATAAGCAAACTTTTGTGCACAAACATACCCATACCCAAGTATGTGTTACTGCAAGATGCAAGCAGAAAAGAAACAGCATTGCTGGACTGTGGAAATTACCTGGAAGAAGTGATTTGCAAAACAATAATGTATTTAGTCTGCATTCAGAGATTTCCAAATCTTACAGCTCTCTGAAATTTATTTGCTTAATAATAATTGTAGCTCCTAATGTAGATGGGTTTGGAAAACTAAAAGAAAAATATTATCCAATTTAAATGGCACAATTCTTTGCATGGGTCTTGCTAGATCCAGAGCATTTGTGACTGGTTGTGCAAGGAAACACGGAGTATAAAAGGTGCAAGAAGAAAGCACCATGACAGCCCATCACATAGAGAATAAAATGTAGCTGGTCTTTGAGTTTCTCATTCTACAAACTCTATACTCTTCATGTAAATTAGATGAGGAATGTGTACAGTGTATGCTGTTAAAGAAGGCTTGTTAAAGTTGGCAGACTAGATTTAAGAAAAAAGGTGATGAAAGAAGACAGTGGAGGTAAATGCAGCAATATCTCATTCCTGCTTTGTAGCAGTCCAGGGCTCTGAGGGCAGGCAAGCTCAGTGTGACCTTGGAAACCCATCTGGGACTCTCGTACCTAGTTATGTCTCTGTTTTGCATTTTACTCTCCAGCTTTATGAAATGTCATGTAATTAAACCCTTAAACCCTCAAAGAAATGAAATGTGACTGTTGAATCTCATGAGTTTAAATGTATCATTTTTTTTCCCCTTGAATTTCACTTTTTAGTGGTCAAAAGACAGAAGGACATGGAGAATCTGCAACTTTCCTGTGCGCATTTCTGATTAAGGATTTTTTAAGGAGATGGTAAACACACCTCAAGTTGGAAAATTAGCTCTACAGGTGCTGTTTCCACGATGTGGCCACTTTTCATGAAGCATGTGAAGTGCATGGAGAGGTTCTGCTTGTTTTGTTAGTTGGATCATTTCCTTCAGGCGTGTTCTTAAAGCCATTCGACTAATGAGAAAACTATAAAGTGTTTCTTTTGGCAACAGATAAATAAAGTATGTTGGAAATCATCCCAAAAAAAGAAGACATTCTTAGTGTTCAAGAAAATCCCATCTCTCACCTTCTGAAAATTTTGTTTCAGAGAACAAGTAAAAACTCCTTCTGCAAGGTGGGGGAAGGAAGGGAGGAAAGTAAAGGAAAAGGGCAGTATGCATGTGATCAACGCAAATAAATTGCTTTACTAATGCTACCATTCCTCTGAGTGACCTTCCCAAGGTGTTACCATGTTTACATTATAAGCTGGACCAGCTGCCTGAACTAGGTTGAGTGGTGGTAAATGCCATTCCCTCCCTCTGACCCCGCTCAAGAATTCAGAAAGGGAATAAGGGAATTAATTGGTTCTTTCTCAGAGGCGGTCGCAGAAGCAGTGTGAGGTACCTTGTTGCTGTAGGGTTCATGGCAGGTTTAGGAGCTGGTTTCCATTCCCATTTCATTTAATAAACTCATTGCGAGGAAGGAGAGTCATTCTTCTAAGGGAAGACATGGTGGGGAAATATTGATCGAAGATTTGGTGCGAAAAGAGAGCTCTCTACTAGCCTTCCCTGCTGAAAAGTACCCCTAGGAAGAGTTGGAAGGTTTTGTCTAGAGGTTTTGTCTTGAGATTTATATAATTTGGATAAGCATTCTGGCTCTGAGCCTTTCTGTATGTTAAACTTGAAATGAGATTCAGGAAGGTGGGAAAGAATAGACTTTATTGTTTTAGTGTCTGTACCAGCAATGTCGATTTTTTCTCTCACCACTTCATATTTTATTTCTTTTTGTAAAGTTACGTGGATTGGATGCATTTTAGGCAACTTATTTAAGTAACTGAGTTAGCAACTCTCTCACAAGTTGATAGGCAAAAGTGAAGCTCTTGGAGGTTCACGCAGAGCAATATTTTGGTGTCTCAAGACCGTCTGGGGAAGATCTAAAACAATTCACTAACATTTACTATGCAATGGTTGTGAAATAATTTTTTACACATTTAAATCTGCTGTAGTACTGCAGTGTTGATTTTGTAAAGCTCTTTGAGATTTTTTTACACAGTAGGAAGCAGCTGTCCTTATTTAACTGATAACTACTGTTTACATTTTTTGTCTGCTTTTTGACCACAAAATGTCAGTTACTGGCTTTTAGGCTTTTCTGTTGCTTTTGCTCTTTTTGCTAACATAAATTTATTTCAATTAAGCAGTGAATCAAAATGAATTTATTTTGGTTCCAGTTTATTTTATTCACACATAAAGCAACTCAGGGATTTCATTTAATCGTTAACTTGTCCATTATTTGTACTATATGAAACATGAAAGACTACCTTTCTTCCTTGAGTAATCAGAAAGGGTGAGATTAGTGAAAATTAATTCCCCCTTACCAGTTTGAAACAAAATTAACAGCCCTAGAGATTGTAGCTACTGTTTTGTGAAGAGCAAAAACTGTTTCCGCTGAAGACAGCATACACCCACTTCATAGTTCAGTTTTATGTGGACACAAATAAATATTTTATACCCTTTGTTTTGATAACTTTTCATTTTACAAGCTGAAGTTGTTCTGGATGGCAATGATGATCAAAGGGTTAGCAGTCGGTGCTTTCAGCATTGTCCCAGGTGTAAGGATACCAGCCCCCCTAAAAAAGGTGAGATGTTTCATGACCAGATGCTTGGAGCTAAAGATGCCCTTGCAACTGGGAGGCTCTAGGAGTAGCAGTGTGGAGGAACAGTGGCCTGGGGCAGTTCAGAGATCTTTTGTCTCTCCCTGTCTCATAATCTTCCCTTGCCAGAGTATGCGAAGAGCCACAGGATGGATGCTTTTCACTCTTTAAGAGTTTGGTCAGGTGGTGAGAAAATTTTGGACTTTGGTGACATATTATCAGTGGTGCTATTGAGGAAACAGGAATAAAAAGTTGTCCCAAAAGTGACGAATAGATCAGAGAATGACAAAGCTCTGGGGTGGTGGTTGACTGGTGGTGTTTTGTGAAACATGGGATTTGGCTTGGGGTTGTCAAAACTTTTATGTGTGAAGTGCCTCTGGATTCATCAAGTCAAATTACTGTCCATCTGAAAGAACTCTTGCTTCTTCAGACTTCAAGTGGTGTTGCAATGACAGCCTGAACTTTCTAAGTTGTGTCTGATGAACCAATTTCTGACAATGTGGCTTGCTATTATAAACCAGAGATGGTTTGTAGATTTTTTTGTTGTTTTGCTTTAAAGTCCATAAACAGTTAATAAAGGAAGTATTTATTCTGTTAAATGGCAAAAAATGTGTGATGAATCTAGCAGTTTCGTTCCACTTGGGCATGATGTGTTTTTAACACTTCCCCCTTCCCTCCCTTTTCTTTTTAAATGAAACAAGCATACTAGCTTTTTTTTTTTTTTTAAAAAAAAGGAACATAATGTTTGAAAACCCAGGTTTTCCTGGAAGTAAGGCTTCCTCTCAAAGTTCAGGGGAAAAAATGGATGATGATGTTACTGATTTTTAAGGCTTCTGACGTGGGGGGGAGAGAGAGTTTAACTGAACTTCTGCAGCAGTATTAATGGGTCATGTACTTGCTAGGCAAGTAATTACAACCAACTTGTAAGAAAGTATCAGTGTTCCCTGTTCCAGTGCTCCTTGTTTTCTGAAGGGCTCCCATACTGCAGAAAGCTGAACCTAAACTCTTCTGCGGATAATTGAAGTACTATTATATCAAAAAGTATTCTCAAAAATCAGATTGTCACGTGTCTCAGATACGATGTCCAGAGCTAGCAAAAGCTCTGACTTCTCTGCAAAACAGAACAATTTATTTACTTCATCAGTGTGCTATGCAGACAATGTATTGAGACCTATGAATCACTCAATATATTGATGAACATCATAGAAAGTCCTGCAGGAAATTAAATATTCTGTCTTCACAGGAGGTTTGCACTAAAAAATTCCTAGGACCACACACTGAGAAAGTGCTTTTCAGACAGTATTTTCCAGCACTTGCTTTGAATGAAGTAGTACTCCAAAGCTCTGAAATAATGTTTCTTGAAGTTAATTTTGACGTAGTGAAGTTTGTGCATGATGCAGGCTGAATGAAGTTTCCTGCAGGAATCTTAATTCTGTCATTTCTTGAATTTCACGTGCTTGAGTTATGTATGCTTCATGTTCTTTTAACTTGTAAGTACCTAGAAATTGTTAATTACCCATGGTGGATTTATCTTGATCGTGGACTAACTATGCCTTAGATGCATAGTTGTCTATGCCGGTTATGCACAGATGGTTTGGGTTCAGTCCACATCAGTTACTGAAGGAGTGTTGTGCAGAAGTGTCCGTGATACTTACAGGACTAGTTTGGGTCTGGAAGTAATTTAGCTGCTTCCATGCGGAGCCCAGGGTTATTACTCACAGAGCAGACCTTGGCAACCTTGCTCTGAACTACCGCAAGGACCTGTTAAACTTTGCTGCCTCCAAAGAGCCTCTGCACCATCTTCTTCAGGGTTAGTGTTATCCAGGGATTCCAGCGGTGTGTAAGTCCCACTAATGGGGTGCTGTCTAATAATACAGTCATAGAAACATGCTAGCATTCATACTGAGGATTACCATAGAATCATAGAATGGTTTTGGTTGGAAGGGACCATAAAGATCATTGAGTTCCATCTCCCCTGCATGGGCAGGGACACCTCCCACTACATCAAGCTGCTCAGAGCCTCATCCAGCCTGGCCTTCAATGCTTCCAGGAATGGAGCTTCCACAACTTCTCTGGGCAGCCTGTTCCAGTGTCTCACTACCCTCACACTAAAGAATTTCCTCCTGAAAATTATTATTACCAATAATGCTGTAGTCACTGAATTATAATAATAACAAGATGGAATAAAATAACAAAAAAAAATTTTGGGAAAGAAAGTATGATTGTTCAACTGTGTTTCTCATTTACATAGTTACTGGTAAATAAGAAATGTAGACTGTGAGAACTTGGATAAATCCACCACCTTCATCTTCATGTTCAACCATTTTTTTTCTCTTCCTGCCACCACACAATAATCACCAATGACAGACCTCACTTTTTTTAGGTGAAATGAAGCTTACAGCCCCAAGTATTTTTCTTTTCGTCTGAATCTATTTTACTAACTTTTTCATATGGCAAGGGAAAAGCTTAGATTCTGTAAACTGTCTTTCTGTCAATCTGAAATTAGAATTTAATACATTTTTGTAAATTTCTCTTTGCCTGAGAATTTTGAGAAGTGTAAAAAATGGGATTGGTGTGCATTCTGCTTAGCTATTCACCTGTCTACATTCATTCAGAGAGGAGAACAGCCTGAACATGACACTGATGAAGATGATTTTGCTATGTTTCTCTTTAAGAATTGCTGTAATAAGATGGGATTCAGTATTCAAAGGAGTTCTCACTGTCACTGTGCTGAAGTGGAAGAAAAAAGAATAGAGGGATTAGAAGAGAATTACAGTTCATTTGGAAGGAATCTTTGCTCATTATCTGAGATGAATGAACATAGACACAAAACAGCATTTTCAATCAATATTTTGGAAGAGTGTGAGCTCTGTACTTAAAGGGATTTGTTATGATGTCTCTTCCTGCACCTTTTTCTCATGGGAAGTCTGCTTCAAATGGGAGGTATGAACTTGTGACTTGAGCGTGTTCTTTACTGTGAGATTTGAAAGGAGACTGTATAACCCTAAATTTCACATAGCAGCAGACATACTAGAAACAAAAAGAATAAAAAGCACATTTAATGAAGTGTTGTATCAGTTTGCTTTCTAGTGCTGACTTTGGCTTTGTTTAGCCAGTACTTAAATAATAGAGTCTTTCATTAATTTGCCCTAACAAGCATAAATTCAGGAGATGAAAGCGAATTCTTTGATGGCGTGCACATTACTGCAGGGTGGAGTCTATCTGAAATGTTAGAGACAGGCTGAGCATGCTGAAGAGCAATAACTGTGAAAAGTGTATCAGGAATTCAGTTTCAGCATCCATCGGAGTATAATTAAAATGAAGAACATCAGAAGGATATACTTAGAACGATATGCATTTTTTCTTTAAATCAATACATGTTGGGATGCATCCCTTGGTAGACAAAGACTCAAAGATCTTGATGCACTCGGCTTTTATTTTCAGGCTGGCTGATTTGAATCTTTTGTAGCCAACACACTATGGTGAAGAGTGTGGAACATTGTGAGACTTCCAGTCTTTGCTTTGAACAGATGCTCTTTCTTCTCCCACTTCATGTAAGAACTATTTTAATGTAGTTGCTGAACTTAAAGCACAGTGAATTCTTATTTATCGTAGTGATGGCTGCTCTTGAGTCAGTCCTTCCTTAGGAGGTGAGGAAATCAATCATTTTGGATGGTTTGGAATATAGGTAGACAGGAAAAATGTAACTTTCAGTGCTCCTCTACAGTGACCTTTGAATCAATTGGTTTCAAGATGACAAAAGCATTGAAAAAATCTTAAGTTTATATTGGAAAAAAAACCCCAAAAATTAAAAAGCAGAGCTTCTTTACATTTTTGCCACTAACATTTCCAACATTACTCCCCAAAATTAATAATTCTGTGCTGTCTGTTCACTTGTTGCATTTCTGTCTGTTGTGATGAAGAAAGCCAATGCCTCCCTTCTTAGGAACATTCAGGCATCTCTAAAATCCTGCAGCTGTTCTCACTTTAGTGACAAATATTGGGAAATACTTGAGGTATCTTCTAGTGCTTCTTAAAATACTGTTTCTTCTTCCATTGTGAGACTTTTTTTATACGTGGTCCCTTATTTTGGGAGAAGAGGGAACACAGTTTGGAATATGCTGCCAGTGAAGAACCTATGTGGGAATTAAAAACCACCTTAATATAGAAAGAATATAGCTGAAAACATTTACTGGTATTTTTTGTTCTCAGTGTGACATTTCCATGGTATTCCCCATGGAATTCCCCCACCTTATGCTACCAGCTAGAATAAACAGTGTTCAAATTCTACTGAAAATGGGAAGGCTACTGATGTCACCTGTAGCAGCACATTGTTCCCTGCAGACCCCCCCTGTGGGAAGTGATGTAAAACACTGATGGTGGGATTACTGTGTTCATTGACTGTCATTCATCTTCCATTTTTTGCATTCTGTTCTTCAAGAATATAGCATGTATTATTTTTAGAACTCCATGCTTATTGAGAATATGCCACATTATATATGGATTTTGGAGACTAGCATTTGGTTTTGAGTAGCAGAAGTAACTTCACATGTCCACTGAAATGGCTTTGACTCTCTGTAAGCCTCCCTGCCAAAGTGTAGTTTCAGTGTATTTAGCTACCTTACCAACTGCAATGCTGCTATTTCAGGATGCTTACCTGGGCCTATGTTTACCTGCTCAGCATAATGCCTTGGAGAATGAAGCTGAGAATAAAAAGCAAGGAACTGCAATCTTGGGAAATTTTAGCACTCAGGATAGCACAAACGTGTTGCTACATGACAACAAAAGATCCTTGATCAATGTTTGTGCTTTACAAAAACTGCATTGAAGTCCACAGGGTAGAAGCAATGTTTGAAGTTTCAACTTGCACAGGAATTTCTCTTTTTTTCTTTTATTCCTCCTATTATATGATAATGCTGGGAATTCTTGTGTTTCCTCTTTTTGCTTCCTAGGGATCTTCCAATTTGTTTAGAAAAATGTGAATATTAGGAAATGTGGGGTGTTTTTTTCAAGAAAAATGACAGAGCAAGAAAAAGCAGTCAGTGAGAACCTGTCATTTGTTCACTTCAAAAGTGACAGTTTCATCCTGGAAGGTTTACTGTTGTACTAACAAGAAATGCTGTTGGTAACTAAAAATGCTTGGTATGTGTACACTTTCCCTTACTGTATGTCCTTTTGCTGCTCTAGTGTTAGTTCAATTGTTAAACAGCCCAGTTGTGTTACCCCTTGATTTGATTTCCTTTCCACATAGGGTAGGAACCCTGACACAGTGTGGGGTTTTTCATAATCACCTTAAAAGTGCCTGACAGAAGTCAACGAAGATCCTATTGGCATAAAATAGAATTTTTCTTTTTTCTCTCACAGTTTTCTCTGCCCAAAGTGCAGTGGCACACGGAGTCTGCCAGTCAAAATAAACTCAATTGCTTTTATTTTTTTAGCCTCGTATCTGACTCTGTGGTGTTTCCTAGTCCAAATGCTGAGTTCATTCTCAAGGCTTAGCTTTTTGGCATGTGAAGGAGATGTTGGAATTCCAAACTGATGTGCTGTGTGTAATTGATAATGATTGATAAAAGACAGCTAGCACCTGCGGGACCATTCTTTGTGCAGGGTAAATAGGTGTCTGAGGAGTTCAAGAAAGGGACCTGCAGAAATTATCTTTTCCATTCTGCAAAGGTTGGTTTGTGTTTCCCTCTTTGTACCTTCAAAGTCAGGATTAGTATTGTTTACACAGACAGAAGGCTTACATTCAGGATGATTAATGGAGAGGGAAAGACCTTTAAATCCATCACATCTAGTACATTGCCAGATGAAATTACTCAATCAGCTCCCAAATAGAAGGGCTAAGGTATTGCTTCTTAACTTGAGAGTCTCACTTAGCTTCCCTGATTTAATCCCAAATTTAAGGTACATTTTCTTTTCTGGCTTCTAGCTCTATGCAGTTACCATTTCTTGACTATGGATTAATCTTCAATTTAAATTAAGTTTACTTCGATTTAAGTATTTTGAGAGGGACTAACTCTACGATTGGACAGAGTGAAGACAACAGAGCCAGACTTCAGCAGTGTAATGAAAGAACAGGAGGCAAGACATGGGCAGTACCTGAAATATAGGAAATTTGATTTAAACTTAAAAAACAAAACAAAAATCCCTGTGAAGGTGACTGAGCACTGAGTTAGCCAAAAGAGACTGCACAGTTCCCACGCCTGGAGATACACTCAATTCCCAACTGGACAGAGTCCTAAACAACCTGCTCTAGATTTCCCTGATGTGAGCAGGGGTTGGACTAGGCAGTCTCCAGAGGTGCTGTCGAACTTCATCCAACCTGTGATTCTCTGATTCAATTTCACTGCTGCTGTAAAGCACTTGGATGCCTAAGTATGATAAATCCAAAAGTTTAAAATATGCTTAAAGATAAGTCTTCTCTGAAGTAGATGTGCAAACTATTTTATTGGAGATGAGAAAAGACACTTAACCCGTATAAAAGGACCTTAATTTCTGCCCTAAAACTAAACCACTTCTCTTTTGCTGCAGCATCAGTACTCGGTGCAAGAAATCATAGCTGGGAGTTATGAGTAAGCCCATTGGAGTTAACTCTTTAGTATTTCCGTGGGTAGTGTCCTGCACTGGCATGATGCTTTTGCAGAATATGTCACCTCACCTCACAAGAAAAGCTTTCTGGCAATCTCACCATCTCATCCTGCTCCTTCAGAAAAGAAATTCTGTAGGCCAATCTGGAAATCTTATCAGAAAATCCTTTAAAACTCTGGAAATCTAAATTCTTAAGAAAAATATGTAACTTCGTACGCAGGTTGGAAGAACATGATTCAGTGTTACAGCCTGTATTGATTCCATTAAGAAGCAGGTGCCTTAATTCAGTTCTGTGTATGCATACATTATCACATGTCATCTTAATTCAGGGCTACCCTACATTGTCTTTTTCCACAGGAGTTTTTCTTCATGAACCACCAAGAATGAATGGTCATCTTTTAAAATAATCTGGTTAACTTTTTTTTTTCTTTTGTCTTTTTCCCTTCTCCTGTCTTCCTTAATTCTTTCTTTCCTTTTTCCTTGCTTTCCTTTTTTTTCATACTTCCATGCTTTTAGTCAACTTGCAAAATAGTGGTCTAATACTGGAGTAGACTAGCTCATTTATTTATAAGGTACTTTATTACATATTTCTTTTTAATGGGGAAGTTTTTTCACCTTTTGTTATATAGGCTTTACCCAGCTTATTGTGCTTTGGTGTTATTCATTTTGTAAAGCATGCTGGAATATAGTGCATTTAAAATGTGAGGGCTGCAACATAAAATAATGATTAAAACAATTATGACTAATTGTGCAAAGCTTTTATAATGCATATACGTAAGCTAGATTTCAGTTCTGTAAAAAGGCGTTCAGCAGGATAGCTGCTGAGAGAGTCAAGTGAGTCTGTTCTTTCTCTGCAATTAGGTAAATTGTAAGAAATAGCACACAAGAAATGTTGGAAGAGGTGCAATCCTGGTGCAGTGCTTTGGCTATGGTGGGGCTTGTGCACCACCACAGGTGTTGTGTGGCGTGTATAAAGGCCCAGTGTTTGTTCAAACACTTGAGCTGATTAAAGCTGCCTTATGTCCTTTGACCTTGCTGCGTGCTGTTTTTTAAAGGGAGAAACACCAGAGGAAAAGGATGGTGGAGGCAACAAGAAGAGGAGAAAGTTCCTCTGTAAGAGATTTCTGTGGTCCTGGACTTGCCATGTGTGGGCCATTCCTTAGGGAAGGGCTGCATGTCTCCTCACTCCTCTTACACAGCTTTCTGTAGCATGCTTGGGTCCTGAAACACATTGCTGTCTGTGGTTATAACCAAGCAGGTACAACAGAGGCATGCTGTAACTTGCCCTTAAAAGTACATCTTATTTAAAAATCAAGGTCAACCTCACCAAGAAACAAAAATCCTTTCTTTGCCTGGCAGCTAAAAACATGCTTTTGCCATTGTTCTAATTCTAAAGAGACAGCACAAACGTATTTTGACACTTTTTATTTCAATCAGCCTATTAAAACTCCATGCTTAACGCTATGTTCTTAAATGGCACAGCCTAGCAATAGTTTCCACCATCCACAAAAGCCCACAGGAAATTCTGGAGGAGATTTATAACTCTGACATTCCTGGCACAATGGAGAGACTTTTAGATGTGTGTTATTATTATTATTATTCCGTTCTACCTAATTGTCCGCCTTTAACAATAACCTTAGGTGAACCCCGGGGGCCACTAGCAAAGAAATGCTTTCATTGCTGATTACTACATGAAAACAGCCTGCCAACTCTGGACTCGGAGCAGAGCTTCAATAGACCAAGAGTCTGGGAAAATGTGTCAAAGTTTTGAGGCCTTGATGACTCAGAAGTGATCCACAAAGAGCAAAGACAAACATTTTTGGTTCTTGGAAACCAATGGTTAGTAACACCTCAACAATATAGCAGGCGCAGGGACCACAGAGCAGTTGTGAGCCTCATTATTCACCTTGAAAGCAGGCTGTGATTGGTTCTGGGGGTGGGGTGGTGGGTGCCCTTCCGTTCTTTTTTCCAGGGAAAGGTACCTGCATGGTCAGTGCCTCCATAACACCCTGTTCTGAGGTTCCTTAACTAGAATGGCTCTAGTTATTGTTTGAACCTCACACACATACACACACAAACATCCCTCTCTAAAGCTGGAGAGTGGCGTGTCCAGCCTTCCTTATTGGTTTGGCTTTGTCCAGGGGTGACCTCTGGACAGCAGCTTCCCTTGAGCCTGTAATCCAGGGGAAAATTCTGGTTGTCAATTTTTTCACTAATTTTCAGCATTAAAAACCACATGAGTTTTTTTATATCTTGTATACTTTCCATTAAAGTAGATGGGGAGAAAAATGTATATTAAGTTTGATGAATAATATTTTAGGTCTGAAACTAGCATGCAGAAGTTTCCAAATACTTAGGTGCTATTAAAGTACATGTTCAAGACTAAAATCTAGACTTTAAATAGTGTCAGCTAGCATAAGAAGTTCTGTACATTAACAACATAACACACATCTGTACAGAACGGTGTTTGCAGTTTTTAGCTTATAACATCAGTTCTGTTATGTGATTTTTTGTGAGAAAGTTCAGTTCTCGGTTAATACAATTAATACAAGTTCAGTACATGGTTAATATGGGAGTTCTGAAAATGAATTACTTAGCATGTTTCAAACATGATGTGTGTGATAATGGAAATAACAAATGAAGGTGGTTAAAAAGACAAGATTAAGAAAAGAGTTAGGATTTAAATAAACTGATAAGAAACAAAATAGTCGTGCGTTTGTGGCCAGGAATAAGATTGTTTTTATCTTTCTAGATGACATTACAGATATCTTCAACAGGAGTTAAGAAACGGGAGTAGACATAAACACAGCAGATTTTGCACTGAAGCTAAAACCAACCCATACAAATAGTAACAGCGTAAAAAGCAAAACAAACAAAACCCCAAACCTGAAATTTTTCGCTGATTCTAGCCCTCTGGGGTAAGTGTGAGTCACAAGGTTTGGCACATCACTGCCTTGTAAGATCACTTTCAGAAGCAGTGGAGAGGCCAGGTCATCTAATTTTATCTGATGTCACCTCTTAGAAGCAAGGAGCTCTGCTGCTCTGCTGCAATTTTCTTCGTTTTCAAGTAGCTGGATGGTACAAAAGTTGTATTTAACAAAGATTTCTCATCAGGGATTATGATTCTCATCACTATCCAATATCCTTGGATATTAGGGGGACTATAAGGTCTTCGCTGAGGGTGCGTGCGCAAGCGCTGTTGGTGGGAATATGCCACAAGCAAAAGCAAAGCTCCTGACATCCAGCATGTCAGGGCTGAGCTGAGCTGGACTTCTTGTGTTTGGGACAGTCCCACTTGGTAGCTAAGTTCTTGCCTCTCTCTAGTGAGGAAACAGAGAAAGACATTTGACTTAGCTATTTTTTCATCAGAATTATCACCTAGTGTGATAGAATACTGGTTAACTGCATTATCTCCCACTTGGAATCCCTCACTAGACAGATGCTGAAATTTTGTTTGTAATCGGGATGTTTATTTTGATGGGGTATGCCTTGTCAGTGCCTGGCAATAGAGTACGTAAGCTAGTAATCTTCTTTTCAGATGGAATGAAGGCAGTTATACAGATCCTTAATTTCTCACTGGTGATGATATGGTTTTAACTAGCAAAGTGACAGATGACTTTTAGCAGCTGGTTCTTGCCCATTAGTTTCACCCCAGTTCTGTCTGTCATTCACGCTTGCCCATTGCTGTACACAGCGTGCCACATGCACCACAGCTGTTGGTTATGAAGTGCCTGATGAATTGGGCCAGAAGCTTCCTGGAGAACTGAAGCCTATGGCAACAGGGTCTCGTTTTGGCCTGCTTCACCTTGTACGTTTGCTTCTGCTGATGGAAACGTGCAATTACAGGATGCATCCCTGCCATAGCTCTTGAAGTAATAAATAGGGTTTTGACTCACAGGAAACTGTAAGAAGTAGTGTTTCTGCTCATTCAGTGCTGCTGTTTTCTGTAAATTAATCTTGTGATAAAATACAAAGCAGATAGAGCAGATTAGAAGAGCAGGTGTGAGGGCAAGAAATGGCTTTGAAACTTTTGACAGTCTGGATAGGAAAAAATAGAATTTTACTTAAAGTGATGTTCATGGTGATGATGTTTTATGCTAGAGTCTTTCCCCTTTGGTCCTGTATGTAACTTTATACAGGTAAGATCCCAGAAGAGTATCAGTGCCAATGCTGGCAAGTTTTTAGAGGCTTTCTTAAACCTCTTATTTCACAGAAATTTTTGAAGGTTCTGGCTGGTATGTCCTTTTCTAGCCTAAGCCTTTCCTAAGAAATCCAGCAATTTTCCACTTGAAAACAGCTATGGGTAAAGTCACACACTACTTTCACATAAGATTAAGGGTTTGACAGGGGTAGCGGGAACAAAGAAATTCCAAATTAAGTCTGCTCCGTATTTAAAGCCCCATCTCCCAGCCCCCTGTTGCACAACAGCAAGCTTTCCTAATGCAAGCAGGTTGTTGATATACTTCGAAAAAGAATTTCAGTTAGCTAAGAGATAGGATTAAATGGATTAAATAGCCTCCTCATTTTTCAGTGAAAAAAGGAGGACTCTGGCTGAAGGCATGTACAAATAAGAGCTTAAATTATTTCGGACTAGATTGGCCTTCCGAAGAACTTCAGATTGCCTTGCACATTAGCATGCCCTTCTTGGTGAGGCCCTGCATGTTGGTGGTGGGCTGTGCTCGTATGCAGTTGCCCACGTGCAGGGCGGTGAGTGTGAGGAGTTTACGCCGTAGCTGTGGCCATTTCAGCAGATGAAGATGTGGCAGGGAGGTAGGCTATTGGTTGGGTAGAAAAGCTGCAGAGTATAAAATGGTGCACAGCGCTCTGTGGCCAGCCTGTCTCCATTTACTGCAAAACTGGTGTGCCCCACATAGCCAGATCCAAGCCCTGGGAGAGTCAGAGAACCTCCAGTCTTCCAAGCCTGCTCTTACATAAGCATTTTTGGTGACTTCTTCCATTTGGCACTATTTTGTGTGGTTACTAAGTGTTTACCTTTCCTTCCTCAGCACAGACACTTGACATGGTATGAAACCCAACATTCTCCCTTTAGGTCATCTTGTGGACTTGTTTTCCTAAGAATTTGTAAGGCAGCAGCTTTGCACAAAGGACATACAGATTCTCCCTAACTTACTCTTCATCATAATGAAAGCTGATTTCTCTTCAACCCTGCCTATTTTGTCTTAGCCTGCTTATTATGTCATCCTTTCTTTTTTCTGATCCCTGAAGACAGGAGGAAATAGCAATATGAAGCTCCACGCCACGGACTGATATCCAAGCTGATAAATTGTTATATGGCAAATAATTACTGGAGTCATGACTTGCATGTGGACAGCACGACTCCATAGCAAACCTGTCTTCATCTCTGTCTTTTGTGATTTTTTTGTCCTCTGAAACTTATTGACCTCTTGTTCAAATGACAGCCATAGTGGGGTCTTTTCCTGTGTTCCCAATTTCTAAGCTAGATCCAAAAGACCTATTCTGTCTCCAGAAAGGGATAGATACTACTGTATACTTAGGGAAGCATTCATAGTGAATAAAAAAAAAAAGGTGGTGGGAGCAGTTGCAGGGGCAAGATTACTAGAATCTGATTTAAATTGTCAGGAATCCCTAAAACTTTTTTTTTGCTTTTTTCTAAGGTCTGCTAATTTGCCTTAGCCTATTGCTGTTATGAAGAGTCACAGCTAAGAGGCTGAAGACTAATACATCCCAGATCTCACTTATGCATCCAGTCTAACGGGTCTTGAGTAAAAGCAGTGGAGTAATTTTGTATTGTGTGCATGTTTTCCCTTTAAAAGCAGACTTCTTATTGTCTTTGGTTTCTGTATTAATTTGGAAAGCATGCACCAAGAGTAAAATTTGTTTCACATTTGTTTCAAATTCAAATTAAATCCCTTCACCCCCCAACCAAAGAATTAAAAAAAAAAAAACACAAAGAAAGGGTTGATGACCTTATTATGACTGGATCTTATCCTGATCAAGGGTCAAATCTTTTTAGCATTGAAAGGAAGGAAAAACAAGAATTAAGAACTTTCTCTGATTACCTCTGGCATAGCAGTGTTCTCTTCTTTCCTCTACCTGCAAGAAAATGCTTCAAAGCAGCCATTTATTCAGGCCATGTACGTCTTATCTCTTTTTACTGACTGGCTTACATTTTTTAGTTTACCTTAACACTTGGGCCTGTGTCCCTCCCATCTGATTTTATTCACCTGAGACATATGTCTTTGGAGAGTGGTGATTGATTGCTTCCTGGGGAGGAGTGGAGAGAGATGGGCATACCCCAGCGGCAGCACAGCCTCACTAAGATACAAGTTATCTCCTTGCTGCAGTCCTCTTGCTTACTTTTTCTTCATCTTCATTGACTGCATAGAGCGACTTTGTTTCTAGTTTGGTCTAACAGATTAGATAAGGAACTTAAGTACCTAAAATTAGCACCTTGGGTTTTTTTTTTTTACTGTAAGTCAACCAACTAGAGCAAAGGAAAAAGGAGGAGCTGGGCTAAAAAAAGGAAGTTGGCTGTATAGCTGTAGGGGTACCTAAGTGCCTGCCTAACATTCAGGTCTTTGAAAATCTGCCCTCAAGAAAAGGATGCTGCACTGTGCACAACCTGTGCAAAAGTTAGTAAACATTTGGAGTGTGTTCGGAAGATCAATAACACCATGATTTTCCACACCCTGTGTTTTTTTTTTCCTTTTTTTCCACCATAAAGCAGTGTACTAAGGGCTCGTCAGGTTGTGCATTAGATAATTGAGTTGTTATGCCAACAGGCTGTGCTGAAAGGTGTTACATCAGTGATTTCTTTTTCATCCCGCTGTGCTTTGATCTCCTGCTATAAAGCAGAAGATCTAACAGTGGAAACTTTTGAAGATGATAGATGAATTTTGCTAATCCACTTTTCATAATCCATATGAAAAATGTCTATCCTTATCAGTCAGAAAAGATTTAATAGCTGTTGTCTCTAGAAAGTCTCATATTATCAGGATTGTAAACTATGGAATTACTATTATTAACTATTTTACTAGCATGTTTTGAAATGTTGTTGTAAGTGCTTTAGAATAAATGATTAAAGATACTTCTCTGTTAACTGTGCCTTGTTTATTGTATTTTCTCACTAAAATACAAAACTCATTTACAAGAGAGCACTTTGCAATGATGAATATTTGCTGTCCTTATTGGTGTTAATTGCGCTGCTTAAATTTTATATTAATGGAATTTACTGAAATAGTCAATTTAATCCAAATATACTAATTCCAAACATATGGTGCTGAAACAAATGGTAAAACTCTTGGGTCACAAGATATAAAGCACTGTAGCTCATGGAACTGTTGTGACAGTAAGCAGTGTGTAGAATACTGTTTGCATATTTTGGAGCAAAAAAATGGTGTATCTTCTAGGAAGGAGAAAGTGCCTGTGCTTGTCTCTTCATGAAATTCACACTTATCATCCAGATGTAGTCAGTAGAGTTACTGCAGTGGCCCAAGATTTTGTCCAGCACAATCTTGCCCAATATATCTTTAATTAGTTGAACTCCCACATCTCTGGCAAATCCTGCTTACAGAAGATTGCTAGCAATGCTTAGGATTATGAAAAGTATTCACCAGGTCTGATTTTATTTTCTCTCTTTTCTTTACAATAGCTTTGGGCCAGATTATGCTCTATGTCGATGGAATGAATGGAGTAATAAATCATAATGAAACCATACAATGGCTGTACACACTTATTGGGTCAAAGGTAAGACACTCTCAAAAAATCTCATTTTGTATGTTTTTCATGTCCTTTAAATGCATTTTACTTGTATTACATATACATTTAGGGCATAAACAGACTGCATGTTAGGTTCTAAATGAGTACGTAACACTCTGCGTGGATACCAGGGCACACTGAGCTGTTCTTTCTTTTCTGCTGTTTTATACTCTTTTGTGCTGTTGGTACATATCTGCTCTTAAAAGCAAAGATACCAAAGATACGCTCATTACTCCCTGTGCTGCCATTGCAGTTGACCATGGACAAGAATTTTTTAGTCTTGCAGTTGCAGTTCCCAAGACATTCTTTGGAACCACTTTTTAGAGTGTTTTGTTCTGCCTTTCCATTCTATGAATGCAAATCCTTCTCTACAGTTTTCACCATTCTACGCTGCTCAACTTTGCTGAGTGCTAGGGGAGGACAATTCAGAGTGACGTCCTTCTTAGAACAGAATAGAATAGTTCAGTTGGAAGGGACCTACAGTGATCTTCTAGTCCTACTGCCTGACCACTTTGGGGCTGACCAGAAGTTAAAGAATGTTGTTAAGGGCATTGTCCAGATGCCTCTTAAATGATGACAGGCTTGGGACATCAACCACCTGGCTGGAAAGCCTGTTCCAGTGTTTGACCACCCACTTGTTCAAGAAATGCTGCCTAATGTCCAGACTTCTGGCCGGAGGAGCTCTAGAAGTCTGGCTCCTGCCTCCAGGAGATTGTTTGCTGGTCCCTGCATACAAGGAAGCAAAAGCTGAAGGCAAGACTATATGCTGCTTTGGTTGGTCTTCTTCTGTGGAGTAGTCATTTGTATAGTGCACAATCAACTTTTAAGGCCATCTTTGCTGGAAGTTGAAAAGGAAGCAGAACACCTGTTCTGGTGTGCCATGCTGAAGGGTCATAAGGTAGATAAGGCCACAAATACACCATTCTCCAGTCTGTTGACTCTTCAGCTTCAGGAGGTTTATTAAGGCCTGCAGGGAGTGCTGCTGCTGCTCTTGCCATGTAGACCTGGTTGTGATAGATCTGTAAAACACAACAGCTGGAATAGGGTCACGTTAGCTATTGTTAACAACTTTGAAGTTGCTGTAATTGGCGCAGTTGATTCCATAGTTAGAATTACTAAGAAATTTCCGAGAACTTTTCCTCAAGTGGCTGAGTTGCAAAAAGTTGCTGTTGGATGCTGTAGTAGAGAGGCTGCTGCTCTCCCTTTTTTTTCCCCTGATAGCTTTCATAACACAAGGAGAAAAAGAGCTCAGTGTACCAGGGCCCTTTTTTAACCACTACAGAACTTTTTCTACAATGCACAAACTTCACTGCTGCAGCAGATTATCAAGTCAAAGAACAGATACTGCAGTACTGGAAGAACTGATTTATCTTGGGTTGGTGTACATATGTTGGTAGCTATGTAAGAGTAAGTTAATTATGGTTATCAAATCACAGGCTTGCAGACCACAAAGATTTGGAGAGCAAGAAGATAAGGAGAAACTTTTCCCCCACGTGAAATGTTCCAGTGTTGGCTGGGCATTATGATGGGCAGTTTGCCCTCTTGAAACAGGGAGTGTTAGCCATGAATGGAATAGCAGGGTAAGATGAGAGAGAAATGGTTTGCTTGGTGTAGATCCTTATTTTGTATGGAACACATAAGAGAGACAAGGAAAAAAAAATCGCCATATCCATGATTATGTTAATTATCTAAAGCATCTAATGGGAGTGGGACGGGGAAGAAACACGACTGTATTGCTACCTTGCAGATTAAATTCTGTCTAGATATTCGTGACCAGAGCACTTCAGCTCTCAGGTCCTTAAGCTCCTGTCTCCCTCCCCCATTGCCAGCCTGAATGATTATCTCCATGTCCTGGCTCAGTGCCTGCAGCTGAGGAATGCAGGCAATGTGCATTGAATAGTTTGGTTTCAGGTAGCATCAAAGTTGCTTTTTCATTATTCTTTAACTGTCTTGCAAGAGATCTAAGTCCCTGCTTGTGTGCCAGAAATTAACTGAAGGTATGACAGGCTTACTTTCAGAGTGTGGTGGGACAGCTGCTCTATGCACTTAAAGGTGGTTTTGACTTTCTGTGAAAACAGAACCCCTGGAATTTGCAACAGTTTAATTTGCAGCCGTGCTCTGCTGATGCCTTCTCTGCAGCAAAGGCAGCAAAAAAGTAAGTTAACACTGCTTAAAAAAAAATAGAATTACGAAATTGCCGGTTAAGTCCTGGGACAAATCCCTCTAATAGGATCATAGAATCATAGAATGTCTTGGGTTGGAAGGACCTATAAAGGTCATCTAGTCCAACCCCCCCTATGATAAGCAGGGACATCTCCAACTAGAATAGATTGCTCAGTGCCTCATCAAGCCTGACCTTGAAGGTCTCCAGGAATGGGGCCTCCACCACCTCTCTGGCAACCTAGTTCAGAACCACCACCCTCATATTAAAGAAGTTTTTCATAATACCTGATGTAAATCTACCCTTTCTAGCTTGAAACCATTACCCCTTGTCCTGTTGTTACATGCCCTTGTGAACAGGTCTTCCCCAGCCTTCTTATAGGCCCCTTTCAGGTATTGGAAGTTCACTATAAGGTCCCCCTGGAGTCTTCTCTTCCTTAGGCTGAAGAACCCCAACTCCCTCAGTCTGTCTTCGTAAGAATACTTTGCTCTGTTTCCATAGGGCTGCTGGTTCTGTGGGTCTTGCTCACTTCTAGTAGTGTATTGCAAATGTTTGTCCACTGGAGGACATACATTCAGCAGAGGAACTTAAGGTCCATCATGCTCAGTGCTGCAACAGCTATAATTCTGGCACCCATCTCCAGTTTCACTTTAGACACCCAGCGATACTTCTGTATAGGGATAAGGGGAGGTGATGGGAAATCAAATTTTAAATTAGTGAGAAAGAAGGACTATAAGCAATTTGCTGAAAGCCTGTCTAGATTGTTGTCATTATGTTCCTTACTGTTGCTAGTTCTGCTGCAGTTTTACCCCTCTAAGCATCAATAGGTGCTTATATGGTTGGATTATCAGAAGTTGCTGATAATTTTAGTGCTATGGTTTAAATTTGCTCTCAACAAAGTTACTGGGGAGGTGATTAAAATTCCAGGTGCATGACTGCACCACTGCTGCTACCCTTACACCAGTGGTGTCATGGTGAGGAACTGAAAAGCAGGAAGGAGGTTAATCTCAGATATCCGACTCATTTGTTAGTGGGGAGAAAGAGCCTCCTCTTTCAAGCTGGTATTGTATAGGTGTTAGACTGGAAATCCAAGGTTAGCAGTACCCTTCTTCTGCCATGTTATTTAAAGAGAAGAGCATTATCAGCAAATCCCAGGCTCTTAGGGCCACTGCTAATCATTTGCAAGACACATTCAACCATGTTTGACCACACCAGCGTGTGCCAGTAGCCAGGCTGGCTGTAGACTGCTTTCCCATCATCAATGGCTAATAAATCCCTGGCATAAAACATTTACAGCATAATCCCAATTTAGATGTACATTACTACTATTTCATCATTACTTATATAGGCAGCAATTCATTAGTCTTCCCCTGTTTAACAAAGCATTCAAGTATGCACTTAATTATAGGTGTATGGTGTCATGCTGTTGGCTTCCAGGGAACTTCAATACATAACTGAGGTCAGCAGTGTACTGCTGTAGGAGTGTAAAAGAGGGCTATAGCAGGGCCAAGGCTCTGACCATCTTCTATCACCAACAAGTTACGTGCATAGGAAATATCTATATCAATCTAGTTTTCTTTTAGCATTCATTGGTAGCGTGGGAAATTCATGTAAGATAGTTTGCTTTTTAAAAGACAAAACTAAGAGTCAATGAATGCTAGTTAACAGTGCTTTCAGAATTGCTTCTTAATTTTTACTTTTTTTTTTAGTGGGTAAATTAGGCTGTCAAGGACGTTGCCTTAACTGACCATGTGCCGTAATACAAACATTGATCCAACCCCACAGCATGTGGGAAATTATATTTCACCACTTTCTTGGTGTTTCTGCCAGCTATACGTTGCTGCTTCTGAAGTTGGAATTAAGTTTTTACATCAAATTGTATTTCACCTGCTTGTAAAGGGACCTGAGGCAGTTGTTTCTGCTGGCAGCTGTCATCCCAGAGCCCCATGGAGCTCTGTGGTGGATCACCTGCAGGTAAAGTCTCGGTTTGATGGTGATGGTGAAGATTGTTGGAAAATTTCTCTTAACCAAAGCAAGGGACAAGGACTTAAACACATATATACACTAAGCCATATTAAGTCCTTTCAATGTATTTTTCATCTGTTAGCAGGTATGAGGTAATTTATATTATCTTTCATATGCATTGATATTCCCTCTGACCTGGTAATAGAAAGTGTACAATACCATGTCAGTGCCTTAACCTCTCCAGGACTAGCTACCAACTGTTTACAGAAAGCACATTTCTGAACTACACATCTGGGAAAAAAAACAGGTGCTTTTATCATCCACTGGAGAAATAAATGTTCCTTTGCATCACAAACCCTTAGATTTTGCCACTTCACCTCAATCTTCAAAGGCATGTCTAAGGCATTAAGTGGTCCAAAACCTGAGTCTGGTTTCACCTTTTCTTTCTACCCATTTCTGACTGCTACTGATAATGATTATTTTTTCCCATTTGATGATCCAGGCTGTTCTAATTTCCCCCAGGGGAGCTAAAGCCCCTTTTTGGCATTGTTTTCGGTGGAAAGTAATCCGTTTTCAAAGTGGTACTGGGTAACCTCAGAATACTGGGTGGAATGCTGGGCTCAGGCTGATACAACAAGGTTGATTAAAGATTCCTATCTCACATCTTGTTTTAATTTTTTTTTTCTACTTTGCTTCTGTCTGGGTCCTAGATTGCAAGGTTTATACAAATTTTAAGTAGCAAGTTGTTCTCTTTGCATTGTGTGAATCTATTCACTTGTCTTGCTATTGAAGTAATGAGTTTTTGAATGTTTTAAATGTAATTCAATCCAAAAGGAGAAAAAAACCCCACAATATTCAAACAGAAGGTATTTGTAGTGGGTGATTTTGTTCATTTTGAAAGTAAAGTCCAGCAGGGCTGCTTTTCCTGCAACGGTGCTAGTGACATGTTAAAACATACACATGGTCAGTAAGTCATTTAATGAGAATTCTACAAGAAATAATATTCTTAGTCACAAAGGCAGTAAAATTGTTTTTACAAGTGAATCATTTAAGGTATGAAGAGGTAAATACTCAGTTTAAGAACTTGATTAAATCATTTTCTGTTTCACAAGTCATTTATGCATGTGCTCAACTGAAGTCATAAGCAGAGCAGAAAATACCATATAACTTGAACCGGTGCTTTTCTTTTCCTCAGGAATTTTCTCAACAACTGTTATGCAGATAGATATTAAAGTGAGTCTACAAATATATACAAATATGTAGTTTATAGTTACGGAGAAAATGTAAGGGCTCTAACAGGTATGAATAGGACTAAAAATAGTAGCAGTAGTAGTACTGAAGCTCAAAACAATTAACTTAAATCACCACCACTGGATAGTACACCCTCTTGTTGAAAATACAATGCAATATTTTTTCTGATGATCTGTTTTGAAAAACATTGCTTGTATGGATGGCTTGTTCTGAGTCAACATAGCCTGGACGATGGGAATAAATATGCATAGGAATATGGGCTATCTTTGTGAACAAGAGATTGTGCTGTAGCATCCTTCTGCACTTTACTCTTAATGTATTTGGAAGGTGATCTGGAAAAGCTGGCCCGCTAAAACAGTTGAGCATCCCGGAAAAATTACACAGCTTGGGGACCTCCTGTGATTAATTTCACATGTTGTCTTATTCCCAATCTGCTGCCTTAATGGTTAACAAACTCCTTTGCAGTCTCTGACAAATGACACTCCACATGCAGCTAAATGCTTGAGCTATGAAGATCACACCATCTCTGTTACCTCCAGCCACAACTCTCATAAGCCTGTGGTTTTGTTCTGTTTTCAGGTATAGCCCAGGTAGAAATGGGATTTAGGTGTCAGTCTTCAGGTTCTAGGGCTCCTTTTCTTCCTGGAAGAGTTCAGGGCAAAGCCAAGATCTCCCCTCAAGACATAAAATCAGTGTGATCTCACACATGGGCTGCTCTGTGCTTGAGACCTTGAGCTGTCGTGAACAGGTACAACTGCTTTGAGTTGAGTGAAACTGTGAACATTCATATAATCTTAGCAGCTGGCTCTTAAATTAAATCCACTCTACATTTGGCCATTGTACCATTGTTATGGAAATGGTTGTGTGAGGGAGAAACAAAATCCTGGATTATAGGAACTTTCCTACTTTCTGCCTCTCAAGGGCTTGAGCCAATGTTCACAGACATTGGTAGAGAGCTTCCCTCTGTCTTTCACTCAGAAACTGTAATGGCACTGTTGCATGAACGGAGTTTATTTTGAATTGTGCTTAATTATTGCTTTGAAGATAAGGATCAGGATGTTGCAATAAACTTGGAACAGGATGCACTAGCCAGTGCAGACTACATTATGCGCTCGCTTTGGTCTAACTCAGCAGACAGACTGCTGTGGGTGCTGCTTTTCTTTATCAACCGTATTTGTAGGTGTGTTTCAAATTTATTCCATCAAACATGAGAGTTTGCAGTAGTCCTCTTCTGCAGCAATAACTATTCCTGTAGCTTCATCCATTGCATTCACTTCTGAGTATTTTGAAGGGATAAATACACATTTTTTTGTGTTCAGAATGAGCTCTTGTAGATTAAGGCAATAGTGGAAAACACCCAGTTCCCCCACACCATATGAGAGATCTGTTTTCAACTTGTTTGAAGTGGGAGAATGAGAAAATATAATATTAACTGCCAACAACGTGGCAAATGTTCAGGCCCAACTTTTCATTCAGTCTCATCTGTTCAAATCTGTATGAGAAAATGTCTTGCTAGTGATAAGTGAAATATGCCCAAATGTTTCCAGAAAATACCATGCTACTATGCAGATCTAAAAATTATTGTTGTAAAGGAAAGGCATAAAGACAGAAAAAAACAATTGTTGTACTAGAATTAGGTAAAGGTAAAAAAGCTGAAAAACAACCTAAAAAATAGTGCGAGCTTTTAGAATTACCTTGGTCTCTCTCATTAATGTAGTTCAGTGTCACAGATCTGTTACCATTCACATTTGAGAACAAATGAATGTACCTCAGGGCCAAGCTGTTAGTGTTTTCTAACAAGGATTATGTCCAGCATTCCTGTGAAAGGACAAGGTGCAGTTGCAGAGTTTGTCTGTATTGAAGGATAAGACTAAAGAAAATAGAGTGTACTTTTTCCAGCATGCTTGAAGCCACCAGTGTTAAAGGTCTTTGACTGCAAGATCAATTGCCTGAACTAGAGAAACAGAAAATTTTCGACCGTAAGTTGTCAGATGGACAAGTGTGGAGAAATACAAAAGTTACTCCAAGAATAAAAAGCAACTGGTTATGATCCAATCTTACAGTACACACCTGAGATTTTTATGCATATCTAAGCACAGAAATAACTTGGCCACTATAAAACACATTGCTGTCATTATGCCAAACATTTGGGGATGGCTAAGTTACATTTTGCAGGGTAGAGATGTCATTAGTCCTAAGTCAGGAGTTTAGTAAGCTGCATATTAAGGAGTGGTTTAAAATTAAAATAAGCAGTTAGGTCTGAACGTTTCCTAGAAGCACTGTTTCATGACCTCAAATGCATAATGCTTCAGTTTGCTGGATTGCCTGTTTTCTGGTCTGTCTTCCTCTTAGGTGACACAGGGATATATCTTTTCTGGTAATGGTTATGGGGGTTGCTGGAGGGCATGTGGGCTATTAGAAAGTTTTGATGAAGAGTGTGGAGAGCTATTCTGTTGCATAGTCAGTTGTTGAAATGCCACCAAACTCAATTTTTTTAGCTCAGACCTTTAGCAAAGGTCAAGTGATGTAGTTTTTTAATCTATTTAATAGTTATATAAGTGTATGTAAAAAGCTCAGGTCGTAGAATCATTTTGGTGGGAAAAGACCTTTAAGATCATCAAGTCTAACCATTAACCTAACGCTGCCAAGTCCACCACTAAACTATGTTCCTAAGCCCCACATCTACATGTCTTTTAAATACCACCAGGGACGATGACTCAACCACTTCCTTGGGTAGCCTGCTCCAGTGCTTTATAACCCTATTGGTTAAATTTTTTTTCCTAACATCCATTCTAAACCTCCCCTGAAACAACTTCAGGCAGTTTCCTCGTGTCCTGCTACTTGTTACTTGGGAGAAGAGACCAACACCCACCTCACTATAACCTCCTTTCAGGTCGTTATAGTGAGCAAGAAGGTCTCCCCTCAGCCTCCTTTTCTCCAGATTAAACAACCCCAGTTACCTCGGACACTCCTCATAAGGCTTGTTCTCCAGACCCTTCACCAGCTTTGTTGCCCTTCTCTGGACATGCTCCAGCACCTCAGTGTCTTTCTTGTAGTGAGGGGCCTGAAACTGAACTCAGTACTCGAGGTGTGGCCTCATCAATGCCGAATACAGGGGGGCAATCACTCCCCTACTCCTGCTGACCACACTATTCCTGATACAAGCCAGGATGCTATTGAACTTCTTCACCACCTGAGCACACTGCTGGGTCATATTCATCCAGCTGTCAATCAACACCCCCAGGTCCTTTTTTGCTGGGCAGCTTTCCAGCCACTCTTCCCCAAGCCTGGAGCATTGTATAGCGTTGTAGCCCAGGTGCAGGACCTGACACTTGGCCTTGTTGAATCTCATACAACTGACCCTGATCCATCGATCCAGCCTGTCCAGGTCCCTCTGCAGAGCCTTCCTACCTGCAGGCATATCACCACTCCCTCCCAACTTGGTGTAATCTGCAAACTTACTGAGGGTGCACTCAATCCCCTCATCCAGATCATTGATAAAGGTATTAAAGAGAGCTGGCCCCAACACTTAGCCTTGGGGAACACCACTTGTGACCGGAATGCTTCACAGTGAAGTACTTTCTTTGAATTTCCCTGTCATTTTTTAAAATCATAATAATTTGCCCTTGATCTGGTCCACTCAGTGATGCTGATGTCTCATTATGTGATGTTAGCCATTTTTAGCCCTGTTGCAGAACTAGGACTGCACTGGTAGGTACCTCTTTGTGTTGGCATCCTGGTAGGAAGTCATTTCACAATCCTTCCTCTCTGCCGTAAGCCCTGTTCTCCAAGACTTTGTGCTGCAAAACTCAACAGCTTCTAACATTGGAAGAAAGTTTTGGAAGTCTGAAATTACCTCATGCATTATCAAATATGGTCGAACATTAAACTTGCTATTTTGCCACTATATCAGCGGCAAGTCTGGTTTACACACTTACACTGATCAGTAAATGGGTATCGAAAGTCAAAGTCCTCAGCTTATCTCAGTAGCAGACATCCTTTGTTCTGTGTCCTTGTATCCCCATGAGCTCACATGCCTCATTTCAGCAGCCACTGAAGCACGGGGCAAGCACTTTTTGTTCCCTACAGGTGTGATCAGCAGATTTACTGTATGCAGTGAGGCCTTGAATCATGGGGAATGACGCCTGAGTCTTTGTCATATGTGGTACATGAAATAGATCAGTATGAAAAATAAGAGAAGAAACAGACCATAGTGAATGGGTATGTTTCCATAAAGTGCTGAGTGCCAGTACCTCGCCTGTACTTAGTGACAAATGGATATATTGTTCTTCTTCCCTCTGCATAGTGTCACCAGTATAAGAAACCTGGTATCCAGATCTCCTGAGGCTTCATTAACTGTCTTGAGTTTTAGGAAGAGCTTTTGGTTGTTCTGCCAGCAGAAAGTTCAGGGGTGGGTGGGGGTTGAGGTGTGTGCTGAGATGACTCCTGCAATTTTGTTGGAAGAAAAGAGGTGATTAGCCTTTTGTATTCTTCAGTGTGTATTGATATTCTTAGGTTTTATAACTGTTAAAGGACATTATGGTTAATTTTGACTTATTTCCTTAGACTTGAGGAACATAGATAGTCTCTTCTTACATTAACAGAGCTTTGGGCTTACCTTAGGTATTTATCACAATATGATATTCATTCTGTGACAAACAGAGTTTAATTAATTTAAAATATATGAGTAGGATGCTTTTATTAATTGCTTCATTTTTCTCAGTTTATAGTAAAATTTTGGACACTTAGACTTTGGTATCTAGTTAGTTCTTCCTTTCACCTCTATTTTGATGATTAGTGAATTATTATTAAAGATTTTGGAGAACTGCACTGTTGGTGTGGATCCTTTTTACAGGATTTTGCAGAAATCAATACAGTTTCTGAGGCAACAATATCAGAAATTCTACACAAAGTCTGTTCAAAATGTTGGCTGTGTAAGGATCTTATACACCTCTAAAAGTCTGAATTGAATCCTCTGTGTACTCTCTGTCTGTTGTGAGGCATATAGGATCTATCTTTTTCTGTTGAGCTGTGCTGCTTAATCTTCTCTCTCAATTTTATTTTTTTAATGTCCTGTCTTTTTGGAAGCTCCTCAAGACAGATACTGAATTAGTCAATACAGCATTGCTTTTATTTTTCTTCTTAAATTTTTCTTTTCTTCTTGATTTAATTCCTGTCCTGGTTGCCATAAACGTACTGCAGTAGTGGAATCCTGTCTGCAGGAAAGAAGATGGTATCCAACATTTTTTGCAGCATTGTTTAAACCAGATCTGAGACAGTTCAGCCAACACAGCAGTTAATATACCAGTGTTTTGTTTGTAGCTTATCCTGGAAGAATGGCCCTGCCAGGGAGGGAGTCCATACGTTGGGAGACCCAACCCAGGCTGAATCCAGCTTCCAGGCACATTCTTGAACCAGTTTCCAAATCCCTTTGTGTCCCAGTCCCTCACCTGGAAAATTGGTTTTGGGATTTTATAGCCCTGGGGGAAGAACATGAGGGAGTGGAGGAACAGATTATATGTGTTGAAGACAGATACATGGGTGAAAATTGAACCTAATACTAATTGTTACCATTATCTGTCCTTCTGGAATCTCTAAGAAATGCTTGTCATTCCTTTATTTAGATATAGTTGTTCTTTAAAGCAACAGCTACTAGCTGAAGGTAGTTGGATAACAGTAAACAATATCTTCTATCAAAAATGGAAATCACCAAAACATATATGATTACTTTATATTCAGCACCCCAAGGAACCTCTGAGTTGCAAGCAGCTTAGGTCCCTGAAGTGACCTCACCAGGTTATTTCCTGGACTCATTGTGGTTACCTCATAGGTTTTATGTTAGTCTCCTCAGTTACAGGACTAGTTCTTAAGAAGGAAGATGTCTCATAAAATATGTGGACCTCAATTTATTTTCATAAGATCAAGATCAAAAGAGGTGCTCTCATATGTTTTCTTTGTTGCTTTTGGGGTTTTTTTGTTTGCTTGTTTTTGTTTTTTTCTCTACAGTACTTTAGTAGTAGTTTATACCTTATAAAGTGTTTTCAGAATAATTTCCAGCGTACCAGCAGGTCCTGTAGCTGGCTCCCAGGATTCACTGAACTCAGTCTCGTCTGGACATGCTGTGTACTCTCTTTCCATATTCTGATCCTCTTTGATTTCAGCAATTGAACAAGGGGTTCAGATGCTTCCTGGTTTGCCCCCCTTTCTCTCTCTACTGTTTTTCCTTTCTGAAGACCACATCAATGAAAAACAAGAATGTGGTATTCAATATAAAAAAACACTGTTAAAACTTCAGCCAGTGTGGAATTTTTATGGATCGGTGCCTTTTATTTTTTAATTTCCTCTTCTTATTAAAAGACACAGAACTGTAGTATGCTTTGTCTTTTTTGTTCCCAGCAGCGTTTAGCTGCATCCTTCTTTAGTTTAGTAATAAAACAGAAGCATCCTCTTCAGAAGATACTTTTTTCTGCACTGTATTTTAATTTTTCACTCGATGATTGTCTAAGCATCTTATTATTACGATTTTGGAAGGAAGTGCAACTCTTTGTTAACTCACAGTTTGAATACTTCCCCAGTCAAGCTTTGCAAATGACAGCCTTTCTTGCAGGATGTAAATAGAAAGAGTAAAATAGGACAAAAGACCCCTGCAGGTATTGAATTATGTTATTGCCTCAGAATTATTAATCCCATGTATTTTGGGTCTCTCTTCACCCTGTATTCCTTTAAATAGAGATAATTAATATTCAACTTTTCACATGCATATTTTTTTTCTCCTCTTTGTCACTACCACTCTCTGTGGTTTGCAGTGCTCTATGCTCACATTGCTGCATCTTTTTGTCGTCCTCATCATGCTTTAGCTTCCCTACGTACAAACTTTCATAGAATCCTAGGGGTTGGAAGGGACCTCGAAAGATCATCTAGTCCAACCCCCCCTGCCAGAGCAGGGTCACCTAGAGCACATCACACAGGAACTTGTCCAGGCGGGTTTTGAATGTCTCCAGTGAAGGAGACTCCACAACCTCCCTGGGCAGCCTGTTCCAGTGCTCTGTCACTCTCACAGTAAAAAAGTTTTTTCTGATATTTACCTTGAACCTCCTATGCTCCAATTTGCACCCATTACCCCTTGTCCTATCACTGGTCATCACTGAGAAGAGCCTAACTCCATCTCCCTTACACTCACCCCTTACATATTTGTAAACATTGATGAGGTCACCCCTCAGTCTCCTCTTCTCCAAGCTAAAGAGACCCAGCTCCTTCAGCCTTTCCTCATAAGGGAGATGTTCCACTCCCTTAATCATCTTTGTGGCTCTACGCTGGACTCTTTCAAGCAGTTCCCTGTCCTTCTTGAACTGAGGGGCCCAGAACTGGACACAGTACTCCAGATGCGGCCTCACCAAGGCAGAATAGAGGGGGAGGAGAACCTCTCTTGACCTACTAACCACACCCTTTCTAATGCACCCCAGGATGCCATTGGCCTTCTTGGCCACAAGGGCACATTGCTGGCTCATGGTCATCCTCCTGTCTACCAGGACCCCCAGGTCCCTTTCACCTACACTGCTCTCCAGCAGGTCAGCCCCCAGCCTGTACTGGTACATGGTGTTTCTCTTCCCCAAATGCAAAACTCTACACTTGCCCTTGTTAAACTTCATCAGGTTTCTCTCCGCCCAACTCTCCAGCCTGTATTTCCTTGTATTTTTGCCTGTTGGACCATTCTTCCATGCACAGGGGAACAGCAGAGCCCCACTGTAGTAAGGATTCTCCATGGCTGTGTTAGGAAAGATGTGATAGACCACCTGAAGATAAGTTTGCTCCTAGATCTACGCTGCCTGGTGATTTGCCCAAATGGGTGTCTGTACTAGCTGGAGAGCCGATAGTGAGATTTGTGCTAAACTTGCTTATTATCATGCTACACCTCAACTTCAATCACTGGCCTGCGTGGGGTTCTTTCTCATTTCCTTGCCACCCCCTTGTGATGTGGGAATACAACATCAGTGACCAAGTTTGCAGATTTTGCCAGAGTTCGGAGCAGAACATCAGACAGAAATTGTGAATTTACTAAGCGGAAATTGCAATGTATGTCAGAGAGGATAACCTTGCCATTTACTAGGGTGGGTTTTGTATAGGATCAGCAAGCACTCAGAGAGCAGCCCAAAGCACTGGGCCATGGGACAGGATCTGACAACTGTGCACAAGATTTTCCTGATGTCATCACCTGGTGTAGTAATACTGCAATTACTCATCTGGGTTTGGGGTTTCTTTTGTTTTCTTCCCTTTTGCTCAGAAGGGCGGATTAAGATTATTCGTCATCTTTGGCTAAACAGACACAAAGTTATGTGGAACAGATGGACATCAGCAGGCTGCGTTTACCTACAGGTCATTAACACAACGTGTTTTAATGGGTCTGAACAGTTTAATCCCAGTCTGCACCGGTTATGGTACTATGGTTGTTAAATAGCATCCTGCCATTTCAGTTATTATTTAGTTGCAGAAGAAAAATGAAGCCTCAAAAAGCATCCTTCCCATTACTTCCCCTTTCAGAGGGTTGCCTTCTGAAGTTTTTACACTAGGTTGCCTTTTCTCATGGAAGCAAGTTGCAACTTGAGAGGAAAAAAGGGTGATACTTCACTTACTATTGGCATTTCAAGAGATTTTAGACGTACACTTTCCTTTGAAACCATGCTGTTTATTTGTGTCTGATTTAATTTTAAATCTTGCTTTGTCAATAAAAATAGTTTGCTTAAATGCCCTGTATATTTAGAACTAAAGGAAAATGAACATTTGGAAATTTTTAGAGCAGGTATTAATACCTCCTGCTTCCATCTGGGAGTCCTGCTTTCCTGCATGGGTATGGACACATGCAGATGAATGCTGACACACATGCGTTTTCTCTGAGTGTTCTGGAGAAGCAGCAGCATCAGTGGTGGCCAGTGCATGTCTGCAGTAAGTAAAGAACAAGAAAGGAGACCGGACAGGACACATCTTGTATGACCAAACTGCAGAAAATACTGCAGCTGTTCTCATGTAGAAGGAAAAAAAAAATCGGTAAGTGGAACATTAAAAAGCAAGCTGCCTTTTTTGCCTTAGAAAAGCCATCCCACAGCACCACCTAGAGACACAGATGGATGTGAATAAACAGACTGTAGCAAAATGCTACCGGGAGAATATGATGTTAAACAGAATTGTGTACTTTAAAACAGCTGTTTCACCTAATATCTAGCATGGGTCACTGATATGAGCTGAGTTATGCTGTCCTTCCCTTGTACAACAGTTACCCTGTAGTATCAAGTATTTGTAGCCTGATGCAGCTAATTAATCTCTGCATATTTGATTAAACACATTTTCAGGTGGGGGGGTGGCATTGTACTCTAGAGCTGTGTACTTTGGCCCCACGTATTTTTTAATGCCCCTAGCTTAGTTGGAATGATGGCATTCTTAATCACCTTCTGATTTATTTGTATTTTTGTCTGCATTAGTCCAAGGTGCCAGGGGGAAATAGCCCAGCAGCCTGCTGAGGAATACTGCCAGAGCACAGATTTCAAAGAGCACAGCCTGATCCCACTCCCACTGCTGGGGAAGATGTGTTTGAAAATAGTTAAGCTGCAGCTGCTGGGTGCCTCTGTTTTTACTAGTAGTTGTTGTACATAGTTGCTGTTCTAGGAGGACCAGAATGTGAGCTTGCTTTTGGGCTGCAAATGTTAAGTATTTATTTGTGAAACTATCAGATTTCAGCCTTTGGCCTTTACTTTGTTACTCAATTAATCTTGCTCGTCTCCATACCTTAAATTGCCTTTTATAACCTTTGCCCTACCATCCTAAACAGGTGGGTATGAAAGGTGCTGACAGTTCCTACTCATGGGAGGCTGTCTAGGAGCTTGAAGGAAATATTCAGTCTTCAATTAAAGAGGAGATTTGAGAGCACAAGTTGTAGTTGATGTTGCTCAACTAGAGCAGCACTGGTCCTCCTATGAATGTGGTGTGGATCCATGGGTTAGAAACAACATGACTCAGTAATGAAAGGGAGTTGTAGGAGTTCCAGATTGCAAAGCATTTTAGTTTGACATTATGCATGCAGGCAGATCTGCTTTACTACTCAGAGGCAGTACACAGAGGTCTCTGGCAGCAAAAATGAAATGCATTCCCCTCCATATTCTGACATTTTATTTTCCTGGTTAAAGTGGCTATCTAGACTCTGCTGCTCCGCAGCACTGGGAAAATTGTTATTGTTATTGTTTTTGTTATTGTTACAATTCAGAGCCAAGAACTATACAACTAAATCTATATGTGGACACCTAAAATATTATTTCAGATACTGTGAGACATTCTACTTTTATGAAAGGAAATGTGCCTATACAGTACCTTGTAAAATCATAAGAATACTTTTTTCTGGTACTCCCATGATCACTCTAGTAATATCTTTCATGCTCTTCACACAGTTGCTCCATGATACTGCTCATCTCTTTTATGGAACTATTTAGATGTTTAAGTAAAAGTTCCTTGTCAAGTGCTGTGAGAGCCTACCATGAAACATTTTCTAAAAGCAGGAAAATTAGCACCAAAAGTAAGAGTTCTGTGTGATTTTATTACTCTCAATAAACTCACCTCTTCAGAAATTATAGTCTCCTGAGCTGAAAGGGTCAAATCTCAATTATGTTTGCTTTTGGCTAAATCCATAGGAACTATTCCCGTCAGACATTACACAGCTACCACCATGCACTTTCAGTTGAGCTTTCTGGGATACAAAGGATCATGTTCTGCAGCAGTTTATTTTACTGCTTTTGTGAACTGCTGCCCCTTGTTAGGGCATCACTGTATATAGTGATTTTGCCTGCATTTACTCTTGACTTCAGAACAAAGTGGAAGTAATCTGTTGTGCTTACTTCAGGAAAAAGAAAGGTTTGGGGTTTTTTTTGTTTGCTTGGGTCTTTTTCCTTCAGCTCTCTCCTTTTGATCTGTACTGCTCCCAAAGAACTGAAACAACAGCCCAAAATTGATCTATGATGCAAGTAAAATCACTGCTGATTATGATCTCATGCTTCTGTGGGTTCAGTTCTTTGAATGACCATGGCAATTACTTGGCTGAAAACTATACAAGTCCCAGATGCTGAATAATTCTCAAATCCTACTTCTCGAATATGTTTCATTCTGACAATAACAAAATTGAAATGCATGTTGAATAATGTCCCAGTGAAGGTACTGTGCAGTGGTTTGATCAAATGTGTTTAGTCCTCAGGTTCAGAGTAGGGCAGTGAGAAGGGTCAAAGGATGAGAAATCTGGGCCCTGCTGCTGTGCTGGCTGCTCCCCTCTCCTGGTCACGACTGCTGCCAACTTACATGTAGCTTGGTAGCTACAGCCTCCTGGAAATATACAGGCATTTGATCTCAGTTATCTTATTACATTGCTGTTTGGTATTTTTAGACTTATGGCAAGAATGTCCACAATTCAGGTGAGTTTGGAGCATGCTCTGTGGTACTTCTGAGGCTCTCTTATCTTGCTTGGGAGATAAGAAACCTGGTCCAGGCTTGGTTTTGAGCTGCGCATGCATATTTCCAGGAAAGCAGCTATAGAGGGAGTTGTGTATGTACACGTGTGTGAGCTCAGAAGACCTGCTGGACTTGTCATTTTTGAAAATTAGTTTCTGAGCCTTAAATACTTGTCATAGCCATGTTCTGAGTCTGCTACATAGAAAACATGTTTCTAACTCTTTTGATTGGCTGCCAACTAGGCTAAAAATAAGAATTGCTGTCACTGTTCTACTGATGAGGAACTGAAACGCAAATTCTGTAAGTCATAGGAGGTTTGTAAGCAAGCCACTCATTATTCTCTTAAGTAAATGAGAAAATTAAGTCACTTAAACTACAGTATCACAGTATCGTAATCCCAGATACCACACCTGGTGTGCAGTGAACTATTAGAATCTCATTGCATAAGAAATCTCATCCTCAGGTTATTTCTGAACTGAAAAGTACATTTTGGGTATCTGGATGGGCATAGGAATCTTGATGGGTGTAGTACTGCCCTGTCATACTGAATTTAGGTGATCATTGTGATCTGGTGAAAATAAAAAGTGTTATGGATCTTTGTACACCCTGATGTCCCTTTCAGTATAGGTGTATTTGAGAGACAGAAAATAAGTTGTAGATGCCAGGCTTCAAAAAACAAAGAGTGCTTTAAAATAAATCCAGGAGTCTCCATTTTGCTATTCGTATTCTTGATATAGCTGTTAAAATTTAGTTACATTTAATCAATTAGGCATGGTCTTGGACAGTTAGCTCTAGGTGGCTCTGCAGAGAGTTGAACAAGATGACCACCAGAGGTCCCTTCCAGCCCCAACTGAATCACCCAAGGTTCCTCCTCTCACTACTGTAGGGCTGGAAGGGACCTCTAAAGGTGTCACAGTTTGGCTCTGGGTTGGCAGTCAAACCAATAACAATAACGCTCTCGATTCACCCCCCTCTCCCTCAAGGTAGGGAAAGAGGGAGAAAAATGAGACAGAGAGGCTTTCTGGGTTGAAAAGTGAAACAGATTGATTTTCATTATTAGTGATAAGGGAATATATCTATGTTTGTAAAGGGATGTGCAACACCCGATCCCCTCCCTCCTCCCCCAGCGACTCTCACAGCAACTCTTCTCCCTGGTGACTCCCAGCTGAAGGGGGGAGTGTCCGGGCGCACGGACGGGGCCTCGGGTGTCGGCTGGGAAGAAAAATGGAAAAAAAAAAGAGAGAGAGACAAAGAGAGGGTGATAGAAGCGACAGTAAGCAGAAAAGTGAGAGAAAAAAGAAATGAAAGGCTTGACTTCTGTGATGTCTTAACCTATACTGAAAGCCAAATAGAGAAAATATTATGAGAAGGGAATATTCTGATCTGCTCCCCCATAGGGGGGGAGGCTGCAGACAGTCAGAAGTGACCTTGGTTATTATCAGTCCACTGGCGCTGCTAAAAAGTTCACTGAAAGAAAAAAAAAAAATCAGCAAAGAGAAAGTTCGCTTCACCCTGGATCAAACCAGGACAAAAGGTCATCTAATCCACCACCCCACATGGTAAGCAGGGACATCTCACTCTAGAACAGATTGCTTAGAGCCCTGTCAAACCTGACCTTGAAGGTCTCCAGGGATGGAGTGTCCATCACCTCTCTAGGCAACCTGTTCCAGTGATCCACCACCCTCATATTACAGAACTTTTTCCTAACGCCCAACCTAAATCTACTCTTTTCTAGCTTAAAACCATTACCCCTTGTCCTGCTGTTACATGCCCTTGTGAACAGGTCTTCCCCAGCCTTCTTATAGGCCCCTTTCAGGCATTGGAAGGTCACTATAAGGTCCCCCTGGAGTCTTCTCTTCCTCAGGCTGAACAATCCTGATGAACAACCCCTACACTAATGATGTGAATTAGATTTGAGGGTAGCCACCTTTTCCAGACTTGGGAAAGTTATGATAAATAGGTGTTAACTGGAGAAATGTGACTGCTTACATTAGGTTTAGATACTTCTCAGAAAGCAGTTTTTATTCATTAACTTTATTTGGCAAGTTGTCCAAAGGTAAATAAAAGCGTCTGCTTTTGTAGTCAAAGCACTGCTTCTGGGTTCCTTTTTGTGCCTGGTAATACTGAGAAGTTTGAGAGCAGAGAAAAATCTTCAGTCTATACATGCAGTGAAATACTAGTACTGATACTGTTCTAGTAGTAAGTGGAATATATACATATGTATCTCCTTTCCCTATTTTTACTTGAATAGTTATTCTTCCAAGAGGAGTTTGTGATGGGTTTGTTCCATGCTTTTATGTATGATATTTGTTCTTTCAATAGTTTTATTATTTCAGGAGTTCAAACCACTAATATGTTGCTTTTTAGAGTGCCTAAAAAGGATAACCTGTTAAAAATTAGTTGCTTAAGAAAGATGTTGCAATACATAGCATAATACATTTTGGAGTCATTAATAGTGTACTATCTTCAATCACTTCCACGTATGCAATATATAGGTTATTTTTATTTTGAGTTTTGGACGTTGAAATGTTGTCTATGACATTGTCCAGCATCACAAAAGGACTGCCAACCACAGCATTAAACTTACAGGGGTTTTCAGGTGAAGTTATTTAAACCCAGCCATAGTTTTGGTATTTAATGTGAGTACCTTTTAATGGAACTGTTGAAAGTACAAATTTCACGTGCGTAAAACCACGGAATAATAACAGAGTAGTTTTCCACTGTACTTGCAAACTCAAATAGCTTTTTCCCCTCGGGCCCTCGAACTCAACCTTGTTATTATTTAAACAGGACATCACCAAGGCCACTAATTCTAGCAAGTTGTTTCATGAGGAGTAGAACTAATGAAGTGATTTGTTATCTTTATTCTCCTCCTTCCTTGCTTTTTCCTTGCCATCCAACATGCTCTCAGTCCCATTAGTTCTACCATGTATCCCATGTCTGTCTCAGGTACAGCTGGCAGCCTGCAGTGTGGCTGGTGGAAGCCTTCATGGGGACTAAGTTTCAAGCTGTCTCCCTTCCAAAATGCCTGGGAATTTCCTCTTCTCTGATGAGAATGCTGACTTCCTTGTCTCTTGTAATGCAGTTTTCAGTTTGAGTAGGAGAATAGCTCAATAGTAATTAGTAGTCAAATATGACTGAATTCAGTGGGTAGATCAAAAGTTACAGGGACGTAGACAGTGGGAGGGACAGCACAGCTCTCCTGAGAAAACAAGGGGGAAAGTAGAGTGCTCCTCATGACTGTCATGTTTTTGAGTGGGTTTAATTTTGTAGGGAGCCTCTGAGAGAAGGTACTCTGATAGTTTCCTTCTTTCCCTGTTTTCCTCTGGCTTTGACCATAATTCAGCAGAGCCACACATTCTAGTGGAGATGACTTTCACAGGCAGGGACAGGGTCACCTCTGAGCTCCATCTGAGCCTTTCTGTGCATTGACCAGGGGGAAAACTAGATTGAAGATGCTGAAGTTTTGAGATGCTGTTTCAAACACCATTCTCATATGAAACATACTACAAGAATCAGTCTCCACTGGTGTCCTGAGAAATGTCTTTTGCATCACCTACAGGCTAGCCTGTATAAATCAGAGGTCTGGCTGTGCTAGGAGGTGGGTCTCAGAAGAAAGTGGTTTGGTATGGGAAACTGATATGGAGCAAGTGGACTTCCTTCTACATAGTTTCTAATTGCTCATGAAAACGTTACAGTGGTGATTTAATCTTAAATCTAAAGCCTGAATTTGGAACTTAAAATATTTCTGAAAACACACAAGTCAGATATTTATTTGGAGGCTTAAATAAAGGAAATAAGATGCAATGTTACATCTACTATTTGCCTTTTAAGTTCACAGTATTTCACCTTTTCCATTTGTAAAATGCAGTTAATTGCTGCCCGCTTCATAGATCTTTTGCATGACTCATTGTAGGTGTCTTTCAGATCCTTAGATGTAGAGTATAAATAATACATCAGTAACTTAGTATTTTGAAGTATTAACAAGTTATGTAATGCCTTCTCTCTTTAAAATTGATTGCCTTTTGTCTTGAGAACAGTGACATTGTATTACGTTAGATGCCTTCACAAACCAAGATGTCACTCAGCCACATAACAAAAGCTGGACTAGCGTGATGTGAAAGGGATATTGGAAAGGAGAATGAAGAGAAAGTCCTGTCTGCAATTAAGTTTATAAAAACCCTTTTCCTCTCCCATTTTTTTTGGAACACAGCTAAGGAAATATCAGCTTGGGTCTGCCCAAGGAAAAGAAGTTGCTGAAACTCTTATTTTCCCAAACCTTTCCTGCTGCCAGAGGTTCAGCCCAGTGACCATCTGCTGAGGACAGTGTAGTTCAAGGCTAACATCATACATCATTGGAGAGGGCTGGTGAAAAGGCTCAGCATGCAGCTCTTCTATCATTATAATAAAAAAAAATAAAAAGGTGCCAAATGGCCTTGATCTCCTGTGTAGGCACATACACCCCATTCTTGTGATCGATTTTAGTTTACGAATTCATCTGTTTTGTGGAATTCTAGTTCCCTGTGGTTTCATATCTTGTTGCTTATTACCTACTTAGCTTCCTATTACTAAAGCATAAAATATCACTGTTATTTCTGTTGCTGAGCAGATCATCAGAACAGTGCTCAAGAGAGACAAGGTTAGTTTTAATTCATTCTGCTCATCAGAAATGCATCTTTTATTTAATAGATATATGACTAATTCCTAAAGAACCCTCTTGTTTAAAAATTGGGACATACTCTTAACTACTTTGACTACTGTGACCTCTAAACCTTAGTTTCATACATTTGCAGTGACTACTGAAAAGTCACCTAGTCAGACAGTGCTAAGTTTCATTAGAATGACATTATAAACATCATAGTATTTTTTTTTTTTTTGCGTAAGTCTAGTTTAGTATGTGCCGAACAAAAGTTATGGGCCAAGGCCAATCGTGTGAGTTTCAACAAGGCCAAGTGCCGGGTCCTGTATTTCAGTCACAACCACCCCATGCAAGGCTACAGGCTTGGGCAAGAGTGGCTGGAAAGCTGCCCAGTGGAAAAGAACCTGGGGGTGCTGGTGGACAGCCAGCTTAACGTGAGCCAACAGTGTGCCCAGATGGCCGAGAAGGCCAACAGGATCCTGGCTTGTATGAGGAATAGTGTGGCCAGCAGGAGTAGGGAGGTGATCGTGCCCCTGTACTCAGCACTGGTGAGGCTGCTTCTCGAGTGCTGTGTTCAGTTCTGGGCCCCTCACTGTAAGAAGGACATTGAGGTGCTGGAGCGTGTCCAGATAAGAGCTACCAAGCTGGTGAAGGGTCTAGAGAACAAGTCCTATGAGGAGAGGCTAAGGGAACTGGGATTGTTTAGTTTGGAGAAGAGGAAGCTGAGGGGAAACCTCATTGCTCTCTACAACTACCTGAAAGGAGGCTGTAGTGAGGTGGGTGGCCTCTTCTCCCAGGTGAATAACAATAGGATGAGAGGAAATGGCCTGAAGCTATGCCAGGGGAGGCTTAGACTAGGTATTAAGGAGAATTTCTTTACCAAAATAATTGTTAGACACTGGAACAGGCTGCCCTGGGCGGTGGTGGAGTCACCATCCCTGGAGGTATTTGAGAAATGTGTGGATGTGGCACTTCAGGGCATGCTTTAATGGGTATGGTGGGTTTTTTGTGGGTTGTGTGTTGTTGGTTTTGTGGGGTGGTTTTTTGTGGTTATGGTTTTGTGATTGGTTTTTATTGTTGGTTGTTTGTTTTTTTTTCCCCTGGGTGGACGGTGTGACTGTGATCTTAGAGGTCTTTTCCAGCCATGACGGTTCTGTGATTCTGTGGTCTAATGAAAGGAACAGACTTTACTATACAAACTGACTCTATGATATATAACATGAAAATTCTCAAAAACCCTTGCTATATATAAGCAAATGGGATGTACATTAATAGAAGACAAAAGAGAAGAAAAATGTCTGTTTTTTATCAAAAGCTGCTTGATAGCACATGAGATGCTAGCATGAGTTTTAGCAGGAATTGCTTCTCATGTTACTGTTGTCTCTCTCAAACGAAGTGTTTTATACCTTATCTAAGATAATATGATCACAGTCCTTACCCAGACACAGGAGGTGGATGTACTGGTAGTGTTCATTTGGCTGGAGTTCTAGAAGATACCAGCATTTGGGAAGGGTTAATAGAAAGCATCGACAAGTTCAATACAATGAAACAGCACAATTTGAAGAGAGAAAGAAAAGCAAATCTTAGTGTAAATCTTTACAAGTGAAGCATAATTTCTGTTCTGGACACAGGCTGATGGCAAATTTCCAGTGAAATATTCTTGTTTTGTGTTTTGCAATGAAAAAATCTAAAAATTTAATTGAAACCAAACCCTTGTGTTTCAGCAATTTCTGAAAAAGGAAGAGAAAGATGCACAAAACTGTGGAATACCTTGTTTCTCTGTGATTGAGGTCTATGACAAAGGTGTAATGACACCACCTCAAGAGTCATCTGAGACTAAGGAAGTTTGATGCTTTAATGTCCTTTAATTTCCATGTCCTGTCCCATCCTTTTTTTCTGGCTGAATAATTATATGTAATTTTCACACAATGAACAGTTCTCACAGGAGAAACTGAAGGGATCAGTCTGGTTGAAGGGGAGGAAAACAGGGAAAGACTTCTCTCACTGTGGGGTTTGTCCTGCAAAGCTGTGAATGGTCTTCCATTCATCTTGTTGTAAAACGAAGAAAAATGTCATTTTAGACTATTTAATGGGATGAGAAAGTCACTACCCTACCTCATGGGAAGATCACCATTGGTATTCCATAAGAAGAAGAGGGGAACCCCTGAAAACCCTTACATACAGCATTTCATGTACGATTCCAGGATCTGCAGCACTTTGATTTTTAAACCATGTCTGCATGACATGAGGATTGGTGCATGAGAAATGTAGCTACATTGTTAGTTCATTACAAATGGCTTAATACAGGGCCTATACCTACCCCCAACATATTACTTTAAAGCTCCCATTGCATGTTTTCATCTGAGAGCTGCTTTGGCCTATGCTTTGATTTGTTGTATGAATTGCCTGCTTCTGTGTACAGATTTTTTTCATTTTTCCTCCTTCTGCTTCTGGACGATGATTGATGATATAAATAATCATTTCCAGGCATGAGCCTTTTTTTTTTTCCTGTTGACCAGTCAGTAATCACTACTTGCTCATCCCTGTGTTTTGTTGGTAAGCCAGATGAATTTCTTTTTAATGGCCTTCTTTCTCTTCATGTCAGAAATCTCACCGCAGATAAATGACAGATACACACCACATATATAACAGCACGCAGACCTTATAATCATTATCCAGTACGTTTGCAAAGTTCAGAGAAGTTTCATTTTAAGAATAGTAAATGCATGCATTTCTCTACCATCCCTGGTATTAGATGCTCTGCAAAGAGAAAAGCTTAAAGGAACACTCAGAATCAGAAGGCTATTGCTTAACTGATAATTTTTGAGCTTCTCACATCTAACCATATAGCGGTTTTCAGCTATATCTAACTCACCTTTCTGCAATGTCTATGAGTTCAGTCCTGAGCTGGCAAAGCACTTAACAACAGTTAATTTGCCTTATTTAAGCATCCCTCCTTGAAGATTTGAGTGAAAATGGCTGAGTATCAAAGTGAGCTCTGGCATTATTGTAATATATGACAACTAATAAAAAATATAATGCTTAAAATAGACATGGCATCATGCACATTCTTACTTGTACTGGTATATCAGCCCATGAATGCATACCTAGATCATTTAATAGATGCAGTCTTAATGAAATAAAATGCCAGAGTGTGCACCATATTCAGTACCTAGAATGGGGTAATTACATACATTCTGCATACTGTGTTTAACTGTTGTTTCCCATGCATCTCAGCTTTGTGATACCTCCACATGCCCTGTACACCCTATGGCTTAGGCAGCTGTTGCCCCTCTGATAACAAGGTGGAGAAACTGACATGTCTTCATTGCACCCTCAAAAGCAGTTTTTAAGGTCCCAGCACATATGAATTATTTCTCCCTTCTAGAGAAGGGTAATTACACTCATTTGAGAGGTTTTGTAATGTTCTGTAGGTTATTTAGACTTTTAAATTTTTCATCAATTTTCTTAAAAGAGCCTGCTTTCAAATTTAGACAGAAAATTAAGCTGACTAGGAACACTTGGCTCAGGTGACACAGAAGGACCTAATTCTTCTGATCACTCTGACATTGAGGAGCTATGAATAGAAAGACACTGAATTACTCAATAGAGTTGTCACCCCTTTTGGAATTAAGTCATTGACCTCAAATGTCAGTTTTGGAGAAGACAGAGAATAGAAAGGGCTTTGTTTTTTTCTTTGTTGTCTAAGGCATTTGCAAATCCTAGTAATAGGGGTTGCCAAATGTTTTACCTTCTAATGTCTTGCTCCTTTTTTGACACCCCCTCCCCTCCATTCTTATATATTTTTTCTGCATTACCTAAACACTGTACAACATGTTTACAAAGCTGTTTTCTCTCTCTGTAGATGTTATGGTTCTTTCCCGTGGATAGTCACACCTGCATACTTCTGAGATAGCTGGTGTCTAGCCGTATTATCAGAGGTGGCTCTCACTGCTTGTGCACCCCATGCTTGCTGGCTGAAATCAGCAGCAGTTGGTTTTCTGCTGTGCAGATGTCGGAAAGGCCCAATAAGATACCTGCTGCAATGGAGACATCCTTGTCACACAAACACAGAATCATAGAATGTGTGGAGTTGGAAGGGACCTCTAAAGGTCCTCTAGTCCAACCCCATGACAATAAGCAGGGACATCTCACACTAGAACAGATTGTTCAGAGCCCCATCAAGCCTGACCTTGAATGTTTCCAGGGGTGAATGTTTCTACCACTTCTCTAGGCAACCTGTGCCAGTGCTTTGCCACCCTCATAGTAAAGAACTTCTGCCTAATGTCCAGCCAAAATCTACTCTGCTCTAGTTTAAGACCATTGCCCCTTGTCCTATCGCTACACACCCTTGTAAACAGTCCCTCCCCAGCTTTCCTTTAGGTCCCATTCAGGTACTGGAAAGCTGCTATAAGGTCTTCATGGACAGCTTGTGAAATATTGAAGTTACTTTGTTCCAGATATTTGAGAAAATTAATACTTATCAGAAAATACTGGGATTTTGTATGTGTCTGGTAAATTATGTTTCTAAAAAGACTGGCTACTGCTACGCATCCTTGGCGAAGGATTTTCATATGTCCCCAAAGGATTTTTGTATGTTTCATATGTCATGCATGCACATACCTGGCACTGACTCCCTGACTGAGAAAGAGGTCAACCTCCTGCTTTGTACACGTCCTGTTTTACAGACTGTAAATATCTTAATTTCTACCGAAGCTGTGCTATGCAAAGGGATGCCAACATAAGATTATCCAGTTGTCCTTACTTCTCCTCGTCTGTTTTCAATATTGGATTTCTGATTTCAATATGATTTCAAGATTAGATATTTCTCTGAGAACAAGAGCAGAAGTATTCCAGGTGCATTTTTATCTTTTAGGGAAAGACAGCAAACAAACTGGCACAGTTCTGGGATCTGCCACGAAATACCTTATGTCAGAGCACTAGTAAGATAAGATTGCACGACACAGTCGTTAGAGACAAACCTGCTTTCACACTGAACAGATGGCTCTCATTGCCCAGATCCAGTAATGCTGAAGTTGAAGCACAACCCTGAGGCTTTTAATATCATGTAAACCAACAATAAAATAGTAAGCTAGTAGCAAACAAGTAGATAGAGAAAACAAGGTTTTCTTTGTATATGTGGAAGTAAGTGTGTGTGTGCATATTTATTTATCTATAGTTTTACCAGGTGCTGAAGGAACTTTTTGACCTATTAGTAACAACAAATATGGCAGGAAACCAAAGAGCTGGATACAAACTCTGGTTGAATGCCAAATTATAATTTGGAAATGTTAGAATGTACTTTTCATCACTGTTTCACAATAGAGCTTTTTTGCTCTTTTTCTTTTTCTTTTTCTTTTTCTCTTTTTCTTTTTCTTTTTCTTTTTCTTTTTCTTTTTCTTTTTCTTTTTCTTTTTCTTTTTCCTTTTCCTTTTCCTTTTCCTTTTCCTTTTCCTTTTCCTTTTCCTTTTCCTTTTCCTTTTCCTTTTCCTTTTCCTTTTCCTTTTCCTTTTCCTTTTCTTTTCTTTTTCTTTTTCTTTTTCTTTTTCTTTTTCTTTTTCTTTTTCTTTTTCTTTTTCTTTTTCTTTTTCTTTTTCTTTTTCTTTTTCTTTTTCCTTTTCTTTTTCTTTTTCTTTTTCTTTTTCTTTATCCTTGCCCATCTCATGAGATTCATCCAGGGACATGTAAGCCAAAGCTATGATTTGATCTGACTGCCCTGTCTAAACAACAGATGCAAGCTGAGACAAATAGATATAGAAATACATGGAACATGTAGTGTTGTAAGAAATCCTAGGAGAACCTCAATTTTTTTTTTTTCTTTATGCACATCTAAATTTTCCTTTAGATAAAGTAAACATGTTCTGTACTTTTTATGGCCTTGGCAATAATGCTACAAGCTCAATGTGAATGTTGTTAGGACTAAATTTTCTTATGGCAGGTTTTGACTGGCATTTTTAGTACATTTTCCTTCTTTGCCTCTTGTTGTCTTTTGCCTGTGATTCTCTCTTGAAAAATACTGTTTAACAGTATTAAGTCCTGGTAACTTCTCTTAAAAATAAGGGAAAATTATAGATACTGCTTTTAGGATCACACAATTTAATTCTGTCTACTCGTTCTGAATAAGGGAGTATGAATTTGAACAAGAGTTAGTAGTGTGCCCTTCTGTCAAAGGCAACTGACCACATCTGGGTTGGTGGGAGCATTGCCACCAAGTTGAAGAAGTGCTTCTCCTTGTTCAGTGCCAATATAACTACATTGGGAGCTCAGGGCTCCTGTTTTGGGCTCCTCAGTACAACAAAGATTTAACTACTGGAGAAGTCCAGCAGGGCTTCACTGCAATGGGTAGAGGGAAGAGCACATGATAAATAAGGAAGAGGGAACTGAGATGGTTCACCTAAGATGAGAAGGCAAGCAGTGTTAGGTCCATTCCAGGTTAAATAATTCTAAAATTATCTTAAACACAATCTTTATGTTTCCTTTATCTTGCTTGCTACAAAGGAAAAGATAGTATTATTATGTTTAACACACAGTAGATAGATTTTAATTTTTTATAAACATATAGAATCTTCCAATCCAGAAAGAAGAATTCCTTCTCTTGTGGTTTTACCCTCTTATGAAACATGAAACTGAACCACATTGTAGGTGCTGACTGTTCCCCCAGCACTTGGTTTGCAGTTGGGGGCATCTTCACACCGCACAAGAAAGAAGGATTCCAGCTTTCCTGTGCACCTCTCACCAGTGGGTTGGACACTCATTTCACTGCATGTTTCTTTAGCTGCAGCTCTGCCTGGCTGTGTTGAACCAACATAATGAGTATATGGCCTATAAGGCCACTTCCACCCTTGAGTTAGGCCTCAGAGGATTCGGCTGTAGTAAATCTTCAGTAAAAACCAATACAAATTTCTCCTTTGCGTTTGAACAGCATAAATCCAAAGCAACTACATTACCCAGAGTGAAGTACTAATATTTTAGTGAATTTTGTTTTCACTTTATTCCTTAAAAAAAAAATAAAAATCCAGAATTTTAAAATCTGAACTTTGCAACTACTGCTTTGGTCTCTTAAGTCAATGAACTTTCTGACAACATTCCTTGTAAAGGCTTAAGCCTTTCCTGGCAAGTGATTAACAGCTGGGACAAGCCCTGCCATGAGACATTAGTTTTGCAGCGTGTTGTGTGGTCTGTTTGGCTGGATTTGTAGCACATTTCCGATTGTCTAAATATAAAGAGATAAAAAGGAAAGGAACTGCCAAACTCCACTGTACAATGTAAAGCAAGTCAGAGGGAAAAGGTTTATCATTTTTCTTCTTCCTTTTACATTGCTGGCTACCTCTTATCTTTAGCCAGGAGATGCTAGCATCATTTCCTCTCTATAAATTGGCCCACAGGTGATACAAAAACACAGTAAGACTTTTCCTAACTTGATAAAAGTTTTGATACTTCAGTGCTATGAAATTCAAGAATCCTGATTTAATCTTAGAAGTGTTAAAACATCACTTCACTGGACCAGTGGGTGTGTGTATTGTCTCAGTGAACCATCTTTTTTAACTAATTGGGAATTAATCACGACAACCTAAAAAAATCCCATACCAGGGATTTTAGCTTTTTTTTTTTTTCCCCCTTCTGAGCAAGCACAAGCATATTTCTACTTCTTTTATTGCTCTTATGACGTCCAGTCCTGTTTGAACTAATAGTGTGATTGCCCTGTGCATTTCAACAGAACTGCTTCTCTGTTGAAACTGATACAAAAAGCAGTTGTGGCCATCTTTGCTACTTAATGAAAGCCAGTGATTTCCAGAAACAGCCTTAAAAAGCCTTCATGAAGTTTTAAACAGTGATTGAAATGAATACTGATTCACCCACTCATGAATGAAATGTGAAACTTATTTTCATTGGCTCCCATTACTGTGCCATCTGGGTACATCATGTGAAATAAAATTATACCAGTGACTGGCAGAAACTCTCATGGCTTGACAAAGGGAAACAAGAAAGTTGATGCATTGCTGCTCTTTTTTCCTGTTAAGCAATCTCCCAGTTTTGAAAGTTACAGTTATTTTATTTGCAGTGTAGCTGTCTACTATTTAAATAATTGAAAAGGCATGCCCTGCAAGCATATTTTATAATTCACTCACAAAGATATGAGGATCACCCACTTTGATCATAGTTAATCGCAAATGAAAACTTTCTGAACAGCTCTGGTATTTTGAAAGTTGTGATACAGTCATTCTTGGTCTTGGTTGAAAACCTTTCCTTTGCAATGCCCAGCACTTAACATGCTATCAGCAGCATGCATGAGCTGCTACAGGGGGTCATGAAGGCATCATGTAACAGGTAGGCCATCACAATGGAGGCCACATTAAGAAAATACAGAAGGCTTTACATGGGTCTTGGCAGCAAACATCCCTGGAACAGACTGACCTTTCAGAGACTTTTTGGTGCTATGGTGGATAATAAGAGTTGATTTAGTGTAAGCATGTCAAGCTCTGGACTGTCCTTGTGTCTGGGGATGACAGGCCATCAGATGTCTTGAGAAGACCTTTGGCTGGCTGAAGACTTCAATTTCCAAGGGGCCCTGCAGCTGCTCAATGATTGCTGCTTCTGTCAAGAAGCACTAATAAAGCAGTATTAAAAAACTCCACTGCAGGATGTGTACAAAGTTTGTGTTTGTCACTGGTAGCTATTAAGTCCCCAGTGCAGGCATTGTGAAGCTTAGTCTATGACTGCAGTGAAGTTGCCACAGACTGGAAAACAGGAAACATAACCCCCATTTTTAAAAAGAGAAGAAAGGAAGACCTGGGCAACTACAGGCCGGTCAATCTCATCTCTGTGCCCAGCAAGACCAGCAAGACCATGGAGCAGATCCTCCTGGAAACTATGCTAAGGCACATGGAAAATAAGGAGTTGATTGGTGATAGCCAACATGGCTTCACTAAGGGCAAATCATGCCTGACAAATGCAGTGGCCTTTTGCGATGGGGTTACAGCATTGGTGGATAAGGGAAGAGCAACTCATGTCATCTACCTGGACTTGTGCAAAGCACTCGACGTTGCCCCACATGACAACCTTGTCTATAAATTGGAGATGTGGACTTGGCATAGGGACCACTTGGTGGATAAGGAATTGGCTGGCTGGTTGCGCTCAAAGAGTTGTGGTCAACAGCTTGATGTCCAAATGGAGACCAGTGACGGGTGGCTTTTCTAATCACTCTGTTTCTCCAGGACTGCTTCTGGATGCTATTTATTCTTTATGCTGTCGTCTGCTAGCTTGTTAGGCACTGGAGGTTGACACCTGCAGACAGCACCCAAATAATCAGCTGGTTTGAGCCTTGTTCTGGTGCAACTGCAGTGGGCTGCCCCTGAGGCTTTACGAGGTTTGCAGTGTGGCAGATGCACAGTGTGCAGGAACTAGCTCCATATTACCACAGCTGCCATGGCCAGCAGGCAACAGTTGGAGAACAGGCATTGCAGAATGTCCTTCTTACTTTCTGGAAGAAAAAGAGATTTGAAAAAAAATAGACATAAACCCAGTGTATCCTCCATTGATTGCTGTCAAATGGAAATGTATGGGAACTTTGCCATTGAGTACTTCTCTGTAAATGCATCCCATTGGCACCATGTGACCAAGCCTTGAGGTTTTAATGACCATCATAGTTAATGTCCAAGATTTCCTTTCTAGGGAAAGGATCCTGATCAGATGAGTAGGTAGTACAAGTGGTTATCTAGTAAGTATGTTAATGCTAGAATTGTTTACAGTAATGTGATCGCCCCTCTTTTATGAAATAACTTTACAAAACAAGTGGAAAAATGTTGTAAATTCTTACAATATGTCTATTAAACAGTTGAACATTATTGCGAAGGGAAATGTCATTGGAATGCAGAAACAGTGTGGTATTGGCCTGCCAGGCAAATGCACAGATGTCCAGTGAAATTGTGAGGAAGTGATTTGTTGATGTATCACCAGTGCCTTTCCAAGGAACAATTATGCTGTGTGCCACTGAATTTCAATTTTATTTAATTTGACTACCCCAATGTATCTGTGAAGGACCACTAAAGCAGTACAATTGCAAATTCGGGTAACCAAGCGTCTTCAGGGTCAGGTTTGTCACTGGGATTTCCTGGCTGTCGGCCCTAAAAAAATCTGATGCGATGATACATCAAGTCTGAAAGAGACTAGATTCAACAACATAAGATTTTACATTTCTAGGTATTATCGCAGTACATTAAGTGCAATTCAGCATGAGTCTGAAAAACCTGAGAAGCTGGGGAAATACCTTGGTCACTGTTCACACCGAACTGTTTATAGCAGTGAGCTGTAATCTGCATTTTAGCTCATTACCTTACATAAGCTTCAGTACCTCTCTCTGAGTGGCAGCGTAAACGCAATCACTTGAGTCTATGCCTGTTTCACTAACAGTCTTTTTTAGAATACAGACACAGTTGCTGTCTTTGAGTGCATCTATGAAATGATTAGTAGTGATTCTTTGCCTCTTAGGAGAGTTGTGTTGCAAGGACATGAAAAAATGAGCAAATGAGAATGAGCTATTATTGACAGAAACTAGATAGATCTATCTCCCTGAAACAGTTTAGCAATAAAGCATAATGAGGTTTTCATTTTTTTCCTTTCCCCGTGAGTGAGACATTTTAATGACCAAGCACTTAAGTTTCAGAGTGCCTACCAACTTAAAGTAATGAGACAAAGACAGGGCTTTTCTGGCACATGGCTTATCTCTACATGAATGTGTCCTAAGGTAGGTTTAAAAATCTTTCAATGGCAAAGGAGAAAGCAATGACCACATTACTATAGTTGTCTCATTAAAAATCTTACACTTTGTTGGATAGATTTGTTGCAGAATAAAATAGCAGAAAAATACAGTAAACTCGCAAATACCTGTTTTTCTGGAGCTTGATTCAATTGCAGTAGGTGGGAAATTGTGTTTCTAGGACCAGCAGCGTATCACCATTTATTTGGCTTTAAATCTATTATTTAGATTGATAATATAACAGATTGACCTAGAATCAATTCTCCTAGTAAAAGTTCTCTTGGCTGAGCATGCAGAGCCCTGCCTGTTAAAAAGTCATCCTCTTTCACTTGTCCTTTTATTAAAAACTCCAAATACTCCCTTAAGTAAAGAGCTGTTTTTTCACATGCCAAATCATGCCATTCAAGTCCCTGAAAATTCTTACTGGGTGTTTTGAAAATTATCTAGTAGTCAGATCAGACTCTCTGGAAATGGGAGAGCTGTGATGAAACTGATATAGTTTGAGTATTGATTTTCAGTAGATCTGTTATATCAATGTCAAGTCTTTCCTGAATTCACAACCCTCAGAATGTTCAAAAATTGATTTGAAGACTTACAGGCAGAAAGCTCAGTTCTAGTAAATTACACATTTTGTGACAGAGTGTTTCAATTGGAGATGAAACACACTTTCTCCCAAGTTGTGTAGAGGGAATATCAATGTATTTTGTAGACTGAATATCAATGTATTTAATTATTTAAACATTAAATGTAGACATTATAAGAAAAACAAAGCATGAAGAGAAAATCATCCCATCATACAGCAATTTGACAGCATTAAAAGCTCATGGTGAAAGGGGGAAATCAATGTTGTGTTGAGAAATCGAGGCGTATATGAGTTCTTAACTCAGTAGATTCTGGGTACATAAGGCTTTGGACAACAACGTTGAGGATATGCATAGCTGCCTGCATAGGTGGGATGTTCAACCTTTGATTAATTGTGGCAGCATTAAACTTTTGTTTGGATTCATTGCCTTCTGAGACTTCCCTGGGAGAGCACTGTCTGGTGAATGAAATTTTCACCCAATTGGCTGCCTATCATTTTTTTCGGTCTTGGCAGAGCTTAATCTCTTCCATTCACGTGTTACTACCAGATCTAAATTGCTGCGCTTGCATCTTGCCCAGTGTCATGTAGCACATCTGGAAACGTTGTGGTTTGCTGAATGACAAGTTGCACTCTTTCCTTCCAGTTCCGCCTGGTGGTAAAGACAGCACTGAAGCTGCTGCTGGTGTTTGTGGAGTACACCGAATCCAACGCGCTGCTTTTAATCCAGGCTGTAGCTACTGTCGATGAAAAGAGAGGTGAGTAGCCCTACTCGGGTGGTTGCAAAATCCCAGCATCACTGGATCAGGTTGGCATTTCACCATTGACTTCAGTGGTTCTGGGGTTGCTGTCGTGACACTTGCCTTGTGTGATATACCCTTCATTTCTTGATTAAAAACATTTTAAATATTCATGGAATTGAAGATTGTTTAGAGGAATGAATTACAGTGGGAAAATGAAGAGAGAAAAACCGAGGAACCCGGCTGCCTCCCCGTGCGTCACAGTCATTGCCCTGTTGCTGCACCCATGCACAAAGTGAGCCCCATTGCATCTTCCAACCTTGGAGGCTCCTTGGGCCAGGCCATCTTTCCACTTCCTTCTGAGAAGCAGCAGTCTGATTTAGAAGAGAAAATGATATCTAATCAGTGTAATCCCTTTGAAGAGAAAGACGAGGTCAGTAATAGTACAAGCTTTATAGTAAAAGTAAAACCATCTGTTGTTACATTAAAATAAAGCCCTTGAGCAGATATTATGCTATGAAATCTGTTACCCTTCAGGCTCTTTAAAAATACTTGAATATGTATACTGTATTTTTTACCAATAAGTAGAACAAAAATGGTTCTTTCTTGTTCTTCCCACAAAGCCATTGCTAAGCTCCCGGGGCATTCTCTCTTGATGCAAAACATTCCTTTGCCTCAAGGAGAGTTTTTGAGGTTGGGAGAGCCATTGTTGTGGTCTCAAACACATGGAGGTTGAAAGCAAGATCCCCTCTGTGGAGCAACTGCCTCCATGCTGAACTCGTTTGAGCGACTTGGTATGGTAAAAGTGAAACAAAAATAATTGGAGGATGAGGAGAAAGGTGGTGCCAGAAATAGGAAAAAAATAGCCAGGTTTTGCTTTCAGCTATCAGTATGTGTGTGTTGAAAGGACCCAAAAAACCACCAAATTGTCTCTTGTGACAGGGGAGCAGACAGGGGCAGTTCAAATCCAGTGTAACACTTTGAGCGGTGGGCTCAAAGGTTGGTTTTCTGTTTTGAATTAAAACCACTAAACCTTACAATGCCAGAAGCAGAAATGTAATTGCAATATTCATGTAATTGTGAGTGCTATGATTTATTTTTACAGTCATCCTTAGTATTTCCTCAGCTCTCTGAACTCATTGGTATTCTCAACGTGTTCAAATTGCCATCTGTTCACATACGGAGAAAGGAGAACCCTAAATGCACTACCGTGTGCTGTATATTCCCTTCTGTATCTATAAAATAGCCATTTACATGTCCCAAAGTAATAAAAAAACTACAGTAACAACAGAAAATGTGAAGAAAAAAAAAAAGTACTGCATGTAGTTAGATGGATACTTGTTAGGAGCATCAGGAGAGGGTTTATGGGAATTCTCATACCTGTGGGTTGGTGGATTATCTCATGAACTCTTGCAAATAACTTAGCCCAAAATACCCAGTTTTCATTTCTCTTTTTGTGTGTGTGTGTTGTTTTTTGTTTTTTTTGTTTTGTTGGTTTGGTTATTAAGCAGTTATTCTTATCTAAAAAAGAGATTATTGTTTTTTTTCTTGGTTTAGACAGTTATTTTTAGGTCATCAGTGTAATAACCCTTCACTTTTGGCTATGGATGTGTTATGTTTTAATTTATATTTTGAAATTAGTCTTGAAATTAGTGGCTTATAACTTAGGAGTATCTGTCTTTATGACTTATTTAATGGAGCAGAAATACAGAGGAAGAAAAAGTGATGTGCCTTGTCTTGAAACATTGTCATAAATTTTGCAGGTATTTAATTAAGTGTAGCACTGCTTTGAAAAAAGTCCAATGTTTCATGTACATACAAGGTGATGAGATATGACATAATTCCTCAACATGTGTACCACACGTGATTAACATAAAGAACCCCATAATAACTCAGCCTGGTTTCAAAGCAATCCCATATGTGGTTTCTATGCAAGAACACATCCATATGCAAACTGAAGTACAGAGACCTGTGGAAAGTGCCAGCTTTGCTCTCAGATACAAGCAGACCATAAATGAATAACTACACGGCCCTCATCATATAGGAAGTAGATTCTAGTTATACTTCCATCTCGATCCTGCTTCCCCTGCCCTTTCTTGTTTCAGAGCCCCAGAGGAATTTGATCTCTCTTCAGTTTAAGCATACCAGGACTGTGTGGGCTCTGGAAAGCAGAGCTGGCATTGCACTCTGCTGTCTGGGGCTGCTTTATCACAGGCATTTATTTAGGAGAGAGATTAAAGCTCTGTGGCTGACCTGGACACTATCACATACTGTTTGTAAATTCTGACTTGTTAGATTATTTGTAAATGGCCCACACTGTCAGCATCTCGCCTTTTCGTGCCATATCACACACAGTTAGATATCCAATAAATTAGTGCCCATTAATGCCATTCCAGGTATGATGGAAGGCTGTATGTTCACACATATTTAAAAAGCCAGGAATACAAGATGTTGAGGTCTTTCAAAAAACATATCTTTCCATCCTGTGGCAACTACAGACAGGCACTCTGTAAGTTGGTGGCAGTCCACATATATGGTTCTGGCCTGATGCAAGGTTTCCATAGTTTATACTTAATATGCATGTCCTGTGTAGTTGTGATGTCAAGATTTTGTGTAAGGCATTTATTTTTTTTTTTCTGAGATTCATATGTAAAATAATTTAAAAAGGAAACTGAAAAAAGGCTGGGACTTAAAACAATGGGCAACATTATTCAATAGACTGTATTAATTTATTTAATATAGGATTAATGATTGCAACCCCATAGTTCTCCACGTGTTTATGCTTCGTGCATGACTACTAGGAGTGCTTTAGTAGCATTAGGGCTGAGGCTCCAGCCTTGCTGTTGAAGTAGCCACGATAAGGAGCTGTTAGCAGTGAGAAGCCCATGAAAGGCAGTTGAGCAGTTCGCGTTTCACCCATTGGAAGGCAGAAGAACACACACAAAACTCGACCTCTGATGTTTTGCTTGAGTGAGTCTTGTTTCATCACTCCCATCAATTTTGCCATGAGTCCTGCATGGAAATCATAACCTTAGGGGGACATCTCAGTCTGCTCTCAGAAGAATTGCTGGGATATTACATCATCATTCTTCTGCATCATCATTATTCTACATCACAGTTGGGTGGAGGAGACAAGCTAGAAAATAAACCTTTTTGAGAATTGGCAAGTGTAAATGATTACACTTAAATATTTTTTTTAAATAAGCTCCATAATATATAAATATTAAATGGATTTACATTTTTCCTAGAAATACATATGTATTTTCAAACCTACATTTCAGTTTAGTTTTTTCTGACCTTTACATAGAAAATGGAAGTTGTAGATTTTAGCTCTGCATAATAGTTTCCTCAAAGGTTCCTCTTCATCTATAAATTGAGAGCTTTTAATAATCTCCATAATACAAGTAGCCTTTTAAAGGAAAATGGAAAATATACATAATGTTTTTCATATCTTATATATGTGTCATTATTTTCCTACAGCAGCCAATGAGTTTAGAAAAGTCACCAATTTTTTTAGTGTATGATTTTCCAAGTTATCTTTCACAAAGTTTTTCTATGATGCTTGAAAAGGAGGAGTTTTTTCGCTCCTATCATTTAAAAATATTGCCTTGAAAATTAATTTTTCCATGCAGACTCCAGCCTGTTGTTGCATCTTTAAGTGGTGACTCTTCAGGAACAATATATTTGGAAATCCAAGCTCAGGGTGTTGTCAGTTATTAATTGAAATAAGTAAAATTTGGGGGGAAAAAATCACATTTGGGAAAAAATCCCATAAAAGAGAACATAAGGGACGTGCAGAATAAAAACAAGACCTAGATAACAGTGAAACAGTGAGAATTGGACAGGACCAGATTTCAATTGGAGAAAAACACTCTCCAAGTGGCTAACAGCCTGGCCTTGAGACAGGCCTGCATGACACCTGCAGGACAGATGAAAGGGATGGAAAGAAGCACTCCCCACAGCTTATCTTGGTTATAGCCTTGAGCACTGGGGAAAAACACACTGAGTAATTGAAACCACTGTATTAATATATTACTGAGCCATTGGCATACTGAGGTTCACACCCACAGGCTAGAGGGACCCCTGCTAACAACAAGCCCCTTGCTCTTTGAGCATGCACAGTGAAATTCCTGAGCATTGCCACTTTAAATGGAAGCAAGGGATTAGTTGACCAGTCAGTTGTTTGTGCCAGTGATGGAATAATGTTAGAGATTAAGTTCTTTCTCACATTTTTAGGTATAGGGGTAAGCACTTGTGTTTTGGGAAGCTGAGCTTGCTTTGTGGAATACCACCCTGCTCCCTTTTCTGCACAGAACTGGATATTAAAGCAAGTATCTCGACTCTGTGTGTGGATTGGCTTCTTGCACCCCGGGTAACAGACCCCGCTTTCGGGACAACAAGGGCATGAGAGTAGATGAGAGCAGACACTTGCTCTAGATCCACCCATATTCCGTGCTGTCTGGATCATAGGTTGGAAGCTATAGACTCTCACTATATAGTAGCAAGGAATATTAACCCAGGTATAGTAATACAGTAAGTTCATGGTGCAAATTGCACACCATCCACAGGTGGGTAGAGGGCCTTATGGTTATTTCCATGGTCATTCCTTGGCTGTTGAGCTTGAGATCGTAATGAGAACAGCATTTGAGAAGAAAGGTTTAATCTGGTACAGATTGGAGTAGCTCTATCAAAGTCATAAATAGTACTGCCTCCTCTTGATATTAGTTAGGGAATAGATGAAGAATTTCAAATTTAGGGCTGAATTTTGGAAATATTGCCTAAGTTTAATAGCAGCACCTTAATTAAAGCCTTTGAAAGATGGATGAGCTATTACAAGCCTGCCTTACTAATTGTAATTGTGCCTGACTAACAAATTTTAAAAATTGTGTTCTCAAACAGAGAAGCAGCACTGGTGGAAAAAAATTATATGTCAACCTCGCAGGAAAACAGCCAGGTCATGCTGAAAATATTCTTTCATGATAATGGAGAGGTATCAAGTCATTCAGGCAAAAAAAAATCAAATAGCAGGATGCTGTTTTTAAAAAGAAAACAGGATTGTGCCAATAAGAATACAACTTTTCTGCAAAATAAAGGCATGTTTCCATGTTTCCCTAGAAGGACTCTTGCTGAATAATGCAGTATGGATTACATAATTAATTGCTATGTTTTTATCAACTCACTTTCTTCAAATGGCATTGTTGTAAGTCCAACTTGCATGCTTTCCCCATTTTATTTCTCTCTCTTATTTTCTTCCATTTTTATTTTTCACTGGAAACCACAGGAAGACATTTTTGTAGTGAGGATATCATTCCTGCTGATCATATATCATTTGTGAACTGACTGAATTTGTTCCACATGTCTTTTGAACATTTACTGCATAAAATGTCTGGTGATATAGAGAATCTGGTGAAGAGGTGTCTGGTGTATTTTCATAACAGCCATGTATTTGAATTAGTATTTAATTAGTAATGCACATAAATACATTTGGAAAGCCCAGAGTGAATCCTCCCCTCTCCCTTTGATTTTGCTCAGGATAAGGAAGCTCTGATTTATTATTCAGTAGTAAAGATCAGAGAATGTCTCAAAAAGTAGGGAAAAGAAAACAGGAGAAATATTGCTGTCTGTGTATTCATTAATAGGTTTTTCCACACATTGCACTGCCATTGCTTTGAAAATTGAGATCCTTGGTTAGCAGAGATTTCACGTCTGTGTAGCTGGATACGTATATAAAATATTAGCAGGAATAAACAAAGGCTGTTATCACTGTGAGAATGGTGCAGAGTTTTAACATCGAGGTCACTGATCAGTCAGCAACAGGTGGTTGTGATGAAACATCTGCTTTTTACTGCCTGATTATACTCAAACTATAGTCATTCCTATAGTGTTTAGGGGATGTGGGCTGTTGGAATGAATACTCTGCATTCTTCCTTCTGAAATTCAAAGACTCTTGAAGTTCTGCTGGTGTAGTTGAATTGAGTGTGTCTGAGTTAAGGTTAGCTTCATCCTTCTCACCTTTAATCCAAACAAAACACTGAATTACATGCTTCCATTTTTTACTTCACTCTCCTAGGTAAAATAGCAATGTGGGCTTTTTTTTTTTTTTTCTTTAGTTAGTGCAAATGTCTGCCTTTTAGCCAAATGAAATAGGATGGTTTTACAAGGTACCTTCTACACAAGAGGTTATTTTGAGTCTGGTTGACGTTGCCTGTCTGATGTTTTTGACACAAGAACTCACTAAGCCACTTGGGTTTTGGCGTCAAATAATCATGCAAATGCAAATCAAGCAAATACATCATAACTAGAAGCACAAATTTTGATCTTCATGAAAAATGAAAGAAATGTATCTGGAAGTTTTGTAGAGGGAATTCATATTAAAATAATCAGAGTAAGAATGACAACAAAAATCTTTTCACCTCACAGATCATTTGTTTTATCTGTGACACACAGCCTGTAATTTGAGAAAACTTTCTCTGCTGCACTGTTTTACTAACAGGACTTATCTTAATGCTACATAATTCAGTAGTGTCACTAGGAATGTGAGCATCTAATGCACAGAGACTAGCATGTGGATTTTTATTAAAGATGTATCTAAGCCTATGTGAACCTTTGATAAGTGGGGTAAAATGCCTTCTGCCTGATTTAGAAGTTCACTGTCAATCAAACTGGGCTAACAAAACTTCATCATCAAGGGAAAGAAATTCATTCCTCTGGGTAAAGTCCACCTGACATATTTCAGATCCTTGCATTAGGATGCATCATAGCTTTCACTTGCTGCGTTAGCTTCACTCTCTGGGAAGCAAGGAAGTCTGTAGAAGAAGCTGGAGACAACCATATTTCCACTTGATTTTCCACCTGGCCACATTGTTCCACCTTGGGCTTCCTCTTGGATAGATGTTGATGCTATAGTTTTCCATTTTGATCACCATCATTAATGGTTTCTGCTTTTCCTCTAGGAGCCAAGCCGTGGTCCAACATCATGGAGATCCTGGAGGAGAAGGATGGGGTTGATACTGAACTACTGGTTTACGCAATGACCTTGGTTAACAAGGTTTGTTTACTTTGTTAGCATAACTGGTGGAGCTAATGTTAGTATTTTCAAATGTATAATGATCTTCCATGTTGAGAATATAGGACAAAGGAGGCCTGCCCCGGAGAAGTTGCAGGAGAAGTTTATTATTTGTCTTCCAATCACCCAAAGGCGGCAACTGGGTGAAGAATTGCTATTTTGCAAGATGCTGTGCGGAAATGTGTTATGACATGGTTCCTCTCCCAGTGCTGACAATGCAGTGCAGAACAAAACTCAACAAACTAACTCAATACATTATTCAAGGGGAGAAGGAAAAGCAAGTGCTCGTGAAAAGATCACATGCTCAGAAAGGCTTGCATTGGGCACAATTTTCTATAGTTCAGATTGTTTCAATTTTTTTTACTGCAGATTAAATATGATGAATTTAACAGGTCTGAGTGCTACTAAGAGTGTTTCTACTTAAAAAAATGAGATTACATTTTTTCTTCTTTCTTTGTATTTTCTCATGTCTTGTATTACAACTAATAGTTTTGCAGTAAAATCAATTCTTTTCCAAAGTACTCTCTTGTGCTATGAGGACAGAGAAAGTGAAAGGTCCATAAAAGTTAGAAATTTATTAGTGTAAATTCCTCAAAAGTTAGCATCTAGTCCTAAACAAAGCTTAGGGGGGCTAAAATTAAAAATATATATTTTTTAAGAGCACAGAGGATCAACATGCTACTAGCAAATAAAAATATCTATGTGTGATTTATGGTGATTATACTTATTAGGCCAAAGTATTATGGCTTATTCTTATTATTATTTTTGTCATACTAATTTAAAGATCCTGTGGTTCTCAGTGGAGGTCATAAATCAAGCTTCCAGCTTATTGTGCCAATTGCTACATGGTAGGGGCTGTGGGTTGCTTTCTTAATGGCAGATATTGTCCAGCAAAGATGCCCGAGAGGGACTAACCTCTCCTGGTGACATCACTCATGTTACTGTACTTTTACTTAGAGCTGCCCTTGCACCTGCTGACACGGTAGTAAAGATCCTCCTGACTTAAAAAGACCAGCGTATCTTACTGATGTACTCTGTCAGAAAGGCATCACCAGCTTTATGTGCTTCTGTCTGTAACTGCTATGAACTGATAGGCGACTAGTTTTTGACGTCTGTTTTATACCTCATTGTTTTGTGTACTGATTCTGAGATAATTCTCTTCATCATTTGCACAGCTGTAATCGACCTAGCGTTTGATTTCTTAAAAAAAATTGTTTTATGTTGACTCTTGTATTATCTTATAGTTGATTCCTTTAGTCTGAGATTTTCACTACATTTAAATCTATTTTTAGGAGGAGGTAGTTCTTTAAAAATACACAAAAAGAAAATGCATCTTACAGTCAAAGAGCAAGGCAGTTATAAAGATCAAGGAAGAGAGGAATCCCACAATGCCACACTTTTAATTATGATCTGGCTTATGGACAGCTTTATGATATTTTTAATGGGATTTTTTTCATGATTATAGAGAAAACAGCAAACAGCATGTCACAGTTGTAATTTTTTCCCCCGCAGAGAATACAAAGAAAGCTCAGATGGTTTCAGCTTCTCTAGGCGAGGAAATCTCAAAGTTTTCAGTGCAGACAGAGTCCTCACGAGGAATTAGTCTTAAGGAAGCATATTTCTACTCCTCTTTCTCTCTCCATGTGTACATTTACGGACTGTTTTCCTTCCTGCTAAGGAGCAGAAAACACATCTGCCCAGACATAAGAATTGCTCCAGTCCTTTTATCCTCTCATTCTCTTCTGTTGATGCTTAACCAAGTTACCTGTGCTGATCTTTCATTAACCCTCTCTTAATTTGAGGGGATATAGGCATTAATGAATCTCTTAAATGAGATTGATCCCAATGCCGATACTTCCATTTATGTATAGTTCTGGTATAGCCTTTGTTATCTCCCTTTGGTTAGTTCCTATAGTCTGTTAAATCTTGTTCTAATCTCTACTTTTTTCATTTTTATTACTGAGGTTCAGGTAGATTAAAGCCTTTATAATTCCTTTATATATGTAAAAATCCCCATTCATCAAATGCAGAAAGAAAATTCTATGTTGCATTTAATTAAATATATACTTGCTTGCTATAAAGCCCCTTCATTATTGACATGACACTGGAAGCTTTGTAGTTGTAAGGTTGCTGTTGATTTTCTTTTTACCCGCGTTTCATATTGCTTGTTCTTTCATATATCATACAATTCATTAAAAAAAAAAAAAGGTAGAAAAAATAATTATGAAGTGTATAAAAATTAACACATTTTGCTATAGTCAGATAAATCACTGAATGTTTTTTAGCAAGTACAGTATAAGACTAGAATTTAAGTACCAGCTTCCAGTGGTTACTAGTGGGAGCATAGAGTGCCACCCACCCGCAGTCCATCAGCTGTAGTTGAAAAAGTGCTGTTTCTGGCCAGTGTGGTGTTATAGCAGCAGCTGGCACATGGTTTTCTGGTGACCTGACTTAAGAATATCACAACTGCCACACTGGAACAATTATCATCTTACATCCTGTGTCTGACGTTGGACAAACCAGATGTTTTAGAAGTTGTGGTTACTGGGAAAAGGTAGACGTGAAAGGTGCTTCTTCCTATCCCAAAGCAATTGAAAACTCAGCTAATGCCCTTAAGTGTGTTTATTTACCATATAGTGCTTTTCACTGTAGCATATAAGATTTAGCTAGTGTCTCTCTGTCTAGTGTGTGAGCCCTGTAGTGAAGCCCAAGCTGTTCGATGTTTAGAAGCCAGAGCGGTACTCTTGCATTACTTGGACTTGGATGTAAAGCATTGCACACTATTTTAATTGTTTGCTATTACCAGTTGAGTCTAATAGGTTTTTATCATCCAGGAAAACATTTGGCTATTATGTTCCCATAATTTTTATTTTTTATTTTTTTTAACCACCAATGCAACTCCATTAGTTTTCTTGTATTTCTTTCCACTGGGACCTTTACAGTTAGTGATAGGTAAAACGTATTGTTTACACTTTGGTTAAAATGTTAAGAAGATACATCAAGCTCAAAATCCTTGGCCTGGAGTTTTGTTTTAAATTTAGTTCACCATTCCAAAAGCAGTCTCTTGAGAGGGAACTCAAACCTGCAGAGGCTTTCCCATAGGGGCTGGGGAAAGAAACTTGGAAAATCACAAAACAAACAAAAATCTTAATTCAGGGATGCTTCCTCAAACCAAAACTGGATAGAGGCATAGGAATGAGTCTTGATGTTCATGTTAATGCTTCCTATGTACACCTGAGTTCTGAAGAGTTTCAGATTTGAAATCCCAGTTTTGGCCTAGGCTAGCAGTAATGTAACAAAATTAATCAAGTAAACCACAGTGTATGGTTTAAACATACTTCTCCAAGTGGCCAAGTTTTAATTCTCTAAACAGGTTTTCATTTTGTAAGTTTTAGTCTCCAGAGCAGGAGGAAACATTTGGGACTTGAATGTGTATTTTTGATATGGGAGTATAATTTTTAACTTAACCAGGTACTCGGGAAGAAGGAAGAACCTTGGAAGCATCTGCCTAATGTATGACCTCTGCTCTACTCGTTGTGGCTTTTGTTTCCTTTTAAAGCTACCAGGAAAATGTGGGCCCACTCTTGTGATATTTCCTAATATCACAAGCCAGATTAATCAGTCATTTATGCAAGCACTTCATGTCCCTTGTCTTAGTTGCTGCAAAAGTCTTTCTCTTGGGCTAGAGTGAACTGAACTCATTGTGACACAAGTGGTGCACTTTGCATTCCATTTTATAATGTTAGAAATTTAATTTGATACTCATTAGGCTCTGAAAATGGATCTGTGAGTTTAATGACAAACCATGCAAAGGAAAAATATTTTATTTCTATACTTGGGAGTTCAGTTGCCCAGTTCTGGCCACTAGCATGCAGTGAAAATTGGATTTCCACTGCTGCATAATTTAAAATTATATTAACCAATAAAAGACTGCTGACAAAAACAGGGTTGCCAGTAAATACTACCTTACGTTGCTGTTTTACTTGTCGTCAGCCTGCCTGAGCTCAGATTTAAAAAAAAAAACACAACAAAACTCTACTTGAAGGTGAGTGATCTTCATATCAACATTACGACTATTTCCTGGTATTCTAAGAAGTAAATAGTCAAGATCTGTGCAGGAGATCTGACTGCCCAGTCTTTTGCACATAAGACATCACATCTTATGATGCCTGAAGATACTCAGGTCATTGTAGCTGCTTCTTTCATAAGTAAGATAAGGCCCGATAGACATTGTGTACTGTTACAGTATTTCCATGTCTGTGTTAAAGTGACACTGAATTCAGTGTGACAGCTTCATCTGCTGAATCCTCAGATTTCTACTCCATGCTAGGTGTCGATTTAGGAAAGTACAAAATGCACATGGTATCTGTCTTCAGCACTGTTCAGGAAAATTTAGTTCCATGATCTTTGGTAGGTTTTAGACATGCTTAAATACTATTCTGGACAGAGGCATTCTTAACTAGAGCTTGAACATATAATCCTGAAAGTTCAATCCTAACACTTCATTAGTGTTTGTGTTGAGCATTCCTGTTGTGGTGGACCTCACCAGATACCAGTTAATAATTCTGTAACAACTGATGAAGATGTTGATGCATCATGCTTATTTAAAAATAAATAAATAAATAAAGGAGTAGCTTGGTGATGCACATTTTCCAGAGCCTCATTTCACAGGGAAGAGGTGATTTAGCAAGGCAGGGTGTGTCCGCTGTCTGGTTTTATTCACATAATTCAAATACATTTTTCTGAATGTAAAGCTTCTTGGTATAGGGAGGCAGCCCAGAGTGGCAGCTCTCTTCTGCACTCTACTGCACTTGGAAAAGCTGGTCTCCAGAAAACCAGTATTCTCAGAGCACAGTTCATCCCATCCAAAACATGAGAAGATGGGATGATCTTTCTGGAGAGGGCCTGGTTTTCGCATGTACTGTGTCTATCTCGTGCTCTTTCTCTCCTCTTCTGGGAGTATAGATAAATTACTTAGCTAATTAACTAGTAGAGTGGTAGGTACTTGGAATGAGCATCTCTGTGGTGAGCTAATCCGGAGTAACCGTGTTACTTCCAGTGTGCACTGTCCTGTATTTTGCAGAAGTGACTCTGTATAGGGTGCTTCTCACAGTGAGGTATGTGTTGCTCTGCAAGTAGGTTGCACAGTATTTTCAGTAGTTTCTGTTCACCATGAGCAGAATTAGACTCGTTTTTCTGTGTCATGCATAAGGAGCAGGATAAATCGACGGCAAACCAGAATAATAGTGTCTTCTGTTGTCTCTTTAAATGTCTGCAGGACTCTAGTGGATTAACTTCATTTGTGCTTTAAACAGTTTTCCAATGCCCATGTCCTCCTTCCCACACATCACTCTGTGGTGAAGCTGTAAGGGGCTTGATTGAATCCCTCTTGCTGCAGTGGCTTCCTATGGTATGCATGGCATACTGCAGAAGATCACCTTCCTTTCTGTTTTCTGAATTCATTAAAAAAAGGGGGAAATTACTATAGTAAGAAGAGTTCTCTCTCTTGAACCTAGAGCAGGTGCCATAGAAAGCTTGGAACTCAGTTAATTTTCAATAGCAGTTATTACTGGTTTTCCTTATTTTCTAGTGTGCAAAAGCTCCTTTCCCCTGTCACTGGTAACAATTTACCCCATAATCAGGGACTAGTAATTCTTGTAACATTTTATAGGAATTAAGGACTTGGTGTCCTTCAATAAGACTTTTCAAGTTGAAAGGGAGGAAGGGAGGAAGGTTGTCGATATCACTGTGATCCAAAACAATCTATGCGTCAGGAGGATAAGCTCTGCTGCAGGTGCAGAGGACAGTAGGCACATGGTGCAGAATATTTCCTGCTGTCCTGACATCACACAGCTAGCTGTGCACTGGACTTTTTCTTCTTAAACCCAAACTTACAGGAATCAGTAGGAAATCAGCTTCACTGTTTTAAGCTAAACCATTTTTTTCTCTCTTTGCTTTTATCCCTGTGTTTGATGCTTTAACATTCTCTGTTCTTTAAATCTGTACTTGAATGAAGCCAGGAAGAATTCCAACTGTGTATTTTAAAGACCCACATTTTCCATACTTTTCTGTATGAAATAACAATATTGATTTGTTTTGCCAATTATTCATTTTTCTACAGAGTGCACAGAGTTGTTTGTTAAAAGCTGTGCCACTTTTTTTTTATTTTCTAGCGGTGTCTCTAATCCCACATCGTGGGTTTTACTTTATTGAAATCAAACATAGCACCACTTGCCACCCGCTTTTAAAAACCTTAGTTTAATTGTTTTCAAAACAAACAGATTTAAATGTTTTTCCTTTGATTCTTAGACGCTGTCGGGGTTGCCAGATCAAGACTCTTTCTATGACGTGGTGGACTGTCTGGAAGAGCTAGGCATTGAAGCTATTTCACAGAGACACTTGAACAAGAAAGGAACAGACTTGGACTTAGTTGAGCAATTCAACATTTATGAGGTAACATAACATGCCCTGTTTTATGCATCCTACAGCTTGTGCAGACTTCAAAGCCAAGAGGAGGGGGGATGTAACCTAGGTGAAATTTGGTTATCTATTTTATTTTAAAAGAAAACCATCTGGTTGCTAGAAATATTATACACATTCGTATACGTGACCTTCTACAGTACATAGCTGCATTTAATGCAAATGCATTTCATACTGAAGTTGGGGCATACTCCAAGGCAAACCAGGACATTTATTAGCCTCCTTAGAGGCAATTCTACCTGCAATTAAAACTTTCTCAGTTACACGTCCTGAAGCAAGTAGAAATTATTTCCATATGCAGAAGTATTCAGTTCATGAAAAAGGTTCGGCTGAGCTCAGCTTCACAAATATCACTTGTTCTGCAGCTGAGTACCCAGCAAGTCCTTGTTTATGAGTTTACACTGGAGCAGATCCTATACGATTTGCAGCAATGGAGTAGTGAGTGACTTCACATTCACCACCTAAATATAAAATAACTACTTCTGAAGTATTTATATATAAGGGTAGGATAGCCAGTTTCTTAATAATTAACCTCTTTCAGACTTTGCGAAGTGTTACAACAGGGAGGTTTAGGCTAAAATTAATATAATCTAAATGGGATTTCATGTTCTGATGTGATGAAATGAAATTACTCTATCTCTAGCTAAGTCAAGCAAAAGATTTAATAGTTGGCTTAGTTGGGTACCAGCTTTCTTTTAATGACCAGACTAAATTTAAACACACCCATGCACATTCTTTTTTCTTTCAGTGTTGTTCTTTATCTGAAAAATCTCCTTTTCCCACTGAAATAAATTTAGCACCCTAAGCAGCGATATCACGCTTCCCCCTGCCTTTGTTGTGTTAAAGTCACTTCTGGTAAGAATTACCAGAATCACAAGACTTACAGAAACAATATATGCATTCTTCTTCTAATCACCCACATCACCCTCTTCTCTACCTCCGCCTATTTGAATGGATCTTTCGCATACAAAGATTACTTAAATGTTATGCTGCATTTCATAGGAGATCCACTGATGACTTTGTTGTTTCTGCCAGTGGTATCACTCCTTACATACCCTAAGGTAGCACTTGCTTTGCTTCTGTTAGAGGTATGTCACACTGGCACGTCAACAGCAGGCTGTAGTTCAAGATAGTAGGTGTTACACCCGAACTTTACCCCTCTACTATGTCCAACTGATGAGCTCACAACCTGTGTCAGAAGCTTCTATCAGATGTCACTGTTGTGCTGCTGATCTCAGCATCATTCTTTTCTGATGTTGTACATGTATTCCTCTGTATTGACAGTGCTTCTGAAATAGCAGGAAATACTGAATTTTCCACTGAAAGGCATACATGAAAGTCCTTATGCTAACCTAAAAATTGAGAGGTTTAGAGGAGATGTGTGGTCTGCATTTTTTCATTTAATCTGTTGTGGTACCCGTTCACAGAAATGGTTTTGTTTGTTAGATTTTTTTTCCTGTTTACTTTGCAGGGAGAGCTGTAAAAATTGGGATTTTTAAGAGGAATGCAGTTATATATACATCTGCTGATCTCTTACTTGGCTGAGAAGGAAAGATGGCAGTATTCTAAAATACTTTCTAAAGCAATAGACAGTAGTTTCCACTCGATCATTACAAGTGTCATATCTCAACATGAGGAAATGCTCAATTAGTCAATGCATGAGAGTTTTTTGTGTTGATTTCACTAGAGTCAAGACATCACCTAAGTATTTTTGAAGGAAATAAAGCAAGCTAGGTGTCCAACACTACTCATTTTCCTTGAAAATTAAGTCCTACATTAAAAAACAACAACAACAACTAGGAGATACATAAATGTGTTGCTACAGATCCTGGAGTGTCCTATAGAAGGCATCAGTATATAATTCCATTATGAGAGCTGCTACACTGCACTAATGGTAGACAGCAGCTTACAGGGATAGCTATAGAAATGGTCATGTTAATAGGAGTTAATCATGTTGAGATCAGTTAATTTTTAAAGGCTAAGTGTTAACAACTTTGGTACCTAAAGGAACTGTCTCAGAAGCCTCGCCTTTCTTCCTTTCTTTCCCAGATGACACTGAGACATGAGGATGGAGATGGGAGTGCTGACCCCCCTCCCAGTGGGCGCAAGGACCGGAGAAGGGCCAGTCTCGATGCTAGTGAGAGGAGGGGGCTGGAGCGCCGGCGGAGCCGCAGGCACTCGGTACAGAACAGCAAAAGCACTTTGTCAGCCCCTGCCAGTCCATGTGGTCAGTCAAACTCAAGCTTCATTCGTGTTGAAGATCTCAGTGAGAGGTAAGTGCAGGAGATGGGGAATGTGTCTTTCTTTTCCCCTGTTTCTTTCCATTATGTTCCTTGCACCTTATTAATCTGCCAAACTTCTGTTTTCTTTTTTTCCTCTTTCCATTTAATTAAAAAAGAAAAATAAAGCATATTTAAAGTTAAAAAAAAACACCACCAACAAAAAGAAATGGATTTGTAGGTGACTTGGTTTATCAGCACAGATAAGATCTTTGGCACCATCTACCCTAAGTAAACGAACCCAAACCACATGAGGTAGAGCATTCGATAGGGGAATTAACCAAGGTCAATTTCATCCATTGACAGATTTTATATTCAATATAATGACATTATAGAAGATTTTAACGATGGCTTAGTCACATTAGTGCAGTCTTACTTGTCCTGTGTATCCAACAGGTCACTCTTTTATTTTTCCCCTTTGCTATCAGCATTCCAGCATATTTTCCTTTGAGACTACACTATAGTAGTGAGTGTATCTAATGCTTCATAATTAGTGAGTGTCAGTAATGACTAGTTGAGCAGCAGTCTGTAACATTAGAGTCAGTCAAAGCTAGTGTCATTGCCAGTCCCATCATGGTTGGCTAGGGCTACGCCTGCTCAGGAAGAAAAGGGAGCTGCAGATCCTCAGCATGTCTGCCTACCTCACAAGAGAGCTGGAATTAATTTTGCCTAAGTCAGACGTCTGATCAACTTGCTTCCCTTTGATGTCAGTGCAGTGCAGCAAGCACTGCTAGGCCTTTGGTTATCTAATGTATTCTACATGCCTGAAAGTTCAACCAAGATGAATCATGCTCTGAAATTGGCTGTTTCTCTCTGTTGACCATAAAGGGAATCTGGCTGACTAGCTCAGGTGAAGATGCATAAGCTGCAAATAGCTAAAGCTGGACTTACCTGTCATCCCATGGCTCAAAGTGCAATTTGCAAAACTGAAGCATGCTCCATGAAGAGCATATCTTGTGTTGATTATAACATTTGGGAAGTTCTTTGGGGGTTTCTGTTGGTTAGTGCTGAATGTGAACTTAGAGTCTTTAAATCCTGTTACATGTAAAGCAGCAAAGCAAACTGAGTTGAATAAAGCTTAATGGCTTCAGGCAATATGAAAGCCTGCAGATACGTTTTAAACAGTAATTGTGTGCTATATACCACATAATGGATTTGTTTTCTTTTTTTTCTTTTTTTTACCATCTCTTCTTCTTGCATTTGGCAACACATTCATGCTTCTTTTCCCTCCCCCTCTATTGCTGGGCCTTTAGTGAGCTGGAGGCTGAGAGCCCCATGATCTTACAGGCTGATGACAAGGATGACAGTGCATTTGAGGCTGAGTTTAAAGAATCTTCAGTGTGAGTACAGCCGGGGGTTTCAGCTGCTCTGCATGGAAAGTGTCATGCATGATCCTGAGCCCTGCTTCGTGACTTACCAATATGATTGAGAATTTGTACCCATGAATGTGCAGCAGATAGCCTTGATGTATTAAGTGGATGAATTTACATCAGAAATAAGGCAATGCTTCAACTCTACTCTTACTGTAGTTAAACAAATAAAAGTCATGCAGGATAACAACTGTTATCAATATGTTTTCTCAGTGTTCATGTTTGCTTACTAGCTTCATTTTGCAGTCTTCAGTGTTTCCTAATGAATTTGTGTTTGAGCTAATTTTAGTATTGGTGCAGTAGAAACATGGCAGACTAGTTTCATAAGTTCTTTGAAATATTTTTTACTAACATAGCGTAATTTCAATAATTATCTTCGTTTTCTGAAAAAAATTACCCAGTTCTGCTCTGCATCCTCCTTGAAGCTGACAAAACTTAAAGCATAATTTAAGTTTTTATCCAAGAAAGAAATCATCATTTAAACAGTCAAATTTAAATTCATGTTGCAGTCCTTGTAGTCTTCTCTAGGAAAATAATTAGATTCTCTTGAAATCAATTTGGAGTTTCAAAGTTGCTCACTTGTCTCTTTAAGGAAAGAGGCATACAGTTATGAATTTATGTAACACTGATCTTCATTTTGCATATTAGTTACATAAAAATCCTTCCCCCCCTGCCCCATTTTCCAGCCCTCTTACCAGGTAAAGGTAGGGAGTATTATTTGTTAGCAAATCACATTTGTTCCCATTGGGCATTAAAGACCATGGAATATGTTTCAGTACCTAAAGATGGAAGTTCTATGCCCAGGGAAAATTTCAAAGTTACTATAACAAGAAGCTAGTCAACTGTTAGCTCTTCTACATATCCTCCTGGGTGACTGGTGTTTCAAAAAAGGTGATTCTGTCTTTTACATTTTTGGTCTTATCATCCACCCAAATCTGTCGTTGTGGGAGAAAGAGGAAAACCAGCCTTCCTCTTTTATCATATCCCTGTGAGTGTCTCAGCTTTCAGGGAAGTAGTCCATATGAATGCAACCATATCTCTACACCTGATAGCTAAACTGGGACAAAAAAAAAAAGTAAATGCTTCATGGCTTCTTTTCATTAACACTTAAACAGAAAAATATTGAAGCTGGATGACTCGTACAAGGTTTTAACACATTTGTAAAGTTTGAATTGGCCTTAAGTGGAAAAGGTTTTTCTCTCTGCATTGTTCCTACTGGAATCAAGTTTTCAAATTTGAGTAAGTGATCTCCGATGCACGTATTTATTTGCTTAAGTTATTTTAATGGAGCATCGTAAATTTAGGCCTTGCTGCAATTTTTAATTAAATTTTAAAATCATAAGTTAAATACAATGCAGGCATCATCTGTTTTTGTCGAAAGAAATGCTTATTGTCTCCCTTCTGCCTCCATCATTAATGTAGAGAAGAATCTGTACAAATGGATAAAAGTTACTTGTAACCTCTCTAAGCTGAAAGCAATTTTTATTCAAGAAAGACCTGTCTTCTGCTGATTATCTTCTTTTGGTTCATAATCCTAATCCCTCTCAAGGAAGGAAAAAAGTTCACAATAAGTTTTTGCAGTGCTATGTTTTCTTAAAACAGTCTGCAAAATGGGTTTCCGTCTCTATTCCTTCACTACATTTCCTCTACCAATGGGAAACATAACAATAATAATGATAAAATCGTGTTGCTTCTTCTGGGATCTAAACTTTGTGTGTGGTTGCAGATGTCTAAGTCTTGTTTTACAGTGGATTAGCACCATCAAGTTCAGTGGCATTGCTTCTGATGGACATGGTTAGAGATTAAAGTCACCCACTTACACTGTACTGAATTTTGTTTTGGGCAATATTCTTGGTTATTTTTGGACAACACTACCAAAATCAGTAGAAGGTTGAAGTTCTTCCTCAGCATTCTCCTTCCCACAGTATTCATGTTTCTTTTCTTTCTAACTCCGTCAGCTGGTTTGGCAGTTAACTTTGCTTTTGTTTACCACATCAAACAGGTTGTCCACAGTCATCTGCTTTGTGTCAACCGATAAGTCTTCCAAAAAGAGAAAAAATCCATGGTGCCGGTAAAACAAAAAAAGACAATATTGGCCAAATTCTGTTCTGCCTCACAATGCTCTATATCTAGAAAAGCTGTCTGAAGTCAATCGAGTTGCTCTGATTTATGCCAGGCTAATTGAGAGCAGACTTTGGGTTTTGAACTGGGAAAATTTGACTGTAAATACTAAGGGCAACCAAAAGGAAAACTTGCAGGCCTTTTTCATCCATTTGGCAACCTTCTTCCAAACTAAATGTATTGCTTTTTTGCTTGTGGTTCAAAACAAATAAAGACCCAAATCTGCTTTGTGTTAAAATAGTTTTAATGGAGAGTGAAACCCAAGCTAATGTGCCTGAAGTCGATACTAAGAAAGGCTAAAGGTTGGTTTAAGGATATATAGCTGCTGCAGTGTACTTGAAATGCCAGTCCTGACCACCAGCAGGTTTGCTTTGTTCAAAACTTCTTCCTTTTGCCATGATGGCACACAGCACCTAAAAGCCTGGGGGAAGCTTCAGTTCTGTTAACATGACGTTTTAAATGCTTCCCTGAGGGCACCTCCTAAGGTTTTCTACCCTGGTCCAAATTGAATGCTCTGAATCTGTGGTCTAGCGTGCTGTTTCTTAAAAAGTTGACATTTAAATGAATTCTTCCATGTTTTGCTTTGTTTTTCTTTTTAAAGTAAAGCTAGCTTTTTCCCATCACACAGTGGATAGCCTTGGGGAAAATACAAAGAGTGGCATAGGATTTGCACATGCCTATCTCTCTCTCTGGGTGTCCCACCATCTCTGTCAGCCAGACCTAACAAACATATCAACAGAAGCTTCTATGAGATTTCCACTGGCACCTCTTACCAGTGTTTGAGTGAGTGGCTCTATCAAAGCTTTGTGGAATTAGCTACAATCAAAGACTGAGGTTTATACAGTTGTGAATATCTAAGATTAGGTATTTACCCCACTTTACTAGACTCTCTGTTTTCTTCTTCTTTTTCATAGCTTTGCTTTGTTTTATATCATTGAAAATCATGTCGTAAAACACTACGTGTGTTCATCTGGAGATAACCAGGCCTTGGTTAGGACTTTCATGTCAGTACCCGTGTGTTTGAAACCTAGGAAGCAGAAGAGCTGACAACCATCTTAAGAGCCCATCAGAGCAAAGCCTGCATCCTGGATCAGTGACAGAAACTTGTAAGCTGTGCTTTTGTTAGGGTCCTAGCTGGAAAGCTTTTAGGACTTTTTCTCTGAGCAAACAGTGATGCAGGGGATTCCAAAGTTCCCTGCAAATTTCAGGCTAGCTGGACACAGCATGCTGCCAGCTGGGCTCAGTGGCTTTCACAGCCTTCAAAGTCCTAGAAAAAAGGTGGAAAATTGTTGTCTAAATGAAGGAAAGCTGTGCTGAGAAGTCATAAGCATTTGTTTGTTAGAAAATACGTGTTTCTGATGCTTGAGGATTGCTGAGATGCAGGAAGAGATCGTGATACTATTTTGGTTTTACCAGAAAACAATGAACACAGCTGAGCCTCCGATGCAAAGCATTTTTTCTGCTTAACTTCAGATTCCTGTTGAGTTTCTAACCAACGGCACAGACCTTTGTTTGGCTATTATGTCCCATTAACTGATTATTCAAATTGCTTCATGCAGAGCCAGGCCTGCAGGGGGAGGTTTTCCAAAATACAACTGGGACTTCTTTTTTTTTTTTTACAGTGTTTTTCCATATTTTCAGACATCCTAAACCATAACTAGTCTTTGATTTTCTCTAGAGCAAAATTCTAGGTTTTGTTTTGATGTTTCAAGTTCAGGTGACTTTCCACTACACCATGTGAAATGTTTTGATTATGTAAATACTTATGGCTATAAATAAAAGTCCTGGTTACAGTGGTGGGTGAGGTTTATTTTATTTAGGATGAGTACATTCCTCATATCTTATAGTTGCTGTCTGTGACAAATAAAATGAGGGGCATGATGGGTGTGAAAGAGCAAAATGGGGCAACATATTCATACACGTATGAGCTGAGCTACCTAGGATTTGGGGCGGGGGGGGGGACTTTGTAATAGAATGATATATGATCAGTTATGGGGGAGATACTAATTTTTTTCACAATTTGGTATGGGCAAAAATGGAAATGGGATGTAAAAGCAGTGGTTTTGGAAAGAAGATTTATTAATCAAATTAAAAATATCAGTAAGGTTGCACCTGTTCATGGCACCAGACCTTTACTGGTCTTTGACAACAATAACGTACAAAATCTGATCTGCTGTTTTAGGTTTTGGTCAAGGAGGACACATTTATTTATCTTGTGCAGGTAGGCATTTGAAGCACGAAGTCAAGTAGATTTGAAAGGAGAGAGAATAGAAATGTGAAATTTATGATCTTAATTTCCATAAGAATATCTTGGAAGCTCCTGTAAGGAATGCAATAAAGAAAGAGACATGAGACAGGTTAAGAAAAATTTTATTTCAACGCCATACTGTAAACAGAAGACTCCACTGATGTATAGATAAGGATTGACCCACTAAATGCATGAGTAATAATTAAATGAAAAAAAAACCCAACAAACTAAAAGTTACAGCTTGATGAGTATCTCATGTACTGGTCCTATTAGTGTCTCAGGTTGATATTAGCACTTTTTATCTGAATCAAAATATCTCTGTAGAAATGTCAGGTTTTGTAGTAGGGGAACTGTTTGCTGCTTGTGGGTCTTGCAATAGGAAATGTTTTATACTTGGTATACATGCAGAGTCCAGGTGATAGCTCTGTACTTTGCTGTAAAGACTTTGCTGTAGATTTTCCGTGTTTGGATTTCAAGAGAAATGAAGGAAGCACTGAAACTTAAATGAGGTTATAGCTGCATGGCAAATGAAAGCACAGCATGACTTTGCCTATTTTTTTTTACTTTGTTTTCCACTATGTATTTAATTTTGGTGAACTACCTGAAGAAATGTAATGCTAAACCAGGATGTGAATATATTTCTCTGGAGGTCCATGGTTGTGGCTTATGCACTGGGCGATACATTCCTTAGAGTTCACAGTGTTTTCCCAGTATTTGTAAACATGATTTTCTGAGGCCAATAAAGAGTTTTTAATACATATGATGCGATGGGAGGAATAAAAGACAGCAGTTTGGCAGGGTGTCATTTCCAGATTCCTCCTTTTGAAGTAAAGGGCAATAACGGTAACCTTCAAATGTCAACCAATATGCAGTTCTAAGCACCAAAACCACCATTTCTTCTCTCTTTCTCTATGTGCCAGTATTTATTGCTCCTAAAGTCTCCCTGCCTCATGATTCTGTTTCTTTACTTCTGCTCATACAGATGTAAAAAAGCAGTGCTGTTCTGTGATCAGAGAGCTGGGACTCTTGAAGTCTTTGCACAACCTTGCCAGCATCTTAAGCAATGCTCTGCTGTCTTGCACTGCTTTGATGTGTCCGAATACACTAAGTACATCAATTAAAAAATGTGGAGGCACTACCTAGGTATTATTTAGGTGTTAAAATTTGCTATTGATCATATTTTAGGGGTAAGAAAATAACAGCAACCTAAAGGTAAAGAACAATGTATCGTGAGGGCGTAGAGAACATATCTACTTTACATTAAATGTAATTTCCTCAACTTTTTCTGAACAGTTTCCTTTATTTAGGACAGAAATAGTATTCCTTTTGACCTTTGTAATTATGCATCTTAGTTTTCTTTCCATGCAGAAAGCCAAATTTTGAGGCTTTGCAAGTAAGTGGGTATCCATATCATGTAATGATTTTTTGTCTTCATGTAATTATACCAACTGCAGTGGCCTACAACAGGTGGCAGTGAAATGGAAATGGGAGGGGAGCTTAATGGATGTTTTTTTTAATGGAGTAGGAAAGTATGTTGTCATATCTTTATACAGAGTAATAAATGAACAATTTAAATTATTGCCACTTTTGGCATTCACATAAAACACTAGTTGAATCTGTTCTGGCAGCTAGGATAGAAGAAGGGAAGAAGAAGCAGAAGTATACCAAATAATTTGTTTGTTTTACAAGGATTTAGGAATTTAGCTAGGAATTGTGCTGTCTAACCTGTGAAAGTGGAATTTCACTCACAAATTGAGGGCAATGGCAAGGCATTGCAAAAGAAAAAAAAATAACAACCACTGGGACTTGTGAAGTTCTCTCCTCAATGGAACATTTTTCATTTTCTATTTGTTCACCTGGGAGGGTTTCAGAGAATCACAGAATCACAGAATCAACCTGGTTGGAAAAGACCTCGAAGATCAAGTCCAACCGTAACCTAAATCCACCTACCATAACCTAAATCTACCCGTTCAAGGCTTAAATCATGTCCAAGTGCTTCCCAAGTGCTGTGCAAGAGTTAAAACAGGTCAGAGGTTTGAAGAGGGGAGAGGAACAACCTTGAAAGAAAAGTTTGAGAGATCAACTGTAGTATTTCTTTTAGAACAATATTGTGGAATGGTGATCTTACTTCACTGAATGTGGTCTGTAGTCCTAATCAGGAGCTGCTCCTCTGAAAGGCAGTGAAAGTTTAAATGAAAGTAATTTAAAGAAGCTAAACTGAAAAGCACTTGACTTAATCAAAAAGAGAGAGAAAAAATTCCTCATCAGCAATTAACAGCACATAGGGTGATTTTCAGAGAGTGTGGGAATAATGGTCAGTAGCTTTACAATTCCCTGGTCCTTTTTTCTCTGAGTCACCTTGTAACTCCAAGGTCCCTTTTCCAGTGATGTGCAGTGTTCACATTTCTTGGGAATTTTTATAAAATTCTGTGGGTGGTCACAAAAGGCTCAGAAGTACACTTAGGGCCTTTTCTAATAACCTGCAAAATTAAGAAGGAAATATTCAGTAAGACTTCAGTAAAAGTTAAATGAACCCTACAGAAATGGGAATCATATGCCAAAAGGGAGATATTTTAATGTGCTGTTATCTCATGAATTAACATCTATGTGCACTGGATGTGCAGACCAAAACGTTGCCTAATTATGGCAAGAGCATCCTTTTTCCTATTGTTCTCTTCAAATGTTCAAACATTTATGCTCAAATTCTTCCTGAATTAAAATGATTTAATGTATATCTTACACTTTAAAATTGTTCTCTGATACCAAACACAGCAGAATGTGTTTCTGTGTTTACGCTTATTTTCTGGCTTAGGGTTTTGGTTTTTTCCCTTCTACACAGCCTCTGATTTTTATTTTGGCTATATCTTTGGCTGGTTTGTTTGTTTGTTGGTTGTGGAAGTTGTTGTGGAGGATTTTTTTGGCAGGGGGGGCAGTAAGAAACCTGTGTTTCTAGGCTACAAGCTAGAACAAAGAAAGCCTGAGTTTCTTCAAGTTGCATTCATCAAAATTCTGGGAAGGGAAGAGTGTGCGGGGAGCCTGGAGGGGACAGCGACTAGATAACCTTATACACATTGTTCAGTTCTAGGAACCAATAAGATGCAGAGCATTTTTTGGTGCTTTGAGTTCCTGCAGAGTGAGAGCATCGTCAGAATGGTGCCTTAATTTTAAAATCCTCTAGCTGTGGCTATGTTAGGTATGTGGTAGGTGTGATGCCTACTGTCTTACGGACTTTGCCCCTGCCTTCAGCTAAACTTGTAGATGAGACCCTCGCTTATAATTTCCTTTCATCGATCTGTGTTTGTTAGTGTGTGTGTCTCTGCAACTTTGAGGAGCTATTTAATATCAACAGGACAAGTTTGAGTGGCACTCTCTTTTATTTCTTTTTTAAATTATTATTTATTTTAAGAAAGGGAAAGGTTAATTCTTTAGTTCTAAAGCCTTTCCCTAGATTTCGTTTTGATGCTTTTGTGGTTCTCTATCTATAAACTGCATTTTCATAGTATTTTTAAACATGCACATATTTTAAGGGGCTATAAATACTTTCGTGTCAAGCTTTAGTTGAAACAATGGAGCAATCACTGTGCCCTAGCAGATGCATGTTAGTTTCCATGACTGATCATATATTTCAGAAAGATTTGTGGGGTTTTTGATTTTTGTTTGTTTGTTTGGTGAGAGTGTTAGCCTGTAGCAGTAAACCCTTTTAAAGATGAAAATAAACACAGTGATTGTTTTGAAATTTGTTTTCACTGCTATAAAGCTTTTGTTTAAATACTTCTAATCTGGTACTGTTATCATGGAACTGATGTAACCTGGCAATAGCCTTAAGGTTAGCTGAATATATCTGATCCTTCCACATTAGTTGAAACCCTTCCTCCCTGCATCAGGATAAATATTTACCATTTGCTGAACAGGATAGGTTCCTCTGCTTTATTGATAAGCACCGCTGGCTTCTGCAGCCTAGTTTAATTGAAAACCTCCCTATTAATCATTGTTCTTAATTACTGTTGCATTGACACCAAATTGTCATGTGTATGTGGGATGGAAAGTGAGCTTTTCCACATCATCCCTTCTCAGTTGCTCACAGAAATGAAGATGTAACCCTAAAGGGTCCAGATGAGTCCACGAATCTGCTGTTCTGTTTGAGCATCCTTCTGTCTGACATTCTTATCTTTACAAGTTGGTGTTTTCCTGTTTTAACAAAATCGGGTGGGAATTTTCCTTTTCTACCTGTTGGCAAAGATTTTGCTAGCAGGTACTACATGTTTTCATGGACAGAATATCTGTTCTATAACAGTACTGAGAGGCAACTGCCACTATTGCTTTGGCTGAAAGAAGACCACACTTGATTTCTGCCCGTGAGCTTACCCATCTCTTCTGGTCTGAATCTGATCCACTTTCTCTAGCTAGTCCAGGGGGTCTGAAACTGTGTGTTCAGTTTCTGAAAGAGGACTGACGCACACAGAGCCACCTTCTTCCTTCCTCTGGCTTTTCCAGCCAGTTACCATGTACCCGCTTTCCTCCTAGAGGTTATATTAGCAGGGGAAGAGAACTTTCCAATCAAAACTTATACTAAGGTTTTGATCTGGAAGTCAAGATCTGAGGAAAGAGTCCATGGCCTGGCAGGAGAATCATCTGACTGGTATCTTTAAAATTAATCCACTAATTAAGGTATGATGATGGGCACACAGAGCAACTTCACTGTTCCTAGATGGCTGGAGGGGATTGAAGACAACAGTTAACTTCCAGCCTCTGTCATAAGAAAAGTTGAACCAGGTGATAACAGAGGTCCTCTTTCTGGGTCAGGAATAAATGAACTAATTCTCATTATTTTGTCCAACTCAGACCTCAGCATTGCTGTCTGCTGTTAGCAGCTTCGGGAATGCCAGTCCACCAAGCCAGTCACACTAACAGACATGTAACAGCCCACCCAGTTACTTCAGTTTTATTTTTTATTATTCACAGTTCAGATCTATGTGCAATAATCAAGAAGAGATTGACTTCCAACAAAATATTCAGCTTGGAAACAGTACCCATCAGGGATGTGTTAATGTCTGATTATAAACTGTAAAAACAAGTGTGCCACACAGGGTTGCCGTACATGCATATTTCTTTTGAAATATGATATTCTCAAATAATATACAAATTCATGGGCTGTTAGTCTTGATCTATTCCTTTAGAGTACTGCAAGTCATAACATCTGAGAAGCAGGGTCTTGACTTTTTGCTTCCTAAGATGAACTTGCAGATAAACACCGCAGCAGACAGAAGTATTTCCTTTGTGTGACATTATTAATAGTTCACGACCCATCATGAAGGAGGACAGGGGCTAAACATTCCCTTCAGCTCTGTGTAGGTTGTATCACCTCCAAAGTTCTATTTCTCGTTGTAGACAGGATAGTGTCTCTATCTATAGGCAGAAACCAAAACCTTACTGGTCCCAAACTCGTCTTTATATGATAATGGTTTTCAGTCCAGTAATTGACTTAAAGATGAAATTAATTCCTTGTTTTGTAACTTAGCCTTCAGCACATGGATGTATTGCACAGCTTATCTGAAAGAAGCATGTTTGTAAAAAGCTAAAGTTCTTTAAGCATAGCTGTTTTACCTATGTTCTGAAGAGCTATTTCTATTTTAATCGTGCTTTTAAGTAAATGCTAGTGCTTATGGAAAAATAAGTCATTGATGTCTGTGGAAATGGAGATATCACAGTTCCGTTTCCTGGTTTGTTTTTCAAATGTTAACCTGAGCTTATATGGATATTTTTGTTGTAATTCTAAAAGCTGCTTGCTTTTCAGGAAGTTTTTGCAGACAACTAGTCCTTCCAGGGTAAGGTGCAGTAAATTTTTTGTGAGGGACTGGTCATATATTCTAATTTTATGAAGGCTGTTATATATAGGTTTAATTTAGGGTGTTTTCATATTTATAATTAAGCTAGTTGTATGGGAATCAGATTTTCCCAGTAATGGATTAGGCTGATGCAAAGCAGTAAGAAACTGAGATGACTCTATTTTATTTGATTTCTGCTCACCTGTAGTATTTATTGTATGATTCACTTGACAGTTATACTCTTTCTACACAGAAGTTTAGCATTTTCAAAAATGGGTGCCTAAAATTAGGATAGTAAGCCCTTCATTCCAAACTTTGTCTGGCTCTAAGGAAATAGGCTGTAGAGTAAAAGTAGTTTCAGGCCTCTAGGCACCAATTAAATTATCCTAGTCTGATAAATACTGATTACAAAAACTCTCATCGGTGAGGAAAGGAACACCTTTCACTTCTGGTAAATAAAAGAGTTGGTATCAGGACTTAAATGGTAGGCTCAGGATTATAAACGCAAGATGTAAAGACAGGATCACAAGGTCTCAAGGAAAATATGCAGGAGATGTTACTCGCCTGGCAAATGTTTGTTTAGGGGCCTGATGATTCTATGTTATGAGGTGTTCCTTAACCATGAGCTAACCCTCTCCATTATGGATGCTTTTTTCTTCTCATCTCCTTTTTCTATTCAGTGCAAATATAACTCCAGTGTTTTGCATTTCAACCCATATGGTGTAAACTACTGTCCCTACTACCATGCACTGATGTGAATGAAAAAACTCTCCAAGAACTTTGTCAAATTTATGAGATCCACCCTAGCCAGTGAGTATTTCAGTTACAATTTTAAGCATTTCAAGACCAGTTGAGGAGAGCAAGATATTTGACATCTAGAAATCTGGTGGGAGCTTAAAACATAGCAATAACAAGGCCACTCTTGTTCGTATTAGCAGTAAGCTGTGCTATCAGCTTTATGGGATGCATTGTGCTCTTATCAGAGAACATTGATCTCAAAGAGCTTCATATTTCCCAAATATGATTTGATGTAGGACTGGCAGATGCAGACATTTGCCCTTCACCAGGGAAAACAGCAAAACTGGTATTGAGCAGTTCATTAGTAAGGAGAAGGGATGATATCAGTGCTCTCTAGTAAACTCTTTTTTTCTGTGGGTTTTTTCTTTTTCTCTATTTTTTTTTCAGTATACCAATATGTAGATGTGTGTGGAAGTTGAGAGGTATCTCTGTAGGACAAATGAAAGTTTGTGGCAAGGACAAGGAGGTGGAGATGTCACTGAGATGGCTATGCCACTATAATACCTTAGGAATCGTTTTAAGTGGCTAGCTTACAGATCGTTGCCAGAGTATTAGAAAAGTTCCAGGTGATGACATTTTCCTGATTATTCTGTAACCAACTCCATACAAATGCAACAAATTTTGGATTGACGTTTTGCATTGCACTCAATGAGTTCCTATCTCACATTGTAAATATTCATTATTCTTATGGTATGGAAACTAATTCTAAATGGGGAAAAAAAACCACAGAGCATCCCCTCAGAATCAGAAAAAAGAAAAACAGCTTTCAGGAAAATGCAAGAGATATGAGTGTCTTACAAATTTCATTACTGTTTGAATGTTTTACTTTTTCATGGAACATAACCTAATAGTATTTGTCATTAAATGAAGTGGAGAATGGATAAACTGCAAATACAAAAAGAAGTCCAAAGAAGAGATATTTTCTATATCTCCCACAAGTCTGTTGGTTTGGGAATGGAAACACATAAATAGGAAGGAGAGGAAGCAGACAATGTAACCTTTTTTGGTTTGTTTAATACAGTTTCATTTTTTAGTTATGTGATTTGTAGGTTATAGAGGCTTTATGTGTGACTTAGAGTTCTACTCTGCCAGAATTACTGCTGAACCAAAGCCTGCTTTGACTGTACTAATGACTCTACTGAAATAATTCATATACTGGCATCTGGTAACTTATATATAATCCAAATATTTAATTTGCTATTTGCAAATAGTCCTGAACTGATTCGGTGTCTCTGTTATTTGTAACTTAATGGTTCACTCTGTTCTGTTTTCCAGTTGAGCTATCAGCTGCTTAACAGGAATGTTTTCTTTGTGTAGTTTAGAAAGTGTGATGCCCAGTGCCAGCTGTCCCATGCCAGCACAGCATGTACTGTCCTTTGAGCCAAACAGACACAGCTTAATGGCTAACGAGTTGAACACTGGTATTGTCATGAGTGTCTTCCATTAGTGTCCCTGTAGGTTGGGCAGCAGCAAATGGAAAGCTAAGGTCAAGAAAAAAACTATGGCGTTTTTGGAGTCTTAAAAATGAACAGCAAAAACTGTGAATAGGGGAGAGGATAACATTTTTGGCAACAATGTGCCCTCGCAGCCAAGAGGGCCAATGCCATCCTGGGATGAATTAAGAAGAGTGTGGCCAGCAGGTCGAGGGAGGTTCTACTCCCCCTCTACTCTGCCCTGGTGAAGCCTCACCTGGAGCACTGTGTGCAGTTCTGGGCTCCCCAGTTCAAGAAGGACAAGGTACTACTGGAAAGAGTCTAGCACAGGGCCACTAAGAAGATTAAGAGACTGGAGCATCTACCATATGAAAGGCTGAGAGAGCTGGGTCTGTTTAGCTTAGAGAAACGGAGGCTGAGGAGGGATCTCATTAATGCTTATAAATGTCTAAAGGGTGGGGCCAGACTCTTCTCAGTGATGTCTGGTGACAGAACAAGGGGCAATGGGCACAAACTGGTAAACAGGAGGTTTAACGTAAACATAAGACAATACTTCTTTACTCTGAGGGTAGCAGAGCACTGGAACAAGCTGCCCAGGGAGGTTGTGGAGTCTCCATCCCTGGAGACATTCAAAACCTGCCTGGATGTGTTCCTGTGTAATATGCTCTTGAGGATCCTGCTCTAGCCGGAGGGTTGGACTAGATGATCTCCAGAGGTCCTTTCCAACCCTTACCATTCTGTGATTCCTTCAATTTTATATCAGTAGCTAGCCCTTGCACCAACACATTTTAAGCAGGAAGTTTTAGGCGGCTGTGTGTCTAACAAAGGGAGGCCATATTTCCAGATCAAATTCCCTCCCCAATGTGTTTTCCTTCCATTTCTAACTCCATTGCATTTCTTTTTCTGGGGACTCACATCATTTTCTCTTCCACCTTCTCTCTTTCCATCCCACTGCATGACTCTTTCCTTGGTCTGACCTCAGAGAGGAGGAAGATTATGAAGAGGAGGAAGAACAGCCAGTCACAGAGCCCAATACTGAGGATGAGGGGGAGGAAGAGACCAGTAGGCAGGTCAAAGCCAGGTACCGGGATTCAGCATCGTCCCTCCACCTTTTCCACAGGCTCTGGCATGATCTCACCAGCACAGTGTGCAGCACCAACTGCCTTTTCACTTACATTCCTAGATCACCTCTTAAAGCCACCCCCAAGGATTTTTTTTTTTGCATTTAAAAGCTTTGTTGGGGTGGGTGTGTGTTAATGGAAACGTTTAATTATGTAGGCTCAATGCACTAAGAACTGTCTGCCCTCACTGCCTTTGTACAAAATTACTAACTCACAAATCTTTAAAGATCTGGCAGAAAACATAACTTCTGAGGATCACTTAGGTTTATCTTTTTAGTTAAAGCAATGAGTGAGATGTTAAAGTGCTTCACTGAGGATGTTGATTTTTGTCTCAGTTTTTCGTCCCTGTTTTCATGATACAACGTTATTAGAAGTATCTGTCACTATGAAGATCGACATTTTTTGCATGCTGCCTATGATTTCCATGAATTTTGTTCATGTTTTAGTAGGAAAGAACTACTTAGAGGCAAAGTTGATAGATATATCTAATTGTATAGATACCTGCCCATCTGTGTTTATATGGATATGAACAAACCACCTAACAAAACAATATTCTCATGTAAAATTTTCCACTTATTACTGAGGTATATATGGACTTGGCATCTGGCAACTTTATCTGAGTAAATTAGAAGAAAGAAAATATGTTCTTTCTTCCAGACAGCCATTTGATTTAGGTTAAATTGTTTGGCTTTGCAACTCAGCAAATGAGATTGGAATTTTTTTTTAAATAAACCACATTCATGCAGACACTATACAGCATGGAAGGAAGAAAGGAAACTGTTTAATATGTGAATTCCAAAGAAAATACTGTACTGTTGTTATTAATATCTTCCAGTCTGCAAATCTTGCCAATGGCTGCCTGAAATTTCAAAATTAAGTGATAATTTCCTCAAATCTAATTCTTAAAAGTCAAAAGCTAAGACACAAGTTATTGGTCAATCACATGAATATCCTAAAATGAGGAAGAGTGATGTGCAGGGCGTGATATGCTCTTAGTCATCGGTCTTTTAAAATAAAAGTCACTTTGAAATAACTGGGTTATATTCACATGACTTTTCTAAATACCTCTTTTCACTGTCACTGTAAGCATAACAGGTGATCTGTACCCTGGCCACTCATGTTAGATGCTGTTAAGATGCTGTAGGACTAGCCTGGCTTCGGTGACTCCTGCACAGCTAGTGCAATAGCTGAAGGTTTCCAGATTGCCTGCTGTGCTTCTCTTGTGAGAACAACTACCTAGCATATATCTGATAATTAACTTCATAATATCCTAAAATAAAACATGTATTAAGTTCTTGTTGCATACTCTGTGCCAAACCCACACTCCTCAGATAAGGGCCGTGCCTTACATGCCTGTAGGTGGATTGCAGAGGTGGTCTCTGGAGAATGAAATCAGCCACCTGCCGAGTGATCCAGCTGCACACAGTGTTTATGCGGAAGGTACTAGTGAAAACAGATAACCCCAGAGTGCAGATCTCATGGCTTTTCACCTGCCTGGCTGCTTCTGTCACTCTCCAACACCTACCTTCTCTACAGTAAAGCAGATGTGTTTTCTGTTGCACTTGATGCAACTCTGCAAGTCTCTATATAACACCAGCACAGGATGCTGACACTCAGAGAAATCAGTGCCGTCATACCTAGACAAATGATCTGATAAGGCATGCCTTTGAAATCATTCTAAACCTTATTTTGACAGAACAGCTCTGACTATTTTTTATTTTCATGGTTGGTGGATGAGTGTTTTTAGGAAAAAAAAAATCAAATCACCGGGAAGGACATTAATATAGTATCTGGTCTTCAAGAGGCAGTCATGCAGTTGTATCTTGAAACGTCTATACTCTGTGGACCATATCATCCAGCACGCTGAGTCTGCTTTGTGCTGCTCTGACAGTGCTTGCAACCTAACTTGATATACTTGAAAATTTTTTAGAAAATGGCAGTGAAAAGTTTCATGAAAATTAGTTCTGAAGCCTTTGGGTTAAATCCCTTGCTTTCCTTTAAGCTGAGTCACTTCCATTCTGCAGTATTTCCAACCCCAAGAAGAATCCCACTGGGATACAAAGATGTGAGTTCTCTTACTTTATTTTAAAAGAGATTATTATTGTCTAAATTTGGGAAGTTTGTTTGTCTGAATCTCCTTTATTTTTTTCCTCCAAGCAGTACTATCTATTGATCTCTCTTTTTCCCATTTTTCTCTCCTTCCCTTCCCTTTCTCATAACATTTTCCTCCTGCAGCGGGGTCCCAGGGGCATGGGAGGCTGTGAATGAAAACCTTTCACGGTGTTCTGATTCGTCAGCTGTCTCCAGTGCCATTTCTCCAGCTGAGAGGCGCCTCTCCTGCTCTAGAGCAAAGACCTCTTCTAGCACCTCCTCTTCTATGCCTGACTCATCTGTCTCTCGTCATAATTCTGTCCTCTCATCACCATCTTCACCTGCAGCAGCATTGCTGAGTCCTTCCCAAAATTCATCAGCTTCCATTACTCCAAAGGCATCTCCAACGGTGGAGAAATTACCTTATGTACCACATACTCCTTTTCACCTCTTCTCGTATGACTTTGAAGAGTCTCCAGCATCTGTGAAAGAAAAGGAAGCAGAGGTGGTGAGGGAAAACAGGTAGATTTTTTACAGCTGACATAAATGTTTGGATAAATTAATAACACCTTTCAGGAGTTTTATAGTGGTAATAATGCACTCTTTGAGTTGTATTATTTCCAGAACATCCTGTATTAGTTTTAGTCCTGTAAGCCTGTATTTTTATTTGATTGATATTCTCACCTTGCCTTTTTTGCCTTCATTTCATCTTACTCCTCTTCAAGGTCTATAGTTAATAAGTATCCTGGCCTCCTCTATACAGCAGTAGATAAATAACCTGTGATTTGGGAGATCACAGAAAGAAGCACCATTTTGCTTTCATTTACAATAATGTAATTTGAAGACGTGATTTCATGAAAATTAGGGGAGCTCTTCTGCTTTAAAACCAAGAGCTATCAGATCAGCACTTGAAATTCAGGGGTGCAATCCTGGCTTCAAAGACTGAACAGCCAAATCCTGAATTTTCTGTTAGGTTACAGTACATCTCCCTGTCATGTGCAATTTCAAATTGTATTTGTAATATCAGAAGTAGATTAAACCCTATAAAAACAATATAGCACTCAGAATAGAATTTTTCCTTCACAGTGTGGTCAATTCTGTTGTTCCTCATGCGTTTCTCTTAGTTTTTAATTTTAGTTTTTAATTCCTCATCCCACTCATTAAAAAAAAAAAAAAAAGAAATTGATTTGTCTCAATCTGTTCAAAGTAAAAAAGATTGACAATAGGTAGCACTAAAAACAATGCTAGAGAATTACCTTGAAAAGAAGTTGAGGATTTTTCGCTGTCTCTCCCAATGGTTAGTGTTCTTCAAATTAGGAGCTGAAATGTGCATGTATATGGTGAGTGTATTTAATTTCTTCCTTTCTCCAGCAGTCCTTCCGAATTTCTACATGTGAACAAATATTTTGATGCCTTTGATCCTTTTAACTTTAGGTCTTTCTCTTCTAATAGGTGGGTGGTTTTTGTTGCTTTTTCATTTCAGTGAAAAGCCTGTAAATCCAAGTAGCTGTTGAGAAGGGATTCAGTTGATGTCATTCTTACCTGCAGCTCGAACACTGGCATTCTGCTAAATTTACATTTTCCTGCATAGGTGCAATTTTCCATTAGGCCTCTCACACTCATTTATTGCTTCCTCATTGCTGACGCTGTTAAGAGTTATACTTTTTAGGGAGTAGATTCCTAAATACCTACTGCTTCTGCCCAGAATTTGGGCAGTAACATTTTCATAAAAGTGGTATGTGTCTGAGGTTGCTTCAGAGTGAAGGCTTCTGGGAAAACGCCATTGCATCTGCATTGCTATGAGACAAGAGGGCAGAATGGGTTGTGTACAGGATACAGACTTACCCTGGTGTGCTGGTTTTGCCTTGCTACTCCTCCAGCATTTCTGTCTGCTCTAAATTTCGTATATAGGCGTGGCATGTCCAGGCCAGTCCCTCTGAATTTGATTTTGTTAGTACTCAAATGTCTAAGTCCATAGAAAGTGTGTAATCTCCATTTTAATGAGAGTTATTTTTCGACAAATTGAAATTCCTTGGTCTGAAAAAGGGTTTTGAGCTGTATCAGCTTTTTCATGGAGCAGAGAAGAAAAGTAAATGTAATGGTTGATAAGAGGGTCTCCTTTCAGTTGACTGAAATGGAAACAGAGGTTTCTCTTAGTGTCATGAAGATACCAAATGAGTTCTGAGTTGTTCTCAGGACCATGGTGTTTTCTCATCACGTACTCAGTGCAGGCCCAGGCAGAACATTTTTCTGAGCCGATCCTGCCAGAGAGAGGACCCATGTCAGGTCTGTGCTACTGGGGAAGCCCTACACAGTGCTCCATGGGGCCACCATCTCTAGTTTCTAATTAGTTTTCTTCTGGGGCAGGAATACCAGGAAGGCAATTATCTCCCATTCTGCAAAATTCCTTTCATAGCTCAGAAACGTGCATGTTAGCATTTTTTCCCCACAATTATTCCCTTATTCCTGGGCCGTCAGCATGGTGTCTCAAAAATAGATGGTGGTGATGGGGTGTTTTCTGAAACATAAACCTGAAATTGTTGCCAAAGGGGGCATGTTCTCTAAAGCATGATCCCTTCCATTATAAAAACCCCTAACTGAAATGTATTCTGATTTTAACATGGGCCTTGGCAGGCAGCAATGCTATTGTACCCTAAGGAATGAAGCTTGAAACTCTGAATGAAATTTTGCATGACTAGATGAGTGTGCTAAATGGAGCTGAAGGAAACAAACCAGCCTTATTAAATAAAATTGCTGAGTGAAATTACTGAGTGCTGATGTGCGTGGGAGAAGAAGCAGCAGAGAAAAAAAATGGTGAATGAGGATATATCTTATGAATTATAATACGGAAAATTGTGTTGCCCTTTTTTCTGAAGTAAATTTTGTAATTTGAGTGAGTTGGCCTTGTGGAGTACTCACCTACAGAGCATCATATGCTTTCCACATGGGAAAATGGGATGATCTGTGAACAGAAATGTTAGCATTTTCCCAAATCAGGAATTTCTCCTTGACATGCTGCGTAAGTACGATGGTTAAAAGGAACAGCAAAGCAACACAACTGCCTTTTCTATTCAGTACAGGAGCCAGGATCAAAACTTTGATACAAAGGACTCTGGGGAAGTGGCTGTTCCAGGAGTCCTGGAAACAATTTCTCTTTGATCAGCAAGCTCACATTGAAGTCAAGCAGCTTTGGGTTGTTTTTTTTAATGGAGGGAATGACTGGTAGAAATTCCTAAAGCCATGCTTCTGGAGACATGACTTTTTAACCACGGTGATTATTTTTTACGGACATTGTAAGAAATGTCACATAAGCTGTGACTTGTTGGGGGAGAGGGAAAAAAAAAACCACACCTGCTTTAATTGAAAAGAATGTGGATGCTTTTCATTTATAACATAAAATTTTGCAAGTAATAGATGTCTATATTCAGATCATGTCTTGAGAATGCTGCAATTTTCCTTAATTTCACTAGATGCAAATACTGCTGACATGGACTGGTTTGGTCCCTTTTCTAATGGTTGGGTATCAACTCCATAAACAGCTAATAAATTTATGTTGTTTTAGAGTTGTCACTGGGGAGGACCATTCTAATCTCTCCTTATTTTCCACACTGATAGCTCACTATATGAATAAAATATGTCCATGACATGGTTCATACTAAAATGAGACGACAGGTTGCGTACTTTGAAGCTGAGATTAGAGCAATACTTTCAGCAAGTGGATGTTTGAGAAGTATCGGGGTATGGAATCACTGCTACCCCCTAAACCAGAGGATTTGCTGTTGCATGACTGCTGACGGATTCTTTCTGTCTCTCCCTTTCTCCTACTTCCCTTACCATTGCTTCAGATACAATAGCTACAGCAGCAGCTCTTACTCTTCTCAGCGACCTTACTCTGGTGTGAGTGCCCCAACAACACCCACGTCTTGGTATGGGACAACTCTCTCGCCGCCTCAGGAGACCAAATCTGACAGGTTTGTAAATTAATCAGTGTTTTGACAAGAGTTCCTTTATAGACAGGATGAAGGACATAAGTGTAAGCTGTTCTGAATTGGTACTGGAAATATCTTGTAGTCAGATCTTTTCAAAAGTTGGACAGAGAATTTACAAAAAATCTAGACATGTAGATTTCCCACTCATTCTCAAACCTTTCTCTGACTTGGTGTTAAGGGCTGGATGCATTTCCACCCCACTTCTACTTTAATTAATAAAACAGAGTTTCTTCATGCATAGGTGGGTTTAAGTATTAAAAGGTGAATTAAAGCACATCTTATTTCTTTCCGTTTTTTAAAGTAAATTCAAACAGATCTATTTTCACTTCTACCATCTTAAATCAACTATTAAATCTTGGAAATGTGCTTAGCTCAGAATTTTCATGGCAATATTTTTGTCCTTCCTTGAAAATACATGATGTATCCCATTGTATTTCATCAAGGGCAAAATTTATTGCTGTAGGTAAAGCAAACTCATACTAACCTGTCAGTTATCAGCTCAATTTAAAAAAAACCACAACAAACAGTTAAAAAAAACAAACAAAAAACCCATCAGCAGCAACAACAAAAAAAAGCAGTATTTTGAACACTCAGAATGCTCTTTAGAATTATGCAAGGTACTAGGGGGAGAAAAAAGATAAGAAAATGTTATGGATGCATGAAAGAAATTTCCTCTTAAAAAGAAATATGGACCACCAGAAATTACCTGAATGTTACAACCTGAAAGTAAATAACAGCTTCAAAGGATGCCATGCTGAGTTTAAAAGTGAGGAAAAGTAGAAGTTTATAATTAGTTTAATATAATAATTTAATTTCTAATTAGGCCAGATGGGTGTTGGATTGCTTGTTGCCAGATTGGCCTCTAATTCATAGAAATTCCATCTCCCACCCTTTTTTTGGACTGAAGTCTGTATTCCAATTTTTTGGAATTTATTTATTATAATTCCAATTAATTTTTATTACTGATTTTTTTTTAATACTTCTGTATGAGTATCGAAATGCATTTATATGTGTTTGTGTGTATATGGATATGTGTTTGAACCTACCTAATGCCTCGCATCCTTTCCAGTCTACTACTCAGAATGGTTCAAGTCAGGTTCTTCCAGAGGACAAGGGGTAACGGATCAAAACTGGAAAAGGAGAGATTTAGGTTAGACGTTAGGAGGAAATTCTTTAGTGTGAGAGTGGTGAGACAGTGGAACAGGTTGCCCAGGGACATTGTGGAAGCCCCATCCCTGGAAGTGTTCAAGACCAGTTTGGATGGGGCTCTGTGCAACCTGGTCTAATGAGAGGTGTCCCTGCCCATTCAGGGGGGTTGGAACTAGATGATCTTTAAGGTCGCTTCCAACTCAAACCATTCTATGATTCTATGATGATTCTATTCCTAGCCATGAGTAAGTAATTACATTAAGTTTATCTGTGGAGAAAGGCATTGTTTTTCATTTGCTCATCTTCCTAGAGTAACTTGCTTTGATTTGTCTTTCCTAATCTGGATTAAATTATTGTGACGTGAAACTATAATTAAAACTCAAACCCAGCATTTTCACCCCCATTTACCTTAGCAGAATATATGCGAGATAAGCAGGAATTAAAGGTATCCCGCTGTTTTTGAAATTTCAACTTTCTAAGCCCCTGATGTTGGAAGCTTCTGGTTGCTACTGCAGCAAAGAAATCCCGAAGTGGTGGAACACTGAGATGGCTAAAGATGGTTGAGCCTGTCCTGCAAGAGGTTGATGGTGCTGGCTGTGCTCCAGTGAAGGAAGCAAGCTTTCAGTGCAGCGTGCACATAAGTGCGTTGCTGGTTTGAAGCCAAAATGCCTTGGCCCCACAGGATGAAGCTGTAAAATTCGCAGATTCATGGAGAGGCAGGCCAGAGGGAAGCTCTATGATCATTTATTGTGACCTGTAATGGGTCTCACAGAAGCTAAATGAAAGCCCCTTGTACCTTCACATATTTTCAAGTGGCAGCACATGACTTCTGGAAAATATTTTAGTATTTATCATCACTGTTAGGAAAGTATTTCATGTTTTGGAGGCTGGTTTGTCTAGCAGCATCTTCCAGCCATTACACCTCATTCTGCTTTTCTCTGTGACACTGGGAAGTGCTCTGCTTTCAACTAAGAGATCTCTTACATGTTTTGTCTGAACACAGTGCATCTCTGTCCTTCCTTCAGGTCACGTTTACTGCTTTCCACCTCACATAATAAAAATCTCTGTCCTCTTGTTTAAATTTACAGCTTGCTGTTCATGGTAGTTGGATTCACCAGGATTTCTGCACTTCTAGTTGAGTTACAGCCTGATGCTTTTTGTATATTAGTCTCTGAGAAGCGTGAAAAATGTTTATGCAACAGCTGCATGTTGCCTGCAGAATATATGTAGTTATTTCTTGAAAGATAATTAAATTTACAGGTTCAGATGCCATTTTACATCAAGTCTTGTTCTTTTTGTGTGTGTTCTGCCATTGCAGATGTATAGTCTTTGCCTGAAAAGACATGGGCTGCAGAAATGCCCACATAGAGATCAATAGATAGAAATTTGTTCACTGGAGAGTAGGCTGCATAATGCATGGCTCAACGTTCGGTGTTAATTAGTAAGTGGAAGGTGTTGTAGAAGTTTTCATAGGCTTTTGTCAAGGGTGTTTGCCTTAGATTATGTAAACACTATTTCCTACCTCATGATGGTAAAAATTTTTAAGGATTCAAACAGAAGAAAAAAAAGTTAAAAGATGAGAGGGGGAGAGAAAGACACTTGATAAGAAGCAGATGCATATCTGTGGTTAGCTCCAAGGTGAGTTTTCTGCTTTCAGCTTATGGTTACAGTTATCCGAGGACTCCACAGAAAGATCCCTGTCTTTTATCATGCAAGGAAGAGCTTCAGATCAGTTCCTGGTGCTGTTTATCTGACCTTTGAGAATGAGGAGAAAGGAAGAGGCAGCATTTAGAGCAATGCCCCGCAAAATGATTCATGCTCTATTCACTTACCCTGACAGACCTTTCAAACCCTTGGCTGCATTGTGCTTGTGTGAACAAGAGCTACAACTTAGGTGGAAAGAAGCAGTGTGGTTGACATTTTGACGTTCATACTTTTAAAACTCTCCTTGGCTAAGATCAGTAGGGAATCTCAAGGACCCGCATAATTCAGTGCAAAAGTAGCTAGATTTTCTTTTTTGAAATCCACATAATGTATATTTCTGATTGTACAGCAGAAGAAAAGGCTTACTTGACTGTTTCTCAGTTTCTAAATTCAGCTGCAGGCTTTTGCCAACTTCTTGCAATGCTGCTGTTCCCTCTCATTTCTCTGGCTCCCCTGTGGAGAGCCATGTTTCTGAAGTGTATATTGCAGCCATGGGTGTCCTGCTGAAGGAGGGCAAATTGCAGGGAACTTTCTATTCAGCCCTTCTTGGGAGAGAAGACAGGGTATATTGGTTCTCTGCTGTCTCTCTTATTGTGAAAGTCGCTCCTAATGCAGAAGTATAACCCAGTCCTCCAGCTGCCAAAAACTGCTTTGCTCCATAAATATACTGCTCCCACTTTTCACGACTTAAATCACCAATTAACTCTCTCCTTGTTCCCAAAGGAAAAAATAAATTTATCTATCTCCATTTCTTAACCTCATAAATTTGGCTAACAAAAGGGAAGAGCAAGGCATCTCTGGAGCACACCAGGAAGGAAAGCATTTTTCTGTACCCTTGAGTTGCTGCCTTGCCTGAAAGAAGAAGGTGTTGTAAGATTCTCCCATATGTCCATGCCTTGTGCTCACACCCAGGATATTTCTGTTTAGGCAAAGATTGACTCTTCTGACTTAATGTCTGAGATGGTCACTGAAATTGAAAGCTGCAGCCTGGAATCTGTATCTGGACAGCAAATTCATTACTTGCAAAGCTTTACGCCCCCTCAGAGTGTGCTTTTGGTGGTGAAATTGTTGGTCATGGTCATTGTTAAATGAGACCCTGAAGGTGTCTAACTTCGAAGGCAAGAGTTCCTGAATTTGGCATCAGCTTTAATTCATTCTGTTGCCAGCAAAATATCTTTTGTCTCCTGCTGATACATTTGCCAAGATAGGTTTCTTCTGATATGTTTGTCAGGAGGCAGTTCCCACTGGGCTTGACCATGAAACAGCAGTGAAGTTACCCTAGCTTGAAAAGCTTTCATCTAAAGGCACTGTGTATTGGGGTAGCAGGAGTTCATGATCCCCATTCTCTTGCCTCTATCTGTTAAATCAAATGCCAGAAAGGTCAGCTTGCAAACCTTCACTTCTGGATTCTCTTGACTAGTCACTGTGAACTTAGTATCTACCTCTGGCTGGTCCCTCTGAAGTTCTTCCAAATCTCCAAGTTTGGTAAGGGCCTACTATGGTGTTTGCAATTTATTTGTGTTTGATGTATTCTCCAACTTTTCCAGACTGTTAGGAAATAGACTTAAGAAAGAAGAACTATGTTTCACATCACTTAATTTGTTTTCTGTCTTACTTGCTTTATGATCTACAGCAGTATTTTACCTTGGGCTCCTGTGATGCAGGACTTGACTATTGAGTGATCATCTCCATATTCTTAGATATCTTTTAAAGGAAATGTGCCTTCATGCATTTATTTCTGCACCAGGTACACATAGACACTGAGATAAACATGACTAGATTATAGGTGATCTTTTCTACACTGCTTTTAGAGACTTTAAACACCATATCTGAAGTGTAAACATGAAGTGCAGCATCAGTCTGCAAATACTGTACTTTTGAGTTTTATTTCCTCTCTAGGTGCTTGAAACAATTATTTTCTAGAAATCTGGTGGGTTTTTTCAAGTTTATGTCTCTGAAAAGCAAAACAAGCAAACAAAACTGCCTGAGATTGCTAAACAGCCTTTTAGTTATACTTCCTAGTAAAATTAAAGGTCCTTGTAATTGACAACACCAGGGAGGTGGTGCTGGGTGAAGTTTCTTCGCAGGTTCTCTTATTTTTCTTTTGTGTTTGTGTTGTTGTTTTTTTTTTTTTTATTAGCCATCTATCACTGTTACCTGCACTCTGGAGTTACCTTACTCCAGCTGTTAAGCACTAAGGAAAACCAAGAAACCTATAAAACAAAACCCACTATATAACCTACAAAGCTGCTGCTCTCCCAAGAACATCTCCTCTTTCCTTGGCTGTCTACTCTTTCTGCTTCTGCCATCTTCTCTGTGTCTTAATATGTATTTCTGGGCTCTGAGGCCAGAGACCATGGCTATTTTTTCTTGTGGTAAATGCCAAGCCCATCTTTCACTCTGAATAACATGAGGAAGGGATAGCTTGGTAGTTGATAATAGCGGCCCAGGGCAAAAGCCTCAACTTTATTGCTGAGATGTTAAGAGGAAAAGCCACCTTAGGAATTACTTGATGATTTACAATTTGGGAAGCCGTGGTGGCTTACACTGGCTTAGCCGCTTGTCAAACTACTGTGTAAGCAGTATTCTTGATTGCAGCTTTGTAGGCTTCAGCACAGGGCATATGTTTAAACAGACCACGTGAGGCGGGTTATGGTCTCACGCTGCTGCCTGTTGCTGGCTGAACATGCAGTGCACGGTGCTGATCTCAGGGGACACGTTCCTTAGCCTGGATCTGTGGGAAGGGGGAAGGCTCTGCAAGCCACTTCCATGCAGTTTGTGACTTGGATGAGGATGAGAAGCCACACACTGGAAAAAGACAGAAACACAGTGTAGAACCTGTGCACATCAGGCTGGGAGAGGTGCGGGTATGTAGGAAGTCCCTGGGCATTGCCCTGGCTCTGCACAGCTCTGCCCCACTGTAGCTTTGTTTTAATAGCCCCTCAGGCCAGCTAAAAGTCTAATGTTGGTCAGGTCTTCTCTTGGTCATTCTCAAGTTTCTTTCTCGAAGGAAGCATTAGTCAGTAGTTTTATCTCTCAATTTTGTGTTTATTTTTGAGAGAAGTTTTGTAAAGATTCCTCAAGTAATGTTTAGTCTGTTTGCAAAACCTTGTATCAACACGCTTTTGAGTTTGCCTTGTCATGTAGGGAGACATAACACACAGAGAGTTTCTTTAACTGTGAAAAGCAATATGGCTCTTGGCAGCTTTGCCTCCTCTTTTGTCTCTTTTTAAGCTGGAAAGCAGATTTATTTTGTTAAAGCCAAGAGACATTCAGAGTTACTTAAGACCTGAGTAGGAGCTGCCGACTGCTGTTCCCTCTCAGTAGCGTTCCCATGACTGCTGGAACAAGAGCCCTTTGGAAAAATGGGTAATTAGTGCTTCCTTATTAAGGTTATTAGTGATCCTGACCCTTGTTATATTAAAGAAAATCCTGAATATTAGCCTTATGACCTAAAGGGATTTCCTCTCATAAGTCATCTGTTAATTTTTTTAGCTCCTAAAAATGCACATTTGTATTTTGTATTCTTGCTATAAGTATCCACTTCCATCTAGCAAATTTTAAAAATTCAACTGCGGGAGCAAAATGCAGCCACAGAAGAAGTGTATTTCGAAGTTAATGGGAATAAAACAATTTTGCTGTAATAAAGTGGCTTACAGTAAGACAGATCTTCAATTTTCAGCAAGAGTAATTTAGAGTAATTTAGGTTACATATTCACAATGTATATAATCTGTGATGGAGTATTGTCAGAAAACTGCAAGTACTTGCAAAAAAGTGTGAGATACCTTGTGTCTCCCTGGGCTTGTGTCTTTAATAATGATTACTAATTCACTGTTTGGTAAATGCATAGGTCAGGTTACCTGAATTTTTCTTCAGAAGAGTTTTGTCCTCCAATCAAACTTTTTTGTGGTATCCTCTGCCTTGTATATATTTTTGTTGCCTTCTTTTTCGGCTTTTTTTGCTTCCTATTCTTTGCTCTTCCCTACTTTTTTCCAACAAGATAAGTAACTAATGACCTTGTTGTCCCCAGATCCTAATGCCATGATGTGGAGCTATCCCCAAATCCCCAGACTTAGACATATTCTTGCTGTGCGTTTTCTTTCTGGAATGAGAGTGTAATAACATAGCTTGTTTAGCATTTGCTGGTTTTAACAGCAGGCAGAATAAAGCTTTTCTTAATATTTTTATATTAACAGACCATTCTTAATAGCCTTGCGTTCTCTACAAGACTAAAAATAGTCAGAGTAAGCATCCTTCTGGATTGTATTTGTGGAATTGAACAAATGGTTGATATTACCAGCTGGTAACATATGACACCAACATTAAAATGCTGGCATATATTAGCTATAATGCTATTTTGTGAGCAATCACTCGAATGTTTTCATTGAGTGTTCACATACTCTTTTCTGTCAAAATCTCTTACTACCTTCGACTCAATGCTGGGTGTGGGCTTTTAGCCTTTTACCTGCTTACCCTTTTTAAAAATGCAGCCTACAGCAGTAAGACTTAATATTCCTGAGGCCTCAATGTACTGTCACCCTTCAAATAGCATCAAAGCACCAAAATTACCTGAAGACTCGGCCCAAGCCATCCCGCCGGCTGGTCGGTCTGTTTGCAAGTCAAGTGAGTTCAGCAAAAGAGAACATTTTCTTTAAGCCTTATTGCCAGAGAGGTACAGGAACAAAAATCCCCATCTTTTATAGACAAACCAAACACCGACAAATCCCTTCTCGAATTGTTTAGAATATTTGAGGAAAACCTCTTACTGTTTGCCTTTCCTACTGGCTGTTGTACAGGTTTGTATACCCTAAAAGTAACACCTGTTACCTCCAGGTTTAGTTTATGCACGTGTAGCAAATTAAGGATACAATTTACTAGATGCTAAAATCTGCTCATTTACAGTTGCAGTTCACATTAAATAGAGGATTGTTGTACCCAAATACCAGCTGAGTGACAGTGTTTGATAGCAACAGTGAAGTCGTGAGTTTATGAGGTTTCATAAAGCAAATGGTTTCAGCATTTGGTGTGAGTGTGGTCTTCACTGAGGGGACGCGTCTGGTCAAGTGGGCTGCACAGTGCAGGGTCTGAGCACTAACTCAGCAGTATCAGCAATGTTTCTTTGCCCATTTTCTAAATGTGACTCTTGGACCACTCTTTCAGGAAAAAAATTCTTACTGAAAGAGTGGTCAAGCATTGCAACAGGCTGCCCAGGGAAGTAGTGGAGTCACCATCCCTGAAGGTGTTAAAAAATGTGTAGATGTGGCACTTCAGGACATAGTTTAGTTGGCGTGGTGGTGTTGGGTTGATGATTGGACTTTATGATCTTAGAGGTCCTTTTCAAACTTAATGATTCTATGACTCTAAAACCCAAAATCTGGCTATTGTATTTTAAGAAGTCAGTGCCACACAAGGATTCAGCTGGCCATATTCCTGTCTGTTTAATTATAACCTGTTTCAACAGAACTTTCTCACAGCTTTAACTGTTAGTTTTGACCATTTCATGCAATGAACTGTTTTATGGAAGTCCAGAACTGTTGCATTTGGGACAAATTAATTGAATCAGGTTAGTGTGTGCACACTGTACTGTAGCTTGTAACTCAGCTGAAGTATGAACTCATAAAGTAGCTGGTGAGAAGTACCAAGTTTTGGCTAATTATTATTGATTTGAACAGCTTCCAAGAGGTGGCAAGCTAATATGGCACAGGGATATTAGTTTTCAGTTTCTTAGGCATTGGCTTTTTTTTTTTCTGTCTGTATTGGCTGTGGATCTTTTATTCAGACTGAGGCTGCTGTTCATACATCTGCAAATTTTAGCCATGTGAGCAATGCTAGCCAAACTGTGCTAGATGAAACCTCCAAACAAGGTGTTTTGGCATGTGGAGACATTTTACTGCCAGGGTCAGGTTAGAATCCTGTCTGCAGGACTGAGCTGCACATCTCCACATGATTGTCCTATAATCCGTGGATAAGAAGATTTATTTACTGTGGAGCCCCGAAGAGCTTAGTCAAAGCTGGAGGTTTCCAACCTGCTAGATGCTACAGTCATTCTTTTGGTCTCTCAGCATCACCCCATCCTTTCCTTTAATTTTCGTTCAGGTTTTATTAGGTCATAACTTCCTTACATTAGGACGGGGTGGAATAGCAAACTAAATACACAGAACAAATACAAGCACAGACATGATAGGGACCCTCTTTTTGCATCTCTTCCAGTTTATTTCCAGATGTTTTCATGTGGAGGCACTATCCAGTTTTCTCCTTCCTAGAGAAATATCTGATTATATATCTGACCTTATTGCCATGAGTTTTCAAGCTACCACAGGGATGGAGCTCAAGCTCTTGAATCTTAGCACAGTGGTGCCACTGTTCATGCTGAGAGCATGAATGCACTAGAAGGTCATAAGTTAAAATAAATTTAAAATATGTTAAAGGGAAAATTAACCACACGTACTTAACTGTCAGGGTTTGGGGATTTTTTTTTTTCTTAGTGCTAAGGCATATGAGAGATTTTTATGGTTTTGAGAGTGATCCAGCATTGATACCATAGCTCTGGAGGAGTGCCAGCAGGGAGGCTTACAGAATATCAAGTTTTATACCATCTTATGTAATGTTTATGCGGGTGGGATGTGACATATTGAAATTCAATTTATTGAAATTGTATTCATACTGCCCTGCTGCCAATGGGGCTGAAATGGTTATGTTTTGTGGCATTCCTACTCACACAGACATAGGCTCTCTGGGATGATAGGTTTCTGTTGATGGTTTTGTTTTCTTCTGCACCCATTTTCACTGTCAAACTGGTGCTGTTATACTAAAAGTGTACGTCATGTAGCCATTGCCATGTAGATAAATGAGGAAAAGGGTCTGAGTTCTAAAAAACAACAAAAATTTATTCAGGTTTGTATTCCTGGTTTGGGAACCTTCATTTAGACAGGGTTTAGTTTCTTTTCAGAAACGGCAGGATCCATTTCTCTCATTAATCCTTTTATTGCAAAACTCATGTTACAGCAATGCACAGAAACCACTCTACATGAGTTATGTCTTTTTGATTTTATCAGTCTAATTCAATCAGTGTGGATACATCTACATCTGTATAAAGCTGCCCTGTATAATACAGATTTTTTCCTGTTCAAGAGAGAAAAAAAGACGTGTTTACTCTGAGGTCAGTTTCTTTCCAAGGTAGAGGTTGGTGGTACCAATACCACCATGTTGGGAGAAGGATGTATGAGAGGAGCCACTCTCCTAGCCCAAGTACTGCTTACAGTTTAAAAAAAAAAAATTAAATTGTGTCAAGACCAAAGTATAAATTAATATAAATGTAACTTTTAAAAAGTGTATTTGCTACTTGAAGCTGTTTCATCTCAAAGAAAAAATAATTTATATATTTGAGAAGACTTTATTGTAGAGGCTGCCAGTTCTGACCAAAAGAAGTCCCACTCTTGGCTGAGTATTTATTTACCTTATCTCATGCATCTTAACAGCTTCCTGAAATACAGCTGGAAGTTTGATATGCATTGCTAGTGGGGACATTGAGCCTTCTTTATTACAGTAACCAACTATGGATTCCAACTATTCCCATTCCTAGTTATGGGCAGAGGACTGCAGAGAAAGTTCCTTTTGGATTAATTCATGCTTAGCCATAAAGCAGGTCATAATAAACAGGTCGTTTTGTTCACTGTGGACAGAACAAGAACGAGTGGGTCTAAATGGCAAAAAAAAATAAAATAGGCTAGACAGCACAGAAACTTTTCTTGCTGGCAGGGTTAGTCTAGCACTAGATGGGTGTGGCACGTCCATCATTAACAATTTTTAAGGCAGATCAGACAAACAATTTTTCAGAATGTTTTGAGAAGACTAAATCCTGCAAGGCAAGGATATAAAAATGGGTAATCTGTTCTTCTCCAGTCCCACTCTGATATTTTGGTAACAATTTTGATGCCATTTGATGATTGTCACTAACTGTGCTGTCCCTGTGTATTTTACTGATACGTTACCCTACGTGATTTTTTTTTTTTACTCTTGCAGCACATGCAGCAAGGAAATAAGATAACAGATTTTGTTAACACATAAAGGAAAGGTATACACCTACTTAAAGCATTCAAATTCTGAAGGGCATTCTGATATCTTCTTTTACTTTTTTCTTTATACAGGAGTCTCAGGTGTTTGCAACACATCTGTTTTTAACATCATTGCATAACATGTTTGAAAAGTGCTGAAAAAATATTCCAGATTTTTTTTTTCTTCTTTAAAATTTCAAAAATCCATTACAGGATTCAGCTTTTCAGTTACCAGGACCATACAGTACCAAAAAAAAAAAAAAAATTAAACAATATTACTCTTGAAGTAGACTGAAGAATTCTTAACATTTACTTTATTTGTGCTTCAGTAATCTGGCAGTTTAAGACGTCTATCCTATCTGTGTCATTCTTAAGATAATCACGGTATCTAAAATCAAGTTAGCAAGAAGATACTTAGCCAGTGCTTTGAAGCATCCGTACATAAATATTACCATTGCCATTCTGTTGGTTGGGATTATATTACTTGCTGAATGATTGCTACTCATTTTTTGCCAGTATAATCAATAAAAGTGACACTGAGAAATCTGATCTTCCTTCTCTGCAGGCCAGCTTTGGGTGGTCTCCTTACATCATCTTTTCGGCAGCACCAGGAGTCCTTGGCAGCAGAAAGAGAAAGACGACGTCAGGAGAGAGAAGAAAGGTTGCAAAGGATAGAACGTGAAGAAAGAAACAAATTCAAGTAGGAACCACATTTTCTCTCAGGATGTTGCTTTCACATGTGATGGATTTGTAAATCATTGAGACATTCAATTGCTAAATAATTGAATTGAAGAATGGTTCGAATGTCTCTTTAGATATATTTCTCTAAGTAACTTAAGAACTGATACATTAAACACATCCTGATGAAATCTGGCATTTAATAAACCAGCAATTTTTTAAAGACAGCTATGTACTCTCCAATTAGACTGACTAGATATCTGCAGAGGCCAGGTTTTATTGGCTAAGATACTCCTCAGAGTGTAATCTCAGTGAGGCATAGGGGTTGAAGATGAAACAGTGGGAGGAAGGTATCAAGAAGGGAGGAAGGGACAGAACTGAGACATCTTTTTGCTTTTATGTTCTGCAAAGTAAAAGTGTTTTGCTGTCTTGGGATGTACAGAAGTGTTTTTAAACTGCTCTTCCAAACATTTGTCTCTTCCTTCTGGAAAAAGCAACTAACAGAAAGTAATTACCAAAATTATTGCTCAGACTATGGCCAGACAAAGCCTCTAGCTGAATTCACATCTGAGAACGTGTTGTGTGCTGTGGGATCTCAGGGAGCACTGCCTGAGGATAGTAAGAGACAAGCCCTCTTTTCCTGTTAAATCCAGGCCTGGAAATCCCAGCACAGGCATCAGCAAAGACTGCAGTGGGCTTAGGATAGATAAGGAGCCTGTACCTGAAGTGGTTTGCCTACAGTCCAAAGCATGCACACTAAGAAACTAGTTTGCTTCCTCCTACAGAGGAGTGAATAGTAAACATATTTTTAATAGTTAGAAGACATAATGTAGTAATCTAAAGAATGGTAGGATAAATGTTTTGTAGCCTTAGATTTAGTATTTATGGAAAAGATGACACTGGGTTTCATGTGAGCTTGTATATTAGCATGCAGAATTGTTTTCACTGTAACCATCTCTTTAGTAAGAAGTGGAAAAGATCTGTGTCATAGTAAATTTGAATAGAGGAGTAACTTACTAGCCGTTGATTGGTTGGTTGGTTGAAGGAGATAGTCTCCTGGCTCCAGAAGATAGCTAGTTTAGAAGAAAATGAGAGGCGGAGGGAAGGTGGAAGAGCACCATAATAGAATCTTTGGCAGACAACAGCTGCCCAAGTTCTTCTGAAGCAGAAACAATCAGGTCTCAGTCTTCAAGCCTCTTCCAAAAACTCTCCCTCTAAGTGGTATCATCAGGCTGAAGCAGGCTGCCATGGACAGACAACATGATCTTGCAGAAAGGAAACTCCCAGACCAAAAAAGCCACCAGGACATTTGGCAGCTTGACCTGTTTGAATAACAGATCTGCACATTTCACTAGGGTTTTGCTAAGGCAGTTGTTTTGTCACTCAAAGAGCTTCCTTGAAGTCCAAAAAACAAATAATTTCAAATACACATCTTCACCCCATTACTACAGAGTCAGAAACTGGTTAACTAAACATCATGATTGTGTAGCATATTTAGGATGATGGTTTTTCAGTGCCCAGTGTTTTCATCTTCTAGATTCGAGTTCCCTGGTCACGTGAAAGTTATAACTTCTGTTTAAGTAGAGGGTCTCCAAAGCCACCGAACTTCACAGACAGACAGCATCCTATAGTTGATTAAACAGTCTGGCAGGAGGAGGATAAAGCCACAGAAACAGTAACAGTCATGGACAGTTTCGTAAGAGTTCTTGGGATTACATTATCATATCATCAGTCTGGCTAGAAATCCAGTCTCTGAAAATGTATTTTTGATTAAAAATAGCACTTGCAATTCACAGTCTTTAAACTTGTGACCAGTACTGGATTTACCATCATGACTCATTTGTTATCTCTTTCCTTCCAACTCTGCCTCGAGAACATTGCACTAGGTTCTGGCACCATTATTGACAAATTGAGGATAATTTAAAGGAGAGCACCACCAGTTGTGAAAGAGCTTGGTTTCAGGAGAGGTGTTAAAAACCTTCATAAGCTATTGCTAGGGAAAGGAATGCTTTACATAATGAACATTTTTCTCAGTAGAAGGACTATTGTACCCATTGCATGTATAAAACAACATGTCCTAAAATACAAGGGTTATTCTTCAGCTGCAGGGAAGAGTGCAAGTTGTCAGAGGGGAAAGAGTAATGTTTAAATTTGCCTGCTGAAAAATTCCTAGATTTTATTTTTTTTTCCCTTGGAGTTATTCCCATAACTATTGTAATTCCAAAGAATACTTTGAAAATATATAACCACTTTAGGGATTCAAAGGATGTGGAGAAAGCCTGAAACATTAATGTATGTTCCTTATTAATGTATATTTCTTGAAGAGCGCTTGCAAGCAGATGTTTGACAGCTATTAGTATAGTAGATAATAAGTAATTCATTTCATGACAGAATATAAAGAGAAAAAATAGTGTTTTATTTATAAATGAAGTACTTCTGAAAATCTTTCTGGTACTCACTGGTTACACTGTGGAAGAATCTAACAGATTAGGTGAAAGTCTCCTCAGTTTTGTCCACCAGATTAAAGAAAATATTAAAAATACATTGTTAGGAGGCAGGCTGGACATGCATTGGGTTCTACTGTGCTCTGAGTTAAATTTTCATCCGCATTTGTGGATGTGACAGGCCTGCCTCAAAGGACAGTGCTCAGGCATCCAGCAAAGTTGACTTGGCAAAAGCTGAATAGCTGAGTTACTTGAGGAGCTGTGGGAGGGGCAGTTAAGATGGAAGGAGGTTTATATCTAAAAATCGGGGTGAAAAATGAAGAAGTGAAAGGTTGTTACCTGTCCCGAGATCCTTCATGCACCCTGTAAGACCGAAGAATTTTCCTACTCAGTAATGCCAGTCTACTGTCCCGTTTCCAACCGTGGCAACTAAAACACACTCAGGAGAGGTGTATTACAAAGAGGGCTGATACAGTATGTTCCCTGCCTTGGTCTAGCCAGCCAGGGGCCCCAGTCACTGTTTTGGGGCCTTCTAGACGGAGCAAATGAGGAATGGTTTGAAAGCTACTGATGTGCCTCCTCATTATGGATGAGTCCGGTTTATTGTATCTCATTTCAGATACCAGGTTTCAAAATGTGCTTCAAGTTCTTCAGTTTTTGTTTGGTTTTTTTTGTAGTTACTTGTAGTGAGCTTCTACATAGGTGGTGTACAAGTATCTCTAGTGGTACACACGGATAAGTCTACACCCATGCTTTTCGGCCTTTTTTACAAAAATAATTTTTGTCAACAACTGCCTTCATTGTTTCTGATCAGCTTGTTTGTACTGCTCTTCCCTTCACCTGCTGTATTTATACTTCTGTTACTTACCTTGTTCTTCTGGTTTCCTCTGCAATTTACCGCAATTCTCTTTTTAGCCGTGATTATTTAGACAAAAGAGAAGAACTAAGACAAGCAAGAGAAGAGAGGTTTGTATATAACACATCCATCCTTCCCTTTGGTTATTTGCACTTCCTATCTCCTTTACTGTGGAGCTGTCGTGTATTTATATTTTTAACTCTGCATGCATAGAACACTTTTACTGCAAAAGACTTGTATGAGAAAGCAGTTGTCTCACTGAAGTGGAGAATGAAGTCCAGCTGTAAGTACAGCAATAAAGGAAGAGCAGTGGGACTGGAATGCATAAGAATGATTGATGATCTATCTTTTATCTGTTTGTGTGGGAAATAAGCTTACTCCATTTGCCTCAGAAATTTGCCCGAATTTACAATAGTTATAAATTGAATAAGCCTGTGTTGCTCACCCAGTGGGTCGCAAGCTTTCTGGAGGGTAAGAAAAGGCAACTGAGGATAAAGGAAATTGGGGTCACAGGCATTGCAAAACTGCAGTTACAGGCTGATGGAAACGGTTCTGACCCACTCCCAGTGTACTTTTATTTTTCAGGGCCAAGTTTTCTATGCAAGTCTCTCTAAACATCAGGGAGTAAATTGCAGAGCATAGCAGAGTTTATCACTGGAGCATTGTTTTAGTTTTATTTAAATAACGTATTTAAAGGGACTGTGCTTTTTTTTTTTTTTTTGCTTTTTTTTAAATTCAATTAAATAGTTTAGCAACTCTGGGCTAGGCTGGGAGCTAAGTGCTTGTGAAAGCACATTTTTAAGGGAATGCTTGACTAAAGACCTTTGCCCTTCAGTAGCTTCATCTCTACCTCCACAAGTAATTACACCCTGGAGGGAGCTCTTGTTTTTACCTGGAAAATATGCACATTACTGAACAAATAGTAGATGAAAAATTGTCCAGATTGCTTCAGTTCTGCTTTTATGGTCCTCCAGAGATTACTCTCTGGAGAGACTTTTGGATTGTCAAGAATTGGAGTTGCATTATAAAAATAGGAGAGTAGCCATCTCAGAAGTCGTTGTGTTGCTGCGTTTTGGCTTCAGGTTTTTTTTTTGTTTTCACAAAACTATCATACATGAGGCTGTTCTTTCCTGCAAACTAAAGGCTGGTCTATTATGCCTGAAATAACTGATATTAAAAAATGACTTTGACATCTTTAAGAGTAAGAAAATGGATGGGCTTTCCTTGGTCCTTCCAGCTAAAATAAATACAAATAGTTAAAGCATTTTCTGAAATCAAACACGTCTGAGCACATAAGCATCATACACGGATCTTAGCTCAGTAAAACCTTTTACAGCAAGCGTGCTTGTCAGCAAGATTCAAAGCAAATTAGAAGCGATCTCTCCAGCACTTTCAAGTTGTAAGGGAACATGCCAAGTAAACTGGAGTATTTTGGGGAAGTTGTTCACCAGCAGAGCACGTAGGAAAAGCGCTGTTAAAAAGCACTGGTTTGTCTAAATTCTGTCAAATCTCTGGAGCATTCTGTGTACTATCACATCACCCTGGAGCCCCAGAGTACAGGAACCCACTTTTCCAGTGGCTCTGGAGTGGCCTTGGAATGAGGGAGAAGGATTCCTGCGGCTTCAAGGAATCTGAGTGTAACTCAGCACCATTCATTTAACATGTTCTTGCTTCTTTGATTATTTGAGGCCTTCTTTACTTTCCTTGGTTGGGTATTTTCCCAGGGGTGATTTAAAAATAAGCCTAAGAAAGGTGAGCTCCTAAGCCATCTCTAGTCTGATTTACAGCTCAGATTTTCTCCACCCTGTGACTTTGTTGGTACATAAATATTATAAGTCACCCTCAGGGCATTGCTCAGAGACCTAGAAAACTCACAATGATATTTTCATCTACTTGAAGATGACAAATGGAATGTCACATTCATGAGAAGAGTGGCATAGCTGTGGTGATGTCTGCAGATTTCCATGATGTAAAGGATTATGGCAGTATATATGTAGGCAATGTGTCAGTCCTATACTGAAGGAACTAATTGCAGTGGAGGGAAGGTAGCTAATCCTCCCAACTCTTTCAGATTTTAGACCTTCATCAGCCCTTTGATGCTGGCATGCATTCATTGTTAAGACATTAGGCAGAAACAAAAAAAAACACCACATAAATAAAAGTAATTTGTCAAGTGTGGTGTTAATAACTGATTCGTCAATGATTTTATTTCTTGCTTAAATTGCTGTATCTGCTTATTAGGCTTCCCATCTGATAACTAGTTATGCTAATGTCCTGCCATGAGAGTTGCTGTTCTGGTTCTCTTTTTTCTTTCACTATAATCAATGGGTAGATTTTGAGACGGCACATCTTTATGATAGTCCTCTGCTTTGCTGGCTGGCTGTGCAGGGCACAGCTACAAAAGCTAAAACATTAAAGCAGCTGAAAAAGAGCTGAGGACAATAAATATTTTGTAGCTCCCCCTGTTATAGAAGGATCTATCCAGATCTTCATTGTAGTCTGTTGGCAAACTGCAAAACCCTTCACGGTGGCAGCCAGCTGGGCTGTACCTGTTTGAGCTGTGATCAATCTGAATGGCTCTTTATGAGCCCAAAGTCCCATCTGCTCCACTTGTGAGGAGGTGGGAGGCACAATACGTAAGTGACCAACGTCAGAAGAAAGACTGGCTTCATGAACTCTAACAAACATCATGCAAATGCCAGCAAAAGGCTTTCTCTATTGAAAAGGCAAAAATTATTCTCGAGAATTGGCTTCATGTTAGAACTGTAAACAGTTCCTATTTTATAACCATACAAGTATGTGGCTTGTTATATTTTCATCCAGCATCTGTAGGGGTTCTTTTTCTTGCAGAATTTGTTCAAAGCCTGTGCATACCTCTGGAGGAATAAGAGAAAATGAGTTTGTTCTTTATTATTGCCATTTGCAATACAGCAAATTGCCTCTGAAAATGCAAGGACTGCTCTTCAAAGACACTTTTCTATGCTCTATGTGGATGTTTGCAAATGTGCATGTGTGTGTGGCTACCATATGTACTAAGCATGTTTGTTACCACATGTGGCTAGCTTCTTTACCCTGCCTGCTTTTAATGCACCCTCATACACTAATTTGGGCTGTCAGTGGGGGGAGGTGTTCCCTGTTACAACGTGTTTACAACAGTGGGTTGTAGGAGGATGACCACAGTGTTTTAGGGACCTAACAGTAGACTTGATTAACCTGTTTAACAGTTCACTTGTGGGTAAGACAAACAGTCTAAAGCCCGATCCAGCTGTATTCATGAATTTATTCCTTAGCAAATAATGGTGGATAAAATTAGCAGACATCTGGAAGAGGCACATATTTCAAAGTTATTTTGGTCGAAATGTATAAAGCACACTGTGAAGAATATGATTGGTAGCTGGTCTTAATAAACAGTTAGTGAGTTCTGCCTGCCTAAAATGCAAAACAGATGTATCTTTGTTCTTTTAAAGTGACTTTGATGAATAAACTACATGTGACGTCAGGTCCAAGCTATTGGATGTCTGAGTCCGGCAGAGAAATTTTTTAGAATAAAAAAAAGAAAACTTTCCATTGTAGACTCTGGAGAGAACAAAGTGAATTCCAGTGCATTGCTCTCAGAGCAAATAGAAGCAGGTTCAGAGACTTAAGATATTCAATCCAAACATTTATTATTGGTATTGTTTTCAGGGAGATCTGTTTTTGTCTGCTGCACTGAACCATTTTCCTCTCCTTGCAGCAAGTCTCAGACTTTGACTATTTGCATCAGTATTAAGGGGCTCTGGCTTTGGAGGTTCTTGTTTTTTCTTTTTTTTTCCCTCTGGTTTTAGTTTTGGGAGAGGGAGGGCTGGGAGGAGGAGGAGGAGGGAGGAGGTGAAGGGGAGGGTGAAAAGCAGGACAGACAAATGCTTGCAAAAGGAGAAGGACGATGCAGACACAATACTAAATCTAAGGACTCTTTAACACTGCTGGTTTTTGCTTTTGTTTTGTCATGAGCAATTTAATGTTTTTCAGGGCAATAGTCTTTGCTTTGGTGTGCGTTTTTTGGCAGATTGACCAGGCAGGCAGTTTAGTGCTGTACGCCTTGTGTCAGGAAGTCAGCTCCTTCTCTGCAGGTGTTTCATCCATAAACAAGCATCAGCCACAGACTTCTTTTTCTTTACGGAAACCCTCTGGAATTTAACTTTCAGATACAAATACTTGGAGAGGTTGGCAGCAGAGGAGTATGAGAAGGAGCTGAAGAGTCGGAGCGTAAGCCGAGGCAGAAGTGAGCTGTCCTTGAATCTGAGATCTCCTTCAGCCCCATCCTCACCTGTACCCAAGTGCGCCAGCCCAGCATCCATAGAGTCCCAGGAAGAGCTGAAGACCCCTTCCACCCCTTGTGAGACCCCTCAGCCCTCAGAAGGTAAGTGCAAAGGGAGACAGGCAAAAGACCGGTGGTTTTATCACAGTTTCTCTTGGGCTAGCAGTGATTTCTGATGCATTAGTGCAAGAATATAACCTCTGATATGCCAAAGTAGAGGGTCTTAATATATTGTTTCGTGCTGTCTTTGTAAGTTTCCTCTATTTTTTACATAGATTTGGATGTCTTCTAGTCTATTCAAACAAATAATACACTGCTAATTGTTGCTATGGTTTATATTATCATTGTCTGTTGCTATTAGAATGAAATAATTGGAAAACACAGCATACAGAGCATCTTAATTTTAGCATCATACTCCTTGTATATTAGAAGTTACTGAATACTAAACCAACGATATTCCTGCCAACAGATTTTGCTTATGTGGTTTCTCTGAAAGAAATGCAACAGATGAATGCCAAGATTATAATAACCTTCCAGCAGAGCACAGGCTGAATGGGACAAACAGAAAAGGTCTTGAATTGAAGGCAGGGAGGGTGTGTTGGTTATTTTTAACACCAACAAAAACTCTTAAAATTGTAACACAAGCAGTAAAGGACTTAAAAGAGACCACAGACAATTAGTAAAAAGGAAAGTATAATTAGTGTTTGTACGGTTGGTTTGCTGTTATGTAATTTATTGGTGTACAGAGCAATATTTTTGTGTATGCATGTCATTCTGCCACTTGCATCATGAACCCCTCCTTCAGTCCTCAAAAAAACACCCACCATACAGATTTTTATTTGCACCACATGATCTTGCATTAACACTGGGAGCTAGAATGCATGTTGAGGGTGAATTATTGCCATCGTTCACTTTTATTTGATTTGATTTCCTGCTATGTGCTATTGGTGATTAATGCATTTGTAACTTGCACTGCTTGGTTTTATTGAGTGTTAGGGCTGGTAGCATGCTATTAAGCAAGGCAATTTAAGAAAAAAGTTACAAATACGGAAAGTTGCAGATGTTTATCCTCACCTTACTGAGTAGGTGAAGTTTATTTAATTTAGGTTTATGTATTTTCCCAATTATATTCCCATTTTTCTTGTGAAGCCCCTTAAAAGTCTCAGTGGAATCATTTTAACTAAAAAAAAAATAAAATTGTATTTTCCTATAACACTGATATTCAGAAACATCGAGATGCCCTTTTTTTTTTTTTTTGAGTGCAATATTGCTTTTAGAGCAAATAAGCTGCATTTTTCCACCATTAATATTTCAGAGCTGTGTAGGGAGCAAGTGTCTCTTTTATGATGATTATTTTAACATATTTCTTCTAAAAGCATTGCAAAAAATTGCGGCATGAAATGGAGCAGCACAATCCATTTGGAGAATACATTTAGAGCAGGTGTGCAGAGCAACTTTAGGCAGCCAGAATATGGCAAAGCTATCAACACATGGGTAGGCAAGACATCTCTACTACAACCTGGCAATGTCTGTAGGCATCAGAGGGCAGCACCTGGAAGCCTGATAAATGGGGGCTGCAAGGAGAGAACATCTGGATGGGGCAGGATAAGCCTTCAGCCAAGGGCAGCTGCAGGCAGGTGACCAGGACAGCAACAGAACAGGGGCCTGAAGCCTGCAAACTTCAATGGGAGCTGCACATGAGCAAGGACTACTGTTTCAGGCCTACCAAAAGCATTGGAAAGGTCACATGAAGTAATGAACATGTGAGCAGGGCAGGCTCTCCCATCTGGCAGTGGTGAGATTGTTGGATCTCAGCCAACAGCTGGTAGGCTTATTTATAGATATTGTGCCATGGCCTCTGGACTATTATCTGAGTTCCTTATGCTCCATCATGAACTAAAATCTCACCTTTAACTGTCCTTAGGAAATGTTATTAATCCCACTTAATAGAGAAACTGAGGCATTAACTTGCTTAAGCCAGTTGTAGGAAACCTGTAATAGTGTCATGGATAGAACCTAGATGATCTGCACCCCAAGCAGTTCCTTTGAACGTGACGTTCACCATCTTCCCAAGCAAGGATAAAACTGCAGGAAGAAAACAATTCCTTGGTTCTGTGCGTAAGGCCCCCCCAAAGACTCTGCAAAAATGGTGTTAACATATGTGTGATATTCATCTGCAGAATTCAGAACCTGAAGCCAAGCAGGAAGTGTGTTCCTCTACTAGCAAAACAAGAAGTGATTTTTTGAGTCAGATTTATTTTATGCCATTTGTGCTGAAGTTTCCTTTGGCCATCCAGTATATACTGGGCTTAAGAAGGAAATGGATTTTGTCTATGGAACATTGTCCCGTGCTGTGAAACGTCTCAGTATCTTTACTTAATATAAAAATCTGGACTTAGTGAGCTGCAGGGTTTTCTCATGTAAAACAATTGGTTTCACTAAAGTAATCAAGTCTTGTAAGACTTACTCTTGTAAAAGTTGGGGTATGGCATTCAGAGGAAATGAAGGCAGTCCCATAACTGCAAAATGGAACTGAGTATTTTTTTTCAGAGCAGCTACTTCCTTTTTTGTAATTTCTTTGGAGAATATTTTATGAAGTGCACATGTACAGTAAAGGACAGCAACAATAAGACATCTCTGAAGTCAATCCACACAGGAATTGGAGATGAACCCTTATCTGAGAGAAGCAGCTTTCTTAGCACTTGAGGAAGTAAACAGGCCAACCCAAGTGCACTTTGAGGATAGTAGGAAGGCCTCCAAACATGTTAGTAGCTGAGCAAGGTTCAAATACTGCCTGAATTATGGCTGGTGAAAGCACCTCAGCAGATGCAGAAGAACCAGAGCATGAGGGCACGGTGAGGCCATTGCCAAAGGAGCCAAAACAACCACGGTACGGAAAGTCAGAGGACGAGCTGGGGTGGGGGACAAAGAAAGATCATTTACGACCTGATAAAAAAGAGCAGATTCCCTACTGGTGATTACTCTTTGTTAGTTTTTGCTACCATGAAGAATGGGAGGAAAAGAGTGGGGTGGAGATAGAGAAAAGAGAGAGATTTCTTGCTGAATTCATACCAAGAGGAATCCTGTGCTGGAGGAACTGAAGGGACGTAACAACCAAGACTTTAAGTGATGGCCAAACAATTGAACCAAGAGGGCTTGGATAGGTATAGCCATCTTCAGACTTAATGTATGCATCCTCAAGAGACACTCAGCATATGGATCTCCCAGCTCCAAGTAGAGAGCAGAGAAAATAGATGAAGATGCAGTTGCTTCATCTGTTACCCTGTCAGGGGATTAGATATGGGGCCAGAAGGATGTTGTCTCTGAGGGCTTATAGAACTGGAGGGTTGAGGTCTTATCAGCAGGTACTAAGGTTACAACATCTTGTGTTTGATTCAGAGTTCGTTTATAGTTCAGTATCAAAAGAAAAGTAATTTCCTTCCATGTCCCTGTATAGCATTACAAGTTTCTAGCCATGTTTTTCAAAAGGGAGCAGCTTGCTCTCCTCTCTAACCTCTCACTCAAATGCTGGCTATCACCAACATCAGACCAGACCATAGCAGACCAGGTTGCTAGAGGTTTATGTGGCCAAGTCTTGAAGATGTCAGAAGTTGGAGATTACACCATCTCTCAAAACAACAAAATCTTTACACATTTATTGAGGGACTCTGCTTACTGTCTCTTTTAGTGATGAAGTTACACTGCTTCTTGGGGACATTTCATTCTTCCAAGAAATCTTCACATTCTTTTCCAATAATTCATTTTTAGATATTAAGTTCTGGCAGAAAAAGAAGTGGGCATATGGCTCAAAAATTAGTCCTTAAAGCCACATTCAGTTTTCCTCCTCCTAATGAACCCAATTGCAAGTAAAAATTCTGCTCACTGAAAGACCACAATTTTGTTTTAATGGGGGGGAAGGGGAAGCTAAGCCTTGAGAGAAGTGTGAAAAATAGCATATGTAAGTGAAAAGAGATTACATCTGCTAGTGAATCTGGCAGTCCAAGTTTAGGTTTTAATAACTGTATCTGTGTAAGAATTGGAGGGGTTTTTTTTTAAATAAAGTAAGTTGCTTATAATGGCATCACACTTCTTAATGTCTCAAGAATGCCTTCTTTCCTGTTGATGCTTTTTGATACAACCATGCTTGCTTCCCTGAGTCTTTGTGCTCTTCACCAGCAGAAGTCTGAAGACAGGGAACACAGCTTGGTCTGTTATTTAACTCTTTTGCCACCTGCATTGTTGCCACTTAAGAGCAGTGTTTGGTGTAAAAATTGATCCAGTAGACACGGGACTGAAAGTTCCAGCTCCTTTCAAATGGGCCACCCCCAAGCATTCACTGAGAATTGTATTTTTTAACATCTTTAGAAGTTCTCAGGAATACCAGCCCTGTGGACTATACAATGGAACTGCAAGTGATGGTAACAGGCTGATTCCTGTTCTTATATCTGCCATCAGAGTGGTTCCAAAGAATGTTTATCACTATGGTGATAGGAACTTCATATATATAAATACATATCTAATAATATATATAATATATATAATATATAATATATATATATATATATATGCTGGCTTTGTTCTCTGGCTGAAGTTTGCTGTCTGATTAGATTTTGGAACTGCTTTTTAAGAGAAGCACTACTGGACTTAGCTCAGTATTCGTAAGTTATTTGGGTTATTGGTGGCTTGTTTACTATTATCCCTAAAGAGAGACTGCCAAAATGAGTCAGCATCTCCCTGTTCTGCTCTAGAAGTGCTTAGATGTTGATTCTCCTTGAACTCAAAAGAGCAGCCTGTGTCAGTATATTGGTCTTGTCTCTTTGTTATGTATTAGATTCTGTTAAGATACTGCATCTTTCTATTATGTGCAGAATATTTCTTGTTTGAAGAGTTTCCCCTGACTTTATCCAGTTGAATCTTCAATATAGTCTCATGATGACAAGGGTGCCATAAGCATTAGCAGTCCTGGCTGCATTTTAGTCAGCTTCTTTCTCCTGAGCTGTTGGAGTTGACCTTTTTGATCATTACATGACAGCTTTTGTTTTAGAGAGAAACATCCAAAATTCATATAAAACCATGATGAATTGATGACGTTTGTATATACAGACCATTGCAGCAGGGCAAGCTCAGAATCCTTCATGCTACAGTACCATGTTAGTTCCAGGAACTCTGGAAGGACTCCTAAGCTTGCATCTCAGTTATATATTCAATCCTTGGCTTGACTTTAAAATGCTCTTGTGCTATACCTGCACACTGACAGCTGTGGTCTGAAATACACCACTGGGATTCAGAGTGTCTGCCAACTTCTTACCAGCACTCTATAATTTTGATTCTGTCATAGGCAGGGTAAGGTCGTAGGTAAGGTACATTTAGAGACACATGGAATGTGCAAAGCTGCTCAGATATCCAATATTAGACTTTTAGATGCTGTCTATGTAGCAGAGGGAGAAAGGTAAGCTCCTAATTGGGAGTGTTTTAAAACATCTAAGAGACATTTGAGTGAGTATGGGCTATATATTAAACATATTTGGAAATTTCTTTTATGTGAGTGTATTATATTTGCATGTCTGGTTATTTGACTAACTCCACATTTGAAATCAACTGTGAAAGTGTAGAAGCTTAGCTCCAATGAAATCAGTGGCAAAAAAGTAATTTGCAGTTTTGTATGCTGAAATTCTAGGAAATGAAGCAGAATAATGTGGCACTGAAGATGCATTACTGAAAGCTAGTTTAAAAACATGTTATTGTAAAGATAGGCACAGGCATTGTTCAAAATCATTATTCTTTGTGTGGGTTTCTCAGAAAATAGGATAGGCACACAATATGAAATGGTGTTAGGAAAACATTGTGACCTTCATTGTTTTGGCTCATACTTTCTCAGGATAAATCTATTTACCTGCTCCCTAGAGAACTGAAATGTTGGGATTGCCTTCCAGTGCAATACTTTTTTACTTCAAAGATTCATGTGGTTCTTGCAGAAAGTCTCATCATATAGTGTGCGATCCAAAGACCATGACAAGTCCAGAAGGCTCTTTTGCAATATTGTAGTGAAAAGTAGTTAACAGAGGGAGGAAAGAAGTATGACTTAGTCACTGTAGTTGAGCCACCCAAAACAAGATTTAGTACAGAGGGAATCTGGGGAGTGTGCAGAACTAACATGCATGCCCATTTTTGTCACTCTTGCATGGCTGTTTCATTTTGCAGAAGTTTGTGAGCTGCTTGATGTGAATATGTGTGGATGCTCTTCAGTTTCTTTGCGGCATGCAGAGGATATTTGCATGTGAAAATCTGCTGGTTTCTGAAAAACGTAAAGCTGAATGAAGTTCCCTGTCAGGGATAAAGCAGGGAAGAAGAAACCAAGTTGACTGTCAGCAGTATTTGCAATGTGCCAACCGATTAAAAAACTCATCATATGCCAACCAGTTGGAAACTAAATTTGTGCCATATGCCAAGCAGTTGGAAACTTTGTTCAGTTTTGATGTGGCTATTCTGAAGAAAAAAACATATGTTTTTTGTCAGCCAAATGTGTGACAGTGCCATTTCCAGACTGTGCCATTCAACTGTGTTAATGAAACTAATATTTGTATTTTTTTGTTGAAGTGTTCCTCATCAGGTGAAAACAGAATTCTTCTAGAACCCAAAGAAAGTTCAACAACAACCCATAATCTCCCTCCTTTTTGTTTTGTTTTGTTTTTTTAAAAGATCTCTTCCTTCCTGGCTCTGTCTAGGCACTGAGTTGTCAATGTCATGCTCAGGTGGGATGCCCATTTTCTGCGGATTTGTTCAAATCCTTGTGTGAGTCCAACACTCCAGCTGTTGAAGTATGTATAAAAACAGTGGATTGGCTCCAGACAGCAAGAGAGAGGCTTTGCCAGGCCACTCGCATGTGCAATGTTGTCGTCGCACAACATTCATCAGTCGGTTGCTCCTAATGTTCAGCATGCCATGGACTTGCTTTTTGTTTTCTTTCCATAAGGCACTTGTACAACTTTCACGTCGCTCCCGTTTAGAGGAGTGAGCCTGAGACAACTCCATTGTTAAGTGAATCTCTTTCTCCCATTGTTCTCTCCGCCAGTGAGTGCCAGTGAACCTGAACCAGAGACAGAGACAGAACCAGAACCAGACCCAGAGCAGGAGGCTGAGGCCGAGCAGGGAACGGAGACACCCAAGGAAATAGAGGCTACAGAGGTGGGACCAGAGAGTGAGGTGGAGCAAGGACCAGAGAGAGAGCCAGAAGAAAGTGCAATACTCAGTGAAAAAGAGAGGCAGAATGAGGAAGTGAATGAAAAAGACAACTGCTCTGCATCCAGCATATCCTCAGCAAGCAGCACTTTAGAGAGGGAAGAGAGAGAGGACAAGTTAACCAGTGACAATGAAACTGGTAAAGTGAAGCTTTTTCAACAATGAAGGGTTTCTGGTGGGGAAAAAAATGTTAAATTAGCAGCTCTCTTGTGTTAAATAGCTATCAAACCCTTTGCTTCTTTCTAAGACTTCTCTCACCGTGGCCACATCCATTTCCATTCTCTGCTTGCAAATCCAGAAACTCCGATGGGATTTTTATGTTTGAGGGACAGTAAGGCCTTGATGAAATGAGACTCAAGACCATTTTCTCCCCTAAGATTACTGTATCAACTATTAAATCATTGTGTAGCAGCGACTTGCATCTGTAGCTCCCAGATAATTTATTTGAGTTTCCTATACATAAAACAATGAGAGGAGGGTCCCTGTTGATGTGGTTTGTCATGAGATTCCAGATACCTTTTCTCATACTGTTAGCTTTCAGTGGAAGATGAAAAGCAATGAGAACTGGGGTGTTCGTTCCTTCTCTCCCATTTCCTGTCTTGATTAGACTTCAGATAGTAGTGAGAGATACATAGGAGCTGCTGAAGATAGGTATGGGCTGTGGCCATCCTTAGCTTGTGTGGAGGAGGCACATGAAATAAACCTTGTGTGGAAAATACCAGTTCTGTAGTGACAAGTGGCTCTGGTGAGATATGCCACCAGGCACCTGTAAAGGGTAGCCCGGCCTGGAAAACACCTTAAGAACCAGTTTTCTGCCTGGAAAGATAATGACAACCAGAGCTTGACATGCAGCCCAGGCATGGATTAAAAGGCAGATTTTGACCTCTATTGATTAATTACTCTTTTCTACTTTTTTCTGAAGAGGTAAAGGAATGTAATGTAATTAGGGCAGAACATCTGAGTGCGTTTTCCTAAGTTTTAATATTATAGATAAGAAAACAAAAATTACTTCACAGTGTGAAATAGTCTTGTTGTTTCCTGAGAAAAGAGGGATGACACCGAATCACAAGGATTACCTCACAGGCATAAACTGTCAGATTGAACTGTTTCATGTTTAAACTTTCACTTTTTTTTCTGGGAAGCATTGGGTTAATTTTATTATAAATTTAAGAACTATCTTCTTTTCAACCAGCACCAAGAGTGAGTTACTTATAATGTTATTGTACTCTTAAATAATGTACATATATATATATATGTAGGAAAGGGAGGGGAGGTATGACAGATGAAAGATGTCTTTACACTGTTGCATAGTCTAAGTGCAAGTAAGGGAGAACAGGTTACAGGTTTTTTTTCCCCCTCATCTTGTCTGTTACTGACCTATTACCACTCCAGTTAAAGAGTTTATGTACTTTTTGTTAAAAACCGAGAAATGTACCCTGTTATCAAAAAATCAACATCTTAACATTTACATACATTACCAATAAACCAAAGATTTATTGGGTTGTGCTATGTAGGAGGTCTCATATAGAGAGCTGTTTGCTCTCTAGTAGGTAAGGAGATTTGGAAAGCAAATGAGGGCGCTTTCTTCAGCAGTTCTCATATTCCCAACAAGCAATTTGCCATTTATGAGGTGGCCCATCTGCCCAGGTACACTGACAAAGTAATAAAGCCTTTGATGCTGGCTCCTCCTTTATTAGCCATCCTGCTGAGTTTGGCTTCCAACAAGTGTTGTTTCTCTGATGGTATTCCAAAGCTTTACCTGTGGAGAAGAGGGCACAAGAGGCCACCTAGGTAGCGAGAGTCTTCACAGCAATGATCCTCGATCAGCTAAGGGAGATGGAAGCAGACATGGGAACCTCAAATTAGAGATTGGGTCTGGGGGAATTTTGGTGAGCAGTTTTGCAAAGGGATTAAATCCTGGGGGATCCCAGCTGGTGAAATTGAGAGAGGGTAGGTTTTGTGGGATTTGTAGGAAGGATCCTGGGAGCACTCTTGAAAATCTCTGAAGGAGAGGCTGGGAGTAGGGGGAAATCCTCTGAGGGGAGCTCAGCTGGGTAAAATCTATGCTGTGGGAAGGATTTGTCTAGTCACATTGTCTAGTGAAACTACCTCAGGGACAAACCTGAGAGACTACCTCAGGTCACAAGTCTTGGTGAGAAAGCAATCTCATGGATAAAGTCTGAGGAAAAATAAACAGGTAATGGAAGCAGCCAAGCCTTCTGCAGAAAAGTAGAAGGAAATGGTTTTGGAGGTTGTATACATTGCTGAAAAAGGGTCTGTCTTTTTTTGGGGGGGTTAAACCTCTGGACTAATTTTAAAATGTGACTTAGAGGTTGATCTGAATAAAGGTGAGAGTCCCTGCTGTCCATATGCTTTGCGCTGTGAAACCCATCCTACATTTTAGCATGATGTAATTTTAAAAGGGCAGGAGGGAGTTGTGGGGGGCCCAAGATGTGGATCTCATGGAGGGGACAACTTATCAGACCACAGGGCTACATATCCTGGTAAGAGAGCAACTCTTTTGATGAAGGAAGCAGTAAAAGATGTTTAAAACTCTGAAGTGTTGAAAGAGGTGAGAGTGTAAGGGCAGAAAGAAAGATTAAAAGGAAATTTAATAGAAAGGGCAACTGACAGATATAAAAGAAAATCTTTAACCACAAGAGGCCAAAAGGAATGCAGGCTAGCAAGGCCAGCAAAATAAAATGTGTTTAAGAAACAGAGTTTATAAAAAATATATTAATAAAATGTGTAAATACTGTGGGGAACAGAAAGAATCCCATGCAGGAAATACAGTAAGTGTGAAGAATTCTCAGCATCCATGTTTATTCACATTATCTGATGCCCACTGGAAAAAGAAGCACGATAATTTTTAGACACTTTATCCACATTGGTTAGCAGTATTATATTCAGGGAAATACAGTCAATGAGATGCTGACATAATTTATTTTTACAATTTGACAGCTATAGTTTGTTATTTATGGTGCTGTTTCAAACATGGTATTTTGCAGATTATTTTAGAGAAAAGCAGAAGTCAGAAAGATGAAGCTTGATTACAGTGGCATGTTAAATTATTGTGGTGTGGGTAGAAAGCCATTAGGCTTTCAATGCCATCATCTATTACAGGGAGGGTAACAGTGGATAATGACCAGTATTTTCAAAAAACTCATATGAAAGGTGCTCATATTCCTAGAAATAACTTCAAAAATCTTGCATATGCTTATACCCACTGAGTTGCCCTGAGAGCTGTACCCTATGCTGCCTGCTCTGGGATTCAAATAGCTTATGTTGTGAAGATGGCCCATGTACCCAGCTGGGAGGTCTGAGGAACAGCCAGATGTGAAAGCTGTCCTTCCCTAGCCAGTGGGGAGGAAGGAGGAGAAGTGAGCAGTGACATGTTGGCCTTAATATCAGGAAGGGAAGATCTCTTTTATAAGGAAGTTTTCCTGGGGTAATTCCAGTTTATGGCCAGGTGAAAAGTACTAAGAAAACCTATTTTGTGCCATTGTCATGATATTTAAGCTCCATTTCAGATTAGTAAAGATTCTGAGCATTTATGCACTCTATAAATGAACTGATGTAGTAAGTACAAAGTGAAACTTATATTTCAGGAGAAACTTCAACCTTGAAATCCTGACAGTTATATAGTTCCTCCTGGGCTACACTTACTATTTTCTGCTCCCATTCCTGTTTTGAGAATTACTTCCAGCCCATCGAGGTTGGGCCGTATATCATCACTGTCACTTATTTTCAAATTTTCAAAGCCACAGCTTGTCCAGTTTCAGACTAATTGTGCATGTGTCCCCCAATTTTTTTCTGGTGAGTTGAAGAGTGTTCTTTGTGCTCCCCTTGACTCTTCCCATCTGTGTGTGTGTGATTGCAGGTCCATGGTCACAGACCATTCAGGATGCTGGTGTGAATGAGCAGTGCAGCAACATCCTCAACAACAAGCGGTTTATGCTGGACATGTTGTATGCGCATAACAAAAAGCCCAAGGATGAAGAGGAGAAGGAGCTGGAGGCGAAGGAGGAAAAGAAGGAGACGGAGGAAAGTGAGGAATCACTCACTAGCCTAGCCAGTAGGATCTCAATCCTTCAGGCCACGAAGCAGGCCAAAGATGAAAGTGTCAAAAAGATGGAGATCAGAAATCTGGACAACCAGGGCAGTGTGAAAGCCTTCACAGAAAAATTCAACAGTGGTGAGCTGGCCAAGGGGACAGCCATGCCTGAAGATGAAATCAGTGAACAGGTCCCCGAGAAAACACCAGCACAGCCAAAGAAGGAATCTGACTACATCTGGGATCAGCTCATGGCTAATCCTAGAGAACTTAAAATCAAAGACATGGATTTTACAGACTTGGGGGAGGAGGATGATGTAGATGTGTTGGACATGGATATGGGTCCTGGGGACTCCCTTGTTCCCCCTCCTCCACCTCCACCTTCTTTTCTGGGTTTGCCTCCTCCACCACCTCCCCCACTGTTTGGATGTCCGCCTCCACCTCCACCCTCTGCTAATTTATTGGCTCCTCCTCCGCTGTTCAGCACTCCTCAGGGTTTAGGGTCACCCCAGGTTTCTAGGGGTCAGCCAGCATTTATAAAGAAGAAGAAAACCATCCGTCTGTTTTGGAATGAGGTACGGCCATTTGAGTGGCAGTGTAAAAACAACAAACGCTGCAGAGAATTCCTGTGGTCGAAACTGGAACCCATTAAGGTGGACACTTCCAAACTGGAGCATCTCTTTGAATCTAAATCCAAGGAACTGCCTGTCACAAAGGTAGAACTCGTATTCAGCTTGCTACTATTTCGCTATTGTATTGGTATTCATTCTGACTTGGATCTAGGTGATTTATGTTGTTTATATGAAAACAGTGGAAATTAATGGATGTGTTTCTAGCTTGGCCTATGACGGAAGATCTTCCATGGCCTGAAACTAGGAGATGAGGCTAGGGTGGTGTACATGCCAAGCTGCCCTCATATATCAGGTCTGCTGGTTTTGGGATATTTCTTCAGGTGGGGAATGCCAACAAATTTTACATTAGGTTGTTCATAGCTGAATGCCAAAATATAGGTATTGAAATCTAAAATATTTTCTGTTACAGTTATTTAAAGGTCACAGGGTGATGATTCATATCTGTGTATTTGACAGTTCTTCACTTTTTAATACCTTCCTAATAGTTTTCTAAAAATGTTAGAATATCAAGCTGGATCTGGTGCAAGAAGCATACGCATGTGCTTTATTCTGCAGGATCACTTTATGAGCTGGACCAAGTTTACTGCTAAACTCTGCAGGGGTGTTGGGGTTTTGTTTTATACTGGTGAAGAGGCCTATTTTAAATCCTTAATTTGTACAAGGTAGCTATCAAAATTTTAGAATAGAAGCTGGCCAGGAAATACCTCTGTAGCTAGGATTACCTCTTCCGTAGGAACATAGTTATAAAATAAATAAAATAAAAGGTCCGTGACATCGCTGTTTAACATTAGACTCAACAACAAAGGGAAGTATTTTATAGTTAAATTTAGTAGGAATTTGAAGTAGCATTAAAAAAGTTATTAGCTCAAACATCTGTTTTTCATGGCTACATACACTCTTTTTCTTCTAAGTAGAATAATCAGTAGCAGGAAAACAATGTTTTTTTCCAGTTAAAATGCTAGTAAAAGATGTCCATCTCTCTCATTTAAAAAAAAAAAAATTGCTTTTATGTTTACTATGTATGCCTGTATGTTTTATACTGACATAAAAAAAGGTCCGTATGACCAGTAACTTAAGAGAATTGTAGAAAGGTTGGAAGGGACCTTAAAGATCATCAGGTTCCAACCTCCCTGCTATGAGCAGGGACACCTCACACTAGACCAGACTGCACAAAGCCTCATCCAACCTGGCCTTAAACACCTCCAGGGAGGGGGCTTCCACAACCTCCTTGAGCAACCTATTCCAGCACCTCAGTACCCTCACGGGGAAGAATTTCTTCCTGATGTCTAACCTAAATCTCCCCTCTTTCAGTTTAAAACCATTACCCCTTGTCCTATTGCTATCTTCTCATGAAAAGCCCCTCCCCAGCTTTCCTGTAGGCCCCCTTCAGGTACTGGAAGGCTGCTATAAGGTCTCCCTGGACCCTTCTCTTCTCCAGGATGAATAGCCTCAAGTCCCTCAGCCTGTCTTCGTAGGAGAGGTGCTCCAGCCCTCTGATCGTTTTTGTTGCCCTCCTCTGGACCCTCTCCAACAGCTCCATGTCTTTTCTGTGATGAGGGCTCCAGAGCTGTACGCAGTACTCCAGGTGTGGCCTCACCAGAGCAGAGTAGAGGGGCAGAATCACCTCCCTGGCCCTGCTGGCCACACTTCTTTTGATGCAGCCCAGGATGTGGTTGGCTCTCTGGGCTGTGAGTGCACACTGGTGGCTCATGTCGAGCTTCTCATCTCCTACCACCCCCAAGTCCTTTTCCTCGGGACTGCCCTCTAGCCATTCTCCTCCAAGCCTGTATTTGTGCCTGGGGTTGTGCCAACCCAGGTGCAGGACCTTGCACTTGGCCTCGTTGAACTTCATGAGGTTGGCATTGGCCCACCTCTCCAGCCTGTCAAGGTCCCTCTGGTTGGCATCCCTTCCCTCTAGGGTGTCAACTACTCCACACAGCTTGGTTTGGTCAGCAAACTTGCTGAGGATACACTCAATCCGACTGTCCATATCTCCAACAAAGATGTTACTGGTCTAAATACTGACTGCTGAAGAATACCACTCATCACTTGCCTCCACCTGGACACTGAACCATTGACCACAGCTCTCTGGGTGCAGCCATCCAGCCAATTACTTATCCACCAAGTGGTCCATTTGTCAAATCCATGCCTTGTCAGTTTGGAGACCAGGATGTCGTGTGGGCCAGTGTCAAACGCCTTGCACAAATCCAGGTAGATGACATCAGTTGCTCTGCCATTATCCACCACCTCTGTAGCCTTGTCATAGAAGGCCATCAAAGTGGTCAGGCATGATTTTCCGTTAGTGAAGCCGTGTTGGCTGTCACCCATCATCTCCTCATTTTCCATGTGCCTTAGCAGATTTTCCAGTTCTATGATCTTGCTGACCATAGGGGTGAGACTGACTGGCCTGTAGTTCCCCAGGTCTTCCTTTTTCCCCTATTTAAAGATAGGGGCTATGTTCCCTTTTTTCCAATCATCAGGAACCTCAACGGCCTGCCATGACCTCCCAAATGTGATGGACAGAGGCTTAGCAACTGCATCCGCCAGCTCCCTCAGGACCCATGGATGGACCCCATCAGGTCCCATAGACTTGTGCACCTTCAGGTTCTTTAGATGGTCACGAACCTGTTCTTCTCCTACAGTGGGGGTACTTCATACTCCCAGTCCCTGCTTTCACCCGCTGCAGCCTTTGCTATGAGGCTGGACCACTTGCCAGAGAAGATTGGCGCAAATAAGTTGTTGAGAACCTCAGCATTCTCAGTATCCTGTGTAGCTAGGTCTCCCATTTCCTTCAGGAGAGGGCTTACATTTTCCTTCATTAAACTGGAATATTTTACTTCTCTTTGGCTGGCAAAACTTGTCATATATATATTATGTAACATGTATGTTAGTGTTCTCTACTAATCTGAGGAAACTTGATGTCTCACAGTAAAAGTCCTCCATGTCACTTGTCTGGGTTATTAACTCAACAGAACTATTCACTCAAAATAGTTGTTCTTGGCCTAGTGAAAACATTGCAATTTGACAATCAATCCCCTCATTAAGTACCTAGCAAAGAACAGATACATAATTACGTGGTTCATGTAGATCCTGCTGTTGTCGTTCTTAGCTGAATTTTTTGTCACACAAATGCCTGTAGATCTGAAACTTACAGCATAGCAGCTCTAAAAACCCATTCAAGTTGTTCATTCATTTGGCCATTGCTGAGATTAATTTCTCTGTCTAATTCTTTTGCTGGTGACGTCGTGGTGTGTTACTCCTCATCTCTCTCCCTGTACATACAAATCTACCACAGATGATTCATAGATGGAAGGAATGAGAGCGCTTTCTTATAGCCATAAAACATTTAATTCCTTGAATTGAATGTGGAATTATGATATACTTGCCATTTCCAAACTTTAGCTTTGTGCTAAATGCCAGTGTTGTAATGGATCAGTCTGGCTGATTCTTAGTCTTTATTTTCACCCAGAAATTTTCATAAAATTGCTGGAATTCTGACTTTTTAGTTTTCTGGTCATTTACCATGCACATTCCAAAGCTACCTTTGGCCCTTTCACCCCCCTTTCCCCTCACACTTGCTTCCCAAACCTGCCTGGGCTGCCTGATGCTTTGGCACAGCTTTTGGCTTCTGGCTGGAAGATGAGTGAGCAGGTTTCTTTGAAATGAGTGCAAGTCTGAGGAATGATTTAGGTGACTGCTTTCCTCTTGGCAACTAATAACTGCTCTCTGCATGAGACGTTATACTTTTGGCTCTCTTTCCACCCTGTCCCATAACACAGACATAGAAGTCTCATTGTCTCTGTAGAGAAGACAGTGGTGACCAAGGATTACCATAGTAGAGATTTACTCAGACTTCTGAGACTCCTGTGTGTTTTTGGTGAATACCAGTGAATCTTCCAGGATAGGAGATGGTACTTAGATTAAGTGAGAGTAGGAATAATTAAGCAGACCACTGAATCTGTAAAACACTTGAGGTTTGGTACGAAGATTGCACTCAAATTAGGACAGCTCTCACTTTTTCCAGACTGCTTGGTTTATTTCCAGGGAGTACATTCCCCGTTGTGTCTAGTTTTGTGTCCAATGGCTGCAATCCAAAACAGGTTTATTCTATAATATCGTAAAGTCTGACTCACGGCTCAGTTGGTTCAGCTGAAAAAAAGCACAGAGCAACAAATCAAAAGTCAAATCTTCACGTTCCATAGCAATAGATGGAAGCAGGTGCATGGAAAGGAACAGTCCAGAAGGATGAGAGGAAAAGTGAAATAAGGGTGTGTAGCAGGGGCTTGGCTCTATCTTGTGCATATGCTCTTTCATACAGCTGTAACCAATTTTACTCCAGTTTCTAATCCTTCACTGTGATTTCCACAACACACAGCTATAAACAGCTACTTCCTGGCTCATGAGAAGTTTTTCATTAAATACAATAGACTGCATAAAATAAAGTGGATTTTAAATTGTAGGATATAATATAGGAGCTTGGGCGGGAGGGGGCAGGCTGGGAGGGGACATTCTTGGTTTTAGGAAAATTTATGCCCCACTGGACTGCACACACATTGATTATAGTTAATGGAGCACCTTTAGTTGAAGAGTGTTTATTTTCTGGATTAGAATACCACAACATTCTGTTTGCAAATAGACAGTGGTCAGGTGTCCCCTCCAAGCTGGTTTAGAATTTCTTTCCTTCTCACCTGCCAGACAAAGCAGGTATTTTGGCAAAGTACTTCAAAATGTTTATTTTTCTGTGAAGAGAAATTAAAACACACAAACACTACTGAATCAAACGGTGTTGTTCAGCCTTTCTGCCATCCACTTGCTTCTGCGTGTCATTTGGAAGTATTATCTTGCTGATTCATCTGTACCCCGTAGGACATAGTGATCCATCATGTGCCCACAGACATAAAAACTAGTAGGAATGAAAAATTAAGAAACATGTTTTCATGTACATGTGTCTATAGGTGCCTAGACACGTATCCTTTTGAAAACATTTGTTGCAATTTGAATAAATGCTAAGGCAAATCATAAAGGTGGACCAGAATTTCTGAAAAAGATTGTGTCACGGACAAAGCCAGTGGCAGCAGAGTGATTCCATTTTAAATCCCCAGTGCTAAATTCTTCCTAATTGAGATAGAAATTTAAAAATTGCTATCCCACTATTAAGGAAACCCTTTTTTTTTTTTTTTCTGTACTATTGATGCAATTTAAATGCAGGAGGTATTTCTAACTTGATGCTCATGTATAATTACTTATTTCTATGATGACTGGAAAAATAATACAAACATCTCTGCTTCGCTTGTTGATTAAAGCAAAGAGTTAAGTTTTGGACTATGTGCTTATCAGACTACAGATCACATTCTGCGGGATAATAACAGTTTTTCATTAACCTGTCTTGACTACCCAGCCTTCAATAGAGGCAACAGAATCTGGCTTGTTAAGTCTTGTAAAGATCAAAATTCACAGCAATTGTTAGTATGTTGCAGGAATGTTTGTTTCCCACAAATTATACCACCTGATATATTTGTATTTTACAATTAATTTTGTATTTACATTTAATAATGTAATATGCAGCAGTGCAGGGCTTACATCACATACTGACACATTAAAATACACAATCAAGTGCAATAGTGCACTGTTCCCTCAAGCATTTGAAGTCCTTCTTTGTTTACGAACTTATAAAACGGAACCTGAAATCACCTAATATTGTAATAGAAGTTAATAGTTGCAGCTTATTTTAATAGTCAGACACTAACACATGTGCAATTTCATTGCAGACAAAAAGGAATTATTTTCCGAGTGGTAGGGTAATAAAGTTTATAGTAGTAAAACCTTTCTCTTTTCTTCATCCTTTTATTTATTTGGAAAGTATTTCTTTGTAACTCAGCCGTCGTCCCCAGAATGGATTTAAAATCTCTTTTGCTCCTGTTTTTGAAAAGAGTTATTTACCCCAAATTTTTATACCCTATATGCAGTTACAGCTCTGGAAAATACCAATGTACTTACATCCCCTATACAGCTCATCTGTCTTTCATAAGTCATCACTAAGGGGCGAGGACACTGTTGCAATCACAGTCGTCCTAGTGGTTAGCATCATATGTCCCTCAAATGAATATGTCTCTCCTGTCAAGCCTAAGAGCCTAAAAACAGAGCTGCAGATCTGAGGCTTACTTAACCATACCGCATGTGGGAAGCCTAAATTTAACTCCTTTCCCCCAGCCTTTTCCCTTCTGCATAAATTCTCTGGAGCTGTGTAATACTATGCTGCGAAGAACAAGGTAAAAAGTGGTGGTTTAAAAAAGGCTTAGAGCAATAGAGACTCAAGAGGAAGCAGTCTCTGGTGAACCTCACTTGTTTTTAAGTGGTCTTGGCCTCTAACTGTGGTCCTGAAAATGTGATTAATGGCCCTGCAAGTAAAAATGACTGCTTTAGAGGAGCTGCATCTCTGACCCTTAGGATAGCTCCCCAAGAAAAAGAGGACTTTCTTACTCAGAGAAGTGAAAGTTCAAGAAGGCTTCAGGGATGCTTTTAAGGTATTAAGAAGAGAGTTGTTATGACAGAACAGAGATCTAAAAATTGAAAACAAATGTTATCTTTGCTCTCCTAAAATTTATCCTATTTACTGCAAAAATGTTGTTTCTTTTTAAGTTTTAAGAAACCCACCCCTCTCACTACTTTCACACTTGCATCATACCATGTTAATCATATTGGTATGGTGGAAGGGCTGTGGTGCCGCATACATGCTGGGCAGGCTGCTGGGACTGGTGGACATACCTCCTCCTGTGAAGGCAAGGAGGAGCTGGCTATGCCAGAAAACAGCATCTTTATAATGCTGTAACTGCATTCCCATTATGGACTGACCCCCAGCTGGAGGTACTTTGATAAAATCATATTTCTTCCAATGCAGAAGCAGCATGTAGACCTGGCAGTAGGGCATTTTTGACTCAGTAGTGGCTGTGCTGCAGAACCAAAGGAAGTAGAGAGCAAAGCTTTGTGGTCTGAAAAGCAATCCTGAGCACAGATCAAGACTGGGGCAGTAAGAGTCTCCTCCTGGCCTTCCCTCAAGAGACTCAAGAGATACTTCTGCTGTAGACAGCATGGAAGATTCTCTGTTCTGAACAGTTGTATGGGCTGCCACATGCAGCCTGGAAAGAGGGGATGGCTTAGTCTCTCTCTTTGCCCCTTTAAGGTGCATCTGTGCTTGAGGCTGCTGCTGCCAGAGCCACTAACCACAGTCTAGGTAATGCAGGAAGGTCACAGACAACTCTGTGCTGAAGCATGAGTTTATGTGAAGTGTGTCTTTGCTTGCTTGTATCAATGTGCTGGTCCTATCCCTATCCTCCTGTGATTGACAGCATCCCTCAGTCCATCTCTGAAAGGGCAAAGGAAGGGAAACAGAGAAAAGGTGTTTCCAAAGTTCACAGCTATGCAGAGGGAGGAAAAATCCCTGTGTATGAGAAGCAGAGGCCTCTCCTCTTGCAGCTGTGGGGTATATAACATACATAGTTTCCAAAGAGACACCTTCTAGCATGGGACAGAGGGAGAATGAGAGGCATGCTGGGGTGTAAAGGCAAACACCATGTTCAACACTGTGTTATGCCATATAAATGGTTTGTGAATCTCCTTGCCCTTTTGGGTCACATTTTGCCACTATGAGGATGGGGAGAGAGAGGAAGAAATTTCTTGGGTTTTCTCTGGAATGAAATTTAAACCATATGTTGTTAGTTCTTTGTGCTTTCATTATTATTTATAATGCAGTTTATACTGGAGGTAAAATCCAAAGATTATGTCTAGTCTAAAATTCAACTTCAAAAAAAGCAGAAAGTTTGAAGTTGCTCTGCACCTGTGAAGGGCTTGACTCACATATCACACGCAGCAAGGTAAAATACCCTTCCTCTGACAGCCAGAGGTCAGAAAAACCTTTTCAGTGTCTCCAGAAAGGCCTCTGCAGCTCCCTTGCCAGTGCCTGAGGTGGATTTATAACACAGGAGAGTGCTGTCACACAGGTGAGAACCAACCTGTCTGTTTCCCAGCCAGAGAGGGTCAGTGGCCACTCTGGGTTGATGCATCCAAGGGGGAATTGAGCCCCAGAGCTCATGAGCCACCTGACTGAAGCCCCACTGGCCATGCACTCACTGGTCCTGCTGCATGGCAAAGCTCTCGCCTGCCAGAGGCGGCTTCAGACTTTTTCAGGCTGCCTACTGCCCTGAACTGCAGCATCCCTGGCTCCCCTGGTGTCTCCTGCATCTCAGGCTATCTCAGCTTTGCACAGCATCTGAGACTGTGTTCAGCTCTCTGGTGAAATACTGGCAGCCCATGCTGACAGCATCAAGGCTGTTGCAGAAGAATTCAGCTATTTTGGATGACTATAAACGCATTAGATTTACATTCAGTGTCAGCACCATTGAGTAGGGGAAGTCAGTAGTGAAAGGAGGCACTTTTTCTTTACAAAACAGGCTGGAGGAATAATGTTCTTGTTCTCTTCTTTACCAAGAAAACTGCTGCAGATGGGAAGCGACAGGAGATCATTGTCTTGGACTCAAAACGAAGCAACGCTATTAATATTGGCTTGACTGTGTTGCCCCCTCCCCGAACTATCAAGACTGCTATTTTGAACTTTGACGAATATGCCTTAAACAAGGAAGGAATAGAGGTAAGAAAGAGTAGTTGGTGTTTTCAAGTCTGCATTTTGAGTGCTTCCTTTTTTTTTTTTTGATGTTGTATGTGGTACTGGCCAGGCTTTTCATTGAATAGGGAAAAGGAGGTGTATTGTATCATGAATGAGAGTTGAAACTCATCAAATTAATATAATGTGCTCAGAAGCATGTAGTATTCACCTGAGGTTTGGAATACTAAGTAAAGGTCGATTTCTCTGCTGTGTTTGTCTCTAAGTTTGAGTAAAGGCAGTGCTAATTCCTGTCAAGATTTTTGGAGTATTATCTATTCCTCTGGAACTTGACTGAAATACCATGAGCAGCAAGAATAGGCAGCAGTGAGTTACTAGGGCTGATGGAACTGGTACATGGTTTAGTAAAGTTCATGCCCAGCTAGCTCTTGGAATCATTCTAGATTGTGTATCTAATGGAAAACAAATACAGTGACTAGTTCTGCTCAAAATAGCATTTCTGTGTTACTGTTGTTTGAAAAAAAAACAGTTGGTATAAAGATTACAGATGATGTAAGTTTTACCATTACACGTTTGACTTTGCAGATACTCATGCTGAGGTCCAAGATGAGCTCTGTTTATTACTTTTTTTATCAAAACATTTTTCTTCTATGAAGTGTGAAAAGAAGCCTGCTGCTCTCCTGGTTTTTTCATTGTGGTTGTATTAATTTCAAATCTTTTTTTTAATATAGTTCTTTCCTTATTTATTTTTAAGAAGCCTACATCATGTAGTAAGAGTAATCTGCACAACTACAAATCTCAACCAGTGGCGGAGCTGCAGAGGTCATGTATTGATTCACAGTCACCTTTCAGTGGTTTGGCACTGTGTTTCATGATTTCCCCCTTTCCACCTTCACTATGCTGACTGCAGAAGAAAATGAGAAAAGCTGGCTGGAATGGAAATGCAGTTGCCAGCAGTTACATGCAAAAGAAATACTTACAGCAAAAGATCGTTCCAGCTAGCACGCAAGGCCTGATTTATCCCTACTAGAGTATAGTATTCCATAGAATATAGTTTCTTCCCTAAGCCATTGTACTTATTTGCTATATACATATCTTACTCATACCTTACTCATATATACATACCTTTCAAGGGCATGTAGTGATAGGACAAGGGGGAATGGTTTCAAACTGGAAGAGGGGAGATTCAGATTAGATATTAGGAAGAAATTCTTTAGTGTGAGGGTGGTAAGACACTGAAACAGATTGTCCAGGGAGGCTGTGGATGTCCTGGAAGTGTTCAAGGCCAATTGGATGGGGCTTTGAGCTGCCTGGTGTAGTGGTGGGCAGGGGAGGTGGAACTAGATGATCTTTCAGGTCCCTTCCAACCTAAACCATTCGATGAGTCTATGATTCTGTATTATGAATGTGACAAATCAGGCTAAAAAAGTAATTTTTCATGATCCAGCCTCTGTACCCACCAGTGCAGTTTGCAATACTAAGCTTTGAAGTGTTGGAGGAAGTACCCCTCCAGATAAGCCCAACTGACAGACTACTGGTTAGATCTCAGTGCTGTAGGCAGTGTTTCCATACGAAGTCCACCATAAAATGACTGATAAAAAAGGACACATCTTTCTTATCTTCCATGTATCATCTCCTTTGAATTGAGTCCTTCTTAACAGAAGTTCAGCTGCTCTGCACAGCTCACCCTTTCCATTGCCAACATTTGTAGCTGGGCTGTCCATCTGCCAACCACCTGTGGTGTCCACAGTTGTGAGTGTCTTGTACTACCACATACTCCTTTGGGTGGCCTTTCCATTAGCTGCCAGAAACCCCTAATTTAATTTAAAATATATGTGCAGGTAACTTTCAAATTGATGTTGATGTACTTGCTCAGTGCTAAAGAAAATGTAATTTCTGAGTTCTCTCTCCACAGCTTGAAGCTAAGAATGTCAGTAATCCTGATGTGACCATTTAGATTTTTAAAATCAAAAGAAAGGGAATAAGATGAGTAGGAGGCAGGAGTGTGCCCAGGTGGCCAAGCAGGCCAACAACATCCTGGCCTGCATCAGAAATAGTGTGGCCAGGAGAAATAGGGAAGTGATCGTGCCCCTGTACTTGGCACTGGGGAGGCTGCACCTTGAGTACTGTGTGCAGTTTTGGGCCCCTCACTACAAGAAGGACATTGAGGTGCTGGAAACTGTCCAGAGAAGGGCAATAAAGATGGTGAAGGGTCTGAAGAACAAGTCTCATGAACAGCAGCTGAGGGAACTGGGGTTGTTTAGCCTGGAGAAAAGGAGGCTCAGGGGGGACTTTATCGCTTTCTGCAACTACCTGAAAAGAGGTTGTAGCGAGGTGGGGATTGATCTCTTCTCCCAAGTAACAAGCAACAGGATGAAGAGAAATGGTCTCAAGTTGTGCCAAGGGAGGTTTAGATTGGATATTAGGAAAAATTTCTTTACTGAAGAGCTGTCAGGCACTGGATCAGGCTGCCCAGGGAAGTGGTGGTTGAGTCTCCATCCCTGGAGGCGTTTAAGGGACGTGTAGATGTGGCAGTTAGGGACATAGTTCAGTGGTGGACTTGGCAATGTTAGGTTAATTGCTGAATCTGATGATCTTAAAGGTCTTTTCCAACCTAAATGATTCTATGATTCTATGGAGCGGACTGCAGTTATTTTGCACCTTGAGGGATGAAGCCCTTATTGCTTGGGAAGGATGATGTTCCTTATCTATTTACTTCTTATCAGGTAAAACCCTGCACTGAATTCAGATCCCCTTTTGATTTTTCTTACAGCAGAATCAGACAGATGTTTATTGTGAGATAGAGGGCTAGATTAAGATGTGCAGAATTGACCAAGAAGTGTGAAGAGAGATAGAGAAATACATCATTGTGAGTCCTACAATTTTCAGCAGAGCGCAACCTCAGCTTGCCATACTGGCCCTTTGATCTACAGTGTAGGCAAGCTTTGTTTCCCTTTTCTCTTCTCCTGTCCCCATCTGTTGACTGGCTTTAGCCTTAGCGTTAGCTTAGAGGAAACAGGGGTTGTCTTCTCAGTCTAGATTTTTAGAAAGCTTTCTGGTTCGTAGCTACAGTTCCTGAATTTTAGGAAATAATTGGCAGTGATGATAAATCAATCAGTAATCATGTAAGCATCAATGTAAGCATCAGCTTCATTTATATAAAAATGCAGAGAATACGGCAAATTATTTGCTGTGTAATATACTTTATAGGTAATCTGTAGGTATGGAGAAATAAAATGATGCAGTTGATCTAATTTTAAAACTGCATCATGGTGGGTACTCAAAAGCCTTTCTGCATAGTTAATTGTCTAGAAGAGATATCATAGCTAGTGAGCAGAAGAAGAGATATAAGGAAAGCAGAAGAGATGCGTGTGGTGAGGACAGAACATTCACTGCTAAAATTTCAATGAAGCTATAATCTAGGATCATCCTCAGTTTATAGGGGATCCAGCATGGAGCAGGTCATAAACAGGATATAAAGTCACCTAAACCATCAGTTGCATTTGCTTTGAGCTCTGTGCTATGGCCCTCGCTCAGGAGCATCATCACTGCCGTGTTAGTGTGTGTTTGGCTTTCGTTCTGCACATTGGTGGATAACTTCAAATTAAATGGTATCTTAAAACTGACCTTAGCATTTCCTTTAAGGGCAGTGGACAAAGTAGTGTTCACAGTAGCACTAGCGACAAGGCAGTGATGCAGTGGGATGCAGGCTACAAGTTTGTGATAGCCCAATTCATCATCAAGTTCATAGTGAACCAGTAAACCCTCGGCTACTGTCCTGCCTTCTGCTGATTGCTGCTTTGCCTCTGCTGTTTCATTTTTGTTAGTAATCCATGCTTTTTAACTTCAAATATGTGACTAAGTTAGAAGAAAAATTATCCAGATATTTTTAAATCCTCTATACCTAAGTATGTTGTGCATTTTAGGCCACGTGTTTGAAGTGATTAGGCACCCCTTCACTGTGAAAAAGGGCAGAAAATGTGGCATGGTTCTAGAAAGGCAGATGTAGTCCATTAAGTATGCAGAGCAGGCACTGTTAGAAACATATTTTCAAAGGAAGGCACAATGTGAGTGTGTAAACATGCATCAATCCAACTCAAACATTTTTTGCCACCTTACACTTGCCAAGGTGGTTGTGTTTTCCTTTCTTTGAAAGCTTGGCATTCATTGTGTTCAAACAATTCAGAGCTCACTGCAGGATAAAAAGCTGCCTGCTTAGCATAGATGAGGGCTTTCTGTGAGCTAAGCAAAAGAGGCAAGCTTAAAATCCTGGCACCTCATTTTAATGAAGTGTATCGGGGCAACTGCAAGAACAAAGCCTACCAAACCAGTCGTTGGTGCTTATCTGTAGTAAAGGAAATGAATGGATCCCTCTCTAAAGTGCTTCTCAGTAAGGGAACATAGATCAAAATGAAATTATACTGAAGAGTATGATCAATTTAGCGGAGTAAAACTGGGGTAATGCTATGAGGAAATTAGGGGAGTTGCTTTGTGCTTTACAGTATAGCTTTGTGATGCTACACAATATTGCATTGCATTGGTAGGTATAGCTTTCAGTAAAACTATCTGAAATTAAAAAACTCATGAAGTATGCTAGGACCTCTATACCCGCATTTGTTAAGTGCTTTGAAGTCCATGTGACTGGAGTGGCTAGGTAGCCCTAGGATATAAAAAGGGGTAAGAAATAGAGAGCCTGGTGTTAAAAAGGCACATGGTGAGCTGTATAAATAAAAAACAAAACTAGGTTTTCAGAAACGATTGAGATATTTATATTTTTGTTCTGAGACAAAGACAGGGCTTTCAGCAGCAGGGGTGATCCTCAGCAGCTGGCACCACAAGTACAGGCTCTTTCACTTGGCATTCTCTGTTTCACATACTACAGTACAGAGCACAGCAGCCTTGCAGTACTTGGACTCGAATGCTTTTTGTCAGCTCCATCTGGCTTGTGGTGTTTACATAAAGCTCAAGGAGGAGGAGAGTCCCTTTGGAAATAAAGCTTACTGTTTCATTGCTCTCTTTAAAACGCCTGAAAGCAGTACAAAATCTCTGGAGTGAAGGCCCTGCACCACCACAAAATACTTGTGGGATCCCTGCATAGCTGCCAAAAGCCCTAGTTATTTGTAGGAAGCCACTGAGAATACTGCTGAAGTGTTAGCCTTCAAATATGCATCAGAAGCCTTTTTACATCCATCACATGGCTACTGCTAAACTTGCCATGTATGGACGTTCATGTGATCCTATTTGCAAGCTGCCCTGGCTCAAGGCAGTGTGTTGGCTGCTTCTTGTTTTTGAAGAGCAGAGTAGGCACTAGGAGGCCTGACTTCTTCAAAAGCCACTCTGCAAAACAACTCTTCTTACAAGTTTCAGACTCAGTCTCTCTTTTTCATGAAGTTTTTTAGATGAGTATTGGTTAAGCACTGAGAAATGCCCTGAAGCAGCTATGTATAAGTCTCTAGTTTGATGTTAGGTGTGACCTGAGTTACAGATTTCAGCATGGATGGATGGATGGATGGATGGATGGATGGATGGATGGATGGATGGATAGCACAAAATGAATTCACAAATGCTATCGATCAGAACAGGTGTACATCAGAATATTTTCCAGTCATTGACAGGGGAAGAAACAGCATCAGACTGTATTGAGGGATTTTCCTCCTCTTCTTTTTTCCTTAGGATATTAATTTGTGAAGGTAGAAGCTTGCAGGGTCCAAGCAAGTAGGCATTTGTTTTTGTGTTTTTTTTTTAACTGAAAGCAGAGCCAACATTAACAGAAAGAAATACTTCTTTATTTATGTTTACAGAAGTCAGTATAAGAAGATGGACAGCAATACAAATAATGAGGCTCAAATTAAACAAGTCCCAGTTCAACAAATTTGACATTTTTTGATTGCTTAACTCTTGTTTTTTGCTTGATTGACCAGAAAAAGCCCCTTGATCTCCACACTTACAGCTCCAGCACTGTACAAGGAGCCAGATGATTTATCGGTACTGGAAGGGGGCAGATGTGCTACTTTGATGAATTGGCTATGTCCAGTGCTGGAAGAAGGCTGTAGTTTGGATTGGCAGGTCTGATAGCTCCTTGGCTGTATTTTTATTATTCTCTCCTCCCCTCCACAACAGCCTCTATCATTATAGAAGGCTAAAGCAAAAACATGTCGTTCCTCAGATGAATAAACATTAGTCGTGTTGAAAATCTGCTGCTTTGTTTTAATGAGGCATGTATCAGCAGGGTAAAAACCTCAACTTATCTGATGCTTTTATGTTATTTTGCTTTTCTTTTTCATTTAAAAATGCATTTATTATGTTAAAAACTAATTAAGAAGCAATACCTTAGAGAGCAGTACTTTGAGAAGAACAGTTGCCACATGTGAGCAAGCATGTAAAATCTAAGACTTAAATGGAAAATATGAATGTTTTGAGCCATAATGACAGCAGGAAGAGAAAATATTGGAATTCTTTTTCATCAATATTTTAGACTTTTCAGATCAAAAGAAAAAAAAGGCCGTATGTTATGCAATGCTTAATACAACTTTAAAGTCAATGCCTGTTCCTTTGGAAGTTGTCCCCATTTCGAGTGAGATTTTTGGGAGTCACCTAATAGGCTGCAATAACTGTCATGTTTCATAAAAAAAACAACACACGGACTGAACAAAAAATAATAAATTATGAGAAGAGCAAGGTACAGGAGACCTCAAGTTATTCCTGTGCACTGGAAAATTTTTAGATATTGAGGCTAAAAGGGACATGCCCTCTATTCTGACCTTCTGTAAATCACGGGCCAAAAGATTTCACTCATTCTACCTTCACTTCCATATGTAATTTACAGAAAGGTGACTAGTTTTGACTTAAACATGAAGGCTGAGGAGAGCAGTCCTAACCAGTCATCCTGTGTCTCCTTCGGCATTTCTAGACATGATTGACCATATCTACCGAGTACAAATGTACAGAAAAAAAACATTTTAATACAGAAGTGTTTTTCAACAAACTGCAGATGTTTGAGACAGCAGGCCTTGTTTTGCTTTCTTCTGCTTTGGGTTAGTTCTTGGTTATTACAGTGCTGTCCTAATTTACCAGCCAGACTTGAGGACTTCTGTCACTGCTGTGAAGTCACCTAGTGTCCAGCCCTTGCTCACCTCTCAGACCCATGGCTGATGCCTTCCTTTTCTCTCCCTTCACAGAAAATCCTGACCATGATCCCAACCGAGGAGGAGAAGCAAAAGATCCAGGAGGCTCAGCTGGCAAACCCTGATGTTCCCCTGGGCAGCGCTGAGCAGTTCCTTCTCACCCTCTCCTCCATCAGTGAGCTCTCTGCCAGGCTCCAGCTCTGGGCTTTCAAGATGGACTACGAGATAGTGGAAAAGGTGAGGGGAAAATGGGGAGGCAGGGGTGGAGACTCTTCTGAGGCTTTGCTTAATCGTTCCCTGACCTTGTTATTATATGAGTGCATATTTTGAGGAAACAGTAAATGGGTCGCTTTTGTTTCAGTGGCCAACGAGGAAACAGCTAAAATGATCCTTCATAATCTTTTCCTTCTATAAAAGAAAATTAGAGATTATGTCTTCCTTCCTTTAATTAGGCAGTAATGACACTGGAACAAAGAAGAGGGTTAAATCCTTACCACGTCTTCTCCAGATGTTGTTATTCAGGAAATTCTTACTTCAGAGCAGTAAGAATTTTTCTTTGGATAAAGATTCAATGGAATGAGGACAACAGTATTCAGCCTTGCATTTTAAAATGGAAGTATTGATCTTTAATCCATTTCAATGAAGGAAAGCACTATCCTTCTTCTGTTTATGCCTCTGGTGCATATCCTATGCATTGGTCTTCAGGCAACTCTCTCCTGTATATATTAATCTATCTGTATCTGCACACATATTTGCATATTAAAAAATCGGTGTAACTTTGTTTGACACGGATTTTGAGAAGTGGGACATGCTTCTGAAAATGCCTTATGTTCACCTAGCCATGGTTCTTTAACAAGTTATATGACAGTGGATTGATTTGCAGATGATACTGTCAAGATTACTCAACCTCAGTTTAATTTTCTTAGATTTGAGGAAATGCAATCACAGTAATATTCAGGATTTTTTAATTGTGACATTTTAGTCTCAGGCATTTACATTTCTGACTTTCAAGACATAAAATACTTGTATCTGCCGTGAATTTTTTTACCAGCTTTTTTTTTTTTTTTTTTAACTCTGGTACAGCTGTTTATTCAGCTTTGAAGTTACCACAAGGCTAAATTGTTCCTTTCATGTGAGCTGAGTTAGCTGTAGCTGTTAATCTATGTCTATACCTAGACCTTCTAGCTTCCTCTCAATCAAAAACATTTGGAGCGCTGTTAAAAGCTGAAGGAGTTCTAGTAGTTTTCCTGTTGTTGGGCCTATAAAGTTTATGCCACAGAGTTAATGAATTGCTAGCTAAAATCCATGTAGAATGGATGTTAGTATAAAATGTCTCAAATACCTAAATCATTCAAAGAAGCAATACCTGGAATGAAGAGAGTACCAAGATTTTTATTCCTGTTGAAAGGTAGATAGGCCTTAGTACAGTATTTACCATAAAATGGTACAGGAAATAACATATGATAACTCTGAAGAAATAAGAGGAGTGTGTGATAAGAAGCCTAGCAGACAAATGCAGATCTTTCAGACAGCTTGGGTCTTAGTTGGGTCAAGAGGAAGATGTAGGATCAGACATCAAAGGAAGAAGAAGGAGCGAGCAGTTGGGTCTCTCCAGTAACAGAAAGTTAAAGTCAGAGTTTAAGTTCCAGGTAACCAATAAACATCAGCATTATTTAGACTGAGGTAAGTAACCATGAGAATACCCAATTAAAAAATGAAGTAGTTTGCATTAATGGTTATGATAATAAAAGAGCCCCATGATCTGCTAACATTTTTCTGTTCTTCAAACCATGGTTTTGCAGAAGATCCATCTGTAAATGGGCAAACCCTTAATGAAACTTCGGTGCCAAATCACAGCCACAGTTTTTGTCAGGTTTTTATGTCCAGCATTTGCTTGTTTTTTGTTAAAATCTAATTAGGAAGATTAATAGTATTTCGGAATGTTGAGTCAAACATGTATTTTACGTAATTAATGAATGAACCTTACTATTTCTTCCATGAGGCTGGGAGTTTTAGATGGCCCATGAAATCAGCAGTGTGAAATTACCTGACTTGTTGATCTAAGGCTGGGGTTCTCATTCATTAGACTCTTTTGCTAATCAGCTTAGAATAGAGTTTTGCCTAAGTTGGTCCTAGCTCCATCTCTGACAACCTGAAAGCATGAAATTCTTCAAGAAAAGGGTTAAATGAGATATTGTTCATGTTTGTAGAAAAGCTTTCCAGGAGTTATCAAGGAAGTAATCTCTCTTGGCTTGAATGTCATTAACTAGGGCAAGCCAAGGTACATTTAAAGGGAGCAGCCTCGGACTGTGAGGGGCTGAACTGGGTGAATGAATACTCATTCTTTGCTCTTTACAGGAAATAAAAAAGGAAAACCCTTTCCAAATTATCTCTTTGATGATGTGTATGATGTTTTGAAATGTTAACATCTATCTAAGGTACTGTACGCCTACTGAAGGTCACCAGTGGAACAATAACTTTCTCACCATTCTTTTGGTGTCATATTTTAAAAGCATAGACAAAAGAGGTAGAGTTTCAACTTCAAATCTTCATTATCAGACTTCTGATTGCTCTGAAAAATTACACTCTGTTGCTGCTAGTTCTTTGTACTGAATTATCAATGATGCAGATGCTGTCAAACTTCATTACCTCCAAGGGAGTTTAAAGGCCTTAGAAAGAGGCATAGAATCTGTAGTTGTCCTAAATCAGGTATTTCTTTTTCTTAAGGTCACTGTGGGCAAATATATCCTTATTGCTGACAACTTTAAAGGACAATAAATGAATATAAGCAAGTGTAGAAAATAAAAAAGTAGAACTGGTAAAGAAAAGGGCTTGCTTAAGTTTCTCTTCTGAGCATAAGATTACTCCTGACTCTAGTCTTCCTGGGGACAGTGTGCTACAGAAATAAGTGTTCAAAAAGGTTGTGTTTTTGAGTGCTGCTTAATCTGTCTGAAGATTTTTTGAAGTGCATCAGAGCTTTTTAAATTTTACGTTACTATCCTGATACTTTCTGTTGTGCTAAAAGAATGTGATACTTTATGCAGGCCTGTCTTGTTTAAATGCAAATATGGCAGATTATATTTTGATCATCTCAAACCAAGTTTTTACCCCTCCCAGAAAAGCATTAACTTGTTTAGGTGCAGTAAGCTAAACTTGTTACCTGTATACCAGGTTGGTAACAATGCATATGCCAGATCAGCTGCACAGAACACATGGGCTGCATCCTTCCTGTCCCAGGACCACTAGATTTGTTGCACACATATAGTTGAATTCACTAATGCATGTGCCTCAAACATTTATCAGTTATTTTCAGGTGTCTTACAGCCAGCAATTCTGGACAAAGCCTCAGATCTCATAGAAGCATATTTTCTAGGTAAAAATTTAAAACATAGTAAATAAGGATATGTGGTACTTAAGGATATGAGGGAGCTCTGCATTATGTATCTGCCCACTGTAGGTAGAAGGTTTGTTTTATAGGCACCAAGAATGGGTATATCATGTGATGACACAGTATCTAGCACACTGTTGTGGTTTTGTTGTTGTTGTTTTTTTAATGCTACAATAGAATAAAAAAAAAAAAAGTAATTGTAAATGTGTACTATATCCAAGAAAGTCTTAGCCTGGATAATTTGCATGTAAACAGCCAAATGAAGGGCTACAGTATGGCCTGATTTGGAAGGCATTTATGCTACCTTTTTATTCGCCTTCAGGATGTTTTAAATTAGCCTTTTAGGAATGATTTTTTAAGAGGTTGCAAATTGATACAAGTAAAATAGTTCAAAAACCTGTGTTTACAGCAGATACAGAGAGTTTGATTCCTTCCCATAATGCAATAAAACAAAATAAATCAACCCTGACTTTAAAGCAATTCAATTAATTCTGTGCAGCAGTTAATTGATTGTAGTTTAACTTGATAAAGTCTTGGATTATTTAGCATCTCTCCTCTGCAGTATAAATTACTTTGCTCGCTGTGCCAACTCTTAATTTGTCTCAAATTTGCCATATTCTTATGAGAGATTAATTGTTCTGTAGTGACTAGAAATGTATGTTTCCTTCATTATTGTGCTCTTATTTATGGTAAAATATCACTAGAGTTGTTGAATGAACCATTGTCTTTCTCCAGGAAAGTGAAGTTCTCAGCTATTTTGCCTCTTGGTCTAAAATAACAGCTTAATTTTGGCTCCCTGGCTCTTAAAGAGTGTAATAAGTTAGGAAAAGAATGCTGCTGTTGGATGCTTAGGATGGCATTTGGAGGTAGAAACAATGTGAACTGTTACTGTGCATACAAAATAAATAACTCTGGGCTTCACACAAAAAAGAGAGAAATAAACTCCGTCAACTCAGTTACCCTCTCTCTCTTCCTTTGAACTTTTTGGTATAGTTCACTTCCTGAGGTAATGGGAAGAGAATTTATGTTTTCAGGCCTTATCGGTTTACATACCTATACTCAGATAATGTGTGTGGATAGAAGATGCATTAAGTTAAAAGATTAAAATGAGAACACTTGTAAAGCTTGATATTTGCAGTGGGATTTATTTCAGTTTTAAAATCACACGAGCACAAAACCGTATCTAAAACTCAGAGGTGGCCATCACTTGAAGAAAGCGTTAAGGTCAGGCTACAAATGTCAAGTCAGCCAGGGTTCTAACTTTGTTTGTTTTACAAAGATCAGAAAAAAATGGTTACAAGAAGTTTTTTTATCAGTTGGGGCAGGAGGGTGTTCGTGCATCTATCTCAAAGGCAGCAGCCCCTTCTCTGATTCTGTCTCTCCTGTTTGGAATCACAGAATAATCCCCAGGACAAGTAAGGCAATTGTGTACATAAAGAAGCAACATTAGGAAAGTATTTTTTGTATTTTTTTGCTGTCCTTGCATGTGATTTATTAGCTGAAACATGGAAGAAAGCCAGCACACATGGCCAGTTTGCGCTCTGCAAGACGCCAGTTCAGGAACTTTTTGCAGTAATTAATCTGAACCATAGAATTAAAAACTTCAAGCAGCTATAGCCAACTGCAGCCTTCACTTTCTTGTGTCTGTTTTCATGGCAGGAAGTTGCAGAACCACTTCTAGACCTGAAGGAAGGAATGGACCAATTGGAGCACAATAAAACTTTGGGATTTATCCTCTCTACTCTACTAGCCATTGGGAACTTTCTGAACGGAACCAACGTAAGCCTCATGTCCCAGCATTTCCCTTTTTCCTTATTTAAAAAAACAAACAAACGAAACTTTTATGACAGTTGCAACCCAATACTTATTTTTACCAGAAAAATAACTCAGAAAACAGAACCTACTTTTGCTTTTAATTGTGTGTCAGGGCACTCTTTGTCTCTTTCAGAATAACCTGAAGGAAATGTGGAGCTAGGTACTCTTCTGATGTAACTTCCTTGAGCTTAGTGTTGATGCTCCCAATTCAAATTGTGAGGCCTGTGTCATGGCTTATTTCAGTGTAGGTGGAATGATTTTAGCCCTACTCTTCAGCAAGATAAAAATAAATAAAGGCAGTAAGTTTCTTCTCCTGTAGATTCTTACTCTTCTTTCCCCTCTGTTTCTACTGGGTAGTAATTTTTGTCCACTGATCTACATGGGAAGGAGTAAACATTTTTTTAAAAATTCTTCCCTTTTTTCCCCATTACAGGCCAAAGCTTTTGAGTTGAGCTACCTCGAGAAGGTTCCAGAAGTCAAGGACACAGTGCACAAACAGTCCCTCCTGCACCACGTCTGCACTATGGTGGTAGAAAAGTTCCCAGACAGCACTGATCTTTATTCAGAGATTGGGGCCATCACTAGGTCAGCCAAGGTATGTCTAGTGGGCAAATATATATGTTTTTTAAACCCTATTTAAAGTGAAATATTTTATTTTACATTATTCTTTATTTGATTCCTCCCTGGTCACAGCACTTTTTATGACTGTGGATTGGTTGTGTCATTCCCACTGAACTTCGAAGATTCCAGTGCTCTCTCTTCTGAGCTTTATCTCTGTCTGTCAGGTGGTTTCCTCATCATGTACTGATAGGCAGCCATGTTAGGACAGCCATTGTAAAGTTATAGACATTATTAATACATATAAAACTATTAAGAGCTATTTTCAGGTTAAAACTTTATTTGACATGTATCTTCAAATATATTTGTTCTGTGGTTTGGGATAATCTTTTTTAAGGCAAATGCCTGGTTGTAATTTAAGGGCAATGGAAGGAATGAACTTTTTTAGTAATAAAAGTGTTTCCAGAATGAAAGTGTCATGACATATTTTACCTCTGTTTCTGTCCTACTCCTGACAATAATTTTGGTGATGAGGAGTTAGGGAAGATAAAGAGAAATGAGAGAAACTTGTGGCAGCACCTCTTCTTAAGAAGTGGTAATCCCTTGGCTAATGCATAGGTCTGGTCAGTGGCTCAATTTGGTATGCAGATTATGTATTGCTGCTGCTAGCAGGCATGATAGAAACCTGTAACCTCACTCTTAGAGCCCTCAGAGTGTGAGAATTCATATATGACCCTTAAAAACAGTACATTGTTATTTGTCAGAACATAATCAGGTGATAAAAAACATGAAAATTCTGTTTTGGAGTCATGTCTCCTGTGAAAATGGAAATAATAACAGTAGATAATATGAGCATCCATCTAGTCCAGCATCTTTATTCAGACAGCAGCCAATAGCAGCTGCTGGAGAGGAGAGCACAAGAAGCTTCAAAGGAGGAGGAAAATCTCTCCTAGAAAAAATTTTTCATAAGCCATAATACTCATTGCACACATCAAATGGAGGAATGAGATCTTTTCCAAAAGCCACCTTGTTTGGATGCAGGGGAACGGGGGTAGCAGAACCCCATAGAATAAAAAAAAAAATTAAACTGCAAAAATTAAGTATTATTTTGACTCCTAGCACAGTTCTTGGGACAATGAATTCATAGTCTAATTTTGTCTGCTGTTGAATTAGCCAATTTCAGGAATCACTGTCTGAATATATAATTAACAGTCAAAACTTTCTTTATCTTTCTATTTCATAGAACAACTTAGGTTGGAAAGGACCTCTGAAGGTCATCTGATCCATCACCCTTTTCTGTGCAGACCAAATTAAACCAGGCTGCTCAGATCCTTGTCTAAGTCTCAAATAATCACTCTGCATCTTTTGCTTTGAGATCATTTCCACACTTTTTCTCCATCTTACCTTTTAGAATGGGTTAAACAATAGCAAACACAGTATTCCAGCCTCTCCTTATAAATGTTAAATGCTTACTACGTTCATTCTGCTTCTGCTGTCTTTTGTTGAATGCCCTGAGGTTTTTGAGTGTTTTTTGACCGTTGCTATCCTTTTCCCACCATTTGTGTTCAGGCAGTTCAGAAGGATATCCAGGCAGTCTCCTGAGCTGATCAGGCAATTCAGAACTCAGCCCAAGGCTTGAAGGATTCAGACACTGCCTGCAGTGTGCACTGCATTGCGATCTACAGTAATGAGCATCATCTGCAGAAGCAGATTTACTGCTTATCTCTCAAACCCCTAACAATCTTAAATCAGGACTAATCTGAAGAATTTCTTGCCATCTGTAGATTTGCCCTCTCGGTGCGCTTCTTTGTTTCCAGATGATTTTGAAATAAAAAGTGCAAACCATGAGATACCTGCTGTTAGCCGCATTGTTAGATGAGAATCAATATTCATTCCTTCTTTTCTTTTGCTCTCTTAACCTCATGCTTCATAGGTGGCTTCCCATGAGGCTCTCGTAAAGATTTTGAAAGTCTCATTTTCTTTACTTGCTCTTATCTGTGCACAATTTTATAAACATACTCATAATCTAGTTATTATTTTGATGTATTTAATTTCCTGTTATTCATACTTTCAGCCAGGTTACTGGGTGTAGTAAAAAAGCTTGGAGCTCCTGAATCAACTTTGCTGCTTTTTGTAATCATAGGTGAAACTTTGCTATCCTCTGATTCTTTAAGTTATCAAGTGTATTGAAAGCCTACTCATTTTAGCCAGTGGCTCAATTTCTTTATTTTAATTGCTGTCAGAATTCCTGTCTTCTGCTTGTTTACTGCTTTATAAGCTATCATGCTCCTCCAGCATGTTTGGTTTTGCTAGTAAGTATCCAAACCTTGCTATAAAAGCAGGTGCCAGAATAGTTTTCTCCACAACAATCTCCGTGGTGAAGCTGGATAAAAAGAAGTAATCTTGCTTCCCTTCCCTAACTTTTGTCTTTCTCAGTTTCTTTAATCCTCAATGATCCAGGACCTCCTACATATATTCTTTTTTTTTTATATACCATAAAAGAATTTGTGGCTTTTGTTTTCTGTCCTTAGATATTTGCTCTTTGGATTCCATCTCTGTTCTCCTAATTTTCCTCTTGTACAACCATTTTATTGCCTTCACTGAGGTTGGCTTTTCATGCTTGGAAGGCATTAATTTTATTTTGTTTTTTCTTTGAGTGATTCTTCAACTCTTAAACAGTTAGGTTTATTGTTTTATCCTTTCCTGCTTTTTCTCTTTGTTAAGAAGTTATTTCACTTTTTTTTTTTTTTTTATTGGAACCAAGTTAATCACTAAAATTAAAATCACCATAAAAGAGAAGAGCCCCTTTTTTTCCAAAATACACACCTCCATGTATGGTGTACTCACTAGTCAATCTTCTACTTCTATTTTTTAGTCTTAGAAAGTGGAAGAAAGCTTAAGCTAATGCTGTCACTTACCAAAAAATTTTAAGTCTAAGAGCATACAAAATTGAGCACAGTCTTTCAGTCTGTGGTTTGCTGATCTAGTGGCCCTGCCCAAAGCGGATGAAATTCTGAAAAGGCCAGACAAAATCACATTAAGAGAAATTATAGCCTTAACCTTCCCTGTGACGCCCAAGGTCTCCCTCCTTGGGATGTTCCTGCATGTGTTACACCACTGATGGATTACTGTAACAAGCTGTATTCCCACTTGATCTTAGCTGCCACAAATCAAAGAGTTAGGACGTGGAGGCCATCCAAGCTGCCCTCTTCAAGGGAATGTTCACAGACGAGGCGAAATCTTGGTTTAGGAAAGCTGACAGGAAGGGAGAAGTAATATTTCACTGTGGATTAGGTGGCATTTTGAGCTCCATTTTGTCTACAAACATCTTTCAGAAACCACGAAGGCTAAACAATTTCCATCCTGCAGATAAACAGAGATGCCCCTTCCCCTGAGATGCACATCATATGAGAATTTCCTGAGCCTTAGTTCATGAAAAAAAAACCACCATAAAGAAAACAGGCTGCCTCACCAGAAACGAGTTGGAAAGACCAGAAAAAAATGGTACAGTTATTGCAAAACTTGTGGCTTTTTCTTGAAGGACTGAAGTCATAAATGGCCAAAAAAAAGCAGACACAAGTAAAAATATGGCCAGAAAATAGAATTCTAGATAAATTAAAGTATTTGTAGTTGTATAAAAATGTATAAGATCTTGTAGAGCTATTGATTGTTTAGTATCCCATTATTAAAAGCACTTGCATTTTTTTTCTTTTTAACATATTTTAAGTTGTTTTTGCACTGGAGTTGTACCAGACTGATGTACCTAATGCTGAAGCAGACCCCCACATTTCTGCAGTTAAACTGTTAAATTGTTCCCTAGAAGATTCCTTACCACTGGGGCAGGGAGAGCTTTCATCAGTACTAGTATCCTCTCTGTTAGTGAATAAAAAATGCATTCTAGTTAAAAATGTTCATGTTGTTTCTCATTCCCATAAATATTTTTCCTCATGCATCTGAAAGCTGGCCAGCTCCATAGAGTAAACTAGTAATTGTCCTTTTCTTCCCCTAATTTCAATTTACTTACAAAGTTCCAGACTTCTGGCTGGTGTTTAACCCCTGCAGCAAGAAACTTGGATTAGTTGCAGCTACCAGGAAATGGAGAAGCAGGCAGCTTTTAAAAGAAAGCAACAGGAAATGTTAACAACACAAGTGAGGGGTAGGAGAGAACTTAGACAAGACTAAGACTTACACAGGGGAGTAGGAAGCCTGCGGCGTCCCTCTGAGAGACTGGTCAGGGAGGTATGGGGAAATCAGGAGTAAAGAAGGGGATGTTTTTTTCAAATGCACCCATGTGGCCGAGAGCCCAGTCTGTGCAGCATATTTACAAGGTGACTTGCACCTGGGACAACCTCGACTTGCCTTGAGATCTTGGCCAAAAAACCTGCAGATTTTTCTTGAAACTGTGGGAGCAGAGCACCTTCTTCATTAGGACCTGCCTTGCTCATGTGTGGATGCATCTTGGGAAATGCCCACGCAGCATCCCCAGCATTGGACACTTTTGGGAATTATCTCGACAGGGTGCTGGGCCATCTTGTCTAGACCATGCTCTTTCCAAGGAAGGTTGGACCAGGTGGTCTGGTAAATTTTTCACCATGAGGACAGTCAAACAATGGAATAGTCTCCCTAGGGAAGTGGTAGATTCCCCCCCCACTGGACAGTTTTAAGTATAAGCTTGACCATCTCATATAAACTATAGTAGTACCTAGAAAGGTTAGACCAGGTGATCCTTGAGATCCCTTCCAACCTGGCATTCTATGATTCTGTGATCTTTGAGGTCCCTTCCAACCTGGTATTCTATGATTCTTTGATTCTGTGAAACAGAATTACCATTCTGGTGCACTGTGGCTTCTGCTTGATGTGCTGGAAAGCAGAGAGAGAAGAAAAGAAAAAAAAGTAGGGAAGATCGTGCTACCTCCCGCACTGCTTCAGTGGGGATGCTCTTGTCTCGCCTGACAAGAAGTATTTGTGTGCAGTTATTGTTCAAGTATGCTTTCCCTATGTTACTTCAAACAAAAATAAATGCCAAAAGTCAAATTCTTTTCTGTGGAAAAAAGGGCTTGGGGGATGCAAGGTTTCTTATGGTTGTATCATTCCTGTGGTGCTGGCTGCAAGGACTGGGGCAGCTGCCTCAGTTCCTGGCAGGGGCTGGTGGGAGCAAAGGTGATGACAGAGCAGGGTAAGGCAGAGGCTGCTGGTTGCAGGGCAGGCTGGGGTGAGGGGGAAGGAGCTTCAGTGGCAGATGAGACTTCGGGGTTTTGGCTGAAAGAGAGTGAGTGAAGTTTAGCTCATGCGCCTGGCAGCAGTGTCATGTTTCAAGAATTTCCAGGTGAAATGGCTGCAAGTGGTGTTGCAGGTGCTGCAACACAAGCTGAAGCGACCTACCCCACCACATACTAGTATTGCTTCTCTTCATCCCAGATAGTGGGAACTGTCATATAGCACCTGCAAAAAGTTCCTGTATGAATGTGTTTATTGTCGACTGTTTGAGGAACTAAAATGCAGTGGAGATGTGTATATAATTGAATAGATTCATCTGGTCATACCTCAGTAAGCAGTCTTTTAATTTTCAATTAGTGGATTGATTCAGGTGTTTTAATTTCCAAAATTATTTTGGCAGGATGCTACCTCTTACCCTACAATTAGAAATGTCTGGAGAGAACTTCCTTTATACCCTGCTTGCTTTTGAGAGCTGGCATCTACTTCACTTAAAACGTGTGACTAAGAGTGTACAAGTTAGGCTAACATCTCGGGTTAACTCTTGTGACATTCAGTGAAGCAAGCCAGCGTGGAAATGCTGGAGGAGACAGATTTTTGAACACGCGCCACAGAAGGTCGCTGCACTCAGATGACAGTGTGTTTGCAAGGAGCAATTCTCAGAACTTCCTTTGGCTCCAAACCAGCTCAGGAAAAGAGGAAGATTTTGTGTTGCTTGCCAGAACGCATCCCTGAAATAATGTGAGAACGAACAATCTGACCCTAAATTATAAACAGCTTAGAGGGGGCTGTGGTCTGCTAGAGAAACTAGCTTGAACTTTGAAGAGAGAAAGGTTTTTTTCTATGATCATGTGTATCTTTCTATGACGTGTGATAAAAGAGTTGCCATTTTATTGTGAATTTAAGGCAACATTTGTCAGTGTGAAAGCATCAATCTTCTATTCAATGCACCTTGTGGGTAGGATAAAAATGCCAAGAACCAGATCTCCCTTAGAAAATGTCTGGATTTGACATGTTCACCACTAAAAGAAATAAGCTGTAGCAATAAGCAATGAATAGAGTAGCAAGGCATAGAAAACTTAAAAAGGGATACTGAGGCCAAATAACTTACTCACCAGCCTTCAGAGCAAAACTTCCAATAATTTAAAGTGATTTTGAAACTAAGTGCTCTGTAAGCAGAAAACTCAGCTTCATCAGTCTTCCTTAATTTATTTGGTTGGGGATTTTTTGCTTCAGTCTAACTGTGACATTTTTGACCTGTCCAAGGGCTGAATGTAAATACAGAAAGCAGGAAACGTGAGTGCAATTAGGAGCAGCATCTTTGATTTTAAGACAATTTTGTACTCTCAGTAATGGTGGAGCTCAGCCCAGAGACTAGAGGAGATTTAGCTAGAAAAGGAAACGTGTGCAAAGCACATTCTAGCTGAGGGAATGCTGAAGAAAAATGACCTGTTATCTCACAGCAGCTACAGTTGTTTTCTTTGCATGGCAATGCATACCTGCAGTTGTATATGCTGCTCTAGAGAATATACAGCAGAAACCCCTTTAGGTTTGAGCCAACCCATTTAATTCCCAATGTAACCTCAAAGCAGCTCTTCCTCTCCCTCAACAAATTCCTGTGTTGCCAAGAGATATTTGTGGCCACACAGAGAAATAACATCCCAACCCAAAGATCAGAAAGGCTTCCTGATACATGTTCTGTCTGAACGACTGGGGCATGGTCTAGCATTTCATGAATTAGAAAGTTTTCAGCTTATATACAGAGCAGGTGATATTAGATATATGGCATGGAGTTGAACTTTGGAAAAATAAGCCTTTTAAAGGACCAGTGTTCATGGAATCTGTATGGGCAGGGAAATAAATGCTGAGCCACTTGATGCTGCTAGTGGTTTTTGAGTCAGGTGAAAACCAGCGAGAACACACATCATTTGGGGAGTGGGTGTATCATGGGATATTGAAGTTTCAGCCTAAGGAAGTGAGAAACCTGGTAGAATTATTTTCTCTGTTGTTGTTTGTGGCAGAGTTATCTGTTACTATGGTAGCAAGCAATAAATAATGATATAAACGGATTAAAATGAATGCTGGCATTGCTGGGATGTGGTTGGAGGGTTTTATTCTTGGTGTCATTTGTGCAAAATAAAGTGGTGCATTAAATTGAAAAATAGATTTATTTTTTTTTTGTTAAAGTTGCCCATTAGTGACTTGCGGCAATGGTTTCCAGAATGATGCTGAGCCTGCAGAGCTTGTGTCATGTAAACTAGTCTTTAAATCCTATTTGTGTAGACTGTCTCTGGCTCCTCCACCCTGATGCAACAGTGTCTGCAAAGGCACTTCTCAGAAGACTTGAGCGGTGGACCTAGCAAGAGATTTCACAGATAAGTAACAAATAGTTCTGAATATTTTTCAGCTAGTGTGGTTGTGAATGAAGAGGAACCTGGCAGGAGAAAGGAGGAAAATATCAAATATATCCCAGGAGCATTTAGAAAGTTGCTTTTTCTAAATTGGTTTACAAATGCAAATAAACATTACACAAGTGTCTGACAGAAAAGTAATTTTTAATTTGCCCAACAGCCTAAGAACACACATTCTTTTGCCTCAGGAAAAAATATGTTTATTTTTAGAATTGTATCAGTAGTACCTCCTGGTTTCTTATACAAATGTGCATAAAATGAAGAGGCTTCTTGGCTTCACAGTCGGACTGCTGCTGCTGCTTAGAATATGATAAAAACTCCTTCATGTCCACGATGCATTTGGCTTCACAGTGCGGAGAAAAGAGGATCTGAGGATGTCGCCAGTGGAATCTGGTGCTCATAATTGAGGGAATAAGTAGCTGTTTGTCTTGGTTAATATCCCAGCAAATTACAAGGCTTAGAAAAGGTAAGCATTTGCAGAATTAGAGCATATTCAATCAACAGGATTTTGGTGTATATTATCAGTTAATACTACATATTGCTATTTCGGATAGCCATGGAAAGCCAGTCTTTGTGAGGATTGATAGATACACTTAAGATACACTAATTGCTGGCAAAATGGATATTATAGTCCACTAGACTGGAAAAAAAAACCCATCACCTGGATCCTGTGTACAACTGTCTGCAATTGCAGCAGAGTAAATTCAGATCAGTGATCAGCAGATCGTTGGCTTTACTGTGCTAAGAGGTCTATGGCTCATTTCTTAGCGGAATGCCAGCACTGAAGAAAAAAGGGGTGGCAGAAAAAACATGAGGGCAAGGTCTATAAATTAAGGAGCGAGGAGATACAGTGAGGTTTACTGTGCTTGTTACATCACACTGTTTCCCATTAGAGAGGATTACATTAGTGCTATTGCTGTTAGGAGAAAAAGGGACAGGGGGAAGCTTGTTTTCTGTGGTTTCAAATGTGATGCAGGTAGTACTATAAAGCTGCAAACTATCAAATGTTTTGATAGATTTGACAGGAGAGTCTAAATATTTTTAACTTCAAAATTTTCCTTTTGAGCTGATGCAGCCTGAATATTTAAAATCTCACTTCTCCAAGGTTTAGTAGGAAAAATCTTGTCAGCAGGCTGATAAATGTGTTTGTGTTTGGTTGCTTCTGTTTTTTTAGAAAGGTCTGAAGACTTAGCCTTGTTACCTGGTGCTCTGTTGGAAGGCAGTTTCTACACCTTGGATAGAAGAAAGGGATGATGCCACCTCTCCAGAATTTGGTCATTTGTTTGTGAAGAGAAAGGATTACACATACAGGAAAATATCCACGTGTGAAATATTAAAATTCAGAATATTTTAGGGACAACCATGTACCCCACCTGATACTTGGTGAAGTGCTATTTCGGCAGTGCAAATTTTGCAGGGAGACAGAGAATCCATTGCTTTTCAGTGTGCTCTAGGTCTTACCTGCAAGGAGTTAATTGAAGCTTCTTCGCACACGATGTACAGTGTTATCACATTCTTGCAGGCACAGGACAGTTTGCATGTGGGGAGTGCACAGGCACATTAACCTATATTGGATCTCCTGCTTTGCTCCTTCCAGAAGTTTACAATTTCTGCTCGAGCAGAGCCACCTGTGCTCCACTGAGGTTTATTCCAGGAGAGCTCGGATGGTATTCTCCCTCCTGTGGAATCCTTAGGACTTCCCCAAAGATGTGAATTTTCAATTGTGCTCAGAGATTCCTGTGCATCCCTTAGCCAGACCTGCCATGCCCAGTCCCTGCTGAAATTGCCCACTCCTGTGAATGTGCTGGCTGTTGACAGGCTTCACGTGGCAGGGAACTTACCATGTATTTTCCCTGCAGGTAGGTGGTTCTCCAGAGATGTCACTTGAACCTCTACAGACTTGAACTGCAGAGCATTTTAATAGATTAAAATTCATTCTGTTTTCAATGAAAGCTGTCATAAAATGTCATAAAGTTAAATTTCTCTGCTGCAGGGGCTGAGAGACTTCCCCAACCAGGTTGGATAATTCCTACTGGTACGACCTAGAAATACCTCCTCTTGGCTTTTTTTTTCTTAATAGGAATGCTAGTATTTTTCCCCATGTGTGTTTTAGATATACCATCTACGGAGAGCAGCAATGTGTTTATCATCAACAGTGAAAATACTGACCTAGAAAGGACTTTTCTAAAAAAAAAAACACATTGATGTGGATATAAGGAAAACAAAAACCCCACAGCTGCTCCGCCTGCAGGTCTTTTCTGAAAAGCAGGATCAAAGGATGTTTTTATTTCCTTGTGAAGAGGAAGAATTCATCACTATATAAATCACAGCAAAAACAAATCAAATCAATACCAGGAGCTTTTTAATAATAATGCATTTCTTATGGCTATCCTGAGTGTAGGTCTCAGCAGTGGGTGCTGCACACAGCTAAAAACAGTGAACTAAAATCCTGTCTCTGACACTGGTTTTCATTTAGCATTAAGGAATTAACTGGAGTACCAGACTGTAACATCCCAAACACTGACGTGTTTGGAATCTGAGGGCTAAATATGTATTTTATAGCTTGAGTTCATCTGAACTGTGAACTGGTATTATAAATTTTTCCTTTCTTTGGAATTCAAGAACATGTTGGGTAGTTTCACCTTTTTCATCTGTTGTGTTCATATATTTGTGTGCTGTGGCTGGGTCGTTAAGACACTTTGTCCAGTTAGCAAAGCATCCTGGATGTCTTCTGTAGACCATTACAATTTGAACACCTTTTTTGGTTGATGAGTAAAGAGAAGCTCTCTCTCGCCTTCTGTGGAATGTGTTGGCTTCTGTCTTGATGAATGTTACTGTAGGATGCAGTCATTTATTTTAACTGTGTTGAGAGACTTTCAAAGCCATTATATGATCTTGTTACAAGCCAGCAAATTCGTACTGTATATCAAGGGGTGAAAGTTAGTGCTGAGATCACTAAATAACACTTACTTTGAATAGAGCTTTAAAAAATTCTGGCCCGTGACTTTTGTGATTAGAAGTAGATCATCTATTAGGAAGTCAGTACATGGCTGGGAGATAGATCCAAGTGCTTCCTAAATTGGAGAAGTATTGGCTGGTTACAACAGTGTGCAGTAAGCAGGGTATAAAAAGCTATGAGTGGTAGAGAAAAGGATTAAAGAAAAAGAGAAAGTTTTTTATTACCTCAGAAATAACTGAGCCATGCAGTTGCTTGGTGCAGCCATGAAGTTATTAGTAAGGGAAAAAACACATCACAATGTTTTATTGTCCCTTCTTCAGGCCTTCAAGACCAAAGCCAACTATATATCAATATGGGTATATTTCTTTGTTTTCAGTTTTCCTTACTAACACCTCATGTCTAGACAAAATCTAACAGAAAGCTATTTCTTAATTATTAGTAGCAATTAATAATGTGAATTAATGTTGTGCTGCTACCACCTTGACCTTTTCTTAGGCATACATTCTATTATTCAGATATCCAAGGATAATACCACAGTGTTTTCAATCAAAGTGTTACATTTTATTTTCATATATTTTTTTTTTCCAGGTTGACTTTGAACAACTCCAGGAGAACTTGTGTCAGATGGAAAGACGGTGCAAAGCATCATGGGATCACCTTAAGGCTATAGCAAAGCACGAAATGAAACCAAGTCTAAAGCAAAAAATGTCTGAGTTCCTTAAAGACTGTGCAGAAAGAATCATAATCCTGAAGATTGTTCATAGAAGAATAATCAACAGGTACAGAATTAGATTGGTGTCAGCAATACCCTGATGAGTAATAACTTGCTAAAATTATAAATTATTACATCATAAATACGTTTTTAATAGCTGTTTAATTCACATTCCAGCAAGTAATGTTACCCAGTAGTGCATACTTTGTTACAGATGCCACATAAGAAAGATCCCTACTCCAGACAGTTTCTATATTTCTGAAGAAAACAAGTGATGATACAGGCAATCATTTATTCACAAGGTGCACTATTGTGTCTTTCAATCCTAGCCCCCAAAAGCTAGCAGTTTCATGGTTAAGTTGCTGTCTTTTCTGTCCTTTCCTGCATGCTTTTGAGGGGGATTGGCTTGTTTGATAAACAGGAACAGGCTGTAACAAAACAGTGAATCTGTAACAGTAGACTTGTCTGTCATATGCAGAAGTTGAAATGAGTCTAGTACAATGAGTTCTTCTTATAAGCAGCACTACTCCTATTTGCAAGATCTAGGACTGTATGTTTTATGCCTACACAGCAGAAAACAGAATAAAGATTCTTCTGCTTAGGACTTGCTGTTGGATTTAGTTTCATCCAAGGGAGATAACAGTAACTGTAGTGCTCTGAAATACGTGTATTCATTATAATCCCACAACACACTTTTTTCTTTTTCTCAGAATCACAATTGTAGCTTTATGAGTTTAAGCCATTTGAGTAATTGATCTGTGTTCTTGCTGTTTATTAGTGAAATTTTGAGAGATTTTCCAACTTCTGAAGAATTTTCCAGTTGCTGTGGTCAAAATTAGGATCTGGATTCCAAATGATCCCAAACTGGTGGATATACACTTCAGAAGTTGATTCAGCTCTTCTGTTGTTTTCATGATAACTTGTTTTCATGCCATAATTAAGCAGAAAACCCAAGTGCAGTAGTGGAGTAGTGGATTCACCAGTTTCCTGTTGTGTTTTCCATATGCATTGGACAAATAAGGAAAAAAATTAACTTCTTCTGTCATGCCCTGCAACTACTACTGTATGCTTCTCCAAAAAATGTATCCATGAGCTTGCATCTTCCTAGGGTTGGGAAGATTTTTTTATCGTCAGGGATGTAGATGCCGTTAAAAGGAATTGCCACATGTTTTTAAACATTGAGTGTGCTATTGTAAATCATGCAATACAAAAGCAATAGTAAAAGTTGCAAATAGTGTGAAAGCTCTGGATGCTAAAGAAGCAGTAAAACTGTGAATTGAGATTATCCCAAACTCAAGTACTTGGTAGATAATATAATTTTATGGTCAGTTTTGTGAACCAGAAATTCTTTCCCTCTTGTGTTTGCTAGCCTGTAAATCTGCATTCTTCTTGTCTAGACTTTCCCCAACATCCTAACAGCCTCTTTGAAGTTGCTTAATACAAATAAATATAATTGAAACTTACTAAATATTTTTTCTATAACTGAAATGAAATTGGTCATTCACATGCCAAATTAGTCATATAAAGTAGATGGAGTTCCACAAACACCTTATCTCCTCCATCGGCCTGGGAAAGTGGACTGGGGTGAAGTTATCATAGACTAGATTTTCATGGTTTTAATTATAGAACATGCCAGTGTTATGCAAAGCATCTCTGAAAATTCTGCGGCGCAAAAGAAATGATGAGAGCTAATAAAGTAATAAATGGATTCACTGAAATGTGGGGTTTTTTCCCCAGAAACCATCAATAAAGATTTTTTCCCTTTGCATTTATGAACTCATTGTTTTCCAGGTTTCACTCATTTTTGTTATTTATGGGCCATCCTCCCTATGCAATACGTGAAGTCAACATCAATAAGTTCTGCAAAATTATTAGCGAATTTGCTCTGGAATACCGCACCACCAGGGAACGAGTTTTGCAGCAAAAACAGAAACGAGCTAACCACAGAGAAAGAAACAAGACCAGAGGGAAAATGATAACAGATGTAAGTGGCAACATGTATTTCCCACAGCATGGATTTTTAAAACTTTCTTTCATTGATTCTTGTATATGAAGTTTTCTTACTCTTTGTTCTTAAGAGGTTCTTCTACTGTAAGTTATTAACTCTGTTCTCCTAGAAGACAAAGCTTGCAAGTCCTTGGTTGTTTATGCTTTTGCTTCATGCCAATTTACAGAATGAGAACACACTGAAATTAAGCATCCAAAAAGAGCATCTCTGTGTGTTGCACAGTGTCCAAAATATCTAGAAGACATCAGGAGCTGTGTGTATGTGATCAACCAAGAATATGAAAAAGGAAAAAAGCCTAGAACTCAGTCTCCTAATTGAGGACATTATTTAAATGATAATTGTTGTAGCAGTTTAAGTGGTTACAACCAAATTTAATTTTTTTTTCTCCATCTTTGATTAGTCTAATATAGTCTTTAATCTTAGTATTTTATCATAGAATCATAGAATGGTTAAGGTTGGAAGGGACCTGAAAGATCCTCAGGTTCCAACCTCCCTGCTATGAGCAGGGACACCTCACACTAGACCAGGTTGCACAAAGCCTCATCCAGCCTGGCCTTAAACACCTCCAGGGAGGGGGCATCAACAGCCTCCCTAGGCAACCTATTCCAGTGCCTTACTACCCTCATGGTGAAGAATTTCTTCCTGGTGTCTAACCTAAATCTACCCTCTTTCAGTTTAAAACCATTACCCCAGATCTGTTTATCTGCTGTTATGTATGCATACACATATGCATACACACACACAGCAATTTTCTTCCTTTAAAGTACAGAGTGGGAACAGATTCCTTTGGGGTTCTGAAAGAATGGACAAATTTATGTCCACAGATGTTACCTGCAAACTTTTTGACAGTATGATTGCATACTGATACAAGAAATCAAAATAAGATTAGTTTTCTTGGCACAGTAGGCATTAAAATCCTCTTGGTTTGTGTTTTTTTTTTAAGTTGATACAGTTTGACTCAATCCAAATAAAGTTTTAAGAAGTGCCAGTACTTTAATAAAAGTTTCCAGCTGTTTCAAAATCCAAATCTGGAGTCTCGATTAGATGGAAGTGGTTCGTTGCATATGAAGCTACCCCTGCCTTTGGCATGAAAAGCCCTAAGCTGATTACAGTTTTATGGCTCAGGCAACATGGGTAAAAAAAATACTTATATATGTGTGTGTGTATATATATATATAGAGAGAGAGACTGATATAGATTGAGATTGTATTGAAGTCATTGACTTAGGATAATTTGTAGATCTTTCCTGGCAATATCCTCTTTAAATTTGGAAATCTGCCCCATCTAGAGAAAAAGTTAAACCTGTATTACTATCTCAAAAGATTTTCCTTTTGGTCTAGCCTCAGGTTAAGGAAGAGGCTCTGACTTTATGCAAAGGGTATAGTATAGTCCTACAAATTTTTGGAACTACTTACAGGGAACCGAGATCCCTTTCTTCATTTGCTTCTCAGTTTTCCGCCATATTCTGGAGGAGCTAAAAGATTTGGTAAATTAAAATTTTCATTTCCTCCGATAGCTTCAGCGCTTTCTACTGATTTAAACAACACTGAGACATGAAGGAGTTACTCTTTTCCTGCTGTATGACATAGTGTTTCTATATTATCTGTCCAGAAGAATTGGCTGTGGCAGGACAGAAAGCTTCTCTGTGTCCTGTTCCTGCAGGAAATGTGAGGTGAAAAGGAAATCTGATCACTGGCAGCTGGGTTCAGGAAGCAGAGAGAAGGGAGTCTTTCAAGCCAGAAGGCGGCTCAGGGTTGACAGCTAGTCAGTGAGGAGCAGAGCCAGGGATGATGGCCGTTTTCTGAAACTGTGAGAAAAGCAGCAACTAGGCCTTGTCCTTAACAATGTATTATTGGAAAAAGATGTCGTCTTCAGCTCAAGAGAGTGTTGTGATTTGACAAGAATTAAATACTGTCTGACAGCTAGTGTTTCACCTAAAAATATCTTGCAGGTCCCCAGAATGGGAGCATTTTTTGCCTATCAATTACATACTGGTCCTGTTACCTTAAAAAAAAAAAAAAAAAGCCTGCTGGTGTAAAAAAAAAGAAACATTATTTAAAATTCCCTTTAGAGAGATGTTCCTTGAGGGACTTATTCATGTGGCCATATGGTTATTTCAGGACTTAGTAAATCTCTTTAGCTTAGTAATATGGCCTCATTTACCGTTCATTTGATTGCAGTACACGGTAAAACAGAACTAAAGTTGCATCAGACTATTTGTCACAGCTTCTTTTGACAACTTCAAAGTCAGATCTACCTCAAAACAAGTTTCCAAATCAGCAGAATGGAATAAATTTATGTGTGAAGAATGATGAAAAAGGGGAGGTTTATTGTAGTCTTGTGTTGTCTGTAGCTTGTGTCTGGTCTTGATTTTCTTAGTGTTTTGTATTTGAAGGCACTGGAAATGAAAGCTGTATCAGTAATGCATTGACAGTATGTTCAACTAGTTACAAAAAAGTGTAGAAAAAAGTTCAGATCTTGACATCAGGAAGAAACTCTTTGTAGAAAATAATTCTAGTAAGAAGTAGTCATGTGGAATTTTAATTTCTGCTTTTGGTGACCTGAAGGGTTTGTGCGGTTATTTGATATTTACCTCCTTGTCCTTTTGAAAGTTTCCTCAGGATCTCACTTTTATCATCTTATAGCATGTTGAAGAGGGATTTTAGCAAAAATGGGAAAGGAATAAGCCAGAACAATCCCAGTACTTAAGGAGAAAGCACGTATCTCTTAAACTTTGGTCCCCCCTGCAGACTTGGAAGGCAGAGGGGTGCTGGCTCATTGTGTGGAGAGAGTCTGCTGGCTCTTTGCATGGAGAACTTGCATCAGCTTCAGCAACTGCTCATATGGAGTAGGGCTGAGAAACACTATGGGGAATATTTCCAGTCTTTCTTTCAGCCTTTTACCACATCTTTATGTTTGTATTAATAGTTGAAGTGGACTGGGCGCTGTCAGTTTAAATCTTGGTGATTGTTGTCTGCAAGACAGAGAAATGTGAAGGCAGGGGTAAGGAGAAAAAAAAAAGAACAGTGAGTTGCCACAGTTTCACAGGGAAAATTGCCTAGTCTCTGTAACCTTATATCTGGCTTTAGCCAATGACAGCATTCATTTCAGGCACACTAAAAATAACAAGCAAGCAAAATAGGGAAGAATTGCAATTATAGATATAAGTCTGAGCTTTTTAATGATTTTTAATAATAGTAGGTAATATAAGGATCTGTCTCTCCAAGTTATGAAGCTCTGCTTTTAATGATACTTAAGAATTTCAATTCCAAAATTGCTATGTAGTAGAAAGAAATTTTTGAAACAGCAAATCCACCACATAGAAATGCTAGCCTAAAGGAAAAATGGAAGGGAGTGAGCAAGGGAGGAAGGAAGCAAGGGAAGGAAGAAGATTTCAGATTGTCTTGCAACATCCAATATTTGATGACAGAAGAATCAAGCAGCCTTTTTTCCTTAAGATTAATATCTTGTACCTTCTGAAGGTATTCAGTATAGCATTATTCTTCTAGTGCTTTTTGGTAATATTACATGTTAGAATTTTCCTAGTTTATTAACATTTGTCAGTGCATTCATAGTGATGAAATGAAGAAGAAGAAAAAGCAGAATGTACATACCTGGTTGAGAGCAGTTTCCCTTCCTGAAACAAAAGTTTGGTTTATTTACTTTGCTACTTTGACTTTTGTTGTCAGTATTTGCTGGGGGCAAATGGCTCTCCAGACAAAGAAACATGGTAGTGATGGTGAACCGCTCCTCCTGTGCCCTGGAGTTGCTTTGGGTGTAGAAGGACAGTGGTCCTAGGTGTGAGCCCCCTCCACCTAGAGCAAGAGGTGCCCCTAGTGCTGGAGATGAACAAAGTCAGAGAGGAGTACACTGCCTGTAATGTAGGTCCACAGCAAATCACTTTTAGCTAGATTAAATTGATAGGAAGGCCAGGAGCTGGGACCCTCCCTGTAAAAATCTAATTTGATATCAAGTAATAATAAAATATACTTTTGTAGTGTATGTACTCTGCTCTTTCACCTTTCTCTGAGTGCCTTTTGCATAGTTTAGTTTAATTTCCTCTCCTACTGCTTTTTATTTATTAGATAGATGTACGTAGGGATTAGAATACAAGTATGTTCTTGCTTCCCCTTCTTCTCCATTCTGTTTCTTATCCATGCCAAAAGGTGAATAGTGGCCTTCTTCAGAAGAATTGCTTTATAGTTTGACTCCCTGCCTCCTGGGGGATGGAAAAAACAAATTGATCTTTTCATAATGTAAAGGGAACATACCTGCCAGAGTCCCTCTGCAAAATATCTTCCTGTGTTTCTCTCAGTGCAACTCTGTCCAAAGCAAAATAAGCATCTCACTCTTTGAATAAAACATACCCTTAAAAAGTAATGTTAATGTGCTGCTCAGCACTCTCACAGCTAATCTTCTTATGGAGACTGTGCTGAAACTAAGCTGAGGGCCAAAGTAAATCAGGCTTTCATATTTAATGATGAATGTTTCTGGAACAGAATGTATCAATCCCAGACAGAAATCATAGCTGAGATGGAGATAAGGTCAAAAATATGTATTAGTAACACTAGAGAGGGAGGAATAGAACTGGTGGAATGCTTCTTCTAAAAAACAAAACAAAACCCACAAATAAAAAAAAAGATGCATTGAATTTCTAGGCTATGTTTGCACTTTATAATCAGGCAGACAGAAAATTATGGAAACAAAGAGCCCAGATATTTACAAATCCTTGTTTTACTTTGGGGACCTTCCATGTGGGGCATCTTACAACCTGATGAAGAATTCCCCAGGCATTTGGGAGCATAGCTCTAAATAGTTTGCAAATTCCCTGTAAATGCCCAATTTTAAGAACTTCCCACAGTATTTTGCTATGCCCATTTCATTTAGTGTAACTGTCAAGATAGTTTTACATGCCTGCTGTCACAGAGGTTGAAAACCCTGAATGACAAAGGATAAGTGCATCTCTTTAGTTTCCACGATGTGATATTGGGCAGCTACTGAAGAACTTTAAGCATTTGTTTAAAGACTGCTCAACATTTGATTTTAATGCTCTGTCAAACTGGAACTTGAAATTGAAAAGCCCCAGCTTAAAAAAGGAATTAAAACAAGCACTTAAGTGTAGAGAAAAGGAATTGCCAAGAAGCCGACCTCTGCACTGGAGGGAAGTGCAGCCAGGACCTCCCTGTGCTGAACAGAGCTGGAAAAAGAGAGGGAGTCCTTCCTAGTCCTCCCAGCTTCCACAGGGCAAAAAGTGGGCAAGCAACTGCATGACTCAAGGGAGAGAAAAAGGATGGGTTAGAGATAGTTTCAGTTTGTAATTTCTCTAACTAAAATCAGGAAATTCTGATAACACTCTACTGGCAGGGACAGTTCTGTGTACAATTAATTATTTAAAAAAAAAAAAAAAAAAGCTAGTTGATTGTCTAAGGATTTAATTCCATATACACTTTGCATTTTTATGGCCTCCTATAACTGCTTAAACAGTACCATGGTTACTTCTTACTCTGTTGTGATTTGACCATACTGTCCTTCTTAAATCTTGCTGTTTGTCCTTCTCCACCCTGTCCTTTGTTTCCTGTGGCAGACCGATGAAGAAGAGGATGCTGAGGTATGGTTCTCTGAAACAGCATGTCATTCCCATGTCCCCTGTGTGCTGTGACATCTAATTTCTAACTCAGATAGTATGGACTGTTCAACTCCATCTGCTCAACTGGAACTATGAACCCCATGACATTTTTCTCATAGCTTTTTGGCTCAATCATAAGAATGCATTTTTACAACAAGCTTTAATCATATGCATACCTACTCTCTTGAATACGGATATCCTGAACTGAGGCTTTAATAATTTTAAGTTTCCTCATTTTTTTCCTTAATGTCTGTTCACTAAACTGCAAAGCATCTCCACTGCCCAAAACATCAGTCATCTGAATGTTACGATGATCACCAGTTACCTTGGGCTACAGATTACCATTATAGTTTCATACTCATTATTAAGCTGTGTAAGTCCAAGTAGTATTATTTTATAAAGTGTTCAAAAACATCAGGATGTAGGGATACAAAGGAAACTGTAGTGGTTCTTGCTTTATGAATTGGAATAAGGTACTTCAGTCACCATAGAAGTGAGCCATGGAGTAGTTCATATATTTATCACAAAGTGCTCCTGAAGGTGATGTTGAAAATTCATAAAGGATTGAATAAGCAATGTAAGAACTCTAATATGCTAGCTATATTCATAATTAAACAGTTTATTAGTTTGAGGATCATCTATTGTGCAATGCATCTTTTGTTCAGCATTAGAGCTTTCTTCAATTTGCTGAACATAAACAATATGGCTTAATGCTCATCGTTTCACAATGGCAGTCATTTGCTTGAGAGGCTGGGGTTTGGCCATTAATCTACAGCAACATATGAAAATTAAGGAATTGAAATAAAACTTCTGGCTGTAGAGCTTCTCCCCCAGTGATGATTTGTGCTGTGTAGCTTGGGGCACGAAGAGAAAATTATATCAATTAGACTTTTTATGCCAGCATTTAACTAACCTGTGTGAATAATAACTAACAGTTATGTGAAAACTTTATCCTTTCCTTTCTTCTGAGATGATATTGATTAGCTTTACAACCCACTGTGTATAAGAGGGTATTCTTAATGCAAAAATGGCATGCACTTTGATAGAAGTTTCTTTTGGTCTTTTAATTTCACATGAGAAACTCTAGCACTTGCACACTTTCCTTATCAAGTTGTTTCAAGCTAATATTTCAGCAAGAAAACAAACTTGTCACTTTCAAAAATAAATCTCAGACTGGTATATTTAGCTCAGTGCCTTATAGGGATTATTGTTTTGCTATCCTACCCTGAAAAGTCATTATGTTAAAATAGAATCATCCTGTCATTGACTTCCAGATTAAATATTTTCAGGTTGTAGTCTTGACGGCCCTGGGGACTTGATCAAAGTTCTGAAAGTAGGACTCCATCTTCTCTTCCAATTTACTGTTCTCTGACAGAAAGGGCCTGCAGGTTTGCATCCCTTTAACTGACTGGCTTGATAATGTCAAGTGACTAATTAATGTTGTTTATTATGGAAAGGAAGAAGAGAATGCAGTACACCTTCTTTCATCTGTGCTGAATCAGTAGGAGTTAGAAAGATTAAAAGGAAAAATAAAACATGTTTTAGTTTCTGATGCTGGACTGATATGACCCAGAATATCGAGGGGTGTTATTATCTGTTGATGCCTGTTTGCTGCTGAGAAAGCCGGTGGTCTCTTCAGGCAGGACTGTATTTAAATGTGCTACAGCCTTTCTGTAGATAAGAGCAGTGGTGCTAACAGCAACATCTCAGCCCTCTGTAGGCAGAGGCTGGGAAGGGAGAGCAGCCCAGCAATGCAAGCTCTTCTTCTCCTTAGAAAGTCTCCCATTCTGCTGTTTTCATCCATTTCTAGGCGGCCGTTTTCAGTAACCGGTGGAGCTGCTGCCTCCACATGCCCTGTGTGCCCAGCTAAAGTGTCTGTTGTTCATGTAGTCGTGGTGACAGGGAAATCACAGGGAGGGTTGGGGAAACAGAGGACAGATTCCTCAGTCTCTTGTAAGGTTTTGTTTGTTCTTCTAACTGCTGACTGCAATTTTTGTGTTTTGGCCATGGAATAATTTGGCTGCATGTTTTGGCACCAGGGATTTTTTTCAGCATTATTGGTAATGTATTTTAAGGTTACTTGTAGGCATTTGTGGTTTAGAGCTGAGAGTTTTCTGTGCATCAATGCAGAGGCAAGAGGGAAAGGTCTCTCATCCAAGAGCCCTCTCCCTGTTTAATCTTTTTACTGAGAGGGAATTCTACAGAAAAAAAGGAAATTTCTTATTTGTGTTGAGGTCTCATGCTGTCCCCCTTGGTGTCATACCTGACCCCAGATAGGGCCTGGCCTGGGTCAAAGGTATCAATGCAAGTCTTTGCTTTGTACCTTACGCTCTCAAACAGAAGGTCAAAATTACAAAGCTCGAGCTAATGCATCTGGTTTTCCTCTGATTGTGTCTCCTCTCTGCTGTCACCCTATTTCCAGTTTATTTCTGCTCAGAGTGCACACTCTGGTAGAGGACCAACTGTTGCTTGACTCTTTTGGGAACAGCTGTACTCCAAACCAAGCCCAGGAGGACACTTTTCTCATGGCTTGAGACTCTGGCCTATTGTTCGTGCTGTTTTCTCTTAAAACAACACATCCATTTTCCTCCCACAGTCTGGCAAGTTCTCCAGCAGTTCACCCCCCTGCCAGAGCCAGCCCCAGGGGCTGCAATATGCCGAGGACGCTGCAGAGCACGAGAACATGAAGGCCGTGCTGAAGACCTCCTCCATCAGCGGGGAAAGCACCACTGCGCTTGGGGTCCGTACTCGAAGCCGGGCCAGCCGAGGTAAGTGCTGGCTATTTCCTTTTGGCCACTTTCTTGTGGCACAGTAGCTACATGGTGGCCCAAAGGCAGGTGGTGGCCCCCTTGCTTAGCACTCATGGCAGAAGAGTTGAAGGGGAAAGAGAAGACGACCCCAATGGTGTTTCCATGCTGGAAATGGTGATCTGGGGCACAGTGAGGTAGAAGAATTTGCCTGAATTTTTAACACGTGGATCACAGCCTAAGTAGTGCCTGGGGGCAGGAGGGGTCCAAGGAGAAATTCTCACCTCTCCTTCCACTGGGGATGTGGCTGCCCAATAATACCCTGATTTTTATTCTTGTTCTCATCATGAAAGCAAAATGAGTCATCCAGGGAATCCATGGTGTAGTTTTCTTTTTCGTTTCAATAGAAGCAAGTAGAAAGTAGCAATTCACATTGAAGTGAAAGGGCCAATTTAGGAATGATTAGGGAGAGGAAAATGAGTAGGAAAAAGATGATTAATCTTTTAACCAACTGCAAAAGTAAGAGATTAAGTAGAGATTAGGAGCATAAAAAGCTGCTGTGGACAGTCCTGCATCTCCTTGCTGTCCTGACAGATACCTCTTTTTCTGAGGCCCATGTTTCCAAGTGTCAGCACACGTGATTGCTGGAAGCTGAGAAGGAGGAAATTAAAACCTGACCCAACCCGCCACTTCCAACACCTGATACTCTGACAGAAAAGCTCACTGGTACAACCATTCTTGGCAATGAGATAGCCTTGGGTTTTGTCCAAGACATGATTCTCTGGTACACCTCTTCATTTAAGCAGCCACTAAAACACTTTCTTTATGCTAAATCATTCTACAGACACTGGGTTCACCAGTTTATTTTGTTCATCTTCCCCTCACCCCCTCCCATAAACATGATACCTGGACGATGGTTTTGGAGTAAAGGTAATTCACCAAAATTCAGGTCTAGAGTTTTCTATTCTGGTATTTCTTTTCCCTCACATGTGGATATCTTATATTTTCTTGATTTATTTTTTTTTTACCACTGATAGCACATCCAGAGCATCCACCACTAAGTCCATGTGTGTGTAGTTTATTAAGGTTTGAAACCACGATCCTGTCTAATTTAGAAGTTTCACAGCTAAGGTACAAATATGAAAAAATTCAAGCTGCACTACGACAAGCTGCATAGCTGAAGTAATCCTTTGAACGCTGAGGTGCAGTGTGTCCTGATAAAGAGAGTCAGCTTGTGTTCCCCTGAAGAACAGCAGATCCAGAGGATGGCTGAGCCAGACAGAAGCTTGTCAGGAGCACTATCATAATACAACTGCTCTTGACAAGAGCCAGGAGACAAACAGCAGAGCAATGTGCTGATCAAAAGTGTAGTTTATTGACATCAGGGACGTGAGATAGAGTGGTCTTGCCAGTGACTCTTTAGCCGCTCGCAATTCTACCACACCCATTCATTTGCAAAGCTTACTGTCAGTGTTCACACTGCATACTACCCCTTAAATTGTTTAAAAATAAAAAGCACACACAACAGTAGTCTGTAGTGGAGGAACCCAAAGATGTGTCTGACACAGCTCTGTGGAGTAAGGAGTGCCAGAGCCTTTGGTTCAGAGACATGGCTCCCTTGTTTGCTTGTGGTTTTAACCAAAATTGCTTATTTAGCTTTAGAGCTTGCCAACAACTCTTGCTTTTTCGCTTATAGCAGAGCACACGCAGTTGTGCCAGGACACATACAGCTTTGTGATGAGAAGGTGAATTGTGAAAGGGACAACAAAACATGTCAAACCACACTTTTTGCTCTTTTCATGTCTTCTTTGCACTGGGCTGTGATACAGATGCTTGGAGGCTGATTCTTTTTCACTTTTGGTACAAAGAACCTGTCTTGCTGATTCGCACCAATCTCTAACATGTGCCATGTCTTCTAGTCTCTAATAGGAGTGCAGGGAAACATGCTCACACAACACTAGCAACCCTTGGCTTATAGACAGTCTCTAGCAGACATTTGCCAGCTGTATGGTCAAGAATAAGACACTGAGGCTGAAGGGAATAGAAAATTATAATTGCATTTGAGCTCTCAATTCTCTGCTGTATCAGCAGAGAGTCTAAGGGTATTATTTAGAAATACTCTCCATTAGGCAGAGTCTTCTCCTTTGGCCAATTCGAAGTAGCGATGACTGAGCCGCCTGCTGTAATTCCCCAAAAAAACGCCAACTGCAAAACCAAAGTGACACAAGAGACTTTCTGTCTTCTTTTCCCTCAATTAATTCACTGGACTATTCCAGGCCGTATTGGTTCATGGAATGCTGGCAACGACGATTCACCTAATGCAACAGATGATGCAGCAGATGAGATCATGGATCGCATTGTCAAGTCTGCCACCCAAGTGCCAAGCCAGCGAGCGGTGCCTAGGGAGAGGAAGCGGTCACGAGCAAATAGGAAGTCATGTGAGTATATGGCTATTAAATTTCTCAAAATACGCAAATATGCAAATATTTAGGTATATTGATGTAGGAACCAGGCTGTTAGTTGACAGACATGCATTGGTAGCTCATAGTGGCTTAAATGTATACTTACGAGTGGCATATATTCCTCTTACTGTTGTTTAAATGATGTTGTATGCAGTGGGTGACTGCCTTCTACAGAACCTGAAATATCCTTAGCAGTAGGAGAAGAAGAATGATTTATGGTGCTTTAGAGCTGATGACAGTACTTATGCATTACTAGAGAAGTCAGATCAGGACCTCAAATGGAGACTGCTTAAAATGCTGTAAGGTACTGTGAACTGGCATAAAGATTAATAGTTGTATCTGTAACTGAATTTATTCATAAAGCAAAAAGCAGTTTAAGCTATTTTCACCTTTTAAAATCTTTCTCTCTCGTGCTGTGTGCTATCCTTCCACAGCCCTGAACGCAAAATGTCTACTGCTGCTTGGCTGCCAAGTGGTTATAGAGGAGCTTAACTTCTACTGGGAAGAAAAGGTAGCACATTTATAAGGTGGTCTTTCAACGGTGTAGTGTGGCCACAGGGCTGAGCTGCGGCACCCAAGTTTGAGCAATTTGATTTCATGTGCTAGTAAATACAATGTTTAAGATGTGATGATCTTTCTGGGGGCTTTTTCCTTATGTGCAGAGACTACTGTGATCACTATAAGAAGAATGAGTACCCAAGGGACATAAGATTGTAGTGTTTAATGTCATTCACTATATGTGGCTTTTTGACTACCTTTCCATCCATCTTTTTAGCATTTCTGGAAAGTTAGGACAAAGAGGAGACAACAACAGTGAGTCAAAAATCACATAGATTTTCCGTTTGCTGGAATTGTTCTAACATAGTGAATGATGAAAAACATTTGGTATAAGCAGTGATTGCAATAAACTAGCATGTGCTGAAAGCATATTCACTTTCCCCAACATGCTAAGAAAGGAACTTCTGCATGTGGCAAGAGCAAAAGCAAAGTGGGCAGTCTGGTTAGATGAGCCAGACTCTAAGCAAAGAAAATAAGCTGACACTGGATTGTCTGTCTCACTTTCCATCATACCCTGTTCCGTACCTCTTTGTGGCATCACCTTCTGCTGCTACACACTTCCCCACATGGTTCTGATGTTCTGCACGTGCTGACTGCCCTAGTTGGCTTATGCATACCAAATAAACCTCCTGTATGTTTGCCTATTTCCATGGTTTATCCCATGCTAAAACATTTCCTCCGTTAGCAACACTACCTTCACACACACCAAAAAGTCTTATTTCTGCATTTTACGAGGTACCTTTTTCCCAAGGATGCAGTTGCAGTAGGAAAAAAAACAACAAACCAAAACAGGATAATGATAATAAAAGTACCATATATATTTTTTCCATCAAACTGGCTTTTATATTCAGTAAAAGCATTATCAAGGATTAAGCATTCAGTAAATGTTTAGGCTGGGACTGATTTCCATTGTAATTAATCATGATAGAATCCCTGTCGTTTGCTTGTTTGTTCTGCAAGATCTGGATGAGACTCTTAAGAGGATTAAAAGGCACTTTCAAAACAAACATAAAGTTCAGTAGTTTATTGTCCCTTTCAGCTGATGTGTGCTGAAAGAAAGCATGGAAGGAGAATACCTAAACTGAACTGTTTCACTCTGATAGATAGTCAATATACCCTGATGATGAATAAATGAGTAGTTTAGCTCTAAAATACACTCAGCTGGTCTGATAATATGGCATCTCCATTAAATGAACAGAGACCAGCCTTTGCCAATGCACAATATGAGTTAAATGAGCAGAGGATCTTCTGAGTAGAAATATAACACAGGTCCTCCATAAACATATTAGAAAGTAGATTTTTAGGCATACTTCAATGATACAGATTATCAGACACTACGATATTTATTATCTGCAGAGCAGAAACCATATTATCTGATGGGTTTGATTCACCACCCTCAGTCTTCAGGCTCCAATGCACATCCTTTGGCTTTTGCCGTGAGCTTGGTATTCAATCTGTTCACGGACATCAAAGCAAAACTCAGTTGAAAGGAATGATTTTCCCTGAGCATCACATTGCATATGTCTCATTGCTTTCAGTCCAGAACTGGAAATCTTCTCAGGCTTACTTAGCAGTCAGCAAAGATTTTAATGAACCTGAGCTATGTGTTTTTAGCAAAATCAGAAACCCAAAAGGTTTATATTATTTTTAAAGGTTTATTGCATTGTAAATATTTCCTGTGGTTCAGGTGGAAGGTTCTCATGGGTGAGGGGTTTTGGGAAAAGGTCATGGGGATATGGGAAAGGTCAAGTTAAATTAAAGAAATAGTTGTAATAGGAGAAAGAGACATTTTGACATGTTCATTTGAACTGTTTTACCTTTTGTAATTGTTGAGCCAGAGTGACTGCATCTGGTATGCAGAAAGCTTACGTCTTAATGACATAGAAGTGTTTCAACTCTCAGAATAATCAGCAGAATTACAAACCGGGAGGAAGAATAAGGCATCCAACAAAAGACAGATGAAAATGTCTGCCTCTGTTGGTCAAAGATACAAAGGGTCACTGATAAAACCAGATATGACTGAAGTTGACTGAGACCTAGTAGGAAGGAATTTGTTCAGTGGGTGCTGAAATGGTCTACAGAAAGATAAGGTACATAGTGAGTGCATAACGACTGAGTTCCTGTGATGATCTGCAGAGAGTGAACTTAATTCTGTGCTAGACCTTTACACAGTGGAGGTTTTTAAAGATAAAATTTGACATTTACAAATATAGTAACCAACTGGAAGTCGTTGCCTCATGGCGGGTGTTCAGCCTACCGACACACTGGAGTGGTGTTGCATATAAGAAAACAACATTACAGTTTAATTTGTGCATTTGAAACTCATCAGAAAGCCACCGAATTTAATAAGCCATAGACACTGAAATGCTCTGTCACCCCTTGAGGTGGTCGTTCAAACACAGCTTCAAGTAAAGTTGCCATGGGAAGTTTCTGCTGTTTTGTTTTTTTTTTCTATGTGATATCCTTTTTCTGTGTGTAAACTACAGACCCCAGCCCCTAGAGATGTCAGTTTAGCATAGCTTAAAAACATAAAATGCAAATTAGGTTGAAAATATACTATTTGTGTTCTTGAAGACCGAGGACAGCTTTCTGTGAGAAAAGTTTTTATAACATTATGGAGAACTGTTGACCATAGCAAGGAAATAAAGAATTATATAATTAGAGTTGTCTGATTCTCCCATAAGGTTAGAATGACCTTCACAAATGATGCCATATCAAACAACAGGTGCAAAGGAAAATTGGGATAAGGAAATATTTGGGATAAGGAAATTCTATTTGATATTCCAAATTCCAGTGAATACAATTGCTGAAGTTAATTTTAGCAGCTTGCAGAACAGTGTTACAGACATTGCACAGTGGATTTGTGGAAAATGAAACTCTCTGTATGAGATACCACTGACATTTCAAAAACCAGTAAAGAAAGGAGGTTATTTAATACATAGAGCTGATTTAAAACAATTAAGGTAGATAAGCAGAGTTTGCTCTGAAGATTACAAGAATGGAGGTAAGAGAAGAAAGTATATAAAGAAGAATAGGGCTGCTTAGAAAATGCTTTTACTAAATGACAATTTCACATCATGATGAAACAGCCTCTGCCAATTGCTTCAGAAGAGAGAGAAGAAAAATAGGTGTTATAGCCACAGCAGCTTTGAGGCAGCAGAAGACATGTAAAGACTAGCAGTATCATCTGTAAGATACAAATTTAATTATGTACATTTAATTAAAAGAACCCCCCCAAAAAAACTCCATAATAGACAAACAGGAAGATAATGCTGTTTTCCTTCTTGTTCTGACTGTTTATCTAAAACATCCATCCTCTAACATAAAATCAGTCCTCTCAGTACTAACCTCTTGAAGAGGTGCCATCTCTCTGTTGGTCTCATTGAACTGAACGGATCTCTCTTAGGAGAGTGATACGATTCCCATGAGTCAGCATCATGAAAAATAATACTCCAGTTTAATAATTGTGAACAGGCATATGGAAGGTATTTGCACTAATTCTGGCATACACAGAGCAATACTTGGAAACGTTAAGCCAAACAGGGCTGATATCTGACCTGTGTGAATGGCTGTGGCAAGGCTCTGAAAAAAGTCCCAAGAGAAAGTCCTAAGGATTCCTTACCTTGTTCAAGTGCTGATTAAGCCACAGGGTAGTGAAACCAGACCAGCTGACTAGCAATTACTTTAAGGCTAAAAGAGGAACCTGCAGGTATCTTCCTGCTTGGTTATGAATTGTTAGTACTAGCATGCTTGTGAATGTTTCTCTTATCAAGCATGCTGCGTGCTAGAAAATGTATCTCCTGGCTCCCTAAAGTCAAGGCAGTGGTCAAAGAGTGGGGAGCCTGACATGCTCTTGACAGCAAATAATTTCAGGTAACTGAGCCAAGGAAATAGCTCTTTAAAGATGGCCTAACTATACAGCACTGTTTGCGTCTGGTTCTTCAGCTGGCCCTGAATGGTAAACCATAATGCAGGGCTCTATTGTGACTCATATTTGATGGGGAGTAGCACAGTGGTGGTTGTCTTGGATTCTGCTGGAGACACTGCATGAGCACATTGCAGAGTGAGAGATTTGTTTTCCCCCACATTGTTTTGATCTCAGAGTGTCTCTGTGTGTGTGCACTCTTATTTCTCTTAGATTCTAATAAAATTGAAAATCTGCTTTAGATTTGAGTTAGAGAAACAGGTTTGAAGCAGATAATAATTGAATCAGAATTTAATCCAATATTTGAATGAGATTACTTGATCAAAATTATTTGCAATGTTTCCAAAAAAGAGAGGAGAGACATGGTTATACCTTGTTCTTTTATTAGGCTTTGGAATCTCATGTTATCCTAATAATATACCCTGTGACTGACCCTTGAGATGTGGAAATATCTCATAAGGATTTATTGATTTGTTTTCATAATAGCAGGGAGTAAAAAAATCTTACAGTCATTATGCAGAAATTGATCTGAAGCCCCAACCAAGTAATAAGTCAGATTCATACTAGTGGACTGTGGAAGACATAGGAATTGAGTCAAGATTACCTGAATCCTAGACAAATAAACTCGGGGCCGGTGGATTAAATTTAACTACAGAACATCCCAGGTCAGGTATTTCATACTAAATTCCACCTTCACTAAAAGTGAAATAGGAGTTAGCACACAGTCATCAGGTGCCAAAACGTGGGAAGGAGCTCTGCCAAAGGGCCAGGCTTCGAGACAAGGTTTAGACAAGTTTTAGTAACACATGCAGCACTGGTTTGGAATAAGCAGGTTTGTGAGCAAACAAAATACTAGATGGGACACTATTTTAATCCAGAGGTGTGGAATTTTTTGTTTGGCATTCATAGGGTACTTCAGTTAACTTCTTCTTTTCTTTGTTTTTTCATTACTTTTTATTTTCATGTCTCTCCACTTACTTTTTTCTGGCTATGAAAAGATACACAAGTGCCAAAATACCAGGAGGGAGACTGTTCTTCTGGTATTTATAGCCTGACTAAAAGCAGGAGTTAATGGAAATTATGCTTTTAAAAAAAGCAAAGTTGTTTTTTTTTCTTTACAGAAAGAAAGTCTATACAAAATGCTTTAAAGGCAAGCAACTTCAGTTAGAATTTGCAACTAATTATTTTGGTTTTGAGTAACTGGATCCTATCAGGAGTTAGAGGAGGGGTCAGAGTAATCTAGTAAGTGATTCACATTTCGCAACAATTCCTTGAGTTTTGAAAAACTAAATGGTATTCCATATAAAAGTCTGTTTGCTCTCACAGAAAGTACTGAGACTTCAGAAGGTCAATACCCAGTTAATAAAAATCTAATTATTGAATGAAAACAGAACATGAGATAAAGAACTTAAAATGCTGGCAGCTGGAAGGTTATTTCCACTAGATGCCAAGATAGCGAGTGTCTTTTGGATGCCTTTTAAGTAATACATTCTTTCATCCTTAGGATGGCAGGATCTTTGCAAATATGATGGAACTAAGCTCCATGATCTACAACAAATAACAATACAAACAACAACAACAACAAAAATAGTTAATGAATTTATAATAGTACAGTTGACCACAGTATGCTGTAGAAGTTGATGTACCTGATCGGGGGGAGGCCTGTGTAGTCCTCTATCTTCCCTGTGCCAGAGGCCAGCATCAACAGCTGCAGGAGAGCAAACTGGAGAAGTAGGATTAGTTGAGTAACCTACAGGTCTCATAATGAGTTTTAATAGCTGGAAATGAGTGTATTTGTTTGAAGCATGAGGCTGAATAGCTCATTCCATATTTTCCATTTTGGCAATTGTAATTTATGCCATAGAATTGATTGTTTATATTAATACCATTTTAAAGTAGGTAGGTATTTATTTACGAGTGTTCAGCTTCTGCTTTACAATTTATATTACATTTCTTTTATAGCTTTCTTTTTAAACAACCGACCTTGACAGACAGGGGTAGGCATTCTGCTTTTTAACTGTTCAAATGTGTAGTACTTACATGTTTTGTTGGCAATCTCCATGGGTTTCAAACTCTTTCATATCTCAAGTTTGGTCAAGAGTGTTTGCCTGCTTCTAGGACTGTGAAAGTGAAATTGCCATAATTCTGTACAGTTCTACATCATAGCCTTCAAAACAAAAGGGTTTTTTTTAAGCCTCGTTTAAAAACCTAGTGAAAAAGAAGTGGCTGTAAAAGAGGCTTAAATTCCTTTTCCAGTCACTGTTCTAGAGGAATCTCTGAGTCATTTCTATAATTAGTTTTATTCTGATACTAATTATTTGTTTTGGGGTTCCTATCCTGAAACTTTCTGCTTGAAACAGCTTTATCTTTTTTTTATATAAGGAAAAGTCAGGTATAAAATTAACCCAGGCTGCACCATTATGTACGTTTCTTAACTTTGTTTTGGATTCCAGTACCAGTATTTAGAGATTCTGTGGATCTATTATTTGCTCAAAATTAAGCAGCATTGTTTAATACAGCAACTGAAAAAAAAAAAAAAAAAAGTGAGAAGTCCTTGCATTGATCTGGGAAGTCAGAATTAAATATGCCCTGCTTACAAAAAATACCTGTCTTTTATCCCTGTGTATTTTACAGAGAGGAGACAGATGTTGAACACTACACGTTCACAATCTCATGTATGCCAGATTACCCAAGCACTGAGGACATGATGTAGGTGCAAGGAGAAAACTGCTGCTTTACTGGGTTTTCCCTGGAGATTTTAGAGTGGCTTTCACCTCATGGGATTAAATGCCCACCCAGACGTGCTGCTTTGTGGAGGAAGAGGTACCCACTGCTCAGATTTCGCTCTCAGCAGGTGGCAGCACCTGGTAGCAGGTGAAGCCCGTGTTCTGGCAGGATCCTCCATCGTAGGCAGACCATTGGCACCTTCTTGTGCAGTGTCTCCTGCACTGGGAGAAACAAAAAGAGGGAGGGCTCTGCAGCTTCCCATGGGCTTCTAGAGAAGGATTTACAAGTGCTGGAATTTCTCTGGCCATCTCTTCTTGGCTAAAAGGCACTTTATTGCAAGAAAGAACAAGTGAAAGTAATATGTGAGAAACTGGTAGAGCAAGTGATGTCATGTAGGAAATAAAGCTGTTCATGTTCCCAGGTCACATAATATTGGTATTGACATTTTCCATATAAATTCTTCTGTTATGGTATATACCATTGGTACTTTTTCCACTGTATTTCTGTAGAAAAAACTTACTTAGTTTGTTTACATCTTGCAAGAAATACAAATAGTTGTTTTCACTTTCGCTAGTTTGCCATTCACTGCATCAGTGAATTCATCTGTGTTACCCTCCATTCTCATTTCAGTTGGCATATTTTAAAGGTGTATTTGAAGGCTTTTGAATTCTTGTCATGGGATTCATTCCCAAAAAGTGGGATATGTAAGTTTTAAGTATTAAAAAAATATGTTGAGTTGTATTGTTAGCCCTAAGTTGACAAGATATGTATTTTGTTTGGTTTATTTCCATATTAAAGTAGATTTTGAGTTTATCTCCAGTCAGTAATTCACTCCTTATTTACATGATCCTTCCTTCCTGAAAGATGATGATTATTTTCAGCATCCAAGTAAGAAATCAGCAGCAGTGAATTGCTGGCTGACAAAATCAGGGAGTTGTTATGGAAAGTGCTTCATGTGAGAACGAGAAAAGAGAGGGAAGTGCAGAGTTGCTTTTCCAGTTGCCTTACAGAAGAACTGCAGTAACAAAAGCCATCTTATCTGTGGCTTCCCGGAAGAGCATCGCTGTATCAGCACTGCCGAAGAGAGCCCTCTGCTGCCACCAAGGCGTGCAGCACAAGGCTGTGTGAAGGCAGAAATATGACTAAGCTTGGATGCGAATGTCAAACATGTTTGGAGCGACGTCTCTTTCAGAAGATGAACAGAAGTGTTTCACCCAGAAATATTTTTAATTTATCTTGTCCCAGCACTATGTCAAAAAGTAATATAGATATAAATATATATGGCTTTCTTTAGGCAGAATAACATCACCTTATTAGCATAATTACAAGATTGCTGTGATAATAGTTACTTTTAATCTGATGGGTTCATGGAGATGATACCTTTTGCTGTTTTGTTTCCCAGCACGGGTTCCTATTTGGAATGACTAATTTGTGTTCCAGAAAGCTCAAGTGGTCAGATGTGGTCACACTCCTCTGCTGAGTCACCCTCCAACAGGCAGCTCTGCTTTCATAAGCCTGAGCTACCCCCTTAGTGGGTCATTTTAAAATTTCACATGGAATGTAAAGGCTGCATACCTGTAACACTTGGGTTAGGTGGCTTACTTTCTGTATCCCATCTCCTGCCTATTTTTTTGTCCTGCGCATTGTTAAGGTACAGTCTGGTCTTGAAAGTAGTATATAGTGCTTATATGCAGACTCAGTTGTTAGTGATGCTTTACCTATTAGTAGTAGAATCACTTCTGACTGGTGAAGTTCAGTGGGAGAAATTATGAAAGAGATGGCAGCAGGATTGCTTTTAGTAGTAACTTTATACAGCAGCATTCACAGAACTCTGAAAAATTAGGGGTTTTTTTTTGTCACAGAAATCTTTCAAGGAAGGAATTAAGTCTTCTTTTCTGCTTTACTGTTGGTTCTATGTAAATGGTGATCTGTGAAATACATGAAGTTGGAAACTGTAACAGTTTCAACTACATATTAACATTGCTTTAAAACTAGTATGTTCTTCATGCAGACCATGTTCTCTAAAGCAATGTTACTTTCTGTTCCCTGTAACATAAGCCACCTGGAGATGAAACACAAGCTTTCCTTACAAAATGCCACTTTGTCCCTTTCTACCGCTAGGCTCCTCTTTATGTCACAGCCACCATAAGGAGACAGTTGTGAGCTACAGAATTTCTTGTTAGGATAAACTTGTGCCATCTGTGAAAGGCTGACAGGACTTAAAGCAAAAATGCAGGACAATAATAACATGTTGTTTCCTGGAGTTTTCTATGTGGCGGACCCAGACAAACACCACATTTAGGTTGGCTGTATTTCTTCAGGGAAGTGCATGATAAAATCTAAAAATTTACCTACAAATTCCTGTAAGAAAATTCTCTAGACATAAGGTTTTACTATTTTTATTAAGCATTTAGGCCTACACATATTAAGCAATGATATATGCATAATTAAACATGAGTATAACTTATATAGATAGTAACATAAAAATAGAAAATTTCAGGATTAAAATAAGAGAATATCAGCAAGACTGTCTGGATTGAACTTTTGATTTGCAAATTGTCATTGCTGTACTCATTGTACTAAAGTCCAAGAGAATATCTTTAATGTAATACAGAATCACACGATCACAGAATCACAGAATATTAGGGGTTGGAAGGGACCTCTGGAGATCATCGAGTCCAACCCCCTGCCAGAGCAGGACCACCTAGGACAGGTCACTCAGAAAGGCATCCAGACAGGTCTTGAAAGTCTCAAAAGAAGGAGACTCCACAACCTCTCTGGGCAGCCTGTTCCAGTGCCCTGTAACCCTCATAGGAAAGAAGTTCTTCCTCATGTTGAGGTGGAACTTCCTGTGCTTTAGTTTGCATCCATTGTCCTATCACAGGGCATGACTGAAAAGAAATTGGCCCTTCCTTCTTGACACCCACCCTTCAGATATTTATAGACATTAATAAGGTCCCCTCTCAATCTTCTCTTCTCAAGACTAAACAGCCCCAGGTCTCTCAGTCTTTCCTCATAAGACAGGTGTTCCAGTCCCTTAATCATACTCACAGCCCTCTGTTGGACTGTCTCAAGTAGATCCCTGTCTCTCTTGAACTGGGGAGCCCAGAACTGGACAAAATATGCCAGATGTGGTCTCACTAGGGCCGAGTAGAGGGGGAGGAGGACCTCCCTCGACCTGCTGAACACACTCTTCTTAATACACCCCAGGATACCATTGGCCTTCTTGGCCACAAGGGCACATTGCTGTCCCATGGATAACTTGTTGTCCACCAGGACTCCAAGGTCCTTCTCCACAGAGCTGCTTTCTAGCAGGTCAGCTCCTAATCTGTACTTGTGCATGTTGTTGTTCCTTCCCAGGTGCAGAACTCTACACTTACTCTTACTGAACCTCATTAGGTTCCCCTTTGCCCAGCTCTCGGGTCTGTCCAAAACTTGCTGAATGGCAGCACAGCCTTCTGGTGAATCAGCCACTCCTCCCAGCTTCGTGTCATCAGCCAACTTGCTGAGGGTACACTCTGTCCCCTCATCCAGGTCGTTGATGAAGATGTTGAGCAGGACTGGACCCAGCACTGAGAAAATAAACTGAGTGTGCGAGCTGAGTATGAATAAGTAACAGAAAATAAAATTAAGGTACATGAAATAAAATGAGATGATAGAGCTGGCCTGTATTGCCTCTTATAATCTTCCCTTCCTACTGTCCTAGCTGTGTAATTTACAGTTACCTGGAATTTTATTTGTTCCAAATCACCAACTAGGAGCTGCATTACTTTGCATCTGGGCCCAAAAGGAAGTTCTGTGGCTGGTACATTCTTTTGCAATAAGAATGACACTAATTCTGTAACTTCTCAAGCAAGAAAATGGTCCTATCTATGCAGAGAATATGCAGCATTTCAAATTACTTGTCTGTACAAGTGCAGACAAACATGCCAAAAGCCACTGCAAATGCCAGAATAAATGGCGTCAGCCAGACTGATCTTTAATGTTGCTTGCATTGTAAAAAAAAAATATTAAAAAAAATAAAGAAAAAGGTGGGGAAGGGGAAATTAGGAATGCTCTCTAAAAAACAACCAAACCCTAGGTAATTATATTCTCTCAGAAAGCTACACTTAGAGAATTACTCTCTTTAAAAACATTCCCGGTGTACTGTGAGGGCTACGTATCTGTGTAGATTTTGACCCAACAAGCAGAGTCACACTCCTTGAGTTCATCATAAGCACACTGCATTCTGCCAGGATATCAGACAAAATTCTATATTTCCCGATTAACAGTGAATATAATGCCCTCTCACCCCAGAAAAACAACATTTAGTTTCTTGGTTATGGGATCTCAGCAGGCATTGCTTGTGACAAGAGTAAAAGTTATTCTCTCTATGTTATGTTTCTTTCGCAAATGTTTTTAAAATTGCTTAAAGAACCTAAAAGGTCATTTGAAAGTCTTATTTTTATTGTCACTGCCTCCAGAATACATTCCATAACTCAGTTTAATGTGATCTGCAGCAGGCCAAGAGTTTTACAAGCCAAGATATTATGTCTAGTGCAGTTAGAGACACGACAGAGTTCAGTGAAGAGGGGAGAGTGAAGATCTAGTTTGAGAAATGTAATTTTGCAGTGCCTATAAAACAAGGAAGGAAAATATCTCTCTGCATTCCCTTTTGATGACTGAACACGTTCATGAACTTTCCTAAGGTAGAGGAACCCTACCAAGCACTTCATGTGGAAATAGACAAATGTCTGAGGACATCTGTTTAACAGCATGTCAAGACAAGGCTCATCCACCTCCCAGAATAGTCCCTGCTCCTGTAGATGATTGAACTTGCTTCTGGCTTCAGCACCCACAAGCCTCCATAGTCCACAAGCTAGCACAGAATTGAGTTGCAGGACCTTGTTCTTGTGTCACTACTAATACTGCATCTGTTCACTGTGTCTTCAGATGGGGAAATGTACTGTGAGTAATTTGCACATACTAGTTATAGTTTTCATATAAAGAGACCCTTTAGCAGGCCACTTTCATCTCCCTAAGTACAAAACATCAAACTACAGGTGGATTATCTGTTTCAGACTGGCCTGTTGCATTGCAGGGACAAGAATTCCCTCTTTTGAGTCTGGACCATGATTCTATCAGCTGTTACCTTTCTGGTTGCCTGTTGATGGTGGACAGCTTTAATCTTGCCAGTAGTTGCAGTATTGTGCAGTATTTGGCCCCATACACTTAGTTTATACAAGTCAGCAGCCATCAGCATTCATGGGAACCATTCTGTCACTGAAAAGGTTTTTCACATCTTTGCTTTTTATTAACCATTTTCTTAGCAATCTCATTATGACCACCTTATATCGAAGTCCTACATTGTTTGGAGCTCTTTTCTCCTAACAGCTGGCCTCAAAAACTTAGGTCACTGCAATAACTTAATCTAAGTTATCTTTCTCTGTATTGTAAGTGTTGTGGACCGATATCAAAGGCTATTGGATGTCAGGATGCTTCCATGACGTTTTCCCCCACCCCCCTTCTCAGCGGGGAGCGGAGAGGTTTGTAACTGGGACCGCACACGGTCACTGTGGGACCGTACCTCAGAGGGTGGAGTGGAATGCTCCCCCACCACGCTCACAAAGACCAATATTTCACTTACACACTAAGAGGTTTATTAAGGGTTAACACCTGGATTGAGGGACCAAGGTTCAGGGAAGGTTATCTAGGTATAAATCAGGGGTCTATTAGTAAGTGCGCCCCCCTGCGGAAGAGGTGTAGGAAGGATTAATGTAAGGGAAGGGTAGGAAGTAAGCCTGGATGATATTTATATGTGAGTGTGTGTGAGTGTACCCGTGTTACCCCTTCCGCAGTGAAGATTTAATCAGCGTCCGGGCGACCACCAGCGGCAGCGGCGGGACGAACCTGCGGCAGCGGGACGTGCCCTCCAGCAGGCACAGCACAGCAAGCACAGCACAGCAGTCACGGCACAGCAGTCACAGCGGTCAGGCACAGCGGGCAAGGCAGGCACGGCTCCGGTTCGGACAGAGACCCTCCAGGCTCTGCTACGGGCGGCGAGTCCCCGGCTCCACTTTGAGCGGCGGGGGGGGGAAGACTATTCCTCGAACTGAGGGACGCAAAGAGATTGTTTTGTTTAATGACAGCTGCATATGTCCCACCAATTTATTGAGCATTGTTGTTCCTCCTTGCTTCGCAGTGGCACAAAAAGTACAAACTCAGGGTTGGCCTCCATTGCACGAGTCATAAAGCAAAGCCAGGACAGGGCACTTGCCTTTGTCACATGCTGCAGACAGTATTTCTTTTATTCCATCATCTAAGGGTTATATACACGCTCCTCAGACTAGACTTCAGTGTGTTTGAGAGGTAGGTAGCTGGAGATTCAGAGAGAAAACCTGCTTATATAAAGAAGACTCATTAGTTTTCTTCCTTGTTTTTCCATGAAGATTAGCTTCTGCCATGGTATTTTAATTCCAGATTATGACTTCTGAATGTAAACTCCTGACATTTTCTTCAAAGAAGAACATGTTGTGGTAAATCTATTTGGCTGTCTCATAACACAGGCTGAAGGAGGAATCTAAACAACTGTATTCTGCTTGGTGGAAGTTAAGAAAGGCGCACGTTTCCCTTTCAGTTGTTAGACAGAGTCTCAGACCCAGTTCAGTTATTTGTGCAGTAGTAATTGTACTGATCTAAAGAAGGGTATTCCAGTTTTATATTGTCATAAATAAGAGCATAATTTTTATTATTCCAGTACATGACCAGCATTAGCAGAGTATCTCAGTTCCTATTAAATGTTTACAAACAGGAATAAAAAAATGCTTGTTCCCTCTCTCTTCCTGTCTTACCACCTGACAAGAAGAATAGCTTTGGTTTACAGTGGTTATTGTGCTCAGTTTGCAAATGTGAGTTACTATGGTCTGAGAGAGTTGAGAATACGTGTGAGAGCAGTCATGAATACATTTGATTTGACACTTCCACAAAAACATAATGGAAATTTGTTCTGCATACAGTTTCCCAGTTCAGTTTTGCCTTCAGTGGAAAGACGTAATGTCATCTAGTCAGCCATTCTGTGAAAGTTCTGTCTCCTGTAAGCATTTCTTTTTTTCTCTGATGATCGACAGTTTCTTTGGTTCAACAGTATATCTGCTTTGGATAGTTCATGTCCACAGAGGAGGAATACTCTCTAAGGGAGCAATTTCCAGTCTTCGAGTCTATTGACAGAGACTTTTGGCTGGTCTCTGATAAGCTCTTCTGAAAATCAATTGTATTAGTCTGTGTTGACGAGACTCTGCTGTCGGTGGCCAAACTAGCTATGGTCTGCCTTTGGCTGCATGTTATAGAGGGTATAGAAAAAAATATGTTGAAAGGAGAGGCCGTGCAGGCAGGTAAGCAAGTGAACTGCACAGGGAAATCTTTGCTTTTAATGAGATATAAATGTTTTGCTGCAGCTTTCTTGTATTTGTTCTTTCACTGTTTCACCAAGACCTTAAGACCCTAAGGTATTTCTTAGCTCATGTTTAGAAATGAACAGTTGTCACCGTGGACATTTGGGTATCGAATCTGAGAAGTATAAAAGGGTACCAGTGACAAGGACTGACTCAAGAGTCCATGTTGGGTATTCTGAACCATGGAGACCAGAGCGTGTTTTGAAGTGTATTGCACTTCTGGTAGTACTTTTTTAGTCTTTCTCAATTTTAGCTTTATCAGTTGCATTTAACCTTGTGCTGCTTTAAGGTAAGCATTGTTAAACTTGGAAGATGTTGCTGATCGGTACTGTAGGAAAAAGTGGATATCTTAAAAATCAGCCATGGAGACTCCCAGTGGTGTTTAATAAGCATGCAAATCCTGTAGGAGAAAGGACAGGGCCTTGAAGAAAAACTTCCCAGTAAAGGTTTGATAATGGAGGAATGGTTACACATATGGCACTCCCAGCTCATTTTATTAACCTCAGTAATTGATGAAAGTGGTTTCACTATCAAACATAGATCACGTTCTGCATGGTACCAAATGTTCAACTACACCGTATTTTCCCTTTCTCTTATCCTTGTGTTTTCTATACCAATCCATTCCCTCCTGCTAGACCCTTGAGTATGACCACCCAGTTTCAGTTACATGGACCAAATATCTGATTAAGTTAGAGGTCTTAATTGTGCTAGATGATAGTGGCGCAAGAAGCCCTGAACCTCTGTCTGCAATAGGTTTTTCTAAGAGTTTCCTGTCGACTTCATTATTTTGGGGCTCTGAATATATTTTGTTCCACGTAAAGTCATTGTTTATGCTTTGCATGCAGCTTCAACTTCTGAATGTGCATTTTGTACTTGAGGAACATCAAAGTGTGGAGCGAACACCCCATTTGTATCTTGAACCAAAGCCCATTTACCTGAAAGTTATGGCACCAAAAAAACTAGGACACTAACACTCCATGTGTGCAGTCACATAGTCACTTGTCTCTGAATAAAAAAGGCGATCACAGATTTTTAAAGTTGTGTGGGCTACTGCTCAGACCACTTAATAGAAAATGAAGACACAAGGTTTTGGTCTAAATTTATAATTTAATTAAAATGCTGCAGACTACTAATACCAAAGATGATGTAAATGAGGCTAGAATGGGGAAACATTATAGAAGGGAAGCATGTATGAAGACAATAGTTTTAATTATTTGAATCAGCTATGAAGTAGTCACATTTTTAATCTCTTAACTTTTTTGGGTTGTTGGTTTTTTTACACTTTTAAAGGGTCACATAGGATTTAATAGTGATAAAATCAATTGAGCCCTATGTAGATCCAAAAGCTCTTTTAAAAAATCTGTATGAAGCTATAAAATAATAGGGCAGATGATACTTTCCATGGACTGAAAATCAACTGATACAATTTCAGAGAAAAAAAAAATCTTAAAATGCTGTGGTTTTTTTCCTTAAAAGGCTAAATGTCAATGACAAATGTGTTTTTGCCTGACTATTTGGAGTTGCTGGGTACTTGCTCCCATGGATTTGGCATAGGGCTTCACTCAGTATTTCTGAACTGGAGGTCCCAAATACATAGCAATTTTTGGTTTGACTCAGCTTGCATGTTAACAGGGATTTTTTTCAGCTGAAAGTCTTGTGTAATTACCGCTTCTAATTGTTCATGTTTTCTGTTTGGTGGGTTTTTTTCCCTGTTTCTGGAATTTATGACCATCCAGTGAGAAGGACGCTAAAGAGCGGACTGACACCAGAAGAAGCCAAAGCACTGGGCCTCATCAGCACTTCTGAGATGCAAGTTTGACATCCCAGAGGTGGCGACAAGAGGAGCCGTTCATCTGAAGCACACAGGCTGACAACCTTTGGTGTAGCGTTGACTTGCCAGCCTCCTCTGCTGCTCCCAACATCCCATCCTCTGTTAGTTGGATTTAAAGAAGCAAGAAAAAGCGAAACTCCGCAGCCAGGGCAGAAGAAGGGTGTGCCACAGCTTGGCATGACACCTGGACAGTAACTGAGGAGGTGTTTGAGTGCTTGTAGGTGAAAGCATGTGGCTGCTGCTCTCGTGGTGTGTTGATGTGGGTACGAGGGGATTCCCTCTGAGTTACCTGTCATGTGAGCTGTGTTTACGTTGGCTTTCCTTGTGCCCTGTTTTAGTCATTGTAAATGTATAGCATTTTGTCAATGCAAGGAAGTCCTTAAAGAGGCAAAATAACTTCTGTTACAGCAACCCCAATTTTCCTGAAGCAGATTCATTAAGCAAAGATGCACATTCTGTGCAACCCAGTGGTTTGTTTGGGTTTTTGTATTATTTTGCCACCAAAGAATGTAAAAATGTATGTGTACCTTTGTAGATGTACAGAATGAATGTGTGGCCATGTGTGCATGTATCTATACACATACAGTCATGGTGTGAAATCATGCTCCTGCTGAAGCTAGCTGGACCATGGTTTTCACTCTGGGGCCTTAACTGTTCCACCTGGACAGGAGGAAAAGCATGTCTTTTTGTAGGAACTCAGTGTTATTCAATGAGATTCACCCTATGGGGCAGGAGATGGCCTGCAATACAAGTGGAAAGTTTAGGATCCTGATTTCATGTGTATTCATACACAGTCATACTGTTACATAGCAGCATGCACATAGAGAAGAGGGCACAGAATACCTCCCTCTTGATGAGCTATGGCTGTACTTTGCATTTGTACAGTTTCAAAAAGATCTCTGCTGACAATTTTACATACTCGATAAATGCTAAGATCAAAAAGTTTTGTTCACTTGCCTGTGCCCTTCATGCTGCTTTTCTCTGCTGCAAGATTATGTGGTGGTGATTTTATTTCAAATTCATGGATCCGAATATGAAATGACCCTGCTAAAAGCCTGCTGTGTTTTTGCTGTTCTTTACTCTTTTTTTTTTTTTTTTTTTTTTTTTTTTTTGTGGTGGTTATCCTTGATGCAAGTGGAGAAGTTACCACAGTGAACACTCCAATATGTTTGCCCTTATCTTGCTGGTTTATAACTGACTTTTGTAAATGCCCTCAGCATGTGTTTGAAGAACCTTTAGTCAACTCACCTGCTGTTAAGTGGAAGACATATGCAGCAGTGAAGATTAATATAACACAGTCCCCCTAGTTAGTACTGAAGCATTTTGAAGAGAACTACAAATAACAGTAACATAAAAGGGAACTTTTTAAGCCAAAGTCTGTATATGACTGATCCTCAAGAATGCACAAGATTATCTCTTTCCATTGCCTTAGCCTCTGAGATTAAGGGTGTGTCTGCACAGCAGTAACAGCTGAGGCTTCCTTCCTTCAAGCTAGTTAACTGGAGAACTAGTTAAGTAGGGTTCGATTTTGGCTGCAAAACACACTTGAAAAGTAGGATTAGTTAATAGTCTATGCTGGGCTCCTAATGCCATAGCTATGTTGTTTCTGGCACCCAAGCTAGGTCAGGTACATCAAGTTACTCTACTCTGCTCTCAGTAAGGGCAGGATAATTGCTGAAGATTGTTCCAGATAGTTGAACCAAACACAACAAACCTTTGAAACCTCGGTCATCTATCATATCGCACTGAGCCCAGCATCCAGGTGATAAGAGAACCAGGTAGCTGACACCACTGCAATGAGATCTGTGGAGGAACATCCTTTCTGTGCTGTCCCTCTCTTGATCGTACCATTTCACTCTTTATTGCCATCTCCTTGAATCTTCACATGTCAAAGTCCATGGGTAAAAAGTCCCTAACGAGCAAAGGTTCTTAAGTATAGCACTGAGTTTGATCTGCTTTTCCCCTCAGCTTGTTAAAAAGTCAGTTGCACAAGTAGACAGAAGGCAGTAGTTGTGTACTTAATAAAATGTGTTGTGTATTTGAAGGCTATGAAAAGGAGGAAGCTGGTTAGGAAACAGAAAGAAGTGTCATATAATTAATCTCACTGTAAAATGAGCAAGACCTATGAGCATCTGGATTTTGAAGTGGATGTTTGTGTACTGCTCACTGTTACGGACTTTTAAAATCTCTCTCAAGGATGCTTAGAACACAGAAATGAAGGTAATGGAGGTTTGTGGAGGTCTTGGAGGTCTAAAAAAAGAGGAAGACACCCTGAATGTAACGATTATGCTGAACTGTTGTGCTGGTTAAGTGATAAAAGAAGCTAAAAGGTTGACAGAGGTCCTGTATTTGACTGGAGGGAGAAAATCAAACCAGTTTTTTAAATGGAATATTTTAATTAAAATACACTGAATGTGCAAAGTAGGTGGCTGGTGCTGACCGCTTGCTATCAGGAAACAAATTGGTGTTTCATTTAGATGTAGTACAGTATGTTTGTCTGAAACATCACATAGCTGATGAAATACTAGTAGTTTGGCATATGTGTTTTCCAGGAATTGTGCAAAAATTGTGCAAAACTTCATACACTCCTTAGTGAGGAGCAAATTAAATATGGGGAGTGGGGTTAGAATAAATTGAGGAAAAAAAGCTGGTTAATGTCAGATTCTCTGGATGCAAGTGTCTTTTTCCTTGTCCATTTTTCCATTATGTTTGTTATTCTGTATTTTTGCCTAAGCTCCTACTCTATCCATGAAACCAATGCCAACTTTTCTGAAGGATAACTTGGTCTTGTTATGCAGTAGTATATAGTAAGAATAATTCCACCATCCTCAGTGTTTATTGCAACAAGATTATCAAACACAGTAATAATGCAAAAACTACAGAAGAAGTTTCCATTTAGTTTACAGTAAAAATGGCCAGCAGCCCAGTGTGTTAATCTGTAAAGGTGGCAGTGTTTCCTCCAGAGTCTTCTAGCAGGTCCTGACTGTGGGAATAACGTTTGTTTACCTTCATCTAGCTAGTGGATTCCAGATGAAATATGGAATTGGTTATATTTGCATGCCTTTGTCTGTCTGTCTAATCAGGTTGTAACCTTCAGGATTTTAGTTGCTGCCTGTCCCTCCATCGTCAGAAGAGCCCACCATGCAGATGTAACAGCTGTTTTAAAATGTGTGAGAGATACCTATTGGTTTTGTGACAAATATAAAGGTCTTGGAGGCAAAATATAGTAACACATTCCCATTTCTCACTTAGAGATCCATGAAGGCTGTTTTTAAATGCTTGCAGCCATAATAACTACCTCTCTTCTCTTTCTCATAGTACCAGTCAGCTGCAAATGTAGTGCCGAGTTTTGTATCTCCACCAAGCTCTCAGAGTTGCTGCTGGTGTTCATTTCAGCACCCATCTGCTGCTAATAATTTTGTCTACCACCATAATGCCTTCCTGATTTGGATGCTGAGGTAAACTTTAGCATATGAAATGGCCACCAAAGGGAAGCTATCCTAATTTCCTTTCATCTCCCTCAGTGCTTAAAAGCAGACTGTATACAAATACTTTGTATTCCCTCCTCCCAAGTGAGGAATAACTTTCAGTAGTAGTTATGTGGCTGTGGTGAAGAAACACCCCCAGGGAATGCTGTGTGCCACAATCAAGAGTGAAAGCTCCCTCACAAAAGTTAAATTCGTCACTCTTTGCCTTTCAGTAGGGCCAGGCACCAGGCTTATGGATTCCAGATGTTTTATAGCCCCTTGGCTGCTACGTGTGACCCTTCTGTTTGATAGATCCGGGTCCATAATCCAAAATCAACAAAAAAAAAGTGTTTTAATGAGGATCTTTCTTGCTCCAATAAATAGTGGAAACAGTGTCAAAAGGAGTTTTCGAAATGCATTTACTTTTCTCTTTTGACCCCCTTTTAATGTAAATCTCTGTAGTGATTGACTCTGTCGCAGATTAAGGCATCAGATTTGTAGATAGACAAGACTTTGCCTTTAGCTTAATAGAAAGTCATATGTGAATATCTAGATAAGAGTTCATATCCCGATTAAATAGAAATTTGTAGTCAGTCTTAATGTGACTGAATAGCAAGGGCCCCTTGCAAGGTGCTCCATTCCCCTTCAAGGTACTAGATAATGTGGCAGGATGGCTCCTTAAATCCCAGGTGTGCTATGCTCTAAACATACCCTGGCGAATGCTAAAAGCCCCTGAGAAGTCACAGGTGAGGACTGCAACATCTACTGCAAGCCTAAGGGGCACAGTGCCACTCTAGGTGCAGTAAATAGTTCCTTTTGTCAGGCCTCTGTTCTGCACCAGCATCCCCAGCAGTGTAGCCACAGCACGTGTCTATCCAAAATGCTTTGGAAACTGTTTGGGCAATGGTAGTAGCCTGGATTCAGGTGCATGTACGCTGTGTAGTTATTGTTTTTACCATGCTTTGATTTCGCTGAAATGAAACGGGGACAAGGTGGCAGCCCATCAGTCCCACAGCTTTTATCCTCCTGCTGCAACTCGCAGGCAGGCATACACGCTGCCTGCCTTTCCCTAAAGGATGCGCAGGGACGTAGCATCAGATGGAAGCACAAGCATATTCCTCTCTCTTTTCCACTCCTGTACTCTCACTGAAGAGGCACCTCTTCCCTCATCATCTCTGAGGTGGGTTGTGCGTGCATAGGCAGAGAGCCCAACCCTGTGCTGTGTTGGGGTGACAGGTCTGCATTTCCAGCATCGGGATGCAAGAAAGGCTGCCTAAGCTGGAAGGACTATAACTATTGATGTTTCTCTGCAGGGAAAACTGCCAGGTACTTACAGGCTCTGAAAGAAAATAAACTGAAGCATTTTTGAAATTTGAAAAAAATGAAGCATTTTTGAAAATGTTTGGTTATAGGCAACTGCTGAAAATGATTTGCAAACACTTGAACGTGAAGGGCCAACCTTCCCTTTCTTCAACTGGGGCAGCAACTGGCTCAATTGGCATTTCAGATGTGATCCTGAGAGGCTTTTGGCAAGTTTAATAGTTACAAAGCAAGTAATTCAAGGAGTTTCAGAGATGTTGTATAGTTTTATGTTTACGCAAAAAATAAGTTTAAAATTATTTCTAATTAGTCCATTTCACACTGAGTGGCAGATAGAGATATATTTTGTTTAATCACTATCTAATACAGAGGCTTCTGTGAAAGAAAAGGTTTATTTGTAGCATTGGGTGAATTTCTCCTTTTTAAAGACTGTCTTTGCGCGTATAGTGTCCTTTTTTTTGTAAGCTGGGAATTGTAAAAAAATGTAAAGTAGAAAAGATCGTGTTTCTTAGGTGAAGGAGAAATACTGTAAAATTGTGTAAATGTCACTACTCATGTTTTTTCGTGTTCTGTGTAGCATAGTGTAAAATAGGCTTTCCAGCAGTGTTATTCTGTGAATTGTAATTTAAAAAAAACAAGCCATGCATGGTCAGAGATATTACCTACAGGTCCTTTTGGTTGAGTTTTTGTTTTTGTTGTTTTCTCATTTTAGGTGAATTTGTTTTACGTTAAATTTAATTGTCTATGAAACTGCATTTTTCTTTCTCCGTTTTATTTCATAAAGAACTTGAATTACTCCTTAAGATTTTATTACACATGGAGCTCACCTACCGTTTGTATTGTTCCTTCAGAAGCTTTGTCACATTTAGCATAAACCAGGAGGATTTTTTTTTAACACACCTTTCATCTGCCTCTTCTCCTCCACACCCTCTCCCTACTTTGCTGTCTGGAAAGATGCAATCACACTTTTTTTCTTTTTTTTTTTTTTTTCTGTGCCATGCAGGGTCAATATGGAAAACTGACCGCAGACCTGTGTCCAAAATTTCTTTATATAAGTAGTTACAAAGCTCACCTCTACAGCATTATGTAAACACATCTTGCAATAAAGCTTTATAAAGCACTGACTGGGCTGGTTCTGTGTTTTTTTGATGAAGCCAATCATGGGATCTTTGGTGGGAATCGAGGGTCTGGGGGGGATTTTTTCATATCTTCTAAGTATGTGCAAAACCATAATGTGGACAACAAAACCACTGCCATTAAACCATCTGGATGGTCTGGTCATAAAAAGCTGATCTTTTACCCCTAGTTTCACAGTTTGAGCCTAATTCCTAATCTTAAGTAAAGAAAATGGAAACGTGTCTCTGGTTCTCAAGGATTTCAGTAATCTAGTCCTATAAATCCTCACTTAAACATAACAGGTTACTGCTTACCGCCATTGGCTTGGGGTTGGTTTCTGCCTTAAAAGTTCTCCGTGCACAGAGCACATTGCATAGAAGTATGAGATTTATACAAGCAAATATAAAGAAAATGAAAGAATACCTGTGTGGGGGGAAGCATTTCAGGTTGCCTCTGCAGCAAGACATGAAACACTCACTGTGCCTGCCAGGGCTTCGTAACTGTAAATGTAGCCAGTAAACAAGACATGCTTTTAACTTGGTTGAAATACATATCATGCATCACTGTGGTATGTAATTTTCTGGTGCCCACCTCTGAGGGCCTGGACAGGCAGTGCTCTTGCAGTTTTCTCTGTTTGTAGTTTCCCAGCACTTGAGAGAGACTGAGTTGACAAAGGGGCCACCCGCAGCCCTACAGAGGGTGAGCTGCAGCACAGGGACTCTTGAGTCTGCTCTGCCCACAGGTTCGGTGACTACAATGAGCAGGGGGGTCAAAGTGTAGAAGCTCCAAATGCTCTGATTTCCACTGCTAGTTCTGCAGCAAGCTTCTCACAGTTAATTGCTCTTTAGAGTTGCACACATATTAAAGTCAAAATACATTATTCAAAGACAGCTATGCATGTTTATAGCAGCATCCTGGAAGATAAAGTAGGTTAACTGAGAGCCTAAGAGACTTTTCACCTGTGGTTTCTGAGATTGTAGGAGCCGATATAAAATCTAGGTATGTAAGCCTCCATAGGGAAAAACACCACCTTCCTCCTTTTTTAATTAGCTTTCAAAGTTATTTCAAATAAAAAGGTGCCTTTTGGGATATGGCTGCATCCTTGAAAGAGCTGCTTAGCATTCCAGATGCACTGGTGTAAAGTCTAGAGGATGAAAGGCTACTAGCCAGAAATGTGGTAATGCTTTTTAAAATAAATATATAAACCAAGTTTATTGGCCAGACACTTTTCTTTTCTCTCACAGCATATCCATTAGCAATTCTACATTCCAGATGTGCAATGACAATGCGTACATATATTTTTCAGACCTGGTGCCCAGTCAGAACTCATATGTTGTCACAGAGAAGCCTCTGGCCTGTAGTCAGGGAACGAGTAAGTATGCAGATTATCCATTGCACAGCTGCATGCCCTGGTTTACAGGCCCTTCAGAACAGTTTGAGAACACACAACTAAAGAAAAAAATACATTTTTTTCCTATTATAACTTCTCCAAGTTTTCTGATGGGAATGTGGTTTGGAAAAGGGAGAAGGCTGTTCTTGAAGCTTTACCTCTTGGAAGTTTCTTCGCAGGAAATGAAGAATGACGGCTGTACTCCATCAGTCAACTATCTGATGAGACAGACCTCTGCTGGGAAATCCCGAAAGGAACACAGTCTACGTGAGGTGTCATGCCAATGAGGGCCTCTCTTTCCGTCTTTTCCTGAATTATTTTTTAGCAGGATTCTGTCTGCAGAAATATTCTGCTCAATAATATTGCTTTTTCAGTTCCCAGGAGTCAGAGAGGGCTGACTCCCTAGTGCCTAGTTCCCTTCCCTAGAGCCCACCCTCTCCCACTGCTCCAGCAAGCTTGCTTTGTTTCTTGAGCTGAGTCAGGAGCCTTTAATTTATTATTTATCTGGTTCTATCTGGAAAACACCAGATGTCAATGTACAGAAGACATGTACCAGCACTGTGAAGAGTGAGACCCTTTCGGTATCGCAAATGAGACTCCCAGGATCACTGAGCACATCCTGCATCATTATTTCTGTAATGATTAACAGAAATGCTTTAGGCATATGTTAAAATCTTACAAGTAAGTTTATAACTCTCTTTTGGTGAGCATTCAGATATCTGCCTAGACAACAGACAAAATTACTAGTCTTAACTTTTATATATATTTTCCTTTGCTTGATCCATACTTAGGGTAATACAAGAAAAGCAGCAGTTAATCAAGCAACAAAGGAAAAGAAAATACCAATGAAATCCAACAGCACTTGAAACTGGACAAGCTTGAAGGCAAAGGTGAGGTCAAATCCATGTCATAGCCTCCAGTAAACAGTGTACTGCATCTGTCTCAAGGCAACATTAGCAAAGCCTGTCTGGGAAGTCCCCCACGTTGGCTTAACAGAAGTGGTTTGAAGTCTCCCTGGTTCAGGGAGCACAAAGCCCTCCCAGGGCCCAGCAAGGCTCAGGTGAGTGGCCAACAGGTGGCAAAGGCTCTGGAGTGTTTCCATCACTGCAAAGGTATGTGCCGTGACTGCCTGTTGGATATAAATATTTGTACTAAAACACTTGGAGTAACCTGTGAAAACACATTTCTTGTGTTTTCAAAGGCTACACCAGGGTGAAAATTCTCCTTTTTAATAAAGCAATGAAATATTCAGACTCTTGAACGAGAGCTCAAAAAAATTAATCCTCCTTCCATCCTTGTCCAAACTTCCTATAAATATGCACTGGGAGGCTTAAATAATCTTGGCAAGATACAGCAAAGGAAAATTATTGTTAAAAAAAGGCCCTGGATATCATTTCAACAAACTTTCCCCACATAAACTTACGGAAAATTATTGACCTCATAGCAAAGTCAAGAAAGAAAGAAATCTCTTCTCGCAAAATGCCAAGATATCTATTTGAATGCAGACTAGACTGGCTTCACATAGGTTTGTCTCAAACACCCCCCAGGTATGCTGCATTAATTGTAAGGAACAATAGCTGTGCAGGTTCATAAATAAAAATCTAAATAATCACAGTGTCAACAGTCATGATCTATAAAGCTAGCTGTGAGTATAATGATAAAGAAAGTATATTGAATATCAGGCAGTAGTGACCAAAACCAAATGAAAATTTGATGCTATTGGCTCCATGAGCAGTGGAAAGAGCCTGACGGACTTCAGTGAGGTTGAATCAAGCCCCCAAAGATGACAACTAGAATGTTAAACTTGATGAAAAATGGAATTGTTTCTCTGTCAAAAACACCCTATATTATTTTAACCTCACTAGTTTCACTGAGGAATTCTCTTTCAAGAACGGGTAGCATGCTGTAGACTAAAAACCAAGAGTGAATCCTTGTTTCCAGAGAAATTATCTCAAATGTGTTCAGATTACAAGCATCTGGGATGAAACACATTAGCATACAAAATTATATGGTATGGAAATTTTTTGTCTTTTTAGAACCAAAAACACTGCAAAGTCTGAGAACAAAACAGCTTGAAGCAGTCCATTGGGGTTTTTTTATATTTATCTATCTATTTATTGATTTATTTATTATGGAAGATGACAAACATTACATTTCCTCAGGGGAAAGTAACATTTTTTAGAAACTCTACCACTTTTACAAAATTCTTTACCATGTGTTTACAGACACTGGTAGACAGGTTACTAGAAGCTAATAAGTTTGAATTAAGATGGCTCTTAAGAACTACTGCTTCTTATACAGAAGTTTCTTGCTGTGCAGTTTTGCTTAATGTACCAGTTCCTTCTCCAAACCCGCATCCTCCTTGCAATGTTAACTTACACAATCTATAGGTTTTTTCTTTCCTATAGTGGAAATGAGTTGTTTGGCATATAAAATGATGTGTTAATTGCTCATTATTCAATAGTAACCTATAAATCTTTCTAGAGGTATTCAGGGTGTTCATCAGCCTGTGATTACTCGCTATCAGTTAATCTGACAGTGGGCTTTACATTAGGGCATGTATGTAAAAGCTAAATATTTGTGTTTTCAAATACCTCTCAGCAACATTATATAAATTGTTTGCGGGGAGTGCATCTGTGTGCATGTTTATGCCTATGGCACATCACAAGTGGCTTTTTGAATATGCAAGTGGATTTTGTAATCTGGTAACTTGTTATTTTGATTTCTGGACATTTTTTTGCAAGGCAATGAGATGGTTATGTAAGTGCATTAACTTGTGCAAAGTATTTATTGGTAAGGGAGTTTGACAGTGTCAGAAACTAGCAAGGCTTATTGCTCTTTTTTGTCTTTTTTGTCTAAAGAGGGCTCCTCCCTACAGAAAGGATACTGGGGGAGAAGAAATGAGCTAATTTGGGTAACAAAAAGGAAAGCAAGATCAACACCCAAATCAGTATAGGCTAAGAATAAGTAAGGGAAAGCCTTAATGACAAAGGCCAGATTCTTGTTTGATTGACAGGTGAACTGTTTTAAGAGTTTGATAATTTCCCAGATTTCTTCTTTGCACTGAGCACCAAAAATATAAGTGCAACATAAATGAGGCAAGTGACACAGAAAGGAGTCATTCTGGGCTTTGCTGCCTTCAGACAATCACAAATTACTGCACTGCCTGGCAGCAAGGGCATCACCTCTTGTTGGGCTATACCCTGGTGCTGCACCCTTTGTCTTTGGCAGAAGGAGCTTGGGCTCCTCAGCCTCTGGGATCAGTGTACAGGACTCTTGCTGGGGTGAGCAACATTAGCTTTGTGGCCTGTGATTCTCCTGTTTTCAACATCGTTATTAAAGCAGCAGTGGGCACAGAAGTTTCCCAGAATTAGCCATCAGGTCAAGGAAGGTGATTCTCCTCCTCTGCTCTTGTGAGTCTCCACCTGGAGTACTGTGTCCATTTCTGAAGCCCCCAACATAAAAAGGACTTTGCTCTTGGAGCAAATCCAGAGGAGGGCTACAAAGATCATCAGAGGGCTGGAGCACCTCTCCTATGAAGACAGGCTTGGGGTTGTTCAGCCTGAAGAAGAGAAGGCTCTGAGGCCACCTTATAGCGGCCTTCCAGTACCTGAAGGGGAACTACAGGAAAGCTGGGGAGGGACTTTTTGCAGGGGCATGGAGTGATCGGTCAAGGGGTCATTGTTTTAAACTGAAAGAGGGTAGATTTAGGTTAGACACTAGGAAGAAATTCTTTACTGTGAGGGTGTTGAGACACAGGCACTGGTTGCCCAGAGAAGTTGTGGATGCCCCCTGCCTGGAAGTGTTCAAGGCCAGGCTGGATGGGGCTTTGAGAAACGTGGTCTAGTGATAGGTGTCCCCCATGGCAGGGAGAACTAGATGGATCTTTAAGGAACTAGATGATCTTTAAGGTCCCTTCCAACCCAAACCATACTACGATTCTATGAAATGGCCAGCAATTCTCCTTAGTAAAGGATACTCTTCCCTTTTCCTCACGTCAAGTAGCCTTAGGGCTCCTTCAAGTAACATTTTGTACCCTTAGGATGGCTAAAAAAGCTGATACAATGCAACTAGAACTGATGAAGGCAAGGACGAAGATTTTAGAGGCTGCAGACAAGATGCCAAAGAGTCTTTTAAGCCTGGCAAGAAAGTGCAAAGAACGCTCTCATCTCAATGGGAGTTGAACGCTGTGGAGATGGCTGCACTGTGCTTTCTGTTGCACAACACCTTGGCAAGAAGTATTTCAGTCATCTGCTGGGAAGATTTAGCAAATGTGCATCTCCCCTAAGCAAGCAGAAATTGGAGCAGGATTTTGTCAGTGGTTCTGAATGCTCAATGAAACCTGCAGTTGGTTGCTCCCCTTGTAGTCAGGGATCTCACAAATATCACTGACAGAACCTTTGGTTAAACCTGGGATTGTTTTCTCCTTTGTCAGTCACTCTTTGTCCACCCTGATTAAGTTATTCTCTTTTAATAAACAGTCTGGGTCAGCAGATACAGGCAAAGTTTAATGCAATTCATCCCCAGCTGCCAAAATTGATAGAGGAGATAGGAAGATGAGAGTCGCAGAGCTCTGTGGTCTCCCCAGTTAAACAGTTAGCAGCTTAACTTTCTCTTTGGCAGTGAAAAGGGTGTAATTGTGGAGAGAAAGCTGGCTTACTGTAATGCAGAAAATGTGTATGTTTTCTGTATATAAAGACCACAATTTGCAGGAAACTAAAAAAATCTTTACAGAAGGTATATTTTTCCTGACAACATTGTCACCTTTACAGTATTCAGGGGTAGTTTTCTTGCACAGTCAGAGTACTAAGAGAATAAAAGTTCTTAAGAAAGCTTTCTAGCTCCATGTAGGTAGTGGTTTGCTTTCTCTTTGATCAGCCTAAAGGTTCCAATTTTTCATTGTCCTATGTTTTCGTTTCTGTTAACTTTTTTTTTTTTTTTTTTGCAATAGGTTCCAGGAACTCATTGCACATTATCCATGTATTTCCTTGTGTGGTCTCTGATGCCAGAGTGCTGACCCAAGAGTAAGAACAGGCTCCTCTGAGCAGACCCCGATGACACGCAATTTCCCAACTAATGCTGTGCTCCCTTTCTGTGCTTCCTTCTGGGAATCCAGAAATAAGTAATCACATACAGTCCCACTGGGTTGAAATACTCATTTTCTAATGTCAGCTTAGTATCTAATACAGAAACTACTGCTAGCAAATGAGGAAGGTAAATAACCTGATGCTCTTTTCTATTTCATGCAGAAAATTTTCTGACTAGGTTCTATGATTACTGGCACAAACACACGTTGAGACTTTGAAAAAGAGAACTTGAATGTAAAAGTCATCAGAAAACTCAGAATGTTAAAGGGCAGAAGATAAAAAATGGAGGGGAGGAGGAGGGGAGGGAGTGCAACATTATGCAGTTCAGTCTGGGAAAATGAAGTAACTAGAACCCATTTGGAATTTCTTGATGAGGAAACTGCAACCAGTGCTGTTTAGAAAGGTGGTCAGTCTTGGTGACCCTCCTGGAAAAAAAAAAACAAATTAAAAAAACTTTTTTTCCATGTTTTCAAACAAAATTTACATTTTTAAAGTTTGAAAAATAGATTTGTTTTTAAATTATGCTAAATATAAAAGAAAGTGTTTAGAATCTGGAAAAATCAAGATTTGAATTTTCAATAGGTATGAAGCCTTTTATTTTCTTTGTACTAATTGTGACCCTGGGGCCCTTCAAATACCTCAAAGGTATTAATGGGACAGAAGATTTTTTTTTTCTCCAGTTACGGAGGTGGTAGATTGGAAAGCCAAGCCGATCTTGATATAGAGACATAATGGAAAATTAATTGCTCATGAAAAGGAATAATTACCTATTATCTAAAGTTTACTTATTAATATATATATCTTCACTGGGAATCTGAGATCTAGAAAAACTGAAGCTGGAAGAAAAAAGGTCAAATTTAGCAGTCTATGTTCACTAGACTGCAGCTGTTGACATCCAGTAGCAATACCAAGTGAGCCAAAGACTTCCATAAGTAATCGCTTCATTTAGACTGAGATAACATAGAAAATTATAGATAACACTGGTGCTTAAAAAAGATTATAAGATGTTACTGCTAATAGCTATAATCATGGTACGGGTTCAAGAGCACTTTCAGGAAAAGGCAGTTTAAAACAGATTGCTCTGACATGATGTTTTTGGACTATGTAAATGGATGTATAATTTTTGAATAGGTGATGGATTAAATTTTATAGGCAATTATGTCTACTCAGCTCTGTTGACTTGGCAGATAAGCAGAAAATGGAATTTGAGTTTCAATTACTGCTCCATTTTTCTGATATCATAAGATCTTTTTATGCTATTATGAGCTACAGGTTGAAGTTAAAATTTGACCTTACGGCACAAACTGATAGAGAAGAGAATTTAGTCCTTCTGCTTACAACCACCTTACACATCTTCGCAATTTGGAGCTGTAAATGCATTTCAGAGTAGACTGTAGTACCATTAAATACAGAATTGTTTAGATAACACTTAGTCATGGTTACATATTGAGAGCCTGATGTAGAATCAGACTGAAGGATACTTGTGCTCAGTACTGACTACAATATAAAATGGCACTTTGCTACAGCAATGAGGAAAAGAGGCAATCTTTGCTTATTCCCATTATAAAATGTGAATGCAATCTTGAGTGCACTGATGTCAGAAAATTTCTGACTGTCAGTAAAGCCTACATTATTCTTAAGTGTATTTTCCACTATAGATCCTTTTCTGAAATGTTTTGACTTTGTGGCACATCATAGCAAATGACTTGTTAAACAATACATGATCCTTAAGAGCAGCCCTGTCAACATTTCAAAGGTTGCAACCAACCAATTCAAGTCTCTTAATTGAGAGGACTGAGGTTGCAGGATAACTGCCCTGTGGCATGTGTTTTCAAAGTCTTTACTTATACTTGGCAGAAATTACATTATCCACAGCTTTGGAAAGAACTTTTGGCTGGAGTTTCTGGCTGTGATAAACCTCATGAATATAGTTATGCCCAGAGGGTAATTGGATTTGAAGTAGACCATGAGACTTTGGAGACTTTTTATATTTTAAATTATGATAGTATTCTCTATCTGCCACCTCTGAAGTTTTAAAGTTTGTGTATGAGGCTACAAAATATCCCTGCCATGAAAAATGCATGTCTTCTAGAGTATAATGGATTGATTACTGCTGACCTGTCAGCTGGAGTAGTTGGAACTGCTACAATTTCATTGTGCCTGTAAACAAGGGGTTTACTATTTAATTGTAGACCAGTTGCATCTTAATACAATATGTCAAGGACTATCTATTTGCCCAGATGTTCATACAGCACAGCTGAAATGAAACAAACAAACAAAACAAAACAAACCCAGCCTGACCAAACCAAATATCTCTAGAAGAAGGTCCTGAAAACTCTCCCAGGGACTGTGGGTGATCTCACACTGCAATATACTGCATGTGTGATCAATTTCTCATCAAGGAGGCTTCTGAAGAGCAGAGCTGATGCCACACCTCACACAAGTGGCAGGACAATTCACCTCATCCAGACGTCACCTGGAGGAGCACCCAGTAGTGACAAACTAGAACAAGGCTTTTTGCAGCTGAAAGACAGCTGTCATTAAGCGAGTGGCACTCGCTCTATTTACGCTGCGGGTCATGTTTTGGCCAGGGATAGAAGTGGTGAAGTTTTCTGTGGGAGCATGGGAGTAGCTCCCAAAAACCTGAAAGCAGAGAATGTATGTCTGAAGGAAGGGCTTAATGCTTTTAGAGCATGACAAGTCCAGCATGTAATCATTGCTTAGCATAAATTAATATTGTTCTTTGCACCTACTCAACCTCTGACATGTGCCAGCAGATGATCTACATGCATAAAATCACCTTTGTAAACAGGCATCAACAGCACTTGGGGCTCAGCACCATATAGGTTAGTAAGGCGGAGATAGTTCTTTCCTTGAGGAGTTAAAAAATTTGATAAAGCATTTGCTTTGCATGATAGACAAAACCAACATAACCACAGCTGCCCTCATTGTACTAGAAGAGCCTAGGAAAACAATTATGGGATATGGAGCAGTGACAGGATGGTTCAATCCACTTGCAGGTTACAACAGCACCTTTACCTGATGGAGTAGAGAGTATTACAAGGTCCACATGTGAAGTGGGTAGGATAGTGGCTCTAGATACCACTGGTCACAGGTACAGCTCTGCTATTTTAATGCTTTGCTGTGACCTGTAGATCCATGTGTTTGCTTTGCCACTAACGTGGCAATCACTGTTGCATTGATATCCCAGTCTGTTGGAATATGGCACATCGGAAAACCAGTTCTTAATGCATTTGAAGTGCTCTGTTGAGGCTTTATAGCATCTATTTGTATTAAAATTAAATCGAATGGATTTTAAAGAGTTAAAGGCCTTCCCAAATGCCTAATACAGATTATTTCTGCTTCATTACTTTTAAAATCCAATCTTGTTTTCTCATCAAGTAATGATCTGTAGTTTGTTTAAATGAACTTATTTCCTACAAAAAAAAAAAAAAGCACACATTAATTTTATCACTGTCCTTGAATACCTCCAGCTGGGGCAGTACCATATTAATTTTTCCATTTGTTGTGTGGAGGATTAATGGGAGCCTGCTCTAGTCCGACGGGTTATCCCTCTTGCCCTCACTGACTCCTGCACAGTGTTTGCATTCTGGAATCCTGCTGGTATTCAAAGTATTACTAAAAGTTCATTTCCCTTGACTAAAGATCCTCCAGCAAAAACTTTCAGGACTTTTGCATTCAAGATATTCAGGCCTGATTATTTTTTCCTAGTTTCTCTCTTATCAAATACTGTTTGCCAGAGCGCTTAAAAACTCTCTTATGAACTGAGTGTCTCATTCTGCTTCTTTCCAACTACAGAACAGAAATATTAATGCCATGCTTCTGTCTTTTCTCCATCAACATTCTTAGTTTTACTGTTAACTACTCTTTTGCAAGGATTAATATCTAGTATATGCAAATTTCTGCTTAAGAGTCATAGCTCTGCCAGTCATCATTTCTGTTTCTGCCATTATCTTTTTTTCATTTGACATTTACCACCTTACAAATTTCACTTTACCATTAAAAAAATGATGAGGATTTAGCCAAAGTTATCTTCTTTCCTCATTGGAAAATCAGGAAACCTGATTATCTAATCAACAGCTTTTCAGAACTCCAAGTTTTCATTCACAGTTTTCTCTCTAAAATTTCCATGTCACTTTTTTCCTCCTTCAAATTTTTTCAGACTTAAATACCAAAAAATAATATTACATGTAACTATTCTCCCTGAATATATAAACTGGTTATGATCACAGTGATTTAAAGTATTTTTATCTGTCATTAAAAGGTTCAAATGTTAGAAAGTGTTAGAGAGTTATAGGAGCAAACAGGGATTCAGTTAGAGTGAACATCCAAAAAAATCATGGTTGTAAATAATGAACATGACAAGGTTCTTGAATAAATTCCTGTACTTACGCATTATGAGATTTATTGGGCAAAATGTAAAATTGTAAAAGTGTCAGTAATAACAGTGCACTTTTTCTGAATATAACTCTACATACATACTATCATAAATGCTCTAGCTACTTATTTTTCAGCCCAGTCAATTTACAAGCCTGCCAGCTAGATTCAAAGGTTTTGTGACTCTATTGACTTGAGAAGAAGGTGATGCATGGAGTATCAGTGTGTCCTCGCAGAATGGCAGATTTAACTGGTCACTTACTGACAGACATGCTAAAATCAAGTTTGTTTCTGTGTACCAGTCCTGTCTAAGTCAGAGCTGCACTGTGCTGATGCAGCCAACTAAAGCTTGATGCTCTTGCCTTCTTTTGAAAAATGTCCCCGCAGAGCTTATCACCAAGGTAAAGCTTTTGCTTCTATGCTCTGAATGACAAGAGCAGCCTGTTGGACCCAGCTGGTTGGGTATAGCCCAGGTTTGCCCATGCAGTAGTTCATTTGTGTCAGGGAGGGCCACTAATTCATTCTTATAGCCAGGGAACTCCAGACAAGATACAGACTTCATGTCTGAGCTCTATACCTACCTGATTCATATCCAAGAGTCTAACATAGAGTATTTTACATTTAATCCAAAATGTTTTTATTTTGATCACTTTTTTGTAACAGTACTGAAAAACACTCTCATTATTATTCTTATCCCATTGGTAATACCTTTATTTTTAAACAATCTATAAAACGGATGAAACAAGCCTTTTAGAAGTTTTCCTCTCATTATGTTGAAATCAAGTAACTTTGGGTAGGGTAGGTTAGTCTAGGGATCCTACTTCTCCTAGAAATTAAGAATCCTACAAATCCTTTTCCTCTTAATCTTGAAATGTCGTCAGACATCCTACTTTTCTAGCCACCTGAGGAAAGACTTAGAAAATATTATGATATACTATGACAAGTCTGTAAAATGTACAGCAATGGCTGGAAATCCTGCTCTGGCCGGTGACCCAGGATTGCCATTGGCAGTTGTGGCTGCCTCCAGTCTTTGTTTTTCCACTGAGGAAGAGTGGGGTTGGGTGTAGACTCTGCTTCAGAGCCCCCAAGCAAGAAATCTGAATCAAGACCTGCATCGTTTAGCTAAACTACAGCCATGGAGGGCAGGGAGCTCACCTACCAGCAGCCAACGTGCTTCCAAGCCCAACTGCTGCTCATCATCTAAAGCAAACCCAGGCTCTCTGATCATGCCTTTGCTTCTGCCATCTCCTGGTTTTTACTTCTCCCTTCCTCCCTCCCTTCTCTTACTCTCTCCCAGCTTCTGGCTGCTGGTAGAAGTAATTGGTGAATCTTACCTTCAGCTTCGAGAGAAAAAGCATCTTCTCGTGGTGATGTGGGTGGAGCAGGTGAGAAGGGAGCGTGGGACACCAGCGAGCTCACACGTGCACCTCTCTGGGGAGGGAGGAAGGAGCATGGCATGTACCCTGGCTTCTTGCCAGGCTGCAAGCCATCTCTTGATGCCACTGCTTGCTTCAAAACCCCTTTCCATTTCTGACATTTTCAAGCGAATGCTTCTGCAGTTTGAAATGGTTGGGGGGACATAGATTCCTTGGCTTCTGGGCAAGCTAGACAGCTCAGTCTGCATCCAGTTTTGGGGCAGGGTTTAATAAAATGGCTCATAAGCTGATTGCTTTTGTACCTTTCATTGTATCTTCTCTCTCACTCAAAATCATCCAAACAGAAAACTGGCACCTCTGACCACCAGACTGGGAATCCTTACCCTGTCTCACCTAACTTTGACCACACTGACTGCCCAAAACATACTTAGTATTACCAAGTTGGTACCAACCTTCAGACTTTTGATCCCTCCTCCCATCCATTAAGTTTGGTATTTGGCTTTTCAGCTAGTGGCTCTCAGAGGTGGTGTCCATCTCCTTCATATGACCTAAGAAACAACTGTCAGAAAGGAGGGTCCTTGTTCTGTGTTTTCATAGTGCCAGAGCAGACTGAAGGCCATCTTACTGCTACAATGGCAAAAAAAGCAGCCTTACCTCTTGGGAGCTCCAGAAAGCACAAGACTGGAGAAATATCCATGCACAATAAAGGATATTTCCTACCTGTGACAGCCTTTGGGATCTTCTTTGGCTTTTGGATTAATATTACCTTAATTTTACTGAAATACTAACCAGCTCTGCCACTTCGTACATTTAACCATAGCTGAAGGGAGAGTCTCCCACTGAATACTCCTTATTAATTTATTTTGGATGAAGCTGGCAGACCAAGCACAACGTTGCTGTCTTTTGCTTTCCTCTCCCTCTTTTTTTCTTCATTGTCTTGCAGGCCTGTATTGCAAGAACAAGACATTGAGACCTGAATTAAAGACCTTTCAATAAAAGCAGCAACATCCTGGCACTTCTCATTTTAGCATGTCCCATTGCTCTGAGGGTATCCTTGGCCAAGGATGTTCTAGGCTATTAAAAGGAACAAAGCTTGAACCTTCGCTATAAGCCTTGATTATTTGAGGAAAAAACCCAAACCCTTCATCTTGAAAGCTAGAGGGACTAAATAAACGTTTTTAAGCTATTTAATCAGCAGAGAAGGGATGTGGTGGATTACTGGGTTATACAGAATTGCATCTTATTTGGAGGGGGCAGCTTTAGGACAGGAGTGAGTAATATTAGAACATTCATGACAGATACAACTAAGATGATCTCCAGGGTATTCTTGCTGATCCTTTTTATTACTTTGTTGTCGAAATTGTTTTCTAATATTATTTATTGTCTCAAATATCACATTTCCATCTCTTGAAGAAAAAAGGCTGCCCAGTCTTTCATCTTCTTCTGGTTGTATTTGCCTCATTACACATTTGTTTTTATGAAGTATTTGATCATATTTTCCAAAAATTATTTAAGCTTTGGGTATCTTTCTAAAAGATACTTTTTAGTTCAGCCAAGAAGTTATGGGCCTAAGGCCCATCTCTACAATGACAGAAATCAGACAACTGTCATCATGGATGTTTAGTGGGTCATAATAATGTATAAATATACTGCTGACCTTATTATAGGGTAGTCACTGTATGAGTGCATTGATTAACTCTAAAAAGAGGCTGTAAGGAAACAATGACTCAAGATAAGCCATTCCACAGGAATAGGATAATAGGAGACCAACTGGCTCCAAGAGCACTGGCGTGATTTCCTGCTGAGACTATTGGACTGGTTTTGTCTTGAAAGGCAACAGCCCAAGAACTGTCAAAAACAAAAGGAGTCCCTCTTTCCAGAGGGGAGCTGGTTATTGGAGAGGGAAGTCAGACTGATCTCATGACACGCAAGGCCGCATATGTAGAAAGGACTGTTAGGAGCAAATGGTAAGGTGAATATAAAACATAGTATGAACTATGTTTAAAATAAATGCACACACACTTTTTGCTGGTTTTAAAACAACTTGTGGGATTTCTTTGTATTCTGTCATGGTTCAGGGAGCATTGTGCAGGTCTCTGATTTGCTGTGACCTGTAAGCAGATTCTTTGGTTGTATATCATTTTTTATCCCATCCTTTAGTAAATCATGTTTGTAATGAAGCTGCTGAGGTTATTATCTGTAATGCACCACCAAATGGAAGGAGTTTCTGGAATGGCTGTGCTGTAAAGTCCCTGCCATGTGGTGATTTGTGGCCACATTATTGGCATGACCCACTCGAGACACTGATCTGTTACTGAAGAAGTTTCTCAGGAAATCTCTCAACTTTCTTTCACGATTTCTTAGATGTATACACTTAAAATGGTCCACATACACCACTTGTAAACTCACATTTCTGATGTCTTAAGGAACTTAAACCCCAAGGACCATGTACTTCTGAACAACTCCCTTGTGTACGTTTGCATCATTAGTTAGTATCATAGCAGGTCTGGGTATTGAAAAAGCTCGGTTGGTACAATTAAGTTTTGGCGGTGCAGACTGGAATTTGTCACCTCAACCTCTTGTTAAACTCCACATAAAACACAATCTATTTCTCTATATATGATAAAAAATTGGAAGTTGAAATGGTTTATTGGGTTCTTCTTTTCATATGATAGTCAAGTTCCTTTAGTTACCACCACAAGTCATCCAGGTAACACGAGTATGTAACCACACTGTTATTGTTAATATATAGTTATATTATATATATTAATATACTGTTAATATATGCCATAGTATGATGGCATGTGGGCACATGTGCTCCTTGCATTAAAGATTGACATCTGATAACCTCCCCAACTACAGGTGTGTGCACGTGGGTGTTGTTTAGCTTGTTACAAGCTGTGAGGGAGGCATTACCATGCTTATGAGGTAGAGTCTGCGTCTGCTGCTTTGACATGCTTAAAATCAGGTTTAAAATCCAGAGTTGCTTCTTTTGCCCTATAGCTAGGAGAAAGGCCAGCCACTGGTCCCTGATCTACACCACGGACATATCACAGACTCATCTCAGTTTTCCTGTCTGCAACCTCCCCTGCAATGCAATGCACCAATGCCTGTAGTAGCAATACAGAAGACTGTAAAAATTCAGTCTGCGGCTCAGAGCCCAGCTGGAGAAAAAAATAGCAACTATCTCTGCAACAGCAATGAATGTGAAAGGAAGCAGGGGCTTCACAAAATGTCATTTTATTAGTTACTGTCCAGAGCAGAAAACAAGCACAAGCCTACAGCCATCTTCTGGTTTTGCGCTAGGGATATGGAGAACCTTGAGTGCCTGAAGTCTGGGGACTAGTACATGTCTGGGTGCTTTTCAGGAATCCTGTTTAATTACAGTTGTGTTGTGATAGTCTCTGACTAAGGATTGTCAGTCTTCAGCAAACTCTAACCCATCCTTCTAATGCTTTCATGAAAACTCTCAGCCAAAGAAGCAAAAATACCAATGAAAAGAATTCAGTGTGGGTGTATACCCTTCCGAATATAAAGCTATATGGCAATGTTCTTTTTCTGCTGTTTTGGCAGCAACTGCACAAAATGAATGTAAACATTGATTTAGCTTTCCAACATTTGTATTACTGCCCTGAAAGATGGCCTTGCAATTTCCTTAAAGAACAGATGGATGGTCTCAGTGCAGTCTCCTCAGCAAGTAAACATGTCCTCTTAGTTATTCTGCTATAATCTGGCTATATGAAACTCAATTGCACAAGTGTCTCTAATGTGTCCATGAACAATCTGAGTTCATCACCATCCTTTGGGCCTTTCTCTTACATGTATCTGCTTCAGCCCACTGCCAGCTTCATTTATTGGTACAAGATGCCTCTGTCCAGTTTGACTTAATTATCCTCTCAAGATTACTCGATTTCATTTACTAGGAACTGCTCAACATTGGATGCCTCTTTTTAGATGCTACAGATCTTTGTTTTTATTGCAGATGTACTTTGAAATTTCAGATTTACAACAATAATCTCAGGAAAGATAAATTAAAATAAGGGGGAAAATTGAATCGCAGCAAACAAATATTTTTCCTAACACATTATATTTCCTAACACTCTCCTTATAAATTGTCCTGGGTAACATATTCTTGCCTTAGTCTGGTGATTAGCTTCTGTTTCTGAAAAACCATCTCTCTGACCACTTCTGTCAGGCTTCTGTCTTCTACAAAACCCTTCTTCATTTTATATGCTGCATCACTGTTCGGATAATTTTTGTGATTGCTAATAAAGCATTCATTTGCTTTAAACAAGCCCATATGACAGTGTTCAGGTACGCTGTATGTCTTGAGTGTTTTTTCTGTTAGGATTTGGTAATAAAATACGTTGCAGAGCATAGTAAAAAATGTGCAGTTGTCCCTTACAGAATTAGGAGAATGAATCCTAATGTAGGCAGGAACTTCTGGAATCACAGGAGCGTTTTCATAGATTACTCAGTTCCATATTCACAGTAGCTATTCCATCATGAAAGGCATCTTCATAATGTATTTAAAAGTACTTAGCATACATACACGTTTGTATGTGACCATTGATGGATACTATGGTGTAGATGTTATTTTTTTCTATTTTTCTATAGGAGATAGGAAGAGGATAGTTGAAGCCAAATTTCAAACCTATCACTAATCTGTCTTTTTTTTGTGTCTGAAAAAGAAAGGAATATAACTACCTGTAAGTTTGCTGCATGGGTTGCAGAACATCTGGTGAACAGCTGCTTTCTAAAGACAAAGTTATTCAGACAATCTCACTGAATAGCTTTAGGGTGCTGTCTAGCAACAAATAGCAGAAACGACCTTATGATGGTTCATACCTAATGATATCCAAAACATGTCTTTTTTTTTTTTCTTTTAGAGTACTTACTTAACACCCAAAAATACGTAGCAGGGCATGTTTCCTGGCCATCTTCACAGCATTAACACTTGCAGTCCTGCTGCCTGTAAAAGCTTCTCTGAAGTCCATTTGCAAAATGGATTGTTTCTCTTTAAGTACCTACAATGCCCTTTGGTTGCTTGCCATGAAGGGAAACAGCAGGTCACAAGTAATGTGCAAAACTGGTAATAAGCCCATGCAAAGGAAATAAATATACTGCAGCATGTTGCCAGCAGTTTCTGGAACCTTGCTCAGCACTTGCACATCGTATCTTCAAAGCTCTGAGGAAAAACATTGGGGTGGGAGATGTTCAGGCATACCTTGGCACACTTGTTCTCTCTATTCATTCATTTAAAATAAATTAAAACCTGAAGAGTACTTTTTTGACACATCTCTCTCCCATTTAAACCTCCTGTGTATTTTACCCGGACTTTGAACACAGACAAGAGTTCTCTTTCCCAGAAAATTTTGAGACAGGAGACGTAAACTGTTGGCAAGTTCTCACCTTGTTGATACTTTCATCACAGATCTGAGATAAGCAGTAGTTGGTGAAAGAATCAAACTGATAATTGAAGTGGGGAGAAAAAAGATGCAGGTGTAGTTTAAAGTGCACCTGAAGCACTTTAGTAGTTTTGTAGAAGTGAGACACCAGATGAGCAGCTGACTAGCAAAACAAATCTGTTTCATCTCTATGGTATTTTTTTTGTTTGTGTGCTCTGTTCCAGGCTGGTTGTATGAAGTAAATCGGGATGCAGCAGAAGTAACTCAGCTACTTTTATGTTGCCATACAGAAAACTGATTAAGTATACCGAAGCATGAGATGAAAAGTTTTAGAAAAGAGGAAAACACCTCCAGAGCCATCCTGTCTAATCTGCAACCCCACAGCCAGACCAATCTTTCCTGAACCATCCCTGGCAGAACTGCATCTAGCCTCTTCTCGTGTCTCCAGAGATGTCACAGGCTCCCAAACAAGTCTTTCCAGAGCTTTGTTAGCCTCACTTGTACAGTTGTGCCAATGACTACCTTACATTATTATATTTTTGTTTACTGTAGAGATGAAGATGGTGCATTCCTCTCAGTATCTGAAGACTGATTTCCCCAGACTAAGAATCCCTTATGTTTTTCTCATGGGCCATGTTGTCAAGGGAAGATACATAAGTCACAGGGTTGGTGGAAGCTCTGCAAAGCTGTACTTCACAAAATGGGATCTACAGTTTTGTGCTGCAAATCAGCCATGTCCTGTACTTGACGAGGTGAAGACTCATTTGAAGCCCATCTCACATATGATCTGGTATGTATTGGTTCTGCATGCGAACATCTCTTTAAACAGGCTCATACCCTAGGACACAGATGACCTGTAGGTCTACAGTACTTTCTTTTAGGATAGGCTAAGAAAACAGGCAGACTTTGCCTTATAAAGTACAAAAGAAAAAGTACATATGGCTCCATATGTGTATCAAATCTCCAAAGGCAGGGAAGTGCTGTAAATGCTTCACTGGCTGTGCCCCAGATTCTTGTGCTGAATCTTCACACGTGTAGCTATGTGATGACAGGTCCCAAAGAACCTCAGATTCAGTTGTTTTAAAACTTTTCTTTTATGAATGCTACCTTATGAAATTAGAAATTAAGGCAATTAGACAACAGAAGAAGCAATAAAGTAACAGAAAGACTACAAAATGCACACACAAAAATCAGAATCCATTTTTATTAACTTATAGACAGTGGTTCAGTCAAGTGGATATTGCGAGCACACTCATCCTAAAGGACAAACTGCATGTGGAGGAACGAAGATTGCTTCCACAGAAGCTATTAGTGCCAGAATACTGTTGAAATCTGTTCCTATTTCTAATTATAAACTTAGAGCTAAAGAACTTATCTAAAGTCTCACCTCCAATTTTCCTTGCTTCTGTTAGGAATCAGACTCTATAGTAACACAACAAATGCTTTGTTTTTTCCAGTGGTTTAAATTCCTTTTTACCTTTCTGGTGATGGATTCTTGAGAATGAAAACATGCAAGTGCATGTAAGTGAAACAGATAAATAAGTCCTCACTTCTGTTGTACAGAGTCAGCGTAGCAGCAGCGGCAACGACGACTGAGGTAAGCCCGAGGTGGGGGTTCAATCGTGCGGTCCAGAGGGGTTCCCGAGCTCAGTGACCCCATTCCCCGCCCGAGCCGCAGCAGGAACCAGGAAGTCCGCGGCAGCCAATCAGACGTGGCGGGGGCGTGGCCGGGAGCCGCGCGGGAGATTTAAACGCCTCCGGGGAGCGCGAGCGACCCGCAGCCGGCAAACAGAGGCGTGGCGCGAGACCGTTCGCGCGGGCAGGGCGCTGAGGAGCTGCGAGCTAGGGAGGGGAGAGGAGCGCTGAGGGTGGAAGGGAGAATCATCAGGGGACTCAGCAGTTAGAAACTGGCATCGACAATAGGCAGGGTGTCCACCAGGCAGGGAGCCGTGGCAGACCGTATCTCTGCACCGACCACGAATAATGCGGCTACGCAGTCGGAGCCTCAGTGTGAGCATGCTGCCACCCCAGGTGTCGGCGTGCAGCGTGTGCCCTGCTCTTCCACCGATGCAGGATGGCAGCAGTGACTACAGCTGTGGGAGGTGTGCCCAGGTAGAGGAGATCCTTAGACTAGTAACGGAGCTTTGGGAAGAGGTAAGTAGATTGAGAATTATCAGGCAGTGCAAGAGGGAGATAGATGAGTGGAATCACAACCGACCCTCCCTACAAAAGGCGCAGCAATCAACTGTGGCACAGGAGACAAAGGACTCCCCACCCTCCTCTCACCATCAGGTAGATGGTGGAAGCCCTGGTGATGGAGGAGAATAGAAAAAGGTTACTTCTAAGGGTGTTAGGTGAATCTGCTCTCAGCCTGCCTCACCTTCTCAGGTGCCTGTCCACAACAGGTATGAGGCCCTGCAATTGGATGAGCAAACAGCTGATGATACAGGTGAAGGTCCTTCAAGAATGAAGGGGTTAACTAGGCAGCCTCCCCCACACATCACCACCACTCATGTAAGGGCAAAAAGAAGGGTAGTGGTCATTGGTGACTCCTTTCCGAGTGGAACAGAGGGTCCGATATGCCAACTGGACCCAACTCACAGGGAAGTCTGCTGTCTCCCTGGGGCTAAGGTAAGGGACATCACCAGAAAACTCCCTAGTTTGATAAAGTTTTCAAACTATTACCCACTAGTGGTTTTTCATGTTGGTGGCAATGAGAGAGCAAGAAGAAATCCTGAAGCAATCAAAAGGGATTTCCAAGCCCTGGGATGGTTGGTTAAAGAGTCAGGTGCACAGGTGGTATTTTCTTCAACACTTTCTGTAGTGGGGAAGAATAACAAATGGAGTAGGTGGTCCCAGCTGATGAACATGTGGCTCCAAGACTGGTGTTATAGGCAGAACTTTGGGGTTTTGGACCATGGGATGGTCTGTTCTTTGCCAGGTTTAATGATGCCTGATGGCATGCTCCTTTCCCAGAAAGGGAGAAGAATTTTTGCTCAAGAGCTAGCTGGACTGATTGATAGGGCTTTAAACTAGATTTGAAGGGGGAGGGGGGCAACAGCATTCCAGTCAGGGTAGAGCAGAGGGAAGGCTTATCAGAATCTGAGGAACTGTGTCTTAGTGAGATTCTTCATTCTGCTCCACGAAGAAGAGGGCACAAAGAACCACACTTTAAGTGCTTCTATACGAATGCACTCAGCATGAGGAACAAGCAGGAGGAGCTAGAAGCCTTGACCTGTTCCCAGGAATTTGACATTACTGGTATTAGTGAAACCTGGTGGGATGAGTCCTATGGCTGGTGTGCCACAATGGATGGTTTTTCAGGAGGGATAGATGGGGTAGGAGAGGTGGGGGGGTGGCATTGTATATAGTGGATGGGCTGGAATGTGTGGAGCTTGCAGTTGGTGATGACACAGTTGAGAGCCTTTGGGTAAGAATTAAGGGGGCAAACAATTAAAACAGATGTAGTTGTGGGAGTTTGCTATAGGCCACCCAATCAGGATGAGGAAACTGATGAGTCATTCTTTAGGGAACTACAGGATACATCCAAGTCATCTGCACTTGTCCTCATGGGGGATTTCAATTTGCCAGATATCAACTGGGAGCACCACACAGCTGGTACAAACAGGTCCAGAAGATTCCTAAACTATCTAGATGATAACTTTATGGTACAGGTGTTGAGAGAACCAACCAGGAAAGGTGCCTTCCTTGATTTGTTACTTGTAAACAGAGAAGGTCTTGTGGATGAAGTGGTGATTGGAGGCTGCCTTGGCCACAGTGACCATGAAGCAGTCAAGTTTAACATCTATGGTACTAGGAGGAAAACTAGCAGTAAGACCTCAGCTCTGGACCTGAGGAAAGCAGACTTCAGGTTGCTTGGGGAACTGGTTGGTAAGGTCTCCTGGGAAAAAGCATTTCAGGGTACTGGGGTCCAACAGCACTGGTCACTCTTTAAGCACCACCTCCTCAGAGCACAAGACCAGACGATTCCAAAATGCTGGACGTCAAGCAGGCAAGGTAGAAGGCCACCCTGGCTGAGCAGGGACCTCCTACTAGAACTAAGGCACAAAAGGAAGGTGTATGAACAGTGGAAGGAAAGACAGACAACATGGGAGGACTATAGAGATGCTGTTTGCCACTGTAGGGCAGAAATTCTTGCAGCTAAAGTTCAACTAGAGTTGAAGCTGGCCTGCACTGTGAAGGATAATAAAAAGGGCTTTTTAAAATATGTTAATAGTAAAAAGCAGGCCAGAAATAACATTGGCCCATTACTTGATGATCATGGACACCTGATAAACAGGGATGTAGACAAGGCAGAGACATTTAATGCTTTCTTCACCTCTGTCTTCAACACTGATGATGGGCTTGAGCACCCCCAGAACCCTGGGCTAGAGAACCATGACTGGGCAAATGACAATCTCCCAATCAGCCCTGAACTTGTACGGGATTTGCTGCTCCAGCTGCATCCTTATAAATCAATGGGACCTGATGAGATTCATCCAAGGATACTTAGAGAGCTAATGGAGGTCATAGTGATGCCTCTCTCAATGATTTTTCAATGCTCTTGGGAATCTGGGGAGGTACCAGTTGACTGGAAGCTGGCAAATGTTGTCCCAATCTTCAAGAAGGGCAGCAGGGATGACCCTGGTAATTACAGGCCTGTTAGTCTCGCTTCAGTGCCTGGTAAGATTATGGAGAAGATTATTCTGGGAGCTATTGAAAAACACCTAAAAGACAACAGAGTCATTGGTCCCAGCCAACATGGGTTCGTTAGAGGAAGGTCCTGCTTGACCAACTTGATTTCTTTCTATGACAAGGTTACCCACCTAGTTGACCAAGGGAAGCCAGTTGATGTAATCTTTCTGGAGTTCAGAAAAGCCTTTGATACTGTCTCTCACAGCATCCTTCTAAGCAAAATGTCCAGCATCCAGCTGGACAAGCACATGGGTGAGCAATTGGCTGATGAGTTGAGCTCAAAGAGTCATAGTAAATGGGGCCACATCAGGCTGGCGACCGGTCACTAGTGGGGTTCCACAGGGATCCATCTTAGGGCCAGTACTCTTTAATATATTCCTAAATGACTTAGATGCAGGACTTGAAGGCCCACTTATTAAGTTTGCAGATGACACTAAATTGGGAGGAGCAGTTGACACTCTCGAGGGCAGAGAGGCCCTGCAGAGGGATCTGAACAAATTAGAGAGCTGGGCAATCACCAATGGCATGAAGTTGAACAAGGAGAAGTGCCGGATTTTGCACCTGGGACACGGTAACCCTGGGTATACAGACAGTCTGGGGAGTGGGAGGCTGGAGAGCAGCCCTGCAGAGAGGGACCTGGGGGTTCTGGTGGACAGCAAGTTGAACATGAGCCAGCAGTGTGCCCTGGCAGCCAGGAGGGCCAACCGAGTCCTGGGGTGCATCAAGCACGGCACAGCCAGCCTGTCAAGGGAGGTGATTGTCCCACTTCACTCTGCACTGATGTGGATCCATCTTGAGTACTGTGTGCAGTTCTGGGGGCCACAGTACAAAAAGGATATGAAGCTGCTGGAGAGTGTCCAGAGGAGGGCCACACAAGGTTGATGAAGGGTTTGAAGGGGATGCCATATGAAGAGCAGCTGAAGGCACTTGGTCTGTTCAGCCTGGAGAAGAGGAGACTGAGGGGAGACCTCATTGCAGCTTACTGCTTCCTCACTAGGGAAGGTGGAGGAGCAGGCACGGACCTCGTGACCAACGATAGGACCCGAGGGAATGGTAGGAAGATGTGCAGGGGGAGGTTTAGGTTGGACATTAGGAAGGGATTCTTCACCCAGAGGGTGAAGCACTGGAATAGGCTCCCCAGGGAAGCAATAATGGCACCAACCCTGACGATATTCAATAAACATTTGGACAATGCCCTCAGGGACATGGTGTGAACCCTGGGGTTGTCTTGTTCTGGGGTGGGATTTGGACTTGGGGATCCAGGCTGTCTGAGGAGGTGTTTGAGCCACCATCCCTGGATACATCTAAAAGGACAGATGTGGTGCCAGGGGACAGGGTTTGGTGTGGATGTGGCAGAGCTAGGTTAGTGGTTGGACTTGATGATCTTGAAGGTCTTTTCCAACCAGAATGATGATACTATGATACTAGGAGATTTCAAGATAAATAACATGAGATACTATGCAGGAAATTTAACTTTTTAAAAAATGTTACTGCTTTACTGAAACTCAAAGTGGATGTAACATCAAAAATATTTTCAGAAATGGATTACATCTTTATTTTTATTTTATAATAATCATTATACTTTTGTCTAAAGTAAATAGGGGATGTAGATCAGCACTAGAAAACACCTTAGTAGGCTACTAGACCAAGAAGAAAGGTCCTTCTGACTTCCAGCTTGGCCTTGGAGAATCGTATTTAAATTAGTATTAATTAAGATTGCACAGCAGAACAATATTTTCATTCTGCAGAAGGAATTTTTTCAAACACAGTAGCTTGCTCTAGGGCTCAACCTTTTGTATGTGCTGTTTTGTCTGCCATCACACTAACAGCAGAGCTAGAATGACAACATTTGGAGTTCAAAGCTATTTACTTTTGTTGCTATGAGAAGCCCCACCTGGAAAGTCTGTTGCACAGCAACATAACGAAGGAAGTATTTGTAAGAAGTGTTCATCCAGAAGACAGCTCATTACAGAGCTGCTTTGACCAAATACTGTAAAAGACTTCTATAGTCTTCTTCATCTGAAGCCATATGTGTGAAAAAGAGGTGACAAATAGCACAGCCACCACCAAAACCTGCCAGATATTTACATTAATTCAGAGTATATGAGATGCCCAAGCATGCACTGCCATTAGAGAGAGACATATCCAAAGTCATTATTCACTATGTGTCACACCAGGTGCCACTCTCACCTGTTTCTACCAGAAACTTGGTATTTTTTTAATTGTTGATACAAAACCCAGTATTTCAGTCTTTAAAATAGCAAAACTTTAATCACACTTGTAATACCTGCTCCTTTGAAATGGAAAGACTACATGAAATAAAGAAATTTCCATACTTTAGCTGAGTTAGGGATGTTTTAATAGTTGAAGTTTTCAAACTTTTGAAGTTCAGTAAGTAAACCCAAACCCTACAGAAGGGGAGGAAATCCTGGCATGATATTGATGGTAGGTCCTTCATTTTCACTTGCCTCCCTTCCCTGTGTGCGTTTAGGTCTGCTATAATCTGATGCCAACAGTGTATTGCCTCTTGTAGTGGCATGCACCTTTCCCTCTTCCCCAGCTTGCTGGCAGTCCTCCCTATGGCCTTTCTGTTCATTAAGTGGTGGAGGATGCACAGCTGAAAACTGGATCAAATGCATGACATCTGTTTACATGATTTTCACCACTAGTTTTACTATAATAGAGATGCAGACAGATATCTGCAGGAGGAAAGTGTCTACTCAGGTGCAATACAGATTTGTATGGCAGAAAGCTTGGCCCAAGAAGATAGTTTACATTTTTAAATGTGTCAGGGAGTGCATATCTCGCATAAAAGTTGCCCATCCCAAGGAGGTTGGGAGGGGGAGGATATATTTTCAATTTATACTAAAATATTGAAGAGAAGTGTTGCATTAGAAAATATTTGACATGCTACGTATATTCTTATTAATCAGTTTAACAACATATCCAAATGATTTTTTTTCTCTGCTTCGGCTTCAAGCTGACCTTAGGCTAAGCTGGGAAACGAAAGAGCATTGTTCTCTTTGTGATGCCAGAGTCTTTTTCAGGAAAAACATTTTATATGATCCTGAGTACACATTGTTTCTAGGTACCCTGACCTTGTTTCAGTGTTAGAGATGCCTAGAACAGGGATTCAAAAGAGCACAGTAAAAGGACTTTGTAACTGCACGTCATAGTCTCTGTATTGCACATGGCATCTGTCATGAAATGGGTATTTTCCAAGGTACCTCAACTCTGCTGCCTTAAATGATACGCAGCTTAATTCATACTCTCAGTAGGAGGGGAAAATAAATGTTTCTTCAGGTCTTTTAAGACCCATACTTTCTGTCCACAGCAGACAAAAGTCTGGCATCTTGCTTGTGGTTAGAACATAAAACTTTTCCCATTACATTTTTGATAACATATCAAAAAAACACTTCTTGTTACAAGGAATTCAGAGTTGTGACTTAAGCAAAATAAATGGGAATTAAATGAAACCCCCAAAAGCGCACAACTGAAAATGATAAAACCACAGAGAACAAATCAAAAATTCTGAGAGACATAAATCTTCCCTAGAGACAGATACCAAGTAGGACAGGAAGTAGTGATATACTCTTAGCATATGTATATGAAAAGATGCTTATTCCATAACACAAGGAAGCAAGTTGGATTTATATTTGTTTGGTTGTGGGGTGTTTTGGGTTTTTTTTCACTTTTAGCATTAATCTGCCTCATTCATTTTCACCATAGTAAGACTTTGGGATAATTCATCTTTATTTTGCTCTGTTGATTTCAGCATTGTTGAGCCTGCCATATTTATCCCCTCTGGGTGGACTTCCAGGGGATAAAAAATGGAACTGGAAAGCTGTAGTCTGTTCTTTATTTCAAACATGGTTTTGTCGATCACTGGAAGAAAGATTAAAGTTAAAGGAGATGCCTGTACTTACTGAATCCGCTGAGTAGACATGTCTCTAGCAATTCTTCTCCCTAAAAAAGATGAATTAGTGGGGTGATGGTAGGTCCAGGTCCAACGTGCTATTCTGACCTTCCAGCCCCTGCAACTTTTTTCCTGCATCAGCACAGGAGAGGACCCTGATAACAAAGGCAGGTGTGAGAGACAGAAGCTGTTGCTGCCTCTCAGTTGCACAGCCAGTAGCTGCACAGGTGAAGAGAGGGGCCAGGTAAACAAATGTGTTTGCCTGGGTAGTGATGCATGCCAAGGGATTTGCTTCAACAGCTGCAGCTGTAAGGCAGGCTGCATGTTATCTGTGTTTGCAGCCATCTAAAGATGAGCATAACCTTTAGGCTCAGTTAAAGTTCAGTTATGTTTTGTCAGTCTGTTTCTCTGCTCTTCATTTTCCTAATGAATGGTTATTTTTTTTATATATCTCACAGCAGTGACACAGAGAAATATTTGTCTTTCAGCTCATGGTTAGAAAGTATGGAGTGTAGTGGCATGATCTAACACATCACATTGGTGACAGAGCCAAGCATTGAATGCTGAAATCTGGAATCTCAGGGCAGCCTTTAACCCACAAGATCTTTGTTGCACTTGGAAGGAGACCACAGAGCCAACACTGTCTCTGCTGCAGTATCACTGGGAATTACAGAGAGCCATAACCTTTATCATTCACTAGCATAGCTAGATGTTACTCTGAATGTATGTGAAATAGAATAAGAAATACTGTATGGAGAGAAGGGTTTTTTTCTGCCATAATTCTGATTTATTGCTTCATTGAAATACAAACAGTTGAAAATTCATCTTAACAATGCATTTTTGTGTTTCCAATATACAGGCTTATTGTTGCTGTGATGATAGGATATTCCCACTTATTACTAGAAGGTCTAGTTTTAACAGCTGAAGAAAGAAATGCAGAAGTTTGTCCTTTAAAATAACTTTTTTTACTACAGTAACCCTATAAATTATTCAACATGACATCATGATCATTTCATTCCTAAAGCTGAGAACAATCCTGCAATATGACTTTCTATTTTTTCCCTCCCTCTTCGTGGCATTTCAGGATGCTTTGAGATATACAGATATATGCTTCCACTCCCCTGGCATTTTATATAGTCTTCGCAGTAAAAGCCATAAGACTTCCAAAGTATTAAACCAAAAGACATTGGAAAAAGCAGTTGACTTATGTCCTGTATTATATACTCGCAATATTCTGCAGCAAGCAACTGATCTTTGATCATACATCCAGATGAAATATTTTTGTTACTTTTTTCCTACCGTATGAAGTATTAATTGAACAATGATGCTTTAAAAATGTACATATGGAAACAGTTAGATCCACCCATGTTATTGTAAAGCGACTTGTTTGATGTTTCGTATCGTTCAGCACAAGAACATCATTAGAATATCCTGTCTGGCAAGAGGGGCTATCATGTTGAAAATGAACCTTTGCCTCAGAATTTTTTTTTTATTTTCGGTCTAAATCTTCAGCTCCCCAAATCTGCTGCTGAACTGGGTGCATCAGGATGGATTCTGAGATCTCTGTGCTTCATATGGACCAGACTGTCTGTGCCCAGAGGGCTGTCCCTGTACCCCAGGACTTCCCCCATCCTGCCCAGGGCCCAGGACCCCATGTCAGCCCCTGTGGCACCAGTCCCTGCCCCTGTGATGCCACAGCAGGGCCAGTCTCTGCACCCACCACTCCATGATGATGGGCCAGCTCTGGGATGCAATGTGCAGTCTGCTGAGTGAGTGAGTTAATGCCAATGTTTTCTTACAGAAAGATACAGAAGTGACATAAATCAACATAGCACAATGCTCCACTTGCAAATCAGCTCCAATGTTTTGGCATTAGCTTGCTGGGAACTGCACCCCGAATATGGAAAACACCTCATGACTTGTTATTCAAATGTGGAATCCCAAATGGGATTTTTAAAAAAATACAATTACTATTTTAAGGTTGCATTATAATCTTTTCTACAAAGCAGGTTGCAAAAAAGGTAGGGGGCTGGGGTGACGGATGGGAGATTGAAGCCCACATTGGAGATTTTCCCAATATTTCTATAGGCTGTGGTGGTTATCTTCTATTATAATTACTGCACTTGGGAAGGACATCTCGGCTACTATTGTATGCATTCAATCTTCCACAGTTTAATAAACTGAGGGTAGTCACTGAGATGGCTCAACAACTTATTTATCAATGGTGTTTGACAGACATCTTAATATTTATCCAGTTCCCTTGGTACATTGGCCTGTATGCAGACCACATTCCAGCTGATGGTGCTTTGGCAAGCTCATAGTATTTTTGGATGTGGACAGTGCATGTATTTATATGGTTTGCCAGAGAAACAGACTACTTACTAGAAAAAACAAGCTTCCACATATGTATCTTTGCCACTGGCTGGCAATTGAACCAATACATGTGGTACTAAAATGCAGCCTGATGATTTCTCAGATAATTGAAGTGGGGAGAGTTCAAATTACCCTGATAAAAGGTTCTTAGCAGACACGGAAATGAAAAGTCTGTGTTACACTCCCTTGCAATCAGTGTTGATTCAAGAAATGTATATAGACTACTGTCTAGCACAGAAGCCCATGGATCACTACAGCCTACCTATCCTTCTAGCCCTAACAATCTGCTACAGAGTCCCCAGAAAAGAAGGTGGCTCCATTTGCAGTAGCAGCAATTGCTCTGTCCCATCAACAGAAAAAGAATCTGCACTATCTGGGGATCCCTGCCATTTCCCCAACCTTCATGCTTTCCTTCACAGCTGAGGGTAAGGGGCACTGGGTGGGAAGGAAGACAGGAGAGTTGCCTCTGGAGACTTCATAAAGCTGTTGGTCTGGGAGGCTGAATCCTAAAAGGCTGGTAGGGTCCTTTTTACGGGGAATAATAAAAGTGTTGAGCTGCAGGAAGACAAGAGAAAACATGAGACTCCTGATTGTCACCCCCTCATTGTCACTGTCTTCCTTGAGATTTCACCACCCTTTTCCATGTATTTTCCACATCTACTCTCCCCCCACCCACCCACCTTTCTCTCTCCACTCTCCTGAATGAGATCACAGGCTTCTGCTGCCACAACACTGAGTTTCTCCCTTTCTGGCCTAGAAGCCCTCAGCCAAATCCATCTTATACACTTTATGCATAAATCTATCACCCATGTATACAGGATGCACATCATCTTCTGATCTTATTTTAGCTATAAACTTTCAATCTGTTTTGTCAGGTTCTACAGATTTTGACATTAACTGATACAATTTCTGATGAATCTGGAAATCCATTTGAGCTCTTAGGAGCTTGGTGTTTCTGTTTCCCACATTCAGTACTTAATTCTTGCATTCACCCCTTCTGCTTTTTTTTTTTTCTTTTTTCTGTAACAGGTTAGGAGTGAAGAACTTCTTTCTCATTTCAGTCCATCCTTGTACTAAAATTTTACTTTGTCCAGTAATCAGAAAAAACAGCATTTAAATGCATCTCATCTCACATATATTCTGAATAGGAGCAACATATACTGCATTTAGCTCATTTTTGATTAGTTCTGGTTAGGTGCTGGAGTGGGCTGCCCAGAGAGGTGGTGGAGTCACCATCCCTGGAGGTATTAAAACCCACGTAGATGTGGCATTTCAGGACATGCACTAGTGGGCTCTTTTTTTTTGGGGGGGTTGGGGCAGGGTGGTGGGATGGGTTGATGGTTGCATGTAGTGATCTTAGAGGTCTTTTCCAATCGTGACAATTCTGTGATTCTACTGGATCTGAACCAATTTAAGTTTTATGTTTCCAAAGGTGCCAGAACCCCAGGGCTCTAATTCGCCTGTAAGACTACAAACCATGCAAAGTAAAGTATCTTATTCCACTTCTGCACAGATATGGAAATGGATAAAAATCCACATGCACTTAAACATATTTCAAAATTTTGTTAGACATAAACTCACTCCATCTTCTTTCCTTCTTCATCATTTTTGGTCAGACCAGAAATGAAATCCTCCAACATCTCTGAATAAATTGTTTTCAGTCTTCTTTTGGCATAAGCAGACGCTAGAAGCTTGTTGTGATTTGCATGGTGAAGAACTAACTGGCCAAGATAACCTGCTGATTTCAGGGTACCTTTACTAAGCAAATATCTGAATTTTTGCCAAAGAGGTTACCCCTGAGAACTACATAATGCCTGTTGCATCTCCCTCCTGACTGCTTAAAGCTCTTGTGGAACATAAACATATACTTGTTGTTTAATAGTACAATAATTTTTCATAATAGAAGGCTTGAGAGATTACTCCATGATACTCCAGTGTTATGTACACCAGATCCATTGTAACTAGTTGGATCACAAAGCTTAAATAAAATTGAAGAGCTGTGTCCTAAATGTGTGTCTATTAAGCTTTTGACAGAGATAACATTCAGCCGCTGGCTGTCTTTTGAAGCTATGCTCCAACCTGAAGAGTAACCAGTAAAATAATACTCCTCCCTCTCATAATTTATTATTTTATGTATCCAGAGAAGCAGCTACATTTTTTTCAAATGCTTAAGTAATAGATGGAGTTTCAGGCCTGTTAATCTGGCAAAAGCAACACAGATTTGGTATTCTGAACTAGCATATATCTGATTTTGCCTATCAGCAGCAGAAATATTGGCAATTGATGGTTAGCTACTGGTCAAAGAATTTTTATTGTTGATGACGAATGGTGATGCTTGAATATCACGTTTATCACTGGGCCTGTGCAGCTCTGTACGTACCTTCTTGATGGCCACTGTGAGGCTGTTTCTCCCTTCAGCTTGATGCAAGGGTCTGTGACAAAACCAAGAAAAATGCCTGTTTATCAAGGATAAGGGACAGTAAATGGCACAGACCACAGAGATAGTTCTCCTGTTACTGGGTTTGTGACAGGCCTATTTCCTCTCTAAATGGGGGGTGTTAACGGGGAAGTTGTATTTCATGGTTGATGGCTAGAGAGTTGGTTAGAGCTTTGACTAAGCTAAATGGAAAATATTTGAATCAGGAGGAAATGAAGGGCAATAAAAAAAGAATCTCACCAATCTTTCAGCTGGGTAGCAGCTCACAGTAGAACCATAAGTGATGAAGACTGTCTTCCAACTGAACAATTCCGTGTATTTCTTTCATAAAAGTCCTGAACCTTAATGAGGCCTTACCCTGGCCTCCTTTAGTGTAGGAACAGATATGGGTGGAGGGGCATAAACTGCGGCTGAAGAAAACTGTCTGGCAGGAAAGGAGGGATGTTGCCTTGAAAGGCAGCATTAGTGTTTTCTTTTGAAGGCAAACAAGGCTGCTAGGTTACCAATAAGATCACATTTACATGACTGAACCAGTAGTTGCTGTATCACCCAGCCACACATAAAAGGCTGAAAGCCTTTATGTTCTTTCTAGCTCTTTCTTATAGCCTACAAATATATTATTTTGCCCTATGAATCCCTTAGATTCTTAAGTCATGGTTGTTACAGTGGCACTACTACTACAGCCGGGAATCACACATAAAGATCCTGCGATTTTTAAACAGGGATTTGGTATCCAGCTCATCATCCATCAGTTAAATAAATTACCATTTTTTGTCTTAAGATTTTCAATATAATTTTAGAATTCAAGTGATCGCTTTCCAGTAAGTTGGTAGGTGACTGCATTACTTGACAGACATTGGTGTTAATGTGAACTGCGTAGCTAAATATTCTACCTTCCATTCTGTAAACTTAGCCCAGATCTTGGAACATTTCCTTGCTGGTGCCTAGATAATGCAATGATAGTGGGTTTTTACCTTTGTACAGATAGATTTCCCAATAAAAGTGGTGGGTTTTCCTCTTTTACAGTGGTCTTTAAAAACACCCTTTGATGCAAAATACAGTATACACTACACATGATCTCAGTAAATGGTTCTTGTTCAGAGATTTCCTTGAAGAATCTCAGTGGCTTCTTCTGATACTAAAGTATGCCACTAGGAATATTAAATTACTGTCCCACCTCTTTTCTATACCGTGTTAGGCACTCCAAAAGCTCTGCCAGAAACATGAACAGAGTCATTGTGTAAATAAAATAAGCCTTGAAATTGCATTACATTGCATTCACAGGTATTGTTTTGATATGTTTATAGATGCTTTTTTCATAGAATCATAGAATGGTTTGGGTTGGAAACGACTTTAAAGATCATCCAGTTTCAACCCCCCTACAAGGACACCTCGCATTAGACCAGGTTGCTCAAAGCTCCATCCAATCTGGCCTTGAACACTGTCAGGGATGAGGCAGCCACAACCTCCCTGGGCAACCTATTCCAATGTTTCACCACCCTCACACTAAAGAATTTCTTCCTAATGTCTAACCTAATTCTACCCTCTTCCAGTTTAAAACCATTACCCCTTGTCCTATCACTACATGCCCTTGTGAGAAGTCCTTCCCCAGCTTTCTACATTATTCTTAGAGATTTTTTTATTTGCTAAACTGTAAGGGTAATATAGCTGCATATATCTGTTTGTCACAAACACTGAAAATATACACAGGTGAAAGTTATGGTATTTCTCTACAGCCTGTTCTTTGTTCTAGGGGAATGCTGAGACTTCTCAGTATGGAAGGGCAGCTTAGTATTGTCTCCATAGCCAAACTGTTTTCATCAACAGCATTTCAGGGGCAAATAGTTATTCTCTGGGTTAATCACCAAACTTTGCCAAGTATTATCTGGCTGTTTCCCAAAGTGTTTAGTTAGACCTCTGAACATCCATAAATTCTAATCCACAAAGCAGTGAACACGATAACATCTAATCATGATATGAAACAGTATTTTCAATCAAGTATTCATAAAATACTTTCAGTTCTGCAAAGAACAGAGAATGGGGCTGAGCTTTCCTTTTACTGAGAAAAACCTATTTTCTGGAAAAACTAAAGAACCATTTCTTTTTAGCTCTCTGATGCTGCTTGTTTCTGAAAGCTTGCAAGTTGAGGGTTTGTCTTCACCAAAGGATTTTCCCAATACAGCTTAGATAGGCCAGGTTTTGCTACTGATCACATTATGCAATCCTTCAGCTGAGAATAAATTTGCACCTCTCTAAACCTGAGCAGAATCTGACTCAATAATTAGTTTTCATTTATATTAGCAAGGCAAACTGATGTATGCAGGGGAAAACAAAACAAACACACAAAAACAAACAAACAAAACACAACCCCGTCCCAAAAAACCCCACAGAAGACCCACACAATATGCTTTTGACTGTCAAAGCAAGAATCTCAAAAGCAACCAGAATAAGTACTGCTGTTGCCATAGTAACACATGAATTGTAAAGAAATGGCTAGCCCTCTAAAAGCTTAACTGCATCCATATGCAACAGCTTTCATGTACATATGTGATTTAAAGGATTCTTGGTCTTTTCCCTGGTAAAACTATATGTCTCCAATTTGAGGTCTTTTAGTATCTCTAAGTTTCTCTAATGGAAACCAAACATGCTAGAAAATGACACATAAATTGCCTTCACCAAATTATACCACTAAGAAGAGTATAACTAGGTACTAATTTGGGTCATGTAAGGTAAAAGGGAGCCAGAAGTGACATCTAGTCAGCCGTCCTGCAAATGTTTTGACTAGAGCAAAGAGAGCCTGGGAAAATTTATGTGGTAAGCAAGCAAGATATTTTAGCAGATAGAGCTTGCCAGGCTCAAGAGCTGAGAGAATGAACAGCTTCTCCAGAGGAAGCAGGAGAGAGGATCACTCTTCATCAGAAACGAAGGATAAGAGAGCAACAGGAAAAAAAAGCCACAGTGTTCTCTGATTGAACACACTGGGGCCATCTGCCCACATTAAGATCAGTAAGCTCCATTTGTTGTGCTCTGAAACCTATTGATCTCCCATCCCCAATCAAACTGTAATTCTCCCCCTTGCTACCAAAGTTCTGCTCAGGAGGTTGTTTCCTTCTGTCACACTGTTCCACGTATGCTGCTGCTTATTATTTCTCCATCCTTCTTCCATTTCCTCCTTGTTTGTTTGCATTGACACCATTTCCCTGCTTCTCAACCTTCCCCCTTGTACACAGCCGCTGTGGAGGGGACAAGCCTGAAGCAAGGTGAACACAACTCAGCTGGCACCAGGGCTGGGCCCAAAACACTATAGCTGTGCCCCAGGCCCTGTGCTTCCATAAACACATCCCTTTCATCCCACACTCCCTAACAGTACTGTTTTCCAAAGCCCCCCATGCCGACAGAGGCAAGAGCCCCTGTTGGAAACCTGTCTGTGGCACATTTCCTTTGTTCTGTTTACCTGAGAGAGCAGGTTAAGGTGGTCATGTATGTTATATTTAACATTCTATCCCATAGATGTAGATTTCAAAATGTGCATCTCAAATAGCTTTGAATTTAATGTATTAAAGTTGAAAATAAATTTTAGTAACTCGTTCTTCCTTTGCTAGAGAGTTTTGGAAGGCACATACCACAGTATCATACATTATATCATGTATTCCTTCCAAAGAGTATTTTGGCATGGGCTTTCATCTTTCTTTTAGTGACCAAAGACTTTTTGTGGGGCTTTTTTTTCTCCCTGTTTTCCTGCTGCACTTTCTTGAGAACCTACTGTTGGCTCGAGGCACCATGTTCCCAACCTCACCAACCAGGCTCAATGGAGCATATAGTTCACCATTCTTCCCATCTGTGCTTTTTACCTTGTATTTTCAGGATAGACTTTCCAGGGAAATACATATGGTATAATTCATGTTATATTAATGATAAATAGCTAATTCAGTAGCTTTTTGCCATGCAGTTGCATGGCTTGCCCTAGGAAAATAGCGTGACTTGGACTATCTTGCCCCATACGTAGTTTCTGGAGTCTGTCACTTGCTGGTTGCAGTAGCTTCTGATTTATTTATTTATTTAATTTCATGGCTTGTGGTTGTAGCTGTGTACTTGTATTGGTCTATAAACATCAAACCATACATATATCTTAGCATGATGTGCTGTATCAGACTGCTACTAATGCCTTGAGAGGGAGTGCTTCTCCACGCTGGAGAGGCTGCTGATACTTTTTTTTTTCAGCACTCCTTAACAGAATCAGAGCAATTTTAACTGCTCACCTTGGCCTTTTCCCCATCTGTGTATGTTGATGATGTGATGTGCTTGAATTCCCATTCCCAGGTAAACTGCACTAATTCACTGGAATTATATTCCTGTGGGTCCCACTTTTGGGGCTATTATAGAGGCTGTAAAGCTTTAATATTTTCTTTGGTGGTAGCTGCAGGAGTGCCTGACAGCTTGTGTGATTCCCAAAAGCTTGAATACATGCATAATAGTGAGGATTTCCCACTTTTCCTTCTAAGCTAGCTATGGACGCTGTGTATACTGGGTGTTCCAATGTGTTGGTCTGGATTTTCTCTGCTCCCTGTTGGCCTGCATTGCCCTGCATAACAGCCCTGGTCAGCTTTAATCACATTTGGAGAGTAGGTAGTGAATCTGGCTTCTGAGAGAAACGCCCTTCTCTGAGCTGGATTATAAGCAACTTTATGTAGTTTGCTCTAACATACCTACTAGCCACTGTGCAGAAACAGGCTTATATTGATGTTTGCTACGCACACTCTATTACATGCTGATTTTATCACATTGCAGGTCTCATTTTCCTTTCTTGTCACTGTATTTTCATGCCACAAGACTAACTGGACAAAAATTAATTTACAAATTTTTCAGCTCCTACCTGCTCCTAAGCTATAACATTGCCATATCAGTAGACAGTAGTGAAGGAGTTTTGGGCAACTTTAACAGCAACTTCTGAACTATGGAATTTTAACAGTTTACCATATTATCTTCCTTATATTGCTTCTTCTGCTTGAAGGGTTCCAGTCATGTTTTCCTTGTGTAAATATTATCTTGCAAAATAGTATTTTTTCTATTATGGACATTCGTGTTACACTCTGCAGAAAACTGAATCTCTTAGTACTGATTTCTCCCAGGCATAATATGCTCATTTTTGTATTCTTGTCTTCCTTTGCCTCTGGTCCTGGTTTGTTTTAAAAAACATTTGGTTTTGCTGCTTTGCACTGGCAGCTTCAAGTAAAATCCCACCTTCTGAAACCCTGTATCACCCCTCAGCATCCTGCATTTTTCTCTTTTGGTGAGCTTTGCCACAGTTTCTGTTGCCATAGCTACATGACCTAAAAGCAAGGCATTTATCAATATAATATTTTCTCTAAAAAACATATGGGTCTTAGTTTTATCTCTTTTGCTCCTAAATGTTGATTTTTTCCAGTGTGCTTTCTCTTGTAATTTCATGCTTTTTCTCTAGCTGCATCTACTCCATCCACAGTTAGCCTTGAGATGTGTTTTGTTCATAGGCCTAGCTCCACATCCAGTGTTGGATTTCCAAAGGCTCTTTGAATTTTCAAATATTTTTTCTTTATCTTCATACCTTAACTCCTCTTTCACTAGTTGCTAATTTCACAAGAAAACCCTCAACCATTTAACTTAGGGTGACTGTTCTCTTGCTTTTCCAGATTTTTGAGCTATAGTGCCTAAAGACCTTTTAAATTTTATACATAAGATGTTCCTTAGGAACATCATACAGTACCTCAAGGATTTCACATGGCTTATCTGTGTCTTCTCCAACATCTCTTGTCCATCAGTCGTGACATTGTTCATATTTTCATTTTGCTTCTTTTCTAAGCCTGTGTCAGAAAATCAGAATTCTTTCATAAGGATCTAAAAAAGGTGCAATTTTTAAACCACAGTCCTTTGTGAGATTTGGTTGTGGAGCTGGGACAGCACCATGACAAATTTTTCTCTCATTTATTTGACAAATGTTTTTTTGTAACATTATTCTATTCCTTCATTTTTGCAGCATTTCTACATTCTGACTCCATCAATGATAACAAAAGCCAAGGCAGTGGAATACGCGGGTTTTACTTCCTCTCTTATGCACAGCAATACTTACTCCCTTCGAACATCTAGAGAGTAGGGGCTAAAACTGAGTAGGGGCGTTTTACCATGATAATGACATCCTGTTATCTGTCCTGTTAAAGATGCATATAAGACTACGCCCTGTGGTGGAGCCAGTCTATCAGCCCTTGGCAAGTCAGCAAATACCACTCTTTAGCATAATCATTCTGAGTACTACTTAACAATACCAGCGATTTCAACCTGTTGCCACAGTATCTGCTTCTTGCCCAAGCAAGAACTGTTACAGCTGTTCTCTAGCTGCTTGAGACTAAATGAGCTTGAAGGGACAATACTTGAGGTGAGAAAAGATAGTCCAAAATGAGAATGGTTTTGCTTTCACAGAAGTTCTCACCAGGCCTGTGTGTAAGAGGAGAAGAATTTACAGTCATGAAATACCCTTGAGCTTTCCCTTTGGAAGCAACCCATTCAGTCCTGAGTCATCTGCACTTGTCTGATTTGATGCTTTTCTTCAGGCTCCTTGGCCCCAAAAATGAGGGAGATTTTAGGAGACAGTATTGTAGAGGGTTGGTGTGTTTTAAATAGCTTAGGTGTGTTTTAAATCCTTACTCATTACCTTGAGCTGGTGTGATTTTATTTAATGTTTGCAGCATAGTTTTAAGATTTGGGGCTTTGTTTTGGTCTAGGGGTTTGTTTGTTTGGTTGTTTTTTTTTTTTGTTTTTTTCTTTCTTGCTAGCTGTACAAGTGTCTTGTGATTTTTGGCAGGTGTTCTGGGCCTGTTCTTTAGCACAAACTCTGGACAATGAGCTCGTGAGTTCAGAAGCATTTGCTTGTCTGAGTTGAGATCTCTGGCTTGCACCTCATTCCAGAACTACTTTTGGTGCCATACAGAATTTGCTGGCTGGTTCAAAATGATGACAGACAACACTATGCACTTAGAGGAGTCATTCCAACTGTCCAGGCAGGAAAATTAGACCACAAAACTGACAAAACCAGATCTAACCTGCAGCTGAATGTTCAGGGCCAGATCCTCAGATAGATTAAATCATCATGAGGTCATTCATGTTAATGGAAGGATGTGCTGATTTACCTCTGCTGAAGGTTTTAGCTGGCTTGTGTATGTGCCTGTTGAAATTGAGAGGTCTTTCCAATAAGTGATGTGATTTTGAGTCATTTGTTTAGTACATTTTTTCTTTTATTCCATTTTTACTGTCTGTCCTTTGCTTAGCAGGGCACAGCCACCCCCTCACTGGCTCACTCAAAGATTGTAACTTTTCCCTTTCTGAGTCTTGGATAATCAAGCATTAAACATTTGCTAATACCAGGACAGTATATAGATTACTTAGTATCAACAAGTAACCCTTTCTGGTGCAGCTCTTAGTGCTTTCATGTAAACAATGTGAACTTTAAGTCCCTTTACTCCCAGCTACTATCTGGACCATTTAAAAAGAGCTTAGATCTTAACCACACAGGAAGGTTTCAGATATAGAAGAGAATGGCACAAATTACTGCTATTCAGGGTATTTGTTTTGGCTTCTCTTTGCAAACAAGGAGGAAGATAAAAGAGCTCCAGTAGCTAATTGTTACAAACTATTTAGAAAATAATGAATGCTTTTTGTACACTGGATCCTCCAGCTTTCTGCTCTGTCATCTGAGAGCATAAAGAAAGGCAATGGATGAGAAGGCAACAACACATTTATCCTCCACAAAAAATGCAGCTTTTTCGTAATGCCCAATTAAACTGGAAGTCACTGTAATAAGGTACAACTTCATGAAATAGAATGGTTTCAGTATTCTAGCCAGACACACAGTAGAATGAAAATACTCCATACTTCAGAAAACAGCAATGGAGCATTTAGCAGGCTTTTCTGCCCACTGCATTTGAAATCTATTTCTGTCTCAAGTATTTGGTAGGGGCCTTCTCAAGAAATTAGTTGCATGCTATGATTCTGCATGCCATAGGAAGTCTTATATTTCAGTATTTTGATACGCTTATGCAATATGCCTTTGCCAACTAAGTAGCAGAACTGTATTTGGTCTTTATATAAGACTTTTTATTCATATATCAAAATACTTTCCAAACAAAATTTATGGATATAGAAGCTAAGACCTGAAGGAACAAATCAGTTCTTTTGGTATTACAGATTACAAATAATGCAGGTTTCTTTAATTAATTTAAGTACTTTTTCAATTCTTACTCCTTGAAGATTGACTTGGAAAATTCATGTGTATTCTTAATTATCTTTGCTTTGAAAAGACACATTATTTTCAACAAACTCTATGTAAGATAGAATGAATTTTTCAATATAATATTTTTACATTATGCCAATGGTAGTGAATACATTATTACATAACTGGAATGTCTTTTGGAAAGGTGACTAGTTCCAACATGAAGGTCCAGCGATGTAATGATAAGAAGTCTCTTTGAGAAAATTGTATGGTAGACTAAAAGACTTCTTCTGAGTGGTCCTAGGGACATTACAAAGTAAAACCAGGGGTTGGTAGACTTCTGGGAATCCATGGACTACTGGTAATTAAGCCACAAACTGTAACTAAGAACAATAAGCCTATTATCAGTAAGAGTATATTCACTATACAGCAAAACGCAGCTCCACTGGAAAATGTGTAAGGACCTGCAAATCAAACAGGACTGAAGGGCACTGCTCTAAACAGACAGCATGTTCCTGCTCCACAACAGGCACAGAACTTGAGAGTCCATGACTTGCTCGTCTGTTGGTTTTGACTTTTAAAATCCCAATCCTGGCTGCCAAAGGCTTTATGAGTTCAAAACAGTAACTGTAAAAGTGTGTGTTAGAAGAGCTGCTGAAGGCTACAAAGTACAAAGAAAGAGAGGACCAGCTGCAAATCAGTGAATGTGGAGAAAGTGTGCTGGGAAGCAGCATCACATGGTTGTCCTGCTCTTGTTCTCCTTTCTGTAGGCATCCACTGGAGGCAGCTGTCAGGAATGGAGTACTGGAAAAGAGAGATTTCTGGTCTGCCCTGATAGAGCTGTTCTTATGTTACCTGCCTTCACAGATGGGCACTGTCGGGGTAGAGTCTTCTTGCAGAATGAAGCCACATCACCAGTTGCATGCTCTTTTATGTGTGGCTGTTTTGCTTTGTTGCTTTTTATAACAACATGTCCTGCCCCACTTCTTCCAAGGACTGGAGAAACAATCAGCGTTGTTCATTTGTGGATCAGTCATCTTTTTAATTCTGTTAATTTCAGAGTACTAGAAACCTGAAAAGTGTGATGAAAGCAACATTTCCAGTAAGGAATTTTCAAATGATGCTGCACACAGTGGCCACCAAACCAGGAATTCTGGCAGCAGTCCCCTCAGAGAAATTTGCTTGACATTACCATACATGCATGGCCTCTGAGAATAGAGCTCATAGTGACACCAGACAACTTTCTTGTCTGAGGTAACCCCTTTTGTCACTGGAGCTGTTCCTCCACATTGGGCAAAAAGTCAGAAAGTCACTGTCTCTGGACTATTTGCTGAGCTTTAGTCTAGACTTAGAATCAAAAGTCTCTAGTTTCTGTGCCGCTCTCATAAAAGTCATTTCCTAGAACAATAAATAACTAGTCCGGGGTCTCAGATACTGTAAAAGCTACACTTACAGTTGGACAAATACAGCACATTTTTAATGTAAATAATCGTATAAAGTTTTAAATGGTGCCTGGGTCAATCTCACACTCCTTTTACATTCGTTTCTTTGGAAACATAAAAGTAACAGTGTTTTAGCAGCACTTACGTTTGTGGGAACAAATTTTCAAGGTCATATATACTGACACATTAGTGTTCATGAAAGCTAGATTACATATGTAACTACTCAGATCAGAAGGGTCTTTGGTTCACATCCCTATTCCAACTCAGTATTTGTGCACGCCAACCATACCTAGATTTGCATAAGTCTTTTGTTCCCCCCAGGTGTACGTAAGCACCTAATAAGAACTTTAAAGTGTTGAGAAATTTCAAAAAAATACCACTTAGGTTTAGGTCCTTAAATGACTTAGATAGGTAAAGATTGGCTTAGACACTCCAGTCTAGAATGTAGATTCTCAAAATCCTTAGTGGGTGTTTATGTGTTGAAGTTTGTCACTGCTCAGACTTCTGATATGAAAGCTTCACAGGTGCCCAGAAAGCCACCTGCTGAATTAACAACCAGTCTCTGAAAGAAAAGAGTGACTCTCCATTGGTTTTTTGAAGTATGACCTCACACACCAGTCTTCAAGAAACTACAGTGTAAATTTATCCATAGTAGAAACAAACAGCCCATCAAAGGAAGGACTTAATACTTGCTGCTGCCTGAATGCCTTTTTATTGATGACTTTCATTATTTTCATGATCTGAAGCTCCCAGCTCTGTACAGTGTGTGAAGAGTTCTAGCACCTAGCTTGAACTATGGGTTCTGCTTGAGGGTACTCTTATATCAGATGCCATAGCACCTATTTTCTTTTATGGGCTTAAAATTGCATCTTGGGGAGCTAAGTGCCTATGTGAACCAGACAATTCTGCAAAGTGTCTTTCTGAATCTTTAAACACCTTGTTATCTAGGAAAATATGACTAGCAACCTTGCCTGTATTTGAAACCCACTAATAGATCTAAGTGATCATCTTCCTACCCCACAGAGTTCTTTCACTTCTTCATTATTTTTTAAAAAGGCACTAAACTACATTTGTGATGAGAAGAGAGGGTGACCCAACAAATACAGAACTGAACAGATCACTAGTGTGCTGCAGCAAAGAAAAAATAGATTATGCTGATCAGATAAATTTGTTAGAAATTATTTACTAATTAGGAATTTTTGTATAAATGCACCAGTACATAGTCTCTCCATATTTCCCATCTTGCCTCTTGGATGCTTTAGCACAATAAAAACAAAAGCAAAAGCATCTGTAAGATTAGGTGCCAGTGATGAAACTCCTCAAGTAAAAACTTGCACTGACATTCATTGAGCTGTTATTTTCCCTTCCAGACTTAAATACTGAATTTTTGGGTCTTGACTTAAACACAAGATCCAAAAATTGCTGACTGAAAGAACATCAAAACTGTAGGGTGTAATGGCTGATCCACCAGTGTGCTTTCTGCAGTGCCTTGGTACAGAAAACAAGGGCTTTTAGGAGTTTAACACCTTGCTGGATCAATCTAAAAAATGAAGAAGGAATGTACTTCCATTGAACACAGATCCCAGGTTCACTTCCCTGTATGTTAGCAGGCATTTTATCAAACAGTATTGGGGAAAAATTAAGAAGGATTAACCTGTGAAGCCATTTAAAGAGCAAAGTGAATGGGGCATACATGGGAATAGCAATGGGTAAGGATCAGAGTGTAGTTTTGGGAAGGTTTTCTGAATGTGCTACAGACTTTCTTGGCTGCCTGCAATCATCAGATAAGAGCCTACATAAGTATGGTGAAAAGAAGAATAATGGCCACATTTAGAGGATTTCCATGCCTGGTTTAATAACTCAAGGCTAGAAGAAGTTACGTTGATCTGTAAGCGAGCAATATTTAGTAGGTGTGAGAAAGCAATTCCAATCAAGTCTTGAACTGGAACATAGTTCAAATCCATGAAAAGCAATCAATGACTCAGTACCATCAGCTTAGAAATTAAATGCAATGAAGCAATGAAGTTCAAAGAAATCTGCAGGCCGTATCAAAGAGACCAGACAGAGCCAGAAATAGGTAATACAGCCTTGGCAGAACTTTGTTGAAAATAGTTGAGCCTCAGCTGTCATGTGACATTCTGAAGACAGGAGAAAAAAATAGCAACTGAGCTCTCCAAAGTGAAAATAAATTTATAGTTTTGTTCAATTTGAAGTGGCACTTTGGTTCCTTAATCAAACAACACGAAACTCAAAGAGATGCTAAGGGTACATATAGCTGGATTTACTACATATAACATTTCAGAATACCTATAGCAAAATAGCTGGTTACAGGAAGTAAAGTCATCAGTAAAGCCAAGAAAACTATCAGATATGAACCACAATAATATAATTAATAAAAGACTACAGTTCTTGCTATTTGATCATTCAGAGAGAGCTACTACTTAAACCCAAAGACGACTTGTAAAATAAATAAATAAGCATTTTTTTCCCCATTTGATTGATGTATAAACTCTGATACAGACAGGTTTCTCTAGTTTCTCTCATCAGCAATGCTGTTCCCTGAGACATAGCTTATCACAGGCTTGCTGCAACAGTTTTTCTGTGGGAGCTCTTTAGCAAATTACTAGCAGTATAACATTGATTTGACCCTGGTTATTCAATGGTTATCATGAACCATGAACTGTTCTGGGATATGCAAGTTAACATTACCTTCGCTAATCTGATTTGGCCTCAGCATTAGACACTTCAGCCAACAGCTATTCTTCTCTGTCAGGAAGAGATTGATCAAAATGACAAACTGCAAATAAAGTTTACAGATTTTTCCTTTTAAACGGGACCAAACCAAGTGCTGTGGGGAGATTTTTCCTTTGATCTATTGGAATAGTCACTGGAAAGAAAAAACACCGTAGTTCAAACTGAACATGTTGCTTCAAATCACCATAACAATGCGAGAGACACATTGGCAGAAGCTGTTTTGCTCCTGAAAAATAGCATCCAAAGAGTGAAGTCCTGACAATTCTTGTTTACATTTTTCAGTAGAAATTTGATTTGCCAAAAAATGGACTGCAGAAGAAAATACCTCAGTAACTGAAAATTTAGGCTTGTATTCATGTAACGACTTCTCCTGTCCTCCAGATGCCATTTTAAATGACCTCAATTCCTTATATTTTTACGTTATTTCTAAGAACATTTTAAAATCCTATTCATTTAACTGGTGAGGATATGGAAAAAATGCAGAGCCACACAGGGCAGTGAAACTAAGGGGTCCTTAAGTTTGCTAAATGATTTTCTGCAAATGCATCGTTTTCTGAGCCCTTTGGGCTATGCTGAAGATGGTTGACTGGCTGCAAGCCTGATCAAAACCAGACTGGAACATAAACAGCCAAGCAGGAAGAAGATTGGTAGATGAGCGATAAAAAGCACAGAGGTTGTAAGGTGGGTGGCTTACTTGTATACATTATGCTGTGTAAAGGCAGTCTTGCTTGGAAATACCTGCAGATTATAGGAAGTGAGGTCTTTGTACTCTCACATACACATCCCTCTACATATGTACAAAAATAGTTGTTCATTCTGCAGCACATTAGCATTCAGCTCTGATAGCAACTGTGTCAAGCAAACTTCTGACTTCTCCTCCTCCCAAGCCTTGCAAATCATGTGCAGGCCCTCATTAGAGAGAACTTTGTTTAGCACAGTATGCTAAGAAAGCATTGCCACTAGATGAGAGCATGCTAAAGCTACAGAGAACCATTAGAATCAGGTATCACTTTTTCCATGTGCAATGCAAGATTTTCCAAGTCAGTGTCTGGAATTCAAACCCAAATACGTCTGAATCTCAGATGAGGCTTTTATCTGGAGGAAAAATATTCCCATGAAACAAGATTTCAAACTAAGAAGGGGGCTGGCATAAAAATCAGGAATTATTTACCTTCAGTCTCATCTCCATATTGTCTTGTTTGTCAGAATCACCAAGCCTGTTGTGTATCAAGCCCACCCCAACAACAAAAATGCCATGAAAATACGGAATACAAAAGAGGGGTTTTTTAGTACCTGTTCCTTTGCAGTTTTCTGTGGTTGAATTGAAAAAACAAAAACAAAAAACAAAAACAAAAATGCAAAGTGCTGTTGGCCCTAATCATTGTAGAGCCCTAAAGCTTGACAGCTGATTGGCTTCATAATGGTGCCTCTGTATTTGGAAGGTAATCAACACAGCCCAGAACACAGGCTAGAGTTCAAAATGCTAAAAGGGCCTTTAAGAGTCTGAGAGTTTCCCAGAAAGGGACTGCAGCACGGAAATCTCCTGCACAGTGAGTTCAGGCATTTGGTCAGGAGATACTGGCAGAGAGAGTGCTATATTCCTCAATATCCCTGTAAGTTTTTTGCAAGGCTTTTTAAAGAAACAGTAAAGGCTGCAAATATTCTTCTGAGCCTTTCCCAGCATTTCTCCTTTTCCACAATAAATTGAAAGGCACAAGATTATAAAAGTGCAACTTTCCAAAATGAAGAGTGTTCTTTTCTCCCCTACAAAATTGTCAGAAGGCTGCATGGACACTGGAAAAGTCCAAAGTCATCAGAAGCCCATGGTAGAACAAAAGGAGAAAGAGCTGAAAAGTGATTAGCAAATTCCAGCTGCAATCAGAAACTATAAAACATCTCAAGCTCCTGCTTTCTTGATGCTTGACAATTTGCAGATAAGAATTAGGAGAAGAGTGGAGTTCAGTGAGGTAAAGCTCCTTCATGTTCTCCAGTGTATAAGGGACATGGGAAGAGATTTCTCCTTGTAGCCAGTTACTGGTTCCAGACAGCAGGGTTCATCCTCTGGCACCCATCTAGACTATGTCAACCAATCAATTAAAAAAAGGGTGTCGTGGTTTAGGCCTAGCTGACAACAAAGAACCACGAGGCTGCTCTCTCACCCCTTCCCTCACTGTGGGATGGGGAGGAGAAAGTCCAACTAAAAGCTTACAGGTTGAGCCAAGGACAAGAAGAGTTCACTCACTAGTTATGGTCATGGGCAAAATAGACTCAACTTTTGGGGAAAAAAGATAAAAATAATAATAATAATAAAAATATATGTCACTAATCAGATGTAAACCAGACAAAGACAAACCAAAAACCAGAGCTTAAATACTTTACTCCACCCCTCCCTTCTTCCTGGGCCCAAATTACTTTGTTCCTGATTTCTCTACCTCCTTCCCCCAACCACACAGGGGGGCAGGGAATAGGGTTTAGTGTTAATTTGTCACATATTGTTTTCTGCCACTCCTTCCTCCTAAGATAGGATTCCTCACAGTCTTTCCCCACTCCACTGCAGGGTTCCATCCCATGCGAGAGAGTCCTTCACGAATACAAATACAGGCTGGGGGGAGAATGGCTAGAGAGCAGTCCTGAGGAGAAGGACTTAGGGGTGGTAGTGGATGAGAAGCTTGACACGAGCAACCAGTGTGCACTCGCAGCCCAGAGGGCCAACCACATCCTGATCTGCATCAAAAGAAGTGTGGCCAGCACGGCCAGGGAGGTGATTCTGCCCCTCTACTCTGCTCTGGTGAGGCCACACCTGGGGTGCTGTGTACAGCTCTGAAGCCCCGCAGCACAAGAAAAATATAGACCTGTTGGAGGGGTCCAGAGAAGACAGACTTGCCAAAACCTCGGTGCCTTAAATAAATCTGTTGATTCTTGAGCATTGTTTGTGAGTGTGATGGGGAGTGGTCCCCAGCCCTCAATCCCCTTTGGAAAGGGTGTGAGTCGTGGCTTTACCCACCTCGGTCCGCAACAGGCCACAAAGATGATGAGAGGGCTGGAGCACCTCTGCTATGAAGACAGAATGAGAGAGTTGGGGTTCAGCCTGGAGAAGAGAAGGCTCCAGGGAGACCTTATAGCAGCTTTCCAGTACCTGAAGGGGGCCTACAGGAAAGCTGGGGAGGGGCTTTTCATCAGAGAAGTTAGTGATAGGACAAGGGGTAATGGTTTTAAACTGAAAGAGGGGAGATTTAGGTTAGATATTAAGAAGAAATTCTCCACTATAAGGGTGGTGAGGTACTGGAATAGGTTGCCCAGGGAGGTTGCTGATGCCCCATCACAGGAGGTTTTTAAGGCCAGGTTGGATGAGGTTTTGTGCAACGTGGTCTAGTGGTAGAGGTCCCTGCTCATAGAAGGGGGGTTGGAACTAGATGATCTTTAAGGTCCCTTCCAACCTTAACAATTCTATGATTCACGAACCTCTCTGACATGAGTGCCCTCCGCGAGGTGCAGACCCTCAAGAACATATTGCTCCAGCACAGGCTTCCCACAGAGTCACAGCCTGCTTTGGGAACTGTCACTGCTCTTGGCTCCAGGTCATCCATGGCTGCAGATCCACGTCTGCTCCACCGTGGTCCTTCATGGGCAGCAGGGGGACAGCCTGCCGTCTCACCACGGGCTGCAGGGGAACCTCTGCTGGGGCAACTCCTCCCCCTCCTTCCTCACTGACCTTGGTATCTCTGCTCAGGCACTGGTCTCGCCTCTCCCTCTCCTCTGCCCTGAGGTCTTACATCAGTTCATTTTCCCTTCTTTCATATGTTAATCGAGAGTCTCATCTATTGTCACTGATGTGCTCGGCCTTAGCCAGAGGTGTGGCCGGATTTTTTGAGCTTTTAGCAGCTTCTCACAGGAGCCACCCCTGAGGTCCCTCCACCGCTACCAAAACCATGCCACACCAAGCCAACACAAAGGGAAAATTTAACATTGTTTTCAGAGGACAAACAGCAGTTCTTGGAAACATCACACGGAAGATGCCACATAGTGCACCACAAAAAGACCCAGACGCATTAACCTTCCCCAGCCTCCAGGGGAGAAATCTTTCTGTGGCAATAATCACACCTCCCTGCTTCAGATCGTCACCTTAGGTTCCAAAATTAGTAGTCTAGGGACTTCCTATGTGCCTACAGCAGTCCATGAGGAAAGAAAGGTTCCCAGAGTGCATAATATGAGCTACTTCACTGCCTTGCTCTGGAAGACCTTTTACCTTTCTCTGTTGACTACAGAAGGATCATAAATGATGAGTTGATTGACTTCTACAGAGCTTAGACTAACTTATTTTCTGCTGCTACTCTGTGCAATGAAGACTGAAAGAAATTCCAACTGAAAGAGATAAAATCAATATGCAGTTTCATAAATATTTCCACACACGTAACACCTTTTTCCCTCCCCACCCCTCAGTTTCTCCAGGCTATCCTGGAAAGCTTTCTCTCTCTCTCTTTTATTTTTTTTTCTTTTTTTTTAATTTTAAGGAGAGTAGATAAAGGCTTGTCTTCCAATGGACTGTCCTAACTTAAAACCGTCTTTTGCAGGTCCTGGGATGGCAAATGCAGAGAATTCTTAAAATGTCACTTTTTCAGACCGAGGAACTTTTATTCACAGCTGAGCGCAGCTGTTGTCCATAGGACTCAGAACTGCTGTTTCTGAGATTCTATAAACAATTCTAGGTTGCAGTGAATTGTGAGTCTTATTATTTGATAAATAATTTTAAAATACATAAAACATAGCTTTACTGTAAGGCGTAGATACAAGGGTTGGAACTAAAGCAGAGTTTCATACTTCAGTCTGCATTTCCTGCCTCCTTGATTTAAACAGTCTTTGCTTCAGTATTGGTTTTGTTTAGAATAGAAAGTGCTGTACCCTGCTTTGTCAGTCCCAAATTCATAGTTTAGACCTCTTTCTCCCCCCAGATCACTTAAAAAACCCATCAGATTGGTTTTAAAGTAAAAATATTTTTAAAAAATCATAAAAAAATCACATTATCTTTTCATCTGCCTTCTTTATTTCCAAGCACTTACTGAACTTTTCTCAGTTGGATAGGTGGCAAATTCCCAAATATGCTCCATGCTGGCTGTATTCCCAGGTGCCTGGGGTGTTAGGATTCACAAAAACCCAGCAAGGACAAGATGATGGGTAGGGATATAGTGGGATAAAGAAAAAAGGGTTCCTAGGATCCTGGAGACTACATGTTGGCTAAAAACACTTTCTACAGGTTTCACATGACAAAAGTTAAGACAGATCTGGGTTTCTGGAAGCTGTTACATGTTTATGACAACATCAGACTTTTTATGATCAGTATTTGCTGGTCTTGGGAAAGATGGTGCATAAAGACAAAAAAAAAATTCAAAAACACAGCAGTTTTCAATTCAATAGCTGTGAGAGACTGGTTAAACCTTTTGACCATATTGTCTCAAACAACCAAGCAGCTGGAACAGGATGTGCTCTGCAGAGGTGGGGTAGTGAACTGCTTCTGGTAAGTTTTCTAGCAGTTGTGCAGCAGGCATTTTACCATGATGGCTATGTAACCAAGGCTCATGGAACATGCTCAGGACACAGGGTGGATACCAGTTGGACGTATTATGGGATAGCGGGGCACCAGCAACCCCTTCCCTTTTCATAGAATCATTAAGGTTGGAAAAGACCTTTCAGGTCATCAAGTCCAACCATCAACCCAGCATCACCATGCCAACTAAACCGTGTCCTGAAGTGCCATGTCTACTCGTTTTCTGAACACCTCTAGGGACGATGACTCCACCATTTTCCCTCAAAAAAGTTCTGAGAAAGCCCTACAGCACATGAGTGGGGCTTCTATGACAAGGTTATAAAAGAGGGGGAGACCAGCCTGAGGTGTGCACCAGCTGCCAGAGGAAACCAGACAGCTACCATCAACACTCGATACTTGCCTTGTTTCTCTCTCCCTGCCTCCTTCCTGCCTGACTGCCTGCCTTTCTCCCCCCCTCCTTCCCTTTCCTCCCTTTTTTCTCTTCCATTTCTTCACTTCCTTTTACCTCTTTGTTAGATGTTCAGCTAAAGCATTTTTTTACCATTTAGGAGCCATTGTTGTGGCTCATGTGCCAGGGTTCGAAGAGTGAAACAGGATGTTAGAATTTTTCTGTCTCTCCTGAGTCATTGTCATGACTCCTGGGTACTGCAACAGATTATCTAAAAGATCACCTCCCCAGAACCCACTGAGCGGGATGGGAGAAATAGCAAATCTATCTGAAGTTTGATTTATTTTTTTTTAGGGATCTCTGAGCCTGTTCAGTGAGATGAATGAGGGCTGATAACATTAGAAATTGCCTAGCTAGCTACTCTCATCTCTTCTTATGGTATTTAGGCATCTAAAAGTTCTCTAATGTATCCTAGAAAGATTTGAAGGTCCTGAAACACGACCACAAAAGAATATAGATGATCATTTGGCATCCTTGCTGTGCACTTTGTCTCATTTCAGAAGATTAAACTATTAGATGCTTCAGCCAATTTCATTGATTGATCTTCAACAAACTGGTACAGGGCATACACAGGGAGAGCCTCACTGAAGACCTCGGAGTAGAAGAACAGCTTACAGCAGATGTCTAAGTGACTTTCCTAGTGTTTAGAAAGGCAGCCTAAAATTATCTGAAATGAATGTTGGCATCCTTTTTTTTCATCTTTCTTTGCAAGAATTGATACTTTCAAACTTTCAGTAGTTGTACTGTCACAGACATGAGGACATCATCTCCCTCCCGAGGGCTTGAGACCCTGGGCTCAGGGCCAATTTTGGTAACGGAGATGTTCAACATTAAACCAGTGTTGTGAGAAACTGCAGTGGGGGCCTGTCCCTCCTTCAGATGGTATCTGCTCAAGGACTCAGACTCTTTCTCTCTGCCTGAGCTACATTGCTGGTTCACCTGTGCCTACTTTTGTACCTGTTCTTGGCCCTGATCCTTACCCATTGGCTTGACTTTCTGGCTTAACCTTGAACCTTCTCCTGTCTGGACAGTTAACTGAAGATGGTTAAAACTGCAGGCCTGCTCTGTGAGCTAAGCGACAATGAGCTGGGAGTCAAAAGTCACACCAAAAGCAGGCAGAGGTTGTGACTGCACCCCCACAGGCTCAGATCCACCTCCAACAGTCAAGCAGGAGGAGCACAGCAGGCCCAGTATTGGCAAGATGTAGTAATCAACATCATTTTTCCTTCTAACATGAACAGCACTGCCTTCTGGCTTCCTCTATGGCTAGTGAAATACAACATCTAATGGATGATGCTGGTCAAAAGACGGACTTTTCTCACAGAAAATCTCATCTATGTCCAGCACTAGGCCCTAGATCAGGTCATTGTACAGACTTTTGACTTGCTCAACTCCTTTAACTATCATATGGGAACATGTCTTGTGGAGAGACAAAAATAATGGTGATAATTTACAAAAGAGCCAGACATTGTGTCATTTCCTATTGGGGTCAGAACCAGCCATAATAATTCATGATTACTATGAAGCCATAGAAACTCAGGAAGACCCATATGCTGTATGAGATACAGCAGCCAACTTGCTAGCGGAACAGGTGGCTTGGAAAATACCATATTACTCCTTTTTCCCATATGAAGTCCCTCATGTAACAGACTCCTGTTTAAGATGTCTGTCTTAAAAACTTAATGTGTTCTATCACTTGAGATGGAGACACATCAGGAACTACCTCTCTTTGCATATCTATCAGTTTCCATGGTAGTTGTATGCCTCTGGAATTTTAAAGCCATTTGGCTTGTGATGTACACCAGAAAGTAAGTGCTGAAGGTACTTTCTGCAATTTACTTATTCCCATCGAGGAGAAAAAGATGTCATTGTAGTCTGGACTATGACATCTTTACTCTTGTAATTTCATTTTCTTTCAGAAAAGGACTTTGCTTGGGACATTTGCAAAGTGTCCTGGAAAAGACGCAGTCACAGAGTTAGGACTGAGCCTGAAAGCAGATACTGTTGCACTGGGATGAAGGAATTCTTCCTTCTCTCAACACAAGACTTTATATTCAACGGCCAAAATGACCCTCTGTCATTAGAAGAACATGATGTGACTGTTCTGTAGTATCCCATAATGGTCTTTCTGGGCCTTGAAAGAATAGAAGACATACTCTGAAAAATATTTTTTAGATGAACCTTAGAATAAAAAAATAAATCATGAGGACAGCATTTCTCTACTCCATTTCTTTTTGAAATGAATGTTTACGATCCACCCATGACAAAAAAACTGCATCTCCATCTTAAATTCAAACACTTCACTAGCACTGTCTGGCTTCCATATGCCTCTTAGTCCAGAGAACATTTTTTTCCTTTTGCAGGATGGAAAGAACAACCTAAAATGTCAACTTGCTAAGGAGAGTGAAAGAGATTGTCACCTGGGTTATTTTGACACATCTATATCTATGCTAAATTAGCTCTGGCTGACCAATAAACCAATTTTGCTTTTGAACTGTGGCGTTTCAGCGTTTCCCTGTCTACAGCACGTGCAGGACTGAATCTTTTTCTGAAAAACAGGAAGAATCAAAAAAACTGTAAGTCTTTGCCCATCAATGTTATTTCATTATTAACTTGGCCCTGCCTGATTTTTACAGCCGTGGTGTTGAGCTTGATTCTTTTGTCATCCTTCTTTATTTACTTCTCCAATAGTAGTTACTTATTGCCAGAAATTACATATGCTGGGCAGATGCAAAATCCAGATATTATTGTGAGTTTTATTTCTCCAGGACTGATATCTGAATTTACCTTTTTCTCCTTCCTTTGTTTGTTTGAAAGCCCTTCTAGTGCCCTTTTTGGCTGGTATCATGACTTTGCAGCAGAAATTTCACATGAAGTGCCAGCTTCTGGGGTCAGCTGAAAAAAACCTGAAAGCTGTAACTCAAGACCATCACTGAAAAATAGATGTGTAAGTGAACTCTCTGCCTAAACACTTCAGGAACAGCTGTTTCAGGCTCTGTTCTTGTTCAGACTATAATTAAAAGGTAATTTTACTGTTAATTTTTGGGAAGCAGGGTGATCCCTGTATAGTCTAGTTTCAAAACTTGGGGACAGAGTTTACTTTCCGATTTAAAGAAATTTCAGAGTTTAATTATGAAGGATAAGTGTAGAGGAATTTAACCAACAGCCTAAGTCATCTCCCATTCTGTTCTTTCCTTTATAGGCTCTGAAACAGCCCAAGCAAAACACATAGTATACATGTCTGTAGAGCAAGACTATCATTAGTGTGCAACAGAAGCAAAGTAATGTCTCACATTATATTCCAGAGGGCATTTCAAAAAATAAATTATTTTATTTGCTCAAAACAGGACACTAAGCCAGACAGCTTACTTACTGTTCACCGATATACTCCACCGCCAGTAATGGGTGGTGTTACAGCAGGTTCATACTTTGATATTATTTGTTCCATCCCTCCTCCTTTCTGAATTCTGATAACATTGTTGCCAGATGCACCCATGCTGTTCCAAAGTAAGAGCAATTCTGCAATGACCCTTGTCAAATTGATTAACTTGTCAGAGCTATTTATACTTATGCTGGGCACATGCTTGAGTATCTTGCTAAATTAAGACTTTAAGCCACTACATTCACCCATTGCTTTATTTTTTCCTTGAAAAAAAAACAACACAAACCCTTTTAAATCTGATATTTGAGCGTAATTTTTAAGACACAGACATCTGGGACAGCTTCTATTATAAATGTGTCATTAAGCAATTCACTGACTGGAGTATTATGCAGTTACTCTGGGCAGTTCATAGGTTTACTCAGCTGGTACAACGACCCACACATTACGCTGTACTAACTTCACTACTGCTGAGTGAATATCATAAATCGTTCATTTTGATCATTGTCTGAATTATAAACTGCTTATCTCCAAGATGGTGTTCTGAAGCAGGAGTGACAAGCTGAACTTCCCCACTGTGTCCAGGTGGATCTGGGAAAACTTACAGCAAGATACACCTGGCAAGGGGTTATACACAGAGGTGTGAGGAATTACTAATGTAAATATTTCATTGCCTAATCCTTCTAATGCAATCTGGTAACAATGCATAAACCATATGAACGATAATGCTTTGAAAATTGTTATTATTAATGACATATACTTAGGTTGTCAAAATATTAAGAATGTAATTTTGAAATTTCCGGATTTGTTTTTGCACAGTAACGGGTGTAACCACAGGTAAGTGCTATAGAGCTTGTCTTATGATAAGTGAATTCAAGATACAGAGATGTCAATTTGTAGCCAAAAGTGATGTTAGTTATACTTCCTCTTTTTCCCACTTCTTTTAAATTCACAGCAATAAACTTAGTTTAACTGTCAAACAGATTATTTTTTCTATCTTTTTTCCCCTCTTTTTTGCCTCCTCATGTGAGAAATTGTTGTCTACCATCTTCCCTTTTTTCTTTTATTTTTATACACACTTTGTTGCTGTGCTGGGAATTTTTCAGCACTTTCACACCTTTGGAAAAATATCTGAGTGCAGATCTGATAACTATTTCAGAATTGGAGTGACTTTGAATAGTTGTAGAATAGCAAAGAAAGTAATTGGGGAAAAAAAAAACCCAACAACCCAAAATAAACCTTGAACTTTGTTCATTTTTTACACTGAATGGAAAAAAAGTAGAAATGGGAAAAAATAACTATTTGAATATTCTTCTCTGAAAGGTCACAAACATGTGGGTGGAAAAACTGAAGTCTCCATTCTTAAGGCTTCAGAATCAAAGAAACTTCAAAATGGCAATACATTTTGCAAAATTATTTTTCTGTTACTTGAATCAAGTCAGGACTAAATGTTCAATTCTGGACAAAACTCACATCAACCACTGTAGTACTATGTAATGGTTAGAGAACTTGTATGAATCATACTATGATTTATACCTTATTATGTGCAGAGAAGTTAATAGGATGCTGGGGCAATTATCAGGGAACCAGTACAATATCTTTTGTGTAGCTTGCCAGCAGGACTTAAGAGTTTGGATGGTGTATTAAAATACTCTAAATCAAAGAGATACAGCAGTAAACTGAATAGTCCCTATCCAAGAAAAGAACCTGCCCAACCAAATATTAATGAAAAAATAGTGTTGTGTGTGTTCAGTCCCAAAATGTCCTTTTTTAATGAGTACAGATTCACACAATATCTGCAATTGTCAAACCTGGGATTTAGATTTCCTCAAATTTTTCAGTGTTTGAAATCCAGAACCAGATCTGAATTACACAGTTTAATCCTTATAAAATAAACACAGGTGAAGTCCATGAACCTTAGAGAAATCAGTGGAAGTTTTGTTATGTGCTCCAATGGAGAAAGAGTATCACTCCAAGATGTATTTGGAATAAGAGAGCATCGTTGTATTGTTATGCAAAAATACAACTGTGAATGACTGAGAGTTGGTCCACAATCGGAGAAATGGATGCAGAATGAAAGATCCTATTTACTTTGCCATTAAAGTCCAAAGAAAATGGGCGCAGACTACATCTGTTACATCCCAGTTTTTCTAGATGAATGAACACCAAATCAAGCTCCATTTCAGAAAGCTACGTGTCTATGTGATGGCAGGAATGCCTTTAATCATGCATTTTCATTGCCAAAAGGATTTTGGAGTTCTGCCATTTCAGAAGGGTCATCAGGCAGTAGTATCCCATAAGGACAAACAGAAAACTCATATAACTGAATTTTAATAACATGTTAGCCATTATTTATCATTATTTCTGTGAGGAATTCACAGCAAAACAATTTTGAGTACAATGTATAACACAAAAAATCCATGGAAAAATGCAAAAAGAACAGTCTACAAATCAAAACAAACTGAGCCTGGCTTTTGGTGCAAATAACTTTGTCTGTAATCTTCTTTCTGCGTTGTAAATAATAAATGTATTTCTAACACTTGTAGGATTTGGACTCCTGTTGATATAGGGCTCTAACAGCAAGCCATGTGTGACTCCAATAAGACATGATAATATTCTCTCAGCTCATCAGTTGGACCTTTACGCTGGAAATACCTGGCTCAGTCACTATGTGAGAAATCATGCCAAGGCATGAAAATTATGTGATTCTTTTAAAGACGAAAGTTGTTTAAAATGTCCTGTCCTGGTTTATAGGCCAAATTCCAGCACTAAACCATCCAAGTGTAATTATAATACTTTGGAGCCATTGGAAGGCAGAGAAGCTGAAAGCATGTTTATTTTTAAATGGTATACTATATAAAAAGCACTACATTTCTCAGTATTTTTGACTCATCCCTGTTTATTTTGAGTAATGCCTTCTGCAAATTACTTTGTAAATGCTAATCAATGTGAAGTTTTGAAATCAGTCAGAGCCAGTGGGCCTGGCAAACAGCTTCAAACTGAATGTCCATTTAACAACATTTTGTGACAATGCATGTAGTGCCAGGGCATTTTTTCAGAACACAATGATTCATCCTATTTACCTAGCCCACTGTATTAGCTAACAACCAGTATTGTCACCATGCAGAACCGCAGCTGTTGTAAGCAGCATGATGATGGGACCCTGACTTGGCCAGCCTGTTAGTGTGGAGCTGTGTGGGATCTCTACCCAAAAGCACCATTCAGATAAAAGAAGGTTTGGATGGTATCTGTCCAGCTTTAACTGATCAGACAATTCTGTTTTACACTGGAAAAAATAAGGAAGCCACAGGGGGGGGGTCTTACCTGAAAGCACTGATAAAGCACTCTCCAATGGCTTAGGTAGGAGCTGGGAGAACCAGGTAGTGTGATAAGTGGAATGAAAAGGACTTCTTCTTCATAGAAAATAATTATTTTTGGTTGTATTTTCTTACATAGAAATAAAACTAGTAGGAAGTGGAGAAATACAGTTTTCTTTGTGAATTAAAAATACAGTGAGCTAAATCCAGCTTTCCTTATACAACTGGGCACAAAATCAATAGTGCAATTCACATAAGTAACCTTAGCAGGATCTGGCACCGAATCTTCTTTACAGGTAAAACCAAATTCATGTCTCAGTAGTGTGGTTCCACAGAATATATTCTGCAATTATCATGTGAATACATCTGCCTTTGACAACAATGGGATGTGCTCACTGAAAGCAAAACATGTAACAGAAAATGTCCTCCATAAAAGGTAGTTCTTTTTCACTTCTATGTAGTCACACTGAAATTAATGGAAATTGTACAAAAGCGAATGATAGAATATTTTGACTACAGCATCACAGGGAGGAATGTCTTGTGAATGAGAGAGGAAGAGGATTAACTCTCTCAGTCAAAACACAGTATTTAATTTATAGCAGTCATAATTTTTAAAGTATGTTACAATGGGAGGGTGGGTCCATTGTTCTTTTAAAATTGTGACGTTTCCTTGTTGCTCTTCTAGAGAAAAATCCAGCTAAGAATATTTACAAGAATGATTACTCAACACATCATTACCAGATTATGTATTTTCAACTGAGAGATAATGCAGAATTTAACCAAGAATGAGGTAGTTTCCCTAGCAATGGTAATCCTGCAAAAGTTCTTTGTGTCACGCTTTTATCCACTCAGGTATGTAAAATTTTAGGGCTGAGCACAGGATGTATGTCTCAAATTGATCGGTCTGGAATAACAGTGGTATATACTCCATGCTTTCAGGTTCAAGCTGCCAGATTATCTTGTGGTGTACAACACACAAACCCTGAGTACCAGCAGTAGCAACACAGGAGCAAGTGTGAGCATCTAAAATTATGTTATTGTTTGGGAATGAGCTACAGGCCTTGGATAATGTTGACATTAGCAATTTTTTAAACGGAAGAGGTCATATTCTGAGGGGTTAAATAACTGCAGTTGTTAAAGGGAGTGACTTATTTAAAATAACTTAGGCTCTCAAGTGTAAATAAGTTGGAATTAGTCTTCCAGGTGGTTTGTGCAATGTGAGATATTTAGGTTAGAGAGGTTTAGTTTTGTTTTAGTTTTTATGACAAAAACTGCTGTACCAGATGCATATAGGCTGGGATTTGCCAGCCTGGAAAAGTGATGACAGAGTGGTGATAACAGAAGTCTGTGAGCAGCAGTGGAGAGAAAATGAGTAGGAAGTTATTATTTATGGTTCCTTGCAATACAAAAAGTAGGGGGGAATTAACTGAAGTTATCAGCAACTGAAAAATATACAAAGGAAGTAAGTTTTAACAGAGAGTAAAATTAAACTCTGGAATCCATTGTTATAGGATAATTGTGGACATCAAAGTAAACTTGGATTCAGAAAGGAATTAGAAAAATTCGAGGAAAAAAATCCATCAAACACAAGGATATAACTTCAGACAGGAAATATTTTGTTACTGAAATGGTATTTGCACACACTATTTTAATAAAGAAAATATATCTTCTATATGTGACTAGATTATAGCTGTTCTTAAAATTGCTTCACACTAGATATTTTTGTGTCATACATTTTTATAGATCACCTTTTTAATATCTAATAGGAGATTTTTTTTTAAATTGCGTTTTGGGGACAGGGTGTTTTATTTCTTCTTGTTTTCATTTTTTGCTACTGAATGTAAAGAGAAGAATATTTCTTATTCTTTCTTCCCTCTGATTCTTACCATTATATTCACTGTCATACCACTTTTTGTTTGGTTTGGGCTTTTGGGTTGTTTTTTTTTTGGGGGGTGGGGAAATTTAAAGTTTTTTCCAAAAATTTGTAACTGATTAAAAGCTACCACAAGGCAAGGAAACAGGGGTGGAGGGTATTTTAGAAAAGTGAAGAAAGAAATACAATGGTACTGATGTCAGAGAAAAGTCCTAGTGGGCCATTCCTAGCTGCAGTTGGAAGAGAGCTGCCTAAATCATAACTCAATCAGTTGTTGACAGAAAAGGAGAGGAGAGACAGACACAGTCAAAAAAGAATCCCCAGAGAAGATGATAAAAGTCTGTGGCCTGACGGGGTCCTGATCTCAGCCTCTCAGCCTTTAAACCTCTCGCGCTCTAGCCTGTCATAAGTAAACACATTGCTCAGAAGAGGCAGAGGAGGAACACAAGAAGAACAGGGCTGCAGGAGCCAGAAACACCATGATTAATGATGTTCTGCAGACATGCAAAAGCAAATGCACTCCATGTTCACAGCATCAAACTCTGCTGCAGTCTAACAAGGATTCCTTAATTGTCCTCTTGGCATATGGCACATGGCTCTTCTTCTAAAAATAATTTTATATTAAAATTCCTGGTAAACCTTTTCTCCAGACCAGAGTGAACTAAGCAGTGAAGCTTGTGGGGAAAGAGGAAGTAACTGAGCAGAATGGCTGGAGAAGTGGTGGAGGAGAAGGGTCCATCTGGAACAAAGACTAAATACCATACTGTAGCCAACTGCACCACTTGGATTGCTTAAGGACTAGAGAAGTGAAAGAACAGTGGACTTCACATATGCCCTGTCTAAGCAGGCCATCCTCCTGCCAGAGAAAATTTGCCTTTGGCAAGAGCAAAGTTTTCCCTTGAGGCAAATGTGAAGGGTAAGCTTAGAAGTGGCAGGGCAGAACCTGAGGTGCTCTCCTGATCTGCTGCCAGTGGACCTGCTCCCCTGGTACCAAACCTCAACAACCTTGCCACAGTGCTAAGTAGAGGCAAGGTCTGCTTCGCTGCCCCAGGGTTGGGAGAAAGAATAGAAAGGCTTAGCTTTACATTTACATTCACTCTTCCCCAAAACCAGAAACATCAAAACATCTCCCATTTTGCTGTCCTTTTGACAGTCACATGCCACCAAGTCTGTTGACAGCTGGTGTTCATGGCAGAAAATTAACTGTGTTTTTTCCTGTCACGATCTTTGCCAACATGGCGCTCTCACTGTAATTGTAAGGCATCGGAGTGGTTCCTTTTAAAAGAATAAATTGATAGCCCTATCACACAGCCCTCAAATTGGGAACCATTTTTGTCTTTCACTAGCTCCTCTTGGAGCTCCCACCACCACAAGGTGCAATTCCAGTGGAGAAGTTTAACACAGAAAGCTCTAAAATATTGTGAAAGCAATATAGATGCAGGATAGTTAGTCAATAACTTAAACTTTCAAATTAATGCTTATTCATTACATATAGAATCATTGAAAGGTTTGGGTTAGAAGGGACCTTAAAGATCATCTAGTTCCAACCCCCCTGCCATGGGCAGGGACACCTCCCACTAGATCAGGTTGCATCTTCAACTATTACAGCCCTGTTTAAAGAATAAAGAAAAAAACTTGCTTTTCAATCCGCTGTCTTCAGAAGAGGTTTGCTTGGACGCTCTTGTTTTTCTTCTGGGATATTTTGGCTAAAGACTGTTTTCAGGGTCTTTATTCTTATGTTTCACAATGAAAGCTTTTCCCTGGAATACCTTCTCCCTTTCTTAAAGCACAATTTTGTATTGCTGGGCCAAGAGACAAAAGGTTAAGAGGCCTGATCATAGAAGTAACACCCAGTCAATGCCAGGGAGGCTGGAATAGGATGGAGGAAACAAAGTACAGCTCTACCAGAAGGTGTGACCAAATGCTCATCTCAGAGGATGTTGTTAATGGGAAGGCTCTATCCCTAGAAAAGGTTTAAATGCAGGTAGCTCCAGGCAGCAGAGATGGCCTTTCTCACTACAGATAGATGGGAACTGCTCACTTCTCTTCTTCGAGGTGGATGCTTCGTTTTGGCACCTGCTTTCCTCTTGGACTGGACAGGCATTCAGGATTGACTTTCCAGGCTCACTGCAAGGTCTGCCTAAGCTTTGGGAGGGCTGTGATAGAGTCTGGAATTCACTGTAATTCTGTAATTACAGTTCGGGATTGATTGAATATCAGGCTTGATGGTTACTTATACTTGTTTGTGAGAGAATAAAGCAGATGGCTTTTTCTTCGACGCTGTTTTTCTCTAGCAGTATAGAAAAGCACTGACAACCCAGAAAATATTAGTTTTTTTATTTGTGGAAAAGTTAAATAATTGATAAAAAAGCAGAATTTACAATCTATAAACCAGTATTTGCAGAACAAAGTGAAATACCAACCAGCCTTGCTATAGACATAAACTTTTCATCCAGCACTCCTTAATGAAAATAAAATCCAGTGGCCACATCTAACTTACCAAATGATAACTTGGAGCTGCAATCAGAGATTCTACCTGGGTAGCACCTGGTGGCACACAAAGCATTTATCTGAGATGTGTTATCAGAACCTCTCATTTGCCAGACATACACACGGAGTAAAAAGCATTTGTTACGCAAATAAGAGTAGGAATGGGAAGATTAATTCTGGAGACTGTTGAAAGCCTAACAGGAAAGCAGATTTTATTCTTATCAGCTGGGAAAACAATTGCAAGACATAATCTTGTTTTGTCTGGCTTGCATTTTGCTCTCTTTCTTTTCATTTTTAAGATGATACCAGCTCTAACTTCTGTGCAACTTTTTCATTTGCTTCACAGACCATTTTTTTCCAGAAATTCCTTCACTGGCAGCTACTTTTATGTCACTTTTAATTTCAAAGTTGGTGCTTAAAATCTATTCTGTGGCACCAATACAATTAGTGGCACGTTGACTGCTATTCCTTCTGTTATTTAGTACTCTATTAGGTAAATTTTACAGTCCAAACAGTGAATATGGAGCTAAGTGAATCTCTTTACAGCAAACTGGAAAAAAATATATTGCTACCAATGTTACTGTGACAATCTATGTACTGTAATATTAAAGCTGAAGGTAAATAACATTTACTGAAGGTAAATGTAAAAAGTCAGTGAATGTTAATTGTATGTATTTTAACCCCATGAAAGGATATCTTAGATTATGTACAATGCAATTGCAAAATAGAAAAGACAACCACTCAAATCAATCAGGGCTCATTTGAAAAGCTTGTTCCTGTTCCCCTGGCAAGCACTGCCATCAGCAAAAGCAAAAGCAGGACCCGGTGTGCCTCAAGGTGCAGTTCATTGCACTGCAGTGTTCACAGTATCACCTGCTTTTCCACATTCAGATTAGAATAGTAATCTTGAGTGTAGGGAAAACTCCAGCAATGCTCGTTGAATTATATTTTATATTAAGTCTGGTGGGCAAGGATATCCATTTAAATTGTGCGCTTGCCAGGGACTGAATTCACACTGGTATCAGTGAGAGAGAGACATGGGCTGTACAAACCGGAGGTGAACTCCAAACTCTGCTGTAGGACTGCTATATGCTGGTGGTGTTCTGCTGAGGCCACTGAAGATGTATACCCTCATGGGTACCAGTGTAAGAAGGACGAGGATCACCTTTGCTGTAAAGAAGAAACTCAGATCACAAGTTTACAAGTTTAAAAAAAAAAAGAAGAAAAAGGACTGGAGACCTCAGTCTGGCCTTGCCATGCTGAGAATGGATAGAAATTTCACTTAAAATGCAGACCTTCCCCATGCTGCTACAAGCCTTATGGCTTCTTGATGTCAAATACTGTTTTCAGTGGTTTACCAACCCTCAAAGTATACTAAGACTGAAAGCATTTGGTTATACATCGGAGCATCACAGAGATCTCTAAAATTTCCGGCCTTTTCCAGCTGTTAATGTCATTCCTATCTGTTAGGGGGAAAACAGACGTGCAAGTCATGTTTCAATGCCTGAGTGATTCCCACTCCAAGCAGCAAATTGGTCTTAGGCTGGTAAATTTTCCACTCTAAAAGATCAAAGTTTTAGGGCAGAGAGGACAGCAATGCCTTTCTGGTGTTTTTCATGCTAAATGAGAGATGACCCTTAGGAATTTTTAGCAGGTCCTTTTAAGTCTTGAAGCTATGACAGTGTACAGTTCAATAAGGAGTAAATGCTGTGATGGCAGATAGCAAAGACAGACACATCAGAATCTCTGGAGACGTTCAAGATCTGCCTGGATGCAGTCCTGTGTAAATTGCTCTAGGGCAATCCTGCTTTAGCAGCGGAGTTGGACTAGATGATCTCTAGAGGTCCCTTCCAACTTCAGTGATTCTGTGATTCTCTGAATGAGGACATTTGGCAGCCATGCATTGAATCCTGAGAGGCATTATGCAGTAAAAAAAGATGCTTACCATATAGGTACAGGAGATGTCAACTCAGGACAATTGTCTGTGGTGTGTGGTTACCCTCAGTGCATGTAACAAGCTTCAGATTTCAAAAAAATAGGCTTGCAATCATTAGGGTGCGTGGGATTTCAGGTCATTTTCAGTACAAATCATACACTAACTGGAAGCAAGCATTGATTGCTTGGGATGAGCCAAATTGCTTGATGATATCATATGAAGTCTGTTGGCATAGTCCTGGTATCTTAGGAGACCAAAAAAACTGACACAGCTCAAGGCTGCTAGAGCTCCTTCCTTATAAATGAAGCAATACAGGCAGTCCTGGCAATCAATACCTCCCTGTCCTGCCAAGTTCTTCTGACTCCATTTCAAATCCGTAATGCCCAGATGACTTTCTTGAGCTTTTTGAAACATCGAGGGTGGCAAGGGATGATGACAAGATGGTCTGTTGAGAATGAGCAAACTGAGATCTGTCTTAACATGAAGAAATTACCTGGTTTACGTGATCAATTGTTGTGTTTTGAAAACAGTATGACTCTAAGGTGTTTTTTTTCATCTTATTAAAATATGTATTTATGTGCAGAAATTCTTATCTGTGCCACGAGGACTGTGTCCAAACTTACAGCTGCTCATCCTTCTTTCTTAAAATGTCTTGAGTGATTCCTAGGTCAATCAGCCTGATCATTTAATAAATTTATTCATGAAATGAGAATTCCTTTGATCACAGCTAAATAAGTGTGATTCAAAATAACAGGCAGTAACCAAGAATTATACAATGAGGAATTGCTTCTACATCATTTAAGTATGCTTTAAGTTTTTTCATCTTTTTAATCTTAGCCCTGAACAGAAAATAGAGGACTATCTGGAAATTAGTTCTGAATTGTTGATGATCAATCCCATCACTCTGTGCAAGCTGAAAATGTGAGGAACTGCTTAAGCTTACATCACTGATACGAGGTTCCCCTGGGGATCCATTCCTTCTGCCATTTTCAGCCTGGACCACAGTAAGAGCAGTATTACTACAGACAAGTGACAGCAGAAGTTGTTGGGAGGTACAGAAGTTTACTTCAGGCACTTCATGGAAGTGGGGCTCCTTACAGTAAAGAAAAAAACAATTTATATGTATTTTAAAAGTGTGAATCATCACTGTGCACCCATCCCCTGATCATACAGAATACTTCAGTCCATAGTACTGTTATGTACACTCTATTGAATCTACACGGTTTCTTTGAAGAGCATTAAAAAAATGTATTTCTCCCTACACTATGAAACTTAGTGAAGGAATTCTAGCACATAATGATTACATGACCAAAGGACTATGCAGGTCTTGGATTTCTTCCACATTCTGACTTCTAAGTGATCTTTGATAACCTACCTTGAAAATAAGAATGTATTATATGACATTCTTTATTTTCAACACTGTATAGTACTGTTATTGCTAGGTGTTGGCTGAGAGGGCAACGCAGGAGGGTGCAAGAATCCAGGAGATTTCTGGAGTTTAGATACAATTCCTTAATACAGATGCTGGATGGGTCAAGAACTGGAAGTGCTGCTGCTGGATTACTTACTCATGGATAAAGAATTACTGGTTGAAGATATGATACTAAATTACAATATTGACTGTGATTACCATGACAGGATAGAGCTTAAGATCCCTTCAAGATGGGCAAAAAGGGGTAAATCAGGGAGCTACCTTCTAATCAGTCTAACCTCAGTCTCCAGGAAGTGTATGGAGCAAATCTGCCTGGAAACCACATCCAGGCCTACCACACGGTATCCCACATTATCTTCCTAGGAACTCAGTGGGACATAGACTAGAGAAAGCAGACTGCTAGGTGGTGAACAATGGCTGGATCACCAGGCTTCAAGATTTGTGATCAGTGGGTGGTACAAAGTCCAACTGACGGGCAATCCTGTGTCCCACAGGAGTGACCTGAAGCCTGTGAACCTGTGATCAATACTGGTTAATGCCTACTAATGACCCAGGCAAGGAGACAGCATGTATCCCTAAACAGTCTGCGGCTGACAACACATTGGTGGGCACATGGAGAGGTGGGGTAAGGCAGTCAGAAGGGCATGGCAGCCACTTGGATGGGTCTCATTAGGCTGCCAGAAACATCATGAAGCTCTAGAGAGAAAAGTGCAGAGTCCTGGGACTCTGCAATGCAGATGCTGCAGAGTCCTGGGGCTGGGCCCAGGCTGACTGAGGAGAAGCTCTGCAGGAAAGGACTTGGAGGTCCTAGTAGCAGAAAGTGGAACAGCCATGAATAGTGAGCCAATGTGATGATGGAGGATCATCACATACTGGCCAGTATTATCACACCATGGCCAGGTAAACGGAAGGGATTATTGCCCTTTCCTTGGCACTTGTGAGAAAATTTCTGACAACTGAGTCTGGCCTTGGGTTCCTCAGTACAAAAAGAAAAGCAAAAAAAATGTGGAAGTCTCACAAAGGGACACCAGGATGGTTCAGGTAACATACAGAGACGAGGGACCTGTTTATTTAGCTTGATGAAAAGAAGGTTACAGAAGGATCTAATTTCAGTCTTAAGTTACAGACAAGTCAGATCCACGCTCTTCTGGAGGTGCACAGGGAGAGGCTGAGAGGCTACAAGTGACTTGTTGGAAAAAGATGGATAAGAATGAAACTGTATCTGCTATTTCTAAACCACTAGTGACACCTAGTTTCCAAGTAAAATACTGGTAGTGACCATAGCACTGGAACTTAGAAAAATGCACCAGATTGCATTTATGGTGCTACAGGTTCAGTAATTTGTAGGTTCAGGGTAGCATAACCACAAACTAATAAACCTTGATAATAAAAATACGTGCATTAAATTTCTGTTACTATTAAGGATACAGAGCTTGCAGGTGTGGCCTCTCAGTAGAAGGCACTGATACTGTGTTTGTGCTCTCAGGCTAAATAATTCATTTCTCACTAAGAACTGACTCCCTGATTGTCCACACACTGTACATACTGATGTACACTGAGACAGCCTTTGGGGTGTTACCCTCTGGTCCCTCAGGTGGGAAATCTTGGACTTGAAGTGGAAGCAGCTTATTCACAGGCAAGTCCTGTTCTCACAGGCAAAAGAGATGCAGCTGAGTCGGGTCGGCTTCACCTGCTCTGCTTACAGTACTCCAAAGGCACCAGAATACTGGGAAGGCTGTGAGCCTCCTTTCCCTCACACTGGCCCCAGTTCAAGTTGAAACAAAAGCAAAGCAAATGGCCTCTCTGGGCCCTGGAGGACTGTCCAGGGAAAGGTCAGATTCTCCTTTTTGAGACAAGAGCAAATCTCTGTCACGCATGTTGGTTTGGAGATTCTGTTTGTTGGGGACAGCAAGTAAAAAATATGTGACACAGCGTAGAGGTTCTCACAGTCAGAAGAGGGGAAATGTCAGATGACAATGCCTGTGGGCAGGTACTTCTCTCCCAGCATTGCTACAGAGCTCTGAGCTACAGCATCTTTACCATGCTTCCAAACTTTCCTGCTCCTGCTCACCATTTCCCAAGAGAAATAAGAATCCCAGTTACATAGAAAAGAAGGGCTTTTACTCTAACTGGGCAGCAGCTGCAGCCAGATGGGACAGGACAGGAGAGTCACCTAGCAATAAAGCATATGATGGCATGGACCACTACCAGACCATGACAGCATGTCTGGTCACCACTTTATTAACTGCGGATGACTGAAGAAACATGGACTTTCCATTGCACTCACAGCTGACTCCTGCATGCTACTGCTTATCCATCACCAGCTCTGACTATGTTTTGAGTCAGATATGACAAAACAACACCACAGAAAAGAGACACAGCAGAGGACCATGTCACTAACAACTGCTAGCAAAATTACTGTGCTTGAGTCATGTTCCTGAAGCTGTTGCAAGAGCAAACTAAGAACCTCTACTGCCTGCACAAACTTTCTTTCTATGTACCTTCTCATTTATTGTCATCAAAAAGACATGGATTTTATTTATGGACCCCCCCCCCCATGCATTTGGGGAAACTTTGGCTACTGAAGTAACTGATGTTTTGGACAACATAACTGAAGGCTAGTGTGCAGATGTGGCTGATAGCAGACTTTTCCATCTCACTCTGCCTGCTCATCAACCAGTAGGAGTTTGGGGATAAGCACACTCCAGAAGACAAGTACCCTCTGTACTGAAGGATCACACTGACATGCAAGTTAATCTGAGGTGCTCTACATGACAGGAGAGTACTGTGTAGTTGGACAATTTATCATGCTGTGTGGATTCAAGTGATTCAAGCCAAGCAAGCCAAGCCCTACAGTGTGGATTTGTACTTGAACTTGTACAAGTACAAGCCAAGTCATACAAGTATATGTGCAAATATGACCAGTATATAGACACACACAGTCTAGAGCACTACTCCACCATCCTGCTCAAAGCAGGGTCACATATGAGATCAGACCAGGGTGGTCAGGGCTTTATCCAGCCAAGTCTTGAAAATCTTCAAGGATGGAGACTGCAAAACCTTTCTGGGCAACCTGTTAAATTATGTAACTGTTCTTGTGGTGAAAAACTTTTTTGTTATACCTAGTTGTTACCTTCTGTTTCAGTTTATTACCATTGTTTGTCAGCCTCTGCTCATGCATGTCCATTAATCTCTTAATTTTCATAGAATATGCTGAGTTGGAAGGGACCCATCAGGATCATCGAGTCCAACTCCTGTCCCTGTGTAGGGCACCCCAAGAATCACACCATGTGCTTGAGAGCATCATCCAAACACTTCTTGAACTCAGGGCAGGCTTGGTGCTGTGACCACTTCCCTGGGGAGCTTGTTCCAGTGCTCAACCACCCTCTGGGTGAAAAACCTTGTCCTGATATCTAACCTGAACCTTCCCTGATTCAGCTTCCTGCCATTTCCCCGAGTCCTGTCACTGGTCACAGGAGTGAAGAGATCAGTACCTGCCCCATCTCTTCCCCTCATGAGGAAGCCGTAGACTGCAATGAGGTCACCCCTCAGCCTCCTCTTCTCCAAGCTGAATAATACAAGTGACCTCAGCCCCTCCTCATAAGTTATCCCTTCCAGACCCTTCATCAGCCTTCTCAGTAACCTCCTTATAGATATTGGAAAGATGCAATTAGGTTTCCCCAAAGCCTTCTCCAGGTTAAACTAGCCCAGTTTCTTTTGTCTCTCCTTCTGGGTTCTGTGCTCCAACCATCTGACCATCTTGGTGGCCTTCTGCTAGACTTACTCAAGCCTGTAAGTATTTTCCCTATACTAGAGGAGGCCAAACCTGAATGCACTATCCCAGATGTAGTTCGATGAGTGCTGAGGAAAGGTGAATAAGCACTTCCCTTAACCCTCAGGCTATGTTTGTGGTAGTACAGCACAGCATGCTGGCAGCCACCATCTCCAAAACCAGGAGCTGAGTACACAATAACAAAGGAGTTTCTGCTTCCTCCAGTTGAACGGCTTCTGGGACATCATGTCCTTTAATGGACCACAAAGGTGAATCAGCCCATTTATTTTGATTTAAAGTAAAAAGTAAGTTTGCATTTTCAGAAATTTCGAGCAGGTTCTTCACACAGTATATCAGTACATTGCAGAGTTTTCCTTTTCCTTGCAAAGATAACATTATTTATCTATAAGAATGTGCTTTACTGCTTTTGTGCTGTGACTAAGAGCTGTATACACTCTAGGGTGTGCATTAATGATCCATTAATATATTGCTCAGATGTTTAAAATTACTCAGCCTAATGTTTCATGCCTTTCTGCACACCTGAGTTAATACATACCCTGGAGTGCTTTTTTGCTTAGTTACAACACTCTCTCTACTAGGGAAAACTGGGACTCGATTGCATCCATATATTAATCACAGTGTATGTTTACATAGCATGACCTCACTTAATAGCGTAATGATGAAGCAGCCGGATGTACATAGCTGTCTGGCTGCATGCCTAACTTAGGAAGAAAGGAAGGTGTTTCTACAAACATCCTCACATCTCCACAGAGGGCCAAAGAAATCACAGAAATGCTACTGAGACTTTTTTGTTTAGATTGTACAATCTATCTTTCTACATAAAATATGGGAATGCTTTGCTGTATCACATATCCATTTCTCAGTAAGTGGTTTTTGTTAATCTCCTAAGTAGTGAATAATTTCTGACTGTAATGAATTATATTAAAAGGTGAAGTGCTTAGTGGCAGGAACTCATGTAAAAGAATGATTATTCACCCTGAGGTTTTTGGCTCCAGTAGGCAGCTCTTGTAAGCTACTTCAGTGGGCTTTTTCCTTCCATTTAAGCTTTCTTCTGTTCTCTGCCTGCAGAGCTTCACACTGATTTAGCTAAATTTTTTTTAAATGTATTTATTTCTAATTTGTGCCAGGGATATGCCTTCTTGTTATACAGATAACAAATGGGTTTTCATGTTCCCAAAGAAATTACTCAGATGAATTACTATCTCTCAGTCAGGAATAATTTTAACAGCTTTATTCCAGGGTCTTCTTTTGTGTTTCTCCGTTTTTCGTGTCCCTCTTGGGATATGGAAGCAGGATCAATTACACAGAATTGAGTCATGAGGTGCACGGGCATATTGTTACAGATGGAAAAATATTTCTAAGTATGAAACTTCAGAAATTGTCATGCTGGATGAACCGGACTCTCGGAACACTAAACAAGAACTCATATGCCTGTGTCGTATTTTTGAGATCCAGGTAACAATTGGTATGCTAATACAACTGCTCATACAGGAAACAGGACTAGAGAAACCTCATTTTTCCTTTTATATTATTGCATCTCCTGGGTGGGACTGTTTAAGAAAGAGCTACAAAACAAAGATAAAAATGACAATAGGTCAGCCTTATACAGAGAGAGATCTGGTCTGTTTTAGTGCAAGTACTGAGTTTCAGTTCAAATCCCTCCAGGCTGATGAGCAATGTTTAGTGAACCAGTATATACACAGATTTTTTTATTGCTCTGTGTAGTGGTGTAAAAAAAGGGTTCTTAAACAATTCCAGTGAAGCATAGAATATTACTACGGATAAAGAAATAATCTAGTTACAACTCTGGACATCAAGAGAAAACAGCTTCTAAAGGTGACGGCTGTTTGGGGGAGAATACCAGACTGGAGTGTCCTGGAGGAAACAAAGTTAAAATTGACTCTGAGACTAAGACACATTCATATCAACAAACCACACAATGAGATACCTGGGCTTGGTGGACAGCAAAGTAGTCAGATGGTGTATATTTTTAACATAGTTTATACCTCTTGGATCTGACAGGTAGAGCGCTGTTCTGTAGCGAAATAGTAGCCAAATCACACTGGATCATACATGATCACTGCAACACAGACGATGGCCAGTTTCACTGAGGCTTTGCCTATTTTGCCTTTCTGGGCTCTCTGTTAACACAAACTACCACCTTTGCCATTCCTTTGGCCCTGTTTGAAAGATGAGAGAGTATAGACAATATGCCTTATCTATCTTAATGCTGATCTTATCTTAAATTTTGCCTTTTCTTGACAGTTTCAGAGAAAATATCTAAACCTGTATTATCGGTGGTTAACTTTAAAATGCTTAGCAATAAAAAATAATATTCTTGTCTTGTGGCAGTTTCATTTTGATTGTGCCTCCAAGAGTAGCAGGAGCTAAGCCCAGCTAGATTGCTGAAGGGCAGTCCAAGAAACAGGGTTCAATGTTCTGATGGACATTTTTGTTTGTGGCTTGAAACAGTTGCTTTTGAGAGAGCCGTAGAGTCAAGATGTCGTGTTCCCCAGCACCTCAGTAGAAGCAAGCTGCCTCTCTGAATTAAAACTGGATAATAGAAATGCTAAGATATTTGGCAAATAAATAAATAAAATTCAAAAATGTGGAATGATGTGGTTTGGATTTTTTACCTTTCACACAATGCACCATAAGCCTTGATATTTTAGACACAGATCAGCCCTTGTAGTGCTTTGACACTTCCTAGGATTCCCTCAAGGTAACAAAACTTAAAACTTTCAACTGTTAGTAGGGTTAAATTCCCCTCCTAAAAAAGGTTTTAAGTGGATGTCCCTGAGTGAGGCGGAAAGAGAAACAAAAATTCTGCTACCGGCACATGAAGTGTAATGATGTTGTACAGCCTCCTGGTGACTGCAGTCTGAAATGTAATTACATCTTTGAACCAGCTAGAGCTTCCTGGTCCCATGTTCTACAAAAACATCAACCAAGTAATTTATTCACAGACTTTGTTTTATGCTTTCATGGGGCTCCTTTCTCCAGGAGCAGCAGAACAGAGCAGGCTACCACTAACCCACAGTGGCCAGACTGAAGGGAAGCAGTGCAGAATTTTGTTCTTAGGAAATCAGAGGGAAGACATTAGCATGGTTTAAGCACAGCAATGGGTGGAAGAAAACTTGCTATCTGTTGGCAGCTCCGCCCCTGCGGACATGGGTGAATTTTTTAAGGGCAGGTGAATAATGTATGAATTGTTTCTGAATGAAAGCTGAGGTTTTCAGTGCTCCACAGCAAATGAACCCTTCATTGTGCATACTTCCTGTTTGAGAGTCACTTCACTTTGAGTAAGTCTTGTGGTAAATTTCTGTTCAATGACTGGATAAACACAGCTTCTAAAATTAAATTACTAACGTAAACATCTACAATTAAAAAATTAAAATGGGCTATAAAGATTTAGTGGGGAAGTATAGTTGTGATATATATTATATGCTATATTATACAGACAATAAATCACTCTCTGTATGTAAATATATTTATTTACACAACAAATACCTATCTTAGATTTATTCTTATTTGTAAAATGTTCTGATGATCTGGAATGAAAGATGCAGAGGAAGCGGCAACAAACACTTCTACGATCATTACTAAAATTCACTATCAGTTTCCTGCTCTTTTTCCTTACCCTTTTTTGCTTTAATATATAATTTCACTCTTAGTTGCCAGATACTTTTAAATCTAGTCTTGTATGTGAGAGAAATGTTTATTTTGCCATAGTTGCCCACAAGTTTCTCCCGCTCACATCAGAGAATCATAGAAGCATAGAATCATAGAATGGTTTGGGTTGGAAGGGACCTTAAAGATCACCTAGATCCAACTACCCTGCAGAATATGTGCCTCCAGAAAATGGTATCTGAATGTTAGTTACTAGACTACCATTCATATTTCATTTTTCTAATGCTAGCATCTGTGTTAGCTCTCAATTTTCCTTCACTGACCAGTTCTACTTAATGCCAGAGTGTCCTCTGCTGTACATAGCAAAACCAGCAATATATTACAGCTTCTTTCATTCATGGTGATTATCAACGCAATGAATTGATAGAAAAAGAGGCTCTCTAGGGATCTGTGCAGCTTCTCACTTACATTTCTCTGTCAGAAGCATTTTTGAAAAATCCTTAGTTACCCAAAAATCATTCATGCTACAGACGATTTTGTAAATAGAATTTCCATTAAAATGTCCTTACACTCCCACCTCACCCTCACTGATGTTTTATGTTTAAAGATAAGATTTCACCAAGAACAAATACTAGGAAAATTGCCTGAAAACAGTCCTCTGGGACACTTTTCTCTGAATGTCAGACATGAAACAGGGAGAAAACTTTGTAAAGTTTAAAAAAGACTCTACAGGTTATTTTTTTTCATAACTAGCTTTCTGTTGTTTGGTCAGAACAAACTGGATGTGTGAAAGGTTATAGGAATATTCCATTTTAAGGGTAATAACCATTGCCAAGATGTAGTCATCATTGCCAAGAGTAAGCTATATCCATATTTTTCTAATTAATACACACATTTTTATAGAAATATTAAAAATTCAAAGAAATACATTAACTTCAGTCATACTTACTAGCTACATAAGCAGAATTCTGGATGGATGTGTAAGAGTTACAGTTCTCTGAAAATGCCAGTTATTTGGTGATGTTTAAATAAGTGATGTCCAGGTGTTTTTTAGAGGAGCAGCAGGAAAGCTAGAAATGGACGTTAGTACTAGAAATGCTACATGTGTTCAGCAGCACAGAGCACCTTCCCTGTAAGAACTGACTTGGATCCTTCAGCCTGAAATATGACTGAAGATGAGATACAATACAAAACCAAGGAAAGAATGCAAAGGTGAGAAGAGAACCATTTTTATTCACTATTTCTGAAACAGCAGAAGTAGCAAGGATACCACACAGCTTTAAGTGAACAGGTTTCAGACAACTCAAGAGCTCTTGGAGCAAGTCCAGAGGAGTGCCACAAAGACGATCTGAGGGCTGGAGCACCTCTCTTATGAAGACAGGCTGAGACAGTTGGGGCTGTTCAGCCTGGAGAAGAGAAGGCTCTGGAGAGACCTTATAGTGGCCTTCCACTACCTGAAAGGGCTACAGGAAAGCTGGGGTGTGTGTGTGTGTGTGTGTGTGTCTTTGTTGATTCTAGTCCTTTGTCATCTTTGTCCTGTCTCCCATTCTGGTCCTGTCTCCAGTCTCCTGCTGGTAGATTACCCAGGTGGGTCAGAATCAACATGAGTGTTGTCTGTAGACGCCACTTGGCATAATTGACGGGCAGTTTCACAAAGCACTTGGTTCAGTTAACTTAGTACAGCAAATTCATTATTTTAGTAATTTTTTTTTTTTTAGGCTCTATTTCTATTGAATCAACTAACAAGTATCCTGTGACTATCAATAGGATGAGGGGTAATGGTCTTAAACTGTATGAAGGTAGATTTAGATTACATGTTAGGAAGAAATTCTTTACTGTTAGGGTGGTGAGGCACTGGAACAGGTTGTCCAGGGAAGTTGTGGATGCCCCCTTCCTGGAGGTCTTCAAGGCCAGCTTGGATGGGGCTTTGAGCAACCTGGTCTAGTAGGAGGTGTCCCTGCCCATGTAGGGGGGTTGGAACTAGATGATCTTCTAGGTCCCTTCCAACCCAAACCATTCTCTGATTCTGTAACTACGAGGAAACACTTTTGCACATCATCTTGTCATTGAACAGTGGAATTCTGTCACATGATACTGTTAATGCCAGAAATAATTAAAAAAAAAAGTCATTTTTCAAAAATTGAACCACATGTATTTGTGGAGTACATGTCCACCTGCAAACATGCAATGCCATGCACCCTGTGTCCCAGTAAGTTCCTTAAATTGCTAGGTGAAAGAAACCCATAGGCCTGGGTTGCCTTAGGGACCTTATTTGCGTCTGGTTTTGTCCGTTACTTCCCAGGACGAAATGTTGGTACGTCCATTTCTTTTGTAGTAACGGCCACTACCTCTGTTTCCGAGTCCCAGAGCTCACGAGAAAACCTCTAAGTCACTTGGACACTTTGGCACGCACATTTGGCACGCACAGACCTTCGCAGGTGCGGACACCCGGAGCAAGGGCTGAGGTGACAAGTCCCCGCTCCCCGGCCTTAACGGCCTAGCCCCGGTCGCCAGGCGGACGCTGCTCTCAGACACGCGAAAGCGGCGGCGCGCACTGCCGAGTGACGAGCACCTCCGCTTCCCGCTCCGCCCCACCTCCCCGCTCCGCCCCACCTCCCCGCTCCGCCCCACCTCCCCGCTCCGCCCCACCTCCCCGCTCCGCCCCACCTCCCCGCTCCGCCCCACCTCCCCGCTCCGCCCCACCTCCCCGCTCCGCCCCACCTCCCCGCTCCGCCCCACCTCCCCGCTCCGCCCCACCTCCCCGCTCCGCCCCACCTCCCCGCTCCGCCCCACCTCCCCGCTCCGCCCCACCTCCCCGCTCCGCCCCACCTCCCCGCTCCGCCCCACCTCCCCGCTCCGCCCCACCTCCCCGCTCCGCCCCACCTCCCCGCTCCGCCTCGCGCTGGCCTCCGCCGGAAGTGAGGAAAGGAGGAGAAGGAGGGCGGGGCCAGGCAGCTCTCCGGGAGGGTAGGCTGCCGCCATTTTGTTAGCGCCGGGCTGCCGTGGCGTGCGGAAGTGGCGGCCGGCGAAGCGGGAAGGGACGGAGCTCGCTCAGCTCCTCCCCCGCTGGGGCGGAGAGACGGGGACTGAGCGTGGCCGAGCGGAGCCTAGGCCGTTGGGGGAGGCGGTGGTGGGGCCAAGCGCGGCCCGGCTATGTCGGCGTTCTCGGAGGCAGCGCTGGAGCGGAAGCTGTCGGAGCTCAGCAACTCGCAGCAGAGCGTGCAGACCCTGAGCCTGTGGCTCATTCACCACCGCAAGCACTCGGCGCTCATCGTCAGCGTGTGGGAGCGGGAGCTGCGAAAAGGTGAGGCTGGCATGGCCGCCGCCGGCGCCGGGCCTTTTCCTGTCCTTAGGTGCCGGGTGGGGCCTTCCTCAGGGGCGGTGGGTTTCGGGAGGCGGCGGCCGGGCGTAGGAGGAGGCCGCCCTCGGGTGTGCGGCGTCTGAGGGAAGGATGGTAGGGCTCCTCGGTCTGTCGGGCGGTGGAAGGAGGGAGGGGGAGTGATGGTAAGGTGCTACCTCGGGAGAACGGAGCTACTGGGGTAAGTGTGAGACCCCAAGTTTCGGTATCTTGATGTCTGTGTACTAGGGGATTCTTCTCCCGTTTTTTGCCCGCCACTTCCCTGGCTCCTCTCTTCGCCCTCCCCCATTCCACCTTCCTTAGTGAGATGCGTCTGGGCATGATACATCTTATGTTTTACTCCACTTCCTTGTGGCAGGAGAGAGGAAAGTGGGAAAAGCAAAGGCAGCAAGCACAAGTTTTAGGGATTTTTGTTTCAATACTTGTAGTTACAGCCTTTCCAAGACGGCCTTTATAAGCATTGTCTATAACGGTGGTTAGCTGTAATACTATTTGAGTTTCCTGACACGGTGGCTTTGTCCACTTATGCCAGCAACAATTCTTGTAGGGGAACTGAGAAGAGCAGTACTGTGGGCAAGAGCAATTTAATATGTCCGAAGTGGATTTTACTTTCTCATCTTGCCAGATGGCTAACACCGATGTTAGCATAGTAAAGATGTGTGCTTCTTTTGCAGTATCGAGTAGTTGATGTTGAGTGTGCAGACTTACATTATTATGTGGCTTTCCTTTTAACAGGAAAAACTTTGCATCTATAGACAGTGGTAGAGTGACTGAAAGGCAGAAATGACATGTGGAGGTTTATTTGACCTGATTGGAAAATAATTTGATCTTAAGTTGACTCAATTAAGAAAAAAATAACTTGCTAGAACTCTACCTTCCTCTAGGAAATGTTACTATCTTCCAGTAGCTTCCTTTGAAGCCTCATTAATATGTGGATCTTTAATGGGAAAAGTTGAAGGCTAGATTTTTAAGTGGAGAGGAAATACAGCACTAAGCCATCACAGGACTTATTATAGAGAAACCACTCCCTTAGTTTTGTCCAACTAAGAAGAATAGTTGACTTGCAGAAGTGATGTGTGATGGAGTATAAAGAGTGCATGGCTGGATCACAGCTACCTCATTATTAGGGTGCATAAACTAATAGTGAATTGATTCAACCATCTTTAAAATAAAAATTTTGATTATGAAATAGTACTAAACTTTGCAGTGCAATATGGAAATATGTTCCTATAAGCTCTGTAGGTTTTCACACAGCTACTGCGTTTTTGTTTATAATTCACTTTTTGTGTTGTGTGTTACCTTTCAAACTTTTGAGCATGAGTAAATTTTTTTTTTCTGTTGTCTGAAGAAAGACTTATTTGGTGGCATATTTCATCTTACGAAATAAATGTATTTTCACTCTGTGTTTGTTGCAAGCTTGCTTTCTTGTTCTGACAACAAATTAATGGATCACTCTTCTACATCTGAAACATGTAATGTTCCTGGGATTTCTAAAGAAAAAAACTTGAATGTTTGGTGTTTTGAACTATATCAGGAAGGTCTCTTAAACTAATTGGCACACAGCCAGCATTTTGGTTGCACATCTTAATTAATGTCCACAATACCAGTTCATGGTGTACTGTTTGCCCAATTAGAAAAATTAGATGAAATACAGGCTACATGTTCGAAGGTGTCATTGAGAGACATGGATAATGGTGGTCTTAAAAACTTATGGGAGTGCTTTGCTTCTTCTCAGCTTTCAATGTCTGGCTTCCACTTTTAAGCCTGTTCTGAGAATGAGAATGCAGCTCAGGAGCTTCTGAGCAGCATAGCTGCTATAATTGGTTTTATCTTCAGTTTGTTGAAGTTGTAGTCCAGCTTTTGCTGCTTCAAAGGAAGATTTTTCTGATGACCTCTTTTTTGGAAGCCAGTCTTTGAAGGTCTGTGGAAAGCATGTGACAGTCTACCTCTGGTAGGAGTAGGTTAGTTTCTTTCAAGGTTTTGGACATTTTCTTCTGGATTTCAGGCCTTATATATTTCTTCTTTTGCATGTTCCTCTTCCACTTCTTTTGAAGCTGTTGTAGTTAAGATACATAGGATGTATTTTAATATGCCATCTCTGATAATAGTATCCGATCTTCATATATGTTGGCTTATGTTTGCCCAGTACTAACTTTTTGCAGATTGCAACACAGAATTGTAAGACAGTCCCTAATCCCCAAAGAGTGGATTTAGTGGTTTAAGCAGACATCATGTTGAAGATGAGAAGGAAAACCATTATGCTATGAAGTGACTTCCATAAAACATCAACAAAGCAGAACACTGGTAATGAGGCCATAAGTAGAGTAAGTTTAAAGCTCCTCACATGACCACCATAATCTGTAGCAACATGATTTCTCTCCTACCTGAGAGGAAAATCATTTCTATTTTTGGAATACAGACAAAAATAATTGGCATTGTCTGCTGCTGTGCTAGCCAGTGGTGTCCTAGAACTGAAAACTGAACCTTGCCCTTCTAAATGTTATTTCCTTTCTTTGTATCCCTTTTTTATTGCCACTCCTGTCTACAGACCTTTCTTCCAGCCTAATCCATTTGAGGCTCATGGGACATTGCAGAACCAACTGAGTTGAACATAATACAGTGTGATACTATGGGTTTTTTTCTGGATGCTTTTAGTTTTGGTATAAGATACCTTTCGTCAGATCAGCTTGCATGAACCTTTCTGAAGATGTCTTCAGTTATTCATGAAAACAGGTGCTAGGATCATAGCTCTCTTGCTCCTGAATGTTTGGTTGTGATTCTTTTATTTTTTTTAAAGTTGTGCCTTTGTCTTTTTATCGTGTTGTAGTATTGGTGAAGAGGCAGCTTTTCAAATATGCAAGTAACTTAGGCACCATAAAATCTTAGTCCCTTTCTCTTTACTTGGATTCTTTGTAGCATTCAGGTCCCATATTAGGGCATCTCTACTGGTTATTGGTTCCATACACCTTAATCTACAGGTTTTCTACAGTTGAACTTTAATTGATTCTTTTGGTGAATTCTTGCAGTGAGATGTAAACTTGAAAAATGAGCAAAAGTTGCACATCTTTTTCATCACTTGAAGCACTTACTTAACATTGCATTTGTGTTGCTGAACTCCAGTGTTGCTCAAGCTGTATCAAGACAGTTGATGTAACTCTGATTACTGAAGGAGTATGCATATACAATACTACTACTGCTATAACTTTTTTATGTAGTTCTTAGAATACTGGCATGTAAAATTCATAGGGTCATTCTTAGAATAAAAAATTGTAGGAAAGGTAGTGTTATGTATTCTAGAATTGACTGTATGCTGAAAGTACTGATAAAACTGAAGCAGACAGACAGGCCTAGTAAATGGCACAAATATTTAAGGAAATGGTGTCTTATACAACCAGTAGTTTGATTAAGTTATGTTCTAGAGTTGCATATTCTGTGCTTCAAGAGGCTGTATAGAGACATGCTGTTTAATGACTGACCTCAAATATATGCTAATGGACAAACTGCCACTAGGGTGCAGCTGTGGCAGAGCTGGTGCTCTGCATGGAGTATTAAGTATTCCTGGTACTGCATCTGTGAAAAACCACTCAGGTGTCATTCCAGGTACTCTGCATTTTAGTGTACGTAGTGGGTTGTTTTTTTTCCTCTATTACTATGATAAGTGACAACTAGAGCCTGTAGTGCATTGAGCTTTTGTTCATTGATGAGTAAAATTATAAGATTAATAGAATGCCTTTAACTTAAATGCCAACTGTAATGAAATAACAAATATTTTTCCTGTTTTGACAGATAAGCAGAGTTCTGCAATGACAAGAGAAACAGCTCTTTTTCCATTCTGCTGTTGGTTAAATGTCTTTATTTCTGATGCTTTTTTTTTTTCTGGCAGTAACTTACGCTGTGCTGCTGCTGAAAATCCAGCAAAATGAGTAATTAGTTTTGAAATAGTTTTGAAATGTGTTTCCTGATGGAAAGCTGGTGCTAGCACAAAGGAGACTGAGGATAGTGTCATCCCTTTAGGCTGCAGCCTGTATTAACACTGTCTTATGTTGATTTTTTGTGCATTCTTTTGAATTTCATAGTTGATTCATGAAGGCTACTCTTTCAATGCTTCATTTGTTTGGATTTTTATTCTAGAAGTGTTGCTTTTTGCTTTGGTAGTTCCAATGTGGTAGCTTCATGATTGCTTCAAAGTAACTTGTGTGGATTAATTTGTGTGATAATATTGCTTCATATGTAATTATTTGACAGACCTTTTGAGTGGGGCGTAGCAACAATTTTGTAAAGGCTTGAGAAGTGTGCTCTGAGGAAAATGATCATGCTTCAGCTAGGGTGTATGAAATGTAACACAGTTAAATAGTTAATTACTTAGTAGTCTACTCAGTATTTAAGTAGATAGGTAATACTAATTGATTGACTGTAATGTGACTACATCAGTCATTCTCAAAATGCAGCTGGGGGATGCATTAGTTGTTTGCTTGTTTTTTAAACTAGGCAGTGGCATTATACACACAACTTTCTTGTGTAAGCCTGCAGCCACTGCGTAGCTGCTGAGAAAACCTTAAGGAACTGCCTTGAAGAAGGTCTTCTGAGATGGAGGCTGGTTTTTGTTATTTGCAGATCAGGTATGTTCTCTTGCATACATATCTTGCTCCCTTATTTCAGGATTCTCTGCAGCTGTCGCGGTATGTTGTTTGCTTGTGTGTTTTGTTTTGACATTAAAAATTTCAATTACATAATTCAAAGCATTAGCCTTCAAGGGTGAATAGTAAGCACTTGTTCACTAGGCTTCATGTGATACTTGCTTTTCTGGGTTAAAATGTGTTCTGTTTAAAAGGGAAAAAATAAAATAAAATTGCTAAGTGTTTTGAGTTTGGAACTTTGCAGTTCAAGCTCCAGTTAGTTGTCCATAATATCTTTTCCTGTCAACTCATTTTCTGTTAGCTTTTCAAGGTCCAGCTCTGTCCCTTGTTAGGTATTTACATCCTAGCGATATCTTAATAGTTGTTGTGTTGTGCCTTTAAAACTAATTTTAGATTCAGGTAGCTGTTTCCTCAGATCCTGACATGGTGTCTCTTAGATTAGTCAGTCTCAGAAAGCGATGCTCAACACTGCTTCCCCCCTTTCCTTCTCTCCTAATCACTTGATCTCTTGTCTATTATCTGTCACCCCACCCCAGTCACACTGAACATTGTCTTTGCTGCAGAGCTTATCCAGGTTAACAGCCATTGTATATTGTCTTTAAGACGGCTACAATAATGTAAGTACATCTGGGCTGCTACAGAGTGGCATATTTGTACCATTCAAGTCCACCAGGTTACCTGCTGTGCCAATTTATTATGCTTAAACTTTTTGTTTGTTCATTTTGAGGTGTTGAGTAATTCAGTGGTACAAGAAACAATAATTTTTGTGTATTTATGGATGTTTATCTACAGCTTCTGCTGATGGGACATATGCAGGTGTTTGGGTCCTCACTCATTATAGCTGTTGGCATTGATGCAATACGTTTTTCTGAAGCTGGTATCTGCAGTGGCAGTTGCTCAGTGCAGCTGAAGATTAGAAGATAGAGAATTTTAGTAGGCAAATTAAGAAGGCCTAACAACGTTTAACCCAGATCTGAAAGTTGTATTACATCTGAATTACTCTGATACTCAGTCAACTGCTTTGGAACAGAACCACAGCCAAAAGTGGTGGAAATATACTACCTGTAGATGTGAAGTGGATTTCCGGAAACAAGTTGCTGTTCTAAAGCAAGCGTTTTCTGTACTCTGTAGTGTAGTTCTTCCACCCAGAGAAGGGGTCTTTCACTACTTGTGAAACAAAACCACCACAACTGGTGGTTGTAAGATTATTTTACTTAATGGTGGTATATTGTGATCAGCCAATGTGATACACTTTAGAGAATAAAAAGATTTTGTTTTATTTAAAATAAATAAAACTATGGCTCACTAATTTCACTGGTTAGTAGGCATTCTTGAGGAGGCCTGTAAAATACTTAGGACAGAGGTGCTTGTGTACACCTTCCTGCATATTCACATGAATCTTCTCATCTATGCAAAAAGGTTTGGAGATCAACCAACAGCAGACAAAACTTCAGGCAAACATGAGTTGTTGAGTCAAGTTAGAGAAATGTATTTGCTACATATGTGATATACAAAATGACCTGCAGTCAGGAGCAATAGATTAGCAATGTACAAATCTTGCACTTAAAATAGTTACATTTGGATTGTGTAGTCCAGCCTGACTAGGTGAATCTCTAATGTTAGTCTTGAAGGAATGCATCGTGTACAAATCAGTCTTCATTTATTGCTGTACCACTCATGTCCTGGTATCTTACACCTGTACCTGGCCCTTTCATCATTCTAGTTCTGAACACTTAAGTTCATTATCTTTTTCCTTTCCTAAAACGGTTGTTGCTGTTGATTCATATCCATGGTGGCATTGTACTGGCCAGGCAATTAAAGGAATTGGTTTGTTTCATGTGTTAAGATAATTAAATATGCACTAAGTACAGTGGGAAGCTTCTGCAGAGTAATTATGTTGGACTAGTTTCCTTGATTTGTGACCAAGTTTCTCACATGCCCATGGTCGTTTGATGCTGATGGCCTCTTTCCCAGCAGTGGCTATATGCTGTGTTCCCTTTGTGTACTAGTCAAAGTCAAGATACTTGGACCCTCAAACCTGGAACACATTTTGTGGGCAATCTCATTCCTCTCTTTGATAAGGAAACACAGCAGTTCTCAAACCTTGGTGAAACTCACCAGGAGAAGCAGGTGACTGCAATGTTGAACACTTAGGTTAGTTTATTTCACAACTGAAGGTTGAATTTTAAGACTGATAAGTGCTTGTTGTACAACATGCCTTTGGATTATATTTTCTTTGAGTTTTCCTTTCTGGTGGTATCTCAATCGACTTTCTACATATGTACTTTCATTCTTGTTACCAATGATGCTGTGCTTGCTCAGCTTGTATAAAAACTCAGGTTAGCTCTCAGTGTGAAGGGTCAGTGAGCTTGCACTCAAGTTTCAGTACTGCTTGACTTAAAAAATTGCTAGGGTCTTGTAATAAAAAGCTTGAAAACTTAGCGGATGTTTACAAAGATGTCATGTCACTTCTCATGCAAACGTATGAAGCATGCTATGACAGAACGTGTCCCAGGGATTTTGGGAGAAGTACTGACACTCATACTTGGCTGCATGTATGTAGACTAATGTAATTCAAAAGCAATTGAGTCTTTATTTTAATCCATATTATAGAACTTCAGTTTTAAAAAAAGAAGCAAAAAACCAGAACTGTTTGGTGTGGATAACTTTAGTGGGATTTTATTCTACTGATGCTCATTTTCTCAAAACCTCTTGTTAAATGGTATTTTCACTCACAGTCGCTTGGCATAGCAGAGCCAGCCTGTAGAAGGTTAGAGCCTGATGTAACATTTTGAGAGGGCTCAATAGTCCATACACATGTAGTAGGATGTAAGTGAAAACCTGTATGCATCTGTGTTTCTCTGTAGTTTCTTCCTATATGTCTAGGATAGCAAATATCTCTGAGCCCTAGGGAACAGCATGGAACTAATGGGCATGTTTCTAGCAGTCTTCATGGGAGCTCAATTTCCAGTGCCAGGAGGTAAAGCTGGAGAAGACAAATATGAGTGGCTTTGCTGGTTTTGATTGCCAGAGTTAGCTTCAGTAAAAATAACATGCTTACTGACTTCCAAGGTAAAGTCCTAGAGTTTCTTGCACAAAAATGGTGGCTCTTCAGCGTTAGGCTTCTCTGAGTATTATGGACTCAAGCATACAATGTCAGGACATCCATATTGGACTGGTAGAGAACCTGGAATACCCAGGCCCGGCTAACAAGTATGTGTTCCCAAGAAATTGCCAAAAACTAGGACTTGATAATGAGGATGGTAAGTCCACCGTAGATGCCTGATTACACTAGTTGCAGATGAAATGCCATGAATACCTGCGGAGTATTAACTGGCATTGAAATGACAGATGTATTTTTGAGATAGACAGATTCAGTTGCAAGCCAATCCCAGTTAGTCTCATTGTAGGTGCTTTAAGAGTAATTAGCTTAATATGGTCCTTATGTCAACCAACACCATTAACCTGTTAAAATACTTCAGAATCCAGCACTTCAGGGAGCTACTTTAGTGGGTATATGATAAGTCTAACTGAAATGAGCAGAAGAATTAAGTGAATACTGCACAGAGCTTCTGAAAAGATGACTCAGTCCAACATGGATGCTTTCTTAGCAGTTTTGTGTTTGCAGACTGTACTGTTAGTGTACCAGAGATACTATGGGCTAGCTGCTTCTAACATCATACTCTCTGGCTCTTTGTGCCTTTCAGAACCTTCTTTAACCTACGATCATACCTTTTTTCTTTCATTTTCTTCTGCAGTAAGACTGCTTTTTGCTCATAGCCTTGCTGAGCATTGAGGACACCTTTTTGTTTAAGTAGCCTAATTGTTCTTTGATCCATTTTTGTCTTCTGAGGTAAATCAAAGCCCAAGGCTGAAAAGTTAGCGACACTGCAGCTGAAGAGAGATGCTTTAAACAGAATTATTTTCAGAACAGATCTGTCTGGTCTGGAATTTAATTTTGTATTTTTGGCTTCAATAGTTAATTTACAGTCATAGCAGCAAAAGAACCGTTTGGGTTTTTTCTGCTCAGAGTTGCCAACCTCAGTTACTAAAGGTTATGTTGCACTTTAGTCTCCTGTCAGGCAGAGCAGTAGTAGGACAATACATGACTTACGGAGATTTGTGAAAGTGAAAGGGAACACTTACTGAGAGAGAGCATAATTTTTAGCTTTGGAATTTTTCACAAAGCATTCTTACAGCAAGAGGAATTATATTTTACTTCACGATATTCTTTGTGAACGTAAGGGTAGAATATCAATTGAATTTCTAACCAAAGCCACAGGGAGCTTAATGTTTTGAGGATTTTTGTTCATTAAATGCAGCTTTCTTTCTGTTGAATTGTAGTAGTAAGCTGAAAAGGTAGTACTAGAGGAAATAAGCTTGAACATGACTTTCTGGGTTTTAGCATGCTTTTTCCAAATATAGTTTATTGTTCTGTTTACTGTAGTGAATAGACAAAGCCTGAGCATTGTGAGAATCAATGTCACCTGACTTCATGGCACTGTGCACATCTCCTGTCCTTACCAGCTCAGTTGATTTCATTACTTGTTGGAAAAAAGGAAGTTAGAATCTGTCACAGATAAGTTACATCAGACTTATTTCATGACACTTACTTTCTGTGAAATGGATGGACAACGATATATCCTGCAGGCAGTTTGGAGGCTGTAGTGTGGGGAACAGTCTGCTTCATTAGTTTTTTGAGTCCTAATTTTAGGCTCACTTAAGAAATGTGGGGGGGCAGGGTCAGCTTTGGTAAACACTAGTTATTTTTAGTGCACCCATGAGATGTTATGTGTTTTCTAAGATTTCTCTTTGAATAATTCAAAGCTTTCTATGTGTCAGAACTATGATTTACCTGACACATAGGTGTGAGGTGTTTTGCTATATTGCTGATTAGTTTTTAATAAAGAAATGAAGTAGCATAAGTCCAGAAAATCTACATTTTGGTACAGTCTGATTTTGACCCAAATAGATTAATTTCCTGGGTGATTGCACATAGTGACTTAACTGTTTGGAGCAGACTTTTAATAGATCCACCTTGTGTCCAGCACTTCCAAACTAATTATTTTTGCCACTCTTTAGTTTGCCTTGATTTCAAGAGAGAGGTGTATTTTTACTTTTATTGCAGGGTTTTTTTCACCACTTAATCCAGAACTCTCTTAACTTGTTGGATATGTCTGTCCAGGAGGATGGGAAAAATTGAATACTTCAAGGAGAAATCCTTCAGAGGAGTCGTTCTAAAGTGCAAAATTTATTCTCAAAAATATTTGCTTAGAATAAAAGCATATTAACATTGAATTTCTTGTTTGTGAGGGTGGTGGTTTTGCATATTTGAGACATTGGAGTAGAAATTAACAAAGTGAAATCATACTGGGAACTAAGCACCAGTTTTAAGAAAAAAACTTACATCTTGACTTTCATGAGAAACCTCTTTTTACAAAGTGTGCAGTCTGAGTCTGTGGTGGTAATGCTTATTGAAAGTGTTTCTGTGTTAATGCTGGTTGGTGTTACAGCTGCAGACACGTGAGTGTTTTAATGATTAGGAGATGAGGGAGGGGAACATCAGTGATATGGAGAGGTTGACTGGGGATTGACCATTCACTTTGCTCAAATATAAAAATAAGGGGTGATTAAAGAAGATTGAAATTCAAACTGAAAGGAGTGGGTTCTTCACATGAATGATTGTGGATCTGGAAGCTCCTTGTCAGAGGACTTCATGGGTGTAAGAAATTTATGCAGGCTGAAGTATGTGTAAAAAATCCACATCTGGCTCAGGAAAACCTGAAAATAGTTGTGGGCTGAAGAACACCTTGGAATATAATGTTTTTTTCTGTTTATTTTTTGAGATGGGGCTAAAGGGAACTTGTATCATATGAAGGAGGAAGAATCTGAGCAAAGAGTTGTAGCAGAAGAAAGAGAAGCCAATGGGTGACCAAAGTCTTGTAACATTTTAAAATAAAAAAGAGTGAAATGTTGTAAGCAGTAATAAGAAAAGGAGAAGTACATTTTTTATTTTGGGTTTAGTATAAATCTGGATAAATAGGCATCAGAGGAACTAGAATTTCTAATTATTCTTGTTCATCACTCTTTTTATTAGCAAAACCGAATAGGAAGCTGACGTTCCTGTACTTGGCCAATGATGTCATACAGAACAGCAAAAGAAAAGGACCAGAATTTACAAAGGACTTTGCTCCAGTAATAGTGGAGGCTTTTAAGCATGTTTCAAGGTACAGTAAACTTACGTACAGTGTCCTTCATCATAGTGTATTTCAGGGGGTTTAGAGAAGTCCTTAGTTTTTCTCTTCTGACCCAGTTCATCCTTGTGTGCTATTCCTGTACTTGAGGTCTTGTTAATTTCATTTATTCAATGTTCTTTTGGTCTAGGATAGTCTTTATGCTGTTGGATGAAGTTATGTAGTAAATTCATCTGCATTCAGTCCCTTTTGCCTTAGAAGGCTGTTAAATGTGCCTTAAACCAAGACGTGCTTTCAGTCTGTGTTTATATGCTACAACAGTCTGATCTGTTTCGTTACCTGTGTTGCATGATTTATTTTTCCCACCAGCTGTTCATTTCATTGCACGAGGATGCTAGACTTGATACGGAATTATTTTCGCCTGGTCCACAGCTGTTGTAGTAAAAAAACCCCGATTTGCAGTGTTTGAGAAATAGGGTTACAGACCTTCAGATTTGTGGGTTGAGCAGGCAAACAGAGGGAACTGTGCATTAGCTTTTTTAAATGTACTTGCTGAGACATCTTCAAATGGTCTTCACTCTTTTTTTAAAAAAAACCAACAATGTGATTTTTTAAATTTCCTGAGATTATTTGACTTCTGATAGTCTTTATCATTATCAAAATATACCAGGGTCTTTCTGTGAAAGGTAATCATATGACAGTGATTTCACCCAGTGCTGATTTTTGCTTTTTTTTCTTGTAACAGTGAGTCTGATGAGAATTGTAAGAAACACCTTGGTCGAGTGCTCTCTATATGGGAAGAAAGGTCTGTTTATGAAAATGATGTATTAGAACAACTTAGGCAAGCTTTGTGTAAGTATTTTGTGTGTGTATGGATTCAGTCTCTTGTTTGAAATATATTTCCCTGACTCCTCTGTTTGGTTTCATTTAGATGGAGACAGAAAGGTGAGGAAGCGAACATATGAACAGATAAAAGTTGATGAAAATAGCTGTTCACCTCGAAGTTCTCCCACTGACCCTCCACAGGTAAACACATGTTTATAAAATTAGGTATTTGCATATGGTTGGATGGTAACCAGTAACACATTAGAACAAGATTGTTATCGGTTTATTAATAAAATATTTCTCGCATTGTTTTTTCTTTTATAATTCTTGTGGATTTTTTGGTATGATACTGCCCTATCTCAAAAGGGTTTTTGTTATGGCAAGGAACCACTGTCCTCAATCACAACTTAGTATGTTTCTCTGTAACAGACATCTGGGCTGCTATGAACATCAGCCCTACTTAGAAAAGAAGTGCACTGATCTAATCTGATGTGATAGTGAAGCAAAACTACAAGAAAAATAATATAAAAAAAATACAGTGAAGTGAAAGGTACTGTAAAATGATCACTACTGTCAAAAAGAAAATATTTATAAATAGTCCTGTTCTAAGAATTTAAAGGAAAAATATTTTAGGAAGGTGACATTTAAAACTAGGAACACTGCAATGTTGTTCTGAGAGTTAATGGCTTAGTTTTGTTTTGTTTTCTGTCTGAGAGGGGATAGAACGTTGCTATAATGTTATCATACGTGCTTTTAAAATTACCATCAAATTATTCCATAAGATTATTTTGAAATACTGTTTGATACTATGATCTGTTTATTTAAACTAGTTCTCAATCTTGCATGCTTTTTTCAGACCACAGATCTCATTAGAGCATTGCAAGAACTAGAAAACGCTGCCTCTGGGGATGCAGCAGTTCATCAGAGAATAGCTTCTTTGCCTATAGAGGTCCAAGATGTGTCCCTGTTAGACAGAATAACAGGTGAGGGTTGGGGATACAGTAACTGAAAAGCTGTTCTCAGAACCTAACAGTATATAATGAAATCATTATTTACTTGTTTTTCTCTGCTTGCTTTTTAGATAAAGAATCTGGAGAGCAACTTTCCAAAATGGTAGATGATGCATGTATGTTGCTGGCGGATTACAATGGCAGGTTGGCAGCTGAAATAGATGATAGAAAACAGCTAACTCGAATGTTGTCGGACTTTCTCCGATGTCAGAAAGAATTCCTTGCAGAGAAAGAACATAAGCTGGAAGTGCGTAATATTTTTAGTCCATTCTTCACTAAAGCCTGTTCTTTAAATGCTTTTAGTTTGCCTAAACAAATTTTCTCTTCCAAGGTAAATATTTAATCGCCACTGTTAGGTCTTAGCTTCCAGCACATTTTTAACAAGACTTTTTTGTTCTGGTATTTTAAATCTGTTAAATCAGCTCAACATTAGGTAATGTTACAACTGTAATCACTTCAGTTTTTGTCTTTGCTCTTTAGCCTGTTCAATCTTCATTATATATACAGTCTTAGTTTTAGTAGTGCAGACAGAAAGTCTTATCCTGAATAGTACAAACCTAATTTGTCATAGACTAAATTTTTTCTTGTTCTTTTCATTTTTGTAAGTCTTACTTATGCATTAGATTGCTTAATAATATCCTTCTTGTGAACAGAATGATCTCTTTGGTAGTTGCAGGTTTGTGAAGCCACTTGAAGGATAAGAATTTAATTACTGGTTTCAGCACAACTTTTTAGCCTGACTCAACCATCCATTAAACACAGTAAAATGTAGTGTTAGGTTCTACAGCCTCTTACACAGCTGGTTAGCAGCATTTGTAGCACTAGCACCACTAGGACAGGAAATTCATTAATAAAAGAAGGTTGCAGAGTGAACAGCTTATTATGAGCAAATTATCCCCTAAGTTACTCTGTTCTTCACTATTACCAGCCATCTGTTTTCCTTTCCTACCATGTAATACTATAAAGCCTCCTGTTGGACTTCCCACGTATCCTAAATAGGTCCATAAATTCACGTCCATTGCTTCCCAGATCTCTTTGGGATTCCAAATCCCTTATGTCTCAGCTTTGAGACATAGGTTCTGGCACTAACTTGGGTATCACAGTAATAGAGCTGAAGCTCTGTCCTTTTGCAAGGGGAGATAGCTGAGCAGTTTCGATGCCATGTAACCACAGCATATGCGTGTAGTCCTCACGTGGTGCACTAATTAATTGCCCTTCAGGTTTCATATCACACAGGCCAGTCAAGAACATTTTGGTCACTTTGTAGTTTCTTTACCCTTTTATAACTTTGTAACTTGATTTCAGATTTTGTTGTGTCTTTGTTCAGGAAAATGCTGTTCACAAAGTATCTGAAGTGATCATTCAGATCAGTTGTGTCATTTCTATAAGACTCATCTCCTGACTTCCTTTTCTCCATGCCTCACAGAAAAGCAGTTGACGAAGGTTCTTCCTATCAACTTCACTGTGTTTATTCTGTGGGAAGAATATCAACCAGTTTCACCCATGATAGGTAGTACTCACAGTAGTGCTGATTGCAGTAGTAACTGATCCAGCTGCACAATGGAACCTGGAAGATTAAAGAACAGGAAACCTTAAGCTTTTAATCACCTGCCCTCCTTCCTTTCTGTGTGACGCTTTGAAGGACAAGTTCCCACAGTAACTGTGGAAATGATCGCCTTGAGATGCTCACTTTTTTTGTAGATCATTACCAGCAATTAGACCCTATTTAGGTATAGTAGACTAGTGGGATAGTGAGTTGCTCAAAAGGCAGAGACTTAGTCCTTAGACAGATTTACAGTTCTGTAAAAACAACAGACCTCAATTAATGAGGAACTACAAGTGGAAGGCAGCTGAGAACAGATTCCATTCTTCTTGGTTGTTCTCAAAAAATACAAAACAGTTGCGTTTCCCAGTATTACTAGATTGAAGAATTCATGGCTGTAAGAGAAAGCAATTGCTTATTCCCAGGCTGTCATGGCCCTTAGAACTGGTTTCTTGGCTGAATTATTGAAACTGCTAAAGAACCTCATTCTAATACAGCACACTTGCAGTTTCAGACAGGTTTCAGAGGCCTTTCTTCAGAAAGGAGTCAGTCTTCAGTATCTGTACCAGTCTGTTTCAAGCAGATGAGTCCTAGGATGTTGAGGTATACTGTAAGAATGTTTTTAGGCTGATCAGTGTAGTGTAAATACAGGTTACTAATAAAAGAACTGTGAGCAAAGCTGGTGGCAACCCAAGGTATTAATAAAGAGCTGTGAGTCAGGAGATTGGAGAACAAGAACCTTAAAATCAAGCTTCTAAACTTCTGTTAAGATGAGTGAAGTGACTTTATACTCACTAACTCTACGGACTAGGGAAGTGGAAGCTGATAAACATTCTGAAGTTTTGAAATGTAAGATCAGGATGTCTTAATGATATTGTCTACAGGGCCAGCTGACTTAAATTTCTTTGTTTTATTTTTTCATTAATTTAAGAAAAATCGTATCTTCTGATGTAGATTACAAATGCCCGTAGCCAGATGCATTTGTGTTCTGAAGCAAGGACTCTGTTTTTTATAGTCTTGGGAAATATCTTACCTTAGCTTTAGCCTTGCTTCTTGGCTTCTCATTTGAAATAGCAGTGGAAAAGGGCCTGTTGTCTCATTCTTTGAGAATGTATTTCCTGAACGGTCTGTGTCTAGATTTTGCTGCTCAAGTTTAGTTTCTGGTGAAATTAATTTGTTCTATACAAACTTGTCTCCTTTGTTAGGCTTCTGGCTATTGACATTTTTTTGAGTATAACACGATCTCTGGAGGAACAGATCAAGTTTTCATTTCTTTCTGAATTGGTATCACCTCTCTGTGAGCATATCTCTGAGATCCTACCTTACTGCTTTGTCAAACACCCAGGTGTGGAAAGAACAAAGTGATTGTATTCTTAGTGGAATCTGGAAATGTTACCTGCTGTTGACCTGGTTTAACAGTATTAGAATTTGAATCCCCAACGAATTCTTGCTAACTTTAAACTTTAGATGGGAGCTTTAGACCTAAATTTGCAGATGTTTTATCTTCTGAAGAAAATTTACTGGTAAGTAACTTTGAAAAACCAATCTTTCCATCAGTACTTTAAAAATAAGAGTTTATCAAATAGTTATTTCTAAACAGAAGTGTATGATTCCCATCAAAATCAAGGTAATGTATGCATTAAATCCTGACAGGAAATTTTGACAACAGATAAATAATATGACCTATCATGTCTGCATAAAAAGCTAACTGTACTGCTTAATAGGTGACTTTCATAAGTCTTCTCTGGGTAAGTAGTGTCATTCTTTAACTCTTAAATTGTTTTCTTTAACATCTGTCTAGCTTCTGTTGCAGGTGGTGGACATGGACCTATCTTCTAAGGATGTCACCATTCATTAGTACATACATCCTGCTTAAAATAAATTTAAGAATCAAAATCTTGTATTGTCTGTTGTTTTTGAAAACTGAAGAGGAAGAGTTCTATAACTACTCATACCAAGCCTCTGCTATTTTCATCTATATTCTCACAAAAGTTACGGAGTTCATGCCCAATATGGATAAGTATTTATCCAGTATCCTTCCTTTTTCTTGAAGATTGAAATTTTCACATGGTTGTTCCTAAAACTCACAAGTCCTTTTAGTTAAATAATTTGAAATTCCAAATGTAGAAGTTTGGGTGTCAGTTGCTGCCATTGAAGCTGCCATTACCAAAAGCAAAGAGCTGTGAAAACAACAATTTTTCAGACTTCCCCTATCTAACTCACACTCTAGTTCTTGGATTTACATGAACATCAGAAATGAGAAGTGATGGATGAAGAACTTGTCCTTCACAAGCACAATAAAGAACTTTCACTTTATTAATATACATCTATCTTAGAACTTTTTTGAAATTGCTCTTATGTCCCTTTAGAGTCTCCCTCAAATTTAGCATTGTCTGAAAGAGCATTTTCCCTTCCACTTTTCTAAGTTTTAAATTAGCATAAGTATTTTAGATTCGGTGCATTGTAGCTGTATCTGGAAACGGTAGATGTGATTCTACATGTTAGAAAAAATGGAACATTTTGCAAGAAGATTTTTGTAGGAACCCTTTTTTCTCAGAACTTTGAGGATAGTTTCCTGGTTTTTACTGTCTGACTCTTACTCCTCTGCATACTAGTTTTGTCCCCCTCCTACTTTCCTGCCCGTCCCCTAGTTTTTGAACAGAAATGTTGGTTGATCTCACTGAAGGCTAATAAAAAGAGCGTTTCGTGTTATGCAGGAACAGGGAATTAGGTATACATAAGTTGAAATCCAGGTGTGCTCATCTCCTTGTGATAAGGACTGTCCTGTAGACTTTCTAGAATTAATGTGGCCTTAAAAATACAGGGATGATGTGAACAAGATAAGTACTTGATTTACTGTCTTTTCATATTGCTTTTGTTTTGCCCTTTCCACACTCATTGATTACAGAGTAAATAGACTCCTACTAAATTTCAAATAAAGGCTTTGATAGTTCAGAATCTTACATGACTTATTGATGAGTGTGGGCTGGGGATCATACAACCTTTTTCTATAAAAACGAGAGCCTCCTCTCACTTTCACTGTGATGTTACAGAAGAACATGGTGTTGCTACACTTAGTGTATACTGGGTTACCCAGTTTCTTACATAGGTTTTTCTGTCAATTTGCCACTTTAATTTGAGGAACATTCTTGTCACTAAATCAAAATTTTTATGAAGGATATGCTACTCTGGGAGGCCTGCTGTGTTTTAGCAGCTTGCATTTAATTAAGGCACTTTTATTGATAATGTTGCTGTCTTGCATTCTTCATTTTCTAAATCTGTATAAACAATATTCATATCCTTACACTCACATCAGGTTTGAAGTGTAGTTTCTTAGCATGTTGAGAGAATATTATATGTTTGACACATTTTTATTTCATGATTGAGCTTTATACCTCAATATAGTTTGACTTGTCTTCTTCCTAAAGGGTTTCATTTTGCCATGAGATTTTATGGGTAAACAGCAAGTAGTCATTCTAGTGTGTGGCTCTGGAGTCAAAGGCTTTTTTTTTTTTCCCTTCTCTTCATTACCAGCTTAATTGTTTTAAATGCAGACCAAAATGTTAAGCAAAGCATGTATGGATGGCAGTAGTATAACGGGCCTCTTGTGTTCAGGTTTTGTTTCTCAGTGCAAGACTGGATTGATACTATTGTCTACCCACTCTCCATCATGCCCTTTGTGTTATCACAGGGTATAGTGCTTTCCTTTTTTTTTCCTTTGGACCCCTTATACTTACCTAGTACCTTTGTATGCCGGATTCTTTCTTTGAGTGCCAGCTGATCTTAGGGTAATACATTCGGTCATGTTTCATACATTTTAAGTCCACTTGAAAGAAATTGGATTGATTTCTTCATAAACTTGCAGCTGAGGAGCGAAAGTATTTGCTGAGCTTTGGTTGAAGTTGAGGAAGTGATTTGTATCATGAATCCTATGCTGCTTTTTGCTAGAGGGTGGAGTTTGCCACGTTGTAGGGGATCTACAACTCCCTAAATGTGACAGCACCACAGTGACTCAATCTTGAATTAAAACTGACTTGTGCTGTACTTGCTGCTAACAGTGCAGTGATTACAGAAACTGGTAGCTGGGAAAATTTAGGCAGTGTGCGATAATGTGTACTGGTCAGGACTGTTTTGAGTATTTAAGATCTTCTGGTGTCTTTAGGTACCAGAAGACTTCATGTAAGTAGTGATACCAAACAGACCATGTTGTGTGGTGTCTTTTGACATGAACAACCATTGCATTTATTTCTATTCAGGATAACAGCTTTAGAAATTGAAGCTGGATTTGACAGTGCTTCCAGTTCAGGGTAGTATATGACTTCTACTGAAAGAGGGGTTTGAATTGATCTAGAGGGCTGAGGAGTGTGTGACTGTGGATCTCTTTATAATAAAGATTGGAGACCCTTCATCGGAATGATGTTCTTAGTTTAGTAGTCCAATTCCAAGTTACATTGACTGTTTTTCAGCAAAATGTATGTAGCTCTCAACCATCAGGAGGGCAGTGTAGGCTAAGCATCTCTAATGGACGATAGAATCTCTTCATTGTAGTCCTCCCCATCCTACCCTGCAAGAAATCGAGTAGGATTCAGAAAAAGGCCCGTATGCTTAGAGATTTGTGTAGATCAGTTCAGAGCCCTTGCCCATAGGTTGGCTTTGACCATTTGAGATGCTTTATGTAGTGTAAGTGCTCTATTGATTTTAAATTTGAGTTGCACAGTGCAAATCCTTTAGTGAATATAGTCATTGGGGTTTGTTTCTTTTTAAAGAAAAATCACCAAAAAACCCCAGTTAAACTTCAGTAAGTTTGGTAGCTTGTGTTATCTACCTGAAGATGATGGGGGAGAATTATGCAATCACTGCAATACTCATCTCTTGTTAAGGTGTCTTTTAAATTTAGTTGTTCCTTTGTTTCCATGGGCATTTTTTATGTACCAAAAAGTGGCAGGAGATAAAGCTGTATAGGTTATATGATGTAGAAGCAATTTGCTGGACTGGAGCTGAGAACTACAGCCCTTATATCAAATGGAACAAAGTACTATCAAGTATTCCTCTGTGCTGCACCCATTTCATGAGAGTAATGCTTAATTTCTAATTTATTTTAACCTCTGTTTTTGACCAATAAATAAGCCTTTTTTATATTGTGACTTAATGACTGCAGTATCAGATACCATGGTACATAGTTTCTCAGTCTGTACATGATGAAAGTATTAGACTTCAGAGCTCGATCTTGTTATTCAGAGCAACAGAAGTATAATTCCACTTTCTAAATTAAATTGTCAGGTATTTGAGTATAAATCCTGGCTTTTCTAATAGATCAGGGAGGTTGTAGGTTGCACTTTGCTCATCCTTGTGAAGTAAGGATAACCTTTTTCTTCAGTTCATGGTGTTTTAAAGCATTGCTTGTCACAATGAAGATGCTGTGTTTTTGGAACAGGGTAATAAAACTGCTACAACTTTTGTATTTATACGATTTTTTACCAATTTAACCCTTACTTGTGAAAAGTGGGATTATTTTTAACCTTCACTCTGCAGCTTACCTGTTACTTTTAATTTAAAGGTGGGGGAAAAAAAAGTACAAGATGCCAGGTACATTAATCTAATACTCTTAAGGTACCTTTTGAATTCCTAGTTATAAAAATACCAAAAGATACTGATCTTACCTAGGTAGGACTTGCTGTTGTTCATGAGGCTTTTAGACAGAACATTCCTGGCTGTTGCAATGCAAAAACTTTATACTGTTAACCAAAATGAATGGATCTTATTCTGTCATCCTCAGAAGAACAAGTTCTGCAGGTATGTAATCGATTTGGGTTTTGTGCAAACAAACATCTGAGAGGATGGGAAATTGAAAATGGGATAATCAGTGCTCTATCTGGAACTTCTCATGTTTTTGAAGGACAGCTGTAGATTGATAAGTGACTTCATCTGGTGCTTTCTGCATCAGATGTTCCCTTTGCTTCGATCAGATGTTTGCTGGAAGGTAAAAAAACAACTGGATTGAAGAAATACTGAAACTATAGCACCCATTTATGTTTGTAGTAGCAATGTAGTTTTTCAATTTGAGACTACACTTTTGCAACAAGCCTTAATTTTCCACAGTAATATAGTTACTGTTCAGACTTCAAAAATTCTCATGTTTGTCTTGCTAGACGTATTACATTTTAAGAACATATTTTTTAAATCTTGATTGTGAATACAAAGTTGGCAGACCTGTAAACCCTGCTTATATCCCCCCTGCAATTAGAAACTTGCCCATGGAATTATTTGTTGAAGCAGCTGTAAACTCTAGATATAAACATAAGACTACACTGGAATGACAGGCAGCTGCTGGGGAGAATTTACTGCAAAATTTAACGACACAGACTAGACATCGAGCTTTCTGACTCAGTTTGAGAGTTACAAAGCAAATGCTTGTAATCTAGTTTCAAAAAAACCCAACAACGTGAATGCAGTGGATGGAAAGGAAGAGGGAAGGGAAGCTATCAGAAAGCTCTGCTACATAGTTTGAGATTACTTGTATAAACACTGCATAGAAAACTGTTGCTTTAGCTAATGTTTTCTAGTACTTTCATTTAACAGAAAAATAAGCTCATATATTCAAAGATAATTGTTTAACTCAAATGCTGTGCTCCTTAGTGTTCTCTTTAAGTTTGACCTAAATAAAGCCTGTGTTGCTAGGCTGATACTCTAAAGTTACACCTGGAAAAACTTTCTGCCATCATTAAGATTTAGAAACTTTTTTTCTTCTAAGAAGCTTCTATATGAAGTTAAAAGGAAGCACCACACAAGTTATTCTTTCCTACGACCTATACTTGAAATGCTTGGGGTTTTTTTGCATTTCGGATAATCATTTGGTTGGAAGGGCTGGTAGAAATGTGACAGAAAAAAGAAGTGGCTAGAGAACATCAGTTTGCTTGTTCTCTCAGCCTTGCTGAAAGAACACAAAAAGATTTTGTTTTATCTCAGTTATAAACTTCTGATGTTTCCACTTAAAACCAGCATAACGTTAGAAAAAGTGATATGCATAAAACCTGATGCAGAATGGAGTAGTGCTCATGAATTTATGGGCAGGGCTAATAACCTTTTGAAGAATTTGAATATATACAGCAAGGAAATGGTCTACGAGTTGACAACCGCTGGCTTTTTATGAGATAGCATTTGAAGAAAAATTGCCTTCAATGTAGATACTGCAGTTCTTGAGCGCTCATATTTACCCGTGTCCTCATATACACATAGGAAAATAATTCATCTGCTTCTGTAATAGTCCGAGATGGCAAATATTTTCAGAGCCTGTTAATGAAGTAATAAATAATCTTTTGTTATTAGTTGTATTTTAATGTTAGCATAGGGGAAAGTAAAGTTCTTACAGGAAGAAGTGTTAACTGGCACAAACTAATTAGTAAGTATAGGTGATGTCTTGGCAAAAAGACAAAAACCTGTTTGCGTTAAAAAAAAAGTATTGCTGAAATATTCTTGTTTTCAAATCCGTCATTTTATGATTTGTAAGGATAGTATACTTTCCATGGTGTTTTTTTTTTTAAACCCAGAGCTTGAACTGAAATTAGTCTATTACTAAGTCCATCAGTTATGGGTAAAATATTGCTGCAAATAAAAAAAGCATTGAAGAATTCATATCAAAACATGCATGACTAGGATAAAGATAATTTTCAGTTTTAATAATTCTGTCAAAATGATTTGAGTTCATGTGAATCACAATAAGTTCATAGTTGAGCGGCTTTAATCAGGCACTAAAAATAGTTTGTTTTCCTAGTTTAAATAAATGATGTAGCGGTGCTACTAAACTAGTTACAAGGTTTATTGTGACCACTTCAACTTTTATGGTCTGTATGCTCTTTTTAAATAGCTACAGATGATCTAAAGGACACCTTCAGCTTTTCTGTTAATTGCAAATTCTCTGAAATTATTAAAGTACAAATAAGTAGACAAATGTTAGCCGACAGAGTTTTAACACATTATGGTTGTGACATCACAGAATTAACAAGGCTGGGAAGGACCTTCACGATCATCAAGTCCAGATCTTTTTGTTTGACCAGTAGCTCTCCAATGTGTGGTTTTTTTCAGTAACCTCAGCCTAAGTAGCAAATAATGGAGGTTAGTAACTTCCATTCCTTTTTAGCTAAGGCTAAGTGTAGAGGGCAGAAGCACTGTTCAGTAGGACTCAAAGTGAAACCAAATTTTATAGATCAAGAACATCACACACCAATGTCCAAGTCAGTAAACTTGGGGAATTATACTTCAAAACGTCCAGTAAAATCCAGTTATTTTATAAAATCAGGCACTCCTGGTTGTTAAAGGGCTTCAAGCCCCAGCTGAGAAAAGATCAAAACTGCTGGGGGAAATAATGCTTCTCTTTACTGGGCTGTTGCTGAAAAGTCCAGTTTTTAAAAATCGTCTTTATCTTTCTGTTAAAGCACACAGGTAAAAATGCGGACTTCTGAAGAATGTTTATTTTCAGCTAGTAGCAACTGTAGTTTAATTAATACTAGCCTGATTCTGAAAATTAATCTCCAAGAATAATTATAGCCTTTTTCCCTGGAGAAGTCAGACTGGAAGGCTTACCTCCGTACCATAACACACAATGTGTGTACTCTGAATCAAAATGGTCAAAGGGGAGTGGGAGGCCAAGAGAACTGCAGGGCTTTTAATGTGATGCTGCAGCTACCTGGTAGAAATGTTCATTCTTGCTTTGATTGGAACTGGAAGCTGAGATTTATGATTGCGTATGTTTGCATTTATGATCATGTATGTATTTACACACACACACTTATTTTTTCCTAGGACCTTATTTCAAAATGTGTTGTCTTAGAAGCTGAATTATTTTCTTCAGACCTAGATTTCCCTGATTGAGTGGGGTATGGTACACATGTCTGTAGGAGGGAACAACTTGGAAGCTATGAATTAAAAGATGGTTAAGGACAAAGTGAAAACACCAGTGCTTGTTACTGTTTCTTGAAGGTGTATGCATTAGTCATTTTGGGGAGTGTAATGGAAAAGAGAGCAATTGGGAGAGCTATTTCAGTAGCACTGAGGGAACAATGTATTTCACATCTGTTATGCTTGCTGAGTAGTTTCTTAGCTGTAGAAAGGGAGAAATGGAAGAAGTTCTTTGTCACAGGAGCGCTCACCATCACCCAGTAGGGGTGTAAAGTGGTATTTATGCTTGCCTTAAAATCTAATTCTAGACCAAAGAAGTGGCCAGAGTACATTTATTTCTGTGGGCAGTCTGAAACAGTTGTGTTTTTCCAGTTCTGCCAACAGTAAAATAATAGTGGATTAGTTTGCTTTGGATTTGTTGTTGAAGTTTTTCCACTGCCAAAATCTGGAATGCTGTTGACTAAAAATGATGGAAATAGAAAGAGAATGCAAGGAAAAAACTCAGGATGCTATATAAATCCTGTAAATGAACTCTGTGTTGTCTTGTAATTGCATTCTACTAATATAGTATGAAGATATATCTCTGAGATAAAAAGTACATTAAGATGACTTGATTAGAGAGAGCAAAACATTTTTCTGGCTATTTCTCAGCTATTGCTGGCAGTGACTGGTGGAAGAGGGGAGAGTGAATTGCTATTACAGAAGGCTTATGGGTATTGTGCTAGTCTGATTTCTTGGGAGACTTGACTGTTGCAGTCATGCTGCCAGTCTGTCACTTCTTTCACTTGACAGGGTAACAATGTTAAAAATAATTCAGTTCCTTAAACGTTTGATAGAATTAGTTTTGTGAGTAAGTGGATACAAGAGAGGCCCAAAGGAATGCTTCAGTAGCTCTTCTTCCCTCAGTCCGCTATCCAGTCAGCCTGCGTAGCGTGGAACCAGCTGTGACCTCTGCTGTTTGCCAAAACAATAGTTGGGCAATGTAGATGATGTCAAGGCTATTGGGATGGGGAGGGGAGAGTTGGAGGGGTTGTGCTGGGTGGGAGTTACTGTGGGATGGAGAATTGGGCTAATTGTTGGATGGAGTTGGGACTGTTTGTTTACCGGAATCAAATAGCATCACCATTCACTGAATTCACTTACAACTGTGCTGCATCATCTCGATTAAATTACACTATTAAGGCTGTAAAATATTAGCATGTGATAATAGCATTGAAACAACATGTATCTGAAAAGTGTTAGTCTGAAGCGCCAGTGTTGCTCTCTCCAGCATCACTAGCTGTTTTATTTTCTTGCCTGGTTCACTGTTTTAAATTCTTGTTTTTCACAAAGCCACCTTTCTGCTTAATTGCCTTCATATGTGAAATTGACCTCACAGCAGGTTCTGAATTCTCAGTGGCTTGGTAATTTAGAAATCCATTATGATTTCAAATTGATTTAAATAACCCTTTTGCACAGTCATCAAATAAACTGCACCACTCCATAAAGAAAATGAAGAAAAATCTGCTGTCACAATTTTTTCAAATCGAGGAAGAGCTTCAGTATTTGAAATGGGATGGTGCATATTTAAATAGAAACAATTGGAAAACTTTATTGTCTAAGTGCCAAAAAGGAATTTTAGTTACTTGTTTTTCCTCACTTTTACACTACCAAATAAATAAAACAAAAACACTTCTTTAAGCCAATGCAAGGTATTTTTGAGCAGCAGCAGCAGGAGAGGAATATACTGTGACTTTTTTAGGCAGAAAATTTAGTGAACATGAGAGATGGATATGTTTTACATTTTTATTAGTGGAGGACTCGGAGGACATGAATTTCCATTAACAGTATTATCTGGCCCCACCTTATCTCCCTGAATCAGAATGGTTTCTTGGTGTGCAAGAGGTCAGTTCTCTCTCCACAGCTGGGTTTGTTTGCTGCAGCGTACAAGTCTTTTGTGAGTGCAGATGAGGGAGGAAGCTGACAAGTGGGAAGAATGCCACATACTTTCTAAAACATTTGTAGAAATTACAATAGATAAGCACCAGAGGACTGGAATATGAATCAGTATTTTATGGTTTAGCACAAGTCCTGAAGTATTTGAAGCTATTCTGCAAGTCTTTGATTTAAAGTGTAGGCCAGTGTTAGGCAGAAATCACTGTAAAATTAAGCTTCTGATCTGTCTGTAAGTTAATGTTTCCCTCTGTTTTGGTTGTTTTTTTTTTTCCTCCCCATGCCTCCAAACCAGAGTTTTGTAGGCTGCTCCATCTTCAAGGCCTGAAACCAGATATGGAGGTTCAGTTTGCAGTCAGTACATGCAATGTTTTTAAAACCTGGGGCATGGAGAGTTTGGGTAAGGAAATGTGTAGTGGCTGCTTTGTTAGTTACTACGTTGCATGAAAGTCAGGTTTTGAAAGACACAATTGAAAGCTGGAGATAAGCATTTGAGCTTTGAGTTCTACCAGTCAAATAATTTTTGTTTTGAAGTCAGTTCTGAAAAAATAGCAATAAAACAATGTGAAGAAGGCTGGAGAAGCAAGATTTACAGCTGACTTTGGGCCTAGAGGTCAAGTAGATAACTTTGCTCTAGTTCCTCAATTTCTCATTACCCCTTTCCATTCCTAATTATCTGTTTCCTCCAGCCCAAACCCTTTGTTCATCAGACAGCAAAGGAGGTAGAGAGACAACATCATTTTTCCAGAGCTGTGCCTGTAAACAAATTATTGGATTTTTTTGTGGAGTGCTGTCCTCCTTGTAACTTCTTTAAAAACAAGCTTCAGGGCTGTCCTGATCTCAATAACGTGAGCCCTCTGATTCTGAAGATGGTAGAAGGCAGAAGACTGAGCAGACGGTACAACTCCCCCAAGTGTTACACTTGGCAATCTTTCAAGCACACAAAAGTTTCAATGGTATTTATTTCTAGGTTGCTAGTAACCACGAGAGTAGGAGAAATGTTTCTACAAGGGCAGGAGATAGGAAATCAGTTGTTTCCTGCATCATATCTTAATTTGCTGTTTGTAATTTGACCTATTGCTTTGCTTTCTCCTCAAACCACGGTCCGTAAGAAAACACGGAGAATGTGGCATTCATATACATCTCCCCTTCTTTTCCCTCCCTCCACCTTGCCTTTGCTGTCCTACACATCAAGACTCAGTGGAGCTGAATCTGGTGCTATTAATTGCTTAAGAGTTCAGCGTACCAAAGTGAAACCTGGTTAAATTCTAGATGTACTCTAGAAACATCGTAAAATCTGCGTTGTTAAGTTACTTGTTTCTGATGGAGATAACTGACATCCATCAGCTGTAGTGAACCATGGTCAAAAGGTGGTGGCTCATTTAGAAGGTCAGTATATTTGACTGATAAATTGAGTGCCTGTGCCATCCTTGTACCAACTTTATTCTGGAGTATTTGGCCTCCCAGATACTGATAATCATCCAGAAAAAATCAGGGGTTTAGTTAAACTGGTATTTGATGGGTAGCTTCCAGGTAAATCTTTTCAGTCTTTCACTCATCTATGATTCTGTAATAACCAGTGTAAGAAACAGATACTGCATGGGTGCCAGTAAATCATGTTTTCTTCTTTTCCCATTTTCTGCCTTCTGCCCTAGGAAGTGATTGTGGTGGTGATTTTTGTTATTGCTGTTCTTTAAATGTGGTACATTAAACAACCTTTAGGTTTAAACCGTTTAGCTCTAGAAGCTGTACCACTGTCATTTTTTTGTCGTGTTTTGCTAAACACTTTTGCAGAACAATTTAGCACGCCATCTTGCAAGCCAGGTATTTCTTGTGCTTGCTATCACAGGTTATGTAGTTAGTTGAGTGCCATTTCCAGAAGAGAAACCCATAATTTAGCCTCGGATGATATTGGATGCAACCTCTGTGTGCAAACTGGAGCATAGGAGGTTCCATGTAAATGTAAGGAAAAACTTTTTTACTGTGAGAGTGACAGAGCACTGGAACAGGCAGGTTGCCCAGAGAGGTTGTGGAGTCTCCTTCACTGGAGACATTCAAAATCCACCTGGACACATTCCTGTGTGATGTACTCTAGGTGATCTTGCTGTGGCAGGGGGGTTGAAGTAGATGATCTTACGGGGTCCCCTCCAATCCCTAAGATTCTGTGATTCTGTGAATTAAATTCTGTCTACGTATATTTCTGTTAATTTGCTCTCTTGGCCATAACCCAATTACTGTGCTTAGCTATGGCATTATCTGAAGACGCTGGAATGGAAAGTCTGTATTTACAAGATCTGTGGAAGAAATCCAGTGTTCTTTCTCAGCAGTGTTATCTGAAGGCTGAAAGATTGTGGAATAAAGCACAAACAGTGATGCAGGTACAAACTACAGTCACTACGGACTGATTTGGTTGTGGGGAACCCGCATGAACTTTCTCAGACAACATGTGCCTGTCAAGAACTAATAATTCCTGATTTTTCTGGATTTCTTCTTGTGCCATAGTGCTGTCTTAGAACATAGCAGCAAGAAATTTAACATGACTTGGCTATCCTTCAGAAAGTAATCCTGAAACCAGTACTCCTTTGGTTTCCTAGCTAGCTTCTCACCTGTAATTTATATGGATTATCAATGTACACCCTGCCTGCAATGCCTGTAAGCGAAAGTCATCCCAATGCCATTGAAAATGTAACGGGCTGTTTCTTCTGCAGCTGTTTGGCACCCATGTTCTCAGCATTTCTAGAAAGAAGCACCTTGAAACTACTTTTTTTTTTTAACCTCCTGGATGATTAGTGTCTTCTGCCTTATGTGGAGAGAAGAATCCAGGCCAATTTTGTGGAACACCAAGATTTTCCTGTATTCCCAACCCACACTCCAGTAGTGCTGTTAACACTTGGTGCTAATTCTTGAGTCCTAGAGGGGTGCTGCTTTATTCTCAGGCTAATCAGTGTTACTAAGATTGGAGTACAAACGATCATGCAACTGCTTTCAAGCCAGGAAGTTCAAAGTTGTTGTTTTGATGTATGTGCAAATCAGAATATTATTTGCAGAATTTTTTCCAAATCCTGCAGTTCAACATAGAGAAGCTTCCTGTCACTGTGCTTACTAGGAGTATGTAATTTATTCCATTTGTGTACTTTGTACTCTATGTGTGCATACACAACTTGGCAAATATCTTGGCTCCAAATCCTTGAAGCTGGGCTGGATAACAGCCACTGTAGTCAGTGGAAAGTTATTGTTCTTTTCATGCAATGTGATCAGAAAAATTATACACACAAAGCTGTAGGTTTTTACTTTATGCTTCTGTTAAACAGTAAGACAATTTTGCATTCTCTGTGCCATCAGCAGTTACTTGCCCTCGCTCAGCAGAGGGTCCTCTCGCTGTGTTGTTGCAATATCAAGGAGATGCTGGAACTGCCTGGGAGGCACTGAATAACTCATTTGGGCTGCTGAGCCCCTTCAGCTTGTGGTGTCTGGCTACTTTGGTTCTTTTCACTCCCAGGTGGTTTGCAGGGTGCCAGTAGAGAAATTACCTTCTGTTTTACAAAGTGATCCCTTTAAAAAAAATAAAATTTGGAATGCTTAGTGACTTATGATCACTCTTTAAGGTGGTATCTTAAATTTGGGTGCAAGTCTTTATATTTTATATAAGTCATGGTTCACTTTTATTTACTGTAAGTGTACCTTGGATTTAGTACTGTTCATTATCCTATGTGTCCCCTCCTACATGGGGGAAATGTTGCCCTTCTGCATGATGGTTTCCATGCAAAGTGGAAAGCAAAGTGACATACCCAGGCCTAATACTTGAGGCCTCTATGTCATAGCAGACTGGAAACACATACCCAGAGAGCATTTATGTTTTTCTTTACAAACTCTTACTCTGCCCCACAACTGATCATGTCCAGCAGACCAGAAATCTTAAAACATGTCCTGGCAGGCTGGTTTTGCTGTGCCAGCCAGTCAGTCCAGCTCTTGACTGAACTTCAGCTGCAGATTCAATCATCCTGTTTTTGTTTCTCTTGATGAAACTCTTAGCTGTCAGATACTAGGCATAGTTTATTTTTTTTTCTTTCAAACTTGGTGTTTGCAAGAGATCTGGAAGCATGAGCTTATAAACAGACCAGTCCTAACAGTTAACTGAACAAGAATGGAAGAGAAGTTTTTAAATACTCTGCAAGCCATGGATATTCAATTTGTATTCAATCCAATTTGCCACAACAGTAAGCCCTTCTCCACAGCAGGAGTGCAGTCTCCATTGTTACTTAAGATCTTGTTTTCTCAGGGAGTTTGAAGCAACTTACCAGTGGAATGAGACATGTAATTATTTTACAATTTGGACATCAAATCTGATAACCCCCCCCATACTTCACTATTCTCCTGAGGTGTTGTAAGGCAAAAGAACACTTTAAAATATTTTAGATTCTTATTTTAGCTTGTATAAATTGAAGTAGACTCATAGAATCATAGGGGTTGGAAGGGACCTCTGAAGATCATCAAGTCCAACCCCCCTGCTGCAGCAGGAACACCTAGGGCAGATCACACAGGGACATGTCGAGACAGGTCTTGAAAGTCTCCAGAGAAGGAGACTCCACAAGCTCTCTGAGTAGCCTGTTCCAGTGCTCCATCACCCTCACAGTAAAGAAGTTTTTCCTCATGTTGAGGTGGAACTTCCTGTGTTGTAACTTGGTGCCATTTCCCCATATCCCATCACAGGGCGCCACTGAAAAGAGACCGGCCCATTCTTGACATCCACCCTTCAGATATTTGTAGACATTAATAAGGTCCCCTCTTAGTCTTCTCTTCGCAAGACTGAACAGCCCCAGGTCTCTTAGCCTTTCTTCGTGTGACAGATGTTCCAGTCCCTTAATCATCCTCGTAGCTTGCCATTGGACTGTTTCCGGTATACCCCTATCCCTCTTGAACTGAGGAGCCCAGAACTGGACACAATACTTTTCTCTGGAACCTTTGACACAAATTGAAAACAGTATCAAGTTTGTGTGAGTGAGGTTTGTATGCCTAAGAGAGAAATTTGGAGTGTCTGTCATTAAAAAAACCAGCCAACAAATAAGGTTGATGTAGCTGGTGAAAGTGTATGTAACCGACTTGCAAACTCACATGCAAGAAGGACATGGCAAAACAGGGAATTTAGGCTATGTACTACTTTATATAATTCAATTTTAGGAGCACTGTGGAAACCCAAATAACTCATTTAGGACATACAGTAAAGAAATTGATGAACAAGAGTAACTGTGTTTAGATATTTTATTAATGCCTGCCAAATAGTCAGAAATCTTGGTCATTAAAATCTTTGTCAGGGATATCTGCAATGCTGTAGTTTGCAACAAGGATTCTTCCCTGTGTTCCTCTCCATTACAAAACTACACATTTATTGAAAGTTGGAAGAAAATGGAAAGAATAAGAATTTTTTACTTTATCTGCATTTTTCTCTGTAACACATCTGTTGAATTATGATTTTATTTGTAAATATCTTGGTAATAAATTGCCATAACAGCATTTTACTATGTTCTCCTGATGATCTGATTTTCCAAGATCACTTCATCCACAGCTAGATAGAAATACAGACCCACAAAACAGAAAACCAAACAGGTACCCTTAGAGCTTCTATATAAACCAGGATAATTATTTTGAAGACATTTTTAATGAAATACAGGTGCCTCGAATGAATGAAAGATGCTTTAAAAAGCTAAGACATTTTAGATAGAAATCATTGCTAACCTCTGATGCACTTTTATCAGTAGATGACAGAAGGATGTGCATTAGTGAGTTTATTGCAAGCCGTAGGCTTTTGGCCAGAAAATTGTTCATAATGGAAAAGAAGACTTCAGGAAAAACACTGCAAATGCCTTTCCTTCTTTTTAATGTTGTTTACTTGTTCTGTGTTCTGCTTTCTCTCTAGGCTTTATATTCTCTGGTTGCTCATAGTTTCTGCCCTGACAACCTCTTTTTACACTGTTTTTATTATAAAATAAAACTAGGTATTTGAGCAATTCAGAACTGAGTAAATAATCTCAAAAATGGGTGGCTGTGCCAAATTTGCTACCTGAAGTTGGTTGCTTGATAAGAGACTTTTACACTGTGAATTTTTCTTGTAATTGCTCTGTCCTCTCTATTGGCATTGCTTCCCGTATGCAAAAGGTTCTCATAATAATATTTTAATACTAAAGCTTGATGGTAAGCACTGTTTTTTCAAAGAATAGAACTTGTATCTATGTGCAATGTTAGGAAATTAAGATTCTTGTTGGCTGTACAAGGAGTGTGGTTTGTTGCTTGCTTCATGCGTGGTAGAGATTTCATTGGAGACATTCCCACAGGCCTGCACACTCCTTCCCCACTCCCCCCCATCCCTGGGTCAATTTCAAGGAGTAAGTTAGAACATCTACTGCTGCTCTGTAGTTCTCCCCTTCCAACTTACCTTTCTCACGCTCCCATGCCCATCACAGAACACTGCACTTGAAGTATCTATTTCCCAGTCATGAAAGGAGAGAGAGAACAAATTTCCATGCAGCATATCTACTGTTTATCTTATACAGATAATTATTCTCATTAGTCACTTAGACTATAGTTTCCATTCTCAAATGATGCTGAGGACTTTCAACTACCATTAAAGCAAATTAAATGAATGCTTATATTTCAGCTGTAACTAAATCCTCTTCTTTAGAATCCACGTCTCTAAAATAGATGTTTCAACCTACTCAATGAAATTGTGGGAATAAGTTGAGAAGTGTAACGTGAAGCTGTCTAGCTGATAAAATTTATGGCCTATGTTCATTGGGTGACCCCTTGGCTTATTTAGAGAACCATTTTTTAAAGCTCCCCGAAGAAATAGCCACATGCTCTTCAGGTAAGACTGTAAGAATTGTAAGGTAGTTGTCCTTCAGGGCTGTTGCTTTGGATTGCAGTCACTTATGAATTGGGAAAATTAAAGACAAAAATAATTTTTTAAGAAACATCGTTTGAAGAGCTCATTGAAAATGTCCAAGGCCAGTTACGCACAGATAGACCTACACTGACAGAATACTTAAATGAACAAGGTCAACAGCCTGGACTTAGCTATAGCAGAAAGTCGAGGTCCTCTATCTGTATTTTTTTTGTTTATTTTACTTGAAATACAGCTAATACCCACTCTCAGGCCAATAAAACACTTCTGATTCAAACACTTCTTATGCATTTTCTTTCTTGCTCACAGGTTAACACTGTGTGGTGCTCCACTGCAGTTGCAAAAAGCTGTGTACAGTAGTCTGCTTTAAGCTCTCTGCTGCTTGGATTAGACTGAAAAGAGTGCTTAGCTTGGCTATGATAAAACTAGGTCTCATGCTTCTACTTTATATAGATTTGTCTCTGACAAAAGAAAAGGATCTGAAACAGTTGTCTCTTCACTAGCTAGTGATCCACGGTGTTATTTTTATTTTCAGATGCGCTTTTCATCTTCAAAATAGTTACACGTAGTCTTGGCTTTACAGAATTTTCATACTTTCAGACGTCCATTTGTCTCTGTTAAATAATGAACATCGAAGTCTACATTTTGGGGATTTGACACCCACAGCAGTAGCTTTAGAAAAATGAGTTGCACATATGGAATATTAATTTGGAACTGAGACTGTTGTAATGACCTACAACACCTCCTTGAAGTAAGGAATATGCTTCTGATGTACACAATTCTTACAGTTCAGCTCTTAGGTACATATCTGAGCCTCAGGTTTTTACACAGCTGTTCTTAAATGCATTGCTAAAAGCATGTGTTTTCTAATAGATCATAAAAAAATTTCCTTCATGGATTCCTTCAAAGTTGAACCCTTTAATTTTTATTTCCTTCAGATCATTTGTGAATAGGGCAAACTTCAAGAAGCTATCTTTTAGCCTGCAGCCATTTATTTACTTTTATTTTCTTCTTCTCAGAACTGTTCTGCTTTATCCCTTTTAAGTGTGTCTGTATAGAGTATCAACTTGAATATTTGTTTGAGCACAATTGCTGAGAATTGTTCTAAAGTGCCTGATTGCTTGTCATCAGAAGTTATCCAAAACTTCGTTCTTTCAGTCAAGATTTGAAACTTAGTGATGCAGTGTAATTCAAGCAGCTCTTGGAAGTGTGTAACTTTGAGTTTATTATAATGGCTAAATTTTCAACTAGATAAAAATGCTGTATCAAATAGTAAAACGTAAGGAGAGAAAATTTAACCTCAAGCAGGCATCTTTCATTCAACCTGCTGCTCATATCTGCCATCCTGAAATGCTTTAAATTGAATGATTGTCCCATAGAGATTCTTTAATTAAATAAATGTATTCAAATAGTAATGTATTCTATAAATTAGTATTCATCACTGTGGACCTTTTGTGATTGAATGGATGAAAATATAAATTAAGTAAACCTAGTAATACTCTAGTCATTAAGCTTGTAAGTCCCTGTTTTCTTTTCCTTAACCTTCCCAAACACAGACCAACTTTTTGCCAACACATTCTTCAAGAATAAAGCTAAGGACAAATTTGTAATAAAACAATCTTTAAAAATTACCTTTTCTTTGAGATTACATAATTCATGTTCTTTCTCAAAGTATTATGGAATGGAGAAATACTTTTTTTTTTTCCTGTCAGGGGTATGCATTTTGATCTATTAATGAAAATTGATCTGAATTTAATGAAATGACAGGCCTTTGGAAAAATCTTACTTTTTATATGCTCATCAGAGTTCTTAAAACATTACTAACTTCCATGAAGAGCTTCTCTGCTAGACAGTTTTCTACCTTTGGCTTAGGAAGACTTTTCCTGCAATTGCAACTATAGACAATTGTTCTCTGGGCTGACTATTGGCCAAGGACCTGATCTGAGAGCAGAGAACTTCTTCCATGGGTGGTTTGTCCATGGCCCCCATGAGTCTAAGAAATCGGGATGTGGAAGCTGATGGGTTTGAATGCAGAACTTGGACAAGTTGCTGTGGAACTTGACACCAGAAGCTGCAGAGATTGAGGGATTCAAGACTAGACATTACAGTAAAAACTGGAATAGGAGAGAGCTGGCTGAGAAGAAAGGGAGTGACTGACCAGAAAAGGATAATGTCTTGTAGCACTGAAATGAGAGGACCTGGAATTCCTTTGGACTAAGAGAATGGAAGTAAAAGAAGGTATGAGGAGATTGAAAGATCTGATGGAGATATATAGGCAGAGAATAGGGACAGGCTTAGTCTAGGACTGGGGAGCAATAGGTGGAACTGGAACCAGACACAGCCAAAACTACAGACAAAGTGGTAAGTGCAGACCAGGACTGCAGAGGGAAGAATTCACATAGGGAGCCAGAAAGGAGGAAATGGGAACACTTAGGCAAAAACCAGTTGTGTTTGTGTAGGATGTGAATACAGAAAGGACAGGAGTCTGATAGGCGTTGAACAGTTTGCTGGACAAAGAGGTTGGACAACCAGGAGTCAAGACTGAGGTGAATGAGATTTGAGACCCAGTTTTAGGCTGGAATGAGTTAACAAAGAAATAGCATTTTCAAGGAATGGGAAGGATAGTTTGTGACCATTGTGTAGGACTTCATATTTCTGATAATCACCCTTTGGATGGGAAATACCCTGGTAAAATGCTTTGTTCCTGTTTATTACAGCTGCACTCAGGATTTTATGGTTTGAAGATCTGCAGTGTATTCCTGTCTGTTTCGCAGCATAACAGTTGATGGTAGACAAAGTCACTTAATTAAGCTTTCCCCAGATGGTCACTGATTTATTTTCTGGGTTTCAAACTGCCGACTTCCTGTTGCTTCAATTTGCATACAAGCTGAGGAGTCTCTAATACTTTAACTTAATTTAGAAAATGTGCTTTGAAGCATTAGGTTCTTGCTAGTTTAAATACTAAGAAAAATACCCAAAATTTGAGGATGCATATAGTTTTGATTCATCAGCTCGAATAATTTTTCTGAAGAATAAATTGTGTTTTGTAATGGTGAAGTATGCTATTAGAAAACTAAAAGCATATTAGTAAATCTGCATACAACATCATGTGTAATGTGTGGGGCAATGCATAGAACAATAAGGAATAAAGAGCAGTCACTAGGTAGGTGCTCATTGCTTCAGTGCTATTCATTTTCCTAATGGAAAACTGATAGGTGCTAACATATTGGAAAGCTGAAACTTCCTTCCAAAAGTCTGTTTTCTAGTAACCAGGAAAATGTGTTATGGAAGGTTTACCAAGTCAGTGCTTTCCTAAGCTTGTCATAACTGTCATTGATTTTTCAACCTTGTGTGTGTTTGTGATGCAAATAGACATGTTCAGGCTCTCTTTAGTGTCTTAAAGTTATTTCAGGATTTTGTTCATCCTTAACACTGGTAAGTAGGTTGAGCTTTTAATTGTACTGGTAAAGAGTGTGAACCATGCCAGATTTTTAAAGGCAGCACAAAATTTAATCCTGCGCGTCTGTTTTCCAAAGAGATAATGAGGCACCTCTGACTCCTCCTAGTTGTCAGGCTTCCTTGCAGAAAAATGGCCATTAAGGCATTAGATTTTAACAAGGTGGAGTCTATAAGCCGATACTGTGTTTCTGAACTTCAAAATCAAGGTATCAGGGTATTACATGCAATTTGCCTTTGTCTGAACCTTTGAAGATTTGTAGTGGTTTCTGTGCTGTTTGACACAGCGTGTGAGAAGCCTTTGCTCTGTGACACATCTCCGACATCTGCACCTGAAACTAGAAGGTTGGAACAGAGCTATAAAGTCAGAGATCTCAGTTTTAAATACCATGTATGCTTATGGATGCTTAGGTACACACATGCTTTCACACATTTTAAACCTTTTGGGTTTTGTTTTTCTGTATTGAGAGTATTGATTTCCACCTTACCTTTCTTTCTGTAGCTATCAAGGGTGCAGATTAAATATTTGTGTTTTCTGCAAAACTTTTATCCTTGCTTTGGGATCAGACTTTCTTTCTTTCACTTTGCTATACATTTTCTGCCACACAGTATTTTGATGTATGCTATAGCCTCACTGATCAGGTGAGAGTTGGAAGTCGTATTAATGTTTTAAAGGGAAAGCATACCCATGGAGTTCCAAATTATTTTAGGTGTAGCATCTCTCTGCCATAATTGCAGAAGCTTTATATTAAGATCTATTTCAGCTGAAGGGAAAATATTCTCTGCAGTGTACAGCCTGTTTGGCCTGCCCTTGTTTTTATTATTAGTGATGATTGTGTAGTGTCTAATCAAAAATTATTTGGCTTTTTTTGCCTGGTACTAATTTGATAGAGAGTTTCTATTAATCTAGGTGTGGAATCCATAGCTTGTTAGCATTGCTTTCACAAAATATCCATATTCTACATTGTCGAGTAATGGGAACTGTAGTAATCAGTGGGGTTCTAATGAGCAAAATAAGTTATTCTAATTATCTCATAAACCTTTTTTTATGACTGGAAGTACAAAAAATAGTTGCTTGAAAGTAGCATTATCTTAGATCACTGAAGAAATTGAAGGGACTTAATTCCATACATCACATTGCCCATATATCCCAAGAGTCAGGTTCTCCATAGGTAGCAAGCAACACAAATTATGCTCAGTGTAGCAAAAGAAAACATCATACTTCTGACTGTCCTATACTGTTTGAAGTAAATAACCTGCATCTTTTCTTATTTACATGGGGGTAATTTGAGGAATATCTTAATATCAACATAATGCAAATGAAATTGAAATTCATTGTGAGGATTTCTGCAGTTGGAAGTGTCAACAATATGGGTAAATTGTTAATCAGTTGAACAGTACACAGCATTTCTAATAGAGCAAAAATATCAGAAATAACACCTAGATATCCCCATTTGCACTATTCTGCTTTAATTAAGTCACACTCTCACCGTATACACTGAGGAATAAGATTCTAGGTACATGTGCATCCTATTATGATAAAATAATAAAGGCTGTACATATAAGGAGTATTTTTGATAGTACTTGATACTTGTATTCCAACAGTCCAGGACTACTTAGGTAATGCCAGGACTATATGAGCAGCCTTAAAAATATATGAGCAAACCCTTTCAGAAATGACGAGTTATTTTAAATAGAAGTAAAGTGTGAAAAGCAGCCCCTTTGATAGTACCTCAAAACTGCTCAGTCACTGTAATTGAAAGTCAGCCCTCTGTAACTTGCTTACCAGTCATAGAAACTAGACATTTCCAGTTATTTCTACAATGGTATTGTGAGTGTCATGAAAAAGGGGGTGCTCTGGATAAGGTGAATAATATTTCTGCTTGTTGGGGAGGATTGTCATGGATGTCTAACCTGTAGTTGAAGATCTCGCATATGCTTTGGATTACAAATATTGTATTAAAATTGTGTTATGTTGTTTATACTGCATCAACAATATAATGAACTCTAAAACCTTATGTAATTTTTTAGTTACTCTAGTTTTATAGTAAAAACCTTGAGCAGACTTTCCCAGAGTTGTCTATTTCTGAGAAGGCCCAAGTTTTGACTCCCTGAGAGTTTGCATTAAGCAAAAGGTGTGGATGAGAGGAAGAAGACTGTATTATATGGGAGACCGAATTTATGAAAACATTTTCCTTCGTGAGAAAAAAGGAACCTACTGACAGTGATATTGATCAAACTGATATTCACTAGGCAACAAGTCCCAGGTGAAATTTGTGGAAAATGCTGGGTGACAGAAATGTGATGTTGCTATGGAAATTATTTATTATCAGCTAAAAGGAGTTTTAATGGAGTCAAGCAACTGGCAATCTAATTCAAGGCACATTTCAGGTTTTGGAGTAAAGTCCTGAGAGCATATAGCCGCTAAGCGTGATCTGTGCCTATTTGCCTAGCGTCACACTTCAAGCTTACAAGGGATGCTGATCTGCTGCTTCACATTCTTCATTGACAGAGAAGGAACTTAGTCAGGATTCAGCTGATTCAAACACCATTTACCAGAATTAACTGCTGGAATGATTTTACAGTTAATTTCTTTTACTAATTTGGGGCCATTTGAGTGTTTACAGTTCTACTCATCCTCTTTACAGCACAATGGAGGCCAGGTCTCCTAGCTTCAAGCTTACTCAAAGCCTATGTTACCCAGTACATCATCTCCAGCCATCCTGCTTCTGAAAATACTGATTCTGGTTAACTAGTGTGCTGTAAATTGCCAATTTTATCCATTTATTTGTTTTTAAACTAAGCAATGAAACATGTATTTTTGTCTGAGATAAAAATCTGTTCCCTAAAATAAGTCAGGAGTATCTATCTGCGATTTGGACTAAGATAGTGAAAAGGGTGACAAGTATTCTGTTATTGGCTTTTTACATCCTGGCAAAGGACTATGACTCTTGCACAGAATCGGCTCACTGGGGCCTCTGAGTGCTGCTGTAATATTAGGTATGAAACAGTAAAATATTTGTGGCCCTTGGGAATTACTGTAAGGATACAGTATCAGGATACAGCCCTTCCATTTTCACAGCCGTGTCTTGAAGTCACTTGCACCAGAGAGAATTTTTTTCAGCAAGTGTGAGCAAGTGATGTTTTTCTGGGGACTCAAGGGACTTGGAGTTGTAAGAGTTTTTTGGTCATCTGTATCATAAAAGGAACTCTGCTTTGCATTGTGTACTGTCCCCAGCTGTTTACAGTTCTGCTGACCAGGCATCTGTAGTATTTTCACTGTGTTTAGTATCTTAAGACCCTGAACCGTACTTAATTTTTAAATATAAGTGATATCAAGGAATTGGTGAGCCTAATCCAGGGACATTTTTTAAAATCTTTGTGTAAAGATTTAATTATTTTTTTAACCTATGCATTACCTTCTCATTAAGAATTTTAAGATTTCTTGTGGTTTTCTTACTGCCTTTGGGAAGAAGACCACACTACTGCTAATAGTTGCAAACTTTGTTTTTACATGTGTTGGACCTTGTCTAATAATCTTGATCAAGCCCCAGGTATTTAACGTTTGTACTACTGTATTTGGTTCTGCTGCCAAAATGTCTTTTAATTGGCCTCCCTTTTTACTTCATGCTATTAACAGTATAGAAAAATTTTTAAAATTGTGTTTATACCTTGTAAGTAGCATGAGCGTTAAATTTTCTAGACATTTGCACAGTGTTTTTATACTTGCTGAAGCTTTCAAATGCTTATATTTGGCTCTTTTACAGGGTTATGTAGATTTTTTCCCCACTATTATTTAGAAGTGGTTATATAATGAGATCTTGGTTATGCATGGGCTGATTATCCAAGTTGTAGGTTAACGATTTCTTGTTATTTCCAGCTCTTCTCAGGCTGCAGCTAAACCTGCAACTGCACTAGAGAGCATCTGCATTTGATGTGTTGTGAATTACAGTGTATTTCCATGAAATAAGCAGCTAATTTGCCTGCTAATGGTTTGTCTCTTCTGCTCTCCAAAAAAATGTGTTTCCAAGTATTTGAAATGTAAATATTCCTGTAAATTGTACCTTAATCTTCCTACCTTTTGGAGTAACTGTTTTTATTTTATACAAGCTAGTATTCTCCATTATGTCACATATTCTTAATAGGTGAGCCCTGCCTATATTCTAATGCACTGGTTTACACTGTTAAATACTTTATATTTTATAATGTTGTTTCAAGTGAAAAATGCCTCATAATCATTAAATATATGAATTATCAGTGGTTTGACCTGTATTCCAAGACAATGTGAAATCCTGTGTCCCCAATTCAGTTTCTGAAAACTTAGGTCCATAAATGTGCTGCTGGTTTTTATTATAAAAGTTCATACAAAATACTTATGATTGGTCAGCTCAGTGGGGCTGATCAGCAGGCCTGGTCAGGTGGTATTTGGTAGGGTTTTATTCTTTCATCAGTATGAGCTGGAAGTCACTTTTTTAACATCAATAAATATATAATCCTGCACTCTGTGAGTGGCACTGGAGTGTGTGTATCGATTATCTTTAATATAGTTTCTAGGAATAATGCCGTTCTACTCATTGCATGGAGAAACACCTGTAGCTGTGTGAAGTGGGATTGTCTTCCTTGGTTAGCATTCATGTATTTACAAGCAAATAATAATTTTGAAGCAAAATAATCCCGTGGCTATGCTTGTGAAGTCAGATGCTGAGAAAATGCTAGAGCTGGTGCCTCTGCCTCCAAAATACCCAGTTCCCACCTATTAGAGGATGTTTAATCATCTAACTCACAGAAGGAATATTTTCTTTAGAAAATGTCAAGTGAAGTAAATAGTAGGAATGGTGTTAGCAAAAGAGTCTCATGTTGAGTTCTTCTGCATTACAGGAGTACAAGCGCAAGCTGGCCAGAGTGTCCCAAGTACGGAAAGAACTCAGGTCACGCATCCAGAACCTGCCTGATCTCTCTCGACTTCCCAACGTCACGGGCAGCCACGTACACTTACCGTTTGCAGGAGACATCTACAGCGATGACTGATCAAAGAACATCCTTCCATAACCTCTACTTTTCTGTGAAATGAGGGGTAGGTCAGACTGATTGGTACTCTTGTAGTATTATTTTTGTATATTGTTGGAGATTGTCAGTAAAAAACCTAATAATTTATAAAAAATGGTTTAAAAAGTTGATTTGTTTACTATTTTATTGGCGAGTGAACATAAGGGTACATTTATAAAAGTGGCATCTGGGTCTATTACATTGAAGAGTGGATAATTATCTTATCTTTTGTAAAGATTTTAGTTGGGTGCCCTGTAAAAAAACATACTAAGATTTTTCTTATGTACCCTGTATTTAATGTAGATCAACATATAATCAGTGCATACTTCTAACGAGACATTTTAGTTTCTAGTGAAGAAGTGAAATGTGGAAATCACAGGCTTGTGTTTGCAAGAAGGTTGATGCAATTTAATGCGAAACTAAAAGAAATCTTACTATCCATTACATGTAAATTACCCACTCCCAATACAAGTCAGGTGGTTTTATTTGAAATAAGTGTTAGTAACCAGTTTTGTATTGGAAAACATAAATCATGTTACACTGAGCAGATCCTTAAATTACTCAAAATGTTGCAATGTTTTAGTATCATTTAAAATTCAGCATGAGAAACTATACCATTGACCAGTTTAATTAGGTTTCAAAATTCTTTCTTTTTTACAGCTGCCTAGTTTCTAAATTGAGGGACCATTCATTTGTACTTTAATCCCTTTCTGGAACATTCGTCTCCATCTAAAAAGGTTAATTCCAGAAATGTGAAGCCCTTTTACAGCTTTAATTAAATTGAAAGGTCATCCTCTAAACTGTTCCAATTGTTTAATGCCCATTATTAAAATTTGACAATGCTATGTACCATCCATAGATGCAGCAACACCATGGTACAGCCATGCTGTACATCCTCTTCCACTGAGAAACCCCAGGGGCCAGCATGGGCTTCCAGCCCCCCATCTCTACCCACTCCAGCAAACCTTTCTAGACCTTGACTGTCTTTTCTCACAGAACAGGAGGAGACAATTAAGGCCTGTGTATAAGTTAAACTGTGGAAAATTATTGCTGAGTGTCTGTTTCTAAAAAGTCCTTTGTATGGCACAAATGTATTTGTGTACAGGTTGCTGAATTTGTGAAAAGTCCTTGTTACCATACTATGCACCAGCTTTTAAGTTCACTTAAGGATACAGACAGGCATCTAGCAGATAGCCAGAGTTTAGGCTTTTCAGTCAATCAGAATTAGGCCTGTAATTCTTGAGGAGTGGCTTAAAAAATGCCTACCTGTACCTTTGGCATTTAGATGACCTTAAAAACCTGAGCTACAAGTGTTTGAGTTGGATGTATCATTGGAGTATTTAGTGATTGCATTTCATTTGTGGGTTTGCACTTGTCAGGCATTGTTTTGCATGAGTTTAGTTCACAGTTTACAAGTTCAACACTCCTCACATGGAAGTAATTAAAAAAAAATCTATTATTCCTTTTCAAAACCCACAATTTTTCAAAATAGTCCTGGAGTGAAAATATTGAAGACAGTGATCTGTCACTTGTTAATTGATTTCTGTGAGGCTGGAATATTTGTTGGATGTGAATGGAGAATAATCTTTCTCTTTAAAATAGATACACTTGGACATAAGAACTTCAGTCCCATTATCTCTTCTCATGGAAGCTGCCATGAATTAGACCTCAGTTAAGTAGGAAAAAGCCCCCAAAAGCTAAAAACACAAGCTGTTGACATAGCATTCCATAGCATGCAATGTAGAATATTAATTTTATTAAAAATTCAGACTGATAGATAAGAATCCTGAAAATAGTTCATCAGAGCTCACTAGCTGTTCAAAGATTTGTAAGTTTTGAGTGGCAATTTTCCACTGCATAGGAAAAAAGACCAACTATAATGAATCCAGAGGAGCGTTTCTTTAGAGTAAGTCTAATATGTAAAATTAAATAACACTTATTGGCAGCTTTTTAGTGTAGATTCTTGATAATAAATGTCCAGGTACAAGTTTGATATTTTAAATATTTCTGTTCTAGTACCTTAGCTCATAAGTTAATATATGCATGTATGTGCATTACCATGGCAGTGTATGTTCAGTCTTGCAGAAGAGTAGCACCAGATTTCTAATAAATATTAAAACACCTTAGTCCATTAAGATTTATAAACAAATAGTAAAAGAAGAAGGATAAGCACTGAATTCATGGTTGAATCCCATCTATGGAAAACTTAATTTGTACCCAGAGGTGATTGTAACTGCAATGGTGTTTCTTGTTCAGAGTGCACTGGAGGATCTAAGTCTTGGATGCTCAAAACAATAGGGAATGAATCTTTTAACAGTCTTTTGCTACCTTAATTAAAAATGATTATAATAATAAAGTGGAATGCTGCATTTCCTTGATCTCTCAAGAGTATTGAAAAAGACATGACACTTAACTTCTCTAGACTCGTTTTTCCTATTCATAACTTAGTGATAATGTTGCTTATCTATAGATAATGTAGAACTGATAAAAGAATTAGGAGAAATCTCAACTACTTCTTGATGTATCTAAGTTTTGATTTTGAGAGAGTGCTATTTTCTGGATATATTTTTCTTTATTTTACTGTGAAATTGTTTACTTCAAGGAATTTTTCATAGGTAGGTTTTTGGAAATGATCCCTCAACATCTATTTGGTAAAGAGGACTTGTGGAAGGTAAAGGTCACTCGTATAGCAAGTGTCATATATTAGTGGCTGAATGGTACATTGTTTTTTTATTTATATGGGGAAGGCATCAGGTATCAACTAGTTAGAAGATTTATATTGTAACTGTAATACTATAGCAGGAGATAACACAGTATGATATAAATGCAGCCCTGTAGTATCAAAAAAATACCTCCAAATTCTCAGGTTCCGAAGTTTACCATAGGTACTTCAGACACCTCAGGAAGAAAAGATGCTGGGTGGGGAAAGCAAGGGTGCCTAGGAGCTAAAAGGGAGAACATTCCTGATTGGAAATGGAAGGCATAACAAATGTCAACTTTTGTCAAAACAGAAATAACAGTGGGAAGCTCTGGGCAGCACAGTGTTTTAGCTGAAGATGGGATTATACAATAGAACTGCTTTGTTGCGTTACCACCCTGGGAAAGAAGATGCGTGGGTGTACCCTGCCTGGTCTGGTTCTACTCAACTAAAATGCCCACCCTACAAAAGGCACAATTATAAAATACCTGAACATTTTTCATCTAATAATATATGAATAAAAATCAGATTATTTGTTTCACTGTATTGCACTTTTATTGAGCATTCTTTGGAAAAAGCAAAGGCAATCCTGCAGCTCTTTGCCATATGAGAATGCTTAACTTGGAGGTCACTGGGACTGCTTGTATGTTCTAGTGTTTGCAGGCTCAAGCTGTGTTTTTGCAGAAAGTTTTGAGAGCTGTCGGGAATATTACCCCACTTCTCTGGTTTTAAAAAACAATGTGAAGTCCTTAGTTACAAAAATTACCATTCTTGGAAATAGTTTCATTACTCCTTTTGAAAACTGAACTACAGCCTGCAGTAACATTAGCTTGTCTGTTTCACTCAGTTAATGTTTGTATGAATATATTTCAACACCTCAGTTAATCCCTAGGAACACAACCCATACTACATGCTTACTGTGTGTTTTATCTGAGTAGTCTTCTGAATGTTGAACTGAGAGATTCGTGATGATAAAATTACATTCCCGTTTTCCTGAAGTTTAAAAAGACAGTGTGTTAGGACTTCCACAGACTAATACTGCTCTCATAAGTCCCTGGTAACTTGGTCTGGTCAATGATGATCCAAAATGCATAGGTAGGATGCAGTAGCCTTCTGTGCAGATGACCACGGAAGTCATGCATAGGCTTCACTGGGCCTCTACAGAAGAGCTGGATTTCAACCTTTTGAAATGTAAGCAAAGAGATTCATGGGTGTGGGGTTTTTTCAGTGGAAAAAATAGTGAACTAGAAAACCAGCATGTCTAAAATTTGATGGTTACATCTGTAGATATTTAGGGCCAGTTTTGCTCATTACTCATGCATATAATCACAGTGACTATTCCTACAAGTAAAGGAAGCAGATTCAAATGTAGTGTCTGAAGTGGAATTTTTTTAATGAATGACCAGTTTTGTCTCGGCTCCTATTTCAGTGTGTCATTTATCTTAAGTAGTAAATCTCTTCTGTCTTGTTATTTAGAAACCTAATTCTAATTTCATCTTTACAATATTTAAAGTATCCTACTAAGCATGATGTTTTTGTGGGAATTTGCAAAAGTTCAATAGCACTCATTACTTGTTTGCAACAAAACTAGACTCGTTTGTTAAAAGTTTACAAAAAAATTCCAAATTAACAGTGTTTCATTATTGTGCTCTTCTGACAGAACGTGTAATCCTTGTGTAATTTATGTCCTAAAAAATAACACCTGTATGTACTTTCATATTTAATAGAATAAAACATTGTTGTAAAAACATCTTTGAAATCATTGTTTATTGCTTGCCTACTCGATCTCATGGTGTGAAATGGCTTTAATGCAAACTGCTCCCTATATGAGTCAATCAAAAGCTCACACTGATACTGAGGAAATGACCAATACTAATTTTGAAGTTTATTATTCTCTGTATTTGTATTTTCTGTGGCAATTTTAAGTGAAGAAGTAGTGCATTAAAGTCTGGGGTCGTATCTCTAGAACCATACATTTCTTAAAAAGTAGTGTTGTTGATACACCATCTAGTTTGGCTAAAGGTTGTGTTTCTTCAGAGGCAGGGCTGGGTGCAAGGGAACCAGTTTTAATACGCCCGCTTGAGGTTCCCAATACTCAAAAATGGGAAAATGGCTCAAACTGATGTTTCAAAATAAAACATTTTAGTTGAGCCAGTTATATTAAGACACAATTTGTAACATTTTCAATATATGGCATAATACTATGTCAAAGATATACATGCCCTTGTCCAAGTGGACTTGGAGCTAGGAAATAACTCTTAATCTATAATTAAACACCCATAAACAGGTGTGTATGCTTAGAGAACCTTCTTGGTCTTGCTTTGCAAACTCTGGGGGAAATTCTGGCCTCAATGAAATCAGTGAAGCTGTTTCCTCTCTATAGTGTTGTTCCTCCAGCCCTTCAAACACAAACCAGGCTGCACAGCAGAGGTTTGGCAGGGACACCCAGCAATGGGCTGTTGCAGCCAACAATAAACACTCAGTGTCTCATCAAGTACAGGAATGGAGTATATTCTAGAGGGAAGAGTGCATCAAATGCATAGATGTGTGTGTACCTATACACACCTGATGTGTGCATACATATGCATACACCTATATACATTATATATAGATATGAATATACATACATGGGTGTGTTGATATACATGTTTTTCAATACACTGATTCTGTGAAAGTCTAGTAACAAAAAAAAGACTGCATTAGACACTTAGGAACAACAAAAAAGCACTTCAGATGACAGATCATAGCAATGCTATTTCTGCCCAGCATTTTGAAGCACACTTGTAAAACACAGAATGGCACATACTGAATGATTTTTTTTTTTTACCAGGGTAAAATCTGATAGCTTGCAATAGTGAACCCTTATAGTAACACATCTGGACATGTCCCACAGCTCTGGTGATTACACAGAACATGACCAGACTCTGTCCATGTCAACAAATAGCCCATTGCAATAGCAATACACCTGGAGTGGAATACCTGAAGCTCAGTGCTTGGCATCCACAGCACATCTTTTGGAGATGGGTACTTCAGACCAGCTCTCCTGTGATCCTGTGGCTAGATGGCCCATTAGTGCTCCCAGCACGCTGGGTGTGCCCCAGAGCGTATCGTATGTGCTTTTATCCATTATCTGGAGTTTTATCCAAAAGGAATGTGACTCCTGCTCTGAGACCATTCAGTATTGTGTAAAAAGCACAGTAAACAGGGACAATTGGAACATCTGCTTCAAAAACAGACTCTTGATTTTATCTAAAACATGAATGTTTGTGCACCTTAGAACAGCAGACGCCCATGCTGTTTTCACATAAGCTTCATGGGGAGCACAACAGTAGGGTACCTAATGTGCATATAAAAATTTATTGTAAAACCTTTCAAATACTTTTTTATAATATGCATTTTTCCATCAACAAGATTGAAGTATTTTTCCAGAGGACTGGACCATAAATACAGCAACAACGGGTGAATTAATGCAGAGTTCTACAGTGGAAAAGGCGTAACTCCAAAGTCCATATTTTGATCAAAAAAATGACACTTAATTTGACCCTACACATACGTAAGAAGCAAGTGGCAGTGAACCTGTCAAAGTTATTGTGCAAATGTACAGGAGATATAAAAAGGTTACATGCCAGTCTTTGACTGTAAGTAGAATTTGCAACAAACTATTTTCCCTGCCCTGTATTGCTTTCAAGTCTGCCAACTTACTTGATGGTCCTATTTTTTAAGTGGTATTCATTGAATTTGAGAGCACTGAAAGGAAACTATTCACTAGAATACCAAAAAAAAGGAAGGAAAATGCTGGCCTTTAAACCCCAGAATTTAAATATTTTAACCGACTCTCTTTTCAGGGGGGAAATCTGAAGCATGAAGTCCAGAACTGTCACCTCAGACTATACACAGGACAGGCTATGAACTCAGTCCTGAATGGTGACTTTGTACTGTCCTTTCTTACCTCTGAGCTGAACTGAAAATGTAAAATCTGACACTGGAGACGGCTTTAACCTTGACAATTGTCTATTCAGAAAGAAATGATTTGGTGCAGTGAGTTGACTACTGTCCAGGGCAAACCTGTTTTTCCAAATTGAAGTCCAGGAAGGAAGCAACTCTAAAGCCTAATGCCTGACAAAACTGAAAGACTTTAAGAAAGAGATTCTCTCCTGAGCCATTTTTGAACAAGACAAAAGTGACCCACTGACAGCACCAGAGCAATTAGAATGTGTTTGTTATGACTGCCATTCTCTCAGCCATAACAAACTGAGGTGCTGATCGTAGTCTAGGGTGGAAGCTGTCCGTCGGTATAGAAAGCATCCCACATTAGAGCACAGCCTTACACAGGCTGTTACCCTGGGAGCAGTATTGTCTGCAGGCTGTATCGCAAAGAACATTCTTAAGAAAATGAAGAAACTTAATCTAGTGATACGCCGTTTTATCTGAGTGCTGTCTTAAAGAGCACATTTGTACTGGCTGTGTTACATTACCACAAGTTGTGAAAAACAGCAAGAGCACAGGACACTGCATTAGATCCTTGAAAATACTGTGCCTGCAGGAAGAACCAGTTAAAGCACCTTTGATTTACTCAAACATGCACAACGGGGATGACATCTTTTGCTGGAACAGAATCATAGGCCAGCCATGGTAGACCGGCCATTAACAGTTTTCAAGTCAGCTGCAAGTTTATGTCAGGGCAACTGAAGCAAGCTGACCACGGGTGTATCCCATACCATAAACATCACTCATTACAAAGGGGAAGGCTTGCTGAGGACAGGAGCTCCTCTTCCTGGGGCTCTTCTTTCTTGAACTCTATCCTCCTGCTTCTCCTGAGGCCTAGGCTGATTGTAACTCTGTGTACTTTATGTTTGCGTTAGTACTACTGGTGCTATTTCGTTAAATTAATTTTCATTTCAATCCACGAGTTTCCTTTTCCCGGTTCCCCTTCTTGGCTGGGGAGGGGTCACTGTCTGATACAGCAACTGCTATAGTTTAGCCCCAGATACAGGCTAAATATAGACTGATGTGTTATCTTAAAAATAGTGGAAGTGAGGTGGATCAAACTGCAACCTCTCCACTCACAAACTGCTTTCAGCTCTGTAAACCTATCTTTTAGTCCTGCTGGACCTGCTGATGGGTCCATTATTGTTGGCTTCCTCAAAGGATTGATCCTGATTTTTAATTCTTGGGCCATTAGAAACTGCAACACACGTTCAAGATTCCCAAGCATATCAGACTAACTATTTTCTCACCCGCCTCCTGTGAACAATCAGCCCCCTCAGAAATACAGCTTGCTTCTAAAAATATGGTCTACGCTTTCAGAGGGTACTTGCTGTTGAGTTTTAGAGAATCACTAACTTTGTTGATTTACTAAAACTGGAACAATACTTATTGCTGTAATCTTTATTACTTTGAAATGATGTAAAACTAAAGTAAAGTCAAGAAGGTTTTCAAATCTGCCTTCTGGCTTTTCTCTTTTTCTTCTAGGTTAAGCATCCGTTTTAGCTTAGAAAAGTGAAATTTGGAGTTTCGGGGCGTCTTGGAAGCAGAGCCGGTTGTCACCTGTCCAGATCCATGTGTTCTGAAAAACAAGAGACTCAAATGTCTTAAAGGTGAGGAGTCAGAATCAACGTAAAGTAACTATTAAAGTGCATACATACAAGTGAAAGATCTGAAGCATAGTGTACTTTCATGAGAAAGTAAGCAGTTTTGCAGATTTTAAGCTGGACATTTCACACAATGACAACAACATAATTGTGCATTCTTTTCATTAGAATCTTTGATTTTAAAGGTTGGAAAGTCAAAATTTATCTCCTCAATCAGACGACTAAAGAAAAATACTTAGTTATCAAAGTTTATTAAGGGACTGATCTGCAGTCAGTACATGACAGCCTTTCCCAACAAGATGTAACATACTCCACTCGGCAAAGTGCCTCTTTAAATAGGAGAGAAACAGGTACCTGGGAAGTGATGAGGGACTGTTCCCTTTAGATCCCAACCTACTGCAGCTTGCAGGTGTCACTTTGGTTGCAGACTGGATTTTTACATCTGGTGTCCTCAGGCTAGATTTAATACTTGGAGTGCCAGAATTGTGTGTCTTGGTAGCCAGAAAATCCCTGCTTTTACCATGATGTCTTGTTGTTTTGTTGCATGAGTTGCAAGTGACCAGCTACAGAGAGAAGGAAGGAAATAGCAGCCATTCATTCAGTCTTTCCACCTTTATGTTACGTTATAAAGCCATTGTAAGAATTATCCAAACTATTTTCCAAATATCATGACACAAATAAAACATTTGCTTAAATGAAACATGAGATATTAAAAAGTAACATGCACTTTACACCTAGTATTTCATTCAGGCTTCTTAAGCCAAACACATCCTATAGGTTTATCTAGAAACTAACTTCAGGAGACTGGTAATTCTGAATGGAACGTAATTCAGTGGAATATGGAAAATATCCCCATCAAAACAGGGTACTGCATGGACGATATCCTGATTATGCACTAGAGGTATTCATACTTTACTAAAAAACATGGCATACAGTGTGATCTAAATTCATTAACATATTCTACCTTTGATGAATTTGTATTAACACACCTTCTGGGGAGTCCTTGAGATAAAATATTTAAATTACCAAACTGTCAAAAATGGTCATTCATAACTAATAACAGCAAATTTTAGTGAACAAAGAAGAAGCTTTCTATTAGTGCAAACATACTTAATACAATACAGAGGAGGTTGTGGACAAAGGGCACCTTTTCTTTTATCTGTTTACTTCTAGGCTGCAGGGAACTTCCAGCAGCACAGTATGTTGCAGAGCTGCATCAGGACAGACTATGTCAGACAGTCACAGAGACCGTTAGATATTCCTAATATCCCTGACTGCCATGGCAACTGCTCTTAACAAGAGACACGAGAGCAATACAGTCAGACAACTTTTTGAGGCACATGACTACACTGACAGAAAAACACAGTTATGTGATGTTTCTGGATAAAAAAAGAGACCCAAAAGAAGTCACAAAATTGTCTAAGCAGTTTTGGAAACATCTATACTACAACATTCTCCAAAGTGTGTAAATTTACCTAAATTAAGATGGCTTAAAAGAATTACATTTAGAAACCCAAACATAAATTTTTTCAGTTAAGTGTTTTGAATGTATCTAGATGTTACTTTGTCAGCCTAGCAAACTAAAAAAGAGAAAGATCATTAATTCACACAGCTCAGGTATGTATTTTTAATTCTTCTAAATGAAATTCAAATGGGAAAAAAATCCCAGCATCACATGACATTTTAGCACTCCACATAATATAAATTTATTTGTTAACATCTTAAAGGAGGGAAACACTTTACAGTGCAGAAATTAGTGGATTACTCATAGCACTACACAGCTGGTTTCTAATCCCTGAATTGCATATACATTTAACTCCCAAAATTTTAAAAGCCCTGATGAATTTCCTAATGTTATATGCCTTTTCATGGCAGAAGCATTCTTAAATCAAGTTCTACTTGCTAAGAAATGTATTGAAAGCAGAACCTGTCATACATACTCGAATTTGCATTTCTGCAAGTCTCAGGTATTAGATTACAGGGATCTACATTGCTAATTTTAAAAGCTTTAATTTCCTGACATTATATTTCATACTTAAGACCATAAATACTTAAATCATCATCCACAGCACAAATGCAAACAGAACCGAGCAGAACATAAGTGCAGCAAACTGTAATTGCATCCCAAGATCAGAATATTACCCAGAGTTTAAACTGGACCTATTTAAAACCGAATTTTAAACTAGTGATATGAATGCACACTGCATCCTACGAACCTCTCCAGCCAAAGAATAAATATAAGAATTCATCAAGAACTCATTGGTCATCTAAAATTACAGTTCTTAATGTACACTGTAAGTTTGTGATCCTATAGCAGAAAAATAAAGATTCCAGCTTCTGAGATGCCTTTTCTTGCTGTTTTTTTGCTACTCAACTATGATCTACAATTTGGAGAGAGTAATAGAAAGTTTGCCTTTCTGGAGTGACTTTTTTTTGCCCTGAGAGCTGAGAACCTCTGTGATGGTTCCTCAGTTAATTTTTTTTGTTATTGACTCTTTAATAATTTTTGATTTTGCAAATTTTACTCCTCAAACCAGCAGACTCTTATCCGAGAAAATGCCAAATGTGCCAGCAACTGCTGGGCCGTCTCATTTATTAAAACATCCATTCACATAACCTGTTTTAATAGTAGTGTATGCCTTGGCAACACTAGATTAAATACATACTATTCTTCTTCAAGTAATAGTAATTATTATATAAAAAACCAGTCATGATATGTTATATTTCTGAGTAATTTTAGCAAAAAGAACTAACACACCAAGAGCAACATCAACTTGTTTAAATTACCCATGTGGTTTAGTTTTGGAAGATTTCCCATAAACAGTAATAGACAAATTATATTTGTACAGAAGGCAACAATAATCTGATGTAGCCATGATGGTCTACTGAGAGAAATGAGTAAAGCTTGTAAGTTGTAAATGTATCTATTTTTAGACAACTGATAACATGGAAAAACCTGACAATCTCAGTCACTCAAGCCCTTCTCCAGAGCAGAAACAAAGGCAGTAAATGTCAAGCTAAGCATACAGGCAAAACCAGCCTGACTTCAGGCAATGGCACATCTTTCTTCTTAGGTATATTTTGGGGTATTATTAGCAATGGATTTCTAAGGATTCTAATGGATTTTAGGATCTACACAGCTGTGTTAAGGCTCTGAATCTAATAGAGTTGCCTAGTCCTAGTTCTGCCACATTCATAGAAAAAAGGAACAGTCAAAAATCTGCCACTCCTGCCATTTTTGCAAAGCTATGCAAATGGTAAAGTAGCTGAGAGTGGTAATACCAGAGCTTCCTGGCAGGAAGAAATACTTAATTTTCAGCAAGATCTTAGACATCTTCAGAGTCTACCCAGACTGCTGCTAGAGAGATCAGAGAGAGGGCAAAGTGTAGCTTCTCTGGTTAGGGTTTTTTTTGGCAGGAGCTCACTGTTCTTGCTGTTATGCTCATGATCTCTCTATTGTGGAAAGTAGATTTTAATTTTTTTTTTTTTTAATAGAAGGTATCCCAAAAGGAAAAGTTACATGCTCATGAAAAAAAAAAAGAAATGTGTAGGTGTAAGCTCCACTTGTAGGAGAAAGATTTTGATGTATTCTTTTTTATGTCACTGAAAGGTTTGGGGAAGTATTGACTATTTGGCATTTCCAAGAATATATCCTTACCAGAACATTTCTTGACTCCCTGTACTTTTTCAAAAGCTTTGTCTGCTTCATATTAAGCTTATGGTTCTTCGCTTCCCATTTAAGAACTTTCTCTATCTGTGGAGTCACTTTCATCTTTGGCTTGAGACGTACCCGGTGGCTATCAGGAACGAGGAACTGGAAGCAGTAAGGGCATACCCTTTCTAATCCACATTCTTTATCTACAGATTAATAAAGGTAAAAGAGTAAAAATTAAATAATTATGTTTTATAGGCAAATATTAAAATGGCATGTTTCTATTTTAACATTACAGAGGTAGGTATGTTTTTATGTTATGTTTCAGATACAACTAGAACAGAAGAGGAAGCTGAGCACCAGTATGTACACCAGTATGTGCTCAGCTGAGCACAATTCATGCTATGGTTATGGGCAGCATAAGTTTACACAATATGTAATTGTACATTTTCTTGAAAAAATGCAATTCCTTCCTAAAAATCTTTAACAACAGAGGCTCACAACTCTGCAAGGAGCTCCATGAGGCCACACTCTTTTGGCTGATGAGTGACACCAAAGCCTTGTAAAGCCTGTTGCCCACTTTAAGTGCAAGATGCACTTTGAGTGCATCTCAGCCTAGGGTGAAGAAACGCTTTGAGATAAATTTCAGACCTCATAACAAGAGGCATGCTTTTCCATCTACCTTATTACTTCCTGCTACCAGAGCCAGACTCGAGCATCTCTCTCTAAACCCGTCAGCAAACACCTGGACCCTTCAGTCTAGCAGCTATGTCATCTCTGCCAGCAGCCCCGAAGCACACCCTGGCACATTTCTGTGGGGGCAGCAGAGGGAGAAAGGGAAAAGGGAGAAAAAAGATAAGGCTGCCCCCATTCTTAGGGCCACGCTTCTACCCTTCTGCTGCCCAGGCAATCCCTACGCGCTGCCGTCCCCCCCGCAGGAGCCTCCCCCAAGCTCACGGGGTCCCCCGCTCCACCCACGGGGCGGCGGGGACCGCGGTAGCCCCTCTCCTCCTCTGCCGCCTCCTGAAGCGGTGCAGCGACCCCGGTACCACCGCCTGCGTCCGGGCCCCCTCACTCGCCTCGGGAGTTGCGGAGCGTCCACCTGTGCGGGAGAAGGGCACAACGTCACCTCACGTCACCTGCCCCAGCCACGCGGTGGCGCGCCACGGCAGGCGCGAGGACACGGGGCGGGGCTACACACGTGCGTCACCCGCGAGGTCTCTCCCTCCCCACATCCCCTCCAGCCAGCGCGCGCGCCGGCCCTCGCCGCTTCGCTTCCCGCCGCGTCCCTCTTCCCCCCTGCGGGTCGCCGCGTCCCGCCGCGAGGCGCTTACAGCAAGAACCGCGCCTGGCCCGGGCAGGTTCCCGCCAGCTCCTTCGCTGCCACCTCCAAGAACCGTCGCGGCTGCCCCATGGCGCTGAATGCCCGCCCCGCCGGAAGCCGTCGCTAGACAGGTCCGGCGGCCGGGGAGCAGGGAGGGGAAGGGGGGGATGTGCAGCTTTTCCCCGAGACCCGGCGGGTACCTGCGTCCACGGCACCATGGTTCCGGGTGCGGACGGGCCCGCGGTCTCCTGTTCGGCGCCGCGCGGCGGCTTCCCCCGGGCCGTTCGGCCGGTGAGGGAGAGGGGGCGCGGCCCTTGCCGTGGAGAGAGCGGGGAGGCAGCCGGCGGAGCAGCCCTTGTTTTACCCCTGGCCGGTCCGCGCCGGCCTGTCGCCGCTGGGGTGGGCTGCGTTGTCGTGCGGGGCCGGCGGCGGCCTGCCTTGACCGGCGTGCTGCTGTGCCGCCGCTTCCCCCGGGACGCCGCGGGGCCGGGATCCGCTAGGGCTTGCGCCGCCACCAGCCGTCGGGGCGGCAGGAACGGCTGCGTGCGGCCGTTCAGCCGCTGTGAGGGCGCGGGGGCGGTGGTCTGGCCATAGTGTGCTGAGGGGACCGGGGGGCGCCTCGCTCCCCTCGCGTTGCCGTCCGGTAAGAAGCGGCAGAAAGGAGTCTTCGTGTTCAGGGACCGCTTGAGTCTTCGCCGTAATAAAAGTTTTTTTATTTTCTGTAGGAAAAAGAAAACTTTTACCTCGGGGGGCGGGGGAAGGAAGGTTTCTCTGTTAAGAGTTGTCACGTGAAAAATTTAAACCCGCAGCTCCAGGATGCTGCTTGGCATTCAAAAGTGCTGAACATCAGCTATCTCCTGCTCTATTTATATGTCTTCCTCTTTTTTTCATATTTTTTGTTTTTAATTTTGGCAGCTACATTGCTTTATCATTCTGCAAATGCGCTCCTATTCAACAGAAAAAAAACAAAACCCACAACAAAAAAACAACCCTAGGCTTTTTGATGTTTGATGTGTGTTTTATTAATTCCCCTGGCCCCATTCATTTGCTAGACATTCTTCTTCTTTGATCTGTTGGTAATGGTGTTCATTTAGCAGAGGTAGACAGCTGAGCAGGCTTCAATATTCTATCAAGGAATTTGAATAAATATAATTATTTCTTATTTTCTAACACAGAGTAGCCAAGGGCTTTTGAAGTAGAAAAGCACGAGAAGAATTGAATTTCTGGGCTTTCTTTAATACGACAGCTTTTCAGTGTAGTCAGTAAATCTGAGCTTGTTAATGAAATGTTCATAATAGCTACAATTAGTACCTCTGCTGACTTTATTTTTTAATTAAAACCACATTTTTCAATGGACCTTACATTGTTGATAAAAACCCGCCTGGATGCGTTCCTATGTGATGTACTCTAGGTGACCCTGCTCTGGCAGGGGGGTTGGACTAGATGATCTTTCGAGGTCCCTTCCAACCCCTAGGATTCTATGATTCTATGATAGTTTTTGTGTGAACTCTACCTTTCCTGAGTGGGAGAGCAGGGATGTCACACAACATCTATTTAAAACACAACCAGTGTTCATCACTCAAGAGATTTTTGACAAATGAAACATTCCCATTTGTTAATTGCAGTGGGGAAAAAAAAAAAAAGACTTTTTTTGAACACAATTAAGAAAAAACAATTTCCATGCTTTTTTGGGAGGTGGGCCTGTTCTTAACAAGTTTTAGCCATGCGATTCTGCTTGCCCCCTAGGGAACTGTGTGGCAGAGGAGGGGTGGTGAGGCGAGATAGTGCCATGCTCTCCCCCAGCCCCTGTCTGGCAAAAGGGTGATGTGCTGGCGAGTTGTCTGTCGTCTGGAGCTGCGACCTGACTCCTTCCTGCCCCTGAAGTGGTGAAGTGGTGCAGGCAGGCGAGAGCACTCTCGCCAGCACTCGGGAGAATTTTTTTTTTTTTTTTTTTTTTTTTTTTTGTGAGAACAAGTGCCTGAGTGACTTGGTTAACAAGCTGTACTAATGACGCAATGACTAATACAATACAAGGATTAATTTTAATTTCCTTTCCCTCACCCTGCTTTTATACTTTTCGTACTCCGTTTTTTGGGGGGGTTTTTTGTTTGTTTTTTTTGTTTGTTTGTTTTGTATGTTTTTGTTGGGGTTTGTTGGTTGGTTGGTTTTTGGTTTTGGTGTTTTTTTTGTTTTTTCTCTATCTCTTCCAGTCTATCTGAAATGCTTATGTTTTATTTTTAATTTCTGCTCCTGAAACTAGGTTGGGGCATTCCCTTTTTTATGTTAGTGCACTGTTTTTTCTTTGCGTTTAGGTGGTCATTGTCCGAAAAGCAGTGCTAACAGCACTGCCCAGTGCCATTCATAGGCAGTATATCACGTGTCTTCTCCCACTATCTGTCTCTTAAGGCAAAAGCTAAGTTTCTCATGTTAGGTGTGGTGCTGAATATGCTAAAAAAACTCTAGAGAGGAAGTGAAAATACCAAGAAATCATGGCCTCCAATTCATGGCTCCCTATGAGCCCCTTTCTGCACAACTCCCATCAAAAGTCAGTATTTCTGTGCACCTGGTGCTGGCAGGACCAGACTCTTAAAACCAGATAACTCTCAACTCCCTAGGACAGTATTTATTGTATCAGTGGGGTGAATTGACCCGGATTTCAAGGCATTTCAAAGCATTTGTCTCTACTTTTTCCTGGCTTTTGTTCACCAAAAAAGCCCCCGCATTAGCAGATCCATGTTACTAACTGCTTCCTGCTTCTGTTGTTTGGTGTTTTGTAGCTACCACGGCTGACCAACAAGCTTTAAATCTTGCCTAGTGTTTTGTAACAAAGGAAAAAATAGAATGATTTGTGTTGACTTTCGGTCATCGTGTATCGTTACTGATTTGAGGGAGGGCGGTGGAAGAGAGCGTTCCTGTGTATCTGTTGCTTGCCGGTTTTCCCGAAGGCGGTGGTAGCTAGCAGTCAGTAGAGGGCAATAGAGAAATACAGTTTGTGATGCCTAAAGGATTTGAAGCACTGATTATGTGTTTACAGAAAAGAAAAAGAAGAAGAGAAGAGCCAGGAGGATAGGTTGTTCAGTTTACTACTGGAGACCTGACTGTGACAGACCACCAAGAAAGCAAAATGTTCAAAGAGAGTGAAGAAGCCCTTCTGGAGCATCTGCGAGTCTCTCCTTTTTTCTTCAGAGTTACATAGGATAACTTAGCCAGAACTTATTGATGACTGCATGTTCAGTGGACTCGGGAAGCGACTGGGAGATGAGGAAAGGCACTCTCTGGAAGGAACAGAAGAGGAGGCATTTCAAAGATTATGCAGGTGACCGAGGTGAGCAAACTCACAGCTTCTCTTTCAGATGAGATAATAGGTGTTCAGTCAGCTGTATAGAAGTCACAAGCAAGCTAAGTGAGTGACTGAAATGATATGAGAATTTTGCTTTTCCAGGCATACTGGTGCAAGACTAATTTTATTGTGGAAAAAAAAAGGATAGTGATGCTACAAGGATGAGCATTTTTAAGCATACAGTATTTTGGAGACATGCTAAAAACTGTTGACTTGTTTTATGTGTAGTATTTTATATTAGAACTGTTTGAAACATGCTCATCATTTTACAAGGTTTATGTGCTACAGTTCCTAGACTCTGGTTTACAGAGAAATATGTAAAGGAGATGTGACTATTATTGTTCCTTTTAGAGGGGATTTTTGCTAAGCTTTTGGACAAATGTGACTTGGAGGTTTAGAGAAATTTATTAAGAGATTTGGGATGCATGGTGGGAATGCCCTCAGATTCTTCAAAGGCTTTATTATCAGAAAGATACTGAGAAGTGGTAACAAAGAATATAGCAATAACAAAAGGAGTTAAGCCACAGGAATCAAGGGGCTGACAGAGGGTTGGGGAAGCAGAAAAAAACAAGAGATTAAGTTAGGAAATAAGCATATTAAACACTTTTCTATTGCCAAGATCTCAGCTGGTGTCACCGTAACACTTGGAAAATATCCTCAGGATGCTGAAAACCATTAACGCAGTACAGATAATCAGAGGATAAACTTCCACTTCAGCTGCCAGTGGTACCAGAAGTGACCAATAAGAAACATTTGGGAAATGAACGATGAAGAATTGAAGCATTGACATTCTGGGGATATCACAGAGCAAGTGCAAGGGTATCTAGAGGTCAGTCAGAGAGTACCCATCCAAAGCAAGACAGACTGATAAATAAAAGGAATGAATCATATTCTAAAACACACCATCAGCTTTGAAAAGCTAATTAAAGAAAAGTTTTCTAGTGTTCCCCCTGAGCCTGGATTTATTTTGATATGATAGTTGAGGCTACAGCACAGTGATTTATCTTTGCTTTGAGTGCCAAAATATGTAAAAGATTATTATGTTGATTGTTTATACATTGTTTAGAACACCACTTCTTTGCAGTGTGTACCTGACAGAAGGGAAGGATAACATACATAAAGCGTGTCACTATTTTTCATGGGTTAGCAACATCCGACAGGGAAGGGACGCAACGAATATGAGAATCCCCCTCACCTTGAAAGCTTCAAGTTCCAGTCCCAGTCTCCAGTTTTTTCTTCATTTTGAGATTTTCTTGTATACCTGCAAATCCACTATCTCTAAAGATAATAGAAATTAAAGATGGTATTGAACAAAAACCTCAAAGAGAAACATACGTCCAGTTTAAGGAAATACATACTTGTCTACCAACTCTCTTGAAGGCACTCTCTGGTAGAAATTGTTAGCTCTTAATCTAAAATGGGAAGGACTAGAGCAATAAACATTCTCTTATAGCTCATGCCTATTTTCAGTGAAATTAGCATGGTTGCTTCTTGGGTGTTAGCTGAAGAGTTTTCTCACGGGTCATATCTCTAGAGATGTAACCAAGTGATTTTTGTAGTAGGGAGCCACATATGTCAGCGACTGGGGCTGAAAATGGCAGCTACTGCTTGTTCAAGTCCAGGCTTTTCTTTGCCTCTGTGTGACTTTGTGATACGTTAGGTTTTTTTTATGGTCAGCTTATGAAATAGCCAGCCTGGCATCTTGCCCACGCTAAGGGCTAGGCTTTGAATGGCAGGCTGCAGATGTACAAGGAGGCCCCCCTTGCATAGAAGTTATGGGAAAGGCCATCTGGTTACAGTGTCCTTCAGCATGTAGACAAATATACTCTTCTTCCAGTTCTGGATATAAGTCCTTGTCATCTTGAATCATAAGAAACTTCATTCCTTCATTTTTATTCACAAAACAGTTGTCTAAAATGTTGAAATCTCAAGCTGAAGTTCCACCTGTGAAAAATACACTGCTAATTAATGTGTTAATTGTCATGTAAACCTTTTTGCTCAAAGAGATGTGACATATCCCCTCCTGTTAGGAATACCAACATGCACAGGACTTTGTCCCAAGTACTCAGGGTCATTTATTGCTGTACTGCAGCACAACCCAGGGCTGCTATTTCAGCCTTTTGCCAAAACAGGAACATTTTACTTTCTGATGAGTCATCTGGATTTCACTCAGATCTTGTAAGGTTCCCCCCCCCTTGCTGTATAGTCCAGCCCCTGCCTTAGATGCCTTGCTTTTGCAGCTGAATGATGGGTTGGAACCCTCTTCAGCAGCCGTGAGCTCCATTGCTTAATTAACTGGGAAGGGACTGCTAATGAATGATCGAAGCATTTTCTCTGTCACTGGAGCTGAACATGCCACATTCCTAGCCTTCTCTGGCCTGGAGTGTGGCAGAGCAGTGCTGGCAACTGAGTTGGAGTTTGCCACACACTGTGCTAAATGTTACCTGCGTGAAGACAGAAAGGGAACTAGGTCACCCAAAGGAGGCAGCTGTAGGTATTTTCCATATTGGTCATATTTACTTATGAACAACACAGAAGAGCTATCTGTTTCAGGAAAACATTTCTTGCTTGCTTTTTTTTTTCCTTCTGATGCAAAAAGGGAATAGGGGAAGTCTTAATTTTTTATTCCTTTTTGCTTTAAATTATTTTATTTTCTTTTTAATTCTGGGTGACCTGTTCTAAGGTGGCACTGGTTTGAATGTTGGACCAGATGACCTCTAGAGGTTTCCAACCTTACCCTGTAATTTTCAACACTCATGCTGTTACTGTGGATTCTTCCTGACTCCAAATTACCCGGGAGAGGGGAAAAAAAAAGATTACTACTTAAAAATAATTTTCTTAATTTTGTTCCCCCCCCTAAGTTATTATTTTAATTCATTTGAAAATCAGTCAGGGAGACTAAAACACAGGTACATCCAATAAATAACTATGTCATGGAATAGTTCTTTGCAGTCGTTGGTTTCTGGGTTTTGTCATGAATGCTTTGGCTATCATGTTCAGGCTGCTTCACAGAACTGCTGTTCCGCAGAAATTTAGTCAGCTGAGGGCTAAACCATTTGAAGGCTGTACTCCCTGCTGCAATCGAAAAGTGGCCTCTCACACCTTTTTCTAGTATTGAAGGTTGATCTGTCTGACAACCCGGAATCATTGCTGATTCTTCTAGTTTTAAGCTTGGTGAGTCAGATGGCAAGAAGGGGTGGAATATTTAATGCTAAAGTATGTGAAATAATATGAACTTCATTCATATCGGTTTTTCAGTAATCAATTTTGGCTATATTCATTCAAAATTAAACTGTTTGCCCAGCTGACATCATTAATTCATCACCCTTGCTGAGACTGAGATCTTCAAAGCCATTGACAACAGCTAAACAAACAAATCTTCCATTGGCTTCGATTATAAAGCCTGCTAAAGTGTGCAGAAGATCTGAATCTTTAGAGATGACAGTGATGAATATAGTTTAGACACGAGAGGTAACAGAACCAGGCTTAGAGTTAACTTTAAGCCAGAGTTTCACAGTCGTGTATGAGTGGGTGGTGTAGTGCTCCTTATCTGCTTCAAAACTGCTGTTGAGGCACAGTGGTAGCACAGCATATTTTACCTGCGCTGGAAAGAGAGCACTTGAGTCTTCATTGCTAGTAATATGGCATTGCCCCCAAAACATATTTCTCTTTCAAAGAAAAAACTAGAATGGAGAGGATGTAACTACTTCATAAGTGTGAAGCAGCTACAGTGAAGAGGAAAAACTCCACACAACAGTAATTTAATTAGACTGCGTTATTATCCTGACTAGTGATAGAAAACAGGAAATGTCTTCAGTGAAGCTTGTATTATAGCTGCATAATTCCCCAATACTGAAAGAAGTTACCTTTTCTAAAGTTGGCCTGCATGCAAGGCACTCTGCTTTCCTGTGCCCCTCAGAGATTTTGAACAGAAAACAAAACAGCAAGTTGTAGATGATTAAACATATTTTTTTTTCTAAAACCCCAGAGGTCTCTGCTTAAGCATCTCAAATCAGAAAAAGCTCTGAGTAGTTATGCACATATGTTAAACAAGTATCATTAGAGTTTTTGTTGACTTCCTACTTATTTTAGGTGTGGGGAAGGGCTGATGCAGTCTCCAGACTTTTTCTGGGAGGCTCATATGTTTTTATATATTCTTTTCATTATATCATTATTAGATAATCCTAACAGCAGTGTTCATGCGTGGTCTGCATCAGTCTCCTGAAAGGTCATTTTTTCCCTCAGTGAGGAAAAGGCATGTCTTGCCTCTTTAGAAAAGTAATTTTTAAATGGCTAGGCTGATGGCATGGCAGCCAAAACAAATTTTGTCAATTCATTATTTGGCTTAGTTTGTACGAACGAAAATTATTTTTTCTTTACTGTTTCCTTAAGCAAAATTTTCCTGATGAAAATATGTGTGGTTTGGGTTTTTTATTAATTTCACCCTTCCTTCTAAGCCAGTCTGAGATCTCTGCATCCCTTAGCAGTGTTTGGAAAAAAAAAGATCACAGAATCACAGAATTGTCAGAGTTGGCAGGGTCCTCTAGAGATCATCTAGTCCAACTCCCCTGCTAAAGCAGGATCACCTAGAGCACATTACACAGGACTGCATCCAGGATCTGATTATCATGAGAGCATAGCTGAAAGATAGGACAGTGGAAAGCCTGAAAGAGTAAAGGTCCAGACAAAGATGTACTGGCAGGTCCACAAAGAGCTTGTCACAGTGCCTGTTGGCTCCCTGCTTCTGTTTCGTTTTCTCTGCTGGTTAATCATTTGCCTGAGTGCAGAGGCACCATGGTGATGGAGACACTACCAGTGCCACAGACCCAGCATGCTGCATATTCATTAAAACATTGTTTTTCAAAGGAAACCCAAAATAAAGACAATTTTGAAAATCCTCAGCATAGCTAACATTGCAGTTGACTTTCCTCTTTAATGATACAAGTTAGCGTGGTAGGGTACATTCTTCTTTATCCCCTGTTAGGTTTTTCAGTCTGCTGTTGGTATCCACAGCTTTCTCATGAAAACATAAGTGGTTTGAAAGGCTTCATGCTCCTTCCATATGTTGAGTATAGCACATTTGTGCATTGGCCTTTCTGTGCAGCTATTAAGCCCCACCAGTTTGCTAGTGTGACCTTTGTGAAACTAGCAGATTACAAGTGCAGCTTGGAAGATCCTGGACAGCCACTAACTGGTGGAATGTGAACTGGCGAGTTACCCTTCCTTCTTCTCCAAATACAAAGCCTTCTGCCTGAGTAGCTCGTATGCAGCATCTCTTCTGCAGTGTCACATTTTGAGGTCTGATCCTCACACAGACCTCTGTTGCTGTTGTTACTTTTTATAGTGCAGTACTATTTATATCTGTTTGAATATTTATGGTGGCTGCCACCAGGAAGGTATCACCAAGCAATAGTTTCCCACAGAGGGCATTGTTGTGTTAGCAACCCTCCAAGATAACTGCACAGAATATAGAAACAAATGTTACTTCTTTATCATGAGTACCTTATGAGTTTTCTCCTGGTTTTGGTACCTTGAATTGTTTCACAACGCTGTTTTCTGGTGCATGCAGTAGATTGAACTGGCACACTGGCAGTCTATAAACCCCCAGCACATGACGTGCCCAAGAGGCAAGCTACACCACAGGGGAGGGAATCAGATAGAGCTAGATGTAAGGTATGAATCTGCTGGAGCTGGATAATTTTCCTCAAGCTCCACTGATCATAAAAGCTCGCTTTAACTTTTGTTGCAGCCCTAAGGAAATGGAAAATACATCCTTTCCTACTTACATTTCCCTCGCATGATAAAAAGGTACCAGATCGTTTTTTCAGGCCTATCTCTTACCATCTGCTCTGACAGGAATTAGCTCACCAATTCGTGTGGGCCAAGTTCCATTAATATGTGGTAGAAGTGTGCAGAAAAGCTCAAAACTCAGACAGTGATGCGGGGATGCTGTTTATGTGTGTGTCCCTGGCATGAGGTAGGAAGTGCCTATGATGCACTGCTTGCCTTAAGCTGGAGACACAAGCAGTGTGAAGACGAAGCAACACCATTTGAATCTCCCAAATTGCTGCTACAAAAAAAAAAAAAAGTATAGTAAAGACACTAAGTATAGCAATCCTGTTAACATTTCTGAGCACAGGGTGAGTGAGTATTAGTGAGTATTGTGGGAGTTGTGGGTCAGGACAGTGGCCTCCTCCCTAGCCTGCTTCCTGTAAGATCTGTGTTGCTGGTTTAATTGCCAATCCTGAGTCAAACCGTGACAACAATCAGTAAAAGGAAAATTAACTTAATCCTGGCTCAAACCAGGACAATCTGAGATTATGTTGTTGCAGAGGTGGTGTGAGATTATGTTGTTGCAGAGGTAATTCCGTTTGAGGAATTTATTTGGAAGGCATTGGAAGTGGGATCCTGTCCTCTTTATCCTTCTGCAGTATGGGACTTTCCACCGGGGCACCATCCAGTCTGTGAACTCTCTAGAATCCACAAAACCTTGTAAAAGGTACAGGTGCAGCAACTCCACTCTGCTCTGGTGTTTTACTGGGGAGAAAGACCAGTCCTTGAGGAAAGTGGACAATAAGCAGCACTACTTGCCTCTTTGCCTCTCCTGACTCCAGGAGCCAGTGCAGGGAGAGTCACACCTCTCTCTCTCCCAGGTGGAAGTCAGGCCAGACAGCCCAAGAAGGCACCAAATAGGGTGCAGACTAGTATTGTCGGGTATCAAATAAATACCTTAACAATTCTGGTGCCTGTGGTATAATTGCAAAACTGGGTTGTGGCATCAGAATACAGACTACTGCTATTGAGATAGCAAACATCTACAGTGTAGAATCTATGAGTTGTCCTGTGAAATACTTTTGTTGCTGTGGTGTTGACAGTCATACAGGCAACCCTTCCTGCCAACCATTACCTCTTTTTCATTAATCTACAGTAATTTCTTTGGTGTTCCTTTGCATTAAATCTGAGGGGTATTCATGGCAATCACAGAAATGGTTCAATTAACTCCCTCATCCTTTCCTTCCCAAGGGTGTCCCATTTTTGAGAACTACCCTAGGAACACGTGTGAGTTGAGCATGGATAAAGGCATCTCCTGCCAGCAGATCTGTATACTTTTTTTTTTCCCATGGATTATTGTCTGGAACTTGGCAAGCCTTTGGAATCTTTCCTGGATGAGCAGTTCTGGATTATTCACCATTTTTTCGTGAGCTGAAGTGAAAAAACATGAGTTAGGACTCAGAGCTTGAGCTCAAAATCAAACCCAGGCTTCCCAATATGAGTCCAGAACTGTGAGTTTTAATTTGGCCCTTTATGGTTTACGACAGAATTAGATTTTAAGTCTGAATGGTATCCAGGTTCTGTGATACTTGTGTAAATATACTGGCTTAGTGCTTGCAGTATGTTTACAGCCTGCTATTAATTTCTAACTAGTGGCGTTTTCCTTCTCGGCTGCAGTGCAAGAAGCTGTGGGCTTTACCGTTGCTATTGGGTTTGGTACATTATGGTGGTAACAAAATCTGCAGATATAATAAATGGTCAGATATGAGGGTCAGAAATGAGTCCATTTCTAAACACTCTTAACATGTGTTGGAATGGGCAGAGAAAGAGTTCATGTAGGTTGTTGCACAACTGCAACGAATGACTGCTCACTTTCCGAAATGCAGATCCATTATTTTTCTGTCCTCAGACACTTGGTAACTTTGGTTTAAAACAGCAGGCTCAAATCCAAACTGAGTTCAAGTTTTCCAAGTGTCAAATTAACAATAGGTATTGGTGCACCTGGAATTAAATATATGTAAGGAAAAGACAGCAATCACCTGGTCTAGTGCTGAAAGAGTTAATGAGGAATTGAGTAGGACATAAAAAAAAAGGTTTCTAGAGTTATGTTTAATTTTTCAGTCTCTTTGCCATCTGCCAGTCCTTTACATGAATGCTAAAGAATTCATTAAAAATTAAAAATATATTTTAAAGACCAATTTAAGAAACTGAACATGCAATACTTACTTTGGAAAATCGCAACACTGTTTTCTGACACAATCTTACATTTGTGACAAGGGAAAACTCGATTATTTCAGTGGATTGCTGGAGAAGTAGATGTGAATCTCACTTTATCCATTCTCATCGTAACAGATTGACTTGGAACCCTTCAGTTTCAAAGAATGTAAAGGTGTCAGAGTGAGTTCATATGGAACAGATGGGTTTTGTGGAAAAAGCCTCCAATTTGATAAACTTCCAGAAAAACATCACATGACTGGCAAGAGACAAAGTACCTTTGCTGTGAATTTTTGCCGGTCCCACCGAAGTTGATGCTACTTTGGGAATTGACTTCATCTGAGATTAGGATTTTGGCTATGGTCTGGTGTTAGTGCTGAAGATGAAGATGCTGATTATTAAAGCTGTGTCAGCTTTTCAGCAATGAACTGATGTTCTTTTTGGCTTAAGTTCAATGCTCTTTGAGTGAGAACCCTTGATTTACGTTAAGTGTTTCTCAACTATTCTTGTGTTGATATGAAGCTGATGTCTTGCTACTGCTTGTGGAGCCAACAAAGAAACAAGTGAAAAGAAAGAAAAAAAAATACCCCAAAACCAACCAACCAAAAAACCCCAGAGAAATATTAGTTTAAGTTTGGTGGCTGGTGTTGAATATGCTTGTCCTTCCCTTCTGCAGCTGCAAAACATACGTGCATTGCAGGTGGGTTGTCCGACAGCTCCCTTTCAGACTGTGGCCAATCCTGCTTCATGGATCAGCCAACAACTGCCTCCTGATCTGTGCTTGCACCTGTTTCCTCTTCTGGAATAAGCAGTTTTGTCTGAAAAGAGCATTGACAAAGACCAAAGTTACGCACCCAGTGATACAAAGGAAATAACGTTTTCATGATGCTTGCAGAATGAAAGTGGCAGCTGTTGCCATGGAAATAGTCAATTTATGAAAGAAGAAGTTTCGAGGAGGCTGAACATCCCCACTAATCTAAGAGATTGCAGTCAAGACAAAAGGTTAAAATTGGAGATGTTCTAATTAGGAAATGGCTGTATTTCTGATAATGTATGGATGGATACAAAGGAATTTTATTTGATGAAAATGCTGTTGTCCTGGCTAATCCCTTGAACCTATTATTTTTAATACACAACATGGATTAGAATCATCCCTAGTATAAATCTACTGAATTGTGTTCAAATAAGTGTAAACTTAATGGATATAAATAGGCACTATGTCCTGGAAAGGTTCTTTCAAATACTTCCTTATAATGTATTTTAAGAGTTATTTTTTCATGTTCCCTTTTTGGGCACATTTTCCTGGGTTTTGCTTTGTATTTTGCAAGTACTGATATCCTCTCTGTCCTTTTGTCTCTGCTTAACACATTTTCTGAGGTGCAGAAATTACTGTGGTTCTTCAGATTTCTCCCTAAATGTGCTAAAAATGTCAGCAAATAGGGAAAATGCATTGTTATTTCTGCTGCACTTCCTCTTTTGATTACCTGTGCCAAGACAAAGTGAATAATAGAGGAAAGTCATCATCTGCAAACAGGAATGTTTGGGCCACATCCTCTCTGCTCATAAAAACTGCCAAAACTTCACTCTCTTCGGGAGAAATGCATCTCTCCACAAGTTCTGAAATTACAGCAACATACTGTTTTTGTTAATTTTTGCAACTTTAGAGCATGGAAAACACATCTGACAAACTCCATCTGAGCGGCTAATAACATTTTTTAAACAATTACACAGTTTGCCCTGGATTATTACACAAAATATTTAATTATTCTTAATTAAATCTCTTGTTGATTATATTTGTGTGAGGCCTACCTATTCAAATAATGTTGGGCCCTACATTCTTCTGTTATTTTTTTTTCATGTACAAGTAGCCTGTATTGTCCCAAAAACCTTTATCTATGTAATTATTTTCACATGGAGTTTGTAATGAAGAATGTAAATTGAATGGTAAATATCGTTTGATGTGTCTCCCAAAATGACACCAGTAACATCAAAGCAGTAAAAATATCACCATCACACTATTCATGAAAGAGCTGAAGGACATTCTGGGTCCTGTGAACACAAGCAATGGGTCTTTGCAAGTAATTGTAAGGATGTTCTAGCATGTGATGTTCGGAGCTGCATTGCAAGCTGTGACTTGAAGGCTGTGATTTTGCCCTAACTCTTCTATCTGGGATACTATTTGAGGAACTCACAGGCTTATTGTTAGGTCCCTTCTTTACAGCCTAGATCAATGTGTGACATGTATACTACCTTCCCCACACTGTCCCCTCCTCTTCATGCTATTTTTGCTCTTCAACTTAAATAACACTTCTCCCACCTGGAGGTATCTTCTTCAAGGCATTCCTAGGCAGCAGTTATATCCTTACTTAGTTCTTTTATTGCTATGCTAAACAACATAGCTCTGTCAGTATCTTTGGATGGAGGATCTCCATTCCTTCACTCACTTTAGAAGCTACTGTCTTCACTTTTCCCCATTTGAGTTACATTTCTTGAATTAGTATAGGATTTCAGGTGAGGTACAACCCACACTTTGGACATGATCACAGATGTCTACCAGAAAATCTCTGTCCTCATGTCCTACAGTCTTATTTACCTTTTTAATCAGGTTACCCATTTAGTCATCCTCTCATTGGCAACTTACAGCCCTCATTTATCTCTACCTGGTAATCTCCCAGGTAACATTTGAATTTTCTGCACATGACCTCCCTGTTTACCCTGGTCCATGGCTCCCATCTTCAAGCTGCTCTATTTGCATAGTTTCACTACTCTTCTGTATTGACAGTACAAAAGTGCCCAGGTACTCTTCTATCTGGGTCACAATGATCTAGAGCTATTAAAGGACATAAAAAGCCCCACAGTAGATCCTGAAGACCACCATTGCTCATGTCAATTGACTTGATGCATCCCTTCATAATGGCGCTTACCTGTTCCTACTTCTCCTTTAGCTGTCTTTTTAACCACCAAAAAAGTCTTCTCCTTAGTCCTCAGATTCCCTAATACTGGGTAAGTGTGTCAAATGCATTCTTAAAGTCCTGAAAGATGACATCTCTTACACTTCATACGTACAGAAGATTGCTTACTTCATCTAAGAAAACTTTATGCATAGTTTGTATGGTGTGACTTTGGTAAACTGTTGTTATATTTTATCCAATTTTTCATTTATCTCTGTGTCTTTATATATTGTTTCCCTCAAAATGTATTTTAAGACCTTTCATACTAATGAGGCAAAATGAAATAGTTTTAATTTCCCAACTGTCTTCTTCTCTTATTTTTCTTCACATACTTTTTTTAAGTAAAGAAACTGTATTTACTATTTTTCAGTTTCACTCACAAATTGATAGTGCTACTAAAAATATTTGTCTCTGGGCTAGCATTACAACATAGAATCATAGAATGGTTAAGGTTGGAAGGGACCTTAAAGATCATCAGGTTCCAACCCTCCTGCTATGAGTAGGGACACCCCACACTAGACCAGGCTCCACAAAGCCTCATCAAACCTGGCCTTAAACACCTCCAGGGAGGGGGCTTCCACAACCTCCCTGGACAACCTATTCCAGGTCTCCCCAAAGCCTTCTCTTCTCCAGGCTGAACAGCCCCAACTCCCTCAGCCTGTCTTCATAGCAGAGGTGCTCCAGCCCTTCGATCATCTTTGTGGCCCTTCTCTGGACCCTCTCCAACAGCTCCATGTCTTTTCTGTGCTGAGGGCTCCAGAGCTGTACCCAGCACTCCCGGTGTGGCTTCACCAGAGCAGAGGGGCAGAATCACCTCCCTCACCCTGCTGGCCATGTGTCTTTTGATGCAGCCCAAGATGTGGTTGGCCCTCTGGGCTGCGAGCACACAATGGGAGCTCATGTCGTGCTTCTCCTCTACTACCACCCCCAAGTCCTTTTCCTCAAGACTGCTCTCTAGCCATTCTCCCCCCCAGCCTGTATTTGTGCCTGGGGTTGTGCTGACCTAGGTATGGGACCTTGCACTTGGCCTTGTTGAACTTCATGAGGTTTGCATTGGCCCATCTCTCCAGCCTGTCAAGGTCCCTCTGGATGGCATCCCTTCCCTTTAGGGTGTCAGCCGCTCCACACAGCTTGGTTTGGTCAGCAAACTTGCTGAGGATACACTCAATCCCACTGTCCATGTCTCCAACAAAGATGTTAAACACCACTGGTCCCAGTACTGACTGCTGAGGAACACCACTCATCACTTGCCTCCACTTGGACACTGAACCATTGACCACAGCTCTCTGGGTGCAGCCATCCAGCCAATTACTTATCCACCAAATGGTCCATTTGTCAAATCAATGCCTTGTCAGTTTGAAGACCAGGATGTCATTTGGGACAGCCCTGCACAAATCCAGGTAGATGACATCAGTTGCTCTGCCATTATGCACCACCTCTGTAGCCTTGTCATAGAAGGCCACCTAATTGGTCGGCCATGATTTGCCCTTAGTGAAGCCGTGTTGGCTGTCACCCATCACCTCCTCATTTTCCATGTGCCTTAGCAGATTTTCCAGTAGGATCTGTTTTATGATCTTGCTGGGCACAGAGGTGAGACTGACTGGCCTGTAGTTCCCTGGGTCTTCCTTTTTCCCATTTTTAAAAATAGACCCTCTGTTCCCTTTTTTCCAATCATCAGGAACCTCACCGGCGTGCCATGACCTCTCAAATATGATGGACAGAGGCTTAGCAACTGCATCCGCCAGCTCCCTCAGGACCCATGGATGGACCCCATCAGGTCCCATAGACTTGTGCACCTTCGGGTTCTTTAGATAGTCACACACGAGACTTCAAGCTTGATACATCACCTTTTCAGCTGAGTTTTTGTGTTAGCTGTAGTATTTGTGAGTATTTGCATACTCACATTCTCATTGTTTAACCTATCTTTGTAAGTTCAACTTAAACTTCCTAATGAAAAATGTGGCAAAATACTTATTAATGGCCTTTCCAAGTGTTGTTTTTAATCTCTGTCTTTCTCTCACAGTGGCACAGCATTTTGCCTTGTCTTTTTTTACTTATCCTACCAAGGAGCCTTTTACTATTCGTTTTTGTATTCTTTGCAAGATACAACTTGGTTGGGATCTTGGCAGTTCAAACTTTATCTTTGTACTTCCTGACCTCTCGGATGCTTTTTAGTTTGTAGACAGTACCTTTGGCATTCTGCAGCCTAGTAAAACCTACTCATTCAATTTACTGTCCTTTTTCTCTACTACAGAATAGACATAACTTGAGAGAGCTTAAATACCATTTTTGTTGTTTTACGGTGCTTTACTATGCTAGTGCAATTCTTAAGTTCCTATGCCTACCTTGCTTCTTTCTTAAAAAAATAATCCCACTCATGTCAAAATCAAAGCTATGAAGGTTATTTGTGTGAGAAAAAGGTTGCAGATCAGGGTCTACATTCTTTAATTTTTCCTGGATTTTTCTCAGGTCTGAAGATGTATTGTGGCTGTGTTGCATTAACACTGGAAAAACACATTTAGCAGCAGACTGCCCCTAAGAGCTTGCAACTGAAATATAGAAGATACATTAAAGGCCAAAGGAAGCTAACATTTTTTTATGATCACTGTGGAATTTGGGAAGAAATCTTCTAGGGCATGACCAGTAGCGAAACCCAGTCTCCTTGACTTCTGTCTCTCAGTTGCAGGAAGATTTTTCCTGTTTTCATCCACTAGAGTCATTAACAGAAGTAGGAAATTTCAGTAGGATACTGGGAAGAAAAAGAGACAAAATTTCATGTTCTCTACTGATGCAATTGCATTTTTTAGCCAATCCAATAGTAGATTAGTAGTGCTTGGGATATGGTTTAGGGGTGAACATGGTAGAGTATGGTTAAATGTTGGACTTGATGACCTTAAAGGTCTTTTCCAACCTAAATGATTCTATGATTCTTTAATTCTATTCTATATTAGCTATTAATCTGTTACAGGGAGAAGGCAGCAGATGGGTCAAAACCTGATTTGGGTGTTAATTTACAAATTTTGAGCAATAGTCATTACATGACTGAACAAAGAAGTAAATGACAATGCAGAAAATATTTTTTAGGTATATAAAAAGCTTCCTTTTATATTGAGCTTATTCATAAGTAATATTACACACAATTCTGAGAAGACAGTAGGAAGTGCAGTTAGATTAGCTTGATGTACTGCACAAATGTGACCTGAATTATGGCTCTCCTGTGCTTTCTATTTATAAACCCTTTTTCCACTACATATAACTTGCAAAATACATTTTAAATAATGCATTAATGAAAAAACAGTATTTAAAAAAAAAATCTAATGGACATAGCTACTTTGAATAGTGTCTTGTTTTGCTGTGGGAAAAAAAAACAACCCAACAAAAACCAAACTCCAAATCTCTTTGGTGTGTAAATCTATCCATTTACTTCCGCAGCATCTTGATGAATCTAAGTTTGACAAATAAAACCTAGCTGGAATGTCACTCCGGTGTGTGTCAGAAAGACTCAGGAGAGATTAGTGAGGAATCTGTAAGTGATTCAATACTTACCACTGTGCCAACTTCACAGCAAGGCAGGATCCTGGGTCATACCAAAGAAAAGGAAACAATTTTGTGTTGCAGAGTGCCATCTCATGTATGTACAAAGCTATTACTCCCCCCTCTGGCAGCAGAGTTACCTATTGTATTTACCAAAAGAACAGCAACAAATCTCATAGAAGTGCTTACATAATGCTATATTAAGGAATTTCAAAGAAATTCTGATCACGTTGGTACTCAGGCTATGAACACCTACAGAATTGCAGGTACCAGCACAGTGTTGTGAAGAGCACTACAAGAGTGCTTCCACTAGCACCAGTGTTGCAGTTACTCACCCAACAAATCTTGTATTCAGTAATTCATCTCAAAAAAAAACCCCAAACCAAATAATTTTACCATTGGAAATGTTTTTTCCCCAGTCTCTGTTCTAATATAGACAACACAAATCTTTGTTTTGTTCTCTTGTTCTAATTTCTTTTCAGGGAAGAACAATTAGAAACGATTAGAAACTTTTCCATCACAAATGTGGAGGTAATATGTTAAATGAGGATGATAAGTCATGGTAATGTAAAGCTGCCCCTTCCTGTATATATACTGGCTTTCTGAGCTGGATCTTTAGAAAACAGGATCTTGGCCTTAGGATTTGTACTCTTGCATTAACTTTTCAGGAAGACAACTCTACTAAATCAAGGACACTCCTTTGGTTAACAGCCTGTTAGAGTGATGGGTGTTGATTTAAAATCCAGAGAGAAAAAAATAACTGATTTAATTTTCAGTTGTTTAAAATACACAGATCACTAATTAAAAAAAAGAAAAAGTATTATTTCTTTTAATGCTTATTAGTTAAAAACAATGCATTTTTTTACTTGGCATATATGTCTTTGTTGATTTTTCTTAGCTGTGGAGAAAGAGTTACAAAACAAATAATGTGGCATAGGTATTTACTTTGCAGTCTGTCCAAACCAATTGACCTCATTAAGGTGAAAAGTTTTAATTGCAGCAGTTTTCTATTAGTGCATTAGGAGATCTGTAGTGAATGAATGGCATGTTCTTGTTGCAGGTTTGTGTTAATAAAAACCAAAACCATCTCAAAGCCCAAATATTCAACCACAAAATAATTTTCGGATTCCAAAAAGACTCAGTAATCCCTTCTGACTATTACAATTTAGATGCTTCTTGCTCCTGTTCTATTCAGGGGCCTGTTTGCCTGTCTGGACCTAATCTTCTGTGACGTGCCACTATCTCTGCTTTATGGCTATGGACATAGCTTATTCTCTGATGAATCGAGGGAAATATATTCTAATAATGTAGCTGCACAAGGGAATGAAGTATGAGTCATTTATACTTTAATATCAGTGAGGGCCAAAAACTTGTATTTAAAGTGCCCCTGGAAAATTAAATTCAACTCCAAAGTTAAAAACCATAAATATTTTTAATTACCTCTAGACACCTAGTTCCCATTTACTGTTTAATACATATGATGACTTCAATAAAACTATTTAGGAAGTGAGTTTAGAATTTGAGCTATGCAGAAACTTAGCGATGTGCGTGAAACTCTGAATTTATATACAAATGACTTAATCTGATAGGAGGAAGAAAGAAGTGGTAGTGAGTTAAGAGCATGTTGGGCTATTGGTATTCTTCAGCCATACTCTTTGTACACAGAACTTTTTTGTTGATGGCTCTATTAATCCTTTCTCTCAGTTTGCAGCATTTGAGACAGAAAGCATTTTTTACACGAGTGGTGTGCATGAGGCATGGCCCACACAACTGAAATCTATCTGTGAACTACAGTGTCAGCTTGACATCGGTTACCGTCTGTAGCTCTAGGATGGGTATCTTGAAGAATCCAACAATAAGCAGAAGCTGTATTTCAAAACCTCAAAACTAGCTTCCCGTGTGAAAGCTCTCCAATTTGGGTAGAACATTCTCGGCTTGGATTGCTTCATCAATGCTCTGGTTTCACTTCATCAACAAAAAAATAATAATAAAGCTTCTTTGTTTACAAATTCTTTATAATTTTTAAGCTGGCTGCAGAGGTCTGTGCAGTCATGGCTACTGAGTCACTAAATCTTTATGCCTTCTCCTCTTTGGAGTCATTAAGCTTAGGAGTATTAGCCTCTAGAGGGCTGATGAGGATGGCTTGTTTTAAAACATGTCAAAACTGTTGGACAGCAGCTTGTTAAAAACTTCCACATTATGGATCATTCTGATTGACTGTGCATAAATTACTGCTAGGTCTGTTATTTTTAACACAAGTTGCAAAGGTATTTACACATCATAATTGAGCCTTTAGGCTGGAGTCAGCACAGGTTTTAGTGCATCTGACCCCTCCAATTTTTATTAACCCAAAATCTATTTAAATGGTATTAATTGGAAATCTGAGTAACTGTTACCCAGTACAACTACAAGACTATTGATAAACTGATTTTTAGAAAAGCTATTTGCCCACATCTCCATCAGCTTTAGGTCAAGTCGACAGTGTCACTGCTTCTAAAGCTTGGATTTGTCCAGGGTACACCACAGCTCTGCAGTTAACCTGTTGCTCTGCAAGAGACTGTTAACTACAAGCCAGCTCTGCAGACCAACACTTCGGACCAAATGGGTTTGCCAGTCATAGAATCATAGAATTGTTGAGTTGGAAGGGACTGTAAAGATCATTTAGTTCCACCCCCCTTGCATAGGCAGGGACACATCTCATTAGACCGGGTTGCTCCAAGCCCCATCCAACCTGGCCTTGAACACTTCCAGGGAGGGGGCATCCACAACCTCCCTGGACAACCTGTTCCAGTGTCTCACCACCCTCACACTAAATAATTTCTTCTTAAGGTCTAACCTAAATCTACCCTCTTCCAGTTTAAAGCCATTTCCCCTTGTCCTAAGTGTCTGCACACAGAGCAAATTACTTCCATCAGGTCACCTTCAGTGCATCCTACTTGTACCCTGGTGGTCCATCTGCTTTAAGATATTGAGTGGCCTGTGTCTTGGAGGGGGTATGGAGCAGATGCGTATTTCAGCTGACGTGGCCTCTGGCAAAGGTGCAGGTGGGGGCAGCCTGCTGAAAACCTGTGTGCCAGATTTCACTTGAGCTTGTCCTTTGGTGAGTATGAGGAAAGCAGGAGACAGAGGAGAGGGGAGCAACCATCCTTTTTTCTGCCTTCGTGTTTCAGGGGAAATAGTCCCTAACAGGGAGACAGGAGGGAAGAAATGGTGCTGACAGTAAGAGATTTTTGGTCTCTGCCTTCGTATGCACCATGTGAGGGTATGAGCTCATCACCTCCATTATTCCACAGTGACAAACTCTCCTCCTGTAACTAGGTTTTCAGAACTCAGCAGTAAAGGGGCACCCCACTTTCTGTCAAAAAATGACTTGGCATTTTGTTACCACCAGAGAGAATTCGACTCTATTATCTAAAGGCAGATTTTAGGTCTTTTTTTGGATACTATGCTCCAAGTTCAATAATTTTGTTGTCTCACCAATTCGTAGGGGAGAATTACATCTCGGTTTCCTGTCTTGTATGCTTAAATACAATTTCAGTATATTATATTTATTATACATTGAACTTCAGGTATTTCCTGCAATTTCTAGGAAAGCATCCATTAAAAAAGCAATAACCTATGAACCAATACATAGAAATTATTTAGCCATTTATTTCTAGTAATTGAGAAAGTCGAAAGAAAAAAATTCATGGCTACTAGGACAATGTAGAAGGAAGAAAAAATAGGAGAAAAATTGTTGGATAAATAACATCATATCATTCACCACAATCTAATTTGTGATTTTAAGATTTTGAGCATTTCTTAATTTGATTTTCAGGTCATGATCTGCTGCCAGAATAAATAAATCTTAGAAAGTGCCAAGACTGCTCAGCCATTTGCTGTGGTATCATTCCCACATGAGGAACCTGTATCACCATCTTTCTTCAAGTATCTTCTCTCTTGTGGTAAGTTTTTCAGACACAGGATCTTCTTCTGTGTCACAAGCTTTAGGAAGAGAGAGTGAGGTGAGTTCTGAAAAGTCCAGCTCTGGTCTTAGATTTTGTTGGCAGAGCTGGAAGCTATAATTAGTAAACCTAGCTGTACTCATGTTGAACAGATACAAGGCTTGGTACGGCTGTGGAGTATAGTAAATACCACAGAACTAAATTACTGGTGTCACTAACTGTATTTTATATTTCCTTCATCCCCATGAAGTGTGTAAAATATCTCTACTTGTCTTACTATCTGAAAATAATTTTAAAATACTGGCATCTCTATTTGCAACTTACGACTTTGAAAGTGATGTCAGTCCCTCTAAATAATAATACAAAAGAGCCTTTCATCCAATATTAAAAACAAACAAACAAAAATCCATTAATAATTCTGACAACTAACCTTTGGAATGGAGACCTAATTAGTTCTCATTGAGCTTGGTCTAAAGATCACTGAAGTAATTTGGAGTATTTCCATTAAAGTTAATTGACTTCAGAGCAGAGTTTTTTCTCAGACACACTGGTTTAGCAACATAGGGTAGCAAAGAGTCACTCTGTCACCTATCAGCAACATAAGGTTTTGTTAGGTATCCTCTTTGATGTTGTTTCTGGTAGAGATGTTGCCTAAGTTGATGATGCCCCTGGGGGCATATAGAGGACATGGAAAAAAAACTTTGTGTCCTGAGTACCCATTTATTTGGCAGTCACCAAAGCCTGCAGGTTTCACTCATTCCAGCTTCACTGTGGAGCTTTCATCAGAAGTGTCAACATTAACAAGATTTTAAACTGCAGGCGAATATAGAGCATCATTTGATCCTGGCAAAGAACTGTTTGCCTCAGCACTTGTGGGATAATGTAGAGTAAGCAGCAAATCATTGATGAATCTATAATGCAGCGCCAGTCCCAGGAGTGCTCAGGCAAAATTGCTGCAAAGAATAAGGAAAGACACCAAAAGTGATGAAATGCAGGAACAGATTCAGACCTTGGGAGACCTCTAGGGAGACTTTTTTTTTTTTTTTTTTCCTAAAAAGAAAAACACAAAAAAAAGAAGAAGGGGTACAGCATTATGTGCTTAACTCTTTTATTCTGGCTTGATAAAAACCAGAAGGAAACCACAGATGTTGAATCTTTACTGAACCTTAATTAGCCTGGAATCATCCTTGCAGTTACTCTAGTTTTGTGCTTGTGGTAATGTTGATTTCTGGTCTGTGTCCACGAGTTTGCAGTGAAACTTTTGCTTGTTCTATCAGGCCATTAATTCTCATCACTGTTAAATACCTTATTTGCTTTTGCTGTCCATAGAGATAATTAATAAACATAGGATAGAATTTGTATAACATTAATAGACCAAGGTATTTAATCTTTCCTTGTACATTTTAAAAATGTGGCAATATCACTACCAAAATCCAGCAATACTTAAATGGTGATTAGAGAGCTACAGTGGAATTGCATGGTCAAAATCATACAACACATCTGTCAACACAGATGGTTCTTAAACTACAATTTCAGTGGATGCTTACTTGCTCCCCATCTCTGCTTTGTCTTGTACCTGGCTGCCATAGTTCAAGTATAAACCCAGTGGGTCAATGCAGGTTTTCCATAGTGAGCATTTGGCCTTGTACTTAAGTCCTTGGCACTTTGGAGATCCCCGCTCAGTTTCCATCTCTGTTACGTATCTGCTCTGGGAACACAGGTGAGTCTCTCTTGGGCCAGTCATAATAGGGTTGACAGAGTTCCTTTCTTATGCCCTGGCTACTTGGATAGTCTACTTTTTAATAGGGCTTTGTTTCCTATTGTATTTCTGTACCTAGGAAGTAGTGTTCCATTCCATTTTGTGCCCCAGGTTACTTAACACAGCAAATTTAATGTGGTCACTTTCAAATAATGACATCAAGATAAAAAAAACTCACAATCACATTAATTATCATCAGAGTATTTCACTCCCTTTGCAAATTTATTTTGGAAACTAAGCAAGGTTATACTGTAGTATTAAATACAGGCATCTGTTTGGATGAAAGTAGTTGCAAAGCTCCAGCTAATACTCATATGAAGTTTAGATTAGACCATACATTCCACCTACTGATACCAAAAATACTGAGCTAATGTACCAAAAATAAACATTCATTTAAAGAAAACAGGGAAGCTTTTAAGTGATCATTCTGAAAATTTCAGTGGCATTTTGCAGTCATTAGTGTTATGTGATTTGTGCTTGAAATATTGTTTCCTACTTTGTCTTAAATGTATTTCTCTATTGTTTAAAATTAAAATGCCTTTTAATTTGCAGTGGTTGTTGGTTTTGGAGGTTGATGGGAATCATTGTTAGTATTTTATAATTTGCAGCTGTGGGGATGTCACTTCAGACCATATTGGTATTAGATAATGTAAGGATCTTTTGCTTCATGTTTATATCCAGGCCAGTGGATATCCAAAAGAATTTTAGTCTCCAAGGTACCATCAGAAAAGTGGTGGGCAGTGAAGATGGGTAAAGAAATCCACATGTGGACAATAAAACCTTGCCCGTTCCATGACAAAAGAGCCCCGCAAGGCTTTTCAAATCTGTGATCTGCTCAAGGGATTAGGCAGGAGGGAAGAAGAGAATCTACTCTTTTTTTTCCCCCTGAACCCACAAAAGAAAAAAGAAACGCTATTTCTCAGGCATAACCAAGATGGAAGTAAATGTCTTACCAACAGGGAAACATGTATTTAGGACCAGGATTTGTTAGGAGTCTTTTGACTTGTTTCCAGAGAAGTACATGGAGCCTCATGATAATGCTACGGGATTGCAATCTGCCCTCTGGGCAGTTGTGCACATAACAGATGTTGCTTGAGGTATATTTGCCCACATTTGGTGAATTTTCCTTTTGTTTATGTTACTGTGTGGTTTAGTTTTCTTATATTAACTGTTGAGAACAGTGTCTCCTTAATGTCAGAAATCAATACCTTATTTATAACATGCAGATTATAATAATGCAAAAACAGTAATGATTTTTTCTAAGTGTGTGGTAAAAATAGTGTGTCACTATTTTTCTGTGGTTAAAGATACTTTAAAATAGATGGACTGGTCATACTGCTTCTGAAATAATCTATTTTTGCTGTTATTCCAGATGATGTAAATTCATGGAAAGTGGTTTCAGAATCTGGCTAGTCAAGGCTTTTGCTTGTTTGAGAGTCTATGCACTATATTTAAGAGTCTTGCCCTGTGCTCTCGGCTGAAACTGAGATGAGGTCATTTTCCTTGAAGTTCTGTTGTTAAAGTTCCAGATCAATACAGGACATATGTTTGCATGTATTTGAGTACTCAAGTAGTCCTTAGGAAATCAGTGAATAAAGTTCTGACTTCACTGATGTCAGTGCCGAAACTCCCACTCACTTCAGGGAGGCCAGAACTAAGAGCATTCTTCAATTGAACAGTTTTGGGGCAGGGGACACGAGGGTTGTTATGGTTTTTTACTAGTAAAGGAGGAGTAGTCAATATTTTAAGATTTTATAACAGATACAGTGCAGATATCCATGGAGAACTGTCAGAAATAATAATTTCAGTTTTGTAAAAATCTTCTGGTTTCATAATGGTAGTCCTTTATTTTGTCCTGATTTTTACATTATATGTTAACCATATTACTTTGATGACATGAAATGTGAAGTGGTTTAGATAGAATTTAGATACAATTGATGTAAAGCTTCTTCTACATCACACTGAAACCATTCAATCATACGAAATAAATTGTTTTGTCATTACCAAAATGCTTTTGGTTTAGATTCCTGAATCGCTTTTCTTCAAGACGTTTGTTTAATGGGAAAGTCTGAAGTAGTGACATTCTTTTTGATTTAGAGCAAATCAAATTTCAATTTTTACCATCTCTCAATGCAGTGAGTACTTAATTTTCTGTGACTGTTTACCAAATCAATGAAAAGCTGGTTACTAAAGTGCTGTGCATATTTGGAGCTTAGCAGGCTAATGTTGTTCCTCATCAAAATGACATGAACATATGATCATACTGCTGGTCAAATACATTCTCTGTGGTGCCTTGTTTTTTCAGAAAATAATGACTGTTCTTATGGTTTCTCTTACTCAGGCACTCCTCCTCATTTCTGGTTGACAAGTTTTTTTTTAAAATAGAACCCAAGCTTTTGTAGAAAATAGCTGTTTATTTTACCTTCCTTCTGCACTCAGAAAACAACTTCATGACCTACAGTTAGAAATAAGTCATAGTCACAAATAAGTCATGGTTTTACTATTAAAAGCTTTTGCAATAGATTTTGCAATACTGTCTTTTATTAACCCTTTTATTCCCTTCTACTTATTTCTTAATTTCTTAGTAGCCTTAATTTCTTGACAGAGCACAATATGCTAACAAGGACTCTTCATCCACTTACCGGGTAACTATATCTACAGAAACACAGTGTTGTTTTTATTTACTGTAATGGTGATTGGCTGGGATTGACTCGGTCTTTACACTATTTTATATAAATATAGTGCCCTCAGTTTAAGTGGAATATGTCCCAATTTAGACATGTGGTTGCAAAAAGGGCTTTTGGACATTTTGTCACGTACTGAAAGTGCAGAACTCCTGGGTAATGCAAATGCCTGGCTGGTGACAATATCCTTGAAAGGTTTCTGCTTGTTTTCTAAAATATCTGTGTTATCATAAGTTTTGTTCACACAGAGTCATGAAAGTCCTGTGTTCAAACAGTGCTGACTATGCTGTAATAACTATTCCCAGCTGTTTTGATGGGGAGCTTTCACATACAGGCTGAGAGATAAGTAGACACAGAAAACTTCCTCCAATGTTGTATCATACCTTGAAAATCTGGTAAGCCCAGGAGGACAAAGGAGAAACAGGATGTAAAAAATAATATTAACACATCATAAGTGGAAGCAAACATAGAGCTTTGCATTCAAATCAAACTTTATATACTCAAAGTATAGAACTGGGAGCTGAGCGATACCTCTTCTATTCTTGGCCATACTGCTGCAGGTTTTGTTCCAAATAGAGAAGAACAGAGGTCAAAAATATACCTGTATAAAAGAGCTTTCCATTTTTAATAATAGCATGAGATAAGGCCATATCCCAGAGCACTAAAGAGAATCAGAACTTTGATTGTAGATAAGATTCTCATGCAAACCAGCTCAGAATTTCAAAATAGGGACAGATCAGTGTTAAATGAAAATGCTTGTGATAAGAAAGTCATATTCAGTCTGAAATCATGTGAATAAAGGTGTGTAAGTGTAGTCTGGGGTCAGCAAATACAGAAAACACCCAGGGTAGTAATGGCACAATAATTAGTTAAGGGGTCATAAAATGTGTCTATCCCATACGCCCATGAAATTTCAATGGCTGCTTAGCGTAAGATATTAAAAGCTTCCTTTTGTATGAGTGTAAAATTACTTTTATAGAGAGATTTGTACAAAATTCATGGTAGAATTCATGGTCTTCACAGGGTTTGTGCCTGCAGTTGGAATGGATTCAGACAAGTTCATGCCCAACTGTGCCCAGCTGCACAGATTATGTACACATATGAAGCTGCCATATGGAAAAAAAAAGAACTTCAACTGAGACAGCTTGGAAAGTTTGACCCCAGATATGCAGAACTTTGTCCTCATTTTCTATCTCCTAGCACACCTTCATGCTATCACCAGGTTCTCCATGCATCTGTAGTATCTAGGATCTTATTGAGCCGCTAACTATTAATTTACAAAGTCTAAAACAATGTACCCTAGATTTCTCTGCTGTTTACAGCCTTCTGCTCTGTGTTATAGATTTGGAAGCTGGTGTTGTTTGGACATGCTGAAAGTGTGAAGGCATATATTTCCATTATAAGGAAATATATAGGTCTTTGCAATCACATATGTGCAGAACCACTTGTCTCTGAATATCAGGAGTAGTGTACATGTCTTATGTTAAGATGTTCCTGATATGCCTTAAGTCTTGTTCCTCTACGTGCCTAGAATGTCTCCAGCCTTGACATTGCTAAGCAGTTCAGCATCTGTCTTGCACCTCAGACCTGTCAGGATTTCAAACTTAGAAATGGATGGCTCACCTGTAGGATCCAATATCACAGATATTCTTTGAGCGTGGTGTTGACACCCTCAGGCTAGTGGCATCATCCAGTAGTGGGGAGATTCCACTTCAAATCCTACCTCTGCCTGAGTAGATAGGAATTTGCATTTCGTCCTCACAGGGGAAGCAGCTTAAACACCAGGCTATAGAATAAACTTTAAGAAAGGGTGATGGGACATGGAGCCAAGATTGTCCATTCCACTTCCAATTTCTAGGAAGTGATTAAATGTTCACTGGATTTTGGGGAAGATAATGACTATACCAAGGGATAGAGGAGAAGGGGCCAAACACTTTCAGAAACTGGGAGGATTTGAAGCTGGGATTCGAGATCCAAGTAAGAGCCCCAGGGAGGTTGGAGAGGATCTTGTTTGTATTCTGTGGGAAAGAGATGGCTTAAGTGTCGATCTTCAGGAGATAACTTCAGTTCATAACTATGAATTGTAGGAGAAGAGAAGTCTCAGCTGCAGCTCAGGAGAGCAGCTATGTTGAGGAGGAGGGGGAGAAGAGAGGGGGCACCTCCATCTCTTTCAGTGCTACTTGGCCAGCCTTAGCAGGTTGGCTTTCCTTATATCCCATGCTGAGGTACCTAACTGTCCCCATGCTCCATCTAATAGCACATCAGTAACTGAGTCAGGATACGGATTATAAAGTGTCAAAGCATCAAGGAATATTTGTCTTTCTGAGGATATAGTCCATTATACTTTATTAATCAAGAATCATAGTGATACCTGTAAACCTCTTTGCAGACCTCTTTAAATCTCCAAATGAAAAATGAAATGGCAGTAGTTTTTTTATTCAGGATGGATTAAAAATCTATGAGAGGCAAGGTTTTGGGAAGAGATTATCTTTTATTAGATCATCTGCTGTAACTAGAAGAAGCAGCCAACTTTCAGATGAGTCTCTTCATTGTAATCTTGTTCACCACTCATTACCACAAGGTGTTGCAAAGTCAATCTCATAGTTTGTCTCTATACTTGTATCTCTTTCCCATTTTATTGCAGCAAGTTTGTTTGGTTTTTTTTTCATTTTTGTTGCTGATTTTGTGATTATTCTACTTAGTTGTCTTGCCTGAAGAGTAATTTTCAGAAGCTGGACTACATTACCTTTTACAGCTCCAGGGACTTCTTTGCAGCAGTAGAATACCCATCTGCCATGTTCCATCTGGTTTCCACTTCTGCCTCTGCCATCTGAATGCAGAGAGTGAGAGAAGAGGGCCCAGCATTTTGCACTTTACCATGCACACATGTGAGGAGTGTATTTAATGATTAAATATTAAATATTTAATAAATAAATTTTTAAAAATGGTACTCTAAAAAGAATAGCTGGTGCTTAATTTATTGAAATTAAGTTACCCCAGTGCATTTGGTTCAAGGTTAAAAAAAGTTAATTCCTTGAGGGTTAAAATGAAGGGAGAAGCTGGGGAGAGAGGGGAAAAATAATGACATTATTTTGTTCTCTATTTCCAAAATGACTGTCATCTTTCTGTGGAAAGTCAATCTGCCTTGTCAGTCTTTGTGTCCATTTACCTGCCCTTCTTTGACTTCAAAGATTCCAGTTCAGCATTCACTAGCTTCTGCAATGCTATGCAGAAATGACTGAACTTGTTTGTTTCCTATTTTTTCTTTAAAATCTTCATCAAGCTTTCAGAATTTATTCATGGATATGCATTCACGAGAAAGCAGAAGCTGAAATGAAGTAGGTTTGCAGTGAAGTTGGGCTGTAGCGTTTGCTGCCAGTAGACTGAACACTCTTGTGTGCTGTCTTTAAAGATGTCCCCAGGACCCAGTTCACTTTTGAATCTGTCCAAATTCATGGGGTTTTGAGAGAAGCTTTTGTCTCAAGCTGAGTCCTTAGGCTGGGGTTCAGCTACTGAAGCACTAATGTACCTGTGTATTTTTTCCTTTTAAACAGTTTTTCACAGAATCACCAAGGCTGGAAAAGACCTTTAAGATCATCAAGTCCAGCCTATGACCAACACCACCACACCATCTAGACCATGGCACTACGTGCCACATCCAGCCTTGCCTTGAAATTTTCTGAAATTTTGGTTGGTTTCTTTTAATTTTCATATTCAAAAGACAAGCAGATCTTCTCCCAGTCCCCAAGAGTTCATAAATACACTGGTTATATCCATATGAGGCTAAACTGTGACAAGCTAATACCTGTACTTTTACACTGTGAGTTCAGTGAATAATTTTACTTGGACCAGGCTGCTCAGGGAAGCTGTGGATGCTCCATGCCTGGAAGTGTTCAAGGACAGGTTGGATGGGACTTTGAGCAACCTGGTCTAGTGGGAGTTGTCCCTGCCTGTGCAAGGGGGGTGGAACTAAATTATCTTTAAAGTACCTTCCAAGCCAAACCATTCTATTATTCTGTGATTTATGGAGCAAAGCATTATTCATAGGTATGAATGAGGGTAATGATACTCTGGCCTTTTGTTTTCCCCTTTTCTTCCTGGTCCTTCTAATAAACATAAGAAATATAAGGAGGACTTCAGGAAACTATATTATGGGAGGAGTAAAAATTAAGAGTTGCGATGATACAACCTGAAAATTGCCAGTGAGAAAAACAGGACATAAAAAGTCAATTACTTACAAGGCATTGGGAGCTGGGGAAGAAAGTATTGTAATGATACCACATAATGGCTCCATTATAAGACTATAGATGCTTTGTAGAGCAACATTAATGAGCTCCTCTAAACCTTCAAACCAGTCTAAACTCACTTGCTGCCCTGGTCTAATTTAGGCATATATTAATGTCTCTACAGACACTTGATGCTGAGTAGTGGAAGGAAACCTATAATCCACTAAATATGCTGTCATGTTAACAAAATGGTAAGAATTAATAAAGCATTTTAAATATATCACAAAATTAGTTAAAATTGCAAAATAAATTATAATACAGTAAAGCAAAATAATAGCAGCAACTGCAAATAAGAAAATAATAAAGTGAAATATTGCATTTAAGAGTAAAAGATACTGAAACATTAACATTTTACGTTGGTTTGCTTTTTAGAAATTACTCCAATGATTCTATGATTTTATGATGCAAAATTTATTGGCAAAGAATTGTTTCTGGATTGAAGCACCACTGTTTTTTCTAGTATTAGTAAATCCATTACAGAAAATTAAAGGGAGGGCAGGTGATATCATAGAATCATAGAAGCCTAGGGTTGGAAGGGACCTTTAAGATCATCTAGAAGAGTGGCCAACAGGTCAAGGGAGGTGATTCTGCCCCTCTACTCTGCTCAAGTGAGACCCCACCTGGAGTACTGTGTCCAGTTCTGGAGGCCCCAACACAGGAAGGGCATATAAGCTCTTAGAGCGAGTCCAGAGGAGGGCCACAAAGATGATCAAAGGGCTGGAGCACCTTTCCTATGAAGACAGGCTGAGAGAGTTGGGACTCTTCAGCCTGGAGAAGGCTCTGAGAAGACCTTATAGCAGCCTTCCAGTACCTGAAGGAGGCCCACAGGAAAGCTGGGGAGGGATTTTTACCAGGGTGTGTAGTGATAGGACAAGGGGGAATGGTTTTAAGCTGGAAGAGGGTAGATTTAGGTTAGACATTAGGATGAAATTCTTTAGTGTGAGGGAGGTGAGGCACTGAAATGGGTTGCCCAGGGAGATTGTGGATGCCCCAATACTTTCAGGGATGGGGCATCCACAACCTCCCTGGGCAACCCGCTCCAGTGTCCCACCACCCTCATAGTGAAGAACCTCCTCCTAACGTCCAATCTAAATCTCCCTCTTCAAGTTATTCCAGAACAATAAATAGAATCCATAACATGGCCAAAAACATCATTATCTTGCCAGTCCTTTCCTTCCCCTTAGCAGATGTTTTCACTGTGTGACCCATACCTATCTGAGAGTGTGAGTACCACTTCTAAGGCATCTATAAAATTTTGCTAAGAAAATCAAGTCTTTTGAGTAAAGTTTAAGGAGCTGCAAGCAAAAAAAAAATTGAAACTAATGCTATATGATAGTAGTGGTAATACAGTCGGGCAATTTTTTCCTAGTATCATTATTAAGTTCATAAGGTCGTATACTAAAAACCTTGAAGTCAACAGGAAAACTGTTACTGACTTCGAGGGACTTAGGGTCAGCATCTCAGTATATTGGAGTTTTGTTCATCTTTAATGTCTAAAATGTATGTAAGAGGATGCTTGAATGGCAGTGATTGGAATTTCCTAACTTGGACATTCAGCAGACAAGGATGCTAGAGACTGGCACTAATGACTGTTGTATTGATGCTTTTCCATTGACTGGCTATATGACCTTTGCACACTGATTTGCCCCTTCAGCCTGTAGTTAATTTATTATGAAGAGCCAGAAAATATGAAGAATCCATTCTTTGCCTTTCAGAATCCAGCAGTTATGAAATTTAAAACAAAAGTATCTTCAGGGATTCTTGAACAGAGAATGAGGCAGAATGCTTGAAGGCTGCAAAGTAGAGGTTTCCATGCCTGCAGACAGGTAGCTAAAAGAGGAAAAAAATGCATGTGAAGGTACCCGCACAAACAGATTTTTATTATTATTATTATTAATAATAATAATAATTTATTCTTCCAGGTAGAACAGAGTATAGAATAACTCTACTGAAAATGGTGCTGTTACCGAAAAAACAGAGCTGACTTTGGCCCATGAGGAGCAGAGACCTTCCCCCTTTTCCCTTGTGGAAATTGCCATTCACAGGAAGACACAGGAAGGAAGGAAAATGGAAGTTATAGGAGAGGAGTGGGAGGCTGCCATGGTGATGACCACTCTTCTACTTCTTTAAGTCCTGATGTGTATTACATTTTGTGTTCTGGGTTTAATTATGGTGCTGGAGTGTAGTGCTAATAAGGCTGCATGGTTTTGTCTTTTTCCTCTCTCTGAGGCAGAGCTAATTAAAATAGGCATTAATGAATATGTGCTTTGAGGTCCCTGAACTCTAGGTGATTAAAATGTTATAAATAATATATTGTAACTTATAGCACATGGATCACTGTGAAATAGTTTAATGTCACTGACTGTAAAACGTGACTAATCTTTAATGCCCTGCATGGTAGGGAACAGAGCAGTTTGAAGTGACCACCTACATCTCCACTGGAAGAGGGCAGTTTAGCTGTTAGATCCTGGACTTCATTCTCAAGCCAGCCATGGGGGACATGAATGGCAGAAACTTCCCATATTTGATCTCACTTCCCTTTTCCGATGCAAAGACTTCATCTTTTAGTCAGGTGCTTAACAGGCTATTGCTGGCTTTGCATATGCTCTAAATAAGTTGCAGGTTTTGAGTAAGGCATTTTTTTATGGCTTTGTACTTTTAGTTCTCTAATTATCCCACAACATCCTTGTCCTCTTGTCGTGTGTGATACATAGGAGATAATTAATTAAATATTGAAAACATTTTTACTAGCTTCACAATGGCTCTTTGAAGCTTCCTCCTTGCATCTGTTGCTGACTTTTTATGATGATTATGATCAAGCATGTGCACTGTCAGCAAACTAGACCTCTTGGTTTAGAATACTTATTTAGAATATACATTTAGTAGGCAGTAAATGTGGCAGTGAATGTTAATAAACTCCGTTAGTACTTGGTATATGGAATAGTTGAGACTACTTTAGTGCTAAATCAGAAGGTCCTGGTCAAACAGGACAGCTTTTAAATGATCAGTACAGTGGTGCCGCACTTACAGCTACCTCAGGGGTGGTGATGATGCTGCCTTCTTCACACCTCTGTTGAGAGGAGGAGTTCACCTTCCTGCTAGGTGTGATCTCCTTTAGATGTCCTTCAGACAAATTAGTAAGTTAGACAGTCCTCTCGCTTTCAGGAAAAGGATTAAAGATCTGCTTTTCAAAATTACCTCTCTGCTCCAGCCTTCCACCCCCTCCATACACACAGTAGAAGCCTCCCGTTAGAAAGGACTAAAATCAAATACCCTGGCTACTGAGAATTTCGAATCTGTATCCAGATTTCTAGGCTGCCGTTTGGTGCTGATTTCTTCTTATAATCACCATGGCAGCAATACTTAACTCATTCTGTTAAAAAAAGAAGCTTTTTAGACACTTCGTCTATGAAGCACCATGCCAAAAAAAAAAGGAAGATAATTTTTGTAATTTATTACATGACAACACAAAATTAGAAGCCTGCAATCAGTGGGAAGTAAAAGCTTTCAAAAATAAAGCTCCAAGGTGATAAGTTAAAATTGCTGGTTGTCACATCTATCCCACTGCTTTTATCCATAACTGCTCTGTTCCTTGTATAAAAGTCTGGCTTTATTAGCATCCACTGGAGGCCTTCAGACACCATATGCCCTTGTGGATCTCAGGTTAATGACTGGTATTAATTACTACCAATATACAAATTTCTAAAGCCGCATACCAGTTGCTATGTTTTATCTCAGGTGCATTTAAAAATTCAGTCTCTAACTTGATTTAGTGGCACTGGTTTCAGCACTGGGTGTTGGAATTTCTAAGACAAGGCCATTTACAGGTGCCATGAACAGCTGGATTCATGTTTGACTCTAAAAAGGGTCAGAGTTTATTGCAGCAAAATAGGCCTTCACACAGGTTTCAAGAGGAAAGAGTGAGCTGCTGCTTTGGCTTAGCCTCCTCTCTGAATGCACAGTCATTCCACATCTTGCAGAAATAAAGGAGCAGGACGCTTGATCACATATATACAGGATAAAGAACAAACATACAGCTTTCCAGACTTCTTCCTGGCCTCACAGTATCTGTCTTTTCTTGTACTTGAAATACAGACTAACTCTATATTGCTCTTCCTGAGCCCATCTTCAGTGCTGTATTCACAGAACCACCCATTCCCGGGAAGGTCTGAGACAGCTGTGGGTACAATCTCCCTGCAGGTAACCCAATACAGCCTTCAGGCCATCTTTCATGGTCTCTAAGGTTTACAAAACACTTCCATGCTTTCTTCTCTGGTGTGGCTCACGCTTCGAAACTATTTTCCTCTGTAGTTCCATTTGTGAGTTACCAACAGAGTGTGTGACAAGATTGACAGCCAGTGGGCTGACACCATAACTTCCCACTGGCAAGGGCTGTCTCATTCTATTCTTCCCACAAGTAGATGGCTTGTGAAACTCCTTGCCAAAGGATACGTTAAATACTAAAATTTTACGAGGAATGACTGAAGCTCATGAAAATAAATCCACTGAGCATTCCAAAATGCATGAAGCCCACATTCAGAGAAATAAGATCCTGAGCTAAAACCATTAAAGGTAGAGAGAGTACTTAGCAAGAAGTTTCAATATGGTTGTTCTTACTGTTCCATAACCATCCACTTATGGCCTTATTTTGGGGTTTTTCTTAATTAAGACACTAGAACAAGAGATTGTCAACAGCCCCAAGAGCAAAACAAGTGTTCAGAGATCTCTTAATTCTGTGAAAAGAGGGGGCTGTCCTGGAGTGGACAGACCTTTGGTCTAACCCACCATGGCCATTCTTATATTTTGCTTTTATATATCTAAAAAGGGAAGAAAAATCAGAATATTTAGCTCTCTGTTCCTGTTTTTTGTGTTGTTTTTCCTGTAGCACAGCTAAATTAGTTACACAAACACAGGTGCACACAATATTAAAACACTGGCACCCAGGACAAAAACCCACAAACCGTGGGCTTTACATCCCAATGACAACAGAGATGTTCTGATAAGATGTGAATTAGAGAAGATCAGTGACATCTTGAGCCAAAATCTTGTCTTGGAAATCTGTTGTTTCAATCAGAATAGGGTGAAGCAGGCCCTAGTGCATCTTACAAATAATTTTGTGATGATTTCCCTGTGATTTATTCAGTGGCACAGTGCGAGAGGCTAAACCTACTATGGGTTTTAGGTATTTTGTCCAGTGCATTTTCTACCAGTAGAAATTTAATAGAATAATTTTCTGCCTTTGAAATACCAGATGCCTTATTGATCTTCCTCTTATAAATGTTGTTATTATCGATGTCGATGCCTCCTTGCTTATAATACGACACAGAGATTTGTTGTAGAGCGTGTTTCTGTATACGTTTTGTAAATGAGTGTCATTTCGAGTGATGGAGGTTGCTTTCCTTTGTTACTTAAGTCTAAGCTAGAAAAACAATATTTACTGAAGGAAGAATTTTTGAACATTTTAATCTGAGAGCAGGTTTTTTTATTCAATAGTTAATTTCTCCTTTACCTGCATTCTTTGATGTGGGACTACAAAGGTAGTATGTCTGAATACTGGAACAGCTACATGGCCTAATTTTACCTGTCTATGGCCTCTTAAGGAGAGATACAAGTCCTCATGTACCGAATGCTAGTGTTCCCTTTATTGACATTTTTTTTCTTGCTTATACAAATATAATATTTTATGAATTTCCCAGACTGCCACATTCTCCCACCTCTATAAGCAGTTATTTCCCAAGCTGGAGATGAAGACTTCCCTTTGTGGATCGACAGATGACGGCAGTAATACAATTTTATACACAAATCCTCAAAGATTATTTAAGCACATGCTTTTCTGTTGAAGCTGACAGGGGGTTGGTGCCTGGTGGATTTTAGCCCTGCTGCACCAGAGTGCTGGCAAAAACTGAAATCAGTATAGCTCACCACGAGGTGAGCTTGCTAGGGCACATACTCTGGAGGGCACTTCCCAGCTGTACCAGCGGATGTGCTTCTAGGCTCACCTCTGTACTGCAGGCATGTTTAGTTTTGAGGATACATAAGCTTTAACACTGCTCTGGCCAGACACTGTAGGCACAGTCTGTGTGACCTCAGACTAGCTACTTACTATTTTTACATGTCTGTTCTTCTTCTTTTGCAGCTAGCTACAAAAATAGTCATTGAAGTATATGAAGTGCTCAAATACTGTACTTCAACAGTCTGAACTTCAAAAAATTCCTTGAATGTAATTCCCTCCTTAAGTGAATGCTTTTGTTCTCCAAGAGGGCTGGGTAACAGAAGGACATCTATGGACAGGATGATAGCATAGTCTTTTATGTTTTTAAGAACAGGAATGGACGTACTTGTGCTCATTTGGACTCAGAAGTACTTTGCACAAAAGTTTAAGTGAATTAAAGAGTAACCAAAGACACGGACAATAGAGCAGGATGATTCTCTGGTAGCTGGTTTCATCAGGCTGTGTCTGCCTACATCCTTCACAAACAAGAAAATGCAATAAAATGGGAGTTCTGTGTTGAGCAGAGAGGTACCAGACATGTCCAATGCAAGCAGTTTCTTACTGACTTTGCCAGTAAGACTTGCCTCTTTGCCAGTGTGGTACAGTGGGACCCTTTCAAAAGCAAATACTGTAGTCAACTGTGGTGTAGACACTTCAGTAAAGGGATATGCTGAAGTGCATGACTTAGTACAGTCATAGTTACAGCTTAACATGCCTAAGCAGCAACTAAACTAGTGCTACTGTGTGTCCTGTGGGTAGGATTTGAGGTATAATACTTGTATAATGTAATATTTTAGTATGATTTTTATGTTCCTTAATTTGGTATGCTCCCACACAGTTCAGCGTAGCTAACGCTAATGGAAAACAGAGGGACATAAGCTAATGGTGTTAGAATCTATTGCACTGGATTTGGTTGCAGGTATCCACGTGGGTTTGCCATAGCATTGCTGGCAAGTCATTGTGTAAGCAAAAATTAGTAGTGGGGGTATGGTTCTTAAATGTATCGATTGGTGCATGGGTAAACACACAGCCACAGTCTGAGATGTAGCTGTACTACTGGAGTAGAAGAGACTGGGAACACATACACAGCAAACCCCTGCCTTGGCAGGACATTTGCAGCTGAAAGGCATTTCACAGTCCTAATCACACTTTCCAGACCGGTGAACAAAGCAGAGCTTAGAGACTGGAATAAGCTTGCTTTTTTTTTTTTTTTTCTATTTATAAATCTTGTCTTTTTCCCATATTTGTGAATTTCTGCAAGAAAAGTGACTGAAGTCCCAAGTTTTGGAATGGATCCAGCCATCAAAGTTCAATGGTGTGGTGGCAACTAAGTACTTTAATTCAGTTTGAAGTTAGAGTAATTTAGCAAGAGGGGAATGTATTGCAAAGAGCTATTCAGTCCCACACATACATTAGACAGCAAATGGACTGTACATTATTATTATTATATCATTTCAAATTTCTGTCAGTTGTGCTGTGGGAACAATTTTTTCATATAGAGCATTTAATTCTGGAAGCAATAGTCAGTGCTTAGTACCGGAAGGAAGTAGCAGTGGACAAAACCACCTACAGACAGGCAAATATAGAACATCTCTAAATCCATCGTCGTCTCCATTATTCACCATGTATCAATTACATACCACAAACAATACCGACAGGGGCTTAACAGTGAATATGGAAATCAGTTTCTGGGGAGGTGAAGTTTACAGGCTTCATTTGCACTTTGGATTTGGAGGCTGGCGGGGAGGAGCTATGTGGCAAGTGCTGCACCTGGCTGACAGCACCTGGGAGGCTCATTTGTGTATGCCAGCGTAGCACACCAGGCACGCTGTGTCCAACCCTATTTTCTGGTGAACTTTGGACACCAGCTGAAAACCTGCAGAGGATTTTTACATACGTCAGCAGATGCCTGTTCAGTCCCAGCTTTAAAAAGCTTATTTTCGTTGCTGATTCTGCCTCACACTTTCTGTATAACTGTAGCTAAGCTAGTGAGTGGCAACACTCCCAGACATAAAATTTATAATAGCTGCTCAGTACTCAAGGAAGCAATATTCAGTAGCATGTCTCCAGCACATGGAGATGTTGAGGGTCACTGTATCAGTCAGGAGTACCAGGAGATGACACTTGTCTATCCATCCATGGGTATAGCCACATGTCTTCCCTGGATGCTATTTCATTTAATTAATTAGGTCGGTTTTAATAACTAACTGCCTAACTCTGCTTTGTAAATTGGTACCCAAAAAGCAGTGGAAAGATGGCATTAAGTGCGCATAAGCTGGACACAGATGCTGTTACACAAGTGTATTTCTGTGGGAGAAAGACAGCTCGAGTCACAGCTGAATCAGAAATGGAAAAAAAATACAGCCTGTCATAATGACAGCGACAGCCTCCTCATCCTGCAGGAACAGGGAGGCAAAGGAGCCTGAACCATGTAAGCCACAGCATCCCCATCGAAGGGTGCACACACGCAGCAGCAGGTGCGTGCCAGCAGCTTCCCAGTGAGGAGGGTACAGCTGCGCAGAGCAAACCCATGGGAGGACAGCACTGCCTGATGAGACAGAGCTTGCATCAACAGCCTTTCTCCCAAATTGATGCTGATCCTGGGGAAAAGGGGCAAGTTTGTGGGATTTCTTCTGCAGTGAGTAGAAGTGCTGAGCCAGCTTTTCTCCTCTTTTTCTTGATTTAGGAAAGAGACACTTTTTGTTGGGGAATTAATGCCTGATTCAGTTTTGGTTTTGTCTGTGGATACGGGCTTTCTCTGTGCTATCCAAGCTGCTGGATAATGAACTGCAGCCTCTTGACCAGCATAAACCACCTCTGCCTAAGCAGGGAATCCATGCACAGGGATAGGTTTGCTAAATACTGATGCTGGAGAATCACTAGCACAAATATTTTCACCTTGACCCAATGCTCCACCCATCCTGAAATAACTGTGATCTTGATTGATTCATGTATTTTATGCATGTTTGCTGTATAGCTGGAAAGCAAGCAAAAGAGCTTTTGACTTTCAGACATTCTTTGGAGGCTGATGCAGAATTTGGACAGATTCCCCAGAAACACAGTGGCCAGGGTGATTGCATCCATCAAGCATAACAACATGAAGAGATATCATGGGGATATGATGCAAACTTTCTCAGTTCAGTGATGAGGGCTGTCAACAGAAGTCTCAAAATAAACACTCAATTTGTTGAGACTGTGGGCTTTTTTTGGGCCTCTTTCCAGAACTGAACAAACTGAACATATACAATGCAAATAGTCAAGCAACGTCTAAAACTTTGCAAAGTCACAATGTATGAACTGATGGTAAAAAACGTGAAGGCTGACTTAATAGAAGACAAATTAAAATGTCTGGAAAAATCATAAAGGATACAGGAAATAGAAATATATTTTCTAGAGGGGAATACATCTAAATCAGCATAAAACCAGCAGTAGCCTTTAGTATTTTGTCTGATGGTGCAACACGAGCTCAACAGAGCGTGAAGCATGACAACCCATCATTGGCAACTGCAGACCATCTCAGTACCACGGTTTGTATGCTCTAGTAGGAACAAGACTTGATATGTCCCAAGTTATTCTTGTACCACAACTCAAGAGTAACCTCAGAATTCAACAAGAGACATTGAGTATGAAGCATGAAGGGAAGCTCCTTAAAATAAAGACCAGATGAGACACTTACCCTGGAGCTGCAAGAGTCATTGAAATAATTGCTAGCTCCTTAACCTTTCAAGAAAAAATTAGCGAAACTGTAAAAAATGAAGGATTAAAAAGTGAAGGGGGGGAGGGGGTTGAGAGAGACAAAACTAGGACAAAAAAAAATGCTTTTAATTTGCAACCTGCTCTCTTCATGAGAATTACTTTAGGATAATCAAGCAAATGTGGATGTTTCCTGGAAGGTAATGCTTGAGTGGTGAAGGTAGAATGAGACGATTGGATAAAACATGCTTGCAAATTTGACAGGTTACATTATCTTTTATTGACACCCGAACAGAACTGCCAGACTCTGGAGGCTTTATTTTTGTACCAGCCTCTTTTTTTATGACATGTGCCATCTTTGGAAATTAAACAAACTTTTTATTGCTGAATTTTAGTGGATTATCTCAAGCAGTCTTGACTGCTTCCTGGTAAATTGTGTGATGTGCTTCTGACTTTAACCTGCATTTTTTTCTCCTTCCTTTTTTTTTTTCTGTAAAATCTTTCAAAATAGTTCATGAAATTCACACTGTGCTGTAACTTTGATCTGAGGAGACAATACCAAGAAGAAATAGAAAAAGATGGATTATAGTTCCTACATTGATAGACTTGCACCAAAGAAACTCTTACACTTTATGAAATGAGAAAGATAAGAAGATGAATTAATAATGCTTTAACAACAGTGGCACAAAATCCTTGAACGGTAATGCTCCAAAACGACTCATATTGATTTAAAATCTATATTTAAGACAGTTAAGTCTAGAAGTCCCCCTTCAGCCACATCAAATATAGATTTTCAATTTACAGGGTTGTTTTAAATCGCAGCCTTTAATTTTAGAAAATATGATATAAAGCTTTCCAAGTTTAAAAGTAAATTCCTTCCTTTAGCTCTCTCAAATGATGCTAGTTAAAGTTTAACCGTCACCACCAATAAATGCTTGTGCATGACCATGTCAGAGCAGAACTGCCACATGTCCTGCAGAGGTCTGATCCCAAGTTGCATGTTTATAAAGCTTTGGAGTCTGGAGAGAGGGAAATCCCACAGTGAATACAGATTAGAAGAAGATTGGGCTCATGGAGCGCTTAAGGTCACCAAGGGCCAAATTCTGCCTGAGGTGACGTGTACCTACTGAGTACAACAAGGGTTTGTGTTCATGCAAGGACAGAGTTTGTCAAAAATGTTTTACTAATAATAAATGGAGATTGATGTTCTCAAAAATAAAGTTAGACAGTTCTTTGCTTTATATTGAAGTAGCAGCAACGAGAGAATTGATTATTGCTTTCTTGCATTCCAAAACAGTTTTTGAGGACTTTGCTGGAAGTGTGCACTGTTCATTCAAAGGGAAATCATTATAGCCTGCAGCTTCATTAATGTGCTAACATGTAATTAGTACAGCGTCACCTTAAACACCAAATTAATTCACAGTGGTTAGGTAAATTGTAACACATAGATTTATTTTTCTATAAAATTACTGAAATTTTTAGCATACCCCGGCAAGACTGGCCTCTCCAAAGAATAAAGTGAGCTGGTGTGGAACAGAAGTGAAATTTAATTAGAAAAACAAAAGGGTATTTGTCACAAACTCAAAAATTGTAACAAAGAGTGGAGGCTGGGAAAGAAAATTGATTCCAACAGTGGCAAGAAATGTCTCCCTTAACTAATAATAGTAATGGGTTGAGAAGGCAGTATCCAGATCCAAAGGAAAGTGCTAGTTTACATTTAATGGCTTGAAGACGAGGACAAATCACCCTGACTCGAGTTCAGAATTGCGTTCTGTGACTTCAGTATCCCTGTGATGTGTTTCTGGAACTGGAAAATAATCCCCATTTTGGGTGCAGCCACACCACCAAATTTAAAGGGTTGGTTTGGTGGTGGAAGTCAGAAATTCCCTCAGACCTCCAGTTTAGAGGTTTGATTTGATGGTTGTGATGGCAGCACCTCACTCTTGGGAAGGACCCCTTGGACATCTCTGTAGTCATTTTGAGCACATTTTACCCATTCTTGCTTCTTACGCAAACCGTAGAAGCAATGACTGTCTGGCTAATGATATTGACACTGATTGTTCTCAAATGGCTCACTGTGAGGATTACACTGACCAGCTCAGCTGAGGGACCAGATTTCAATGATCATTCACTGCAGTTTGCCATTCCAGCTTCCCACTCACATCAGGGGAGAGGGGAGTGAAACACCATGCAAGAGGTGATTTGCAAATCTCTCCCTTGCCCTCCATCCCATCAGTATTCATCATGACTCAAAGTTTATAGCCATGGAGTGAAAGATGATTGTACTGTCAGGCTAGGGAAATGAATCCTGAGGAATGAGCAGGTTTCCCATTTATCTAGAAATTGACTTACCCTTGTTGGTAGTATAAAATAGGTAAAAGGATGTGTTGTATAGAGCAGGCTGTAGTGCTAAGGCATACTGCTTCCTATTTGAGATGTCACACAGCAGGCAACAAGACTGTCGCAGAGAGGCTTGTGAACTCAGAGTAACTTCTATTGGAAACACCTTCAGTGAACAAAAATGAGGAGATAAAAAAGAAGGAAATACAGACTAATTAAACAGAATCTTTAACCCAAATTATTTTCATGCTTTTTCCACAGGGCATCAGCAAATCTTTAAGAGCGCAGCTTCAGCTCTGACCTTGAAGTTCCTTTCTGTAATAGGGATGGAGTGAATCTTTTTAGCTTTAGCTGAACATAATTTTTCTGTAAAAAGCAGATTAATTCTGGGTCCCAAGTTTCTAGTACTCTGTGTTTTTATTTCCTTTTAGTGCCTATATAGGCACAGTTTAGGGAATTGGTAAGACAGATGGAGCTTGTCGTGATTTTTTTCCACACTGAATGTGAAAATAGTGTGGTGTTTTTTTTTTTTCCTGTGCAGCTGATATAAGAAAGGCAGGTGGCTGAAAATAACTAATTTCTAGATCAACTATATAATTCAGTTCAAAAATCTCAGAATACATAAAAATATTTGTGGGTTCTTCAAGTTGCAGATTAATGGCTGAAAACTGTTGTTGCACTCTTCATTAGACACAAGCCACTTTATTGTCAAAAATACTGACAGCATTCTTTTTAATGTGTTTATATAAAAAGATCTTTTAATTCATAACTTTGTCATTTGCCTGCTCTGAGCTGTGACTCATTGAACTGTATTTTATTCCATGCAAGATAAGTCTGGAAATGAACAAAGCTGATGGCTATGAGTTTTATTCGAAGTAGATAGTAAAGTTTAAAAAAAAACTAAAAAACTCTTGAACAGAAGTTTGACATTTTAGAGCAAACAGCTTATGTAATTTACTAAATTCTATTAATGTGAGTACTTATCATCAGAGTGCCTGAACAGGCATTCAGTGGGTCACCTTCATAAAAATAGCAGCTAAGTACACTTCATTTCCTCTCCTGATCCTTCGAGTTTGTTTGGAAAAGCAAAAGTACCAAATGAAGCAGTGACAGCATAAAAGCAAAATGTAGAGAGTCAGGGACAAAAAAGCAATAAATCTGCCAAAGATATTTTGAACAGAGATAGCAATAATCTTGTCTCGTATACCTGGCTCCAAGTTGCTGATCTTTATTGTGATGCACAGCAATGTACTATTCTGGATTGACATTTATATAAAAAAAATCTTTTCAAGCTCTGCTTCTTGGAGCATTTCAGTTGGGAATGATTTGTAAGTCCACAAGGAAAAGAACACATACAGGTAAATACTGAGCTCATAAGAAAGTCAACAATAGCTCTGAATATTTTTGTTAGCGTTAATTTATGACTTGAGTTGAGCAAACAGTAAAAAAACATGTTGGCTTGTGTATATCCACTTGGATTCATAAGGGAATTTCAATTTAACTCCATTTCTAGGGATTGTTTTCTGTGGATATTTGGCATGGAGCTTTATTAGCAGAAACTATTTTCAACAGCGCTCATTTTAAATTCAAAAGTTTGAATGTTTACCAAAAGTGATTTCTTGAGCTGCATATCCACAGTGTCACTTAGTTAGACAACTAATCTCATCAGGAATAAGTTTTTCATGGCTTACATAATTAAGAAATGCAGTGTGATTCTGATTCACAACTGCTTACGAGTGATCTGCAGACCTGGAATTATTAATTATTAAGGCATTCAGAAATAAGTCTGCATAATAAATTTGGAAATGTTGTGATCCATGTAAGGGCAATTTGCAAGCAATAAACAAAAGGCAGAATTAGTTTATACATGATTAGTTGTTAATTATTTGCTTAGCTTTACCTGCTATTGAAAGAATGGGTGCTGGAAAAGTTGCAAAAGAAATAAATGCTTTTGGTCTTCAGTTTTTGCAGATCATGCTGGGAACGCAGTAAGGCTAATTCAAACTGCTGTGAGCTGGCATGTCTTTGCGGAGGTCAACCAAATGACAGATTTTAACTCTGGGTCTGAATTTGACCTTTCTGCCCCAGCTTGGCAGCTACTTGGGTCGTTTTTCCATTTGCGATGTTGACAGTAGCAATAGCACACAGTGTTATCTGCGTGCTGTCCACAAGCACCTGATTTCCATTCTTCTCCGCTTCTTTTTCACAGGTTGACACATAAGTTGAATTCAAAAGTGCAGGAAAAGAGCTCTATCTGCAAAAGGGGCCTGCAGTCCAGAGGGTTTGCTCTAAACTATTGTGAGACCTCCGGCTACAACACAGGACATGGGAGCTTTTCTGAACCCTCGTGTCTTGTGTTGCAGCCAGAGGGGCACATCTTTTCAACTGAGTCTGAGACAAATAGAAGAAACCAACATGAAAGAGGTGTAAAGAGAGAGTGAGAGGCGGGTATGGGCGTGGAACTTCATTGAACATCTGAGAGAAGCAGACTCAGGAATGTGATCCTTGGAATGTGATCCAATGTGAGCCTTTGAAGCTTTCTCCTAGATCCAGAGGAGATGTCAGATTTCTGCCTGTTCTTGAATGCAGATTGAAAGATCTGAATCAGGTAGTAAAAGTTACTGTGCTTGCAATGCCACTGGCATTGGTCTTTTTGTTTCTTTCTGGAGATTTGACTAGAATCACTGAATTAAACACTAAAAGGTTTGCAAGTATCTCATGATCTGCCACTTAGAAACTCAGCAGTTTTGTTTTTGTACTTCAGCAGTTGTAGGTGTGAGCTTTCAGTAGAAATAGAATTAGGTAGCTTCACATGTTTTGAGCATAGAACGTGCCTATGATTAGCACTGATTTTTTTGTTTCTCACTGGGACAAATTTTTTATTTCTCAGTAGCTGACTTCAGGGTGAGCCTCAGCTTGAGTAGGAGCTGCAATGGGATTTCTTTTGGCTTAACTTTTCCACTTGTTTAAAACATTGCATGACACTACGTCTCATCTAATAAAGTAATACAGTATACTCAACTGAAATCTTTGTTTTTAATAGTGCATTAGACCAGATATACTGGGATATCAAGTTTTAAATATCTGCATTAAAAATTGTGTATGCCATTGAAATACTCAGAATTGGACTCTGGATTTGAATTTTGAGTTGTTAAAATAATGTGGGTGACTGAAAATGTTCTCATTCTGATATTTCCATTTCGACATCTTTTAGGAAAGCTACAAAGACATGTCTCCTCATGTGGCAACAAACAGTTAAATTTTGGGGTAAGATCTAAGTAATTTAGAGTTTCCAGACTGTCTATTAACATTCAGACTTTACCCCATTCTGTATTCATTTATTTCAGTGGCAATATGCACAAAATAAAGCTCTGCTCAAGGGATTAAGAATAGCAGGAGCCAGTCCTTGGATCAACACAAGGCAGACTGTTTTTTTAAGATTCCCTTATCTGATAAATATTGTGTTTTTGTAGGCAATTTTAGATTGCTGTTTCCCATGGGAGAAATAAAAAGGTAGTTATAAGAAAGGTAAATAAATATTCTCACCTTCACGTCTCTGATCAGACTCTGTTTCTTGCACACTTTGTGCAGTTACTTAAATGGGGGAGAGTGCTTTCATTCAGAAAGAGGCCTTCTGGGTCGGTACTTCTGGCTTAGTTTTCAGTACCATTTGCAGTATTCAGTTTTCCTCCTGATCTTTGGTGAAAATCAGCAGAAAGCATTAGCAAAATAACCCATGGGTGACCAATGTTCCAGTGCCATCCATAGTCCCATTAATTCCCATTGGGTTGCAAAGCCCAGCTGTTGCATTTCTGTGTGTGCATGTCTCTGCCTCCAGCATCTCTTTCAATCCCAGGAGCATAAAACCTGAGAATTTGAAAATGCTTGCTAGAGAAGATCCACCTTTCAGTATTCTCTAATACCAGTCATGTTGAGACGTTTTCTGAGGGAAAAAGGAGTGAGAAAAACTTCTCAGTCTCAGTGGAAGACCTTGGAAGAGAAAATGCTTCAGGAGAAAACAGAGACACATGCAGTTGCACAGAAGAGCTGAGGTCCAGCCTAGGCATTTTACCTACTGATTTTCCCCTTTCTTAAGTATCCCACACGGGCTAGCAAAAATTCCTAGAGCTTTCTAAAACACTTGAAGAGTGTATTTTGGGGTTTTTTCAGTGGTCTTTATTCAAATTCTTTGCTTCCTATTGCACACATTAAGCTTTGCACTAGAAATAGAAAGCAAATGGTTTGACAGAAAAATATGTCTATACTGCAGGTAAGGGGCATTTTTTTGCTCTGGAATCTACCAGCTAGACTGTACCAGCTGAGAAGATTTTTCAAGTAGTTAGCCATCAGACTGTAGCCAAACCCCTAGTTTAAAGAAAAAAAACACAGCAGTTAAGTATAGTTTGTTTTTTTTCCAGGAAATATTGTTATTATAAACTGTAATTAGTGGTTTTAACTCAGCAACATTTAATTTCTCTTAAAGGAGAAAAAGCTCCTTAGCTGAACATCTTTGTTAGAGCTGTCAGTGTCTGCATTCATCAAAGGAAAAGAGCTGTGATAGAAAACAGGTAATTTCTTGACGGTTTAGATGCACACCCTGCCAATCAAGAAAGCCACGGCCTCCTAATGATATTAAAATAACAGAAAATGGAATTTTGTCAGACATTCACATGTTTTTCAGAGAACCTGTTTGCTCAAGTGAGAAGTTTATTTGTTGGCAATGGCTGAATACTTAATTACAGTAGCTGTGCTAAATATCACTGCTGGTGCTTGAGATATATTTAGATTCAGCTCCCTCTGTCTCAGAAAACACAGCAATTAAAGTGCAGCACTGTAACATAACGTAACTGATAATAGGTATAAGCCTGAGGAACGTTTGAGATATTTTCAAATCTGCTATGGAAACCACAGATGAAGCATGAAAATAGTAGGAGCTTTTTCTTCCTGTACTAGTCAGAGCCCCTGCTCTGCCTCATCAGTGCAACATGCAGCACTACAGGGATTTTCAAGGGAATCTGAAGGAGTTAGGAGTCTTTCACAGTAAAAATCATTACAGCATTAGTCTTACTGTCTGTAATTTATCTGCTTCACAAGATTTGCTTCAAATAATGAACCAAAGCTTAGTCCTGAACAAACCTAAAGTATTCCTTTGAAAGGCTCTCTTCTCTCTCCTTTTCTTCAACATGAGACATACACATTCTTTGGGTCCTGAATCAGAGCATGTGATTCCCACCTGGTCTGGATTCTTGCACCGATCAGCACAAGTCAAAACAATCATCCCAGCTCTCCCTGTAGGGGCTCTGATTTCATCTTGTTTTCCCAGTTGGTGATAGAGAAAGAGACTGAGTGTGGGACACAAAATCTAAAAGTTTATCCCAAGCATGGCCAAACCTTTTGTGATTTCATCAATTCTCTGCTTCCTTGTTCTTCTCCCCTCCCTTCTCTGAGCAGCCTCAGCCCCTTCTGATTTAACGAGTTCAAACCCTCAGACGGTCCCAGCAGAAAGCACATAGCAGAATGCAAGCTCTGATGTGTAATTCCTGACTGTATTTTTAACATGTCATGCCGTGTGCAGGAAAACAGACACAGGACATTTTGAAGGACAAAGTGGGAAGGCATTGTCTGTTTGGTACATACTTTTTGATTTTGCTAGAGGAAACCTGCTTTGCAACATGTATGGAAAAAGACTGCACACTTACAGGCTCTGAACCTTCCAGGAGATGCATTAAGTGTGAAAAAGAGATTTAATGAAGAAGTATCATTTAAGCTCTGCTTATGCTTTGAAAGTCCCATGCAGTTCAGTGAAAGAGTTTCTCCATCCCTCTTCAAAACATGAATTTTTTGATTGCCAGAGCTCCATACTGACAGGATGAGGAACTGACTTAGCCTGTTTATCCATAAAACAGTGGCACTACATAAGTTATTTTAGGCAGTGGGTTGCTTGGAAAGCAAAGGGGCTGTTCATATTTGCAGGCTGACTCTGTCTGTGATTGCTTTGTAGAGCATGTGAACAAAAGTGGCAATTCACTCAAGCCACAAAAACATATTTCTTATCTATCATTTACAGCACCATTCTTTAAGGCTCCTTTCTTTCAGTATGTTTTTTAAATTGAATTATTAGATGTATGGTGTACATGGCTTTGTTTCACTGAGAATTTAATTGACAAAAGCCTCGACAAAAGCCTCATTTTCAACTGAAAAAGGCAGCTTTGCTGGAAGCATAATAATCCATGCACCATTAGCTTTGGTTATAGTCAAAAAGGAACAGTAAGAATGTCACCTTCTAGCTCAGGTCAGCTTCCTGAGTGGATCATGGGTGGTGTTTGTTCACTTTACTGTCTAAAATAAATCTTATTTTTCTTAGCTGCAAGAACAATGCAGTTAATGGAGTTTGAGGTGGGCTTCAGGCTGCGTAGCATATTTTCAACAGAGATTAGTTTACTGCTTTAATGAGGAATGTTTATCAGTAGTCATGATGAAGGGGAAACATCCATTAACAGCCTTGAGTGAACTTCCAGTAGCCAGGAAAGAGCTTGTCTGTGTAAATTAAGCCAAGCCAAAGAGACACAGCAAGCACAGGGGTCCCTGTAGGGCTCCTTGAATGAGGCTAGGCTGGGCAGGGCAGGCCAGTCAGGGGACATCCCTTCTCCCCCTGTGGGTGAAGCAAGGGAACAAGGCAAGATCTGGCAGAGCAATCCCATAACTCTGACATGGGGTCGACTCAAAATCCCAGTGGGACTGATGGAGTGAGTCAGATCAGTGCCTGTGGCAGCAGGAAACCAGGGAGGAAATTTATTCTCTATTCACACTGGCCTGCAAAGCTAGCTGTCTGTGGGAGAACATTTTTCAAAGTCATGTACCTTTCTTAAAGGCAGAGTGGCTGCTGTGGCTGTAGAAGCCCTGTTCTGCACACTTCTGGGTCCTGCTGCTGGTCAACATGCTGACACCACTGCAACATCGCTGGTCTTCATGCTCACAGTACCAAACTGCACCAGAGTCACTGGGTACCCTCATCTCAATGATGGGCTCCTGTCTGGCCCCACTGCACTTCTGATGCTTTTCTCCTCTGCTTCTGCACTCCAAAGAGGTGGAGCCAGCAGCAGCAGGGAGATTGGTGGAATTTCCTATGCAATGCCAACAGTACATGTTTTCCTTGCTGTCACTGTGCCAGAGAAGAGCTCTGAGATACATGGAGCAAGAGGGTGGGGTCTGTAGGTCATGTAGCTGAAGCAGGAGGGAAGTGTGCCGGGATTAGGGCATCCACAGCATGGGAGAGGGCAAAAGCCCTCAGCGCCCCCCCGTCTAAGGGGGCTGGGAGGGAGGGAAGTAGGAAGAGTCAGGGGCTGAAGGAGGGAGAGAGAAAGAGTTGGGGACCCAGGCCCATGGCCTTCAGCACTGCACTGCTTCCTCCTCCAAGATGTTTTGCAGTTTGTACTTGTACCAAGCTACTATTTCAGTATCAACTTTGGGGTTGTTTCAAATGCCATTGACCCTCAACATTTGACACAAAAATGCAAAACCATGATCACAGCTTTAAATTGAGAAATAGGATGGGACTGTTTTGAATTCTGAAGCCATAACAATAAAAAATATTTGGAAAGGAGAATGGTGCAGAAAAGGAGAAAAAACAGCACATGTGGGTGCATGCATGTGTACTCTCCAGCTTGCAAGGTGGGGAGGGAAGAGGTGCAAATATTTGGGACCTGATGATATAGATGCCGGTTACCCTCATGCTCATCCAGAGCAACTCCTTCCACTTCTGCCAAGCCACCTGGCTTCCGCTTAGAGCAACAGATCATGACACTTTGTTTCCAGTTTTGCTGCATGAGCCCTTTCAGGTTTTCAGAAGAGTTGCAAACCTGTAAGCTGAACTTGAATGTCATTCACAAAAGCTATCCCCTTTACCTCTCACCCCTGCGTGAGTGTATCATACTAGATTACTTAGGCAGTGCTACAATTCAGTATTCTTTGTTTCAATTTGAGAATAAACACTACAAAAGGCAAACACGTTTCCTTCCACTCTCCTGGCAGGGAAAAAGCAAGGAGTAGAAAAGGCATTGAAATGAAAGACGTAACTCTAGGTGAATGCATCAACCAGGTGATGAACAAACAATACCCAGAATAGACAGAAGATACTTTCAACACTGTGGCAGGGCAGGCTTCCCTGTTCCCACATGTGGTGTGCAGTTACAAGTATGGCTGTCAAGGACATCCAGAAGAAACATAAAATCCAGCTGGCAGAAGGTTTCACACTTTCCATGGTGTCACCCCCCCCCAGAATGACATACTGGAGTGGCACCAGGCAGTGAGCCACAGGGTTCTGGTGACAGCCCTCCAGCTGCATGCCTGCTGTAACTGAGCAAAGTATCTGCTGGGCATCAGCTCACTGCAGCACGCCGCCCTGTAAGGCAGCAGATTTCAAGGCCCTATCAGTGCTAGCATTGTCCTCCCTACTTGTTCCCCACCAGTAGAAGCTGCTGTGTGCCAGGGACCACAGCTTAGTCACTCTGCAGCCTGCATCCCTCTTCCTCTGTTGGTATGAGGGGAGGAGGGGGAGGAGAGGAGAAGAAATTGGTTATTGCCACCAGCATGTTGTGACCACCCAAAATGCTGCTCCCAAAGGGTTGCCCTCCTGTGCGGCTCCTCTTCCCTTTGTGAGGAGTGAGAATCACACAGACATTGGGGGAACTGGATTGAGTGGAAGCAGCTACCTTTGAAGGGTTCATGGGAATTTAAATGCTTGGTGTCTCTGCCTGTCCCCACCAGGCTGTCTTCAAAGCCCTCTCCAGGCATTTTCACTTGTGGATTACCCCCTCCACCTCTCCCGTTTTCCCCTGAAAAGTGTATGGGTTCATGTCAGAGAAATTAACATTACTGTGGCCATTGTTAATCTAACCTCTTCCTTTTGCTTAATTTTGTCAATGTTGTAAAAAGAAAAACAAAATTATCTTTCTTCCTGGGCCTTGTATGGGCTCTATCCAGAGCAGGAGGCCAGTGCTGAGGAAACGCCTGGAGTGTGTCAGGTCTTTTGCTCTTTATTCGACTGTAGACTCCCATATAACCAAGTTAATTGGCCAAAACATTTTACCAGCAGTGTATACACTGTTGCATAGGCTAAGTAATGTAGTAAGAGCTGAATATAGTAAGGACTAAGAAAGGGCTTGCAAACTATTTAAAAGGAAAAGTCGGTAATTCTTGCTATGTGCTGCTTCCTTCTCTGCAACAGATACATCCACACATAAGGAGAGCTGAATCACTGCATTATAAATAGATTCATTACGTATTTTTTCTCTGAAAATAATTTCAAACCGAACATGCCTACTCTATTCCATTTGAATTACTGCTCCTAAGAAAAGAGAAGACGACATTTAACAACTCTTTCTACTTTCCCTATTAGTAGTCTGACTGTTAAAAGCCTTGACTGCTAGCCTTTGGGATGCAAACCTGCTCCCATTTAAGTCAACATGAGTTTTATCATTTACTTAATTGGAAGTGAGATTGAGCCATTGGGCTTGTGGGTGGCTTTGTGTAGAGCTCGAAAAAAAAATAATAAAGGAGACTGAGGCAAAATGTAGTGCCAGTTTTTTCATCACAGCAATAACCCAGCTTTGCCCAGCCTGCCCATAGTCTTGCTAAAAGGAAAACCTAGCCTGGAAGGAAGCACTCATAATATTATAGCTTAATTAGTTTATGGGAGAAAAATGCTGAAGGGGAGAGGAGCTGCCGTTGTTAAATATTTTACTGTTGCAACAGTGACTAATGTCTGCTCAACACCAAGTTAGCCAGAGTCCTTGCCCTGTTCCACAGTAGCTTGCCCAGTTTTCTGTGCTGCCTCCTCAAGCCTCACTTTTGTTTTAATGACAGTCATGCTGGGTACCTCTGAAAGCACAGAAAACATTTATTTTTTGTGTATCTAATTTGCCCGTTATTAACATTATCCCAAATGTGTTAAGTAGCTTATTATTAAGCAAAGAAATAGCTATGAAGCAAGAAAAGAATGTGATGGGGAGATTTACTGTGTGGGAGGCAGAGATAAAATTAGATTTCTTTAAGCTATGTGGTACAGTTATTAGGAAGTTAGGCTAATTTTTCAAGGAGCTGTCACTTAAATAACCTCGTATTATTATTCATGCTGAGGTATTTACTACAGAAATTCTTTTCCCCAGGTCATCTTGTTTTCTAGCAGCAGAAGTTGGGAACTCCTCAATTGTTTGCATGTCCAAATAATACAATGGCATGTTACGGTAATGCAAATAGTAGATTATTAAAGGACATGATTTAAAAGCACTCGGCTGGTTCTAGTAGAATTTGTTTGGCCTCTTTTAGTATTTTCACCATCTCTCTCCAAATTTTCCATCCACAGTCTCTCAGTACAGACAGCAGTAATTTTTTCCCACTTTGATTTGTTCTTAATGCTATTTCTCATTATCTATTGCCTTTTCTAAAGCTACCCCAGCATCAGTCCCACTGACTGCTAATAGCACCCGGTATCTCCATCACCACAGAGCTCCAAAGTGTATTTTCTCTGGATTGTTTCTTTTTTCCCCAGTTCCATTCTGTTGCTCCCACCTCCGTGTTGGTGGAGTCATGACGCAGTCCTGGCCTGTCTATGAGTTAATTAGTCTGACTTTTGGGCTGAACTATGGGCTCTTAGGAGCTCTTAACACAAAATACATTGTCCAAGTCATGAACTGGGAAGTAGACTCAAACCTGTTGTGCGTTTGGCAGTTCCACACGTCGTGGCAAAACTTTGCACTATGCTCCTTTCAACAATGTCTCCAGCTTTGCTCCTCTCTTTTGTTTCTCTTTTCAGGACTAGCTCAGCATGTACTTCTCAGCTCCAGTTTGCTGGCACACCACCCTGAGAGCTTTTCCTTCCCCATGAGGCAGGAGAGGTATGTGTAAACCCATGCAGCTCTTTACTGCAGAGTCAACCTCTCAAACCTCAAGGGGACTCTTAAATCTTCTATATATGAGGAAAGTGGTAGACAACAGGAGGTTACTGTTTTTATACCAGAAAATATAATAAAGGGATTAAGGAGGGAGAAAAAAAGCATATACTTCTATCATGTTTTCATTATTTACAGTCTTAGCATAATCTCTTGATGCTGGTGGTTTACCAACAAAATGGGTCCTTGCTTTTTCAGAGAGGACATTTTTTAATCATTGCACTCTGCTGGGTAATTGGCTGAGTGTGACATCACATGCCAAATGCTCAAGGTTTGGAAAACAAGTCAATACACCACACAGTGCTGTGCTAGCTCTGTTAGGCTGCTCACAGCATACATGATTTAATTTGAGCACAGGAAACCAAGAGATATTTTAATGAAGATCACCTAAAATAGCTCAGATTCTCAAGAATGGTTAAGATTTGGGAGTTTCCCTAATGGTGCAAATCCATATGTGCAAGAGACACTCACTTCCATGGGGTATTGGCTGCTCATCTCCTTCAGCAGAGCACACATAGCCTTCCCTCTATGAGAAGTTTGAGGAGGTTGGGGCTACCACATATTCCATTTTTTCAAGAGAAATGCTTGTTTGCTTAAAGTAAAGTAGACATGAAGATGAAGATGAGCAAAATGTGTCCTTAAAATTTGGACTTTGTTCTAGTAGGGGAAAGGAAAGATCCTAATCAGCTACGGAGTCTGTTACCTTCAAAACAGCAGCATATGGGAAAAATCAACCTTCAAAGCTACCACTTTGATTCATGAAAACAGGTATAAAAATGCTGAGGAAGCTCTGAGGTAAGATGGAAAAAGATGAACGTGACTGGTTGAGGCTGGGGTGGGAGGTGGTGCATTTTTGAAAATGCTGAGTAGGACAAGATGAAAATAGGGTTACTGGGCGATGTATTTGTCTCCGAAACTTCAGAGAGTATGCAGTAATGAAACAGCACCAAGGAACTTATTTTCAAGGCAGGTAGAGAACTGGCAGAGTGCTAATGCACAGTGTGTGAGGGCTGTACATACAGCTCTTCTCACCTCTGCTGCTAATGCCTCCTGCTGCTCTAGGTCCACATGCTTCCTCCTTTCCTCCTTCCTCTCTTCATATCTCTCCTCTCCTTCTCTCTTTTTCTTTCTTCAAATGGGGCAATACACATACTTTCATTAGTGCTGATAGGCGAGGATTATGCCAAATTCACAAGACCATCAGGCTTCTCTTATTCTCAGAAGTATCCATCTTTAAAAACACAAGTGACATCGTAAACAGGACCAGTGTCCACAAGGAGCGAATGGAGAATTTCAGAATTAAGTTTTCAGTAACTTACATCAGCATTGGGACAATTGTTTTCCTAACCTGATTATGGCATTACGCTTCTTGTAACAATAAACATTATGTTTCTTTTGTTCTTTTATAGAAAAAGAAAGTGGGGGTAAGGAATTATAAGTTTGGAGTGTGAGGACAGGCAGGAAGAGTGTAGCTGGAATGTGGATTCAGGGCAGAATGTCTTGAAAACCTCTTTCAGATTTGTTTGTGACCTTGTCCAGATCCTTTATATTTCTTTTGCTACAGTACATGTGATGGTAGGACTAACTCCCTTCTCCATCATGTAAGAATAACAGACAATTCCCACTTCCAGCACTCATATGCCTGCATCCCTATGCTGGCCTCCACGTTGCAGCATCACCAACATGTCAGTGTGCATGGCAGAGCATGGGCCCATGGTGACGTGGTTTGCTCGCTGCATGCAGACGACACGGGCTGTCTTTGCACATAGGGTTTCCAGTGGGGTATGTGCTGTGACTGCCCTGCCAGGGCTAACATCCACTGAGGTGTGTGAGCCCTCCTGTTTTCTCAGAGGAAAGTGGGACCCTAAAAAGGATCAGAAACACTATCCTGGTGTCCCTGGCTCCCCAGGGCCTCCCAGCTGCAGACATGAGGGTGGCTGTGTTTTTTTGCTAGTTAACCCCAGCCCCCAGCACCTTGGTGGTCCACCCTGAATGTGCAGCACACAGTTTGGTGCTTAGCAAACACTGGCCAGTGTTTTGGGTGACTGTTCATTTCTCATCCCCTTCTCCTCTTTTTTCTGGTTCTCATGGTCCCCCAGGTGCTGTGGGATTCCTTCCCCTGCCCCAGGTTTTTCTTTGTGTCCCTACTCAACTTCCAACAGCCAGATGAAGGCCAAACGTTCAAAACTTTGAGCTTAACTATTCTGCCTTTGTCCAAACCCTCTGTGAAATATGATTAGCACATATTTACCTAGCTGAAAGCCACATTGTGAGGCCTAATGAATGGCTCCATAGTATGATTAAAAAGCCTAGAAGAGCCTCATAAGGAAGTGAGCTTTACTTAAATAAGTTAACCTTCAGATTAATTGAGCTGCTTTCAAAAAAATGCAATGTGAGAGCAGCAACTGCTGTGGGGCTCTAGACTCATTTCTGGGGCTGCACTCATTAGATACAGCCAAACACAGTATCCTTCGGAGGGTATGTACGTTGCTGGGCGAGCATGCTGATCCTCCCTGCTTATTTATGCTTTACAAAATGTAAATTTCAGAAATAAATAGTTGATATACTCTGCATGCAGCAAAACTTTGCCCAAGGCTGGGCTAATGATTTTTTTTCCCTGTGTGTCTGCTTGCTCCTTTGGATCATGCCCACATGCTGCTATTTCAGTTCCTAACCTAGCAATTATCCAGCTACATGTATGTGCAGCAAGCACACTGAATGCAGCTGCCTCCCTGGTGAGTTCAAGGAAACTCAGGTGTCTCTTTCCCTCGTTTTATTGAATTGACCCTTTGCACATTATCCTGCAATTCTTTTTCTTTAGCGATTTATAGCTATAAAGGTATATCCTTTTAAACCCCTCTTTCATTCCTTTTTTTTTTTTAATGAATAATTAGCCCAGGGGCTTTGTGGATAAGCTGTTGGCTTTAGTGCCTCACTTCAGGGCCCCTTCCAGTTCAAGTGTAGAAGACAGAGAGGTCACAATAGCAGAGCTCAGCATCAATTCCATCCCACCTTGGAAATCTGTCACCTACCTCTTTAGCTCTTGACATGAAAAAAGGAAGGAAAGAAGCAATATCTGGGAGAAACTCTGTGGTGTGTTGTCTGGCAGTCTGATGTGCTAATGTTTCCTTCACTGGGAAACGACTGAAAAGTAGAAGGGCTTGCTGACTTGCTTCTCTTGCCATCCACAGTCAATCAGGAGCAGCCACTGAGTGGGAAACTAAAGCTGACACCACCGGCAATCCATGCAGACTCAGCCATAAATCCCCAATGTACAGCTGAAACTGAGTCAGCAGAATGTTCTCAGAAGATGCCTTGAAGACAAGAGGACAGTGTCACCTGGTGGAGCTGGGGCAGAGGGGAAGGGAGCCTTCAATGATGGGGGTGCGATGCAGGGCCCACAGAGAGGCTCGGCACAAGCCCAAGAGCACCCCTAAACTTTGCAACAACAAGGGCCCTCTGTTAACTGGGAAATCTTCCAGAACTGCAGAGCAGTGTCTCTATGGGGGATTTCTTTTGTCTTCCTGGGGTGAAAAAGATGAATGGAGCCAGCACAATTCTAGACAGTGGCACCTGGTCTCATCAGGAGTTGCTTCACATGTAGTGGAGTTTTAACTATTTCAACTTCTTGGCCAATCAGTAGTTTAAACACTAGTTGAACATAGGTAACAAAAACTACTGGGTTTTGTTTTTGTTTTTCCTGGGAAAACATAGAAAATTCCAAGGAATTTTGAAGACTCACAAATCGATTTGAGTATCTGTGGCTTTGGGTGATCTATCGAATCTAAGAAAATACAACAGTCTTAAAAAAACAGATGTAAAATGTTTTAAAATGTAAATGTGTTTTACCTTTGAAGGAAAGATCTATAGTTTAATCTAGTGTAGGAGTAATTTATTTTTGCATATCTTTATGAATTTAAAGATCATCTCTTCCAGTTCACATCCATTATGCTTGTAAGATATATTTCAGGAGACAGAAAGCATGTAAGCAGGGAAAGAAACCATTTCTTACTTGTTGCTTTTGATCACTTCAGCTAGGAGGAATAGTTTTTAGGAAGAAATCTACCAGAAATATTTGCAGTGACACTGATGACACTACGCACCCTGGGGTTTGCCTCAGGCAACTGAGATATCCAAACAAATAACTTCTTCATACTGGAGAAGAAAAAAATGCATTAAATGTGTCATTTAATGCCTTCCATAGTGTTAGAAAGTTGGAGGGACTGCTGATACATTTCCTTACAGTCAATATATGTCACTGTAAGCCACTCTGGCTGTTTTATTCTGTGTATCTGTCTATAGGGCCACTTCCTATTCTAACTTAATTTCAAGAAGCTGAACTTCCATAAAGAGAGTTATTATTGGTGTGATGATTACAGACCTTAAAAGAGATCCACAGGTGACTTAAAAAGATGAGATAAACTTTCAAATACATCACATGTCTTATGGAATGAAAGATTTGGATGAGCTTGATTTTATCTGAATATTCTGCAAATGCCCGAATTAGCTTCCACACTGTCTGAAGGGATGTGGAGATGTGGAGTTTGCATTTGTGAATCTGAAGGCTGGGGGTGGCTATCACTTGGTGTCTGAATGGGAAACGGGATTTTTTTTTTTTTTCTTTCCTTTGGATACAGCCCAGATTTCTTAAAAATATGTTCTTTTCCCTTCCATAAATTTCATCCAGACACAGTTTGGAGACTTCGGCTGTTTGTCAGGAGTTTCGGAGTTCTAAACAATATTGTACCTTGTGGTGCTTCACAGCTGGGATCTGGGTCTTGTTTTTTTTTTTGCTGTGCGAGTGTCCAGGCAGCAGGCTGTGAGCCCCAGCATTGTCTCTGCTAAGAAACTGACTCTTGAAGCCACTCTGGCTGGGACTGGACCCTGTTTCCCAATGCCTCTTTAAATGGGTGGATGGCTGTGAATGCCTGCTTGGGAAATATCCGTGCTTGCCGCACAAAGGAAAATAATTCGTTCCCATTTTTATGCAAGATTAAGTGACAGCAACACAGGCAACTACAAAAGGAAAATATCCAGGAGGGAATATGTGGTCTGTTGATCCTACCTCAGTACTATGCTGCTAAATCAAAGCTACCAGTGCAAAAAAACAGGCCACCAGGAACTAAAAGGGGCAGCTCCAGAGAAAACCTAATCCCCCACCTGCTAGTGCTTGCTATTTAGTGGTAAGGTTTTGATATCTGATGTTTTCCCCAATGCCTTAGTTCTTTGAGTTCCACAGCTTGGTGAGAATTCTTTTTCTCAAATGTTAATTTCTAGAAAAAAAGCCTGAAGAGTGAAAGTCCTCCTTTCACAATGAGAAGTGAAAAGAAAGAGTTGAACTTATTGTTATAAGTAGTCTCTAGATTTTTAAGTTACTTTCAAGCTTTTCTGAGATCTGGCTTGTGATTTTTTAAAGCGTAGCTGTGACAACACTGTGTTACAATTATGCAGCACAGGATAATGATGCTCAGGGCTTCCTACTGCCATCACCACTTCTTTTCCTTGCTAAGACTGGCAAATCCTTTCTGCTTCTCCAGCTCCTTCCTCCTGGGGTTGCTCCAGCCCCCAGCTCTGCTCCTCCTTGCCTCCCACAGACTTTCCTCCCTCCTCACCACCTCCCTGTACTCCTCCCAGTCACTTCAAGTACACAGTGAGCACCAGCAGGTCTTTGTTCCTGTCACGGTCCACTCCTCAGTGGACGTGTGATGGTTCCTCTCAGCTGTGATCCCGAAGTGCAAAAAATGAAATGGCAACAAGCCCAGGGAGTTACGTTATCAACACACAATGACTTTATTGGTCTTGCCTGTAAAGCGGCATGCGATAGAAAGGAAGAAAAATAGGAAAGATTAGGTAAAAAGGCAGAGAAAGAGGATAATAGTTACCACCATGGGTCCAAAGGCATCCCTATGGTCCTGAATCCAGAAGGGGTTCTGCTGCTTGTTCTTCGATCGTTGTGATCTCTTGGTGGGGAAGATCTTTGAAATTAGGTTACTAAGGAACCATCTCTTATTCTGGGTAGCACACCTTGCTCCTCCTTGGACCCACCCCCACTCCACCTCTGTCCCGTGGAAATGTGCCCATCTCCACCTGTCTGGAGTGAGGTTTCCACACATGCCCAGCGAGGAGTGTCTGAGGCATGGCCAGCTTTGGAGGCAGGTAGCTTCTTAACAGGAGGTGTGTTTTTGTATTATAATGACATTATAATGAGGAAAGTTCAACTGAGGCTTCATTGGTGTTGGCACGGCAAGCGCGATCCATCTTCCTTGACAGCAGTTCTTCACTTTGCTGCTCCAGTAGAACAGACCCATACCAGGTACTGACACTATTTGTACCTCAGTCCGTTCTCCATGGTTTCTGCATCTGATAACAGCCAGTTCAACAAGCCACTGCAAACTCATGTCGAGATGTTAGTCCAGATTTTGGGGTCTAGTTACTGATGACAATGTTGAGATAATACCGATCTTCTGATCAACTCTTACAGGTCCCTTTGCCCTCTTCTCGTGTCCCCTCCATTGGAGCGGCACTTTATCACCCCAAGCTCCTGGTGACTTTCAGAGGTGTGGAATGCAGCATGATAATCTAGCACTTGCTGCTTCCTTCAAGTCAAACACAGATCTGGCAGAGGGCAGTTTTGATGCTGAGGGTCACAGGGGTCCCCAGCACAACTGTAGCAGCTGGGGGTTGCTGTCTCAGGGGGTGTGTAGCTGCAGCAAGAGGTAACCGATGGTCATGACTCCAAAAATTTCATGCAGCTCCACAAGCTGCTTTGGCTTGGCACAGAGGAGGATTGGCAGTAAAGAACGATGGCTTTATCTGTACATCACTTTCAGATATAAACAGTAACTGCATTATGCAAAACCTTCTGTCCTCAAAGCTTTTCTCTTGCCTATGGAGCCATTTAGCAATCACCTAACCTTGTTCAGATACAGATGCTGGTTTTTATTCTGAAGATATATATATATATTTCCTTTTGATTACTTACTGTTGCTACCAACAGCTATCACCAACATCTGCTTGAAATAAGTCTTCTGGCCTATTTCTCTTCCCTGCTATACGTGTTTCCAATCCTACTGAACTTCCATGTAACCACAGGCAGTGTTGGCTGTGGCTCTGGACTGTAAAGCATGAAAATGTGCCTGCGTGCAGGCAAGCAGCAATCACACATGCCATCAGATGCAGCTGTGAAGGGAAATTAGCTCTGTGTGTTGCCACTACAGGACGGCCTTTGCTAGTACTCAGGTGTAACTCCCAGAGGTTGCTGAGGCAAGGTGTTGCTCATTTTCAGGTCCCAGGAATTCCTATGGTGGTAAGGCCAGGTGGTTTCATTCCCCATGGAAGTTTTATCCCTTGTAGTACCCAGACCCTGTCCCCCAAACCTCTTCTATGAGTCTTTCACCAATCACTCTGAGCCAAAGACAACAGCTCCAAAGAGGTACTCACTGGATGTGCAAGCACTGCAGGACTTAATGGTGCTACTAGGCAGGGCAGGAGTTTACACTTCCTTTATGTATACAAAAAGTGCCACCTCCAATCAAGGCCCATTAAGGTCTTCCTATCTCCAGCTGATGCTAAATTTACCATTAAGAGTACCTGTGACCCTCTCAAAAATAAAGATTACCTCCTGGGTAATTTCCATAAGTATCTAGGAGATTGTCAGTTCCCACTGGCAGCACGAAGCCCCTGAAGCATAGATGTAGAGTTGACTTAAAATCTACTTCAGAACAAAAGATAAGCAGCCTGGGAAGAAGATTCCCAGGCTCTGCAAGGATATGCCCATGCTTATAGGCATTTCCAAGGGATACTATAGCCAGGCACAGGCTACACAAATGACTGTGGGAGAATGAGGGCAACTCAGCTAAGTATTGGGAGTCCTGTGTTCAGTTACTACTTCAGACAGTTGAGTTCAGCTTGCTTTGGAGGAGGATCTGAACCCACTGCCAGAGTAAGGCATCCTACCCACCAGCCTATATGAGAATCTTCAAATCACATTTATTCACACCATCCTCCTTTGAGCACATGAGGAAAAGCTTGCCAGGGCTTTTCTACTGTTCCAGAGAGTGAGCTGATGATCGGCTTGTCTTTCTGGCTGTTGGAGAAAACAGAGGAAGGATCTGAGCTCATTTAGGTCAGCAGCAGGTTTTTGAGGACCCTTCCCCGTGCCACCTCTGTCCCTTGAGTTAGGGTTCTAACATGGAGTTTTGCTTTCTCATATGTGGTCTGTCACTGGCCACTGCATGGAGTGGAACCCCAGCCAGAGGGCATTGGCAAGGACTCACTCAATAAAATGTGACAGTGAGAGGCTATTACCAACCTTCCTCCACTTCTGCCTTCTCTCCCTGGCCCTGATCCCAAAGGTATTTGCTGTTACTAGGCTGCTGTTGTCCCTGCAGCAAAACCAGCATGATGCATCTGAACACATCCCAGGACAAGATGGTTTCTTGTAAACCACAGTGTTTAAACTATGGTGTAAGCACCGATTTGGATGAGGATTGGGTGCCCCACACCCTTTTGTTTGTCCAGCAAAGGTGAAGGCAACCACTACCTGGGGTTGGATGGAGGGAAGTAGCATCTTACATGATCACAGTCTTAAGCTATGCGAATAGGAGGCAAAGCCCTACATATCTCTGAGGTTTAAGCTCAAAGTGCTTTACAGGCTCTTGGGAATCAGATTTCATGGTGATGTTTTACAGGTGCAAGTTTTACAGGTAAGTGTTTAATCCTTGTTCTGTTAACAGGACAGCTAATGCAGAGAGTGTGATCTTCCCTTTGGTTGTATGATGTACCATCAACCATGCAAAATGTCCCCAGATCAGAATGGCAATGTCTTGTCTGCACCTCTGGGCATGATACGCACAAAGGAGGACATCAGGTGTTGGGAAACAGAGGCTGCAGAGATGCAAAGCCTCCAGGGATCACAGAAGTTCTTGCTGAATTTGTTTGGCATGGGAGTGCATACAGGAGTAATCTGCCCGGGGCCACAGAACACTCTATGCAACTTGTTCTGAAACCCATGACCCAAACTCAGGTCTCTGGCCCCTGCTTCTGCATTTGGACTGGGCTTTGCTTCCCTTGGCACAAACAAGGGAGCTTACCAGGCTTCATCATCCCATTTCCCTAAGAATCAAAAAAGTTAATGCTGAAAATGCTCTTTTTTGAAACATTTGTAATTGGCAGCTTCTGCCAAGTATTAGGAGACCAGTAAAATCTCTCTACATAAATTGTGTTGTAATTAGTGTGATTTGTTTAATGTCACCTTGTCTGGCTGTCTGAGAAACTGTCTCAAAATGTAAAAACACCATGTTTTTCACTTGAGGGAGTGGAGTCAGACTGCATCACGACATTTTTATTTCTTCCTATTATTTACAACGGCCTTTTCAAATTACTCAAGCTGCTGAACCTAAGCCAAGTCAATCAAGAATTCCCAGATGAGGAATATTACAGCCATAAGACATAGTAACAACAAGCATCAACATTTTCTTAATAAAGGTAACGTGCTAATAATAATTTCTGGGTGTTGCATTCAGTACACAGATCACCACAGTAAAAATCCTGATACCATAAAAATACTTCATACATGTGCAAATAAGCCATTTTAGGGGGAAGCAATAGAAAGGGTGAGAGGAGAAAATAGTTTGCTTGCTAGAAAGGGATACTAGGGCAGACCAACCTTCTCAGTGTCCCTTAGCTCCTTCACTGGCCTCCTTGGGCTGTGTACCCAGGTCCAAAAGGCAAACATTAGTGAGTGATGACAATTTTCTCACCAGGTGGCAACGAGGAGAGCAATAGGAAAGCAGTTGAGGGGCACTGGTAAGACTGGAGTGCAACTGTATCTTGCACTCCAGCATTGTGGCTTCCCAGTAGACTCCACTATATTAAAAAAGCCCCAGCTTGCATGTGGTCTCATTATTGTCCATCAGTGCCCAAAAAAATCTCATGACTGGCACAGCAGGAGGAAAACTGGTCAGGTCTTACATGCACCCAGGTGTTGCAACCCGATAAAATTACTCTTATCTTCCCCATCCTGTGAGCATCACCAGCAATCCGAGAAACAGAAAGAGGAAAAAAATCAAACAAACAAACAAAAAAAAAAAAAAGAAGAAAAAAAAAAAAGGGAGCCCTTTTAAGTATGAGAAATATTTCAAGGCAAGAAAGGTGCAGAAGGAGCACTGAGTGCCCAGCTCAGCACCATCATTTTTCAACTTTAATCTTTTTTCCAAGTGTTCTGCTTTTATTCCAACTAATTGAATGAATGTCTTAAAATTCACAACACAAACTGAATTTGATTAAATCTAACCTGGTTCATATGATAAAGCACTGCAGTTAAAATGCAGCTGAAAAAATACATTATGCTAGGACAAATAAGTACAGTTAACTTCAATAAGAGCAGAGGTAAATTGGTTTTCGCGTGAGATGTGCAATTTTATCTCAAAAGAGCTTTAATCAAAGTAAAGTATTATAGGGCAAGGGAAAAAACAAACACCTAACAATGTAACATTTTGTCTACTAACCACTCAGTAAAACTTCAAGTTTAAATTACTAAATAAAGTGGAGGCTATATGTTACCTGTCCCCAGTTAATATGTAAAAAATTAAGGGATTATCTGACTAGGAACTAATTTATATTTATATCAGATCGAAACCCACAGATAGTCAATGTGAACACAAGCTGTCCATCTGATGTTTGCCAGCAAAACTTTTACTAGAAGGGAAGGAATGGAACTAAATACAGGTTTAATTTAAATGTAGTTTGCGTTCATGCTTATGCCAGTGTTTTCACTGCCAAATGAAAAAGAATATAAATTAACCATAACTAATAAGTATTAACCTTGCATTTGTGGAAAGGAATCTTGCTCTTTGCTTTTCAGTGGTTTGTAGTTGATATGTTATCAACACTGGCTGCTTCCAATTCCTGCTTATGGCTCATGGCAACCTGCCCTCTGTCTGGGGAGGACCTGGTCTTTTTTTGGGGGGACAACATGGGTATGCTGCTGGTTTTCCCTGCTTTCACTATACGGATGCCTGCTTGTGGCAGAGCAATCTACTACCCCTTTCTCACAAGATCATAGCTGGAGTTGTACCACCATTTAGGACACAGCAGGAGGCTGGGATAGCTCTGACACACTGCTGCAAAGCCCAGATGCTGGGAAAAACTTGACCTTTGGTTGCACCTGGCATTTCCTTGTGCCTAGGGTGGGAAGAGACTGACAAGGCAGTTTCCAGTAGAGCCTTGAAAGAGTTTAACACTCCCATATGTCTTCATGCTACAGGAATGTACTGCCTAACATGTAGTCAGGGGGAGACCCAGACTCTCCAAGGGGACACCTGACCATATTAAAAATGTATGACACACAAGACGTGCTTTCTTGTTTGCTGCAAGACTCCTTTGGCTCCAGCACACCTTCTCTTTGAAGGTCTCCTCCTTAGCTCGCCAGCTGGGCATCACAACCAGCCAGTGTGACTGTAGAAGAGGAAACAACACTAGAGGGTAGGGGTCATCAAACCCTGTACTGGTGACTCAGCAAGCTGCAGGCTTCTGAGACCGAAAAAAACCCCCACCCTACATACCTGTCTGCCCTGGAGGAAACTGAGGGAAGTTTTGTGGCACAGTTCATGATCCGTATCATACTGCCTATGGGCTGCCTGACTGCATGGGGAAAATGCTTCAGACCTGAACCTGAACAGAAGTTGTGAAAGGATCAGGGGTGCCTGCTCCCCTGTGGTCAGTGTAATCCCCCTGGCCCCCAGCCCAAATCCAACCAAGGGAGGGCATGGGAGGTGTGTTTCAGCCACCAGTTCTGAGAGGCTCTGAATTGTGGGTGACACAGCAACCTGGACAGACACCAGGAAGGCCTCGAAAAAATAGTAATGTAGTTCATCACCACCCTGTGTCAGCTGGAGTAAGAATACACTAAAGCAAACATGTAAAGGCTGGAGTTTATTTAAATGTTTAGTAGAGGCAGAGTTGAGGGTTCATTAGGCAGAAGACAGTCTGGACAGTTTAGCACCAAGAACCACACACAATCACTTCTCAGAAGACATACAGGGTTTGTTGTCTCATCATTCAGCATGCTTTTTACTGATTATACAGCCAAAACCATCTTAGCCTAGGTTTTATGTGAGAATTTTATCTTGGAGGAAAAAAAAGGAGGAACACAACACCCCCCAGTCTCTGCAAGTACAATATTGTTTTGCAAAGAAACTAATTCTGGCATGATGGAAAGGTCATATGTGCTCTCAGGCTTCTTTCACACCCGTTGTAGAGCTCAAGGGAGATCTTTGCATGGCCTAACTTTGGCCACCTAGCTTTAAGCCTGGGGTGTAAGGCTGGTTTAGCTGTGGATCTAGTGGAGAGAAACAGCCACTTCTTTCCAGGGGGGTTTCACAGCACTGGGTCACTTAGCTGGCCAGAAACTCCAGCTTGGGATTCCCCCGGCCAGATAGAAGATATGAAGTGTGAACAAGCTGGTGCCTTCCACTACACAGAGAGGTCCTCACTACCTGATGTAAAACAGGGCTTACAGCCTTGCCAACAGAATCATAGAATCATAGAATCATAGGGGTTGGAAGGGACCTCGAAAGATCATCTAGTCCAACCCCCCCTGCCAGAGCAGGGTCACCTAGAGCACATCACATAGGAACGCATCCAGGCGGGTTTTGAATGTCTCCAGTGAAGGAGACTCCACAACCTCTCTGGGCAGCCTGTTCCAGTGCTCTGTCACTCTTACAGTAAAAAAAATTTTTTGGATATTTACCTTGAACCTCCTATGCTCCAATTTGCACCCATTACCCCTTGTCCTATCACTGGTCATCACTGAGAAGAGCCTAACTCCATCTCCCTGACACTCACCCCTTACATATTTGTAAACATTGATGAGGTCACCCCTCAGCCTCCTTTTTTCCAAGCTAAAGAGACCCAGCTCCCTCAGCCTTTCCTCATAAGGGAGATGTTCCACTCCCTTAATCATCTTTGTGGCTCTGCGCTGGACTCTTTCAAGCAGTTCCCTGTCCTTCTTGAACTGAGGGGCCCAGAACTGGACACAATACTCCAAATGCGGCCTCACCAATGCAGAATAGAGAGGGGGAGGAGAACCTCTCTTGACCAACTAACCACACCCTTTCTAATGCACCCCAGGATGCCATTGGCCTTCTTGGCCACAAGGGCACATTGCTGGCTCATGGTCATCCTCCTGTCTACCAGGACCCCCAGGTCCCTTTCACCTAGACTACTCTCCAGCAGGTCAGCCCCCAACCTATACTGGGACATCGTGTTGTTCTTCCCCAAATGCAAAACTCTACACTTCCCCTTGTTGAATTTCATCATGTTTCTCCCCGCCCAACTCTCCAGCCTGTCTAAGTCTCTCTGAATGGCAGCACAGCCTTCTGGTGTGTCAGCCACTCCTCCCAGCTTAGTGTCATCAGCAAACTTGCTGAGGGTACATTCTATACCCTCATCCAGGTCGTTGATGAAGATGTTGAACAACACCGGTCCCAGTACCGACCCCTGAGGGACTCCACTAGTCACACACTTCCAACCAGATTCTGCCCCATTGACTACAACTCTCTGACTCCTTCCCATCAACCAGTTCCTGATCCACCTCACTACCTGATCACCAAACCCATACCTGATCAACTTATCTACAAGGATGCTGTGGGAGACAGTGTCAAATGCCTTACTGAAATCCAGATAAACCACATCTACCGCTCTACCATCATCTATCCACCTAGTAATTTCCTCATAGAAGGCTATGAGGTTGGTCAAACATGATTTACCCTTGATAAAACCATGCTGACTGCTCTTGATGACCCCCATGTCCTTGATATGCCTAGAGATAGAGACAAGAACAAGTTGTTCCATCACCTTTCCAGGGATGGAGGTGAGGCTGACCGGTCTATAGTTACCCGGGTCCTCCTTCTTGCCCTTCTTGTAGACTGGTGTGACATTTGCTGTCCTCCAGTCCTCAGGCACCTCTCCCGTTACCCATGACTTACCGAAGATGATGGAGAGTGGCCTAGCAATGACCTCCGACAGCTCCCTCAGCACCAATACTGAGTCTTCTTTGCTATTTGTGGCTAGACCTGGAAAGAAAAAGCGTAGGGAATAGGTGACCAGCGGTCTCTTTGTAAAGGTAGCTAAACAGGTCTATTTACCTCTTACCAGCTCCCAAAGCTGTGGCATGGGCCTGGGGACCCTGGCAGCAAAACCCACTCCAGAGGTGGTTTGAGATGAGGCCACAACCCACCTGAGAAGACATAAGAGTACCGATGGGCAATACAGTCAATTTCTGCTTTGGAGGAGGTTCACTTGCTCCTTTGGGATGGACCTAGCAACTCTTCATATGACCACATGGCCTCTGATTTCACAGGGAGCCCTGGATCAGTTCCCAGGAGGGAAATGGCATGCAGAAGTTCACAGGTGGTAAAGGCTGGGAACCAACTTCTTTTCTCTGCCTTCCATCTCCTCTTCCCTGTGGCCTCATCCCTGGCACATTGTTAAGCACAGCCCCTGTCTCCCTGTGGCAGAAGTCCAGCAGGGAGGGGAAGCAGAAGCTGCAGGAAAAGTAGGATCTTCTGGTGCTCCCAGTACACAGGCTAAGCATGTATGACTGAGCATGGCCCTTTGGGCATGATCAGTCTACCTTCTCTACCTTTACCTGGTCAGTACCCTATTCTGAGGCAGGAATGCCTCCTACACCGAGGGAAGCATTCTTGCTCAAGGACTCAGACTGGTGCTCTAACATCCCACCTTGCCTCTACTATTCTTGGAGGCTGTCTGAAGGAGTGAAGCACATGCACCTGACTCCTGTTGAAATTCAGCAAATCTCACTAGTCTTCAGAAAATGTGTCTTTGTGCTGATGGGATAATTTTTAATCTACCACATCCAATGACCCAGATACTTCTCATGTCAGGACTGGAAGGTCTTGAGTACAGATGATGGATGTTCCCTTCTGCGTAGCACCTCCTCCTTCTCCTCAGCCACCTTCCTTCAGCAAATAATCTACCATGTCTGTCTCTTGGGGATCCACCAAGGATTTCTGCTCCACATTTTCAACTGTGATGTTATTCACATCCTTCCTATTAGACCCAGAAAGTCAGTTTTTCTCTTTCCAGCCCCTCAGTTTTATTAGTGCACAAATATGTTGGTTGCACAGAGCCTTGCTAGTGGTGTGATTTAACTGGGAGCATTTCACCTGGCCAGATCAAAACCTACCTCTCGTTGACTGCACACACATCACTGCTTCAAAATGCAATACTTCATGTAATTTTGATTCTGTCAGTAAAGGCTGCACTGAAAATCTCAGCTGGACCTGGTAGTGATATATTGACTTAAAATACCCAGTTTAAACAAGGCTAGGAAAACAGACCAAGAAAAAGTCAAATTTCCAAATGAAAGCCAGTCCCTTTGAGAGAGAATGAGCAATTGGAGGAATAGAAGTCTTTTCTGTCCTAGGGAGATAGGTACTGTGTATCTCAGCAGAGGCAAAATATTTCTGGATTATGTAGTCTTAATAATTCAGTTTTTAGTAGGTGTAGCTAGTGTCACAGTCTGAAGCCACGTTAGTAAAAACTGGTCACTCACCTCAAGCTCTCTGTAACCAGGTCTTTGCTGCAGCCCCCAAACAATTTCAGTTATGCCAGTTGTAAAAGAACTTAGAAAATTCCCCAGTGCAGGCAGGCTTGAAGAAGAAAAGAGTCTATTGCAATTCATGTAAGTGAAAAATACGTGGTATTAAGTTGCTCCCCAGAGCCATTGCTAAATGAATAGTGGATAAACAATGTCGGTGGCCCTTCTTGCCCTTAACTCAGGCACAACAAAAAACACCAGTGGTTGAAGGTTTTGTTCAGCCTGGTGTGAAGCTTCCCAACAGGAGGAGTCCCAGACAGAAAGAAGTATCTGCCACTGCTTTATATGCAGATTACTATCCCCATGACCACTCAATCCCCTGTAAATTTTTTCTGCTCTGTGGATTTATATGCTAAAAATGTGTAAGAAGGAAGGAATATAAACTCTCACTTTGTGATATCACTGGCTCGCATATTGCAGCTCAGCAGTCATGGGCAGCAGCCAGCATTAGCACTCAAAGGGAGCTGCCATATTTATGACTCCTCCAGACTCACAAGAGCAAAGAAGGCTGGTGAACAGCGATTGAAGCACAGCTAAATGAAATGCATAATATCAAGAGGGCAAAAATCAAGTATTTTTTGAGGCTGAATTCCTAAAGAAACAAAGTTTATGCAATCCTGCTTGTCTGGGCAAGGATGCGTGTGCAGCAGGTTGCTCCTTCCACAAACCCCACATCTGAGTTTGATTCTTCTGACCTCCTGCCAATGAATTTTGACAGGGGGGTCAGCAGTCTTGGAGGTAATTCAGTTTGTTTGTGCTGGATGGAAACAGATGTGTCACGTATGGAAGGGCTAATAAACTGACCCGATATTAGGCAGCAGAACATGAAGAGAGAGCAGAGGCTTTTGCAATTTGCACCCACTTGTTCTGCCGCCCACAGAAACTCCCCTCCATGGTTTAAAATGACTATTTCCACCCTGAAAAAAAAAATCTGCATGTATTTCAAATGCATTTGCCAGCTTCTTCTGAAAAAAAACCCTAAAACATTTCTGATGTGCAGATCACCTGGGAAGAGGCAGCTACAGTTGCAGAGTCTGATTCTGCCATGGCTGGTTTCTCTGTAGCTATCTGCAGATGCAGATGCTGCTCCATGGGAGCCAAGCTGCCATCACCCAGCACAGGCTTTGCTGAGGGCATTACACGTAACATGTGGGAATATTCTTTTCTCTGACCAGATGACACAGGCAACACTCACAAGGCATGTGCTACTTCTTGTGAATTCACATGCAATGTGAAGCAGGTGCTTGACTCTAACGTATCTGTAATTTGTAGAGGTGAATTTCAGGCTCCTCAGTAAGCGGAGAAAGTGAACATTGCCACATCTGCAAGGTGGACAAATACCATTGGAAAGATTTTCCAAGTTGTGCTGTGCTATGTAGTGAATGATGTTTGCATTTCGCAGATCTGTAACTGGCAAAATTATGTTTTGGGGGAAAAGAAAAGTTTTCAAAAATCCACAGTTAGAGGACTGTTTTGCAAGATCTACAGTTTTATACATATCCAAATAACACTGTTTCCATTAAGAAGATTCACAATTATGCTGATTTCCACAGTAGGCGAAAAATACATAATAATTAATTCAATGACATCAAACACAGTCAATTACCTGTGTTTATAACCAATGTGATCATGGTGCAGCAGTGGTAAGTGGATATTCACTGCTACTTACTGAAAACACTAACAGAGCCCAGGTTTTTGCATCCATGTTCATAACATAATAAGAGGGGATAATTTTCAAAACAGTGGCTAATATCAAATGCCTCCATCCAAAGAAGGCTGTGAGCACACTGTCTGATGTTCAGAGGTGAAAAAGCACCAGCAGCTTTCATGTCATCACTTTGAAAATCAGATCACTTGCTTAGGGGCTGCTGTGATTGACAATGGCAGTGCTTGCTTCAGAAATGTCCATGCTCATACCTCTGTGAAGAGTATCCAGAACAGTAGTGCAGGATTAAGAAAGAAGTTTGGGCCTACGGTGCATCTGAACAAAGTGGAGCTCACAACAGGGCACTGATTATTTCTGGTCTGTGGAACTGAAGAAAGCCCTCTCTCCCCACATGCGGTATCAGCTTTCACTCAAAAAACCTCCCAAACAGTAAAAACTTGTGACTTGATTGCAGCCGCCAAAGCAATATTAAATGTATAACCAATGTGAAAACTAAGATCCCTTTGACTCTGAAGAGAGCCTGAAGCAATGATTCAAAACTATGTGAACTTTCAACTGCAGCTCACTCAGGGCTGTGGGTTCTTCATTTGTGAAGCTGTGTTTTTTCAAGCGTGGGTTTCTGTGGGGTTTTTTGCTTGTTTGTTTTGGTTTGGTTTGGTTGTTTGGGTTTTTTTTTTTGCTACAGGGTTCATTATTTTGCAGAGGATGGGTCTTTCTGCCCTGCAGGGATCTATCTATCACTGCTGACTGTCTACATCTTCTCCACATGGAAGAAGTAATTGGATTGTACTTTCTGCACACAACCAAGACAGCAGGGGAAATCTAGAGCTGTGGGCAGGACCACTAAGCTGTCTAGCAGGTAGAGAAGCATCTGATTCCTAAGAAAACAAAATGGCTGAGTCTAACCACAATATCTTTCCTTTCTTTCTATGGAAGAGCTGGGACATGCTGAACTGCACTCACTAGGCTGCACTGGAACTTGAGAAGGTCCACGAAGCCTTCAGGGAACAGTGAAAAACATAATGACCCAAATAATCCCTGCTTAAAACCAGCCCAGGGGCCTTAAATATCTGTGAATATGTGAAACAATAAGCTGTGGTATGGGATGCCAACAGTTAGGGGAATTCCTTAGAATTACAATACTGAGGCATTACTGCAAAATATAGTGGTGTTTTCACAATGCCAGGGTCTCCATATGCTACCACATAGCTGGGGGACATGGTTATGCAGGAGCAACTGCAACCCTTTAGCCTAGAAAAAGGAAAAAAAAAAGCAGTTATTTCATACACTTCCAGATAGATTTGTATTTATTATTATGCTGTTACAAAATGCCATGTTGTAACCTTAAGCATTGTGCTGTTTCTTTATTCCTAAAGACACCAGAATCCTGACATTATCGTGTTCCTTGCAGTGATTTGGGGAAAGTGATGAGATTGCCAGACTTTGTGCTGTAAGTCTTTAAGAGTTTAGTGGATTTATTCTTTTCCTTCAAACGAATGCCTGCTTGTCATTGTCAGCCCTCCACTGCTCATCACTCCACCCCCTTAGAGCCAAGCTTAAAAAAAGAAGTTGTTTGGAGCTTGATGTGTTCCTTGTAGCTATATTAGAAAAACTGTACTATTCTGGGAGCACTCAGACTTCTCCAAACAGCTCTACCAGCTGTAACATCATGCGTGGTTTTCATCTCAGCCATAAAAACTTGCATTCGTCTCCCACCAAACCCCACCAGCCAAAACCAAAGTGCTGGCTTATCTTCTGCAAGGCATAAGGAATGTGAGTATGTGGGTGCATGGGTGTGTCTGCACATGGGTGTATGCACACACACTCGTTTATTTGCATGAAGGAGAGGTTTAATGGTCAGCTTTGAAACCCCCCCAACCCTGTTACAGCAGATTCACCCTGCTGGTCTGATTCAGACCAGTGTCTGGCCTGCTGTAACACGCAGCACTGAAATGGATTTGCAGACCTGAGGGACCACTGCCAAAAGCTTTACCAATGGGATGTGCTGCTTTGCTCTGGAGAAGCCATCATCTCCCTCTGGCCCTGCAATGGAGGCAGAGAAGTTTCATAGGTGCCTGCAGGAAGGTCTATGGCTCGTGAGAGCCCCCTCCGAGGCTGTGCCATTTGAGATGTGTGAGGCCTGCTCTGCACAGGGAAGGGACTGCACTACACCAGATGGGCACCCCAAAACTTGAGCTCAGCAGCAGCAGGGTTTCTTATGCAGGCTGATTTGTGCATTTCTCCTCAAAAAAATATTTGTATCAACCTTGACTGGAATAAAAGCACTGACACATGAGGAAAACTGTCTGCTATTATTTTCCACTTATAAAGCACACAAAACTGCATGATGAGCCAAATTCTCCTATTGCAAAGATTATTTGTTACATGAAACAGCTAGAGCAGCAGAAAGAAGCCATTCCTGGAATTTCCAAGGAGAAAGATTGTTCTTTACATTAGCGAAACACCACCATTGTCTCACTCAGTGTATTAACATTCACAGTAAAAGATGGCAGTTGCAAAAATGTGGGGGAGTACGATCAAATCAGTATTTCTTAAACAGTTTTGGAGCGTTCAACTGATATTTTGTAACAATAACAGAAAGCATACAGTACTCTGAGTTGCCAGAATTTCTGAGGGGGCAGATTCAAAGGTCTGAATCACGTAATGTCTCCCAAACTCCAGCTGAATGGAAGATGAACAAACAGGACAACTCAGCGTGTTGTACTTACAAGTTGGATGAGTTATGTTTTGTTTTCTTTTTTAAGCAAATCCACAATTTAAATGCTGCTGTGATGGAAAACTAAAATTGCACAGTACAGATCTCCTATTGATAGTATCAGTTGGTGAATACGTGTGTGCATGTATTTGTGTTGTAATTTAAAGCATAACATCATCCCAAGCTAAAAAACGTTTAGGGACCTTCTCTGAAAGTCTTCACCTCAGAAAGAGGACCCATGGTAATGAACATCAGTGTGGCAGCCAGAAATAGCATTTAAAACTTCACCAGCAAGATCTGGCACATCAGAGAATTAAACTGCTCTTCCTGCCTTCTATGCCTGCTGCTGCAAGACCAGCCCCCCTTTCTCTGTGCTGACAACTACAGGGTTTTTCTTGTTCCCATCAGCATACACTGTGTGACCACCCTCTCTCTCCATCTCCATACATCTGAGCTACAGCTGAAGGTTTGCATGAACAAGAGCAGAATTTTGCACAGATAGTGGTGCTGTGAAATACAGTGAAACCAAAGAAACATGAACCTTTAGCTTGTGAGCAGCCACAGACACTGGGATTTCAGTATGCAGTATGGCTGAGGCTAAATTTGGTATCATAACAAAGCGTGGGTCTAAATAAAAACTGCCTTAAACTCCCAGGAGGTTTGTTTCTTCTACGTGATGACAGTTGTTAAAGAGTAGCTCTCCTACAGAAACAGCCACACCAAATATAGCTTGGTGGAGTAAATGCAAGAGGCAACACTGGAAGAAAACTAACTTTTTGCTTGGTCTCTGAATGCAAATCTATTTCTGCAAGAAGCCATTGATGCCATATATGAAGGTATTTGTCCCACTAACTCTAAATTGTGATTCCCACAATTATTAATAAAACACAGCCATTTTCAGAAGCTCCAGGTCTTTCTTGAGGCCATGCTTTGGGCTGGGGGACTCCTTATTGTGCCAGCTCCAGGGAAACCAGTGAGCAATTTTCTATCCCAGATGACTGCCAACTGCTTTGAAGGGAAGACACTGGGAGACTCTATTTATGTTACATTTTCTGCTGGTCTACTATTGATAGTTGCATAGCTAGTCTGGATTTAGCCATGTATTCATGCAGGCAGCAAGATGCAACTAGGAGAGGAAGGAGCCAAACACAATAATACAGACTCTTTACTACAATGGTATATTTTGTGGCAATTTCTCTGATGCCTCATTCCTCCTGCTCTGCTCAGGATGTGCCTCATGCAGCTGCTGTGACATGCGGGAACTTTGCAGGTGTGTACAAGCTGCGGGACCTGGAAAACAGAAACTTGACAACCTTGCCTGGAAGGCTAGATAAACCAAAGCCAAAGGCAAAGCTCCCCCTCTCCTCAGAAGGCCTGAATTTTCACCTGCAGGTTTCAAAGCACAGCATGCAGCAGGACTTGCAAGGTTGCTTCTAGGCAGATTCATTCCTTGGCCTTTTTATTCCACCCAAGCTTCCACCTTTGCACCTTCTTTTTTGATGTTTTTTTATGTTGTTGCGTTTGGAGCTGTTCGAACTTCAGCACACAAAGCAGAACTCAGCAAAACCTCTTGTATGTAAGTACAAAATCTTAGCTAGAAATGGTTTTGATTGAAGCCAGCCCAGCTTTCACCTGCCCTTATCCATAACCCTTTCAGCTACCCTGAGGATTGATCTTGTGGGAAAATGCTGCAACCCCCTGAGGCTGGTGCAGCTTCTTGTCAAGCCAGATGAAAACACAATGCTAAATGCTGCTGCTAGGCTGCCAGAGGGATAAGATGTCCAATAATTTTGTGTCCCCAGAAAGTGTTTCCACACCGTAAAATGTGGGTCTCACCTGCTACAGGGCAGGGACAGAAACTGCTGCCCTGGTGAGCAATACCTTCCTGAATGACCCTTTCTGTAACATACTCCTATGGGTGCCAGTGGGAGTTTTGCCTAAATAAAAGCTGGAGTTTGGACTACTACAAAGCAGGAGATGTCCTAGGAAGGTTGCACAGCTCTAAGCAACGTCAGGGCAGCCTGTGCAGCCTGTAGCTGCCAGCGCTGCAGAGTTCACCCGACACTTAAAACATGATCAACAGTCTAGGCTATAAGCCCACACCATTTCGTTTTAAAATTAGAGTAATTTTCTGAGTAATAGGAGCACATTTGTGCTTGGAAACCGTAGAGCACTTAGCATCCTTTTCAATTTCAGTGCTCAAAAAAAGATGGGGACAAAGCACCAGGAAATATCGTTTCTTGGCTGAACTATTGTAGACCAAGTTTCTGTCCAGAGTGGGTTTTTTGCGTGACTCAGTAGTAAATTGCTGAACAAAGAGCTTTACAACATAGAGGCAATACTGCAAAAAGCATTTAACTGCTGGAGTGCTGAAGTTGGTTTTGAAAACTTCTGGCATCTTTTCTTCTCACAGCAGCGCTTGTAAATGGATTGAAACCTTCCTCAGGGATTTCTGTAACAAAGTGGGTAAAAATTAAAGTGCTTTGTAATCTCTGTGGAAAGACTTAGTATCAGGTAGAGCAGATAATTTGAATTACTTAGAGCAATCATGCTTTTGAAAGCTTTGCTTCATTCTTGTGATAACTATTTTGTAGCAAAATTAACTTCCAAAAGCTTCTTTGCATGCTCCCCTAATGACCTTCTGATTCACAGGTAGTTTGCAGATAGGACTTCTTTCTCCTTATGTAGTTTTCTTCCATTTATTCAAGGAAGATTTCTGTTTTAGGGGGAAATATTATGTAGTGTGGATAGCTGCTGTGGAGGAATTATTGCAAGTATCTCGTTTGTAACACTTTTGTTCTTCCACTCAGAAACCTCACATCTCACTTCTCCACGAAGGAGAGGATATTGTGTTTGTCTTATTACAAAGCCTAAAGCATTCTCAAGATTGACTGCATCTGATCACTAAAATACACCTTCTCATTTAGGAACTCTTCAACATGGGAAAAGTACTTCCTACTTCAAAATCTATTTTACTTCTAATTTTTTTCCCAAAGGTTGGGTCTGTACCTGTGTGCCTCCCTCATCAGCATGCCCATTAATGTCATTATGACTAAAGACATGAGGAGGATGAGGCCTCCAGTGCCTGCAAGTGAAAGCATGACAGTACAGGGCTCGAAACCAAAAGTGACCAGGCTTCAGACAAAGAATGGATAGGGAAGATGCTTATGTCTTCATATAGGTGTCTGACACCAGTTCTGCCAAGGTGAATTTGAAACTGTCTCACAACTCAGCCTCTTCTCCCCAGGCCCTGAGGATGCAGCTTCCACCCCAACACATCCCATCTTTGCCTCTCCAGGTAAGGCTGGGATATCAGTGTGAGAGTGGGGCTCTTTTTTGTCATCTTTTGACATACAGTAACTTGGCTACTTTTTCCATTCTGTTTTGTTTTGTTTTTTCTTTCTTTTTTCTTTTTGTCTTGGTAGCCAATACACTTAAATATGCACGATATGATTCATAAACGCAATGTTTTCAGATTGTACTGGACTCTGGGTTGGAATAAGTAGCTTATTGAAGGATATTGCTGATAAAAGGGATGTCAAATACTGTGCTGTGGCTTAGAAAACTGACCACTAATCTCATGTTGTTTTCTAAAAAGCCACTCTGAGTTACAGGGTGGAATAAAAGTTGTCTCAAAAAAAAAAAAAAGTGAAATTAACTTGCGCTTCAGGGTATAAACAAGCTTCATAAAGGGTTGTGATAGGAATAATATCCCCTTCTGACACATTACTTTATAATTACAGAATATGGGCCTGCTTGCATCTTTCTCTGAGGGGTCTAGTGCTGGCACTTTTAGATACTAGGTAAGTAATTTTTAAAATGTGTAGATCCTTCAACTTCTTTCAGTGGGAGTACCGTCTTTCAAGGACATTTTACAGAGGTCAATTGCTATGTAGAGACCAAGAACCTTATTTCCTCAATCGCATTTCATGACTGCATTACAGGTAGTCCACAGGTGCCCAGGGACTGATGAACCACCTGATGAAAACCACAAGACAACTCAGAGCAGGAATCAGATTCTGTCTGACAATTTTCTAACACCTGATGTCCTTAAAAGAAGGCTGGATTTTATTTTTCTTTCATCTTCTTTTTTTTTTTTTTTTTTTTTTTTTTTTTTTTTTTTTTTTTTCTCTTGCAGAAGGCTTGCTTCAATTCAGCTGGAAAATAAGAGCTTGAGGAAAGAATTTAAAAGTCTGTGGCAAGTCTATAAGGACTGATGTGTACAACATGACTGTAATGCTTAATTCTAGACTAAAAATCAATGAATCTGCAAAGCTCCATATTTCTAAGAAAACAAAGACAAATCTACAGACCTACCGTCAAACATTGTACAGTCTTCTCCTGGGGAATATCTGCAAAGAAGCCCCACACCTGCAGAAAGGTTGTTCCCACAATGATGTCTCCTATGTATACCATGAAGGAATTTTCTCCTTCACTGCTCAGATGAGGGTTTTTTAATGATTGCTTCCCATTTACTCCACAACATTTCACTGCAGAGTAACTTGAGACTTCTTCACACCATTTTAGTTTGATGGTACGTACGAGTAATGCAGAGACCTTTCTTTCCTGGGGGAAATTAAGAAAATAATTAATTCTTTCACTCAGTAACTCAACTGAATCCAATTTGGGTTCATTCTTTTAGGAAATGTGTTTAGCTAATTCTGTCAAATTAAAATATGAAAAGAAAAACGTCGATAATACTGACCATCTTGACATCATGATTCTTAGCTCTTCATACAATTCTTCCTCCACTGACAATTTTATTTTGCAGAGGGAGAAACTAGCATGAAGTCTTAGAAGGATTAAGTTGCATCTACAACTTCTGCATATTACTAAACACTGGCATATATATATATGTACATGAAAGGAAACCCCAGCAATACACCCTTCATGTTGATTTGGCTTTTTATCTTAATTTGTGAGCTTTTATTTTTACTTTTTGCCTTATATTTACTTCAGTGCCTATTTGCTGGGCACATTGGATGCACAGAAAAAGGCGTAATAACAGGATGGGAGTGTCAGCAGCACTCTGTGTCCTAAAGAGACAAAGAACAAATATTATTTGGAAATTTCTACAGCACACAGCTGTCCTAGCAGCTGCTGATCTCATTCCTATGCTTCACATATGGTTGTTAACACAGGGACATATAAGGGAACAGCTGAGGACTGGAGAGGCCAAGACCAGAGTATTGATTCCCTTCTTCCCCAGTGTGACTGACTGCTTAGAAAACATTGATCACTAGTGCAGCCTTGAGAGAAAGCTGGATGAATTCATGGAAGAGGAAACCCACTGAGAGCTACTGAATACACAGAAAACAAGTCTGGTTCAGGATGTGTCTGGGCCAGAAATGGCTGCAGAGTACTTGGAGGAGAGGGGAGATGCTGCTTATGCTTGTCTGGTCTCATGCTCCTCCTTTCAATATCAGCTTTTGGGTGCTGGAATTAGCTGTTCTTACTTCCTGATGCTTTTATTTAATGTTGGAAGGTGGTGAGGACTGGAAGCCTCCCAGGATGCTCGCTGCAGCCTGCCCAGCGACACATCTTTCTCCAGGCTTGGCTGCAGCACAAGTATTGACCAGCATTGCAGCTGCTCGTCAAGTGTGCTTAATAACCAGAACAAATTTGCAAAGTGTCTAAATGGTGTGAAACTGCAGGTTCTGTTGGCCAAGCTGAAGTGACTTGCAGATATTGGAAAACTGCTTCCAGTCAGCTTTCTCTCTTTTTGTCTCTCCCCGTGTTTGTGCATTTTCAATTATGCAGAAAGACACCATTAAGCTCAACTTCTCGTTATTTACACGGGTGAGGAACCTTCAAGCTTTGAACCTCTACAGAACTTCACAATACCTTGAAATATTTTAACTCACGCCGCTCTTTCTCTGATAGAAAAGCACATTATTTCCTTGTTAAATCTGAGTCACATTAACTGGTGATCCTTTGTCCCCATAAGCACAGCACACTAGATGGATAGACTGCAGGAAAACAAAGTTATGTGTTGCATTAAGAGGCAAGTATCACCTTTAAAAAATTTACCTGCCTGCCAAAATTTGGCAAAACAAGAAGGTAAGTTCAGCTCAGTACACAGAGTAGTTCATCACTGCCTGTCTCTCCTCCTGGCTGTTGGGAGTGCCTGGCATGTCAGGGACCACGAGCTGAGCACCAGCCAAAAAGCACTTTGTTGCTTGTAAAAATGAAACAAACTCCTTGTTGAAAAAAACTATTTTCAGAGGTACTGCAGCTGTGGACAACTCTGCAGCCATGCTGCTCAGCCACCATATAGAGCCTGGATGCTTGGCTGGGGCCAGCTTTAAGGAGTCTCAGAAGATATCTGTGTAACAGGGACCTCTGCAATCCTGAAGAGGTGGCTCCAGCTGCCTTGTGCAGACCCTCCTATGGCTACCTTTCCTCACATCTTTGTTACCCAAGCAAGAAACATTAACATGAAAAAAGCATTAACAAAATATACCTATTTAATTGTTCAGAATCTGTCATTTGGGAGAGCCCCTGGGATGTCATGTGCCATTTTGACCTCCAGTTCTTCCCTTCTCATCAGCAACTCTGTTGTGTCATATAAACCTTTCAGTTTTGGCTTTGTCCCACTGGTAGCATCCATAGTGCAGATGCTGTTCTCTCCTGGTTGGACTGCAGCTGGCTACCCCCTGATGGGGATCTGATTTTTCAGGGGGTGCTGATTTTTCAAGGCTGTGGTTATCTGGTGCTACAAGTGCTGTATAAACTCAGACAGCAGGTCTCAAATAGCGAGAGTCTCCTGTCTCTTCAAGACCTTCTCAGCTGAATCTCTTTGTAACCTTCACCTCTTGGGCATGGCGTCAGAGAGGCATCAGCTGCTCAGGCTCTTTCACGTGACAAGGTTTCTAACATCTGCCCAATGCCAATGGCTATAACAGTAGACGATACTTGTTACAGCAATCATCTCCAGGGTTTTCTTGGACTTCTCAATCTCTAAATGGTTTTCAGGCTTCCTGTATCCTGTACCTGTCTATACCACCTCAGAAATTACCATCCTGGTGATTTTGGCATTGAGGATTCCCAGGAGGCTGGTGTAGAGGCTGGTAAGAGGCTGCCCTGACCCTCCAGGGCCGGGAATGTCATTTCCTCTCAGCATTTGGACTGAAACTGGAGAGGCTTTAGAGGCGTCAGACAGAAATGCAGATGATCCAGTTTTGTCATGGGACTTGGTGCACAACTAGCAATTACAGATGTACCCTTAAAACTCACAAGTTTCTGACCTGTTGTTGCACACCATTTTACACCATGTGTCATGTCCAACATGACCATAATCTGTCCTTCATCTTACTCAGATCCAGCTCTGTCTCCTGCTGTTTTAACTCCTCTCCCAGGAATTTCTCTTAGGCAGAGTTTTCTTTCCATTATTCAGGCTCAAATCACATTTCACCACTGTTTTGCCTCAGATCAAAAGCTGCAACCTCATTCCCTTTGCACCTACAGCTCCCAAAAACTAGAAAGCTGCTCTGAGGCAGCAGATCTCTTTAGAGCTGGGGCAACAGGCCACGGTGACTGTACATGTTCCTGTTATCAAAAGTAAACAGACCTGTCCAGTTTTTTTTCCATGGGTCAGGCTGGGCTGCCCCCCTGCCAACTCGCTCTTTTCCCTGTCTGACAGCGTTCACTGTGGGCACTCACGCTTGGCTGGAGGATATGCTCCATGGCTCTGCTTGGGCAAGCCTGTCTCCCGTGTTCAGCCTATGCTGGATAAACAATGTTGGATAAACAATCTTTGCTGGAACTACTGGGTGGCTATTGAAGAAAAACACTGGGAGTAAGCATAGGCACCTCCTGCAGAGCTCATCAGGGGCGGTAGGTTATAGCAATTGCTGAAGCCTCCCGTCCGAGCTGTTAAGGTTTTGCAAACGGATACCTGTGTCGTAATATGCACAGCATGCCCTGCTCGATGCATTGCCAGGGACATGCATCTTGGGCAGTACCTTCTTCTCACCTGAGAGCTTTGGAGTCCCGGTGACATGTGTTACAGTTGTTTGAGCACTCAGCACTGACTTCTTTGTGATGCTGGCTAATTTCTCCAGGGCAGGATGCATTTCTCTCAATAATTTCACTTGCAGGCTGGAATCCCACAAACAACTCTGTTTTTAATTAGGGGCTCCATAATGTCTCCAAAGATACACATAGTGTCAGAGATCTTACATCTGAAACATAAGGCACTATGGTCCCTTATTTTTATTCTCTGTTTTGAGCGCAGTTATGCGTCCCTCTACAGCCTTATTCTGTCTAGGTCAAGTCTTCAAATAACTTTCTCAATGGTTCAATTGTTCCACCTATTATTTTGAAAATAGTCTCTCTTAGGTCACTTCTTGTCCTCCTTGCTCAGTGAGACAGTAAAAAGTTTTACTTCCATGTTTTCTCACTGTCTTTCACAACCAACTCCCTGTATCGGTTCACTTCTTCCTTCTGATGAATCCGTGATCACAGGGGAGCCTTCAGACTGGCTTTTTGAGCTCCCAGTAAGACAAGTCCCTTCCGGCAGCATGCCTGTTCCATTTCCAGACTGTCTTTCTTTGCCTGGATGGTGGGGCAGTTATTGAGGCTGCTGCTGTGGTGATGCACGTACCATACTGGCCGATGACATAAGCTCTGTCCCACCTCTTATGAAGGGACAATTTTTCTCCAGCTGCAGGTCATCCCCTTGCTGTATGCTTCCTGATGCCATCTGCCACAGCTTTCCACATAGAGCCTGTGCCTGGCCTGCCCTTCTCTGGAACTGAGTATGCAGAAATACTTGAGGAAAAGAACTTAAAAGCAATTTTGACCATCTGTTATGGAGTACTACGGTTACTGGTGTTAATAAGAGGTAAGTTCTGTTAGGGTCTGTAGCAAACATCCCTCAGGTAGCTGTGGCAAATGGGAAGCTTTTAAAGGTGGGCTATATCCAGCTGTTGGAAAAGCCTTTATGTTCCATATATTTCATCTTATTGCCCTGAAAGACTAAATGATGAAGCGCACTACTTATTGAAGTGATTACAGGAATTAAATCCATGTTTAAATGAATTTATATTTTTTAATGCAAAATTCAGCAGCTAGAAATTTTGCACCAACTTCTAATTAATTAAAATTAATAAGATTTCCTGGGATAGACCAGGAAAAGAATTTGGCCTTAAACGTGTAATTAAAATATAATTATATTTGAAGGAATCATTACTGAGGTTGTACCTCAAAAGCATACCTAATGGGCTATCAGCAGGAAAGGGTTATGCATTTGGTACACCAGCTATGTAAGATATAAAAGGATGTAGTCACTGAGATAAAGAGACATTAACAAGATCATTTAGGTAGATAGTAACAGTCCTTTTGTGGTCAAATCCTTCTGGTTAAATTCAGCAAGGGATCTGCTTCATCTTAGGTTGGGATGTATGAGGCATGTCCACAAGTTTTCCTTCTGACACATTTAGTTGTTTCCTAGCCCTCTCCCAGGGCTGTAAGTGAGGGAAGCATCTTTCAAGAAATGACAGACATCTCTGGACAAGGAAAACCTCTGCATCAAAAGAGCGTAGTTGCCCAATTTTGGGATCCATTTGACAAAGGTATATTCAAAATAAAAGACGTAATCCAGCCTTGGTTAAAACCAGGGAGGGAGAGCTCCTCTTGGTCAGTGCACCAGTCTGCATGAAGCCCTGAGTGCACCACCCCGAATTACAGTGTTAGAATTATGCACAGCTCTGCCTTTGCAGGTTTTGTTTTTACTTTATTCCTATGGCAGAGCTATTAAAGAGTTTAAGAAATATATTCCACAAGATGCACAAAACACAGGTTTCAGAGGTAAGGCAGAAGTGTGAACTTTAAACTGAAGCCAATTTGTGCTCTCTGGAGTCAAAACAACACATTATTCCTGTCATTTGTTTTGGGTTTTTTTTTTCGGTAGTGTGATAGGTCTTGGTTCAAAGACTACTGAAGTCAGCAGTGAGGTTCTTGTTGACTGCTGAGGTTTGGGCTAGGTTCATGGAAATAAATGCATTATCTTTTATAATAAACCGTATAAGTAGTCAAAGATGTAAACTTCTCAGTCACATCAGGATTTTCAAAGGTTCAGAGTCATGGACTGATTTGAATGACATGGAACATCTGGATGTAATCTTGAAGTCAAATCGAAGCAAGAGGATTTGCTCTCATCTCGTCACGTAACTGTTTTAGTTATTTAACTGTGCTTTTTACAAGTAGAGTGAGTCTTATGAAAGAAGTGTGGGAGAGGAAATGTGAATCTTTCGGCTGTGTAGTGTCCCCTTTGATAGAGTACAGAAACCAGTGTAAGTAGCCTGATGTTTTATTGAACAGAAATATGTTCCTGGCAAGGAAATTAATTTAGCACTTAGTGAAACGCACTCTGGTGAACAGGTGACATTCAGTTAATAATCAAACTTTTACTGTTAAAGAGAAATTGCGGTCACACCCTTCATTTTGAAGATTTAGTTCAATAAAATAAAACTCTGTGACAGTAATTTCTCCTTACCATTAGATTCCTTATAGCAATGCTTGTTAAATGGATAAGAAACATGTAGAGCCTGTTGAACTAGCCTTTCTCACACCAAAGTCCAATGTCTTCACTGACTAATAATCAATGAGGATGTTTTCAAGCAAATTTTTTTCATTTTTAATGTGATACCACAGATATGAGATTGTCAGTGTTATGGTACTTCATCATTCAAAATATTTCCCACATCAGAGCTCCCAAAGAAGCCTGCAAAGGGAAGCTGCTTCTACAGTGTTAGCAGAACTTGTCCACAGGGAAGAACTGAGTGAAGTCAGCCTTCTGTGGCTGTAATAGCAAAAGCACTTCCTTCCCTTAAAGAGTTTCTTTTTTTTCCCCCAGAGTCTTGTTGTAACTCACACCTGAAAAAGCAGCCTTTATATCTTCCGCAAGCTAATTAAAAAGCAGAATCAAGCAGATGAGCAATGTAATATTGCTGAAGTGTCCGTTTGTTAACTTGTCAGTCTCTGAAGAATTTCCTGTTTCAGTCGTGACTGAGCTGAGTGGCAGCAGAGCGCTCAGCCATGGAAACCACAGCTGGAAAAAGACACAAAACTCACAAGGGTTGACACAGGTGACATTAACTAACAGGATCAAATAAATGGAGTGAAAATGTGCTCCCAATCACAAAGGTCACTGATAGGCCACAGAAGTTTGGCTTATGGTGAGTTTTGCCTTTTTGTACCCGTATGAAACATTTTCTTAAATGCTTCTGGGATAGGTGGTGAAATGAGCAGATAAACCAATGGCCTGAAGTATACAACTGAAACAGGCAAGGGACAACGCTTATGTTCACACACTATCAATATCAACCTATTGTGAGTGTGACTTTGCCCCCTTCGAGCCACCACCACGGCTCCTCTCCAGGCAGAGGCACTGGTCGGGCAGGTGCTCTGAGAGAGTATCATCATGACTGAATCCCATCAGGTGAGGACAGAGGCTGGATGGAGGCCATTCAACCCTCTTTGCTTGTATTTTACACCAAGTGCAGGACAATATAGGTGTTCACTAATGGATGTCTGTGCCATTCAACTCACTGGATTGTCCAGGTGCTTTACATTTAGTTTTTGTACCCTGTACACAGCTTAAGGAATATGTCTTCTGTTTAGGCTTCTAATTTTTAAACCATCTAAGTAGAATGCATGAAGGGTTTATGTCCAAGAATTTCAAGATTTGCCATCAGTTTTGCATAGGGACATGAAGTAATGACTACATCCTTTTTTTTCTTTTTTTTTTTTTTTTCTTTTACTCATTAAAGGCAAAGCACAAATCTGTGCATTTTAAACCAGCTCTCTGAAATTGCATGGCCATATAATCGCAATCTATGGGACTAAAAATTAAATCTAAAATTAGACATAAAAATCACAACATTACCAGCACTGGATTTAAGGCTTATAATGCTGTGAGTTTCTAGGAAAATATTTAAGAATCAATTTAAATGCTAATGAACTGGTTTGCCATAAAACTACATAGTAGTCATACTCAGCAGCTGCATCAGAGCCATAGTATTGGTCTTTCCTTTGTTGGGCTTCCTATGTGACATTATATACATAAATTTGCAAGAGCTGCTGTTTATTGCAGACCTATGAACCACACTTCAGCAAAAAAAAGATTACCCCAAAAATGTGGACTTTGGAAATCTAACTGTAAAGCCAGAACCAAACTTGTGGAAACCTGAGGAGAGGTTAAAAGTGGGGGGGAGGGAGTACTTGTCTTTTCCCTCCATGTATCTGGTGGCTTTCCCTGTTCCCCAGCTTTGTCTTCGGGATGTCCCCTCTAGTTTGGAGACCTCAGGACAGTCCTACTCAGATCCCTCTGCCAGCTTTGTGCAGCCCCTTTTGGGTTGCACTTCTTCAGGGACCACAGGCCCACAGTCCACTAGAGGCTATTTCAATTTAAATTGGGACCAGCTGCAGCACCGCCCCTGAAAGGCACTGTCATGGTTTGGGCCTAACACAACAACACGACAAAAATGAAACAAGGAACCAGCCTCCCCCCATCCCCCCATCCCGCACTGGGATGGGGAGGACAAAGGCCAAATAGAAGCTCATGGATCAGGACAAAGGACAAGGAGGCAAGGAGGGTTCTTCACTGATTAAGGTCACGGGCAAAACAGACTCTACTTGGGAAAAACATAATAATTTAATAATTTAATCATTAAATTAATTTCACACTAATCAGATGCACACAGGACACAGACAACACAAAGAGCGGCGCTTACATATGTGACCCCCACCCCTCCCTTCTTACCGGGCCCAAATTACTCTGTTCCCTATTTCTCTACCTCCTTCCCCCCAGCAGCACAGGGGATGGGGTTTAGAGTCAGTCCACAGTCTGGTGGTTCATGTTGCTCCTTCCTCCTTACAGTCCTCCCCTGTTTCCTCATGGGGTCCCTCCCATGGGAGAGAGTCCTTCATGAACCTCTCCTTCATCAGTCTTTCCCACGAGGTCTGGAGCAAGCTGCTCCAGCGTGGGCTTCCTGCAGAGTCACGGGCTGCTTCGGGAACAGTCACCTCCTCTAGAGCAGGGTCATCCACGGCTGCATAATCGCAGTCCACTGGCAGCAAATCCAAGCTCACCCCTCCTGGTGCCTTCAGGGAATGTTCCACCACGTTCCTCCATAATGCAGGGGAACAGCCTGCCACCTTGCCATGGACTGCAGAGAAACTTCTGCTTGGGCACCTTCTTCCCACTTCTTCCTCAGCAACCTGGGGATCTTCACCCCGGCACTGCCTTTCACCCCTCCAGCAAAGCTCCTTCTGCTTGCTCTCAGCTCAGGTCTTACAGCAGTTCTTTCATATGTTAATCACAGAGGTGCATCCATTGTCTCTCTAATGCTTCTGGCCTTGGCTTCCTGAAGTATCTCCCTACGGGAGCCATCCCTGGGGCTCCTCCTCCGCTACTGAAACCATACCAGAACTAAACCAGCACAGGCACCACGGCTGGGCCCTAGACATGGGATGTATGTGACAATGAGGCGGCTCCTTTGCCCAGCACACAACCAGTGACTTCGTTATACATTTGATGTAAGGGCCCAGAAGCAGCACTTTCCTGCACATTTCCTGAAGCAGTAGTGAGCAGCTCTGCACAAGCAAATGACCCTGGGTCAGGACATCCACACAAACCTGGAGCGTTTGCTTGGTTTAGCCAGTCATAACCAACTCATCCTCGAGCCAATGAAATCTGGTTTGTGTGGGTTTGTGTCTGGTGGCTGGGCTCTCTGGTGTCAGGAGAAGGTTTGGTGTAGATTCCTGTCTGTCTTCTGTCCGGCTGTTCATCTCTGTTCACTTTGCAGGCATTTCCTCTTGATTACATCCATCCTAGAAAACTAAGCCATGGCCATGGACACACTGTCATCTACCACAGCCCAACGGTGATGCTGATCCCTCGCCCCATTTTGGCCTGTGCTGACCAACACTCTCACAGCAATTCCTGTACATGGTGTAGGAGTTGGGCCCAGGACTATTTCCAGTACACAGTGTGGGTAAAAATGAGTTGAGTAACACGGGCAAGAACTGTTATGTGCCAGGGAACATCTCCAGATACCTTTAAATAATTGCTGTGTTTGTAGCATTCAAAGCCACTTCCTTTTGATCAAACTTGTTTAGAAACTACCTAGCAAATCCCAAAGTTATTTGGGGGAGCTGGCAGGGAAGGAAAGGGGAAGTGAAGATTCAAATAAACACATTTGCCAGTAGCATTTTTTCCTAAATAACTGGGCTGAAAAAAAAGAAACATGGTAGTACTATGCCATGTGCACTGAGCAGGAGAAGAAAGCTTCCCTCCTTGCACACGCATATTGGGTCAAAACAGGGCAACCACAGGCAACCACAAGCATATTAATGATCTGCAAAACCTGTACACAAGGGAAGGTGAGATCCAGGAATTACAAATTGAAGGAGAGAGAAAAGGTTGCCCCAGTGGAGCTGTTGAAGGATGAAAGCTCTTCATGGTGTGTCCCCACATAGCAGAGTGCACCCACTGGGTCTGCTTAGATGTCACCTGGACTTTCTGCCAAAGGAGGAAACATGATTTTGAGGTGCAGTACAGCCTCAAAGAGGATGGAGAGTGAGGACAAAGACTCAAACCCTTGTTAATCTGATGGGACTATAACCTCTGACACATAGAATATAGGACAGTTCTGGAGAACCTGCACAATGCCATCTTGTCTATACTGTATTTCTGCCAAGGTTGTGCTCAAGAGAGCTGCATGCTGGATCTGGCTTCCCTGTGATGAATGTCAAGCACCCAAATACAGCAGGGAAACATGGTCCCTGCCTGAGAGCACTCTGCAGGCAGTGAGAAGGATGGGGCACTGTCCATCTCCCCCTCAATGTCTCAGTGAGCTCAAAGCCTCAGAAGGGATCGAGGTGTGGGGGCACCTGCCTGCACCACTTCCTCACGATTGGAGGCTGATTTTCATCATGTTGATTGTTCATCACATTGATTGCTACGGGTTTGGAATTTAAATATTAAAGGACAGCCTCAGAATTAAACAGGCAGAAACCCTAGTCTTTTTCTATTAAGAAAAATCTGGGGTCTTTTTTGACTCCTCCTCTGAAGAAGGTTTGAAAAGACAAGTTATCCTCATAAAATCTTATAAACGCCCACGGGATAATTTTGCTTTGAAGTATCAATGTGACAGGGCAAAAGCAGAACAATTTGATACTAATGATTTCAGTCACCATCCTAATGCTTCATGTTTAAAAGATCATTTTGCAATAAAGACATCATGATTTTACAGTCACATTAGAATCATAAACCATTGCACTTATGGAGTGCTTTTCCTCTAAAACATGAAATAAATTGGAGCAATAAGTGTTTTTCTCATTTTAGAGCTGGAGAAACTGAGGCCCAAGGATGTGCCCTTCTTGCAGCACAGTCTGGGAGAACCTCACCTGCCTCCTAGTTCTGGGGCTGCCCTTTAGGTCACGCTGTCGCTCGCCTGCTAGTCCAGACAAGATGACAGAATAAAACTCTCTGCAGGAGAGAACAGATGCAGATTGATATTCTCACTCCCTTCCTTGTGACTTCAGGCACTTCACTAAGACATCTCAAATAGGAACGTTGAAAATCCCATTAGGAAAAAGATAAAAGCAGGAAGAAGAAGTCACAAGGTCTATTCATGACAGACAAGATGAATACAACTCACCAGACCTGCTGATAATCTCTGGAGGGAGGCGAGGTGGCCACAAAGTCACCTTTCCCCATAATTTTTACTGACACCGTCTCTGCCTTTTGTCTGCACAAGAGAAGCAGCAGTACCATCCCCAACCCAGGTGGCTGCGTCCACCCTGGTCCAACAAAAGCCTCCACTACTGGCATTATGGCCACCAACAAGTGGGGACCACACAAACACACAGATGCTACCAAGCATCCCTTTGAGTGCAGGGAGTGCAAAGACAGGAGGCCGCTGATCTGTCAGATTTCTAATTAAGATTTACCAGCCTCCAACCTGTCTCAATTAATTATTCATCTAGAAATTTTCTTCCCTAACATTCTTCTTTTCTTTTGCTGTCACCCACTAAGTAAAGGTATGTATTTCCCTCCCAGGAGAATAATCGAGATCTCTGCTAATATGCAGCTCTCATGTTGTGACAGAAGAGAAAGAAATGGCTACAAACGGGGTCCCGGAGCATTCATCAATATTTACAGGTATCTGACAATGACTTATCTAAGACCATCTACATTTAAACCACAGAAATGCAAATGAAGTTCTGTTTGCATTGCAAGTAGTATGCATGGGATATTCTTATATATGACTTCAGTAGTAGAAGACAGTTCCTCCTCCAGAAATACTTTGGTGCTGTCCTGGCATGCCACTGTAACATAGAGTCAGGAAGTCAGTTAGGAAAGGCCATACAAAAGGCAGAGTGGGTTTTCTAGCTCAGAAACAGGTGTACATAACTTAAAATTTTGGCAAAGGAAAGAGGAGAGGGAAAAACTCTTTGCAGCAGTTGTTCACCATCAGAGCCCCAGCTGCTCTTTTTTATGGCAGTTCCCCAGCGAGGTGTAAGTGCTGAGCTGATTTAAAAGATTGATCCAGATAAAAAATTTAAGGATTCATGGGATTAAAGATACAGGGTTTAAAACAAACATTTCACCCTCCACCCTTCTTCTCCAAAATCCAATCCCATGTGTTGCACGCTGAGGGTTGGGTGGGATGTGGCGTGGAAACAGAAGGAAAATCCCAAACTAAAGCAGTCACCAGAGGCTCTCATAATGAGATTTCAGAGGAAAGAAAGCCCATGCTGATGGGGATGAAATCCCCAGGATGAGGTTTTGCTGCAGGGTGCATGCTGAGGAGGAGGAGCATGGCCTGCCTCCCTGCTGCCCAGGGGAAGGACCCGCAGATGCTCTTGCTGCTCAGCAGCAGCCGGGCCCTGGGATGCTTGTTGAAAGCCATCCAGAGCATCAGATGGCACATCAGAGAGCAGAAAGCAATTTCAGCCACAGGATTGCTTCTGGTAGCAGCACTCACTGCCAGTTCAAGGTTGTCAGCATCCCAAAATAACTTTTACTCTCTCCCAGGGAATTTTTTAATATTTTTGTCAACCACAGCCATCTTTATGCTAGGCATCATTTTGGCTGGAAAGAGATTGATCGTCATTTCATCAAGTTCCCTGGATCTCAATCTTTGTCTTTATTTGTCTTTGCATGACTGAAAAATGTACCCAAGGGCTGCTCTGGGAGTAGAGGCTACCCTCAGGAATAAGAATAATTCCCATGAGTGGAGAGAGAATTTCACTATGACTTGGATCTGTGATCTGTGAGATGTGGTAGCTCAGCCCCCCCCCCCTTTTTTTTTGCTGCTTACTGATATTGCTGTATATGGAACATTATTTCCAAATGATGAAAGTGTTTGCCAAGAACAGACAGGTTGTTATGAATGGCAGTGCTTTTGAATTCTGCTTATAATTAGCCTCCTTCCCTGTGCACTTTTTCCTTCTTTTTTAAAAAACTTTTTATTTTTAGGGACTGTGTCTAGTACATTTCTTTCTTTTATGTGAAAGACTTAATAGTCCATTGCTTTAATTCCATGTTAAGTAAGCACGTGGTTTCTCTCAGTAACTGCCACATCCTCGCTTACTTAAGATGTACTTTTGTATCCTTAGCAATGATCTGATAACATTAGCAGAACAAAATACATAGCATAAGAAACTGTGGGGATTAAACATCAAGGAGGACACTACAGGGACTATGTTAATTGAGGTGATCAGCGAGATTAAGAGAAGTCTTGCTACTTCTTCATATTGGTCTTAAGAACACAGTGCAGCACTCAGAACACTTTACCTGCTGTACAATGTAGTTAAGTTGCTTTCTACCCTAGAGTGTGTAATCTAATCTAGATAAAACACTTAGCAGAGTGAAACCAGGTGGTGGTAAATGCTGCATCTTGAAGATATGGCACCTGTACAAGGTTTTAAAAACTACAAAAAATAGTGAAGGCCAATAAAAGTTGTAATTTGATGTATATGTGCATACATACAGAGACAGACACAAATGTGTGCATATTTGTATTGTGTGTGTGTGAGTGCACAGGCTGGCCTGAGCTATGCTGCTCCAACTTCTAGAGGGAAGTTTACCCAGGTGATCTCCAGGGATGTCTCTAAACAATATTTCCCTGATTTTCTAATAGAATCCATGGGAGTGTGGGTGCTACAATGTAATATTTTAAAAAAGATTATTCCTGCTGTAGGAGTATTGGCTTTTTAAAAGAAATGCTTCATTCTGCAATTAAAATGACAATACCTCTGCAGCAAATGATTTTGCATAAATAGGCTTTGAATAATTGAGCTGTTGTCAAGAGAGAAAAAAATAAAAAGCAATACCCAAACCTTTTTCAAATCAATTCTTGACAGACTTCTTCAAATGGAGATAAACATTGCTGGCATAATGATTTGCCACATGACCTTGCACTTGAAGTGCCAAGCAAAGTGAAAAATAACACACTCAAACAAGAAAAAATGCTGATTTTGATTCCCAAAATAAATTTTTTCTGTCTGGAACTATTTCTGCTATGGGTTAGCATACACATGCAGAGAGAAAGTTAAGATTCTCCTTCAGCAATACAGGACATTTCCCTCTCAACTAGATAACTGAGAGGTTATTTGGGCTCACTAAAAACACTTCTGCACATCTGGGAGCAATACAGCTCAAATGCAATTCAGGAGGAAGGATAAGTCTTGGAGTTGAGGCAGAGGATTAAGAAGGAGACTTCAATTCAAGTCTCCCATGCCTGAGCTCCAAGCCTCTTCCTCCCTTGGAGCTTCCCATTCCCACAGAGTTATGTGGATTAGTTGGGTTCCCCTTGGCTGGAGGCTGTCTCCCATCTCCTGCATCACCAGAGCCCTTGTTTTCCATGGGTTTATAGAATGACATCAAGAGCCTGGGAAAGGAGCAAGAGGAATTGAAAGTAAAGAGGAGTTGGGGAAACAAGGAGGAGAAACTGAAAGTAATCACTGATGGAAAGAGATCCAATGTAACTGGCATACTGAAACCACCCAGAAGGCTTTGTATGATGGCAGTGTTAAAAGCACTGGATAACACATGCCCGGGCAGGGTGCAGGCTGTAAGAGGGGAGATGGAACGTTCTCCACCATCACTGCTGTGGGGATGGCAGGCATCTTGGAGGCAGAAAACCTCCTCTGCCTGTGTGTTGGAGAACCCCTTCATAAACTGCACCCGCCTGTGAAACCAAACGGGTGTCCTTCAGAGAGGCGAGATCCTTTGCAGCCCCAGCCTGGGTGCAGGCTGGTGTTCTCCTCTGGCGTTGGGCTGTGTGGCAAGGAAAACTGCTGAAGCAGAAAGCACAGGCTGCCAAGGGACAGCTGCCATTACCTTCCTGACAAGCTGTGGAGCTCCAAGTACCACATACAATTGGTACTTGAAGACACCCATTTTCCAAACTGAGAAAAGTTACAAGTGAAACTGAGTGTAAAACGTTATTAGAAGGAAGCACATATTAAATGGCCAAAAAGCCATTACTTCACAGTAAAGGAGCGGAATAATATTGGTGGAAAGGCCATTCTCTTTCAGCAGAAGGATGAAGGCAGGAATAATGAATTAAAAAGCAGTATGCAACATATGGGGAAAAGGGGGAGTTAATCAAAATCCATATAAATAAGAGTTTATGAAGTGTAGAAAGTTGATAAAGGATACTAAAGACACCAGAAAAAAGTTCACGGCTGGACCGGCTTTGTTTAAGGATAAGGGTTTTTTGAAAACTCATGAATAATAGTAGAAAAACTGTCAGTGCTATAGTCTCCACAGATGGAGAAAAACAAGACGTTAATAATGATGAAGAAAAACTCCAGACTGCTCAACAATTATTTCTGCTCTCTATTTGGAATAATGTATTTTCTGACATATCACTAATTAAGAAAGATATTGAACAACTTGCACCATGGTTAACCATTTTTGAAATCCGAAGGTCCCCAAAAATAGCTCCCAAGGATCAATGCAGGATATTTTTAGCTTGTGTAGGTAAATTTTTAATAAGTCAGGAAATAATGGGGAAATTCTCAAAGGTCAATATCAATATTGTGTAAAAATTCCAAGACAAATGAACCAAGCAGGTAAATATAGTTCCGTTTACTTGATACCAATCCCGGGCAAAGTAATGGAGAAACTGATGGAAGATTTAATTAATAAAGAGTTAGAAGATAGGAGTATACTTAACATGGCCCTACTGAGAAGGGGGTTGTGATTTCAGACTGATCACCCAAGGTGAGAAATGTGATTGATAGAGGGCAACCAGCCAGGACCAACCTGTTTAACATACAAGGCTCGAGTGTGCAGGACAACCAGGACCAAGGCACCGAAGGCCAAAGTGGTGGCCAAGAGAGATGCTGTAATTTCCCCCTTCATTTGTCCCCTGACCCTGCAAAGGGTAGGTTGCCCCCCACAACTGGGGCCATGCAGTGACAGAAGTCACAAAGAAAAAGCCACAAGAGCCAGGGACAAGGAGTCTGAAGTGTCCCAGTGCAGCATGAGGTGGAGGAGCTTGGTGGCTCCCGGTGGCAGGGCTGGCCCAGATGATCAGGGTAGTAGACATATTTCATATAGCTTTTCTGTTTTGATTTGTTGTTCTTTAATACAGAAAAGTCATTCAGATAAATAGATAGGATGATTACACAGCTGCCTGCAAGGAAGTAAAAGAGGTGGGGGTAGGAAGCAGGGCAGTGTAGGCTGCTTCAGGAAATGAGGGGAGCAATGAGGCTGTGGGGTGCTAAGTTGGCAGAGAAATAAAGGATGAAAAGGAGAGAAGGAAATGCGCATGCAGTATAGACTTTAGAGGCTTCATCAAATGTCCTTAGCCAGCTTTCATGAAATGATGAGTGTGTGACTGAACTACCTTCCTAAAGGAGTGCTCCAGCAGATTAGCGGGAAATAAAATGGTCATTTTTCTCTTGGATCTGTTGAATTCCTCCCTTTTATTGAATCAGTGAATTGCAGATTCTGCTTATCAAAGGTCCAGGTTCTTTTGGAGCTGTTTGATGATGAACCATATTCTGCCTTGACTTCCATCCCAAGCATCCCTACCAAGTTCAATGACATCTCATGGAGAGTAAAGCAGGACAGATGTTAGCTTGATGTTTTTAACAGTGTTGTGGCTGCTAATGAAGCGTGATTTCATCTGGTACATGTTCAGAGGCTGTTGCCAGCGTCTGTGGTGGAACAGACCATCTTTAATGTGAAGATGCAATTGATCCGTTGGTACGTCATGTGTACAGGAAAGTAGAACAAGTGCTTTGTTTTGTTTGATTTTATTCCCATTGAGGAGCCACTCAGATAAAACATGCAAGAAATCGTCTGGGCATTTTTAGCAAAGAAAAGCTTTCCTTTTTCCCTTCTCTTGCCCTACCCAAAAGTGATGGAGCTGTCTAGCTTCTTAGATAGCATGGGCAAGTTTTAAGACTCCCATTATAGCATGAAAAAAATGGGAATTTTGCTTTTATAAGGAAGAATTGCAGAATTGGAAATGATCCATATTTGGGACCTGAATGTAAGCTGTTATGCAGATCAAAGTATCTATTTGGAGCCGAATTACTCAACAGCATCTATCTATGCCTCTTCAACACCTGCAGATTAGCAATGTAATCGTGTGGAGGTTGCTATAGCTACATCTCTAAAGCAGGTGGAGTTCTTCATCTCTTGGAGCATTATGTTTGTTCTTTGCAAATAAACCATATAAGAGTATATATAAAATGTCAGCCTACTGGCATCAGGCCCTGTCTTTAGCTGATACTGTCACATCAGATCTGTCCTTACCCTATTAGTCCTGATAGTTTTCTGTAGAAACAATGCCACTTCCATCCGAACGTCATGCCTTCCTCATTAATGCGTGTGAGTGGGCACCAGGGCCTTACCAATCCAGACCTCGTATGGTCATAAAACAAGTGTTTGAGTCAAGGCTGAGGAGGACTGCTCAAGTTTATCTGGCAGATATGCTGTCTTGCGTCAAGGTTGATGGCATGTAAGACTGTAAGCTGGAGCTAGATATAGCACGTAGCAAAACTGCCAGCCTTTGGTAACAACATTTTCCTGGTAACACCACTTTCCTGGGTCTGACCAAATGCTCAGACCGTGGTCAGGCAGCAGGAGTGCTGGTTGTGGTGGTTTTCAGCTGGTTGTTTCCCTAAGCTTCTTCCTGAACAAGGGCTCTGCTTGCTTTTTTTGCATCACATACTTCAGCCTTCTCTTTTGGGATCCCCTGCTGCTTACTACAGTGAAGGATTGCCCAGATGACCTTTCCTTCTAGCTGGCTGCCTGCAGTGACTGGCATATGCTGTAACCCTTAACCCTCTGCCAGTCAAGCCCACAACATGCTAACATATGTGAAAACCCTGCATAAAAAGCTGATAGCCCTGAAGAGCCCTGACAAGTAGGAAACCACCCCCCCCAAACAACAAACAAACAAACCCCCAAAAAACAGTCAAGAAGCTAAGAAGAGAAAGTAGCAAAGAGTAGATAAAAAATTAATCAGGATGCTTTGACTTGTCTAATTTTGTCATTCTCTTTGTTTGTCTTTCACTTTAGCTCCACATCAAGTGCACTTTTCATTCCTCTGTGAAGGTACATAAGGAGAAATTTCTTACTAAAATTTGTCAACAACAACAGAGGATGTTTTCCCTCCTTGGAAAATTTTATTATCTGCACTAGAAAGCTGAGTACCAGAAAATGCCCCAAACATAGCAATACTTCAACAGCTTTTCAAGAAAAAGCTCTGTTTTTCCTCAGAAAGCAGATGCTTTTGAAATGTTATTTAGCAAAAAAGTATGAATTTGACCAAGCAGTAGCATGGTCAACTTCATCTTCTGCACCACTCTGTTTTCACTTATTCCTTTTCCCTCCAGTTTTCTTTTTTTGCCTCTTAAGTTGAATCTCTGATAGACTGACTCTAACTTTTTCCAAATTCCTGAAACACGTATACTCCTTGGAGCCTGCTAACTTTTGTGTGCCCTGAAAAGCAGTGCTTTAAAATTTATTTCAATAAATGCAAGCAGATAAAATCATGTCACATTCCTCTAAGACAAATCCGTCTTCAGGTCAATTGGTGTAATACATGTCATGGCTGAATTTCCCCCTCTCTCTGTCTTCAGACTGTTACTTTTCAAGCAGTGTCTTCCATATGTTCTCCAGACTTCTGGTGCAGATGACAATAACGAAGAGGTCACTCATTATGAGAGAGGCTGTTTAGTGAGCAGTCTTTCCTCTGTTGGTCTTTCCAGCTGTTGAAAAAGGTGAGCCAGACAAAAGCAGCGTGAGGGCAATCACATGAGCCTTGCCTTTTTTTCTTCTGGTGCAGTCTGCAGCCTTGGTGATAGCCAGCAATCAGAACACTGCCAGAAGCAGTAATGTACATTCTGTCTTTGGAAAGGGTGTGGGTTTAAAGCACAGAAATGAAACCAGCTGCAGCACCGTGTGCTGGGAGAGCCGACTCCTCCTATGTAGGTGCTGGATTGCCATCAGCACTGAGCCCTAACAGCGGGAACTAAGCCTTGGTAAACGTCCAGCTTGAGGAAGGGGTGCCCAATGGACAGCTATGAAAACAGATTGATTTGGCTTTTTCAAGCTTCCAGGCCAGATCTAGGTGGGTTTGGGTTTGGTTTTTTTTTGTAGTTTTGTGTGGGTTTTTTGTTTGTTTGGGGTTTTTTTTTGGTTGGTTGGTTAGCTGGGTTTTGTTGTTGTTGGTTTTTTTTCTCTCTTTGAGCTATTTTTTCTCTAAGGCCCATTATAATTTGTCAACTGTTAATTTTGTACTACACCAAACCAATAGTAACATTTGTTCATGAGTTAGCTGCCAGGAAGTTAAGTTTGCTTTTTTGGCCTGCCTGGCAAAATAAAACCACGCACACAAATTTGTTGTGCGCACACATGCATGACCAAGGTTTTCAAAAGCAGCTGGCAATGTGGGAGACTGTCGTTCCCCATCCTGAGACTCCTGCAGTGGGCTTCCTTCCCTGAAAGGAAGCCTTCCATAAGACATCCCCAATCAAGGAGATTAGATTTTATATATATATATATATATATATAAAAAATATATATTTAGATATATATTTAGATATATTTTTTAGGTAACTCATTAGTCACTATTGAAGCAAGCAATCTTGACCATCAAAAAGGCAGAATATGAGGTTGATAATTTCCAGTGTGCCCCTATGAGCCGTGATACCTGCAGAGCTTTTTCTGAGGGGAAAAACTCTTGTCTGGAACTCTTCTGGATGATTGTTACAGAAAAAATAAAAGAAAGTCAGTCTGTTTGAAGTCACAGCACTCAGTACTTAGGCTGAGGCATAATATTATTTCTTACCTAAAAGAAATGCAAAAGGAGAAGACTACAAAATATGGCACCTGTTACTCTTATTTTTTTTGGGGGAGGGAGAGGGTGGGCGGGGAGGTGGGAGGAGGCCGATCTCCATCTCATAATATAGCACTGTGCTTGCAGCCCCCTAACTGGGCTTGACCATGGACACAGCCTGTGTCACACGCAGCCCTGGGGTCCATCGGTGGAAGCGTGGTCCCACCTGGCACATCCACCACCTGCTGCTGGTGGAGACCTCATGCACAGTGGCTGGTACCTCCCTTCCCGAAACCCTACGCCTGGCAAGTCATAGGCCAAAGAGCTGCAGCGGGCTGCCCACAATTCACAGCACGGCTTCCTCTCTATTCCCATTGCTATGGAAATTGTTTCTTGAGGCAGCCCTAATTTTCCTTTCATCAATCAATTAGGGGCAGGCTTTGCACTGGGTTGTTTGTTTCCCCAGCACTGCTCTGCTTGATATTATTTTCTCCATGACAAATTAACCACAGCTGGACCTGTCTTGAATTGCTAAGGATGGTTTTATATAAAGTGAAGAAAAAAAGGAAAAAAAAAAAAAAAGACTCAGTAAGCATGAGAAGCAGGAATAAATAGACATTTTGAAGGGGAAGAAGTGGAAATAGCTGGGATCTGACAGCTGTCCAGGGAAGAGGATGTCTTCTGATTGCCCATCTGGTCAAGTCACACCATCTCCCAGGGTCAGGCAGGCTAACAGTGTGGTGCAAAGTCCATAGCTCCTGTGTGTATAGTGGTGACACTCCTTGTTCTGCTGAGCTATGTAACCAGCCAGGAGTTTTCTGGAAGAGTCTGGTAATGAGGCTCTCCCTTATCCCTTTACCACAGACTCAGTCAAGCCAAGACTCCCATGTTCTACAGAGGGACATGTACCCTCAGGTAACAAGAAAAGGGGAAAAAAAAAAAAAGTTATTTTTTGCTACTGTAACAATCTGATACCAACAGCTTTGAAATTCTCACATCATGTGCTCCTTTAGTTCAAACAACCTTAGTTTACATTTCCCCTCTGCCTTCCCCCACCTTCTATGCTTCATTGCTGCAACAGTCTCCCATAACACATTAACAGATTAAAAATAACCTGCTGCCACCCTTCATCTACTTTGGCCAATTTAAAACTAGACAAACTACCCTAGGCACTGCGGAGTAGAGGAAGCAATGTGTGCACGTGTGCGTGCATATGGGCTCTGACCTAAGGGGAAGAATTTTAATAGCAAGAGGTTATTTTTATTTCCAAGATGTCTGATTTTGCATCCCCCCTTTTCTGCTGCCGTTTTTCTCTTCTGCTAAGACAATCAGCCAAAGGTCCAGAAAAGTAATAATTACAGTTATTGTGTGACAGGAGCAATGATTCATGAACAACAGGACACAAAGAAAACCCAACCCAAACCCATCAATGTATTCATCTTTCCTGAAGCAACCAGCTCCTAATGATTAGAGCTGAGCGAGCAGCAGGGAGAGCTAACTGCAGAGAGCCAGAGCTGTGTTTTGAATTGGCCCTGGGTGCAGATGTTTCTAGAAGAGTCATGTGAAAAGGGCTTTAAGCTGCCACCTAGCACCCCCCCTGCCTCCATATGGAGCATTTTGAGTGGACCTTTGACTCACAGGTTTCAGGGATGGAGTGAGCACAGCACCATGTGCAGAAATGGGTATGGCTCTAAAGCAAGTGCAACCTGTGTGTTGGCTGTATGTGCTTGTGAGGAGAGACATAAGGAATGCAAGGGGCTTGGAAATACATCTTAATATCATGAGCGTTCTTGCAATTAAAATAGCTGCAATGCCTGTATGAGCAGGAGGAAGTTGGACAAGACCAAAAAAACCTGTGGGGTATGGGGGAAAGAGGAGCTAGGAGCTGTGTCCTCTGCCCACTCAAGAGCTGAACGGCTCAGAATACCTGAGGTCTGGCTGTGCAGGGGGCAGAGGAGGAAAACTGGACAAGAGCAACCCCAGCACCCCACTGACACATGACACTCACCTGTGGAAATGGCCAGGTAGCTGGGCAACTTAGCTGGGCAATTGCTAGCCCAGCTGACAGTCACTGCTGGTTTTCTCCTATTATATATCTCAGTATTCACACAAAAGGGTTTGTGTAGCAACTTAAGATACAAAACGCTTTAGCGAGGATTTGGAGCAGGTTTTTCTCAGACTATAATTTGTTTCAAAGATTGTTTGTGCTATTTATTAAGTGGTGTGAATCCGGTTCAGTCAGTCAAGCAACTGGGCTGAATGGCAAATTACAGACATTTCTGGATAACCTGAGCTGACACAAAATCTGTTTCCTCATTGTGCTTCCTTGAGCACATGCAAAAATCAATAGCTCAGAAAGCTCTTCAATGCCTCTGTCCCCATGTGAACTCCATTTTTTTCCCAGCTGCTACTCATTTACCCACCAAGGCAGCCAGATGCTTTCCTGAGGATCGCTGCCAATGTTGCGTCAACAAAGGTGGAGTAATGTCAAGACTCTGCAGAGTACCTGCTGAGAGACTGAGCTTATTCAGAAACCATGGTTTGTTTCCCCAGATCTTCACACACATCTGGACTTACTCACCCATGCACATAATGCTATAGGGAGAACCATCTCCTCAAACTGATCCATCCTGTCTGCTTCCCCTAGCCTGCAGCTTCTCTTCTCCCTCCCTCCCTCTGTGAGATGCACCAAAATTCAACACAGACCAAAAAATCCTATTCATTAGGACCTATCCAAGAACTAAACTTGATCAAAAAGGCATCCATGCCAAATCTGTAAATCGAGGAGGGTTTGCAGGATTGCTTTCTCCTCTGACTTGATATGTTCATTGCATGTGGAAAAACATATCATCTTGTTAGAGAAGTTCTGGAGCACTCTACTCTCCTGTGCTGCTGCATGGTTGCATCTCTGGCATAAATCAAGGATCCTAAGTGGATCTAATGTCTGTCTTACTTATTATGCAGAGTTTTTAATGGTATGCTTAAGATTCCTGTTGGTTTTTTCTTTCATCTGAACTTGAAAACAGTTCCTGGCGGCAGAGTATTGGACAAAACCTTTGAGATTGATGGACTTGGTTGGTTTTATGTGGGGACGTAAAGGTCATTTCAGCTCGAACAATTGTACTTTAGATCCTCTACTTACTTAGTAGATAATTTTCTTCAATATTTAAATACTCTCCAGGATGGAATTAAAATCATACTTTTCAAGTTTAGTGCCCATTAGGACTTGTGCATTCTCCAGTGGTACACTAGCTTGGGGAAAATACTCATTAATAGGTTATTTCCTTACTATCAATAATTCTTAGGGCCTGTTCCACAAATACTTCAGGTAAAATTCTTAGTGGCGATTTCCTCGGAGCACTTAGGATCCTTAGGGTGGCAAAAGAAAACAGTTATAATCTTGGCTTTTTTTACTTGCTCTGCCAAACTATTTAGCAAAATGTATAAGCATCAAGATGGGAGCACATATCTCCCATTCCCCTGCTCTGCAGCTCTGAACCAATAACTCCCACGTTTCTTGCATGTAGGAATATTTTGTGTTATTATACATTCTTTTAAAATTAATCCTTTCCCTTTGTGCCTGAAAATTTCAACATGATATTTCTCAGCTTTCAGACTTACTGAGCAACTACTGGAGTTCCCAGCAATGCCACTTTAGACAGACCCTCTTGTGGGCAGGCAGTGGGGAGGGAGCTCCCTACTCAGTACCTCAGAAGGGAGGCAGTGGTTCTGGATGGGGGAAGGGAGAAGAGGTGCCCACAGTCCCATAGCTTTCCCATGCCGGTGAATCCTTCAGCAGCAGGAACCTGGTGTCTGTGCCCACACAGATCACACTGCAGTCTTGGGGTTTAATTCTCCTGGATAAACCAGAGGTTTCCTCCAGGTGGTCACTCTCATGCTCTCTTTCTCCAGCAAGCAGCCTTGATTCAGGGAACTTTTTCCACTGGTTGGGTGGTACTGATTGGTCCTGGAGTACTGGAGAGCTGGATGATCCATGGCTGTCTTCAGTGTCCTGCTGCTTTATCTCTGAAATTATGCTCCAGCACTGACATCCACTTACTTATCTAGCCACGGGTTAACTTTCTGCCCGTTTTCTCTAAGCTGTTGTGGGTTTTTGTTCCCAGTAGGCTTATTGCTTGATTAATGATCTTTCTGTTAACACTTGCTCATCTTCCATATGGGATCTTCTTGGGTTGTCTAAATGCACAAAATATTTAAAACAATCTTTTTTTTCTCAGCTCAACTCTGTTTTTAAGAGCACAATATATTTCTCCCCCTTCCAAAGAAAAAAGAACATTTTCTATCTTGTCCAAACTCACATTGAATGTTACTTGTGATTCATGTTGTCACCTTGTGCAGTATTGTGCAGAGCATGGACAGGCTCCGTTAGGAAGGATTTTCTAATGCATCTGTCATTTCTCTTCTGTCTAGATTAAGGGCTAAATTTTGTGATGGTAGATGAATTTATAGGCCCCATCTCTCTGAAATCACACCAGCTATTCAAAAGAGGGAAGCTGCTGTTCTTTCTGCCAATGAAAAGAACACTTTCCTTGGATGCAAGTCAAAAATATTTACATCAGTATAAATAAGGACTGTGTAACTATAAATAAAGAACACAGGTAATAAAATGTTATCATTGAAGTTGAAATTAAAATTGAATCCTGCCAAGCCTTTAACATAGATCATGACAGAAAAATCCAATACACCTTTTTTTTTTTTTTTCTTTTTTTTTTGACGGTGCTGTAATTATAGACTAGGTAAAGGAAAAAACTATTACACAGCAGATATAATTTGTAATGAGTTCAGTAACATTTCTGATGTAATGCTGTGAAAAGAATAACTACTCGTGCATGGCATCTACATGTGCATCTACATCCCCCTGCAGAGAGCTGCCATCCACAGCACTTACCTTTTAACTCAAACGATGCCATGGGTGGGATGACCACAGGCCTGTTTCTGAAGAGGATGCCTGCTGAGTGACTGTTGCCAGGACTGTCCCCACTCCTGACCTCCTGCAGCCTGAACCCCCTGTCCCTGATCATTGCATCATTTTCATTGAAAAGACCTTTAAGACCATCAAGACCCATTAACCCAGCACTGCCAAGTCCACCACTGAACTGTGTCCCTAAGCACTATATCTACACATCTTTTCAATACCTCCAGGAATGGTGACTCCACCACTTCCCTGGTCAGTCTGTTCCAGTGCCTGACAACCCTTTTGGTGAAGAATTTTTTCCTAATATCCAGTCTAAGCCTCCCCTGGCACAACTTGAGGCCATTTCCTCTTGTCCTATCACTTGTAACTTGGGAGAAGAGACCAACCCCCACCTCTTTACAACTTCCTTTCAGGTAGCTGCAGAGAGCAAGGTCTCCCCTCAGCCTCCCAAAGACAAATTGGAAAGTTTCCAAACCTGGGGAGAAGTCCCATGTAACCAACAGCAAGGTGACAGCTTGCAGAACCTGATTACAGAGGGTTGTGTCATGAAACCACCCACTGGTGGAGTCCCACCTGCTGCCAACGCATCCCCAACATAGTCTGATCTGCTGCAGCTAAGAGATGCCTCTGCCCCCACCATGGGCTGTCCCAGGGTGCTTGCTCTTGGAACAGGTCCTGCTTGCCCTCCTGATCTCTTGGGCCAGGAGAACAGGGCTCCACTCCTTTCTTGCATCCAGTTTATCTGTGCTGTGAGTAACTGCTTGCTGGGTAGAGAGAGATAAATTAAGAAGCCCAAGGGCAGAGAGATATGTTGACTGTGCCTAAACTCAAGTCTTTCAGCTGGAAGAAAGTTACTTCTTTATCATGAGGGCTTGCTCTGAGCACTGTGCCCTCCACTGGCAGAGCAGGATAAGATTTGCATCCGCCAGCAGCACAGACTGGTATGGAGAAGTGCAAGTGGGCTTCAAAACACTCTCAGAGCTGTTCACACCAAAGCAGAAAGCATTCGTTTTAAGTTGCCAGGAGTGGAGTCTCTTGTCACCTCTCTGAAAAGCAAGGCTTGAGGCCAAAAGCAATTTCTTGAACTTCAATAGCTTACAATAAAGCTTTAAAAAATAAGAACATGTCAGGGAATTAAATGAGAACTACAAATTTACCAGGGCTAGTGATTGCCCAGGAGAATATTGAGGAGAAATGTATAAAAAGAGGAGTTCTGAGACACAGTTAAGTGAATTACTGGTCCCATCTGTAACATCTGTTGCAGTCCTGGCTTCTGGGTATTTACTTTCAAAGAAACAAGCTTCCCCTGCTGTCTGCTGAGGAGCCCTAAATCAGATGTGCAGATGCAATTACTGAAAATGAATCTGTCAGAGCAAATCTCACATAATCAAGGAGTCCTGTTTGGGCTCCCGTCCTGAACCCGTCTTTGCCTCGGGAATAACCTAAACCAATATTCCTTAAACCCATTGAGAATGAGCAACACAGATATAAGGCAAATTTACTAAGAAGGTTAAAAAACCTTCAGAATATTTGCCGTGACCTGATGATGGCAGCTGGGAGTCAGTCATCCACAGGGATCATGCAATGGTGTTTGAATCTCCATTAAAGAAGTCAGGATTATTTTAGTGCCAAACAGCAAACATAGCCTCACGACATTTCAGAAGCACCAGCAGCCCCTGATGGACAACATATGCCCAGAGGTCCTTGCACCTTCATGCACTAGTAGGTACTTTTTTTGGCAGGCCTTCAGTGCACAGTGTGTGAGAGAAGATCTGTAAAGTGAGTAAGGCTGAGGAATGGGCATGAGATCCTCATTTGTTCCTCTGAGGTCAGCCCATTGACTTGGGTCTCTGAGTGATGAGGTCTTTCTTCATTTAATTAGACCTCTATTTAATTGTGTCTTTCTTGTTACAGATGAGATTCCTTTCTCTTTGATCTGCGCAGGTTTCTGTAGGAAACTATGCATAAATATATCAAAGACTACTGACAGTGTCAATAAATTAATATGCTAATATTTCAGACGTATTTGGGGGGTTTTGTCTTTTTTTGTTATTGCTGTTTGGGGTGTTGGATTTTTTTAAATAAAATTTTACTCAAGGGACTGCTTTTGACTGAGGCTCTGCAGCGTGTGCTTGATTCAGTCCCTGCTCTGCACAGCAAAGACACATGGAAGCCCATTGAGCCACGGCTCATGATTAACTTCAGGCAAATGTTTCAGAGCTCTCCTGAAAGGGACTGAACTGTTATTCAACGATTTCTGTACTGTTCTTTCTGTGAAACAGGCAGAAAAAAAAGTAGGTGTTGCCTTCTCACAGCCTTTGTCAGAATTACTCAAAACACACCTTCGCCCCCAAAGGATATATAGCTCAGATGAAAATGCTCACATACAAATTTAGGTTTGACAAAGATGCCCAATATTTTTTCTTTTTATTTTTAAAGAAAGTATTAGGTTTTGTTTTTTACCTTCTCTCTTTTTATTCAAGATTGGGCAAGGGGGAAAATTTTAAATATAAGTTTTATGTTTCATGAGAAAAATTGCATTTTCATTGCTTTTCTAAAAAAAATCCTACTCTCAACTTGCAATTATTTATCCAAATATTTTTATTCCCCTCTGTACTCTAAACATTTGATCTATATGAGGCAATGCTGTATTTAATCTTGCTAGCACTGAGAGCAATAAAATATACAACTGATAGGTGAAAAGGGATAGTAAATCCCCATTGCAGAAATATCTGGCAGGTTCTGAGTCATGGGAAGATGTCGACAAAATAAAATTTATTTAATATTGATGAATGTGACAGTAATGCACCTGGAGAGAAATAACAACAATCAACACAAGTATTTAGAGAACATTAATATAGGAGAAGACCTTGGGGTAGTAGTGGGTAATGGAGAGTGTAAGTGCTCACATTATGAGGAAAGAAATCGCTGTCCCAGGGTATACAAAGAGGGATCTGTCATGTGACAAAAAGGGAGTGAGGAGTGCAGCATTATGCAGGCTGGGTAAGGCTGGAACTGGAGCACAGTGTGCTTTTTTTAAGCCTTACTTCCTAAAAAGGACACTGAGAAGTGTCAGAGGAGTTAAGAACAGGCAGTGGGAATAGTGAAGGGAACTGCAGGTGACGGGTGTGATGGAAAGCAATTCACAGGGCAGGAGGGAGCCCCAGCTAGTGCTAGGATGAGTGCTAATATTTATTTGTGTGCCATTAGGATGGACCTTCCCTGCAGCAGAGATGGTAAAAAGGTTTTGAATTAAAAGTGGAACAATCCCATTTAGATACAAGAGAAATGACTTAATAATAAGGGCTATTACACAGGCAATAGAATAAGCTGTCTGGTGAGTAACTGAGCATGAGTCACCGGTAGAAGGTTTCCAAGGCAAGACTGGAAAATGTAGCAGTGGGATTACAGCAGAAGAGGCTTCTCAGCATGATTCTAGCATGGCTGGTCTAAAAGGTCCTTTGCTGAAATCTTCATCTGCAATTCTGGGATCTCATAGGCTGCAAAAAATTACTCTACACGCAACAGAAGAGGCGATATACCCAGTTTATTAATTAAATCCATCTGCCACATGAAATAAGCCTACACCATGACTGGGACAAAAGGTCCAGCACTACAAGCCTCACCCCAGATGTCCCATCTGCTTTACAAGCATTTGCAAGCACAGGTCCAGAAGCTGGAGACACTGCTTTCAGAGTCATCCACAGAGGTGGCTCTTACCACACGCATTTGCAAAAGAAGCTGGCACAGCTCCTGTCTATTTCAAAGCATTTGCTTCTGGAATTTGGAATGCTTGTACCAGTTAAATACTAAATTATCATAAATGTAATTTACATGTTTCCCAAATAAGGGAATGCAAGTGGAGAAGAGGGTTTCTGAATGTTCATATTTCCAAATTAAAGGAATGTAAATGAGCCTGCTGTTCAATTCAGTGTGTAATGTGTTATTTCACGGTTGTCTCTTTGATATTACAGGCCCCTTTTACATTAGGCAATGTCACATCCCACCCAAATCACCATGAGATAAAGATGTTCCCCTTTAATGTAATAAAGGACAACGACCATACTCCAACAGAGAAAACAGCACACATACTGATTCAGTACAAATGCATCAGCTCTTGCTGGAAATACTCCACTCTGTCCCTTCCACCACAACATGCAGCATTGTGTAACACCTTTCGTAAAAAAGCCCTGCACAGTGAGTCTCCTGTTGACTCCCCATCCCTTCTTCCAGCACCTCCTCACACCTTATTGAGGAAGCAGCTGCTCCAGCTTGCCAGGGAGTGCTCTCTCTCCTCTGTCTCCTGACAGCACAGGCATGATGCTCAGGAGTGCAGCTCAGCCTTCTTGTCAGGGGATTGCTACTCTGCTTTTTTTCCTTGTGTTCTTACAGCCAAGCAAAGGGAAATTACAGGATGGCTCAAAATTAATTCATTAAGTGCTGGTGACAGCTGTTCCCTCCCACCCTGGTTATCTTTAAAGTAAAAGAGGGTGCTGTGTGTAGCATGGTTAAAAGGCCAATGGGTGGAGAGCAAGGGAATAATTTGTTGGATTTTAAGTCAATCATAGCTCAGTCTGGACAACCATAAAACATCTTTACTTCTACCAATAAGTGAAATTTATAGTACTGTTCACTGGAAAGTGAAATCTCCCACAGGGTGAGGGGAAGTCTTGAGAGTTTCCCATTCTTTTAAAGGGAAATATGTTGCTCCTTGCTCTTTTCCTTTCCCAGTATTACTTTTCAGCAGACAGCCCCATAAATCTGTTCCAGTGACAGCTCTTTGGTGGTGTAGTAAAACAGGGAGCACATCCTGAAGACACAGTGGTTTAGTGACTAGGAAGAGCTCGTCCTTATTTATTTGTGTTAAGGCCAACACTGCAGGGTTGCTTCTGTCGCTGCCGCAGCCTCAAGGATTGGCAGGGTGGCTGGGGGTGGCCCAGGCAGCTGCCCTGGCCAGTTTCTCACCTCTCTTGGGGTGCCCACAGCACCAGGGGCATCACAGCTATCCCCCATCTGCCTTCAGTGCACTATGGCTACCTCTCTGTAGGGGCCTGAGAAAAGTGGGAGAGAAGCCTCAGGTGCCCGTTGCATTACTCTGAATAACTCCTTACCACTATTCACACTGTCCCTTGATCAGAGATTTCTCCCACTGGATCCACCATCCTCCCCTCTCAGCTGGCAATGGTGCATGTGTCCTCCTCAAGGGGACTGACCCAGAGCATTGGCCCCTTGTGCCCTCCAGAGTGTTTGGTCAGAGGCTGTGTTTTGGGGAGGAGGGTGGCTTCCTCACCCAGGAGTATAGTGAGCATCCAAAGCATAATGCTATAACCCCAGAAAGCATAGGAAAATCCTGCATTATTTCCTTCAGCTCCTGATACCAAATACAAACTACATGAGGCTTTTACTTGGAAGGAAGGAAGTGGCCTCCCAGCAACTTCCAGGTGGACAATAGCCTCCTTGCTCTCCCCAGAAGCTTTAAAACAGAGCTAGTTCAGGAATAGCTCAGTTTGGGGCATCTGATGCTCTCCTATGTCTCAGAAGGAGCCAGATCAGGACAAAGCAATCCTGTTCCTCTGGGTCCCTTTTTTTCTAACATTTGCTTTGGCTGCTTGAGTGTAACTTTACACAAACACAAATCCTCTATGTGATTTTTCCAGCTTCCTTTGATCATATCAACAGCTAAATGATGGGGATGGCAAGGGGCACAACCTGCAGAGATGAAAATTGCACCACACACCATAAGCCAAATTCTGACTGACTGGGTGACCCTGATGTAAATGCAGCCGCATGACACTTATATTCATGTAGTCTTCCAGATGCATAGCATTATCTCTGAAAACATTAACTGCTTTTAGTACTGCAATTTCTCTCTACAGCCAAGGGTAAGGCAACGTGCTGAAAGCACAAGACACTGAGTTCTCATGTCTTATGCCCAGCTCTGCCACTGGTTTCACATTAACTTTTGATGTCTGGTCTTCCCTGTCTGAGAAGATGATGCTAAGATGCTGACTTGGGGGTTGGCTGGTTAGCAAAATAATTTCTTCTGGCTGTAAAATCATGATACGACAAAACAAGCCTTTCCTAGGAATACATCTGTCATAACAATTTCTGTGTGGCAGGCAAGTTTCTCTGGTCCAGAGGGAGATGTCCCATTTCATCAGAGAGAGTGCTCTACCTCATCTGTGGAGGAGAAAATGGAAAACAACTGCTTAGTGCTCCATGCAAGGCAACAGGGAGTTGGCAAGTACGGATGAAGGGACAGCATATCCTCTTGCAGAAGATGACAGACCCAGATCAAACCTGCATGAGCCAAAAGAGGGATCCAGAAGTGCAGCTTCCATCTTCCAGACGACTGCTCAGCCACAAAACTACAGAGCCTGTCTCATCCCCATCATTGTGAACACCTCCCTGTGCAAGAGAAAAATGACTGCATGCAACACAGTAGCTAGGGCACGTTTCGTGTTTAAATGCAAGGCCTACTCTGGGCTCGAAGGCAAATCCCCATCATCTTGGATGCGTGTACTGGTTTGAGCCAGGATGAAGCCAATTTTCTTTTTACTGATCTTTTTTCTTCAGTGAACTCTCTTTTAAGCAGCACACTTGTTGAAAGTAATGGCGAGTTTTCCGGCTGGTGAACTGATAACACTGGAATGTTTATAGATACTGCCAAGAGACCAAGGGCACTTTGCTCTGCTTTTTGAATCTACTGCTTTGAATGCTAAAGGAGCAGAAGAGTCATAGCTGCAACCCTCCTGTAGGGAGGAGCAGACTAGATGGACAGCAAAACTGGCCATTGATATTCCATACATATATTTACGTAATACTCGGTATAAATTCAGGGATCATAGAAGTCAAGCCCCTTTTTCCTTCTTCTTCCTTCTCTTTTATTCATGGAGGACTCCATCTACCCATCACTGTTGATCCCTAAGCCAGTGCATTCCTGACCCTCACAACTCTCCCCTCAGCTCCTGTTTTGCTCCACTATCTCTGGAAGTGGTCCAGGCCATTTCAGAACTGCTCACAGCTCAGGAGAGTGGTGTGGGATTTGCTGGGGGTCGGGGGAGGTGAGAGCATTTTGCACACTCCTGACATATTTGTATACATTTGCATATATATTTTACATATTTTATCATTAGTATTTAATGAAAGCTGTCTAGTTTCGTTTTCTGTCCAGAAAGTCTCTCTCCTTATTCTCTCTCTCCTTTCCCTACCTGGGAAAGGGAGGGGGGGAGGGGATTGAGAACATTGTTGTCATTGGTTTAATTGACAATCCTGAGTCAAACCATGACAATGTGCTTAAAAAAATATATTCTAATGGTCTCTCATTTTTTATTAGCATTTTTGAAAGGCTGGATCTGCTTCTGCTTTAGAAAGGAAATCTCTGGATTTTTTTAATGAAGCTGTATCTGCTTAGACCTCCTTCTGATCAGCTTAAAATCCTTTGCTTAAAATCCTTTTCATCCTATTGATGAAGAGCACTATATAAGTATTATTCCTTGGGCATCCTGAAAGATTTAAGATTTACTCTATGTGCTCTAAACAGTCGTTAGTCTGAAAATTTGAAACACCAAATATTTCAGACAGAACAAAGGCAGCTCTCTTCAGCAAGTACTAATTTCACAGGAAGTTTTAACTTCCAAGATTTATCCATATTTTAGCATAAGTCTCATTTGCAGTTATTTCCTGCAGTTTTCTGCTTGCAAAAACAGTCTTAGCTTCAGGAGATAGTATATCTTGTCAGCCTTCATAATGCAAAAAACAGTTAAAGCTATGACTTGGCTTAAATGTCTGAGAAGAAAATTTCTCCCCAAAAAACTTTTGCAAAACTTAAAAGAAAGACGGGATCTGAAGTTTAGAATGGAAATAATTTTGTGGCCTGAATTCCACTGGCAGTGAACGATATGGGCTGGAACATAAAATCCTTATTTCTGCTATTGCAATGCTGGAAGGCAGATGTTATTAACCAGAAAAGACAAACATCGTAAGTTTCAGCCAGTCAAAAAATAAAAAGACTGTATTTTGAAAGGACATTCGCTTTCATAAACACTTCCACCATGGAGAAGTTACTCTGTAGCACTGATTGATTGAGGCTCTCAATTGCTGCATCCCCCATGGCAGCATGAATGCCATCGGACGATCAGGTTGAAGTGAGCAATTGCAAGTCTAACCCATGAGCTGCCATTAGCAGCAGTGTATTCCCACTGCAGCAGAGCCACCTTCAGAGTTTCCCTCCCACTCCTGCGAAGCAGGAGCAGGCCAAAAGGAATCGAATCTGCTGCCCCTCATTCTTCTGACAAAACTCAAATAAAGGTATCAAAACAGAAGAGTGTCCCAGGCTCAATGCCTCCTGCTTTGAAAATAAACATTTCAGCTTTCCTTCTGTATTTACTGCATTTACCATTTATGTAGCAGCAGGAGACCATTATCCTGTGACAATGTTCTGTTCTACTGACATTACCTCTTAATTATATCTTCATTAAAACCAAATTAGAAAGCGGTCAGGAAAGTTAAGCCAACTGAATTGCTCATTTGACTGAACATCCCAACACCTTTTTTTTTTTAGAAAAGTGATGCTGGCTCATGCAACAAAATGTTTAATGATTTACCTCGCTGCTGGGAAGTGTTGATTTTCACTTTGAAGGGTGAACTTGCTGCTCGGTCATGCTGCATTCATTCTGAAAGGACCTTGCTCAGTTAAATACTAGTATGGTGGTATAGCTGGTTTTGCCCATAGCTACAAGGGGATGATGCTAGATTGGGTTTACCATTGCTGTCCCTTGACATTGTTTCTTTGTTAAAGCTGAGGGTAGAAATAATCTGTGCCTGCTGAGTACAGAAAGAACAAGGAAACTGCATTTCCCAGCAATGGAGAAATTGCATTCCCCAACAGCAGAGCTGGTACTGCCCCCTCACTCCTCCCTCTCCTGCACTATGAGGAGGAAAGCTACGGAGAGATGCTGGGACAGACATCAGCTCGGTCAGCCAGCTGTTGGAAGCCTCTCCTTTTCCTGAAGGACAGGCCAGGGCTGCCTGCCTGGCCAGCTGCAGTGCTGCTCTCCACAGCCAACCCGCAGGAGAAGGTGTCCCATGCTTTAGACACCATGCAGTAACAGTTGACATAGGTATAGCCAGGCTGCCTGTACACATCTTGCCTGCATGCTGGAGCAGACAAAGGGCAGCATGGCTCCTGTGGCAAGCTTTTGGGCAACACTCTGTCCTCCACCTATGCAGACAATCTCTCTTCTGCTTCATGTACTGTGGAAGTTTAGTGAGAGAGACCCACGCTTCATGTCTGGGACTGAACAGGTTTGTGCCACCAACACTGGAACAGAGCTCAGACCCCCAGTCCTTCAGCCTTAGTAACCCACAAGTCTTGCCCCACTACCCCAGGATGTAGCATCCCCTAACAAAGATTTCTCAATATTCTGCAACAGTCAGACTCTTTGGGAATGAGTTGCAGCATCCAAACCTATCAGCTCAGGTATTACCTGTCAAGTGCATCCACAAGCCATCTCACAAGTATTATCATCATCCTCCACTGGGAAGACAGAGAGAACCTCCATGAACCTACAAATACAGACAGAGTGCCACAATTTCCAGTATTCAGCGGCACTGGGACATGCTCCCTGTTAAACAGTGTTCCTGTCATCACAGTTAGCTAAGTTTTAGGGAACAATCAATTAATAGTTAAGTATAATATAGGGAAAAATACTTAGAGAGGTATGTGGTTTTTTAGGAACTATTATACATATATCTACTTAGGAGAGAAAAATAAATGTTTCACTTGCCCCTAACACAAGAAGGACACAGAGCTCTTGGAGTGAGTCCAGAGGAGACCATGAATATGATTACAGGGCTGGAGCACCTTTCCTATGAATACAGGCTGAGAGAGTTGGGGTTGTTCAGCCTGCAGAAGAGAAGGCTCTGGGGAGACCTCATAGTAGTCTTCCAGTACCTGAGGCCTACAGTAAAGCTGGGGAGGGACTTTTTACAAGGGCACGTAGTGATAGGAAAATGAGTACGGGTTTTAAACTGGAAGAGGGGAGATTTAGGTAAGACATTAGGAGGAAATACTTCACTATGAGGGTGGTAGGACACTGGAACAAATTGCCAAGGGAAGTGGTTGCTGTCCCCTCCCCGGAAGTGTCAAGGGCAGGTTGGATGGGGCTTTGAGCAACTTGGTGTAGTGGGACGTGTCCCTGCCCAGGCAGGGGGATTTGGAACTGGATGAGCTTTAAAGTCTCTTCCAACCCAAACCGTTCTATGATTCTATGATTCTATGGTAACAGACATCAGACTTCTTATAGCACAGCTCTTCAAGCAAAGAGAGTTTGTAGTGTCTCAGTGAAGAAAACCAGAAGCAAAGTCTACCTGTGAACCTGGACAGCTCAGCATCATTCACGCTAAGCAGTTTGGACAGCCAGAAGCGTGCAGGGAAAGAGGAGTACTAAAACCGTGGATTCCTTGCTTCCAGTGATCTGATATACACTTGCAGCTGAAGTTTAAATAAGGGAAAAGATATTTTTTTTTCCCTCTGAATATTGAGACTAAAAGAAGAAAGGAGGAGTTAGACACATGTCTAGGTCCTTCTCGTTCAGGGTTTAGTGTAGGGGAATTTGTAATGGTGCAACATGGATGCTACAAGACAGACCATACAGAAAAAGAAACCTTGCCCTTTCAGAAACAGCATTCAGCTCCCCATTATGGCTTTGAAAGGCAATTTAATATGGAATTTTCAAAATGGATCAATGTTGGCACTAACGTTGGCAGCCAGCAAATGTACCACATACTTACAGTGTCTGACAGAAAGAGAAATCTCTGCAGTTTGGAGCGCTTGGTCCAGCCTCTCTTATCCCTCGGCCTCTCAGATGCATAGCTGCGAGGAAATTACTTCACCTGTCACTAAGTGGGGTGGGGAAGTCATCCTTAAAAGATGGTCATCTGCCCGGGATGTACTGGATGGTTTGTGTTGCACCTGGGGTGGGGAAAACAGTCAGAAGGAAAAGAAGCACAAGGAGGATGATACAAACCTACCAGTCAAGGAGTTATGATGAAACTATTTGGTTTGGGTACAATAATGAAGAGAAGAAACATTGTGTTCAGCCAGGCTATTGTTTCTGTAAGGGCTGTACCTTATGTTTAGTAACTGTATTTTATAGATAATCTGTGATGCTTCATTTTCAGTTCAAAATAAATGTGAATTATCAGGAAAAAAGGGAGGGAGACAGAGAATGAAAACATGCTGCAGAAGTGAAACTGATGCAATCATTTCCAGTTCTAAAACAGAGCAAGTAAGATGAGGATGTGGCTGGTTTAGTGATCACTGTAATCAGCACAATTTACTGCTTACAGATGACTAATCTTTGAGTTCTAGGGAGGCAAATTGAGACTCATATGTTTCAGCTTTATCCTAGCACTACAGGTAATGTAAGACAAATGGTCTGTGAATTCCTAATACCAAAGAGATTTGTGGATTATAAAAAAAGCACAGAATGCAGACATGGGGTAAAGTTATGGAAATACAGATTCTAATTCAGATTAAATTTTAAACAAACCTGGAGGTGAGTTTTCTTTCGCTTTAATTATTTCTCGGCCCCATTCAGGCGCATCTGTATTTTAATCAAAAGTGATCATAATGGTTTCATGGGTAAATTGAAAATGAATCTTGATAGATGCTCATTATACCTCATTTTGTTAACAGCTGAAGAACCAACAAGAGGAATGAACTTAATACAGCAAGAAATGATGTTCTGAGAAAGAGGAATGAAGAGATAAAAGATTATTAAATTAAAGGAACTAAAGCTGTGCTGGGCTTCCTAATTAAAACATATAGAGGAAGAATGGAGCAGGGGACACATGAGTATCAACAAATGTAGATAAATAGCTCAGAGGAGGAGGAGAGCATGGAAACATCTGAAGTTATCCTAGGAAATGACAGGTAAGACAAGACATAAAGACGAGGTCCCTGAGCATAATGTATTTTCCGGTTCAACAAGAACAAGGATGCAGGGAGCAGAAAGACATGGGGCAGGTACAAGCTCCAGGAGTGTGATCTCAAGAGCGAAGGGGTAGGTGGCAGCTTTCAGTCAGAATGAGACAGATTGGAGGTAGGTCCATTCATTGGCAGGAGCTTGCAAAGTCTTCTGACTAAAATGAAACACCACCACTATTTTTCTCTCACTCCACACCAACATTACAATGCTCTAAGGGGAGTTAGCAGGTTCATCCTAATAAAAAGAAGACATTCAGATCTGTGCAGAGTAGAAGCACTTCATGGAAAAATATGCCAATGGGCTTTTTTACACTTTTCCTGAAAAAAACCTGTACTGTCTGAGTGCCAAACACACCTCTGCTAACATATAAGAGGAGCATACCTTTGAGAAACCTGAGCCTTCCTGCTGGGCACTAATGGCCCCAGTTACTGTACATTTATACTGGTCTTCTAGGTGGCTTTTGCACAAGGTCACATCAAGGAAAATCACCAATATGTGCTGTTATTTACAAACCCTTCCTCTCTAAGGCAAAGTCTTAACCAAAGACACTTCTTTACAAAGGTTAGGTTACAAGAAAAGGGGGCCCTGGCTCCAGCCATTACCAGCTCTTTTTTCCTCTCTACTTTATTTCCTCAAATTATAAGAATTCCACCAAGTCCTAGCCCCCAGGAAAAACAATTAAGTTGCACATTCTTAAATTATAGCTGTTGTTAGCATTGATGTCACTGAAGTCAGAGTTATTCCAGCAAAGCATGCAACTCTTGATGCTGAGCAGCCTCCTTCCTACAATGTTTCCCTTCTGTTTTCACGTGAGGTGCTTGAAGTATCACACTTTTAAATCAAAACCATTAGTATATTAGTACCTTTACCATGATAAATGTCTACATTATCCTTTTTCTTGAGGAAGGCACTGCAGCCATCAATTTTTCATGTCAAAGCTAATACAGTCACCCATGGATTACATTACACTGTTGACAAAAAAACTAGATTAAAGAAAAAATATTTTTAGCATTTTAAAAACAAAGTTACCTTAAAAAGCATGGTGAAGCTGAGGGATGGAATGATGGGACACCATCACAAGCAATCCTCCACATAGTGGGTGACTGAGATAACCACTGCTACTATTTATTTTATTTACCTACACCGAGCATTCTGCCCTTAAAGAACTTAATGAGGAGACCAGTGGTAGTACCATTGCCCATCATCCTCAGTGGATGGCATGTATCACAGCCACAACAAGTCTGCTGGTAGGATCTCCTTTGCTTTTAGACGAAGCAGAGTGGGCCACAGAGTTTGGGGAGATGGGGGCTGGAGTGCAAAAAGGACTCTCCTTGGTATGGTCCTTGTTTCAAGGCCATGAATGAATCCTGCTTCATTGGGAATGGAAATTCAGGGCTCAGAACAGGCCCACAAGAAAACTATCTGAGCCTTGCTCCATATCAACTTTGCTTAACTAAAATGAGCAGAGTGAAGCCTAGTCAACATCAGAGTAGACCCAATGGTGACAATATACGTGTAGAAGACGTACAGTCCTTAGTTCTTGGCTTATGATTTGAAGAGCAACTGAAAAAAGCATCCCACAACCTACCTGTGAGCAGAAACAGTATGAATTTCCCTTTCTTAGCAGCACATTGTTCAAAACCATCTTGCCTAAAACGTGAATAAGGTTGACACAACAACCCTTTTTTGTTTGTTGTCCAACATAGATCAGTTTGTAAGTAAAAAGCTAGATTGTGCATATATGTCACTGTTTGGCCCTCTTTTTCCTCTTTCCCCATCATCCTGTATTTTCAAAACCCACCTTTTCCCATGACATGCCTGTCCAACGTTTCCCATTTTTCCAGCCTGCTGCGTCCTGACCTCATGCCTCAGTCCTTCATCAAATCATGAGAGTGCAATTCCTACTGTGTTCCTGTAGGCTCAGTGGTAAAAAACCCACTGCATTATTGGGAGACAGGACACACAAAAAAACAAGCAAGTAATTGGTGCAAATTTCTCCTTTTGTTGTTGTTTCACAGGGCTTGAAGGAATTCAACAGGATCTAGGCGTTCAGAGACAGGCTGTGTCTTTTCTCTGTGATAGGCAGAGATTTCCAACTGTTTACAAATATGCTTGGAAATTAATCCATTACCTTATGTTTGAGTAAATATGATGTATTTTTAGCTGTTCTGGAACCCAACATCGCTGTTTGCAGACAGAAGGTGCTGGCATATTCCTGCAAGCATTTTTATTCCTAACGAATTAATTACAGCATCAAATAGAACTTGACTTTCTTCTAACACCTGATTTGCATCCATGAGCCAGCAACTAGACACGGTAACTCAAGTGAAGGGACAAAAGCCCAACTACTGCTTGAGCCGTCAAACAGAAACCTGCATTTTTGAAACTGCCTATCGCAGGGAACAGCACTGTGCTCCCTTTGGCAAAGGAAATAATCCTGAGGAAGAATTTATCTAGTGACTGACAGGAAGCAGTGGGCTATGAGCCTAGAAGATAATATTTTGGCTGCATCATTTCTTCTCCTCAGAAACTCTCTCCTGAAGAGCTCTGTGCTGCACAGCACTTACTGAGGTAACCAGTAATGAGGTTGCATTTTGATCTTGTTTATACTTTTTAGAGGTTTTCCCTGTATATAAACTTACTTTATGTAGACTACAAAAGTGAGTACTCTCTGATCATTCAGCTGAGAGGGTTTGCTTTTAAAATGGAGCCTTCCTGTGGTGCTCACACCATGTCTGTCTAGTCAGGACCCAAAAATGTCTCTATATCTGGTTGCCCCAGAACATCTGTGCTTTAAAAATATCCTCGGTCTTGTGTTTGTTAAACCTACAGCATTGAAGACCTTTCATCTGTGACTTCAGGTGGGAAAACGGAAGCTTGCTCCAATAGCAGAGGTAGATATTTTCACACCAGCTCATTTTGAAATGTTTTTATAATATGTCCAGATGACTGTGCTTGTGCCATGATGAGCCAGGAGAATGGAACCAGATAGGGAAGGGAACACAGTTCAGGACTTCCGACAGGGAAGTATTCACCCTTGTCACGCTGATCCTGTTGTTAATGAGAAACGAGGCTGGGTACTGCTGTTCTGATGCAAGACAGTAATGTCAGATGGACATGACCTTCTCTTTGCTGATGAATGGTTGTTGACCAGGAAATGGCTACTTCACACTAAAAAAATTTTGTAAGTTGTAACTGTCTGCCAAGTTTCTAACCAAAACGTTGCAGAGATTTAAGGGAAACAGAGAGATGGAAGTAAGTAGATATTCCCTGACAGATGCACTATCTATATCTACACTGATGAGAAAGCCATTGCTGGCACCGTCACACTGAAATCTGGGCACAGGTTTCCAAGGGTCACATACTTGTCCAACCATGCTTTCATTTCCCCTTTCAAGGTGAGGCCTGAGAATAGTATATGGTTTGCTGCCCTCTATCCTATGACCCAAGAAAAATTAGGTTGAAGATGCCTGAAGGAGCTGTCTCCTTTCTTTCTCTCAAAGCTCTAAATTATTAGTGTTGTATTAATAAAATCCATTAAGGTTATCTGAACAAATCTTTCTGTAATTTCATAAATCACTTAACAAATGTGTGAACTCAACTGTTCTATTCCTTAGTTAAAACACATAACAACTGAGTAACATGCAGGCAAGTAACACTGCTGGTTAATGTAGTTTAAATCCAAAGGGCATGTGGGTAAAGAAGAAGTCATCTGAGGACCAAAGTCATTAGAACAAAAGATGCCCATCAGCTGTTGTGAATTTATGAGGGCACAGGAGTGGATTAAGAGATGGATTTAGCTCCTTCAGGACATCTTCCATTAGCAGAAATGTACTCCGTGAGTGGGCACCACGGCAGCATCTAAATTGCCTGATCTGAAAGTGCTGCTGCTTCCTAGCTGGCACCGGTTCCTCCAGCTTTACCTTGGCAGCAAATCAGCAGTGAGCACATCCTGACAACCATTACCAAGTACAGCTGTGTGTGTGAGCATTTATCAGGTGTCTTCTTCAATTTGCTCCAGCTGAACTGCCATTTCAGGGCAGGAAGTAGAAAAGGAGGAACATCTGACAACATTTAGGTTCCCAGTATACTGGGACTACTGTTTCCTCTGCTGGGTCACAGTGTATTATTGTTTCTTTGTGCTCCTTCCAACTGCATCTCAAAAAGAGCTGTCCCAGTGTAGAACAACTTGACCTGTAGTCTGTGGCAGGCAGCACTCTGGTTTCTGGATTGGGTTCAGCAGGAATGGATTTACATAGACCTTTAGCCTACAGGACTCACAAGATGGAAGGCAAAAGAGTAGTCAGATAATCTTTACCTATCCCTTGATTTCACTTTTCTTCCTCCCCTTCCCAGCTGATAGAAAGCTCCATCCTGGGAAGATGGATCACATAAAATATAAGCATTGGATGTGCAGTGCCACTTTTCACATGCCTGGCCTGGACACCAGCTTCTCCTCACAGGACAGAGCATTATCTCAAAGATGAACTGCAGTGCGGCAACGTGCAAGAGAGAGCTCACTGTGTTTTCCTGATGAAAGGAAAAAGCCTTCCTTTCAAGTACTGTCATCCAGAACAGTGTCAAATAAAGGAGAAATGAGATGCCACCGTCCCCATGTACAGAAAGGTATGGCGGAGCAGCAGGTTCAGTGATTTTCCAAATCCCACTTCAAGATGATGTGAACGAGCCAAGGGAGCTGTGCCCAGGTATGCAAGCATAACATGGTGAGCTCAGTGCACAGCCAGACAGCTGGTTTCCTGAGGAAGGTCACTGAATTGGCCAGAATAGAGTGATAAGAAAGAAGGTATTTTAGCATCTGGAAAGAGGTGGATATGAAGGCAGACCCCTTGGCACCATACAGAAATGCCTTGGTGACAAGATGGTTCTTGGTTGGCATTAGAAAGAGCAATATGGTCTGAGACAGGCTCACACCTCTCCTCCACCTTTCTGCAGCCAAGAAACTGCCTCATAAAATTATTACTGTACACCTGCATAGAAGTGATTTGGGATATTATTAAAAGGCTAACTTAATCATCAGGATTTAGGGCATGGCTAGGATTTCTCCAAGGTGATAAGTCAGAGCGTACCAATTAGAAAGAATCACGTGCAGCACCAGCTCGATTTAAAAATCATCTTAAGTGAATCAGAAAGCAGATGTGCCTTTAGTTGATAACAGCATGGAAATTAAGTCTCTAAGACCTCAGCTAGAGAGGCGGGGTGGAGGAGAAACCGAATTAACTAGCAGCAATACCTTGTGACAAATCTCTGGGGCAAAAACTCTTCTTTCAAGACTACATTCAGTTGCCAGGAATTAAAAATACAGCCTGGGGGAAGCCCATGTGGAACCTGAAGTCTCCTGTAATCCAGCATGCAGTTTGTTATACTATGTTTTACATACATACAAGAGTGGGAGAATGATCTCCCCAGAACACACACACGTATGGAGGGGGGGCCTTTCCAGAAATCTCATAAAGGAGAGAGACAATGAAGCTGAGTAGAGGGAACCAGAGGGTTGCCTGAGGCTGCCAGCAAGCACCAAGAGCAGGGCTATGCTATTAAGGACGGACAAGCTGGGACCCAAGGGCAACCTGAGCACAGCCAGTGCTCTCAACTCAATGAGGTGCAGTCATGCTGTCCCCCAGCAGAGGAGGCAGGTGACAGTGACATTTCTGCAATCATCTGGTCACTGTCAGGCAATGGCATTGAATCAGCTCCAGTGCTCATCCTGGAAGCAGGAGACAGGGTCAGACACGGACTAGGGACAAAGCTATCTACCTGTAGTGTAGGCCCAAAGTTCATCCAGAAGACAGGACTGGAGGCAACATCACTTACAACAAAAAGGTCCCGAGTCCATCCAGGGAGCTCAGGATAGCAAAGGACAGGGCTGGGCATGGGCACACCTATGTCATTGTTCAGGCCAGGACGTGGTTCTGAGATAAGAGTTTAAATGGGGTTCCTGGGCCCCTGGAAAGAAGGTGTGTGTAGGAGTTTCTGGTGAGACTGGCTGGGAATGTTAAGTTCCATCTGAGTCATAGCAGTGGGAGATTCCCTGCTGCAGGGGATCGAGTTCCCCATCTGCTGACCTGAACTGCTGTCTAGGGAGTTTTGCTGCTTGCTGGGGGCTTGCTGATGTTATTATGAGGCCACTCTTGATTGTCTTTGAAAGGTCATGGTTACCAAGAGGGTTTCTTTAGGACTGGAAGATAGTAAATATCACTCCTACCTTCAAGAGGGGCAAGAAGGGTGCTCTGCAAAAGTGCAGGCTAGTCAGCCTCACTTACAACCCCAGGGAAGATGATGACCAGTCCCTGTGGGAATCATGTCCAAAAACCTGAAGGACAAGAAGGTGATCTGTAGTAGTCAGTACAGATTTACAAAAAGCACATCATGCTCAACTAACATGACAGCCTTCTACAATGACAGGACTCCAGGTAAGAGTACTGCATGGTGTTAATCTTGTCTTTAGCAAAGCTTTTCACATAGCCTCTCACAACCCCTTCATTGATACACTGATGAAATGCAGGCTAGGTAAGTGAATAGTGAGGTGGACTGAAAACTGGTTAATTTGCTGGTTAATTGTTCTGATCAGCAGCACAAAGTCCAGCTGGAAGCCAATCACTAGCAGTGTACCCCGGGGATTCACTGCAGGGCCAGCACTCGTAATAACTACATTCATGACCTGGATGACTGGACTGAATGCACCCTCATCAAATTTGCAGATGATGCAAAATTGGGAGAAGCAGCTCATACACCAGATGAGTGTGCTGCCATTCAGAATGATCTTGACAAGCTGGAGAAATAGGTTGACAGGAATCTCACAGTATTCAACAAAGGCATATGCAAAGTCCTGCATCTGGGGAGGAGTTACTCCATGAACCAGAATAGGCTGTGGTCCAATCACCTGGTAAGCAGCTCTGTAGAGCAGGACCTTGGGGTCCTGTTGGACAACAAACTGATCAAGAGCCAGCAATGCACCCTCACAGCAAAGGAGGCCAACAGCATCCTGGGCTGCGTTAGAAAGAGCACTGACAGCAGGTCAGGGGAGGTGATCCTTCCCCTCTCCTCAGCACTGGTGAGAGAAACCTGGAGTGCTGGGTCCAGATCTGGGTTACTCAGTACAAAAAAATACATGAACATATTGAAGTGGGTCAAGCAAAAAGCTACAAAAATGGTAAAGTGCTCCAAGCTTTTGACATTCAAGGGGAAGCTGAGAGACCTGGGACTGTTCAGGATGGAGAAAAGATGGCTCAGGGTGATCTTATTACTCTATTTAAGTACCTGATGGGAGGCAGTAAAGAAGACAGAGCCAGGCTCTCAGTGGTGCCTGGTGACAGTACAAGAGGCAATGAACACAAATTGAAATACAAAAAAATCCATTTAAGTGTTAGAAAAAACCCAACTTTTTTCTATGAGACTGGTCAAACATTGAGACAAGTTGCCCAGATATGTTGTGGAGTCCTTGTCCTTGGACATATTCAAAACGTGACTGGACACAGTCTTGAGCAACTTGCTCAAGTCCTGATCTTGAATAACCTGCTCCAGCAGATGCTGCTTTGAGCAAAGGGAGATGGACTAGATGATCTCCAGGGACCTCTGCCAACCTCAGCCATGCTGTTCCTGTATCCTCAGGGCCCTGACAGAGGGAAAGCTGACACAGCCCTGCAAAGGAAAGAGAGGCTTAAGGGGAAAAAAGAAATGCTTGTTTTCCACAGCATGCTTCCAAATAGCACTCCCAGCTGAGTTATTACACTGGTGGCCTAATTAAACCATATCCTTTCTGTTTTCTTTTTCTTCCTCCCGTGGTTACAAAAGACAATGCTTGCATCTGGATAATACCATTCCCATTCTAAATCTGCTCCTAAATCCCTTCAAGTGCTAAATGCAATATTCCCTTTTGCCAGTGGCAGCTACATGAAAACAGGATTTTAATTAGCAGAGGACGTTTCTTAGGCTCCTCACCTCCCTAGGGGCTGTCCTGCATCTCTAAGGGCATCTGTCTCACCATTGCTTACAACCATTCAGGCTCAGAGACCTCCAGTGTGGATCATGTTGCAAATGAAACAGGGTGTTCCCAAAACCTTTGTTGGTGGATTATAAAACTTCAGAGAAAAAAAACCAAACACATTTCTGGTGAGAGCTTTAGGGCCTGCCTTTCAAAACAGGGATGCCAACCTTGCAAAGGCAAGTTGTGTGCCTGGAAAGATCCCATTCATAGAAGGCTGGATCTTTACCCACTGCAGTCAGCATGACTGCCCTGAAGGTAAGAGACCTGTGATGACACAGAAGGATTTGCTTGTTTGCCTGTGTAATTTGTTTCATTGTTAATGACTGCACTCACTTTTACAGATTTCAGTTCCACCTGCAAGCTGAAAAATAAGGAGATGTCCCTTTGTAAAATACAGCTTCAGACTTCACCAATGGCACAAAGCCCAAATAAGTGAAAAACTGTGCAAAACATAGTAACTGGTTTAAGAGACCTATGACCAAAGGGAGCAGGGGGAAGCCCAGATTTGCCTCCTGGTATGTCCCAAAACATCAGATGCTCTTTCAGGACACAGCACCCTTTTCATCACATCACAGGGCAACTGTGGTCCACTGGGAGCAAGTAATAGGAAATGCACAGTCAAAGCAGCAATTTCTCATTTGAGGGCAGAGCAGTGATAATGTGTGTCAGGTCACAGCCCTGGCTCTGGAGGAGCTATGCCAAACTTCCCTGCAAAGTTTCATGGAGATTTTTTTTTTCTTGATTTATTCTATGTAGAAATGACAAGGCTTCCTGCCACACATTTTCTCCTGAGTGCATGAAAGCAGTATCCTCCTCTTTTGGTGAGCAGAGTACTTAAATAGCATTTGGCAGCAAATGTGAAAACTTCAGGAGCCTTTTGCTTTGCAGGCATTGTTTCTTTAGTTCATTATCTATTTATAGTTCTTGCCTTTGATCGATGTTTGTATTTAACCTTGCATTTTTTAATTTGTAGGTCAGTCCACATTTACCATGGTTAATTTATTAGGGCAGATTCTTCTTCTCAGTCAGCTTGTTGGGGGAGGAAAGTGTGTTTAGATGCTGTAAATCATTCCAAACAGATCTCATCTAGTAACCTTAGTAACTGAGTTATATACTGGAACAAGTAATATTTTTATGGTGATATTTTTTCAGTGTGAATAATAGGAAAATAATGATAACACATTTGGGATGGACTTGACAATAAAAATTGCAATACAAGCAGCAGTCTTATTTCAGAGCAAAATTCTAGCCAAGTCTCTTCCAGAACCTTTGTAAATTATCCCAGAGCAAAGCTTTACTTCTGTGTATACAGTAAGCTAGTTCCTCTATTACTGGATCTTGTAATGCAGAATCCAAGCATATTTCATAAAACCTTGAGTCACAAGCTTCGTTAAACAGTAATGCATGCTGCTTTGATTGAAAGGATCATGCAGATTGTCACTTCCATCACATACCACTTTCTATAACAAAGAAGAGGCCAATGCTGTAAAAGACACCAGAAAACTTCCTGCTGTATGAAGATAATCCTGAAGGTCTTAATAAGCATCATTTCTCTGCATGGCATCACATCTAAAACTACCATTAGAAAAATTATCATTTGGCCAGGAGGCACTCAGACTGCTGACTTCAGAGGTGTGATTTCTTCCTCACTAATGTGTCTCAGATGCCTAGAGTTGATTTTTTTGCAAATGCTCCTTCCTCAAGCTTAAGACTTGGTCGATGCCCAACTATGATCCCTATGGGGAAACTGGACCTTTAGCTATGATGCATAAGATGGCTGATTTGAGAGGTGGCTTCAGAACATGCTTAACTCACATTGCATTCTCAGACATCAGCATCTCTTCAAACCAAGTTATGAGAGGAAAACAGGAACTTCTCTTACAATAGCCAGGTGGCTGGAGCCCCTCTTCCCCCCATCACTGCCCTAGGAGGCTAGAGACCTCAGCTGAGAGGGAGGCAGACACACATATGCCACCTCTCACCTCCAGTTTACACCTCCTAATTTGTGTGGATTTGGTCTCTTCCGGACAAATGAAGGAATGAAATGTCACCACCCTGCCTCTTGGGGAAACAGCTCCAGCCATCACGCCCAGGAACTCAGTTCATATTTTTTTTAAGGAAAAGCCAGAGAACCAAGTTCTGGCACGTGAACACCACCACTCCTGAGGGATGGAGATGCCACCCTACTGCCCCACAAGCTCAGCTACTCTTTGGTCAGTGTAGGCCATCTGCTCAACAGGGTGGCCTAGGAGCCCCCACCAAAGGCACAGGACTTTCCTTGCACACAGCTGTCTAAAATGTCCTGGATTGCTCATCTCGGCGTTGTATTTTGCAATCTCTGACTTTCAGACACGCTGGTGCCTTTTCAGGTCTAGCCTGACAAAGCTTTTCTTGGCATACTGCAAGGATTTGAATGCAAACCACAGTCAGAGTGACTCTTCAGAGACAGAAGTACTCTGCTAAATCAACACCAAGTTTAGTTTCATCACAGGTCCTGTCATATCGCTACGTCTGGGATGAAACAGCTTGCTATGCAGTACCATGGCCCTCACAAGGATTGAACAGTTATTTGGGCCAAGAACAGCAAAATGCCATGGAAACTGAAGTGGAACATAATGCATTCACACAGGGCAAGAGTCATTGGCTTTCTCTGCACAGAAAGCACCATCAGCTCTTGTATAACAACAGGCAGTCAGGACTTCATCTCCTATCTCATCAGAAAAATATACCCTCCAGCAGCGTCAGCTTCCTAATACTGTGCTCATCCAGGCAGACTGAAAGGCTTGTCAAGAGAGCACTGGGAGAGGCTCTAATCTGCTTTTGATAGCATAGGTACCCTGCATAAAGTTCAAGATTACCTCCTGTGAGAAGATCGAGTCACTTGTGACTCATGTAGCAAATATCCACCTGTACCTTCTCTGGCACACCAGCTTTTTCCTTTGAGCCTGTTTCTGTGCCAATCCCAGCAGGCCAGCCTGCTTTGGAGACACACTCAACCCCACTTACCTTCTCTGAGAGGAGGTGACAAGCTTCACCAGGCACAGCCTAGACAAGTCATAACTACAGCGCCAGAGCTGTGCTCACCAGTGAAGTTCAGCAGCTCGGCCAGAGGTCTGAGCTTCCCTCTGCAAAGTCACCTTGTGCTCCTGTCCCTTTCTGGTTTTCTACACTTGTCATTGCTGGCATGAGAGCATTCATAGTGCCCCAAGCACTGTCTCCAGCAAAGGATATCACCAACACTGGCCAGGCCTTTTTTTGCTGCTGATTTACAGAATGGCCTTTTACTCCTTTTTTACCACTAATTCTACTTTCTATTGGTCTGTTCATCTACTCAGTTGTCTTTGTGGTCTTCTCTGGGTACAAGAAAAGCACCATGTTTGAGATGGGAAGTAGGCAGTAGGCTCTGTGTCCTGTCTGCCAGCAGCAGGTAAGACCCAGGAAGATGCTCAGCAGGAAGGGCAAGACAGGAGGAGGAAGAGCAGCCCTAGAGCTAAAGCAGCTTCTCTAGCTGGAGTAGCATGGCCTTCTTGGTGGCAGAAGTACAGAGAAGCGCATCTACTGTTTCTTAAGTGCAATATGATGGCAGACAGAAATCCCAGGAACTGGGGGCATTCAGTATCTGGAAAAATTTTATCCTTTAAGATTCTAAGCCAACTATAAGTACCTTACTTTGCACAAAAGGGGAATCCGAGTGACCCATAGGAGAAATGAGGGGAGTTGAGGTAACTTTTAAAGGTTGGACATCAGCCTCAAAGCTTTCCTAAGAGGTTTTATTTTTCTGTTGACTTTTTTTGTCCCCTTTAGATATGAGGCTGAACTGTATTTCACCATATAAATGTCAGAAAAGCCTTACATCAGACCACTTGAAATATAACTCTCCCATACTATCAAGAGTGTGAATAAAAGTTTGCTTTTGGCGAGCTCACAGAGTCTTGGCCCCTATCTGCTAAATACATTAGGTCTCCAAAGAACTTCACAAGCTGTTCCAGATAAGCACACAGTAAGTAGGTGAGGCAAATAGACTTATGACTTCTGTTTTTTCCCTGCCATGTTTTTAATCTCAAAAGTTACAGCACAAAATCACTTGGACATTTCTGTTACTGTTGACTTCTAAATTGTGCTGCTTTGCAGCAGCATGCCAAAACCAAAAATACTGAAGAAGGACAAGGCAGCAGTGGTGTGGGCACAGCACCACAGAAACCAGTAATGCCCTGGCACTATATGGGGCACAGCTTTTGTGGCTGGGGCATTGGAGACATTTGGGTTTTATTGTTGTTTTCAAAGCTCAAAAGTCAGGCTATGATATTCATAGCTGCAGAGTTGCTACAACTGTGGAGGAGGAGGAGGAGAGGTGGCAATCAAAGGGAGTGTTTTTTCTGAATGTGAGGTGACCATAGGTGCTGGTGCTTTCATTCAGCCTCCAGCAGAGGATGCTAACAATAGAGAAAGAGACTGAAGCTCAGAAGTTTTAATTCCTAAATTCACTCACTCCTGATCAGCCCTGAGAACATCGGGGTTACATTTATATTAGTTTAATATTTATGAGCCATGAAACAAGATGTTGCTGGTGAAGAAAAGGTGAGCTTCTACGTGAGCATGTAAAACTGAATTCTGTTTGGCCTTGATTTTTTGAAGATGAAGTGGTAAACTTGAACCCAGAAGAGGAATTTGTGCAGACCCTCCTGACCAGAAAGGCAGCAGACACTTGCCCAAGTGAATTAAATTACCGTATTTAACCTCTCAGTGCCCCTACTGACAATGACATCACCACTTTGCTGCAAATAGTCCGTTCCCTTTGCTGAGAAGCTCAAGCTCCTCTCATCAAGAGGTTCATTAGTTTGAAATGAGGAGCTCTGACCTGGTTTGGACTTCTTCATAACCCTGACCTCATTGTTCACTATGAAGCAATCCCATTATTTTAAGTGCTTCCCTCTTGTCAAATTGCCTCCTCCGTTACTCTGACGTGCCTGTTTTTGGACATGTCCTTCATGTAAGGAGCCAAATAGCTCCTATAAATTTAAACACGTACTATGATCTCTCATATCCTTTCCTTTCACATCTTCCAGAAAAAGCTAAACCAAAGAACAGCAAAATCTGCTGTATCTGTCACACAGGTTTATCTCTTATTGCAAGTTGCACCAACTCTCAGCAAGGGGAAGTAGGGTTTTCCTGATGTTTGCAGGCAGAAGAGGGGAAGCACAGTTCCTCTCACATGAAATCTCACATAACCAGAGCAGCTCACGCCACCCTGCACAGCACAGCACAGCAGTGCCTGCTAGGGGGGCTGGCAGGTGCAGGTCAGGGGTACCTGTGCTCTGACTTTGGCCTCCTGAGGGCAACCAGTGACAAAATGTAGAATGTACATAAGTCCTGTCTTGTTAAGAATAGCTTATAAATTATGACCTGGCATGCAGCTGAGCTTAAGGCTGCCATCTATTCCCCATGAACACATGCTCAGATAGGTGTGCATCTCCCACCATGTGCATCGGCACCAGCTGGCAATGACGGGCAGCCTGTGCCTCTGCTCCCAGCCAGTGTGGCAATGGCACAGAGTATTTGTACTCAGCTCTCCACACCTAATAATACTTCAACACCTCTTTAACTGCTTTATCCATTTTACCCATATGCAAGCCTCAGGCTCCCGACGAGAAGTAGATGGTAAGTGGAGCTTGTAAATTAAAAACCTATACGCTGCAGGCTTTTAGCATTAAAAGACCCTGAAGTTCTCTTAGTTCATACCGACTTCCATTAACATCAACTCCATTGACAGCAGGTATATCTGGTGGTATTATTTGCCTATTAAAAGTCTATCACAGGCTTCAGTTTGCTAGCATTATCACTTTGGAACTTCAGAGAGTAAGTTCAGAGGACTGCAAATATCTGAAAGTGTTCTACTCAAGGAAGATATATGTTCACTTTTAAATCAATGTTTGGTGACAGAGAACTAGAAATGAGTTAAAAGAAAGAAGAAATTAAATCTGTTTGTCCTGGGATAAATGGGTTGCTCATAAAGGGCTTTTCTGATAACACAGAAGAGGCAGTTGTGTTCAACCACAACCCCGGGAGGTAAGAGCTATATTCTCATCTCAACTCAGGTATTGATCTGTTGGGTGGCCTGGGGCTTGCTGACATCTCTTACTCCCAGTTGTCTCAACTGATGACAAGACCAGGAACCAGAACAAACGAAATGTATGTGAACAGCAAGGACAGCAATCTAAGTGGCTGCCTTTTAAAGCAGAGATAAAAAACTTGGCTTTTTCTAGCTTCCTTCTAGCCTATGTTCTTCTCTGGAAGACTGTTTTCACTGCAAATTGTATCCAAATATACTTATGATGGTGAGTAAACAGTGATGCCATTCTCTTTCTGATCCTGTTGGTGTTTTTGAGAAAAATAGAGAGAACACTCATGACAGCTTTGAAATAATGAAAAGCCGAGGTCAACATGAATGCATGATATGAAAACATTTTGAAGCTTTGCACTTTATATCTTACATTTTCTTAACTTCTCCATGGGGATATTTGGTATCCCACAGGAATATTATGAAGAGTAGCTAGGGTATCACTGAGACAGTCAATCATTTTTACAGGGGATGAAGTTGGGCCATGTTCTGTTGGGAACTTTGGAGACATCTCAATTACCATGTAAGTACAAAGTGTTATTGAAATGTCAAGCACATGTGCCAAGCCTGGCAGGGTGGGAGGATTCAAAGGCACAGGGCAGAACACTTCCAGAGTGCTGAAGTAATGTTTGGTGTTTTGGGGCATGGAAAAAGCACAAAATAAAACCCAGTTCAAATAAATAAGATCATCTTTCTTATGAAAGAGAAAGTGATATTTAGTATTTCTCCCTCAAGGTTTATGAACAGCTGCCATTCAGGCAGAATAGATAATAGAACTTTCAGACTAATCCATGAAATCAGGAATTGGAATAGAAACCATTCCAAATATTATTTTTCCTTCTGGGTACCTTCACTGCTCAGTGTGGCAGCTCCACCTCAAAAGGGGGCTTTCAGCCCTCTGCAAAATTCTTTCACTAAATGTAGAGGAGGAGTCTGCCTAAGAGGGGAAGGTAGAAAGTTACGTTAGGTAGAGAGAGATGCACATACAAAAATCAATGAGGATCAGTCTATGAATACGTTCTGGTGTTATTAAAGTCTTCTCAGACATTAATGGCATGCCACACTAACACCAGATAGATTTTATGTTTGTTGGCAGGGATCAAGCTCAGTTACTGAGCAAATTCAGAGGCTTGAAAAGTCACACAGGTCTTTTCTAACTACTGTTTTTTCTCAGTAACTCCACAAAAGCACTAGAACTTGATGGAAGCCTGTAGCTGTGGTAACTGTGCATACTTCATGCTCCTCCTAAACTGGGTACAGGACCCTCACAACAGACCATCAGTCCCTTACAGTTCTGCCTTGCTCTCCAGTTATCCTGCTCTCCTAACTGCTGCTGTCCTTCCGGCATATGGAGCAAATCCCACACCCGCCAAGGCTGGAGCATGAGCCTGTCAACACTGGGCAATGTCGGGGATGGGTATGGGGAGCTCCACATTCTCCTGAACTGCAGGGAATAATTTTCCAGGGTCTTCCAGAGTTTTTAAGGTTTGGCTGAGATCAAGGAGGTGATATGACAAATCTTATGTTTTCAGTGGCCAACCTGCTTACTTGTGTGGAGAAGCATTGCATCAGGGATGATTTGCAGAAGTGTGATGCTCATGTCATCACTCAGGCATCCAAATTCTGGCTGCTTCTCTGTCCCAGAGAAAGGCACAAGCACAGAAAAACGGAAAACAGCTAATTAACTTTCTCAGTTGGCCAGAGAACTAAACCGATAGGTTTCAGAGAGAATTACAGCCTTCAGGCAAAGACTGTGGGCGAGAAAGATAAAGAGTGGTGAAGTAAGGTTTTCCATAAGAAAACTAATTTGCTGGTGTACTGTGAAAAATCGATCATGAGTAGTGTCATTGCAACATTCATCTGAATCACTTTCCAACAAGCTCTAGAACAAGCAAGCAGGAAAAGGCTGAGCCTCCTTTTTCTCTGCTGACAGATGTTGACTGTGTCTTCCTAGGTTGAAAGTGGAGAACTGGAGTCAAGCAAGGTGAGTGTGAATTCAGGCAATTCAGGAGCCTTCCTTTGATATCAGAGCAACCACTTACTTTCTTCAGCTTTCTGCACCTTTCTGTCTACTATGCAAAAACCCTAGATTGACCGAGCTTTGGTAGTACCAATGTTTAGAGAGGTTTGAGCTGGTCTTCACAAAACCTGCATTTGTGTAGGAGCCAGAATACTTGTGCATGGAAAATATTATTCTGTACAGATTCATCATTTATCATATGATTAAAAGCAAACATCACCCATTGAGCAATCTGAGGCCACACTTAGGTGACTAGTCACGTCCTGGGCAGCATGAATAGTGAATCAATGAAGTCTGCAGAAAATCTCCTGAGGAATATTTGGTTGGACTTTACAGCAAGGAGAGACTAGAGATGGCTAGAGACTACAAATTACTTCATAAAAAATACTTGTATTCGTAGCTCATGAACAAGAAGAGAAATGAATAATTCATCATCATTTGCATCATAGTTTAAACAAACCTGATGCAGTTGTGTGGGGAAAGGGAAACCTTTAATTTTTTCTTGCAAACTAAGCAAATCAAATCCAGAAATTATGGAGAGATTATAAATGCAGAATGGAATAGAAGAAATTTGCAAGTTTAGAATTGTACTTTACATGTAAAAAACCTACAACTTGAACATTTTTGTTACCTTTCATTTTTAGAGAAGATTTGGCTAGGAACTTTTCATTACCTGCAGCTTTGTATCAACAGCCAACAAAGAATCCCTGCAGCAAACTTCCAAGGGCTTCCTCAGAATATATTCCTCTAAATAAGTTCAGAATTTACTTATAAATATGAATTAGCAAAGCCTGAGTCCTGTGAAGGTCTTAAAAAAAAAAAAGTTAGTAATGCTAGAAAAGCATTTAATACATGCTAGTTTCAGCTGGCTTTAGGTAATAGCCTTTACCCTGTGCTCTAATGTGCAATGCACATCAACTTGACTATGCACTGAGAGGTGTCCCTGAGCCCCAGGGCTCCTGCAGGTGCTCCCAGCACTGCTGTGGCCCAGAGGGGTAGCACTGCTGAGGATGGCAGCAGCTCCACAGGGATTCCAAGAAATGGGAGCCAGCCAAGAGATAGGCATGCTTACTTTTACTCCACAGGTTTACCATAGTTGATCTGAAGAGGAAAGGAAAAAAGAAATAGAGAGACCGATTGAGCTACTGCCCATGGGTTGTTACCTTTGGTGCCATTTGTGCACTATTGGCACAGGGGTTTGCTGTGTGCAGGAGACTGTGGCTTCAGGAGTGCAGATTTTGGATACTGTGTGGAAACGCAGTCAGCCAGAAGGAAGGGAAAAGTGCCTGGAGAAAGTCCTCAAGTGATACAGCCAAATTTGGTTTGATTTTGTTTTGGTTTGGTTGTTTTTTTGTTTCTTTGTTTTGTTTTGTTTTTTAATAAGCATCCTTAAATAATTAGTTACTAGATGAACAATCACCTATCTCAAAGAAAGATTACCTGGACACAAAGGTTGAACCCCAAACTTTAAGTGACTCTTGCCTTTCTAAATTTCTAATTGTCAGAGAAATGGAGACTAGATAAGATGCATTTAAAAAGGAGGTGGAAGCATGTTAACTCAGTGAGTTTCTTCTTGCTAGCTTAAACCTGGCCTGGGTCATCACTATAGCATAGTTTGTCTTTGCTATCTGATGTGTGGTTTCTTCATGCTAAAGTTTACTGGGACACATTCCTTAGAAACAGAGGGTTTCAGAGACAAAGAGCTCCCTGCTGGGTGTATCTGAAACTGCTAGGCCTAGAAAGAAAATTACTGGGACGTCTTATTAATTGGGTTTGCTGACAAACCCATGCTAGAAATTGTCATGCTGTTTAAACAAAAACACACAAGTCGTCCCAGGTCTTGAAGACTGGGTTTCTGCTGGGTTGTATGTGTTTGATTGTTGAAGGTAGATCCCAAACATAGCCAGCTGATTTTGTTAGATCAAAAAATACTAAATTTCAAGCATGTGAAGCTGCTCCTCTAATAGCTGGTGTTTCAAGCACCTAAAATTACATGCCAGCAGATCCCCTGCTCTTGGTAACACTCTTATTCATTACTCTTCTGATGTGTCCAAATTCCAGGATAAAATTATAAACCGAGTAGCAGTTATTTAGAAAGGCCTAAATACCTTAACTCATTATGCTTGGAAGATTATCTCTCAACAGCATGACATCTCAAAAGTGGATTTTTATACAGCTTGAGATTCAGAACTGTATTAGATTTACGATTATCTCACATTGGACTAACACAATGTCACAGAATCTATTTTAAACATTCAGAAGTGTCATTATCACTATTATTATTGCTCATTACCTAGACTAATAGGAGCTCCAAGCTCTTTCCAAGGTTATAGAGCCAGTACAAACAGACCTTTAAAGTTATCATATAGCTATACAATTCAAAACCTTTCAAAACTATTTTTAAAAGAAGACAGTCCATTTTCTTCAAATTCAGCTCTGAGGGTATTTTGCTTTGTTTAAAAAGAACAAAGAATCATATTTTAAAAGATTTGCAATCAGACCAAGACCAAAAACAAATGTAGCAGTATGACCTGCTGTGAGACAGAAGGTATAAGAAATTATTTTCTGAAGAGTGTTGCAACAGAAAACAATTTTGGAGAAGATAAAGTGGAACTTTCTCATTAAATAACAGGACTAGAACAAAATCTGAACCATCAGAGCTCTCCTATCTTTCTTCACTTTTATGCTCTTTGTCTCAGCCTTAGCCTGGCAAAACATCAGCACTTGGTGCAGAGCTGTTGTCTTTCAGGTAGTCCATAGCTACAAGGAGGATTGGGAAGGTAGGCACAGGTGTGATAAAATAAAATCTGACACACCCCTGTGTGTTATACACAGAGATTCAAATGGACCCAACATCAGTGAGTGGAAGTTGCATGAATGCGTTCCCCCTCAGTTGCAGATTCGGTTGTGCTAGGACTCCCAAATGGGTGACAAATGTCTAAAGGGAAAACAGCCAATAACCAGACTGGCACTGGCCTGTCAGGCAGGCAAAACAAATCCACCTCCTTGGCTGCTGTGACTACAGGGGGGTGCATCCTGCCATCAGGTGCAGTTTAACCATGAACAGTCTCCCTGGGGCCTTCACAACTGTACTGTAAAAAACTCAGCCTAGCTAAGACTGGGGCTGAGGCTTCAGTCACACACCTTCCATGCCTGAGGGGACTGCTGAGCTCCTGTGCCACACCATCAATGGGGACAAGGAGATGGGGAGCTGCTTGCCCCAGCCATTTACACCCAGAAGTACTGCCAGGTGGTTTAAATCTAAGAGCTGCTATGTAGGAAGAAAGCATAGTGTCTGCAGGAGTTGCTGAGGGGAGCTCCTGGTAAATGGAGCATTGTCATGGAGTGAGGAGGTGTCTCAGGAGCTGGAAAAAGGGAGAAAAATATTTGGGAGTGGATACTACCAGGAAAGAGCATCAAAATGTCTCACTTAGCCTTCTCTGAAAATCAGAGCATGGAAATTAATCCACAAGATCTATACTAAACCCAGTGGTGCCAGAGGACACATTTTTAGAGAGGCAGTAATCTGAATTTAGAATGTGCAAGCAATAGGGAACTCTCCACACCAGCAAAGATGTTCAAATGGTTAACTGCCTTCATTGTTAGAAATATATGTATTATCTCTGATCCCAACTCACACAGTTTCACTCCCTCAATGCTGGGTTTCACTTAATGATTCTGTCTTCTGAATTTAAGTGCCCTCTACTGTCAGCAGTCTTCTCCTAAATAGTCATCAACAGACCATGTTGAAATCACCTCTTAATCTTCTCTTTGATAACTAAACTCTTGGATTATTATGTCTTTTACATGCATATTGTCCTTTTTTTCTTTTTTTTTTTTGTTTTTTTTTTTTTTTTTAATTTCTTTGTAGTTTTTCATCATCTTTTCAGCATCAAGGACACTGGAACTAGAAACAAATGCCAGGGTTGTCTTCAGCAACCCTGCACACAGAGGCAAACCTCAGCCTCCACAACAACAGTGTCCATCCTCCTAGGTATTTTCCCAAAGCCAGTGTTTGCTAGCTTTCTGAGCCCCATTAGCTTTTGGGGACCTTCTCTTCCCTTGGTCATTGTCCACAGTACCTCAGCATTTCAAGTGGGAATGCTTAATGAATGGGTAGATTTTCAAACCTACCTGATGGCTGAGTATGAGGCAACATGGCAAATATTACTTGGGAGTCTATTCTTGAACATATGAGACAGCAGGGAATAAAGAACAGAGTGGGCGAATTGCCTGGAAGAAAAAGATGCTGCCACTGACTATAGCAAGTCACCTACTGTGTTAATGTGCTGGACTTGTATTATTTTTTTTAGAGTTTAGCAGGAATTTCTTCTGTACATAACCATATTTTCAACTATACAAGAAGAAGGGTCCAAGTACATCTACTTTTTTCAGGGAAATACAGATACCCACCTAATGCAGATGGAGTCCTGCCCACAAAACAGTGGAAAAGCAGAGACTGGGCAGTATGGGCAGGGGCTCTCAGTGCAACCCTTTTGTCAGGATTCCGAAACACTCAGCTTCCTCTTTTGAGTAAGGATGAAATTTAGACAACGTGAGATGAAACATCTGCTAGTATGGAAAGGTTTAACTGGGGACATGGACTGCTGCTGTCATGGCAAGATGCACAACATGCATTAAAAATAAATGTGTCAAGGAAGGCACAAGGCTTCTGAAGCAATGTGGTGATAGAGGTTACCCAGAAAACTCAAGACAGCGTACAAATTGGAAGTTTTTTGTTTTTTTTTTTTCTTTTTCTCTCTCTCTCACTCTTTTTTTTTTTTTCTTTCTCTAATTAAGGGCCTTGTTTCCAACTACAGCATGTGTCGTATCCTGCTTGGTCTCTACAAGGTACTCTCAAAAGAAGGATGATTATGAATTTAGTAACAAGATAGTACTTTAAATATTTCCTGTAATAAATTTCTGAAGTTTTCATATGTTTTCATAGGACTATACCAAAGATAATCAGTGGGAAGCCAGGAATATGGCACTAAAGATGTATGGCAGAAAAGCTAATCAAAGGCTCTTAGACAGAAGGAGAAAGGAAATAACGATGCTCTACCCCCAGCCCCTTTTCCTTCACTGCCTCTCAGACAAGTAGCTGGCAACGTGTGTTCATGTCCAAGTATATCTGGTCACAGAAGCAAAGAGAGCAGTCTTCACCATGAGGAAAAGGAGCAAAGTAGAGGCATATGTATATGAAAGAACACCACAGAAGAGAATAAACTGTTTCTCTCCTTAAAATCATAGTTTTAGGATAGCAGCAGCTCCAAATGAGAAATAGGTTGTGTGAGCTGCCCAACTTAAAACATTACATTATGTTACATTACATTACATTACAATACGTGACATTACTCTGAGGACAACATGATGACCCACACTACAAGCTGCACCGGCCAGTTTGAGAGCCTGTGCCACAAGGGACAGAACAGGAAAAAATCTGCCTTAAATCTGGAAGAAGTTTGTGGCAATTACGTATTCAGAAATACTTCAAGTACAACAAGAATAGTAGCCAAAGCACAGCTTGTAACCTGCCAACATTTATTAAAGTGAGGGCATTTTGAGAGCTCCAGCCTCTGGGAAAAAGAAATGACCAAGAGATAAAGGACTCAGAGAGAACTGCTGTAAAGGCTAGCCATTTCAAAGAAGTTAAAGATGGAAAAGTCCTGCCAGGTCGTGTGAGTCAGTGCCCTTCGGAGTGCATGAGAGAGAGACAACAACAAAAGAGCTCTGGGCTCAGACATCATACACTGGCCAAGGTCACAGTAACAAATTACAGAGAAAATGGGCAGTCACCTCCAGGGAGGGTCTCTGCCATGACCTCAGGGGAACTGGCAACACAAGACTTGCTTTATTTTGGCACCTATTACTTCTCTCTTGGAAAGAGAAAAGTATCTTGGAAAGTCAGTCATAAATGTCTGCCATAAACCTATTTCTTTTCCATTGCAGATAAATAAAAGAAAGCAAAAAAGTCCAGGTATGAGAGGGCATCGGGTCAGCATGAGAGAGGTGGGACAGAATTTGGTGATGGATTGGATCTTTCTGGCCCTGCTTTGTTTCTAATTGTCTGTATAAATAAGTTAGTGACAGTGGTGAGAGCTGCTTTGCTCAGAGGTAACAAAGCCCAGAAACAAACAGCAGCAAATAGAAGAGAAATTGGAGGAAACAGGAGAAAAGAGAAATGACAAGGACAGGAGAAACCCAGCTGGATTTATGCTAACCCAAGCAGTATTTTGGAATACAAATGGCTTTTACAAATGACTCGTAGGGGAAAGGAAAGCCAGCCAGAAAGATGTTTCAAAAATAAATGAGAGGAAGATGAAGCAGTCAGTATTTCTTCGAAGGCCAAATTACCCCCTCACTATTATTGTATCGAACAAAAAATAATAAAAGGATGCAGCAAATGGAAAATAACGAAACTCCTGTACAGATAGCCATTCATGTAGTGCAGGTTAAAAGACTGGTTGGAAATTTTGAATATCCACTGTACAGATCAATCAGCTGCTCTGGTTGCACTCATCTTAAGGTGATGAGGGAATTAGCCAGTTAATTTACTGAACCATCGGCAATTATTTTTAAAAGTCATGGAGAACTATGGAAGTCCCAAAGGCTAGGAATAAAGCAAATATAGTATTGATTTACAGAGAAGGAAGAATGATCTTGGCAATTACTGCCCAGCACTTTTATCTTCCATCTCCAGTAAAATAATGGACCAAGCAGCACAAAAAGAGCTATTAGAAAACTTCAAGAGGACATTGGAAACATGAGCAACAAGTGACATGGGATAAAGCAAGAATCCATTCTAGAGAGAGTTATTGATGTTTTATACATATAAGACCAGAATCAAAAGATAAGGGATGAAAGTAATGAAATCGAAACAGAAGCCTCCCTTCAGCAGAGCATTTAAGCACATGCTTAAATCCATCTAAGCAAGTTTTGAGCAACCACTGGATGAAAGCACAGGCTTGTTTGCATTCTCAAAGTTCAGCAACGAGCATAAACGATTTGCTTAATTGAGACCTACATGAAGAGCAACAACAGGAGGGAGACTGATAAGGAGCCCTATGCCAGGCTGCAGGAGAGAGTGATGAGGAAGAAGGAGCAAAATGTTCATAGGGTTCCCTCCAGTTTTGAGTCTGAGTAATACCTTCATTAGGGATGTAAAAGAGGTTGAAAAGTGCACAGTCAGTTACAGAAGAGAAAGAGGAAAAAACCAGCAAGACACATGTATCTAGAGAAGTAACAAAAGGCAATTCACTGTAAAACAAAACCTGTGTTCTACTAACACATCCAGGGAGAAATAACCCAAAGGGAGTCATCCAAGGAGAAGGAGAAACCCAGAATAAACAAAGCAGGCATTCAGGAAGACCAAAACTACACAGCAAATTGTTCACTGCTTGTAAATGATGGAAACGCTGTAAAGCCAGCAGGTCATAGTGAAGAGGGTTGTTGGACTTTGTCACCTGCTCAGTTCTGGGGGGAAGGAGCCACAGTGAGAACCTTTATTAGATACCAGACAACCTAATTAGGAAAATGGGAGCACGTTCAAAGAACAAAAGGCAAAAATTATTAAGGTGACAAGGTATTGTGTTTGAGAAGAGGTTCTGACGTTAGAAGTCTCATTATACAGCTTGGCTGTGTTATGATAGGACTTCAATCCTACCATGCACTGTATATCCTACACAGAGTAAACTGCAGAATGGAGGCTGGGGGCTGGTCACAGGCAATCTCTTTTTCTGATGCCTGTATCTCAAAAATGATGAGTTTACCATTGCCCAAATACCTCCTTTGAAAGTGGAAAAGGGCAAGGAGTAGGACTCTGTTGTTCTTTTTGCAAAAGCAAAGGTCAGACTTCACAGCTTAGAGAAAGGTGGGAGTGGTGCAGATTTAAGTCACACATCCATACTTCTCCAATCTGGATGATTCCCACATTTTATATGCATAAGACAGAGCTACCTTTGAGATTGTCCCACAGACAACATAATCTCCACAGGCTTACCTGAGACAGATGCTAACTGCTCATTGGACGTGTCCTTGTTTTGCGGCTCTGGGTGGGGCTCCTTCAAAAATACCAAGAGTAACTTCTGCAGTTATTTTCTTACTGCAGTTTGTCTTACTGATGGTAATAGAATTTTTTCCACTTAAATTATTTCCTTCATTTCTTGTCATCTCTCACTCAGATAATCCAAATTACTCATCATTACTCCTTGCTATTTTTACTGCTTAACATCTGTCTAAAGAAAGCTTACTCCAGCCTTGAAAATGAGTGACAAAATAATTTTTCCAGTTTATTGAAGGAAATTTCAGGTAGATAAAGGTGAGAAAATAATGACAGAATAACACAGAAATGAGGGAATACGTATGTATGTTTGGAAAAAGCTGATATATTGAATACTCATATAATTGCTTGGCAAGAGGTCATGGAGGTGGTCAGCTATAATTTCTAGACCCCTGATTTAAATCAGACACAGGTCAGGGTTGACAGAAATCTTAATATCCATTAATGACCTCTGTGCTGTCAGCTCAACTCTGACTATTAGCAGGTAACCGTCGAAAAGATGTGTGGGCTCACACTCACGCACAGAGTAGCAGGCTGCCTGGTTGCCAACAACTAAACAGGTCAAGACAACTATGAAATACTGTTTTGATGGCTAAACATTAGGTCCCAATTTGGGACTGAGACCTGCGTCTGAATGATGTGGAGAAAGAGCGCTCTGGCTGTGTTCAATCTCCAGCATTTCCCTTCGGAAGAGGATTAACGGGGAGACTGCAGAAGACACAAAAGCACTTTTTTTCACCTGCCTGCTGCTGCATGGCCATATCCTGACACAGAGCTGGAAAGCAGCTGTGCTTCTGCAGGGTCCCTTGTCCTTATCATGGCTGCCAGCCCCAACTCAGTCTTTCAGTAGAAATATCAATCCCCCAGCTTTTCTAAATGTCAAACTGCATCTTCCCACGTAGTAATTAAAGCCACAATAGTGATGCGCAGTTATGGCTGCTGCAGAATTTTGTTTCCAAGATTTTGTTTTATTTTTCTCACAAATATCTCTACCTTGAGCCAAAACTTCCCAAGATTGCTTTATGCCTGAGGGAGAATTTTGGCTTTTTTTGAAAGCTTGATCAAATGCTGTATAGTCAGATTTTTAGAACAAGGAGACAAAAAGAAAAGGGATGCTGTTTTTTTATAGGAAAAATAGTCGTGACTTTATTTGAGCTTTCTTTCTAGTTGCAGCAACAAAGAGATGAATTGCAAAAATGTTTGAAAGGATGGCAGCTTTTAAAGAAGATATTATGAGGTTTTGAAAGTCATATTTAGTGATGCAGGGATTTTGTGCACACGGTCTCCTGTCTCAGTGCAAACACCTCTAATGATACCACTTCCAAACAGCGTTCTCCAAGAGGGTTGGCTCATTGTCTCAATCTTTCTGACTTTTACTTTTTTAATTTCAAAATTCTTCATTTTAAATTCAGACAGCTTTTGTGAGTGGAAGCAATGCTCACATAACCTCTCTGCATTCAAAAACAAAGGAGTGAGAATGAGAAGAAGTCCAAAAACGCCACCTCACAAAATATATTCAAATCCTCCAGTATTTTTAAGGTAACATTATCCCATTGGGTTAGCCATTTACCTTTGACACCTTTTGGCTTATTCTCTGCCTAGGTAAAGCACTAGCTTCTGACCAGTTATAGTTCTGTCCTTCTTAGGAAAAAAAATAATAAGGCAATGGTTACCAAAAGTGAGCAATAACTTATTTTCCATCTACTCAGCTGCAGTATTTCTTCAACAAAAATGCCTGATGCAACTGCCATCACATTTCTGAGAAAACCCTCCAAAGACTTACAGCAGTTCATTCTCCAAAAAATTAAAATCTGAAGAAATGAAATCTGATTTTGAGAGCAAAGAGATGGGGGAAGTATTGCCTGAAGGATTAATAGAAAAAAACCCTGACTGAAAGTCTGGGTATTAAAGTCGTAGTCTTTCAACCTTGGCCATTCATCAGTGGCATTTTTCAAATACATATACATTTTAATATTTCTACTGGTCTGTGAGGTATTACTGACACTGCTGCAGTCTGCCATTCCAGAGGAAGCAGTCTTAGGTGCCAGTGACGGGCTTTAGCAGCTTCATGAGGAAAGTTTTCAACTCATCAAGGTGAATTAGAAGCCCAGGAGCACTGGGTTTGCTATTCCTGTTGGAAAGGTGCACTTCTGTTAGCAATATAACACTTGGACACACTACACTCTCAGAGATCTAGCCTGGAAGTTCCTAGGCCATCCTATTTCCTCATGCTTTTCTGAGCTAGCTGCTCCCTTCCCTCAAATGTCCTGAGGCAAGCACAATCCCCAAAATGGCTCCAAGCTGACATCTATACCTGCAACACTTGCACAGCCCAGCAGTCTCTGATGCCCAAATGAACCAGCAGCCCTGACATGAAAAATTACAATTTTTTAATTGTATTTGAAGAACTATTATGATTTTTAATCCTTTTTTAAGTCTTCAGCAATTTTTCTTAGCATAAGAAAGTGATGGAATCTTTTGGGCTTCACTCTGATTTTAGAGTTGAGCTAAATGTTAAATTACAATGGACTAACGATATTTCCTACCAGAGTTTCTTTAAGTTTAGAATAACTGTGTCATTCCATTCCTCTTTAGTTGGCACTTGTCAGGCTGCATGGCAAATACTGTATCCAGTTTTGTGTCCCCAGACACAAGGATATTGACCAACAGAGTGAACTAAGCAAAGGGCCACCAAGGTGTTTGGGGTGGCAGCACTTGCTATGTGAAGTGAAGATGAGGAAATAAGGTTTGTTCAGTCTGGGGATGAGAAAAGAAAGCTTTGAGGGACCTACCAGCAGCTCGCCAGTACTTATGAAGGTGTTATTGAGAAGATGGAGCCAGGCTCTTCACTGAGGTGTGTGGTCATAGAACAGGAAGGACAGTGGTTTTGGACTGAAATAGGGAATATCCAGACAGGATATAAGGAAAAACATTTCCACCATGAGCACAGTCAGACTTTGAAGCAGATTACCCCAAAAGTTTGTGCAGGCTCCATCCTTGGAGGTTTCCAGTGCCTGATTGGATAAAACTCTGAGAAGCCAGGTCTGAATTCAGTTCTGATTCTGCTTGGAGTGAGAGGCAGGACCTCCCTAGACCTCTTTGCTTGCAGACTATAGAGTTCTGAAGTTCTCCTAGGCACTGCACACTAGGATTTGACCGATATTGTGGCAGCTGCATATAGTGATTATATATACAGTGGTTATATTGGTGAAGCACAAGGACTGGGAGAGGCAGAGAAGTCCTCTCTCCTCTTCCGTGTGCTGTACACCTGAGGATTTTAAGAAACATTGCATTCAAGCCCTAGTGCTCCTGTAGATATCTTGGGTGAGTCTGAATCACTTTGTTCCTTGAATTCTGTTTCACAAAGCAGGAATTCCCACAGAAAGAAGCAGAAAACTGTCAGGGATATTTTAATCCAGTGCCTCGCTACAGAAAGCTGCTTTGCCCTCCTTTCCATTTACATAGCCTGTTTTAGCCAGCACATTCTTAGAGGCATTGTGTCCCATGGGGATGTGTAGCTGGGGCTCACCAGTTAGAATTTATCCCCAAGTATTTGTCGATGTGCTTTATTGCTCTGTTTGGAACCATAGGCCATTTAAAGATATTATTATTACAAGGAGATGCTTATGCAGTGATCCAGTTTTGCAAAAGGTGCTTCTCCAGCCATAACAATTCTATATAAAAATGTCTAACGATGCACAAAAATCATTTCTGTGGGTACTAAGCAGACATACACACAGCACCACAACTGCCTGAAACAGAATGCTGAAAAGCCAGAGATTTCCTGTCGCTTGACTCATTCCTCTTGTGCCTGCTTTTGGTGAGGAAGGGGAGACATCAGAGACTTCTCTGTTTAAATTGGGGAAGTTATTTTCAGCACGACTGCTCTCTGCCATACTAGGCAGCGGAGGTGGTGGTGTTCAGGGCTTTGGGACTGAGCTCCTGCAAATTCCCCCCTCTGGTTGGGACTTAAACATTCTATCATCTTGGCCTTCTTATCCATCCAAGCAACTCCACATAGCAACACACAGCTCTGTGCTACGGATTAATGAAAGTCCCAGGGCTGTGGAGACAGTCCTGAGGACCTCAAAAATTGCCCTGAATTGTAAGCAGATCCATGCATATACCAGCAGATTTATATCAGCTACCCCTACCCCAAGCTCATGCTCATATTTTTATCTGCACGTGGAGCTGCTGGCTGACTGCCTGGACAGTCCAGGACAGCAGTGCTGAGAAGCACACCCAGGTCCTCCAACCAAATCCACCCACCAGGCACAGGGTGACAGCAAGAAGGGCTCCAGCCCTGGCTCTGGCACAAGTTGCCAGCATTTGCTGCTGCAGCAGTGTCTCTGCCAGGGACCTGTTGCAGGGCTTGTTTTCGATTAACTTCCTTCAAAGTTTCAGGCCGGAGGGGACCATGATATGGTTTGATGGAACCTCCTGTATATCAAATTACGCCTTATGTGCAAAATACAGAATGGACCTGGATTTGGTTAAAGACGTACTAGAAAAGCACTTGTGGCACAGAAACCTCTGCCTGGAGCCCAAACTTTAGCACCAGAAGCTGTACTACTGTCTGCCTGGGACAGAAAATCATCTGCATTATCTGAACAAAGAGGGAATAACAGCAGCCTTTTCTTCCCCTCTGCCGGCAGAAAGGAGAGAAACACCATGGCCTTCTGCTCATCCTGAGCCAGCAGAGATGGGTACCTCACACTACCTTCACTAAAGGAAATGTAACTAAAAGCAGCCATATGGATTTATCTCTCTCTTTTTTTTTTTTTTTCCTTTTCATTTAATTTACCTCCTTTAGCAGACTCTTTCTGTGCCATTTTTTTAGATTAGTATGAATGTTTATAGCCCAGCTATATACTTTGAACAGGGTTTTATAATGAATGGACTTGACAGGCCTCTAACTATTGACTCTCACATTAAAAAAATGGTTTGAGATTTGCAGCAGAATAATTATACATATGTACAATCAGTGATTAATGAGCTTTTTGAGGAGAGCTAAACCCACTGAATCATAGCATGGCACTTTCATATCAAGGGCAACAATCACAGCATTGGGAATTTGTAGCCTTGCATAAAAACAAAAGGCCAAAATCTGTACTCTTTTTAAAATCCATGCAAGCCATCAATTTCTCTGAAGTGGCATGGGGTGCATGTCAGGGGGTATTTATCCTGCACAGTTTTATATTACTTTTACCCTTATATCATTGCTGCATTATGAGGCTGCCAGTTGGTTTGGCTGCCCCCATACAAATCAGCCTGCTCAAGTAAAATAACTATTCACCTCTGCATACTTTCTCTCCCAACCTTCAAAAACACACAAAAAAAATCTTTTAAAGCTTCAAAAGAACACTTTAGCTGCCTGGGATTTTTGTTGTTTGCAGGCTGGGCCCCTCAGTGTGTTGATGACAAAGGAAAGAGGATGGGGGAGTAAGGAGCTGGCCCCAACGTACTGAAACTGTCTTGTGCTTCTGCAACTTCTCCATCAGGGTGGACAGGAAGGCAAAATATGGAAACAGTGTGGGGAAGGTCACTCTCAAGTTACTTCAAACCCAGCTGAAGCTCTGATCTGCCAGATGTCTTACAAGCGAGTTGAGGTTTTTTTCATGACACGCCATCTCAATTTCCACACCAAAGAGGCTCAGATAAGCTTACGCCTCCGCCTGAACCTCTGAACCTTTTGAAGTTTGCCATCACTGTCATTTTCCCAGTGTACACTGCTGGTTTCTCTCATGCTGACTGAGCTCTTGCAGAACTACCCAGCCCTGATAACCATGAAGGAAATTATAGGACTTGTGACTCGAAAATAGAAGCAAAAGTAGTGTTTTCACAAATTACAGGCTGGAGTATGGAGAAATATGGCCAGCAGTTCCAGGGAAATCCTAACGCAGGGTATCTGGTAAGTATGACTTTGAGCACACAACATTAAATCCAGACAGTGACGGTGCCAGCCCAACACAGACATTTGCTTGTGTTTTTTATACCTTGGCTCACACTGAGCCATTGTGCTCAACCATTTACTCTGAGATGACAGAAGGAACACCTGGAAGAAGGAAGTTGTTAGCCTGGAGGTCAGGAAGAGGCTTTCTATTTCTGGCTCTGTCCCGAGCTGCCTACTGTTCTGGGCAGGTCACCTCACTTGCTGTCCTACCTGTACACAGAGGAATCAGAGGACCTCTTTCCTTCACAGGTCATGGTGAGATTTCACTCATCAAAACATGTGAAGTGTCTGAGACCTTGTCCTGTACATGTTGCTTCTGTGAACGGCTGCTAACATCCCTTTTTGAGAAATGTGAAGGTGAGGTTGGTTTTGCTGCTTGGAACTTGCAAAGCCCCATTTTATCCAGAGCAAACCTGGGCAGAATCACTGCCTTTTTCTTTGGGATTGTAGATGGTAGAGCAAACTGAGCAGGCATGGGTGAAGTTTTGAATACTGAAAATAAATTAGGAAGCTGGACTGTTGCCTGCGAACTGGAGGCACATTTCCCTTACAGTGCCTTTTTCTGGGGCCAGGAACACAACGGCTAATTGTTATCAGCAATAATGTACTGCTGCCATGGTAATTGAAACAGACTTCTCCCTCCAGGAAACACCAAGCAGCAGTGCTTTTTTCATGAGGGAGGGTTAGACAAGCAGTGGAATAGAGAAAAACATGCAAAATACAGATAAATACAGGTAAAAGTACACATATACCAGAAAGCATGACCTCGTTGCTTTGAGCAGCACAACAAACCCAGCAATGCTACAGGTGGCAGATCAGCAATGCCTATTTACCTGCAAGCAAGCAGTGATTTTCCTTCCAGGAGAGTGGTGCTTGCCTTTCACTGACAGAGCTCTCCCTCAGGCTGCCAAGCTTGGCAATTGTAGCTCAATTGCTGTAGTATTTTATCCAACAGGCATCACCTGTGAGGATGTGGCAACACAGTCCTGGTGTCTCCTAAGGTTCTCCAGCTCTCCTGTGCCCAGCTATAGCTCTGAGCATGATAAAGAGTTAGCTATGGACCATGAGTAAAACATCTGGCTGGAAGACATGAGGCAGATTTGCTTCTGACTTCTGTATGATCAGGGCAAAAATGGACAGTGTTGTGTTGGTACTAGGGTTTTGTTTTATCTTCTTTTACTGAAAGGTGGATGTCAGGAATGGGCCAGTCTCTTTTCAGTGGTCTCCTCTGATAAGACAAGGGGAAATGGCACCAAGCTACAACACAGGAAGTTCCCCCTCAACATGAGGAAAAACTTCTTTACTGTGAAGGTGACGGAGCACTGGAACAGGCTGCCCAGAGAGGTTGTGGAGTCTCTTTCTCTTGAGACTTTCAAGACCCATCTGGACGCGTCCCTGTGTGATCTGCCCTAGGTGTTCCTGCTGCAGCAGGAGGGTTGGACTTGATCTTTAGAGGTCACTTCCAACCCCTATGATTCTATGACTGTATTCCCCAGATTTGTGCTCTGTAATTTCGCACTTTCTAGAAAAAGGGTGTGGGTTTCCTTCAGCTCTCTGCCAATATCTGCACAAAACCTCTACATATATAAAAATATGTGGACAGAGCACCAAAATAAGCATTCTTGACACTTTCTTTTGTTGTTACTAATTGGGAGTGCTGTTACTGCTCAGTATCACCGAGGCATCCAAAATGCGCTGGGTGCTGGGCAGCAAGAAGCAAGAGCTCCAGGACCAGGTCAAGACAGTGTGGGGCACTGCTCAACAGTCAATGAAGAGGCTCAGAACTGGGCTTTGATGACTGACTATCTCGGGGTCCTACTGGCTGAAGCCCAGAGTCAAATGTAGACTTCATGTCTCAGACTGTTCTTAAAAAAATAATCTTCCTGGTGATTTTTGGACCAAGGAAACAGGCACCAGTCTTTACAATTCTGCCACCCTTTTTCTTAATGTCCACAATATCTAATGAGATCTCAGAAGCAGCCATGGATGCTAAATTCCTATTTCCTTAACAAAGGCTGTTGCAGAAGTGATGATGAAAGCAAGCAGTTCATTTCATCATTTTGACTTCCAAAGCGGCCATAACATAGCTCTGGGCTTCTGTTTCATGGCATTTCCAAATTAACAGCACTTGTTTTGCAGTCACTAAACTGGGGATTTGCTGTCTCATGCTGTTCTGGAAACTCACCAAGAGGTTGAGAACCTCTCTGGGTTTTTTCTTCCCCTTGCATTTTTTACTAGTAATAAATGTTTTACAGGCCAGATTCTGGAATGCCACTTCCTTGCAACTGCTCCACCTGTTAGTCATATGCAAGTCCATGTCTTCTGTAACAGAAGCATGAGATCTGGGATGCTAAGAGGAAGAAGCAAAAGTTATTTTAATTAACAAAGGTAGACCACATTTGGTGGGCAGATCCGAAGTCTACTGATGTCAGTGGAACTCTTTTTCCACTGACCTAAGCAGGCTTTTGATCAGATCCCCAGTTAAGGAAAATGCTGCTGCTTAACTGTTTTTCACTGGAGGCTGATCAACCACTGTGTTTCTCACTTGCCTGGGAGCTGGCCCACTGACCAGCCTGGACAGAAGCTCTGGCTCCATGCCTGCTCTGGTCATGCTGCCTTTTATATCCCCTCTCTATTTTCCCTGCTGCTGCTCCTGGTTGCCCTGCTCAGTTTTTGCTGACTCCCAGGAGAGGAGACGGTTGTTTTACAGGGAAGCAATGCAGCCAAATGGCAGCTGCTGAAAAAGAAATCTTTGGATCTCACAGCCCTGCAAAGCCACAGAAATGTACAATCAAGATGAAAGTGGTGAAGAATATATAAAAATGGAAATAGCATTAAAAGGCCCACCCAACAGAAATTGCTCATGAATCATGAGGGACCTCCTCTGTAAGTGGCAGGGGCAGGTTCTCCACTCTGCAGGAGATCCCAATCCTTCTCAGGACATCTGCTGGAGATCGTTTTTGTAAATTGCAATCCAAAAGCCTGTCACCTGATGTGACTTCAGGGGGCAACACCAGCATTACTTCAGTGCAATCTCAGCATGAAAAAGTTAATAAAATATGTGTTACTGAGAAACCAATTGTACCTGCAGGGTAAGAAAGGTCACACATGAATACAAGAAAACTGGGCATGCTGCATAAACTGTTGATTGAACTCTCCTTTCCACTCGTATGTGCACACATTGAGCATAAACAGGATCAGCACACAAAGAGAAAACTTACAGTTTTTCTGATTAATAGACTTTGGCTGGATTTTCTTTCATTTTCATTTTCCCTCACTACACTGGCTACTTAGGCATTAGGCAGGTCAGACACTCTTTCTCAGTCCTCTGTGAATTAAAATCCTCAGACATATTATCCAGGAGAAATAAAATAACAGGGGCTACTGGATTCTTCTTTTGTGATGTGAAATCCTGGAAGAATTCGACAGCCTCTCCTCTGAATTTCAAAAGAAATGTTCCTTGGTGCCAAGGGTTGGATCAGTCTGTTGTGGAAATGCACATGAACGCAGAGACAGTGCCATGGATTTAATTAGGGGAGCTCCTATAGAACTGTATCATGTGCTTTATGGTCCTACAAATGACAATTGTTTAAGCACAACCTGCACTGCCTGCTGTTATATTATCTCCGGGACAAAGAATGATGCAGATGGACTTAATGAAGAGAAAGTTGAACATTTGTAAAGGCTGCAAATGAAATAGGAAATTATTCCATTGAGATCAGCATATTGGGTGCCATGGCTTTGTTATCTGATTTCCTGTAGCACTGGTGGAGACTGTGTTATAATTAAGGTTTTATATAAATTTCATTGAAAAAACGTTATGGAACCAGACTCTGTTCATGCAGTTCTATCAAAACTAAGGGGTTGTATGGAATTGCCTAAAAGTTTCCAGAATTTCCTTTTAAAAGCAAGCTGTGGAAAAGCTGTGCTTAAAATACACAGACATACCCTTTCCATATTTTAAAATGACACTTCAGTTATCCTGTTTTAAAATAATTTGTTGTCTAACGTTTTAACAAATTTCGTGTTGTATAATACAGAAGATTGCACTTAGTCAGAACCATATTAGCACTCCAATTTGCCCTTTGTTTGTTTCTCACGTGATATATATATAGTGCTATATAATGCAAAATGAGAAGGCAGATTTGTAAGGCAACAGATACAACTGCTTTAAAAACACTTGTTTCTGTGGGGAATTTAAACATCTTTTAATACAGATTCTTGTTCATAAGAGTGATGTTCTTTGGCAGGTCAGACGTTCATCTTTCTCACTGCTTAGATTCAAATCAGATGAAAAATGAAGGGTGGAAAGTCAGGAAAGCCACTTAAGTAGACAGGAAATACAGAAAAAGCATTTTTAACTTGACATTAACAAACCTAGAAAGGGACAGAAAAGGTTACCAGAGAGACAGCATGCCTGTGCACATGGATATATGCATGCACACTCATATCCATGCAGCACTGGATAACCTATACTCAGTCTCCATATATTTGGTCCTTGGCTCCATTTTGGTAGTTAATGAAGTGACACACACTAAGAGAAGGTGCTTTTTATCTAAAGCTTGCAATTGCAATATACATTATATGAGAAAAGCATCATCACCTGGTGGAAACCAGACCCAGAAAGATGAGACTCACTAAATCAGTAAACTCTAATCCCTTGAGAGATGCATGCCTAAATGTCTTTGAGTATTTGCCCCTAAACAACATTTCCAAGGACCACAGAAAGCCTACAGATGAGGAACATACATAGACCAGATTTTTTTTAATGTCCTCAGTGAATGCTTTACCCACAAAACTCACAGTTTCCTCCCTGCCTGTACGAGACTTTGCTGCTCATGTAGCATTCAGTGCTGTATGTTTCCCTGCGATAACTGGCCGTAACCATATGCACAGTCATCTAATCTGCTCTCAAATAACAAAATTATCAAAAACCAAACAATGTTCACTACCACAGTTTGCTTCAATAACCATAATTGTAGGAACAAAAGAAATCCTCTTTCATTTCCTATTAAATGTTTTCACAGTATTAGAAGAGCGCCCTGATTCTCCTTATTTATTCTGTTACATTAATAAAGCTGAGAATTTCAGGGAACTGAAAAGCTCTGCAAAAGAGCCTTTCAATCCCAAACCAGAAAAGATTACTGGGAGTAAGTCTAAACTCTTTACAAAAAAATGTAATTTAAAATGACCAGAGGAGGGTCAATGTCTACTTTTACAGGCTGCTTCATTCATACAGCATGAGGCAACTACCGAATAACCCAGAGCTGTTAAGGACCAAATTTTGCTCAGAGTAAGGTCTTTATCAGAACTGGCAGAAGAGAAATGTGCAAATACCTGCAAAGCACATAGAGATGATACGATACCAACAGGCCCTGAAATATTTCTCCTCCTATAGTACATGTCATGTTATTTGAAGGTCAGCCCTCTTTCAGCTAACAGCAAAAAAAGTGTAATTTCTCTAACAGAAGAATTAAGCAAGCTCCAAGTGAGAGGTGAGTTTTCATTAATCATTCTGAAACCACTAACTTTTCCTGAACCATTCTACTGGTATGTGTAAAGGTTGTTAGACGTTTCTTATGCCAAAGTTGCTTAAATTGGCTTCACAGCATTGACAGGACCATCTTGAAGTCTCCTTTTACTAAAGAACACTGTTCTTTCTCATTGAATTAGTGCCAAGGGTGCATGGAGTCCTGTCCAGACAAATTAAACAGGGAAAGGGAGAAGCCTTGGCCCTTTCAAAATCAATTGAAGCACCTGCACAGGCATCAGTGCGTCCAGGATGGCCTTCCTCTCAAGAAAGCTACAGCTGAAAGTCCTATTTATTCTCTATCAAACAAAACTGAAAATTCCCAAGGCAATTATTTTACTCCTGAAGGCATCATTATATACATAGCCCTGGGAGATGAATACAAAGATGCTTCTCAGGCATGGTGTCAGCCAGTTGTATTTTATGTTTGAAAATCTCAAAGTTCTTGAGGAAGAAATGTTGTTGCTGCAGCAGTCACATGGGTGAGCTCCTCGCACTTGGCACACAAGATCATAGAATCATAGAATGGTTTGGGTCAGAAGGGACATTTAAAAGTCATCTAGTCAAAACCCCTGCAGTGGGCAGTGACATCTTCAACCAGATCAGGTTGCTCAAAGCCCCATCCAATCCGCCCTTGGATGTTTCCAAGGATGGAGCATCTACCACCTCTGTGGGCAACCTGTGCCAGTGTCTCAGCTCCCTCATTGTAAAAAAATTATTTATTTTATCTAATCTAAATCCACCCTCTTAATTTAAACGCGTTACCCCTTGTCCTGTTGCAGCAGGCCCTGCTCCTGGCATTACACTGTCTCTGACCTTTGCCCAGCCCTGCTCAGGGGCACCTCCTGCCCTTCCTGAGAGGCAGAGCCTTCTCTGGACACAATCCCATGGCTGATGCAGGTAAACTTTGATAGCAAAACCAACCAAGTTGCCTTTGCTGGGAAAACATTTCTGTTTCAGAGTCGAGCGAAGCTGCACAGAAGGAAGGTAACAAGTAGTACAAAAGTATTCTAGGCATAGGAGCAGCAGAGTGATGTTCAGGAGGGACAGTGCAGCTTATCTCTGTTCACTGGTGATACTACCATTTTCAGCTTTGTGGGAATAGGCTACAGCAATAGGCAAAGGAGTTTCAACCCACGTCAGCAATGTTGAGGAAAGAAGGGACAAAAATTATTCTAGCAAAGCCCCAATTAAAATTAGATTGTAAAGTAATGCCAAGTTAGCCATTTAATCAAAATTCTGTGTACACAGATAAAATCTTGTTTCATGCAGCTGAACTTAGGAAGCAGGACAAATCCTTAGAAACCTTCATCTTTAGGGTCAGTATTTTAATCTATTAATGAAAACGTGAAACTACAAGGCAGGGGACAGCATTTTCAAAATCTTAGTGTCTGAGATGCCTAGACTCCTCCACTCCCAGCCAGTTTTCAGTGGTGCCAGTTATGCTTTGCTATGAACGTGTGTTGAAATCTACAAGTTACAGGGCTTGTTGCATCAATATCACATAGCTTCAATGAGAGACTGTGGTGCTCACAAGAGACATGAAGCAGGCAGGTAGGAATAAGTATTGCTGTACCTGTCAATAACAGAGATAATACATGAAGCACAGCAAACCATCTCTTATCTCTCACCCCCTCGTGACTAAGGGTTCAGCTCTTTGGTCAGCAGTGTGGTGCCACCACACGTCTGCCGTGGAGTGCTGTGCCAGGTGCTGCTGACCACCTTGCAGAGAGCATGTTCTTCACTGCTGCTGCCTCCACTGTCACCCTTCCAGCACCTGCTAACCCCTCACAAGCTACAGCAAGCAAAGTGTCACACCACCAGTTCACTGCTGAGATATAGAGGAAGCAAGTTTTCTTTCTTCTTCCTAGTTATTTGCCACTATAGAGACTGTTAATTTAATATGCATCTCTGACATCAGCGGGACACAGCCCTGTGGTGTTCAGGTGAACTGCAGAGCAAAGACCGAGCACTCCTCACCACCAGGGCTTGTGGCACAGCAAGGCTTGTCCCTGCTGTAGGGGACTTCTCCACTGCTGCGAGGGACAGGCTTAAAAAGGAAACGAGCAGGGACAGTTTGTCCATAAAACCACCCCATGTTTCAAAACAAAACAAAAAGTCTCCTTTATGGACAGGCATGCAGCAGAATGGTCAAGACTGGCTTGGGTGAAGCCAGTTTAAACATCAAAAAATACTACCCTGTGCTTTTCCAAAACAAAGACCTTTGACTTCATTCAAGACTTACAAAAAAGCAAAGCTGGAATACAAAATTTTTCCAGACCAGATGTATGAATATAAAAGAAAACCTTTATAATTTTTACTTCCAGCAAAAATACCTGTGAGTGGCTTTAGGGTAGAATATTTTCTTGAAACATTGACTTCTAGGATGTTGTTGGAAGTTGGGACTTAAAATGTAATTGAGCAGTCACAGAAGAAAATAATCTGGAAGGCTGAGATCATCCAATCAGAGAATAAACACAGGCTATGCACCTTATGAATGCAAATAAAATTCAAGGAAATCCGAATATCAGATGGATCCCATGGCTTGTTTTTGAACACCTACCTATAGCTTGAGACTCTCTTACATAATATTTTCCTTATATATGAAAATAGTAATGAAAACAGCAAACATAGAAATAGAAATTATTTCAAGCACCTGCGGGTTTCAGATAATACTTTTCTTTCTGCAGAAAACAGTTCAAGAATATCTACATCCTATGGTGTGTCGGTTTGGTACTATGAAATTCCCTTTTAAGTTCTGCATGATGATTAGACATTATGTTAAATTCGATAATTTTTTTCCTGATCAGATAATTTACAGAAATTACTAGAAAAAAAATTCAAACAACAACTAAATTAATCACAATCTACTAGTAGACAAACTGCTAAAGAGAAAATAGAACTTAATTGAATAAATTATTCATTACAATTTACTCAGTCAGCTTTGATTTAAATGCTTGTTGAGCCTTTGAGGATTCATGTAGCACAATCTTACAGTAGCCCACATCAGGAATTCCAATATCTGAAATGTGATTTTTCTTCTAAAAACATGGACATTCAGGTCTGCCATGCAATGCCAAAACTGAAAAAAAAAAAAGGTTTAGAGCCCTCAGAACATTGTGTTTTGCTAGCTGTTTTCTGCATTAAGAAAATAAGCATTTGTTGCAATAATGTCAAAACATTACAGTACAAAATAATAGAAAACAGATGTAGAATACATATGTGAGATTTTCTCAAACACAAAATTTTATCAAAACTTATAGCTGTTATGGTAAAGATTTGGACAGATTGAACTATCTCCTGACCTTTCTGGACCATGCTGAAAGCTCATGCTCTCTTTCCAAGGCCATACTCTCTGCCAAGGAGCCACTATGCAACATTAATGAGCAATCACCTAGACACCATGAATTATAATTTCTAAAATTTTAACTATGAAATGTTTTCAAGAAATCTCTCCAGTTCCACAGGCACCCTAGAAAATGGTATTGTCTTGGCTGGAGAGGCATGGGAACAGAAAAATATCTTGTTTCTGTGAGGGCTGTCTTACACCTAGACATGGAAATCTTAGTTGTGGTCCCATTACCGTGACACCATCTTACAGAAATAAAACAAGGGTTAAGGTAGAAATAAAGAAAGATTCATGTTACCCAGATTTTAATACAGATAATGCATTTTAAAGTCCCAAAACAGTTGTAAGAGCACAAAACTAACTATACATATCCACCTGGGGTTTTAATGAGCTGCAAAAGGGCTCTCTCCCTCTGTGTTTCCTGCTGTTAACAAGCTGTCCAAACACCTGTAAAGCCTCACTGCAAGGATTCAGCATCCTTCCCCGAGGATGCTCCTGATCTGGAGATATATGTTGCCTGTCCACATAAACTTTCCCTTGGCTGTAGTTACAGTCAAACCTCCTGCCTCTGATTTTCTCTAGCCTATAACTTGAACAAGACATAAGTTTTAACTCTCTTTCCAGAGGCTTATTGACTGCCCTCACCTAAAAATGAGCAATGCTCTTGCCTCTTGTGTCTGCCCATGTGGAATTACCTCCTGTCAACATGACAAAGGGCTCAACTAACTACAGACACACCAGTGGTTTGCAGGGAGGTTAAACACCACCATTGCCCCGTAGAGGCCGAGCTTAGCATCTTCAAACCAGTCCGTCAAATAGACGTGGAGAAGAAAGGTTTGCAGGCAACCATACAGGAAATTCATGTATGGTGCTCACAACCAGTCTCTGGATGCTCAACATGGTGTGGACAAGCACCTGGGATGGCTCCAAATAGGGAGTTGCTGGGGACTCTGGCAGAAAATTACTCCATCCCCACCAGAAAAAGAACAAGGTCACCTGGCTACCTGAATCCTACAGAAAGGGCCAGCAGACAAACCGCAGCAGCAGCCAGGATTTCCCTCTGCAGCTGGGAAATAGCATTCCTTTTCCAAGGCAATGGCATTTCTCCCTCCTCCTCCCCTCCTGGCCCTGCTCATGGGGTTCAGCGAGGAAGATGGAGGACAGTGATAAAAGATATGTGGGTGAGCACTCCCCTTCTGCATTCATAGCCTGGCACCAGCTGGGACTCAATGATCCTGATGGGTCCCTTCCAACTCAGCATATTCTATGATTCTATGATTCTATGATTCTATGATTCTATGAAGTGCTGCCTGCTGGGTTGAGATCAGGACAGAGGCAGTGCCCTGTCCTCAGCACAGACAGAAGGGCAGAGATGCTTAAGCTCTGCTGTGCATATTGTATAATTAGGGCCTAACAGAGGCTGGAATTTGAAAGCTCACTCATGCCATTCAGTTAATTGTAATAGCAAAGTTATATTTTTTATTGTTCTATGAACTTGAAACTTCCATTTCATTGAGAAAGGAATGGCAGCTGATGTAAAATGTTCTCCTGTAAATAAACACAGGTTGAGGCAAATGGAGGGACGATGTTCAACAGCAACAATCATTCTCAGTTAGGATATTGGGGGAAAAATTGCGGCACATTAAGAAAGCAATAACACACAACAGGGTGTGCATTCATCAGTCCGTATGTATGCACGGGGAGCAGGCAGAAGCACTGAGAGCAGCCAGCCATGCAGGCTTAGGAAACAATTACTCTGGTGCGGCGCATCGGGCCCTGTTGATGGATCACACCGGCTGGTGGTGAGAAGAAACACTCAGGAGCTCGGCTCTCACAGACGCCAAGTGCTGCAATGGATTTGGCACACCAGCCTGGGAAAAACACACGCTGCCTCTGAGGGCCTGTTTTGCTTAAGGGTGAAATGGATTATACTGACTGACTTTCCCAAGCGAGTTGCTTGTTCTATACCAGGGAAGAGCGGCAGTACTTCTGCTGCTGCACACCATAAAATAAGGATAATATGTCCCTGCAGAGGATGGTAGGAAAACTCCTTGTTAGCACAAGTGAGTCACCATGCAGGGCTGCTGATAGGAAGGGGAAGCAGAATCCTCCACTTAGTAAGAGTAGTGCTAATGCCCAGAAGGCACCTTACAAAGACCAGAAGACAGAGCAAGCCGTTGATACCTACCCAAGGCTCCTACCCTCTACTGTAGCTGCCCAGTTGCCTCTGGGCAACTTCTCAACCCCGAGGTTGGAGCCACAGCCACATGATACCCAGGGATGTGGGTTGCTCTGCTCTGCAGCAAAGAACCACCTTGCAAACTTAAGGGCCACCTCTGAGACACAGCCAGCCTTCTCCACAAGCCAGTCCCTGCCCAACGTATTTATCACTGACATAAAAACTCACATTCAAAAATAGCATCAGAATTTAAAACAATTCATTTCAACGTTCTCCCCCTCTTGCATTTGCAATTGTGCTTGTTGAGGAACAACTGCATTTTTTAGGTGCTGGATTTTCTCTTCTTTTAAGCAACAAAAAATTGTTATTTTTACAGGGAGGATAAAATTAGCAAGGTGCACCTCAGGGAATTGGGCATGCAATCCGCAAACGGTATTCACATGCTCCAGTTGATTATTTCTCACACTCATGACATATGTGCATATGATATGCATAAATCAACTTGCCTCATACAGAGAAAACAAAGGAGGAACATGTTCATGGGCTGCTTTTCATTTACTTACCATACACTTGTTTCATTGCTGACCGTAGGTATGCATGGCACATACACAACTGTTACATATGGTGCCTACTGCTGTTAAGAGCCTGTCACACTGCACTTCCCAGTGTTTGAACCAGGGTAGGCTCATTTGAAAAGATTTTGCAAACCACTTAGACTTTCATTTTGGAGGAGATGAATAGGAGAGGATCATAGGACGACAGCTTTCATGTTATTTTTATGCACGATCATGAAGCTAATTTCCCTTCCTTTCCTTTCTCTCCCTCTCCCCTCCAGTTGACATCTTAGCAGCTATTCAAGAGCAAAAATTGTCCAGGAGTCTGCGTCTGCCAAATACCTCTCCTTCTTAAACTGTATTAATAGTCTATCCCTTTTCCCTCTCTCCACCTGCCCTTCAGGAATTAATTCAATATATTCCTTTCAGCATATTCCTTTCCACAAACCACATTTTCAAAGGTAGAAGTAAATAAACATCTTGAACCAGTGAGAAGAAATTCCTCCTTCTACTGCCCTACCAACAGTCTGGCACAAGTAGATCTATTATACACTATTGGGTGTGAATACAGATACAAGTATTAGAATTAGTGGAGTGCCAGGTGAGAATTTTAAATTGCAAGCTCCATGTGTGCATCCATTTCAGTGCTCTATTCCTTCTCCTTCCAACCTAGTTTTCCAGTCTGTTTTGACCCTGATTTTTTTCCATTGCGTTATTTTCCATCTGCTCTTTTCTGAGGTTGGACACAACCTCAGAAAGTCTTCCACCAGCTCATGACAAGGTGAAGTGACCTGCAATATAGCCAGGTCCACACATAACTGAAGGAGGATCCCAGCAGAAAGTGAGCTGGTTGCTCTGCAGCCCTTCTGTATCCGCACAAGAAATAGCACTGATGTGTTACAGCAGGCATCAGGACTGCCCCTAAAGTGTTTGTCCCATTCTTACTTCCAAACAGCACATAGGCAGATTTCCACCCACTCCACCTGTGCATCAGGAAAATGACACAAAATTAAAGTAGAATATGAATACAGTAGTTTTTCTTCATTTTTAAACTGATGTAGCTATTGCCTTTTTATCAAAATAAATATATAAATGCAAGCAGTGTGAATTAGAAGCCTCTGCAGAGTCAGCACATATTATTTATTCAGGGGAGCTAATATCACCACAGTTAAGTAGAAAATATCCTATCATTATCAGTTTGATCTTGTCTCCCCATCACTACTAAGCTTTGCAAAAGCTAAACCAGCCTCCTTGAATTTTCATGGGTCAGATTTGATGAGAATATGTAAGTTTGTTGGAAAGTTTGGAGACAAATTGGGCAAGACATCTAGGGGAGGTGAACATTTGTACTTCTTCCTCCTCTCTTTGGTTATCTTTATATGCATTAGCATGCCATTAAGAGGCACCATTCTCCCTTTTCCTAGAACAACTTTTACCTCCCCAAAGGAAAGGAAAAGAAGCTGTTCCCACACTCTGCAGAGAGGTTTTTACTTGGCCCACACTTAGCAGCTTCTGTTCAGAGAAGGACAGGCACCAGTTTGCCTCTGTGAGTGTTACGGACTTTAAATGTGTAAAATGCACATTTGCTACATGCATGATGGAGATATTGTCCCAGTAAAGACTTTAGAAAGATCCTGAAGCAGCAGACAGGTACGTAGCAAGGAAGTGGCAGCAAGGGATGTAACAGAAGGTGTATCTGGGAGGAAGGGTTTGATCAGATGGGTGACTGCTCCATAACCGGTCACCACTTCTCTTTCGGTGAGCTGCCATGACCTACTCACATAGTAAATGTTGATGGTTCAGTTTAGGCTGAATTCAAGATGAAATGGAAACATTATTTTGATGTGGGGACAGGCACTTGGGGTTAGTGAAGAGATCAGCAGCCTCTCAAATTCATAACAACCCCAATCCAGCTTCAGAGGATGGGGCTGGTGTGTGTGGAACAGGAGAGAGAAAGCCATCCAAAGAGAGGAAGCAGACCTATGCAGAGGTGCAGCTAAGCCTCCTTTCCCTGTATGTACACAGCAACAACATCCCTTTGCCTCTTTCAGCTTTGGATAAGGTCGAGCTCAGATTTCTATTGCTGCAGGTCAGGCCCTTGCTTTCTGCTTCTTGAATGCAATAAAATGCAATGTTCTACAACTCTGAAAGCATTTTAAATTACTTCACATATGGTTTTTGAATGCTTGACAGATTTATAGTAAATATAAATGTTTTTTTTTATGAAATAACTATGTGAAGGTGTTTCTTGCAAATTACTGTGTCTGCTGTGAGCAAAACTTAAACTGAAACTCTGATTTGTGTATTGAAACGCTGAGTTTGTGTAAGACTAACTAGAAGGCCTCTGGGGAAAAAAAACCAAACCAAACCAAAAAAAAAACCAACCCACAAATATTTACACTTATGGTCCACCAAGGGGTTAAGCTGAAGGGCAAGAATGGAATTGTAATTTTAATTGCGCATATTTTTTCCTATCTATTCCAGTAAATTTTGCCTCATAAATTCTCATGACAATTGCATAATGTCGAACCTATCTGCTGGGAATCCCAAAGGGAAGGCTTAACCCTTTTACTTTCTTGAAGTTTGATAATTAATTCTATTTCTTCCAGAGAGAGGAGATAGCTTACCAAAATGGCCAGTCCTGAAACAAACACTGACATAAATACTGTACTGTACGTGCTCTGTACTTTCCATTTCCCTGCTTGGTCACAGAGGAATAGGCAAACTGGTTCAGGTAAAATTAGAATTGACCCAAACCTTGCCACTTAAAAAGGTTTTTGAGACATTAGGGCCTATTAACCGTTGCTTTGCAGGGCAAAATCAGGGGCTGGCATTAATCTAGTGTCTCACTGAAGTTAGTATGGGAAGGGTAGAATTAGACCCTGGGTTGTTTGTTTTCCCCAGCAGTGGCTGCCTGCTAATTGCAACTGTTGAACGTATGCATATTCATTACACCACAGGGCTGGGGAAGCTGCACAGTCTGCAGCTAATGTGCTGAATCAGATAGTAAATCAGAGTGATTAAGATACAACGCTCAGGCTTAAAAGACATACTAATGGCACAATCTTGTCATTGGAGCTGACTTTCAAATCATAACAACAGGAGAGATGCTGAAGAGAAGATGGGGAGCTAAGCAGGGGTCTAATGGCCACCTTCAGCAGCAGTAGGGCAGGCTGGGGGAGGCTGCAGGACTCCTGCAGGACTGACAACCAGCACAGCCACCACAGTGGGAGGATTGAGAGTGCTCCTGGCCAGGAGACTCAGCATCCTGAGATTTCCCACAGCCCCTCCTGGCTGCTACCACACTCCAGCCATGACACAGATCCTCCCACCCCATAAACAGAAACTCTTTGGAGGCTCCCCCAGGATCCTGCAGAACAACCTTCACCACCTAGGAGCTAACTCAGCGCAGGGCTTGCCACTCCTGCTATTTTTAACATTATTCACCAGGGTTCTGAGTGTGATGAAGCCTTGCTTCATGGTAAGCTAGAGGGAGCCAGCTGGAGAAGGCTTAACGCTACCACAGAATGGCTACACCAGAAAACACACACAGAGCTGACACTGCAAGCCATGCACAGTACATGGAAGCACTGGGGGTCTTATGGGATGACAATCTGGGGTGCACATACAGGCACAGGTATGCTGGGACCTCTTTCAGCTCCTCCTGTCCTTGTTCTGTGTTGCACCAGTCAGCGTGCCTGTAACTGCCCTGCTGCACACCAGCACAACAGGGCTCCTTTCCACCTTCATATGCCTTGCCTTATTTGGCTTCAGGGGCACTGTGAGAGTAAATGCACTCTCAAGGGATGACTGTGGAGAATGCTTGTGGTTTCATTATAGAGCACCTCTGGCATAATATCTGCATTCAGTGTTAGCCATTTCATGTCTCTCTGTCCTGTAGGAAAGGAGCTCTTCCCTACACGAGCAGTTCTGAATCTGCCTGGAAGCTAAGCGTGGGAGAGGAGCGAGACCTCTATAAATGCGTTCAGTGAGTTAAGTTGTTTGTTTTGTGATAAATAGCATGCTATGCTGATACCTTCAAGTGTTTGACATTCATGATTCACAATTTAAAGTCTGAAGCACGTAGTGGCATTAGCTTCCAGATTTAACCTTCTGAAACTCCCTTTGCTTGTGCTCCAGACTCATTTAGTTTGACAGCTATGTGAATTCCAGCAATTGGGCTGAAATTGCCATCCTGGTTTGCATGAGCAATACCTCCCCTTCACAAAAACACGACCTCTAAAAAGGTGCATGCACATAAAAAAGACACTCTGGTTTCAAAGTCTGCCAAGTGTTTACAAATACACCTAATTTTTGTCTGGCTCTCTCTCAGTCTTTTCTGTACAGAAGTGAAAGAAGAGAGAGGAAGAAGCCTGCAAGAGGTCACGGCTGTACCCTAGCACCTCAAGTCTGTGTCTAGCAAGCACTAATATTTGTGGAATACATCGTTGTCCATCTCCAAATAGCCACCATGTTCACTGCCTGTGTGTTATTCTCTTTCACTTGAATTACCCATAGTGTCAGTCTGGGAAGACAGCAGAGATGCAAGAAAATAAAAAAAAAGAAAAAAGAAAAAAAGGCAAGTCTGCTAAATGTTTGGGCACATTACAGTTTACAGTTAATTTACTCTGGTTTCTGAAGCAAAGGCAATGAAAGCACAAGCTCAAACTTTTTTTGGCAGTACCAGTTTAGCAATCACCTCCAAATGGAGACTGGGCTGCATTGCAAGAAGATGTCCAGACAATAACCTCATGGGTGTACAGAGGGTAAAAAGTGAAAGCAAGAGAGTAGCAGAGACTATAGGGTTTTTTATAGTCAGTATTATCAGTACAGGAGGCGATTTTGCATCAAATTCATCATCTCTTCATCACACGCTTTTGAGGAAACTATTTGAAGCTGCCTTATACACTTAAATACGACCACTGTGAGCACACATATTGATGGATAACTGCATTAACATAATGAAACAGATGCAATGTATCAGCCACCCTAATAGTAATAACCAAGGAGAGAAGAAGTGACTTAGGAAGCAGAAGTGGGGAAACATGTTTCAGCTGAGGTTAGAAGTCACAAGACATGGATGTTATGGGTTTGAGAGAAGAAAGACCTCTCACCAGCCAAAGTCAAGCTGTGTGGCAGGTCAAAGAGATGGCCAGAAGCAAGACAGAGGAGTTGGCCTGGAGCAATCCATACAGAGTTTTGAAAAGAAGAAGAGCAACTTAGAAGTAAAACACAGCATGAGTGGGTAAGCAGTGCGACTGTGGGGAAACACCAATTAACAGAGAACTCAGCCTGGAAAAGTGTGAGCATGTCTTGAAATAATGCGGGCAAAGACAGCAAGAAATGGCATCCAGCAGCATTTGGCACATACTTCAGAGAGCAGGACAGTCAGAAAGGAAAGAAAACAGGCAGTAATGCCAACGTAATGGGGTGGCAGAGTTGCACATAGGAAGGGAAGGAAATCTGTAGCTCTGTTTTTCTGCTTATGCCACCAAACAGGCAAAAACCTGTGACTGAGGAGGACTGTGGTGTGTGAATACAAGGGATGACTGAGCGTTTCAGTTACCTCTTGACAACTGTGATGATACAGACTCTTTCTAGCTAGCAGGAAGTGCCACTACTAATGCCCAAACTGCCATCTCTACCACCTACCACCAGGGAGGATTGCCTGTTTGATCAACCATGAGACACCTTCCTGCACCCTGTAGTTTCAACAATCCTTTCCTCTTTAAAAGGTAACTCTGTTGACACTGACGTCTTGAACAGCCCCTCTCCTGCCCAAAGCTCACCCCTTGAATAGCAGTCAGAGCAGCAGGGACAGAAAGCTCTACAGGAGGAGCATTTGAAAGAGAAAACAGATAAAGGACATCCTTTGTGCCTTTAAAGACTCTCCCATAAAGTTCTGCAGGTTTTTAACAGCCACTGCCAGAGATACCTCACACTGCAGAGAAACTCTCCCTTGCTCATCTTCAAGCTCTGCCTCCAAAGCAGATTATTGGATTTGCTTGCATGTCATACTCCCCTTTGCAAACTGATGATGCTGTTCAATGGATCACATTTAGGATACCACTATATTAAACCATGCAGCCTCACTGCCACATGTAAAGAATGTTAGATATCTGTAGGAGGGAAAGATTTATCTTCAAGGAACATAAAGAACCTGGTATCAAACAGGCAAATGCTACTTCAGTTTGAAGACAAAACCAAAAAAGTTCTTCAGAGGAACTGGCTTTCAACGTTTTATTTTAACAGCAGATTTTGTAGGCTGATTGTAGCTTAGGGAGAAGATACAATCTTAAGACTGGGGCAAGGGGAGGGGAAGAAGCAGTATGCTGCATAGGCAGACCCCTTGAAACAGGTCAGATTAACTAGCATGCAGATACACTTTATAAGGATCCAAATGGATGTTGAGCCACCAAGAGAGTCTGCAGTTAAGTGGAAGTAAGGTTTGCTGGATGCATGAAACACCAAAGGATCTGCAGAGGAACTCAGCAGAAAGAGCCATTAATCACTGTAGCCAGCTGCATCCCATATATAGTGCTCACCTTGTGAACCTGGAAAATATTACTGTAATAAGAAAAAAGACGCCCTTCAAAAGCTTCTTCAGGTACCCTACACAGAGACTGCAGTAACTCTTTGGGACAGATTATTTTCTGGCTGTATTTCTTAGTAGGCGGATTCTTCAGCTCCATTTCCAACAGCAGCTGACATTACTAACACCACTTTCATCTGTCGCAGTCACCTTCCCCTATCTTTTTCCTACAAAAAGGCTCAGACAAGTGTGGGAATTGGGAGAGGGGGGAGCTGAGGGAGAAAGAAATGGATTGGCTGGTTTAGTTGTAAGCTTTACCACCTCCCCCCCCCCCCCCCACAGGTAGAGGTAGAATTCCCAAAAGCCTTTTGTGAAGGGCAAAAACTATGCCTTCTTTTTTCTCCAACACCTTTGATGTGGCTGTGATCCTAATCAAACAATGAAAAATAAAACCCCATGCATAGAAACAAGATCACCTCTGGCTTCAATCTGGCTTACATTTCCATCCCCTGGAGTTGAGTCAGCATCAGTCACATCAGCTGCTTAAAGAAGAAACAGGTGAACTGCAAAGATTAGTCACAGGCGGAGGCAGCAGCAGGCAGGGATAAGTGACTCAACTCCCATTTGGCTCCAAGAGTTCCCATCATCCTCTCTACATCAGCACATTTTTAAGTACGTTCACCATGACCTTGTAAATTTCCCCCTACGTCACCATGGGGGCTTTGAGGACCTCCTTCTTCTTTACAATTCTGCTTTCGTCTCTCTCCCTTTCTCATGCATATTGCGTTTTATAATTACACTTGCTCTAAAAAAGCAACAAAAAGTTGTCTTTGTATGTCAAGATTCCTACAGACTTTCCTAAGTGAGGGTTCTCTAGCTGGGACTGCTTACATAAAATAGGAGGCCCACTCCTGAAGGTACCAGGATTGCTGCCTGCAATACACACTTAATTTTCTAAAAATAAATTGGCATTATTGCAAGACTGACTTCCAGGTGAGGTGAGTCTGGTACGCTGGCCAAGACAGACAGCACAGGGGAGGGCTCAGCTGTGCTATTGCCTTGGGATAATTGCATCTACTGAGATGTGTCTTGTAAAATGCCCAGGGTGCTAGAAAAGTCGAGAAGCTGGCATCCAGACTAGCCAAAGAAGGTGTGGGTCAGGGTCGCCAGCATTCCTGTATTTTCCACACCTGCGCAGCCCTTGCAAGAAGAGGTGGAGATTGCTGACAGTTTTTATCCTTTCCCTGCCAGGTACTGTGAGCTTGTCTACTTTTAAAAAACAGATCCTCAGCTGCTGCAAATTGCTTGAGACCCTCTGGCTTTCACAGAACAATTCCAGTTTACAGCAAGTGAAAACTGAGATGAGTTTCCATGCTCTTCACAAAAGAAAAAGAAAATTGAGATCAACGGCTTACCAAGTGGCAGACACTTAAAAAATGATAAAGCTTAGAATGTCCATCTATAAACATATTTATCCATCTGGTTTTATGGCTTACGTTGTACCTCTCAAACTATACATCTAGTGTTGTCTGCTGTCTAAGGAAGACCTTGAAATGTCTTCTCCCTCTTCTCGAGTCTCTCAGAGAGATTTTGTTATAAATGTGCTCTACAGCTGTAAAAGCTCCGTAACAGGGAAGACCAGATAGTTATTGGCTAATAGCTAAGTTGTTAGTAACTAAGTTGCTCATAACTGAGTTGCTCATAGTTTCAGAAATGAGATCATCTAGTGAATGTAGTCACCTGGCTCTTGTTTTCCTTATTGACAGGTGCCTTGACAATTCATTAATCAGTTGCTAATTTCCCTTACTCCTATTTATAGTGCAAATCCTTATGTGCACGTGTGTCAGTTTGGCACTGAGCTTGCAGTCGAACCAATAATACTAACCTTCTTGATTCACTCCTCCTCCCCTAAGGTAGAGAAAGAGGGAGACTAATGAGAAAGAGAGGCTTTCTGGGTTGAAAAGTGAAACAGACTGATTTTCATTATTAGTGATAAGGGAATATATATATATTTGTAAAGGGATGTGCAACACCCGATCCCCTCCCTCCTCCCCCAGTGACTCTCACAGCAACTCTTCTCCCTGGTGACTCCCAGCTGAAGGGGGGAGTGTCCGGGCACATGGACGGGGCCCTCGGGTGTCGGCTGTGAAGAAAGAATGAAAAAAGAGAGAGAGCCAAAGAGAGGGTGATAGAAGCGACAGTAAGCAGAAAAGTGAGAGAAAAAGGAAATGAAAGGCTTGACTTCCATGATGTCTTAACCTATACTGAAAGCCAAATAGAGAAAATATGATGAGAAGGGAATGTTCTGATTTGCTGATCCTGCCTTCAGTCTAATCTGCTTCCCCGTAGGGGGGGAGGCTGCAGACAGTCAGAAGTGACCTTGGTTATTGTCAGTCCACTGGTGCTGCTAAAAAAGTTCACTGAAAGAAAAAAAAAAAAGTCAGCAAAGAGCTTGCTCAAACCAAAACAGCATGTGCTGTATCATGTGAGTTTTTTGGCCCTCTTACACACTTTCTTAGAACTAGCAGTAATGTATTAGAAAGATCCACCTGTGTCCACCGAGTTTATGGTGATGACTTTGGTAGTAGTACCTGAAGGAAATGGGTTGCAATCACCGCATTGTTGTTCGCTTCCCCTGGGTGAATCCTCCCCCAGTGACTTAATAACCAAGGCAATTTCTTTGAGAAATTAAAATCTCTAGGATCCATTCCAAACTTATTTTGTTGCCAGGTTAACAATACAGTAGTGAAAGCAATTTAGAAGTATTAAGTGTTCTTAGCTTACAATTTCCTTTGACACTCTGGTTTCACAGCACCCTGGGCACACCTTGTCCCATTGTGAGAGCTGAGACAGAGTTGGAAGAGCATTTCCCTCGTGAAGGACCGTGGGCTCCAGAGGCAGGTGGGGAACAGCTGCTTGCCTCCCTCTGGCACACCTGACGCCTTCCTCTGTTCACAGCCTTCTGCCCTTTAGGGCTGCAATTTTCAAATTTCATGTTGCAAGACTACAACTCACATGGCCTGACCCAGTCTTTGACATTCAATTGACCTTTTTGTCTCACACACACACACACTTTTTAAGGGAAAATAACATGAATATATAAGTGCTTCTTTGGTTTAAAGAAACGAAATCTTCCCCCCAGGTAGGGAAAGTCCCTGTTTTGTAAAACTGGAGCTGCTGATCGACACAGAGAACCATGGCTGCTGAGATGTTTTCCTACAGCCTTTGAAGTAAAGCTGACTTGCAAATAAAACCCATACGTTTCCATACAAAAATTCAAAAGGAACTTTTGAAGTGGGATGTGTAAGAATGTTTTTATTGAAATTTGCATGTTTTGAGGAAAGGTTAATAAAAAAAACGGGTAACATTTTAGTGCTGAGAAATTTTTTTCTTGTTTTGAAGATATTACCGGGAAAAGATTACAAATAAAATTTCAAGTAGGTCTACATTTAAACACTTGAAAAAGTCACTTTTGCCAAGCAAGGTAACATGGAGAACTGCAAGCTGATTATGAAGGTAAGAATTAGGAGTATTCAGACTTGTAATTTTTCAGTTAAATTTCCACATTGCATGGACAAAAGGAGGACATAAATTATTTACATAAACATTATGCTATCTTCAGTCAGCTGAGGAAGAATCTGGAAAATTGCCAAGCTTTTACACAGTGTTATATGAAATATTGTATTTAATGAGGAAAAAGAGTGTACTCTTCTGTAACTCTGAACTTTTCAAGCTTTGTTGAGAAAAAAGCGTGTTTTGAAAGGCCAAATCCAGAACTTTTTCAAATCAGGGAAACAAACAAACAAAAAAATCTCTGAAATGTCTGCCACATCTATAAGTTTACAGCATTTTTAATGCTACCATGAACCCCAGCCCTCACTCTTCTCCATCCATCTCACCTTCACCAGGTTTTAAAGATGGCAAACATCTAGCTGGTTTGATTAAAGCTCAGTAGTGTGGCATAGTATTTCCAGAAAAAAATCATGACACAGCAAGGCAGCTTTGCTCACTTTTGCAAAGCACAGTGCTATTTATTTTAGGGCAATGGTAATAAAAAGTGGACATGGGTCACATATAAGTACAGACACAAGTTCACTTGTTTCTCTATATTTACCCACTGCTCTCAGTTTCATTTTCTTCAAAATCACTCAGTTGTTTTTTGTTTGTTTGTTTGCTTTTGGGTTTTTTTCAGGCTGCTTGAACCAGGGTAAACAAACATGTTTTCCACAAGTGGGGCAAGATATTTGGACCGTACTATAGGAAGATAGGGAATATGGTATTGATTGCCATCCCTGACTCCACTCCCAGTCATTTAAAAAAAAAAACCCCAAGCTGTCTATTACACCCTTATAATTGAGATGAGTCTTTACCAAATGTTTCATGCACTAATATAACACATCACAGTGTAATAGTCTGACATCTTCTTGCTTCTCTGACTTTATGAAGGCTAGATTTACACTAATTTGCAATTAAAGGGAGGCCAACTTTATGCCAAATGTACACTTTTGAACCACAGTCTTGTCAGTTCTACAGCTGTTCAAATAAAGTTAAATATCCCTAATAATAGAAAAAGTGCTTTTAAAATATTCCAGTGGTGAAATGTCTTCACAGGAGGCTTCAGACTAGTTAGACTATAAATGAGTCCATTAGTAAAAATCTGTGTAACGGAGAAGTAAAGCTGTGCAGTTGATCACATAGATCATACATGTGAAGCAAAACGTAAAGAGCATCAAGACAGGTTGAGTCCTCCATGGCAGGAACCGTAGCTAATGGAATACCTGGGTTTTCACAACTTCAGCCAGACCTCCACTTTTTGGGAAAAGAGGGAGAACAGCTTTGTGAAGGGGTACCTGTGACAGAAGAATGATTTGTGTTTGTTGAATGAGTGAACAAACTCTAAGTCCAAAAAACAAATGTAAGTGCAAACCTATATTGTATACAGTGGGGGGAAAAAAGGAGCCAAAGTCTTCTGCTTTTTGACTGCTCTTCCTGCTTGTAGCAAGGTCCAGCAGCAGTCTAGTGCTGTGTCACTGGTAATATGGCTGTCACAAAAAGAAGTCCTGGAGTACTTCTGATACAGAGCCCAGCTTGTGGATAGAGGAAACAGGGTCCTCAAGGGGCTTGCTCTGGAGGGAGAGACAGCATTTTCTGTCCCTGCTCAGCCCTTCCAGAAATAAGCCAATGTTTCCTCCCATGCAGAGTCCAACAGAGGTATAATTTTTCATAGAGTCTCCTGATTTGGAGTACAGCTGTGCTTTGCCTTAAATGTCTTAGAGATGGCTTCTCAGAGTATAGATGTTCAGTATTTTTCTGCAGATTCTTGTGCCAAAAATCATTAGACATGTTTTAATACCAGGCTAGATATTAGACATGTTATAATATCAGGCTAGACATATTGATTCTTTCAGACCAAAAATTGAAGTGTTCAGAACTTTTTATCCCCTTGTAAACAGGATGTAAGCTGTATGGTGCCATCCACCAAGCTCCTAGCTGAGGCACCTGGATGAAAGGCAGCTGCCCTCAATACCAGAGGACAGAAATGAGGCTTGGAGCTATTCAGCCCCCTGGAGAAATAAATGGCCTTGTGCCAGCGTCCCATATGGATGTTGGATAAACATCAGCCAAAATTCAACTTGGCATACCTTAGATGCAGAAGGCCATTGTACAAGCATGCTGGGAAGAGAAACAAAATTACAAAAAACCCCCCAAAACGAAAAAGAAATCTCCTGAGGCAGTCCACTTATTGCTTATTTTCTGATGGTTAAGTTTGTCCCACAGCTGCTCCTTATGGGAGTTCATCTTTCTGCCAAATGTATCTGAAAGCCTAAAGACTGCAGGTCATGGGTGCCCAATCTTTCAGTAGGAAAGGCACAAAAACACTGTGTACAGCAGATAGAAGTAGGCAAGGACTAAAAGAAAAAGCCAGTTTACAGACTTTGCAATCAGTCTCTCTACTTCATCAATCATCTGCTGAGGAGACATTTGAGAGAGTCTTTATGTGCCCTTTGCCCTCCAATCCACTACTCAAATCCTGTATTGACCTGAGCTGCTACCAAGGTAAGCGCGCACAATAGCTCATTTAAGAAGAAATCAACCTGTATGGCCTCCTCCTGGCACCAGTCAGCTGCACAGGAACGGCTGCAAGGCACCTTCTGAGGGCTAGGAATGTACAAACGACAAATAATCCTGGTTTCAAAGAAATATGATGGAGACCTACACCGTGAGCAGTGTGTGACCAGTTCTGCACAGTGCAGCACTTTGCGTGCCCGGCGTGAGTATTGTCCCTTCCTATCAGAGCAAGAGCAACACGCAGCAGCAGCAGATCACAGTTGATGTATTTTTTCTGTCTACTGAGTACATGTCTGGAGTAAGCTCTTGTTCCATTGCTCATGGAAAAAAATACAATGGATCAATTCATTTCCAGCATGGCTGTACTGACACCAGTCAAGTTACACCAGGATACACCACTCTGTGTATTTGGTTTTGCTCAAAAGATATCTTGGCAACTCCACTGGAGCCGTGTACATAAACATAAAGGGATGTAAGGGATCACAAAGAAAATGTCATTTCCAATACTGGATCATTTGTCCTGAAGCAGAAACGAATAGCATAGCTTTGTCTGCTCTCTAAGAAGCGAGAAACAGCTTTGACAACCAGCCTGAGAATGAGTTCATAATAATACATACAGATCTCAAACAATTTGACATTTTCTTTAGTGTCCTAAAAGTGTCTATAGTTTAGAAATAAGTTATAAGTAAGCTTAAAAAAATCCCCAAAGATAAAAATAAAAGTCTAGAAAGGTAAGCTCATGTAGCCTTCCAAAACAAAGTCATTAAAAGAAAGGTGCTGCTTTGACTTCCAAAAGTGAATGAGATTCCTACATAATATACAAACTAAATTAAGCAGAATAATATAATATTTCTAAGCCAAGTGTGTTACCAGGATGGAATCTAACAAAGTTCCCACTTTGTTCTGTTGTTGACTTTAAAATCTGTACCACAGAGGTTTGATAAAAAGACAGACAATGTTTTTGACACCAGGACAAAAGCCTCCATTAGCTGTCATCAAGAAAAAGCCCTGACGAGGTACATGCTGAAGGCTGTGGCATGTTTCATGCTGTGGAACGTTCCTGAAAGGTTAAATCTTCTCGATCTGTAAAGTGCACAGAGGAGCACAATCTCTAGAGGTAATTTACATCATAACACAACCTCAGGTAGATTGCTCACCCACAGAAAATACACAGGTTCAAAAGCCTTCAAAGATCAAGACCCGATTCAGAGGTTTGATTACTCACTGAAATGCTAATGCTTGTAATGAGAGTCTAACTCCAGTGTAACTATGCACTCTTCCCTGCCTGCTTCTCTGCCCCTCACTCCCACCACCTTTCCACAGTTTACAATAATTCTGATAACAGCAACAGCTAATTTTGTCGCTAGTAATTAGCCCTTGCAGAACAAATAGAGAAGGCTGACCCTGAGATAATAATCACTCTTTCTAGCTTTTTATTTTGTCTGATGCATGCTGTGTTCAGTGTACAAGCACAGAATTTTCCCTTGCTCATTTCTTTAATGCTTTAGCCTCTCAGTGCTATTTAAATGTTGATATATGTGAGGAGTCTTCATCACAGAACTCTTTATGGCTGTTGAATTCAAATGAGACATTTACACAACTATCCCCACGCAGTAAAATGGCTCCTGCTAATATTCAGGTAGTACAACAACCCAAAACCTGTAATAGTAAGAGTAGAATAGAGCTTTATATCCTAATTCTGTCTGTAGAAGGTGCATGAATTCCATACGGCAGCATCACTTGAACAGGCCTAAGACACAGAGGCTATTTGTCAAACTTCTTGAAATCACAAGGGCTACAGTGAGAGAAACACTTAAGAAGGTGTCAGAGGTATTTATTGTAAGAGACTAGGAGTATTTCTATGTTCCTGAAGTCAACAGGTAAAATCTGCCTTCAAAAAAGTTCCAAAAGAATAGTTAATCATATTTTAGGCATTGCCATTTTTTTGAAGAATAGAAATTTTTGAAACTGACTAGATCAGAGAAGCTCCTGACTACATCTTCAGGAGCAGATGACCAGATGCAGCACCACCCTGAGATTCAGCCAGTCCCAGTCTCCTTTAGATGATCCACAAATGCAACAGAAGAGACAGCTCCAGCCTCAAAGGGAGGCATTCAGATGGTACTTGGAGCAGGCTAGGGACCCCTGAAGGTCCAAAATCACCTCAGTTAAGGTCTCAGCAGGGAATGTCTCTTACATTGATGTGTGGTTTGCTGTGCTAACACAGGTTTGCTAGAGGAGGGAAAGGCCTAGGCACTCACCTGCATTCCCTCCCTAACCCTACTCACCATCTATACTCAGAGCAGGGCTGTGTCTGCCCCAGTGCAATTGGCCCATCTTCTGCACAACAATATCCAGCCGATCTGTTAGTGTCTGCAGCGCAGAGGTAGCTGTAGTAGGTCAAATCAAAAGTTCATTTAGCCTTGTACTTTATCTTCAACACTGGCCAAAAAGCCATCACCTGGAGAAGACTATAGGGACTGGCCATAAGACCTTCCTGAGCAGTCTCCCATGCATCATGTGTCATTCAGGAATTTCCTAAGCCAGGCACATTTCTAGGTGTTTAGAACTTCATTGTGTCTCACTGACCTCTGTGTGGCTTGTCGGGATTCCTCTCTCTTCTCTGTGAAAGAAGACATGTCCCCCAAGGCAGGTTAGCATAGCTGTGCTGATCCACTCCACTCATTCTCCAGTGGCTGAAATGAGAAAGCAGAGCAAGTGTCTTGCTTACCAAATACTGCTCTGGGTTTGCTCCTGTTAAAAAATGAGCTTCTAGGAGTATCTAAAATGAGGAAAAACCTCCTCTATTTCAAAACAGTATAGCAAGTGAAAGATAAGGCGTTCCCAAGTGAAATGGATCAACACAACCATCATAGGGTGGGGGTTATAGGAAGGGAAGTGCTGGTGTGAGTGGGAATGGTTGCTAGCCATACCATGGCAAGTAGTTCTGGGAAGAAATAGGTTTGAAGTTCAGCTATTCCTTGCTTACCACATGAAGTACTGAAAGGCCATGCTATGATGAGCCAGAGGAGGGGATGTGACATATGGAATATGGCTTTTCAACTTGGAAATAAACTAGATCAGGGTCTTAATGAGCTGTGTGGAGAAGGTGAACAAGGGATTGTTATTCAAGTTCATAATACATTGCAATGAAAAACACAGGAGGAAACCGAGGAAGTTATCAGGTGGCAGGTTTAAGAAGACACACAAGGAATTACTCTTTCACACATGTATACATAAGCTGTGAAGCTCACTGATCTGAGACATTGCTGATGCCAAAAATAAAATTGGGTTAAAAATGAAATGGTTAGACGAATGAAAAATAGGTTCAACAAGGACTCTTAAACACATTATGAAAATACCTGAAGTCCATGAGCCACAGATTACTAGAAGGTAGGACAAGATCAGGGAAATATCACCCTGTGCTCCCTCACATTCAGTGTTTTCCTTAAACCTCTGCTGCTGCCATTATGAAGAGAACATATTGAGTTAGATGGACTTTCAGACTGACCCTGAATTGCTGTTCTTATTCCTCAAATCTAACAGAGTTTTTCAGCAACCACTTGTAACACCATTTGCGTCTGCTGTCACTGTTCTAATGGAGTGTGCCAAGATGTATGGAAATTAATTATCCTTTTTTATTTCTGGAATGTAGGCTGTGGGGATCTGACATTTAATGCATCAAATGCTCTGCATGCATTCTATATCTGGTAAGTGCACTTTTCACAACTTCATCAACAAGTTATGGTTCACAGTCCTGATATGATTATAACATTAATTCTTACTGTCAGAGTGTGTTTACTGCACCAGCTTCATGAAGATGGCTCAGAGACACTGAGTGCAGAGAAGCTCTGATTCCTCTAATCAGTGACAAACCACAATCTAAACTCGGAGGAGAAAGTCCTACTTTTTCACTATCTCTCATGTCAAGGGAAAAAAAAACACATTCCTCTGAAATGACTGCAGTTAAGAAACCCTCTATCAGGATTTAATAATGGAAGATGATAATATCTTTATCTTTCTGTTGTGCTCTGCTTCCAACTCATTTGACAAATGTTGTCTGGCAGGCTGGCAGGATGGGGGAAAGTAATATTTTTCAGTAGGCCAAGCTTTTTGCAAGCCAAAGTGCATTCATTCACCTCAGGGCACGTTTTTGTTCTGTCCCCATCCCCTGCCACTTCAGTGCCCCTCAGCCACTCCCCATCATGACCTCCAGGCCCTGTATCACACGTCTCTTTCTGCCCTGGTCCTCACCTCTTCCTTTACTATCTTCCCATGGACATGGCCCTAACTCTTCCCCCACCAACCTGGCCTTGGCTGAGTCCCCTTTCCCTCTGCCCCAGGCAAGTGTGCTTAGGCCCATTCCTTCCACACAAGCCAGTAGGACAACTGGGAGAGATCAGAGCTCAGGATGCTCAGGCCAGGACTTTCAGGACCTCCTTCAGCACTAGCCACTGCCTAAGTCAACTGCAGTTTGTTACGTGGGTTTGGGTGCCAGAGAGGACAAGACACGTTGCAAGACATCTCACCCCCTGTCTCTGCTGCAGAAAATGCCTGCCATAATCACACCAGCACAGTGTCCCCCCTAAACCTAGGCTGGACACTTGCATTTGACCACATACCAGAGGTTTTCTATTATTCTTCCTCCCTATTCCATAAGCTTTGCATACCATTGCCCTGCCTCCCCTTCTTTTTGGAGCATTCTCCAATTCTATTCCTTTCTCCTCTGATGGCTGTGTAGACCCCACTTTCCCCTAGCAAAATTATTTTTCTTTTCCCCACTAAGAGGGCATGCTATGCACATTACACTATATTATTTAATGGACCCTAAAGAAGATGGGAGTAGCAGTCCAAGAGTGCTTATTGGGATAACTTCTCATATTCCCCTTGTTTTTTAAACTCTGGAAAACACTCAAGAATGGCTTGAAGCAGTGTGTGTGCTAAGAGGTTAATCCTTTTATTTTTTTCACGTAGTGTTTTATCACCTCAAAAAATTCTAGTTCTGCCAGATTGTCCCTGGAAATCCTGGATTTAAACAGGTGCAACATTTAGAGCACATCACTCCAAGGTGCCTCACAGGTTGGGCCACTTCAGCCTGACAGACACTCACTGAGGTGCTCCTAGAAGCAAGGTGCAATGAAAATAAGTCAGTGCACTATGGGGGGCCCTCACTGAAGATGGGAACACAACCTAAACTGCCTTTTCTCCCAGGTCTGTGGTCAGCTAACACCACCTGCCCCAGCTGTTTTCAAAAGCTGGGCCATTTGCTGATGAAATAGCTACAGACATTTTGTGCACATTTCATATTTATCAGCAGGTTGCTAACAATGCAGAAAAGAGCAGAACAGCAATTTGTAGCTGAGCTCGGATACTGCATTCCTCCTTTTGATTTATGATCTTTTTTCTGTATGGATCTGTCTTAATGACGCTCATTTATTGACAAAGTCTGCCTTTTATAGACTTGGAATTATTTAGAGGTCAAAAGAATAATTCTTTTAATAATGCAGTTTCTGCTCCCTCAGCAATGGTATTTATGAAACCATCTTTCTTTTGCTAGGTTATTTCCCTATCTTTAGAATAGCCCATTTCCCTTTCGCTCTGTTAGGCATATTTTAGCAGAAGCAAATGGATTATTCCCTTGTCACACCTGATCATTCCTCTTGACCTGATCTCTGAAAATAACAAAGTGATGAGCAAGAAACCACTTAGAGTTTAAATGATAATCCTTGCTGGAATGTCATTTTTACTTGTATGGGATCTGGAATAGCTTAGATAGTCTAGGTAAATGCTCCACAAGCCCTTGAAGACATATGGAGTGTGCCCATACCACAATAAAGTGTTCCCATCTCAGCACAGAGACCTGGGCTGGCTCTTCCGAGAGCTTCATGTGAGCAAGGCTGGTTGCACCCCCACTTGAAGAAAACTAACCCACAACATTTTCCTCCAACATACAATACAAACACAACTCAGAAGTATTAAGGTGAATGCTATCACATTCATGGCAGTAGCAGATATTTTATGTTAAAACATGTTTTCATAACTCCATAAGGAAAAGTAGTTTTCTTTTGTTTCAGTCAGTTCAGGTTTCACCTAGTCACTGGGCAGTCCTGGCTGTGGGGCAAGCCCCACAGGATGATTAATGCTGCACTCAACAGCACGGTTCTGCTGATGCTGTCTCACTGCACTGCTTCCCACTAAGGGCTTCACCTCTCCAGGCTGCCCCTTCCCCTCTCCTGCCTCTCCACATCATGGCCTCCTTGTGTGAACAACCCATCCTCTACATGTTCACACTTGCAGGAGCTTAAGCAAGGAGGCCTCAGACCTAAATGTTATAGCAGTTAATGCCATACAAATAATATTGTCATAGAATCATAGAATTGTCAGGGTTTGAAGGGACATTTAAGATCATCTAGTTCCAACCCCCCTGCCACAGGCAGGGACACCACCCACTAGATCAGAGCCCCATCCAGCCTGGCCTTAAATACTTCTAGGGATGGGGCTTCCAACACCTCTCTGTGCAACCTGTTCCAGTGTCTCACCACCCTCATGGTGAAGAACTTCCTAACGTCCAATCTAAATCTACCCTTCTCTAGCTTGGAGCCATTCCCCCATGTCCTATCACTACCCGACATCTTAAAAAGTCCCTCCCCATACACGTGATCATATGGCTGTCTAATAATAAACACTATATCATACCAAAGAGAATACATCTATTGCTAGCAGAATAAAAGGAGGAAACATTCCAAGGAAAATGAAAGTCTAAAAAAATGTCAAAAGCCTCAAGTCTAATTACCCAAAAAGACAGAACTAGCCATTGTGTGTGCAGCAAACAAACCACCCTTGAAAATAGCACTTTTATTCCTAGCTTTGGACTAACAACTCTCTCAAGCTATAGGCTAGAACAGTTAAACTCAATATTTTCTAAGACCCTGGTGGCTTCTACACAGAGATCGTTATTCCATCTGAAAGATTTTAAGTTGTCAAATGGTAATACCTCTTTACACCCATATTTCAAGCCTATCCTACCAGAAGATAGGCTTACACAAGCAGACTTCATCTTTTAATGAATGACAAAATTAAAGGTTTTGCAAAATGTATGTTTTAAAATAATCCGGATTCTATTTTGGGCAGGTGTTAGGGGTGGCAGTTTTTCAGGAAAAAAAAATACATTTGGAAAAGTTACAGAAAAACGATATTAGTAGTCATACTCTCACACTCAGTTCCCAAAGTGGATTCCTTTTAATCATGATGTCCCCTTTCCTTGTTTTGGTTTTGGTTTTGGTTTGTTTTTTTCCCCAAGGAAAATGAAACAAGGAAGAATTACCATATCAGGAAGAAGTCGCAGTTGAAGTTTCCACTTGAAAAGTTATTGTAAGTATGCTTGTGAAACAGTTATATAATCAAACTATCTTTCTTTTTAAACTGGAAGAATGAATGACCTCCATAAAAAAAAATAGCTGCTTCTTTTGTTTCCATTTTTTACTATATCTAGCAACAAATTTAACAATAATTTTTAACTACCAGAGAGCCCCGAAGAAGCCTAATGCAAGGTCAAAATAGACTGTAACCTCTCCAGTTAGCCACGCAGATTTATGCTCACGGCACTACTCACACTTACCTCTTTTTACTTTTGTGCCAGGACACAGTGTCAGCGGGGCTGCTCTGGGGAGGGCTTGTGTGGGGAATGGACTAGTTCTTCCCCCATATTCCATAGACCCCTGATATATACCTAGATAACCTTCCCCGAGCCTTGGTCCTTTAAGAAACCTCCGAGTGTGTGAGTGAAATATTGGTCTTTGTGAGCGTGGGGGGGGGATTCCACTCCAACCTCTAAGGTGTAGTCCTGTCTACAAAACTCTCTGCTCCCTGCCGAGAAGAGGGGGGCGGGGGGGGGATAGTCGCGGAAGCATCCTGACATCCGATAGCATTAATATTGGTCCGCGACAGCTTGAGATGGAGTGACACCCTTGCAGGCCATGCCCTCACTGATGGGGTGTCTTGCCTTGGGGTTGAGCCAGGCAGGCAGAGCTGGAGGTGGGTGACACAACCAGGGACAAGATAGGTACAGGGTCTGGCTGGGGTCCAGCTGGGAGCAGCAGGAGACCGGGCTGAAGGCAGGGCTCGAGCTAGATCCTCCAGCACTCTGTGTCCAAGAGCTGTTGAGGAAGGAAAAAGAACCCAAGGCCAGTCTGGAGACAAGCAGCCTGTGGTGAGGATCTAACATAGGGCAGGGCTGCATGGTGCACCCTGACCTGGAGCCCCTAAACCCATGGCGGGGGGTGGGTGGGAGTCCCCAGAGAGGCTTCCTGTGGCCACCATGACTTACTGGTGCCCTCAGGGAGCCTGACATCTCACCCGTGTTGGTAAAATTATGTTATGATCCAGCTCACCAGCATGGCTCGTAGTGTTTCCTTTTATTGTCTTCACTGTAGGAAACTGGGGGAAAAGATCCAAACTGGCTCTCCACTGGCTGTGAAATGCAAAGCTTAGGCATGGAGCTAGATCTGGACTCCCCGGGGTTTCAGTAATTTAAGACCAGGATTTAAGTTTAGGCCTATTCCTCTTTTATCTGTTGACTTTTCTTTAAGGGCTGTCCTGAGTTAGAGGGAAAAAAAAACCTCAAGAAACTCTCTGAAGTTTCCTAACCTCCATCTGAATTCTGATCTAGTCACACTCATCTCTAATTTTTCTTCTCCATTCTCTGAAAAACTCTTTTCCTCTTCACATGAAATAGCCTAATAAAGGCATTGTTCACTGATTCTTCTTCTTTCTGTTAAACTCCACCACTTCATACCTTGCCACCTTCTGACTGAATGGCCCTTCTTAGCCTAAAAGTTAGAAAAGGAATCAGAGAAAGACAAGGACAAGAGGGGGGATGGATCACAAGCATTGCAGTCATGCTAATACAGCATGGAGCACAATCAGGAGCTGCCAGGGAAGAGCGGATTAATAACAGGAGGAATATAAGTCTTAATTTCACAGGCGCACATTATTTCTTGCACAGAGTTAAAATTCAGGGCTGAGGGCTGTAGAGGAGCAGTTGAGGGGAGCAGAAGAGCCTGTAAAGCAGGAAGAGGTTATAGCTAGTTATTGACATCACTATCATCATGCGCCGTTATAAAGCAACTGAACACAGTCATAAAAAGTCATCCGTCACATATCCAAGGCCACAGACCCCATTTTAGGATTATATTGAAGGTGAGGTATGATGATGCCACAGTGTTTCCAATTTTTAGTGACATTGTGGCCTTGAGGATTAGGAGGTGTCAGAATGCATCTGTGTATTCAGAGGAAGACGATTATATCCCCTGCTCTATCTCAGCTCTACTTAACAGCTTACTTGGAGCAGGGTGCAGGTGAAAATGAGAAAAGCAAAGGAATGCCACATCAGAGTCTTGGCAGTCCAAATAGGACCAGGCAGTCCACAGTCAACCGCCAGAGCACGGACCAGAAAACCAATTATTACCTACATGACAGTGCAGCATGACCTCAATTCACAGTAGTAGCTACTGCCTACATGCCTAACACAAGCCAGCTTTGACCCACAGGGTCTGAAATACAAATATTAGAGGACAAACAACAGGGTAACATTAAAAAAAAAGATGGTGGAGTGCAATACAGCAGTAAGGTAGCATGGACCTAAACACTGAGTAGCACCAGCACATTTGAAGCTCATGGAACTCCTGAGCATCACAAGCATCAAAGCAAGCTTTAAGGAAATTCTGAAATGGGGTCAAGGAGGGAAGCATTTGCTCTGAAAGAAGTTACTCTGGCTCAGATAATGTATCTCTTTAATAAATATTATCTCCAAGTATTGCTAATCCTATTTGATTTTTATTATTTTTCACTTCTAGGTTCCTTCTATAATTATTTGCAATACTGAAAGGCTCATCCTCCACTGTCATTCACTGGAGTACACCTCCAGTAAGCCAGGAACATTAGAGCTCACATTTATACAGTACCCATTCTAGCCAGAAACCGCAACTGTCACATGCCTTTTGCAGAGAAATCAAAGTACAGATTGAAATTACTTGCCCACAGCCATTAGCAGGACCAAGCACTGATCTATGAGTCCTGCCCACCAGTTTAGAGTCAAAATCATTTGACCACACTTCCTCTTGAAGGCTGTGGCTTGGTAATTATTTTCTACTTGTAATTACTCTAGGCCTCATGCTTCTTTACGCATTGTGACGGCCCACGTGGGCAGAGTGAGCTGTGACACTTTTCTTGGGGCTCTCATTGCTGAATGGGCTCGTGTAACACAACTCATTAGTTTTTGTCTGATGTGAGAGCCCATGAATGCTTTTTTTCTCTTGAAAAATTGTAATGAGCAGAGAAAGCACAACAACATAAATCTACGGCAGTGACAGCGACTGTGGCCGGAATCAGGAGCAGCTCATGCTTAACCAAAGCCTGAATAAGCGCTCAGGATTGTTCGTCTTTGAAACTCAGAACCCAGTGCTGGTGGAGATCCACGCACTTCCCAGATCCCATCACCATTCTCTGGTTATCCAATGAGATGAAAAATAACCTTATTGACTCCAAAGACTGTTCAGTGTCAGGGAAAAAAAAAAAAAAAAAAAAAAAAGTAGTAAGTTTAACTATGCATTAGGGCATTAATTTTAAAAAGACTACTTCAAAGACATGCAAGCACACTGCATGACCCAGAGCAGTCAGTTTTCTTCTGTTCTTTGTGGAAATTGCTAACCCTATTTCAATCCCGCAGATAAAAGTATTTTATGGTTCCAAAAACTCTCTCTTTCAAGTGGGGTTTAAGCACAATCATGGGAAAGTCTGCATCTTATATTTGTGACCATCAAATTCACACAGTGCCTGTTTCATCTCTGAGTTTTGGAAAGAAAAAAAAGGGAACGTATTTAATCTTCTCAATAACTTTCTTGTTAGTCTCAAAATGGAAACTGAATAAAGTTAATTCCCAATGAAACAAGTCCCTGAGATTTGGATGGCAAAGTCTAGCACAGGGATGAGGAAGGCAGCCATTTCTGGCTAGGAAGCTGACTGCTGAGGCAACATTTCTGTAACTCTTCTGAAGTGAAACTGCCTTCTCACAATAATTGTCTAGTGTGCAGTACATGAAATGCTGTGTTATGCATTAGCAGTTTTTGAGGCCAGGTTGCTGCTGTAAGAAATCCACAGGAAAATCTGGGATGGAACAGAGAACATAAGCTTTTTTTTTCTTTTTTTTCTTTCCCTGCCCCACCCCACCCCCCTCCTGAGGATTTTGGAGCATTGTCCAGCCCCTGAGCAGGGGCAGGGTTTGCCATATCATGAGGGCACAGATGCCCATCATCCTCCCTAGAGTTGTTTGTTCCAGGAGGGAAGGTTAATTTTAGAGCTGAAGGGGCAAGCATGTTCCTGCATAGATGATTGCCCCCTTCTTCTGTGGTCTATATCTGGGTTTAACCCCTCAGCAAAAAGGTTTGTGATCTGGGGCATATTCTGTGAACTGTGAAAGGGCACAATTGCTGGGAAAAACTCAATGTAAAGCAGCCCTAGAGGGCAGCCAAGGGTTATTAAAGCCATGGGCCATGCACCTACCCCAGATTATTTTCTCCTCTGCTTTTGCAAAAAAGTAAAGCCAATCCACTATTCATCCACTTGTGAAAAACATGTCCCTAAGAAAAGTTTCCTGGAGTGCTGTGGTGCAGGGAACAGTGCTGTAGAAGCTGCCTTAGCAACCCCCAGGGCTTTTCTTGTGTTTGTCACCTCCTTGGTGCAAGAGTGAGGGCCTCCTTAGCCACCAGCCTCTGGGTAGAACCACGCACCACCCATCAAGTCATCAGGGATTCTTGTTACTTGCATAATAGTGTGTAGGATTTTAATGCAACCTATTCACTGAGTATCCTGACAGATGATACAAGATTGTAGCAGAAACTTAGAGACATGTGAAAGCCAAGTAACTGTCCTTGCCACCAACGCATCAGTGTTTCTATGACAGGTTAGGGGAGGATTCGTAAGGAACCATTTTGCCTCTAAACCCTGCCCCTTCAAACAAGTGCCAGCACCATTTACAAAATAAAGCATCACTGCCTAAAGCAGTGCATACAATTCTGCCACAAGCCTGTTATCAAATGACGTCTCCCATTAGCCACTGGTGATTCATGGCTTTGTGCTGAGAAAATAAAATTATCACTGTGATGTTGATCATCATATTCGGAGTTTTGCTGAGATGTCTACATTAGAGATTTTGGAGCCTGTCAATACCTTCCTTTGACTCTAAATTTCAATAGCACAGACTGCAAAGCGGCTCCCTGAAAACAGACTGTTGTCGCTATAGATTACTATCTGAAATTAATACCAGTTTTGCCTGGCAGTCAACTCACGGTGCTTCCTAAGAACTCTCATGTGCACATTTGTATGTCTGATAACTACACCAACCATACAATTTGTAAATATTTTTCTGAAACTTTGTGAGCAAATCAGCCCATGCCAGCTTGAAGCTCTTCTTCCAACTTGTCTCGCCTCTGAAATGGCTGAAATACCTTTTAGAGCCAGAGAAAGTGCATCCCTGGCTCCAGGCTGCCTGGAGTGAACAACTGGGATGCTCTTTTTGATTCCACAGTTCAGAGCTCATCTGCACTTACAGAAGGATTTTGCTTTTTCAATTTCCCTTATACAGCAGGCCGAATGTTTGCCAAATGAGGAGCTTTATTTCCCATGGGGAATCGACAGGCAAACAGTCCAGGTTTGCTTTGTTCCTTGTAAGCGAGTGGTTCCCCCTGGGGCTACTGGTGAGCAGCCACCACTGCTGCGATACCCAGCCAGGGCAGCCGGGGGGGGGGAGTACTTGCCACCTTCCCCAGCTTCAAATGGCCATGTGGCAGAGAGACCTGGCCTGTGCTCTGTTAGTTCTCCTTTTCTGATGCTTTTCTCCTTCATGGACTCCCATTGTAAAAATACACCAAAATAGACAGCTCTATAGCCTTGCTTTTCATACTGCGTTTCCAGAACCACCAGCATACAACTGACTTGAAAATTTCTAGTCCCCTGCCACTTGGGATGGTGCCACTACACACCTTATTCCTCAGCTAGGTGTTTTGTTTTACTCAAACCACGTCTCTTCACTGAACTACTCTACCCCACTGAGAAATGCTGCCCCCTTGCTTTCCTGCCCCACACCAGCATAGCTGGTAGCACCATCCCAGCACCTGCCCTCTCCCTGGAGGCTGGTACCCCAGGGCTGACTGGCCGCTCGCATCCTGCGCTGCCCATGAGCAGAGCAGGGTGCCGTGGCTTGCAGGTGAGAGCAGTTATTCACTTCACTTCCCCTCCCTTTACCTCAATTACCTCATCTGTAAAACACAGATAACATTTCTCTAGCTCGCCAGAGACGATGATCATATTATTTGTATCCAGATTCACATTCAAACTATGCAGCTATACACTTCTAGTGGTATTACATAAATGTCGTTATTGTAACTGCTCACAAGAACGTGGGAGGATTTGTGTAAGGGCACAAATGGACTGTCAGCAGCAGAGGAAGGCATTTCTACTCTTTATGGATCTGAACTAAACATATATGGCAAAAAATTAATCCTGGTGTGCCTTGTTTTAGGTCTCTCCTGCCAACTATTGCAAGAAATTATTTCTGTTGGAAAGTTTAACTTTATAAGTCTTTGTTTTGACTGAAAGAAAGAAACAAGATAGTGAGTAAGGCAAATACTTCTCTGGTTCTTGTTCTCTTCACTTCTTGTTCCTAAAATCTGTTCTAGCTTCCAGTAGGCAAATAGGCAGATTTTTTCCTCCTCTTTCAGAAATCTCCTTCAATCCCTGTAAAAACAGTGGTCATTGGTGAAGGTTTTAACTGCAGACTAACACCTGTTCCCAGTTTTGGGGCTTTCAGAGCTGCTCAGCCAGAGCCAGGTCAATAGACACACCAAGTCGTGCCCAATTGACTCCAAAGGTTTTCTGCAGAGACTCCAGAAAGACTGGAGTTGCTCTATTGGATCAAACCAATGGGGCATGCAGCTCAGGATCCTGTTTCTAGCCACAGACAATAACAGATGCTTCAGAGGTTAGATGCCATTTAAGCCCCAGTGACTTCATTGTACGATAAATTTAAATGGTGTGGAATTATATTGCAACATGCTGAGAAGAAAATTGAAGATATGGAAATTGCATTTTGTGGCTGAAATGCAATTCAGACCAAAGATATTACAAACTAGAGGGCCATGAGAAATGGGTTGAAGGTCTGGAAAAGCAGAGTTGTGAAATCCTGTGCGGCAGTGTAGCCATCTAGTGATCATTCCAAGAAGTCTCTCTTGGGGAAATGGGATGCAGCGCATTGACAGGAAAGATGCTGCTGTTTGAAATGAAGAGGTAACGGTGAAGATCTGAGAGCAACAAGAAGCTGTAAGTGTGAGGGTAACATGTACAAAGCTGGAGAACAAGATTACAAGAGGCTGGTGATTCTGAAGGATCAAAAGTTTTGTCTGCAGCATGCCTGCCACCTGCGAGAATATTTGCACAATACAAGGAATCAAACAAACATCTTCCAGAGCAGGGAGAGCTCACATGCCAGAAGATATTCAGAAATGCTTGTAAATTGCCAGTAAGCACCTAAAGAGTGAGACTCGCTTCAGCAGTACCAAATTCTTCATTCAGTTTCTCACAGGATACCTATTCAATCGCAGCTGAAAAAAAAAACCACAAACCAACCCCCAAACAACCAACAACAAAAACAAAACAAAAAAAACCCACAACAAAACCAAAAAGCCAGCCAGAAGCAAACACCTTTTTCCTGGATCTCAGGTGTAAGATTATTTTTTTTAGGTGGAAAAAATGAGAGATTCCCTCAAGTGCAACTCTCCTGGAGTACTGGGGAAAGGACTAATACGTGTGACTGATGAAGCAGGGATAATTGCCGTATTGATGCATTTATGACTTAGCAAAGCACGGCGTAGATCAGTAGCATGCTGCTGAAACCAAAAGCATTGTGCTGCTTTATACCACGCAAAGAAGCAAAACCATGCAAGGCAAGTCCAGAACTAAATGCTGAGGACACTAAACCAGAACCAACGTGAAACAGTCCCATGCCTTGGCTCTGGCCATGGCCTGCACCTTATGCCCCTGCAGCTTCCCTCCGAGCCACGTGCTGTCCATGACAGATCTCTGGTAGCTGAAGATTAGTGTAAGCTCTGAAGCAGGAGGCTTAAGAGATCTGTCCACCCCTCCATGTTTTTAACAATGGTTGTTATGGCCACTCTGGGTATTCTTGATAGGCAGACATAAGGATATCAAGAGAACGCAGCACAGGCTACAGTAATTAGCATAATAATGTATCAAACACTCAGGCTTAATAAAGTATTTCAGTATCAACCTGTGGCAATCTGCTCCTTAGTTTAATTATAAGTGGGCAGATAAAGTATTTCATTTTTTCGGTCTTGAATTCTACTTCCTTAGTCTTATCATCCTTACTTCAAGAAACAGGGAAAACAGAAGTGCTACACTGTCTTACATCTGGGTAACTCTTTATTATATTATACTTTTAACAAATACCCTTTTATTCATCTTCTTCCTAAGGGAAGTACAGACCCTATCCCATTCATACCACTTTCCCCACACCCTTAGGTCATGGTAATTGCTGTTCTTTCTCTTCCTCTGCACTTTAGCATAACGAACAAACTTATCTGGGGCTTAATGTTACCAGTTATATGGTGCTATACTGGGTACATTGCTGCTATACCAGACCTCTCCCTGCCAAGACAGCATCACAAGTGAGGACACTTAGGTGTAGCTTTAGCTCTGATTTTTCCTGGCTTATTCCTGAACTACTCAGGGCTCAGTCTACATGTAACAAAAGCACTAAAGTGGCAATAATTGCATCATTTCTACTGTACAGTCACAACGTCCAGAAAACATTTGGACCCATGGAGATCTCTGCTACTGAGCTGGTTGTTGCATCCTCTCTCTTTCTGTCATGTCTCTAGTTCTTATAATCTAGGAGAGACTTTGTGAAGCAAACCTCCTCAGCAGGTTGTGACAGGTGTTGAAACTCCTGCCAGTTAGTCTGGAGGGTTTGAACTTCCAAGAGTCTTTAGCAGCTAAAAATGTCTGGGCCCAGTCTCAGAAAAGAGGAGGAAAATAGACAGAGCTGGAGATAAAAGGAATAATTGCGTGTACAGTAATGCATGTTTAATGAGAATTAGAGATAGGGATTGTATTTATCCACTCCCGAGCAACAAAGCAGCTAGCAGTATTAGACCTGAGATGAATTTCCATCTTCCTCCTGTGCCCAAGAGTTATATTAAGTACATGGAGCAAAAATATGAACTAACAAAAGAAAAACAGTAACTGAGTATAATTCAATTTTTAAGCCAATCCTTTTTCTTTGGAGATGCCTCCTGCCTCCTTTGAATTTTCCCAGAAACGTTGCTATTCAATGACTGTTGCAAACTGTCTTGCAATTTCTGCGCTTGGTGCTAGAAATAGGGAAAAGGACTCTTAATTTTCTAAGTACATATTCAAAGGCAGCTTTCAGTAGGAAGATCCCAACAGAGGCTGGTGGTTTATGTATCATGTGTCTTCTTCACAGTTGCTATCTATCAGGAAACAGCCCCCAATCCCATCAGCGTGACCTACACTCTCCACTTCTGGATGCATGACCTTGAATCTGGCTGTATCAAAAAGGATTTCACTCTGAAAAGTTCAGGCTTTGCCAAGAAATTCAGTTCAGCCTGTAGAACTAAACTGTCCTTATTATTTTTCACCGCTATGTCATCCACAAACTTTATTAGCAATGATTTTACACGTTCTTCAGAAAGACTGAAGAAAGATGAAAGGAATTAAGCTGAGACAAGATCCCTGGAGGACCCTTGTGGGATAGGCTACTTTTGCAAGAAAATTGCCCATTTGCAATTACTATTGGATATTTATCATTGAGCTGGTTTTAATCCAATTAATGCATGCTACATTTACTTTACCCACTGCTAACCTTTAACTAGGATCTTCTGTGGCACCAAGTCTGACACCTTAGAGAAGTACGTCATGTGAACATTTACCAGCAGGAACTAAATTTGTAATCCCAGCAAAACTGAGAATTTCTGAATGTCTGAATTTCACAAGATATATTTTCCACAAAACAATATTGAAAGGAATCAGTTGTCTTCTTGTTTCTCTTCTCTTTTAATTACACCTCTCCTCCTTTGGACCAAATTTAATACCAGGCAAATCAGTCTTTGGTCATCTATGGTTTCAAACTATCTTTTAAAAAAATGGCATAATCTTATGCAATCCCAATGCCCTTTCAGTGGATGTATGTGCACACACACCCTCCTCTGCTGTGTCCTTCACAGTTTGGTCACAATGAATGTGTGCTTTTCTTGGTTAATTTTTTTCTGAACTCCTGGGTGGGAGCAGTTTGGTCATGAAAATTTTAAGTTGTTCAATGATAACAATGACTCTCTAAGATTTTCATTACCTGCTTTCAAAACAGAATTTTAGGATCACTCTGACTTCCAAATGTATGATAAGGCACCTTTCGTTGTCCATAATGAATATTCATTTAGCAGTTCACTTTTACTGCAGGACTACAAATTTTATCAAGTAACGAACCTAAGTTTTCTTAAGGGGTGGCTTTCATTTCAGTAGCTGAATTCTTATTGTCCTCAACCTTCTTGGCATATGCATGTGGAAATGTTAAATATTCTGCACCACTTTTTATTTAAGTGGCTGTATATAACCCAAAAAATTCCAAAACTGAAGTAAAAATCAAAGTCAAAACATAGATGTTTCTTTTCAGACTTACAGTCACTTTTGCATTGCACTCAAAATACCTTATATTGTAGTTATTTTAATTTCAAAGTGCTGTATACATTAGAGATTTTGCTAACAGAAATGATGTCATCCTAGCAGGAAAATTAAGTGTACCTTTGCTATTTTATGTTGAGCAGCAAATTTATTTGTTTGATTTGACTTATTCATGGGAAATATTTTTCATTGAGAATACCATCTAAGCAGTAATTCTACTAAAATAACCATAAAGAACACCTAACACATGGCCCTATAAATAGTTGGAAGTAAACAGTACAAGTTTTATGAGGAGCATCTGAGGGAATGGGGGTTGTTTAGCCTGGAGGAAAGGAGGCTGAGGAGAGACCTTATTGCTCTCTACAGCTACATGAAAAGAGGTTGTAATGAGGTGGGGGCTGGTCTCCCAAGTTACAAGTGATAGGACAAGACAAAATGGCCTCAAGTTGTCCCAGAGGAGGTTTAGATTGGATATTAGGAAAAAAGTCTTCACCAAAATGGTTGTCAGGCACCAGAACAGACTGCCCAGGGACATGGTGGAGTCAACATCCTTGGAGTTATTTAAAATATGTGTAGATGTGGTGCTTAGGGATGTGGCTTAGTGGTGTACTTGGCAGTGTTAGGTTAACAGTTGGACTCAATGATCTTAAATGTCTTTTCTAACCAAAATGTTTCTATGAGTCTCTGATTACTTTTGCTATCCTGACAGCTGAGCCTGACTGTCATGCTATCTCCAGACCTTTCCCTTCCCTGCCCTGTGAAATCCCAGAACACACCTGCCTTGGAGCCATCAGCTCTTCTGAGCTCTCAGGAACAGAGTTGGCCTCAGCTCTAGGTCCCACATGTGCCACGGGGTGGCTGTAACCATCTCCTGGCCAGCAGGGCTGGAGGCATGTATTTCCCCAGCAGCAAGCCCCCCCTCCACTCACTGTTGCCACCCTTCTGCCTTTCACACTTCTACCCCTTTGCATCAACATTTTACTGCCTACAAAAGCAGTCAAGGTAGGCTATCCCCAGAGGGACCTTAGCTCACGTGCTTCATGGTGGCAGAGGACATTATTAAGATTGACCTGTATAACCCCAAATTATAAGATTATGCCTATGAGTACCCAAGATGTATGGGTATCCAACATCCCAAAGAGAGAAGTGAACACACAAGAAGATGCAGGAATGAAATGCAAGCTGAAACCAACAAAACCACAAGGAACCAACCTGGCACAGCCACAGGGAGATGTGATGAGCAGCACAGCATAACTGACAATGCATTGATATTACTTTTTGGGTTAATGGTTTGACTATGGGTAGCACTTTTGCTCCTCAGAGCATGCTAAGGTATGAAAAGGCAACTGAGATTGCATAGGAATCTTATTATTGCCAACAACAAACTTTGACAGAATGATTAGATGTGGAAGGTTGGCAAATGCTAATATTAAATAATCACTAGCAGTGAGGATCACTTCTCTTCCACAGCTTTCCGCACCCTTTAAAGGACATTTTACAGGCTGGGAAACTGGTGGTTAAGCTTATGTGTTTCCCAACCTGCTAGCTCATCTCACTGCCTTGGAAGGCAACTCAGGGAAATTCAGGTAACAAACTCCTGGTCACCAGTTTCCCATCTGAACCACACCTCCCTGGAGAGAAATGACACACTCTGCTCAGCAAACCCATTTGTCAGTGGTGAGTGACAGGGGCACAACTCTCCCTTTTCATCTCCAGCTTCTGTGCAGAAATATTAATTTCCTCTCTTCCCTTGACTGCTTCAAGCCCTTTTCTCAGCTGTTCACCTTTAATATCATTGCCTTGCCAGAGTAGGGCCTGAAAACCCAAATGGTGCTGAACAGAAACCATTACTTCTATACTCCCACTGCAGTCACAGCTCAAAAAACAATCAGATCTGTATGTTGACCATTATCACATCAATCACTGGTTTTATCAATTTATGATATTCCTTGTTTTGAGCTGCGATACATACACTCCTTTATAGCCAGTATTCAACTTTTATTCCTGTATTGGGTACTAGAAATGGTCCTGAATGGCAAATTCAGATGCAGACCCCCAGCTCCCTTGCAATTGAAGGGATTTGGTTTCCAAGTTCTGGTTCAGGCATCTTTCTTGTACAGTGGGAGACTAAACCCAGCAGATTGTTATCAGCCACCCTGCTTTCTGTATTATACACAGAAACCTTCCCTATTACCCTCACAAAAAATGAGAAAGAAAAATCAGTGTGATGATTTATCTGCACTGCCATAAAACTCACTACAAACACACTCCACAAATGATGAAGTGAAGGCACGGAGAGAGAACTTATCAGCGACAGAGAAACCCACCTACAGGTGAATATAGTCTATGCTCGTTTCCCTCTGCAGCACAAACCAAGACACCAGCGCCTCAGTCTGGCCGTATTTCCTCACGAAGAGTGCTTTCTTTTTTAAAAAAAAACACCAACTTTCTCCTCCCTTCCTACTCTTTCCCATTGCATTTGCCTTTCTCTTGGTTTTCTGCACACTCCTCTGCATACGTTTCTTTCCCTGATTTGCATTTTTTAAAAAGAGTCGACCTGGGAGCCTACGCTAATCTAACCCATCTATCAACAGTTTCTAAGCCATCTCTTCAACCTATGCAGCCAGGGATTTTAGCCAGGCTTTTATCATTTTTATGTGCAGTGCTGCCGCACGCTGTCACAAGGTCACCCTTGGAAATGATACTATGGCTCAGTGGGTACTTTTTAACCTAATAAAATATACAGCACACTGTATATCAATCATATAGTCAAGAGACCAGATACTGAACAGTCAAAGAGGGGTAAATGTTTCCCTCTGGATCAATTTTTGACTGCATAGCAAGGGTAACCTCCTTACCAACAAAAGAGACAGAGAGTCCAGCATTAGACTATGGGGAGCCTCTCGAGTCCCTCTTTGCTCTCACATGTTGAAGGAATCAAACTGAAAGAGGTTTTAGACAAGGTGTGTGACAGACCCAATACCCAAGCAAATGTTGCCACCATCACTCAGGGGCTATTTAGTCTATCAGTATCCCTCGCACATGGGGCATCATTCAGACAGGTCCTGAAGGGTTTGGAGCCGTCGCTCACTGAGCTCAGGAGGGAAAACATGCTGAGTAGCATGTACCCGGCACAACAGCCCACCCCAGGGAAATGCTTGGCATTTTGGAGCTCCCACCACACAGCTCTGGAATCAGACTTTCCTTCTCTTAAGCAAACAAGCAGCAGCTACAGGCAAACTTGTATTACCCACTCTATTGCTCGCAGAAACTCCCTGGACACAGAAAGGAGCCTTGTAGATATACAGTCAGGTTTTCTGGTGACCTTCCCCAAAAGAAACACCTGTTTCTCCTTTTCTTTCTTTTTGGTGGTAATGCAGCTCTAAAAGCCACTAACACAGAAAAGAAAGAATGCCAGGAAGCTGTACCTCCAAATTTTTATGAATCACAGTGACATAAAATCTTTTGGAGCGGCAGAATTAAAAATAAAAATAAGAAAATAAAAGAAAAAAAGAAAAGAAAAAAAAAGTCCAGAACTGTCCAGGATTTTTGGTTCAAACTCAAGTCAAAAGCCACACCAGGAAGGGAAGACAAGAACAGAGTTTTTGCTGCTGCTGCTCATGGCATCAGACTGCAGCTCACCTCAGGCCAGCCTGATAACACGGTGCATCAGGTGAGCAGGCACTAGCTCAGCCTGGAGGTCTCACAGAGCTCACCAACACTGTGGTAACTATTTGTGCTATCTGAGCACACACTGGACCCAAGTAATCTTTCCAGCCTCAGCTCTGGATATGTAGCCCAAACACCAGCCATGGGTGGTGGGGGCTCTGCTTGCCTGTGTGTGTGCCCAGCCCCATTCAGCACCTGCCCCAACCATTCCAGCCCTAAGCCAAGAGCAGCTGGGAGTCCATATACAAGACTTTTCTCTGTCTCTGACTACCTACCACCTTGCCTTCCCTTTTACTTCCCTACTCCAGGAAAGCAATGAGCTCCCTACCTCCCAGAGCCAGCAGAATTCATTTACCCTCTTCCCAGCAGGACCAGCTCCTGCTAACAGCACAAGATGTTTCTCATGAGCATTGCCAGCCCACTCCATGCTGCTTTAAATGAAACACTTCCATTAAAGCTACAGGTGGGCTTCGGCTATGAAGTCAGCCTCTGGATCTGAACGTGACTCAAATTTGAGAGCTTGCCAAACCCTCAGTGCCTTTAATAAATCTATTGATTCCTAAGCGTTGTTTGTGAGTGTGACGGGGAGTGGTCTTCAGCCCTCGATTCCCCGAGGTGTGGGTGTGGGTCGCGGCTTTATCTATCTCAGTCCGCGACAGCTTGTTACAAAGATGGGCCCCATCTAATACGCCTTTCACCTAACTGGGCACAAATCCCTTGCTCTCTATTTAAGGGAGAGGAAAGGTGTGGGAACCGGCACCTTTCCCCACCAAAGAACCAAATGTCTTTTGGAGCAGTGGACTGTATTGACAGGCCACGAGGACCTAAGATAGGCTTCTCTGCCTGCCTGCTGTCCTCAATGACAAACCTCAAGGACAAAGCCTCCAGCTTAGTGACAGCAGCAGAGGCGGGAAAAAAGAAACTGTTTCTTTCCGCACCTGGTGGTTCTTATCGAGCACCATCAGCCACAGATACAGCCACCCAATTGGCTGGATCACTCATGCAAATGAGGAAATGCAGCAGAACTATAACCCAGAAGCTGGACATAGAGCTATAAAAGACCGAGCCTGCCAGCCCCTTGTGCTGTTTCTCTGCTACTTGTGGGGACCAAGTCGCAAACTGCTGCTGGTTGCCAAAGAAGGAGTTTGCCGTGCTGGTTCTTTGGTGCTTGCTGAGGGCCAGTCATTTTGCTTGCTGGATGTTGTTCATAAATAAGGAAGATTGCTGCTTCTTGCTGGTTGTCGGAAGGAAGAAGCTTGCCGGTGTCTATGGAGTCACTTGCTGCTCATTCAGGGAGAGCCACCAGTCCCATCGCTGGAGAAAGGATTCCACCAGAAGCTGCTTGCTGTTGGTGAGCCCCTTTGCCACCTGTGGATTTACTGCCTCAAGAGCAGAAAGATCGCCATGTGTTGGTGAAGGGAAGTTGCTCCTGGATTCATCGGCTGTGGAGCACCTTCCCTCACTGCACGTAAATCTAATAGTCATGCAAGCGGGGAAGAGCGCCCACGTGATTTGTCAACCTCTGGACCTTCTCTGGAATAAGAGTAAGGTGCTATATCCCACTTCCCTTTCCCGCAGCTCCTGCTCCCTGAACTTGCACTCACACCGCGACTCTTTTAAGGGACTCTAACATCGGGCTCGTCCTCTCCTCCCTTCCTTCCTCAACCCCCATCCCTATAATGTTGCCTGGGTGGGTGATTAATATTCAGCATACACGTTTCATTGTGGGTGTGTAGTATGTATATTTTCCTGTTGTTGTTGTTCATTTTGCCTTTCCTGAACTTCCGTCCCCTAAATATGTCAGTTTCCCTACAATAAACCATTTTATTAGTAAATTTAAATTCGCTGTCAGTCGCAGTTGTGTGGGCGTGGTGAGAGGCGGGCTTTATTGATCCACCCTAAAATTTGGCGCCGAAGCTTGCCAACACTCTGTGCGAGGCGAACGCCGCGTGCAGACCCCTTGGTCTCTTTAAATTAGAATCTCCCAATAAGGGAGGAGTTGCGCTTTATCATCCTGACAAGTCTGATGTCCTGCCTCTCATGACAGCCCTGGATCATGATAAAAGGCCTTTACAAGCAGGGAAACCAAGCCCAGGTTCATTACAGCATGACTGCTCTGCAGTCAGACCCAGGAATCTCACTAACTCATTGCTGCTGAGGACCTTACTATTCAATAAGGACCTCCAAAGAGTATACACAGACCCTTCCTTTGGCACAACCCAAGCAGGAGGTAGCCTAGAGCAACAGCCTGATTGTCACCGTTTGACTCAGGACTGACAATGAAACCAGAGACAACAAAGCTCTCAATCCCCTCTCCCTCCCACCCAGGGAAGGAAGGAGAGAGAGAATAAGGAGAGAGACTTTCTGAATTTAAAACTAAACTAGACAGCTTTAATTAAATACTAATTATAAGAAAATATGTACAATTATACACAAATGTGTTCAGGAATGTGCAAAACCCTATTGCCTCCTCCCACCCCCAGCAACTCCCCCGGCACTCTCCTGAGCTGTGAGCAGTTCTGAAATGTCCTGGAGTGCTGCTGGAGAGAGCGGCAGAGCAGACAGGAGCTGAGGGGAGAGGTATGGTTTTGAGGGTCAGGAATGCATGAGCTTAGGGATCAAAGGAGATGGATAGAGTCTTCCCTGGATGCCGGCCATGGACAGAAGAGAAGGGAAGAAGAAGGAAGGGGCTTGACTTCTGTGATCCCTGACTTTATACTGAGAGCTATGTAGATATTATGGGATGGAATACTGTCTTTGGCCATGTTTGCCATCTCTCTAGTCCACTCCTCCCTAAGGGAGGGTTGTAGCTATGGCTCTTCTGCTCCTTTAGTATCCAAAGCAGAGCAAAGTGTCCTTGGTGTCTTGGCAGTAACATAAACATTCCAGCGTTATGAGTCCACTAGCTAGAAAACTTGTTTGCTTAAAAGAGTTCACTGAAGGAAAAAAAATTCAGGAAAAAGAAAATTTGCTTAATCCTGGCTCAAACCAGAACACTAATGAAGGCTGAAAAATCACTGCCTTAAGATCAGTTGGTGCTTTGTTTTTCTGAGCCCTTGAGAATGGCAAAATTTAATCCTTCATGAGTATATCTGCTAGCTTCCCTTCTTGCTGTTTGTCCCCAGCTATGGTTTGTCATGGTACTTAGCCAAAACTTACCTACCTCCAGCATGGCTGGCTGGCAGGAAGGAGGAAAGATGATCAGCCCTTCCTTGCAGCTTGGCAGGAGAGGCCATACAGCAGAACAGCAGGTGGGAGAGGAAGGAACAAGGGCTGGAGACTCGATGAGATCCTTCTCACCACACTTCCTATCCAGCAGCCTCTGCATCCCGGGGGATGCATGGCCAGGAATGTTCTGGGGAAAGCTGAGGCCCACCTCACCTTCCTGATCTTCCCTCCACCACCAGAAGCCACAGATTGACAACATATAGGGACCGGAGATGTTCCTCTTCCACAGGTTGCTCTTAGACTGGATCAGAACAGGGAAGAAGTCTGAGTCCAAGAGTGAAACTGAGCAAAAAGCAGGTATTTCTCTCAGATGAAGTACTAATAACAAGGATGCAGACAATAAAAGGCATTTCTGTGTGCTGAAAATAAAGGAATAACCTGACCTACTGGTCAGACACAGCAGGGGTCAGCTCCAGGAAACAGCACTGTTTTGTGTGTTTCTGGCACAAAACACAAATCATGACAAAAGTAAGAAACAAAAAAAACCCATCAACTTTTCAGTGAGGCACTCAAGCAAATAAGTCAGCATAATGCTTCAAATTCAGCTCAAGCAGGTGTAAACTTACTTACAAGGGCAAGGTTAGATGATTCCCATCTCACCCCTGTTCCCTTCTGAATAAGTAATTCAGTTTATTCAATGGGTTTCTATGAAAATCTTAGAGGTACACACTCTTTGGAGTAAGAAACACAGCTAAGTTTGCAAAGTGGTATGTAAAACCACAGCGCTATAATAAGCTTTTATTAATACAAACAAAACATTTGTCCCTCTCCCCCTAGATCTCACAAGACACAACAGAAATGGTACAGGACAAGGCAGGTCACCTCCCTGGAATTTTATCATTGTGTACCGAGCACTGCTGGCTGTTAACTTCATCCCTTTACAGCACATGTTAGCCATGAATCTTGTTCCAGTGCACAGCTCTTTTCCAGCACTAGTACCATGGCTCTGTGTCCCTGAGCTGTAGCTCCCCTCTCCACTTTCTGTCCTGTGACCTGAAATTTGAGTAACTGGGACCTTCAATCAGCATCTCCCTCTTTTTCTCTTTGGCACCAAACTTCATTCTATCTTCCTCTTCATTCTTTCATTTAAAATTACTGCAGAGATTGGCTTATCCAGGCATTAGCCAATGCAAAAATGTAGAGGGAAAGAGGCTACGACCAGTTGACCGTGGTGAGAGTTACACTGTGTTTCTGTCTCCAAGAGCAGGAGAAACCACTATGGACTGCATGTAGATAAAACATTTACTAGTATTACAACAGCATTTTAAATCTCCTGCTTCTCCTTTAAAAACATTCAGGGACCCCCTTGCCCCACTCCCATGCTGGAATACTTGTAAAGTGAAATCAAAGATGCCCAGACAACACCAAACCTGGCTTCAGGTCTGCCAGACTAGAGGAGGGGACATTAACCAGGATTTGGAGGTTTTCAGGATACCAACATTACCAGCACAGTTCTGGGAACTCAGGGGTAGATTTTCCTCATTTTCTCCTGCTGGAATTGATATAATTTCCACAAAGACTAAAACATTCAATGAGCCAGATCAGTTGTCATCTGGTGAGGGCACTCAGCTTGGAGGAGAAATCCTTATGTTCCAGACTTCGTTCCAATAAACATTAAACTGCTTTATAGATTCTGGAAACCACTAACAGGAGAGATGGCATTTCTCCATCCCAGGATAACTGCCAGATTCATGGGGTTTGCTAGGTGAGTCTCCAGGGATATGAGGGTACAAATGACTTCCCATGAACGATGAGGACAAACTGGGTTCTCCAAGTGTTCCAAGCACCAGAGGAGGTGACTTCAAGTTCAGTTATATGGGCTAAGAGGAGACCATAATCCACAATCACCTGCAAGATGTGCCTAAACCCAGCATTTGCTGCATTTGCCTTGCTTTTGCCAAGGGCTGCTCAGAATAGAAATAAAATCATTTGGGTAAAGCTATCCTTCTGATGTACAATCAACTGTTTTCAGTTCAACAAGAGCACAATGAAATATTGCTATTCTGGATTAGATCCAACTGGTTTTTATTTTCTATGCTCCCTGCCCTGAGATTCACTCTGAAGAGGGAATGTCTCCTCCAGAGGCAGCATCCTCATCACCTTTTGTAAAGATGTACTGTAGAATATGATGTACCACAGATGCTTAAGCAAACCAGAAGGAAAAATATATTTTGGTGAAGATATTTTTCACAGGAACAACCTAACTTCAAATAAGTTTGCTAGAGAGGAAATGGGGGGAAGGGGCAGGGGAACACAACTCCAACTCCTTCATTTTTTTTAGATAGTACTTAAATATATAATTTTGGCTTCGTCAGATAATTATTCTGCTTGCTATCATATTTTAAAATTTTATATATTAATTTTATAAAACATTATGTTATTTAATATTTTTACATGACCAGAAAAACACACACACAAAAAGGTAAGCAGCCTAAGATGAGCAGAACTCATGAGTATTTTGCAGCTACGTTTTTCTTTAATTTGCATTCCACAGAAATGGCCACAACTTTCTATTTTTCTCTCCAATTTGAATCTGAAGAAATTTTGAACTATTTCCCAAGGGAAAGGATTGCTACAATCCGTAATGCTCCAATAGAAAAGTGACACTAATGTTCTTCACCTCCTGGATTATGATACGCTCTAACTGCCGGGGCGCTGGGAATGCTTTCAGGGCTGACTGATGGCTGGGAGCCTGCAGGCAAGCCAGAGCTCTGTGCAAGCACAGATCTGCAACCCTCTGACAAGAAGGATGTGCCTCTGGGCAGTTGGAAATCATCTCCATGAATTCCTATGCTGACTAATGGCCCTGCAGCAAAGTGCGGCTGCACACTCGGAAAGCGTCGAGTGCCCCATGGGAGCAACACCTTGCCCTGCTTTGAGCCAGGACAGAACCAATACTCTTTTTTTGTGATTTTAATATTCAGTTAAGTCTCTTCTAAGTAACTGCACTTTTTGAAATTAACAGCAGGTTTTTCAGTCAGTGCCTGCTTCTAGGACTGATAATGATGTTTATAGTTATTGCTGGAGAATGGCGTGCAGAAAGGCTCTTGGTTATAGTTACTCCAATAGAAACCAAGGTCACTGCTTGGTTCTGCTAAACTTCTTATGCACCAGAAACAAAAGGGAGGAAAGAGGTCCCACATGGGACCTTCTTGTGGGGGAGGATCAAACCAGAGAGATGACCCAAAATTGTCCAGAATATTCCATCCCATACATATCACGCTTGGTGTAAATCTGAGGGATCATGAGGGTAAAGCTCTCTTTGTCCATGGCTGGTGTCCTGGGAGGACTCCATCCATTCTTCTGTCTTTGACCCCAGCCTGTGTATTTCTGGATCCTGCTCTGACTGCTGCTGAGTCCAGGACCCCAGTCTGGGACTTTTCCAGGGCCTGCCCTGCAGCCTCAGTTGTGATGTGTTATTGGGGAGGAGCATGATATTGGTTTTTTATATATTTGTATGGATTTCATTCTTTTCTTTTTGCATTATTATTGTTTCATTAAAGTAGTTTTTTTTAATTTCCAACCTGTAAGTCTCTCTCCCTTATATTTTTTCCTTTCCTTTTCTGGGAAGGGAGAGAGGGGTGAATAGAGAACATCTGCCATTCTTTCAATTGCTGGCCCAGGGTTAAACTTTGACACACCTGCAAGCCACTCACACCATCCCTGGCCCTTCTGCACAGGTGGAAGTCCACACCATTCACATGAAAGAAGAAGCCTCACTGTAAGGCGTGTTTTAAAAAGGGCCCAGATGATGGGGAGATCTTCTGGTAGCTATTTCGTTACCCTCTGATAAATACCCAAACCCAAAAAGTTTCAACAAATTCAACAGCACCTTTGGTTCTAGAACCTTTTACCAAGCCTTGCCATGCAGTCATACTTTCTCCCTCAAAAAGACAGGACCTCATGCTGTGACATCCCTAAATGCAGCCTAAATGCTTTTCAAGAGCTTGTTTTTTAAGGTACACGAGCTGCTTGCTCAGCCCTTGTCTTCCAGCAGAGGTTCCTCCTGAAGTCCAGCCTGGGATCTTCTGGGATCTACCTTCAGTCACCAGGAGCTCCCTGATCCCATTTTTAAAAATAAATCCACTCTTATGTTTACAGGTGGCAGGAGCATCTCCAATTTGACATGATTTTCAGCTAAGGCACAGGAATACATGCTCAGGCAGCCTCGTCATCCCAAATAAGAGGCAGAGTGTCTGTGCAGATGAGGAAAACAGCTCCTGGGCCATCCCCAGAGGGGACCCACAGTTTACAGAGAGGCTCTGGAGCCTCTCTCTCCTCTTCATCATCATCACCCAGTGCCACCCCTGCAGAGCCATTCCATAATTTCAAGGCAGATGTTATTTTAATACAAAATCCACTACAATTGATTTTGTGTCAGGACTGGAGGTGTAGCAAGAGGGAGGGTTCCTCTACTTTGCTTTTTTTTCAATAACACACTCAGCCTCTAAAAAGACTTGCAAATGCCAATGATAATGACAATGTCCATAAAGAACACATACCACATTCTATGCCCAATTATGAGATATGAAATGGGAATGCAGCTGTATTTGCCTCAATTTTCTATTTTCAACTTCCCCCTTGGCTTCTCCTCTGATACTGCTTGTGAAAACACGTAACCAAGCACAGGAGCCGATACCCAAAAGGTTGGAATAGAATTTGGAAAGGTGATAGTGTGCAGCTGAGAGATCTGACAGAGCAAGAAGAGGTCTAAGAAGAGGGAAGGGTGTAGGGAAGGGTGTAGGGAAGGGTGTAGGGAAGGGTGTAGGGAAGGGTGTAGGGAAGAGTGTAGGGAAGAGTGTAGGGAAGAGTGTAGGGAAGAGTGTAGGGAAGAGTGTAGGGAAGAGTGTAGGGAAGAGTGTAGGGAAGAGTGTAGGGAAGAGTGTGGGGAAGAGTGTGGGGAAGAGTGTGGGGAAGAGTGTGGGGAAGAGTGTGGGGAAGAGTGTGGGGAAGAGTGTGGGGAAGAGTGTGGGGAAGAGTGTGGGGAAGAGTGTGGGGAAGAGTGTGGGGAAGAGTGTGGGGAAGAGTGTGGGGAAGAGTGTGGGGAAGAGTGTGGGGAAGAGTGTGGGGAAGAGTGTGGGGAAGAGTGTGGGGAAGAGTGTGGGGAAGAGTGTGGGGAAGAGTGTGGGGAAGAGTGTGGGGAGAGAAATAAAAAAAAAAAAAAAAAAGGAAGGGGAAAAAAGGAATAGCTAGGAAAGAAAACCTCATCATTTTAAGTAGCCAGCAAACCCAGCAAGTGGAAACTAATCAAACAGGAGAGGCAATTTGTGGAGAGTTCAAAGTTTTAAAATATTTACAGAGAAGGAAATCACTTTTAATTTTATAAGGTGAGACAGGGGTTGGACTCCACCTAAACTGGAAAAGTGGTACGCAAAGGGCTTCCAGTTTAATCTAAAAACAGTTTTTCTGCCCCTATTTACATGTTCATGATTTATGGAGTTTTTCTGATAATCCCTCCTGCTGGGAAGGAGATGACCGCAGCCCCACATCTGTTTACCTTTGTTTACAGCTGGGAGCACAGCCATGGATTTGTTCTGCTTCAGCAGGAAGGCAGACTGATTTGATTATTGCTTTCTAACATACAAAAAGGTTGTTGTTAAGAGTCTCACTTAGGAAAGAAGTGGCGGAAAGCTGGTTTTAGCAAGTTATGGAGATGAGAAAGCTAAGGGTCTAGATGAGTCTCTTTCATCCTCTGAGCCCCATGATGCCACTGCTGAGCTCGGTCAGCTGTGGTGAGACAAGAGCTTGCCCAGTTGCTCTGAGCAAGACTCCAGGTCCCAGGACTGTAAAATTTTGCCTTGATTTCAGCAGATGATAACTGCACACATCACTAGACTCTATGTGGTGTCATGCTGCCTGTGGGGTTGCTCCAGAGGTACAGAGGTGGTAAAGGCTCTTGCTTGGCACATCCAAAAAAGCTATGAGCGAGATATTTTGTCCAGTGCAGAGAATCCCCTTCAGAGCTGGCATGGGCAGGTGCAGACAAACTCTGATGGGAGGCCTTTCAGTTTGTCCTTAAATGCAAGTCTCTTCTCTAAGTTATTCAGTCACGTACCACCCTTTTCCACCCAGATCTGTTTCTGTCATCCCAATTTGTATAACGTGGTTTCTATTCCTGAAGGAAGCCCAGTGGCATACCCAGGAGGTACCTCAAACTGGACCTGAGAAACTACACTGGGACTTCTTTAGCTTAGTGTTCTTTCTTAAGATATCTGGGAAGTGATGCAGCCTTTCCAATGACATCATCTTTGAATAATCAGGAGAGAGAGAGAAGGGAGAAATTTCAAGCACTCTCAGTTCAGCTATCATCTGCTACAGTCTTAAGGTTACCAGGACAAGCAGTAGAGCAAAACCTGCTACAGAGTTTCTGACAAACTGACAGGACTGTTCAAGCTCCTGATTACACTGAGAAACGGAGGCACTGATCTGCATCCCATGGCTGGGGTTGACCAATTTTCCTCTGCTGCCCTTCCTCCCTGCCCTATCCACCTTCCAACCAGCCGTGTTTTCACTGCACACCCCTGTAAATGTCATACATGTAATAGCAATTTATCTGAGGATGAAACGCTGCCCTGGGAAAGGGCAGGTACCATGAGACCAGAGCAATCCAGAAACATCATCAAAGCTCGGTTCAGCTGTAATGGAAATTTCTCTAATGACCAAGTGGCTGTGGCTAATTTGCTTTACTTTTGTTTATCTTTGCATGATACAAGACTAGTTTTATATACATCACAGTAACAAGCATTTTTTCTATAAAGAATGGGATGGTCCCATGGTCATAAACAATTCACCGACAGTCAGTTTATGAAGTGCAGACCTGGACCTGGATAAAAGTGAGTTTAGGGGCAATGAAGAGAACCAAGACATAACATCTAACATAGATGGAGGACAGCATGAATAGTAAACTTCAATGAAATGTGGAGATGCAGACAATACAAAAAGAACAAGGTCTAAAAGGGTATTAGAATCAAATTGACAAATCAAACATGGGGAGAAAGAAGAAACGAAAGAGAACTGAGGAAGAAGAAACCATTGGCACCATGTTCCTCCCAGTGAAGGACTCCAGCTGCCAGTGAGTGCCCCTGACATCCCATCCGACCATGACCAGGCTGAACCTACTGACCTTGGGCCCAGAGGACAGCGGAAGAGTAGCATAAGAGCAAATGCAGTGTAGACACTAAGAGGGTATGTAAATAACAACTTTAACTGTATTCTTGTTATTACAGAGATTTTCTCTGGACAGGAGTATTCCTTCTTTAACTGTAACCAGATCAGCACTAGTAATAATTATTGCATCAGACTTTTCAGATTTTCATACTAATAACAAAATCTTTACTTTATCTACAAGGTGTGTTTGTTTTTCATCCACAAAAAATTATTTGGGTGTAACCAGAGGGAGTGAGAATCACATCCTAGACTTGGTCCTCACAGGGAAGGAAAGTAGCTGAGAAAGACAGCCCCTCCAAGCTGACACACCAGAAACAGCCTGTGCAGCAACCCCCTGGCAGCTTGGGCTTTAGAAACCTGTTGTGCAAGAAGGGAAGAGAAATGAGCAAAAAGCAGTCTTGAGTTCAGAGTAACAGCTGCAGTGATTACAATACAAGCGTACCTGTGGGCATACCTTAGCACCACTTAACTAGAATCACAGAATTGTCAGGGTTGGAAGGACCTCTAGAGATCATCTAGTCCAACTCCCCTGCTAAAGCAGGATTGCCTAGTGCACATTACTCAGGACTGCATCCAGGCAGGTTTTGAATATCTCCTGAGAAGGGGACTCCACAACCTCCCTGGGCAGCCTGTTCCAGTGCTCCATCACCCTCACCATAAAGAAGTTTTTCCTCATATTTAAATGGAACTTCCTATGTTCCAGCTTCTGCCCGTTGCCCTTTGTCCTGTCACTGGGAACTACTGAAAAGAGTCTGGCTTCATCCTCCTTGCACCCACCCTTTAGATACTTATAGGCATTAATAAGGTCTCCCCTCAGCCTTCTCTTCCCCAGGCTAAAGAGTCCCAGCTCTCTCAGCCTTTCCTCATAAGAGAGATGCTCCAATCCCCCATCATCTTTGTCACGCTCTGCTGGACTCTCTAGTAGTGCCCTGTCTCTCTTGAACTGGGGATCCCAGAACTGGATGCAGTATTCCAGATGTGCCCTCACAAGGGCAGAGTAGAGGGGGAGAATGACCTCTCTTGACCTACTGGCCACACTCTTCCTTATGCACCCCAAGATTCCATTGGCCCTCCTGGCAGCAAGGGCACACTGCTGGCTTATGGATAATTTACTGTCTACCAGGTCCCCCAGATCCTTCTCCTTGGAACTGCTTTCCAGCAGGTCCACCCCTAACCTATATTGGTGCATGGGGTTCTTCTTCCCCAAGTGCAGGACCCTACACTTGCCCTTGTTGAACCTCATTAGGTTCATCTCTGCCTAGCTTTCCAGCCTGTTCAGGTCACACTAGGTGGCAGCACAGCCCTCTGGAGTGTCAACCACCCCTCCCAGTTTGGTATCACCAGTCAACCTGCTAAGGATACACTCTGTCTCCTCGTCCAGGTTATTGATTCATATGTTGAACAAGACTGGACCGAGTATTGACACCTGGGGGCACTGCTGGCTACAGGCCTCCCATTCGACCCTGCTCTGTTAATCACAACCCTCTGAGTTCTGTCACACAGCCAGCTCTCAATCCACCTCACTGTCCACTCATCAAGCCCACACTGCCTCAGAGAGTTTCCTTATGAGGATGCTATAGGAGACAGTGTCAAAAGCCTTGCTCAAGTCAAGGTAGATGACATCTGCTACTCTCCCCTCATCCAGCCAACCAGTTATGTCATCATAGAAGGCTAGCAGATTGGTCAAACATTATTTACCCTTGGTAAATCCATGTTGATCACTCCCAATAACTTCCTGTTCTCCAATGTGTTTAGAGATGACATCCAGAATGAGTCACTCCATCACCTTCCCAGGGACAGAGGAGAGACTAACTGGCCTGTAGTTCCTGGGTCATCAAAACTTGGTGTCTAAATGCTATGTAAGCTAAAAATATCAAAACTTTTCTGGAAAAAATATAAATAAAATATTATTGAAAAATTCTCAAATTTTGACAAATCTGGCCCAAATTCACAAAGCAGCTTTGACTGAACTGAGCCAAAAAGTTGAAAAGGAATGCTCACTGAAAAACCCTTAGATTTTAGCCAAAGCCTTTGACAAGAAAATTGGAGGGACACTAGGTAAGAATTTAAAAGTTTATAGGGTTTTGGCTAGAGAGAGTGTTGTTGGGGATTTTTTGTTTGTTTGGAGAACGCAGACCTTTTTCCTTCCCTTCCCCTCTTTTCTAACTAGGTGATAAAGAGCTCATGGGTTCCTCTGGAACAGTTACTATCTTGAAGTCTTACACAGGCTGCTCTGGACACTAGATGTCTGTAAGAATTCAAGGGGAGAAAGGATAAAAAAATTCATTATTAAAAACACAGAATTAAATTTATGGCAGTAATAAATACATTATTAAAGACACAGAAAACACATCTGGCCCTACATCAGAAATAGTTGGAGGGTATTTGGGGGAAAATATCACATATGCTTATTCTTCACCACTGCCTAGTCACCCACCTGAGGCCCTTGCCAGAGGTCCTTGCAGGAGATGGGGCTCCTTTCACCTTCAGCCTGATGCAGGACAACCATTCTTATGTTGTTACCCCACCTCACTGAGATGAGGTAAAAGAAATAAAGCAACATAGCAACTCTGTGGTAAACTGGGATTAGAGACATCCTGTCCAAAGCCTGCTCAAGGACCCAGGTTATCTTTCCTCTCTCAATGAAGCACACAAAATGGATTTCAGGAACGGAGAGTCTCTAAAAACACATAACCTCAGGAGGCACCAAGATCCCTAATGAGAGTGAGACAAGCATTGCTCTTGGAGCAATCCCACTGCACTTTTCTTGCTCAAAGGCATTTACCAGAAGTCCTGTGTTTTTTGCACACCACTTGCTGTTGCTCCTTCAGGCAGTTAGTCTCTTTGCTCTCCAAATACTATTTATTACAAACTCTTTCCTAAGGTGATTCAATTAAGAACTTAGAGAAGCAGCCACATTGTTCATAAGGCAGTAAAGAATTTCTTTTATGGTATAGTTTGCCATGTGTTCTTCTCTCCTGTACATAAAGGGATTAATAGGATGCAGTAAACTGCACTAGGCAATAAACATCTGTTACAATTATTTAAATGCCTCAGATTGGCTTCATTGTTTAATTGCCTGCAAAGAAAACCATTCAATGCCCTTATATATTCTCTGTCTGCCAGGATCTCTATTCTTTAAACATAAGATAAAACATTTTTAAAAGCAAACATTTCTTACGGTCCTGCATTATAACTGTCATGTTGTAAAATATATCTCCTGGCTTCAGGTTTCTTGCATTCAGTATCAATCCCTCCTGCAGATGCACACAAATCCATGGCCTCTGAAAGTACAGTAGTGGGATGGTGGGGGGTGACCAGTGCTGCTTTCTCATCACCCTTTATTCCCTGCAAGAGAAAGGAAGAGAAATTGCTTATCATCGTAACAAACCACAGCTGGACAAAGGCAATGCATACAGAGAAAATGACACAGAATGAACAACCCCAACAATTCAAGTGGGATTAAATGGGAGAATCCAGGAGCATCTGAGGCAAAGCTAAAAAAATTAAAAAATCAATCCCGTTGCTCAGTGCTGACTCAAAAGATTTCCTGCTCAGCAAACACGCTCCAGGGAAATCCCTGGGTATCATGGAGGCTTCAAAAGCTCGGGAGAGAGCAGGGCTGGCAACCAAAGCATCAGCTATGAAGCTGCCAGCTGCCATTTACGCTGCAGCCTGCTCGAGGAGCTCTGCAGGTCCAAAGGCAGGGGAGGGAGCCTCAAGTGCCAGGTCACTGGTGTTGAATAAACCTTTAGCAAGTCCAATGTGTGCTGTGACAGAGGTGACAAAAAGATAAATGAAGGTAGAGAGGAGATGAGTGTCAGAAGGAGAAGGGCATGATTTTGTTTAGTGAGCTGTGTCTGTTTTTAAATAAGATGTGTGCTTTTAATGTAAAGTAAAGCTTATGTTATGGAAGTTATTACCATGCCATTACATACATGACTACAGCTGAAAAGCCACCTATTAAAGCAGAAACTCAGTAACTAAGAATTATCAAACCTAAAACCACCCACACAACTTTCTTACTTCAGCTTCAAGCTAAAATACAGCCTTTAATTATATGCTTGTAGACCATATTTTTATACAAAGCCCCTGTCTTCCTCAGTGAGTGGCTAAATATTTCTATTTATTTTTACCCTGCTACTATAATACGTATCCCTTATCTTCTTTCACTTCCCATCATCCAAATCCTGCCTCAAAAAAAATTGCTGCTTTCCTCCCAGCTGTTCTCACTGCAACATCTTATACTTCACAAATATTAAGCGTTCCTTACAGTTTAGTTCAAATACCTAGGAATTACTTCCCTCATTTTACCAACAGAGGACCAAGAGATGGGGAAACTTAAGTACAGGCCTATCAAAAGCATCTGCAAATGTTGAATAACAATGCTGAGACCCTAATTTTCCAGAGTACTAAGCTTTCTTATAGTTCATAATCTAGATGAAGCTCCCACCAACTACCTCCGCAGTCAGCTCCCCTCTATAAAAAAGTCCTGTCTGCCTTACCTTGGACATTCAGAAAATGAGAAGCATGAACTTTGTGGTCAGCTTTTCAGTTTAAGGAATAGAAACCAAGTTTGTGGCTGAGCAAGATACAGAACCTAAGCATCAAGCCTCTCCTCTGAGACCATTTTATGACCTTTTGCAGCATCCTGTCTCATTCATTATGCATTTTGAGACTTCTCCAGCAAGCAAAGCCAGAGTCCTCCAGACAACAAACGCCCTCACTACACTGTCTTGCTCCATTTAATTGGTTTCTTCTGCTGTTCTCTTGGGCACCTACTGAGGCAGCCATCTGCAGAAAAAAATAACAGAACATGATATTTTAATTAAAGTCTCCATTACTGTGCATGCAAAGGACCAAGTTACAGTTATATTCTATTGCTCTGCCCTAACTCCTGGGAGTTAGTGTCTGAGCCCAAAACATTTCTCCCATCTCCATTTGTGCACAGGTAGGCAGATATCCACAGGTTTTTAAAAAGACAGAAAAATCAGGAGTCTGGTTATGCAGAAATGTACTGGTATGTGCGTGGCCCCTCAGCCTCCATGAAGCTGCTCTGCACAGAAAGGATTTTGTACTACATCTGATGGGGTACCTCTGCCACTTGGAAGTGAGTGTATTACATGGTGTAGAACTAAAAGGAAATCACCCCCACACAGAACTTAGCAGTGGATTTGAGATGCATTCAACTGTCCAGCGCAAGTCCAGGCAATAAATGCTATCCACACTCAGGAAAGAAAAAATACACTTATGTACATGGGTACATGGACATCTCCCACTATACCAGGCTGTTCCAAGCCCCATCCAACCTATTCTTGAACACTGCCAGGGAGGGGGCATCCACAGCTTCCCTGGGCAACCTGTGCCAGTGCCTCACCACCCGCACACTAAATAACTTCTTCCTAATGTTTAACATAGATCTCCCCTCTTCCAGTTTAAAGCCACTATCTCTTCTCATCTCACTATCACTACATGCCCTAGTAAAAAGTCCCTCCCCAGTTTTCCTGTAGCCCCTTCAGGTACTGGAAGGCTGCTGTGAGGTCTCCCCGGAGCATCCTCTTCTCCAGGCTGAACAACCCCAACTCTCTCAGCCTGTCTTCACAGGAGAGGTGCTCCAGCCCTCTGATTGTCTTCGTGGCCCTCTTCTGGACTTGCTCCAACAGCTCCATGTCCTTGTGTTGGGGGCTCCAGAACTGGAGACAGTACTCCAGGTGGGGTTTCATGAGAAAGGAGAAGAGGGGGAAAATCATACATTAAATTATAATTTTCAAGTGCATTAAAAAAACTGCAACTGAAAAAAAAAAAAAAAGTGGGCAGCACGGCTACAACTTAAACACTAGATGATCAATCAGATGGCCCTGGGGAGGCTGTTCCTTTCTCCCCAGATTCAGCACTGTTGTAACTCTCACTGCTCTTCATATACATTACTCCAGTCCCTGCAGAAGACCTCTTCCTCAGTCACCAAGCTGTTGGTCTGCTTTATCGTGAATGCTTCATGGGAGACAGGAGCTATCTGAAATACGCAGAGGTGAAAACACTGACTTTGGCAAAGTCCTTCTAAGGACTTCTAAAAAGGGCTTCTAAAAGCCCTTTGTCTAACAACTTTTAACCTTGAATAAATCAACCATAAAAAAACCAGAACAATTTTTTTTTTTCTTAAAGAAAAATGCAACTAAATACCCAAACTGTCCTGTAAGCAGCAGAACTAGTGAAACTTTCTTTCCTGTGGGTTTGTGGTATGTCCCATAAACTCTTTTCTCCTCCTAGGTTCAATAACTCTACTGCCTACTCTCATTTTGCTTTTGATAGCAACTAGAAAGGGAAACATTTGTGGCAGCTATTTTGAAAACACCTGTAAGCAGGTTGGCCAGCAAACACAAAGAAGAAGGCAAGTGCCTTTTTCTCATTGGCTGTTCCTAAAGCATCAACTGGGACTTTGATTTTGGGGACTTCTATACCCCTTTCAAATGAGACTGAAACCAGTCAACAGAAAGGACAGTCAGTCAGGGAGAACCATCATGTAAGCCTTTGGACAACTGGCCAGCCAAGTTCCCAGGTCCATACTTCTGGTTCAACACTCTGTGTGGGTATCCCATGGCTTAGTTGGGGAGATGCTAATATTGCAACTATTAACATAATATACAATTAACAAAACCAGGTAAATTCCCTTGTCTTCTGTCCTATAAGCTTAGCTCAGCACCACATGCTTGAGAATGAAACCCCATAATGCTGCATTTGTGCTGCAATTGGAACCCATATTTAAGATAACAGACCTTTTTCAGCGAAGCAGTCCTCAAACACTTTGGATTGACTTGGCACGAGCCCTTTTATGGTACCACATTTAAGTATGCACAAAGGACATAGCATTGCTGTCTAGTCTGACTGTCTTTGCTTCTCTCCTAGGCATCAGAATTTGCTTCTTTCCTTCATGGACCTCATGCTTTTATCCCATCCCTAAGAAGTCCTGGGCTTTCAAGTGGAAGAGGCTAAAATGGTCTCTTTATGCATCGCAGGACCCTGGCAGCCATGCAGAACCATAATCAGAGCTTGTCTGCTGATGCAATCAATACCCCAAAAGCACACATTAGAGGCAGATTCAAATCAGAGGGAAAATAACTTGTCAACTGTTTTTGAAATCACAGAGGAACTACTGCTGTGCTCCCCATCTGGTAGAAACGATGAATCAATAGATAGTCATTTTGCCCTGAAAAAGGAAAGAGAAAGGTTTCCAGCATGAACATGCATATTATTTCATCAGCTATTCTGTTTGCACATTTCAGATGGAAACTTGGCCAGAGCAGTCCAGGAGCTCTGGGTACTGTCAGTTTTGCTCGAGTGCATTTAGGCACAAAAAGATCAACAAAAAACCCAATAAAACAGCAACAAAAAACCTACTGAAAAGCATGTTCCTAGTCAGCTAATTAAATCAGGTTGCCATGTTTAGAATAGCTGCAGTCCCCAAAAAGAGCAAAACCTCATTCAGACAGACAGAGGCTCTAGACCAAATGTTGTTTTTCTTTACCATCTGTTAAAAATAAACCCTGCAGAATGGCATGCCAGATTATCAAAAGTCCATCCCACTGGAATATTAATCAGTGCATTGTATTTTATATTTATCTGCCTATAAACATTGCTTAACATTTTGCCTTTGTGCCTTTTCTGCTGTTGGAAGAACTCTGACTCTGCAGTCTCATCACCTGCTTTCAAAAATTATCTTTGCTAAACAAACACAGACCTTTATAGTTTTTAAACAATTAAGTCTTTGCTTGTAGATGGAATACAGTTAAAGTTTCATCAGTGTGGTTAAACTGACCATGAAGATGGGGAAAAAAGGGTACCAGCAGAAGAAAGCAAGCCTCATCCTTTCGGGGAGAAAGCAAAACTGCTTTGTCTGGATATTCAGTGGGAAAAAAAAGGGGAGAAAAAACAGAGCAGGGTGCAGCCTGCTGGAAGGCAAAAGAAATGGGAATTCAGGAAGAATGTGGGGAATGAAAATAGAGAGCATTTAGGGAAATGGACTTTACTCATGAAGCAGAAGAAGAAGAAAGATGAGGATAAACACCGGAGACAGTGGAGTGACAAAACACAGAGATGGAAGGAAACTTTAAATTTTGGTAGCAGCAGGGATCTTTGATAGAGCCAGAGGTGGTCAAAGCACTAGCAAAGACCAAAGGGGACAAAGAAAGTGTTAGACTACAGAAACTTGGGAGAAAAAGCAAAACGTCTCAGTGAGGGTCAGTGATGGGTGTAAAATGAGGAACCATCTATATTCAGCATGATTGAAACCTGAGCAATGGGGAGAGCAGTAGGTTTACCAGTGGCCACAAGTAGCGATGTCAGAGAAATGTGGAGGCACCATGCTATTCCAGGTTCAGCCAACTCCATGAAATCCTGCTAGAGATGAAAATAAATGGTAGGAGAGGATACAATAGAGAGGGATCCAGTCCAAAGAGATGTCAATACTTCAGCAGCATAGCTGAGATGGGATTTGTGGAGGATCATAGAATCATAGAATGTCTTGAGTTGGAAGGGACTTCTAAAGGTCATCTAGTCCAAGCCCATTACAATAAGCAGAGACATCTCCAACTCGAACAGATTGCTCAGAGCCCCATCAAGCCTGACCTTGAATGGCTTCAAGGATGGGGCCCCCACCACCTCTCTAGGCAACCTCTGCCAGTGATCCACCACCCTCATATTAAAACACTTTTTCCTAATGCCCAACCTAAATCCACCCTTTTCTAGCTTGAAACCATCACCCCTTGTCCTATCGTTACATGCCCCAGTGAACAGCCCTTCCCCAGCCTTCTTGTAGGCTCCTTTCAGGTATTGGAAGGTCACTGTAAGGTCCCCCCGGAGCCTTCTCTTCTCCAGGATGAACAACCCCAACCCCCTCAGCCCGTCTTCATAAGAGAGGTGCCCTTCTCTGGACACGCTCCAACAGGTCTGCATCTTTCTTGTGTTGGGGGCTCCAGAGCTGGATGCAGAACACCAGGTGAAGTCTCACTAGGGCAGAGTAGAGGGGCAGAATCATCTCTCTCAATCTGCTGGCCACACTTCTCTTGATGCAGCTCAGGATGCAGTTGGCCTTCTGGGCTGCAATTGCACATTGGTGGCTCATGTCCAGCTTTTGGTCCACTAGCACTCCCAGGTCTTTTTCCATAGGGCTGCTCTCTAGCATGTCTTCCCCCAGCTTGTATTCATATCTCTGGTTGCCCTGGCCCAGGTGCAGGACCCTGCACTTGGCCTTGTTGAACCTCATGAGGTTCCCCTGGGCCCACTTCTCTACCTTGTCCAGCTCCCTCTGGATGGCATCCCATCCCTCTGCCATATGGACTGTACCACCCAGCTTGGTGTCATCAGCAAACTTGCTGGTGGTGCTGTCAATGTCACTGTCAATATCATTAATGAATATATTAAACAATAATGGTCCCAATACAGACCCCTGAGGGACACTACTTGTTTCTGTTTTCCATCTGGACATTGAGCCATTCACCACTACCCTCTGGATGCCACCATGCAGCCAATTCCTTATTCACTGAACAGTCCACCCATCAAACCCGTATCTCTCCAACTTAGAGTGAAGGATGTTGTGGGGGGCTGTGTCAAAGGCCTTGCAGTTGTCCAGATCAATGACATCCATAGGTCTTCCCTTGTCCACCAATGCAGTGACTCCATTGTAGAAAGCCACTAGGGTGCTCAGGCAGGATTTGCCCCTACTAAAGCCATGCTGGCTGTCCTGAATCACCTTCCTGTCCTCCATGTGCCTTAGCATTTCTTCTAGGAGGATCTGTTCCATGATCTTCCCAGGCACAGAGGTGAGGCTGACAGGTGGGTAGTTCCCAGGGTCATCCTTTCTATCCCTCTTAAAAATGGGCATAATGTTTCCTTTCTTCCAGTGGACCAGCACTAACCCACAGAAAGTTGCTTTGCTTCAGAACACAGCACTTTTATCTGAGCAGTCTAGGTCAAGTGCCAGTTTTCCCCCCACATGATCACCTCCCTCTAATGCCCTTTTAATGTGCTGACAGTTATATCAAGAGAGTAAAGTACAGTTATGATAGGGACCCAACAGCCCATTTGCCTGCTTTGAACCCCTCCCAGTCCCATACACTAGAATTTCCTATTTACACTATCATACCATTCTGGGTCATGTACCACCCATAGAAAATTCACAAGGTAAAAGCAAACTAATTATCGTCATTGAATTTTAATGAGTCAGTCATCTTACCTGAGCTCTTATTTGCTCAGTCAGGCGTGGGCTGACAAACAGTCAAAGCTGGCTTGAAGCCTGTGTTACACCTATAAATACTCAATCACAAGCATAAGATTCCCCACACTTCCTCATCACACTCCTAAAACATTCACCATATAAATTACTTTAAAGAGACATCTGGGTCAGAATTTCTATTAGAAAGAATAAAGAGGGATAAGGTTAATGGCAAGAAAACCCAAAACAACAGCCTGGCAACAATGCAGCAGGAAAGGAACAGGAAAGACATGGAATCAAACTTTTGGAAATGTCTATGGTTCCTCAGTAACTGACAAATTTAGGAGGTCGAGTTACATTGTAAATTGGTGGCAACCGGTTCCTTCTAAACCATAGTCTTCCTTGGTGACATCTTTTACCATGCTCAGAGCAATGGTGCCCTTGCTTTGAAATCCACAGCGAGTGGCAAGGTACCACTCTTACAGAAGGCACACATCAGCAGGACACGTGCTGTGAGCACCCATTGCCACCTGGCTGCTGCAGGTGCATAAGCCTCCAGCGGTGACTTCTGAGTTGGCTGTGAAAGGTAGCTAAGAAAAGGCAGTAGGTGTAAACACAAGCCTGCACCTCCTGTGCAAAATGTGTGAGCTCTGCAAATTGAGGGAGGTGGTGAAGCAACATTGCTGGTCACAGATTGGTGCTTTTGACCTTGCCCAGCTAAGAGTAAAGGCCTCCTGCATGACTAGGGGGCAGGAAATTGTCATCCAAAGGACGAGTTGGGCAGCTGAGCCCTGCCCCCAAGCCTCTCCTTTCCCTACCCATGTAGGGCAAGAGGGGAGGAAAGAAGTGCTAATCTCCATTGATGCACAAACAGAACCATGCTAGTGCCTCACTGCCCTGAGATGGACATCTCCCTTCTGGACCTCCCCAGTGAGAAATCAGGGTGCTACCACTGTTGGCTACCACACAGGAAACCTCACCCCAGCATGCTGTCCCATCGAGGACAACCCAGCTTTGGTCAGCAGATACTCACTGGAGTAGTTTGTGGGTTTTTTATATATGTTGAGTGTTGCACTAAAGACATATGCAGACAGACCAGCTTCCCAGGGCCCAGAAGCCACAGGCACTCATGGACCTCATGGCCAACGATTGCTGCTCAGCCCAGGGCTGCCCCACTGCCTGGCACATGCAGCATCTGTCAAGACAACTGGCCACCACCAACTGGCCAATGGACACTTCTACACCATAACTCTCCGCTGGGACATCTGCACACCTATCAGCAGGTGGCCCTCGTTCAGCACCATGACCAGAACCTCAGGAAGCAGGCAGCTCTGCTCATGGTACTCTGACTTCTGCAAGGAAACATTGTACATATATATATAAAAGGGAGTTCAAGTGTACCAGTCACGCAGTTGGTAATGGGAAAAATTAGCAATGAGATAAAGGCGACTCAATCAAATGTGAGATATTTTCTGAAAGTGTTGTTAAATGCCATTAAAAAAAATCAAAACAGTTTTTAAGAGATCTTCTAGACTGTGACCTGAAACTAGCTGTTCGCAACATGTTTGATTGAGCTGCCTTTATCTCAAAGTTAATTTATTGTGATCCCTATGTGTCAGGGTCAGGTGGGTCTACAGATCTGTCTCAGCCTCTGAATTCTTCCTCACATCACACCAGCCCTCCTAGAATTATCTGGGGCTGAACCATCTCAGAGCCTTCCCAAGAGAGACGGGAGAAAACATTGCATTTCACCTGGAGTTTCAAATGCTGATACCAGTGATGCATTCAATGCCTTCAAAACACTGAAACCCTTGACCCACATTTTGGTCTGCATGGCCCTGAAGGCTCACCAGTGTTGATAACACTTGGAAGAACGTGGTTGGGATTTTGCAAGTGTTATGGGCCTGGAACAGGGCAAGTTTCACTTGGTTACCTCACAAATGACTTTGTTACCAGTGTTTAATCAGGGTTTACATACGCTTAACATCAGAAAAAATGTTGCATTACATGTATCAGCCTTCCCATTCCCATCAATAGCAAAAAGAATGTATTTAAGAATCCCACTTCAAACAAGCATAAATCTCAATTCTCCTCTGCCAAGAAAATAATCATTAAAGAAATGTCTGGTCTGTGAAAGACCAGAGTAAAAGTCTACAGGGATTTCCCTCCTCCCTGCACCTCTACCCTCCCCAGGAAGAGGGAAGTACAAAGAGCTGGAAGTTTTCATAGCCACATGGAAAGAAATTCGGTGAATCCCTGGGTGAGACACAAGGTGGTATTTGCCCAGCCCAGCCTAGTCCCATGTCAGAAGCAGAGCACCAGCAGTTTTAATAAAAAGCACTAGATGGGAGTAAAACATCAAGCAAAGCCTGCTTGAGGAGCTGCAAGAAGGTTTTTCCAGACAGGGCAAGTGAGTAGAAGGTGCTGTTGCAAAGCTGTCTTGTGCTGATGCAGTTCCAGAATGGTTTAAGCTAACTTAAAATAAATGTGTCTGGAAACGCTGTAATAAAGTTCAGCTCACAGACAAATAAGCAGAACTTCCCTGACACACTGCAGAGAGCTGGCCATCTGTCCAACATAGAGTTGCTGTAATTAGAGGGAAATAGAGGGGCTACTTCCTAGACTAAACATTTTCCTTCCTTAGGTAAGCGTCTAGGTGATGGTGGGTGATGCTGGTTCCCAAATGCAGGTGGTATCTATCATTTAGCTGGCAGTGGAAACTGCTGACCAGCAGTCACACACCTGGGCCAGGAGGCTAGAAACTCAGCAATATGGGAATTTTGCAGGTTTTACACCAAAGGAAGAAACAGCATTTACAAAGCACAGAAACATTTACACATTTGCAGAGTATTAGCACTGAAGCCTTCTCCTCTAAGCCCATTACCAGGAGAGAGCAGTGCTTTCTCTACCTTTCAGAAAAGACTACATGAATTATTTTTTTAATTAATCCTCCCAACTCCCATTTACACAGAAGAGGATGAGCTCATCCACCAGATATGTAAATGGTGTTTCTGACACTCCCTCTCTCTTTCCCCCTTCCTTTCTGCTGAGGTTCAAGAGGAAGCTGTGCTTCCCCAGTGCATGCAGCTGTTCTGAGGGTGTCAGAGTGTGTCACATACCATACGCATCATTACATTCAAAATCATCCACCTGGGCTGAAGACAGCAAGTACTGGCAGGGAGACATTATTTCTGCTTAGTTTGTTTTGTTGTTTTTTTCCCATTGAAACCCCCCCCCCACCCCAATAACTTTAGGCCTGTTGATACAACTTTATCGTTGACGAGAAATACCCAAGAACAGACCTTTGACAAATAAATCCCCCAAATCACATTAGCTTAGTGCTCCTCTGCATGTAGGTGGCCTTATCCAGGCAATAAAGTCAACCAGGAACAAACCCCCACAACCTGTCCAAGCCCTGTGCAGTTCATGACCCAGGGGGATAAGGCAAAAGGTTCCTGGGAATTTCAGTTTCCTCTCCCTTTTTCCTCACCAGTACAGTGCAGAAAGTCTCCTCTCTGGGGTGCAAGGTTAACAGGATCTCCCATTAATTTTCTACATGGACGTCTCCAATGAAAGTCTCCCAGGTCCCACCAGCACAATGTCCAGCACTGCTCCACCACTTCAGACACAGCCTGTCCCACTGTTGTTTCCAGAGAGGAAACACAACTGCATTTTGTTTGTGACTGACTGGAGTTGGGTCAGGTATAAATGACCTCAGAGGAAAAGGAGAATCATCTTTGTGGTCCATTACACACATTTCAGATCTTAATGGGCAAAAAAACAAGGCTAACAATGGGAGGCATCTACAAAAAGCAGATAGAAAAACAGTTTGGAGAACAATGTTGGGACCCTACCATGCACCAAGCCCCGCACAGACCCAGACTAGGACCCTTTGGGGCCCATCTTCAGCCCTGACTTAGGAAGCTCCCAGCAGCAGGGGAGATGAGGGGCAATGGCCATCTGTGGCCATGTTAGCAAAAGGTTTTAGCAGGAATAAGCTGAGGCACAACACTGGTGCCCTCACAGACAGTTTGAAGCCATCACATGGTGCAGCAGGCAGGGTGAAAGGGGGAATCTCTGCAGTGGCAAAAAAAATTCTGCCCATCTTCTGGCACAATGAAACACATGCCAAATTGCATGCTCCAGAAGGGCACAGCACAACGCTCCCTGCACATGTTCATCCCCTGGTGTGCCTGGAGCCACATGGGTGCCAAGGTTGGAGCCCTGGGGTCATTGGTGCTGTTGGGAGTATCGAGGTTGTGGAGGATTACTCCTCCTTCCCTGCCTGCTGCCGTTGCTGCTGCTTGTTCCTCTCTCCCCCAGCGCACTCCCATCTCTTTTCTGTCTCTTTGCTGACGTATCTCTTTCTCTCTTGCACCTTGTCTCCTTCCCTGTAGTTTATCCTATATAGCATCAGCCTTGCCTTGGCCTGGCAGTGCCATGGTGTCCGGAGAGGGCACTACAACACACTCCAGTGCAGAAGCCCAGGAAATTACCAGAGCAACACTCACTTACAGCTTCATGTCTGCAACACTAAGGGCGTTGTCTCCCTTTCCTCCTGCTGAAATAAAAGCAAACCCTGCCAGCCACTGCTTAACCAACAGCTCCTGTAGTATTTGGTAACAAGGACCACCTCCAATACCAGCTGAAGGACAGTTTTGCTGCAAAGATTTTCTTACAAGCAACAGGCACTTCAAGTGGAAAGCAATCTGTCATTGAGAGGCAACGTTGGACTAGGGAGCATGGGGGGGAATACAGCAATAACTCACAGGAGACAGAATTAAAAACCTTGTAATTAAATAAACCTTCAGCAACAAAATTACATACATCAAACAGGGCCAGTATGTTTTTATTAACTTAGGGCCAGCCTTTCCGAAAGAGATGGGCCGGTAGGTAATTCATTCTGTTTGTTTACTCAAAGTTCAGTTGTGTGTTCCACCAGTATTAAATATTTATTTAATTTCTCTGTGCATAAATGATGGGACATACTACCACCAAACAGCCACACTAAAAGCTATATCCATTAACTGATGCTTTGCGGAGAGAGGGAAAATGCTACCATGTATCTTGCATTATCATATAACTTAGGAAATAGAGAGGAAATGGCCTTTTCAATTCTCCAAAGCATGCAATTTGACAATTCTCAGCAGTCTTATCTTGCACAGACATTAGAGCTAGGCAAATAAATTAAAGCAGTGTAATCAATGAATGCATTCCTTTTTCCTGCTTGTGAAGAGGGGAGGGAGGCTGGGGTAACACTTGGCGGTCAGGTTAATGAATGTGTTCACAGGCCAGAATTACAAAATGAGTATTTATGCACACACACAAACACTAAGCTATTGATTACACGTAACCTTATTTGCAAAGAAAGCTCCTCTGACTAGTTTGTAGTTCTGATTAGACATTGGACCTGTGAGGCTAACTGTGGGGACTGCGATTAAAAATATTGGTACCAGCTTAACTTACCAAGTTTATTGATTTAGCTGCACCAGCAGAAAAATCTCTCTGCTGCAGGATATTGAATGTGCATTACAAGTTAGTGCTCACGTCATTACATCAGGTCAGTTGAACACAGACAACATGGTCCCATCTGCAATCTGCCTGAATGACCCATCTTCATGAATCACTTGAGACCCTAGCTAAAACCACAAGAAGATTGGTCACAGCTATGAGATCAAATATTGCAGTCAAAAGTCATAAAAAACCACAGGGTAAAAAACGAATTGGGGTACAATAGGCAAAAGGGGATATAACCCAGGCAAAAATCCTGGTTGAAGAGTGGTTGACATGTCTGTAAATTAATTATATTTTGCAGCTTTAGCATCATTGCTTTGGATTCCTTGATAAACAAGAGGTTTATATGGAGTTAACATGATCTTGGGTTTAGTGCAAACGTTCCAAAAATAAGGTGATTGGAAACATTCTTAGACCAGAGACTTGGGGCTGAGACCTTAAACTTTTCTGCACCACTCCAGGCTCCAGCCAGGGCAGGGTCTACAGTATTTTCTCATCAGGAAGCTCAGAGAAGCACACAAAGCTGCCTCACCTCCGAGCACCCTGTAAGCAGGATTGTTCACGGGTCAGATTGCTCCAGCAGCGAAGGCAGTACCCATCCCAAAAATGCACACATTAACCCAGATAGCCAGTAGACAGATTTATTGCCATAGTTGAACCATCTGATCTGGTTAGTCTGCATGCCTACCCCCTGGGGAGAGCAGATTATCTCCTCTCTAATCTTCTCTCCCCTTTCCCTAACCTGCAGGCTGCTACCTGCAAACACACACTGTTTGCTCTAGCCTTAAAATGTTTGCTATTAACGTCAGGGCCCTACCTTTTATTTGCTTGCCAAGCCCCCGGCACATTTGGGCACAACACACATACGAAGAGTTGGTTCAATTTGCTCTTCCTTGTTGGCTGCAGCTTCCTCAGGTTACCACTCTGGGAATAATGGCTCTTCATGTACCTGTGATAAATACAGTCAATCCTCTTTCAATATCTTCCCCGTGTCTACAAGGTCACTTCATCTGTTTCTCCTGGGACATTTCCAGCAATTTTCAGTGTCCTTCTATGGGCGCTTATAGGCATGTATTTGTCTCCTACAGCAAGGTGCCTGGTGTAATGCAGAGAGGCATCTAATTGTGCCCAATCTGGAAAGGGCAGGTTTTTGGATTACCAGAAAGAGCAGAGGGCAGAAGGAGACATCGTAACACAACTATAGGCCCATTTCAATCCATCCCACGGCCCCACTGCAGAAGATGGGGCATGAGCTGCAAAAAGATCTCCCCTCCACCCCGTTTGCAAGTTTCCTTCTCGAAGACACCAGCTGAGTGAAGCCACCCAGATGCCAAACAACAGCTTGCTGCACCCAACATTGGCACCTTGTGCTCTCCATCACCCTCTGAGCCCAGACCACCGCCCCTGCTCTCCCCAGAACAGGCTTCCCACCCTCTACAGCTAAAACCCACTGTTCCAGGCTTCCCCTACCACCATACCAGGTGTTTCAACAAGAGTCTGAAGTAGCTGAATTAATTACCAGGGCCGTGTGAGTCTTCAATGCATGAGCATGAACTCTGCTTTTTGGTTTGTAATAAAATATAATGTATTGCTAGAGGGAGCCATTACAGTAACACTTAACACTGACCAGTTTCTGCCCCTGTCAAATACAATGCTACAAGAACAAAGCCACCAGGAACAGTTTGGTCATGCATCAGGTTTTTTTTTTCACTTTTCATTGCACTTAAACCTAGCTGAGAACTACTTTATCCTAATACAAACTTTTCCAAACATTACGGTGACATCAGGGGTTACTTGCTGTCCTTCACCAAGCTCTCCATTGTGTTGCCACACTGCCAGCTAAGAAACAGTCCCACTGAAAGGTAATATTTGATGGTAGAACTTCATATGGTGTTACAAGGAAGAAATACCCCACAGTGCTTTTCAAGAGAATTCATAATATTCTATACTGTTTTGAGGTGAAAAAATGCAGGGATACAGTAAAAAAAAAGGAAATAAAAAGCACACCAAAGTTCCTTTGTTCACTCTCTCCAAAGCAGCAAGAACATATTTGTATCAGTTGGAAAGTAAAGTTTGCCAAACCCTTTCCCAGGAAATCATTTCAGGGAACTCTACTGAATTCAGAATAGCAGCAGCACCAATATTTAACATAAACATGGAGCAGATATTTTAGTTTGATTTTGCCCCTTGCACCTCAGATCAGCCAAAAAGCAGCCAACCCTGCATGGGAAAGTAGCTGTGATTAGTGACACACTAGAGAGATCGGGGAAAACTTTGGCTAACTGTTCACAGGCAAAGCTCTGCTCTAGGAAGAAAAGCTTCAGAATACAATTAGACCTTTCCTAGAGCAGGCAGCCTTTGATTAATAAGGTCTCATCCAAATGAATGTTAACTATTAGACCCATTAATAATTGAGGCCAAAGATAAAAGCACAAATACACCCAGAGTCTGCCTCGGTGAGCTTCTTAAGTGGGGAGAGAAAAACAACAGAGTTGTGCAGCTGAAGGAGATAAGAGACCTGGCTCAGATATAGAGAAGATATGAGACCTGCTCCTCACCCAGACTCAAAGCAACACTTATTCTCTGTAGCAGGAATAAGAATAGGCCACAAATCATCTGCAATGTTTCATGTTTCCTTCTGAATGGGAGAGAGGGCTGGGAGGAACATGCAGATGCCAAAACCTTCTGCTAAGAAGACACATGAAGCTGGCTGTTATTGCAGACCTACCCCACTGCTTTCTTTTTGCAGTACTAGCAAAAGTTCTATAAATTATGTCTCTGGGTCTTTTGCACCTGAATTGATTCTTCAGCAGCCTTTGACTGGGCTTCTCTTTTTGAGAGCAAAGTGCCTGCAGTGATTACAGCCCAAATCACCTCCCATAATCTCTCCACCCTCCCTCTGCACTGGAGGGGTGCAGGGACCCCTGCCTGTCCTGCTCTGACAGGGCAGCTGGGAATTACCAAACAAAAAAAAAAAAAAAAAAAAAAAAAAAAGGTGTTTTGTGGTTTATACACCATGCTCCAGGACAGGATTTTTCTTATGCTTACAGTATATGAAGCAGTATTTTAAGAAAACAGCTGGGAAATTTTAATCAAAATCACTGCAGTTTATGGATAAATATTGGTACATCTGTTTCATCATGCCTTTAAAAATGTTTGCCCAAAGTGTTCCTTTTAAAATCACCTAAACATCATTTCAGGTGTGTAACAATGTTTAGATTGTTACTAAAATTATATATTATTAACATATAGATATTTATATATTGTATTATGTTATATTGTATATGTATTAAATACATATATGTTTCTGACAACTCACTATTTTACTGCAGTGTCTTGAGACACCTTTTACCCAACATAGCCCCAGCAACTAAACCAAGCAAAACCCACATTACCCTGCTTTTTGTGTTCCTGGTTTTAGCAGAACTGAGATGAGAAGGAAAAGAGTGAGGCTTCTGAGAAATTCTAACTGAAATCAGAGCCCTTTTCATGACAGAAAGCTGTTGTCATCGTCCTTCACCAGAAAGGGGGATTTTTCACTTGAGTAAACCTCAAAGCAAATCTGGTCCCGGTCCTCCTCTGCTACCCAAACATACTGTGGGGCTCAGTGGCCCCCGTGGTGCTTCTGTTTCTACATGCAGTGGGTGGTTTCTCAGTGTTTCTACATAAAGGCTTACTCTAAATTAAAGAGATGGGGAACCTGTGGGTCATCTGAAGGGCAATACTCCTGGGAGTGCTGAGGAGAATGTCAGGGGGCCCAAGAGGACCTGTGGCTCTCTGGCTGTGAATGGTAGTGAGGGAAAAGAGAGCCATGAGGTGCTATCAGGAGAACTTATTGCTAGAGAAGAATGGTAGGCAGGGAATTTGGAGGAAAATAAGTAGATGTTAGTAAACAAGAGCAGAAATGGTGGTCAGTGGTCTGATATTTTTAAATACATTTCAAATTTAAAAAAAAAAAAAAACCCAAACCACAACATTTGAGCTGGAAAATCATTACAGCAGCTGGAGAGCTCCGTGATGTGGACAGTCAAGTTGGCAGGTCACCAGCAAACAGCATGCAGAAGAAGTTCATGCCTACCTCTGAGACCTGTCAGGGTACTGAGGGCATTTCCCCATGCTGACATTGCTGCTGCTTTCCAGGGACAGAACCTGAGATGCTGCACTCATTTCCTCAGCAGTTATTTTCTTGGAACACAACAGAGTATTTCTTTTTTTTTCCCCCCTCAACAGAAAAAAGCGCGTGATGTTATTTAATGTGACAAAGCAGTTTTGCCATCATTTCATTTCTTTCAAGGAGAAGCACCCCACACAGAAGCACACAATGCTACATAATTGTGTTCCAAAAGGTCTAAGAGAGGAGTGGGGAACTCTTTCAGAGTGTGTGAGAGGGTGACATGTAATGCAGTTTTTTTCATAATTTTCTTTTATTTTCTCCCTCTGTGCAAGGCTTCCAGTCAAGTGACATTTTTTTTATATTCACATCATCTCCTAATTAGAGTTCTTCTAAAATTCTTGTGAACAGCTGAATAAGTCCTGGTGTGGCTTTGTTACAGCTCATTTCACTGTGTTAGCTTCCACTACATCTCCTCCTTAGAGGCTGAACCAGGAGATATCATTCAAATCTCTCTCTCTCTCTTGCACCCCTCCCTCTCCACTTTTGCTTTTACCAAAGCAGATCTCTCTTAACATCCATTTTGCAACACTTCTATCATGACCCAGTTTAGCATAATCCTGCCAGCATATAGATAGCTAAAAGAAAGTCTAAAACATACCGTAATTGCCCCAGCAGTTCTGCACTACCTAAGTAAGTTGTTCCTGAGAAGGCAGGGTACTTACTGACTAACACAATTCTCTCATGTTCAAGACTCTCCAGCACACTTTCACAGCTGAAGGAGAGCAGTGAATTCAGGATAGGATATTCAGAAGCAATAAAAAAAAAAAAGGAGCAATCGATTTTTTATGCCTTAGAAGAGATGGATGCTCATTGAACATCTCTCTTACAAATACTTGTGCTCACCAGCAACTTTATAGATATAACGCACCCCATCCAATGCCACTGACAGTCCTCTCTCAGGTTACACTATTCACATGGGGAAGATTTTTTTTTCCCCTCAGGAAGAGCAATAGAGTTTGCTAGCCTAGAGACCTGCCTAAATGGACTCTGCAGTCTTGGCTCTGCAGACCAAGTGCTTATCAAACTGGTTTCTCTCCCCTCCCTCCCCCTAAATCAAAATAACCTGAAGACGTGAGCTGTGCAAAAGCAGAGTGGAAAACAACAGACTCACAGAGAAGCTCATGATCATGAGTGAGTTCACTCACTGGGTTTTGTGGTAGCCAGCCACAACTCTGAAGACCAGTTTTGTCTGCCATGACACCATCAATGTTCAGTGGGGCTGGAGGGGAGCGTCTTGAAATACTTGAGGTTTATCTAAGATAGCTTGAAAGAGACTGAGGAAGCAGAGATGGCAATTACCTCTACACGTAGTCCTTCCATCTTATCTCATGAAAAAGGGACACTGGGAAAGAGCCTCCCAGGGTGTTGTCCCTCATGGCCTCACCTTGAGGTGAGGCTGCTCAAGTTCCCTCACATGACTGACTGCTATCTAGTTCCCCCGGTCCCTGCCAACACCCAAAAAGCGAGTGTTGACAAGAGCAGGAACTGGAGACCCAGTGCAGAGCACATGGGACCAAGCCGATCTTCAGCTACTTGGTTGTTATTTCACACACCTGGATTCAAGCCTGTTCCCCAGCCCACCTGTGCAGCCTGCAGCAGCACCTGAGCTCACACTTTATCCACCTTCTTTGTGCAGCCAGGTGAACTGCTGGTGGATATAGATATTTGCTGAGAAGCAGAACACAGATTAGGAGTTCACTCTGGCTAAGTGAGCTAGGCCAGGCTACCAATGCCTACCCTTGGGTGATTTTTATTTTTTCCCTGAAGGTATTGCAGTAGAGCTTATGTTGCCACCTGGGTCCAATAGAAAAGGCACCAGACTGGGGAGTCAGGACCCTTCAACTGCTGTCTCAGCTCTGCTGTTGCTGCTCTGCAATGATGAGCATGGCAACGATTCTGTATCTGCAAGCTGGTCTCAGTGCTGGGGTTAACACAATTTTTTCACACTTCCCTCCCTCGCTACACTCAGGGAATGAATTCCTCCACCCAGAACCCATGTCCCAGCTCATACCTGAGCTGAGAGTTTGAGATTTCCTTCCTTCCTTAGCCCAAAAGCTGGAGATTATCCTGAGGTCACCTTTGATGCAAGATGCATATTTCTGAGAATGCTTCTGACCACAGAGTTCCCACTGTGCTTTGCTTCTGCTGCACCGAGCCAAGAGCCTATAGATTTCCTGCTCTTAAAATACATTAATGTAATAAAAGTCAGAATTACACAACCTGGTATTTGTGATTTACAGCCCTAGGCCAAACACAGCGAGTAAGAAATAAGAACATCCTGGCAACTCAAACAATCCAAGTCTGTAATGCAGGGGGTGAACTTTTTACCTGCAATGGAGGAGAAGAGATATTGTGTCCATTATAGCCAAAACAGAAGTGAACGAGACACATCTGCAATACTTTTTTTCTGGTTTTCAAGTTAATAGCTCAACATTACTAATGACTGGCCTTGGCAGCTGTCCTGTCTAATTACCAGTTGCACTTGGACATTATCATCTAATATTAATAACACTGGAAACCTTTATTACATTCAGTTTATCATGATGTCATGTCTAGCTTCTTGTCTTTCTTCTCCAAGTTTGCATTGTTAACCTACACCAGTGTCACTCCCTGCTTCCAGACTGAGCAGGCATTTCCAGAGCCTCTTTTCTGAGGATAGTTTTAAGAAAAGGATCACAGGGCAGCAAGCAATGCACTGTAGACACTCAGTCTTTACAGTTAGCTTTATTCTGTCCAGTCTTTTTTTTTTTTCATATCCACACCAGTATTTAATCTTCATGCATAAACACAAACCCAGTGACCAGCTAATGAAGCTGAATTTTAAAGCGTTCTGACCTAATGAAAAGTGCTTTTACTGGCACTGACCGAAAAACTTAGATGAGCAACCAGCAGTACTCCAGCACTGCACCTGTAGCACCCAAGAGAGATAACTCAGACACAAGAACTTAGCCTTTCAAGCCTATGCATCAATGGTAGAGCCAAGCTTTTCTGCTAGCTTCAACAAGCAAAAAAGACAGAATTGTCTCTGCATTTAAATGAATGACCTTAAAGATGTTCCTGAAGGTAGGCTGAGGAGCAGCCCAATTCAGGAGAAAACTTAGACTAAGGATTGCACTCCACTCTGTGTTTGAAGACCTGCAGTACCAAAACACTAGGAAAAAGTGTATTGGGGCACAAACTGAGGGTCTGCCTACTCTCTTGATAGCAGTGTAGGCTTTAAATGTCACACTGAGGCCACAGAATACCAAAATACTGTACTCATCTCTAGAGTAAACAGTTGGCAGAAAATAGGAGCTTATTTTTTGTTGCTAGTGTGCTTCAGCAGTCAGATACTCAGATGAATGTACCTGCCCGGATGAGGAGGGAACCAGGTCTTGCCTCTGAGGCTGACAGTTTTGACTTCTTATTGGTAACAGCTTATAGACAATGGGCCTTGTTTCCACAAAGATGGATATAAACTAGGCATTTTCTCTATGGCATTTGGCTTCTTGTCACTGATTATGAGGTGGGTTTTTTCACCACCTGCAAGACCACAAAGGAGATGGGCCTTGCATCCCTTCAGCCTCACCACCTTAGCCCCCTTTCATCATGCTGGTAGCAGTTACTGTGGAATCACTTCAGAAACCAGGTGCTTCTACCCCAGGGGTACAAATTGCATGACCTCACTGTGTATAGAAGAGCCACATTAGTCATGGAAAGTGCTTTCAGGAAGGCTGCTGACAGGAAATGGACCCATGCACTGATGCTTTGCATATTAAGTATCTCTGACTGCAAGAATCTTCCCTTCTCTTCTCTTCAATTAAATAATATTCAGAGGAAGTAGTACTCACAAACCTTCTCCACCACCATGCTTAATAGCTGGTAAAACATTTCCTTTGACCCCTTGATGATGTTGCACAACCACAAAAGCAGTGGAAGAGTGCATGCTGTCATCAGGCGCAGTAATTCAGAAATGACTGTGCATGCAAGCTTGAGGCTTTCTCAAGGACTTCTGCTTTGAGGTCCTTGGCATCCATGCACCCCTCAGCTATCCTCCATTATGGTCATCTGCAGGAAAACCAGCAGTTATTATAGTGAAGAGAACCTAATTCAAGAGCCAAAATTATGGTCATGCTGCTAGTATATACAGGTCTCCTCTTACTCCAGAGAAGGGCAGGCTTAAGTTCTGAGCCATCAAATCCAAATTTGGGCACAAGCCTAACATAAATTAAAACACTGTTTAGCATATCTGTAAGCATAAAAGCAAGCCTGAATCTGAGGCAAGTTACCCCAATGTTAAAAGGGAAACAAGTACAAATGAACATTGAGGGATCCCATGCTGAGGGTCCTTCAAAATCAAAAGTATTCTTACTGTATCTGGGACAGACATATGCATACGTACTAACAACTGGAAGACCTTTTGCCAACTGTTCTTCTGCTGTAAGTTTTGCTTTTTCCACTAGCCTGGGAAGGAAGAACCTGATTTTTCAGCTAAATCGTGTATTTGGTTTTCCTTTTTCTCTTCAGTGCAAGTGGCAAGAAGATGATTAGAGTTTCTAATATATTAACATTATTTTGAGGGTTTTTTTTACACTGTCTTAAACAGTATTGGAATAGACATGCCACAAGCAAGGAACAGCTGAGCACTAGGGCTAAATGAAGATCAAAGGGCATATATGCATCTGGATGTGCTCCCTCTGTTTTTTTGCTTCCACAGCAAGTACTTGGATCTGTATCTATAATATAAAAAACAAAGAGCATGGGAATTATGGAAAGGGAAGTGGAGAAGACAAAAATTGTTTGTTATCAAACTTCGCATTTGAGCTTTTCTTAGAAAACATAATAATTCCCCAGAAAGCAGAAGGTAAGGTAACATTTAATTCTGTTTTCCCAAGTACAGTGCCTAGACAAAAATCGCTGTCTGATAGTGAAACAAAACCAAACCCACAAAGCTGGTAGCATCTGAGAAGTTCAATAAAATGAGAGTTTAAGTTGGCTGAAACTCAAATGGACTTAAATAATGCCAAGCTGCTGGGTGTCCAGCAAGTGTGTGGCAGCTGGACAAAGCTTCACCATTTCCCTGTGTCTCTCCTGCCTCTATTTACTTGCTTTCTCTTGTTGATTAGTAGTCTTCCACACATCTCTCAGAAGATGTGATTATTTTAATGTTATCACCTGTTGAAGTAGCTTCCAGACAAGAAGATATATAACCTATTGCTCCTACTAAGGAGATACTATTTTCTTTTAAATTTCTGAGTTCTGCTGTGGTGTATGGTGGGAATGATTATTTCTTTTCTTGCAGAGCACGCATGAGCACTAGGCATCCCTGAAGTTACTTCAGATCTCATCACTAGCGTTTCACATTAATTTCAGTCCATCAGGCTCTTTTCAGGTGCTTTTCAGGTATCAGGTTCTTAATAACATTGGATGCATTTTCTCAGGACCCGCAAACCCTGACATTTGTGAGACAGCTCACAAACCTGCAGTGCTCCTCAGCTGGCTCCCTTGGGATGTACATGTATGCCTCATGTCAACAACGCTGTTCTTGGCCCACCTATGAAGAGGAATTATTTTCTCATTTGAATGTGGAAGCAACACCAGATGAGGCAACAAAATATGCCAGATGGAGAGGTCAAGACAGCACAGTCTCATTTACAGGACTCTAAACCACATCAGCTTGCTTCCTTTCAGTGTACGACCCCAGCTGCATCTCATTTGCTAGTGACAGAGGTTGCTGACAGTGAGAAGGGGGGCAAGATGCCAGGTGGGATCAGTCATTTCACGATCCTCTCCACACCTCCCCCCACCCCACCTCCCTGAGCCCAGGTGATTCTGACCAAGACCAAGGTGGCCCCAGCAGGTCTGAGCCTGAGGAGGAAGACTAGATAAAACCCTCTGAATTCTGGGGCTCTCACTGAACTCCCTTTCCTGCCTTCCAAATCAGCAGGGGTGAAGGAAGCACCTCTCCCCACCTCCAACACTGCGGGCATCTCTTCTGCTGCTATTCACACCACAAATTCCCCGTATTGGGCCACCACATGAAACACCAAATGAGACCATGAAAAGCAGCAGTGTGCATGCAGCACAGCTAAAGGTCACCGCTGCATGTGAATTCACTTTTAAAAATAATTAATTGAACAACAGCCTGACATTTACCCTGCAAAGGGATTTTTTTGAAAGTTTGCTTGCTGAGGCCTGATGTCCATGGGCTGCAATGTTTACTGCTGGGGGAGCAGAGGATCATTGTTATTCTAGAGCAAATAAAAGAAAATGGCTCAAATTCAACTCTGAATAAAGGGGGGGAGAAAAAAGCAATCTACAGGCAAATGTTGCATTGGATTCACTCAGCTTTGCTCTTTCTCCTTGCTTTGTTTCATGGGACCAGTGAATATCACTGGGACTGAATAAACACTTCTAATGCAAAAAGTAATTTGCAAAAATATCTTTCCTCAGGACTGAAGTTTCACACACCTTTTTCTACCTCAGAAATATTTTATTAATGTTATTTGCAAGACAGGAATGAGAGTCTAATGGTCAGGCAGATTTTTTGAGGACATAGAGGAAGACAGAATAAGAGAAAGTTCTCTTACTTACACCTTCTTTTTTAACTGGTAGCTCAGTTGCAAGTTTCTCTCATTCCTCTCTTTCACAGATTAACTGAGCTGGGTGGCCTGATCGGTGTCAGTTTTGAGGGGCCAACAACCTAAAATAATTCTTCTTACACACTTGGCTTCTGCACTCCCATGGGGCCTCAATTTCCTTCTGACTATAAGTGTCCTTTTAAGCCCTGGGAGGAACAGGCAACAGAGTCACACAGTGGCACTCACCCAGAAGCTTGTTCCATACAAGGTTCATTAAGTATTTTGTCTCACAGGGAAGCTAAAATGTGAATTTTCATTGTGGACTTGGACCAGACTCTATTCTATTTTCAAAACGCCTGATATTTGAATGAAGTGCACATCAGTGCATCCCATCCCCCAACCAGCTTTCCATCCATTAAAAAAAAAAAAAAGAGACCACTTTCCTTAAATCCTACATCATCTTAATTTCTTAAGTAGCCTTTGGTATGGACCCTTGCCTAATGCTGTTTGGCAATCCACAATCCCTTCTTCTAGGCCCTTCTTATCCACATTCTTAGTGACAGTCCCATGGGACTCCAGGAGTATAGTCAGGTAGGGTTTCCCTTTAAAAAAGCCACGCTGACTGCTTCCCACAGGTTATGTTTATATCTACCTGCCCAAGGATCTTATTCTTTACTATCAGCCCTGTCATCTTATCACAGCTGGGATTCTGACTCACTGCCCTGTGGTTCCTAGGATGCTCTCTAAAGCTTCATCTGTAAAGGGAGTCTACAACTAGGGATTCCAGCTCTCCTTAAAAGAAAGAAGTTCTTTATGTGCAGAGATGCTGATCTAAGTCTGGTGCTTGTATGTTCTTCCAGTCACAACCAAGCCTGTGATTCTCAGCGTTACAGCAACTGCAAGCAAAAGCTTGATTCTTTACATGTCTTGCCTAATCACCTGCTATGTGTTAAGAAGTGCACAGTTTTTTACAGAATCACCAAGGCTAGAAAAGACCTTTAAGATCATCAAGTCCAGCCTACGACCTAACACCACCACACCATCTAGACTATGGCACTAAGTGCCACATCCAGCCTTTCCTTGAACACAACCAGGGATGGTGCCTCCACCACTTCCCTGGGAAGTCCATTCCAATGTTCAATCACCCTCTCCATGAGGAAGTACTTCCTAATATCCAACCTAAACCTCCTCTGGAGCAGCTTGAGGCTATGCCCTCTTGTCTTGTTGCTAGTTGCCTGGGAGAAGAGCCCAGCCCCCACCTGACTACAACCTCCCTTCAGGTAGTTGAAGAGAGTGATAAGGTCCCCCCTGAGTCTCCTCTTCTCCAGGCTAAACAGCCCCAGCACCCTCAGCCTCTCCCTATAAGACTTTCCCTTTAGTCCTTTCACCAGCCTCGTTGCTCTCCTCTGGACCCGCTCCAGCACCTCAACGTCCTTCTTGAAGTGAGGGGCCCAGAACTGCACACAGTACTCGAGGTGAGGCCTCACCAGTGCTGTGTACAGGGGGAGAATTACATCCCTACTCCTGCTGGCCACATTATTCCTGATACAAGCCAGGATGCCATTGGCCTTCCGGGCCACCTGGGCACACTGCTGGCTCATGTTCAACCGGCTGTCCACCAGCGCTCCCAGGTCCCTCTCTGCTGGGCCGCTCTCCAGCCACTCTTGCCCCAGACTGCAGCGCTGCCTGGGGTTATTGTGGCCAAAGTGCAGGACCCTGCACTTGGTCTTGTTGAATTTCATGCCATTGGCCTCAGCCCATCGACCCAGCCTGTGCAGGTCCTGCTGCAGCTTCTTCCTGCCCTCTGGCAGATCAACACTCCCCCCCCCAGCTTGGTGTCATCTGCAAATTTACTGCGGGTGGACTCAATCCTCACATCCAGGTCGTCAATAAAGATGTTAAATAGGTAAAGGGAATCTCATACATACACCAGCACATTGTAGCACGTCATTAGAATGTACATTTAGAGACAACAGAGACATCTCCCAAGTCACAGTATAAACCGAACATTTTCCTTTAAACAGTATATATTTTTCTAATCTATTTGCACAATTAGCTTATGATTTATCACTCAAATCACAATCTGCTCTCTGAGTACACATCAGTACACACAGCATCATACTGCAAGCTGTGAGCCATGTAAAGGTACCCAAGCCAGACTTTCCAGCTCTGCTATTCTTTAAGTACCAGGGAAAGTAACAAAGCTGGCTACTGTGTCAGGGTGGTCCCTGCAGTCACATGAGACTGACTGGATAATTGTCCTCATTAGTTTACAGCCAGCTCTGAAATTAATGGTGCAGTCCTTCTTACTGCCTAGCAGGCCAACCTTAAGAAGCAGGTAGATTTGCAGATTTATTGCAAGTGCATTTAGGTCAATTATTTCTAAAAATCCTTTTAATTTCCTAAAGCTAGATTATGAAGCCTGTTAATCTTATGGCTGGCAGGTCAAATGTGGCCTGGGACCTCTCATACATGTTGGCTATGGACCCCAGCTCCTCTGTCAACTGGCCAGAGTTACTTATGCTTGACCTCTGTGACAAATTCAGGTGCAGTATCCAGCCATCAGGGCTGGGTCCTCCAGAGGCCACTTGATTTCTCAAGCATGGCTGAAGGATGGACACATGTGGCGCGTTTCTCAACATCTGGTACTAACATTTTGCAACCATCTTCAAATGAGGCCAATATGCCACAGAACCAGTATAAGCTCTCACTTATCATAAATGAGAATTGCTGGTAACCCAGTAGCTAAAGGCTGTGATGGATTAGAATCTGCTTGGTAAGGAGGTTCACTCTCAGGCTCAGGAACTTCAGTGGACTTGTACAATTTTGACTGGATAATCCAGTTCCGTCATACATGGCACAAAAAGCACCTCATCAGAACTTAAACAAAACATGAACACAAACATTACTATATATTGCTTACCAAAGTACAATAAATTCATTGTTGATACTCCACAGTGCACTTCATTGTAACTGAACACTGTGGAGCCACGTATTTTTCTGTCCACATCTTAAAGATACAGTGTCTTGACCTTCAAATTTTAGGACAGAGACAAAATAACTTATCATTTGGGAAAGAGCCATGAACAAACTGGGATTCGTTGAGCTGCATCAAAGTTTATCTGTGTTTTTTGTTTTCTTGATTTAGAGGATTTTTTTGAGACTGTACCATAAGGACACTCTCAAGATAATGTTCTCATCTATAAGTATCTGCAAAATATCCACTAATCTCCCTGCCTTTATCACATTTTTTTTAAACAGTGGGAAATCCAGACTACACTAAAAAAACCCCTGCATACTCAACTCTTCCAGAAAAATGCCAAATCACGTTACAGCTTATTCATCTGGTTTTAGCTGAGCCTGTCACAGAGAATGAATAGAACTGAAGGAAGGGGTCATTTAAGATGGTTTACTAAATCTCTCCTATGCCAGCTTTCAGTTGGAAGGGTAATACTAGTCACAGTAAAGAGCCTAAATCATGCCCTGTATGTCTGCTGATAATGTCAAAGATAACACACAGGGGAAATATTGACCCTTGCAACTACTGGTGAGACAGAAGTCTCAGGTTACTGATGGGAAAGGGGATGTCTGGCAACAAGAGGGCACTGAGAAACTGCAGATAAAGCCTCCAAGAACTTCTTGGTAACCCCATACCTAAAGACCACTGTATATTACACTCTGCTTACTAGGGTGTCTCAGTCTCAAACACTTAGTAAGCAACTCTGAGCCTTCTATAATTCAGGTAGGTTCACTGGAAACTACTGGCTCTGGTGTTGCTATCCCAAAGCCTGTGATTGTTGCAGGAATTTTCTAGGTTTAATTTATGTGTGCCAGCCTACAATTTGCTACCATCGTATGTTGGTAAGGAGATCTGAGAGGTGGCTTGAAGGAATGCACATGAGCATTAAATATCTCAAGAATCAGAGCTAAAATTATACCCTTAATCCACTTAACAAAGCCTGTTTCTCATTGCAACAGAAGTAATCACCCCTATGACTCCGCTAAACTGACTGGTGTGTCCTAGATAATGTTTTGCACCACCAAGACTGTTTAGATTTCTATAGATTAAATGTAGTTGTGAAATAGATGCCAGTAGTTACCTCCCAGCTATCTGAAACAGTAACCACAGGTACCCGGTATGTGTAAAATTGTGCTGATATTTAGTTTCAGAAGCAGTAAACTTTTACCAAGACACAGACACCTTTTAGTCCACATGAACCCGTGACTTCTGAAAAAAGAACAACCCAAACCAAACTGCTTGCTTCATTCCAACAGTATTTTTGTATAAGCTAATGTAATGATTGGCTAAAAACCACCTCACCTCTTTACCACAATGATGCATTTGTGTGGGAGCAATATCATCATTCCTCTTTAGGGTTCAAATTAAACTCTCCCTTTACTCATGCCGCCAAGATGACTTCTGAGGAATTGCCTATGATATGAACAAGCAGGTCAAAACAGGCTGCTGCTCAATGCCATCCTAGATAAATCCTGGTGTATGTACATACCTAGAAACCTAGACAGAAAGGACCTGTTCATATGATCACTGCTTTTTGATGTGGTTGTGCATTATGGCATCCTGAACACTCCCTATTTCAAAGCCTCAGAAGTAACGAGGCTGAGGTGCAATTTTCCACACCTTTGATAGAAATTTGGATCCATGGGTTTTGTTGAAGGTGAGGAGTGGGGGGCAAAAGAGTGTTACTAAATTAAAAAAAAAGAGTTAAATCTGTGGTAACAGACATCCTCCATTCACAAGCCAAGGGTCTTTTAATAATTTTACTTCCCCTAAACAGATCAGCTCTGACTAACAACTTTTTAGAAGCCTGTGTTGGAACACCAACTCCTCCGAGATTTTTGATTATTCCTTTCCACTTCATTTACAAAAATATGAGCTCATGTCTGGTGCTCGCTTCTAACCTCTGGTTCCTTCTTGCTCAGACAGGAGATCCCATATGCGTTTGTGCCCTCAGAGGTGCCCAGCTGAAGGTCAGCTCTGGAGCACATCTCCTTCTTCCACCATTAAATTGAGCAAACTTCATGAAACTTTCTGTGTCTCCACCACACCATACCATGCCAGTTAGGTGTCATATATTCTTCTAATGCAATTTTGTTCACATGAATTCTGTCCAAGTCTTTCTTTCTGATAACTGTATTTCCACAGATACAGCCTGCTCTTGTAGACACTACTTATAGGATTGGAGCAGAAATAGAGAAACACAGTGGATCAAAGGAATAGCCTCTGAGAGCTGAAAGCAGGAGACAAGGAGCTGCACACACAAAAGCCAACACTGCTTCTGATTTCAAGAACTTTTTTGTTCTGGTTTGGTTTTAACAACAGGTAATCATTAGAACATAGACATGAAAGATGCACAGCATGTCACTGCTTGTCTGTGATCTCCTGTGCTCTGCCACCACCCAGACCCTCTAGAGAAATGGGATCTTTCCAAACCACGTTCTGAACCACTTCAGCTGAAAGAAAAAAAAAAGCCAGAATGTACTAATCCCACCCACGTGTGACAATAGTCACCGTTTTCCATAAACAGGAGTGCAATATTGGCTGGTATAGATACCGTGTGACATGTGAATACCATATTACTTCCAGTGCTCTGTATAGTGCTGGTTCAGAAGACATGAACTTAGTCTGGTCAGTTTAAACAAAACAGAACTCAAAGCATGGCCCTAATAACTGCTCCTGATATGTCTATCCTTTTTTCTATTCCTACAAGTACTTTCCCCCCCTATTTGTTAAACTTCCTTTCCCCTTTTATGCCTCTTAGCCTCTATAGGACTTGCTCAACTACTTAGATGGGCTACACCAATGTGCACTTCCAATCAGGTGAAAGAGTAGCCGGGCAGGGCGAAGGATTTGCAAACTGTAGATTAAGGCCTGAGAGAGGAGAACAAAAAAAAAAAAAAAAAAAAAAAAAACCAACCACAACTGACAAAGAAATTATGTTTTCTACCCATATAACTTACTGTTGCCAACGTTTAAAGAAAAAAAAAAAGATTCACAGAGGCTGTCTGGGGAGAAGGAAAGCAAAGAAGATGCGGGGGCTGCACATTAGCTAAACAGAAACGCACACTGAACATCACATATGTTCCTACATAAAGTCTGCATGAAGCAGATGATGTGCATTTTAGACAAGCACCTGCTTCACCTGTTGACTTGTATTGACATGCATATACTCCTACTCATGGATCTTGCCTTGATGGAGGCAATATAATCCAAACTGTGTTTTAATAATACGACTGCAAAATGCTATTGATAACTGTGGAGAGTGGTTATCATTCAAAACCCTTGCCATCTCTGGAGACTTTCATTTAATGTGAAAACCAGAGCCAATTCTCAACTGAGTTAATTCTCTTCATGTGAGGCCAATATGTCTTATCAAGTTAAAAGAAGCTCTACCTCCAGGATTCAGCATCAGATTTCATTAAGACTTTTAAATGCATTTAATTAAGGATTCTTCCTCTTTCCACATTCCTGCAATCACACAATATTGAATATGCCAGGTGATTCTCTCATTTTAATTTTGTCCCCAGTAGCTTTCAACCGCTGTTCCTTGAGCTAGATGTCTTTCTGCTGGACCCTGATGACAACACCCTAGTATCGGCACTGCATATGACGCAAATGCTGGCCTCTGCCCAAATAACCAGAAGAAGCAACTGCAGCTTCAGGGCACAATAAGGAGGAAAAGGCCATCCCAGTCCAGCGCCTGCCTCCTGTAGGCAGCATGTCCTCTGAGGTTGTGATACTGATGTAGGAGAGGTAATCAGATGGGAAAGGTAGCAGCCAAGGGACAGATTGGACTTCAGCTCAAACCAGTGGACATCTGAACTTCAACATGTAGAAAAAGAGAACACACAAGGATAAACTAACACCCAAACAAGCCTGATTTAACCCAGGATATTGCTTTTCTGATTTTTTAAGAACCATTTATAATTCTGACAAAGTTATAACACCATTCCTGGCTTTGCATTAGGTCCAGGGCAAGCAAAGTGTTAAGCTTGCAGGCCAAACTGCTGCCTTCACTCCAGGGTGCTCTGACTTTGTCTCTTTATATCTTACCAACAGATCAATTGCATGGTAACAGCTGCAAATGCCAGAGCATGGGGAAGGAGATCAAGGACAGGGTGAAGAGCATTGGAGAAAGGAGGCTACTTGAGCCCTTTATTGACAGGGACTACCTAGAGAGACTGCCAGGAGACTCATATTTATCCCTTGGTAAGGCAACTGATTTACTGCAAGTAGCACAAAACTCAAAATGGAGCTCAGGCAACACAAATATGACTCCAATGCTGCAAACAGGTCCGCTTGCCTATAAAATTCTTTATTTTTGCTAGACCCCAGAGGATCTACTGCCAGGCTCCCTCACCCTTTTTTTCACTCAGTGTCTCCATGAAAAATCCAGGAGCAAGTTTCCTCTCCAAACAGTGATGATCTTTCAGATCTCACCACTGGTATCACAGAATCGTCACAGTTGGAAAAGTCCTCTAAGATAACCGAGTCCAACCGTCAACCCAGAAAAAAAAACACCATGCCCACTAAAGCATGCCCTGAAGTGCCAGTTCTACGCATCTTTTTAATATCTTTGGGAATGATGACCCTACACCTTCCTGGGCAGCCTGTTCCAGTGCCTAACTACGCTTTCAGTAAATAAATTCTTCCTAATGTCAAGTCTAAACCTCCCCTGATGCAGCTTCAGGCCATTTCCTCTGGTCCTATCATTATTTACTTGGGAGAAACACCAACCCCCACCTCACTACACCCTCCTTTCAGGTAGTTGTAGAGGGTGATGAGGTCTCCCCTCAGTCTCCTCTTCTCCAAAATATCCTAGTTCCCTCAGCCTCTCCCAGCAGGACTTGTTCCCTAGATCCTTCATCAGCTTTGTTGCCCTTCTCTGGACTTGCTCCAGCACCTCAATGTCTTTCTTGTAGCGAGGGGCCCAGATGCAGCCTCACCAGTGCTGAGAACAGGGGCACAATCAAGTCCCTTCTGCTGACCACACTGTTTCTGATCTCTTAACCCAGACTTTGAGAAATGAAGTTTCTGCCTCCTATTCCTCAGTTATGATAGACTAAAATTTATTGATCTTTATGTTTCAGCTGCTGGAAAACGCACGTTGATCAGCAAAGCAGCCTGGCCTCCAACCAGAGGGCTGTTTGCTCCCTGGGCTGGCCGCTGCGGTGGTGCCCAGCTGGACCCTGCAGCAGCCAACTGCTGGTCACAGCCAGGCCAGCTGGCCAGGGAGGGCAGCTGGCTCTGCAAAACAACACGCCTCACTCTGCCAGACACATAAAATGTCACTGCTAAAGTCTAGAGATGAATCGACTACACACAGAGCTTTGATTAACACAGAGAAATAGCAAAGTAAATGACAAAAAGTTTATGCTTGATCTGCTTGCGTGCATTCGTGTTCACTTGTACGTGGGCAGAACAGCAACCAAACAAGAAGGTGCCCATTCAGTCAGTGCAACATGCACAAGTGGACTAATAAAGACTGCAACTAAACATGTCAAATGCATTCAGTGACTACACAGCAGTTTGCCTATTTGGATAGACTTCATTTTGCAGGTCATTTATCTATGCCCTTGGGTACCCTGGGACTTGGCTCACTGGGGCACCTTCTGCCCTGTGCAGTCCTCAAACATCAGATCCTAGGAAGAACACACAAAAATAATAGTTTGGGTTTACACACACCTGGCAGAATGGAAGAATTGAATGCCATGGTATTGAGTATATATAGTCACAGGTTCATTGGAGTTTGACCTCTAGAGATCACATAGTCCAACTCCCCTGCTAAAGTAGGATTGCCTAGAGCACTTTAAACATGATGGCATCCAGGTGGGTCTTGAACGTCTCCAGAGAAGGAAAGTCCACAACCCCCATAGACAGCCTGTTCCAGTGCCTTGTCACCCTCACTGTAAAGAAGTTTTCCCTCATGTTCATAGAATCATAGAATGTCTTGAGTTGGAAGGGACTTCTAAAGGTCATCTAGTCCAAGCCCACTACAATAAGTAGGGACATCTCCAACTACAACAGATTGCTCAGAGCCCCATCAAGCCTGACCTTGAATGGCTCCAGGGATGGGGCCCCCCACCAACCTCTGCCACTGATCCACCACCCTCATATTAAAAAACTCCTTCCTAATGCCCAACCTAAATCTGCCCTTTTCTAGCTTGAAACCATCACCTCTTGTCCTATCGTTACATGCCCCAGTGAACAGCCCTTCCCCAGCCTTCTTGTAGGCTCCTTTCAGGTATTGGAAGGTCACTGTAAGGTCCCCCCGGAGCCTTCTCTTCTCCAGGCTGAACAACCCCAACCCCCTCAGCCCCTCTTCATAAGAGAGGTGCTCCAACCCTCTGATCATTTTTGTTACCCTTCTCTGGACATGATCCAACAGGTCTGCATCTTTCTTGTGTTGGGGGCTCCAGAGCTGGATGCAGTACGCCAAGTGAAGTCTCACTAGGGCAGAGTAGAGGGGCAGAATCTCTCTCTCAATCTGCTGGCCACACTTCTCTTGATGCAGCTCAGGATGCAGTTGGCCTTCTGGGCTGCAATTGCACATTGGTGGCTCATGTCCAGCTTTTGGTCCACTAGCACTCCCAGGTCTTTTTCCATAGGGCTGCTCTCTAGCATGTCTTCCCCCAGCTTGTATTCATATCTCTGGTTGCCCTGGCCCAGGCGCAGGACCCTGCACTTGGCCTTGTTGAACCTCATGAGGTTCCCCTGGGCCCACTTCTCCAGCTTGTCCAGCTCCCTCTGGATGGCATCCCATCCCTCTGCCATATGGACTGTACCACCCAGCTTGGTGTCATCAGCAAACTTGCTGGTGGTGCTGTCAATGTCACTGTCAATATCATTAATGAATATATTAAACAATAATGGTCCCAATACAGACCCCTGAGGGACACTAATTGTCACTGTTTTCCATCTGGACATTGAGCCATTCACCACTACCCTCTGGATGCCACCATGCAGCCAATTCCCTATTCACTGAACAGTCCACCCATCAAACCCGTATCTCTCCAGCTTAGAGTGAAGGATGTTGTGGGGGGCTGTGTCAAAGGCCTTGCAGTTGTCCAGATCAATGACATCCATAGGTCTTCCCTTGTCCACCAATGCAGTGACTCCATTGTAGAAAGCCACTAGGGTGCTCAGGCAGGATTTGCCCCTGGTAAAGCCATGCTGGCTGTCCCAAATCACTTGCCTGTCCTCCATGTGCCTTAGCATGTCTTCTAGGAGGATCTGTTCCATGATCTTCCCAGGCACAGAAGTGAGGCTGACAGGTCAGTAGTTCCCAGGGTCCTCCTTTCTATCCCTGTTAAAAATGAGTGTAATTTTTCCTTTCTTCCAGTCACCAGGGACTTCACCTAACTGCCATGATGTTTCAAATACCATGGAGAGTGGCTTGGCAACTACATCAGCCCATTCCTTCAGGACTCTGGGATGCATCTCATCAGGTCCCATGGACTTGTGTATGTTCAGGTTCCTCAGACGGCTGCGAGCCTTGCTTTCATTTATGGTGGAAGGGACTTTGTCTCCCTGGTCTCCATCCTGTGGGCCATTAACTTGAGAGCCATGAGGCTCTCAAGGGATTGCCAGTGAAGATTGAGGCAAAAAATGTTGTTGAGACTCTCAGCCTTCTCCTTGTCTGTTACCACTTCACCACTGTTGCTCATCGTGGGGGGGAAGCTGGGGGAAGCTTTCTTTAACCTTCCTTTTCTGGATTACATACCTGTAGAAGCCCTTCTTGTTTTTCTTTACATCCCTTGCCAAGTTCAGCTCCAGCTGCACCTTGGTCTTCCTGACCTCGTCCCTATACTCTTCTCATGATGCCTGTCCCCACTTCCACGGCCTGTGTGGTTCCATCTTGCCTTCTAGTTTGACCAGCAGGTCTCGAGTCAGCCATGCTGGTCTCTTGCCTTCTTTTCCCGATTTCCTGCACCTGGGGATTGAGACTTCTTGTGCCCTATGGAAAGCATCCTTAAAGATCTGCCAGCTCTCTTCTGCTCCCTTGTCCCCGAGGGCTGTTTCCCACAGGGTCCTTACTTACTAACTCCCTGAAGAGTTGGAAATTTGCTTTTTACTAACTCCCTGAAGAGTTGGAAATTTGCTTTCCTAAAATTTAGAGTCCTGACTATGCTTCTCATCTACCTCATACCCCTTAGGGCAGTGAACTGCACTAGTGCATGATCACTGCAGCCCAGGCCACCTTCACTTTTGACATCCCTGCATTTATGACCATCAGGTCCAATAACACATCTCCCCAGGTAGGACTGTCAATTTCTTGACTTAAGAAGTGGTCATCGAGGCATTCCAGGAATCTCCTGGATTGCCTACAGCTTGCCATGCTACTTTTCCAGCAGATGTCAGGATGGGTGAAATCCCCCAGCAGGATGAGGGCCTGCGATCATGATGTCTCCTTGAGCTGGAGTAAGAAGGCTTCATTGATCGGTTGGTCTGTAGTAGACTCCAACCACAAGGCTCCCTTTGTTGTCCCAGTCCCTAATTCCTCCCCATAAGCTTTCAACCTGCTCATGGCTATTCTTTAGGGACAACTCTTCACACTCTAGTTCAGATGGAACTTCCTGTGTTCCATTTTATGCCCATTGCCTCTTGTCCTATTGCTGGACACTATTGAAAAGAGTCTGGCTCCATCCTCCTTACACTTGCCCTTCAGATATTTATCGACATTAATAAGGTCTTCCCTCAGCCTTCTCTTCTCCAGGCAAAAGAGTCCCAGCTCTCTCAGCGTTTCCCCATAAAAGAGATGCTCCAATTGCCCAATCATCTTTGTTACCCTCCGCTGGACTCCCTCGAGCAGTTCCCTGTCTCTCTTGAACTGGGGAGCCCAGAGTTGAACACAGTATTCCAGCTGTGGCCTCACTAGGGCAGCATAAAGGGAGAGGATGACCTCCCTTGTCCTACTGGCCACACTCTTCCTAATGCACCCCAAGATACCATTGGCCTTCTTGGCCGCAAGGGCACAATGTTGGCTCATTGTTAACTTATTGTCTACCAGGACTCCCAGATCCTTCTCCTCAGAGCTGCTTTCTGGCCAGGTCCACCCCTAACCTATACTATTGCATGAGGTTGTTCCGTCCCAGGTGCAGGGCCTTACATTTGCTCTTGTTAAATCTCATTAAGTTCCTTTCTGCCCAACTCTCCATCCTGTCCAGGTCACTCTGGACGGCAGCAAAGCCCTCTAGAGTGTCAGCCACTCCTCCCAGTTTTGTATCATCAGTGAACTTTCTGAGGATACGCTCTGTCCCCTTGTCCAGCTTCACTGATGAATATGTTAAACAAGACACTGGACCCAGTACTGACCCTTGGGGAATACTGCTGGCTACAGGCCCCCAGTTCGACCCTGCATGTTGATCACGACCCTCTGAGCTCTGTCACTCAGCCAGCACTCAGTCCACCTCACTGTCCACTCACCCAACCCACACTTGCTGAGTTTCTTAATGAGGGTATTATGGGAGACAGTGTCAAAAGCCTTGCTGAAGTCAAGGTAGATGATATCTGCTGCTTTCCCCTCATCCAACCAACCAGTTATGACATCATAGAAAGCTAGCAGATTGGTCAAGCATGATTTAACCTTGGTAAATCCATGTTGGCCACTCCCAATAACATTCTGTTCTTCAACATGTTTAGAGATGACATCCAGAACAATTCACTCCATCACCTTCCCAGGGACCGAGGTGAGACTAACTGGCCTTTAGTTGCCTGGGTCCTCCTTCTTGGCCTTTTTGAAGACTAGAGTGATATTGGCCTTCCTCCAGTCCTTAGATACCTCTCCTGTTCTCCATGACCTTTCAAAGATGATGGAGAGTAGCCCAGCAACAACATCTGCCAGTTCTCTCAGCACTTGCGGGTGCCCCCCATCAGGGCCCATGGACTTATGGAGGTCCAGTTTGGCCAGGTGGTCTCTAACCCAGTTCTCCTCTACTGAGAGAAAGTCTTCCTTTCTACAGACCTTTCCCCTTACCTCCAGGGTCTGGGATTCATGAGGGACAGCTCAAGTAGTGAAGACCGAAGCAAAGAAAGCATTCATAACTCTGCCTTCTCTGTGTCTTCCACACCTAGGGCGCCCACCCCATTTATCAGTGGGCCTATATTTTCCCTAGTCTTCCTGTTTCTATTGATATAATGAAAAAACCTCCTCTTGTTGTCTTAAACCGCAGCAGCCAAGTTGAGTTCTGCTTGAGCTCTGGCCCTTTTAATTTTCCCAGCAGTGGGAACCCCAAGGCAGCAGCCCTAGAGAGACATCCAGGAGGCCATCGTCCCATTCAATTTCTGCAGGTTACACAGGCTCAGACCCCAATGCTGCCATCAGGACCGTCCGACTCTGAAATCCTCCAACAGGAACTCACGCTGATCTTAAAACCAGTCAAGCTAGCTGTGGTGAGCTCTGCAGGTCAAGACAATATTACCACATGGAAGAAAAAAAAACAAAGGCAAGCAATGGATTGTCCCATTTTTGGCAAACATACAGTGGACAGAAATGACCACCTCAAGCATGGCTAGGTAAAGGGAATTGACAGTCTGTCCGTAGCCTGCTGAAAAGCATCCTGAAAAGCAAGTTAGATTATTAACTTTCAATTGGACACTGTTACACAGTTCCAAGTCAGTTGCCAGGAACAACAGAATTAAATGGAAAAAGAAGTTCCAAGCACCGAGAATTTGTCAGGGACTCCAGAGTTTGTTGTGAAGAGTTTGTCCTGTAAGAGAACAAAGGAAACTTGACACGCTGGTGTCAACCACCATCAATATTAATGAAGAAAATATTTCTTAGTAGTGCTTAAGAAAACAGTACCTTACTTTTACTGGATAAAGAATGGGAATACTTGCTCATTGCTGCAGCACAGAAGCAAAATTCCAAGTGTTTAAATGTGTAAAGCCTGAATACCTGTCTAAGACAACTACAAAATTACATCCTACAAAGCTTCGCCCTCCAAATACTTTCCTCCAAGGATGACCACTTGATTTGGTTAAAAATATACACAAACATGAAATATAGCATAAACATGGATCACTGGCACCTCAGGAAAAAGCCAGAACAAACACAAACCAAGGCAAGTTTCATATAACAGGAACTGCATTAAATAATGAAGCAGCAACTGATACTGCAAGTTAGGCTAAACTGTGTCTAGTACAGCTAAATTCAGAGCAGATCTACAATATAACAGGTTTCTGGTAAACAAAGTGTTTTCATGTCAAGAAGAGGGTGTCTGTGATGCTGAAACCTGATATCAGAGGAGACAGGTTTTCATGGATATATAAGGGGTAGATAAAACTTCATAGAAAGCTCTGATTTTTTATTTTAGGTCCCACCTCCACTTTCTGCACACAAGCCCACATTAGCTTGGGATAGCAGTGACTTCAGACAGCAGTCATCATAGCAGCTTGCCACTCCAGAGGAACATGCTCTGTGAGATAAGATGCCGTCCCCAGTGTCAGGGCAGAAGGATACCAAGAGAAGCCATGTACAGGACTCCTGTTCCCCCAGACAGCCTCAGGCAACTACTAAAGCAGATTAAACAAGTGTCTCAGGTCAGAAGAGTGCTACAATAAACAGATAAGAATGTTTAAGCTGTAAATCCAGTCAGCCACATCAAGCAGCTCACAACTCGTATGAACATAGACAGTAAATCCAGATGTAAGGTTGGGAGCTTGTGTTGTACAGTAACAGTTGGCAAAGTCAGGTGTAGCTGAGAAAAGATGGACGTGCTATGATACCCATCATCCCCAGGAACCTGCCTACCCTCTTCCATCAAAGCCCTGAGATCGGAGTTTTGCTTACACCTTACCTTTGCATTGTACAGTATTTTCTTCCTTATAAGAAAACACAGAAGATAGGGCAAAGAAAGAGGAAAGGGTCAGTGCATCCTGTCTATTAGGAGACAATACTGACATACTCCCTGCCAAACCCCTCATGCAAAACCATCTGCACTCTGATGGAAACACTGCCTGACAGACCTCCGGGGGCTCTCAGGGAGCAAACTGCTGGTATCAGCACAATGCAAATAGATGAAGGAAAAGTTCACTGAAAGCACTGCTCTAACAGAGGAACAATGATGGAAATTTATTCGGAAGCTGGTGGTCAGGCTTTTACTGGGAAGTTAGCTACTCTATGAGTGGCTCTTGAGACTGAAATACCCCCAATACTCCAGTAATCCTTTTCTTTTTAGCCAGCACTAGATGTATAATATTGAAAAAATAACAGAGACACATCCAAATAAGAACACAGTCATTGCACTCCAGATTATTTCCATATGAACCCTTAATTTCAAACAGATGATGATCATTATGTGAAGCAAACGAGTAAAAAATACTGAGTAACAGTCTCTGAAACGTAATTATTTTAAACAGCCTACTTAAATAACAGTGTACAAAATCCACACATGGGCATTTAAGAAAAAAAAAAAGCATGAAGACTGAAGACTTGCGCTTCCCAATGCAGGAAGCCTGCTCTGCTGCTCCTTCCCCCTTGCTTTGAATCTGGTATCATCCTACCATGGTTCAGGAACTTCATGCAACAAAAGCCTGATCAAACTTTAAAAAGTCAAAGTCATGGTCTAAGACAGTTTCCCCACCTTAACTCTTTGGCACATGGCACAGTTGACAAAAGGCGACATTTATAGCCCAGAGAAAATTTTATGGTAGAGCTGCCCATCAGGAAAGAAGTCCTATTGTATGGTAGTAGAAAACGAATGTTCTCTTCTGAGGGTTTTATTTAGCTTTTGCTTAGAGGTTAAGAACAGTATTATTATTTCTAAGTTAAAAGCAGACCACATTATTCTATTCAAATTCTCTCCTTCTCTGTCTTTTTTTTCAGCATTCTCAGTTTATTGGAAATAATTGAAAACTTACTTGCCTTCTTCAGCTGAGCAATATGAAAGATCAAGTCCATTCTAGACCAGTTCATAGAATCATAGAATTGTTAAGGTTGGAAGGGACCTTACAGATCACCTAGTTCCAACCTCCCTGCTATAAGCAGGGACCCCTACCACTAGACTAGACCAGGTTGCACAAAACCTCATCCAACCTGGCCTTAAAAACCTCCAGGTATGGGGCATCAACAACCTCCCTGGGCAACCTACTCCAGTATCTCACCACCCTTATAGTGAAGAATTTCATCCTAATATCTAACCTAAATCTCCCCTCTTTCAATTTAAAACCATTACCCCTTGTCCTATCACTTTCTTCTCTGATGAAAAGCCCCTAACCAGCTTTCCTGTATGCCCCCTTCAAATACTGGAACAGTGAAATATAAGGACAGAAAGGAATATTCACAGGAATTGCCACTATTTTAATCTTAAAAAGGCGGCTGGAAATCACACAAGATTCTTTAAATTTCTTATTTAGAACAAACAAGACCTAGGGTTAAAGTGCAATACTTTTACACACCCTGATCTTCAGGGCTGAAGTTCAGCCCTATGTAGTTAAGCAGACCAGCAAAGAAGCAGATGACTTTGTTTTAAAGCACAGGAAGTTGTAGTTCTTGCATTCCCGTCCCCTATAAAAAACAAAACAAAACAAAACCAAAACCCACCACAGAATCACAGATACTTTCAATTTACTTACCCAGACAAGCACAGGAGAGACCATTTATCAGCAGTGCAAATTAATAACTGGAGCCTCCTCTACTCTTTAAATTAGGGCACTTACTCTATGTCAAAGCAAAATCTGCAAACTAGATAAAAGTAATGGATAACTGTCTTGAAAATGTTAACCCTTGTGCTCCAAATCTAAACATGATGCCAGCTGCAGGTTGGTTTTACATGGCCAGCTGCAAACAGCTTCAGTGCCATCTAGAAAGCTGTTTGTTAAAAGCTGGAAAGATTTGCTTTCTCATTCTTTGCATTCCTCTGCTTTTTGGAAAGGGCCTGGAGCTGAGTACTTCAGAGATGGGTAATTCCTCACATGTTAAGCCACCTATGATGAAGTTTGACAGGACAGCTGGTATTACTGCTAACCCTACAAGATCCTAAAATTTTAGATCATAGAACATACAACATTATTAGGCACAGGGAAGAAGTTTTAATGTCTTTTGTATGTTTTTATAGGTGCCTCTGGCCTTGCACAGTCGTACTTATAGTAACTGAGTAACTGGCCTTAACAACAACAACAAAAAAGGGGGATGCCAAAAATCACTCCAGCACAAACACTTCAAATCTGTTTAAAACAATTGTAAAATGGTTTTCTCTGAGATTTGACGACTTGCTGCTATGCAAAATATTTCGCTTGCAATGGGGGAAGTTTTCTGAAATATTTGCATTATGTGGGAGAAAACAAGACTGCGCAACTTGGGAGGAACTCACAACACAACTCACAAGTGAGGAGATTGCTAAAGAAGCCTCGCTTGGACTGGGCCAGGTTTGAGCAACCTGGTCTAGTTGGAGGTGTCCCTGCCCATGCAGGGGGGTTGGAACTAGATGATCTTTAAGGTCCCTTCCAATGCAAGCCATTCTACGATCACAGGAACTACTAAGCTGGACAAAAACCATGCCGATAGTAACAGCCACCAGCAAGATCAGTAGCACCCTTCATAGCATCCAGCCAAAAGAGCAATTTTTATATTTTGCACCTTTAAAACACTGAAAAATCAAAAAGCTCATAGGCACTTTATACACCATCTGGAAGCAATGCTGGCATCAGCCTCTTTAGTGTTTGCCACCAGCTATAAGCTGTCACTTTGAAAAGGGTTGCATCTTACAAGTAGGTGCAGCAGAAGCCACTTAGGCCAAGAGCAAGTGATCCAAGGGGAATGCAGGGTCCCTTAAGGTGGCAGGATCCAGGCAGCTGGCAGCAGCCACAGCATGCCAGGGCCTGTGTTAGCACTGGTTTAGCTGCATCTGCCACAGCGATTCAGTCAAAAAGGCAGTCAAACAAAACCATGGACACAGATCTCCCTTCTGAACAGGCCTAACACCAGCTTTAGATATACAATACTTTTGCAACGGGGACGGAAAGAAGAGATCATGTCAGAGAAATGCACCCAGTGTAGAGAAGGTTTTGAAATTTAATGGTGTATTTGGGTTTGAGATGAGAAAGACGAAGGGTGGGTGATCTGATTTGGTGAGAGAAAAACCACATGAAGCAACTACCTGTAACAGCATAAACAGTGGGAGGCAGAATTGCAAGAATAATTACAACCGAGGGAAGCACAGAGCAATGGGAGAGCAGCAAGACACCACACCTGCTTACCTCCTGCTCTGCCCCAAGCTCAGGCCTCTGATGTAACCAGAGAGTTACATTTTGGCATTCAAGACAAGGAGGAAGGGAAAAAAAAGAAGAAAAAAAAAAGTGAAGAGAGACGTTACAATGCCAAGAAAATGGGACTAGACCCAAAAATGAAAAAGTGAGCTCCTTTAGCTGTCATCATCTTCAAAATACTTGGCCAATTCTTTGCAAAATGATGTGTTGTGTATTCTTTAAGGGTAAACATTTCAAAATATTCAGCCATGAAAGTGGTTTTTTCTCTTTAAAAGATTTCTTTAAGTATTATTTTTTCTTCCCATGAACTAGACACACTGACAGCTGCAGAATCCTGCCTAGCTAGGCTTTCTGTGAAATTCAGTGGAGACATTAAAGACTAAACACAGTGTCTTAGATTCCCTGCTTCCCCATACCTGCACCCTCCCTTCCTTCCCACAAAAAGGGAATCTAACTTGTTTCTCCTTTGACTGTCAAGGAAATATTTTCTTTGAAAATTAACCTGTTGTAAGCATGAAGGGAAAAGGGGAGAGAAAGGCACACACTATCTTTTCAATAAGAAGACAAGGATGGCTTTTGTGGGCTATACCTTTTGCAAATGAAGATTGAACAAGGCACAGGACTACGATGGCCATTCTGACATAACCACCGTTGTGCTTCCAAGAAAGTCCCTGTTACCAGAATTCCAGTCCTGAGGCTGGTGCTGCTTTGACCCTGAGAAAGACACTCCCCCAGCCTAGGCATGCCCACCTCTTTCAGGATACCCAGAAGTCCCTCCTGTGAAGTAGACACAAGTGATGCCATGAGAGTGACAGAAATCCTGATGAGCAACTCTTCAGACTCATGCTTCTGCAGTTCACAGTGCTTCATGTTTGTTTCCACTTGTCATCATGTTTTCACAGACTTCTGCTCTTGAAGCTCAATAAGCTTCCCCTGGTGCCTACCAAATTACCCTGGAGCCCAGATCCCTGGGCTGTGCTCAGCAGCTGCAGCCCAAAACAAAAGTGCCCTGTATGTCTCTGTGGTGGCAACAACACAGAGCTGGCCTTTCTCACTGAGCTGGTAGTTCCCCATGGATGTGTCAGGTGTTAGTTACCTGTCCATAAGAAGCATGTGAGCTGCTCAGTCACCTGTTTCAGAGGAAGGATTGTAAACTAATGGGTTAAAGTTCAGCTGAAACTTGTGAAGACCTTTCTTTTTTACAGTGCTTTTCCATATCTGGTTTTTGGCCCTCCTAACTTCTAGAAAAATAATTTGTCTTTTCTATGACTCAGACATATGTATTTATCATAAGCTAATTCAACCAACAGAATGACTCCTGGGAAAGCACAGCTTGCTCTTGTACTGACCCTAAACATTTCCTATTTAAAGTGGTTGCATACATAGCAGAAACTGGTTAAGATGACAAGCTATCTTGTACAAGAAAAAAATACTGCTTTCAGTAAGTAGAGAAGCATTAGAAATTAATCTTTGAGAAATTCAGAGAAGCAATCTATTCAGTTGTTCATCAAGTTTTTTTAATATCCCCCTGTGAGAAATTATTAAAACATAGTATGGTCATTAGGAGGGCTGGCTTTTTTTTCCTAGTCTTTTTTTTGATGTGCCAGCAAGGAGCAAGTCTTTTTCAAGTCATGTTTGCCCCACTACCTTTTAATCCAAACCCCATCAGGTAGAATATGATCTCCTATTCCTTCTCTCCTTGATTATATACAGCTGTATTAAATGTATTTTAGCTAGTTAACATTCCTAGTCCAGGCACATCCTAAAAAAACTAAGCTTAAATTTAGTCATCAAGTTACACCCACAGGATGCAGGAACAATCACTTCACCGGTTTTTTGCAACAGCTTAGTTTTCAATAAGCTTCATGCTCTGAATAATCAAGATAGTCAGAAGGCAAGGCTCACATCATCAATTAAAAAAGAAAAAAAAACAACACAGAATCACAGAATGTTAGGGGTTGGAAGGGACCTCTAAAGATCATTGAGTCCAACCCCCCCTGCCAGAGCAGGACCAAAAACTAGGGCAGATCACTCAGAAAAACATCCAGACAGGTCTTGAAAGTCTCCAGAGAAGAAGACTCCACAACCTCTCTGGAGAGCCTGTTCCACTGCTCTGTAACCCTCACAGTAAACAAGTTCTTCCTCATGTTGAGGTGCAACTTCTTGTGCTTGAGTTTGAATCCATTGCCCCTCATCCTATCACTGGGCACAAGTGAAAAGAAGTTGTCCCTGCCTTTTTGAGGCCTAGCCCTCATGTATTTATAGACATTAATTAAGATTCCCCCTCAGTCTTCTCCTCTCTAGACTGAAAAGCCCCAGGTCTCTCAGCCTTTCCTCATAAGGCAGGTGTTCCAGTCCCTTACTCATCCTCATAGCCCTATGCTGGACTCTTTCAAGTAGATCCTTGTCCCTTTATTGACGACCTGGATGTGGGGATTGAGTCCACCCGCAGTAAATTTGCAGATGACACCAAGCTGGGGGGAAGGGTTGATCTGCCAGAGGGTAGGAAGAGGCTGCAGGAGGACCTGGACAGGCTGGGTCGATGGGCTGAGGCCAATGGCATGAAATTCAACAAGACCATGTGCAGGGTCCTGCACTTTGGCCACAATAACCCCAGGCAGAGCTACAGGCTGGGGGAAGAGTGGCTGGAGAGTGGCACAGCAGAGAGGGACCTGGAAGTACCAGTTGACAACCAGTTGAACATGAGCCAGCAGTGTGCCCGGGTGGCCCGGAAGGCCAATGGCATCCTGGCTTGTATCAGGAATAGTGTGGCCAGCAGGAGTAGGGATGTAATTCTCCCCCTGTACACAGCACTGGTGAGGCCTCACCTTGAGTACTGTGTCCAGTTCTGGGCCCCTCACTTCAAGAAGGACGTTGAGGTGCTGGAGTGGGTCCAGAGGAGAACAACGAGGCTGGTGAAAAGACTAAAGGGAAAGTCTTATAGGGAGAGGCTGAGGGTGCTGGGGTTGTTTAGCCTGGAGAAGAGGAGACTGAGGGGGGACCTTATCACTCTCTTCAACTACCGGAAAGAAGGTTGTAGTCAGGTGGAGGCTGGGCTCTTCTCCCAGGCAACTAGAGACAGGGTGAGAGGGCACAACCTGAAGCTGCACCAGGGGAGGCTTAGGTTGGATATTAGGAAGTACTTCCTCACGGAGAGGGTGATTGAACATTGGAATGGACTTCCCAGGGAAGTGGTGGAGGCACTGTCCCTGGATGTGTTCAAGGCAAGGCTGGATGTGGCACTTAGTGCCATAGTCTAGATGGTGTGGTGCTGTTGGTCATGGTCTGGACTTGATGATCTTAAAGGTCTTTTCCAGCCTTGGTGATTCTGTGGTTCTTGAAGAACTGGGGAGCCAGACAAAGATTCACAAGTTTTCATTACAGTGAGATTACCCCCGAGTTCTTTAGATTGCAGAGTCTACTTACACATTTGCATCTTGATTATACATATACCACAATTCTTTATTTCTAGTATCCCTAGTGGGGAAAGTAACTCTTCTGCTCTTTATGTTTGGGGCACAGATGTGCCTAGCACCATCAAAGTTCCTTCTCAGCCATTTGACTGACAGCCACAAACTAAGAACTCTTATGGAAAGGGGAAAAAAGGAAGGAAAATGAGTATGCACATCTGAATTTATTCCAGTTGCAGTTTTTTTTCTATTATGAAAAAAGTCATCTATGGTGCTAATGTGAAGTACCTGACACACTGATAATTAATGACCTGTCAGAGGGATTCTTCTCACAAATTCACTAACATCTTACCAATGCCACATTAGCCCTAAGTGCTCACATAATCTCCTTGAGAAGTGACAGGAAGAACACTCGATACAAGCCCAACTGTAGCGAAGTACTCCGCAAAGGAGGAGGACACTTTTCACTCTCAAAACAGCCAATGGTGTATACACAGAGGTGACCATTCCCCTTGCTTTGTCAACTATGACTACAAACAGCCTTGGGTGGGCTCATCTAAACGACCTCATACCTTTAAGAAAGACTAAACTGTGGTAATACTGTGAAGGACATCTTTTGAGGTGAGCAGTTTAATGAAAAACCTAGGCACCTTTATCTCATAATTAAAGTGGACCTCAGATTACTACAGGAAGACATTTAAGATTAACTATTCCCTCTCAAAAAAGCTTGGGTAGACTGGTGCACGGTAGGTATACTATAATCCATACGTGCTTTTATCTTCTTGGTATTTCTGGCAGAATTTGTGCTCTTTACAGACGCTTTCACAGTCAAGTTGCATCAGCAGGCTGGCACGATTCATCTAATCTTCCCTATGGAGCTGTAAGATCACAAAATGTTAACACAGCGAAGGATAGCAAATAAACAAAACTCCCACAAAACAAACAAAAAAAACCCTTACAACACTATGTCTGCAAAACTGAAGGACAAACCTGTCGCCTTCAGATCCCACTGCTCTAACCAGCAATACGATGGACTGTAGGAACAACACTCTGAAAATCATACATAGGTATACAGTGTGCAATCCTTTTTGCAGTTGATGAGAATATCTGGCAAGGCAGAAGAGATACATGCTCCTGAAAGAGCTGTCTCACGCCCATGCCCAAGATCAAGCACAGAATTTCTGGGCACAGTGCTCCACAGTTCTCCATCAGGAGGTCTGGGAGAAGGGACAGCATCACTGAACAGCTTTGCAAAAGTGATGAAGACATTCCTATCACTGCAGCCCCCCCCCAACCCCCACTGATTACTACCACACTGCCATCATTACATTACATCAACACGTCTAGTTCTGTAATCTCTGAAAAATTAAGGAAACTTATCAGCCTTTCCAGTCTTACAGCCAGAATCACACTTAATAGACCTCTAATTTTCCACACATCACTGACAGGATGAGAACAATTAATGTGTCTTGTTGATGTCTAAGTCAAGCACAAAGTTAACAGCCACACTGAAATGCTGCCACGTCTGGGAGAAAGTGCATTACACATTCCTGTGTTTCCTACAGAAGAGATAGGAACTTGAACCAATTCAGCCTGTGCAGCAGAATATTCAGAGTATGCAGTAAATGAAACACAAGAAAGCCTAAGGCTCAGTGCACCAGCATAATTGGTCAACCACTTCTATGCCAAAACACAACATTTTGCTGTGTTGTGGATATTATACCAGCTGCTTACAGTGTGTTGTCAGCTGCATGTGGCATCCTAGCAGATAAGTGATGAAACACCATGCAAAAAGCATTGCTTGTTCACTGTTGAGAATAACGTGGTCTCCTCTCCATTTATGAACCAACCAGCTCGTTCTCCTCTAAGGAAATACTTCATATGGAAGCATCTTTAACTAGCTATCTGGATAAAAATGGGACAAGGGCTCCCACCTTACTGAGTACCAAATCAGTTCAACCATCAAAAAGGAAAACATTTTGGTCAGTAGTTTGTGACCTTCAAAATGAAACCATGCATCTAAGCTGTTTCATGTCAGGTCTGCAAACTTCAGGCACCTGTTATGGGACCAGATGAAGGCAAGGTTGTCACCACCACCTGTCCATGATGTGTTGCACAGTGGCAGCACGTGGGGGCAGATGCAGAGAGGTGCGCAAAAGCAAGTGGCTTCCAACACCAAGTACAGAGCAGATCAGGTGTGCTGACCTCGACCAGTAGCTCCAAAATGCCTGCTGTCCTGACAAAGGCAAAAAATTCCTTCTCTACTAACGAAGTGGTGGGGGGGGAGCAGGATTTGGGGAACCTGAAGAAAACAATGAATTTTTGTTTAGTGATTTCAGTGATTATTTAAAATAATAATGACGACAACAACATCGTAAATCTGACTGCAGGAACAGAGTTAATGGATTTATACTCCAATAGCCTCTGAAGCTCCCACGAGGCTGGAAGATCACTGATCCAATTGGACTGAAGGATCAGAGAAACAAAGTGTGTCTTAAGGGACTGATCATGACACATTCAAGAGATCCAGTCCCTGGCAGGTCCTTAGCCAAAAATGAACCAGACCTTTGGGGTCTGTTTTCTACAAAACCCATGACTCAGAAGAAGATAAAATTTCCTTCAAGATGTGTTTCAGCACTGTCGCACAGGGCCAAAACCCACTCTTCAAGGCAAGAATACAATGCAGAAAAGTAGCAACAGCACAGAATGCCTCCTAGCAGTCCAGATCCATGAAAAGGAAAAAGAACAATGAAGTGTTTCATCGCCCCAGGGATGTGACTGAGCAGCTTGAGATGGCACTGACTACATCTTATGCACCAAACATGACAGGCAGGGCTAAGCATGCCAACAACATGTAACACAAGTAAAACAGCCTCTCAAGTGATAGGGTGTACACACTCCTGCTGTGGGGCTGAACTTCAGTTATAATTGGCTGAAGTGGTTTAATGTGCATTGTCTAAACTACTTCACATAAATACGCACATATGCACAATCTGTAATTAAATAACTCTTTGCTTTTTCTTTTAGTAATTCACATTCAAGATCACAAAAACCGCCCAGGCCAGATCAGAGAATGGATTGGCTTTGACTACAAAGAGTGATTTTTGAAAGTATTGCATTCATGTAAGCTATAAATACGGGTAATATGGAGTTGGTCCCTGTGGTTTTCAGTATCTGGGAATGAGAGATTTTTGGGTTTGAGATTTGTCTCCAGTTCATTCACCATATTAATACAGTCACATCTGAATGGAATTACATGAGCAAATTGATCTCTCTGCCTCAAGGATACATTTCTTTTTTCATTTTACATGGAGAGAGGTTTTTTTACCTTGGTAATGGAAATGACACTTTTCACTCCCAGCACTTCTCTGACTTAAAAGACTACAGGAGAAATTGCAAGTGAAGGGTTCATTGACATTCAACAAGCCATCACTTACCACATTATGGCAATCATCTTTAGTGGCAGCTGTTACATCCCAAAATCCTAGAATATTTACCATCAGAACTTGTCACTTGAGCTGTGTCCATCTAACTAGCATAGATCTGAAACTTCCACTTTGCTAATCTGGTTAGTTACCCGAAAACATTTTCAGACCAAAAAGATCCATTAGAGACTTGGATACCCTGATGAATCAATTCACATGCATCAGAACCATGACATAAAACAGCAGCTAGAAAATTCTTCCTGTTTTCACTGAACTTGAAACAAGGTTTCTGCTTTGAAACAATCCAGATCTCTTCATGGTACAGCCAAGGCAACTACAAAACTTATTCTCAAATTCTTTGGTCTGAATATTTCCAATGCTGAAGTTGCCACAGCAATGAAGGCTGGGCCCCTTTCCCACATCCTGTGGGCTGGACACAGACCCAACAGGTTTTTCTTGGACCACTTAACAGGATAGGTGCCTCCCTTTGCCAAAGTTAAGTTCATAGCAATGGCATATTTCTGGAATTTAGAGGAAGAAGTGCTGAAGTCTCTTAAATTACTGGTTTAACTTCCTTTCTATTAGCAGTTCACTTTCAGTATATAAACTATATACATGGCCAAAAGGTTATAGTCCCAGAAACAGGAAAGTGACATAGCAGACAAGAATATCTGAACAGCAAAGATTCATTATTAACTTTGAAATGCTCAGTGAGAGGATGAGAGGAAGAGTTGCAGGAAAGGAAATTCCAAGTGTATCCTTCAAGATGCTGAGAACTTGACTGGACAAGTTCTCAAGCAACCTGATCTCACTTTTAAGTCAGCCCTAGTTTTGCATGGGTTTGGACCAGATGACCTGCAGAGGTCATTTCCAATCCAAGAGAAAACCGATAGCCGGCATGTCAAGCTTTTGACTGAAACAAGTATTGTTAAGTACTGAGAAAGAAGTCCAAGTTATTTAAGACATCAAAGTAACCAAAGCCAGGTGATTAAACAGCAGACAAGGAAAGAAAGAAAAATAAATTCAACTGAATACAACATAGAACAAAGAATTACTTCTATACTCCTGCATTATACTGATGCTTTGGCAATTTGTTTATTGTCAAAAGCAGTAGCTTGCTTTCATTTCAGAGTTTGGGTTTGACATGTACTAGCATCACCTAGCTCAATAGCCTGGGATGGTATGGGTCAGTTGACACCACATGAAATGCAAGCTGAATGCTACAGATGCATTCTCCAAGATTCAAAATGACAAGCAGTAAACCATGTAGTGAGTTAATTTTAATCTCAGTGTTACAATTTCTAGTCTCTAGATAAACCATTAGCTGTGTGCCAATTGTCTTCTCAGTTAAAAACTTTTCTTACATAAAGTACTGTTTTGTTATTCAAAGTACTGTACGCCATGTGCATCACCTTCACATAATATCACAACTATGTTTAGTAAGCAACTCTCAATCACTAGTGTTTAGAGTAAGATGCAAACTTGGGAACTATTTCCCTTAAGATGACTGTAAGAAATACACCATCCAAAGTTAGAGAAGGTGAAGGCTTGGACTGTGAAAAGTAAGATCTCCCCACTGTAAGAGAAGAGCAGGTTCGTGACCATCTGAAGGACCTGAAGGTGCACAAGTCTATGGGACCTGACATGATTAATCCACGGCTCTGTCCATCATATTTGAAAAGTCTTGGCAGTCTGGAGAAATCCCCACTGACTGGAAAAGTGGAAACATAACTCCCATGTTCAAGAAGGAAAAAAAGGAAGGGAACTATAGACCAGTCAGTCTCACCTCTGTGCTTGGCAAGATCACTGAGCAGATTGTCCTGAAGGCTCTGCTAAGGCACATGGAAAACAAATGGGTGATGGGTGACAGCCAACACAGCTTCAGCAAGGGCAAATCCTGCCTGACTAACTTGGTGGCCTTCTACAGTAAGTTCTCGGCATCAGTGGACAAAGGAAGAGCAACCAACGTCATCTACCTGGACCTGTGCAAAGCCTTTGACACTGTCTCACATGACATCCTGGTATCAAAACTGGAACAGTATGGATTCGATGGATGGACCACTCGTTGGGTAAGGAACTGGTTGGACGGTGACACTCAAAGAGTGGTGATCAATGACTCCATGTCCAGATGGAGACCTGTGACGAGTGGTGTTCCCCAAGGGTCAGTACTTGACCGGTGCTATTTAACATCTTTGTCAGTGACATGGACAGTGACACTGAGTGCACCCTCAGCAAGTTTGCTGATGACACCAAAGTGTGTGGTGAGGTCGACACACTGGAGGGAAGGGATGCTATCCAGAGAAACCTTGACAGGCTTGAGAAGTGGGCTCATGCAAACAGCAGGAAGTTCAACAAGGCCAAGTGCAAGGTCCTGCACCTGGGTTGGGGCAATCCCAAGCACACATACAGGTTGGGTGGAGAATGGCTCAAAAACAATCCAGAGGAGAAGGACTTGGGAGTGATAGTAGACAAGAAGCTCAACATGAGCTGGCAATGTGTGCTTGCATCCCAGAAAGCCAACTGTGTACTGGGCTGCATCAAAAGAAGTGTAGCCAGTAGGTCAATGGAGGTGGTTCTCCCCCTTTACTTGGCTCTCGTGAGATGCCACCTGGAGTACTGTGTCCAGTTCTGCATCCCCCAACATAAGGACAGGGACCTCATGTAGAAAGCTCAGAGGAGGGCCACAAAGATGATCAGAGGGCTGGAGCACCTCTCCAACAAGGACAGGCTGAGAGAATTGGAGCTGCTCAGCCTGGAGAAGAGAAGGCTCTGGGGAGACCTTATAGCAGCCTTCCAGTATCTGAAGGGGGCCTACAGGAAAGTTGGGGAGGGACTTTTTGCAAGGGCTTGTAGCAAGATTACAAGGGTTAATAGATCAAAACTGGAAGAGGGGAGATTTAGTTTAGACATTAGGAGGAAATTCTTTAGTGTGAGGGTGGTGAGACATTGGAATAGGTTGCCACCTGGATGGTGGAAGCCCCATCTCTGGAAGCATTCAAGGGCAGGTTGGATCAGCAACCTGATCTACTGGGAGGTGTTCCTGCCCATGTAGGGGGGTTGGAACTAGATGATCTTTAAGGTCCTTTCCAACCCAAACCATTATATGATTCTATGAAATGTTCTTACAGACCTGAGAGCAAACAGTACTCTGATGTTCTGAAAGTTCAATATTTTAACTTGACATATTTCAGCCTGACCCTAAATCTCTAGTAATAAAATTAATTTCAAATAAGATAGAAGGCTCTGAAAGCTAAATGTGTTCTGTAGCAATTTAATTTTCTCACATTTCTTCATTTTGAAAGCACAGAGGAATTTTTAATGCAGGTAAAGAAAAGCTTTGATTAACTATTTCTCAGTTAACCTTCTGAAGCATGCCTGCACCTCCTTCCCTACCTTGGAGGAGAAATATGGCAGAAAATATCTGCCAATGTTTTGCAATGAATGTGTTACATTACTTGAACAATCAGAGCACCTAAGCAGCGTTTTGCAGAATAAGAATCAGAAAGATTTTCTTACTTTTACTACTTACTTGTAACACAGCGATGCTCCTTTGCTTACAGTACATATCTCAGATTAGGACCATTGCTGTGATAAAATTAAGTGACTGCTAACCCCTTTTGTAGAGTATGACCATAAAAATACTGCTACTAAAATACAACTTAATTTCACGCTGATGTAACAACTGGCAGATTAAGACAAAACATTCACAGTTGCATGTACACACAGATAACTTTGTGATTTTCAGTATTTAGACAGACTGAAGATGAACTAAGCAGACCTGGCACAAAGTAGAAACCCAAAGTTTGTAACATAATATGTAATATAATTCAATACAGTTAAAAGGCACTGGCGTTTCTCAATAAATGTCTCTACACCAGCAAATGAGAAGAGATGGTGAACAGAACACTGTCTTCAGAGCATGCACAGGAAATTTATGCAAAACACACTGAGCACAGGACAGAAGGACAAAAAGAATTTACCCATTCTCTTCAAAATATGATTACTGATTTTTTCACTTACTCTGCTTGTATTTGCTATCAGTGTCAAATAAGACAGGAGTGGTCTTTTTTTTTCCGTCCTACACTTGATCTGAACAAAGCAGCAGTAAATGGAGAGGCACTCGAAAGCAGAGTGGGATTTCTACTAGAAATTATCCATATGCCCAAGAACACAGGTATGTTACACAGTAAGAAAAAGCACAATGCATTTTTTTATAGGAACAGGTTAAATAAATATAGTTAAAGAGGTTCTCAAAATTCTAACTGAATAGTTCAGAATGGAAAGACAGAATAGATGGAAAGGAGTTAAGTATGCCCATAACTCTGAAAGGATAGAGTCAACTAATACTCCTACTCAAAGCTGGGACACAGAAGTACTATGCTTGTAAGTGGATGGCCACCACTGGGAGACTACAACTCAACAGAGCCACTGAGGAAGCTTGCTTTCAGCAGGGAGCTTTGATGACATCCACTCCATTTGTGGCAGGTAGGGAAAGCTAGAAGAAAACCTTTGAGAGGAAGCTATTCCATGGCCATGTTTGAAAGATGCTTCATACTGGAGTATTTGAAACACATGTTACTAAAGAGGCACGGAATCTTTGCAGAAGCTCTGTGCTGCACACCAACACAGCCTGTACCATGGCTGAGCACGTCCTGTGGTGAGATGGGAAAACTAAGCACAACCCACCACCACTCACCCACCACCAGATAACCCACATGGGACTGGCTGAGCCAAGAGGTTTTGAGCCAGACACCTGGAGGCTGTGAACCCTCTCCAGTCTGCTGCTTCCCCTCCCCTCCTCATATTCAGCAGGAGAACAGGGCTACCCTTCACTGGGAAGGATCAGTAAGGTATAGGCTGGAAATCAGATTGCTACTTCAGCTTTCAAAAGCTGACAACTTGAGATGTGGGTTTGCAGTTGTGTGATGATTTTTACTGCAGTTTTATTTGACCAACATATAAAATGACTCGTCAAATTGACAATGGTCAAAATCACAGTAATGCTGAGGCCTGCCTACAGGTGTAGTTCCCCTTACTAGCCATAACACCTAAGTTTTCTTAACAGGATATCATAGCAGTAATAAAGTAAAAAATAAGTTAAAACCATGAAGTGAAAATATATCCATTTTTATATGTTCAGTGATGTGCCACACATGCTTATGAAACCTGAAACACTAAATGAAGAAATTTTGAAAACGTACAGGATTTTTACACTACACTTCCAACGCTCCTGACTCTCATCCCACAAAAGGTTTCCCACCTCTGATTTAGAGCCTCTTCCCAGGCAATGCTTTTAAAGGGATGTATTCTGAGTTTGTAAAATTGTTTCTGAACTAATACATAACCTCATTTTTAACCATCCCTCAAAAAAAAAAAATCAACGCTAGTTTGCTAAGATAAACTAAAATAAAATCCAAGACATGATCCAAATCATCAAGCACTTCTAACACAGCACAAGACTCCAAAGAGTATTTCGGTGGGCTAACATGCAGTGTCAGACAACCACAAACTGAATTTCAGAAACAATATAAAAGCAGGAGGGACCACAGAGGATCTAAGGAGCAAGAAAATATATCAATTACAAATTATGACACTCTCACCCATCCCCATCCTCTTAACTGACTCTACCAAAGGAGTAAGTCTTCTCATGTAACCACTAAGACAGAATTGTTTTGTTTTTTGAAGTCATTTGGGGTCACACTTCAGTATCATTCTGATAAATGTACCATACTATTACTTTCATAAATTCCCTTTGACCTTGTAAGATTTGCAGGGCTATCCAGAAAGAGGGGTCAATGCAAGACAATTATATATTTGAATGCTTTATCTGATACTAATCCCACATCAACTCATCCTGTATATTTAAGTAGCAACATAATACTGCAATCTGTTAACATTTCCCCTGCTTTGTGTATGAAAACTCTTGTGTACTGCTGCAGAAATAATGGAGATAACATGGACTAAAGCAAGTTGGAATAGCAAATCTAAAATGGCCATAGCAGCCAAATATAATTCCACACAACTTTTACATGAGTCTAGGTTTAATTTGCTTTACAGGACAGTTGGCCAAACAATGACATTTGTCATAAAAAATATCCTCTCCATTAAGTAAATCTCATTTTTCTTTCCAAAACAAAATTCAAGGTATACTCTGAGCATTCTGTGGCTCATTTTCAAGATCAGCCTACACAGATTTTTCTTAACAAAATAAAGCAATTCAGTTAAAATGTAATGTAATGACATAGTCATATTGCTTTTGGCTATGTTAACTTTAAAAACCATGCCAATTTAGCTATTTTTCTTAACGTTTTATTAGAAAAAGCAGCAGATCAACATTACAATTCAGAGTCTAATCTAAATATGCACTTGACAATGAAGCACATCTGAATATGAAGTGAAAAAGGATTCCAGAAAACCTTCAGCTTTGCTGATCTCCTGCTAACCCAAATCATATATCTTTTCTTCCAGCTTTCTAATAAAACAAGGAACAAAAGATGTATTGCTGTGAAAACAAAACTGTAGTACAGTAGTATGAGTCTTGGGTGCTAAGTGTAATCTGTCAAGTTAACTCAATTTCGAAGTGTACTTAAATCTTTTGTTTGGCCATGAAAGTCCATGAGCTGACTGACCCAAGTATAAACTGAAACGACAGGTCTGGACAAAAAAAAAAACTAGTTAAGACAGCATGTTAACCTCCAGTTTTCAGACAGTAATAAAAAGATACAATTCCAACAGGCAAAAAATTAAAATAAAATAATGAAAAAAAAAGTTGATCTGACATTCAAGAGCTAAGTTTATTCTTTTGCTCATTTTGTTTGTGCCCAAAATAATTTTAGAACCACCAGAAAAAAGTATTTATGGACTATCACAGAATTGAAAAAGAGAAATGCCTTTTGACTTGGTTATTTTTCCCCACTGAGGTATAAAATCTACATATAAATTTGATACTTCACTATAACAAATTGTACTTTTCATAGTTCTGATTTAGTTTCCTTTAAACCCTGTTTAAATTTTCGTTTTTTAAACCACAGAATTCTTATGTCATGTTACTGGATCTGGATCAGCTCTCATTTATTTATGTATCTATATTTAGTAGTCTGGTTACCACTGCTAACCAGGAAAAAAAATTCTTGGAACTTTCTTCATTACAACAGCACTTTCAGCAGAGGTTACTGATGTGCAAGCAAACTACAATGATATGCAGCTCTTCGGAGAGACTATTTCACTGATTATGTTTCCACTGTCCAAACAGTCGCTAAATTATTTGCTGGAAGAAACTCTTTTGATCTTGTAAACATCAGTGGGTGCATTACTATGTGTGGTAGTTTCACATCCTTATACAGGAAGGCTGGTTCACAGCTACTGAGAAGCTGCACGAGTTCTAACAGCTGACGAACTGCAGATTCTGCTGAGCAGAAGTTTCTTCTGTTGCTACTTAACAGTGTAGCCAAAGTATCAGCCGAGGTAGCCCAGTCAATCCTTGCTTCGCTTTAGAACCTCTTAGAATATTTCTGGGAGGGTGACATTGCGAAGCAGCCACTGCTGGGAGCGGCTGCCGTTGCAGTCTCTGATGCTGGGTACCTGGCTGTCCTCTTCGGTGGCTTTGTCCAGGCACTGGTTACTGTTCACATGCAACAGGGTTAATTTCTTGAAGACAAAATAAAAATAAATTAGTTTTACAAAAATCACTGGGCATTAGCTAATAAAGTTTCTAATGGCCATTACAAGTCTTCCATAGGTAAACAGGAACTAGACAAGACCCCTTGGTTAGGGACTCCAGATCCCAATTCTAAATAACGTATGCCATTTGATGCTGTAGATACTAAAAACATTGTTTCATGAAGAACAGAACAGTCTGAAACTTCTAAATGACGTTCTTTCTATCCATCGTTCTTTAAATGTGACTACACTGCTGGGAATCTTTGAGGAGTTAGAAATTAAAGTTTGGTAAGGTATACAATTTTGACCATTAGTTTTAATAGTAGTTTTGATCAGCTCCAAATGAACACACTGAATATGTATTCAGAAGTCCACATTTTTTTTCTTTTGGGGATACAATACTGACCTTACACTGTTATTTTGTACTATGCTCTTTCTAAAAAACATGTTATTTAAAAAAACTGTACAAATACACACACAGGTTTATGTTTCCCAGTATCTACTTATCTTACTTATGCAATCTTCCATACAGCACTTCATCTACCTGAGCACCATCCCCTCATGGAGGAGAAATCTTCACAAGATGCACTTTCTGCCACTGTATAATGGATACTCATCAGTGCATCAACTTGTCTATGGTACTGACTGGCATTACTATCAGTATTTCTTCTCTCACTCAGCAGTACAGCCAGGACACTGGGATGACTGAAAAGCAGCAGAACAGGCAGGTCTTTCGTGCACAAGCAGCAAAAGTAAAAAACAGAACAAAAACCTGAGCACATCAATCTCCTGCACTCATACAACAGCTGAAGAATGGAGATGGAACAGACTTAAGCAGACAAGTAACTAACACACAGCTTTTTTGTTTTGCCTCCTCCTTTCTTTTCCTTCCATTAAGGTAAAAAGGCTTCTTACACAGCCGCTGAACAGAAGGAGAAGAGGAAAAAAAACCAGAAAATTCACCCAACTACATGGGCAAGAGTTCTTGCTAAGTATTCTCTAACTCACTTCTGTGCTTTATTACCCAACTTTCAGTACAGCTCTGAAGATTATACCTAGATTTTCTGTTGACAGAATCAAGAGAAAAACCACACGCCACAAAATGTATGTCTGGGCATTGAGATAGGGGAGGTCTGTTTTACAGTCTATGGCAATCATTGCAAGACAGACTATCGCAATTAGGTGTCTGTAGATACAATGTTCTTAGCACTGATAAGGTAGATATAAAATAAAAAGGACTTGCTGTTTGGGGAATCACTGCATACAGCAATATTACTCATCTTATTGAAGTTAGATAAACTGACAACATTAAAAACAAGAATGAATGGTTCCCAAGACTCAAATCTAATCATTACAGTTAACATTTAATCCTGAAAGCCTTCAACAACTTCCTTCAGTCTCCTATTAGTAGTTGCTAGCAATGTGCAGAAATCCCAGTTGAGATCCACAGTCTTCCACATTTACTGCCATCCTAATAAGAAATCATCATTCATACATATTCCCTTTTATTCTTAAAAGTTGTAGGTTTCATTAACAACCCAGCTACTAAAATCTACAGTAAGTCTACTGAGTTAGAAATACCCTCTCCCCCTTTTTAAAAAAAATTAGTGAAATGACCTTTTAGTACCTAAATATCTACATGTTCTCTTTATCAAATAGTCACAATGATTATACTGGCAAGATTCCTCTTCCACAACTTGTCTTGCAACTGTCCTTTGCAATAATTGATTTTATATTAACAAGCTTGAGAATTTTTTTTGCTAACTTAGCCATACCCTAAAGTCAGAGCTCTTGACAGCACTACTCAATCACAAAATTGTTTATAAAGCTTGCAAACCATAATAACAATGAAGAGATAAGTGGTCAATAATTTCCAGATATGGCAGTTCAACATATGAACTTCAAAATAAATTTGAACATTACTTACAAGAAAGAGAATGATTAAAATAAAGCAGCTTTAAGAAGGTCTACCTTAACCTTGCCATGACTAGAAATGTAAAACCTTCTTTCTAATTTTGGGATGCTGATATTTTAATTAGAAAAGTATTTCCTTTGTATCTTTGTGAGATAAGACACCCGGTGCTGAAATTGTCACAAGATCATTAGCGCTATCTTTTACTGGACCAGTAGATGCCTGGAATATTTTTCCATTGTTGATCTCACCTTAACAGAACACTACACTAGCAGATTTTATCTTTCTTCAGAGGATGTGAAAGCACATTGAAACTATTCCTCTAAGAGCTCCCTAAAAACTCACCAGGTAATTCAATTAAAACAGATGTCCACAAAGTGACTACACCAGAATTAATGATGGGAGCGGAATATAATCCTGACTTTGTTTCCTGTTTTGACTGTCAAATAGTGGTCCCACAAAGAAATATGTTGCTCTGTAGGCTCATGTAAAAAAAAGTTATTTTAATGTCACAAGTCATTAGAAGGCTTACCACTGGATCATATTCCCAAAGCTGATTTCCTTTTAGATGGTGGCACTTGAGCATCGTTACTGGGCCATTAAGTTTAGATACATCTAAACACAAATCATCCGTTCGAATTTCTTTGTTGGCAGTATACGAGAAAACCTAAACAGAAAATTAATGAGAGGAACTGAAAAAAGTTCAACTAAAAGATTTCTTGGGTGGGGGGAAGAGGGAACACCTGTCCATTACTTCCTTATTATCCAATAACCCCCTTTTTTTCCCCTTCAGCATAAATAGAAAGAAAATATTTCAAGGGAATAAATATAAATACTACATGAAAAAGCTCTTCAGACAAAATTGACATTTTCAAATTGCAGACTGCTTCCTGCACAGAAACAGGATGATTCCCAAAACAGGTAATCTTTGTATACCAGATAATAATTCACCAAGAGTTACTACAGTAGAATGAAAAAACAGATGTGAAACAAATTCCAGAACTGACACTCAGAAAAATGTACACTAGAACTAGCATGTCAAGTACAGGCATGGTATTTTTAAAGTAGCCTGATCTAGTGGGAGGTGTCCCTGCCAATGCAGGGGGGTTGGAACTAGATGATCTTCAAGGTCCCTTCCAACTCAAACCATTCTATGATTCTATGAAACAGGAGGTCTAACTAGGAAACAGTTTCAGAGAACCTACAGAGGTGAAGCCTGGCTTACAGCAGTCTCCTCCTCCACTCATTTCACTTTTTGCTTGAAAGTTTATCTACAACCTGTTGCAATCAGGACTCAAAAACCTACAACTGACAAACAACCACCAAATCTCATGCCTCTCCTCTTACAGGCATCTTCAGTGAGAGCTTCCTTTAAATATACTTAAGTTGAAAAGTTTAAGGATAACTCCTGAAATAATAAAAAAATTGTTCTGATGAGAAGTAGCGTTCCAAATAATTCAATACATTAAGATCATAAAAAATTGTCACCTGATTGCCACCCATCCCATGGCAGTTAAAGATTCCAACTTTCTCATTTTCCTTTCTTGCCATGTTATCCAGACATTGATTTGTCTCCACATTTCTTATCTGGAAGTGAAAAAAAGCACATTACCAAAGGTTTTTGTTTTTCGACAAGAACTAGGCTCATCTCAACCCACACTGGCATCAGTTCTCTCTGCTGTACACCCAGAGGTTATGTGAATGAAATGTAAAATACAGGAACTGTACTACGAGAGACCACTATCTGAGACTCCAACTCCAAAGCAAATGCTCAAGATACCCGGTTACAGAATCATGTTTCTTTGCTTTCTTTTGGGGATCTTTGCATCTTGGGGATTCTTTTTACTCAAAGACTCAGCTACAGCATAGTCGACACAATTCTATCTCCAGCCCAAAACTGCCAGAAATTTTAAAGGACTCTCCTAGGCACAGTAGGTTTAATTCTCTTGGAAATCACGGGTGAATGAGTTCAATTTTCTCCCTTCTTGAGTTACAGCCTTAATCCCTCTATTACTATATACTAAGCAGGCATGCATATCAGTCTCCTGACATTCATGCAGCATGAATGCCTGCTCCATTTTGTTAAAAACGTTTATTTTAAAAACAGTACAAAATCATCCTACAATAGCCCAAATATTTGGCTCAACATGACTTATAGAAGAGAATATATGCCTGCTTATTCAGGACACCATCATCTGTCCTACCTCTACAGTCATGTAAGAACTATAAAACAAAAAAAAGAAATGCCCAGCAAGGCTTAAGGATCACTGGAATGTGCAGGTCTAACAAGAGTTCTGGGGGTGAAGTTCTGAGCAGTTTTTAGGCAAAGTCCTTGCTTGACCTGGTCTGTTTTTTTTTTTAAGCAAAGCACTGTTCATATTCCACATAGAGAAGGTTAAACAGAAAGTTATCCATAACTATACATTTCTGAAGGAATATTTGTTGTTCAACATCTTCATCAACGACCTGGATGAGGGTATAGAATGTACCCTCAGCAAGTTTGCTGATGACACTAAGCTGGGAGGAGTGGCTGACACACCAGAAGGCTGTGCTGCCATTCAGAGAGACTTAGACAGGCTGGAGAGTTGGGCGGGGAGAAACATGATGAAATTCAACAAGGGGAAGTGTAGAGTTTTGCATTTGGGGAAGAACAACACGATGTCCCAGTATAGGTTGGGGGCTGACCTGCTGGAGAGTAGTGTAGGTGAAAGAGACCTGGGGGTCCTGGTAGACAGGAGGATGACCATGAGCCAGCAATGTGCCCTTGTGGCCAAGAAGGCCAATGGCATCCTGGGGTGCATTAGAAAGGGTGTGGTTAGTAGGTCAAGAGAGGTTCTCCTCCCCCTCTATTCTGCCTTGGTGAGGCCGCATCTGGAGTATTGTGTCCAGTTCTGGGCCCCTCAGTTCAAGAAGGACAGGGAACTGCTTGAAAGAGTCCAGCGCAGAGCCACAAAGATGATTAAGGGAGTGGAACATCTCCCTTATGAGGAAAGGCTGAAGGAGCTGGGTCTCTTTAGCTTGGAGAAAAGGAGACTGAGGGGTGACCTCATCAATGTTTACAAATATGTAAGGGGTGAGTGTCAGGGAGATGGAGTTAGGCTCTTCTCAGTGATGACCAGTGATAGGACAAGGGGCAATGGGTTCAAACTGGAGCATAGGAGGTTCAAGGTGAATATTCGAAAAAATTTTTTTACTGTGAGAATGACAGAGCACTGGAACAGGCTGCCCAGACAGGTTGTGGAGTCTCCTTCGCTGGAGACATTCAAAACCCGCCTGGATGCGTTCCTATGTGATGTACTCTAGGTGACCCTGCTCTGGCAGGGGGGGTTGGACTAGATGATCTTTCGAGGTCCCTTCCAACCCCTAGGATTCTATGATTCTATGATTTCTAAAGCCCTTCTACATGACACTTACTACCGTAGTAAACAAAGGGAGAAAGCTGGAATTACGGTACTATATCCCAAAGCTCAGATTTCTGCCCCACTGAGAAGCTAAGTGTACCATTTTGCACATAAAAGGAACACAGGTGCAAGACACTTGAACTTCGCTGAAGGTAACTTGTTTGCACTACTCAGTTCAGAATATAAACAACTTACTGTGCAACATATTTTACATAGGGTAGATAAATACGTATGATAAAATCTTACCTCTCCCAGAGAAAAATAATGGCGTGGAATTTGGGAATCAGGATAAACATTCTCCAGGTACCAGGAGAAAGGCTTGCACTGAAGCTTGCGTCTTAGTCCAAGTCGTGATGATATGTCCCCATAATCAACTTTAGTAACTCCTGTTGAAACAAAAGTTTTATTTAATGGCTGCTAGCAAACTTTATATAATTCCACTTAATACAGAAGTGATTAGTATAATACACTGCTTGCATGAAAGACTCTCTTTAGAAAAAAGTCCTCTCCACACAAAAAAAAGTTTTTTTTAATACAGCATTATGCTGTTCATATGTTCAGAGACGTCACATCAGTCACTACTGAGATTTCTTTTCCCAGAAAATTATACAAAATATGGAATCACTACATCTGTGCTACACATGACAATTTCTTACCTGTGGTTTATGGAACAACTTGAACACAATTGCTTACTAAGTTTTCTCGGGAGAAAGACTGAAACTGTTATAGTCACTAATGCCATTCTAGCCACAACGGCAACTGGGGTGCATATCCATGCAGCGTAACGTAACAGTCTCCGATAGAATAAAGAGAATTCCATCTTAATTTAATTCTGCAAGGCTGCTACCACTTGACAGACCCTTCATCATCTAACTGTACAGTCAGAAAGCAGCCTTCATATATGGACCCAATCTTTTAGTAACTCAGTATTTGTTCAATACAACTGCAGCATTTGCAGACAGTATGTTCACCATTAGGATCGTCATCTTTTTTTGTGTGATAGTTTGCTTCCCTTTTTTCTCCTTTGTTCTTCATTTATCAAAGTGCTCATTCTTCCCCTACCTTCCCACTCCTTTATGGTTGTTTTAATCATAGAGTGGCTAGAGTTGGAAAGGACCTTAAAGATCATCAAGTTCCTACCCCCCTGCATAGGCAGCGACACCTCCCACTAGATCAGTCAGCTCAGAGCCCCATCCAACCTGCCCTTGAATGCTTCCAGGGATGGAGCTTCCACAACTTCTCTGGACAGCCTGTTCCAGTGTCTCACTACCCTACCCTAAAGAATTTCCTCCTGATCTCTAACCTGAATCTCTCCTCCTTCAGTTTCAAACCATTACTCCTTTTCGTCTCACCACAAGCCCTCGTAACAAGACCCTCCCCAGATTTCCTGTAGGCCACTTCAGGTACTGGAAGGCCACTACAAGGTCCCCCCGGAGCCTTCTCTTCTTCAGGATGAACAGCCCCAACCCCTTCAGCCTGTCCTCATAAGAGAGGTGCTCCAGCCCTCTGATCATTTTTATGGCCCTCATCTGGACACACTCCAACAGGTTCACATCCTTCTTGTGTTGGGAGCTCCAGAGCTGAACAAAGTGTTCCAGGTGAGGTCTCACCAGGGCAGAAGAGAGGGGCAGAATCACCTCTCTTGATCTGCTGGCCTCACTTCTTTTGATACAGCCCAGGATGCAGTTGGCCCTCTGGGCTGCAATTGCACATTGGTGGCTCAAGTCCAGCTTTTGGTCCACTAGTACTCCCAGGTCTTTTTCCACAGGGCTGCTCTCAAGTGTGTCCTCCACCAGCCTGAATTCGTATCTCAGGTTAACTCAGCCCAGGTGCAGGACCCTGCACTTGGCCTTGTTGAACCTCATGAGGTTCCCCTGGGCCCACTTCTCCAGTTTGTCCAGCTCCCTCTGGATGGTATCCCATCCCTCTAGCATATTGAATGCACCACCCAGCTTGTTGTCATCAGCAAACTTCTGAAAATTAATTTCTGCAAGTCCCATCTGCAGATGGGTTAAGGAAGGTATGCATGATCAGTAGATATTTTTGCCACACCAGAATTAAGCACTATAGTATCTAATCTTGCATTATTAATTAATTATGGGTAGGACAAATTCTAGTTTTTGGGCATCACATTCTGTTTTGAATTTTCCACACTTCACCCCATACCACGCAGGCCAAACATAATGCACTACAAAAAAACTCAATTCAAACAAAAATCCAACCCAAAAAAGAACAAGTCCTAGGAATTGAAATTCCCCTCCCAGACCACAAATATAGTTCCACTGACCACCACACTATACACCTTCAGCTGCATATATTTTTCAGAAATCTCTCCACTTGGAGAACTGTGAATTACATTTAAAATTTATGACCTTTTGAAACTGAGTTCAAGACATTTCCAAGTTGGCATAATGTGTTATTAAATCAACCTTCCAGCAGATGGTGTATTGCTACTCAATTGAGAGAGATACCTGCATAATTTCAGCTAAATGTTTGTAAATATAAATAAAAGCATTAGTGATTTCAATATTCCAGAAAGAATAAATACTAGCTAGGCTTTAGATTTATTTTTATTTTTAAACGAAAGAGTTTTTTAAAAAAGATGATGGAGAACTATACTGGTAAGAGAATGAGAGCAAAGAAAGCTTGTTTTTTAATGAATTTTTTATTGGTGTTAATGAAATTTTAGAATGTCCTGGAATAGAATCCCAGAAAACTTCAGTCTGGGCTTTCCAGTCTCAAAAGAAATCCCCAAACAAAGAAAAAAACCAAATCAAAAACCAAAAGAAAAACAAAATCGATCCCAAAACAGTGCCCTATCTTCACCTCCTCTACACCAAAAGAAGAACTCTTTCAAGAGATAATGAAGCAGGAAGAGTATGTGATGAAAAAGTAGCTAATGGATGAAATAGTTATGCCATGCTTACAACGACCTTATGATACTCCAAATGTATTCATCAGAGTTTGCTACACTGACCTTCAGAAAACAAAACTGCTAAGGCTTTGTCACATCACTGAATGGCAATAAGAATTAAGGTCACAACCATAAAGAACTATATGTAAAATGATACTTAATAGCATACAAGCATGCTGTTTCTTAAAGCAGTTTTAAATATCACCATGTAGAAAGAAAAGTGCCAGCTGATTTTCCCTCCATTGTAATGAAATAAAAGGTGTGTATTATATTCCATTTAACCATTTTTAGTCTGAATTATTTTTTTTAAACCCTCTCTGAAGTTAAGTCTGTGCCAAACCACATACTGGCATACAGACTACAGTCAGACTACAGGTAGCATCAGGTTAGCAGATGGACTGAATCACGGAACCAGTACAGTTGTCTTAGGGGTTTCCTCTAAAAGGGCTGAATTACTGTTTCCCAGGTTTCTGGTACCTCATCTATATTACACAAAACTAGCTTGAGTGTTCCTATGCTGATGATACCAAGCTGTGTGGAGTAGTTGACACCCTAGAGGGAAGGGACGCCATCCAGAGGGACCTTGACAGGCTGGAGAGGGGGGCCAATACCAACCTCTTGAAGTTCAACAAGGCCAAGTGCAAGGTCCTGCACCTGGGTTGGCACAACCCCAGGCAGAAATATAGGCTGGGGGGAGAATGGCTAGAGAGCAGTCCCAAGGAAAAGGACTTGGGGGTGGTAGGAGAGGAGAAGCTCGACATGAGCCACCAGTGTGCACTTGCAGCCCAGAGAGCCAACCATATCCAGGGCTGCATCAAAAGACACATGGCCAGCAGGGCCAGGGAGGTGATTCTGCCCCTCTGCTCTGATGAAACCCCACCTGGAGTGCTGCATCCAGTTCTGAAGCCCCCAACACAAGATGGACAGAGAGCTGTTGCAGAGAGTCCAGAGAAGGACCACGAGGATGATCAAAGGGCTGGAGCACCTCTGCTATGAAGACAGGCTGAGAGAGTTGGGGCTATTCAGCCTGGAGAAAAGAAGGCTCTGGGGAGACCTTATAGCAGTTGTCCAGTACCTGAACTGGCCTCCAGGAAAGCTGGGGAGGGATTTTTACCAGAGAGGGCAGTAATAGGACCAAGGGGTAATGGTTTTAAATTGAAAGAAACCCTCTTCACCATGAGGGTAGGAAGACACTGGAACAGGTTGCCCAGGGAGGTTGTAGAAACCCCTGGAGGTGTTTAAGGCCAGGTTGGATGAGCTTTTGTGTTATGCAATAGCAGCATACAGTGCAGGAGCACTTACTTATGGGTAACAGTTCTTTTGTGGAAAAAAAAGGAAGTAAACTAGGAAAACTACACAAGGCATATAAAAAAATTAAGTATATGTCTAATCACTATTGCCTCCACAGACCGGTAAAATTTATGTACCAACAGTGACATATACTTTCCAGTGTTTTAGTACTTGTTTTGAAAGGCTGGTCTACAAAAAACAAAACAAAACTAACCACAAAACAAGAATTAGACCAAATCTTCCTCCCAGGAGACAATTATGCCAGACTCTGCAAGCATGTGCTTACTGAAGACAACAATGTCCACTATCTGTTCCTTCAAATATCTGGGTTTAATAAAAAAAATGTTGATCTGAAATAGTGATTGTTACTGTTGTCTTGACCATGTAATATAGCTATATTCCCCTCCCCCAATTACATTAAAAGCATGGACCTCCCTGATTATTTTGTCTCACAGCTTGCTGTGGGAAATTTGTATGTTTTTTTTTCACACATAGGCCTAAAGAAGTACTCAAAAATAAATATTGATAAGGCAAAAATCCCCACATCAAATCATCCAATCACACCATCACCAGAGTTGTTCTTTGCAAATGTAAGACATCTCAGCACTTGCTTGTTCTGTCACTGTTCTTGAAGTTTGGTATGCAGCACCAGACTTCTCTGATTAGCAATGTATAATGGTCTTTCCTTATACCTTTACAAAAACATACAAAAGTTATGTCTATCAGTAGAATATCCTTTCTTCAGTTTAATTTTCTTTGCCACCTTATATTTAAGTTTCCCATCAGCCATGTTGCAACAGTTCTGCCACTCTCAGAATTTCAAGAGCTGAAGATTCGCTTGCTAAGTTCAATGTGTGGCAATACATCTATGCTAAAAGGCTTTGAAAAAAAGGATGATGTTTTCATCATGATTATAAATTGCTCAATCATTTTCAAAAGCACAGTATGAAAACTGTTTCACCTGAAACTAGTCTTCTGTTAAAAATCACGTAACTTGTTTTTAATACGTATTATGAAAGTCAATCAGCAACAACCATTTAAAACCAATTTGAATAGCTACATTATTTGGATTCCCAATTAAAGCTAATAGGGAATAGTAGCTGAAAACCAGAACACATGGAATCGCTCAGTTCAAATTTTTAAGATAGGCTTAGCTACATTGCAAGATCTACCATTGTGGGCTCAGCCCCTTCTTTGTCCTCCCCGTCACCCATAAATAAAAACATTATCCCTGTACATAATGAACAGGTACTTACCATGCTTGTCTAGAGACCAGTGTGAGCAGTGATTAGAAACTAGGCTTACTGATCCAGTTCTCAGGACAAAACATTTATGTCTCTGTCTAGACAGCTCTTGCTCAGGTAATTCTGTAATCTGCCTTTTCAAGCCTTCTGCCTCTCCAGTTAGTCCCAGTGCAATGGAAGATACTTTCTGGGGCAAACTTTGTGTCAACAATAAAATTAATTGCCATACAAGCTAGGCGAGGCTGTCATTTTGTCAAGCCTAACCTTGGGCAACCCAGTCCTAGTATTTTAAACTGGTGAAAGTGATGAAAGACCAACACTGGAAAGAAAGAAGTGCTAGAGTCCATGGAACAGAACAACTTGAGCCATGAATCAGACTATTCACCTGCACATGCTGGATCTGTTTTCTGAATTCCTAAGAGGGAAACAGCCTGGGAAACAGCACCCTGCTGTAATGCATGACTGTGAGGAAAACTGTTGGCTACTGAGATAGGATTACAGCTAGTGCCATTACTGTCATGGAGAAGAGCTGTTGTGTACAATGAAATAGACTTGATTTTGGCTGAGAAACAGCTGTTGCAACACTTTCCTGCCCAACCTACATCTGTACCTAACCACTTCTAAGCAGAGAGATGGCTTCTAAAATGCATGAAAGCTTAAAACAGACAAGTAACAATTTCTACTAGACTGCACTTACTAAAGAAAAAAGGATTACAGGCTTACTTTTCAAGAGGGTAGCTCTCCATTTAACTACATAACATCAATAGTAAAAAGTCTCTTGAGTTACTACCATTCAAGCAGTAAGCCTTTTTTTTTCCCCCCCCTCTTCCCCCTGCTCCCTCCCCAGACAACACAGCTTACATGAAGTGGGAAAGCTACCTGAGAATCCTAGGTTTGCTTTCCTGGACCAACCCCTCTGTGATTCACTATCTTAGGGGACCAGAAGAGAAAGGACAGAAAAGAGGAAACAATTTTCTTGTGAGCTAGGCTCAATGATGCCTGTCAGTATATTACCTCCTTCAAAATCAAATTTTCTCATCTCTGTCAACTACTGAGAAAAAACATAGATGCACAGAGGATTGCCTGTTTTCCTTGCTCATCTGCACCCAGGCTTGCAAACCAGCATCACCTTAAAAATTCTCACCACGCTCCTTGCAAGAAGTCGTGATACTTTCACAGTAATATTGAAAGTACACATTGTACTAGCAAAGAGTTTCACAGGCTGCATACTGTACTCTGCTGAGGGTCACTACACCATAATTCTGCAAGAACTAAACATTTACAATTTTTATTAGAAGGATATCTGGAAAGGCAGAGTATGACTAAATGAGCCAACACAGCAGAGATAACTGAGTTCCTAAGTCAACTACTGGCCAGAAAGACTTAATAAAATTTACACTGTTATTTGCTGTCAACAGGTGAAATCAGAGTCTGCAAAAGTCAGGTATGACTGGAAATACCAGAATAACAATAAGGTGTTTGTGAACAACAGGTATTCTGTCATCGTTAAGAATGAACCACAGTGGTAACCACACTCTTTGCAACCCCAAGCAACAAAACAATTTCAGAATAACCCAGCTTATTCTTGAAACATTTGGAAATTCTAGTACCAAAATTTAGCACAGTGTCAATACAGCTAGAGGTACACAAATGTGGTGGTGTGCCAGTCAGTAAGTGCAGATGTTCTACAAGGAGCTTGGCAAGAACACATCCAAATCCACAGATCATTATTGGCATACAAATTATGTAGACATGCATCTTTTGAAAAAAAAGGAAAATATACAGTCAGTTACAGATAATTGCTTAAGTTACCTTTACCATTTCAAAATTTTCACCATATTCTATTTTAAACTAAGGTCTTTAATTCCTTTCCTACAACAGGAGAAAGGATGCGTATTCTGCAAGACTACAAAGCTATGAAAGAAAGTCCTATCACAACAACAATCCCACAAAATTCAAACTGTGTACCTCCTCTTTTGGCTTACAGTTATCGCATGAAATGGAAGGACTATAGAGATTTTATATAAAGTAACAGAGCCATATCATGGTGTTCAGTAATTTACATTAGTTTTTAAGAACTTTTATACTTTTTTTTATACTTTATTTTTACTTTATATTTTATTTTATAGAATTTTATACTTTATTTTTATACTTAGGTGTTCCAGATACTTGGTAGATTTTAAAATCTCTGTTGACATAGATACATAAAAGCAATCTTAACCAAAAACAATTACACCTGTTTATAGGCAACTTTTCTGAATGATATATCTATACATGTCATGTTTGACTTGACAATGCTTCATTAATAACGCGGGACACTAACATAAGCTGTTAGTTTCTGATTTCATCTAAATAGCTTTGAGTAGTAGCAAGAATAATTTTTTTAATTAAAAAAATCCTACAGCATCTTGTTTGACTAATGCATTTTTTTAAGATAAAAAAACCCCCAAATCTCCACAGTCCTTTGTTCTCTCAAGTATTCTTAAAACCTGTCATCTAAAATTTGACACTGTTCAGACTCATACTACACTGTATTACAGCTTTTGAGTTTCGATACTAAAGTAGGCTTAATAAACAAGTCATAAGGAAATACTGTTTTTAAAGACACATCTTTGGAAAAGCAGATGTGGCATACAGAACTACCACTTCGTATATGAAGCTTCAAGTATTTAGAAAGGATGTCTGTTGCTGCCCAAAGTTTGTATCTCTGTTTGTTGTTTTTTTCTAAACAACAACAAAACTATCCTGTAGTGGAAAGTAATAATTCAGTATTTCCCAGGCTTCCTTGTTTTTTCTGAAATATTTTTCTTCTCAGAAAGTGTGAGTTCATAGGAAATTTGCTCTCCTATTTTACATCCTCTTGTTTTGTTAAAATCCATTTTAAGAAACATAATAAATATCACCACAGTCAAGTATATTGGCAACTTGCCCCTATACTCTGGATAGTGAAGAGCAAACTCTACCAAGATAAAAGATATTAACTTTTGCAATCAGGTTTCATTTAAATCACTTCTGATCTATTCAGCCTGGAATCCCTACAACACAGAAGCCATAGGCCAAACTCCAGCACATTGAGATGTATTTGCATGGCTAGTTTTCAGCACTACAGTTGAGCTCTTTGACGTTTCACTGAGTTTTAATTCTATTGCACATAAAGCTCATTCATAAATCTTGTAAATGGTAAAAAAAAAATAATTAAAAAATACTTCAGGGCACATCTCTGGCTAACAATTATTTTTTAATTTAGACCTTCCTTTTTGTACATCTTAAGTGAGCTTTGTCTTAAAGATGTTATTTCTTTGATGTTTGTATTTAAATACTCTTGTTCTTTCCCAGTAGTAATAACATTTTAATTCTTAATAGGTATTTCTTATAACCAAAGACTTGCTTACCTGGAGAAATTATGTAAAAGAAATTTTTGAATTCATCCATCCAGACTTCTGCAAGCCTTCTGTTATTTTTGTTGATTATCTGCCCTGTACCTCCTGGAAAAGTGTATGGTGTTGCTTTTCTGAACACATGCCCGACATGTGAACAAGTTACAATCTCCAAAGTGCCACCGCATTGCCAAATCTAAAAGTGACAGAACAATTATTACATAGCTTCAAGGGTTAAAAAAAGGTTAAAATGTTAATCACTTGTTTCTGTTGAAGTTGGGGATACAGCATTAGTTGAGGTCTAGAACAAATACATACTGCATGAAGAGAAACATATGCCTGTTTTCTGCTCAAACAGATGAAGACGCTCACAGGCTGAGGAAAGCAGCATAGTAAGGAGTGCATCAGGCCTCACAGCAATAATGCATCGGCAACAGACTACTTTAGGGACCTGGGCAAGCTGACAGCAAAGGAAGGAAAAGGCTCACATGAATCACAGGGAAGTAACAGGTGGTGCTTGCAGCCCAGAAAGCCAACCACATCCTGGGCTGCATCAAAAGACACATGGCCTGCAGGTCAAGGGAGGTGATTCTCCCCCTCTGCTCTCATGAAACCCCACCTGGAGTGCTGTGTCCAGTTCTGGAGCACCTAACACAAGAAGGACATGGCACTGTTGGAGTGAGTCCAGAGAAGGGCCAGGAAAGGTGATGTGAGGGCTGGAGTACCTCTCTTATGAAGACAAGCTGAGAGATTTGGGATTGTTCACCCTGAAGAAAAGGCACTGGGGAGACCTCATAGAGGCCTTCCAGTACCTGAAGGGGCCTACAGGAAAGCTGGGGAAGGACTTTTTGCAAGGGTATGTAGTGATAGGACATGGGGGAATGGCTTAAAAGTGGAAGAGGGACAATTGAGATTAAACATGAGGAGGAAATTCTTCTCTATGAGGGTGGTGAGACACCGAAACAGGTTGCCCAGAGAAGTTGCGGTTGCCCCCTCCCTGGAATTGTTCAAGGCCAGGTTGGATGAGGCTCTGAGTAACATGATCTAGTGGGAGGTGTCCCTTTAAGTGCAGGGGGGGTGGAGCTACACAATCTTTAAGGTCCCTTCCAACTGAAACCATTCTTTGATTCTATGACATGATTCTATGATCTGTCCAAGATGTTTCTGAAAATACTTTCCTTTTTTTTTCCCCACCTGGACCTCTAAAAATGGTAGATTCAGAAACCTGAACTTCTTCAGAAGTACCCACCTATATACTCTGAGCTGCTAAGTAAAGCAAAAGGAAATAGTGCTATTTGGTAGGAATGAAAGCGAAAGCAATGCTGGTTAGGTCCACATCCAAATGAATGCATGCAATCATTAATTTAGAAAACAGCAAGAAGAGTTTGTAACAGGGATGCTCATGTTTCACTGACACATTAAAGCATACGTTCATGACATCACCCTTAACTGAGGCTCCCCAACTAGTTTTTCTAATTGAACTCCTTTTAACACACATGCACTCATTCTTCAGAATGATACCCCAATCAATCACAAGGCTCTGCCAACTATTTACCATGCACTTTTCACTGACAGATACAGTCTTTGTGCACCTCCGTTGGAGGAATGTGACAGGAAGCAAAATGCTAACTGCAACACGAGAGGACACTGATGCAGGCAGCAGATCTCCATATTACAGAACTCAAGATGCATTGTCCTGCACAGCAAAACACTGAAAAAAGAAGAGTTTTACCTACCCTGAAAGAAATTTCTAAGTTTTCTCCACCCCAAATATCCATTCCAGCATCATATGTTCCAATTTCCTGAAAGTAATCTCTGTCTATTGAAAAGAGACCTCCTGCCATTGTAGGTGTCCTGAGGAGAAGGAAAAGGGGGAAAAAAAAAGACAAAAATAAGCATCAGTCATATTCCACACTTACACTGACAAAATAGCTTTTTTTTCCTGAAGTTTCTAACATGTTCCTCCTCAGTAGGCTTCCATCCAAATTCATTTACCATTGATGTGCTTGCTGGCTCAAAGTTTTCCAGAGACAGAACCACTTAGTGACAGTTCTCCCTATTTTCTCACTTCAAATTGGAGTCCAGAGAGAGCAACAGCCCCTAGAAAGCTGCTGCCATTTCTGAGAAAGACTTCTGCCTCCAATGCTGGTAACTCCTAAAAAAGAAACCAGTTTCTTACAGGAAATTTATACTTTTGGCAACTGTTCTTGAAAAAGTTATGGGAGGCCATGAAGTGGTCTGCTTGCTTTCACTGTTATTGCTTCATTCAAGAAAATGGTACAGTCAGGGTTACATCCAGATTTTCCTTACAAATTCCCTATTGATTGAAAAAATAAAACTGTGCCGTATCCTGAGAAGACCTCTGGATTTCTTAAATGAAAAACAAACAAACAAAACCAGGAAAGGCCATATCCTCAACTTTATTCTAAGTAAATATTGCTCACTTCTAGGAACAGTAAGGCCAGAAAATGTAATTCGCAATTGTTAAAGTGTACACATTATACACAAGTTATCTGTCTTTACCTTTGTCATAACATCCACAATGACACACAGGTATAAATTCACCTCCCATCCATGCAATTGGAAGATGTTAAGTTTATATACATAAATACACACGCGCTGAAAATCAATTCATCTTTTCAAAATATAGTTAGAATAAAAGATAAAAGTAAGCTTCAATTAAAATACATTAAAATAGTTAAAAGCTCATAAGTCACCAGTAATTGACATAAAACTTACTATTTCTGAAGTGAAAAGCTAATTGCTTCCTTCATCGCTACCAAAAAGTTACCAACAACCGATCCACTTAAAAGAACATTTATGCTGTTCTTTCAACCAGACAAAAATGATGCTACAACACACTTCGTTAAGTACACACTAAGAAGATTAACCTACAAAGGATATGAGTAAACATCAGATGAACATTTTAACCAATGTAATAATTTCTCATTACCTAACAGGAAGAGTTCGATCTCCTTTCCGTCGATCCATCTCTCTCTGAGGAACAGGATACCAACGAAAATTCAACTTCCAGTTGAATCCACCATAGGTCATGTCAGAACCTGCCATATATTCGAAGGTGTCATCGCTAATGACATCAATGATGGGACACACTACTGTTCTCCTAGAAAAAGGAAAGAACAGAAACCTAAGTGTCAAAAAAGTTGCCTTTGTTTTGTTTTAATTCATCTAAAGGAAAATGTTTTTCTGATGCAATTTTGGCAACACTAGCTCTTTTTTAAAATAGTACTTGCATTATTACCAATAATAAATATTTATCCCTCTATAGACGGAAAAAATTATCATAGCTTTCTCAATGCTACACAGTGAATGTATAGAAAATAAAAGCTTCCATTTCTAGTTAAGTGGTCAAGTAACTTGCATGTTTTGAAATGAAAAGTTGGTCACTAGCTCTGAGAAGTATTCTTATATGCCCTCAGGACTAAGAAATCATAGCCATTGTTCACAAAATATAACTAGTGCATCAAACTGAACAGAAAGAAGCTTCCTTGTCACTGTCCTGATGTTAAGGCATATACTCACAGAAACTAATTCTAATCATTCTAAAGACTCTCAAATAGCAATCCTCAAACATGCTTCCTCTCACAGAAGGCTCTGGAAAAAGATTCAAGGGTTGCCACTAAATTCAAAGGCCTTGTTTAGTTGGGCCATTTGCATGAATTATAACATTTTATGTATCGCAGTCTCATAATTATATTAATAATATTAATGATCACTTAGTATTATGTCTCAGCACATTTCTAAACAAAGATTACATCTATAGGCACAAGAACAAAAAAGAAATCTGTAACACCATACTTAGTATCTGGTCTATTTCATATGCTGCTTACTAGCAGACTAGTGTGCAAATACAGAGTTACTGGTCAGATATATGACTGTTTTATAAAGCAGACCATTCTCACTTATTGTGTTTTTTTTCCTCTCCATACAATTTCCATCACACTACCATGGTATAAGTGTTGTGAACTTTGACTTATGATAGAAATACAAAGCTACATTACTGTAGCGTGGATGAGTATGACTCCAATAACTATTCTAACTTCAGAATACATTCCAGAGGATCAAGTCACAGCACAGAATTCCACAACACAGAATTCCACAACACAAATACATTACAAAATAAAGAAACCACAATGAGAACCTGAAAACAGTAACCCTGACAGATCTTGCTTACAGTGTTGGTATTACATGAGATCAGGGCTCCATTTCTTCCTCAAGAATATCTTCCCAAATTCATGAAGAAATGGGCCACGCTGCAGACAGAAGACCTCAAATTCCATTGCTCTCTCAAGTCCATTTATGTTCAGGTCTCCTGCTATTTAACACATTAATCTATGCATCCCATATAAGCTTAACTTTAAACCAAATTTTACTTTTCAAAGTTGTACTGAATTAGCCTCTAAACCCTACATCCCCCTCTCATCTCTTATGTATGAGAAATACATAATTTATCCAACCCTTCAGAAAGTAGATATTTGCTTGTAGGCTATACTGCAATAGTTGGAACATTTCTTACTAACAAAAAAACCCAAAACCGAAGTGGACCAATATATGGATAATTAATTACCTGTCAGCTTTGATCCTTGCCAGCAGAGGTTCAAGCCAGCCTACTGTACATTCACAATGAGCATCTAAGAAGGTGATGACCTGGCCTTTAGATGCAGCAGCCCCCTTTAATCTGGCTCTAATCAATCCAGAACGCTGTTCCATTCGAATCACATGAACGGGTACTTTTAATTTTCTCACATAATTTTCCAGTGGCCTTTTCAAGAAGTCTGCAAAAAAAATTATCAAAAACCACGGAAACCGTCAGTTACATTTATCCGCTTTTTAGTTGTATTTTTTAATGAAGAGGCTTGAATTAAGACATTTCCCCTTCTCTTTTTTGTACTTTCTCAGCTAGTTTCTTCTGCTGCTAGTTCTGCACTTCACAATATGTCCTTCAACATCTCCATGTGTTTCGCTTGACAGAGCAAGAAGTTCCTCCTCCTCTTCATTTCTTCATTATGGGAAACACAAAAACAAAGACCATAGAACGCTTCCACAGAAACCAGATGGGATAGGCAAGTTTTTATGGTGGAGTAGATGTGTGACTCTTATTTTGAAAAACATATGCATAAGTGTTCTTGGATATAACACTTATCCACCAACAAAATGCAGGAAATGATCCCACCAGTTGAACGCAGTTAATTACCTCCTACATGATAATCTTACAGATAATTTCTTTGCAATAAGTTGAAAACATTATAAAATTAACTTTTCAAATGTGCCTTCTCTAGATACTTGTGGCTATTTTTTTAATTAAATTATCACTACAATGCCTAAAAAAAAAGACAAAAGCATACATAAATAAATATCTGTATCATTAACAAGCCTTTGCTTATCTGAGGAACAAATTATTCAAAATACAACAGCCACAAGTGACTACCATATGCCTTGAGACTCAAAATTACTCGTATTATGAAGAGTTGCCAAATTAACAAATCTCCCATTGCCAGGTACAGTTTCTGTCCATCATGGAGTATTAGACTGTGATGCATGATGCCAAACGAAGAACAAAGAATTGAGGAAGAATGCAACTGACAGTGACAGAAATAGACTTCTGCAATAGCTTGCAGATTTCAAACCTGCAAAAAAGGCAAAATAGTCTTATAGTTACAGAATATATTAGATTACACACTCAAAGTATATGGGAGCTAGAATCATAGAATGTTTTGGGTTGGAAGGAACTTTTAAGAGTCATCTAATTCCAACCCCTTTGCCACAGGCAGGGACACCTTCCACTAGATCATGTCACTCAAAGCCTCATCCAACCTGGCCTTGAACAACTCCAAGGATGGGGCAGCCACAACTCCTCTGGACAACCTGTTCAAGTGTTGCACTATCTTCACACCAAAGAACTTTATCCTAGTATCTCATCTAAACCTACCCTCTTCTAGTTTTAAGCCATTCCCCCTTGGCCCATCACTGCATGCCCTTGCAAAAAAGCCCCTCCTCAGCTTTCCTGTAGGCCCCTTCAGGTACTGGAAGGCTGCCATGATGTCTCCCCAGAGCCTTCTCTTCTGCAGGCTGAACAATACCAAGTCTTTCAGCCTGTCTTCATAGGAGAAGAGCTCCAGCCCTTTCATGACCCTCCTCTGGACTCACTTCAAAAGCTCCACGTCCTTCTTATGTTGAGGACCCTAGAGCTGATCACAGTACTCCAGGTGGGGTCTCATGAGAGCACAGTAGAGGGGGAGATACACCTCCCTTGACCTGCTGGCCACACTTCTGATGCAGCCAGCTTTCTGGGCTGCAAGTGCACATTGCCAGCTTGCATTGAGCTTCTCATCAACAAACACCCCCAAGTCCTTCTCCTCAGAGACTGTTCTCAATCCTTTCTCCACCCAGCTTGTATTTGTGCTTGGGATTGCCCTGACCCATTTGCAGGACCTTGCCCTTGATGAACTTTATGCAGTTTTCACGGGCCCACCTATCAAGCCTGTCAAGATCCCTCTGGATGGCATCCCTTCCCTCCAGTGTTTCACCCACATCACACAGCTTGGTGTTATCAGCAAACTTGCTGAGGGTGCACTTGATTCCACTGCCTGTGTCACAGACAAAGATGTTAAGTGGCACCACTCCCAGTACCATAGAACTAGAGGGTATGAGTTGTACTACAACAGTGCAAAGCTTCTACTAGAATTTAGCATAAGATAGTAACTACCTCATACAAGAATACACATTAAACTGGAGGGGGAGAAGAAAGCATGGCATGAACACTTAGTGGCTGTTTTGTAAATCTCAAGAGGCAGCGCTGGCCTGAGGGTGATTACCATTCCTTACCAGTGCTCCAGATGAATGAGTTCTAATTGCCTCCTCATTTTTTTCTGCACATTGTTGGACTGTCACAAAAACCCACAGAAATAAGTTCTGACACATCTTGAAAGCTAAACCATACTAGAAGAGCCTAAGAGTTTGATAGATCTTAAATGCTTGTCTCCAGAGAAACTCAAAGCAAGTTAAGTCTTATTGTGCATATTAACAGAGACTCAAATGAATAAATGTTTATTAGTACAAATAAGGTGCATATGTCTGAACATTCTGCAGGACTTTTGGGGTAGAGAACAAACAGATCTTTCAGCTGACTGAGTCTGTAGCAAATATAATACCATCTCTTTACAGTGTAGCTTTCCAAAGCCACTAATTTAAGCAGACTAATATTATGGTAACATTTATAGTTTTAATGTATATGGCTTGCATGAAACACACAAAGAGACTACAACAGTGGGGCACTTCTCTCTATGCTAACTATCTCATGAGCAAGTCACACAAATGAACATATTCCTCTGCACATTCCAGGTGTAGTACTGACAATCTTTTAAAGTAGTTCTAACCACTTGAAGCTGAATGAATTATGGGCTGTGACACTGGTCCTTGAATGCACAGTTACAACACAATGGTAACATTCTGCCAGGAGCAAGAGTGAAAGAGAGAAAGATTTCAATAATACAACTGTGGCCAGTCAAGAAACAGAATAAAACAGTAAATTACAGAACAGAAAAAGCAGAAAGTCAGGCTCAACATATTGCATATAAAATTCTTAAGTCCTACCTATATTTTCCCTGTCAAGTATTTAAAATTTTAGTTTATCTTTTCAAGTACTTTCACATTTTTTCCTCTAAGAAACAGATGCATGAAGTGTTTTCGATATGAAGGGAATAGAGTTAATAACAGTCCCTCTCCCATGTTTATTCATGTCCCTAAAAATATTCTCATGAACTACCACCTTGTTACACACTTCAGAAGGGAGTATTTCCAGAAATAAAGCATTGTCAGATATTCAGTAACTGTGCTCTTAAAATACTTCTAGAAATTCAGCAGAATAAGCAAAAAGGTAAAGCTTGATGCCTCACTCCTACAAAAGCATAGAAAAATAACTTGGGCATCAAGAATTCTGGGGTTCTTCTGGTACCAGCACTGAGGGTTAAATGCTCAAATCTAAGCAGATTTTCCCTGCAGAGTATTTTCTCTTAGACCAATGTACATTCTTCACAAATAGCTCCCTTAGATCAAGGAGCAAGAGTAGAGTTTTGGACTAGTCCATCCAGAAAGTGGCAATAGTTTCTTGTAAGGTAAGACTTGCTCTTTTCTTAAGAAAAAAAAAAATTGAATAATCTTTTAATGCATGCAATACATTTTGGTCTACAAGACAGGCCAGAACCAAGCTGTATAGATGTTTCTCTATATAAACCCAGTAGTCATATTAATTCTGAATCCTATATTAAACACTCAGATGAAAAGTGTTATGCATTACAGAGTCAGTTGTTTACAAGTCACTCAGGATGACAGCCAAGTACATTTTTAACATTGCTTCATACATTTCAAACAGTGAGGTTTTGATAATATTAAAAAAAACAACAACAAACCCATAACCAAACCACAATTACTTCTACTTGGGAACAATAATAATTAATGTATTTTCAGAGGCATAACTTTAGTTTCATTTAACTCCTTCTGCTGGATACTCCTTTCGAACTTTTTCTGTATCAAAAGGGTTCATAATTTTACCTACTACTATGGACAGTTTAAAAAGCATCTTATGTAGCAGTAACAGAAATAAGAAAGCCAAAAAAGCAAATATATTCAGTTAAAATCAAGAACATAAGTTGAAAAATACCTTGCCAATTCTATTACTGAGCCACGTTAATAAGAATATGAATGAAAAATTAAGTTCCAAAGAACTTTTATTACACTACAATAAAATAGATTTATCACATAGAAGCATGCAAACACAGTTTTAAGAAGTGTGAATACTTTTATAAGATGTTTTTGGAAGGAATTTAGTTTTGGCTACATTGCTTTGATCTGTATAACTCCAGTGAGTGTATTCTATCCTGATGCAATCTACCTACTATCATGCTTGGCCATTCTGTGCTGACCTAGTTTTAAATACTGACTAATCCTGATTTCTCCTGTTAACTTTTTTTAATATAGTGTACCAAAGATCAATACTTAAAAACAAAGCATGCAAATCTGATCAGTAACTAGAGAATGATGTTACAGATTCGTCCTATTCCTCCAAAGCTTTTCTTTTTAGAGTCAATAAACGCACGATATTATGCATATTCATTATTTTAGAGCATGACACTAGCAGGTACAAATTGTGTGTCAGGCAGACTGAATACTTACTTTATTCCAGTTAAATTAACTGCGATGCTATAATTCAAAATACACTACTCAGGCCGAACATTTTCTTTTTTTGGGAAAGTCTGCTGTTTTAGTTCAACACAATGCTCAAGTAGCGTACGCTAAATCCTTCAAATTTTCAGGCATTATATCCCTTCATTTTGTTTTATTATTGTTTTGGTTTGAGCAAGCTCTTTGCTGATTTTTTTTTTTCTTTCAGGGAACTTTTTAGCAGCGCCAGTGGACTGATAATAACCAAGGTCACTTCTGACTGTCTGCAGCCTCCCCCCCTACGGGGGAGCAGATTAGACTGAAGGCAGGATCAGCAAATCAGAATATTCCCTTCTCATCATATTTTCTCTATTTGGCTTTCAGTATAGGTTAAGACATCATGGAAGTCAAGCCTTTAATTTCCTTTTTCTCTCACTTTTCTGCTTACTGTCGTTTCTATCTCCCTCTCTTTGGCTCTCTCTCTTTTTTCCCATTTTTTCTTCCCAGCCGACACCCGAGGGCCCCGTCCGTGCGCCCGGACACTCCCCCCTTCAGCTGGGAGTCACCAGGGAGAAGAGTTGCTGTGAGAGTCGCTGGGGGAGGAGGGAGGGGATCGGGTGTTGCACATCCCTTTACAAATATAGATATATTCCCTTATCACTAATAATGAAAATCAATCTGTTTCACTTTTCAACCCAGAAAGCCTCTCTTTCTCATTTTTCTCCCTCTTTCCCTACCTTGGGGGAGGAGGGGGGGGAGGGGTGAATCGAGAGTGTTAGTATTATTGGTTCGACTGCCAGCTTGGTGACAAACCGACACAATTATAAAAGCACACTTGCCGGAACAGTAACAAGTTTTTGGAAAACAAAACAAAACTCAGTAATGGTTGAAAATAACTACAAATAAAAGATGCCTGAGTGATCTGAAATGAAGATCACAGATTTTAAAACTCAATACTGGAACAGATTCAGTAACAACACCAAAAAAAAGTCTGAAATGCTTTATCTTTCAGCCTGGAATTAAATTACCTTGCTTTCATTAATAACCCAGACCCAGAAACAGAAAAGTTATCTAGAGAAAGCCATGCCATTTTTTAACTGGATTGTAATTCTACTTCATAGTGAAGACATGGCTATTGCTATGTTAAAACTGATATTTTTCTAAAACAGAAATTGAAGAGGGCACCATATTATACCCACATTATTTTAATCTTAGCTTGTTCTTTATTCCGAGGTCATATTGAAAGCTGATGTCTAACAATTAATCATTAGCACTGATTTGAATTAGAACTAAGGACTGTTCCGACAAATGAGAGAGAGCACACCTGCAATAAACTTTGTTTTCCTAGCAAGAGTCTGTGCACAAAAGCTAACTAATCAAATGTACTATCTCTGTTCCATGAAGGAAGCATATACCTGTGCAATAACCTAGTATAGGCACTCAAAATCCAAATACTAGCATCTGTGTTAAAAAGAGGATTGGTCCCCAGGAACAAAGCCAAGAAAGGTGAGCAGTTCCACACGCTTTAGATCAAAAAAAATCTGCAGTTTTTATACGAAGGTTGAAAAACTACGAGAAATTAGGGGGTGTAATTACAATTCTCCACAAGTGAAAACAGTGGAAATTTGATCTTGTGCTTTTCTAAAAGCAAAAGTTAATCACACCTCTCGTTTAATCTCAAATACGTGGTAGCCTTACCCTCTGCATAGGCATTCCTCCTCTGTTGCCAGCGCATAATAATACTTAAGGCCTCTGCCTCTTCTTTCAAATAGCACTGAAGTTGGCTGAGGCAGTTAAAGTTAGTATCAGGTAAGAAAGGAAAAGCAAGTGAGGGTGTCTGAGAGAGGAAAGGGACACAGGTTGATAGAAGTGCCAGCACAACCTGAGTGCATGAGCTATGCTTCCTGAGGAAAACAGGTTGGTCAGAGCTCAGTTAGCTGATATGATCTCTCTTCAGTCTACTGAGCTGCTCCACAACCAGCTGTACCCTAGACCTACGTAGTTTGGAATAGGTTAGTTAATACCCTAATGCATCATAAACACATGCAACCTCAAGAAGAAACATTCTACCATGTTAGATATAAAGTGCAAACATCCACTCCTCAAGTTCTTCAGCTATAAAAACTCCGGTTAAGCATTGTAATGGTGTAATGGTTACTAACCACCATAAAAACTCAGGTTAGCCGTTGGAATTCATGCACCATAATGCTTCTTATGCCATTTGATCTGAAATCCAGCATCTGCCTTCATACATAGATCTTGTTTGGACAGACCTTGCTGTTTGGACAACAGGCACCCATCTTACTCTGCAGTTGGAATTACATAAGCAGCAGAATATGGATTTTGCAGCACTGGAATCAGAAGCATCAGGCAGAGGTGACCACATGCTGGGTGTAAAACCCTTCCATGACTAAAGCATGGGAATTCCTGCTGATACAGATAACAAGCTACAACCAGTGGCTGCCAAGACCTTTTCTAGTGGCCCACTAGCTATTAGTCCTACGGGAAAACTTTCAATGTAGAAATACAGAAAAAGTGTGACTTCATATAAAAAAGATAGAAAAGTTTTAGATGAAAAAACATAATATTCTCTTATCTCCACTTACAAAACACAAAAAAAAATATCCCTCAAGTTATATTTTACATCCCTTATCCACCAAGGAAGATTAAGCAAGGAACAGGCCAAATATCAACTACTAACCCAAATGACATATCAAGTTATTGTCTACAATGTTATTTTTATTTCTACTATATTATAATTTGCAAAAAATATGAAAAGAGTAAAATCTAAATAAAGTTATTTTATTTTAGGAAAAGATCAGCTTCAAGTTTTTTCTATTAATTTCATTACACATGGCAAGTTTTTATTCTGTTGGATGGAGTTTTCATTTGGAGTACTAGTTATTAAAAAGTGGGATTTCTTACAGCATAGACACTGAATTTTAACTTCCCAGGAGATGAGTAATCAAAATGAATCCTTCTGAACACCAAGTTCAATGGTGCTACTGACAGTAAATTTGAATGTATGTGAGGAAGAGAGTTGGCCTTGCTATTATTTACCAGGCGATTCAAATACTAAATGCCCTCAAGCTTTAAGAATGTGTTAAAATTCCAAATGCAAAACATGCAATGGGATAAACCCATAACAAACTCAAACTTTACACTATCAATAGAAAAGTAAACAAACTTCCACTAGTTTTCAGCAGAGAACGACCTACTTGTCTTTCAAAGTGAGCATTGCTCACTCTGCCTTCCCCTGGCCCACCTACTGTGGTTTGCTGAGGAGAGCTAAGCCCATTGAAAGTTGGTCTCAATTTTTGAAGTAAGACATTGATGTTACCATTTACCTCTTTCACTGGCATCATCGACGAGGACAATCTCTTCCAGCATGTGTCGTGGTGACCGGTTTATCACACTATGAACAGTCCGTAGAAGTGTGCTCCAAGCCTCATTGTGAAAAACAATGACAACGCTTGTCGTGGGAAGGTTGTCTGCGTACACCTTCGTTTTACACCTAAACCAAAAATAAGGCACATATTTGTAAAGGGAAAGCCTTCAGTTAGAATGGCAACTTTGAGGTTTACTTCTGAGTATCAACGCTACATTCATGATGTATCAGTTCTATGCAGAGTATGACACAGGAGCAAACGGCACACATTTATATTTTTACCTAAAATGCGCCTTACCTTTTATGTATACATCTATGTATTCCATCCTATCACTTAGAAAGGAGAACCTCAATTCAACAACCAATTGTAGAAATTATAAAGAGACATCCATACTGCTAACACAGACAGATAACAGCTTATTTATTTCCACTCTGCCTGTTTTGTAGAGTAGCATGCCCAGATACACTAATCCAAGCCCCTAATTTAGGCCTGCATTCCCTTGGAGGCCAAGAGGGAAGGAAACCCTAGTACTGTAATGGGGACAAAGAGGTAAGGGAGAGAGAGACACAAGATCAGAAACAGCAAACAAACTAGGAAGTAAATGCAGTAAAAGGTACACAATGAAGAAAATCAAACAATAACTAAAAGAGGTAAAGAATTCTGGACACGATTGATGCTTGGAAAAAGCCAATACTACATTCATGCTTCCTATATTTCTGGTGAGTTAAGTGTTTTCATAATTAATGTGTTTATATTACACCAAGAAGGTTTTTTTCTCCTCATTGCATACATGTTGGAAGAGCTATGAAAGTTCATAAAATGAGAATTACATTCACATTCCAAAGTTAGCATGGAAAACCATTGGTTTAGCTCTCCTAACAGCATACATAGGACATTTATGCAAAATGACACACCCCAAGTAACCTCAGATGCAGTGAACTTTTTACGCTCTGTAATACTATTTTAAAACAAGTGATATTTTCCGTATCTCCTAGAAAGATCAATATGCTGTACTTAAAGTACTCTTAACAATTCTGAAAATACAATTCTTCTCTAAAAGATAGCCACACAAATTCGAGCATTCTCTGCACAGATCTGTTCCTCCTGCATATTTAATATCACACACAGAAACTTACATAGGATTTGATGGTACTAAGTCCTTTAGAAACCGGAGCTTAAGTAGATCTCAAACACAAGGAAAACACTGATGCAGGAAAAAATATCTTCAGTGGATCTTCATTCCAACAAAAAAAGCTTTTATTATAGCCCAAAGTATTGAGTCAGTTCACTGTAATGTAACCTGCTATTAGAGTATGTTAATAAGTATTCGTGACTATCACCTTAACAGCTGGGCTGTCTGAAGGCTTGAGAAGTATACAGTGCATATCCTCTACCTTAAAAATTCAAGAACGATATTGATAAAAAAACCTGCCAATTCAGGATCATGGTGTCAGCATCTATTCCCATCCTTTTTTGCCTTTAGAAAATCCTGTGACACCACGAACATCAGCCAAAACTGGGCTCCCAACATGAATATTTTGTTTGCTGGATAACTTGCTTAGCCAGAGCTCTTCTAAGAGAGCAGCTCTCATAGCACAGGCATTTCAGCTCTGAGGTCCTGAGAAAAGTCCAGTGTTCACCAAGACCCCAGAAAAGACCAGTAAGTTTGGGTACAATTCAATAAATTTCTAGAAGTGCTTTTGTGGAATCATGTTTCATTTCTGAGAAATGAAGCAGTAGATCAGGCTGTCTTCACTATAATACTTATTACACAATTATGGCCAAATGTAATTGTCTACCACACTGAACATCATATAATCTTTAGGGAAAGCAGCTACATATCCCCTATGTTTTCCAATTTAATTAATATGTATAAAAATCTTGCAAAGCATGCCAATTGGTAAAGCTATTTCTGTAGTATAACTTGAAAAATAAAACAGCTTTTCAAAAAAACCCTGTGAATTTCAGATGACAAACTCAGTCATAAGCCAAATAATTTTTGCCCCGTGTTGGTCACCTGTTTGGCCTATTCCGCTAATTTAAAAACAAATTCTCAATGTTCTATTCCTTCTGCAGCACTGCTCCCAAGACCAGAAAACAAATGTCTGATTGTAGGCCTTCAGCTAAAGTAGTAACATGAATCTACCAATTGTTCCTCTATTTTTTGGCAGAGTATTTGTAAAAGAAGTTGAGAAGCCTGTTAGCAGTTTTCTGTGAAAAGCAGTAACAATGCCTCATTCACAAGAACATCTTTCTAGAGTAGCCACAGGATCTACTACTGTAATATGAAAACTCTCATCTCCAGCCTTGCCTTTTTTTAAGGTTTTACAGATGATTTTATCTCACTGAGGTCAGATCAATGAACTGGTATAACAAAGGCCAGCCAAGTGATCAGGGACTACCATGTTTATAAACCATTACACTGTCCAAAATATTAACATATTAAAACATGAAGGATCCATCTTTGAATGCAAACATTTTAGCACTAAGAGGAAGGCATATAGGAATTTTTTGGGACAACTCTCCTTCCCACAAAGCATTCTCACTGCCCTGTCCTGCAGAAGGTGAACACCCTCCTTTCCATAATGAGACTTGCCTATTCCCACTGCCAGAGATCAACCCTTTCTGGAGTAACAATTTAAGAGCCACCTAGACCAATACGTAAAAGGATGCCATGCATAACACAAGGATGTTTCATAACAAAACTGGCTTGGAAATTTTCAAGTGCTGTTCTTAATAAAGCCTTTGTTGTGAAGTTATTTTGGAAAGATTCATTGATGCAGGCAGGATAAAGGAAAGAATTAATAGTACAATATCTGATTTTTAATATTCCTTTCACCTGCCTTTCTATATATACTTTTTAGCTTTATTTGTACACAGTTTTGCTAATACATACAAATAAAAAAACAACTCTGTTTTTAATTTTGAAGACACTGACATAGACTCCTTCCCTTCCAGGAATACATCGCTGCAGAACATAAGACAAATAAAATAGAACAGTTGACACCTGTAATTAGAGCATTAGCCTTCTATGTAAACCACATGTTTTAACCTTACTAATAAAACATTTAAATTAAGAATCCTTTTTCCCTTTCCTTTGAAAACCAATTACCTCAGAAAGCGATTAGTGCAGAATATAAAATAAAGCATTAGTTTCAACCAACAGTGATGCAACTTTAGTAGCAGAATATAACCATGAGTGGTGTGACACACAGGGAATGAATTAAGGATAATTTGAATTTTAATTCACTACTAATACACTATGTTCCTTTTGTTGCATCATGCCTCAAACAGTTTTAAAATTGAGTACATAATATTAGGAAGGCATAACATCTCCAGTTATTTAATGAAACTCCAAACCGCAGTGGAGAATGCCTACTTCACATGGAATGCATCATCCTTTCCTTGATACATGGCATTCCCCATGCAAACTCTCAGCTAATGTCACTCCATATATTATTTAGATTGCGAAAACTCCTCAAAAATGTCAGACATTTTAAATGCAAACAGAGAATTACTGCCCTATTACCTAAAGACACAAAAAGAATAGGCCAGATTGTTAAAACACGATCAAGACAAAAAGCCTAATTACCCTACATTTCTTGATGTACACATTCCAATGCTCAAAACAGTAATGTTCTTTATTTTATAGCAAGTCTCCCTCTCATGCACCAAAATCCCCACCTAAGCTGTATTAGCCTTGTATTTTTCCCTAATATTCCATTTCTTGCTGTCATGCAATTAGGAAATAAAACTGGAAATTAATTAGGAAATAAAATCAGTTGTCCAATACCTTTAATGCCCCACCAAAATCATATTTGAGGAAAAAATTAAGTTTACAAGCTGTACTTCTTGAAGTTGTTTTACAAAGGAGCCACAGGACTATAAAAACATGACTCTGCTCCATCATCTCTAAGAAGCTCATAACACATTCTCCACAGAATTTCACCTTTTTGTAATTTTGTGTCATATATTCGGAATACTTTGGCCTGGTCCCGTAGAGCTACTTCAGTCCATGTCTCCACAAGAGCACAGGGCAATGTAACAGGTCCAAATCCTTCATAACTTGAATTCAATGGACTAAAACTGAAGGAAGGAGGACAGATCCAGCATCCATATGTATAGAATTGCTAAAGAAGAACAGTTACAGCAAAATAAATAGCAGGTATTGTCCCTAACACCCTGTAGCCTGATTTCCAAATTTTAAATCCATTACAAAACTTTTTAAAATGGAAGGCCAGAAGCAACTCTGGAGTTTTATTATGCTTCTCCATTATCATGACTTTTTGTGAAGGTGTTATTTGAATCTTATATAGAAGGTACACACGTTTTAGATAAAGAGATGTTGGGGGGAAAAAAGTATCTTATTCAGTATTTTATTCAGTGGGTTGTATATAGCCACTCGATAACTACCTGATGCTACTTCAAATACACCTGAAGACCCTCTGAATAAACTGCTTTCCTTTTTCTCTTTCAGTGCAGAGTACAAATAGTCCACAGGAGATATTGCAAAAATAAACAGAAGAGACATCAAGTGAGGCAATTCTGTATAAATAAAATTAAGCCATTAAATCTCAGAATTTAATTGCTACTTCAGAACAATCTTGCAAGGAAAGACAATAACTCTTCATTTTCCACTGCCTACAACACCACAACCGTATATTCTCAACTCTCCTCCACATCAGGCACAACTGGAAGCCTCTCTTTTCTCTTATGCCGGCAAAGGAATGAGAAAAATGTACTTCACCACGGGAGGGAGAAGAAATCTACCAGGCAATCTTACAAGATCCTTCATTTGAATTCCTCAGAAAGTGAAATTCTTCTGATTCCTATCTGCTCTGCTCAGTGCCCAACTGGGAGATCAGTAAGGCTCACCCACCCTAGCCATCCATCCACACCCAAGATGCAGAGATGCAAGGAACTCAGGAAACCTCCCTTTGCTATCCTAATGCCACCTCTTTCGGTTTACTGTTGGGACTTCCACAAACATTTCAAGTATCACCTTAAAAATGTAACTGTGCAGCCAACTTATTACAGAATAGCACTTGGCGTTTTATCAATACTGTGACATTGTATTCACAGATCAATGGACTTAGAAATTATTCCTAAGACCCAGGACTGAGTGCTACATGTGTCATGCTGTCATACCTTGAAAGGCGTATTTACAATGTTAGCAGTGATCTGTATGCACGTCCTTCAAAGTAATGCTAAATCATTTCTGAAAGTAACGTAACAAAATGAGATTTAATATCCTGATAGCTCTTAAAGACTTTTGTTTCATAGGCTAAAGAATTACACCTCCAAAAAAAAAAAAAGCTACAAACAGGGTAGAGATCTTCTAGGAAATAAATTATATAATACTATGTTTATGCAGCAAGACAGAATGAGGAAAACCTCATGCACTGAGGTAAAACATGGGAAAAAATAGGTCATTTTTAGAATGATGACATCATAATTATATTCTGCATTAGAAATAAATGCTAAATTTCTAAATACCACAGGGCAGAACTCTACTCCTTCTGAAGCTGTCAACTGGTTACTCTCCACAGAGAAGCAACGAGATGACAAGTACCAGAACATGTATTTTTTTACTTATGGAATTTTCAAAATGAGGCCACTAATGCTTACCTAGTGACAAAAATTGGTAAGACTTGGACACTACCTGAGCCATGAGTTGCTGCACCTGACACCAATTTTATTGCCAGTTCCACCAGCCTTTCATAGGAACAAGGCACAATCAGTAATTTACAGTGGCTCAAAAACATTAATAGCAGTAAAATACCTGTGCAACTCTTGTTTTCTTACCCAGTGCACACAACCCAGAGCACTCTGATAGAAGTACAGAGATGGAACACAAGCAAAAGTGTCTCCCATGTACTAGGCAGCTCAGCTGGGAAATCCTAGTGGAGCTCCGATCAGAGCTCAAATGTGCAGTTAATGCCACATCAATCGAGAAGAAAATCAGAAAATCTGAACTCCTCTCATGAAATCACAGGCCTTAATTACTGATAGCTGATGAATATCACTGCAGTGCCATAAAATGTCAGTACTCCATTGTTTAACTGTCCATTTGCCATAAGTTATAGCCAGCAATGAAGTTAATGTAACAAAGCTGGGACACAGCTATGCCCAACACAAAAACTCCTCTCTACTTAACTCATAGATGAAACAGTTTTCAATTAAGACTCAGAGTCACCCTGAAGCTGCTGAGACTGACCCACATTTCCACCAGAGGGTAACACCCTGTAGCAGTGTCAAAACACGACAGTAAGAACCACCAGCACTCAAGTCAAGTGGTGTGTTTCTGGTAACCGAGTTTTTCCTGGATATGAGCAGCAGCCTCGCATCATAATTATGAACAAGAGCGTTACTAAATCTGCTTCTGACACAAATTTTAAGAACAACCCAAGCCCTCAAACTGAAGACAATCGAGCTGGATCAAGATCAAATTTTCACACAGAAACCAGACAGCTAAAAGCGATACTTGCAAGAAAGATGGAATCACTGTCATAACATGGCAATCCACTTTTCACTACACAGACTTTGCATACAACCCCAGTTTTAACTTGCAGCCTCAGCAAGAGAAAGCGCTGCAGATACTGTTACAACAGAACTTCACTCTATCCCTGAAGCTGTTTCTTCCAATCACATCAGGTTTAGAAAGAGGTCTTAATTTCTCTAATTCATACCACAACTCCAATTAATCTTTCTGAACAGGTGATCTGAAAGCAGGCAAATCCCATATTCTTAAACATTTCCATCCAGCCTGCTTAATGTCTGCCTTCAACAGCATTGCATAATTTACCTGACATCAAGAGTATGAAATTTTCCTTTCTTCTGATCTCAAAGATTTGGATATAAGAAAGGTCGCATTATCTCATGAGTCAAGTAGAAATCTTCTTTAGACCCTGGAAATAAAATCCAAAATGGTCCTTAAAACCATTGTGGTTACAGAATTCAAGCAGAATTTCACAAAAAATAATTAGCTGCAATTGACATTTTTCCTTATCCTGAAACTGGATCACAGGAAAGTGTCTCTTGACAAACGCAAGAACAATTCTGTCCTCAAAGACTGAAATTGAACATTAAGTTCTCTAGCCAAATTATGCTCCATACTTGACCTATCAATGTGAGTAAAGTTCAGGATATGGCTGTTCATCCAAAATGGAAGACACTCATACCTAAGAATGAGACTGACAAGTGTGTGCGTGTATATATAGACACACATGTATTTATGTATGCATGAGTATATATGTGTCTATATATAAAAAAGTTTACAGCAAGCAAGCTGATTTTTAAAGTGACTTTTTTCCCCCTCCAAACTTTCTCTAGGAAAAAGATTTATAAGTAATTTCTTCCAGCTGACTCATTAAGTTGACGTGAACATTTCCAAATGTTGATTCTACGGTGGGCCAGTAACAAGCTACATGCACTACAAAAGCCAGATGAAAAAATACTCCTGCTAGAAAGAATTGTAAAGTCTTTAATACCCCACAGGCTTTTAGATTTCCAGCATGACACTGCTGGCCATCAGATCACATTTCCTTCACAGATGCCAGGCTAATTAACAATCTGGATTTCTAGCTTGTAACAAACCACTGAATAAACTCCTGAAGACTCCCACCACCTATGTTGACAACTTTTCTCTTTATTATCTTTTTCCATTGCTATGACCTGAGCTAAATGAATACCGAAAGTTCACAAAGCATTTCACAATTTATGAAGCTATTTAAAACCCCATGATCTCACAGGGATTTTAATACACACTTTCTGTAAGAAAGCTTTTTTTCCTCCCTGTGTTCCACCTAATCCAGTGCAACCGTGGGCTGCTGCCAAAAGGAATAATCCCACTTTTCACCATGACAGGTTTGTCCCATCCCTTCTTTGCACCAGATCAGGTAATCATACAGCTGTTGGGTGTGTTGCTTCAGTTTGCTGATTCAACAAAATACACTTTTTTTCCCCTTTTTGGTGTGCAATCCTCCACCCAGCGAGTGAATGCCAAGGCTATACAACCATCAGATCAGTATCAACAGAAGCAGTGAGAAGACTTCTCTTTGACTGCAGTCCACATTTACACCAGATTATATGTAGTATGAAATTACTCTTAGCTATTCTCCTGCATGAAAATAATTAAAAGTGAGCATACCTTCACAAGCCTCACATAGAAGTAAATACTTCATGTGCTGCTATTTTAAAAGTCTGTAAAATATCACACATTTGAATTCCAACAGCATGGTCTTGCCTGTGCACCTTTACTAGTTTTACTGTGAATAGGTTTACTCAAACTGTTTTCCTCACAGAGGATTTCTACATTTTATCAATGTGTCATATTATGATTTAACTGTAGTATCTTAAAGCATACAGCGCATCAATTTGTTTTGAGAAGTTAAAAATCCAAATTCCAGTGCATTCTCACACATATGTATTAGGCTTAAAATCAACAAAACATTTTTAAAGCACACATATGAAAACTAGATTGCAGTCCATAAAGAAAAGCATTATAGTGTATCATATAATTAAGATTGCCTAAATCTAAATATGATTCTAAGAAAAGACAAGACAGAATTAGTCATATGAAGGACTTACTCAGAAAGGAGCCCAGCATACTTGCCATAAACTCTACAACAGTCTTGTAAGTTAGACTTAGAAAAAATGGCTTTTAACCACAGAAAAAAAATAAATGTATTTCCTCCTAATTGTGAAAGTAAGCGTGGCAGCAGCAGGAACAGAGCAGGGTAGTTTGATTCAGCAAAAAAACCCTTCGATAATGACTTAAACTGACCACATTACTCTGCTAGTTAAACATGAAGGTCTTAGAGATCAGCATCTTATTTTTCTGTTAAATGGCTGAAGTCATAGTTCATATGAATTCAGACCCAGTTCACGCAAATATGTGTGGCCATCTGGCTAAAAAGGCTGATTATACCTTAATACTATCTATACAACTCAAAATCCAACATACCTACTTCCTGAATAGTTTGAAAAAAGGAAAGTTAAAAGATCCCAAATGTTGTGCAGAAATAACTGAGGTATAGGATGTCTGATATCCTTAATTCTAGCAAAATTATACCATCTAAGGAAGAAAATTACAAGTCAGATCTGTTATGCCAAGTTCTACAGAACCCGCAGCCTTGGAGAAAGGGTTCCTAAAGTATTCCAAAGCTACCAACTGGCCTTCTTGCTGCTGGTCTACCTGGAGAAGCCCATCACTTTTCCAAGATATTGCAACCTGCAAATTATGACACCCTCCTAGGACCGAATAGGGACCAGAGCTTACATGAATGACATTACTCTGTCCCAGATATGCATCCATTGTTTCCTGCCTTGACCACTTGTGCCTGGAAGAGTGTTGTAAGATGACCTAGTGTAAAAAACTCGGACCTTGGTTTAAATTCTCACACCAGGCACCCAAATGTCTCCTTAAATATTTTATATATTCCACAAATTATTAACTAATCACTACAGTCTGGAAACCTCAACATCAGAACACAATACTAATTCTTCATTTTACAAAGCAGCTTCCAAGTCACCTCAGACAGCACTGAGAGCAAAATCAAGTCATACAGCACATAAAAATTTCGTGTATTTAACCACATCACTTTACAGCCTAAATATTGGTCTAAGACACATAGGCATAGCTGAACACCTATTTTAGTCATTAACACCTTTTTTATTCATTGCCTCCCTCCTCTTCAGCAAAATTAAGTCAAGACTCCAGTGCTCCTCATCACCCATCTTCTACTCTTTGCTGTCATGTCAAGTCCACAGCTGCGTATTTTCCTGGCAACTGTGAATCAGTTCCCACTTTGATGACTGACTCATAGACCAGAGTAAGCCTTGCTTCAAGAATTATTCTATTAACAATTTAAACCCAATCTGCTACACACAGAAGCTTGTTTCCCCACAACAACATCCCTCCAGAGGTTATGGCACTGTCAGTTACATTAATTAGTTACAGGAACATGCCCCAGTCTAGATTTGACTGGGGTATCTAGGCTAAAAAAAATTACTTCTGGTTTAGTTTTTTCTGTTAAGCAAATATATTAGTTAGGATAACGAGAAGAGTAAGTACAATTATGTTCCCGATTAAAGACACAAAATGACTAACAATTCAAGCATGTGTCAGTGATTTTAAAAGCACCTATGTGCCTCAGTAATTTTGTGCCAAATAATAAAAAGAAATATAAACCCGTTAATACAACTGGGACACAGGTCAGCAGACAGAACACAGATTTCAACTTCTGTAGATGTCTCTTACGGAGGAGCTCCCTGAGCTGCAGAAGTGCCTAAGACCAGCACACATTTTTGTTCTAGTAAGCACGCAAAATTTCTTAGCCAAAACATAGACTTGATGCCTGGAGTGGGTGATCTGTAGAGATTAACCTATGAGCACCTGGAGGCAGACACGTGAGACAGAACACATAATGCATGAAGGTATTCACTGCCTCAAGGACAGAGCAGGCACTCAAACATGCTTGCCTTGGCACAGGTGACAGGTTTTGACAGAACCAGAAATTAGCATGAGGGGTAATACAGACTACTTCAAAAGCTGCTCTCCAGTTGACAGGTTATGCCATTCCCATTAAATACATGTGGTAAAATGGTTCTGGCACAATTAATTCCACCAGCTTTTGAATCCTTAACCGTTAGGAAAAATTTCTATAGATTTCCATATTTCAGTAGACCATACTGGACAATTATAGGACTTGACATAGTCACATCTTCCCCCCACACCACATTAAAGGAAGATGCCCAGAAATCCTGTGAAGAAAATAATCACATGCTTGAACAACTAAGTGTGCTTTTGAACACATCCCACTTTTTCAAAACCTTGATTGAAAGTCTTACTAGCAGCTGGGCTGTAAGCACATAAATGTGGTAAGGCATGATTAGAAATTACTCATTTGCCCTCTCCGAAAGCTATTTCTATATTATCAGGGATTTATAGACAGAACAAGTTATAAATGAAGCAACTCGACTTACGCAGCAGAAAGCATTTCTGACCATGTGAATATTTTGAATAACCAGATAAATACTTTCAGAAGACATACATACAACATTGGAACATATTTCTAGCTTTCACAATTCTGAAAATGGCTGAAGTGTTCTTGGAAAGTAATATTAATCCATGCATACAGATTAAGATACCCTTGCCGATTGTTCTTAGATTTGCTCAGGGAATTTTAACACACTCCCCAACCTAATTAGTGTGATCTTCTAGAATACACACTGAAAAGATGACAAAAGGAGAAGCTTTTTGGGGACCATTTTTCTCTCAAAATACACTAAAAACACACACAGCATGTAAATGTAAAAATTGTTGGGAGCAATTTAGAAAACCAGAGAACCAGCCCCACTCTAAGACCTTACCTAAAATTCTATTCTAAGGCTCCACTTCTACACACACAGTATTGTGATAGTATTTGTGTCCATACAAGTGGACAAATGCAGCATTACTAAATTTATAATGCATATCTTGCTGCAAAACACAGTAACTACAGAGGATGGCTGAATGTGCAGGACAAAAAATTCCTATAGCTCAACTTGATTTAAAAATTGTAATTTTATTTGTCTGCAAAAGCTCGAGTGATGCTTAGGAAATGAATTTTTATTAGTTTGTAATGACTGCTCTTTCCATTTTTTGTTAATTCAAAGTCTAGATGCCACAAAGCTTATAACTAAGTCAACTCCTTAGATCCACAACTTTCTTATCTTTGTACTTACACAATAAAAATGGTAGAATATATACATGCAAGTTTTCCAGTATGAATGCTGATAAACAGATGATGTCATTTAGTTTCCTCCATACTTCCAGGGTCATAATAAAAAAATTACTCGTTTCCCTTCCAAATAACCAACTGTTCTATCACTTCCTTGAAGTGTTATCAATTTCTTCCAGAAAAAGCACAGAGAAATAACCCCAAGTAAGCATCCTAACTTTGACAAAGGTCTCCAGCAAAATCCTTATTTTCCTCACAGCTAAACCAAGTTGAGAATGTTAACTACAAGTTAACTGGTGAAAGTCAACACTTCACAGTGAGGCAATTGCTTATCCTAGAGAGAGTGTGATAAAAGGGGCAGACACTACATACGAATCTGTGTGAATGCCAAGAGATCCCATTGCCAAAACACAACCACAAGTGGAACAGTAACATGAGAGAAAAGTATATAACCCTCCCCAAAAAACATCTTTGAGTTTTGAAAGAAAATCTTCCAAGGTCATGATTTGCATTCTTCCACTGTACTGAGTGAACAGGCAAGTAGTGACCATAAAATCTGACTAATAATAAAAGTGAAAGTCAATTAAAAAGTTACATTAATTCAAACTTCTGAAATCATATTTTGAAAAATACATAGTTGAATTATTAGGAACACCAGCACTACCAGGAACTCAATGCTACATAAGATTCACATTCATTATAATAGATGAAGGCACCTACAAACCAGTTCTTTATCACTTACTAAAAATGAAAAGCAGTCAGAGCTTCATCTCATTTTTCTAATATTATCTTCTGAGGTAAGAAATAAAAACTAATTAGTCCAGCATCTAGCCCTTATGAGCACAAAAGCAACAGCAGAGCTTCTGAAGAAATGGGATTTCTATAGCATCTGATTCTTGCAGGAGAATGCCGATAATTGCTTGGGAAAAAAATCTTGTTTCATGAGTTTTATTTAACTTGAGAGTCCCTTTCATAACAAGAGGGGTTGGGGTAGGGGGAGTCATCACCTACCCTGGCAGAGTAGCCCCAGGGGTGTAAAGTCATTTTAGTTTTATTTAGAACAAGGCTACAATTTTCTTTTGAATTACTTATGAGTCAAATAGCTCTGAAAGGATCAATATTTCAGAGGCAAGATCAAAACCAAACCAGATGGATATTAGAAAATATAATGCAACCTAAATGAGGCTTTGCACATTTCATTAGGTAAGAAATTTAAAGTATTTCTTTCTCATCATCAAATCTTTTCTATTTCATATAATGCAGAATTGTGGTCCACTTTGTTACAAAAGTAGTGCATGACTTTTTTTAAAAAGTAATTTTTTCCTGAAATGCCAAGTCTTAAGTTAACTTTGTTTTCATTCAACCAAAATTAATTTCTGTTTCCTGAACAGGCTTCATACTTGTAATCATATTCAAAGTTAAATAACACTGAGGAAAACTGCTTTCTCCTGCTCAATAGTATTTTACAAATAAGTACCATATATACAGGAAATCCTCCTACTTGTCACTTCAGTAATATCTTACACAACTGAACTCTTGTTTTGGATCACTCTTTGCACATTGTTCATTTAAGTACAGTACATTTTTATTACAACATAAAGCACTTACCCTTCTAACCTGACATCAGGTAAAGATCTGTTGAGTGCAATCATTTCACTTGCCATTAAATTAAACTGATTTATTTTAAACATTTCTTTCATTTTTTCTTGCTCCTCTTTTGGAATGACCACAGGCTTCCCCATCTCTCCAGGTCCTTCATGTGGTTTTTGTATGGGTTCTGGAACTAAGAATAAATACAATGTTGGTAACTACTTTCATTCTTGCTTTTGTTTGTTTATACTTTATTTTATGCTGTATGAGTGTTCCTGCTAAGAACAGAGTTCTAAACCCACCAGGTTTTGGAAATTAAGACAAATCTTCATATTTGGGATTTACAGTTTAGAAATAACTTCTCTTGGCATTACTAACATCATTTCTAGTCAACTTAATTACATTTTGCAGTTTAACATCAGTACTCGAAGCAGAAACATTAACATTTGACATGTTTAAATCAAAGAAATCTTAAATATCAAATATCTGATCAAACTGATGAGAGAGAAAAGGAATCCAGACTCTTGAATTACTTCGGGTTTTTTAAAACAAAAGTGAAAAAACAAAATATAAAAAAGCCTTATATTTTCTTCACAAATACCCATTTATATTTCTCCTGAACTGAAATGCTTGAATACTGAATTTGAAATATATTACTAATTATAAATTTATATTAAAAATATTAAGCTAAGATCTAAACAGAGAAACAGGAAGTATTTTAAAATAAAGGCACCACAGCCCTCAGTAATAAGCCTAGCTTCAAATTATCTTCAATTAGCATCTAGGACACCACACTGTAATTAAAACTTATGCCAATAACCCATGTAAGAATAAAAATATTTAAATTTTTTAAAAAGCCCAATCCTTCCATCCTTACTTAAAATAGATAATTATTGGTAACAACAACATGTTGCTAGTTTGCTTTCAGCATTAATCAATTACAAGCAGGTGTTCCCTGCAAAACTTTCGTTTTGAAGTACCTGAAGCAATTGCACTAGTTGCACTAGGGCAGTGACCTTTAGCACAGAAAATCCTGCCAGCAAAGAGATGGTTTTCTTTTTACCAAATGCCCCTGACTGCAAGTTGGGCTGTATCATACTACAAGTTGCCAGCCAGACACACATACACCAAAACCTGATAGAATATGTACATTCAAGCAGATCCTGAGCAGGCTGATTTAGACACTTACTTTAACCATGGGCTAAAACAAGCAAGCAGTTTGCTTTGCATCTTTGCCTCCTGAGAAAGTACAGTTGAACCCACATCAAAACTTGCTCATTTGCAAATGCATAACCTTTCAAACTTTGAAAACTTATGCCTTTTGGAGGGTAATTAACATAAAATTCTGGTATACCATACAGCAATTATGTGGGCTTAATTTTGTATATTGAGCTTGCCTTTATTGCGTGGCAGATCATGACTTATTAGGTGTATAGCAATTAGTACATTAGTTCATTTGGACAGAAAATTATTAAATGAGTGTTCAACATACCTAAAATAATTTAACAAAAGCTATCAGAATAGTTATATTTACTATGTTTTTCAGCATGCTCAAGACTTAATGTCTTATCCTACCGTATTTGCTATTTAGAAGAAAAAATAATTTCCTCTTTCATTTACACTTTCAGCTGTTTCTTAAGTTTGACTAAACCAGTTAAACTGAATAGCTAAATTATCTGAAAATTCATCTTTCACATTTGCAGATGTTGCTGTTAGATGCTAGTTTAGCACATCAGTGAGTCAGATCTAGGAGTACACATTTCACAAATTCTTCAGTTGAATTTTTAAATTTCATTAGTAAATTTATACTACTTGATTAAACATCTTATCTAAATAAAGCATACTCTTCCTCTACAGAAAAATACAGCAACAGCTAACTACACCCATATTTATGTCATGGAACTCCCTAAACAGAAAGACAGGCAAGTTTGGTAGGCAGGCAGAGCAATGACTTTCCAATAAAAGTTAATTATCTTCTCTCAGGTTTATGCATTTATGGTAACTAGTTTTCTCACAAAAGCATGCAGTTTTCATATAAACACAAACCAACAACATTCTCCCAACATGACTAATACACCTTGCTAAAAATTCAAACTGTAGTGCTCTTTTGTCAGATCACTATGAAAAAAATACTTCATTTGAAGGACTGTAGACATGTGCTGATGTCAAACTTCTAACAAGCAGAAATTTAATTTATAGCTACAAGTTTTAGAGCTAAATGAATTACTTCATCCTCACCTGATCCAGTGGGAAATCTAGTAATGTTTTTCCAGATATTTCTAATTTGTATCAGTAAACCACTAGTTTCAAAGAGGGCTTGATGTCCCTCAGATCTTTGTTAAAAATCAGGAAATCTACATCTATGGACAACAAATTCCTTTTTACCAGGCAACATGCCTGATGAAAAACAGATACTTCAAAATCTAAGACCATCTAAACCCAGAAAAAGGGATGGATTCTTTAGTGACATGTCTTTAGGGGGCACACAATGGTACACTGACCAAAACAAAGTCAAGTCACCTTTGGAGGAACCACCACAATTACAAGAAAGGTATGTGGACAGGTAAAAGTTCAAAGAATTTGTGTCTCTTACACACATCTCAGCCTTAACTGAACAAGACTGATTTATGATGAACAGGTTTTATTTTCAAAAATTAAATCTGTGTTATATATCCTAAAGTTGCTCACTTTCCTGCTTTGGAATTATTATATGCAGAGGAGAATATTCTGAACCAAGTCACAACTTCCCATCTTCACCAAAGAGCTGAAAATTCAGAACACAAGGTCTTGATGGGCACTTGACAAAAATGGCTGGTACTTGTTTAAATTTGTCAGTGCCCCAAGAGTGTCAATAGCAAGCGGCTGAGATCACAAGACTCTTACAATACCAATCCTAGGTCTGCATGATATTTTTTTGTTTTTGTGTTTGGTTTTTTTGGCAGGGCTTCTAATCATTACACAAGCGGAAGTCCCTTGAGGGGCAAAAAAGGATGAGTTTGGAAGTTTAATTAGAAACTGTAACAAATGTCAAAGCTGGAAGTTCCTTTGCAACCGTATCTTTAAGAAGTCTATAACTGGGGGTAAGGAAGGACTTGTTTGATCTTCACTCAGGTCAGGACTTCAGAGCTGACATAAAGGATTCTTACAGAAATATATGGGAGCTAGGTAAAAACAATCTTTATTAGTAAAACCACAATACTACCTGGGCATTTTTTGTTTACAGAAATGGTCCCCTTTTGTATTTTCAGTGTTTGCAATTACAGTAAATTCTATTCCAGGCAGTGAAAGCTAGATTGCAATACTGAATCTCCATCTGGAAACAACAGTGCTTGACTAGGTCTCATATACACCTCAAGTTTGGAAAAAAACTACTGCCTAACATGGATGACACTAAGGCTCAGGGATTTTATTTCCAGCTAGTAATAACTTCCCAGCTTGCAGCAACGACTTTCCATCAACAACAATTACTCTTTGTGAATTTGACTGATAAATAATCAGTAATTATAAAAAGGGAAACACCACCCAGAACACATGCCAATAGAAAGAACACCTGTGACAGTCTGGCCATGAGGTGTACACCATCCAGGTCAGCTAGGTAGCTCAGAATACGTGAGACAACCTCAGAGATGAGCACTGGAGTGAGCTTCCCCTGACCTGTTCTTCCCTCACTGGAATGGTAACAGTGAGGAGAAGAATGAGCAGCAGACTGGACAAGCTCCCATGGATTGATGCTGGAATCAACACTGCTAGGTGTTCTGATCCCACTTCCCTAGGCTATCTCCTGAAGCTACTACTGTCTTCTTCTGCAGTGGTAGAGGGGGTGGGCAAAGGCTTCAGCCTCTGGACAAATCATCCCACACAATTACAGTTACTAGATTTCAACTATCCTTCCTCTGGTATCACCATTACTTCCCAGTCCTGTACTACCCAGACACCATGCCAGGCCCCCTTAAGCATCTCCACTCTAGCTCTGAAACTCACAAGCCTGGTAAGTGACTGTTCCTTTGGCACTTCCACATTTGTCCTCTCATATCCACTCGCATCATTTCAACTGCCAACCCTCAGCCTCTATGATAGCCAACACAAAGACCTTCATCCCACTCATCTTACAGTTCCCCATAATCGTGTACACAGATTCTTCCACAGATTCATATTCACATTCCTTTATTATTTCTTATTTTGGGCAATTTTTATAAAATATAATAGCGGTATCCATACAATCCAATATTAGACATATACACTGAAGCTCATGATTTGAGATGCTAGTATCTTATGCCATAAATACCAAGGAGAAAGATTTTTCCCAAAGGCAATTTAGACCATGACTCTAAGGCTCATTCTGAAAAAGAAACCTCCTTCATTTTCTGTATTAAAAACCTAAGGAAAACATCTGCTAACTTTATGAAAACCTGAACTGCCCAAAATATTCTCAGAATCCTTTGCTCCTACTGAAACATCTAAAGACTAACATTTCCAACTAGGCAAGCGTAGTCTAAAATAAACTTAAAATTCTTCAGAAAACCTTATTCATGTGTCAAGTAGGTTCATTAAATGCCATGGAATTCTCCCACAAATTGCACAAAGAACCTATATACCAGAGTGACATGGACAAAGAGACCATTAAGTTCAGAATACTTACAATTTATGCTGAAGCAAGAAAACTAAATCAATTATGAAGATGAACAGCGGGAGGAAAAGTGAAAAAGCAGATTTTTATAACAGCTTCAAAGAAAAAAATAAAGCAGTGATGTTTTCTCACACGATTCTAGGCATTCTGAGTGGGAATAAACCCACTATAGACACCAAATGAGTAAACTACCAGAGCAAGTAAGAATATCTAAGACCAGGCATGCACAACCAGGTTAAAAGGAAGTTTCAGCGTCAACTACAACAGTAGTTTCCAGCAGATACATTTCTGCACAGACCTTACTACAAGTTAGATATTTAAAAAAAAAAGAAAAATGTGCAAAGCTATATACAAAGTTTTGCTTGGTTGGTTTGTTTGCAAGACAGCTCTACAGTCAGACTACAGTTAGCATCAGTTTAGCAGATGGACTGAATTGCAGAACCAATTAGTAGTTGCCTTAGGGGTGTCCTCTAACAGAGCTGGATTACTCTGTTTCCCAGGTTTCTGATACTTACTTCATCTATATTACACAAAACTATCTTGAGTGTTCCTAGCTATGCAATAGCAGCATACACTGCAGTGGCAGTTACTTATGGGTAACAGTTATTTTGGGGGAAAAAATGGAAGCAAACTAGGAAAATTGAAAAGTAAGGCATATAAAAATTAAGTAAATGTCTAAATCACTATTTCCTCCACAGACCAATAAAATTTATACACACAAGATATTTCCCAACTTCTTAAGACAAAAAATTAAAAGACTGTGTTCCTACAAAAGGCTAACTCAATACTGAGCATCACTGGATCAGCTTCCTCTAGCAGCAATGAACACCACAGACACTGCTGTTCTCGTGGGAGAAACACCATACTACCAAATCAGATGTTTCACAAATGAATTGGAGGTGCCAGCTGCCTACAGTTTTAAATGCTTGCAATGAGACCGTGCAGGGATGAAAATTCTCACAGCACCAACCCTTTATCCTATCTGATAACTATGATGACCTCCCCAAAATAAAGCTGGCAACATGAATGGTACTGGCTTTCAAAAAACCACACTCAGCTCATCTAACGAACAAAACTGAAAGCTTATCTGAAGAGCCTTAGTATTGAATAATACAAGTCTCACTTCAAAGAAACTAAGCACATGTATATGCATGTGTGTGCATATATATGTACATACACACCTCCTCCCCCCAAACCCGCCTCATACTTGTCACTTTTCCAGCCAGGTTTAGTCTAGTTATTTTCATAATTTTTTTTCATTGCAAAATTCATGGTCCCTTATTACTATAGTCACTGACCGAACTTTGGCTTAGGGTTTTTTTTGCTTACATTTTCTTGGGCTTTTTGTGGGGGCAAGGGGAGAAGTAAGGTTGGTTGTTGGTTTGGTTTGTTTTACCACCAGTTCTAGTGAAGTTAACAGTGCCTTTGCTTCCTCACTGGTGAGAATTTAGAACATCCTTTAGACTGTATTAACATAGCTTACATTCCTGAGTTGCTTGTTGCGTAGTTTTACTGTTTTCCATATATATTAGTACTTAAAATTCTACATCTTAAGTAGCCATTTAAGCTTGCAACATGCATCTCAGGCAATGAGCTTATTTCCCTAGTCATTCAAACACTGAATATTCCTTAACACCTAAATGCTGATGCAATACTATATTGTTGGGGCAAAAAATTAAAATGTTTTAAAGGCATGCAAGTTTAAATGAGCATAATTCAAAGATTACTCAGGCAGAAAACTTACCATCTCCAGCAGGTAGGCCTCGTTCTTTTTTCTCATCACATTTGTTGCATTCGCTGAAGTACAACAATAGAAACATATCCAGAAGGACCCAAACCAAAGAGGTGGCAAGGACCACCTTGCAATATGCAAATTTTTTCATGGCACTTCAAGTCAAATACAAAAATAAAAAAGTATAAATAAAAATATCAACAGGTTGCTTTAATCCAGTTTGAGAGACCACGTTCTATATCTGGAAAGAAAAAAAAAAAGAAAGTCACAAAAAGTTACCTAAGGACAGCAGCTAATAGCAGAAGTTTTAAATGTATATTTTAAAGGTAACATTTTAATTACCAAACACTGTATGTATCAAAATGAATGCTCTATGCACTCCAATGAGATGAAAGAACCAGGTCAATTAAAGCAGCATAACCCCAGTCACGTAAAATGTTAGCATTCATCACCTGAAACACTAAGGCAAGTGACCAAAACAGGGTGCTCAGTTGAGCCCCTTAGAGAAGAGGGTAGGCACATCACATGAAATTAAAAGGAACCCTCTGGAACCTCTGGAAAACCGAACAAGCTAAATGAATGAAAACCAGGAACATCTTGGGAAGCAAGGAATCAACCTTGTGCTGCTTGAAGCCCTTGGCTAATATCCCTCATGCTCCTCCTTTGTAGCACCTGCTGACTTTCTGGGCCCTTCAGTAGGAATGTTAGTCTCCAAATGCCTGTGTTTGACATAAAGTCTAATGACACATTACACCTTCAGACAAATGGTGTGCTTTTAGCAAATAAAGAAATAAACATTCCTTTTGGAAAAATGAAGTGATAGACAAAGCAAAGCAAGTATGCACAAGCCACTGTGCTCACCTACCTGGTATTCAAAGCTAAAGGTATCAGCTAATAATTGTGTTATTTAAACTGACTTTAATAGTTTAATGCTTGATTATAGAGCAAACTTGTATACATTTCTCAACATGCATACATTAAAACTTTAGAATGCTAACCTTTGAAATTTTCTCTTGTTTAACTCAAATTACAAGCAAGTTTTGTTACAAAGACTGCTGATTTCCGTGACTGACAATGTGGTAGGGCAGAATCAAGAACAGCTTTAGGCTTGTTCACTTACATGAAAATATTATTTTCCAAAAAATTATTTTTTTTACCAACATGTTCCCCCACTAGTGTTCATGTGTTTCAACACAAAGTGCTCCCAAAGTATTTTCCAATGGGTATAGCTTATTAGTTAAAATCAGAAATGCAGATACTCTTAACTTACAAAATAAATTGAAAGTAAGACTCAAAATACACATTAATTTAAAAAATTACATACACAGAGCTCCTTTTACATGCTTTCAGCCTAAACTGAAGAATTTATTGGAAAGCAGAAATTGAATGTAAGCCATGATATACAAAAAAACTTCACACAAAACCCTGTATCATTAAGACTACCCTTCCTTTAAGTATTTCATTGTCATAATTTGATTCCTGCTTCCCCCTCCACCCCTTCACTTCTCAAGGGAAAATCCCTCTTCTAATACAGCTTATTTCTTCTCGTTAGCAGCAGAGATGCAGATCTGCACGCATCCCTATACACTTAATTGGCATAGGTTTGGATGGCACAGCAACAACAGGAGCCTGGGGTGTTCCACTCATGCACGACTAGAAGGGTGTACATCCCTCTGCTTCCTGAATAGGTGCTCACCAAATGTTTGGGATAATCTCAGTTTGCACCTATATAAAGGGACAACTACACAAAATAAAGAACTGCAAAAGTATATGTAATTAACAACTTCATGATAAAACAGATGATGAAATTACCACAACAAAACATTAGGTGAGGTATGTTATGAAAAAAACCTGGGGGTTGTTTGGGTTTTTTGGTTGTTGTTTTGTTTCTTTAAATAAACACAAGGATAGGCCTGAACTCTGGATCTTGGAGTTGCACTAAAAAGCTGCATAAAACTATCAGCTTGACAAATTCCATGATACACTTGACACTATAGTAAAAGGTCATCTTTGAAATTACTGTTCATATAAAGCGCATTGTTTCACTCTACCATCTTTTACCAACACAGTTGGCATGGGAAAGAATGATTATTCTTTTCAGTATGACACATGACTGTTCAGTCAGTTGTCTTTGGACCAACTTCATCTTTGTTTATACTCACGATCAGTCTTCAGTACAACTTTGTAACGGCCTTGACAAAGGACTTTGTTGCCATAAATCAACTAAATCAGGATTCTACACTGAACATGGCACCTAAACAGGCCAAGCTAATGTAAAGTTATAGCAGCCTTCCAGTACCTGAAGGGGGCCTACAGGAAAGCTGGGGAGAGGCTTTTCACCAGAGAAGGCAGTGATAGGATGAGCAGAGGGGAGATGTAGGTTAGACATCAGGAAGATATTCTTCACCATGAGGGTAGTAAGGTGCTGGAATAGGTTGCCTAGGGAGGCTGTGGAAGCCCCCTCTCTGGAGGTGTTTCAGGCCAGGTTGGATGAGGCTTTGTGCAGCCTGGTCTAGCGTGAGGTGTCCCTGCTCATAGCAGGGAGGTTGGAACCTGACGATCTTTAATTTCTCTTCCAACTTTAACCATTCTCTGGTTCTAATGTAAGCACTGTCTAAAACTCCAAATATATGAGCTATTAATGAGGCCTAGCCATTTGAGTATGTCTGTATTAGGATACAGAAGTCATCACAGAATATGCTGAGTTGGAAGGGACCCATTAGGATCATCGAGTCCAACTCCTGTCCCTGTGTAGGGCACCCCAAGACTAGACTCAGGTTTCAATACTACTTTTGCTACTGTGCTGGTTTTTGTTTAATTTTTCTTTTTACTGGCCCATGCTCTGTTAAACTGCTTTTAGTGCTTGTTTGCAGAGAGCTCATTATCATCAGCTCATCAGTAAATATGTCAGTTTGAGGATAAACAAAGTGTTACCTATTTTCAATGTTATAAAAGCTAATGTAAAAAAAATATTCACATCAGAGAGACTACCCGTCACCTCTGGAAAACAGGTATATTGTGTCTTCTTCACGGGAAAAACTTATCTAGAAAATTTCATCAGGAAAAAATAATGAGCTCAAAGATGCCAGTATTCTCTTCTGCTTCAATTTTTTTTTAGTTTTAGTATTCAAAAGTCATCCGTTCAGTACAATTCAGCAACAGTAAGTTCTGAAGAAGTGATGAGAGAAAACAGATCATACTCATCTGAGCACTGGAACAGGCTGCCCAAAGAGGTTGTGGAGTCTCCTTCACTGGAGACTTTCAAAACCTGCCTGGACAAGCTTCTGTGTGATGTGCTCTAGGTGACCCTGCCTGGCAGGGGGGGTTGGACTAGATGATCTTTTGAGGTCCCTTCCAACCCCTAGGATTCTGTGTGATTCTGAGCAGCATGAGAAATATTCATTAAAAGCAAACACCTTCAAAAAAATCTGAGAAGCATAGGTCAGTAAAATCAATTTCTATTCTTGCTCTGTGCAGAAAAACTACACTTTTAATTCATCAGAAATGAATTTTCAATTCATAAGTCAATTTTTTTAAATTGACCATTTGAAAATATTATCAATTATGTTTCTAAAACTTCTAGGCCCTGGAATGAAGAATAAAACAGAAACATAGGAGTAGCTGACTACACCTGCAAAAACAGGGATGAACTTAGTACACAAAGGCAGAAGTTATGAGTCCACAAAGGCTTGCCTACAGATAAATTAGAATGCATAAATATGCTTACAAAAATAGAACCTCTTGTGAGATTAAAATCTGGCTCATGACATAGAAAAGCAATGCCAAAAATGGAAAAACAGGTATGTACTCCGTCCACAATTTCATCAAACTGTTTATAACTGTATGGACCTAAGTTGCTATGTATTTGAACCTCTCATTCTCCTAATTTACGTATCTAAATAGTCTTTACTTAACCTTTAAATTGTTATATTAGTTCAAATTACTTCTACAGATACACGGTAAGGAACTAACATTTCTAAACTGAGCAGAAACCCTTTCAAAACCAAGATCTTATTTCAGTTACTGCAAGAAAATTAATTTAAAAGACATTGCTATTTTGGTACCTATACTTTTCAGAAAGGTCTTAACTACAATCATTTAACTTCTGAAAACAGTTTATAATCTTGCAAATTAGAGTACTTAACAGTTTATCAAATGAGTTTGTAAGCAGCATGTACTATCTTGATTAAATTGCCTCAAAATTTTCCAAGAAATCAAACAAGCATTTGGTCACTTTCAAGCAGTCTCCACTACTATACAGTCCTTCCTGATTCTCTTCCTCATCAGTGCTATTCAAATAAAAATTATCATTTGCAGATTAGTAACTACCTAGTATAACCCAAATGTTAATTATACTAGAAATATAGTTTGTCTCCATTTAAGAAAAAGGAAATACGTGAAAATTAATTGCAATAGGGACAAGGAAGTTACCAAACCCAAGATGAAATACAACCAACCAAGATTACCTAATCTGGTAAAACCAGGATAGTCTGTATAACCCCTTCTGTGGGGCCCAGAAAGAACTTCCATGTAAAATTTCAAAATGTGATAGCAGAAAAGTCTGGTAATTTACTGCACATACTAACTGAAACAGCCATAAATGCAAGGATATTCAGAAGGACAGGAAGTTGTCTGGACATATATGGTTAGTTTAATAAAGTATATTAATACATTAGTATACATTATAGTAGTATACGATACATGCTACTATATATAGTAGTACAGTATACATTGCTGTAGTAATGTATACATTATATACTATATAAATAAATATAATAGAATAAATAATATATTATAATATTATAATAAATATAATAATACTATATAAATAAATATACTATATAAATAAATACATTACTGTAGTAATGTATACATTATATACTATATAAATACTGCAAATGTTTCTAGAACACAATGCGTGAATGAACAGGGATGTAAGTAGATCAGAAGTCGAATAAAAAGGAATACAATTTTGATAAAATTAGAACAGTGTAAATTTCATTCAATCTGTAACTGAATTCAAAGTTACGACTGTCAGTGCAAAACATTTTAAACATAGTTCCCACATGGAAAATTGTTATTTAAGGTGAGGAAGATCAGAATTAATAAAAAAATAAGCAGGTAAGATGATTACAAGACAGACCATAAAGGCTACTTAAAAAAAAAAACTTAGTAGGCGGATGAGAATGTGACTTCAATAATCTGGCAACTATTTTTTCCTAGTAATCTTGGTGCTAGATCTAGGTGGGCAACCTGGAGATCTGTTGCCATTAAAAAGGAACAAGTGATAAGGTAGGACAAAAGATGGCTTTGTGGACTGGAATAACAGCACTGAGATAATATTTAATAAAACACGTTCAATAGTATTCATTGGAGTATGTAACTTTGCTATCAGCTCAAGAGTTCCAATAAAGCAAAGGCTTATAAGGGTGACACTGTGAGCTGCCACTGTCACCTAGTCATAGATAAAAGGCCAGTGAGATTTTTGGATAATTTTAATTTTGGATTTAAATGTTCTCCTTACATCTAAAACCATTAACAACTGTATGATGCATCAGTATTTGACAAGGGAAGGGAAGAGGGAGAGCTATATATTCAACAAAGACAATGTTTCAAAGCAGAGCCCTGTCGATTTATGAGACCACTGCAGAAGACTGGATACAATGATCAAAGCGACCCTTTCTAGTCCCACTAATGAATACAAATTAAAAGGACTAAATGTATTGCTTCCAGAAGCAAATGCAGGTGCCAGATCTTTGTCAGAAAATTCCTCCATACCAGCCCAGTGTTTGGGGTGGGAGGTTTTATCTTTAAGTTGGTTTTGTAGAAGAAAAAAGAAAACACCCCTCCCCCCAAAAAAAAACAACAACAAAAAACCACAAACACAAAACACAACAAAAAAAATCCCACAAAAAAAACAAAACAGAAAACAAATATCCACACTCACAGATTCCCCAACTGCCAAATTCTCCCAATAGGTTATTTTGAGAATACATTAAAAAAATTATTTACAGAACCCCTCAAATTCCAGTCTTCGAAAGGCTTTAAGTTACTTTTCACCAGCCATAGCAAATACTTTTTAGACCAACTTTAAGAAAGCCCTATCTTGCTTGCCAGATGAAACTGCAATAGGCAGACTCAAAGGACCAGTTGAACAATATTTTAACCAAATAATAAAAGTTCAAAACAAATTTAATCCCCAGATTTTGGATTTACATTCTTTTTTACATTTTTAGCTATAGAAAAAGAAGAATCAGGTGGTACAGGAGGGAAACAAAATATTACCTATGAGAATATCACTTTAAATATTACATGAACTCAAGAGGGTAGCTACAATTTGGAAACCAAGAATACAATAAAAGTACAAAAAATACTACTTTCATATAAACAGCTGAGATTCACTAGAATCCTATTCCATGACTTTAAAGTAGCTTCCAAATGACCGAGGCAACAATTCCGTTTCTCTGTCTGCTCTCCAGGTTGAATGAAAGTTATCTAAAAATAGCCAGACTTATTCAGGGATCCTTCAGACATTTCCATTCTCTCAAATTATACTTCTTCTAAGTCCAGTGAACAATCAGCATCCATAACTTCATACTGCCAAAACTATACAAAAACCCTATACATCTTCTTACAGTGCTGTTTTAAATATTAGGAGTCTTACATCAGTTCAATTTAATTACAACACAACAAAATGAGTACACAGATATATATATAGTGTCTTAAAGCTAACAGCAATAAGTTTTTGCACAGGCATTCCGTTATTCAGCATTACAGTACTGGTGGGTAAGTTCAAACAACCATTATTCAAATCTTTTCCTTCTTACATCGAACAGCAGATACTGCCTCTCCTGACAGGTACAGAATATGCAATTCTTTTAGGAAAACAGATTTATAAGCTGATAGACAGTTATTTGTTTTCCTGAAACAACTGCAGTCTTAAATTGGGCTACTGACACCTCAGGTGCTGACAAAGAAAACATTCCTCTTCAAAGCCATAGGTACTTCCCATACACACTATGGGAGGGCTACTGAGTGTGTTTGACTTAGATTAACAGCCAGGTAAAGAATACAGACGTATTTTCACCAGTGAGCGTCACAGGCGACATGAAGAAAAAGAGCAATTCACAAGTGGAAACTTTTGTTATTAACAGCAGCAAAAGAGGATTTTAATGTCAGTGGTAGCAATGCACCAAGCTCATAAACCCTTGACAAACAAGAATTAATTCCTGTAGATGCCTCAATAACACCTATTTGAGCCTGCTACCATTCACAGAGACCTGAGGTGAGATTTTCTTTGCGTTTTCTTTTTGGAAGATTCACAGTTGGTGACACAGCACTTAGATTTTTCAGCATCCCAGAGCTATAAAACTGACTCCAACCTTTAATAAATCCCTGAAGAGCTGTGCTGGCTGGTTTTCCAACCCCAGCACTACAGGACTGGAAGAGGAAAATCCGGGTCACATCAGCACAGGTGTTCTAGGCAAAGACCTCCATTTTCTCACGAAAAACAATTTTATTATGCAAACTACAGACCTTGCAAGTTCACCATTACTCAGAACAAACAGTTTTTTAAAGCCAAATAATTTTAGCTTCCCTATCAGAGCTATATGCCTGTTTCCAAGGCTCCTTTAGGAAATAAAAAGCTGAACTACCCAAAATTTCTATTACAATGCGATAGTGTCACAGTAGTAGAGATCAGGCTATTAGTATACTATCTGTTGTTTGCAACAAAAACCTGTAAACAGCTCCACATATTTTAGATACTCAGCCTTGTGACATGTATAAGACATCTAACAGCATGAAGGCTTCTAGCCAAAAGCAGCATCACTGGCTTACAAGGCATATGTTCACTGAGACCAAATGCATGCAAGTAGTCAAGAATTTCTAATAATCAAGAAGTCACACATTCCAAAGATTATTTAAATCATCTGACAGGTGTAAAATGATCTATAAATAGAAGAGGTTGGCTGTCATGGCTTCTTTTAAATTTAAAATTCCTCCTCAAAATAGTTAGGTTTACTACTGCAAGCAATCTTCTTTAAGAAATTACATGCAATAGATTAAGACTATGTGGAAGTAAAAGCACAGTGAGCTGTTCCATATTCTCAATGCTCATATTTTTAATCTTCCTTTATAATGTTTCTGCATAGCCCAGAAAAATCAAATCTACTTCCAAAATTTTTTGAAGTTCTACATTAAAATGTTCAACTCCAAACTCAGTTTTTACCAGCTGAGACTGAACTAAAATGAATACTCTTCTTATCAATACATCAGTCTTGATACAGACCTGTCAGAAACGCAATACAATTTTCTGCAGATGTTACTTTCTTCAGTCTACAAATGTCAACATTTACAAACGCCAGGTAATATTTGCTTTTGAAGTTCTTTAAGGAAATAGGCAGATTCTTCGTGAAAACACTGATGAACAAAGGGGGTTGGAATTTACTCTATTCTGCTGTTAAGATAGCAGTTAGAAGAGAAGAAAACTAGCAACTCAGGTGTGAGTATTAAAAAACCTACACATTTCAAGGAAAAGTCTGACTACTTTCAAGGTCAGAAGACTTCACCGTCACCAAGCTAGCTACACATTTTTAAGATACAAAGACCTAAGGAGACTATGAAAAATCAAGTGAATAAATCTTTTACAAGACATTCTTGAAACCTTCCTCATATGTTAGGAGAAACTGTTAAATCTTGCAAGCTAAGACTCAAATGCTCTACAATATCCAGTCTCCATAAAGCTTCTGATTATTCTTTACAGAAGTATCAAAGCCAAAATCTAGACTGGAATAAAACTGTTCATTAATTCTTCAAACACTTTTAAACGCAGCAGAAAATTACACAGGCAAATAGTCATCATTAAGGATGAATCACTAATGGACAAGAATTTGAATTAAAGAAAAGCAAAGTCAGCTAATTAGAAAATAGATTATAAAGGAGATTTCTGGAAACACAGGGTAAATTGCAGTGAAAAGATTCAACCATCATTATGTAAATGCAGAAACCTCTAATCCTGAAAACTTTCTATTGTAGACTAAAAATCCAGAAGAGAAACTTGAAGAAATACCAAATACATTGAAATAACATTTTTTCTCTGCCTTCAATATATGTGGTAAATTTTTAAACAAGTTTTTAAAACAATACAGGTAGAGAAAAATTGATGTTACATTCTGAGGCCATACGGTGTTAATCCTAGAGAAGCTGGCTGAATTCTGCCTAGAGTAACTGCAGAACTTGCTGACAAATCAAATACAGGAGATAAGTTAAAAACTGCTGAATAGGATAATGTACGTGACTAAACATGAAGACTTAAAGAAGCAGGAAACAGTTTGATAAAATAAGGATGACAATCATTTAACACATGGTGGGTTATATTATCTCAAGTAAAATGGTAAAGAATTCAAAGGTTTTGTTAACAAGTTTTACTTCCCGTCCCTTTAATAGTGATGCTGCAGATAATAATAATAAAAAAAATTTAAACTACCACACACATCTCACTATGTCTAGGAAAACAAAAATTCTAACCAAAAGTAGCTCAGCAGCTTTGGAAGGCTAGACGCTTTTTGAAATACAGAAAAAGCATCAGCTCACCATCCAAAAAGACTAGCACCAGGACAAAAAAAAAAATCAGAACATATGGTTTTATTTCGCTAGAAAGAAAAGCCTGATCAGATATGGAGAAAAAAAGAAAAGCTAGCATTGTCTAATTTTGTGATACATTCATGAAATTCTTGCAATGTTTCTTACAAAAACTTGTGCCTCTTTGCTATATCCATATTCAAACACAAATTCTATACAGAAAGCCAATGGCTGCATTTATACAGACAGGTCATACAGCTTTAAGCATATATTCACACATGAAGTCTGTTTTCACATCATAAAGCTGTCTGCTCAGCAGGTAGCTTCTGCTGCTTACAACTGTTTTGTATTTAATTAACACATCCAGTATTGCACTAAGGAGAAGATTCTTCACATCCATCCTTCACTTTCTCTCTTACTTATACTCACATGCTTTAGATTTATTTTTCTTAATTCTGTATTCCCTGAGATCTGACAACACAACTTTGAGAATTACCATGCTTCAAGTTCTGTATTTTCATTGCCATCCCATGCAAATGTACACATGGTATAAAATCAACAACCATGCGATTTTCTTCATTTGTTTGTCCATGTAATGCCTAGTTTAGAAATAGGCTATGTTTGTGTTTTTGGTTCTACTTCAAATAGGTAAACAAGAAGAAAAAAAACTCAGATAAAAAGCTAAATAGGTGGACTAATAAAGCAGAGTTCTGGAAATCATATACAACTTGGGATCAATTGCAAGACTGGACAAGGAAAAAAGAAACTGAAAGGGAGAAGATACTGTAATAGTTTGCAAACAGCTCAATACAGCAATGGCTCTTCTTCAGGACTAGAATACTGGACACTTTCTTTGTTCCCCTGGCATCTTGGTCTTCAGCACTGGTACTGATATTTCCACAGGACCAGAGCTTGAACTCTAGAACTCAGACTTCAGGTGAGCTACAGAGGTTCACATGCTGAAGCACCTGTGATGCCTGACAGTACATAAGAATTCACAGAAGCATCACTACTGTCCACTGTGCACTGGTGCAAAGCCTAGTTTCACATTTTGGGACATTCTCACAACAGAAGTCTACTCTCCCTTTCCTTTTCACTGCATTTTCTCCTTTGATATTCAAGCAAGCAAACTATCCTTAGATCTCAGGCAGGCAGCAGCTCTAACCACTTCTGTTCCATGTGAGCAGATGTACTTTGCTTCTCCTACTGCTCTTACATCCACATCTTCTAAGTTGCTACATACAAACAAAAATTAAGGTAACAGGTAAAGTAGAGACAGGATGAAAAAGTGATCTTTTGTTGCTGCTGGAATCAAGATTATTTAGCAAAAGGAGGATGAAGGAAGAGAAGGAAAGACCCCACCTAAGGAACATACAGCTGCCCAAATTAATTCGAAAAACCTGATGCACACAGTATTCACCTCTCAACCAAATGTGTCTGTCTGTAACTTTAAAAGTAGGCAATTATAAATTATAGACCTAAGCATAGAGACTGTAATTGACCATGGACATATGCATAGCTCAATATAATAATATAATTATAATAATATAATTATAATGCAAATAAATTACTCTACAAATACAAATCCATGAAAAGGCTAGATTGCTAGACAAACAAAACATAGAGCCTATCTGAACAGTCATGAAATATTGGCAGAAATCTGATGGCAAACAAAAAAAGACAACATATGGCCAGCCAGCAGAAGAAAATAACCTAATTGCAGAATACAGAGACTACACAGAGAAAAAAGATAAAGACTAAAAAGGACAAGAAATCCAGTCTATTAATTTCATTGTGAACAGCTTTGTCCTCTCTCCCTTGCCCCAAACAAGATATATTAGATAACCTTATAAGAAACATTTAGAAACCAAGACTTGATTTGCAAGTATTTAAAGAGAAACTAAACGCTGGCTACATTGAAGACTTTCCTCAGGCTCATCTCCAAAACTCCAGTAAATATTTTAAATGTCTTTATATTCACTAGAGTAGCAATTCAAAACAATTAAGCAAGCAAAAAACCCCTTGATTTGCTGAAACTTAAAAATACAAAGTATAAACATTGAGACAAAGAGCATGTTGCATTTAAATTCAGCCTAGTGTGACAAAGAATGTCTTGGCTTTATATTTTTTCAGAATGAACTTTCTTCTGCACTCTGGATGCACCATTATTAATGAGAGAGAATGTAAACAAGAAAGAAAAAGGTCTACATCAAACCGGTGGATACAAATCGAAAGTAGCTCCTGGATAGCCCTAACAATTCACCTTTGATCAAAAGCAATAGTATGGAAATAATAAGTTCTGTAGAAAACAACAATCTGGTTTTGTTTTTTAAAACAAAACCACACCTATCACTTTTTTGAGCTCCTTTGTGAAAGAAAGTGCCAAAAAAACGAAAAATCAATAAAATTGCAAAAAATTAGTTTTCAATTAGATCATGGAAAATATTTTTTGAAGTCATTTTTACAGGAAAATTCTACATTTTCAGCATTCTGATATAAATGCTTTTCCAATATTGCTATATTTTATTTCTTAATTGTCTAGAAGAAAAATGGAAAATTCATTCACATGTTAAATTTCATTACTATACTCTTACAACTAGTGATTCCAAATAAGGTTTTCCATCTGGCTTAACTTGCAAATTTTCATCCTAATATGAAAAGGGTTTGGCAAACTTAAATAAAAGAGCCATATCAAGATACAGGCATTGGATCATTAAGGGAAAAAAGTACACAAAATTCAGAATTTGCTATTTGTTGCACTGTGCAGCAGTCCAGAGAAATCCTGAGTGTGATATGTAATTTAAGGCAGAAAGATTATTTCTTTAAAAAGTTCATTTTTCTTTCTCATTTACCTGTAAAATTGATGCGAACAATTTTCTGCATAGTTGCATAGGGAAAAAAATCAGTAGGACATTTGGTATGGCAGAGATGTATTACACTTCACTAAATTACTTAGGTTTCTTTGAATACTCTGTTCCTTATTACTTTGCCAATTTTTTCAAGAATTTGTCAGGCACTTTGTAAAAAACAGCTTATGAATTTAATTTGACACATCATTTTTGAAGGTATAAAGCTGGCAGCAACCTAAGCTTTTTTTACCATTCAAAATTCATACCTGACTAGAAGGCAAGATAGAAACAAGTCACTATAAAAAGGTTAATGTGTCAGGAAACATTAAAAAAGTGAATATGATGGGACTGCTTCGCAAATTCTCTATACAGTAACTGCAGAACACAACATTTGGGCAATACAAATCACTTAATTTAAATTAAATCAGGTACTTTCTGAAGCCTTGTTAAAAATTCTGTGCTCCTTAATTTCAAATTACTTTTCAGTAACTTTTCTTAAAGATTTTCAACTTGCCTGAAGATACCAGAATCTTTACAACACAAGAGAGCAGATATGCCTAATAGGTTACACTACATGGTGAGATCATGGTTAAAGACTCCCCAACACACCACTACTTAAGTAGGTGCTACTCCATCTTCTCTCTCATTCCAACCCACCAGCATCCTGCTTTGCCAAGAAAAAATGTATAGAGCGATGAATACACTCGATTAGGGAACTAATATAATTGAAAAATAACGAAGAACAATTGTGTTTTTTCAGCCACATCCGTCACCCAGTACAGACCCAGACCAAAGAATGCAGACCAATCAGGTATGCCCCCCCAAAAGCAGTTATTTCCACTCAAATTTGTTGCCTCATTAAACTCACCTTTAGAATCGACAACCACAGAAGAGGTGCCTGGGCTACAGTGAAAGAAACATCAGTGGAGCTACAGCTTGAGAGATCATGCAGAATAAATCCAGAAATAAAAAACTTGCTCTTTTTTATTTTACACTATTTTTGTAAATTCTAAATAGCCTCTACTATTATTCAACAGTATTAGGTAGTAATTTTGGATATATTTTTCCCTCTCCCCTAAACTGATGTTTGTTGAAGCTATGCTTTTTAAATCACTGAATTTTAGAGTACATGCTAGATTATGACAGATCTTTTGAAGTTGACTGGAAAAGGAACCACTTAGACCTGACACAGGCTTTTCCCTTTTTACTCCACTGAACCTGAACTTCAAAGCCCCACTGAGCTCTTCAGAACTCAGCTAGTGAAAACTAACCTTATGAAAGGTGCCAAGAGGTCTCCGGGAAAGAAAAAATTCAAGGTGAAAAAGCACAAAATGTCAATACCAAGGATATTAAGATGAGGACAACACACTAAATACAACTGAACTGGTTAATCCCTTCTGCCAAAGGCAACGGATTTGTCCTACCACATCTCTGCCAGTCTGTCCTGTTAAACTTCAGTTCTCCATCTTTTTTCAAGTTTAAAAAAATCAGTAGCAAGTGAGAGATGGACACAGAGAGAAGGCTTGACAAGAACTTGGTTGTTAATACACCTCACTGGGCAATCAGTGACTACCCAGTGGTAGTTTAAGTCATCTCTCATCTGACAAGGATGCTTTAAGGGAACTGTATTTACTGTAGAAACACAGAAAATAAAAACCAGGCTTTCTTAGTTCAGCTGGATGGAAAACTGATCTGAATTTAAGCTCATTGGCCTAGATCACTCTCTTCAAGATGATACCCTACTGAAAGAGTAACAGTAAGTTTAGGAGCACTAAAAATGGGCTGCTTTACCCACTTGGATATTCTAATATCCAAAACCCAGAGACAACCACAATAACCAATAAATTAGGCTTGTGCTAGTATCTAAAGGAATTCTTATGGACACCTGTATAACAGCTGCAGACAACTGAACTGACACACCAGAACCCTGAAGGAAGAGAAAAATATGGAACATGCAATGACATAGTAGCACACATGCAGTCTTCAAGTGCTCCCCTTGCTCTAAGATACATCCAGAGCAGACATACCTGACCAGAGCATCAAAAATACTAGGATCACATGTTGTACTAACCTCCTCTGCAGGTTTACAGCCATCGGGATGGTCCAATAGCACTGGCAGCAAAATCCTGATACAGTGCTGTAGAGCACCTGTGGTAGGAACCATAGAGCAACAGATTGGCCTAGGCCATTCTGACATGAACATAGAAGCAAAAGAGGTCCTCCATCCACAAGGTCTTAAGGCTGTCCTAGAAGAAGAACAGAAATTCAATTAAGTTCCCCACTCAATTGTGGCAGAGCTTGGGGTGGAAGAAGAAGGGGAGGAAAGTTTCCAGCATTTAAGACTCTGAAATCCAAAATCCTGTGCAAGGGAGAAGAAGCCAAAAGACTGCTTCTAAAAAAAGGCAGTGAACTGAGCCTGTGAGGAGAACACCATATGCAGGGTAGAGTGGAGAGCTGGAACAAGTCATTAAAATTTTTTAGCCTTTCAGATGATATGATTTAAGTGGGAGGACTGCCTGTCCTCCCAAATAAGCAGTTATCTGTTTCTGAGTTCTATGTATGTCGCCCTCTATCCAATCATCAACACTTAGCACAGCGAACAATGAATTAAGGCTAGAAAACAGCCTCCTCAATGGCACACATTCACATGAGCAGCACCCCTGATGATCATTCTTTTGGACTAAGTTTTCCCATACATATTCTAGTTGATAGATACAGGTTTTTTTACATTCCTTCATCTCTCACCCACAAGTTAAACACTAGCATTTATAATGACAGCTTTAGTAAAAAACAAGGGTTAAACTAATACAGACCTGATGTGGAAAAAGTAATGTTTTTTCACCTCTAAACAAAAGTGACACCTTAAAAATGATGCCTGAGCTTTCCCAAGTGTTATCTGTTAAAATCTGAGCAATAATGAATTAATTCTTTCAAACCTTTTCCTTTTTCCAGTTAATACAGCAATGCCTGAAGTGAATTCAAAGCAGCTGAAAAGTAAACAAAATATCTCAACAGACAAAAAAGCAGATTTGTCCAATTTTTAATGCAACTGTAACTTGCCTTAAGTACTACACTTAAGTAATATTTCCCCTGTATTATGAGCTTATGTGTTGCATTTGGCATATTATAATATGAGCCTACTAAGTTATTCAAGTTTATTGTCCTACCTGTTAAAACTGTTAAGCTTTATGTATTGCCTGTCCAAATGCAAAAATATGTCCAAGGGAGGAAAAAAAAAGATGCTGACACTCAAGGAAATACATAGTGAGGAAAGCTAAGATTGGTAGTAATAGACAAGATGTTTGCCTACTGCTTATTCTGAAACAAATTATTACTACAGTACTGAGGCAGGTGAAATAAGTATAATACTTGAAAGTCTCCCATTTTCTGCATATCGAAGTAGAAAGGGAAAGTGTCTAAACTCCTAAGTTTTGTTCTACATTTGAGGATACATTATCAAAATACTGATAAAGCCAACTGAAAGTATAGGAATGGTCAGCAGTTTCGTATCTACAGAAGTAGCTTAAAGACTGAATTTTAGAAGGACTGGCTAAGGATCTCCCAGAAATAATACTTTTCCCCAAATCTCAAAAAGAAGTTTCAAAGGGCCAGAAAATTACAGATTCACAAAATGTTCCAGCAGGACACCTACCTTAACCTTACAATAGAGAACAGAGCAGAAGGTTCAACTCTGCATGTCCTCCAGATTATAGCACCGTTTATTCACACCAATACATACACACCTCTTTTTTCTGAACAATGCTGCATTATTAACTCTCATTTTATAATCCATGGCTTGTCATAGATCAGGGAGGGAAATGGGGTGGTAGGAACAACTTGAACAGTTGTTCTCCATCTTTTATTTTTAAGCAGTTAATTTATTCTTCTAAATCACATCCTATTCTTTCAGGCCATCTTTCCAACATTGAAGATTCTTCTGAATTGCAATCCCAGCTTCATGTACCTACATTTATTCACAAACACCTCTCGTCTTCAGATTTCCTAACCATATGCTATTCCATTACCCAGTTTGTGAACAAGAACAGTAAGCTGAAACAACGACGAAATCCCATACAATATGCTTCCCCTTGCTAAAAGTGAACTACTGAAAAATCAAACTCCAACTACTGTTAATCTAATGACTGTACACACACCCTAAAATAGCTTTTTTTTTTTTAATCTAGGCCATGTTTCCTTAGCTTGCTCTGTAAGAGCATCACATGTGGCTTTCTCCAGTCCACAAGCTTCCTGTTGTAGAGGAAGTTAGACTGGCTTGATTATGCATTTCTTATCTTCACAATAAGGCTTCCAAATTTGCTTCCCTAACCTGCCTGTCTTATATGTAACTACATCTCTTCAGTATGTTTCTACTCTAGCTGGATTTTACATTATACCTTGTCAAGAACAAAAATTAAAGCACAGTGTGCACAGAATTGGCTGGTGATTTTCTTGTGGTTCTGACTCAAAACAAAAGCCATTTTAGCCAGAAACAGGCAAGAGAAACCAAGGTGAAGAAGACACACTGTGCCCTTTTATCTTCTTGATGTAAATTCTAAGTAACTCAGAAAAAAAAATAGTAAGATATACACACTGCTGATGCGGGCAAGCGAGTGGGTTATGAGTCCTGGACACCAATGACAGACTATCTAGGTGAATAAAACCAAGAAACCATCTGCCGCAATAGCGGTTGTGAGTACTTAGATTAAGGGTACCAGTAGGCATTGGCCTTCAGTGCTCCATACCTTGTTACACTGCTACATCATTTAAAGTGAAGGCTACTACTGCTTTTAACTGTGCAAACAAATAGCCTACAGACTTAAAATGAAATTACTTGAGCTGAGATTTTGGAACTTGGACTCCAGACAGCTTTTGTTAAGAAGTCAACTCCAAGTATTTCACGGGATGAAAGTTAGATGAGGATGATTCTAGGCAGACATCTTTCTTGCCAATAATTTTACCTGTCCTGTTTTATACTCCATTATCACCAGCTAAACGTTCTGTCATCACATGCACCAGACCCGCTGCACAGTGGGTGCCTTAGCTTTTGTAAGCGGCATCTAACAATGAGGAAAGGGTTTTTGGAAAATTGACTTTTCAGGGGAATCCAATACTCCAAGGTTTTATTTAAACCTAAACAAATTTTAGCAAGCCACTCCTATATGCTGACCAGATTCACAGCCACAATGTTTGTAGAGTGCAAAATATAATTGTCTTGTATTCAAGTAAGTGTCTACGCTGAACAGCCTCAGTATTTGCATTCCCATTATTCAGAGAACTTCCTTCTGACACACAATGTTAGTAACAGCAACAATCATGCAGAGCTACTTATGCGCAACGAAATATCTATTCCTAATTTTCACTCTTTGTCCCACTTACCAGTTTCACCTTTTCCTAACTATAGTACGGAGTGACTGTATGATCTTTTAGTCACGCATTATCTTCCCAGTCTGTACAGCCAATTTGTTTATTCAGTGACACCTCTCTATGCACACAAAATTATACAGCTGCCATAAAGCATGTAGCCAACTCCATTTTGTCAGCTAATCTTTCTACCAGCTCAGTCCAGTGGTATGACCCTGCACGTGGTCAGAAACATCAGAACAAGAGAGTGAACAGGAAATCATGAAAAAGAGAGAAAATGATCATCCTGCCATGAAACTCCAGAGGAAACAGACTTGTAACAGAAAACCACATCTTCTACCTGTTTGTTTTGAAGTGACCAACAATATATTAAAAAAACAACACCAGAACATACAACAAAACCACCACAGTTTTATTCCATAATCCTCCATGGCTTTCTCTTACACAAAAAGACAGAAAGGGAAACAATAATTTAAAAAAAAAAAATCTTTGTTAATGGAGACAATCCAAAGATTTTTTCCCTGCATGCAATTTGTCAGAAAAAAAAAAAGAATCATAGGCATCATTTATAATGCAATCTGCAAAACATTAAACACATGTATGTGTTTAACAGATTTGAAGTACATACTTCTATTGTACTAGCTCCCCAAAACTTATTAAAAAAATTGTCAAGGTTCAGTTATTTCGATCCAGCTGAGTATGCCCTTACTTTTCTTGGACTTCATAAATAGGTTGTTCACCAACCAAGCAATGATTCCCCCAAGTACAGCCATGCAAACAATGCAGCAGTGCCTCTCTCTCACAGCCTGCCCTCTTCTGTCTTCTGGGGACACTGACTCAAAGCAACACAAGCCAACACCAGCAGTGTATGAAAGGGACAAAGAATGATTGAACTGACAGGGTTTTCTTTAAGTAAATACTATTTTTAAAAGTTAACTATAAAATGCTCCCCTCCCCCAAATCAAGACTATAGCAAAGCTCATTTGCACTTTGCTTGAGAGTACTACACTGCTGGAAAGCACAAGAAAGTAAAAAAAAAGACTATCTACTACTCTCAACAGTAAAGTGTCTACTATAATATTCAGCATCATTACTAAATCTCTTTGGACTAAGAAATATCTTTTCCATAATTCAAACAGTAACTACACAGAATTGAACAACTTGAAAAAGACTAAAAGCTGTCTTTCATAACCCTACAACTGTTCTCCAGAAAGACAAAAAACAAATTCTTTGCAAATCAGAAGCAACATTTGAGGTCTGTAAAGATGATAACAGTCTTTCTTAACTATCATGATTCATAAACAACAGTAAAGCAATCAGCAAAATCAGTTTATTTTTATAGCATTAATATATATCACCCTGAAGTATGAGCATGGAGCATCAAGGGTCTGGGCATGCTTGCCTTCAGTGAGACGATCAACAAAGAGTTGTGTGTTGACTGCTGAGAGCTGGCAGACACCCTCTGCACCTTCTCTTCAGCCTTCAGGAAACACTACTCTCATTGTTTCACAAGTATGCAAAGCAACCAGCACAAGTTCGTATGGAGGATGTGAGCCACAGTGCTAAATGCACTAGACACCTCTCAGCTCCTTCAGTTGACAAAGCATTCACTATGAAGGAACCCAGAAGTCAAGAAAATAAGATTTAGTGTCAGCTACAAGTTTTCTGTTTGCTTTGTTTGTTTATGAAGAGTGGGACATTTATTTTTTCAGTAATATTTCTATTGTAATGGGCTATTGAAAACTTAAAGACTGAGCTTGAGCTGTACTTCCCTCTCAAAATCTCTACCTTCCTATTCTATTCCACAATAGTTTCAAACTCCAGTCTTGTCTTCTCTCCCTCTACTTGTGACATTTCAGGTGGGACCTGCAGCAGTTGCACACCCCTGACATTACAGACAACACATTTCCTGTATACAAAGCACTGGCTTTGGGCCTCACTGATAACTCTTCACCACAAGTCACATGAAGCTCGGAAGACATTAGATAATTATCATTTACTGCTGTGATAGTCATCTTCCTCCAAGAATGCTAGTGTGGCTACAGCCTTAAACCAAGCATCAGCAAAAAGACAGAATCATCAACTCCCTCCAGTAGTATGTTAACTGGCATTAACCCCAGTTCTCTGTATAGATGTGTGCAAGTGTACACGTGGATAGGTATGTACGCTAAGTGGTTTTCTTCATGTAGTTGTTACATTAATATGGTACTTTCAGAGTACTGTCCTTTGCTAGAAAAATTGTCCATGACATAACACTGGCAAACAAACACAGGATCCCTTCAACTAAGATGATGCTTTCTATTTAACCTTTTCTAGTCTTCCCTGACTCATCAGAAAAAAGTACCCAAACCTACTGAGGAAAAAATCCTATTTAATTATGAATACCAAATACTTAAACGCCTAACTATGTTAAAATAAATCATGGTTGCCCTGAAACATTCAGTAAAATTGCATGCCCTATGATGATCAGTGCTTTCTTCAACAGGTAACAGAGAGCTTCAGGAAACCTGTCTGCTATATTCTCAGGTATAATACTCAATTGAATCATCTGTAACCTCTTGTTTTCTGATCCGATGCAAAAAAACCCCAAACAGTAGGAAAGCTTACAGGTGGAGAGTGTCAGAGAAGAGAGTTGAAGAGAATAAAAAATGTACCCGAGTTACTGTCATACCCAGTTTCTTCCTTTCCATTGAAAATTGTTAACGGTACCTCAGAGTGTGAGATAACTACTAATATTTCCCATGTCTTTAGAGATTATCAAAGGGATACAAAATTATGGACATTCAAATACGCTGCTTAAAAGATCACAACCTCAGCTTTCCACAGCCGAAGAAATAAGTTTGCAAGTGGCAACTAGCAACTGTGGGATAAAAAAATATCAACTCTGTCCTATACATAGAAAAAGGGTACTACAGAATTGTTCTTAGGTTTTTTGAGATCACATCCATATGGTATTGTAGTGCTCACTATAGCTTATTACTTAAAGTGAGAAAAGTGGGAGAAGGAGGTACGTAAGCAAGATCCTAAGACTTGTCATTCTTAATGAGCAGTTCTTGAAATAAATCAACCAGTAAGTTTGTAAAAGCCAATGCTAAGTTTACACAGTGCTTCTCAACATTTACAAAGAATATCAATGCTATAATATTTTCTCATTAAGATAATAAACCAAGTGTTAAGTGGTAGAAAGTCCCCAGAAGTAAAACTACTGCTCCACACATCTAATTATGTCTGTTTAGACACTGAGAAATTATTTCTTCCAGCACTCTGGCATAAGGGAGAGTCTCTCTACCTTCATTGCAAAAGAAATATAAACATTTGAGTCCTTACTCTAAACCAAAAAATTTATGGCTGTAGAAAGAGCTAAAAAAGGCTGTTTATATATTTACTAACTTAGGAATCAAACAAACATAAAGAACCCCTCCCAAATCAAATAGGAAGTATGCTATTGCAAGATATAATTAGCACTTCTTAATCAAAGAGGAAAGTGAGAAAACTGTTTTCTTGTCCACAAGCTTTTATGAAGCCCCAGATTATGACATATTACAACATTAGTCCCCCAGTAAGTAATGGAGACGATAGAGACAGATGTTTAAGAGGTGAGTAAGAGTATTATAACTCCAAAGTCCAAAATAATGCACTGCTTATTAGCAGGACATTAACTCAGGGAACAGTAATTTTATAGCACATAAAAGCAATCTTCAGAAAAAACAGCCTAGAGCACACAAATAGTACATAGAACCTCCCCTACGAAAAAAAAAGATCTGGCCTGGAGACTCAGTTCTTTGAAAATGCTCTATTTAAAACACAAATTTTGTGGTGAGAAAAATAAATGGAAGTGAGGAAGGAATGGTTTTCTGCCTTCTGCCAGATTGAAAGCATTTCAATAAGACTGTCTGTCAGTGTCAAAAGGAGAATATATACCCTAAAACAACAAACTGCTTGACTGGGCATATGTCTTCATACACAAGTACTAACCCTCCCACAGAAATTCTAGTTTTGAATATCTTCATCTGCCTCCAGGCAAAGCTCTGCTGCTTGCAACAGTATCTGTAATTTGGCTGAGCTGAATAAATGACTATCATTTCTCATTTGCAAGAGTAGGAAGATCACTTTAAACAACAACAAAAAAATCTTCAATTCTTCTAAGTAGAAACAGGCAGGCAAACATTTTCTAGCTTCAGGTGAGATAATGGTCCCTATTTCAGTAAGTTTTGTTTACCCCAAAGGAACACAGGAAACATTACATTATCAAGTTTCCAAAACAATGGATTCAGTCAGTAATACCAATCCTAACTGCTTTCTCGTCTCGTTTCCACAGGTAGTTCAAACAGAATACTGAGAGATATTAACGCTGTCCTAACAAGGATGAGGAAACTGCAACAATAAACCAAGGAATTAGCTTTTCTTAAAAAAGCACTGCTGTTTTAATGCAGCCCTTGGCAATGCAGCAATTCACCTGCAAACCTTCAGGTTTCTTCCTAGAAATATCCTATTTAACTCAGGTTTCTAATTGCTGAAGCAGTCAGCTGTTTGCAGTGCCTCCCATTTTATGCATACAAACCTAGAAGATACTTCAGTATGCAGGAAGCAAGGTATGCAGTTTACACATACATCATGCCTAAAATCAAGCCAAAAATCAGGACCACTGAAATTCAGCATGGCAGTTTAAGGAATGCATAACATTGTCCCCTAATCGCTAAGCATTTGCTTCTATCCCTCACTCCTTTCTGACATCATCACATTTGGGTACAGGTTAGAGCTAATTTAGCACAGAAATGTACCACAATACAGAAATTTTTTCAGCCTATTTCACTATACACATGTAAGGAAGGGAAAGAGTGGCTGGGAAAAGAACGTTTACTTCAGCAGCAGTGGCAGGCTGACATGCTCATGAAGCTAACAACCTAATTCTCAAATTTTGAGACTTGCCCTTGTTGTTACACTGAATCTCAACAGACCCATTACATCGTAACTATGTCTTCTATTTTCTCTAATTGTTTGGTTTTCAGTTATTCTGTATCTGTTTTCCATCTCAATTTAAACACCTCTTTAGCAGCTGCTGTGGACCAGGCACATTGTGAATTACATCATCACATCATGAGGGAGGGATTATTAATCTGATACCTGGCAGACTCCTTCAAGGTCTGAGAAACTTTCACTACAGGAAATCTCCATCAGCTATTCAGATATAAATTCAACCATTTAGCCATTTTCAGTAACTGGAAAAACATGTATCAATTCTTGCATCCCTAAAACACCTGGCCAGTTAATGGTTGAGAAATAATTCCTGTTCAAATATTCTAGAAAGGGACAAAACAGGAATCTTTCATATAGAAACTCACTTCGGAGTACAACAAAGGTGAGGTAGCAGTACAAACCATTCAGAATGTTTACCTTTCTAATCAATCCCTAAAAACAAAGTTACTAAAGATAAAACAGTCTAACAGGAAGGCTAGTAGGTACTTGCAATGTTGAAAGGAAGGTCAGGATACAGAGAACTGTGACTTAAAATTTTAAGAAGAAAATCTCAATGTTTTATCTGATAGCAGGTAAGCTATACCATAGAACGTTTCAGCAAGCCCCAAAATGAAAGAAGGCATCTTTAAAAAATACAGTTAAATAAAAAGCAATAAAAATATGAATGTACCACTTCTGTTCAATCAACACTGAATTATTCTTACTCCTTTAGAAAGATGGGAAAAATCTTTGGAAGTAGAATACTGTCTTGTTTAACTTGACATTAAGAAAAGCACGCAGGAAGCTCTCAACACTTTTGCACACCTTGTGATAGGCCAAAACAAAGCTGGACAACTCATTCAGCTTTCAGCTCAACTGTTGGACCAAGTAATACACTTAGTAAAACACCCCTTAACATTGGTTCACCTGGAAAGTATCAACTAACTTTTCTGTATATGTTAGGAAATGTACAATGTTTTTAAATATTCAAATCCAATTCATCATTAGTAACCAAACTAGAGAAGCAGCACCAGCTGAGAAAGCATTTCGGAGACTTTCCTCTGCAATTGAAAAACTGGGGCTTGAAATTACCTCCCTGTGAGGCTCCCACCAAAACAGAAAACCATTCATTTGTCGAAATACCTAAACTGGACTTCCCTAAGATACACTAACATTTTATATCAAATTACTTCGATATAAAATTAATAAGAACCAACTTATAAGTAGCAGCTCATGTGCTTCATCAGCTTCAAAAGAAAAGTAAATGCTGAGAACTGTTTTTTGCTTTGCAAGCTGAAGTGTTCTACAGACCACTCAGTTCTACTCAAACCACTGATTTGTCAGCATTGCTCATAGATTAGCACCAAAAAGCATTCCACACTTCCAGAAATTAAGTTCTAAATAAAAAGATTACTTAAATATGATCCTTTCAGCAAAAGCCTTATCAACCTTCTGTATTTATGGACAAAATATAGTCAGAATGGAAAATTAAATTTGTTTTTCCATACTATAACAATATTCTGCTCACTCATCAAGAATGAATATTGAAAAAAGTTTGCAAAACACTAAGTTCATTGCTATCTTCAGCACATGTGAAAAAACTACAAGAATTTAGAGAGCATGTCAATTTAGCTTCTTATATAACCATCTTGTCTGTCCGGTTTGGACTACCATGTAATTTTTTTGCTCAAGAGGCACCATGTCTTATCCAAACAGATCAACTGTCTTGTCTACCTCCTCAACAATTATTCCAGCATACTGCAAGGCTATAATGGTGTGCCCTATGCTGTAAATGAAAGCAGACAGTATGCTTATTTTACATTTTATTGGGGTATATAAACCCCTTCCATTTCTTGCAAAGATTCCACAATATTTTGCTGCTAATCATAGTTCACCCTCTTTTGCCTGAATTGTATCAAGATCTAGCACTTAAAGTTTTTTTTCCTCCATTTTTATTTTTACATTTCCAGAAATCACAAGCAAGTACAAAAAGGAAATTAAGAGTAAATTTTACCATTGTCAGAGTCAAGACGGGCAGGAAGGAAGAAGGTCAAAACAATTTTTTCCTACCTGAAATTGGCCAGAGAGGCTAATTATGCTAGTCAAAACTTTCACCTGCCAATAGGTAGAGTTTTCCCAGTCAACACTTCTAACTTTGCTTAATAGTTTGGGATTTACAAACTTGTTTACTAATTAGCCTGCTATACAACCCTAACTTTCCCTATCTGACAAAAGAAACAGTGAGACTATTCAGCCATTTAAATATATTTTTATGTTCTAGAGCAAGACATTTACAATTTATTCTCTCTTGCCAACTCTTCTGTTTCCCTCTCCTCCTTGTTTTCTGTTGCCCTATTCCTGTGTGCCTATACTTGGAGTCCCAAAGCATGCCTTCAGACAAAGCATGGACTAGAAGACTCTCCAATGCTGTTTGTAGCTGCAGGAAATTAAGAAGTTGAAAAGGGGGATGCCATTGTTTCCTCCACACTACCCAGTGCTGTTGTCCAAGGAAGGCTAGAGATCACAGCATGAGCCTCATCAACAGGATCTTGTACCAGAGCTCTTATTTCACAGCAGTTCAGATGCACCCACAGCCTTCTGACCCACACCCAACTACTTTTAATCATTAAAAGATGCTTGGTAACATTGCTTATGCCACCCAGTCCCAATTTTCCTTAGTCTCAAACATATGCTCTTTGAGGCAATCTACTTCTTTTGAAATAGCCTCCAACTAAGCAATGTCTCATAAGATTTAGTTGTATTTTTTTAAACAGATACAGCCTTTGACCACTCACAGTTTACATACGTATTGAAACAATTCTAGGCTGAGGAGCCAGCAGTACAATAATTCAATGTTGTGACCCAGTCATATACTTATAATGCTTTGAAAAGAATGTAAATGACCCATGAACATTTCCAGGACCAAGGGAACTTTGACTGTAACAGAACATATTATATTAGATGTAACCTGCCAATTTTTGTTAATATGCTAAAAGAAAAAAAAGATACAGAATAATCCCTGTTAGCCAAATCAATATAAACACATAATTTCAGATACCATTAGCAACAAATGAAAAAAATAGTAACAATACACCTTAAGATAACCTATGCTTTTTCTTCAGATCTATTTATGTTGAGGCTTGAAGCAGTCTATTGATTACTATCTTTTTTATGCCAAGAAAGTTGTTATAATGTTACATATTACATGTAGAAAAAGGAGACAATTCAGGTAAAAACTGGAGTATAGAGGACAACAATGTTAAAAATATGTCCACACTTTAACATTTCACTTCTTAATAACAGTCAAGTACTTAAAATCACATAAGTTAGTAGCATGCATTCAGGAAAATGGTAGCATCTATTAGGAAATACTTCTTTTACTACAAATAATACTATAACTCTTTATAATATTCTGTGACATTACAGTGTAGAACAGATGTCAAGCAAAGAAACTAGGTCATAACTAAATATCCAACAATTGAATCTGAAGAAAGTCTGATCAGATAGTTGCTGTATTAATTTTCTTAAGCCACCCTTCTGTGCAAATATCTGTCACAGTTAAGAAACAAACCTCGGGTTTCCCAATGCAGTAAAGGTACTGAGCTTAATCTTGGTGTAGAAAATACTAGCACGAAGAAAGCAACCTGAGCTTCTTTCATTCCTTTACCTCACAGTATTCAGAAAGAAAATAGACTAGGTTATCACTCTCCCGAATTACATCTGCTTGCATACTTTACATGTATGAACAATATATTAATCTTCTCCTCATCTTGTCTGAAATCTGCTCTCCTGTTCTCATCTTTGTTTTTTTTAAGAGAAGAACAGGAGATTGTATACTTACAAAATAGCCACTTTGTAAGCCAATTCTCTCTTTTATGAGTAGGTATCAAACTATTGCCATTTACATGGAATACATCCAGTAAATTCAGACTGCAAAGTTTGTAAGGAACCGTGGAAACTGTCATGAAGAAGAAACATGACCAACTACTCACTAATGCAAGCAAAGTGGCTTAATATGTTCTACTAAAAAATACCCTATAGCAGCAGCTGGTTATTTTTTAATAATTTAAAAGGAGCAGCAGCATACTGAGAAATATCTGATGGTATGTTGATGTTTAGAAACATAAGAAACAGCCCTTGCTAAAACAAGTTATCCTGCCTTGGAGAAAACAGAACTTGTGGGCTGATCTCCCATATATTTCAGAGAACAGTAATAACCTCAGTACTTTCATGCTGCTCTGCTGTCCCTTACAAGCTCTCCTTTATTCCTCAACCCCTAAGACATCCATTCCCCACATGACACTATTACATCTTCCCTATGTCTCTTAATTACCAAATCAGCAAGAGGTATAACATGCTAGGGTTTATTCCAAAGTTTAGGTATGCCATCTGGTTAGTCACAAACATGGCTCACTGGTGAACTGACAGGCTAGAAAAAGAACAGGCAACCGTTGAGCTGTTGTCTTTCTTCTTCCTCAGCATTGATTTTCTCCAAACTTGTGCCAACTTAGTATTTTGAGGACTGTTGCATATGATATGTGACTAAAAGCAGCCTACAAATTTGGGGGAGTGCACGAGTTGGAAGAGTGATGGGAAGGCTGGAGGTGAACAGGGCAGGAGATCAAACTATGGCAAAAGGCAACCCTTCCTCTCCGGCCAAAGCAATTTTTGTTGCCTAGCAGGGGCAAACATTCACCTTAAAACACTATTTGCTTCTGCAGCAGAGACTAACACAGGGCATGATGTTACCATTTTTGACATATCATAAGAAAACAGATGAACTGTGAGCAGAGAACAGAAACCCAGCCAGTGCTGGTTCAGCCAGAGAATTACCCCTCCCATCACTTAAGACCTGACATTTGATCCATACACAAGCAGCCAAAGAAAGTGCCTTCAAGTTTTCCCAGATGTCCTTCGAACTTTGTGTATTAAAGTCTTGTATTTAATTTTACTCTCACTTGAAAAAGCCATGTAAAAAAAATATTTATAACTATTAAGCCTTATTTTTGAAACTGAACAGAAACCAGTATTTCTCCTATAAAACTTTACTTACAGTAGATACAAAGATTTTTCAGACATATACACAGTTTCAGGTTAGCTGTCTCTTAATTTCTCTAATCAATACAGAGTTCACTTCACAAGCTTAGGGGTTTTTACGTAATGTTCCTCTATAAGCATTTAAGCTTTTATAAATAAATCCTTTATTTTTTCCCCCCCTTCCATCTGAAACAAATCTCTTTTGGAAAAGGAATATAATTCTTCAACAACTGTTAGCATAAGACCAGCTACCCTTGCATCTGAAAGGGACTGCTCAGTCCACAATAAGTTTCATGGTGCCAAAGCAGTGGCAGTTTCGGCTGCCAAAGAGTCAAACTAGTCCCCTTTAATTAAGAGACTCAGATTTGGAAATATTAAACACAGTGTTTGTCACATGGGCCACTGTGTTAATTTCCTCTTTAATATGCCCAACCATAAACAGAATTCAGAGATGCCAGTCATCACTTCACACGTAAAGTAGTATTGTCTCTCTCTCTCCTGACATATAATCATTTAAGGTGGAAAAGATCTTTAAGATCATCAAGTCCAACAACTAACCTAACACTGCCAAGGCCACCACTAAACCACATCCCTAAACACTGTATCTACACATCTTTTAAATACCTTCAGGGATGGTGACTCAACTACTTCCCTGGGCAGCCTGTTCCACTGCCCGACAATGCTTTAGCTGAAGAAATTTTTCCTAATATTCCATCTAAAATCCACTGGTACAAAGTAAGGGCATTTCCTCCTGTCTATCGGTTGTTACTGGGCAGAGGAGACCAACCCTCACCTTGCTACAACCTCCTTTCACGTAGATGCAGAGAGAGATAAGGTCTCCCCCTCAGTCTCCTTTTGTCCAGGCTAAGCAACCCCAGTTTCCTCCGATGGTCCTTGTAAGATTTGTTCTCCAGACTCTTCATGAGTTTCATTGCCCTTCTTCAGACATGCTCAACCACCTCTATGTCTGTCTTATAGTGAGGGGCCCCAAACTGAACTCAGTATTTGAGGTGTGGCCTCACCAGTGCTGAGTACAGGGGGACATCCACTTCCCTACTCCTGCTGCCCACACTATTCCTGATACAAGCCAGGATGCTGTCGGCCTTCTTGGCCACCCGGACACACTGCTAGCTCATGCTTATCTGGCTATCAATCAGCACTCCCAGGTCCTTTTCCTCTAGGCAATTGCCACTCCAAAGAGTGGCAATCCAGCCACTCTTCCCCAAGCCTGTAGCCTTGCATGGGGGTGTTGTGACTGAAATGCAGGAACTGACACTTGGCCTTGATGAATCTCATACAGCTGGCCTCAGACAATGGATCCAGCCTGTCCAGGTCCCTCTGTACAGCCTTCCTATCCTCAGGCACATCAATACTCCCTCCCAACTTGGTGCCATCTGCAAACTTACTGAGGGTGCACTTGATCCCCTCATCCAGATCATTCATAAAGATAAAGAGAACTGGCCCCAACACTGAGCCCTGGAGAACACCACTTGTGACTGGCCACCAACTGGATTTAACTCCATTCACCACAATTCTTGGGATCCAGTCACCCAAGCCAGTTTTTAAACCAGCAAAGAGTAGAGTTTCTCACGGAGAATGATGTGGGAAACTGTACCAAAGGCTTTACTAAGTTGTAGGTAGACAAAATCCAGAGCCTTTCCCTCATCCACTAAGCAAGTCAGCTTGTAACAGAAAGAGATCAAGCAGGACCTGCCTTTCATGAATCCAGGCTGACTGGACCTGACTGCCTTGTTGTCCTGCATGTGTCATGTGATGGCACTCAAGATAATCTGCTCCATAACCTTCCCCAGGATGGAGGTCAGAACCACAGGCCTGTAGTCCAAGTCCTAGTTTACCTTTTATGTAGTGGTTTAACATTGTTAAAACAAAGGAACTCTCGAAGTTATTGCTGGAGCGAGTTCAGAGAAGGGCAACCAAGCTGGTGAAGGAGCTGGAGAACAAGTCCTATGAGAAGAGGCTGAGGGAACTGAGATTGTTTAGTTTGGAGAAGAGGAGGCTGAGGTGAGACCTCATTGCTCTCTACAGCTACCTGAAAGAAAGTTGTAGGGAGGTGAGTGTTGGCCTCTCCTCTCAAGCAAATTACAATGAGACCAGAGGAAATGGCCTGAAGTTATGCCAGGAGAGGTTTAGACTAGATATGAGGAAGAATTTCTTTACTGAAAGAGCAGTCAGGTGCTGAAACAGACTGTCTAGGGAGCTACTGGAGTCACCATCTCTGGAGGTATTTAAAAAACATGTAGATAAGGCACTTCAGGACATGCTCTAGAGGGCTTTTTGGGGGGGGGGAATGGGGGGTGGGGTAGGGTTTGACAGTTTTGAGGTGGTGATCTTAGAGGTCTTTTCCAACCTTGACAACTCTGATTGTGTGATTTCTCTACTCCCATTCTTGAATCATTACCACATCCTTCTGAATAAAAATTAATGATACACCCAATCGTTCATTGCACACTCAAACAAATGACAGAAATGGAGAAATCACAAATTATGGAAAGCTGTTCAGTTGATATGTTACAACAGTAGTTTATAAGAGCTGTTTTATACTAACAATTAGCCAGCATGTTACTAGTGACAGATACAGCAGCAAACAGAGTCTCTTCAAAAAACAAGACATTGTTCTTGTTTCTACTCCATAAAAGGACTGTACAACTCATCCCTGCAGACAGCAGTAGTGAAACAATTTCATTAGCCTCTGCAAAAAAAGGTGGTTTGATCATACAGAAGTTGGTATCAAATACTTTTACAGCCTTGGGAGTTGAAAAATTATCTCTGAGGATCACAAGGTCAAACATTTGATTTGGAAATCAGCACCTGGCTTGCATGCTACTTAAGTCTGGGCTCTTCTGCATAGAAGTGACAATAAAGCAAGTCTGCTCATTTTAAAAACAATCCCGTTGTGGATTTTTTATTTAAAAAACACCAGTGATCCAAAACAGTGGATTAGTGCAAACTAGCTATCACAACTCAGTGCTATTGAACACTACTGCAAACAACATGAAGTGTGCTATAAAAAATAAAAGCAGAAATGTTCTATGACTTTTCAAATAAAAAGGAAAATTAGGTTTAAAAGAGTTCTTAGATGTCCTTCAAATATATGTAACACTCATGAAATATAGAAAAACCATTGTTTCACAGTTTGAAGAAGTTCTTACCATGTTTGGGAAAGCAAAATTTTGGGGAAAAAGGGAATAGTCACAGTAGTCTAAAACTGCATAAGAAAGCTTTGATACAATCCAAAGCAAGAAAATTATGTATTATTGTACTTCTGTGAATCAGATCACAGCTGAGATTGGGACAATTGGTTTCTCACACACAGCAGATTTCAAGCATTAACTGTTTAAAGAACAGTGATTACTCTTCCTGGACATGGGAAGAAAAAATTAAAGATGGGATCTGACAACTTTGGAAAATCCAGAAGGAGCTAAAAGAAAGAAACATAAGGAAGTAAAAAAACCTCTAGAAACAAGGGGCTTGATTTTCTGGTTTTCATAGGGTTTCTTTTTAAAGATTTAACAAACTGATCATACAGGGTCACTTGGTTTTTGTTGGGCACTAGTTATCTTGCATTTTTGAAAATTAACTACGGCAGATAAAGTTTTTATGATTTAGAATTGCAATGCAAAATAAGATATACAGCCTGAGAAGCATTTTCTTGATAAAGAAAAAATTTTGCACTGGGTCTACATACACAGGGTGAACATTGCTTTAAAGTGTTTTAAATAGTTCTGGTTACTCACTAGAATGGTTCATGTTTTTAAAACACCCTTCTCCATTCAAAAATATGACACCATAGCAGAATAATGTTAATAATATTATGAAACAGTACTTGAATTTGTAATACAAAAAATTTCCTAGCCTTTGACTTTTAACAACTGTGCCGTATGTTTTTTAAATATACAACAAGATTTTTCAGATGCTTTTGTCAGACTAACTCCAATTCCACTGCAGTGCATTTAGGTATCTTTCTCCCAGCTACACTTCTACAAGCATTGATGGATTGTTTAATATTTTCTGCAGGAGTCTGTTAGTGTTACTTGACAGTCACAGTACCAAATTTTGCCTCGTTCTTTAACATCTTATACAAAGTGGTGTTTCTACTACAAACATACAAATTATTTTAGGACTTGATAAAATATTAACACAACTCCTAGCAATCCAATGAATTTTTTCACAACCAAACATCAAATACATATTTTAGAGCATGTAAAACCTATAATGAACACTAGTTTTTCTAAAGCTATACCACCAATACTTTTTAATCTCTCAGCATATTAGAGTTATTTTGGAGCCTATGTTATTGACCATATTTTTCTGGACCTGTGCACAGCTGGAGCAGTCCTTAAGGCTGATGTTGACCTATACACTTGGAAAATATTTTAGTCCAATGTTCATAAAACCTGCAATGCCATATGCTAAAACCAATTTCAAGCTGAAAAAAATTTATTTTTTATTAGTAGTATGCCATTTTACATATCAGCAGCTGCCCTATTCTGTTCATCTCTTACAAAGAAAAAAGAATTCCCATGCATCCAACACAATATTCCCCCCTACTCACATCACTGTTCAAATAAACCACAGTAAAAGTTGAAGAAAAGGGACCGCTAAGCAGCTTGGAGTTGTTTTCTCACAGCTATATTAGATCACATTTCCAAAACATTATCAGTCTGTTATTTAAAGAGGCCAGATACTTAGATTAAAGCTAAGGTACAAGCAAATGCAAGTTTAACTTACTGTACTTTCCAATCCTATCTGTAGCCTTTTTTACAGACAAAGAGCACTGAAGCAAAATGTGAGTTGTGTTAAGACCTTAAAGGCCTTTGAAAGTTCATGAGAAGATACAAAGAGTGTGCAATTTTTCACCTGCACTAAGGCTCCTGAAGGCAGTATTATGCTTTTCTACTCCCTAAAGTTACTGAAATGAATGACTTTATATTTTTCATGCTGTTTCTGAGACCATCAGTTCTAGAAAATAAACCACAAAATCATTTAGAAATGTCAACCTGAAAAAGGACTTCAATTTTATAACCTCTTTTTGCATACAGAGGGCTTTAAGGGGTGAGTTTCATTTTTCTTGAAATATATATTTGAAATAAACATTTAAACTGTAGTACCTCTGCAGCACTTTAGGAAGCTTAATATTGGTAGTATGATATGTACATGTCAGGACTATCTCCAGAATTTGAAAACTGAAAACAAAACTATTACTAATTTAAAACCTTTATTTCTGACCAGTGATCCCTGAAGAAAAAGTTGCAAGAGTATAGTGTGTGACTTCGTTCACCCTTTTCCCAGTACTTGCAAGGGTAGATTTTGGGAGTTTTTTGCTATTCCAAGTATCTCTTTGGAACAGGACTGCTCTGGTATGCCAACTTCAACCATTTTTCAAAGATAAAGATAGCAGACATTAATTTCGTTCACATGATGCTATAGACAGAGTTCAAAACAACAAAATGGTCTTAAAAAAAAAGTTGTGTGGAAATGCATCATTAACTTCTTTACAACGGCTACTAACTCACAAACTGGACATTCAAGGTAGTATTCCCATCAGCAGAAATTGAAGCAATTTCTTACAAAAGTACTGTCTGGAGACAGCAGTCAAAACTGAGTTTTGCATCCAGAATTAGGATTCAGCTTCTGTGTTTGAGAAGAGTATCAATTACCCTGAGTACACAATGAACTGAAAATTAAATAAATCCATTAGCTTAATTTTAGCTTAAGTGAGTCTTTAAAGATACTTTAAAAATGCCCCATCAGTGAATGTTTTCTCTTACACGTATTTAATGCAGAAACATAATGAACAGGATATGCACATAAGAGCCCAGGTTGTTCTTAATGCTAAATTATTCATAGTGATAATCAAACTGATGACTGTCGCACAAAGTGAAAGCACAATGCTGACCAATCCTTTCACCTACCATTAATTTACACTTGGACCATTTGAAGATTCAGAAGTACCTAAGGTTTGGTGGTGGTTTGTTTGTTTTTTAAAAAAGCATAAGAGCACAGGCTTAAATGACATGGAAAGATGTAAGACAACGATGACTTTTGGCTATAGAGAAGTAAACAGATTTGGATTCAAGTTTCTCATGCTCTGTTGGCCTTCATCACGTTGTGCCATAAAATGAGGCTAGTATTCCTTTCTCCTGTAGAACTACCTAACATGAGATATTTATGTATTGTGATATTGTCATAATTCCTGTGGCTGATGGGAAGCACCAGCTGAAGCTCTGGAGTCTATTCTAATGAACTGTAAAACAAAGAAGTCAAAGCACATGACATAACCTCTCACTTGCCCATAACAAGTTTTCACAGGCAACGTAGATGTTGAATACCATCATGATTCAATTGTTCCGCCTAAATGGGATGACAAATTTTGTCATATGACTTCACTTACACATCAAGCATTCTCTTACATGAAGAAATATTGGAACTCAACATGAAAATAGTACCACATCCCATTACAAAGAAATACTATTTGTACAAAAAAATACTAGAGTTTATCTCAGTAAGAAATCACACAAAAAAATTGCCAGAGGTTGTGCAGCTTAACCAATATAAGCACTAGTGAAAATTAAGTAGACTTTCCAAAACATTTACAATATAACACTAGCTTGCAATTTACAGGACAAAGTTCTAAAAAGCAAGATGTGCCTGATGGAACAAAAGAGCAATTCACACATTCTGCCTCCAAAGGATGCCAATGCTCTTTCAGCTAGATAGGAGAACACTGAACTGACTTATCTTTTGGATAAGTTTTCTAACAGCTTAAAGTTTCTGGAAGTTAATACCAGCATGGCACAAGAAAAAGTATGAAAACACTCCCCTCTTTAACAAGCAATTAATTTCACAGCAGCTGTACATCAGCTGGTCCCACAGTCTGAACTTCCACAGCAGCAAACTGCTGCTGCTTTATCCTATTCTTCCCCAGCAGCAACTTCTCACAGAAGAACAACACAAACGTCTTAGGCACCATCAGATTATACAGCATAGAAGTCCACAGCACAGATAGTTCTCAGTATCCCTACCTGCATCTCTCTTCAATGATGAAACAGATCTGCTAATAAAGGAAAAATACATGAGCTGAAACTATCAAAGAGAGTTGTGGTTGTCACAGAACATCACTACCAGTGAAAAGGCACCATTACAAAGCTCTGACTGCTGAGGATAACTTTTTAATTCCACAGAAAGCCAATTGAATTCCAGGAAAACCAAATACCTTTATAAAAAATATAGTTTTAAAATCACTTTACAATCAAGTTCCATACTATAGTTACCTACCACATAAATGCAGAAGAGGAGGAAAAAAAAGTTTGGGTTTTTTCTTTGTTTTAAACGATTGAAAATAATAAAGCCCTGGATCACAGAAGGAAGGGTAGTAAGCAATATGAAAGGACAATTTAGGGAGAGCACCTTGCCAAGGGTACCTTTTCTTAACTGACCAAGTCTCCAAGCACATTTGCTTTCAGTGACAACTGAGGAGATCAGCTAAACACACCTTCCTACCTTGACTGCTTGGTTCCATTTGCCCTTCAAACAAAGGCACAGGGAACCAAAGTCACGTGTCCACCAAGAAACTACAGAACACCTGCATAGACCAGGGCTTTAGAATTCAAGTTAATTCTCTTTAATGGATTATAACCAGACCTTTATGTGAACCCAATGGTAAGAATGCTTGAATGATTTGGGAGTTACAACAACAGTACATACACAAGATATTTATGCAGCACTCAAATTCACAAGCCTCTAACGTAGCCGAAAGTAAATACCCCTTAAGAATCTTCGTATTTCACAGTGTAAAGCCATATTTAAGCAATCAAAAAGTGAATAATACAGCAGTTAGCCAGCTTTTCAATACATTAGCTAAAAGTATATGAATTTCATTGATTTTTATGATGGGCTGATTTCACATAATGGACTAAGCTTGCTAGAAATACTTTAAAAGGGAAAAATGCTTTGCCAGAATTAGTGAAAGATGGTGTAAAAATGCTTTTATGACAAGCATACAGTTAAAAGATTTCATTTAGAGATGTTAAATTTAGAATATTACTGTCAATAATACATTTGGCACTAAAAGTTGAGTAAAAGCCATGATCACAACACCGCAGATATATTCTGCAGATTTCAGTTATATTTCACTTTAAATATTTTCTTTTATTCCTAGCTAAGAAACAGGAAGATTGGGCTATGAATGCATTGTCAAACCTCAATGTGGCAAAAGGTTAACAGCAGGATGCCTCAAGGATTCATAAACCAAGCAACATTTAAAAGCACTAATTAATGAACTGGAAAAGAAAGTAAAAAAGTTATGTAAGTTAGTCAAGTATAAAAAAATCAAAAATTGAATCAGCTGGGAGCTAATCAACCACGACATACCGGTAACAGTGGCAGATAAAATTCAGTGCTAATAAATGCAGAAGTGTCACTGAAAGTTAAAGACAGAATTATTAGTATGGTCAGCAACCTTCTAAATTAAGTAAATCTAGTCTAAACAAGAGGATTACAAGCATCCCTGTGGAAGTCAAGGAAGATCTCTGTTCAACAGGAGAACATAGCAGCTGAAAATTAAAAGTATCAGGATTCAAAAGCAGTAATGACAAGCACTAGCAGCACTGTGGTACCTTCATATAAAACCAGTGCTTCATTGTTAGTCATTATCTGAAAAAGGCTGCTGCAGTATTAGATTATGTGTCTGAAGGAACTTGTATAAGGAGAATCAGAGAAGAATCACAGAGCAAGACATGAAAAACCTATAGAACAACAAACAAAAGAGGAATAATTTACACCTCAAAAATTAAAATACTGCTCGGTGAAAGTGGGAAGTATACAGTTCAGAGGTTTTTTGATACAATGCATAATTAAACACTCAAAGTAATTTCTATTGCGACTTTATAAGAAAGAATCTTCCAATAGTCAAAGATAGAAAACTGGACTGTGATGAGGAACATCACATTCATAGAATCATAGAATCATAGAATCCTAGGGGTTGGAAGGGACCTCGAAAGATCATCTAGTCCAACCCCCCCTGCCAGAGCAGGGTCACCTAGAGCACATCACACAGGAACTTGTCCAGGCGGGCTTTGAATGTCTCCAGCAAAGGAGACTCCACAACCTCTCTGGACAGCCTGTTCCAGTGCTCTGTCACTCTCACAGTAAAAAAGTGTTTTCTGATATTCACCTTGAACCTCCTATGCTCCAATTTGCACCCATTACCCCTTGTCCTATCACTGGTCATCACTGAGAAAAGCTTAACTCCATCTCCCTGACACTCACCCCTTACATATTTGTAAACATTGATGAGGTCACCCCTCAGCCTCCTTTTCTCCAAGCTAAAGAGACCCAGCTCCCTCAGCCTTTCCTCATAAGGGAGATGTTCCACTCCCTTAATCATCTTTGTGGCTCTGCGCTGGACTCTTTCAAGCAGTTCCCTGTCCTTCTTGAACTGAGGGGCCCAGAACTGGACACAATACTCCAGATGCGGCCTCACCAATGCAGAATAGAGGGGGAGAAGAACCTCTCTTGACCTACTAACCACACCCTTTCTAATGCACCCCAGGATGCCATTGGCCTTCCTAGCCACAAGGGCACATTGCTGGCTCACGGTCATCCTCCTGTCTACCAGGACCCCCAGGTCTCTTTCACCTACACTACTCTCCAGCAGGTCAGCCCCCAACCTGTACTGCTACATGGTGTTTCTCTTCCCCAAATGCAAAACTCTACACTTGCCCTTGTTGAACTTCATCAGGTTTCTCTCCGCCCAACTCTCCAGCCTGTCTAAGTCTCTCTGAATGGCAGCACAGCCTTCTGGTGTGTCAGCCACTCCTCCCAGCTTAGTATCATCAGCAAACTTGCTGAGGGTACATTCTATACCCTCATCCAGGTCGTTGATGAAGATGTTGAACAACACTGGTCCCAGTACGGACCCCTGAGGGACTCCACTAGTCACAGACCTCCAACTAGATTCTGCTCCATTGACTACAACTCTCTGACTCCTTCCTTTCAACCAGTTCATGTCTAATTCTATTGAGTATTGGTGTAAGATCCATACCATAACAGAAGTAGTCACATGTGCCACCAGCTATTCATCTAGATTAACTTCAAATAGATTCCACTGCCACAATTTCAATGCTAAAATCACCATGGCAGCCCTGTGAGGGCGAGACACACACCAAAACCACCACCTTCCAAATAAACTTCAAAAATCAAGATCCTGAAGAGAAATCTAGAATGCTAAACAAACTGTAGCTTGGTCCAAAGGACAGCACTACAGGCTTTCAGATTTTGGTTAATAATTTAAGACAAAATACCTCAAAAATTCTTGATAAAGCAATTGGTCTATAAGTATGAAACAGCACCAGTCTCAAAAGCACCACTCCAACTACTAAAAGGTGTTTTAATGCATCTTATCCCCCCAAAAAAAATTCTAGTTCAACTTGTAGGCCAGTCCTTTTCCTTGTAAGCACTGAAGGCTCCAAACACAGGTCAACTTGCATCTAGACAGCGTTCCTGCACTCCCACATAGAAGGCACTTTGACTGGGAAGGACTGCAGAGCCAAAGACCATACCATTTTGGTCCTGAGAATAAAACATTTGTGACAGGACAATAGTCTGAGAATTATCATGTACACTAAAAAAAAAAAATTCAATCATCAAAAATATAAAATGTAAAGTGTGACAAGACTCCCTTATCTCTTGAACTAGACATAATGTAAATTGCATTCAAACTATTTAACTAAGTGCCTTATTTTAGATAAGTGTCCCTCAAGCTACTTTTTGTTCTCATCCCAAAGACAAATGTCACACTCTGTGATAGAAAGAAATATATTTAAGAAGTTTACAGCAAATATCTTTTTATCAACATATATGCAACAAAGAAAGGACAGCAGGGTACTATTTCACTAAAGCAGCAATTTGACATTGAAATTTATCCTAAATTATCTCCTTTCTTTGGAACCTCTGTACAGGTTATTCCTCATTTGATCTTGTTTAAACCAATCCAGTTTGAGATGACTGGAATGGGGGTGTGTGGAATCTTTGTATAAAAGTGAAACAATACCACCTCACCACTAGGATATGCAATGACTGTCACATGGTATTTTTAAAACATTTCCATGACTTTCATTAGTGTCTTTTAAATGCCCTGCTCCTATTCAAACAAGGTATATGATGAACACAGTACCCTCATTCACACAGCTTACAATTCTTAAAAGCCAGGCAGCATCCAATAATAGTGCAAGTGTTACTATTATCACCTTGATCTGAAGGGTGGCTTGTATGTGATGTCCTTGACAGGTAGGTACCATTTGTATAATTTTTCTGAAGATGACCATACTGCCATAATCTCCCTATTGACAATCATGGTAGAAACCTTTATCTCTAATGTTCATTCATGTTTTACAGATAAGGTAAGCCTGATAAAATGCAGCAAATTCAAATTCGAAGTGCTAGCAATACCACTTAAAAAAACGCCAATATCACAGGAGGACATGGACAAAATTCCAAGTCGAAGAAAACGACAAAGCTGGCACTAGAAAGTGAAATGCTTTCTCCAACATAAGCAACCCTTTGTATTTACAAGAAAAACGAGTTCCATGGTGTTCCAAGTGTTCAGAGCAGCATGATCTTCACTGCCTTTGCAAAGGAACGAAGTGGAGTGTAGCAGTGTATAAAAATACATGGTTAGTTACATAGTTTTGGTTTGCACAGCTGTTGGCTATGTTCATTTACAGTTCATGTAGTGCCAACATAATTTATATAAACAGTTCACTCCTGTTTATTGCCATAAAAGTTATTTCTCTCAGCAGCTGCTGTACCAAAGTGTTTCTATTTCAGTATCTTACCCTGGAAGCTTACAAAGTGGCAGGTTCTAGACAGTGCTAAAAACAAGTAGGACCTAAAGAAACTTTGCCGTACTTGATATAAAAACGGGGGTTGGGGGGGGGGGGGAAGGGGAGTGGTGGTGGACACGGGACGGACGAACGACACACACTTCTGCTTTCTTGGAGTGAAAGGAGGTAGTAAACCCTCTGCTAACACGGATACAGTCACATGAAAACTAAGTTGCTTTAGGCAAGTACTTGCATTGAGAGACTTCGTTACCCCAACCCCCTCCAGCTTAATGAATTAAAAGGCAATAAAATAAGGCTGATCCGGATTCCAGCAGATAACAAAGTCTAAAATATTAGTCACATGTTATGTAATAACCATTAACTGATCGAACTTGAAGTGACAGCGGGGCGGAGGCAGAGCCGGGGATGCTGCCCCTGTACCCCAGTGCACACACACACGCGCGCGCTCCCGGAGGCTGCCGACACGGAGCAGCACCCGACCCCTGGAAGCAGCAACAGGACGCCCCCAGACCCCCCCCCCCTTCCTGGCCGCCCCTTTCTCCAGCAAGGAGGAACCTGGGGAGTCACTGGAAGGCAGGGTGCAGGCTATGTGCCCCTGCGTCCCCCTGCCCCGGTCCCTCCCGGCAGCTACCCCCCGTGCAGGCATCGCGGCGGGGCCGCCCCCCTCCTCCGGTCAGCTGGCGGGGAGGAAGCGGCTCCCCGCCGGTGGCCGGAACGGGGAGAAGCCCGGCGCTGCCTGAACTTGGCGCTTCCCCTTCCCCGAGCCCCAGCGCGGGGCGGGGGGAAACGGAACCCGAGGCACTCGGAGCCCGCACTCACCTCGGCCCTCTCTGTCGCTGCGGGGCGGTCGGTGCAGGGAGGGCGGCCAACCCTTGCGGGTAGACAACGAGCGCCGCCGGCCCCGCCGCTGCTGCGCCTGTCACCGGGCGCCCGGGGAGGAGAGTCCCGCAGGGTAAATCCTCGGGGCGGCGGCGGGGACGTGGACGAGCACCGCACCGCCCGCTCGTCGCGGCGGCCGCTGCCTCGCACCAACTTGAGGCGCGGCCGCCGTTGCGCAGCCGGTCTGCCGCCGACGGCCACTGCCGCTACAACCACAGGGAACCGGCGCCTCCGCCCGCCGCCTGGCTCCGCGGCCGGGGAAGGAGCGCTGCACCGCCACCACCTCGTCCCCCCTCTTCCTGCGGCTGCCGGGAGCCGCGCTCCGGGCGCAGCGGCGCGGTCACACAGAACCCTGCGGAGGAGCCGCCGCCGCCGCCTCTCTCAGCACCTCGGAGCTCGCAGCTGCAGCCCTCCGGCGGCGCCCGCTCCGCATACCCCCTCCTCCGCGCACCACACCGGCGGCACCAGCAACCCCACTCTCGCCACTGCCGCCCGACCCCTTCTCAGCGCCGCGCCTCCATCAACGGCGCGGGGGCGGCGGCGGCGGTGCTGAGGGGCGGGCGCAGGGAAAGGGGCGGGAACTGCCCCGGCGCGCGAACACGTCCCCCGCGTGCCTGCGCCCCCGGGGCGGAGCCCGCGCGCCCCGCCCCGCCTCTACCCCGGATGTGTGGGGTGGGGGTGAAGTGGCGCGCGCGTGACCAGCGGTGTGGGACAGGTTACCCGGAGCAGGCAGGAGTGGTGTGTGTTCATGGTGCTGTTGTCGCAGTACCTCTCAGTTGAGTTGTACGCCTCAGGTATAGCAAAGCTGGTGTCCTTTGTCCCCGAGTGCCCCCAGGTGTGGGGGGGGGCTCTTTTGACTGCGGGGTGGGGAGCGCGGCGCCCGTACATCCCATGTGGCCTTACGGGCTGTGAATGCCTGGCCGCCGGCAGGGGCTGAGGCTGTGCCTGGGACGCAGGGGCTGTGGTAAGTCAGCAGGTGTAGTGTTTCCCTGTGCCATCCCAGCCTGTTCCTTGGGAACAGTCTGCCCGGGAAAGTGGTCGAGTCACCATCCCTGAAAGTATTTAAAATACGTGTTTATGTGGTGCTTAGGGACAGGGTTTAGTGGTGGACTTGGCAGTGCTGGATTAATGGTTGGACTTCATGATCTTAAAGGGCTTTTCCAACCCAAACAAATTACGATTCGATGCTGCGCTGGCACCTGCTGCATCCACAATTATGTTTGCCTTAAAAGTAGGTCTGGTCTATGAGGATGTGCAAGAGCTGCATGACCTACCAGATTGTCCTTCCGACGCCTTTTGATGAGGACCGCCAGCAACAGCAGTGCCCAGCTCCTTACTGGGCCAGGGATGTCTTGGCTGCAGTTGGTGCATCAGCAACATGGCACCCCAGCAGCGATTTGAAGAGCCACAGTTGGAAGATGTTGCATTGGGTCATGAAGCTGTGACAAGCCTCCGCTGAGCAGTTGCCTCTGAGCAAGGCAGCGGGCGACAGGTACAGGGCCCACTGCAGCAACAAAATGGGAGACATGTGCCCTATAACAATGTTTATGTGCTGAGATTATTTAATACAGCTAGAAAATTGCTTAAAAAAACCCTCAGGATATATTTTGACACTTGAATTCTGGAAAGTGTTTTATCTTTCCCTACTCTTAAAAAATCAGCTTTTTTAAAGTTTATAGATCAAAGTTTGTATGCCCTCTTTAAAAAGTCTAACTAGCAAAGTTTCAGTGGAGAAAACACTGGGTTTCCTTGACGAGTGAATCTTTAGTCTCTGAAATTATGTATAACTTTAAAGAGATATTTGTTTACAGAACCCAAAAACCATGCTGTGCTCATTATAAACATCTTTAACAAGTTCCTTGGCAGACACCCTGGATTCTAAATAGAATTTAAACAAGGGGAAGAATATAAAAAAGTATGCAGATAAAGTTAGGTGAGTGCTGAACATTTTCATACTGATGTCCCACGATTTTGTGGGGCATTTTGCTGGTGCTTCCATGTATTTCTGTCTTTAAAGATCTTTCTGTTCAGACACTGACTGGTTCTAGTCCTTTACCCACTACATACTTGCAACTGCCACTAACCCACTTGTATTTCTATTTGTCTAACTGCAAGATTATTTTTTTACTCTCTTTGCCACATATGCATGTGCTACTTGCTCCTGCCTCCCCCAAAAGTAACTTAAGCCTTTTTTAAAAGCACTTAGATTTCCTAACCATTCATTTGGGATATTTTTTCTTCAGACAAAACTCGTGGGTTCAGAATCCTGTGCCCTCATGGACCTGTTGAGGATGAGTACTTAGTTTGCTAGGTAGAGAGCATACAGAATCCGGTTTCTCCTTATATTTTGATGTATGCAAATTTTGACAGCAACATACTTGCCTAATTTTGCAGGCATTAAATAAGATATTTCAGGCCCAGTCTCTTTAAGCAGGAGAGGGCAGGCAGCAGCATGGTAGTTGCACTTGGACTCCAGCTGGCTGTTCTCCTCTCAACAGGGAGAGTCAAAAGTGGATGATGCATTCCTGAGGAGAGGAGACATCTAGCCAGGGTAAGCTGAGGATTAGACTAAAAGTGGCTTTGACTAATGTTGACTGAAATAGTTGGGAATAAAAAACATTCTGAAAAATGCTTAAAATTGTAGTCAGGTGACAGAGTAAACATACATGTAAAAATACCAAGGTAGCCAGTACATAAACAGTAGGACAAGGAGGCATTCTTCGCCCAGTGCAGGACTCGTGCATATGTTCACTTCCAATGAGCTGAATGGGATTCCTTGTGTGCTTAAACAACTTAAGTGTTTGAGCTTTGCTGTATTGCTCAGCTGACACGTTCATCAGGGACTGAGTACTACAACAGGCAGCTTCCCTGTGAGAGTTAATGCACACCACTGCAAGAACAATAGAGCTGCCTTCATTTAGCATTTATAAGCTGGGGATTTAATATGTTTCTGTTTATACACAAGCAGATAATGTAAGAAATATCAGGCTTTCCTATGCCAAAAATGTGTGTTTTCAATTGACGCTAAAAAGTTTTAGCAAGAAGGATCTATTGCATGCAAGCAGTTTACGGTATCAAAGCAGCTTAACACTTGTACCTTTATGATCAATGATGCCATAGGATGTCTCCCAAATTCCCCTGGTGGAATGTCTTTATGACACCTCAATTACCTGTTCTATTGCATTGCAACCAAGTCCAGGAAACTCACTTAGCAAAAATGGTATCAATTTCATGAAAATAAGTCAGCGTGAGACATCTAGATATAGCCAAAGACACCTTAGGAAGTGTTAGGAATTCACTAAACCACATAGATAAAAAGATGTCATTCTGGAGTAAGTGTACATTAAAAAAAAAGTTGTTTATGGCTTTTGTATTAAGTACATTGAGATTCAGGTTCATGGATTGTGGAGCACTACTAAGTCAACTTTGTACAATTATTATTGGAGGGATCTCAAACTACAAACCTCTCCAAGTCATAAGAAAAAATAGATTTTAAAAGTCTTTGTGATGATTTATAATTACAGTCAGTGCTATCCTGATTCCATGAGACTCTCAAATTATTCTAACATACACACTGCAGAATACCTGGAGGGAAAAAAAAATAAATTCTTGCTTTGGTTACATGTTTGTCCAAGCTGCGCCACTCTTCTGATGGGCCAAGAACCCCACAAAATCTCGGGTCTGGGGAAAACAGCTAGTGCACTGCAGAGGGTACTCCCCTGTGTAATTTTTACTGTAACAGACACTAATCGATAGCGCAGTTGCCTATGTAGCCTCCATCCTACATGTGAGGCCCACCTACAGCTGCAGAGAGGTGAATGGACCAAGACAAATACCAAAGCTGCCAGGCTCAGGGCAGAGGAGCTGAAGTTCAGCCTCCCTGTGGGGTAAACAGGCACCAGGGGCCAGATCCCACAGACAGGATATGTGTAACCATAACCCACGTCAGCATCATGGCTTAGTGTCATGAGGACAACAGCCAGGAGCAGCCTTGCCAAAGAATCCTCACAGAAGTGGGATTAAAATGTTCCCCAGCTAAAGCGGGTCACTGTGTCAGGGTTTGGCAGTTTGCTGCATCAGAATCTGAAGCAGCATCCTGTTGAAACTAAATGCAAACAAGAAGTACCTTGATGGAGGCCATTTTTGCACTCAGTATTTAAATCGTGTTTTAAAAAAGAAAACCTTAAAAATAAAAAGTGTATTTACGTGCCAGACACAACCCATTTTACAAAAAGAAACGTGTAAATACTGTCTTCACATCAGCTTTGGGGAAATGTTTGTCCCACTAGAGCTAATTGCCAATGAAGAAACTGGCTTGTATTGCTGAGGTTGTTACAAAGGGTGTCATAAACTAACTTTATTATACCAAATGTTGAACTGTATTTGCATTATTTCCATTGCATTGTCTTTGTTTTACAAGCTGTCTGCAATAGCTGTTCTTGGAAGGTTTCCAACAAAGCATTCTCTTTGGGGCTACTAACTGCAAATAAGATTACAGCTTAATATGTCTGGTAATCAGTTTTCTTTTAAAGAGTACAATTTGATTTCTTATGGTCAGCTGGGATCCCATATATCCGTATCTCTCCTGCTTTTCAACTTGCTGCTCTCAATAACCCAAAAAGGCAATTTGCCAACAGATGTCCTTTCACCACTTTTCCTGAATTGGAGTGTCATCTGAGAGGCAGTCATACAAGACTTCTACTCCAGAATCCAAGACTTCTGTCTATTAAATGCAAATTCATTTATCCCTCCAGCCTGGGCAAAAACAAAGCACTTTATGTCCTCCATTTGTTCCAGTGACATGTAATGAATAAAGATGGGTAGAGCTCGTTTGCTCAAACCAAACAAACAGGAGCAGATAATCTCTGTACTCCTCACCTATACCGCCGATTTGCTTCAAGGGAGCTGCAGCTGTACTGGGTGACTTTTTCTCAATAGCAATAAAAATACCCTTTGGGGAAAATGGCAAGTAAGAAAGAGCACCACAAAAACTTCTCTTTCTTTCATGAACCTGATCCTACCCTACCCAGCTGATCTGATCTCATTTCACTTGTTAGGGTGGGAGGAGGGACATCTGGGACCTGTGCTGGTATCCTGGAGGGGAGGGTAGAGCACCTTCTTATCTGCCAGTGTACAAGAGTCCTAGAACTCCCACTTCCTGTGAATGCTCCCTGAGCCCATGAGTGTGCAGCTCTTGTCTGCTTTGCTTCTTTGTCAGGGAGAAATAAGAGGGAGGACAGGTCTCCTTCACTCCATTCCTTCCCTTGTATTAGGCTGGAACTAGAATGCAGCCCTACATCTGCGATGAAAGTTAAGGACAGAAAAACAGTGATACTGGACCGGCAAAACTAGTCTGGGTAAGCCTAACCCTAACCCTACACCTATCATGTGAGTTTGACAGCCTAGTAACTATTGAATCCTTTGGTACTATGTGCAAGCCGAACAGCAGCCACACTGTGCTACTGCCATCTATGCTGCAATACTGTATGTACCACAGAGGCTCAGGAGTTGCAGGAGACCATCAATCATTAAAGAAAATGTTTGGTAGAAGAGAATGCTGTTGGCTACTCTTGCACTTCCTTTTTTTTTTTTTTTTTTTTCAATATTCCTAAAAATCAACTTGACTGATACTATACTCTCCCTATTAGGCCTACTGGAGCAAACCACCAGAGCGGTGCAGAGTGTTAGTTCCTCGTTGGGAGCTAGTTTCTCAAATCTCAGTCATTAATTTTTACTTCTGTTAACTCTCCTATTAAAAACAAGCTTTAGGGCAACATCAGAGCATATTGGTATATTCATCAGTTTGGTTGTCAGACAACCAAGGTAATTTAAACCAAGTTTGCCAAAGTAGGTTGCTTCTAGATATAAACATCTCAAAGAATGTAAACATCAGTTTTCAAAATATTGTTAAAAGGTTTTGGCAAGTATGAAAATGCTTCCATTTCCATCTACATTTAACCTGGAGTATATTCATCATTCTTACACAGCCTGTTGTTATTCCATATGTCATAATTTGTTTTGATACTTACTTCCAAGTTCTGTTACAGGAAAAAAGAGCAGCGCTGTGTTTCTAGGATATTTCTGTCACAGCAATGACATGTTTCAATATATTACAAAACACTTAATCCAGTAAGAATATCCACAACTACAAAATATGGATGTCTAAACCACAAAAGAAAAATAACTATTACACTTCATTCAAATATATATATGTGACTGAAAGGACTGAGGATTTATCACAAACAGCTCTAGCCTTTACAAAGTAAAAGTGATTGGTCCTATTCTGGAAGAAATATAATGAGCTTTCTCCCAAGAAAAATAGAAGCAGCCTGAGGGCAACATAATGGTATAGTAAACCTCTGAAAGTCTCTATTTTATTTTTACCAGAGTAGCTTTATGTTATGGATAAACAAAGACAAGTTATAATTTTATGTAGCCATTTGAAAGTTCATAAGCCTGGTTAAAGCAGCTTTTCTCAAGCAGTCTTAAAAACAACAGTAAAACTAGCAACTAATATGTTTGCCTGATATACTGTTGCGTCTACACGATAGTAAGGCCTGTCTAACACCATTCGTTCTGCCTGCAGATGGGATCCCAGTGTTCCTATTTCAGCAGGATGTTTTTGTCACTGACTTAAAAACAGTAAGTGATTAAAGAGAGAGCAGATACTAAATGTTTTCACATAAAAGTCTGTCGCAGATTGCTCACCCAAATGCTTCCATCTATCCTTCAATATTTACCATTGCAGTTAACACAATAGGTCAGCAATACAATTTTTTTTGCCAAATGTAAAGCAAGGCAATTTTGTAGGGGCTGCTGGAGGCCACTTGGAAACCAGTTGCTTGAAGGAGGAGACACCTGAAAATCAACTGCAAAAGTGGCACCTGAGGGCTTCAACTTTGTACCTCGATACCTCCTTCAATAAAAAGGCTCTGTTTATCTTATACAGAAGAGCAAAGGAGAGGAAGCGAGTTTCTTACAGACAGGTCTACAAAACGAAGGTACCGTCTGCTCCATGCATCGCAGAATAACCACAATAAAAAGGCTGAATTTATCAGTGTAGAATCACAGAATCATAGAATCGTCATGGTTGGAAAGGACCTCTGAGATCACTGAGTCCAACCATCAACACAAAAAAAAAAAACAACAAAAAAAAAACCCCAAACAAACACAACCACACACACTCCACCAAAGAACACCCACAAAAAACCCCAGCCTTGGCCACTAGAGCATGCCCTGAACTGCCACATCTACACATTTCTTGAATACCTCCAAGGATGGTGACTCAACCACCCCCCTGGGCAGCCTGTTCCAGAGCCTGACCACTTTCAGTATAGAAGTTCTTCCTAATATCCAATCTAAACCTCCCCTGCCGCAACTTCAGGCCCCTCTGGTCCTGTCATTATTCACTTTGGAGAAGAGGCCAACACCTACGTCCCTACAACCTCATTTCAGGCAGTTGTAGTGGGCAATGAGGTCTCCCCCTCAGCCTCCTCTTCTCCAAACTGAACTACCCCAGTTCTCTCAGCTGCTCCTTGTATGACTTGTTCTCTAGACCCTTCACCAGCTTGGTAGCTCTTCACTGGACACACTCCAGTACCTCAATGTCCTTCTTATAGTGAGGGGCCCAGAAATGAACACAGCACTCGAGGAGAAGCCTCAGCAGTGCTGAGTACAGGGGGATGATCACTCCCCTACTCCTGCTGGCCACACTATTCCTGATACAAGCCAGGATGCCGTTGGCCTTCTTGGCCACCTGGGCACACTGCTCGCTCATGCTCATCTGGTAGTCAACCAGCACCCCCAGGTCCTTTTCCTCTGGGCAGCTTTCCAGCCGCTCTTCCCCACGCCTGTAGCCTTGCATGGGGGTGTTGTGACCGAAATCCAGGACTCGGCACTTGGCCTTATTGAACCTCATACAATTGGCCTTGGCCCATCGATCCAGCCTGTCCAGGTCCCTCTGTAGAGCCTTCCTACTCTCAAGCACATCAACACTCCCACTCAATTTGGTGTCGTCTGCAGACTTACAGAAGGTGCACTCAATCTCCTCATCCAGATTATTGATAAAGACATTGAACAAAACTGGCCCCAAAACTGAGCCCTGAAGGACACCACTGGTGACCGGCCACCAACCAGATTTGACCCCATTTACCACAACTCTGTGGGCCTGACCATCCAGCCAGTTTTTTTACCCAGTGAAGAGTACACTTGTCTATGCCATGATTTGCCAGCTTCTCCAGGAGAATGCTGCGGGAGACGGTGTCAAAGGCCTTACCAAAGTCTAGATAGACAACATCCACAGCCTTCCCCTCATCCAATAGGCAGGTCCCATGGTAATAGAAAGAGATCAGGTTGGTCAAGCAAGACGTTCTTTTCATAAACCCATGCTGGCTGGCCCTGATCCCCTGGCTGCCCTGCATTTGCCATGTGAGCTCACTCAAGATGAACCTCTCCATGATCTTTCCCGGTACCGAGGTCAGGCTGACAGGCCTGTAAGTTCCCTGGAACCTCCTTCGGGCCCTTCTTGTGGATGGGCATCACATTAGCCAGCCTCCAGTCATCTGGGACCTCCCCTGTTGACCAGGATTGTTGATAAATGATGGAGAGAGGCTCCTTCAGTCCTCTAGGGTAGATCCCATCAGGCCCCAAAGACTTGTGTATGTCCAGGTGCAGAAGCAGATCATTAATTACTTCCTCCTGGATTATGGGGGGGTTGTTCTCCTCTCCATCTTTATCTTCCAGTTCAGGAGGCTGAACACCCTGGGGGGAGCTGGTCTGACTATTAAAGATGGAGGCAAAGAAGGCATTAGGTATCTCAGCCTCTTCCTCATCCTTGGTTGCAGTGTTTCCCCCTGCATCCAGTAAGGGATGGAGATTCTCCCTCGCTCTTTTTTATTGTTGACGTATTTGTCAAAACTTTTTTTGTTGTCCCTTATGTCAGTGGCCAAGCTGAGCTCCAGCTGGGCTTTTCCCATAGAGATATACTGCATAATTAAGTTATGCCTTCAGCAACAACTGAATAGTCCATTTGCCTTCAGCAGTTTTCTAGTGAAGGCTGTGATTGGAAGTTAATAAACAGTTGTGTAAGAAAAGCACTGTTTGTTATATGTATGGCTTGTGAAGCACAAACAGCAGAAGAAAGCAGGAACATTTCTTTTTAGTTACAAGGATCATAAGAAATTACTGGCAGGTAAAGGAAGTGGACTGATGTAAAAATACACAACTTACCACTCGCTTTTCAGGTAGAACAAGCCTCTAATAAGTATCTAGTGTTCCTACCATAAGTTTGTATTGATTAGCATTCCTACACATTATTTCCAGTCAGAGGACTACACCAATAATCTAGATTCCAGTTTTATTGTCCAATTAAGGTTTTAAAATGGTCAACACCCACCACAATTCAGTGATTTAATTACATTTACCATTTACCTAAATGACACTGCAAATGAGCTACGCCTGCAGGAATGTATGGTTTGGGTCAGACCTGTCTAGCTTCATATCCTCTTTCTGACACTTCTCAAAGTGGGTACCCAGGAAAAGATCAGAAGGGTCACCACAAACAAATGGTGGCACCTCCCCAGCTTCCAGCTGAGCTTGGGTTTAGTTTCTCTTCTCAATACAAAGATGATTTGCAGTTAACTTATTTTCTACAACTTGCAGAAGTCTGCAGAGGCAATAATCCTGAAGATCATCCTCAGCTAGGTCTCCTCTTAAGTACATGATTGATTGAAATGTACTGGCAATACTTAATTGCTGCAAGTGAGCTTTGCAGACATGCGAGCTGCTGGCAAAAGCAAAAAGCACATTATCATCTCTAGGTTTTAATTTAATTTCTCCCTTATGATCTGGCCCAGACCAAAGGAATACACATACTTTCTTCTTTGTTAACAATTTTCAAGTATTAGGAAATTTTTAACATTCTTACTGCTCCTTTCTTATTCTTCTACCTCACAATCTCAAAGTATATGCAAGTATAAAATATTTTACCCAGAACACATTTGGGCATAAGAGCATTATAACAAGTTGTCTTATGTCTTGCTGCATAGCAATGATCTTTGATATTAGTACATTCACTGCCTTCCTTTTCCTTTGGTCTGGGCCAGATCATAAGGGAGAAATTAAATTAAAACCTAGAGATGATAATGTGCTTTTTGCTTTTCTCCCTTATGATCTGGCCCAGACCAAAGGAATACACATACTTTCCCTAGGGTTTTGACTTCTGGAACCAGTGGACAACTAATGTGTGGGGTCAAATAATTTATGCAAAGTATAAAGAGGCTTTTCTGCAAAACCAAGGAATAACTCATCACTCAGATTTCTTTGTTAACAATTTTCAAGTATTAGGAAATTTTTAACATTCTTACTGCTCCTTTCTTATTCTTCTACCTCACAATCTCAAAGTATATGCAAGTATAAAATATTTTACCCAGAACACATTTGGGCATAAGAGCATTATAACAAGTTGTCTTATGTCTTGCTGCATAGCAATGATCTTTGATATTAGTACATTCACTGCCTTCCTTCCAGGGTTGCACTGATTTTAGTGGTGGATAAAAATCACTCTGTCTGGAGCTGGTTTTATGTTAACTGCTCGATCCCTAAATCTTGCATCAGTACTGAGTACACCATTGCTGAGCACGAGCCGAGCATGGAGGGATTAGGCAAAAAAAAAATAAAAATCCAGTACCTCAGGGTAGTACTTGGCAGCTGCTGTTCCTGCCCTAGAGCTAGAGCTGCCACGGCCAAAGCAGCACTGCTCGGAATATGCAAAATAAGGAAGATCTGCGCAAACTGTTGATCAACTTCTCTTTTCCACTTTGTGGCTTGCCTTCATTTTTTAACTCTTTCTTTATGTCGTGAAAATAGTTCCACCTGGAGAGTAATACTCTGGATTCGGGAGCATAGCCACAGAAGCCTCACCTCCCTTTTCCCCAGCCTCACCCCAATATTGTGTTGTTAAATTAAAAATAAGCTGCATTATTTTTTTGACATATGCTCAGAAATACTAGCACAGATGGATAGTAGAGAAAGATTATTTCATCAAATACAACAAGCACAGAGACTGTGCAAGCAATGAGCTATACACTCAGGAGGAGATGAAAAAAAAGATGGAGCAGATAGCCTAGAACCAGCACAGCAGCATTAAAGTAAATTAATGTATTTAATTTTAAATTAATCTATTTTCATACCTTTCTTTTCCTCCAGTCTTTTCTAAAAAAAGGTTTAACTCTCCAAAGTGCCATTTCTGAGATGGTTTCCCATAAGGCAAAAGGGAAAGGACTATGAGCTTTCCAGTGTAAGCGAGCAGCAGATGTGTGGGAGCTGAGAGCTCAGTAAGCAGGTATTCCAGAGAGCTTAAGCAAAGTGCTTAATACAGTGCCCAAATACCACAAGTCCCAGTGGGATCTTGAAGCCTGCTATGGAAGAGAGCAGAGGAAAGAAAGTCAAAGACAGCACACAAATGTGACATTTCCTTTTCAAACCTTTGTGTGAACCTGTCAGTCTGATGTAGTCAACAGCAAGATGCAGCATGTGGCCCTGGGCAAGGAAAGCAATAGTACCTGCTTGGGGTTATAAACTGCATTCCAGTTGCCCTGTACTAATTCTGGGGCATTTCCACAGCATCTTGGCTAATCACTTCCATCACAGTCAAGAGTAAGCACAAGATCATTTCCAAACTATTGTTTTAAACTTGCACCTTTGCAGCTAGACAGAGTCTTGCTTTTTGCCTAGTTATCTGACTGTACACAAGATCTGAGTATTATTAAATATTTGTAACACTGGTGCTTCTGTTAGCGCATGTCTTAGGTAAGTGAATGCAGTGTACATCCACCACATTTTTTATCTGGGGTCCTTGCAGCTTTTGTTGATGCAACCATCTCAGACCCATTCTTGTTAGACTATCAGCTACACTTAAACCAAGGCCAGGAGATGCCACGCCGAATCCTAACTAAATTTCTTGTGACCCTGAAATGCGAGTAAGATTACCTCTGCTTATTAAAAGGCAAACTCAGGTCTTGCATGAGGTTGCAAAGCAAGTCAGTGACATAGTGCAAAAAGGATTCAAGGTCTTACCTCCTCTCTCATTCCTGTGCTTCACTATTAAGCCACATTCCTATTTAGTTACATGCATCTCACTTTTCAATACAGCATATTACTGTTTAGCACAGTTTTAACACTAAAACTTGCTTTATGATCTGAAATATGCTTCTTTGGCTAGAGAGAAGGCTTTGCATAAGGAGAAAAGTTATTTCTTCAAAGATATACTCCTGTCTTGCAAAGTAAGTGTTAAATCTCTCTAGCTGAAAAACTATGGTCTGTGTAGTTATTCTTTCAGGGTATGACATCATCCTTAGCACATGCACAGCCCAGAATACAGTAAATTATTCTCCTTGAAAATTCCTTTCATTGCTCACAGATTGTTAAACATAACCTAGTAGCAAATTGGTAACTGATGTCTGTTGTCTGCAATTGATTTGTGTGCTTATTTCTTTTGTTACACACTGGGGTCTCTTACCTTTTGTGTCTACAATAGAACTAAAGATGTAAATATTTTAGGATGCAGGGAATAAACTATGCAAGCTGACTTGCTTTTTTCTAAACCTTTATTTATTAACTTTAAAAAAATTGTCTTTTTGTATTGTAAACAATACTCATCCACACAAGTTACACATCCCATGGTTCTACCTCAGCTGCAAAATACAGTTTTCTACCCAGCCTTTGCTGTGGGACTTCAGGCTTGTGTGCAGCCAACTTCTGCCCACAGCCACTCTCTGACTTTGCAAAGGAGTGGCCTTTTGAAGTTGAGTGTTTTCGTCATTCACTATCATTACTCCAACTAGTTGAACAGTGTCAGTATTATCTGAGGCCTCTAAAAGCAAAAGGTTTAATCAGAGCTCCTCATTCAGTCTTTGGGAGTATTCTTCAGAAAGACAATACAGGCTTAAAATTGATTTCTTGCAGGACCTCTGAACGGCTGCTGTAAAGAGTAAGGAGATGGCACTGATACAAGTCCTGTCAGGAGAATCACTTTAACCTGAAGAATGCTGGAATTCCCAAAAGCTGAACAGTGATGAAAGCAATTACCTGAAAACATAGGCAATGTTTTGATGTTTTTGTTGTTGCCTTTTCTTCCTGGCTTTTGGAGTTGTTTTTCTCATAGTTCCATCAGTAAAGCCAGCATCTGCAGTTTGCTGCTGTCTACGCAGTTAAGCAAGTGGCAAGTTGCTTTGTTGGCAAAGTTCACTTTTGTTCTGGTGGATCAGGCCTTTAATCTGAACAGTACTGTCTGTAATGAATCAGATAACCTCCAGGGCTTTCCTTCTGCATATGGCAGTTATGTACTTCCATAAAATCATGCTTTTTAGCATGAAATGTTGCACTTCTAACATCCAAACAGTTATTAACTTCTTGGTGACATACTCAAACAGAGGAGGAAATGGCATCCCTTCTAAACTCCTTCTAGCTATGCTGTCAATCAACCACAGTTCATATTTCTATTGAATAGGCAGAGTTTCCTTCCCTCCTGTGTCCAATATATTTTTGGGAGGGGCTTTGATAGTTGCTCACCTTGTAATATCCCAAACAACAGGCCCTGATGGCACCTTTATTAGGATTGTTTTTCTAGAGGCACTTCCCTGGAAATTTGATTGGATTTTTAGATGAACACAGATACAGAGGTGAAGAAAGGAAATACACAAAACTGATTATTTTTCTATCTGAAAACTAGTTTTCCTGCTGTTCTAGACAGATGGAGAGAAAAAAGATGGTACTTAATGAGGTGAGACATACTGTACTTCCTAACAGCACTGCTGAACCAGAATACCGTTTTTTTAACATGAAAACCAATGCAGTAGATAATGTGCCTTTCAAACACAGCTTTAAAGTGAAAACCAATACACAAATCAACTCATCTCGCTAATTTTCTCATAGCAATGATAGACTAGTTTGGTTTTATTGCCTACATTTGTATTTATTACTGCTCCCTCTTGCTCACATTTCCTACATCTTTTTTCTCAAAAGAGAAAATAAACAGATGCTAGCAGAGTAACCTTCAAGAAAAAATACCTAAATGCACTATTTCCCATTAATTCTTTCAACGTATGCTACTAAAGGAATATGGTCATGCACTGTAAGCCTCACACTGAGCTCTGGTCAGTGCGGGACATTGTTTTACACCACCAGAACAGAAATGCTGTTCTAACTAAATGACAAAACTTACAAAGTTTAGAAAATCTCTGCTGGCAAGAGGGTTGTCCTCTTCTCTGAAACTAAAGATTGAAGCCACCTGGGAATAAAAGATAAAAAGATGTGTCAATTATCCAAAATGAATGAGCTTGTGCTTTACGTATAGCTTACTAATATATAGTCAGACCACATCAATTCTACTGAGCAAATCCAGCCTGCAGAAAGCTTATTGTAGGCATGTGATTTGGGAAGCATGCAGAAGGGAAGGCTCATACAGAGCAGGTGCTATGAGTTGGAAGAATGCTCTTGACTGGGATGGATTTCAGAGGACTCTGATGGGTAACAGTCGGATACCTTTGGCTGCCAGCATCACAGTTAACAAAAGCTGTGGTTTTCTACACTTACACCCAGCTACATAGAAGCCAGCATTACCTTGACTATCAGTGTTCATCCACAGGTTGGAGTGTTTACTCTCCGAAGTCTACAATCCTTTCTCTCTCAAAAATCCCAGTGGCTGTAAGACTCTTGTTCCAATGAAGGCCAAATAAGATGGCCCCTGCAGCAGCACTCAAAAATTTAGCTTTTGAAAGTTCAGAAAGCCAACTTAGATTATTCAAGTGTAATTATGTAATAATTCTAATTTAATTGTTGTCTTTTGCCTCAGAGTTTTTGTGCCCATGCGTTTGAATTATCATTTTCAAGCCAAAAACCTAAAAGCATTTTGCTGTAAGTAACACTAGATGTTAATGTAAAAGCTAATGGAGATTGTGCTTACCACAGAATAAGGCACAAAGGAAAATAAGAGCCTCAAAGAATTTACCATCTAAGGGCTCATTAAATACAGTGGGACTAGTTCCAAGATTAAATGAACACTTCTGGGCTAGGTATTTGTGAGATTAGTTTCATTTTGCAGACATGAGATAGAAAATTGCCCCTTGAGACTGGGAGAATAATTCTGCATAACAGGAGGCATATCCAGTAGGAGAGCCCTCTGGAGTGCTTTTTACATACACTGACTCACACACACACACTTCTATATAAGTATATAGAAGTTTTATCTTTATATATGTGTGTGTGTGTGTCTGTGGCCTCTAGTTACATAAATACATATTAAAACATCTCTATATTCATATATATATTGAAATCAAATCCATCCCTGCAGTATAGCATATGTTGTAATACGAGTATACATAAACTAACAAAGCAATCTGCATTCTCATAAGAATTCCAATTTTAGATAATCTAAATCTACTTGTGTACATAAAGTAACTCCTCTTTCTGTAGGAATTCTAGCTCCTACTATGGCCAATGGAGAGTTTTACTCTGCTTCCAAAAGGGATCAGCCCAGGCCTTGCTTCATCCAAACAGAAATCATTCAGACAAGACTATAGTGTCCCTGATGCAAAAGTTAGGTCTTGTAGTTATGTATTTTAAAGCACTGGATAATTCATAATCATCAACAAAGAAAAAAACCCCACAAAACAAAAACAAACCCAAACACCCAACCAAACCAGTTTCTTGATGTTACATCTTGATTCAGATGTAACAAAATTATCTCGTTCCAACTTGTGGTACAGTTTTAAACAACCAGGTAGAACTTTATGAAAGTGGCTATTGACCCCTGCTTTGTGGGATTAGGTGGGCTAACACCAGCAAGGTACAAGGAATTAAAAAAGGGATTATGATCTGTAGGAAAACCCCTACATCTCACCATGTCATTCAAACAAGTTTCTGGTATAAATAATGAGCTCCTACCACACTTGATTTTTTGTTTGTTTTAACACTAAATTGGGATTTATGCAAACATTCATGAAATAGCATGAACCAGTAATATCTTTTTAAATAGGAGATTGAAAACAGCCTACACACTTACAAAATCATCATTGCTCCATCAGTTAAAATTACATCCCGTATTGCCCTCATTTAATCAAAAGCCAATCTTCTTAAGTTATTAAAAAGAACTGGCTTCTTGACATTAGCTAATACCAACATTAAACAAAAAAAAATTAGTAGCTCATCCAAAAAATTAAGGCAAGTGTGAAAAGGAAAAAAATATTTTAATATAATTGGAGTAGACTCCTTCCTCCAAGAAATAAAAAGAAAACATTGGGCATTTTCAACAAGCATTGGCAGAGTGCACATTAAGAAAATCATTTAAGATTTCATAATGGTAAAAGTAAGATAGCATCAATATTTTAGATTTTGTAACATCTGTTTACAGATTTCTTTTTCTGAAGTACTATAAATTGGCAACTGTTTATCTACAGTAATGGACTCAATTACTGCTTACCCAGATTACGCAATGAGCATATTCAGTAACTGAGATAATTAAGCAACAAACATATACTTTGAGCTACAGCAAGGCCTTGCCAGAATTAATTCTGCCAAATCTGAAGACACGCACCCATTGCAATGTCATTTATTTGCACTTCATTTTTCAAGACTTTGTCCTTCACTGTTCACTTCTCTAATGCTAATGTACTACTGCTCTGAAAATAATTAAAATTATGGTCTGCCCCCCATGCAGTTGGAAGAAATAGGTGCGTGACCTTCAACTACACAGAAACACATCCATGTCAGACAACAAGGTTATGCAGCATTAGATATAGCACTACATGCACTTTTACAGACACTACAAACGTTAATACGCTAATCAAAACTGTGAAAGACATAATTTGATTGCACAAAGATGTGTACACTACAGGCTCACATTAAAGCTTTTTTTTTTTAAAGGTCTCCCTCAAAATCTCAGTTTAAACACGATCATTTGTCCCCAGCCTTTAAATCTGTCAAGAATAATCTTAATTTCCTTCAGTTTTTCATGCTTTTTTTGTTGGCCTAATGTCTCTGAAGGCCTAAACCTCCATAACTTAAGTCCATGGCAGAACAAACACGCTTCACACCATCAAAGTTGCATTACCTAAAATCTCTTACGGAGAGAGACAGAATTAATTGGGAGAGACAGAACATCACTGCAGATTAATGCACCTTCTTTCACTTTTGAGCACCTGAGTTGAACCTAATCTGCAAAAAAGTGACCAAAAATCAATCTGACCTGACAGTGGTGAAAATATTTGGTATAATTACATGCATTCTTAGACCCTTAGCAGGAGAAGACAGATTCCTTGGAACCTTTCAGGGAAGGAAGTGAAATGATATTTGGTTTTTGTTGGTTTTTTTTTTAATCCAAATCATGCAGAAAACATTTGCTTTCAAAAATGAATGATGATAAAGAAAATATCTTCTGTTGATATCAGCCCTTAATATTTGCTACAGGAAACAACACACCCCCATGCCAGAAGTGTGTTGGAGGAAGGAAGGAATTGGGGGAAGGGAAAAACCCTGTAAAGTACTCAGTTGCACCATTACACAGAAACGTGCATTACATTTTTAGTGATGGGCTCCTCTCCATTAAAGGAGCAGAGATCTTGGCTTATTCATACAATGAAATAATTAGCAAGATTCCTCATTTGCAAAGGGCCATATATGTCCACCTAATGCAAGCAACTCAGCCCTCTTGCCAAACTCAGAGCAAAGGACGTGACCTTTACGCTCTCGCATAACCCTGACTTGGAGCTACTTTTTCCTGTCACTCAAGTTTGCTGAACCATATTCAACTACAGATGTGGAAATAAAAAAGACATTACAACAGGCTGACACACCTTTTTTTTTAATCAATAATCTCAGCAATAACACAACACTTAACAGTGCTGAAAAAAATCTAGTTTGTTTAAATACTAAAATCTTTCCTATTCAAAATATTCAAATGGTTCGCCAACTTTTACTGCATAGCATGACATGATAAACAGCACACTGTTAACAATGTTCTTCATTAAAATCCTTCTTCAAGGGGTCAAATACAGCCATTTACAATTCCAGTATTCCAAAAATGAAGACATAGGTGATGGTATCATTGTATTCTGAACATTAAAAAGCACAAGTCTATGTGTCAGAACTAGGAAAACAATACTGTGATTAAACCAACAAATTTCTATTTGGTGAAAAGAATGGCTTCTCATGTAAAAGAAAATCACATTGCTCACTACTACTGTAATATTTTCTGAAAATGTACACAAGGATATGGAAAGTGGAAATCTGGTTCATAGATTGTATCTGCATGTCAAAAAGCCAGGATATAATCACCTAAAAGAGTTAGGGAAGTAAATAGTTCTCACAGAGATCTGTCCTGGGACTTGTGCTGCTTATTTTATTTATAAACAAGCTAGAAAAGGGGTGTAGTGAGGTGACAACATTTGCTGATGCTACTTCACTATTGAGGGTAGTGAAGGTGAGAGCTCATAACGAAGAGCTACATATGGACCTTATGTTACTTAGTAATTAGGCAATGTACCAGCACAGGAAATTCAATATAGATAAACATAAAACGATACACAGGAGAATAAAGCTGTCCAAATTTCAAATATGCAATGAGTTGACCAGTATCACTCAGGAAGAGAGACCTTGAGGTCATGACAGACAGATTATGGAAACATAATCCTAGTGTTCAACGGCAGTCAAAAAAAGGAAAACAATTATTGAAAAAGGAATTGAGAACAGAGAACATCTTTTTGCAACCTGTGACATGCCTGTATCTTAAAGGCTGTGTGAAGTTTGTCCCCTCAATCTCAAAGAACATACAGTAGAGCTGAAAATGTTCCAAACAGAGCAACAAGGCAAATCCAAGCATCATCTTCCATACAAGAAACAGCTAAGTAAGCTAAAATTCTTGTGTCTAGAAACAGAAATGTTTAATACTGAATAAGATAAAGGTCTATAAGGTCTTAATTGGCAATGGAAAGGGTGGGTCTTTAATGTCTCTTCAATGAAACAAGAGCCAAAAAGCACAAAATGAAGCTAGAAGGGAGTCAGGTTCAAAACTAAGAGAAAGAAGTGGGTCTTCACACACACGGTTCAGCTGCAAGAATTTCTGGTTGCGGAATACTATGAACACTAATAGCTCAGACTTGTTCAACGGGTGCCGGATAAATTTATAGAACTGGAATTTACCTAGAGCTTCTAAATACATGGAAACCAACTTCAGAACAAGCATAGCTGCCCTGTTTGTAAGTCTTCCCTGCACATCTGCTTTCAGCTCCCACTGAGGATGGTGTACTGGGTTAGAGAGTCTGACCCTGCATGGGCAGCCTCACACTCTCACCTCTGTGTGAAGGCACAAGCCTTTCACGAATAAGGATGAAACTGACAGAATCACAGAAAACAGAACTGGGGAAATTCTTGAGAGGTCATCTAATTGACTCTCCTGTCTCTTGGCAGAATCAGTTGTGCGTGATCTTTTGTGGCAGATGTCTAACCTGTTTTTCAAAACCTTCAAAAGCAAACTATTCTAGTGCGAAGCTGGCCTTCTCTGAAAAAAACTCTTTGTAATGTAACCTGGATCTTCCCTGCTGCAAAGTTAATCCCTTTATTTCTTCATTGTTGCAGACACAGAGAGAGATGGTCCCTCCCCTCTTGCAGTGGCCTTTCATGTCATTTATCTACTGAAACCCAGAAAGAAAATGCAAGCCCTCTCAAATTATAGTTAACTAATCACTGAAAGGAAAACAAACAAAAAAACAGCAAAAAAACCAACCCCCCTTTAAATACTAAAATTCTTCTACATATTACCCACTTGAGTACATCAGAGAAAGTAAAACCTCAGATTCTTCTAGTAGGGTCATTATTAGTACAGAAAAATGTGTGGAATATGGTTAGTGTACAAAGAATGGCCTATACTGCTCAGTGCATAGAGTTAATCTACAATAGGGATGAAGAACAGGTCTTCCTCTTCTGCAGGAATCTCCTCCAGCCCCCTTCTCCTCCTTATGCCACACATATAACCCAAATTCTTACTCACGTTTTATAGATCACACTTCCTAGACCTCGGAGCATCCTCTTATTCTATTTAAGAAAGAGAGCCCAGAAGTGTAATGCCCAAAGCCAGGCACAGGATTCACACTGAGCCTAACCAAAGCTTTGACAAGTGAAAGAATTACAGCACATGCCTTGCAGGCAGAGCCTTCTACTGCAACTCTGATCCAAGCATTTTTACCACAGCCTGTGGTCTACATTGTTCTGATTTTTTTTTTCTTTTTCTATCTTGTAGAACACTTGTTCCTCAAAAAGAGATGATCTTTGGGGAATTTCACAAAAATGAGACTGATGCTAAGCAGTATCAATCTGCTTCACCTGGTTACCTTACATGGTCCCTACAGATTTCCCAGGGTCAGCTGACCAGACTCTTAAAGATCACTGGCTGTAAAAATAAAATATGAAATTGTGCTCATGTGTGCTGGTTTATTTTTTTATTTTCAAAAAGCTTTTCATCCAAATTCCCATTCTATCCTCCAACTTCAGTCTACTCTTGGATTTGTATCATCTGCAAATTTAGTTAGGGTTTTAGTTTTTTCTCTATCCCATCATCTGATGCAACTCAGCAGAGACTCTCACAGACCTCAGGTAAGACACTGGGTGCAGCCTGACTAGTTCTGCCCCCATCAGAGTGTTTTATCTAATACCTGAATTCTGCATTTGGGGGAAAAAAAAAAAGCAAGCAGATGTGACATATATTCACTTTGCATCTTCATTGTTTGTTCTTTATTTTTTTTTGCATCAAGAAAGTAATAGTGAGCAAAGCAAATAACATTAGCAGATGGCCCACTCACACTTAGAGGTAACAAACACTGTTGGCAATATTAATTACACAAATTTATATCCTAATTGCAATAAAAATACCACAGCCTTAATCTACTAGCAAATGCAAAATTACTATAGAAATTAAAGTCCTGTAACACTAGAAGACTTGCTCTAGCAAGCAGAGGGACTTCAACCCCTGTTCTGCCAATGAATTCAATGGAACATTTTTATTTCTGTGAATTTATTATTTATCTAAAATTATTAATAAATTTATTATATGACCATGCTCAGTCTCCAGATGGCTCGCAAACTATTTGCCATCCCACCAAGATCTTACGTTCATAAATCAGATTACTTACTCAGCTAATCCACATTTTTCCAGTCTACAAACCCACAGCATTTTCAAGGTGGTTAATGCATTAAAGATTATGCAAATGAGTATCATGACGTTTTTATCTTTCTCAGCTGAGCATTTCAGAAATCAAGAACTTGTTCACATGACTAACTGCAGAAAACATTCATCAGAATCTGAATGCAAACTAAATAGGGAAATTCTTAAACCATTTTCACTTTTAAAAAGATAAGATTAAATCTAATATGATAAATTAATTCCTAAATCTTTTGATACAGAGGGTGCATATGTTAAATATTGCATAATAAATAATAATCTAGGAAATACAGAATACAGGGTTCCATTAACTGCACAATGGCCAGTTTCTTCCTTTCACATTGTAAGCAAACAGGATAATGTTAAAAATCAAAGTCAAATACTACGGTTGTTTTTTTTTCCAGAATAGAACTATTTTACCATAGTGAAATCTGTATTTAGCATAACCTTTTGCATTAGTTTTCTCTTGCTTACACAGTATTTTGCTTAAACTTGCTATACACAGCATGCATAAAATTTTTGGTCAGAATTCCACACTTCAGGTAATAACACTGATAAATGGCAAGTATGATGCCAACATAACTTTACTGAGTTAGTAGCAAAAAATTCAAATAAAGTACAACTAAACTGCAAACAGAACAGCACTTTGACTCTTTTACTGCTCATTTCTGATGTGTCAAATTAATCACATTTTAAACATTAAGGAAAGGCTACTAAGAAAATGGCACAAAAGGCAATTGTAAAGGCCCTGCTTCTCTTTTTGTGTTACTAAGAACATAGAAATGGCTTTTTAAAAACTTCTAACAGGAAGATCGAATTGAAAGCTAGATACGTGATGTGTGCAACAAAAAGGCCTTTAATATTACAATAGTAGTCTCCTAAATCCAAAGTTTGAATCTCTATTTTAAAGGCATTCAGCATTATATTTAAACAAAGCTACAGCAGTGCCTGCAGCTGCAAATTGCAGGGAAGAAATGCAAATCACAGGAGTTCACTCTGCAGGCTCTGAAAAGTCATCAAACCCTCAAAGTACTTTTAAAGAATAAAGTACAAAATGCCACCGGACCTCACAAGATACCCTGCAGGAATCCATTGCTTTTCACCTGATAAAGTGGGGAAGCTGAGAACTTCAATCCTTTTTCAAGAGCCTCTATAAAAATGCAAATGATACCTGGTAGACTCATATACAACAAAAAGAAAAAAAAAGTGTCAGGGGTTTGTAAAGTAAAACTTAAGTCTTTTAAAAGAGTTTAAAATGACAGCACAATTCCATCTGTGCAATGCTGCTAAAGATGGATAAATTACCAGAATAGTTATCCAATACTGTTGCCAGGAAATTGTAATGGTAAAGGTTACTATGTAACCACCACCAGGTGATGATTCTCATCTGCCACAACTTCCTACATTGATTTCAATGTACCATCTAGCAAAAAGTTATCCCTACCCTGTAGATATGAAAACAAATGCAGAAAGAGGTGATGTAAGAATTTTAAAACCTTCATTTAATTCAGTGGTATACAGAGGGATTACGTATATTCTCTTGCACCATTTTAGATATGTAATAATTTTATGAACTCCAACATGGCCAATGAGTGAAGCCACTGAGAATTTCATTTTTAACCCACCCATTTTTTCTGGTAGTACAGAAGTAAGGACAGTAGGAATGCTGAAAGGTACACAGAAAGGTGGGATATAGATTAGGTACCAAGATAATTTTATTTCAAAGCTTGGAACAGAATAAATTCCAGTTGCAGATATTGGCCTTTTCCTTTTGATGGAGCAAAACAGTACCAATGCAGCTGGTGGAAAGCATCCAAGGCATTTGCTCCAGCACAGCTTGAACGTGGCAGTCGGAGGGCATCCCACCACAACCAGCCACTCCTCTGGGCCAGTTCACCAGTATGGGTTGGAAGGGAGCTGGCACAACTCCCTGCTTGCCAGGAAGTTGCTCCTGGGGCTGGGGCAGGGAGGAAATGTTTGTTGCCCCAGCTGGTTTTGTCCATGGTTCTTTCCCATCAGCTGTCCCCATCCCTGCACCTCCAGATACACATTACTGACATTCATAAAGGCAGGCCATACCTCCTCCATTTCAGGTTAGCCCTTGGTGTCCCAGCAGCCAATGTCAGGCCTCACAGCCCACAGCAGAGCCACCTGCATGGCAGAGCCTTCCCATGACCCCCAGGGGTGCAGCCACTGCAGGGACACAGTGTGGCTCCTACAGCATTCACTTTCTCTATTCTGCTTTATCCTAACTCATGCTAAAGATTCTTCAGCTAGTTTCCCCAACATTTTCTTCTCTCATCACTTTCACCCTCCATTAAGAAAAAAAATACTAATCTTAAATCACCCTAATAATGAGGCACCCACCACCTTTCATATGCCTCAATAGCTTCACGCTGGAGTAATCCCCTCCACATGGTGAGAACACTATTGTTAGGTGTCAATTTTCAACCAGCTGGAAGAGTGAAAAAATCCCCAAAAACAAAACCCCATCTCACAAACCTGGGACATGACCCTGCAATCATCTTCCCTAATTCAGGAGACTCGTGCATTTTTCCTCACATACTATGAAAAAAAAGGAGCCTTTCCAGTTCATGGAGACTATTACTAACAGGCAGGTGGGTGACTGCTCACATCAAAGAGCATGCAGGGTTATTGCTGAGCTGTATTTAATTTTCTTATTAGCAAGGCAGCATATAAAATAATAGATCTTGCAGTACTAGTCAGGGAAACGGTGTTCACCTCAAGCCAGGTTCGAAGTGAAGAGCAGAAAGAGCCGCGTCACACCAAACCAGACTAGCAATTGCAATTTGCACTTCTTCAGGTGAGCTCTCATCCATATGACAAAGCAACTGTCCATTTAAGTGTGTGACAGGAACCTAGCACGATACATATTGCCCTTATTCACCAGAACAACACATCTTCATTTGCAGCAGGGCTGGGTGAAGACAGCCACTCAAGGAGTGGGAAGAAGGCAGCCTTGTAACTCCACAGTCTTTCCCACATCCCAAATCCTACTATTCATCCCCTACAGACACTCTCACCATTCATACTGCTATTATTGCTATTTTTCAATGAGTTGTAGGCCTTCCCAGATTGTAAAGCATTTGGCACCATATAAAATTGCATCATACTTAATATTGCTGCAATACACATGGGCCTTGTCATTTTTGTTTTTAGTAAACTGATAAAATGGGTACAAATAAGAAAATGTCTGCTTAAGTGCTAGTTAAAAACTTTCACTGACGCAGCATGTTAATTCCCTGTATGATTCACATGCAGCATCTACTCTGCAGCAGCATTAAAGATGTTCCTCTCAGTAAAAACATTCCAAGATAAGGTATGCTTTCTTTTTAATTGGGCATGCCTGGGAGCTGAGCACACAGCATGCGCATGGGAAAGAGATGGGACCCAGCCCTGGGAACAAAGAAAGGCTGACTAAGACAAGATCAATGCTTTGAGCAGACAGCAAAGCACATTTGGCTTTGTCAGGGGACACAGCTTCCCTGCAATCCCCAGTGCCCCTGCTAATTTCCAACTCAGGTCACTGCATGCGATGGAAGACCGTTACCTCAACACATACCATGAAGCACACATCACCATGAAGCAATCACTAAGGGTAAATGCAATCATGTTTACCAGTGGGTTTTGCAGTGCTGCTGGCAGTCTACACACACAGAGACAGCAACTACCATTGGGAAGGAGAAGATGGGGCCTGGATGTTTGTACAAGGACTTGCTTATGCCCCTGGAAAGCAAATCTTGCCCTGCTTTTCTGCTACATACACAGGTGCCTGGAATACAGCCTAGAAGTCCAGGCTTTTGTTTCCAAGTCTCTTTCAGGCCACCTTCAAAGTTTTTGTTTTACACAGCAATGCCTGGCACCCCTACTGTGACCAAGCTCAGTCCTCATTACAACACCATCTCCGAACGTGACCTAATTTTTATGCCTGAATATCAACTTCTTGGACCTCTGCCTCCCCACAAGGCATGCACTGGGGCAGGATCTCATCCAGCTGCAGCTAGAAATCCAGTAGTCAGGCATCACATAGAGGCAACTCAAGCAAATATTGTAGTAAGTTGACCAATATGTTGAATGCAGCTGCATGCAAGCATGAAGGAGCTAGAAACAGTTTGATCAGCCATCAAGCAGCTTGAGAACTATCTACAATCCCATATTACCACCAACCAGTTTTCTGGGGCAAGGTATGAAACAGCACAGACAGTACGAAGACTGTGAAAACACTTTGGAACACAGACCGAATCATCACAAATCTATTTTGGTTCACTGCTCCAATGCAAAACTACTCCAGATTCCCATTGGAGAGTAAGAAGTGCTGGCCGTGTCAAAAGATTTGTAGTCGTATTTCGGAATGTCTAATGACAACCAGTAATTACTTGCTACTTGCATTTTAAAAGGTTATACAGTGTTAAGTGTGGGACATAACAGAACACTTATCGGTAGGCTTCTCGGACCACATGACGTTTGAGCTGAAGAGAGCAATTAAAACGAGCTGCATGTATTATCAAGGCAACTGGAAAAAGCTGACACACCTAATACTCACAGACCCTTCTTTGGACTGAAAGTGTTTTGCATAAACTTTACCTCTTTTAGGGCAGGCTTAAGAAAGCCGTTGCCTGCATACACAGCACTGTTCTCCAGTGCTCACCCTGTGCCTCATGGGCTAGGCTCCCCATCCTCCAAACTACAGCTTGTATTCAGTCGAGTCTTACACAGCTTTTTATTTTACACTTCCAAAATGACCGCACACCGCAGGCCTCAAAACCTTCTGTGACATACGGGCCTCAGCGACACCGCCCTTGCAAACTTTCTACCTCGTACCGTCAGCAGACCTAAAGCTTGCAACATTTTGTCACCTCCCACGCACAGGCGCGCCAGGCCGAGCCCGGGGCCGCGCAGCCAGACGACGCGAGCTCCGGTGAGCTCCCCCAGGGGCCAGCTCTGTCGCCACAGCGAGGCCTCCAAGAAGGGGCCAGGGAAGTAATGAAGAGGCAGGCTGCTTCCTACGAGCTTTGCTCCAGCTGCTAAACCACCTGGCTCGCACGCCCGCGGTAGAAAACTTTACAAGTGGCGGCCAAACCGCCGCTACTGTCCCCAACCTACACCCCCCTCGCTAACAGCCTCCCAGACGGAGTCCGGCTGGGGGGAAGGAAGGCTCGCGCCGCTGCCACTGCGCATGCCCGACCGCCGCGGCGCCGGCCAGAGCCCGTGCCCGCACTGCGCGTGTGCGTGGTTGCCTCGCGCCCGGTGCGAGCGAGGGGGGGGGAAACGGTCCCTCCCGGTTCCGCCCCACGTCGTCCTCAGGACGGGCACGGGGGAGAGAGATGGCGACTCTAATTCCCGCGGCAGCCTCCTCTCCCGCCGGAGCCCCATCGCGTAGCAAGAAGCGCCCAGCGAGCCCAGGCACCGGCAGCGGCCCCGCCAAGAAGAAGAAAGCGACGGCGTCGGCCGGCTCGCAGGTAATGGGAGCGGGGCGGCCAGCGCGCATGGGCGGAGACTGCCTGCTCCTCCCTTGCGCGCATGCTCTTGGGAGCCGAGCGGGGAGCGCGCCTGCGCGTGCCTGTGGAGGGCAGTTGAGCTGTATCCTCGAGCGTGTGGTGTGACTGTAACCTGACCCGGGCGTCGCCTGTCCCCCGGCCTGGACCGTCGCTTCTCGCTACCCTCTGCGGCGCCGGGTCCTGCTGCTGCCTCCCGCCTGGCTCCCCACGGCACCCTCTGCTTCCTCCTCGCCAATGCCGCCCGTGGCCGGGCCGGAAGCTGCCGAGTGCCAGGGAAGGGCTGGCCGCCGGGTGCCTGCCGCTGAGCTGCTGTGCAGCTTCTAGTGGCCCTCAGCCTGGAGGTTTCTTTTCAGGCGTTTGAACTGGCTGCGAGTTGTGTTGTGTTCTGCTCAAATACAATTCTGCCTTATGTCCTTCTCTCAGTTGTGCTAAGTGGACTTGAGAGTTAAATGTGAAATGGAGATGAACCCTCAGAGCCTGAGTTTTGGGGAACGGCGTCAGAGGAGGGAGAAGGGTTATTAATGTGAGTTTTTCCTAACTTCCTGCCCCTCTCACAGCAGGTAGTGCAGCTTCTGTTTCTGCATCACTTGTCACCACCATGCAGCTCCACAGACACATGCCCAGCTGATGACATTTGTCCCTTGAGTATTAGGTAGCATCTCATTCTCCAAAACTAAGCTTTAGAAGAGGTTCAGAGTCAATGTATATACAACGTTTGTACAGCCTTTAGATGCAGTATGTCTTAAATTACTTAGTTTAGAAAGATTTCAGGAGTTAAAGTGGTCTAAAAAGGGTTGGAAAAAATGGTTGTCTTTTTTTTTTTCCCCCCTAGCAATTATTCTTCTCAGTATCATTTAATTAACTATAACAGTAGCATAGCTACAAAGGATGCCCTGCTGCCAGTTAGTTTGCTTGTTTTCACACGAGCTATCAGATCAGGGAAACATTTCTGCATTTTCCAGCAGATCTTCTCTCCAGACAATTGAAAGCCATTGTGTACATGGCAGGGCACAGATAAAAACCCTTCCTCTTTCTGAATGATGCTTTTTTAACACTTGTTTTCACCCAGTGGAATTTACATGGTTTCTTTTCCTTTTCTGCTGGGCTTATCCCTAGGAGAGGGAGTATGAACCATAGGGCTTAAGGTAGCTAACAAACCGTGCTGCAACTGAAAAATTACTGTCTGGCATGATCACATTTACAAACTCTTTCAAGTTCTGTTAGAATTAACAGTTTGGATTTCTAACATGGAGAGGACTGCTCTTTGTGTGTGTGTATACACATATAAAACATTATATACTTACATGTAATTTAAATGAATATAAAATATTTTATATTTTAAAAACTTCCCCAAACCTTTAAGCCTCTAACACTGTTTTCTGAAGTTCACACCAAACTTCATCCTCTGGACAGCTTCCACTATTATGAGACCACGATTTCTTACTCAAACTGGGTTTTGATAATGTGTGATAAACAGTTGTTGCAATTCTTCTCACAAGTGATTTCAGTGCAGAAAGGAGTAATTTCTCAATATTATGTCCAAGTCAGCATACACGTTCGCTGACACCATCAGTGCAGATCAATCCAATAAAGAAAAGAAAAAAATTAGTCTCAGGAAATGTGTAACCTTAGGAATGGGACAAGAAACAGCTCGTTGATCTTCTAGTAATCACATTCAATGTTGCTGACTAGTTCTGGAGGGAGTCAGTTCACAACAGAAATGAAATGGGGGCTTTGCATTTTTTGAGTTAGAAACATTGATCATTGGCACTTTCTTCTGCAGTACCTTCTTTAATCTTAATCTCCAGAAGTCTTTATAAAGTCCTTAGCTAATTGCTGAGTAATGGGCTTTTTCTGGGTAAGGAAACCTGTGATTCAATGAAACACTCAATTATTCTAGTCTGCTGAGCTACTCAGAACATAGCCAGTCAACAAGTACTTAATGCTCCATTTTATAATTTAGCCAGTCTTTAAGTGGCTCAGCCAATCAGGGATTAGGTCAGCCATGAATTTCAAATACCTTTGCTGGATATATTATCTACCAAATGTCCAGTCATTGTGGGATTTATATTTTAATTTTTCCCTTCCAAACAAGCAACATTATTTATCTGGCAGTCTGATAGATATACACCTTTAATACACGCAGCTTTCAGCATGGATTTGTAGGTAGCACTTGTTACTTCTCTGTTCACTTTCCTAATGAACCCTTTGATATTTTTAACAGCCTTTTACAGCCTATTTTCAGCCTTTCAGAAGCCAAATACACTGCGCCATAGCTCTGCAGGGAATGGTTTCTATTTTAAGTAAACTGACATTGTGAAACAGACAAATAGTGACTTACTTCCTTGATTAGCTAGCAAACTATAGGTAAGAGGATCCCTACTGAGAGGTTTGTAACTACTTGCATTATATTAACTGGTAACTTCTGCCAAGAAACTTGTGCCTAGCTTTCATGAAAATACACTTCACATTGTGCCAGCTGTGAACTTAGGCACATCTGTGATTCCATCACTGTGAAATTAAACAAAAAGGGGTTTTTATAAGTTCTGCAAATCACAGTTTGTTTTTCTTTTGCGTGCCTTATGTCACAAGTAGCTATCATGGTGCTTGCACTGAAAGACACGCTAGTCTAGCAAAATTGTAGATTTAAACAATGTGTTTATTTTTATATAATAAATTTGCTTAAGCATAGCAACATAATCAACTAGTTTGGGTAACTGTGTACTTGAGTATCCTACAAGATAATCACATAATTATCACAGAGCATACAGGGTTTTTAAAAACCCATATTTTATTATGTTTCTCCAACATATGAATTGCTATTTTCTCTTGGATACACTTTAGGAACGTTTCCAAAACACATCCTTCATCGTTGTATGAGTTACTGACCCAAAGGTATTGAGTCATGTTTGTTTTGGAAGCACATTGCACAGAGGGCTTGTCAGTCATGTCTACAGAAAGAGACACATGCTTTTGGGATATAATGCCTGTATTTACCAAATGTAAAATTAAAAGTGAGTTTACAGGAAAGCATGATTGGAAATTGATTATACCACTTTCGTTAGTCTCACACAATTATTCCTCCCATGTAGTGCCACTGAAAAATACCTTAGTCTTTGCTGCAGCAGCAGATTTTTAATGCTGAGGATTGTTACATCTATTAAATGGTAACACTCGTGTCAGAAGCAATGCTATTCACTGGTTTACATAGCACTGTTCAGTTAAAGAGTTCCTTGCCCAATGATTTCTAATAGCTGCTGTGCTTGGTCAGCTCATCGCTGGCTCCTGTGCAGACTTGTCTCCAAGTCTGCTGTCTTTTTAATTACTATCACTTAACCTGGGATAGGATCTTTGACACTGACCTTAAAATGCCATCAGTTCCTCTACCTTAATGCTTACTCTGTTATTTTTATAGATTATACAAAAACAGGAAGCTTTTAAAACAGTATATTCTACATCAAGATGTAAGTGATGAAAGAAAATGCTTGTGACAGCTAGCAAGCCTAAAAAACAGAATTTGCACTGAGATAAGATAATTATTTGGAGGGGGTAGGGAGGGGAAAGAAAGTGTCCGATTTTGTCAGAGGACAATTAAAGAGAGAAAATATGCTATTATGATAAACGCATATTCGCTTACATTATTTGTGAAACAACTTCAGACATGCATGATGAAGTATAGTAAATGCCTTACTTTGAGAACTGCATCATGGTTTGTCTGACATTTTGAACTGATGTAAATAGCTTTGTAAACTATGGGAATACAGAAAATGCTTTTTGCTTCCTTTTTTTCCATCATTGTAGCAGCAGGAGGTCTTGGTACCATTTAGAAAATTAAGAGGAAACTTCCTCTTCTGCAATGGTATTTAAGAGTTCAATCCTTAAATATATTGATTTTATCTCTAACTGTGAATATTACAGCAGTGCTACTGGCAACCTTCATTTTATGTAACTAGCTGTTGTGTATATACTTCACACTTTCTGTATTTCTTGTTCTGTGCTTAAAAACAGAAGCTATAGAACAGTATTAGAAAACACAAAAGTCAAAATGCTTTGGAAGTTATTGTCTTAAATAAGCTCTTCTCATGCACAACATGAAAATCAAAGGAGCAACTCTAAGGTATACTTAGAACTCCATTTTTCTTTTAAATGTAACAAAACAGTGATGTTTTATATAGTAAACTGAAGATCATCAGATTAGCATTCTGATCTAGACCTGTATGTTCAACAAGAAGACTTTAATGTATACATATCAACATGGTTACTGTTACATTTTCAGAATATGTCCACTAAAGACAGAGAGCTTACCCTAGTACATAAATAGCAAGGAATTGGACTGTAAACCATCACTAAATTTAATCAGTTCTCCTGTTCTTCTGTTTTACCAAGCCTGTCACTGTAAGTAGGAAACCATCAAATCAATTTTAAAATAACTTTGTTTTAAATACTCCATTTGATTTGGCTGTAATTTCCTGAAAAATGACGTTACAGAGAATAGGTTTATACTGAGCTGAAGTGCTGCTCTTACTGTGTTCTGGGACAGGTAATTCCTCTAGTACATCACAGTATAATAACTTTCTGAGCTGAAGTAAAAAAGCACGTAATTACAAATTCAAACCTTGTTTACAGACGTACTCGAATCTGTATAACACTAAACTTACTCTAGTGATTATAACACTATTCCATATAAGACTTCCTGTAACAAAAAAACATGACTATCCTTTTTAGTTGGAAATGTAATAAACAAGTTTATTCCTACCAATCCTCCTGCCCATAAAGTAATACAGCATGATAGTAGGGAGATGTAAGTACGTATGTATTTGCCAGTTTGTTAGAAAGTTATCACATCATCATGCTCTAGACTACATTTTTTTCTTTTTTTTAACCATCTCTTGGCCCTTAAGGTTATGACAGTAACTGAAAATACATTTCTTTAACCAATGAAGCAGTGCCAATATGAAGACACAGCTTGTCTGGAACAGTATCTTTAAAAGATGTAATGTGTTCCCAAGGGATGTTAACTCAAACCTAATAAAATTGATATAAATGACACTTTCAGTGGATAAAGTATAGATACCGTACCATGATAAAATGCTGTTGATTCCTAGTTACTGATAAGAACTCTCAGTTGAGCTCTTTAAGTTCAGCCACTTGCATGCTCATTCACAACCCTACCCAAGAATCTTGGCTCTTGCAAAACTAACTCAGTCAGTTTAAAACAAATTGCCATGTCTTTACAAGAGTTTCAGCAGGAAATGTTTAAATTGGAACAGCTATCCCACAGGTAGGTACGTGCTCTGGGATCACACTGCATGTCACCAGACCACAGAGCACTGAAAATCCCCCAAACTTGCAGTTCTTCCTGTGAAGCTCACTGCTTACATCTCCTCAGCCTTTCAAACACGTGTGACCACAAAGATACCTTCTGCAACAAAGCAGACACGGAACAGCTGAAATATTAAGCATCTTTTCTTCCTTGGGGTTTTTGTTCTCTTCCCAAAAAACCCACCTTATTTTCAGGCAGTCCACTAATGAGAGTCAGAATTATCCTAAGGTATCAGTTTTTGTCCCTTGCTCATTTGAAGTCAAATCTGTTAAAGAACCAGAATCCCTCCAGTCCCTGAGGGGGAAAAATTAGAATTAAAAGACAATTACCAGATTTTGTAGGGAAATCTGACAAATATTATGTGTGACTTAAGTTTAGTTTTATTTAAAAAAAGGGAATTGCTTTTATAGAGGAATCTAGATTAAAAGGGAAACTGTCAAAACTGAGAACTAAGAATTTACTTTGCTTGACGTTTATCACATATTGAAGGCTTTAGTTGATATGTAATCATAAAAGGATGTGAATTTCCAAACCAGACTATGCCAGTCTCAGAGAATTACCAACCCCCCAACCAAATGTGATTAGATTTTAGATTTAGAGTAAACACAGATGTGTTATGTTATAGAAAAGCAAAAGCATATGTGTATTGACTTTTACTATGGGCGTCGGTATGCTCGTGTCTTTATTTTTTTACCCTTCTTACCGTATCCTAGTAGAGAATTTTAATTTTTCCTTTAGCTGAAAGAAAATGGAGAGTCTTACTACAACCACACTTAATTTCAGAATTCACGATAAACATGTAAGAAACTTAGGAGAGATAATAAAGATTGTTCACTGATTCTATCATAAGGAGATAAAACAGGATGGGTGATTTTTTGAAAGAGAAAGAGCAATCTAAAACACTGCATGAATGTACTTTAATTTGACATTTTCTGAGAGGTAGTGCATTAAAAGGTTCAGATTAACAAAAGAAAGCTTGGAATACCTTAACTGTCTAGGTACTGCAGGTTTTAAGAGGTATCAGACTGTTTTTCACATTTTAATAAAGTGTAATGCTTGTATCAGGTAGCAACTTCAGTTCTTGCTTTAGCAAGGCATTAGTAGTTACATAAATGTCTTAATTTTGGATTAGAAAGACTACCACTCTGATATTTGCTGGAAAGGCAACACAGCCAGGCACGCGTGGTTCAGGAGGTTCCTGCAGAGCATTGATGACAACTTTCTGATGCAGGTGGTTGATGAACCTACAAGGGGAGGTGCAGTGCTGGACCTGGTGTTAACAAACAAAGAAGGTCTTGTTGGGGATGTGAAGGTTGGGGGAAACCTTGGCTGTAGTGACCACGAAATGGTAGAGTGTACTATTTTGTGTGGAAGAAGTAGAGAAATAAGTGAGATAACACTGGACTTCAGGAAAGCAAAGTTTAGCCTCTACAAAGATCTACTTGGTGGAATGCCATGGGTATGGAAAGTATGGATGTCCATGAGAGCTGGGCAATTTTCAAACACTACTTCCTCCAAGCTCAAGAGCAGTACATCCCTATGAGGAAGAAATCAAGCCAAGGAGGCAGGAGACCTGCATGGATGAGTAAGGGTCTTCTGGAAAAAATTAAACAGAAGAAGGAAAATGTAATAGAAATATTAATTTGGTAGCCTGCAAGGGTTTTGAACACATTTTTTTAAGCATTCCAAGAAAACAGAATGGAGATGTTGGCTATTTATTTAGACCTACAGAAAGCCATAAAAGTTGCAACACTCCATGTTGTGAAATATACCTAGTCCTCACAGCAGAATTCATATCCATGAACAGTATATCTTGTCTCATTGCAAAGCACATCTGCAACTTCAAGGCGCACAGTTAGGCAATCTGTTAGTTTCTCATGATCTAAAATGAAAGATTCCCACTGTCCTCCTATCTTCTTTGCTCTTCCCCTCCACAAGTATCAGCTGCATGTTCCTACTGCCTGCATCATTCCAGCTTTGGTACTCAACAGACCTTCCCAGCCACTGACAGAGGTCATCAGAGAGAAGACTAACTTACCAAGCCTTCCCCCTCTCCCAGGAATCTGCACTGTCTCCTGCTGCACTGGTGAACTGGACTGATACACTGGGAGGTCTAAAGGTGCTGGAGGTAGCACAAGGAGAAACAGGACCACATGGCAAGGAAAACCACTTTTCCACCACAAGCAAGCTATTTAATGAGCTTAGATACTCATAACCACACGTTTAATTAGTTTACTGTAACATGCTAAATGGAAACTGGAGCAGTTCAAGATCTCATTTGTTAGTTACCAGGAGAGTAACAACTTCAGCTGTCATGCTGCTTGTCTGTCAGTCTCTTTGAGTACCTTAGAACTGATTGTACAAACTCCAGCAAGCTCTGTGAGATGCCACCAAAATAAACTAGCAGGAAATACTAAGGACTAGTCCTAATTCTACTTCTCCCTGAAGATACAGGCAACTCTTTCCACTTGGAATTCAGAACCACGAACATCTGCCTTTCTGAAAGCAGATATTAAAGCCTTTCTTTCAAATATAGAACAGAAGTCACAGTTATGGCACTGATACTTGCTGTTTTTATCACGTGTCCTTGTAAGTGCTTGCTGTGTCTTCCACTTGAAGTTAGTCCTGTTTCTGCCACTGCCATAGTGGATTCAAACCCTCTTTTTCCCCAGACACATCCTAATCACTAGGCTGGATGCCTGTGGTGGGAAGGGAGCGTGGAAATGTTTCCTCCTCCATAGCCAAGGATGGAGGTTCTGTCTGTTACAAAGAGAATGAATGACTCTGTAGATTGGTATTGAGCACAATTGTTAGAATGGTCTGCTTATGTATTTTAGGTATTTATTTCTGTTATATGTTTTGTCCAATGATGATTTTTGTGCATCAGGAATCAGAAATCTTTTCCTTCCAAAACTCTAGCCAAAAAGCTATATAGTCATTCCATCTAATAACATGCATTTATGTTGTAATAAAAACACATCACTGCTAGTTCAAGAAACAAATTAGAAATGGATAGAAGGAAACTATTTTGTGAGTAATGTGTATTTAAGCTATAGAGTCCATCATTCTGGGAGGGGTGAATATCTGAAGTTATATGGTTTGTAAAAATCCTGCCTCAGGATGTAAGTGTTGGTTGACTCCAGAAAAAAATTTTCCTTGCTGATTATGAGGCTCTGCTGTAGATAAGGAGCATATTGGGGAATTAGAAGAAAAATCCTTCTGTAGAGCATTACAGGCCATTACTAGGATTTACCACATAAAGAGTGACTTCTAGTATCATCTGTCCCTTTATCATTTATTGAACAGAGAAAAATGGCTTGTTGGATACCATACGTCCTTAATTTTCATCAACAGACAGAATATGGCACTTCTGTATGCTTCCATGCACAACCTGCCCAATATGTGACTTACATAAAATCTGACATAATTTTAAAAGATACCTCATTTTGCAAACATCCACAAGCCTAGAGGTGAAGCCTTCTACACAGTTTAAAGCAAGTTAGGTTGTTTTTTTTTCCTTTTCTGCCCTTACAGTGTTGGTGTGCTTGTAGCACTCCTTGCCCCAGTGTTCCTAAGGATGCAGTGTGCTTATCATGACAGCCTTATTTACTGCTTTCTCAGATTTATGCTTTTCTGAGTTAGTGAAACAACGAGAAGAAGGGCAGAAAAGACTGAGACACCCTATGATAGTTTCTGCATAGCTTATTCAAGGTTTACAGGTATGGATATCAATGAGGCTTTCAAGCATATGAGTCTTTTTTCAAACCTGAAAATGAAACAGCAGCTTCCTAAGCTAAATGCAGAACAACTGCTTAGAGTTTGGTTAGGTATGTCTCAAGTAGGCTATATATGAAAAAAATGTTAGCGGCATCTCAGGAGAACAGGAGGTGTTCATCAGGGAAGGGGAGAGCATTATAAAAATACTCATCATATAGTAGAAAGGAGGAGGGAGTTAAAATGCTGTAGGAAACTGCGTGAAAGTTATGTGCCATAAAAGCAGTCTTTCTATTGAGTCAGTGGTGTATTGGTATGCAGTCCATCCAGAAGCTTGTCTTAATTTTCCAGATAAACAGGTACATGTAATAAAAGATGACCCCTCTGTCTAGATACTTTGTTACATTTATACCCTGAAACCATCAGGACTACATCAAAATACTGCTGAAATAGAACATGCAGAAATGAGGGCAGTAACTAACATGAGTTATATGACTGCTCATGACCAAAAGAGCTTTTTGTTAATAAAATCAGTATTTTCTATTTTATAGGATATTGATTTCCAACTAGGGAGATGGAGAGTTGCCCAGAGAGCTGTGGAATCTCTGTCCTTGGCAGTGTTCAAGATGTGCTGGGCAAAGCTATGAGCAGTCTGGTCCAAGGTCAGTTTTGACGCTGCTTTGAGCAGGCAGTGGGGTAGTGACCTCCCGAGACCCCTTACAGCCTCAGTGATTCACTGTTACCATGTCTCCTTTCAGAAGCCTGGTGTCTGATTAAGGTGGGTGTGCCCTCTGCCTAGACCAGCAGTTACACACTCCTTCCATAGGCAGCTCAGGGTTGTCTCAGTTGGGGACTTTTCCCTGTCATGTTTTAATGAAGCCCAAAACTCAATGTCTATATTTAGACAGTAAAAATTCTCCCTACACTGTCACAATGGTTATGTTTTAGTAGACCTGCTTTTCCCTGGGAGGAACAGCAAAAAACTTACTCTTAAAATCAACAAACTGGAATAGGAGAAGGCCATTTTTCCTTGACAAAAGCACATTGTGTTCAGGCTCCTCAAACCAAAGTAGTTAGCTGGAAAGTCCTTATGCTTAAGTGGTTTATCTTTGTTTACACAGTCTAGAACTAGCAGTGCTAGTTTGAGTCTCACATTAAGGACCTTCAATTTTCTCAAGTCATAAATTTGATTTTCTCCCTAATTTTTGTTAAACCTATTTATTACAGCCAGAATTGCCTTTTGTTGCAGCCACAGAATTTCTTTTTTTATCCTCCTTCTTTTCATCTGTTCAAAAGGTATTTTTTTATTTGCTAAATAATTCATTGTGGGAAATTTCTTAAAATATCCTGTTAAACCCATCACAAAATATTAAATACTATGTTTCCCTCTTATCTATGATCATGGATGTGATACCAAAACTTCACTAATTCTAATGTTGTGGAGAAGTCAAGTCTTTTAATAGTTCTGTTCTGTTTCAAGTCCAGCCAAAGAGGCAGTCGGGATAGAAGTCTATATACACAACACTAAACTGTCTGGTGCGTTTCAGATATGCTGCAGTTCCTCCACTTCAATAAATAGTATCAGGGTGAAATGTATGACCACAGAACTTAAACAGTTGAGTAAACAACCACCTATTTGTACAAATGTTTCTGCAGAACTATTTCAGAAATTTGCCTTGAAATTAGCATCACTGTACAACTATCTTCTTTTCCTCCTGAGCAGCCTCACAATCGTCTGCAATAGATATTTGCATTACCTTATTTTCATCTAAATTAAAATTTGCTGTATATTTTGGTTCAGTCATTGGGGTTTTTTTCATTATCTAGTTAAATGTAGGTTAATGCACCTCCAGTTTTGCTGACTACAGGAGACCTGGTGTGCTACTCAAAGCAGGAATGGTTGATGTTGAGTTTGCTAGATGAAGGAAAGTGGATATAGTATTCAAGGCATGTACAGCCAAATATTTTTGTCCTGTAATATGAGACAAACAATAAATAAGACATTTGTAGTCTGAAGATTTTTAAACAGGTATAGTTTCTTTTCTTGTCCTCTTTTAAAGACTTTTGGAGCATGAGGTACTGCTCTCTGATACGTTATGCCTTTGATAACTTTTTTTAAGGTTTGTAGGAAGAATATTTTTAATTCTCAACTGCTTTAGAAGTGGAATGTTCCATATGTCACTGTGCCTAATGTTTGTCTTTTTGATATTGTGTTTGGGTATGACAAACGATGTTTTGGGTACCTGTACACAAATGGAAAAACCTCTTCTAAATATCTGTAGATTGTAGTGCTAAGCCTTTGCTGTACGACTGCTTGTATTTACTAATGCATCACAACAGCATAGTATAGTAAACAGAAACATATAATATTATCTCCTTAAAGTGACAATTCAGAGAAACAGAAGGAAGTGCTAAAATATGAAAAAAAAAAAAAAGGAAAAATGCAAAATAAGGTCTTGTTATCTGCATCAGATTACCAGTTAGTCCATCACATCTGAATGTAAAATTTGGCTATTCTAGTTCAGGTCTGTTTTTCCTAAGAAAAACAGGTAGAATGGGAACTCTGGAAGACAGATATATCCAGTCTTTACTCGAACATAATTAATTGCCTTTCCTTGAAGAAATGTTGTTTTGGTTTTGTTTGTTACTCAAATGTTGTTTCCTGTCAAAATCCGTAATGTTTTACAGAACAAACTAGAATCAGAAAACTGAGTATTTTTTTCAGAATGGAATTGCTTTCCCATCAGCCGTTACCTTTTTGCTTTCCTTGTCCCTGGTTCAGTCACATGCAGATGAATGGACTTGGATCCTTCTCCTACCTTGGCTGAAGCCCGTTATTTGACGGAGGGATTTTGATATGCTCCCTGAGCAGCATTACAATGTGAGCAGCACATAAGCATATTGTAATCCTCCAGTCTTTTCTCCTGAAATACTTTGACCTTCACTGTTCTATAACAAATGATATATTTTAAACTTTAAGAAGCAGTTTAGCCAAGTCCTTGCCTGAACTGAATTTTTCTGATAGAGAAAGGAATGTACTGGCAGTTTTTATAAAAATTCAATTGTGATTACTCTAGCCTTTTTTTGCTAGTATGCTTCCATCCATTTTCAGTCTTGCCGGCCATCAATTTAAAAGACGTTTTTCTCCTGGGGAATCAAAATATTCTGTTAGCTGGGCTCAGTTTTACCCTTGGTGAAACTATGAACTTACACATGCTTCTTCATTCCATATATACTGAAATTTTTAGCTCCAGAGCTGCTTCACCATGCCATTCAGCTCATGAATTTGTCCAAGTTACAATTTTCTTAATAAAGAAAACTGTCAAACATTATAAACAAGGAATAATCCCAGTCCACCAAATGAAATCTAAAAGTGAGAGATCCTTTGCAATTATTTAAAGCCGAAGGGAGCTTTGTGGCAAATGCAAATTAAACCAAGCTTTTCTGGGATAGTGTGAAGCTATTCACAGTTTTGTCCCAATTACATTTTATTTGAGGGTTTTCCCCATAGAAAATAGTTTGTTTTTTTTTCCTTGGAATATCTGTAAGTTATAAAACTTTGTCTATCATAGTGCTTCAAAGTTTTTAAATGGAAAAACATGTTTGGCATCAGAAATCTCTTGAGAAGAAATCAAAGCTTTTTATTGAAGCTTGTTAGCCTCTTTCTGTGTTTGAAAGTTTAATAATTTTAAGAGAACAAAGTAAATGAGTTTTTCTGGATTTTTTTTTTTCTTAAGTGAGCAGCACCAGTAAAAAGGGAGTTCTTGTGTCATGAAATTGCTAGGTCTTTTTCCCCTAGGTTTTCAAGAAATGTTTGAGAGGTGGGAATGTAATTAAAATCTTATTCTCCCTTTGGCTGCATTTTTAATTTTGAATTCAAGCCCTCACACAGCATAATAGAGCTTTGCTTTAGGGTCTTTTATACCTCTATCAAAGTGACTAAAGTAATTAGTATTTTATACATTTTGGTAAGTATTTTGTCACTGGAAGCACCAGTGCAGGTGAATGATAATGGTTTGAAGCTCTGACAGTGATGGGACCCTAAATGAGAATGTCGCCTTTTAATCAAGAGCACTTGGAGTCTATGCTATTGAAATGCCCTACAGAAAACATAGAAAAGCCATCCATCACTTTGTGACAGTCCAATCTTTTAGTGCATGAGTAAAATTTTATTCAGCCTTTCTAAGGCAGTTGGAATATAAGATGTTTTAACTCACCTCGAAAGAGCAGTGTAAAAGTTCGAAAGCATAATGTGCAGATTGCCTTCTGGACAGCATGTGTGTCTTTGTGTATTATCTTTATTTATTTAGATTGCAAGTGAAGTGTTTGCCATGTCCTGCTTAAAACACCTATCCCCTCCCACTTATACACCCAACAGGCAAGATTATTTCCAAATTCTAGTCATATGTTTGAAATTAATTTGCATAGTTGATTAACTCTTGATGATCAGCGGAAATGCTCAGCCAGTTAGAGGGAAAGAACTGCTGCTTTAGGAAGGGCAGGTTTTTTAAGTCTCGCACAGGAAAGTAGTTTCACACATGACTCAGAAGTCCTCTGGGGAGTGCTTGGAAGAAGCTGAGTACAGTTAGTGACATGTATTTGGAATTATAAACAATTATTATAATAATTCAACAATCTAATTTCAAGCTTTTTGTTGTTATGTTTAACAACCATCCCTCAGCTTTCTTTATAAGTGAAAGCACCAGCAGTATCTGAGGACAATGTAATTTAAACAAAAAAAGTTTTTGTTGTCGGGCATTTGGGAGATGTACTTTTGATGTCAATGGAAGCAGAAACCTGTACCAGGAACCTTGTCTTTTAAGATGAGTTGGCAATGATGAAACCCATTGACTTAAATGGATTGACTCCCAATTTACATTGTATGCATGACTGTCTTGCCCACCCTACTAGCTGCTTGAAATCAGGGACATTGATCTGCACTGTACTTAATACCTGTTTTCAGCTGGCTACCACTCAACTTTTTTTTGTTTAGTAAATTGAGTTTTTCAGTACCCTGTGGAACAGAATTTGCTGTGAATATGTAAGATTTGTTTTTTTCCTTCCTGGCATTTGAACATTTTCAAGCTGAAATCTTTTGTGTCCTACCCCAAAATAAGGTAGGACCTCCTGCAGAGGGAGAACATTCCTAAAATGCGACCATGTCCCAGAGTGCTGAGAGAGAAAAGGCTGCAGAAGTCATATCGGACTTCATTTTAGCAAAAAGGAAAAGGGTAGAAGTTTTTCCTGCTGAATCTAAGAACCAGTAAAATGCAACCAGATGGGGAAGACATGTTTATACATGTTACTGAACAAGTCTTTCCAGCAAAACTTTCTATCACGGATGTGGAGATAGTTAATATTTTTCAAGAGAGTGCTATTTCTTCAGTCTTACATTGTTATTGAGTATTCAGTGAATTTGCTTTCAGAAATAGACTATGCTAATAATGTTGGTGATGAGAAATTTTTTAGCTATCATTTTAACTTGAGCGCAAGCACATCTAATTCTGACACCTTCCTCTGAATTGTTCCCAGCAACGTAAAGAGCTGCCTTTTTGCCTGCCAGCCTGTACATGTTCAAGTTTTAATGGCTCCTGTCATGTCATCATGCAAAGTTAAATGAACTAAATATTCAGAATGTGCAGGAGCCTGTACCAGGCTTGTTACACATATTAATCAAGCAGCTTAATCTATATTCCAGTATGACCAGTATTAGCTAGGACTCTGTTAAATAGCTGACATTCACAGTCTACTCCCAATTTTAAAAAGTCTGCTTGTATCATTGCTGCTGTCATCTAGTGACATTCATGCTCTGTTTTCACATGCCATTCTCACTCACTGTAATTGGCTGCTAGTGAAAATACAGCTATTATCCATCTATTTTATAAATTACCATTTTGTTCCCTGGCTTCATGTCACAGCTTCATCAGGATGTCACAGAACTTAAACACAGCTAAAAGCTGAGTAAGTTGCTACAAGTTGGATATTGCTGCTTTAGAAGTAACCTACTACAGGAATAATTAGACATATACAAAACAACTGTGTCGATGAAATTAAGAATGTCATTGTAGTATTATTGTGATTGTGAAAATCAGCTGCCAAAAGTAAGTAACAATAATTTAAACAATTCACTAAACTTCACACACAAAGGTTGGAGACAAGTGGGTTCCTCAGCAAGCCAAAACCGCGTGTGTGGGGCAAAGTAATCACCAGGTGTGAGGGCTTGATTTAGAACCAGACCGCTCATTATTTATTTTTCAATAATGACATACAACCCCCCAGTCATCACTGTAAGAGAAAGTTATAAGATCAGAAATACTTAACACAGAAGAAAAACCAAACCAAAAAACTACATATATAAACAGCTTCATCTGCAATTGCTGTACTCAATATAGTGTTTAACTAATGAATTATTTGTGGAAAACAAAACAGACAAAAAATAAGTATTTACAGTATTGTTTTTGCTCCCTTCAACTAGGAACTCCCTTTCCAGTTCTTACAGAATTTATTTATGCATTTAAGTTTTGCTTTCCCAACACACTCTTCAGTTTAACTTCTGTTTTTAAATTCTATTTTACCATGTAAAACTGTAACATCTAGTGAAAATGGCCACTGGTGATCATAGTGTACCTTCAGTGATGTTCAAATCCCTTTTTTTTCCTAAGCCATGATATGCATGGTATGCAGTGACAGGATGCTAGAAATGCACAAATTTACATCTTTGACTTTTATGTTTCATGGTTTTTTATGTTTTGGTGTTCTGTGATTGTTTTCTTGTTTTACTTTGTAAAATCCTGTTATTCTAAAATAATGAAAAAATATTACAGAGTATAATAAAAAAGTAAATAGGTAAGAAATGATACATCAGCATACGTCAGTTACTCTGTTAGGCAGTTTTAATCCTTGCTAGGGTGGGGAGGGGTAAGATGATTCAGACAAGCACTTTCATAACAAGCTAATTCCACCTGGTATTTAGTCCCATCACAGACACCCATCCCAAACCCCACAATGCTGATTCCACCTAGAAATAGCCAAAACAAAGAATTCAGCTTTAAGGTCTACATCTCCTTAAATAAAACCAGAGAGATGGAGCAATCTTCGGAAATCATGTTAAAACCAATACATCTGTGGTAGGGAATTTGGAACTGAATACATTGAAAAAATAAATAGATCTACCAAAAATGTAAGATTGAAAGTAGCATGTGAATAGGCAGCCTCCCAATGTGTGTTTTCTCCCTGTACAGACAGCATTTACCGTAGGATGTAAACTAGGCTCATTCCTGGGGTTTGGCTTTATTCAAAAGAAACCACTGTGAAGGTAGCAAAGCTTAGTTCAGGTCTCTTCCCCAGACTTGGCTGCTCTTACAACAAACCTCTTAGAACTTCCAAGTGTTTGCTGCAGGTCTTCGCTCTTGCTCAAATTTTTGCTGTCTCCTAACCTAGTGAAGTCCTCAGCCAGCTTCCACACTCAGTGACTGGCACCCACTCCTAGAAAGCAGGGAGGTGTCCCACCCTGCTGGGATGCACTGAATACACAATAGATGGTCTTACGAAAAGAAATGTGAAGAAGGGGCACACCCCACTATTGCTCCAGACTACCCCAGGAGGGATAGAGGCTGCCAACCTGTCACACTGTGGTTGCAGTTAAAATTCATTTAAAGCACATGAACGTAACTTTATAGAGGGAATAAAATTGCACGAGTGGTCCTATAAGAAGCCTTTGACCCGCTGTCTACAGCTCTTAAAACCTGCAATTCCAGTCCAGGTTGCTCTGTGCCTGGCTCAGGAGGCTAATGGGAGGAGGAGAGCAGAGGGAGGTGACATGAGAAGAGGTGGCAGCATGGCCTTCTGTGGAGGTTAACAGCCAGAGGAGGACGATGGGAAAGGATGAACATAGTTCCTGATGGCTTAGCTGCAGTCTTTACTGTAGTATTTTTATTGTTATTTGGGGTAAAACTAGCATAAGCATGTTCAGTTGTACTGAAATCACACCTCCACTTGCCAGTGCAGATGTACCCTGTCAATGTAAAGCCACTCCAAAGTCTTTGTTGTTAAAATCTTCAACAGCCTATGGAGAAGAACACACACTGCTTATTGACTATTGTAGCACAAATTCCCTGTAGCCCTAGCCACATGTTTAAAAGACACAATTCAATTATCAAGTGCACATTAAAAGCTGCTTCACTGTCTCTCTTCTTGAAGTGTATATTGAGTTCCCCATAATGGATGTTTACATTACAAGATCCGTTAAAAAGAAGCTTTAAAGAAGCTATTGAGAGTTTCAGCCCATAGTTACACTTTCTTTCTAGCTCTCCTGCAAAATATTTGGGATTATCCTAGAGTGCTGGGGGTGAGGGAGTTAGCTAAGAGACTGGCTGGGTAGAGAAAATGTGCTGGGGACTGGTTTTGAATTGGGCAGGAAGGGGAAGTAACGCCACATGTGACTGAGGGTTACTGCACACATTGAGCAGTTCATGTTCCCCGGTGACAGGCGCTTCCTCAGCGCGCTCACGAGGCTGCCATCGCTTCATCGGGCTACAGCGGGGACTGGAAGTCATTCCTGTTTGTTTGCCTCAACACATGACAGTGAAGAATGAACTCTCTTCCAAACTAAACAACCAAGCAAACAAGCACACTCGGGAGAGATTTGTTCTACTAATGTTAAAAGTTAAAGCTTATCTTTACTGTACAGTTCATTGAGGAATCTTTCAGGCTGTAAATAATGTTTTGTATTACCACTGTATTATTCACTTTCAGGAAGCATGGGTTTTGCAGTACAAAGGTAGATCCATATTGGTTAAAATTAATTTGGCATCTACCCCCTGCCTTTGAAAAACACTTAAACAACCCTGAAACATTAAATAATGTTTCTTGTGCTTTATATCCTGGCATTTTAGGACACAGGCTGGACAGACTGTTGAGACACTGTCAGTTTGTGCCTGAGAAAGTGCTGAGGCTATCAGCTGAGACTTCTGCAGGCTGCACAGAAAGATCATTTCAAAGCTCTGTATTTGCCGGAGTTCACTCCCTTGCGCAGTAGCTCGTTATTCTGGAAGCAGTTCTTGTACTCAACTCCTTAATGTTTTTTCCAGAAAGAAAAGCACATCAGTTGAGTATCTCTATTCCATAGCGCTACTGCTACTGCTGAAAATCAGAATTTTCATACAAGCAATGCTGAGTGAGGGGAACTGCCATGCCTTTATGTATGTGTTTATTTCAGTTCCCAGCATTTAACTGGGATCATAGTAGCCCTGTTTTCTTCCCAGTCTATCACAGGGCTCTGAAATCACGGTATCAACTGCATACCAGTATGATATGCAAGCTGCTTTACAGTCCTGCACACTAGCCTGCACACTTTGCCTTGGAAAAAAAACCACGGCTCTCAAATTGTCCATGACAGGTCCAGAAGCTCCTGCTTGCCTTACGTCTCAGTGGGACTGGAGGATGGCTTGGGTGTCCATGTGGCCCAGAAAAACAGCAGCTGCTGTTCTGGATCTTGCTGTCTCTGCCACTCTGCAAGGCATACTAGCACAAACAAAATCAACATCTGCCCTGTAATGTGAGTTATCCCAACTCTTAGCAGGACTAATACCCGAAGTCCCTTAGGGGTTGGTCTGGAAAAGAAACAACGTGTAAAATTTACATTCAGGAATTGTCCTGTGAGGAACAGGTCCTTACTTTCCTTCCCAATGCACCAGCAAGATTAGCACTGCATCCACACAGAAAAATCCACTGAAGTCAGTGAGTGTAATGTCTAAATGTACCTAGCTGCAGAAATTAAGGACTATAAGTATGTATAAGGAAGCTTCTCCCTCTTTACTCATAAACCATTTTTATATGCTCCGTCTCAAAATACTAGATACTGTTTCTAGATATTGCTGAAATGCTACTCAAAATCTGTTTCATAAACTACAGAATACTTAGGAGAAGCTCACTGAAGGGGTAAAAGTGATAAATTAATAAAAGCTGTAGAGTTGGATTTAAAACTGACCAAATGGTACAAAAAAAAAGGCAAGAATGCTTTTAACTGTGAGTGCTGATTCCACCACTTAGAGAATTCACACTGATACTGACCAGTATCAGAGATAATTTACTAATAAAAAATGATCTTGTATCTGAAGCCTTGTCTTTCTCAAGATTGACTTTAATGTTTGCTGCTGAAATCCAAAGTGCTGGAAGCATGCATGTACGAGAATATAGTTTGAAACCTCGTTTTATAAAGCCACTTTACTCAGGATTGCCGAAGATACTGTTTTCTCTGCTCACTGTCACATCATGCACATTTAACACCCATCTGCATTTCTTCTGTTTCTGTGACAGTCGCTGCCTTCTAATGTTGCCCTCAGAATGGGAAGAATGAAGCTTAAGCTACAAACTTCAGAGTTGCTTCCATTTATGCTATTATGGCAATATCCCCTGTACTATTACCTTAAAGAGGACTGACTTGTTTTGAAAATAGAGAATCTCTGTTAATATACTTTTTAATAAGATACTAGAAATATAACCGTTTTACTTGAATGCTTCTTTCTACCATACTTTGAATATTTAAGACTCTTTGCTGTGTTAAAAACAGGCACTTTTGAATAACAGATGTATTTCCTCAAAGAAGGCTTAAACTTGCCTAGTTCCTAATCCTGTAATTGCTCACACATGTAGTTAAGAATACGAACACTTCCCTTGTAATCACATGGAGAAGGATATGCTGAATCAAGGCCTTTGCTATAAAGTCTCAGTTTCTAGAGGTACTCCCATAATTCATTAGTAATAATGATCCTTTTTTCTCATACATATAAGAGTATTGTAGTAACACAGAAGGTTTTGCAGTGCAGGCTTTCACAATAACATTTTTTGTTCTAAGTATTATCTGTCTGAAGGTAAAGACACATGTTAACCACTTTTTCAGTAAATATTGATTTAGCTTTTAGCCAAGCTTTTTATTCTTCAAGAAAAAAGAATCAAGGTATGAAATCATATTGATTGAACTGCCAAATGGCAGTGGCAAAATCCTCACTGGATTCTGTATAGATGAGGATTTCACAAGGAACATTTATGTACATAGCATGGGCTATTTCTGGCAGCGTGGAGACTTACAGGGTGCTCACAAAATAAAAAAAAAACACCCAAGATAGACTCAGCCCTGCAGAACTATCAGAAATTGTTTAGACTGCCACATAACTTTTTTTAGCTTTCCAGTCACACACACACCTTCTCCAGGTACTCTTCCTGCTAAATAAATAAACCATAAATAAAAGCCTAGAAAACACCAACTAGTAGCAGTGTAGATTTTGTGAGGCTTGTATATAAAAATAAAATATATAATAATTATATTTTTTCCCTTCCTCACTCAGGAATGATTGAAGCCACATAAGGGGCATAAATTGATTAATCCATTATTCTTTAGAACCTTGACAAAAATCTTTTAATAAATTTTATATATTCCTGTTAATGCTTTAATACTGAACATTTTGAAAAAAATCCAATGTACATTTCTGCTGTTTCTGGTTTCATATGCCGTCTTTGACTTTATTATAGAGATGGCTTTCATTAATACTGAAATATACCCAATGCTGTTCTTACTCAGTAGGCTTTCGCCAATCTGTTCCCCTTCTCCTCTTTAAGACAACAATTGTTTCATGCTTCCCCAGTGCTGGCATATAACATCTGTATGCATTCAAAAGGGATAGAAAGGCTAAAAAAGCAACAGGTAGGTAATAGAGCAGACAGCTCAGTCTCCAGATGAAGTTGCTCAGAGTAGCAAGAAGCAGTAAGACTTTATTTTTTCCTCAGGGTGCAGGTGGGGAGGCCATGAATGAAAACAAATTTCTGAACACAGACTCCAGCACAGGATCAGTGGAAACAACTGTCAAGCCGTTACCATTTAAAGATCCAAAATTCATCGTAAGTATACTATTTTAACAATTTGACATTCTAAACTCTTCAAATAAAACATTAACTAGGATTCTGTTTAACCATATTGCTAATGCAAATACTAAGAAAGTCAGCTTAACAGCCAAATAAAAGGTCGGCAATTCATAAGGAATTCACCTGTAGTCCATGCTGCACTATGGTCCAAAGTGCATACTATATTATAGCATGAAATTGGCATTGGTCCAGATGCAGAACTATCATGTTAAGTTCTGGAATAGAGTCGGAAAACCTGCTCGATGGAGGTAAGTGCAGAAGTTTTATGGTGTGGTATCTCACGAAGTACCACAGCTAGAGAGGAATAATTTATACTGTTGTAAATATAAGAATCTCATCTCCCAGTTCCTAGCCAAGGCAGGCTGCAAAACAATTGAACTAGAAATCAGCCAGAGTCATTAGCAACTGGCATTTTGCTCCTCTCCCGGTCCCTGAAAGTCTCAACAGACCTGTGGTGTCTGTTCCGGTAATTGCTAGATTTAGAAGCAAATGCTCCGTGCTCCCCAGAAGCCTGGCCTGCCGGCATTCAGAAGTCATGTAAACTCTGACAGCTGATGAAATACAGGCTGCTAAACTGCTCTGAGGTTTAAACTGGGGGAGAAGGTGAAGGAAGACTACAGCTAGTAATGTCACTGCTGGGTTTGTTTTTATTATTTTTTATCTTGCTGTGCCAGGGCCAACTCACTGGCACACTGTACAAATGCTTTCTAGACAAGCAGACTTCTCAGACTGCTGGTCCTAAGCCAGTACTTAGAAAGAAGGATTTTATCCCAGATTTCATTCTCTACAAATAAGATACAATATCCCACAGCATAAAACCTGAGTAATAGGGCATCACACAGCTCACTAACACAGGTTTGGCAGGGGGTATAAAATTAATCTCTGATTTGCAAGTTGCTCTATGTCTGCTTTGCAGACGACTACTGTCACTAGAGGAGCATTCAAACGACTGTATATTTTGCTCACTGTAATCCTCCAGTGAACACCAGTGTCTTTGAGAAATGAGGCTTGTTAGAAAAGCTCCATTTGCACGTAGAGGCATTCCACATAGCTTCCATATAGGACTTAGATAGCCATGAGGCCTTGTGCTCATCCTTCAGTTCTTAGAGGGACATCACCATTTCCAAAGAGGCAATACGAGTGTCTATATGATTGAAATAGTAACGAATGTACAGGGCCTTTGGCAACTGCTGCAGAAATAAGAATAATTTATAATAAAAACATGAAATTGTTTTCCCCAATACAGTAACTAATTTGAGAAGAAATGTATTGAGTTTTAACTAGCTCTTTGTTGGTATGAACTAGTAGTTACAATCTGGATTATGTTTTGTATCCTACCAGCCTAATTTGCCTTAAAAAGAAGAAAGTAATATTGCATTGATAAATATGCCCAAGTTTAAGCCATTAGCTCACTACAGAGGATAGACTTAAAAGCAGAGAAGGAAGTTATTACCTTTTCTTAAACTTCCTGAATGGAATTTGCATACCTTGGCAATGGGGAAGGGGAAGAAGACCTTCTGACAATTTTGTAGAGCAACTGATACCGCCACCTGTCCTCCTTTACAGAATCACAGCATCACAGAATGTTAGGGGTTGGAAGGGACCTCTGGAGATCATCGAGTCCAACCCCTCTGCCAGAGCAGGACCACCACAGAATCTAGGGCAGCTCACTGAGAAACGCATCCAGATGGGTCTTGAAAATCTCCAGAGAAGGAAACTCTACAACCTCTCTGGGGAGCCTGTTCCAGTGCTCCGTAACCCTTACAGTAAAGAAGTTCTTCCTCATGTTGAGGTGGAACTGTGCTCCTGTGTTCTACTTTGCATCCATTGCCCCTTACAATAATCTCTAGATGTACTTTCTATAGTGGATATACATTGCTAAAACCCAATATATCATCAGTTCATAAGCATCTTTCCTGAATATATCTTACTTCTACAGAAAAAAGCTTTCTCATTGAATCCTTCCTCCTATCATTCTCAGCAATTTACCAGGCTAATTTATAAATGAATCACAGCAGAAGCATGTTTGCAGTACTTTGCTGAGTTTTGATGAGACAGCTATGACAGGTAGTAATTATTAACAGAGATAAAAACAACTACCCAATTGTAAGAACATTTTCTTTTTTGAAGTAAAGCTGTAAATCTGTGTTCTTTGATCATTTAGAAGCAGTACAGTATGTTGTGCAGCTTCTGTCTCTGGAGGGACATAAATAAATTACTCTGTAGCAATCACATTTGATAACTGAAACTGCCATTATAGTACCTGTGGCAAGCCTTCCATTAGTGTACCTTTCAAAATGCAAAATTAACTTGGCAGTCAACATTATACTTATTGCTCCTTTTCTATTCTTCTGTCTTCAATCTTTTGAAAGAAAAATAGAATTTCCAGGAAGTTTCTCTTAGTATTCATTACGTTTTGCTAGATCAGTTGTGTTTTCTACAGTCACAGATAATTTACAAGAGCTAGAGCTGCACCTGTAATATACCATAGAAAGGAGAGAGAAATTTCAGCCATGTAATCACAATTTTAGACACAACTTCATAGTAATAAGTTCTAATATGATGGGGAATACATACAGAATCCTGTAATTTCAGGCTAAACCTAACCTCATTGATTTTGTGTTTCCATGTAAAAAGCAGATTTTCATTTCCTTCGGTTAATCCTAAACATAGTAGCTTTGACACAGTCCAAAAAGCTTTGTTTTTCCTGCAGCCAAGATTAAAGTGTACAGTATATTAGCCTGCTGATGAAATAAGTGAGGATAACAAATGGTTCATGACAAGATGAGACATATCAGAAAGAATATGAAATGGAAGTATCACTCTCAGAAATAGTATTCTTTATTTATTTTTTCTCTAAATACTGTATTTTTAATTCTAGCACTCTGGCATTGGTGGAGCAGCAGCTGGCAAGAAGAACAGAACTTGGAAGAACCTAAAACAAATTCTTGCTTCTGAAAGGGCATTGCCATGGCAACTGAATGATCCTAGCTGTAAGCTGCTTAGATGCTCTGCATGTATTTCTAAAAAATAAAATCCACACAAATAACTTTCTTTAAAACAAACCTAATTTATTTCATCAGTGCATGCAGTATGCTGCTTGAAGAGGGGCCAGTAGTTCATTTGTGACTAGTCCAATCACACTCGCCAGCCATAAATGGAAAGGAAGGAGAAGCAAATAATTTGCAGTATTTTGACAAAGTTCAAATACATTTGGGGAGAGAGTTTAATAAAGGAAATTTATGTATCCGAACCAGGTCAGAAACTCCATATTCCCATTAGGTGTTTGTCACCTCTTCACTGCTGAGGAGTGTCCTCCTCTGCATGCAGCCCAAATGTCTTCTGATGGGTGGCTGCTGCTTGATTAGCTACGTTTGAACTATTTTCAATTAGATTCTGCTAAGCCACATACCCACAGTAGCTTAGACCTCAGCCCAAGCTTCCTATCCTAGCTCCTTATCCTAGATTCTTGGGAGATTAAAATCGTACCTCCCTTATTTAGTTCAGCACAGCTGAAACTACACCATTAGTCCTGATTACAGCTAGCTGATGTACATCTGCAGGAGCAGAGTTACAGCAGTGGTCTTAATTTAGATATACTTCAAGCCTACTTGTAAAGTAGGATACCACTGAATGTAGCTGGAGACAGAATGGGATCCTCAGATTTTACTTAAGCAAGTGGAGGCATCTCAGAACCAAGCATATGCCTATACTTTTTGTCAGACTCGGTGCTTTATCCAAAAATAGCTTGCCATTTTTTTGAAGTGTTTTAGACACAACTGTGAAAGAAAAATGCAGACTACTGTGTGTTCCTGGGTATTGTAACTGATAATCTGCTGATGTTGCTATTTCTATTGCATTCTGTTTGCAACAGTAAATTTACAGGCTCTTTTCAAGAAGGTGGGAAAAGAAATTCAATTACATATTTGAAACTAGCTGTCTGTGGCATTAGTGTCTTTTGAATTATGAGATGATGAGTTAGAAATTTGATATGCATGGAGCATTTGAATTGATCATAGCATCTGAATGAGGTGCAAGGGAGATCAGGAAGGAGGAAAGAGATAAGTCAGATACAACGTATTTTTGTGAAGATCCAAAATTGAGGATTTAACTACTTAAACATACTAACTGTATCTCAAAAATGTTTATGAATGAGAGTTGCTATCTAAAGAGCACCAAAGAACAGCAATTTCTATCATTTAATTTACACAGTCAGAACATTTTCTAGGTCATTGACTGGGCTTAAAGTGGTACATGCTTAAAGATTTAAGTGATTTAAAAGATTACTTCGCTTTTCTGGATTATAGTATTTCAGAGCTGCAATCTTGAGCATAGTGTCATGGTTTTGACATACAGCACATATATGATAATGGCTATTCTTTCCAAATAACCGACTGCAAGGGAATTTCTTAAGACTTGGAGGAAATCAACACATTTAAAGTAGCTCTCTTGCATTTTTCCTTTTTGGGAGGGCAGTTCTGCTTACTGAGCTCTTATTTAGAGAGGTGAGCAAAATCAGGCTGTTGTTTAAAGTGCTAACATGCTAAATGCTTTCAGTGGTAATTCTTCATATTTCTTTGCCTTAGTGCTGTTAGTTAGTAGAGACCTCAGAAAGTAAAAGCAGCATTTTGAAGTATTGTTACTTATTTACATTTTGAGTTTGCATTTTAAAATATATGTATCACACTGAATTTATCCCTTTGTTTCTCTCTAGATTTCAATATTGATGCTCCTCCCTCCTTTAAACCTGCCAAGAAATATTCAGACATTTCAGGACTTCCGGTAAGTATTTTATTTTTCTCTTTAAAATGGTCATCTCACTTTCCATAATGAAATAAAGCCAGTGCATGCTTTTGTAAAATATATACTTTCTGAGGCTCCTATTCAGCCTTGTGCTTAACAGTCCAGGGGTTTTAGGACTAAACCCCAAACGCTGTTGCTACATCACAAAATCCTCAGGTTGCTGTTAGATATGAGGACAGATTAAATACCTTGTCCTGCCAGGTGGCTCGTATCACACTGCTTTCCCAGCTGTAGAGTCTGCGTTGGTCCTCATAATTTCTGATTCTTTAGACTGTTGCAGTGAAAGCTGGTGGCCCACAATCTCCATGGCTCCTAACTTTGCCAAGCTTTAGCCACACAGACTGAAACTTTCCATGTGGAGTGTTTGCCTGAGGCTGATTTAGTTCATTGTATCTTTTGGAGAAAGTTTGAAAAAGATGGCTCAGCAATTTCCAAGAATGAGATTAGGCAAAATGATATTGAATGGCCCAAGTTAAAAAAAAAAATAAAAAATCTTGTTACCATTACTCTCAAACTTTCCCTCAAATAAATCAGCCTGAGACAGACACTTGGCATGGACGTCTGAGAATTTCATATACCCCCATGCTTCCAAGCTGGAACTTGGGAGTTTGGCAGATGTATAGCCTGTGTGTCACAGATGGGCTCTTTTACGTGGTTTTGTTAAAGAAAAAAGGAAACGGAAAAAACCCCATGGATACAGTTTGCACATACTCCAAAAAGTCTCAGCAGTTACAATTTGGCACCTGAATTCCCCAAAGATTCTGTTGGCACAAACTAGAAGTAAAGTAATTGAATTCTGCCCAACAGAAATTTCATGTCCACTGCTGACACTGTTCCTATGTGACATGAATAATTTTACTTAAAACAAAGCAGGTCTTAGTAACACCATATCTTTTCACTTTTCACCTTCAGCTCCCAGTGATTTATTTTGCAAACGCTATGCATTTATTACCATCGAAATGAATGGCAACATTGTATTTCGGACTATAAAAAGGGTTCAGTGATGGTGACACTAAATAACTACAGTAATAAAAACTTTGTAACATCATACAGCCTTAGATAGAATTGCATTCTTGCATTCTGTACACTGAATTAGGTGAAAGTCCCCACTGGGGAAAAAAAAAGTGGGTGAGCACTTAATTAAGGACTGCCTTATAGTGGATGCACAGTGCAAGGGGTTAAGAAATAAATATAATGCCAACTGTAATCCTGCACATCCTAGCATTTGCATTCTTGATTTGGCAGCATATGTTTTACATTACTTTTTTATTTTTAAAGTAACACATTTAAATAAGGCACCTAGGAGGTGGTATGTTTCCAGCCTGTGCCTTTGAGCATGATTTGGAAATGGAGTGGGTTGCTCAGATTGAGGCTGGTAACCCTTGGTGTTCAAGAAGGAAGGGGAAAGCAACATCTCCCTTGCAGATGATCTGGGAGACAGCAAATGGAAGAGATTGCTCAAAAACCCAGGGAAAATAATTCCCTCCAGGCAGGCAGACTTGCAGTCTTGTACTCATAGGAGTGTTGTTTTGATATAATAGCAACTTGTTTTCAGACAAGGAGCAAGGGTCAGTTGACTAAGGAACTTTGCATAAGTACCCCTACTCTATATAAAGATGCAGTGGATGGAGGAAGAGGGAGTAGGTGGACATGTGAAATAATAATGAGTAGATTTCACCAAAATAGTAAAAATCCCATAATGGGTCACTTACTGTTGTTCATCTGTTTCCTATCCTCTCCCCTTTAGAGTTGCTTTCCAAGTATTTGTAGCATTCACACCAGCTGTTATTGGCATTGCAGCAACATCTCTGACCAGTAAGGGACTTACATGGGGCAGAAGGCATAAGGGAGTAAGTCCCTTTCACTGCCCCATCTCCAAGGAACCAAATAATCCTCTCCAGCACTGGCCTTGGGTGCATTTCAAAACTAGTCAGTTGTTGCACCTATAGCGAGATGCTGATGCAGGTTATAGATGTGAGTGGAGGCCCTACCAGCTAAGGGTCAGTTAGCCATAGCAAATAAGAGTCTCTCAGTCCCTCAGCTCCTTCTTTCCATCAGTGATTTAAGTACTATAACTGTCCTAACTCAATATCGATACTCTTCTTTCTATATGAATCCATTTCCTTTTTTTTTTTGTCTTTCCACCTTTTTTTTGCTTTTCTTCTTCATTTTCCATCCTCTAATTGTATTGTGAGTCAAGTTTCCTATTTTACCTGGCCTGCAAGGTTTCTCCAGACTATGATAAAAATACCATGTTTAAAAAAAAAATTTTATTAAGATAACTGAGGATTAAAAAAAAGCTTGTCTTTTAAATTGGTAAGACAGAAATGTTTCATAAGAAGCACTAAATATATTTTCAAAATAATTTCCTAGTAGCAAGATATGTGGGGTAGTAGAATATTTTAGAAATCTAGTATAAGAAAAATGTCCCTGTATTTCTGTGTAAAATGGCAAAGCATTTGTGTAAGAATGTGTTTTCTATGGGAATGCTAGATTCCCCATGGGAGAAAAAAAGAAGTAAAATCAACTCCTTAGCATTACCCATTTAGGGAAGAATTAAAATGTCTAGCAGATACAAAAAAAGAGAAGTGCATTAAAACGCTCTCATCAGTACACCTGCAGTTATATTAAATGCCACAATTAAATGCTACTGATCCTCTTTTTGTGTGTAACACAAATAGAATTAAATCCACCAATGGCCTAAGCAGAGCAGCCAATTTATATTTGTAAGGCAGCCTAGGATTCAAAAGCTTTTCTCTACTATATTGACACTGCAAAATAAAACTATTATTTCCAAACTTGCAGGATTATTATTTAGGTATTTTTATCTGGAAAATAAAGTAATTTATTGTAAAGCAGATTAAAAAAACACCCAAACCTTCAAATGTTTGCATTTATTTTTCTTTTCTGAAAATGGATCAGGCATGTTACTATAGAGACAGACCGAGATAACTCATTTATTGTATCTGAAGAGCATGTATCTGTGGCCTATGACTTAGTTTCTAAACATGACAGAGTTTCTTCTTTGCAAAATCACCTTACTTCACTTTTCTAACCTAATTCTTTCTGAGGTGGCAGTAAAGTTTGTTTGCAGACTGAAGTCATGGCATAAATGACTAGTTACAACACATTAGTGCGTGCAAACAGCACAGCCCGACGCAACGGATCCGAATGCTGAAGAACTGCCATAATATTTTTACCCTAGATTGGTGCATAACAGAGATTGCAGGTCTTGCTTTGCTAGTCTGTTACAAAATCATGCACATGTGAAAAGCAGTCTGCTTGGTTAGCTTCTTCTTATATGAGTCCAGATTTAAAGTGTGAAATAAAAATAAATTTATACCTGCTGTAACTATGAAGTTACCACCAGGGATAAATTTACTCCTAATGTCCTAACTTTGCCATTTGTTTGAAAATGAATTGATGATTTGACTGTTAGCTGACTACATTTAATTAACCTTGTGGCATTTCTTTGTAAAGAAACAAACTACAAGTAACACTTAATTTTCTGCTAAATCTTATCAGCCCAGACGATTAACTGGATTGTTACCATGGTCAACAGATCCTTTCCAAGATAAAAATGCACTTCACAGTGTGGATGGGGGAAATGCTCCAGCTCTTCCTGGCCTTTTTCAGTAGCAATGTCTTAAGGGATCTCAACTGCCTGTGCCTTGCTGCCTGCCACCACCACCTGTTAAAGAACGGTACAGAAGACATTTTCAGAGCCTTGGCAGGCACTTGGTAGTCCAAAACTGAATGGGTGGTGACCATCCTGGAGGCTGAAGGTGGAGAGGATACCCTGAAGCCTGCCTTCTTCCAGCCCAGCCTCCCATGCTGCCCCCCGGGCTCATCTGAGCTCAAGGTTTCTGTAGCAACGGGGAAGGGCAGAGGATGGGAGGAAACTGGCATCACTCCCAGGCACCTGGAGTCCAAAAATAGCAGAGGATACACGCGTAGCACAGGGTTAGCTGGCCAGGCTGCTATCCTGAAAGCAGGCGTCTGTAGCAAAGCACAACGCTGAGTGCAAATTTCTTATCAGTTCAGTCACAGAACCATAAGCTGAGACTCCCTTGCTTTAGCAGCCACTTTAAAGTAAATTAAAAGCTAAGTTGTATGCAGGAAGAGAAAATCAGTCCAAAGCTATCAGAGCACCCATAATTCAGCCTCTGTGGGTAATTTATTGGCAGCAGCCGGACTCTTTGGAGAGCTGCCTTAAGAGAGACTGCACAAGGCACAGAGTTGCTAGGGTGAGTTTAGAGAGTTGTGGAATTTCTTTTACACTTTGTTTTGTGTGAAACTATTTCAGCCCTCTGTTATGTTTAATGCATTTCTAATGTGATTTTTAGGGGGTTGTTAACTTCTCATAAGTTCTGACATAAGGAGAAAGAAAAAAGTACAAACTTTTGGTCACATGGTAGGACAGCAGTGCTGTTACTGGGAAAAGAAACTATTTTGTGGACTTGTAATTAGACACTTTTTAGTATTCTGTTTTGAGAGTTCATTTTAATAGTGTCTCTGCCATTGTTTCTTTTTCAGGCAAATTACACAGATCCCCAGAGCAAGCTGAGATTTAGTACTATTGAAGAATTTGCCTATATTCGGATGCTCCCTTCAGATGTGGTCACAGGATACCTGGCTCTAAGGAAAGCAACAAGTATTGTTTCCTGAAGAGACTAAATACTGTTGTCTATTGGTTGTGAACAGTGCTAATTTGGAGAATCATGATGAAAATGGACTGTGGGACTGAAGTTCCTTAAAGCTATCCATGGATATTTACATCTGGAAGTAGTTGATGATGTTACATGGATTCGAAGAACATATGGATTTAATTTTGATAAATGCTGATATTTGTTAGTTTGCCAATTTGTAAGCAATTTATTTTAGTGAACGGAATAACTTAGACCTTAAGGATACAGATCTGCACCGTAAGCTTTGAATTCTATTAATTTCTGTAGAGACAGGATTTCATTCCCACTCTATACATTTTATGTACTGCTCTGGCTCAGAAGAGAGTAATTTGAATTAAGGAAAAGATGCCAAGATATCCCAGCTTCTAAACCTGCTTTGCAGATGTGCTTGCCACTTGGCTGTGAAGAAGTTTGTCCCACCCGTAAAACGAAGTTAAAATACCTAGCAAGTGCTGCTGTTGTGATGGCTGTTTATGGTACTGAGCACTGTGGAAATTAACAGCTTCACACTAAGGATAAATAAAGTTGGACTCAAACTTGTGTCTAAAATATCCTAACGAATATGTATAATTGGATAGAATCAAATCACCAGGTAACTCTTAATCGTGACATTTTGTAGTTTTGGAGTGCTTCGTTTCACAAAACGGCAGATTTAGGTTGGACATTAAGAAAAAGTTTTTTAATATGAGGGTGGTGGATCACTGGTAAAGGTTGCCTAGAGAGGTGGTGAAGGCCCCATTCCTGGAGACATTCAAGGTCAGGCTTGATGGGGCTCTGAGCAACCTGTTCTAGTTGGAGATGTCCCTACTTATTGTAGGGTTGGACTAGATGACCTTTAGAGGTCCCTTCCCACCCAATACAGTTTATGATTCTTTCACCTTTACTAGCTAGTACAATATTAGTAGTAGTTTGTACAAAAAAGTACTAATTTCCCAGACTTCTAAAAAATGATGCTGAAAAAGCAGGAATTCTACTGTCCAGTGATGTTCTGACACCCTGATGGTCTTCAGCAAGGCAAGACCTCCTAGGTTAGGACACTGACCATCGCACCATCAGGTATCAGAAGAGTAATGGATAGCAACTGAACATTGTCACCCTTTAGAGGAAGGAGACTGAAGGAGACTTTGGACTTTAGTTGAGGGGGCTGACAAGTACATGCTGACATCAGAATTACTATGCTTTCCTGAAACTATGTCTAGGGGCAAGGGGGCAGAGGGTTTTCTCCCCATTCTTTCTTTTTGTCCTCTTTCTGCATCCTTGTCCATCCCAGCCTTAGATTCTTATCAAGTTTTAATCTGGACTCCAAGGTTGGGGTTAGCCATTCCCAGCCTCCACATCCATAGACTGCCAACTGCCCTGTAAGCTGTGACACTTACCTGCTTTATCTTTCTGAGCCAGTGGGGGTTAGCCAGAAAGGGGTCCAGGCAAGTTACTGCTTGCTGTGGGAATGCCCTTTTCCCATGTGCAAAACTGCCAAGTAGAAGAATTGTCCCATAGCTTGTTAGTCCTGGACTGCCCAGGACTAACCAAGGAGATAAGACACTGATCACAGGACAGCAGTTTTGCCTGGCCCAAGCTCCATCACGGAAACTGGGATCTTGAGCAAGGAACTTCTTCTCCCTGACTGCACAAGCAGCACACAGTGGTGACTAAGTAGTGTCTAAGCTGCACCTTGAATGCACATTTCTATAGGCAAGATAATTATTAGGACAGATTTATTTTTTTTTCTCTGAAAGAATAAACATGCAGAATGTTATTAATGCTAGTTTAATTTCAACTCCAAAACAAGAAAAACAATAATGGGACCCATTGTTTAATGAAAGTCGATGGGACTCATTCTGCAGCTTTTGTGATCTAATATTTACAAAACCAAAGTAATTTTAAAAGTCTTTGACATGCTTACAATAGATCCTTCAAAGCCCTCGATACCAGATAATGCTACAACTGTATCACAGAACAAAAAAGAACATGACAGGATGGGATATATCTCTTTGTGCCAGTAAGCATCCAAGACACATTCTCTTTGCATCTGAGTTTTAGAATAGATGTTTTTAACTTACTTTATGTACTGAAGATGTGTTTGTATGATAAGCTTAACATTGATATGAAAACACAGAAATGCTGTGAGATCATTCATGCTTTAAGTAAGTGGACAGCAGCTCAGAAAATTGTATTTCACCAGCTTCATCTCTCCCACAAATATTTTTAAGATTCTTTGAGAATGACTGTTTAGGAGGCCAGGTTCCCTCACCGTCAGAAGTGCTCCACACATTCCTGTGCCACATATTGAGATGTTGCTTCTCAGCTGATTTCTGCCACGCAGTTTTTATGCATTCCATTTTCAAAACCTAAGTGTCTTACAGAATCAATCAAGCAAAGAAAATACAGCTTAGATTTGGCAAAACCATTAGTGACTCTTCTCTCAATTATTTCTGTCCATATGATGGCTGCTAGATTCCCTTTTCTTTCTGTATTTCTTCCTTTGTTAGCTACTGGCCCTTTTTCTTAGTGGGTTTTTCACTTTTCCTCAGTAGTCTGTGCAGTAGTCAAGCCAGGAGCGGTGAGTGAATCAGCCACCAGCACCATTCAGCCTTACAGTGATCAACTGCAGTTTACTATGTGGAACAATCAAAACAAATCTGTTTTAGCAGGAAGCTGAGGACAGAAAAGATCTAGCAGCCAACATGTTCAATGCTGTTCAGTCCAACTAGGTTCTTTTTGGGAACAGCATGTGGACCTGCTGCTCTTGTCAATGTATGTCGTCTACAAGAGAAATGAGCAATACCTACCTTGCTGCATATAAGAGAAAATACAGGAAAGTGAAGAGGTAGTCTGTGCTACAGAGTAGTTTTGAAGTATGTTTTACTGCCTGCCAGCTTTCAAAGAAGCAAAAATTGATGAGTACATTTGTATTTAAAAGTACTTATGGGACGTTATCTAGATAAACATAAATAACTTAAATTTAAACTGCAAAGAGGAAAAAAGGCATTTGAAAAGAGACACAGTGATTAATACCATTTTAGACTTGGGGAGAATGTATTTTGACTAATAGTACTGCCACACCTGTGAAGCAGAAAGCCCCCAGTCAGGGTAAGGACTAATTTGTTCAAGTACAACCATTACTATCTGTGAAGTATCACCTGAATGCTCTACTTTAATACAGACCACGGATGGCTTCAGCCTCGCATGCATTTGCATTAATATGTTCCCCTGTCACCCCCCTCCATTACCCCCATAACAGCTGACAGCACGCCAGTTGCTAAGCTCCCACAGAAATCCCACTGACATCAATGGGAAGTGAGCTTGTCCAGCAACTCGCAAGGTACAGCCCAACTGGTAAAGCTTTACCCTTAGTCTTTTTGTCGGGCAGAACACCTGTTTTCCTTGCCTCATCTGTCTTATCCCTCATAAAGAATGAGGATGTTCAGAGGCCAAGCTCCTGTTCTCCTGTGAAGTTACCTGCCCCCATATGCTGCTGGTCCAGCAAACACGAGATGGGGAGGGGAGGGGGGCGTGTTGCCTCCAGCTTACTGTGGGGTTTCGCAGGGTTTTTTTTAAGACTGCAGCAGCTTGTATTTGCCCGTGCTTTGGGTGGATCTACTTGCCCTCTAGGTCTGGGCAAAGCAGGCAACCACCCCTGCAGCAGTCAGGCCCAGGGCAGCAGAACTGCCGTAAGCCTGGTCACCTGGGTCTGTAGCAGCTGCTCGCAAGGGAAAGGGTGTGGTGGGGGCAGTGAGAGGAGTGAAGCTCTCATCTCCTGCCTCTGTCTTCCCATCCTGTCTAGGTGATGGGAGAGCAGCATCGTGGAGTTCCAGGGCTCTTGCCTTGATTATTTGCTGCAGTTTGTACTATCCATGTAAACTTCCCTGCCCTCTGCTGCATCTGTGCCAGGAATGACCTTGGCCCCATGTCCTGGAAAGCAGCAAAGTTAAATTCGTGGAGGCCTTGGGCCAGCTCATTTGAGTCCCTGCATTTCACTGGCCTGCATTTCCCTGCTTTCTCCCATCACAGTATTCTGGATCCCTATGGAGTTGCTATATATGGGCTTCCATGGAGGACAGGGATAACAGGCACATGCAGGGAGATGTGCCTTGATCTCCTTTGACAGCGGTTTGTAAGTGTCAAACCCTGCTAAAGCAGAAGGAAATTAAGGTAATCACAGAATGGTTTGGGTTGGAAGGGAGCTTAAAGATCATCTAGTTCCAACCCCCCTGCCATGGGCAGGGACACCTCACACTAGATCAGGTTGCTCAAAGCCCCATCTAACCTGGCCTTGAACACTTACAGGGAGGGAGCATCGACAACTTCCCTGGGCAACCTGTTCCAGTGTCTCACCACCCTCACACTAAAGAATTTCATCCTAATGTCTAACCTAAATCTCCCCTTTTCCAGCTTAAAACCATTACCTCTCATCCTATCACTACACACCCTGGTAAAAAGTCCCTCCCCAGTTTTCCTGTAACCCCTTCCTGTAACTAGAAGGCTGCTATGAAATCTGCTCTGAGCCTTCCCTTCTCCAGGATAAACAACCCCAACTATCTCAGCCTGTCTCTGCAGGAGAGATGCTCCAGCCCTCTGATCATCTTCATGGCCCTTCTCTGGACTTGCTCCAAGAGCTCTGTGTCCTTCCTGTGCTGGGGGCCCCAGAGCAAAGGGGAGGGCTTTTTGCTGGTCAAGAATATAAAAGTAAAAATTAACAACTATATGGTTTAAAAGGTTTTGTAAGTCCACTCTGTTAAGAAAAAAGCTCAAACTCCCTGTATGTTTACAATCTTTTTCCTGAAAGCCTAAGTAATCTTTAATGTACTAATACAACAATAATTTATTACTAGAAAACTTAGCAGTGGCTTTTAAGGCTTCTTACAGTCTTTAACAATGTACATGGTTTACATACTTGAGACAAAATAGCACATACATTTTTTTTCTGAATCACTTCAGGGAAGAAGAATTCATAGACTTGATGTCAGGTTCTAGGGAAAAAAACCCCGCACTTAGTGCTCTTTTAAACAGGAAGAGTCAATCACATTTTTCTGATTTTAGTATGTGTCCCCCCATTGAAAATCACTTCTGTCTGCCTGTTGGAGAGCAGGGATGGGTGGGACATAATAAGACATCTTCAGGTAAGAAAAACATTTTGTTTAGTTTCATTTGGTATCTGTAAGTATTGCTTGACTTGGTTTTGATCCGAGAATCTTAACAAAATCCAGTCTTTTCAGATAATTACACCATAAATCACAACCTACAGACAGCAATAGCAATAATCTCTTGGGAGAGTTAATGGCAACAACTAACAAACACTGCTTAAACTACTGGTAAGCAGTGCATGTGTTACTGCACGTGGTTTATGACGAGATCATGAGATCACATGTTAAGCACAAAACATCGCTTTTTCTGATACCGTAGCCTAAAATCAATAATATCTACATGAAAATCATAGTACCAGTGGACTAGATGATAAGTTGGTTTTGGGGCCAGTTGTGGCTCCTGTTTGTCAGCACTTTCCCCTCTGGGCGAGAGCTCCTGTCAGTTGCTTGCATGCTGGCTGCTGTGGCTTTGTTACTTGAGTCCGGTACAGCCAGCACATCACCCCAGAAAACTGCATCTGGTTTATGGACTATCTGAAGTCTTCTCTGATGTCCCAAATCTGGGATTAAAAAATTACTTTTCTCTCAAGTAAAAAAACCATTGGCAAGCCACTAGTCATACACACAGCACATGTGAACAGTGTCCCTTTTCTCTCCAAGTCTTGAATCTAAAGCATAGTTTGCTTAAAAGAAGAGTAGGAGCTCCTTGTGTGGGTACTTCTATTTCAACACAGGTCACACACAAGTAAGTTCTCAGGATTAGGTTTTGGAATTTTTGAAGACACTGCCTACCCATGCATAGGAAGAAAACATTTCCTGCCTCCTCCTATCAAAATTAATTGGTATCTGTTACATTCAATGCCTCCGTGTAAATCTGATAAATCTACAGCAATAAATACTTATGAGCAGAGATGCAGGCCTGGTCTGCTTGGTCAATACTTGGTGGGCATTGCGCACCGGGTAAGCAAGAGTAATAGGGAATGTCTGAATTTTGGCTGTGATCCCATTTATATCCTGACCCACACTGAGGAGTGCTCTCATGGTTTGAACTCCACCCAGACAATTAGCATCATTAAATGCATGAAATCTTCAGGCCACAGCTGCTTATAGGGCTGGCTGTACAGCGTGTGCCTCCCCTGTCCCCGTGTCTACAGCTGCACCCTTTACCAGGTGGCGAGGCAAAAACATCTTAGGGATGAATACGTGCAGGCAACCTCATGGTGGGAGTCTGCCTTCCAGCTCAGGACCAAAATGCAGGCACTCGCTTTCAAACAACTGGAAAAAGCCAGCAGCCTCTAGGAGTGTGCCTGAATAGCAGTTCTTGTATGGGACACAGAGACAGTGTGGAATCTGACAATAACTCTAATAAAGAGGAAATCTCAGGAATGTCAACAAGAGCTGGACTTAAACTAAGCTAGGAGGACTGGAAGTGGGACTACAGAAGCAATTGCCCTGACAAGATAAGGCTATGCTGAAGAGAAATAATTTATAGAACACTCTGTGGGTGATTCTTAATCCTCTGAAATAATACATGTGATATTACTGTGGTTTTATATTTGGAATAAAGAACGTAAAGAGAGCATAACTCAGTACTTCAAATTGTGCCTTTCTGGAAGGTATGTCATAGCTGGTGATGTGGAGTCAATGGCTGCCATCAGTCTCATGTGCACAAGTGACAGCTGCTAATAGGCACAAGCCTTGTTCTCCTCATATTAAATGGGCTTTTGTTACTGAATCTGATGGCAAAGCACAATCAACCAAATATTTTGGCCTCTAACAACAATTAATTTGTTTGTTTGTCATGCTTCATCTCTTGTACTGGGCTGCACAAAATCAGAGACTTAAGAAATAAGTACCAGGGACTCTTCTCCAGCGTTATGTCAGCACTTCCAATGCACTTCGTAAATTAAGAATTATTACTACCATTTTAGTGAAGTACGAGATGTTCCATATTAGTGTCCTGGTTTGGCCCCATGCTTCCTGAACCCTTGGGAAACAGCATGTCAAATCCCACTGTGAATCCCCTTCTCCCCTGCAAATGGTTTATTTCAGCAACTGTTTCCACATTCTTATAATTTACCTAATAATGAATTAGAATCCAAATTCTCTGTGAACCTTGAGATGACCTTCTGAAAGATCACACTGGGACAGAGTGCAAAAGCCATTCTTCCTGTACGTTTCCTGTAGACAATGCCACTAGGACACGCAGACCTCTTTGGAGCCTTTGGGCAGTGACTGTCACCTTAAGGTCTTTTATCTTTCATTTAAAAATAAGCATAAGCCACATGGATGATTTCTTGAACAAGCTGCAGAATGCTGCTCTTCCACCTTTCACACACATGCTCTGCTCACTGCGCTTAACAGTCTCTCAATTAATCCCTCCAACTCTACAAATCATGGGATTGCACCTACTGCAAGAAAAGTAATACAGCCCTGGTAGCTCAAACACTCCAGAGAACGAGAGAGGTGCTTTGATCTTTTAGGTGAAAGAGGAGACTGAGCCCATATCAAAGGGCTGGTGGGAAGCATCCTCATGCTAGGCAGTTAGATAAGGAGAGCAGGAACTGCAGCAGTATCCCTGTACTGGCTATATTTCAAACAAAGACAATAGCCTACAGTAGGCTTTTTTGCAGAGTGTGATCTGGAAGAGAGCTACATCTGCTTCTGCAGGACTGAATGTGGGTAGGAGGCTGGCACAAAACTGCTCAGCTCTGTTGAGGCTGACATGTCTCTGGGCATGCTCAAAGGCAGAGCTTCAGATGTCTGGGTAACCATCCCGGATCCAGTCAGCAGCTGTGTAAGGATACAGAAGACTGCAGGTTTGGGCATAGACTGTCTAAACTTGGTCCAGACCCCTTCTGGAGACCTCCTTCTCTCTGAAGACTTGACATTGAGTCTTACCAACTCAGTGGATTTTGACTCAACACCCATATAATTGGACCAGCTCACATAACATGCACTTCTTGCCACCAGAAGGTACCTGGTATTGCTCCCGGTACTGAATCTGGTGGTGGTGAAACATGAGTGTTAGAGGAGGGAAAAGAATAAGCAAGGGCAGACAGGAGCCCTCTTGTCATTCTCCCAGAACTTCTCTATTACCTTCATGACCTATTTAGCATTACTCTCTACCTCCAGCTTTTCCAAACTTAGAAAAGACACCAGATAAGCTTAAAAATTCTGTCCTACAACATACATTTCTAAGCAGTTTGCAAAAAAACATAACCAGAATCCAGCAGTAACAGATCTCCTAAAAATCCTCCTTTGCACTTCTGTATAGCAGGTGTAGGTGGCAAAGTTTTGGTAGGCAGGGGGGCTGCAAGGGTGACCTCTGTGGGAAGAGGTCCAGGGGCTGTAAGATGTGTAAGTATTACAGATGCAGTTGCCTGACCCCCTAAAGATGAATATTTGAAGTAACAGCTCTTTTTTGGGTCATACAGAAGGAGAGGCTTCATTTTGTCCTAAATAGCACATACAAGTTTGATCAAGTAGTAATTATATCTGAGCCACTAAGAAATAATCTTCAAGGAGTAACTAATTCAGCACTTTCCCTGGGAGGTATAATTCCCATCACCTTCCACTTCCCCTCCCTGCTCCAAGAAACCCACCCACCAAACAACCAACATCCCTCAAACCACCACAATCCTGTGATATTAGTCTTTAAAATGAGGACTGAAAAATAGATGACTAACTTAATAAAATGACAGAATGTATATAAAATCAGTAGAATTCACCTGCAGATCTGCAGAAACTGCTTACTGAAAACAGAGAAAAAGAAAAATCCTAAGCAGAAAAGCAAGAAGAAAAGCTATAGGAAAGCTAATGGCCCATGTTGCCAAAAAGACAGCTGTCTGCAAAGGATAATGAAAACCCCAGTGTGGGCAAAAGCCAGAAGCATCCTCTACAGCAGTCCTTCTGTCAAAAAGGCCATTGAAACAAAGCTTAAAATGAAATCAGTTCACCAGAAAATCACAAGTGCTGTGGAGCCAGCCAGCTATCCTAATGCACAAAGCTTTTTTCATCAGCAAGCCTATTTCTCTTTCTCCAGCTCTATGGCTACCCAAGGCTTGCAGGTACTACCTGAGAAACTTAAAAAAAGCTTAAGCAAGTGAGAAAGACACACGCACACACTGAGACCTTCCAGATTTCACTCAAGCAAGCAGGCGGGCACTTCTATTCTTAATACTGTGTCTTTCCAGCCAACTTGTCTAGATTAGGGAGATTTGTCACACAGTAACTCTATCTACAAACCCTGAGAGTAAATATACGTACAAACCCTTAGCGTAAATATATGTATTGAAAAGAATTTGCCGGGAACCTAAAGCGTGTGAGCACTTCAGGCTTATCTCTGGGCAATGACTTCCATTTCATTCAGCTCACACAAATTCTCATCTAGTTGAGCCCACATCCAGGGCTGTGCACAGGCAGGTACCAAACTCCACGCCTTGGCCTCAGGCTCCCGTAGGAAGCAGCGCTGGGGATGGCACGGCGATCACCCCCACAGGAGTGCCAGGGTTTACTAGGAGATTTCTTTGTTTTTCTTGGCTCAGACTTTATATTAATCTCTATACAGAACACCCCCACCCAAGTGCATGTTTTGAATGGGATTCTGTTATAAAAAGAGCTCAACTGGAAAAACTACTGCACCTGCATACACATGGGGGTGCACCTTATAAACAATGTATCACAGTTAAGCAAAAGCTAAGGGATAAACTGGGACATTCTTTGCTAAAACATAAAACCTAAACTTGCTAATAAGCCACTCAGAGTTGCCCAACAGATTGTCTATTACATGAAATCTTGCCAGGACGCTCAAGCAGTTTATGGCTATCTCAGATATCTGGGGAAGAGTAAAATGGGTCTAATGTTTTTGAAGTTTTGTGAGGTTTTGAGAAATTCAGACATCTACATTTTAATCTTTGGAAAATCCTGAGATCAGCAAGACTGTCGTCTGCAGGATTTAACCACAAGCTGAACCCACCTCTTAGCAAGTCTAAAAGTCTTACAAATGCTATAAAAAAACCCAAAAACAACCTTCTTTTTTTTTTTTTTTTAATGTACATATAATGATGGGGTTTGTGCTGTAAAACATTTTTCTTTAAATGACAGAGTAAGAACATGATCATTCATGCTTTCTGCATAACCACCTTAACTGGATGTGTCTCAGTGACTGATATAAATACCCGCAGCTTTTCACCTGCTTCTTTGTCTGCAATATGTTTATTGAAGATGTGTGTGTCAGCAACACAACAAGGGGTAAGAGCAGCTCTGGGGCAAGACTCAAAGGCCTACAAAGCACTCCTCCTGTCTTTTACATGCTTCCCTCACCCAGCTGCCATCATCTCTATCTTTCACTTGGACAGATTTTTTTTAAGCATGGGGTATGTGGTTTGACCAAGAGGTGCCATGTGTGCACACCAGCTCTTTTTGCTGATGGGTATGCTTTTTAAAGTTGCACTGCCCCTCTCTCATTAGCTGTTCTTCCATATTTGCAAGTCAAGAAAGATGTGAATGCAAGCACAATTCTTCACAATATTTGAGATTTTGAGTTGACATTGAAAAAGCTCCAATGCTGTCTACGGGACCTCTAACTGAAAACGTAGCAAAACAATGACTTCTCTTTTGATGTAAAATCAATCATGTCAGGCTCTCAGATTTACACATCCCTTCATATGAACTAATCTACACTACCTTAACTGCTTTATAGATTTCTAGTATTTACTTTGGCTTCCTACATCCTCTGTTAATCAAGCCTTATTTTTCCACGACACAGGCAGCTAACCTGAACTTTTCTAGAAGCTGATGGGACACAATCCCCTTTGGAAAATGCAATAAAATATGGATGCACACTCAATGCAGTATCTACAGTAATTAGAGTCACTGCTCATTAAAAAGTGAAAATAGGTGGATTGTGCTGTACAGTGCACCAGTGCTGTGGCAGCAACATTGCATTGCTCCATAAACAAGAGAAAAAAGGAAAACATTAAAGCCATTTATGGCACTTCTTTCCAACAAGGACGGTAATTCCAGATATTTGGAACAAAGAACAGGGTGTATTTTACTCTTTTTTCATCCTAGTGCTTCTAGACTGGGCAAATCGACATTGTTTTCTTACCACAAACCTCGTGAGACACCATGGTTTAAGAATGTTTTCCTGAACAGTGACGCCAAAAAAGCAATCAGCCAGCTACTGAGCTCTGAAGGAAAGAGGTGGCATATTTGTTCATACACTTTAAAAATAAGTTATCATGCAGGGAGCCAGGCTGGATGAACAGGGGGTAGGCAGAAGTACTGTAAAGCCTTCTCCCTTCCACCCAGAGCCAGGGTAGCTCATTAGAGCCACTATTTCACACACACCGTAGCGGTGATCTTGGATGAAAAGACTTACACAGCCTGCCTTATCATTGTATGTTGATTTAGACAAGTACAGAGGCATGTCGTCCCCCTTTCCCTCCCACTCCACACAGGGGGAATGCAGAGGCCAGCTCCTGTCCCAGACAGCTCACCTGCTGTCAGCTGTCCCTGCCCAGCCCCAGCACAGTGCTACGTGATGGAGGTTGCCTAAAACTGCAGTGGTGGGAGACCCACCACAGAGGTAATGCAAGTGCTCTGCTAAGAGGGAGACATACAGAAAAAAGGAAAGAAATGCAACTGTCATCCAATCTGCAATCTAATTCTATGGAGAAAATCCATGTTATTATATTAACCACTATATTTTTATACCTTTTTTCCTGCCGTGGCCAAGTTGTAGTGGAGTAAAGCTTTAGTTCATTTCTGAGAAGGGGATCAGAGGTTTGGTGCCTTGGCAGGGGGTGGGAAGGGGGAAGAGCAGAGAAAATATCTTTTTAACTTCTGCAATAGGCTCAGGCAGGACATTCTGCCAAACCCACCCCACGCCAAGCAGCTGGGGAGCCCAGGGTCTGAATCAGCGGTGTAACACGTCTATCAGGATTTCCCGGGACACACAGATGCTGGGCTTGATATATGCCAGACAGATAGGTTTCCGTGGAAAAACTGCCCTGTCCTGTCCTGTCCCGTCCCCTCCCACCCCCCACTTCCTTGCCGCTCTCCTGCCATCAAGTCTAGGAACAAGCCATCTGCTGCCACTAGCTCTCAGGAGCAATGCCTACATCCAGTCACAGCGTGTGCTCTCCACAGCACTATCCGCTTTCCGCTCCAAGCTCTGACGCATCGCGACATTCCCCTCTGGCCGGGGACTCCAGGAAGTGAGCTGTTTGACTTGGAAGCTGGCACAGTGACACAGACACAGGTGGCTCCGTCAATTGCGACACAGGATCAAGCCCGTTGCAGAGGGTTCTGCTTTCCCCAGTTTTTTCCCTAGGGACCAGGAAACAGGGTGAAAAGCAGGCCCCTTGCTGGAATTAAATTATATAAAGTTCACTCTGTGAATACCTGTGCAGTTCCCTGGCATTTCTTGATAAATCAGCCCAGGCTCCAACAACAGGGAGAGGGAAAATCTCACTTCTATACCACATGTGGGAAAAATTACAACCCAGATTTGGAAGCCACTTTGTAGCTGACATGCATTTCCACTGTGGACTTGGCCAAATTCACACTCCTGGCCAACTCCCGTTGGGTCTGGCACAGAGCTGGACAGGTACCTGTTCTCTGCAGTAGCAAGTCACTTCTGAAGTAGCTGGCTGAAAAATGTACTATCTAGGATGAAGGACTTCTCAGGATGGGTGCAGTTTTGATTTTTAACTCCTCTTCCTCAGCCATCTTTTTTCACCTCTTGTTGATTTTTGGTGTAAAACCCATTTTAATGCGCTTGGTATTTTTCTTCCAGCAGGAGAAAGAGTCAACATTTTAAATGTATTTGAGGGAAAAACAAAAACCAAGAGTCAAGATCTCTCTCAAGGGTAGGAGCTCCTTCCTTTTCTGGACAGTCTATACATGCTTCACTGCTGTTAAGCATTTTATCCTGAATAAAATCAGACTAGGATCTCTACCCACCAGGCCTAAGGCAAGCAATCCACTGGCTGACTCGGACAGCATGTCAGACATGGCTCTTAACCGACTCTGCGGTGACAGCACTGTTTGATTAGGATGCAGGAGGGAGATGTTCCAATTAACGATGATAAATGCTGTATGAGAAGGCTTATCTTAGAGAGGGAAACTAAAAGCGCAGTTCTTCCTAGTGAGGAGCAGGGGAGATAAGGCTTCAGAGCTCGGCTTCAGCGGTCGCTTCCCTCCCCTTTCCGTCTGCAGACTCCTCGGCCAACACAAGTGGTGATTCACAACTTGGAGCTCGTGTCCTCCTCACCCCCTCTCTTTTTCATCACTGGTCTGGCAGTGGAAAGGCTTCCCACACTATCCCCGTGCCAGATCCTGCTGGAACTGCAGTTGTCTCATGGTGCTTTCATCCCAAATAGCTCAGCTGCTATGCTGGCTTCTGCTGTTAGAAGCTACTTACATTTTCTGCTGCCTCAATAGAATATATTTCTTGGTAGGCATTGTGAATCTGGGATTGGGAGTAGAACTATGGCATGAGCAACAGAAAGCCCGATATTGCACAATTGGTTTGCATCTCTGCTAAAGATTTCATTTGCAATGCTCTTCTGGAGTTAAAGCAAATTCACTGCCAAGTATACTAGCAGAAGCATTCAGTAAGAGAAATTTGTTATACTTGATACTTCTTCTGGCCACAAATGGATAACATTTTTTACGGTCTTTTTTTAAAACCATGTAGTGAAGAGGTTCAATAAAAGCAATTTTTGCCTATGGGTTGCTGAACGGTACAAATATCTCCAAATATTTTTGTTCAGGATTCAAATATGCTGTGTGACTGGTCACCCATGTTAAACATTATGGTTTCTATTCCCTGACCAGATTCTTACAGAAGCCAGGACTATCTGGAAAGAATCAAAAAGGCATTTAAAGAGGATATAGGGAGGAAGGCAAATTTAGAAAATTCAGCAATCTTCTCTCCTCTTGGAAAAGAAAGTACCTCATATAAGGCTGTATTTGTGCAGTTCAGACTTTAAAATACTTGTGTTCTTTCTCTGCTTGAAGATACACCTGTTTCAATGATGTTTACTCAGCACATCTACCCCAAGTCCTGCCTTGTGCATGTATGCTTTGAATTCTTTTATTGCAAAAGGTGTAGAGAGGTCTCAGTTTGGCTCAGTTTACTGCCTTCAAATCTAAATGCCAACTTAAACGTTCAAAGAGAGGCCTACTTTCATATGGCATGTACCTCATATTATTTCAGATGTTCACTTGGTTCAATGAACAGGCCATGTCTGCTTTATATCACAGTGTGGCTAGCTAAGTACAGGACTCCAGGTGTGTAAGGAGCACAGGATGGTCCAAGAGCCTGTGGATCTTCTCGGTTCCTGGGAACTTCAGGCCTCACCTAGCTTAAAGTCCTCCTATATTGCCAACTTTTTGCCACCACAAAGAACCATGATGAGGTGGAATCAACTGAGGCCCTTTCATGTTGCACCAAGAGAGAAGTCTCCAAACTGGTGAAAAAGCCAAATGGGGTCCTGGGCCAGGTGCACTGTTTTCTTCTGGCGTTTCTGTCCTTGGTGTTTTGCTACTGAAGAACGTGTGGTTCAGGCTCAAGGGAGAGGAGACATACCATGTGCTTTTAGGCAGAAGACCTCTCTTTTTTCTTCTCCACTACCACAATGCTTGTCCTGAACTTGTACACCCTGGGTACTTAGACTAACAAGGTTTCAAACACATTTTAAGATGTATCCACTTCATAGCAAGATTAATGCCCAAATCCAAGGAATAGCAATGTCAATGAACTAAAATGTCAGCCTGTCCCAAAAACCTTATCAAAACAAACTGCCTGCTGTCTGTGGCTCCAGGCAACTTTATATTTCATTCTGTAATACAAGCTCTGTGACTTCTCATGCTAGAGACAGCCTAGAAGATTGAAACTCACAACTTCCATTAGTGTAACTGTTATGTCTAAATCCACCAGCCAGCTTTAAAGAAAAGAAGAAGTAAAAAAGGCACCTATATTTGGAACGTTAGGGCCTGCACTTATTTATGACTGATGACTGTGTTGTTTCTTAACCTTGATGTAATGCAACTACTTGGCTTTCACACGGACATAACACAGGTTTCAAAAATACCTGAAAAATTCTGCAGCATGTAGGTAAACAGCTAGCACTGCTGTATGAGGTAAAGTTTTCTTTAACTTCATGGAATAGATAAGGAGTGGTTTAATTTTAATATAACCCCTAGAAACACAGTACTGTTGTTACTGGTCTTTAAATGGTAGTTGGCTCTGAGTGCTGAGTAATAATGTGTCAAGCTCAGTGAGTATGGATAATGTTTAAAAGTCTACGTTTCATTTATTTAAACTTGCGTAAGCATTCAAAAATTTATATTGGGCTTTTATTTTAGCCACTCTTAGCTTTATATTTTTTATAGTGAAAACATATTTACACCGCTATCACATATTTTCCTTAAAATGTACATGCTGCTGGAGAACTTCAGCAGAAAGGATGGTACATGCAACTCCTCAGAAAGCACAAAAAATAAAAAACAAATTAGGAAACATACAGTGCAGAGAGTTAAGTACTGAAAAATATAACCTCGCCAAACCTCAGCTTACATAACCAGCTGTTGGAGAGCACTTCATATGGTGAAAAGAGATTGAATAACAAAAGCTGAATCCTGCCTGTCTCTGCTACTTATACAGGTAATTTTATGGGGCAGCCCAGATGACTTAAATACTGTTACATAAATGCAACTGGAAGTTGGAACACCCTACATGGTTTTCAAGCCCTCCATCACAATCTCTGCAAAGCTCTAAATGGTTTCTCACATAAATCACCTGGTCATCCTATCATGAAAAATTACACATTTCAAGTGAAGATTTGGTTAAAGACCCAAACAAATTCTCTTCATCATACCAGAAAATAGATTATACATAAATTAAACTCTTTTAAAGTAGTGTAAGAAGAAGAAACTATCAAGAGTGCCCATTACCTGTGCAACAAATTCAGTGACAATACAGTGTGTAATATGAATGGAAACTTTAACAAAGTACTGGGCACCAAACAGAAAATGTGTTATCATTTGCTGGAACCAGCCTAAATAAATATCTGCCAAAGAAGAAAACAATTTGCAAGGAAACCTTCCTGTGTATAATGGGGCTATGAACTTAATGCTTTTTTTTCTTCATATTGGCATTTGAACTGGGTCACATATATTCTTCTTTAGATGACATTTTAGACCCTATTTATAGAAACTCATCCTGTCTGCCACATTTTATTTCAATTAAAATTTGATCTTGAAACAAGACAGAAGGATGGAAGTGGGGGGACACTGTGGTACTGGCTATTCATGATCTATTAACAGTTTATGCTGAACTTTTAATGGAAGGGAAGGCTTGCAGGAAAACACCAGCACAGAAACACTGCCCTGAAAACCTGCAAAGTCCCCGTCTGTGGGCAGGAGAGCAGTCCTGGACACCTCCTCCCATACCACCAGCTCGCCGTGCTCCCCCAAGCCTTTTTGGAGCCTTCCAACTCTACCAGCCATGCCATTCTCATGCCCTTTGCCTCATTTCTCTGGATTTTTCAGAGTGTGAGACTTCTGTTTAGAACAAGCTTTCACATTTCAGACTTTTATTTAAGCAAATGTCTTTGTGGACTTCTGTTTCAAATGTGCTTCTGGGACACAGGTAGGTTCTTCCAAGCATCACTGATCTCAGGAATCCTAGCTAGTTTGGGATATTTCATCAACTTCTGCATCCCTTCCTTCCACCCCAGCAACTCCAGTTCATCTCTCCCATCCCCAATGACCTCAGCCTTCACAGTATTTATGGCCACCTCTCCCTCTCACAGGTCTCCTGCCTGCAGTGTTACTTCTGGCTGCCTCCCAAGTCCCCTAGGTCCCACCTGAGGAAGACTGAGCTCTCCCCCACATTTATGTCTGGCTGCAAACAATATGTGTGGACATGAGTAGGGTAACAGATGAGAGAAAATTGGGGGAAAAAAAGATGGATAGAAAGTTCGAAAGGCATAAAGAGATAATGTGTTAATGTATAACTGCTGCACCCCACTTGCAAAAGAAAGTGCCTTACTTCAGGCTGCATACAGTGCAGATCAGACTTTAAAATAGTGCTGCTTTTTGGAGAAAGGCAGAGAGATCTGCCTTGGGACAGCTGGAAACTCCCTCTGGTTGACTTCCATTTCCACACAACTAGCTAGTACCCTCATACCTAGTGACCCTCTGCCCTCTCAAGAAAGACTGAAAGCAGCCAGCTGGTGCAAAACCCACTGGAGAAACGGTGGAGAAAACTTGCATCGTACCTATGTAGAATAACACCTCCAACACTGTAGCTGCTGGTGCTCATGCCCAGCATTGATGATGGGAAGCAAGATGATTCGGAAGCATTGCCCCGGGCAGTGGCCTTGAAAACACAACTCCACCTGATCACAAGGGGCATTCAGAGCTGCCAAAATAAACAGTTCATACCTGGCCTGAAGAACACTGGGACACTTGGCCACCTCCACCCTCACTTCTGGGACACCTGCTGCCCCTGACCCTACACCTCTCCTCAGCTTGTCCTACCCTCCAAGGTGACAACAACTGCTGCTGTTCTCCTGGCTGCTGCATTCCCTGTGCACAGGGTCTCCCCATCATGACTCTCCATAACAATTGCACCCAACCAAGTGCTGACCTGAGCCCCCCTGGTCTCTCCCTTCTGCTTCTTACATTACCCCAGTCTGCCCATGTTCCCTCCTGTGTGCACACACACTCTCACATTTCCTTCCTCCATTCTTCTGTCTCAAGTTAGACAATTTTAACATTTTTATGTTAATTGCTTTTGAATAACAGCTTTTCTGGAAAACAAAAGGTTTCTCAGAGTATTGGTTTCTTTGGAAATGTTCCCATGGCCAACTACAAGCTGAAATAATAACAATAGGAAAGTTTCCACATAATATATATGACTTTTTTTCAACAACTGGTGAAAAAGTTGTGCGGTTCTCTTCAGTTGTTTGTGGTTTGGGTTTGGTTTGTTTTTTTGACATTTTGGGGCCGGTTTCCCCCTCTAGCTTCTCAGTCCTGCCAGAAGAGAGGCATAAAGCAGCATCTCACTGCAGTCTGCTTCAAGACTGGGAGAGGCAGCAACATGAGAGCACTCTCAGTGCATACAGGCAGGGAGCTGCGTGGAAAGGCTGCCTGCCTTGGCTGGCATTTCTCTGTTGTTAAAAAGCACAGGAAAGGATGGACATTTCTAAACTGGAAAAATTTGCAGGCAAGCTTTGCCTAACCACAGGAAACTAAAGCACATGGCAAGAATCACAAGGCTCATGGCGGAAGGGGAAAAGCTGACAACTTTTGATTCATGGGCTGTTGAAGGTTATGATGTTGCCATATAATATTACGGAAATGAAATCACAGTTTTAAACACTAAGCAGGTAACTGCTGCAGCAAATAAAAACCCAGGCTTTGCTCTTTTTCATGCATTTGTATGTGAGGTGGTGGTGAAATGTGGCTGGTCTCAAAGAGGCAGTGGCACTTTGGAGTGGGGGGAGGGGGTTGTGAAGGGCAACTCATGTGCAGACCCATACAACCCCTTGCTCTCTCACCTGGAGTAAGCCATTTGGCATACAAGCCTGCTAAAGCCTGCCTTAATCTGGCTCCCACCTCCCTGATCTTCTGGAGCCTTCTAATGTCTCCTTCCACCTTTAGAAAGTCAGGGTCCAATGACAGTACATGGGCAGTGGCACAAACTGAGCCAACAGCCACCTTACAGTCACTGTGAGTAGTTGAAAGATTAACAACCACATAGATTCAATCCTACCTTTTTGTCTTTTGCTCTGGCAGCCACAAACTTGAAGATTTTCCTCTCTGCTGTTTCTTCTCATCTTGTCCTGTCTTCCTCTGTAATGCTCCAGTTCCACAGGCTCCTTAAAAAAAAAGAAAAATCATTTAAAAGGTGCTATAAAGGAAGGCATGAATTACACACCATCTCATTTCAGTATAGGATTTTTCTCACAGCATGCACATAATGTTTGGTAACTACTAAAATATCACAACAAGCACCACCATCTCATGCGTTGAGTTGGCAGAAAGAGAGGAAAAGGAAGGAGGTTTTGCTCATGGTCCCACCTTCATACCAATGACCCCATGGCATGCGTAGGGTGGAGGAAGGTAGGGCAGAAGAATACAGTGGGACTTGGTGCTTTACAAATCTTGACCTTCTTACAGGGCTAAAGGACTTCATGCAAAGCGGCATAGGGGAGAAAGTTGCTGAAGTCCACCCAACTTTTCTTATGATCAATTCTTTTCAGTCACAGAGGGTATGAAAAGGGAAGAAGAAAGGAGTCCAAACTAACTTCAAATGGAAAGCTGGAAAGGAGCACTTTCAAGCTGGAAGAGAATGAGCCCCAGCAAACAGCAGCTCTTACAAAATAAGCCCCAACAGGCTGCAGGTGTTTGTTTCCTCCAGGTTTAAAGCAACAGCTTGCAGCAAGGTTGCTGGAGTTTGCTGGGAGCCCTGGAGCTGGGCAGGGATTTCAACCTAGCCTATCAGCTTGAGCACAAAAACCAGAAAAGATGTCTTTACTCCTTTCAAAAGATGTTTTCTGTGTTCAGTGATAGCCTTGGTCTGCCTGCTAAGTAAAATTTTCCTGAGGTTTGTGAAGCTGCCTGTTTTGATTCCACCTGCAGTATTAAAGCAGCCTTCCCCATGAGCCAGGTGAGAATATGATTCCTAAAATGGGGATCCACAGAAACAGTATTTTGAGACTGAGCCAGTTATTAGAAAGGAGTTTCCTTTTCCTTAGGCAGACAGGGCTTGCACTATGCTAAAAAGGAGACAAACAGCTTCCCATGAGTCTGCAATGCTTGATTGATACCCACTGCCTGTGCATGCACATGGAGTTGAGCCACTGAAAGGATGGTAAGACACAGAAAGATCATAGCCCTTACCACTTGGAATTGTGCTATGTCAGTTCAGGCCCTGTTCTCTTGTAATGTGTGGAGCTCTGTACCCAAAAGCTGTTTCCAAAAGCCCTCAGCAAAAAATTCCTTGCTTAAATCAATTGACTTATGTAGCCTCTGCTTATTCCAGTAGAAACTGGGCATGGATGGACAGATAGAAATACCATAGACACTGGCACTGGTATTGCAGCAGGCCATTTACACAGACACCAGAGTTTGTATTCCCAAAAGTACTCAGGTATTTTGTAGATGCTGCAGTCACAGGGTTCAGCATCCTAAGGGATCCAGGACTGTAGTCATGTAGTGGCTTTATCCTTTCAGATCCCAGCAAACAGGGGGCTGGTATTAACATATATCTTAATTTTATGTCCCCGAGTACCACGTAGGCTAAAGGCAGATCCCCAAGGCATACAATAGGTCAGTGGAAGTTGGAGAGAAGAGACAATTGTGTCACGGTTTGGCACTGAGTTGGCAGTTAAACCAAGAACAATGACAGTAACACTCCTGATTCACCCCCCTCTCCCCCAAGGTAGGGAAAGAGGGAGAAAAATAAGAAAGAGAGGCTTCCTGGGTTGAAAAGTGAAACAGATTGATTTTCATTATTAGTGATAAGGGAATATATATATTTGTAAAGGGATGTGCAACACCCGATCCCCTCCCTCCTCCCCCAGCGACTCTCACATCAACTCTTCTCCCTGGTGACTCCCAGCTGAAGGGGGGAGTGTCCGGGCGCACGGACGGGGCCCTCGGGTGTCGGCTGGGAAGAAAAAATGGGAAAAAAGAGAGAGCCAAAGAGAGGGAGATAGAAGCGACAATAAGCAGAAAACTGAGTGGAAAAGGAAAAAGAAAGGCTTGACTTCCGTGATGTCTTAACCTATACTGAAAGCCAAATAGAGAAAATATGATGAGAAGGGAATATTCTGATTTGCTGATCCTGCCTTCAGTCTAATCTGCTCCCCTGTAGGGGGGGAGGCTGCAGACACTCAGAAGTGACCTTGGTTACTATCAGTCCACTGGTGCTGCTAAAAAGTTCACTGAAAGAAAAAAAATCAGCAAAGAGCTTCACCCTGGCTCAAACCAGAACAAATTGAAAAACAAGTATTGGTGAGCCTGAGGTTATTAGCCTACAGGTGCTGAGTGAAAAACACTTATTCATTCAAAGATGGGAAAATAAACAGAAAAATCCATATATGGTCCCTCTATGCTGCACATACCCAGATGAAAATAATTAAAATGCACTTCACTGCCTGTCATGCAAATTTAACAAAGTGTAAATGCACTGTGCTCCTCTACTACTCTGGAGGTATGAAGGAGGGATGAATTAATGTCAGACACTGAAATGGGCAAAGTAGCCACTTCAACTCTGCAAAGTAGCATGAAGCAGTGTGAGACAACCAGCAGGCACGTGTATGCACTGCTGTAGGGCACAGGCTGCCTCTCAGCTGAGCCGAGATCCCACATCAAGAAAGCACAGCAGGACAGGCTGCTCCTGCAGATGGATCAGCACAGTGCCAATGTGTGCTCACTCTAAGGCAGGGAAATGTGGAAAACGGCAATCACGCTTGAAGATGTGTAGAGATCAACAGCAGAGAGGGGCTTCAGTGTAAGAACCTTCATCACCCTAGGACTTTGCTCTTAATCTCTCCCACTTGCCAAGAGAAGCTATAACCATCTCAAGCTATTTCAGTTGGGGCTGTCTAGATGCTGTCAGCAAACTGTTTGAAGTTCTTACCTTTGAGGGATAAGCAGCTTTTATGCAGAAAAAGCTGGCACTTCAAAATTTTAAACACTAAATTCATACATCAAGTGAGGAAGCGTTTAAAGGCTGCCACTGATGCAGACTTTTTGTAAAGAATGACCGCTTTTCAGTCAATCAGTGGAAAGGTAAAGAAATGGCACTCTCACCTCCCAGTGCACTGAAAGCAGCTATGGGCTAAACCTGTCTATTCACACTGAGTTTAAAAAAGAAACTGAATGTAAATGCAAAAAACCAAAAATGTGTTGGATAACATACATGCAAAAAAAAGGTTGGCTATACTTTCTACTAATTATTATATATGGCAAGTTATGAATGCACAGCTCTCTGAGACTGCCTTGCTGAATCTTCCGAGTGGGAACACCACCTTCTTTCCTTTATGTTTCTTTCCTTTCTTGTTGTTGCCCCTTGTCACTGCACTGTGCATGCAGCAGCAGCGAGCTCCTCCCAGCAGCAACCACAGCTGGCAGTGCAGGAGGCCTAGCCCGCTTGAGGGCTTGTATAAACACAAGAAGGGGTGGGGTTAATCCTTCATGCTGGTTATCTTGTTGGGGACATCTGGACACCCACAGAACACTGTTTTATTAACTATTTGTTACAGACTGCTTGAAGAGTGCTACAGTGCAGATAACTGCAACCAGCTCTCCTGCACACTCGCAAATGCAGCAAGCATCGAGCGCTGTGAGCGGTACCCGCTGAATGCAGTCATGTTACTGGAGCTACACTAGGAATCAGTCCTTTCCTGATCTGGAGAAAACCCAAACCTTTTCAAGGACACACGTGAATCATGTTCCACCTGTGTGCTACATATGTCTACTGGTGTTTAATTTACTGCAGTTTCATTTAGCATCACCAGCATTCACATCTTGCAAACAGGAAAACTGAGGCAGGAAGTTTGGGAACCTCTTTTATCTCACAGACTTAAAAGAAGAAATACTTAAGCAGCACATCAGTTACTGCATTGAACAATAGACTAGTAAATTCTAGTATTGCATATGCTATATAGTAAAAGTTAATAATCCCTTATTCTTTAGATTAAGTGTCTTCTCTCACAAAGCACACTCCGAAGGACTCAGCAACAATATTTTATCATCTATCTAGGTATTATAAAAGCTTTTCCTGCTTGTATGGTAGCTGTGAAATACAGAGCCATAGAACAAAGAAACACTGTCCAACTACTATATAAGCCAACAAAAGAAACAAAACAAGAACCTCAGTGAGTTCCAAGCTCTTTTTATGACACTGAATCACTCGACTTCTAATTTATTGATCACTAATTGCTATAATTAAGATTAAGTATGAGCATCACCTGGAAGAAAGCCACCCCTTCTCGAGAGACCGTGATGTGAGTTACAGAGAAGGAGGAAAGAGTAATTCCCATTTCTTCTCTTATTAAACCCTCAAAACAGAGAACACTTGCCAACAACAATCAGTTGGTATGACTTCACTTCTGTAAGAAAACAAGAAAGAAATGTTAAGAAGCACACACAGGAAAGTAAGTGCACATACATCCCACCTGTTGATATGACCTGCCTTTCAGAAGAAAATGCTATTATCTCCTCAGGGAAGACTCACTTCATTTTGCTCCTACAGTCATTAGCATCTTCATAAAGTAAATACAAGAGATGGCATTTGGCATTGTTTTGCACTCTGTGCAGGGATATGATTGATGGTACAAGGCAGTTTACTGTGGAAGAATCAGGACCGTGAGAACACAAAGCTTTCAGAAGCCTTTTTCTTCTTGTGAACATGGCTTACTTTTAGTAATGAGCATGCTCAGGTAGTTTGATCTGAGACAGAAACAGGAGCAGGGTTTTTACTTCTGAGGAGAGAACCATTTGAGTGAACAGGCTGAAGAACCCAATACCCAGGGCTGCTGCAGCTGTAGTACAGCAGGCAGTGACCTGCAACTGAGAGTGGAGGCCCACCCAGATCTTGAGTTGGGAGACCTAGTGTGTAACAGGACAAGCACCCTCAGAGCTGAGGAAAAATTGCAGGAGAGGTAAAGCGGGCTGGTGTTTGGCAGGACATCCTTTGGGAATAGGGAGGTGTAGGGAGCAGTAGAGAGAGAGAGCAGTAGTAGAGAGACTGGGTGGAATGTAGGTATGATACAAAATCAGCTTGGGAACACTCTGATTGCCTAGAGGAGAACAGCTGCCATGCATGTGGAGATGCATTAAGACTTCCTCCCAGGAAAGGTTCTCCAGGAACCTCTACAGTTCCATCCTCACTCAACTATAAACAAGTCCCACAACCAACATTACTTTATCAGGCATCAGCCTCTGCTTTCATGAGAGTCTTGCACAAACTCTTGGTCTGCAAGACACAAGAAGTATAGACAGCAAGACAGCAAAAGAGCCACCCACCAGAGAAAACGTGAGGTCTTAGCCAGGAAGTGCAGACAGCATCACCACTGACCTGAAACACGTGTATAAGGAAACGTAGAGCTTGGGACAGAAACAGTGTTTGTGAATTTGAGACAGAAACAGTGCTGGGTTTGGGTCACTATTTCAGACAACAAATCTCTCATTTGCTGTAACGAGCTCTAGGGTAACCGGCCTGCACATGAAATCTGCATTACTTGATTAAAATAGAGGCCAGAACCTTCTTAGTTCATCCATGGAAATGTCAAGGAGCAAGTGGAAAATGAGTTGTTTCTTCACAGAAAAGACATCTCTCTGAGGCTGCCGCTTCAAAGCTGTGGAAGTGACACAGGGAAAATATCTGCAGTGGTGGCTCTTCTGTTTCTGAGGCAGAGGGGAAGAGAAAGGGCTGCCAGATCCCATTTTGAAACCACCTTTTCTGGCTCCAGGCCACCCTCAGATGTAGGTGACGCCCATGATGACAGACCTTGCTGAAGGGTGAAGCCAGGGAAGGAGACATGCGTGTCACAACACCCAGGATCACCCAGAATCAAGCACTCAGTGTGGTGGAGCATGTAAGAAGAGGTCCAGACCCACTGTAGCTGTCACAGTTCCCTCATCTGGGCAACCAGGTCACACCTCTGCTCCAGGGCTTCAGAGAGTCAAGCCCAGAAACAGCTTTCCACAGGCAAGGTGGCAATCCACAGAGTTTACACCAGCCAACAACTCCCTCACCATTAACACTTGCTGTTCCTTAGGTTGTTTTTGAAGCTGCAGCGCAGCACACCAGGCAGCTGCAGAGATGGCTTCCTCCAGCTCTGTAAGACCAGCTGTGCTCACCCTCTATACCCCCTGCTCTGAAAATGGCAGCTGTTGGGTGTGTGCGTGGGGTAGGAGGAGCTGGGGAGTCACAGCTCCATTGCAAGGTAACTGTGTGGTGGCCAGAGGGAACAGGCAGGGGTGAGGGCCACAGGCCATCAGGAGCTCTGGAGCAAGTAAGGTGTGGGTCATCACATCTAGACAAAAGCCTGTTTCAGAAGTAGGGACCCACAGACTCCTTCCTGCCCCTCGCTGGGTCTGGCAGCTGTCTCAGCCATGTTGACTAGGAACAGTCTTTTTCTGACCTCAGGTCTCAGCCTAAGTGATGGAGAGGACATGAGGCAACAGAAGTGCCTACTTCTTCCAGGGCACAGGTCAGAAGGAAGAAATTAAGTAGAAATCCTGGGTCTCTCTCCCGCCCTCTGATTCTGGCTCCTCTCCTCCCTGGAGAATTCAGGGAGGAAAAAAAAATAATCAAAATAGTCTGGCTAAGCCTGTGTGTCTTTTTACTGCAAACACCTTCTGTTCTGGCCTAAGAAGTTGCTTTCACAGCTGGAAAGGGAATATTTTTTTGCCTTAAATAAAAAGAAAAAAAATGGCTGGACTCTTTTCAGTGCACTCTGGGGAGCTTCAGAAAGCCACATGAAACTAAAATGCTCTTTATCACACCTCTGGCACCTCTCAACAGCTCTCTGGTGTCACTGTGAATTAAGTTATGTTGGCTACACTTACAATTTTTTGCTGAACATAACTCATCAAAGGTAAACCCATGGAAAACCTCTGGCTTTGGTAGCAATTAATGGTGATGTCTTGATGACGAAACCACATGTTCCCTCAGGGCTGGCCCTAGGCGTTCTGCATTAGCGTGCCTGCACCAGGCTCTGAATTTTGAAGTGACCCTGGAAAGACACTTTCTACTGCCTGCCTCAAAGGCTGTACTAGAAGATCCAAGGAGACGCTAAAATGTGTTGCAACAGAGGTGTGGCTTTCACAGCAGGAGATAGCAGGCTCAGACCCCATGTGAGGACTAGACATATGCGGCTCTTCCCATATGTAGCCCAGCCCTTCGGTCGTCCTTCCTTCAGACACTGCAGTGACCAGAAAAGTTAGTTTGGGTTTTGTTTTCTTTCAACACGGATCTTCCTGCATGGCAGTAACTCATTCTCATGCCACAGGCCACCCCAGCCCCAGGAGCAGCCTGGGTGAGAGCATGCACAAGACCCCTTTGCAAGGCCTAACCACTGCATGGAGAGGTTCTGAAGAAACGAGGTGGCTTATCCTTGAGGGAGGGTGAGGAGGGGAGAAATGTGTCTGTGGTTGCTCTTTTCCCATGTGAAACTGGAGATTCAGAGAAGGTTTCCTTCCCCTGTGCAGATGTCTGGATAGGAGTGGTAAACACAGCTTGCATTAAGAGAGAGATGGAGAACCGAGCATCTTTTTTTTCTTTTTTCCTTCTTTCCACTCTCCCCTTTTTTAAGAGAAGTGGTTAATATATTGGGGATAACCCTGACTTTATACCATTACAACTTAGACTTAATTGATGTGCATTTCTATTTATACTGGAAGAAGAAAAAACAGAATCAGTTTCTGCCCATAGCAGCGCTACAAAAATGAGAAGAAAAAGGACTGTGAGTGCTACAAGACTAAGTTGTCATAGCAGCATAATTACATTTGAGTCTACTTGGTACGAAAGCAGGCTGCCAGATCCTCATTTTGGAGGGACAATTGCTGTCAAGAGAAAAAGGGAGCACTGCACTGCTCTGCCCAAATTGCATTAGACAGCAAACTGGATCTGCCTCTCCCTGCAAATGAACCTCCTTGCACGAAACCAGCCAGGCTATTTTCAGCTGTTGTGAATTCAGACAGAGAACACATGAAACACTTCTTCACAGGGTTTAAGAAAAGTGTAGCAAATTGTAAACTACAGTGCAGGGCAACCCATTAATTATAGATGGAAACAGTGTTTTCCAGAGGTTACATTTTCACTGAATTAAAATTTAAACAATGATGAATTGGTTAGGTTGCCTTCCTGTTGAATAAGTCATTTCAGTAATCATGTAAATACAGCTTCATCGGCCATCAGCATACAATTTCTTGTAGATCCACCTATTGTGTAAAAAAACCCCAACCAAACAGAATACCTAGAAAAAGACAAATCAAAACAAAATGCACCTTAATTGCTTATTCTCTGATATGCAGACAGGCTAGCTGCTCATTTCAGGTTTTCATGGCATACCTCAAAGCAACATTTTTTGTGGATGCCAGCTCCAGCAATTCTGTGCTCCCTTTTCCTCCTTGGAAAACTACCCTAAGGAAGCATAATTTCCCCTTGCCACCTGTCCATGTTCACACCAGGTACACAGTGTTTCATAGCTGTTAAGAGTCTAACTTTCCTCCATGCACCTGGAACGAGCATCTTGTAACCCTCTGGAAGGGACTGCTGGCGGGGAGGTTGCAGGCAGCACATCCCCTTTTCTTCTGAGAACATCACCCTCTCCTGCAGTGGTGAGTAACCCTGAGTCAGCAGGGCAGGACAATGGATACTTGCTGCTGTCAGGGCAGTATATTTCAACAGCTTTACGTAAGTTTAGGTTTTGTAAATCGGCTTTTATAGAGAAACAGACAATAAGAAATGCAACAAATAAACCGTGAAAGGTTCGCTGTGTTCCCACAGGCTCCAGACGGCAGAGGATCATTAACCAGAAACATGCAGACACACAGTTTCTGCAACAACCTGGAGCAGCTACAGAACCAGGCAAAACTGTACAGACAAAGTTTTAGATTGAAGGCCAGACAAGTAAAATAGGGGAGATAGTGTCAGCAGAAAAGCAGACAGAATATACTTGCTAGCAGAGCACTTATTATAGCTAACTACAACTTTCATGCAGAGTAAAATAAAACTCCCCAGTAAACTTTTTTTTTCCCCCTCTTCATTTGACAGTGTCATTTCTTTTTTGGAATATAAGGAATTTTTTTTGGTTGATGGTTTGTGTAGTCCTTATGCTTTTGCTTGTGAGGAAAATCTTTATCGTGAGAAAAAGTATAAATGATGTCGTGTCTGAAAACAGCACCTATCGTATGCTGAAATAATATTTCTGAATCATAAACAGCCTCATTCATCTCCAGAAGACACCTGTGCTGAAGCTTCACTGTCACGATCTGAGCGTCAACATTGTTAAATATTTTGCAGCCACTCAAAGCAGACATTCAAGAAAGGAGAAGTTTCCTACTGATCCTTCTTCCTATATTGATGGCTGTAGCTATATTTCTGAACAGTCGATATTGTCTGGGCCGTATTTTATTTTTGTGGTTTAAGTAAACACTAGATAAAAATAAAATGCTTTTAGTTATCTCTTGAATTTTAGCAGTCTGGGAAATTACGCTGCCATAGATAGATACATTACCTATAAGATACTGACATACATTCCAGATAAACCTTCAGGTTATAATACTTCTTATAGGGCTCCTGCTTTTTTATTCAGGGAATTGTGCAATCATTAATATTACTTCCGAGTTAAACTTTCTCTTCTTCTTGGGAGTGACATTCAGGAGCTTTAAAAGCTAAGCCTCAGCTCTATCCTTTCTGGTTTGTTGTTTGTTTTGGTTTTGTTCTGTTATTTAAACATGGAACTGGAGCTTTCTGATTGTTAGGTTGGATGTTGTTGCCCTAACTGCAGTTGTGTCAGAGTGGACTAGGATGATATTAAGAGGACAACACTGTCAGCCAGCACAGCTGCCAAAAGAAGAGACCTAGTTTTTAGCCACTTGATTCCTTTTTCAAAAATGCAGCAAGCCCAAGCTCTTCACAAGGGCTGATGGAAAACTTGGGAGCTCCTGTTGGGCACAGAGGCTGCAGGGAGACCCCATGGCCAGCCCCCACACACCTGCTGCCCCATGCTGCCCCACAAAGCACTGAGGCAGAGGGGAGGGGTTGGCACCATGTCAGACCTTAATGCCAGAGACAAACTCTTCTCTAGATTGAAGCATTTACTCCCATCTGTAGCAAAAGCTGTTCCTATTCCTTCCTGATGTTCACCAAACCTTTCTCTGGTGGTGTTCCCTTTCTCTCCTGTTTGTGTCATGGCATAAGAAAGCACACTGAAACCATTTTTCTCGCCCAAACAAGAAACAGCAGCTTCCCCTCACCCCAGAGACAGCAGAAAAGCCACTGGCCAGATGCAACCAGGAGCCACAGCATGGCATCCTTACTCACAGGAGTCCTAATACATCTGATTTGCCAAGCCCACAGCTGTGGGTTGCAGGCAGTGATATGGAGATAAGGCAGTGTTATTTAGAGATGCTAATTGAGATCACCACCTCTCTGTTAATATCCACAGCTGCTCTGAAGACTTCAGGTCTGGGTGTGTAACTATTATTGGGTCTCCCAAGGAGATCTATGTGTCCTCACAGAGCTGATGTGGGAGAGTCCCCTCTCATCCTGGGATGAGCCAGAGTTGTCGCAATGCCCTACTTTCTCACCTAGCCTAGATCTGCTTCTACCTCCAAGGACGCAGCTCACCCACATGTCTTCAGGTTCACTTTAACCTTCTCTCTAATGATCTCATTCTTGCCCTTGCACTATGTTCTGCCAGTAATTGTATTTTCACAGCAGCTCACCACATCAGATTAGGAAACTAAGAAAAATGCATTACCTTTTCCTGATTATTTTTCAGCTGGATCAGTTTCCCAAGCTGGTCCACAGGATGGCCACAGAAATACTTCTAGCATTGGCATTGGGCTACTCTGGGGTGAAGAGCAAGCAGATGGGGCAGTCTTGATTTGTTTTGAGACAGATCAGCTCCTTGAACCAGGTCTCAGGTTGTCCATTTCTGCACCAGGGCCTTCACAGTGGAGGAAGCAGGAATATAAGGTGGGGGAAGAGGGCCTGGACAGCAGCCTGGACTTGGATTTACTTAATCAACCCAACTTCAATTACTAAGGGACAAGAATAAAAAAGACACTTACCAGTTGCTTTCTTTTACTCTGTTTTCCAGAAAAATAATTTTAAAATATTGGGTAGGCAAACAGCTTCCAATTAACACAAGCTAATAATGTACTTTTTTCTTTTTCCTGTTGCTTTGTCAAACCTAATGAACATCCCAAGGTTTGCCCACCTTTCCCATTTACATTACCTGATGTAACAAGATTTTACACCTTCATACATAGGTGGTTTCTCTGTTACTATTCACACTGGTGAAGAAGACAGCAAGCCCAATTATGCTCATGGGCTGAAAGGCAGTTCCTGACTTAAGCAATTGAGGACCGAAATAGACTGGGAGAGATGAGATCAGGAAAATTATTTTGGATATTAGCTAAACACACAACATTAGAGAAAACTATGGTGTGCTACTGCTACAGCACACAACTCATGGCACGGAAATGGCAGAGAGCAGACACAGCAGCCTCCCAAACACGGATCAAGTCTCAAACAGGGAGAAACGAACAGAGGAATGGTCACTCTTCCAGAGTTTTCTTAGAGCTCCAGAGGAAACTGATCCTCATTTGTCACAATCTGAATTAGATCTTGAAATAACTAAAATATACCCAGTTTACCAAATGACCTCTATTAATGTACCTAATTCTGAGTCTCATGGGTTTTTCCAAGTCAAACATACTCTGGCATCTGCTCACAATAAAAGCAGAAGACAGTGCTTCTACACATACCGTGTAAGCTGACTCCCCCTTAAAATAAAAGCACCCTCCTGTCCATTAAATAGACCGTAACTTTTCACTTGCTTTATACATACATCAGTGGATGTAACATGGAGGGTTTGAGATCTGAAACAAAACAGACTGAAGATGATCTTTTAATGGCCTGTGCTATTAAAAGTGGGGCTCTTGGCTGCTATGTCTAAGCACTCAGGTGGGTATCACTGCATGGAAAAACACGCCCTGCTGCTCCACAGCAGACAGACCCACACAGCAGAGAGGAAGGTTTCAAGTGCAGTGAGTCGTACAGAGCAGGGAGTGCAGTTATTACCAGCCAGCTCCAGCCTGCCTGATGATGAGTTAACATCCCATTTTCCCTATGCTGTCAAAGCCTTTGTCACAGTAATAGCCTGTTTCCTCTTTTTGTTAATATCTCTGTCAAGAGAATGAAGCACCAGAATTGAAAGTGCCACAGTGTGTGATAGCACTGTTCTGCTCAGGCTTCACTGGCAGCCTGCTGTGTTTTGATTAACTGGATTTTCCTCTAAAATTTTATAAAATTATTTTTCTATGGAAGTGTGTGGTGATGAAGAAGGAAGGAATAGCCAGGACAGAGCCAGAGGCCAGCTGCTTGCTTGCTTGGGTGTCGGCACTGGGGATGCGGCCGCTGGTGTCTCCTCCTGCTTCCTTGCCCGTCACCTGGGCTCTGGTGAGGAGAAACTGCTCTTGTCCTCACAAGGCACTACTACTACTACTACTGTCCTCACAGTTCCTACTCAGGTCTCCCAAGAAGAGCATGTCAATAAATGTCTATAGTGCCCTGAGATGTGTGAAAGGTACTTTGGAATGAAACCCAGAAGCCTTGAAGTTTTACAAGATCTTTGGATACCTGGCAAGCAAACTTAGTATATCAGCCGGCACATACAGCTGCTGTCACCCCCACACATAAGCCCCTCAGTAAGGGGGGAGGATGCACTGACTTTCAGTCCTTCTGCAAATTTCTCCAGTGACCCCAGGTCTCTCTTTAAGACAGTGTGATGCTTCTTCCATGGGCATGCCCCTGTCCTGCCCCTTCTACCAGTAACGGTTTTGCTAGTCGGGGGGGCTTCCATCTCCTTTCATGTCTGGTTGGGTTGTCCAAACAAAGAAACAGAGGCAGCTTCACTTTATCTTTTTTTTGATCCCTGAAACTGAGTGGAACAAAGCTGATGAACAGGGAACTCTAACTTTGTTTCCTACGGCACCTCGCTTCTCTGTAAACAGGGATCCAGAATCAGGGATCACAATTCCAAGATGAAGCACTGTTCACTGGCAAGATATAATGAATCTAATTGTCCTGCTGTAGAAACTGCTGGTGTGCCACACCCTGTGTTACTTGCTGCAGCTCAGAGAAGTGGACAGAACAGTCCAGACTGTGACATTTTTTGTCTGATTAAGCACCATAGCAAATGACACAGAATGCAAGGTAGCTGGGACTCAGTCATTCCTTTACTTGATTTCTGGTTTTACAGATTAACTGAAGTTGCAGAGGGATTTTGTGTTACAAAATTATCTGTTTTCTACTCTGCCAAACAGTTCTGGCAAGTGCAACATCCATGTAATTCCTGCTGACTTACATCTACTCACTTCGTAACACCCTTACTCTGCAATCAATTGCAAGCTGGTACAGGATTGACTTTCCCACCACTTACAAACTCAAGCTCATAAATGTTTGACAAACTATTTGAAAGTTTTTCTAACTAGTTGGTTTGACTTTTCAGTCTGCAAGCTTATTACAAATCTTTCAAAATATTGTATTAATGGATATATTTGAAATATATTTGTGATGACAATTTCCTCCCTCTTCTACTCTGTTCCATTACTTATTACACCTGATTGATTGATTTACTCTTATGCACTTCAGCAGCTTTGTAACACATATAAAAAGTTTGAGGCATGGGTTTTGTTTTGGCAATTCAAAGAACTATAACAAGATTTAAAGAAAAGTAGAGGACTGGAGACACACCAGCGAAACCTGATGTCTGACTATCCCAAGAAAATCTGCCACTCCACTTAGGCAACTCCGAGTCCAGTATGTACAGCCCCCCCACACCCTTCCCCATCCAGAGGACTCTGAACACTGAACATGGCTTAGACCCCTGCAACTCACTGTAACAGGGGAAATTATTTTATCCCCCAACACCCTTTTTGTTGCCTAAATCAATTCAAAGGAAAACACTCCTGCAAAAACTTCATATCCCCAAGCAGATGTTACAAGTTATTGCACTTTATGAGGTTTGACTACTGCTAACTTTCATTAAACTCACTGAGAGCTGGTTTTGATTTCCTGTTGTGGTTTGTTTGTTGTTGTTGTTGGTTTGGTTTTTTTGTTTGTTGTTTGTTTTGTTGGGTTTTTTGGTTGGTTTTTTGGTTGTTTTTTTGTTTGTTTGTTTGTTTGATTGATTTTGGGGGGGATTGCTGTTTGGGGTTTGGTTTTGTTTTGGTGTTATTTTCAGTTTCTTTTTAATGGACAACAAATATTGGCATGGAATGAAAAAACAGGATGCTATTTAAATGACACATTGTACTATAATGACTTTTACCAGAATATTGAGACACATTGCCAACCATTTCTCAGTCAGATACTATCAGGCTTTTAGCTGAATCTTTACTGTAACGTTTGAAACCCACTTTTTCTTACTAAAGATCAAGTGGGCAAAAACAGAAGTAGGAAATGTATTGAACAAGGCTGCAGTGTTAAAAATAATACCAACAGCACATGGCATCTGGAAGAGACATGAACCATGGGTATTTCAGAAATGAAATTTGACAAATGAAGCATAGGAAGTGAATACTTACAAATACTAAATCCAACAGAGGTGCACCAGAAGAGAAAAAGAAAGAAAGGTTTGCAAGCAATGGGCTGTTTTTGCTTCTCAAAACACCGGATAATGGTGCTGGATAAGAGGAAACAAACAAAAAAAAAAAAAAAGGAAAATATGTGGGAATACAATGAAGGAAGTTTTGCAAGAGGAAATTGGCTTGGCAGGGAATGTGGATGGGATAATGTGCGTATAAGGAATATAATAGTTAACTGCCATAAAGCACCCACCACTCATGGTCAAAATCAGCGAACTATCATGGCTGGGCTAGAGCACACGTGTGAGTATTTCAGGTCACAGCAGGAAACACCACAGACTGTATTTTGTTAGGCTGCTGCAGTGTTTTGCAAGCATGGTGGGGAGGGGGAGTTTATAGATATGAAAAGGCACGCAGGTTGTTTCATTTGTTTATATTACAAATAAATAGCTTTTGAAAATATGACTGAGTCAGTAAAGAGTATGAAACACAATCCTCAATTTGTTATGATTTTGGAAGTAAGAAGTGGAGAGAGGTAAAATCCATGCAACAGACACACACAACAGCTTTCAAAATCCCACCCAGCCCACTGAATTGCTTTCAAGAGATCATGCTGGTATTGTTCTTTGAGGTTTGCCTCAAAGTCCAGCAAAAATAAGCAGGTTCTTATAAAAGAAACAGCTTCTTCAGCCCAAGAGCAGGCCCAGCACAAACCCCAGGAAGAAACACTGTGTAGCATGATGCCAAAGGAGTTCACTGATAGAAAACCTCTGGCAGTGCATTGTGTCACTAAATGAAAACAGAGCACACTTAAGAGACTGCAAAGCCCTGTCAACTACCCAGTCCCTGGCCTTAAACTTTGTATTGGTTCAAGAGCATAATTCTCAAGTTATTTATTCAGGTATCACCACAGCTTTACCTAATTGCAAAGAGTAACTCTGCCTGACCTCCCACTGTCAGGGCTGTGATAATCTCAGGATATAAGGAAGGTGAAACTCATAGGGAGAGATAGTATCTTTTATTAGTCTAAGCAGCAGAGCTGAAGAGACCTGCCAAGTGTGGACAGAGCCCACATTCATTAGAAGCAGATACAGGGATTTCTAGCTTTGTGTGCTACAGGAATGCTGAGACTGCAGTTTATATGGGTCACAGGCAACCAAGCCAGCTCAAGCATCAAGCCCAACCTAGCTAATTCCTCATGGAGCTTTTGCAGCCAAGGTCTGAATGGCTGGATTGCTGCAAATACTAAACTGGGTAGGTTAAGGCTAATCTGTGTGCTCTTGTTTTCTGTGAACAGAGGCCGGAGAGTTTTTGCCACAGAACAGCAGCAACAGCCTGATGCAGTGATGGGGCCCTACCCAGCAACCCATTTGAGCTGTATTTTGGTGACGCTCAGGAGGTAGGAGTCCTGCCTGGCCCAGACCCCTGCTGTTCCTGCCCCACATATCAGCAGGACTGACTCAGGACTGTGGCAGGGGTTCACTTTAGCAGGGATGCTTCTCTGAAGTCACTCTGCTACTTCATTTATATTTGCACGCCCTTCAAAAGCTCATAAATGTACTTGGCTCATATCACAAGGCCTAGTGTTTCATAATGGTATGAGGCTGGAAGTTCAGGTTGCAGTGCTTTCTTTTCCCAGAGGATGAGGGTGGTGGAAGCTCTCTTACAGTTACCTCTTAAATAAAGCCATTAAGAAATGTGAACTTACTAGAAGAGGAAAAAGATACAGAAAATTTTTATTAATAGAAGCCTTTGAAAAACTCCAGAGCTAGTTTTTGAGCCAAGACTAAGAGAAATTTGCAGCATTTTTGGTTTGTTTTCTTTTAGGTATTTTTGACCTCGAGATGGTGATAATGTGAATGCTAGGTGTTATGGTCTATAGCTTCATTCTCTGAAGACCACAGACATTCAACCGTTTTGCATCCTTTGGTGCAAATACAAACTTACATATATTTATACATACAAAGTAAAACACATTTCAAGAACAAACACATGGTATTACACAAAGGGGTGAGTCCTTAGAGATTTATGACACTAACGGTTTCTCTCTGTCCTCTGAAGTACTAGCTTTGAGGCACAAGTTGCCACCAACTGCCTTTATTCTTTATCTTTAAATTAGAAAGCACAGGCCTTAAGGTATGGCTGCCTAGAACTGCTTCTGGTACTCACAGGAAAATGACTTATGCAGGCGCACAAATTATGTAAATGAAATCACATCTCTCAGATATTAACTTGATGATTGTCTAAGTCCAGGACTTTCTTACAGGAATCACATAGAAAGGGATGAAGAATTTCCCACAAAGGGCTTTTGAACAATGATCGTACATTTGAAAGGAGGAAATGAAAGCACTCAGTGCTACCAAACTTCAACTTTAAAAGACTGAATTCTCTGTTTAAGCTCCATTACATGAGTAAATGACTAAATTGTCCTCAGACTATAGGAAGCAACCTGAAGACTACAGATACTAACTCTCACCAGCATAACTGCACTGAAGAAGAAACAAAAGAGGGGGCGTACCATGTTCAGAACATCACAGAATCATGGAATTTATGGGGTGTAAAGGGACTCACTTTAATTTCAGTTTATAAAAACTTAACTCTACAGAGGTCAGCCTAGGGAGAAGATGTGTTCGTTATGACTCTCATTCTGAGTACAAAACTGAGAGTGCTCTCTGGAATACAAGCCCATGAAAGGGTGGGTTTGACTCCAAAAGCCTCCTCCCAGCTCATGGGTCTTGCTCTGTAGTGTTTGGCTATTGATTACTTTTTTCTGTAATAGAGACAGGGTCAGCTGCAGGCATCCAGAGAGACTCGTAACTTTAACTTTTGGGGAAATCCTGGCCTTCTGGGGATATCTGGATGCAGAAATGTTTACATTTGTATAAAGTAAAAATTAGAATTAAAGTCAACCCACCAGAAACATACATACATATATATAACCCCAGGATAGACAATGCTGGCATGATTTTTATTGTCTAACTGCTTACCTATTTTATTGTTGTTAACACTTCCACTGTAGCTGTGTTACTTTAATGAAATCTAACACTGCAATAATAATTAGGAACCTCTCTTTTAATATTCTTGTTAACACCTGTTATTTTAGATTAAACAATGCAAACTGTTTACTGGAACATTGCTATAAATTGCAGGTCATGCTTAATTTTAAGCCCAAGGAACTATGGAAGGTAAAATGTATGCTTTTAGCTCTACATACAACTGAGTTCCTGTTTTAAACATGAGAATATGATCTCAACTCCCTTACCACTCTCTACCACCTGGTGATGTAGATAGGTGCTTTTATCAACACCTCATCCTTCAGGGAGTGACACTTCACCATTTGTGTTGTTTTGCACCAAAAAAAACCACCAACAAAAAAGTGTTCCTCCTGGGCTCTTACAACAACAAGCCTTTTAAACTATTTGAAGGAGCAGAGCCCTGTGATTATCGCTGAGGGTCACAGAGGTCACAAATGAGGTCAATTCTTCCCTTGAAAGCTTTTTCAGAACAACACACTAAAGAGTTTGCATCCCAAGGGCTAAGCAAAGCTACCGTGGACCCACTTTTTCTTGTCTTATCGTTCTCTCCTTCCTTTCTTGACATTTTAATGAGCAATCAGATGTTTCCTGACTCACAGTCTGTAGTCTTAGTGGCAGCATTCAGAAGCACCTTGTGTATAGTTTTAAAAGCATGCTTATTTTATTAATTTATACAAGATTCATTACTCTTTGATCATTTGAATGAATTCCAGTGTCCTTACAATAGAGGTTTGGTACTATACCTATCATCAACTGAGTTTTGTCTAAATAAAATCTTCAGTTTGGCCGTGTCTAAAAAGTTTGTAATCTGTGCCTGTGTTGACCTCCTAAAACTCACACAAACATGGGTCTTTTGACGTACGTGACTTTATTGATGAACATACAGAGAGCAGAAGAAGTGACCTCCAATCAGGAGGAGCCTGTTCACAATATACCCCCATTCCTATCATTTTATTGGGTTTTGTTATTAACCAGGTCCAGCTGAGAAATGGCTTATCTAGTTTCCAGTTACAAGCACATACACATGCTTCTTCCATCAACTCTGTTTCTCAGCCTAAAATATGCTAGAAAGTTAATTACATCACTTTCTCCTCTTCAGTTGCATAGGCATAGGAAGCACTTCTTGGATTTAAAAAAAATCCTTTAAAACAAGTCTCATAAAACAGCTGTTAACTGACAATGCCTGGTTTTGAATTACGTAAAGAAAAATCTTATTAAATGTTTGTTACTAGTATACCATGCTTAGAAAAAAGTCCTAGTGTTTGTGGTCACCCTCCTGTAGCAGACATAGCAGCTTTATGATTAGATGCATCTGCTTTCATTCACCATGGTGGCATCTAGCTGTCACTCTAAACAGTTGCTGCAAACAGTATCTGGAATTGCCAGTTTTATGGTGTCTGGAAAGAGTTAAAACCCCACCCAGGTCTTCCCTCCCTTGTTGCCCTTGCCTGTTACCTCATCTTTGCAATGGGATTCTGCAGCTGACAGAGAATTAAAGACAGCTATTCTCGTCACCCTCCCCACTCTTTAAATGAGTTTGTGCTAAAAGAACCTGTAACAAACAGATGAGTTTTCAAGTTGTCAAGATGTTGTTGTCCTGGCATTTTCCTTAACAAAAGCAGAATCTTACCTTCAGGAAGCATGGTTAAAAACAATGGCAACACTAATCTCTTAGGAATATAAAATTAGAAGAAAATTTCCAAAAGGTGCCAAAATTGAAGAGGTCGCAGAAGAGTTTTATCTATAAAGCCCAGGCAGAAGCAATACAAAGAGTGCTGAGGTGCTGGAGGACCTAGAAGCAGAAGCTGTGAGAACCTAGGCAGGGAGCCTATGATCTATCAAAGCTGTGTTTGAGCACTGCACTGTAAGATGAAGGCAAACATCACTTTAATCTGTCTGTATGACTTATCATTTATGCTTCTTATAGCTCCAGCTGCACACAGACCCAACACTCTGTGCTCTTATAGCCATGGTCTGTTAGCAAGGGACAGGAGTTAAGACCCAGCTTCTGCACTTGCTGCATCTGATGAAGAGACTTTCCCTGCATGGAAGCCATCAGCACAGACTAATGCAAGAGATTATTTGGGGTAAAGTGACTTAGTCAAGACCTTGAGAGACCAATACTCACCTTTTTTAGTTTTATATTATGTGGCAACACCCCAACGCATTACAGAAAAACATCTGGACAATATGAAATTGGGGGCATCAATACCTGATTACCAAATCTAGAAGAGTTTGCTTCACACATTCAAAAGGATCAAGTCTTTCTCAAGTAAGGACGATGGGATAAACAGACCAGCACACTGAGTGAAAGTCTGCAGAAGGCAGGAGTTCTGGAACATGAGTGTCACTACTCAGGAAGCCTCAGAGTCTATGTGAGATAAGGTTCTTTGGGAATTGTATTGTGGAAGCTTTGAAATTTTGAGGAACCCTACTAGGATGACTTAGCTTTAATAGCACTAAAAGACAAAGCACTCCAACGAGAGCCACCTTTTTTTGACCAGATAATCCTGCTCCCCTTCCTTTCCCTTGCTTACCCCATGCTCCCACCTTGCCCTCCACATCTATGTTTCCGTGTGTCCTCCCTCTCCTACCATAACAAAACATTGCTCTTCCCTTTCAGTTCACTCACTACTCTCCCTCATAAAAGGCCAATATTAATAGAACGATAGAAGCATAGAATGTGTGGGGTTGAGAAGGGACCTTTAAATGTCATCTAGTCCAGCCCCCTCTGAAGTGCACAGGGACCTTTTTAACTACATCAGGTTGCTCAGAGCCTCACCAAGCCTGACCTTCAATGTTTCCAGGGATGAGGCCTCCACTGCTTTGCTGGGCAATGTGTTCCAGTGTTTCACCACTTCTTCCTAATATCCAATCTAAATCTACCCTGCTCTACCCACTGCTCTCTCTTGCCTTCTTGCTGTCTGCTGTCTGTTCTGGCAGAACATGGGCAACCTGGCCAGAACCTCATTCTCCACAGCGATCCTACTCATTCGCACCCCTCTAAGAGGAGTAACAGGAGACATGGAAATTATTTGGCCCTTCAGAAACTGTGGTGCTTTGTGGCCTGTGAGCATTACTTCTCTCTCCCCTCTCAAAACAAACCAAATTAAACCAAGAGGATTAGGAATAAATTAGAAAATAAGCAAGAACTCATTCTTGGACTACTGAGGGATTATTTCCAGAAGTAACAGCAATAGGGTTCCATAGGGTGAAAGAGTGAATCAAGTGCTTCCAAAAATCCTAACTTGTTGAAGTTTAGTTTAGTTATGGTTGTAATCTTATGTGATAGATGAAACAAGAAGCTGGCTCCAGAGGAGCCCATTTGCAGCTATTGGCAGAGCTGATGCATGCTAGCTGCTCCATCGAGCCAGGGTTATGCAAAGTGTCAGTCTCTGCTCTTGAGTTTCACTTCCTTCTCCAAGGCCAGTTGCTAGCTCAATGTAATACCTTTCTGGGATATGAAGGACTGGAAAAGCTCAGCATGACTTTGTTGGCTGACAGGGCTGAAAATGAAACGCTTTCTTTTCAGATCCAGCATGTTACACACCTGACTCCAAAGCTGTCTGACAAGCATTTATATTCTTTTCGTTGGCAAAAGAAATGTCCTAATAGTGGCTTTGAAAGCTATTAAATGTACAACTGGCATCATCATGTTTTAAATGCTGTGGGATTAGCTGTTACTGTGATCACTGACAGCAAAATACACAGAAAAAAGTATCCCCTTTCACCTCTCAGAAGCACATTTTGGAGAACAGATGGAGGCAGGGAGGTCAGGAATGGTGGAGAAAAGCCAGCAGTAGACCTGGTAGCCTCAGAGGGCTTTCTGTGAAGGGTTTTCACCTCATGACAAAAGGATGGTTTATTGGAGACCCTCTTGGTAACTGTGAAGTCTGCCTTACTAGTGAACATGCCCAAGAGAAGCCTTAAAACTGCCAAGTTTGCCTGTTCTCATGCCTGAGAGGTCAGTTAGTTCCTGCAGTCATCTCCAAAAAGGAGGGAAAATCTCAAAGAAAAAAGCGTATGAACTTCTATTGCCATGAACTAACTACAAAGCAAACCGTTTGCCCCCAACTCTCCATCCCTTTCTGGGGAAACGATTGACCCTTCAGCCCTCCCTATTCAGGAAGACGTTTTCCCAACACACTTCTGCCTCCTGCTTCCCTCTAACACACAGCAAAAAGCTGAAGAACAGCTTACAAAGACATCTCTTTCCAAAGGCCTTATGCAGTTTACAGGAAGAGGCACTTCCTTGTTTGCAGCTCAAAAACCTGGCTGTAGGTAACCTGGCCCCACTGGCAGTGCAGAAGGAATACCAGGGGTGGCCATTTTGCTCAGTAACACATTTATGTTGCCTTTTTTTAAAGACAAAATAATTAAATTTTGACCTGAAATAGACCAAATTAATATTGCTTCGTATCACAAAGATTTTAGTATTATACAAGTATGAGCTATGTTGCTTTTATCTCTTCTAGTAAGCTTTGTTTATCCATCCACATCTCATCATTCATGCCAGCTCACTTGGTAAAATTTAAGCCAAAGTCAAACCCCACGGAACCTCTTCTTCAAATGTAAATATTCTACCCTTTCTGCCTTTTAATGGGTTTATTTTCTAAACAAGTCTTTATTGGTCCAAAACACCTTAAAATACAGCACTCACAATGCTGTGAATTCATATTGGGAAAAGTATGCCACTGTCCACGTTTAAACACAAACTTTAAAGTTAAATATTTTAAGACCCTGAAAGAATGGCACAGCAATTTAATTGATTCCAGCCACATTAACAGTCACAAAAATCTGTAGGATTTTACTAGGGAAGTAATGGGTTGTGAATAATTTATTTTTTATTCCTCACTCACAGGTGATAGGGATTAACCTGGCTATTTCAAATGAGGTTTAGATTATTTTAGAGTGCTGAGTAATATCCTGTTTGAAGGCAGCTATTATACGTCAACAAGTCAATGTTTGCACAGTAGGTCATTCAGAAGTGAGAGGAAATTCTGACCACATACTCAAAGTTCAAGTGCTGGATATTTCATGAACATTGCCTGTAATACAAGCAATCAACTCAAAGTGCTTCTCTCCTTCCCTAACTCCCCTTTCCTCTATGCCTTTAGCACTCTGGTGTCACATGAAGTGCTCCTCTCTGGAAGTACAAGAATACCTGTATCACCATTGTTATAGCCAGTGACTCTGAACTTCCAACTCTGAGGCAACCCTACATGAAATTAAACATTGCTGTCACTAAATAAACTTCAGTGCCTTATGGTTACAGCTACAAAAATGCTCACTAATGACCAGGCGTGGCTTATAGCAGAAGCAGTTGTCCTTGCTCACAGAAAAACACTGCTGGGCCCACGCCATGGAGTTGATGTGCCTCAAACATAGCTCCTAATAAGTGCATGTGCTATAACAGAGCATGACTATGAGAGTCCTTCTCAGAGGTCTAAATATTCATGAAAACAATTTTCCTGATGATTTTCACATGTCTGGTAGAGCTGTTTATCATCCTGAGTAGCTCATGTTAGGAATCAACGCTTTTAACCTTGTCTCCTTTCAAAGAGTTGCTGAATGTTGGATCAGTTACTTGAGCAGCATTGAGCAGGACAACAGTTTCTGCAGTGCAGTCTGGCCAGGAAAATTTTGCTGGCATTAGTAATCTAAGCCATCTCCCCCCCATTTGCTAAAACAAAGACTCTAGAAAGTCTCTGCAGAGCTTTTGAGGCACATTTCAATGCTTTAAGTTCAGCTTGCATTTTTGACCAAGTGACCTACAGCAGCTTTGATTTCCATTCAACACTGCTGTCATTAGAATTAGGTTTGGTTTTGCTCCTAGTGTGTATGTATTAAGACCACTCAGGGATGGACTGCTCCTCCTCATTAGCCAAACAGATAGGAATGAGGGAGGTGCACTGTGCACACTACCCGTATAGGAAACTGCTACCGAAAGAGAAAGTGATTTTTTTTAGTGGGTGTAACGGGGAGAAAAACAGCCAGCCAGCCTTTCTAAGCCTGACTGGCGCTGGACAAGAGCAATAATGCTACTTTACCCAGAATGATTTACTTACAAAGATATATTGTTCAGTCAGATCCAAATTTCCTCTCCCATAAAGTGACAATACAGTTAACCGAGTCTGATCCCCTGAAATTGTGTGTTTCTAGGCAAACCTGAACCTCTCCAGACTTTCCTAGCCCATACTGTGAGGCAGTTCTGCCCAAGGGACAACACAGTTCCACAGTGACATTAATAGAAGTATTTGCTCCCATTTTCTGAGCATTGAGTTGGTACCTGAGCAGAGGCAGAAGGTAAATCCTTCTTCCTCGCCACCAGAGTCACAGGGAGGACTGGGAGTGGAGACAGGACTAGACTCAACACAAGCCACACGTTGACTCAACATGTGCCCCAATGCACACATTCCCAAAAAGGCAGAAGGGAGCCTGACGAAGCACTGCTTTCCATGAGGAAAAGCCCATGGAGCCCAGCCAGCCACCACACCACTGCCTGTCCACACCTGTTGTAGGTGGCTTAATCCAGGCCAGAGGTGACGAGTGCTGAGAAGAACACGTATGTGAGTTAGAGGTAAGGTGTGGCACCAAGTATGTTTGAGCTCACCTTGCACAGGATGGCAGTGGAAGCTGTGCTGTTGGGAACTGCATACAGCAAACTGTTAAGAGCAAAAATTGTCCCTTTGCCAACTGATTTGGTGTAAGGTGTGACACGCAAGCACTTGCTGAAACTGTGGCAGATGCAAGACTTCCTGGCCCATATCCCATGGTTTGTGGGCCACTGTCCCCATGTCCTGAACTCTGAGAGGACTTAAAGATGGTTGGCGAGCAGTGACAAGGTAATATTAACAATATCAGCTTGTCTGAAAAAAGCTTTGTGAGTGAAAAAGCCTGTTTTTTTTCCAAATACTTTAGATGTTTCCAGTGCTCTAAAATAAATGCAGAAAGAAGTGTATTTGTATCTAGCTATTTTATATATATATACTTACGCACATATATTAAACCAGTCCTTTTAAATCCTGTCTGTGGACATAACATCAGTAAATCAGTTCAAAACGAACCAGTTACTTTTCAAAAGTTATTAAATGTACTTTGAACCATTTTGTTTTAAATAGGTACTAGACCTATTAGGGACTATTTGTAGCATGACACAACATTTTCAAAAGTCTTTTAGACTTTGAGTGCAGATGAGGGCCTGCTAAAGGCTACCAAACACAGAAATTGAACAATACTCTATAGCCATACACAACTGAAAATCAGAAAGGGACATTTCAGACATTGCCATTCCAGAAACAAAAGATGTATTTAGAACATTTTCTCATAAGCACCAAAAAGTAAAAACTTAACAAAAGACAAAGAAAAACAAAAATAAATGTTACGGAGCAGCCCATCCCTTCAAGCTTGGGATCTGGACAACCTCATCGTTCCACAGGAGAGATGGTGATTTCACAAACAGACACAGTCACAGGCACTGCCAATGGCAGAGGAAAGAAGACATATTTCATACTGAGGAGGGAAAGACAAACACACACACCCCCTCCTCTGCCTGCCCCCTTCCCTGGCAGAAGCCCAGGTCAGCTGTGCCAGTGAACAGCAACAGCATTCCCAGTCTTCAGAAACCTCTGGAAGGAATCCAGACCCATATGTATATGTCTTGGCTTGCTCCCTGTTCCTGGTGTAAACCTGGTTACGTATTAACCACCTGACTGTTCTCTTGGATTTTGCTTGTCTTTTCTCATTTTTTTGCTGGTTCTCTACCCTCAACTGACCGAGATCCAGAGGGAAAGATGAAGTGGAGCAATAATGCCCTACTGAGTCCCAAAGCAAATCTGAGATAAAAGCCTCTCATGGCATTCTCATTCGTGGCAAGGGAGTTCTTCTGGACTATGGCTGCGTATCATTCAAAAGCACCCTTGGCACCAACAGACTAGTGAAAACAATCTACTGGCTCATTGATGTTCAGCACTCTAAAAAACTGAGAACCTTACAGTTGTCCTTCCCAAGCCCTAGAGAACCACACCCAGAAAATGAGCTCGTTTGTCAACTATGCAGAGTGCTTCAGAGTGAATTTCAAAACAAAACAAGGATCTCAGACCAACTGCTTGCTCCACATCGCCTGAAAACCAGCCTTGCACAGGCACAGCTGATTATGTCAAGGCTTGCATTTCTACTGGTCACACCAGGTGCTGCAGCTGCTGATGCTCTCAGAGATTACACCAAGTGAAGAGGAGTAATTCATTACCCTTATCACAACACTTTTCATCATGACAGACAGAAGTGCTCTAAAGATGTGCATGATTTATTTGCAGTGCTTTCTAATTTAGCCACTGAGACTGAGTATCAAGGATATCTTACAGTGTTAAGTCAGCCTGGAGAAAGCAATTTTAATTTCTAGAAGAGAAAGCTTTTTGGGGAAAAAAAAAATAAAATCAGTGACAATTAAGTCTCTGCTCACTACTTTGCTCTTCTTCCCAGACATCAAGAGACTTCTGCTAGTATTCGATCACATCAGGGACTCCTGCTGCCTAGTACCAATGTGTTCCTACCTATCCAGACAGAACAATTCAGGAGCTATTCACATATAATCACTTAATTTGGAACTAATGGTTTGTAAGTTTGTTGTCGATGTTTTTGTCTTCCACAGTTTTTATGGGGAAATGGCACTGCATGCCACTGATGCAAAGCATTTTGCTTGAATTCCTCCTTCAAAACGTGACTCAGTCCTAAAATCCCATAGGTACAACCTCATGCTAGTCCCTTGTTTAAACCATGTGTGGTGGTATTTACAATATATATTTGCCAGGTACATATACATGTGTGTATATATATGTATATATATAATGCATATATATATGTGTATGTATATATATATAAAAGCACACACAGATGTTACTGCATCTGAACCTTTTAGCCCGAATCTGAGTTCTTAAAGGTGACTTCAAACTAAGGCTAAATGTCAAACAGCATTTGAAGAATGACACATCACGTGCCTATAACCCCCCTAAGTGCCTTCAGCAATTTTATCTGGTATCTAAAGATTTGGCTTCAGCATGGCTTTATCAGATTTCAGCAGTTACAACTTAATACCAGAAAAATGCTAGTAATTGCTGCACATCTGTAAACATGTGTTAACTAAGCACTACATGTGTTATTACATCAATAGCCTATTCTGCTGTGAAATTATAATTCTCCCTCAAGGAATAAAAGATTTAAAAAAAAAAAAAAAGATGCAAAAAAAGAAGAGAAGACCTATTTCTTCAAGTCCAGTGGGAATACACTGAGTAAAAGAGCAATGAGACTCCCAATAGCAAATAGCAGCTATATCAATGATTTTTGTAACTGAAATAAATTATTGTGGTGGGTTTTTTTCCCCAGTTTCATTTTAAAAACAATTTCTATACTTTTACATTTTTAATCACCTATTGATATATTAATATATTATATATATTTACCATATTATGTAATATAAAAAGGGCAAAGGAGGTGGCCAACGTTTCAAATTGCCAACAATTTCATTTTATTTCATGTGAACTTCTATTCTCTGCAAAATGCTAAAGTCTGGCAAGGAAACACATGCAGTCAATGCAAGCCCACAGACAGGCATTATTTTCCTCCGAAATACAAAAGCCCTGAGATGGGTCATCAGAATTCAACAGAAAAGTTGCATATTAACTCACCAATTCAGGTCACTCTTCTGTGTAAGAGGAAGGTAACCTCTGTCCACCTAAAATTATGCCTCTGTTGCTCTACACTTCTATGGAAGGTATTTTTCTTCATTTTACTTCCCAGAAGTGAAGTTTATAACCCTAAATTTGATGTTTGATATTGGCCTTATAATTTGTCTGCTGTGAAGCTGTTAATGGCAGGAGAATCCGTTACATCTTACAAACCTTACTTTTTATGACATGCTGTTTGCACTGAATCCTGCTGAATTATTTCCTTTCATTTACTTTGAGGATATTCAAGTTGTTGCCGCATGAGACTACAGCTTTCATTTTCTGGGAACCTAAAGCAAGACTCTCTCATTACTCTGTTTGCCTGGGTGAAGCAGGCTGAACCACTGTCAATAACCACTCCTAGATCACTGCTTCTGAAGGCAAACTTCCTTGTTTAGATTCACAACCATCTGTGAAAAAAAACAGATTTTTCTTCCTATTGTACGAGTCTGTACATATGCAAGTTATATTTACCTACTATTTTGTTCACTGAAGAAAGTCTTTCTAGAATTTGTGGGCTCCTCTAGTATTTCCTAACATGGATAGTGGTATAGAATGGCCACATTTTCAACCCAGTCTTAAAATCACCATCAAAACTGTACAGGAGCAATCCTGGCATAGGTCTTTGCATGCCTGTTAGGACACCTACGTTTTGGAAAACAGTCAGGACTTAAAACATTTGATGCCTAGCCAGTATTTAATTAGGGACAAAACTTTATCTGTCTAGCATAACATAAAGTCCCTTTTTCTTATAGCTGTCATCAAAATCTCCCAAAAACCTGGATGATATATGCCAAGATTTTTCTTCCCAATATTTAAAATAAAGTCTTCAAACAACTTCAAAGACCAGCTGAAGGCTTTAAGCAGAAAATTTGTTGCTGGTCAGATTATGGCATTCTGTTTTTCTAAGTATATGTTTCTGTCTTGACTACCCTGAAATGCTTCCCCTCTATGTAGGATATTGTACATTCATCTGCAACTCCCAAGGTCACTCTTCATTGCATTTTGGAAGTGATGCTCCCTGGTGACATTTTTACAGCAGCCAGTATGGACTCCTATTTTAAGGGATGTAATGCATGTGTTTGTCAGAAGTTTTCCAGTTTTGGAGCTGAGGTCTCTCACAGCTCGAGACGAACACCATCTGGTCTTGGCAGTTCACTAGAATTAGGTTTCCCACATCTTTTAATGAATTCCTCCCTTGGGATCTGTCCCCTTCTTAACAGCATATTAAGGACTAAGGTTTCCCTTGGGTGAAATCTCCTTAGGATGAGAATTTCAACAATGGACATCTTTAGCCTAGTTTAACTGCTTCAGGCAATTAGCTTTTCTTCAGTCATATAATCTGTCTTTAAACCTCCTTTTCCCATTGATCTTTCTGTACCCGGAGGTCCATGGAAACAAGTGCAATTCTTCTGCCTCAGACACATGTTAATCCTTCTTGTGTAGTAGCAGTATCTGTCTCTTTACTGCAAGTAAAAAAAATCCTTAACTTATAAGCTTAGAACTTAGAGTGGAATTTTTCATCAGGCTTGGAGACAGACATTTTGCAACTGAAAAAACACATTGATACAGCTTGTACAGATACATAACACCTGAGAGTCTGTAAGAACCAGAAAGGGCCACTGAGAGCAGCTGATTTAACCCCCTTGCAACACAAGCTGAGCTAGGTGCTTTCTGCTACCTGAGTTTACTTCTGAACCCACATTTGGGTTGGGATAATGAGGTTCAGACAACTGCCCCACAGGATGCTCCCTTCTAGCCCACAGACTTTTCCCCCTGGAGTAAAGGGGTGGCTTACAGGGACATGGGTATTATAGAAGATAAACATGCCTTATGTACACCCAGTAGTGCAAGAAAATGAAAAGGCTGGAAGGAAAGAGGCATGATCTGAAGAGAGCCAGCATCACAAACAGAAGAACATGGCTGAGCAGTGGATGCATATAAAAAAGTCCTTTTTGTTAAAGAAGACAAAAATGTTGTTGGCAAGGCCATAGGGAAGGGGACTGGAGAAGGTAATCAAAGCATGAACAAGGGCACGTGTAGTAGGCTAGAATGGCAGAGACACACTTTGGCCAGATGGGTCAGCATGCAAGATAGCCAGCAACATGCAGTGGTTGATCAACTTCACACAAAATACACCACATCTTCTTCAAAGATGACGACACCCTACTAGGAACTTTCGAGGAGGCCTTGCACTAGGAAAAGGAAATTTTGAATACTCTGGTTTATCTTCTCCTAGGGATATGAGCATGAACACTCATAAGCTCCAGCTGGCCCTACTAGGCTCCCAAGTTTCTGAGCACTGCAGTTGTAGGAGCCTGTGAGCAAGACTTGCTGGCTATCAGGAAAGCTGTCCTTCTCCTTTTCTTGAAAGTCAAATCAGGGATCAGACCAATTTTCCTTACTGACAAGAAGCCTGCTGCCACATTCAGATGCTCCCATAACTGACCTTGTTAGACTCGGATATGACAAAGCAGACTCTACTGGCCTCTGTCTTTGTAGACCCCCTGAGCACTGGTCTCCTATCCCAGGAGCCATATAAATGGGTGCACCTTTCTCCTCTTTCACATTTAACAACTCCATTTTTCTCCACACTCGCTCCTCTTCATCCTTTTCCCTTTTGTACAGTGACTCATACACAATATTCAAAATTATTTGCAAAGCTTTTGAGTTAAACTAACAGCCCACAGCTTACCAAACCCTGACAGAGAAACTAGAGGCAAGCTATGAAGTCCAAGACAGATACCAACATGTAATGGAAACACAAAACCCTCTGTGTAAAAGGACTTTGGAACAAAGAAGGCGTTTTAGGAGAAAGATAAACTTCTCTCCTAATAGTGGATGGAACACATACGGCTTTTCTCTTCTCTGAACACCAATGGGACAAAACTAAAAGTAGCTCTGAACTGCAGCTCATGTGTGGCACTGACAGAGCCATGCACTTCACAGAAAGCCCTATTAATACTTGTATGGCACACAGCAGTAAAGATATTAATGTGCTCTAACTAGAAGCATTTAATTCAGTGTCATAATACACTTTAAGACCAAGATTAGGTGCCTCCTATAAAATCCACATCACTATTTGACTCCAGATGCCTAGAACACAGTTTTCAGAAATGTCAGACACTTGCAAAGTTGGGACAGGTCATTTTAGAGCTGGTATCCTGAGAGCTAAATGGCCTGGAAAAACAGGTGGTATGCTCCTGGAGGCTTGAGCTGAAATCAACAGATGCTTTATTTTGTTGTTGTGTTTTGATCTAGGATGCAAAGCAAAATAAAAGGCAGGCTCATGGAGTCCCCAACAGAGAAAGGTAATCTTGTGCCCTTCCCTCTGTGTACCGTGTTCTGCTTCTTACCCCACAGTCTGGGGGCCAAGGCAATTGCTTTGGTTATGTGCCAGGAAAAATCAGATTGTTTCAAAGTGACCTGCCAGAGGACAGAATTAGAGTCTCTAGAAGCCAAGGGCAAGGATCCTCATTTCAAGTGAAACCACAAGACCATTTTTCTTCTCTATATGTGCCTGTATCTCATATGAAGGATGTTTCCTCTTGGAGACACTATGCTTATTCAAGGCAGCAGTTTCACAGCTGAGATGGTGCTGAATGCTCTTTAAGCAATAGGGTTTCAATTCAAGCAGCGACAGAGTTTTTGGCTCTTGGAGTAGCCCACGTCAGTAAGTCCAAGGACTCCAGATGTTTCTCCAAAGAAATGTCATGGCAACAGCCTCTCTGGCACAGCTTCTCTGTGCTGCAGCAGGGCTTGTCATCACGACCTTATTGCTGCCACTCCTCTCCACTCCAGCCCCCAGAGGTTTGCAGCTTTGGCTGACTTAACCTCTTCTCAGTACTGAGGCTTCACCAAAACTCTTTCTGTATTACTGATGTCCTGTTCCAGGGCTCTGGATTATTGTAGATGACATTTCAGGTAACAAGCCACCTACTCGATGAATGATTTCAACACCTCAGTATAAGCTTCCCGGGGACTGGATGCTGTTAGCTGCCAAAGATTTTCTTCACGTCAGAAGACCCTTTGCTTACTGCGTAAATGGTACTGCTAAACTGCCACTTAGATACAAGGATATTCCCTTGCTCTGATTTCTGTAGTTTCTCACATCCCTAACTACTCCTGAATAGGTCACAAATCCAGGTCGTAGGCCTAAATCAGCTATTACATCAGAGTGCTCAAAGCCAAAGGGACTTGATGCCATCTATTATATAGATAAGAGACTGGGATCAGCAGGGAATATTTTCCACATCTCTTTTGAATGATCTAACAACCCAACAATACTCACATCTAACACACTGGTTTGTGCCTATTTCCATTTAACAATGCTGAGGAGAGGGGAGAGATGGGAAAGAATATTTCAGTTGGAAGGGACCATCGATTATCTAGTCCAATTGCCTGACCACTTTCAGTGCTGATCAAGTTTAAGCATGTTATAAAGGGCACTGTTCAAATGCCTCTTAAACACTGACAGGGTTGGGGCACCAACCACCTCTCTAGGAAGCCTGTTCCAGTGTTTTACCACACTCTCAGTAAATAAATGCTTCCTCATGTTCAATCTAAACTTCCCCTGGTGCAGCTTTGTACCATTCCCATGCATCCTGTCACTGGGTACCAGGGAGAAGAGATCAGCACCTTCCCTTCCTCAGTAAGCTGTAGAGAGCAAAAGACTCTAAGAATCATATTAGGGGCAAGCTAACATGAATGGGAGCTGGAGTGACTTGCTGGAAGTGTCTGAATAATTAGTTTGAAACATACCATTTATTCTGGTAATGTAGTCTCACATTTTGTGATCAGGGTGGCCTATTTTAGTTACAAGCAGCTCATTTTCTCTAAGTGGGTCAGAGTTTTGCAATCCCATGATTTTCTACCGTTGCTCATGCATCAGTGGCTTTTCCACTCAATTGCCCAGTGAGACTTCAGAGGTGGAAATATATGATTCAGACTGGAAAGTGTAACTTCCAGTAACAGTAACTGATTCATCCTTTAAGCAAACATTTTGGTGAGACATGGGAATCAAACTTGCAGCAGCTGCAGTAATGGATGCTGTGTCCTTGGGCACTGCTGATGAGAGACTGTGTTTCCTTTGCAATCTCACAATGTATTTATCTTTCCAAATAAACCTGTTTTGGGCAGCTTTTTACATGCACTTTCACAGAATACTCCTCTGGGTCAAACTGCTATCAAACTAGGGGTAGGGGGTGGGAAGGGAGGCAGAGGGAAGGCATCAACCCCTTGATTGTGTCTTGTGCCTTCCTGGCCTCAAACCAGACATTGCTCTTCCCATCTAGTGAGCCTGCAACAAGGCTCTTCAGGCACTGCTCTCCAGAGCATTTCCAGCATCATGTGGCTGAGTGCACCCAGAGGCTTAACATGCAGGTTTCTGTGGGCTTACCATAGACTGCCTGTGAAATGACCATGAAGACAGGAGGAAAGCAAATCACTGACCCCAAGGCCTCCTTGCTAGCAATTATCACACAGCCAATGGGCACAACTATGTTGTCTGCAAGCTCTCCTACCGCCATTTCAAGCAGGCTTTTTCAAATAACAAGGAAATTGCTTCTTAGCCACAAAGTGCCTGTTCCTCAGCAGCTCTGCTCCCTTTGGTCAGTTTTCCATGCAGCCCCAAGGTGGTGCTGGGTACAACAGCTGGTATTAATGGGGTGACACAACGTAAGTCAGTTAATAGGCAAAATATGTATGAGATACACAAACAGCACATTTTAAGTAATAAACAAGGCACAGCTTGGCCCCTAATTTGGATCCACCTGCAGGAGAATCAGCTGATGCAGGAGTATGAGAATCTTAAAATGTCCCATACTATTGATTAACAACCTCAACATGATAGCCAAAATATGCAAACATCAGCTAAACCCAGCACAGTTCCTCTGGAGGAAGGAGGGTATCACCTTTTCTACTATTCCACTGGAAACTTACAATAACGTCTACAAAAAACATATCACAAAAGCAAAAATTAAACTATTGCCCAGCAAAAAAAAAAAATCAGCCCTGGAGAACAAATGGCTAAAACTGACAACTGAGGCTTGATACTTCAGCAATGTCAAATGTCTTCTGCTCCTACCGGATTTCTTGTGGATGGTGGTGTTCTGGCTCAGAAATAAGGGGCTCAGGAAGACCAGTTAAATAGGCCAAATGCAGTGCTGGACTCCCAGGGAAGCTGGTGGGAATGAGATGGCTGACAGCCTTCTGTAGAACCTGAAGGAAAGGAGTGCAAGTGTCAGAAAAGAAGCTGTTTTTTCTCTTATTCTTTAATACACATAATCTTTAAATCCAGGGCATCTTCTTAGGGAATAGACAGAAAGGTACAGTTAATGGCTCCAAGGACACTTCGGGCTATTATTTCTTTTTATAGTTAGCTGGTATCCATAAAACTGAACTAGTTAAAATAGATATGTTAAAAATTTTGGATAAAAACCGAAATAAGAGATATTTTAAAATGCTTATTTGGAAAAGAAGTAAAATTAATTTCCCACTTGCCCTCCACACTCTATTCTCTGCTCCTTTTAACTCACCCATCCCACTTACTTACCCAAACACAGGGTAAGTTCTCCATCGTACTTGGTAAAAAGACAGTATTTTCATGTTACTCTTAAAGAATATATCTTTCAAGCCCACAGTTTCCTTCCAACTATGCTAATTCTCTCAGGCTTCTTAAAAAATGCTAGAAACAGTACTGTTTCATCTTAATTACTATCTCAATTGGAGTCACCAAGCTACGATCTTCTTTGATTTTGTTGTTTCTGCAAATACAAATAAAACTGTACTTCACAGATTCTCCATGACAAACTAGACAATACGTGCATCTACCTCTTACACAAAGAAAGAATTAGCAGACATAGCATGCCAGAAATTGGAGTGGTGGGGCAGAATGACAAGGGTACACAGGACTGTACTTCTACTCCTGGGATTGTACAAAATTTGCTGGTATATGAAAAAAGTTAAGGTCACTGTGTGGAACAACTTGACTCACTCCGTATTACTGTGAATGACAGGAACATTTTAGTAAGTGCTCTTTTAAAGTTATATAATTTTTCAGATTTATCGCAATTTGGCTTCATGAAAAGTGAAACTTGCAGAGCAAAAATAAATTTTAAAAGCTTCATTTCTCCCTTTGACATGAAAAAAGCTTAAAGACCTCCTGAGAACCTGGGACTCCATTTTTTCACCTTACCTAATATGTACTGTTTCTTTGCTATGCCAAACTTTCACTTCCATGGCTTAATGAAGTCTTACTAACATTGTTTCTGTTTGTGAGTTTCATACTGCTTCCCCAAAATGGATGAAACAAGTCTTTTTTGTCGTGATGGACATCAAAATCAATGTGCCTCATCACTTCTGGAAGCTTGCTGGCAGGGAATGCTTGGTCCTCAGCTCTCATGAAATTCCTCCTAGGTTTTTGTTGTTCGCTCCATACATCCCCAGTGGTGGGAAGTTCTCCCAGGAGCACATAGATTGTTATTCATTTTTTTATGTAGCTAAGGCTTGGCTGCTTTGAAATGCTTGGTTTCTCTTTCCTCCCTCCCTCCCTCTTCATTCCCAAGCTTAAATTTAAAACATAAACTCATGGGGGCTGAAAAAAATCCACAGCCCCAACATCCCACAGTCCCTTTTCTCAGGTTCATTAATCTACAAGTGTATGCTATGCTAAATTTTTAAAATCCAGGTTGTTACTGATACTATTCAAATCACACAGGTGCAGTCAGCTCAAAAAGCTCCCAGGTAAATGGCAAAGAAGGATGTTTTATAATATTTTTGACATTTATTTAATGTGCTCATTTTAGATAATTAGTGAAATCTGTCAGATGGTCCTTACACTTTTTTGTTGACTATCCCAGAATGCTGTGTGTACCTTTGTTATCTTCAGACCTTTCGTGTATCTGCTTTTTAGCCTGCTTTCCTGAGGAAAAAAGTTTCTTCGGTCACATTGTTTGTAAGCCTCTTCTCCTAATAACTTTTTTAGCCCAGTGGTCAGTATCAGTAGATTGGAAAGATGGAGAAGTTCTTGAAGATGTGAAAATTCAGCAAGTTCTATGAAACTCAGAGGTATTTGTGTCCCTAACAAGTACAAACTGGCAAAATTCAGCACTTCACAGGATTAATCAACATGCACAGAGTCATACAGTAAAACATGTAGGGAACATGGGGAAGTGTAGGGAACATGAGGAAGAACTACAGTTTGCATGTATTCCTACACAGACAGTCTGGAGACAAAGAGAGATCAATGGGTGAGATGCAAAAAAGGTATTGCAGAAAGTGGTATTCAAGACTCTGGAAGGCTACAAACTGTAGCAGTGAGAGATGGCCACAAAGCTCCAAGGGTGAGCACAGGTTATTCTGGAGGGCAAAGGGTTATCTGGTACTCAGGACAAAAACCTGTAAGACATCAAGCCTCATTCCACTTCATGAGGTTACAGAAACCTTGTTCATTCTCCATGTGCTATTGGTATTTCTGACACACTCCTGCTATAAGGGCACAGCTGAGTGGCATTAAGTGACCAGATATCTGGGTTGTGCTGCCTGTAGTGTTATATCCTATGCACTTCTGTCACAGGCCAACTACTTGGTCAGCTGGTATCTCTGTGGCTTGAGCAGGCATTCATCCAGGACAAACATCATGTTGGATAACTGCCCCCTAAAGCCAGGGGGATACATGAGAACTTCCCACTTTCTTTCCTGGTACTAAAGTAAAAACAGTAGGACAAATCACTGGAAGAAAAGGCTTCCTTAAACTGAGGACTTGCAAAAGTGTAAAACTGGCATGAAACACTACAAAAGCAGAATGGTGAGTCAGCCCACCTTGACAAAATGTCACTGACTGCAAAAGGTCCTTTTGTTTTCAGGGGCCCAGGAAATGGCCTTTTTCTGATACCTTTGTGTGGTTACTGTGTGCAGTTTTCAGGCCACCTAAAGTGCTACAAATGCACCAGATCCATTTTCCCACCTACTAGTAGTACAATTTGTCCCTGCCAGTCAGAGCAAATTTATGTTTTTGTTTGCTAGAGAATGAGGTGTTAATCACTTTCACTATTATGCTGTCACAGAAGTCAATTGGAATTATTACAGAATGATAAATTAGAGGTGAAATACTTTTTTCCTTGGATAGTGTTTCCTTCAAGTACTCTTGCCAGGGTCAGTTTAAGGAATCCACTAATTTCAAGGGAGACTTGCCAAAACAGATTTTGTCTTTCTGATAATTTGCTCACTGGAGCATTTCTCCCTGTAGTATTATCAGGATAATGACTGTGACCTGGATTTCACAGGAGGAAGGTTTGCAAGGAGAGGCAGTACCTTACTAGACAGTGATATAGCTGAAGATAGGAGATGATATTTCAAAGGTACAACCCTGATATCAAACCCGATTTCACAATGCTGCTTCTGCAATCTGAGAGGCAAACTCTCCTGCCACAGATAGGCGGGAACATGGGACAGGTGCACAGGTTCTCTTAAACAATCAGCACAAACTGCAATCCCCACCACAGCAGATACCAGTGCCTGAACAAGCTTTCCTTCTTCCCAAAGAGGGGAAGAGCTGGAGTCCTACAAAAAGTCTGTCTTCCACTCAGGCATGTTCTCAGTCGGTTTGTTTGGACTTCAACTCCCCTTTAAAGGAGACATAAAATTACAAAATACTTCTCCTTCCAGTAGCTTGGTATAGACCTATAAGCCAGCACTTGCAGTGCTCTGTCATACTCACCTTTTTTTTATGCTTACTACCCACTTACTGCAGAAATCCACGAAAGAAGCCTTTCATGAGCCAGCCATGTCTGATGATCTTCATGGTGGCCTTTATCTTTAGCCCAATGTACTGGAAAACCTACTGCTTTCACATTCTGGGCCCCCTTGTTGTTGACTCTGCTGGTTTTCCCAGTTGTTAGCGTGCAGTTCCCTAACAAGTGAACAATTTTGTCACATTAACAACAATTTTATGGCATACGCAGCTTGTAGAAACACTAGCATTGAGGTAAACAGCCTTCTGTCAACCCTGTGCTTTCAACACAAAACAGGCTCAATGGGTTTATTAGAAATATTCGCAGTACATTATCTAAGGATTAGTAATTGCAAACTAAGCTCGAGACATGAATCAAAACCTCAAGCTGTAATTTGCAGTAATGGTATAAAATGCATTAGGCTTTTCAACAAATCTTAGCTGCTGCAGCAAGGTAAGAGATGAGATCTCCTTACCAAATTTAACTCAGGTTCTTTAATTATGCGTATTAACAATTCAGCTCCTGACTTTTGCTATACATGTATATAACTGTGGCTTCAACTAGACCAGACTTGTTTGAATTGCAAAGTGAATGTCCACTCACGCTCCTATTTCAATCAACAGAGGAAAATGCAGGCACACTTCCACCTTGTCAAGTTTAAACTTCGAATTCTGTGAAAAGAAAGACCAAAAGGAATGTAATTTCAATGGGTTGAGAAGATTTTCATGCCTCTGTAGAAGCTGAGCAATGCTTTTTCATAGCATAAAGAAAGCCATCATCTTTGGGATAATCTGTTTTGGTCCACTGCAAGAGCTATGTTTTTTTTCCCTACCTAGAATTTTAAGCTAGTGAATTCTAAGCTAGTCGAGCTCTTTGTCTTTAGCCATCTGAACACTTCCTTCTTCAGAAAGGTTCATAACTTTTCAGGGCTGTCCCTAGCTTTGTTATGGCAGATGCATCCATGATAATGACCACTCTGCTAGCCTTGCATCTTCCTAATTTTGAGACTGTGAGAAAATCTGGGGAACAAAAGTCATAGTTTAAAATACCCTAATTAAAAATACCTAAATAAAGAATAATTTTTTCAAAGCTTGTGGCAGATAAAGAAACAGCAACTCCAATCTCCAGCAAAGACCTTTCAAGGATCTTATAATTTTTAATCAGAAAGATTGAACCCTATCACTCAACACTTCTGTTCATGGCAGAAATCTGACTTACTGAACCTGATTTGCTACTGATGATGATTAATACTCAGTTAAAATGCTAAGGAACACCTTCACTACATTGTGGATTTGGAATGAATTTCCCTTTTCTGGCTTCCACAGGGTCAGATGTATGATCTCAGGAAAAAAAGTCTCAGTAACATTAAAGTTCATATTTAGACTCAGCTAAGTCTCTTTCAGACTGCGGGATTTCTTTTTCTTCCTTTTCTAAGCTATTCCTTCCCTCTAGCTACAGCAGCTATTTATTTGTGAGTTACTTTAAATCTCCTCCATTTTATAAGGAACTTCACTTTTGACAGCACTGGAAAAAATGCAGCTTTGCCTTCTAAATTTAGGAGAAGGAGAAGAAAAAAAAAACCCCAACAACCCAGATTGTTTGCTAGTCTCTCTGCTTCTATTCTTCTGCTCCAAAATATTCTCCATAAGTTCCTGTCTACTGCCTTTAGTAAATAACATCTGCTTTTCAAACTCCCTGTCTGCTAATTAGTCTGAATAGTTTGTAACAGTACAGTACTTATTTAGAAATGTACAAATCAAATGCTAATGGATAGTAGCAAGAATTTCCCACTCACTCAGCATTTACATAGATTTCCACATTAGAACTATGATAAAAAACGAATACACAAAAAACCTAGAAAATTTACCAGGGTGGAAAAAAAAAAAAAAGAAAGCTGTTTTGAAATTATGTGTTTGGGTTTACACTGCCAAAGATTGTGAATTTTGAGAAAGATTTTTTCTGGTATTAATTCATTTATTAGTTGTCTTTCTTATCTCTTTTCTAATGTACCAACTGGTGTGGGGATATCCCCCCTCTGCTGTGGAGAGCTTCAACCCACATCCTTTCTTTCTCAAGGGAATGTCTCAACTCCAGGCTACAAAGTAATTCCCACTCAGCTGCTTTCTGTCTCCATGACTATTTAGACATTTCATACAAAACAAAATACTGCAGAGCAGCTCCATCAATAGAGACTTAAGGAAGGAAGTTCTGAAATACTTATTTCCTGATTATAAAGGACTTGCTATTAAGATATGGGAGACAAATATAAATCTTCTTCGCCTAAGGCAAAATATGGCTGTGAACCAAAAATGTCTACCTTCCCAAGGTAAACTTCCTGAACTCCAAGATCTCGCTAATAAAACCTAAAATCTGATAAATCCAGTCCTAATGCTCTTTCATCAGTAAGTTCCATAGTTAAATTAAGCACAGTGAAGGACGTAAGAGAAAAATTAGCACACTACTTCGATTAAAGCTTGACTAAATTCTCAAGAGCCAGTTGGAAAGAGAACCACGAGCCAGAGCTGTGTCATAGGGGATTCTGCACAGCTTTGCTCTTGGATGCACGTTTTTTTCATGTGTTTTGTCAATGATCTGGAGGAACAGAGCGTGCTCTCTCTGAAAAACAAAACCAAACAAAAACCCCAAAATCTGGCTGTACACCACTTGTTAACAGCCACCAAATCTCCATCCCTCTGAAATCCTAGAGAGACAATTGGTATTTTAGTCATGTCCTTGAAAGCTGGAACTAACAGAAATCCTCACCGCAGTTCTGGCCTCTCAGGTGCATCGATGTCTCTCTGGAAAAACAGTACATTTCTGAATCTCATCCTTCTGGCTTACAGTTTAATTGCTCAAGAAGCACATAAGCAATAGTGCCAGACACATACAGAAGCCAGTAATAGACAAAGGCATTGCAAATTATTTAAAACCAACATCTCTAATGCGCCTTTGGACTGAAAGAGCCATTGGGGAAAAAAGAAAGGTTCCTTGGTTTGGGGAGACAGGGAATTCTCATTCCTCACCTCTGGCAACTGAAAATGTCTGAAAAGCCTCAAAAAGCTCAGATGCTGCCACCTTATGACTAGCCAGGACCTCCGACAGGTAATTTCACTGCTAGGGTGGTCCCTTGACACCAAAGAAAAAAAATTACCACAGGAATTCAGACCAAGAGTCCATCTAACCCAGTACCCTAACTCTGACACTTCCTTACCACCAAGGGAAGGAAAAGAACAAGGTAGGCATTCACGGTCCTTTTTTTGAATGTTTTCTCAACTTTCAGTTCTTACTAGCTCAGAAGATTTCCTACCCTAATGTGGTCTGTCTTGTTTTTAAACCTCAAAAGGTTTAAAGTGGAATACTCTTCCAAGATTTCACCAAGGTCAATGGAAACCCATGGAATCTCCATGCATTTACAACAACCTTCATACAGTTCTTCAGGTCTGCTATGAATCACTTCCCTGAGATGGGAATGCAATGCAATGCAAGCAAGTCAGAGCCAGCTTTAAACCCACTACTGTAAGTGGGCTGACCCTTTGAGTATTCCCAGAGCTTCCCCAGTGAGTTTTGCAGGTCCTTTGAAGCTCTTTGGTGTCACAGTGACACTGCATCCAGATCACAGCTCAGGTCTGCGGGCACTGCGCTACAGGTATACTGTCTCCAACAGATTACTTCTACTTAAAAATTGGTAAAGAATCACAGATTTCCTACTAGGCCACACTCCATAGTGGTGGATGTCCCACACTGACATAACAAGGAGCAAGAGTGATCTGCTAACACCCTTGTGCTGAAGCCCTTAATGAGCAAGGACCAAGAGCATCCTGTCCTCCCCAACTACTGGTGGCACATTTGAGATCAAAGTTTGACACTAAATTAGAAACCATCCAACTTCAGAGTAGCACTATTTCTTATGGATCCCATTTTGCATCTTTCTCAGTCAGTACAGCTTGAGCTCAGATCATCTCCTTGCTCTTGCAAGTTTCTCACTGAGTCACTTATCAATTTCATCCAATCTGTCCTATTTCCATCTCCATTTGTCATGTTTATGGTAACAGGTTTACTACTTAATGTTCATACAAAGCTGGGAAGGTAAAAAGCACTAACTGCTAAATGTTGTCATTTACACAGTGCCTAAAATCTCCAAAGCAAGAAACACGCATACAGGAGGCAGCTGTCTTCCAGCACACTAAACTGAGGGGCAGTTACACTGGGCTAACCACAGTGGGTAGGTAACATAGTCCAAAGACAGGGGTGCATCCCACACCTAAAAGTGTTTATGGCTGTGCAGGCAGTCCTTTAATGACAGCCACGCCACTGAAATGGTGGCCTTGAGCCCCAGCGCCGTGCTGCTGGCACCCGAGCCAGCGCCATTTGGCACACAGAGACTCTGTTTGTGGTGCAGTATAAATGATTAATGGGAACACATACCTTATTAGTTCAAGAAAGAATGAATTATTTCTGTGAACTGTGGTCTACTAAGTAATAGTAATGGATCTCAATTACTTAAAAGACCTCTAATTAATTTCTATATTGGCAATGCCTGAGTTAAGAGGTTGGTCAAGAGATTAACTCCTGTTCCCTCAGTGTTGCTCAGCCTTTCAGTACCAATTTCCACGAGTCAGGCAATGCTCCAGAAATCAAAATCCTAAAGAGGAAAAACGAATCTAAAATAGCTATTTTCATTACCACCTCCTCCTTCCCACGCTAGTTGACAAGAGATACTGTAATGCAGAAGACTAATGGAGGGGGGAAAAAAAAAAAACACGTTTTGCTGTCTAAAAGATACCTTCCTTGCTCTGACATAATCCTCCCGATCTATTTAAATTGCTTCCCTCCTTAGCTTCCCTCTCCATTTTGGCTGCTTATTCATTTTAGATTTAATTCTGAACCATTCTCCTCCTCTGCTGCTGACTGAAAAGTTCTAAGTCATACTCATGAGTTAGATATTTCCTGATATTCCTGTGTCTAAACCTAACTTTTCCTCTAGTTTTCTGAAAAATCTGATCTGTTGTCAGCTGCCAAGCTTGAACTTCAAGGCAAGCTGTATGCAGAACCTCATTGTATGCACTTTTTATTACAGAAGCATACATCAGCCCAGGGATGACAAGTGAAGCAGTTTCAACTGGTACATTTTCATTCTACATTACTGAGGTACTTACATCCTGTTTCTAAGTATATATTTCTCTATATAGGGTATGTCTATAATATATACATACAGTGTAAGCACCAGGACTATATTTTTAAACAGCGATTGAACTCCTCAGTGACTGATAGGCTTTTGGCAACATACTGCCTTTCATTTTTCATATAACTAACTCTATTTGACTTAAATGTTTTCAATTTTAAAATCTGTTTTCACACAAGTTCAATAGTTACATCTCAGACATCTCCCGCACCAGCTAAATTGAAGTATAAAAGCTCATCAAGATCCAGGAAAACTGTCTAGGTGCACAATGTAATAATGAGACTTAAACACTGCTCAGCTAATAGAAATAGGCAGGCTTAAAGTGACATTAAGCTCTGACTCCCCCATTTCTAATTGAAATCGAACCTTTGGCCACAGTGGAGGTATAATGCCTGCTGTCCCAAAATAGTCCTTAAAGGACAACTGAGGAATATGGCAACAATAAATAGCTAAACTTTCTAAACTATGACTGCCACTATCAGGTTTCTGAGTCTGCACTGACCTCATAAGATACTGACTAGCAGCCTCATGGCTTCCAATAGATTGGTTAGAATAGTCTTCAATTTTGCAAATACCTCTTAACATAAGTTCAGCTTGGGCCTAAGACCCCAGCTTGTAAGCAATCTCCAGGAAAACAAGCCTTTCTGGGAAGAAAGCACAAACACACTTTGGTGAGCATTTCAGGAGATGTAACCACCTTCCTTTTCCACGTCCCAGCTGCTGCATTAGGAGCTTCAGCTTTGTCAGTCAGCTTAGCATTACCTCTTTACATCATTGCTTCACAAAACCAATGCACCGAAAACAAGTGACCTGAAACAGTGAACGACTTAATAAGCTCTTGACTGGTGCAGGTGAATAAGTCAATGCTGGGCATCTCCATGAGGATACTGCCCCAGACCCCATGCAGCTGTTGCAGAGGAGGAAAGACAGATGCTGGAAAGAATCACAGCCTTGCACAGGGACCAGTCCAGCAATTCCCACAGCACAACACGCATGCTTCTCAGACTAGCAGGATGGGGGCAACAGGGTACAGAGCAGTTTAGAAACTCCAGATATATACAGTGGTGGAGTGATTAGGGTTTTTATCTGTTTATTTTTAAGCTTATTTTACTTGCTTTTATGAACAGCTGTATTACAAGGTCCAAATTTAGCCTACTTTATAAGTGGTATTTCTTGCTGGCTTAAAATGTTTGGTTTATTATATTCCAAAGCTTTATATTTGAAAGAGAAAAAATTTATATCTCTTCTGGTCAAGTTTGAAGGTTGGGTCTTTTTTTAAGTCAGTACAGTACAGAGCTTGACTGTGCAGACAGAATTGAAGGAAAACAACCTCTGAAAAAGTTTTCTAAGGCAGAATTAAGAACAAGAAAAATCTACTTCTACTCAGTCGATGTTCTTAATGGGGTGCCTGGTGAGTCAGCGTATTTAGAAGTCCTTCTACATTAATGCAGCTTGTCTACTTTTATGTTTTGGTCTTACTTTGATTAAGCTTTCTTTAGATATAAATACTATAAACTTGAAAGTCAACCTGGGGTCAAGCTCTGATGACAGCAGTAAATACATTGTGAAAGAATAATGAAGTCGTGTCCTACAATGCTGTGAGACACAAGCTGAGGGTTTAGATGGTCATGATCCTGATTCTTGTGTCTCCTTGAAGGCTAAAAAAAGGGCAAGACCTCAAAGAACACAAATCACAGCTCTGAACTGAGATCTGATAAAAGCACAATGTGGAAAGCAGAATAAAAATCTATTACTCCTACTAAAAAGTTCAATAATGAGTTCTAACTGAAGGATCCAGAAACACTATTTTTGGAATGACAAGGCCTAATAACCTTCAACAGGAGGGAAGATTCTTAAAACAAACTGAACAGTCATTTCTTGCCCTGACAATATTAGAAAGGAAATCACAGCCGTTCATTTGGAAGCAACTACTACTGTAAAGAAGCTGGGTTTTTGCCTGGTTTGTTTTTCTTTTTTTGAAAATCTAAGTCACACTAATCAATCCCAGCTATGATACAGAAAAAAATGTGAAACTCTTTCCATATGGTTCTCTTTGTAAACAGCAGTATTTTTGAAAGATATTTCATATAAAGAATTCCAGAGAGTAAGCAGAATAGTCTGAAGCTAGTTTCTAAAAAGCAATTTTCAGAATTATTTAAAACATATGGAAGAGCTGGTCTTTTGGTTAAACAAGATTCTTGAACATGAGATTCAGTTTTATGCCTGAAATGGTTCTTGGTAGATTTTAAAATAATTTTAGTTTGCCATTTCTGACTCTGAGTTACAGACCCTGAGAACACATTTTTTTCTTCAAGACTAACCATAGCTGGAGTAGACAATGTGAAATTCCCAGTTATGAAATGTCTCATGAAGCGGGGAGCTCAAAATAAAACTTTAGTGGCCTAAAGGATACATTTATAGTTGGGCTGTTACATAAATACTGTTAGAATCTGAACACCATTCTTATTTGTTCAGACAAACTTGTAGCTGGCATTAAATTACAATTGATGTAAATAAGCTTGCCTGACACCAGCAGTATTTGTAAGTGTGCTTAATACCCAGTAACATATTCAAGGTCTCCATGATAAGACTTCCAGAATTTTGCATGTATGTTCTGCAGTCAAAGGAAAATATCTGTAGGTCAATTATTCTATGACCTTAAGTCACAGGGCTCAGGTACGGAAAGCTTTGAGGTTTGAGTCCTCCCTGCTTCAGGAATCAAACTCTTTTGTGAGTTCACAAATAACTAAGATAGCCAGCAGGTTTATGCAATATTTATCTTATTTAAATTCACCAGACGGTTCCATTTCTTTCAAGTCTGCCTATTTCCCTGCACTCAAAGTTCAACAGCAAACAGGTTTGCCTCCTTCACACTTGTGTGCACAGCTCAGATCACTGTGCAAAACAGAACCTCTCAAAGCAGGCTTGGTGGGCCAAGTGGAGACAGATGCCCTGGACCATCTAGCTAGCTCTGCTCTTTGTCTCTGGCTGATGCTAGTGAATCAGAGACTCTTTCATATTGCTGTTCCAGGTAGGGCATTGCTGTAATTGCCATCAGGGGAATGTTGTAATCTCACTTGGGAGGGGATATAAATAATTTCATAATGAGTTGTCAAGTATCCAGGAGACTAAGTATCCATGTCTACTAAGACATGAGCTGCACTGTGAGCCACGCATAAACAAATCTTGTTTGGTTGCTTATGAACCGTTAAGGGTTCTTCTTAGTCTTAAAGGTGATGCCATCACTAAGAATAGACTATGTTACCTCTTTTTATATCAGGCTATATAGCAGCTAATCTGCTCATATCAAAAAGTAGACATCACCCTGCTGGGCAACCTGCCCTAGTTCAGATTCAAAAGCTCCAGATCTAAATACAGTCTGAGGCCTGTGAGTGGCAATGTATAAGGTTTACCACATTTCAAAAGCTTGTTTTTTCTGTTTGTCTTCTTATACAGATACATCCTTCGAGTTTGTGTTTGAATAGTCTGTATCTGATATAAAGTTTACTGGTGTTACTATGCCACTCTTAGGATCAACCAAGACAATCTGAGCACTACACCGGCTTGAGATTGTGAGGTCCATTACTTTTGGCATCAGAGAAGACCAGAGGTGCCTTCAACCAGTGCAAAAACCCTTTCAAAAGCAGTTGAGCATTTTAGGCGCTTATACTCATCCCATCAGGGATCCACATGCAGGTACAGGGAGTACAAGCAGTGGGTAAGACTTGGGAAGAACCCAGGGAGGGTCTAGGAGAAGTGCAGCATCCAGGGAGGCACCGTGAAATAACCAGCAGCAGGTTGCCACAGACTGTGCTAACACAGGACAGCAGGAAAAGGATGAGCGAGAGACCAAGATACAACATCGTTCTTAAGCAATCCCTGCTCTGAAGGGAAATTAAAGGTCAGCGTGAACACAGAAGGACTCAAAACCAGGTTGAGTCTCCTTGGGCAAATTTTAAAGGGTCAGAAGTCTGTCCCTCACACCTGCACCAGACATTGGGCCAACCCGACAGCTCCCCTTTCCCCTTCTCTCCCTTGCTCAAGTTAAGCACTGTTTTCTCCTGTCACTGTATTAAGAAACATAGTAAACTGAAACAAAAAACAGCCTCAGCTGCAAAATCCCCTCCTTAGTCATAGGTATGAGAAAATGCCTCACTGTAGACAGGAAAAGGGAACACCCATTCTCCTCCCTTCACCTCCTCCTGGGACACTAAGTTCAGCTAATGGAGAAGTATCAGGGGAGTGTCGTCTTAGAATTTAACTGCCATGTTATTACAGGGAATTGGGGGGAAAAAAAAAAAAGATTGCACAAATGTTCTCACTGCATTTATTGTTTTAACTTTGGTTACAACACGTATGTAGTCCATAGCTCCAAGGAGTAAGCAGTATATCCAGTATCCTGAAGCCCTAATTATCAATAGTGCGTGCTCCCAGCATCTCTGTACTTGTACATAAACCAAATCAGCAATATCCACCAGGCCAAATTCTTCACTTGTTCACACTGGTACAACTGTTCCTGTCTTAGAAGTAACTGGGATCCGTGTTCAATTTGCTCTGCTTTCACGTAAAGTTTTATGTCTTTCTTAAGCACACATTTTAATACTCTCTTACTTCCATCTGCTCATACTGACTCACAAAAAAAGTCTCTCTTTAGGCATTCTATAAACAAACTAATGAGATGAATGCAAATTACAGCAGTCATTCCTCTGCCATAACCTTCTCAATACCTGTATGTGCAAAAGGAATACATGGAGTTATATTTCCAAATCGAAGCTGCAGATTTTGTTGATTTAAATAAAATATTCACATTTCTCCCAAGAGATGTACACTGAAAATTTTGCGTGTTACTTTGACTATACTCACAGATCCATATTTTGATGGCATTAAGTGGCTTTCTCCACAAGCAGCTCCTTGGGCTCAGCTCTAACTCTATTCCTGAGCCGTGTATGTGCCACTGACAACTGCAGATCTATAGCATCTAGCCCTGTGACTAACATGTCAGTTTTCCCGACCACTTACAGAGCTGAGCAGTGTCTCATGATCACCATGACTCTAGTAGCAAGGCCTGTGACTGCCCTTAGTTTTGCAACATGTCGAATTCTCCTGAACATTCCTTTGCAAGGGCTGTAAAGCCTGTGAGTTGTCAGAATGAAAGTTCCAGAAATCACTAGTCCCCAGGCTTTCACCAGAGGTGAAAAGTTGCAGCCAGGGAAGGTGATATTTGGGATGATCCATTTGAGGTGCAGCATATTCTCATTTATTCTTCAGCTGGAACATCCACATATTGCCACTCATTCAGAAAAGCAGATACTGATGCTAATGAGATGCCTCCAGAAATCTGCAAATCCCTTTCTTCAGCAGAACAACACCCCTTCACCTAAATGTTCCTTTTATTGGCAGAATGTTTAAAGCATAAGTAAACAGACACATTTTCACCGTTTTTGTCTTATAAATCTGAAAAGCATAAAAAAGCAAGTACAGGCAACTAATTAAATTCTTCCTTGGAAGAAGAGCAGCAACAGCACAACCTTTTAACAAGCCACACGCTTCTAAACTGGCTACTCTACTTTTTGATTCTTTAGCCTCCCTTCTCTCTTCTACTTTTAATATACACTTCATGAAATACTGGCATTAATTACCTGCTCAGCAATATTCATCAAAGCACTCCTGCTTCTATGGAATCCAGGGATGAAAAGTTATTGGGCAAATCTAAAGGAAAAGTGCACCCACTGGATTCTTACAAGCAGGCTAAATGTTCACAGGATAACATGAATGAAACGGGAACATTGTTTTCAAAATGTATTTTCTCTCAGCTGATGTCTCTGAGTGGTGCTCGTGTTACCTATCTTGATGATGAGCATATTTTCAAGAACATTTTTCTGCTAACAAATAGACATTCTGAGAGGTAACCATATGTTTAAGTGCTCCACAGAGCCATGGTCTGAAAGAGGAAAGGTTCTTATGGAAAGTATGCCAAGACAAAACTCTGGCCGACAGAAGTCAGTAAGAATTTTGCTTTTGATTTTAATGAAGCCAGGATTTCACTCAAGAGAACTGTAGACGGGTCAACCTATTAAGGGTAAAAAAGTATCCAGATGTCTCACAGTATTACGGGACCTAAATCAGAAATTGCTGTAGCACTGCAAAGCTGTTTCTCACTGGCTTTACTGCATGAAATAGAATGCCTTATTTTTAACTGAATTTTTTTCCCAATAAAATTAATGTAGAAGAAAGTATTGGAGAAGAAATGCAGGTCTATTGTATTGTGAGCCATAGAAATACCTGTTTTGTCTTACAGCTTAATCCTTCTGCAAAGAGTTAGATTTCTCTTTTTTATGTTGACAACCACATTTATTTTTACTTAGCAGATTTATATCAGAGTAAAAAGAGAACAATGAACCTCTGGACTGATAATACAGGTGGCATTTTTAAGGTTTTTTTCTAAATGGGAAGATGACAGCAGATTCACTAGCAGATTGCAGATTCACAGGTATGCATGGCTGCATGGCTCATCAGAGATATGAGTAGCCATTTTCCCTGCACTGTCTTAAAAAATTAGTCTTAAAAAACTGGTAACATGGCTTCATTTAATATCAAGTTGTACATCCATTTCAGAAGCCAGGGGAATTTTAATCACCATGCTACTACAATTTAATTCTTTCCAATTTTAATTCTTTTTCTCCTCCCAATCCCTTCCAGACGTGCTTTTCTGTTGTGTTCAGACAGTATCCTCTTGGGATGCTGACATTCTGCCATATCTTTACTTAGAAGTATACGCAAGGAGAATATAATTCCTACCAACAATTTCACTAAACAAAAATTGTCCTCAAAACGTTCCATCACATGCAAAATTAAACAACAGCACAGTTAAGGAAACTACATTTATTTAATGTGGCTTGTGTTTCAGTCTCTTGGTGTCTCCTTCCTGATAAGAATACATATGGAAACCATGCACAGTAACCTCTCCATTACCACCAGCCTTTTGCTCTAGAAATCCAGCATTGCAAGCCCAGGCTCTTTGACTCACTCACTCTGAACTCTGAAGTGCAATCTGTCACTGTCACCTTACAAGGAGAGGCCGACAACAAACCGTGTAGTAAGTAATCAACCTGCAAATACTTCTACATCTTTCACCGCTGTAATTGCAAATCTTTCAGCTTGAAAATGATCTCCATTACATCAGCATAAATCCTGACTAACGCCACCAAACTATGTAATTCTCAGTATTATTTTAAGGGAAAAGAAACTAGATTTCAGCACAACTAATTAAAAAAGCCAAATGAGACTTAATATGGCTGTATTAATTCCTTTTATGAGACAAACCCCAAGCTAACAGCAATACTAACTGACCCTCAATGTACACTCTCCTCACAAGTAAATTACAGAATATTACTATTAACTTTTTCATTCGTGTTGCAAAGAACTATTTTTTCTTAATTTTGAATCAGCTGAGAGTAATTACTGTGTAATCACTAGAAATAAAGTGCTTTATTTGCCATGTGTTGTTTGTGTAATTGCAGATTAATAACAAAGGTACCTGTGCTGTAGCACAAATCAACACTCGCTAGATCTATTTTTCGATCCAGAACATTAAGGGGCTGAGAAGCTCTCTGATTCCAGACCAAATGATATGTCCATATAATTTTTTCACTACAGTGCCCATGGAAAATACTTTCAAGAGATTTTTTTATTTTTTCTTAATTGTGGAAGGAGTTCAGTTCTTCAATGCCAAAGAAACTCTGATAAAAAGCAGGAACACATATTTTAAACAGGTTTCCCGTTTTAACTGGTCTGTCCCAGGCTTGATACCCACTTTCACCACCTCAGTGAGCATTACCAGAACTCCAGGGGACAAACACGAAAAGCTTTCAGGTGCATTTCAGCACTGACATGTAGTAAGCAAAATGACAGTGGTACTGCTGAATTGGGTTTGTCCCACCTCTGAATAGACTGAAGAAAGCCTGAAAGAAAAAGCCAGCTTGCAGCAGCATCACCCTACTTCCTGGAGAATGACCAGTACCTGAGAGAGGTTTGTTGTCTTCCTCCCATCTACACAGCAAAACAAGTACCTTGTCCAGCTGGGCCTCAACAGATGTCATTTATCCAGAAAAAGAAAAAGAGATACAAGGTTTTATCCAAACATGAAACACAGATAAACCTCTTGGCAAAACAACTGCCTTGAATGTGTTTAAACAACAGACCCTCCAAGATTAATGTGGCAGTAGGGGCAATTGCTATCTTCCCCAAGGCATCCTTGCATCAAGCAACCTGTGATGAACCCTTGTCCCTACTTCTGGCCTGCTTTGATTGCACACTGCTGTGGCTTCAGGCCCTGACTCTTCTCTTCCCTGAGGTGGAATTTCAGTTCCAATGCAAGAACCATAAAATTTAACCACACGTACAGTCTAAGAGGCTCACCCACCTACATTTCTTTTTTTCATGTAGGGATCCCTAACCCTTCTGTTGAAGATATATTTTAAATGCAACAGAGAGTGCTCAGCACAACACAAAAAAAAAAAATTACAACCATGAAATTTTAGATTTCTGCTTGTATTATCTAAGGCTTCAGCAAGATCCTCTTACACCAGCATGTCTATGGTTCAGAGGGAGAACAGATTGGTCCATCCAAGTCTCTGCTTCTCTCTCAATCTTTTGACCTTTTCATGGCAGTCCCTCTCAAAATTGGTACACAAAAGTAGAAGCATCCAAAATAAAACGAAGTCCCAATTATTCCCCTAATTTTTACACCAGGGTAAGAATTAGTTTACAGTCTGTTGCAATGAGCTCCTGTGTGGCTTGTGTAACAAATGAGGTCCCTTCAATTAGACGGCCATTGCCAGCAGTGGCTTAAATGCCAGCTGTAAATTATTTTTGCTTCAAACACATTGCTGCCATTACTCTATCTACAGAGCTTGGCTTGCACTTTCAAGATTCAGGGAAAATGCGTGTTTGCTAGACGTGATTGGTACACTAAGAAACAAGGACTAGATTTTTTTTTTCCAAGTACTTAGGTGTCTTGTTCCCATTTAAATTGATGGAAACCTTTAGAAACCTGGCCCCAAATGACCTGGGGCTTGTTTGCTTTGCATCTGCTCTACTGCCTTCGGGCACATATTAGCCAGTTGGTATACCAACTGCTACAAGAAGCCACAAAAACAGCACAATACTGAGTCATCATTAAAGCAAGAGCAGTTTGTCAAACCACATCAAGGGTCTGATGAAGAAGAAATGCCACAGTCATTAATATAATCTCTGAAAGAACCTTCTCTTCCAGATTTCATATCCATATGGATTAGTGTTGTTGCAAGTGCACAGTACAGTAATAACTGTGAAGTATTTAACATAACCCAAAGCATAAGAGAGATCTCATGCAGGAGATCTACCACGAGCTCAGTGTAAGTGAAATGATGCACGCACTAGTAATAGTGAGGATGATCCATCTGGGAGAAGGGGAAGAGCACCACCCCAGATCTCACACCAACACCACCCCAATGTGAACTCTAGCAGTTGTACCCTCTGCTTACCACCGGGAGAGACACATCAGGTCTGTTTGGAAGTCTTTTATAAACCTGAGCAGTTTATAAAATTATAAAATAGATTGGCAATGCAGCAAAAGATTTAGAAATTGCGTAGTAATCAATTTTTCTTAAAACCCTTGGATATGAATTAAAACAGTTGGCTTCAGTCCAAGGGGAATAATTTAGCAAGGACTTTAGTGTAACTATTTTAGTCACACTGGTGTGTTTTCTATTTACATTTCCATGTCTGCAACTTTGCAAACAACAAACTAAACAACACTTGCTTAGTGGATTTAAAAAAAAAAAAAAAAAAAAAAAGACTGGGATCTTGCATTTGAAAGTGTTGTGTTTCCTTTTGATGCCAGGGGAGTGACATTTGAAGACCAAAGTGCATCATGCAGACCTTCAGAACCCTCAAGCAGGAAAAGTGGTTCCTTTGCTGCTGTTGGTGACAGATTCATGGAAACACACAGGCAATAATGGAGGCCTGCCTGCTTGAGGCAAAAGTAAAAAGTTAATCTCTCTTTTCTTCAAAATAAAATGTTACTGATCTTTGTCCTTACAGTCATGAACATGAAAAAAATCCACCAAAATCAGTCATTAAGGCTGTAAATTTTTCACAAAAGCTTGCCGACACTGCACCCTCAACCTTAATTTCTAAGCTGTGCTATTTAGAGAAACTACACCATATATCCCATCTCCTGACTTGCTGATTTCCTGGTTACCTATATAAGCCAGTGGTGGTGGACAAGGAGGGGAGTCATGGAAAAAATAGAGGAAAATGGCCACAACTGCTTAGAAAAAAAGAACAAATCTTTTGTCTTCTCTGGATCGGTCATTCCGATGAAATAAAAGCTTTTCAAGGAGATCATTCCCCAGCTGGCAAAGGTCTGACTGCTTGCAGACCTCTGAATTCCTGCTCTGCCTTTTTACTCTGTTCCCAGCAGTCTCATCCCATTTCTTTACAACCAGTGGAAGATTCTACCTTAGAGACAGATCTGTGGCTTAGGAGACTAATTATCCTTTGTGAAACACAGATTTATAAAAATGCTAACAAGCATAGAGAGAGTCTTTCAGGGATAGCAGAGACCATTGTCAACTCTTCCCTCACCACCTCCCCAGACTAGTTCTGGGAATGCTGGCATGAGGCCAGTACACTTGCATAAACCATTGCTCTGTAGGCCTGTTCAACACCCAAAAAATCATCTCCCTTCAAAGGTGCTCATAAAAAGAGTGAAAATCCTAAACAAAAACAAGCCTTAGATATTGCTGGGGGTTTGCACTCCTTCCAGATTGCACATCCCTCAGCAAGGATGATCTTTGAATGGAGGGATACTGCCCCACTTGACTGCCTCTGCCTCCAGTGCTGCCTGGAACTGGCCAGAGAGTCTGTGGCTGGGAACACTACTCTTGAGTGCTTTGGAACAGGAGCTGCTGTCTCCTGCCAGGTAACAGCTGATATGGAGAACAGCAGCCAGCATGGATTAAAAGCTTCCGAGGATGCTGCCAGGAGAAATGTGCTGTTCATTTGATACCTAAAAATATTCTTACGATGCAATTATGTTTTCACCACTGTATGAAAGCTGTTTTCATTAATGACAGCCCACAGAGAGCATAGAATAAAAAAATAATGCTAAAATAAAGCCTGCTGTCTTAACATAATTTTTCTAAGAACCTGATTAATCAATCACAATGAAATGCACTGAAGTGCACTGCTAACAATGTTAAGACAAAAAAAAAGACTGTGGGCTCAGCTCTCAGCCAGTGTAAGAAGGTGGCTGTCTACCTCACTGCTTTTCTCCAATACTCTTTCTGTGATTCTTGTGCCAGGGATGGTTAGACAATTGCAGGCTTTGTACTGAGGATGTATTTTGCACGTCGCCTTCCCAGCTGATGACAATCCTGATCAGTTCACTTTGCTGAAAGCCCCCTCTTTTGCTACTCTGGGTGATGCATGAGGTAGAAACAACAGCTTTACTGTTCAACTCTAGCGCTCTGTTCTCCAGATGGGCAGGTAGGAAAAATACTGTTAGTAGAGTGAGTTGAGCAAGAGCTAGGATTGTTGCCAGATAACAAACATGCGTCCCTGCAAAGCAACAATAAATACTATAAACAGGCTTCATTTCTTTCCATAAATATGACTATTAATTTCCTCCAAATGTGCATAGCTGGAGCTTAGTGACCCACAGGCTACAACGGCATATTCTGGAAATTGTTTGTGAAAATTCTTTCCTACAGTTCATCAGGTCACCACCACAACTCATAATTAAGAGATGGTTTGATTGTCAAGGCAAATTATTGCATGCTTGGCATTTGAGGTTTTCCGTTTGGCCCTGGGCTCAAAACAAGATGTAAAGCTACTACTTGCAAAACTTTCTTGAGCATGGATTGAATTATATACTTTGTGTGCAGTTCTTCAGAAGATTCTATCTGAAATGTTACAATTAGCATCCATAAAATCAAGATATTTGTTAATGTTAAAAGAAATAATTAATTAATTTTGCACAAGTGCAGCTCTGTAGCTCTTTAGAATTAAAAAGTCCTTTTTGGAACTTAAATATTAGCCCTTCTAGCCCACATGGTAGCTAGCATCTGAGCCAACCAGACACAGGAAGGGCAGTAACACTTCTGCCTTTAGCACAAAGCACCCATGGAAGCACATGAGGAGACAATTCTTTCTCTCACCTCTACCCAAACCTGGACAGTATTGCAAAAATATATATATATTAGCCATGTTCCTCAACTCAAACTCAACTGGAAGTAGCCTCTAGATCACACTCCTTAATACTTATGGGTGACTTCAAGCACACTGATATTTGCTGGAAAGCCCACACAGCAAAGCAGGTTCAGTCCAAAAGGTTCCTGCAGTGCATCAATGATAACTTTCTAATGCAGGTACTGGAGGAACCAACAAGGAGAGGTGCACTGCTGGACCTTGTATTAACGAATAAAGAAGGTCTGGTTGGGGACATTAAGGTTGGGACTAGCCTTGGCAACAGTGACCACGACATGGTGGAGTTTAGTATTTTACAAGGAAGAAGCAGGGCAATAAGTGGAATTACAACCCTGCACTTCCGTAGGGCTAACTTTGGACTCTTCAAAGATCTACTTGCAGAAATCCCATGGGCTAAGACTCTGGAAGGAAAGGGAGCCCAGGAAAGCTAGTCAGTTTTTAAATACCACTTCCTCCAAGCCCAAGATAGATGCATTCCTTCAAATAAAAAATCGGGTAGAGGAGGTAAACGACCTGCATGGATAAGCAAGGATCTTCTGAAGAAAATCTCGTGGAAGAAAGAAATTTACAGTTTGTGGAAGAAGGGACTTGTCACTTGGGAGAACTATAGGAATGTTGTCAGGCTATGTAGGAAGGCAACAAGAAAGGCCAAAGCCCTCTTAGAACTTAAACTGGCAAAGGAAGTAAAAGAGAACAAAAAGATCTTCTTCAAATATATCAGCAGTAAAAGGAAGGACAGGGAAAATGTGGGCCCACTGCTGAATGAGGTGGGAGCCCCGATAACAGAGGATGCAGAGAAGGCAGATTTGCTGAATACCTTCTTTGCTTCAGTCTTTACTAAGACCAGCCCTTATGAACTTCAGACCCTGGATACAGAAGAGGAAGCCTGGAGGAGGGAAGACTCTCCACTAGCCAATGAAGAGTGGGTCAGAGATTAGTTAGGCAAATTGAATGTACACAAGCCCATGGGCCCTGATGGGATGCACCCAAGAGTGTTGAGAGAGCTGGCTGATGTTATTGCCCTACCACTCTCCATCATTTTTGAAAGATCATAGCAAACAGGAGAGGTGCCTGAGGACTGGAGGAAAGCCAATGTCACTCCAGTCTTCAAAAAGGACAAGAAGGAAGATCTAGGAAATTACAGACCAGTCAGCTTCACCTCCATCCCTGGAAAAATGATGGAGCAGCTTATTCTGGAGGTCATCTTGAAGCACATGGAAGAGAAGAAAGTTGTCAGGAGTAGTCAGCATGGATTTACCAAGGGGAAATGATGCTTGACTAATCTGATAGACTTCTATGATGTTGTGACTAAATGGATAGATGCAGGGAGACCAGTGGATGTAGTCTACCTTGACCTTAGCAAGGCTTTTGACACAGTCTCCCATAACATCCTAGTGAGCAAGCTCAGGATATGTGGGATAAAAGAATGGACAGTGAGATGGATTAAGAACTGGCTACACAATAAAGCCCAAAGAGTGGTGATCAATGGTGCAGAGTCCAGCTGGAGACCTGTGACTAGCGGAGTCCCTCAGGGATCAGTGCTGGGTCCAGTCCTGTTCAAAATCTTCATCAATTACCTTGATGATGGGACAGAGTGTCTTGTCAGCAGGTTTGCTGATGACACAAAGCTGGGAGGACTGGCTGATTCACCTGAAGGCTGTGCAGCCATTCAACAAGATTTGGACAGGCTGGAGAGCTGGGCAAGGAGGAACCCAATGAGGTTCAACAAGAGCAAATGCAGAGTCCTGCACCCGGGTAGGAACAACAAAATGCACCAGTACAGGTTAGGAGGTGATCTGCTAGAGAGCAGCTCCATGGAGAAGGACCTTGGAGTCCTGGTAGACAACAAGTTATCCATGGGACAACAATGTGCCCTCGTGGCCAAGAAGGCCAATGGTATCCTGGGGTGCATTAGGAGGAGTGTGTCCAGCAGATCGAGGGAGGTTCTCCTCCCCCTCTATTTGGCCCTGATGAGACCTCGCTTGAAGTATTGTGTCCAGTTCTGGGCTCCCCAGTTCAAGAGAGACAGGGATCTACTTGAAAGAGTCCAGTGGAGGGCAACAAGGATGATAAAGGGACTGGAACACCAGCCTTATGAGGAAAGGCTAAGAGACCTGGGGCTTTTCAGTCTAGAGAGGAGAAGACTGAGGGGGTATCTTATTAATGTCTATAAATACATGAGGGCTGGGCCTCAAGAAGGCAGGGACAACCTCTTTTCACTTGTGCCTAGTGGTAGAACAAGGGGCAATGGATTCAAACTCAAGCACAGGAAGTTCCACCTCAACGTGAGGAAGAACTTCTTTACTGTGAGAGTTACAGAGCACTGGAACAGGCTCTCCAGAGAGGTTGTGGAGTCTCCTTCTCTGGAGACTTTCAGGACCTGTCTGGATGCCTTTCTGAGTGATCTGCCCTAGTTTTTGGTCCTGCTCTGGCAGGGGGTTTGGACTCAATGATTTTCAGAGGTCCTTTCCAACCCCTAACATTCTGTGATTCAGTCAGCTCACCCAGACACACAACTAGGCTCAGCACTGGATGAGCCCTGCATGTCATCAATCAATCTGCATATAGTAGGTCCTGCAGCTAGAATTCAAGTATTTCAATCTCTGACTGTCCCTCATAAATATTTCATCAGTTCCTTACACAACACATTGTGCAGCAGTCATTCTCTACTATGAGCTTTCTAACTGAGAAGTTCACCTGCATACTGAGCACAAGTCCCAGTCATTAGCAATACCACCAAATTGGTTCACAGTTTTTCCTTTTAAGGCTGTTTTTAGACATTCCCAATCTACATAACCGTCCTGGTGCCTTGGCTAGGCCTTTAATAACCCTTTGCTAAACCAGAGACACCCTACTTGCTAGTGCAGTATCTAATTGTTCATGTCACAGTTCAAACGTACTACATGAGCTGTACAGCACCGTTAGCCATCCTTCCTCTTTTTCAGGTCTTCACAGCTGTGCATTAGCTTAAAGCCCTGTCACAGAAATACTAAAATAAAGAGGTTTTTAAAGCTGCCTTGTGCTGCTCTGCCACAGTACCCTGGTGTTCAGGATATTGAAGAAACATCTATATGTGGGTGAATAAATCCTCACAACCAAATTGTTAAGCAGGTTAGAAAAAGAATAAACAGATGCATGGAAAAGCAAATGAGCATGCCTTGACAAATGCAGAAAAAAATCTACTAAATCTACTACAAATATAAAAAAAGTATTAGTCAAGGGAAAATATTTTTTAAAAATGTAGCGATCTAAAAAGCAAACATTTATCTGCACACTTACTCATCAACTGAACAACTGTGAGTGAAGATGAGACATGATTAAGGTAGTTTCTGCATCCTTGGCTCTGCTCCTGTACCACTAATGCTTAGTTCCTCTGTTCATCACACCCAAATAGTCCATACCCTATAGCCACCTTAAATGTACTAAAGCTATTTTGTCAGCATAAATAACCCAATGAGCTATGCTCTAGAAAACTATTTATGATTTTGGCTTTCAAGAATGTATGTCACTGATAAGCAAGAATGAGACTGTACACCCCCTTTCTTTATGCTCCAGTGCTTAATTCCTTTTTTAGGAACATGCAGAATTCATCAGCACTGTTAAGCCCTTGAGTTATGCAGAAACCACGTTATTAATGCTATTAGTGCTAATTAATTGTGCCAACAAGGCCTCTGCAACTAGTCAAGACATCAGGTTTTGCCAAAAACCATCAGATTAAATAAATTTGAAGTTCCAGGACAAGCCATTCCATAGTTACAAGAAGCCAAAAAGAAAGTTAGGGAAGCACTGAAAAAATGAGGAAATTTTCAAACTTACATACAATGTAAATGCTTTGTCTAATTTGCTTCAAATTTTTTGTGAAATTGCAGATAGGATTGTTTCAGTTTGTATGTGTCCACGGATGGGTTAGCTGTATAATGACTAGTTGTTGCAAGTGAACAACAACAAAATGAGTATTATTATCATGATGTACATCATACTTTAGTTTTGAATGTATTGCAACACATCACAGTAAAATAACAGCAGTTCTCTAAAGATGTAGGTTTCTCATAAATCATTACAGAGAAATCTGTATAATGTTCCATACACAAGGTACATACTGTGAACATATTCAATGAGAGCATACATAATAGAAAGCGTCCAGTTACAACCATGTGAGTTGTTTTTTGTACAGCACTCACGTTCCTCTGAGACAAGAAACAACAGGAATTATTTGTGTTTGCATTTCCACACCTTTGCAGCAGATTGTACTTGTAGTCTGAGCGGGTGACTTTTGAGTGCACCTTGCCACCTTCCCAAGCTGTTCTCCCCAGTACACCAGGTCCAAGGTTCTCTCTTATCAGGAATTGTTGAGATGATTCTCCTTCCCTCAGGACCCTGACAGTCAGCTTTAAATATGCAGTTAAGCAATTCTTCAAATATTCAATGAATTCAAGTCTTTTTCTAAAAGAAGGTAACCGCACTGGAGGAGACATGCATATTATCTCAGAACTTCTCACAGCACCCTGCAAGTTCACCTCTATATACAAAGAGAAACAAAGGAAAGCTGTGCATTAGCCAGGCTCATATTCAGGTGTTATCCTCTAGTTCTTCATAAGCACCAGTTCATAGCAAGCTAAACAAGTAACCAGAGAATGGATCATCCCACTTTTCCAACAACTCCAAATTAGGTTTGAAGAAGTGATGGAGACAAAATGCTGAGGCAATGAAATCAGAAATTCCATCCTACAGACAAACACAACCAGGATTCTCCTGTTCATTTCTGGTCACAACTAACCTTAGCTGAGTTTGCACTTATTTGGTGTGGCACTGCCAAACTAGACTTTGGCATGTAACTCTGCTTAAGGTACAACTTGGCCATAAAAGCATGTAACTATGTTAAGGTACAGCCTAGCCATCCTTGTTCATGTGCACCCCAGATCACACACACTTTGCAAACAGTTCATCTCCATTACTTTACCAGCTTTGCGTTTCTGCTCTGCTCAAATAAAGGAATGCCAATATAAATGTATGTAAAGTGAGCTGTGCTGGCCTGAACATTCTATTATGAAAAATTTACAATTTTATCATCTGGTTGTTAATGTGTGGCTCTTACTGGAGACCACTTTAAGCTCCCCATAAACCTCTAAGTCACACATACAGCAATATATGAAGGGATCATCTGTCCCTCTACATTCAAGGTCTCTTGCTATGAAGAGTTGGCTCATCTAGGAAACACTGTGGAAAATTCAAGCTCATCATGATCCAGTCACCACTGCTATTTCTAGCCCTGTTTACTACCCCCAAAAAAGAATTAGTATCTTCCTTGTAAGTGCTAAAAATGTGAGCTATAGACAACACCATTTTCACCCATCTGAAAATGCAACCTGGACTAAGGTAAATCCATTCTTATTTATAATCCAGCCCACAGTAGGTCAGGGTACAGAGATACCCTCCTGCTCAGTCAAAAGTTGCTGAATCAGTTTGTCTATACAGTGAGTGCAATGCAGACATACCTGAGATGACTTTGTAATGACTTTTGTGCCGCACACAAGCTAGCAAGCTTGGCCTCTTAGCACACTAAAGGACTGAGCTCCTTATGCCACCATCTGATGCAGCTCTTCTGTTCCCACTCCCAAGCCCAGGCAAGATGCTGCAGGTCTGGCAGCACTTTTCTATGTCTCAATACCTAGAATGGACATATGCCCTCACAGATCAGCAATGCTACTGTGTCATTTGGAGGAAAAGGCAAGAAATAAAGAATCTTCTACATGTTCATGAAAAATGTTATCTGATTTTATTTTTTTTTTCCTCCTCCTCCTCTGAGTGTTACATTCATTTAAGAGCAGCAGACTGACCTAAGAGGACAGTAGGATTACACCTTCCCTTGCAGGTAACTCAGCATGCAAAGGGAAGAGAAGACTGTAGACTACACGGTAATTTGGGAGGAGAGAGCTGCAGCACCAACATGGCAGTGTGCAGACAGAGAGGAGACTGAGAAACTGCTGGGAGGAGCAGAGAAGACGGTCCTCAGAAGCAATGGAAAGACCTTCTGATGGATCAAAAGGGACTTGGCATGATTTGAAGCTACTCAAACAAGTCACTAAATTGACTAAAATAAATCTTGGAAGTGAAGACCTGATTGTAAGATCACAGTGGGCAGGGTAGAAAGTTGTTTAGAAATCGTGTTTCTAATTTCTACACTATCTGACTTAGTTACTCTGAGTTTGAGAAATTCTTAGAAGTTTCAAGTTCCTCCTAAAAAAAAAAGACAGTCTAATGAGACACAGATTCTTTTTTTTTTCTTGTTGTTGTTGTTTTTGGTGAGCTTACCTTAAAGGAGAGGTACAAGTAGATCCACCTCAAAGCCCTCCTTAATGTGGACACAATCTGGTTCCCCTCAATATATGAAACAGCAAAGTCAGAGAGAAAGAATTTATTTACCTTGGCTAGATCTGACCAGGATTTTGGAAGTTTCTGCAATCTAAAAAGTGACATCAAAACAAAACCACAGAGTTTAGGTTCATGCCATGCCTCTGGCTAACTCTGTAATCTATGCTACACATGAAGCAGAAAATCCTTTCTTCTCAATTTGAAAGAGTTGCCACAACCCTTCTAAATCTTTGGTCTACCCAATAAAACCTCGAGTGCTACTACTATTTATACAAATGCTTAATTCTTTCTTTGAATCTTGCTATTTGTCTCAGTAACATCCTGTGTCAGAAAATCCCATGAGTTTATTATATGCTACATTTAATGCATTTAGAAATTGGTGGGGTTTTACACCATTTGCCAGCTTTCTAGTCTCACTTCATTCTGTACATTCTCAGACATATTCCTCTTTCCTCTCCAAGTATACTGTACAGAGAGAACAGGATGCTCATCCTTCCCATCTTCCAGTATCACCTTATTTCCACTAGAGTACATTTAGTACAGCAAAACAACCAAGAGTTGTTCCCAGTCCAAAAAGCAATGAGATGGGAAACTAAAAGAGTTGTGTGAACACTAAGGTACACATCAAAGCAATCTAAAAACAGATAAATTGAAGTGGCAGAGTGCATGTGTATTTTTGCCTAGTGGAAGTTGAAAGTACTCACCCAGGGTATTTATTAAGAAAGTATGTCCTCTCAGGACATAATTTTTAAAAAGTTTTACAACCCTCAATCCTGTTGCTCTGTTTCCCATCTGTATGTTGAAACAATATTTGTTGTGAAGATTAAGATACCAGTGAAAAATGCTGTGTAAGTTGCAAATATTAGTTCCTCATATGGCATTCATGTAATTGATGCTACCACACAAAATTTTTACCAACATTCATTTCAATAAAGTAGAACCATTACATGATATGCTGTCCTTGTGCTTTATGTAGTATTTATTTTTTAAGTGTATAAACTTATAATTTCCCACACTTACTCTTTTTATCTTATTGGCAAAAAGCCAGACCAGTGATTTTAATTATGTGGCACCTGGCAGAATTCCTCAGCTACATTTCTGTTAAAACAATGTGAAGCGATAGCCACTTCATTAAAACGTGGCTCATAGCTGAGCAAAATGTTAAATCATCAAAATCAGAGATTTCTACCCCTGAGCAGCATTTCTTTCATGAAAACGAAGTATTTCCAGAAAAGCCTTATTAGGCAGTAAACTACGCAGAGCTTTTATATCTTCTTTGCCTCAATGGGTTCTGCCAAGAAATAGAAGAAATGTTCTTTACCATCCTCTCTGCTGAGTTGCCAGTCAATCATGGATCAGTGATGAAAAAGCAGGGTGACTATAGGGGCCACATACTGTAAGACTACACCAGGCAGTACTTCAGAATGTGGGAAAGCTATTTTAAAAGAGTGGCCTCAAAATCTGTGGTTTCATTAATAGGATGGAATAAGGGCCTGGGAGAGCCCAAAGCCTCATAACCTGATCTGAAAAGTTGGATTTTGCATTCTCATCTCCAGAGTTAAACGTGCAATTATGCCAATTAATCCAGCTTTAAACATGAGAAAAGAATTTCACCACAGTGTCTTATTTCTGTGACCCACTCAGTATGCACACATACACGGCTACTTAGACAACAGCAATCACCTAGGTACACAACCCACAGTCTTTGTAGCAGTTGTGAAAGCAGACACTACGTTGGCCTTTCCTCTCCTTTCAGATGTTTATTTAGAGGACAACTTACTCCATTGCACTACTGAGTCAAAGAACACAGATGTGTTTGTCTCCCTGAAGGAACATTCAGAACTTTTTTTTTTAATCAGTTTTTGGAAGAAAAATAACTTCTAAACTGGATAGAGAGAATCCATGTTTTGCAAGATTTGTATGACTCCTGCAGAACCAGAAGATGTTTCTGCCTTCAAAGTATTTTTCCCCTGAAGAGAAAAGATGATTAATTTCCTGTTCTTGCAGAAAGAACAAGGACAGGGGTTAAAAACCAGAGCACCTGCAATGCACTCACAGATGAAATATACGTAAAAAGGAGAAATGTCAGGTGAAGAGTGGAAAAGCTACACAGAGACAAAGAACAGAGCTTTGGTCTCTGAAAGATGGGTTCAGGATCTAACTCATAACCCAAAAGGGCACTAGTCTCTGTCAATCAACGTGATCAATTTAGCAAAATTTTGTCAAGTATTCTAAGATACTAAATATGTACGCCACAGCGCAAGTTCCCGTTTACCATCTGTAGCCTTTATTATCGATTGTAAACCTTAGGTTGCCCAAATGACTCCCTTCCTGAATCCTTTCTTTAATGAATATTTTTTATGGACCTTCAAGCACTTACAGCTTCAACTATACTTACTACACAAAGATGATTTTTTTTTTTCATACAGTACACTAGTAAATAAGTTTTTAAACTTTGTTCTGGAGGATTTAATTCAGTACTACTGTAGGGCCAAAATGAGCAGTTATACTCAGTTGTGAACAGGGACTCAGTGCGATTACAGGAGAACTGATGTGGCTGTTCATGTATCTGGTGGCCCAGGATAAAGTAAAAGGGGAATATAGAGCATTTTTGGAGGAATAAAGTCTTTCCTTAGGGAAAAAACTGTTTAGAAAGTAGCAAGCAGGATTCAACTAACCTGACATTTCTGGTATATCCTCATTTGAGTTGATAGAAAATCTTTTTCCTTTATTCTTTGATTATTGTCAGCAGAATAGCATTTAAAAATACCTTCAATCCATGTCCTTTCCTCCTTTTTGTGCTTTGGGATGGCTCAAGTTCTCAATTTCTTCTGCTGAGAAGTCATTAAGACAAGAGGTTAATGGTCAAGCCCATTACATGAGAGCTGAGTTTGTTTCCATGGGGTTTGGCATTTGTTTAGGAATTATTTGAGATTGAAATGCCCAAAGCAATGGTCTGAGGGAAATCAGCATCAAAAGAGCCAAGCAGGAAGGACATCAGCCTTTAGCCTGTTAAGACTTCATTAGGAAAAGGAAGCTGGAAAAATCAAAGGGAATAGGGAACCACAGGAGGAAGAATAACTCTCACACCTACTTTGCCAGGATCAGACATTCAACGGGTGCATTTGAGAATGAGTTTTCCAAATCCCATTTATACATATATATTTTAACTATTCACCTTATGCATCACCTGAGCCTGTGAATCATCCAAGCCTTCCTTCAATTCTTTTGTATCTTATCTTGTAGGGGCTTGACTGTACAATAGCTACAAGGTAATAGGTCCTTTTCGATATAGAACCATTAAATATCCCCTGCATTTACGGTTCAAATGGAACAAATCCAAGTTAATCTTAAACATGTAATCCTCCCATCCAATTATTCTAAGAAGCTCAGAAGTATTTCTCATGGAAGAATGGTTGCCAGAACTCAAGGCTCTTGCAGGGGTGCAGTAGAGAGGCACCTAGCATTTGCTAGCACACCACCAGGGTAAAGATGTGCTTGTATTCATCCACAACACAGGTGTCATCACCAGGTGCCAGGCAGTGCAATGGCAGGATCCTACACTCCAGCTGCAAAAAGCCAGAGAACACCTTCCAAAGCCCAGTCCAAATCTGTTCTCTCTCAGTACCTTTATCAATGTTTAGCTTTATACTGTCCTTCTTTGGTCTTGAATGCTGAGATAAACACAAATAAGTCATCCAAGGCACCTTCTGAACTGTTGCATCACTACTATGGGACATTGTCTTCAACACACACAGGTCTCAAGGTCCTCTTGCCCTTTTTAAGATAACAATAAAATATAGATCCAGACATAACAACACATGCCTCCAAAAAGCAGAAGGCAGGATGAGCAGGTATGTACTTTTTAGAGCCTTAAACTGTTCCCATGATTTAATCCCCCACCTTCCCAACGTGCAGAACCCTCACACCTCTTTTCTCTCCAGTAGTACTTCATATTACAATCAAGTGGATGATTATACATCACTGCAAAAGCAAAGGGAGCACGCCTTCCCCACCCGAGGCATTACAAAACACAAACAACAGATGTCTACAAGTCTTCCTTTGCCCCCTATTTCTAGTGAGAGGAGCTGTTGTGAACATAAAACATGGAGGCCTTGGGAAGCTGTGGCAATACCACCTGCTCCATTCATCACTTTATGTGTTGTGCACATGGAGAACAGGAAACGAGATCACAGCTCAAACTTGGCCAGCCTGCTAGGGGAGATACTGGTTTTATTAATACTTTGGGGCTTCTCTCCTGTTTTCAGCAACTGTTGATAGTCATCTGTTCTTTGCTACTTGTTATGGCAGATAATAAAAACAAAGGTACAGAATCACACAGCATAGGCACGTACTTTTATGTGTCACAAGTGATCCATATCCTAGGCTGGGTGCAGTGGAAGAGGCCACAGGGAGATACTTTTATTGTCTAAAATGTAACAAAAATGAGACCTAAAAGTTTTCTCCATCTGTCCAGATCTAAACAGAAACTTGTGTGCATACAAATTTGGAACTAAACCAGCCACAGCCACAAAATGAATGCATTTCCTGCAGGCACTGATTATTTCACTCTTCTCAGCACGATCCTGCTAATCCAGTGCCTGTGAGAAAGATATTCTGTGGTCATGCAGGGCTCTGCACAATCCAAACCCTGCCATCCTTTTGGCCACCACACTGTCTCTCTTTCCCCACTAGAAGATAAGCCTTTTAACTGGAATCACAAACAAAACCCTGCCATGAGAGACAGATCAGATGTTGCACAGAATAATTAAAGACGAGCATCCCCTTCTCATGCCACACATCTCATAATATACCCAAGTATCCTTGCTTTTAGCTTGGCCTAATGTGTAGCATCTATAAATTTCTTTTCTGTTGAAAACAATTCAACTTTGAGAAACTTAAAATCAGCTCATTTAATAGTCCCCTTCCCGTTAAGGCTGTGCAGCTATGCTTATGGTATTGAGCAGAGCACAGATTTGCAGGGAGAGATTAAAAAAATACTATTTAAAATGCTTCTGCACCATACCTTAAATAACTCCTTTCTAAAACACATAACACAGGCAGAACACAGCGATTATGGCATAAAGGATTTTTTGGACCTTATTTAAGATGACTGGGATAATTCTTCCAAGGTTTTTTCACTTTCTGGTAAAGTACCCATTCCAAATGACTGTCAAGTGGGCCACCTGAAATCTTTCCATCTGAACAGCTTCGTATAAAAAAAAAATGCTGCTCTGATAGGAATTAAAGCATTTAGCAGAAAATATTAATTCCTTTTTGTTTTTGGAAGGAAATTATCAAGATTGTATTATGATAGGTAAAATATCTTCCATTATAAAATACCAGAATAGTAAAATTAAAATGAAGTGTAAAATATAGATGATAAAGTGAAAATGAAATCAATAAGAAAATACTTTTCCAGACTATTTAACTTAAAATATTCTGAGAACTCCTTTTTGTCCCCTGTGCAACCTCTATTTGTTAGTTCAAATTTTTTTTTTCCACACCACCATGAATCTTCTCATATTCTAGTTACAATGTAGCAATACATACCTGTTTTCAGCATACTGGTGCACTTTCAACAGCTTTTACATTCATACCTGTTCTAGGGTCATCTTCTCAGCAGTTAAAAGAACTCTTCTCTTTTCCTCAGAGAAAGAAGACTTAATTCTGCTTTGTTGGTTTTGTGGGCCTTGGCAAAAATCCCCTCGGATAAGTTTACTACAGGTCTAGGCCCACGGCACATGGCAAAGAAGAACAGCAGTTTCCTTAGCAGGTGCAATCTACTATTCATTTTTAAGGTGGCCATCTCTTAAGAGAAATACTGGTGCTGCAGAAACTATGCTTTCCCAGGGAAGCCACCACCACAGAGCAAAGACACCACCCCCTGCATCTTGTCGTGTCATGCTTCCACAGAAGCCTACCCATGGCACTGGTTTGGTGCTGACAGAAAAAGGCCCAGAGCTTCACTTCCTACACTTAGGCCCTTCCTCTCATTCTCACAAAGCAAGAGACCATTGCCTAAGCAAACAGGCTCTCTGTCTAAGACCTTCTGAGCACAGTCTCCCAGCAAGGTGATGCTACATGGCGTAAAGCTTATACTTTAATCTACCCAACGCAGGCAAGAGTTTGAAAAAGGACTTTTGTGGCACTGAATGGTATTTACACCTGGTTTTCAGCAGTGCATTTTAACAGATGTGCCTTGCTACTAGGAGACAAGTGTAAGAAATACAACTATTAACAGTAGCTTTGCGAATTATTAAAGACCCTCCTTTATCCCAGCTAAGGACACACATGACTCCAAGATTGAAGGGCACGCCGTTCCTCTCCTAGCAGCTGTGGGTTTCTCTCACAGAAAGAACATTTTTATTAGTTTTTCAAAGCGGCTGGTATAATACTGCCACTCTTACCTCTAATGTACTGTAAAATGACTAAAACTGCTGCCAGCAGGAGGGCTGTGAAGGGACTTCTGAGGCACTGTGACAGGCCTTCAATTGACTTTACTAGCAGCTTTTACACATCTCTTTGGAGTTCCATTAAAAGAGTTTATTTAGTGTTATTCCAATTGCTTTCATTAAATACCTGTTTTGTGCTTTTGTGCTGTTCCAGTTGGAGTGCTCTCTCATTTTGGTACTTCACTGAGGTTTCTGACGGGGATGAAAAAGCTACAGCAGTTATCCTGCAGAGTGTGGACTGCTTAGTTTTTACATAGGTCCCCTTATCTTCACACACTTTGTAGTACCTGTTCTTTGCATGCAAATAATTTCAACTCAAAAATCAAATCTGCATTGCTGCAGCAACACTGGAAAGGCAGTTATGAATAAAGGATGTATTTTATTAGACTTCAGCAGGCATGGGCTATGGATCTGCTTTACTCACAACATAAAGAAATAGTGTTACTTAGAGTCAACTCTGGTAAACTCAAGCCAAAACTGTAGGACAGTTAGGACAGAGTCAAGTGTAACATGGGGCCTTCTGCTCTCAAAGGAAGCTAGTCAATGAAAAAGCAGGAGCACTGGGCTGCCCTCAGCCCTCCCTAATTCCACTGCCACCTGGCACCTCACTCTGCAAGTGCCAGGGCTGACATTCAGCCATCTCTTTCTAGCATGGGGCAGAGCTGCAGCTCCCAGAAGAGCCAGCTCTGAAATTACTCCCTATCGGGGCTGCTTCCACTTGGGATCTGCAAAGTTAACATTTGTTCTAGTCATTTCTCCCCATCTTCATCTTTCCCACTCATCTCTCTTCCTTTAGAAATGAAAGTAAGCATTTACTTGAAGAAAGGACAAGCCTTTAAACATCTGAAATAGCTCTGTGCTAGATTTCCACTAGAAAGCTACAGAACTTCCTTGGAAGTTTCCTACAGTACTGCTCCCATGTTCATAACTTATAAAAGTTTCACATGTTTAGGCTTTTATGTTCTCTGAGCAAAAGCTGTTGGGGTTTTTTTCCCCTTCTTTTTAATTAAATTCACATCATATGAACCTAAAGAATCAGGATGACTTTTCTTTCTCCAAAATTGTGTGTCAGTCTTTAGAACAAGGAACTTCATTGTCAGAAATAGTTTTTGAGCTAACTTTTTTTACTATATAAAAAAGCATAAGCTTCATGAGTAAACACTGCTGAATTGCTGCCCTGGGCTTCATTCCTTTTATAACCTTTCTGAAAACTGGTTTTCCTTAGAAAGACTCTCACAGCAAATTCTTAACTTGTTTCCAATGACAGCTGGCACCTCCTTGCCAAAAGCACTGACATGCTACTGCGGGCTGTTGTTGTTCTTTGGCATTTGCTCTCCCATGAGTGCATTTGTTGGGGGAAGCACTGCAGCTTGGCTGAGTATGTGAGCAGCCAAAATATTTGAGAAGCTAAGCAATAACTCTGTTTTAAATAACAATTACAAGATCTGGGTTTGTACTTTGCAGTTGAACTGCAAAACATGCAAGTGATGCAACTAGAACGGAATATTAAACCCTCTCAGCTCCCTTGTGAAACATTTAAGGGAAACTCAGATGATTTTCCAGCTCCAGAGAAAATGAGGCATTACTTACACGACGGGGGCCCAATCTATTACCCTCAGGACATGGGGATAACGCCCACTGACATCACTAGAGATTACTCATCTGCAGGGCAGGAGAAAAGGAGGCAAAGATATTTTGTACAGACTGTGTGTCTAGATCCCAGAGCTTCTCCTAATTTGTCTTGAAATTTCCAGCCATCAAATTGCTTTGCCAAACCACCCAGTTTCTTGGCCTTTCAACTCACCTGCTGAGCTTTTTACCCTCGCAGTCTTGCTTTATCACCATTTCATTAGCTAAAGTTTTTAATGTGGGTTTTGCAAACTTTACAACTACTCTAAGAATCAGCAAAGAAAAAGACAAACATACAAATAATGTTCTAGATTGTTCCAAAAATAAGAACCACAAAGACCTGCTTACAAAACAAATCATTTTTTTAAGTGATGGTGAAACGTTGAGTGCTGCTTTTTAAGCAGATCAACAACCATCTCTGAAAAAAAAGCTTGTTTGGCGTCAAGAAGATTACTTTTCTTCATATGTAACAACAGAAGTAACTTTAAAATAGGAGAGATGACAAAGTGCCAGGGCTTAGAAAGGCTGGGAAGAAGGCTAGGGAAGCAAGTAATGTTTAGCTAGAAATCCACTTTCAAGGAAGGAGCGTCAAGGTGAACAAGGCACCGAAAAAGACAAATGAAAAATATGCTTCCTTTTCATCTGTGAAAGAGACTATGGAAGAAGGCTGATTTTTTCCTTCTAAAAATATGACTTAATTGTTGGTCACATACTTTACTCTTTTTCCTGAAGAAGACTCCTAAAAGTTGAGTTTACACCCAGCAAAGATCAGGATAGGCAAACCAGAAATAAAGCATTTTAACAATATATTAATAGTTAAATTTATTTGGGAGTGTGCCATGGACACAGTTGCTAGCTGTCAGACAGTCCTCTATTTTTTTTCTTCCTTACCTCTCTGGCTTTCACTCATGTTCTTCTTTTATTTCTCTTCCTCTCACAAGCATCTCTGCCCCCTTCCCACGGATGCTAACACCACTTCATTCCCAACTCTCTTAATTCACTTGTCCTCTCTGCTGCTCCCCTCCACCAACCTTAAGTCTCTCCCTTTGTTTCCCTCTGATGTCTGCATTTCTGACATCAAAAGCAAGGCTGGGAATGTTCTTTTGCTCATCAGTCATGGAAAATGTGTCAGGGAGGACTCTCTTGGAAGGGTCTGGAGGGTTGATGGCTGTTCCTCCTGCCAGGCTTCACAGCTCTGCAGGAAGCTCTCACTCATGCCAGCAGATGAGGCAAATGGATCAGCTGTTCTGTAGGCCAACCAGGATCATATCATCACATGCTCAGTAGGTACCAAGTAGGTAGCCAGCAGACTGGCTGTTGATCCATAAGGGTCCCTAGGTAAGGTGCTGGAGCCTCTCTTACACTTTCCCATTCTGGTTGGTGGGGCCCATTGGGAAGAAGGGACCATAAAGCAATCCTGTCCAATTAAGTAGCAGCAGAAGCTGGAAAAACACAGGCGCAGGCTTTGCAATGAATGCCAAGGACTAAAACACACACATTAATCCTTTCCATGAGAAAAATAAAGATGTAAAACATTAGCACCTCAGGCCTGCAGATAACAATGTCCGACTTTCATTGGAAGCACAGTTTTAATAGTAGTAAACCAAAGGTGAACAGGATCCAAACAGCAGCATTCCTAAGAATGTTACAGAGTAGAGGACAAATGTCCATTAACTGGAGAGCTAACATTTACAATGCCATTAGGGTATAAATCTGAGCATGCACTGCTTGTTACACAAAAGCAGTACTTGATTCAGCACTTTTTCCAGTGAAAATCTTTCTGCAATCCTATCCTTCAAGAAGAGACAGGAAAAGAAAAAATAATTAGAAGAAATGACCTTTGGGGAGGTTAAAAACAGGCATGTTTATTCACAGACAAAGCTTACTGAATCAGTGATTCTAGGACTTCACAAGACTTGTTAAAGTCAAGATACCAGAATGTCTTTGGCAGAGACATGGGAGCATGGAGTCAGACAGCCTGAATGACACCATTGTCCTTCTATCATACTGGTTAGCTCTGAGACCAAGGCAGTATTTCATCCATTAGAATCTAGGCCAGAATGTATTTCAGTGTTCCTCATTGACTCAGCTATACGTTGACATCAAGTCCTGTAATAACGATGATGACTACTAACTACTGGAGAGAGAACAAAATTAAGTCTTCTTTTCACCCTAACAGCACTTCTTTGTCTCCTTAGTGGTAACATGGCCACATTTGAACAACACAGAATGTAAGGGGATACTCCAGGCTGGAGAGACCAGCCGCCTGTTAATGTTAGTGTGGGAAGTGAGGCCACTGAGAACTCATGGCAACTTGTCAGTAATGCTAGCAGCTTCAACCAGGACAGGAATTGCCTGCAGATGAAAGAACTGGTTGATGGCAACCACTAGCATGCTGCCCCCAGAGTAACCCCTCTCCCCTTCCTACAGAACTGCAGAGCTAGAAGAGGTCCCCACAAAGCAGGCAAAACAGTTCCTGGGTTATCTGTGTCAAGCCTGTCTTCCACCCATCCTTCCAAAGATCAGTTCATGGTCTTCCTAGTCAGTCTGTTCCATTGCTTTGCTACTGTCGCTACCTTGGTCCCTTAATAAACCTCTTAGTGTGTAAGTGAAATATTGGTCTTTGTGAGCGTGGTGGGGGAGCATTCCACTCCACCCTCTGAAGTACGGTCCCACAGTGACCGCGTGTGCGGTCCCAGTTACAAACCTCTCCGCTCCCCGCTGAGAAGGGGGGGGGGGGAAAACGTCATGGAAGCATCCTGACATCCAATAGCCTTTGATATCGGTCCACAACAGCTACCCTTATAAATACAGGGTTTCTAATATAGGACCTCAACTCTACCAGAGACTTGCTGCTTATTATTTCCCTATGATCAGCAAACACAGAGAACAAGTCATTGCTGAGCTCTTTATAACAGACTTTGGTATACTGGAGGCGATTAGTGTAGACCATCTTCTCTTTTCTGGAGGGGGAGGGGAAAAAAAGTAAAGTTCCTGATGTTTTTCCTCATAGGTCACTTTCTTTGAATCTCTTGTCATTCCTATTGTTGCACTCTGGACCTCCTTTGATTTACCTACATCTTTGTCACAGTGCTGGGAAAAGCTGAGCACAGTACTGCAACTGGATCTCACAGGAGAGGGGCAAGTAATCTCTTATCATGCCACCCTTGGAGAAAGTTTGTTCTTCCCTGCTTTTTTCTTCTTTTTAAGTAAAGCAAACCATCACAAAACCTTTAGTGCATTTTCTGTTCTATTATCCAAAGTCTTAATGAAAAAGACTCTGGAGGATCAGGCCCAAGATAGACCACTGAAGGATTGCACTTGAGATGTTACTGACGGGACAGCAGAAGGAGAAGAGTGTTTTGTTTAGACACTCAGGAAAAAAATCCGTGTCTTCCAGATGGCTGAGAACAAAAGATTAGCAAACTTGATGGCATGATAACACAGAGCTTCTGGCACCGACTGAAGGATGGCAGAGAGCCCAAGGAAGGGGCAAAGATGAGTGGGAAACACACAGGGAACTGAGAGAAGAAAACAGAAAAAGAAAAGAAACTCCTGGTAGTGAGAGTGGCCTAGAATATGTGTGAAGTCCTTCCATTCCACATAAAGTTATTAGCATGTCTTCTCATAAAGATGTAACTTCAAGTTTTTATGGAGCATTTCAGCTATTCATTGGCAATGAGAGACTCCATTAGCTAAGATGAAAACTGGGGACAACTCTTTGTCATTTCAAATCTGTAGAGAATGAAGGATGAATAAATTAATTCCCAGCACAAACCAACTACCATTGATTTACAACCACAAATGAACTATTAGTTTAGAATCTACAGGCATGAACTGCACCTGTAATTCAGAAGCTTAAAAAAAAAAAAAAAAGACAAAAAACCTCATATACTAGCAATGTACTACTCACAGCAAACATTTATTTGACTTTGAAGAACAAAGAGTCTGGCAAGCCAGCAGTGAAGAATTGCATCAAAATCACCTCCCAAGAAAGAAGGAGAGACAAGGAATGAAAAGTAAGCAAATGAGATATAAAAAGTGTGAGAGGAAAAGGGTTAAAAAAAACGCAAACCACAACAACAAAAAAAAACCACGAAAAACAATAGAGAAACAGATTATTAACCAAGACAAAGTGGAGTAGCCTTTTACTGACCACAAACTAAAGCAAATCAATCACTCAGTGGGTAAACAGATCCACCATGTTTCTACTATTTTACAGAAAGCATTTTTTCCTTTTTTCTGTTGATTTTACTCTTGGTGTTCTGTTTATACCTTTCCAACTTATTATTTCCCCATCTTAATGTGTTTGAATAACTTAAAAAATGAAATAGCATGGAAATAAAACTGCAATAAGGAATCTGCTTAGCGACACCTCCAGACTTCAGATTTCAGCAGTAGTGAAAATGAATTCTGACACTACTAAGCAAGTCTTACACTGAAACGAACAGAGTTACAGAAATAACTGTTTGCATGGAAAACGTCTGCCGGCTGAAAAATTCTTTTACCACTGTCAAAAGCTTAATACAAAAATTTTTTGCTACGAACAAGAAAGAAGGAGAAACTGTTAATGGTTGACTTTTTGGGGTAGGTAGGTGAGGGGCAGCCTGTTAAATAAAGAGATTATGTTTTCCAAGAAAAAAAAAATTACAATTTGCAATGAATAAATAAATAAATCCATCCATAAAAGATAAATGCCACTGGTGAAAGGCTTCCAAAGTTTCATTTGTTTCAAAACGCAACAAACTACAGACTTATCATCAGCTCTTCCCTCAGGCCATTCCTGATTCCTTTTGAAATTCTAAAACTACATTACATGTTTTTAAACTGTGGGGATATATAATGATTTGAAAAGTTTATCACAAGGTGTCAGATCTTCCAGCAGTAAATACGTTTAAGATCAGGACCAGACTGTTAAGGAGAAATATTATTATTCCTTTATGACCCAAGAAGTTAGAAGAAATTCATAGTCAACATATCACTTTATTCTAAAAAAGATGATACAGAGCATGAACATCTCTTACACTGTCTTGCTATTTACAATGAGAGTACATGAAAATCTATTTCCCTGAACACAGTAGGAAACAGTTTATTTGCTCACAGTGCTGAACTTCCATCTGGCTGACAATGAACTCAAAAACCTCTCTTTGTAAGTTCCCATCCAGCCCTCAGGGTTTTCACTTAATGCTTGCTTTGCTTGACTTCTTGCTTCCTCTCTGTCCAGTGGTCTGGAGTTATAATTGCTTCTTTTTCATGGGAAAACACACTAACATAAGTGCATATGCATTTGTGCAAGTAATGGCACATACCTGTGCATTGTATGGAAACTGTTACAGCATCAACAGTTGTGTTCAGTGAAGAAGATCCACTGTTCATTATAGTTGTGCATATCAAAAAAGGACAGCAGTTCACCTACAGGTCACAAAAAGATTTAAGATGGCCCACAGTAATATATCTGCATTCCACCACAAGTTATTGCGATTGATAGAGGAATTAATAAGTCACATTCCAGAGCCATAATGGTCTCCCAGCCTCAACAGCTCTGAATGTCTCTCAGCAGTAGATAAAAGACACCCTCAAGACAGATGTTAACTGTGTTTTAAAATCCAATATATGTCTGTGATTTTCAGGAAAGAGGAGTTGTTAGGGTGACTTCACTATCAGGTAAGTAAAAATAGAAGAGCAAAAAGTAACATTTGTGAAGATCTGTATTTCTGAAGGCTGACATAAATGTCAGCTGGTGTTAGCTGCTGCACTGTGCGGAAACAAAGCAGGCCTCTCTTAGACTTTGGGAGATTACAGACTGCCACAAAATAGTTAGACTAAAGTGAAGAAAAACAGTCGTTCAAAGTCCCAACAGCTGAAATACTCTCTAAGTGGAGAACACAGGGACTTAAAAACAGACACTTAGGATTCGTAAGGGATGATACAAACACACACATAGAGTTGTTTGAAGATAAGGTAATTTTTTACAACAGCACTTGTAGGAGGGCTTTTTAAATGGTTTTCAGCTTCCTCAGAGACTGACGAAGAAACTGCATTACAGAAAGATGGGGACCCTTGCACTCCATATAAAAAGGAAATCTATGACAGTATGTAAGAGTTCTCTCTAGAAGGAAAAAAAAGAAAAAAAGGGGGGAAAATGTTGGCCTGCACTTTTGGCCAAAGTCAGGTTAAAGAATCACTTCAAAAAGGAAGGGCTCCAGAAGGAGGTGGGGAAGACAGACTCGAGGAGGAAAAAGCTTGGTTTATCCCAGTTCAACAGAAATGGCTGTGAAAAGCTGTTTCCAGAAGATATTCTCTCCCTTGCTGCTGCTTTTCCCAGAAGTGGCTCAGTTAGATTGCTTGGCAGTTGCCAATATTCTGAAAAGGATGAAGACATGCAATGGATACTATCACTTCGCAAAAGCCAGAAGTGCACACCATGGATAAAAAGATAAAGACAGTGCAACTGACTTAAACAATGGCAAAAACAGCATTCAAGGTCAATCATCCCCACAGGCTATCATCACTTAAAGCCAAATAAACATTTCCTGAAGTTCAGCATACTTTCAAAATGCAGATATCTAAGGCAAGAACTACTAAAGCATGGGGGGTAGAGGAGGGTAGAAAAAAAAACAACACAACACTGACAATAAAAGGTTGGGAAGTAAAACAGAGATCCTCTACTGGTGAAGTTTTCCCCTCATTAAAGAAGTCTGTTTCTAAACTAGCCAGGTAAATAAATATGGAAAGATACAAACTACGGCAGCAAAAGAGGAGAAAAACCCCCAAGTGCATGAAAAAATTTCTCAAGCCTTTTAGCAGGGTTATTTAGCAATACCAAGTGGGCATTGAAAGAGGTTAGGAGTTTCAGGTCAGCTTTCCTAGCATGCCTCTCAAGCCTGAAGGGCTTCTAACGAATGGAAGATAAGCAGCTAGTTCAGCCAAGAGCATTTCTGGATTGAATGAGGAAAAAGCAAATTATAAACATCTGTGCTTTGATATTACAATACAATTCTTCTGCAACTCCCACACCAAAAATGCAGAAGCCACTGTATACCTGGAGGTCATGGGGGCTGTCATCCTCCAGGAATAGCAAACCATGGTGGGGAAGAGAAGGTGCTCAGAAGAACCAGTCTCAGTTTTACAGAGGAAACTACATCTCCCTTACCTGAGAGACTTTCAGTTCCTGTAGGTGAGAGATGGATTCCCAATTGCATTTGTCAGGAAATCAAAGGGGCTGATTAAAATTCTCAGTTTCCACATGTGTTTGCCTGAAGTAGCTTGCAGGTTAAAAACATTGCTTTGTTTTCTTATTATACTTTCCCTGGTTAGGAAGGGGCTCTGCTGTTCTCAAATCCTGGAAAATAACTTGAGGAAACAGACCTTAGAAATCTTGGTCTGAACTATGAAACCCTACCTAGAACAGACACACTTAAATGCCCAGAATGTTGCAGTTATTCTTTGCTATTTCTGTTTCTGTTAGGTACCATTTTCAAAATATAACTACACCAGGGCATTATTCAGTGGCTGCAGACATATTTTTCAGAGCACTTGACAAAAATCACAGTAAATTAAAGGTCACTGTATTATATGCGTATCAACCTGATTAAAACAAAATATAAGAAATCCATCCAGCCGTAAAATAAAACGTCACAGCTAATCCTGAGAGGAGGCTCCACATAATATAATTAGCACCTGAGACAGCAAAAGGAAGTGTCTACAGATCTCCAGAGAGAATTTTGTTCAAAGGCACCAAAATGTCCCATAAATACGGGTTTTAAGAGAACATGTGAGGATTATTTATGGATTGAAAAAATCTAAAACCAGAGCCAGATATACTTCATACTGGCCTCAAAGGTGCACTTACAGACATTAGGGAAACTTTCATCACATATATCCAAAATGCAATCTGACTCTTAACAAAAGGATTCATGTTTGTGATATAGAGGGCAGGGGGCGGGCGGAAATCTTTCTCCAGAGCAAAGATGAGGCTGGCTTGCTGAAGAGCTGGAATCACCTAAGTGCTCTTAGCCTCCGGTGCCAGCCTTCCTGCAAATACATCAGCTAGCTAAGTATTTTATTCATCTGAACAGCACCTTCACCAGACGACATACAGCTTTTTTCATACAAACTGCTTCTTTTCCTGAAGTAGTTATCACTAAAGCACAAGTTCAGCAATATTGTAACTCCTCTCCATTATCTCTAAAGTTAGGAAAATATAATCAAAACAAGATAGGCAGCTGCAAAAAAGTATGCATGCTGAGACTGTGATCCATATTTAGTTTTGTTAAATTGCAGACTGGCAAAAATGGAGCATTAAGTGTTACAGACTACATCTCAAAATACCTATCTTAACTATAAGGATATGTTATATCTTTTGTCCAGAATAGTGCTAGAAATCTTCATGAGAGATGGAGCAGATTTGTGATCTGGGGTTTCAGAAGCAGCCAAAATAATTCAGTGAAAATTTGCATCACATAAATAACTGAGAACCACTATAAGAAGGAGGAATATCAGATGAAACAGACTGTAGTCGTGTGAGGCTGTCACTGGATGGTCACATAGCGTTAAAGATTGGGAGACACCTTCTTCATATCACAGGGAAATCAGGATACAGGCTCAGTTGCTTTGCCTGAGAAATCATCAAACCAGTAATGAGTGTAGCAGGCTCAGAGTGCTGAGCCCGCAGGCACAAGCACAACCAGAACTAGTAGACTTTCCACCACCCAGCAACAGTCATGTCCACCTCTCAGCAAAGCCCCGCAGGGCTATGTACTAGAGCTGGGAAACTCAGTGCTGAAGGGTTTTGACAGATTTTCTCAGCGGGGCTGGGAAGCTGTTGAAAATCCAATGGGAACATGTCCTCGTTCCTCAGCTGCCCTGGTCCATGTCCAGCATTTTAGTTTAAATCCTCCTTCACAGGACACAGGGATTTGTGCAAACCTAAGCCTTCTGTCAAAGCCTTCATTGCCACTGTCACTTAACAAGGCTGTTTATGTCTAGCTGAAAATCTGTACTGTGCTACTGGTGATCATTAACAGGACTGAAGATAGCCCTCGCACGTCCTGACCCCTGGCAATACTGCTAGACTTTTCTTCTCACTACTTTATTCCTCTTCTTGCTGAACACACATGGCTGCTGTTAAAATCCCAGCCAGCTGCTAACAACTGCTGAGCTTTTCCCAGTTCATTAGGAGGCCACAAATGGTTTTAAATCATGAAGCTAATTAAGCAGAAATAAGACTGCCAAATGGTCTAGGCCTCAAACAAAATATACATCTAGAAATTGCTGACCTGGTAAAAGACCGCAGGGAAGAGTTCAGCACTATCTGCCGACTCTGCCTCAGCTCATCAGCTTCCCCTGTGCACATATTCAAGTATTATTTTTGTGAATCACAACCTTGGTGCTCCTCAATTCTGGCCCAGAACAGTAGTTTTTGGCATCACAGCTTGCTGTTCGAGAGGGTCAGCCACAAGTTGTGCTCCTGGTTAGCCCATCAGGCTAATAGCCTGTTATGAACAGCATTTCCACTCTTGCACAAAGCCTCCCGCCACTTCTGGTAGAATGGATGTCCTGAGACAACTTCTCAGCCTGGTAAGACCAAGGTGCAGATTAACCTGCACCTGTATCAGCAGGTACATAAGGCAACCTTGGTGCTTTGCACTACACAGCCAACAAATTTTCATCCTGGACATATGGGCAAGGCCACTAATAGGTATGGAAGTTTGAGGGCTATTTCCTAAGCACAATACAAACCCCAGCTCTTCAACACTGTAAGCTCCATATAGACACCCAGAGATATCATCCAACAGGGCTGGAAGCCAGCTTCAGTGCCTTGGGGCTGAGTTTAGCACAGTGGAAGCAGCTTGCCTGGGGCTGTTCCCAGGCGGCTGGGTGGCTGGTGGCAAGTGCTGTGTTCCCTGCAGGTGAAGTACACATCCCCTTCCAGCAGCCTCTGCTACCAGGGATGCAAGCAATGATGTGCTTACACCACAACATGCTGTACTACAGAGATTTCTCCTAGGCATCTAATATGTAGGTTTTTGTTCTCTGTTTTGATTTTTTTTTTTTTAGGTTCTTTGCACTGTTACAGACATACCTTGGGGCCAAGTTTGGGAGAATGCCTTCCAATAGGAAAGAAGACTACAAGAGTATTTTCCCCCTCACATATATTCCTGTGGGAGGCCAAATATAGCTCATTTTTTTCACGGGTGATAAAACACAACTGACATGATTCATACCTGCTAAAAAACAGACCAACAATTACTTAATATTAATAATAATATATAAGTTGTACTATCTATTAAACACCAATTTAGGAAAAAATCTAACATTATTTCAGTACTTTTAGACATCAAAGCACTTAACCGCACCATGCCAAAAAGCAAAAGATTGGATTTTTGAAGGAATGACAGCTTTTAAGACACCAAACAGAAATAAGAGCTCTTAAATTAATAAAGGACTTTGTTGTTTTTTTTGTGGCCTTTACAGTTGGTATGTAAAAAAAATTGTAAGAAAAGTATGGAAAGTAAAATGCTTGAAGACTTTAATTTCTCAACTGCACCAGATCAAGAACAAAAGAATTCTATTAAAAATTTTAAATAATGTATTTTAAATCACATGAGAAAAGAAATACTATACCACCAGGATTTTTAAGAGAGGTGAGAGACTAGACTGTAAAATATAACAAGCAGCGTCTTCCTAAAATCAATGAGATCCAAACAAAGAAACATCATTAGGAAACAGACATTAGGATTCTCCTGCTTCCTCAGAGTCCCGAATGCGTTTCTAATTTCGCTCCTCCTTTAACCTCTGCTTTGCAGACACGCAAGTATTGCTTACAGTCATCTGTTGAGCTGTATGCAAGATGAGAACCCAGAGGGATTCGTAGACATGATTCAGTTTTTAGAGGCTGGTAAATAAAGAACCTATAAAAACTGACTGTCAGAAACAATGAGAAAGACTACCTGTGCCACACACATCACAGTGACATGAACCTGAAACGGCTAAAGCAGAAAATCTGGGTCCCTTATGAGGCTGAATGTAACTTGGTCTCCTACAGAAACACATTAGAATTTCTGTTTATCAAAAACTTTTGACTAAACACATATCTTTCTGATAAATCTACTCCAAAGTTGATTAAACAAGCAGACAAACTGCTCCACTAGCCAGAAGCCAAGAATAGGGAACAGTATTTCCTGGACCTGCAACTACCCAGAGTCCTAATTTTCCATTTCAATCAAGGGTGAAAGTGGAAGCTTAGAGTAATGGGAGAGAAAAAGTCCCAGCTTCCTCCTGGAATAAGCAAAAGATAGGTTTGGTTAAGGAGGGTCCTGAGATTTTCTAATTCAAGGTCTTGTGTTTTTTGCAAAAGGCAAGATATTTGAAATTTATAAAAATCTTTGGCTATCAGCTGGACATAACAAAAAATGACAGTACTCACATGAAGAGAAGGAAACTCCAAGAGGTTTTCCTGCCTTGCAGTAACACAGCCTGTCCTGTCAGCCTTTGGCTGCTGCTGCAGATGTGATGTAGAGGAGCACCAGGTCCCTTGTGACAGGCCACATGCTAGTCTCCACACAATCATCTCTTGCCTACTGATAGGCCTGTTCTCAGGACTTTACTTCAGATAGCATAAATTAATCACTGGGTTCTCACTTCTTTCCAAACCAAACTATTCATGTCTTTATCCAGCACTGCTTCAGCCCCACTGAACAGGTTTTTTCAGTTAAATGCTAAGTAAATAAAATAAATATACAACCCTGGAGTTCTAATGAGAGTCTCCTCCTCAACTCCCTTTCCCATATCATTGACAGTAGCAGAGGGGCATGGAGACAGTTGATCTTCACTTTCTTTCTATGGGTGGGGTGAAAAGAGCCAAACCCAGCTTTTAGTATTTGTTTCTCTCACTGCAATGCTTGTGACAGAAGTCATGGTGCTCTGGAATCCAGCTTTGATAGCAGAAGGTTTCAAAATCAAACTACAGACACCTCTTACACAGACACACATTTGTCACATGTGGCACATAGAGGCTCCCTAGGTATGGCACAAAGATGTTAGTGACATTCCTTTGAAACTACACAAGTAATCCTTGCTGGCTTCATCCATTCACAAGCACTCTGACTGTCACAGAAATGGAAGCTGATAAAATGTTCATGTTGTAAAGCCTTATTACCCTCTGGGTGTATTGCACACAGATCTAGAGTAGGGTTGCAGTGTTGGTGCACTGCTTGAACCAACCTAATTCTCCCCTGTGGATTTCTATCTTCCTCCTTTTTCACTAGGACAAAACTAATTGTACTTAAGCTTACCAATCCACACTCATTTGGAATAAGGTTTATTTATTCTGGCTTCACTTTTAAGGGTCTTCTTTTCATAACTCCATAGTGCTCCTGAAGAGAGGAGTTTTACAGTGCATTATAATAGAGATTTTAGAGGTTTTGCAGACTCAGAAAGGAGAACCGTATCCACATACAAAAGGCAAGCTGAGCTGCTGGGTGGTAGAAGAGACATCTCTTTTGTGTTTGCCAGAGAATGCAACTCAGACAAAAAATACCCAGATTTCCAAAGATTTATCAAAGCCATCTGTCTTAGCTAGCTAAAGTCTGCTGGTCATTTTTCAAGCAAACAAAACACAAAAAAATTCTTATTGTATCCATTGGTTGATTATACAGTTGTATGTGCACATCTTCTCCTCGCAAGTTCCCCTCTATTTTAAGAAACGTATACCAGAAATATATTTTGTATAACTCTCACCCCATTCCTTTCCTAGAAAAATGCTAACCCTTAAAGGAACTCTTCTTTAGATTCATCCCATCAGTTTCCTTTGTGATTAGCAAAAGAATTAACTTCAGTATCTGTTGGAGACCAGGAACAAAAGCCCACAGGAGAGTTAAAAGGATAAAGTGATCCTGCTAAAATACTGGAATCAAAGGTAAGAGAGAGGAAAGATAAATCACTATAGGGTGAAGGAGATATGCAGGAGAATAACTAGACAATTAGAGGAAAATCTTTAAAGATTTCACACAAATACTGAACATGATCTGAGGGCTGGAGCACCTCTCCTATGAAGACAGGCTGAAAGAGTTGGGGCTGTTCAGCCTGGAGAAGAGAAGGCTCCAGAGAGACCTCATAGCTGCCTTCCAGTACCTGAGGGGCTACAGGAAAGCTGGGAAGGGACTTTTTACAAGGGCTTGTAGTGAGAGGACAAGGGGGAATGGATTAAAACTGGAAGAGGGGATGGAGATGGAAGGGGGGAGATTTAGGTTAAACATTAGGAAGAAATTCTTTCATGTGAGGTTGGTGACACACTGGAATGGGTTGCCCAGCAAAGTTTTGGAAGCCACATCCCTGGAAGTGTTCAAGGCCAGGTTGCATGGGGCTCTGAGCAACCAGATTTAGTGGGAGGTGTCCCTGCCTATGCAGGGGGATTCAAAATAGATGATCTTCAAGGTCCTTTCCAACTCAAACCATTCTATGATTGTATGAAAACCTAAGAATTCTGTACACAATCAAAGCTGTGACTGTGGGACTTCGTGGGGTAAGTAGCTGGACTGACGTATGAGTATAGAGGGAAATAAAAAAAAAAGGCAAAGGTGGTATACTGTGTCTAAAAAAGGAAAGCAGAAAAGGAGGAAAGAAGAAAAATAGGAAAGAAAGAAACTTGGTCAAAAGGTTGGAAATAGATGAAAGGCTGATTTTCTGCATGAGCTTAAATAGGTATATGACTAAGTACAATGCTTTGTGGTGGACTTCCTACTCAGGAGTAAATAAGGAGAATAAGTCATTGAGAGAAGCATCCCAAAATCAAAATCTGGGAGTAATGGTGGGCTTTATCTCCCCACATACCTTCCAGATAACCAGTATTCTAGGGCTTATAATGCCAATGAAATTTTTGGGAAATATTAAGTTATTTTATACCGATTTCAGGAGGCAAAGGAATCTACTGTGGAACAGCTACTCCAGATCTGCTTCTAACTTGTAGGAAAGGTTGCAAAGCTAAAGCTTTGAAGTAACTGGGTATGCAGAAACAGTAGAGCTCTTTTTTTAAGGGAGAAAACCAAGAGTGACAGAGTAAGATTTCATTTCAGCTTCCTATGCAGAAGCTGTTGCTTAAGTCAGTGTTGATAAATAGCCTTGAAATGTTCATCCATTGGTTATTTCTCCCCCTTCTACATATTAGCTGTTTTTTGAAACTGGAATGGGAATCAAGTTTCCAGACACACACGCTTCCTCCTGTTGTAGCTGCACTCTAGTCAGAAGACAGAAATTCTCATCCATTTACAATCTACCAGCACTGCAATGTTCACTCCAAAAGTATATGACCTAACAGTTGTACAGTGACCTTTCTGCTGGGGTCACAACCCACGTACACTGTTAGCAGATCCCAGTGCTCATTTTTGAGTTGTCAATGTCATTTCCTCAAAGCACATCTCATGCGCTCTATCCAGGCTCACTGGTCACCCTGACCTGGAGTTCACTTCTCTAACAACTCCCCCTGCTGCCATTCATTCTCTGTTTCTTCTCCCTTTGGCAGGTTCAAGTGGTTTTTCTATCCTTTCAAAACGTTTCAGCCGCCTATCCTCAGAGGTGCAGTGGGATTCATTGCAAGTTCATCAGCTACGAGGACTTGGTTCCTGTGCTGACAGTTTTACACAGCCGCAGAAGCTTAAGCTGCTATGAGAATTTGCTGACTAGTTTCCATCCCAGTGTACTTCTCCCAGGAGTCAGAAAATTTGGTGTTCAAAGACTGCTAAGTAAAGGGCGTAACTCCCCCATCCCAAAACTGGATCGGTACTAAACATACGGGATTTAGGTGTGCCAGGACCATCTCCATTTCTGCAGGAGAAAGAGCTAGCGTCCAAAGCACTGAGCTAAATCATAACTTCCTGGGTACCACAGGGAAATAGAGTGCAACAGCTCCTAAAACCATCCAATTGCTGTAAGCAACACAGCCCAAGAGACACGGTGTAGAAAGTAATAAAATATTAACAGACTAAAGAGGGAAAATGAACAGTAAAACCAAGCAGGCAAAATACAGTCTCAGTCCACCAGCTTGTCTAGCTTTTGTTTGCTGTTTCATGGAAACCTGGTCTAGAACACAGAGCTACCAAAAATATCAACAGCACCCTTTCACAAAACTTCAAATCCCAACCTAGAAAACGTGTTTAGAAAGAAGGACATACACCCCTATCAAAAGCTGTGAGAAGAGAGAACAGCTCACTTCTCCTTTAGAAAACAACAACTTATATTTTGCCTGCACTAAAGAGAAGTATTTTAAAAACAATCCAGAAAAAAAAATCTCCAAAGTGTCCTGGTGTCTTTCTTCCAAGTGTGGTCACTTCTTAGTCTGGGGGCCCTTGTACAACAAAATGAATCTCATCAGAAATAGCATAAGCAATGTAAGGAGATAAAATCTGGAAGCACTTTTTTTCTGGAGCAGTAAGACAGAGCACACCATACCCTGTTCTCTTCCACCCTGCAGTGCACTCTGTCATTTTCAGGAACTTTGTGCAGGTCAAATATAGCCCCAGATGAAAATTCCCCACACAGTTCCTCTAGCAGCAGCAATTTACAACCACTTCCATTACATATAACTCACAAAATGAAAAGGAAGGTAATGAAGGATTGAGATGACAGTTTCAAGTTTAATCTTCAAGCAATTTGGCAGTCATATGGAAGGTATTATGAACTTGAAATCACTCCTATTTGTTCTTGATGTCTTTGTTTCATTCTTTGCAATGTTTAACATTAAAATCTATCACAGTTTTGGAGCAAAAAGAAGCCATCATGCCTAGTTTAAGGCCCACGAGTTCCCACAAATAGCAGGTATTACAGCTAGGGAAATGCAGATTAATCCTACTGCACATTTAAAAAGTGAAAAATAGCTGGTAGGTGTTTCTTCTCCCTATGCATTCCCAAGTTAGTAGAAGAACAATTCACCCAGAAACAGATGCAGCAGCTAAAAAAGTAGCTGTATTAGAAGTGACTCTTATGTGAACAGCACAACATAATCCCAAAAAAACCTTCCCTAAATCTTTTTTGGGGTTGGCTTCAGTTCATCTGAGAGGAAGACTGAGGAAAAGGAATGTGACAAGTGAGAGGGAGATTGAGGAAGAGGAATGCGACAGCCAATAAATATGCTTATGGGCTCTAAAAAGTCCACATCAATAACTGTCTGTGAGTACTGAGCTAAAAATTATCACTCTAGAAAGTTCAAAGAACACTATGGGAAAGCAGCTAATAAACTGATGAGGCCAAGATTGAAAGCAGTTGCAGAGGATGCACATTAAGCCTGGCTCAAGATACAAAGGATCCCTACCCTGGTGCCAAAACCACATGAATCTAATGACACACTCAGTTTATATGAGGACATAGAACCCAATAATGCCTCCTAGCAAGGTACTTCTGCCAAGTTGTTCTCCACTCACACTGGTGACAGAAATTGTTATTAGTATCACAAATGTACTTGAAAAAAAAATTTAACACATTTATTTAAACCCAAGACTTCCTGTAGATGAATACAGGAACTATTTATTTACAACAGTTGTAGAATTTATTCACTATCTGTAGATGTGCAAAAGCAAGTGAAATACTCTTAAAGCTGAGTTATTCCAGGAATTTTTTGTTTCTTTGGTGGGCCTGCAATGAGAATTGATACTGGCATCTTTTATACAAGGAACTTTGCAAAGCTGAAAACTATATAACAAATTATCCACCATCACATGTCTTCTAGCCAGTGAAAATGAGGGTCAGACTGTAACAGAATGGACTGCCAAGATGACCAACGTTTTTCCCTCAATGTGTCTCTGTCAAGTATATTATTTGTCTAATGGGACAAATTTCATATTGCAGTAACAATTTAACAATGATAAGAAGATCTTAGTATATTAGCCTGAGTGAAATCAGCTTTCAGCAAAAAGGAGAGAAAGAAATGCTCATCACATAAGCATTTTCTAACATCACCATGAACTTAGTCAGGTTGAAACAACTGGAGCTGGCAATTAATTTTATTTACCTGGGACAAAGAAGCAGCCCCCTTGCCTGCAGGAAACCCACTAAAGACCAAGACCTCCTCTGGCACTGGGGAAAGACAGATCCCAGCAATCAGTGTCTGCAGCTTACACTGAAATCTGCCAGTGCATTGGAGCAAGTTCCCAGTGACTGCACACTGCCACTGAAGAATCTCAGGGGATAAAGCAAGTTACCACTGTAATTCACATCTGAAATGCTTCTAATTGCCTCAAAACATGCCAAAATGGTACATCGCTGGATATCCCCTTCATCCTCAGGGAGAACCGAATGCCACAAATTCTGGGAAAGGTAGTTTAGATACGCACTACTGCAACTCAGCTCAGAAGCACTAGAATCACCCCCTGGGCTATAATTAGCTTGTAAATCAAGTAGCAAGGTAAAAAATACCCCCCACACCCACAAAAAAAAGTTTATATAAGCAAGAGGGAAGTTGGGACTTGGAATCACAATGTAGTAGCTACAAGGTGGACAAGAAATCTTGTCTTCTTCCTATTTCACCTCTCTGTTAGTTTTCCATTTCTCATTAAGGAACACCTCAAGCTGCTTATGTTGTCACTGAGCAGCAATTTATAATTGGTCATATATAGATAACCTCTTGGATAACAACTTGGGTTTCAGTTGACTTCCATATAGCCCTGAACTACAGAGGCTCAGGGACAGTATCACAGCCATTAGGAGCCATCCTATGCCAAACAGGAACTTCTCCAGAGCTGCAAGCATCTGTCCAAAGACAGATGAAGGCAAGAACTACTGCAGTTATCTCAGGTTACGCCATTCAAACCTGTCACACAGGACCCTCAGCTAGCATTCTTGTTGTTCAGTAACTTGAAAACTGTCTCTGAGATCCATGTGATCTACAATGTGCCAAGCTGAGCACAGCCTAATGATCAGAAATAGGACAATTTGGCTGCTCAGAATAAATAAAAATTCAGCAGTGAACCAGCTGTGTGGCTAGCTTGGCCTTGGCAGGGTTTCTCCTCCCAAAAATATGTTACAAGTAACAGCCTTGTAAAATTTCCTTTTGTACTTCTCTCCTCCCAGGCTGCCCCTACTTAGGTAGTGAAACAATCTCTAAAAGAAATCTCTGGGTTTCAAGCTTTATCATAGGTTAAAACTCACCCAGAGTCAGTTCATCTGTTTATCCCATGCAGGGATAAAGCAGATTATGATAGAGAATGTGCCAATATCTAAACTGGAAATGGAAGGACAGACTCTACCATTAGAAATCATAACTTATTCTTTAAGAGTGGAGCAGATAGCACTCTGTAAGGCAAGTACCATCCTCACTTTGCTTTCTGTTTTGACTAATTTGTGGAAAGATTCTGTAGATATAAATACACACTCTTAACATGCCTCCCTCCATAGCCCTTGCTTTCTTTCTCCTGCATATATTTCTTTCAGCATCACTGACCGTTATCTGAAACGCAGAAGAGAGGCACAGCTTTCACAGTTTCTAAAACTAAAAAGGAACATAAAAGATGTAATTAAGAAACTAAACAAAGCGCTAAAAGAACAGAAAAAGCATATTCAATAATGGCACTGTGCCAATTTGTGTGGCCCTCAGAGCAGAGACTTATTATTCCTAGGTAAGTCACAGCAACTTTTCTCCTAAACTGGGGATGGCTGAATATTACTTACATTAGCATTATCCTAAAATTCAGTGATGTATTAAGGAGCAGTGAAGAAGAGTGTGAAGTCCTGTTTGCAACATTACTCCTTTCTGCTTTCAGTATTACTCTTTTGTGAAGTTTTCCCTAGATGTGACTCCTCCCTGATGGAGCAAAAAGCACATGCCTGGATTTCCTTCTCCAGTATTCCAACACGTATTAACATTCCCCAGTGTATATGAACCAAATACAGGACTCATGTCTTCAAAACCTTTCACAAAACTCTCCTGGCCTCATTTCTTGTTCATTCTTTTTATTGGTAACTTTTTCAGCTTCAATGCCTACACATTTTGGCTTCTTCTGCACCATCCTACATACAAAGAACACTCTTCCCAGACCCAGTCCACCATCTTGTTCTGCTCTTCTGTTTCTCTTAAATGACGCATGCCCTCAAGGAAATGAAATCAAGAACTGTCACATCAGTCAAATGGTCCCTCAGTCCTGTCCTCTTGCAGTCTAACCTTTTAGAGGGTATACATGCAAGTCAGAAACCATCTAGTGCACACCGCTCCCGTTGTGTTGCATTGTGTTTAATGTTCACATCTTCATAAGACATTGGCTGAGTCTGCAATATGAATATTAAAGCATGAGCCTCAGCTTCCCCAGTTCAGAGACACAGAGCTGAAATGGGACAGCATGTTACCACATCTGTCCCAGAACTGACAGTGCAAGACTGAACAAGGGAGCGCGGAGTAGCCCCAAAGGCACACATTTATTTAGGTAGACAAAATTTATCTCCCTGGGACATGACAGGCTGTCGCGGACCGAGATAGGCAAAGCCACGACCCACACCCCCACCTCGGGGAAACCGAGGGCTGAAGACCACTCCCCGTCACACTCACAAATAACGCTTAAGAATCAATCGATTTATTAAGTATCACCTAACACACACAAGGTCTACCTCTATATCTATATTCACACCTATATATCCATATATATATATACCAACAGCTATACAACACTACATCTACATGCCAATAACAACACACACAGAAAACAAGAGAGAATCCCTCCCCTTCCCCCCCTACTCCCGTTCCCGGACAGGGATTAAGGGCCATTATAGAGTCCGTCTCTCACACAGGCCTTTGAGTGACAACTCTGATCAGCTGTAAAGTGGCAGGAGATCTTTTATGTCAGGCCCTTACAATAGCAAGGAAAATTAGTCAGAAAACTAAGAACTGTGAGCACAAGAACCTTTGAATTTTGTTAGAAATGCAGCAGCACTAATCACATCAGCAGTAAGCTAGAGAGAGATCTTTACAATACCATCACCCACTGGCCACCATGACAGAGAATCTGATGTGGTGACATTAGGACCAACTCTTTGATATCCACTGTTCAATTGACCAGGACCCCAGTGCAAGTCAGCCTTGGCCTGACAGGTGACTGGCTGCCAAATTCAGCACCCACATAAGCAGGCCCACACTGCTAATAGAACCAGCTTTGGTGAGAAACAGTACCACACCTTCCACATGAAAGGAGCAGAGAGTTAACAAGCTGTGCTAGATTCACACCAGGTCCACACTGGGCTAGCTCAGGTATGCCTGCACTGGGTTATAAGACGCAGGAACATATAGTGGACTCAGTTGATCCAGATGGAGCCAGCACAGTAAGAGATCTGAATCTGCTTATTCAGCACCAGACTTGGGGAGTCATTTGAAAATGTGAGCAGTAGAGAACAGGATCAGAGATCTGCCACTTCTCAGTTAACAGTAAGTCCACCCAAAGCCAAACTAGCTGGCCCTACCTGGTTTGGTAAAGCTACTTCCACTTCCCTAACCAGGGAAAGGGAATCCGTGCAGGCACAGATTCCTTCACCTATTTTCTGAGAAGATAACAAAGGAACTCAGCAAAGCGGGGTCTGAAAGATACTCTCATCCTGTTCACTTTACACAGTGTTGCTAGGATCACTGAATAACCAACTGCACTCACCATCAAACTTCTAGCACTTTATTAGGATGGGAAACTAAACACAGATGGCAAGAAGTGTCCTCAGCAGGGCCCTACTGCATGATAAGAACATACATTTCTCTTCCTAGCCCCTCTAAAGACTGTAACAACGGTAAAGGTAACTCCATTTAGGAAGATGTACACTGTCACAGGATAGGTAGAAAATCACAAAGAAAAGGGCAAGTTCTGTGCAAGTACCTTGAGCAGAAGAGCACAAATCTGGTTGCAATGTCAATTATTGATCCACTTTCCCCTCACATATGAGTAGGGAAATGAACTGAGTGCTCATGGAAGCAAACCCAGAGAAACAAGTCTTTAATTGTAGACGAAAGAAAATGTTAATTAAAATTTTAGCATAAGATAATGAAATAAAAAATGGAAAAAATAGGATGCAAGAGATTCATGTATTACAGGGACATTGAATGCACAAAATTATTTATTTAAGGTGAGGGGGGAAAAGCACCAAAATAGATTTCTATTTTTAAACAAAAATGTTTATTTGAAGAATACTAGCAAGTAGCTAAGGGAGAGAAGTTTTCCTAAATTCAGACTCCAAGTTCTTCAGTTTTAAACTTTTAGTTTTAGGACACATGCAGTTGGGGACTTCTGTAAGAATACAAGGGCACTACAAGAGGAACAGAGGTTTTTTTAATTATTTTTTTTTAATTATCCCAAATACAAAGTTATCTCAGTCTACACAGGTTAACTGGATCAGGTAACAATGTTAACAGTAGGTAAATTTACTTTTGTTCTTTTACCTGGTAACAATTGTATTTATTAGCTGGTCTGTGACCCAATTCCAGACTTCTGTCCAAGGAGAGTTTTACCTCATTTCTTACTTCTTCCTTTTCTTACCTTCAGCCTTTTACAGTCATCCCATTTCCTACTAGCAAAACAACAACTAAACATGGCATATGTTGTCTACGATTATTATTCACATTTGCTAAGCTGCCACTCATATAGTTTTTTCTTTTTAAAATATTCTGTAACAATTATTCTATTACCTTACACTAGATAATGTACTCTGATTTCTTAAAAAGTTATACTGGAATGTCAAGCTTGTACACACTCCTCCATTCCCTGGCCACTGCACCAGTACAAGGCAGAGCAGTCTGGGAATTAAACCAAAGAGTACCAGCTGCACATGTCCTCACTGGAGTATTTAACAAGTAAAGACACTTCTCATTACACAACTATTAAGTATGTCTGTAAATACAGTACTCTCTCTACTTGTGCTCAGACAAAGGAGTCTTATGCAGCTACAGTCCTCAAGGTGTGTTTGTAACCATGCTCTCCAGAGCATGGTTGTTTGCACTCACATAAACCAGCATGGTCGCTTCATTCCTTCAGTGAAAGCAAAGCTCACTTCATAAACCAAACATCCATCCTGCAAAAGTCTTGAATTAAAATAAAAATCTAATTGTCACATGGAATGTTAAGAGGCAAATACAAAAATCCTCAAAACCTGTAACAATTACATGGAAGATCAATAGGAGTGTAGTTTCATCTTGTAAATAGAGGGTGGTGGGTATTTTTCCCAAGAAAAATGGTTTTAAGAATCCAGACAGCAGCATCTATCTGAACTCAGGGTAATTCCTAGTGTCATTGCTGCCATCACAGCTGTTGAACAATCCTAGACCAGGAGTTCCCTCAAGTGACTAATGCAGAGGAAAGTCTGAATGGCAGATTTTTTAACAGATCATCCCTTGTAGGGACCGGGAAAAAATCTCCTGTCTGCTGTTTCGGCACAAGAGTGCTGCTTGCCTGACAGCTGTGAGCAGCCTCTATTGAGGACAGAAGTGGGATTGGACTAGAAATGGGATATCACAATTACAATGTCAGTAAGAAAGAAACTCAACCGTATTGAGCTATATCAGCAATTCCTACATTAGATTTAAAAAGTGCAAAGTGCCTTATACATGCACCATTGCTAAGTAGAAGCAGAATATTATCCCGTCCAGTCTCAAGCACTATGGAGGGTAAGCAGTAGTCATCTTGGCCACCACACAAATAGAAAACATGGCTCTATATGCTTTCGCACTCCATGCCTCTCCTGATTATGCATAAAAATTGCCCCCTCCCTGGATGTGTTTAAGGCCAAGTTGGATGAGGCCTTGTGCAGCCTGGTCTAGTGTGAGGTGTCCCTGCTCATGGCAGGGAGGTTGGAACCTGATGATCTTTAAGGTCCCTTCCAACCTTAACCATTCTATGATTCTATTCTATAACAATTATTTGTTTGAGCACTCACATACCTGTCCCTTTTTGCAACCAAAACCATAAGTGGCTTTAGAGACAAGTGACAGAGGGAAATGTCACCCTCTCACTCTCTTAATTTCCAGCCAGAATCTTCATGAACCTTTGCTAGTTACACTACACCAGCCTTGTTGCTTTGAAATCCACATTAAAAAAATAGAGGAAAAATAATCTCTTTTCCATTTTCCTTCTTCCTCATGCTCACATATGTACACAGGTGACCCTCCATAGTCCTCCCATTAATATATGACATGAGAAAGACAAGGGAACCTATAATCTCTTATTTCATCGTGCTTTAAGAAATTAATGGTATTGGAAAAACTCAGGTCCAAACTGGACCAGAAGGACAAGAAACGCACATGGATGGCAGCTCAATAAAGGAGCTGTTTTCTTACATAGCAATGCTATCCGGACAGTTTGTGGCAGGGTGAGAGATGAGATCAAATCCGAAGAGGAAAAAAAAAGTTCCAGAAGAGTAAAGCTGATGGTCTGGTGAGACTGGCTGAGGGTTTAGGTAATTTAAAAGATGGAAATTGAAGACATAATATGGCAAGGAATAATAAAAAACCTTCTAATTCACCCTGTACTTAATTGTTTTAAAATTCTTTGTGGGCTAGACCAGACTGTGACTAAACTGTTTAAGCTGGATCTTAATTCACATAGGAGCAGCTGACAAAGTCAGACCAATGACTTTGTACATCTAAGACTGTAGAGAAGTGTAGAATTGTAGTATATTGCAGGGGGAAAAACAGGTTTCACAAACCTAGGACAGATTAGTGGGAAGAGCAGCTTTCAGATGCATAATGGTTCTAGGTTGCTAGATCTAAATACTTGGAGAACTTAGTCATGCAAGCAACCCATGCAAACCCTGTTTGCTGCCATACATGTGGGGACAGCATGCTGCATTTCCAGCAACACCCACATCCATCCTTGATTAAGGATCTCCACATAACGGAAACACTATCTTTCACAGGCAGTGCACACAATGGGGCATCAGTTGGGAAAATATTCAGAAGCTTGAAAAGTTTTATTGCAAGTGAAAGCCAGAATAAAAGTCGAGAAGAAGGACTGAAGTTTCTGCAGGCTCCAATTACATTAGGAGAGTGAGAAGTTCAGTGTCCCTTTTTTTTGTCCCCTTTCTTCAGTTCCCTCATTCCTCTTCTCCTGAACATGTCTCTTAGCCACTAGGTATCAGCTGAGATAATGCCAAAAGAAGCCTAGAATGCACATCAGAGATTGTCCATTTCACTTGCTCTCTATAGAGAATATAAACACACTATTTTCAGAAAAGTGTGGACTCCAAAAGGCTGAACAATTCCAGCATATTCACTGAAGGCTGGAGTTTTTAATGTAATCAGTGGCATTAACTACCAAAAAGCCAGGTGCTGCTCGCATTTACTGACCCATTTCTTCTGCATAGTATTGCAAGGGTTCTTAAATGGTTGCTTTTCAATACACTGTTGATAATACTGAGGTTTTCAGTGAATTAAAAAAAAAAAGCAAGTAAATCCTTGGACGAGCTAATAATTCAAGCAGTTGGCTAGGTGACCTAAATGAATGGAGTTATGGGCAAGTTAATACACTCAACGCTCTCCTTTTGGCACAGAAGGCAGCATTTGTTCTGTGCCTATTGGGTAATAAAGCCATACAAAGAACTAAGCTGACAGATCAGTGTGCACAGCTTGGCACCAAGCACCTTGATCAGAGAACGTCATTACAGTAGTCCAGGTAACAGCACCAGGGCTGCAGTGATGTAAGGGCTCTTGCAAACAGAATAAGGTACACTAAATAAGCCATGGAGACACATGACCGGTCATTTTTAAAACCTGTGTATAAATTATTAAGTAAGTTAAAAAAAAAAAAAGGCAAAATGCTTTTTGACATTTTCCCCTTGTCCTTTCCACTTCAATCCCCAAACCCATGATCATAGAATCATAGAACATCTAGGGTTGGAAGGAACCTTAAAGCTCATCTAGTTCCAACCTCCTTGCAGGGGCAAGGACACCTCCCACTACACCAGGTTACTCAAAGCCCCATCCAACCTGCCCTTGAACACTCCTCCCCCTGATGGGGCCCTCCATGGCTGCTTTTTTTTTCCTTTCCCTTTATCTGCCTCCAGTGAGCTTCTGGGCAGATGTCTGAGAAGTGTAAGAACTTCATTATGGACCTGCTGGAAGGCTTCCAGTTCAGGAGCTGCCTGTGATTCTCCCAAGAAAGAAGAGCTCTTTCTGGGAACAGGTGAGCAAGAGCTGGCAAAAGAGGTGAGAAACTTTGTTTTTCATACTAGTGAACAGAGCAATGGTGCACCTCAGACTGAACCCAACCCTCCCTCCAGGCACCATGGACCTCTTGCTTGGAGACACCATCACCACTGTTAACAGGAGACAATTATTCCATTCAGAAGTATCTTTTCACCCTGGAATTGCAAACCACAAGGTAGCATGGACTGTTTGTAAGAACTTCACAAAAGTGAACTACAGAAAAAAGAAAGCTACTGTCAGCAACTTGGAATTTACTGTACAAGAGCCTTCATTTCCAATGGAACATTTTTAGAAGCTTGCATAGGGAAACAGAAAATTGCTGGCATCCTGACAGTGCTTTTGTTGCATCACAGGAATAGAAAAACTCTGTCTTCTAAATACTGATAGTGTTTAAATATTTTTCTTAGCTTATATCTACAACATTAACAGTATCAACAGCAGTTGCAGCATTTTTGGTTTTTAATTCAGATAGAGGTTACCTCTACTTATGGTACCAGACAGTGCATTTGGGAAGTTCTGTACACTAGGAATGTGACAGAAATTGTTTAAAGCTGATATTGTCTTATTTACCTGCACTTGTTAGATGATTATTAATGCCTCTAACGCATCCACTAGTGGACTAGTACAGGAAAACCGCTATAAGGTCTCCCTGAAGCCTTCTCTTCTCCCAGCTGGCCAACCCCAACTCTTTCAGCCTGTCTTCGTAGGATGCCTTTACCATTTCCGGAAACTCAGAAGTAGCTGTCAGATTAAAACTAAAAAAGGTGCAGAGAAATAAATTCATTGTCAGTTCATTATGTTACCAATCATCATGGGAAGTGGGAATAGGAGAGCTGGGGTTGCAAAGGCAGGACAGCTGATGGGGAAATGTCCCTTGCCATCTGGGAAAGGCAACAGCTCAATGGAAACCAGGCCCTCTGCTCCACTCTCCCTCGGGGCTCGGTGCAGAAGAGATGGCACGTCTTGGCAAGGGGCAGGGGTGGGGGTTGAGAAAGAAGGACCCATGCAAGCCTTGATAATCAACAAAAGAACAGTTTATTGGTGGGAGGGGTTTCAGGTGAGCCTGTGGGAAGTCCAGAGTGTTTTTTTTCAGTTGAACAGAACTTTCCCCTTGCGAGCCCATGTTGGCTGTGACCAGCGACTGCGTTGTCTCTGACCCCTGGGCCTCGCACCATGGCTCAGCAGGCAGACACGCCAGGGCCCCATGCTGTTTCCCTGTGTGCCCACAGCTGCCTGCTGGATGACATCAGTTGTGTGAGCTAGGGCAATGGCTCTCATGGTGCGAGGGGGTATGTTCCTCCTCCGCTGCTTCCCCTTCTTCAGGCCCCTGGGAGGTGCCTTCCTCTTTGGCGGCTGCAGGAACCGTCCCTGTGCCGTCCCACGCCGAGGTGGGCAGCCACCCGCCTGGCTGCTCCGGCTGCTCCCTGGCAGGCAGGCAGGCCTGGGCTCCACAGCCTTCCCTGGTGGGCCCAGAGACAAGCGCTGCATGGCCTCCACCAGAGAGGTGATGTCAGCTGCAGTCACAGCACAAGGGGTGGTGGTGGTGGTGGTGTTCCTCCTCCTCTGCTGCCTCCTTTTCCTCCTCTGCTGCCTCTGCCTCGTCCTCTGGGCAGATGCCTTCCTCCTCCGTGGTTCAGGGGAGCGGCTCTGTGGCCTCCCACACCAAGGTGGGCAGCCATCCACCTCGCTGCTCCAGCTCCTCTTCCTTCCAGCCATGCTTGGCATCTGAAGGCCTTGGAGCTCGAGGGTGAACTGTGGGCCAGCTGCTGGGGCCCTGCTTTTATAGGGCTGGTGATGTCAGGAGGCCATTGTGATCGTGATTGTGACTCTGGCTGATGGGTGTGGCCAGATATGGTGGGTTTGGGCATGGGGGGGCCCATGGCCTGGAAGATGCCTAAATGTGGAAGGAAGAGGGTCGCAGGGGCTGAGGGCCCTTTTCGTGGGGCTTGCTCCTGTCTGTCATGTTGCTTGCCCAAGAGAAAAGCTTCCCCTTGGGCACAGGGACCACCCTCCACCTCTCTTCATGAGCCCTGGGCTCCAGCCCCCTTCTCCTTGCATGTCTGGGGTTTCCTTGATGAGATGGAGGCAACCATGTTCCAGGAGCATTGGGAGGCCTCAGTGACCCCCATCACAGACCCAGTGTTCCAACCCCTCTATCATGAGTAAGGACACCTCCCACTACATCAGGTAGCTCAAAGCCCCATCCAGCCTGGCCTTAAACACTTCCAGGGAGAAGGCATCCACAGTTTCCCTGGGCAATCTGTTCCAGTGTCTCGACACGCTCCCAGTAAATAATTTCTTCTTAATATCTAATCTAAATCTACCCTCATCAAACTTGCTGAGGGTGCACTTAATTCCATTGTCCACGTTACTGACAAAGATGTTAAATGGCACCAGTCCCAGTACCAACCCTTGAGGATTGCCACTTGTCACTGGTCTGCACTTGGACCTTTGGCCATTGTCCAAAATTCTTTGAGTGCAACCATATGTCATGATCCAGTCTGCCCAGGTCGAAACCCACATCAGAGCATGACCAATCAGGATATTTTACCAAATGGGTTTGTCCCTAAATTGGGACTGGTTTGCTTACACCACTAACTCTAGACCGGAAGCTCTGCATGGACACGGTTACACACACACACAGAGAAACAGAATCACAGAATCACCAAGACTGGAAAAGACCTTTAAGATCATCAAGTCCAGGCTATGACCAACACTACCGGACCATCTAGACTATGGCACTAAGGTTTTCTGTTCCTCTTTCTTCTGGCTTCTTCTCTCTTCTTTCTTCCAGCAATGAGCAGCAATGACCGACAATGACCACTGACAGTCTTTTTTATATTCTTTTGCAGGGTGGTCAATAGCTTTTGATTGGTCTTTCACTCGATCCTTAGGTGCAGTTCCTGATGAAAAGTTGCAACGATGCTGCCATCTTCCCACCAAAGGCTGGGTCCTGGCTGCAAACGTAGCAAAGTGAGCTGGCCATCTCTGTCCTTAATTGTTTAAAGCCCCAGCCACAGCCTCCCCTGCAGTGTTGCCGCCACTTTTTTTTGTTTCCCCCATCTGTTATGTCTCTCTATTGCAGTCAATTTGAGTGAGAGACATCTTTTGCAGAGGCCGGTTCTCCACACCATCCACCCAATTCCTTATCCACCAAGTGTTCCATCTGTCATGTTCACCCGTCATAAAAGGCCACCAAATTTGTCAGGCACAATTTGTCCCTAGTGAAGCCATGTTGGCTGTCATCAGTCACATCTTTATTTTCTACGTGCCTTAGCATAGTTTCCAGGACAATCTGCTCCATGACCTTGGTGGGCACAGAGATGAGACTGACTCTGCTGTAGTTCCCTGAGTCTTTCTTTCTTCCTTTTTCAAAATCGGGGTTATGTTTCCCCTTTTCAAGTCAGTGGAAACTTCTCCAGACTTACATGATTTCTCAAATATGATGGATAGTGGCTTTGCAACTCCATCCGCCAGTTCCCACAGGACCTGTGGATGCATCTCATCAGGTCCCACGGACTTGAGACCTTCAAGTTCCTTAGATGGTCTTGAACCTGATCTGACCCTACCGCAGGTGCTTCTTCATTCTCCCAGTTGGTGCCTTTGCCTTCTGTGACCTGGGCAGTGTGGCTTGAGCACTTGCTGGTGAAGACTGAGGCAAAAAAGTCTTTGAGTACCTCAGCCTTCTTGATACCCTGGGTAGCCAGGTCTCCTGTTTCCTTCTAGAGAGGGTCCACATTTTCCCTAGTCTTCCTTCCTAGCTTTTCTAACCTGATCCCTGGCTGCTTGGATAATTTCTCTGTATTTCTCCCAGGCTAGCTGTCCTTGCTTCCACTCTCTGTAGGCTTCCTTTTTGTGTTTGTCCACTTGTTCATCCATGCAGGCCTCCTGCCATTTTTGCCCGTTTTCCTCTTTCCTGGAATGTATTGCTCCTGAGCTTTGAGGATCCTTGACTATTAATCAGCTTTCTTGGGCTCCTTTCCCTCCAAAGCTTTATCCCATGGTACTCTATCACTCAGCATCCTGAAGAGGTCAAAGTCTGCTCTCCTGAAGTCCAGGGTAGTGAGCTTGCTGTGCACCTTCCTCACTGCCCTAAGGATCTTGAACTCCACCATCTCACAGTCACTGAAGTCAAGGCTGCCCTTGAGCTTCTCGTTCCCCACCAGCCCCTCCTTATTGTTGAGAGGTCCAGCATAGTAGCTCTCCTCATTGGCTCCTCCATCACTTGGAGAAGGAAGTTACCATCAACGCATTCCAGGAACCTCCTGGATTGCTTATGCCCTGCTGTGTTGTTCCTCCAACAGATACTGGGGTAGTTGAAGTCCCCCATGAGGACCAGGACTTGTGAATATAAGGCTACTCCTATATGTCCATAAAGGGCCTCATCTGCTTGGTCTTCCTGGTCACATGTTCTGTAGCAGACCCCCATTAATATGTCCCTGTCCCTGCCTACTCTTTAATCCTGACCCATAAGTTCTCAGTCAACCCCTCATCCATCCTCAGTGGAGCTCCATGGATTCCAGCTGATTATTGACATAGTGGGTGACACACCCTCCTCAGCTCCCCTGCCTGTCCTTCCTAGAGAGCCTGTATCCTTCCATTCCAACACTCCAATCGTAGGCACCATCCCACCAAGTCTCAGTGATGCCAATAAGATCATAGCCGTGCAAGCACGTGCACATGTCCAACTTCTCTTGTTTATTCCCTGTGCTGCATGTGTTTGCATAGAGACATTTAAGATGTGCACCCAATGAAGCTGAGTTACTGGCTGGAATTCCTCTGAAGTATTTCACCGGTGTTTCCCTGTTGGCTCCTATTACCTCAGGAGACCCTGGCTCAACTCTGTAAGAGTTCAAGTATGCTGAGGTGTACTCAGCAGGTCTCTGAGAAACAAGCTGGCCATCTATTGCTGTCATTCACTCACTTCTGTCAAGTCCAAAAAGATGGAAGTGTGGTAAAATAGCAGATCTACTAGCACGCTCTGCTTTGTGTTAGCATGGTTCCTTTGCTTCTCTGTATTCAACGGGTCAACTTGTGTCCCATTTTGTTTCTACTGAGCAAGCAGAGACATTCTGTGCTCATTTTCACGTGACTTTTCAGAGGGTGGAACTAATCACTTCTACCTTTATCTACTTGGCAACTGCATCAGTATACGTTGCGTTATTACATTACAATGCAATATGATTGTTAACTAAATTTCCTTTAAACAGGCCTGCATGTATGATGATTTAAGTAGCATGACAGCAGTAAACTAATTTATAGATGCTCCTCCCCCCACTTTATTTCCACAACTATGGACTTTGAGTCAAATCCTCCACAAGGTCATAGTTTAGACTGGAGTTTGAATAGCATGCTATTGATGATTGATTTTTTAAATGATAATTATTGATTAATCAATAGCATTATATTGATATAATAGCATGAACTATTATTATCAAAAGTATACACAACTTAAAAGTTGCACTTAGAAAGACAATGAAACTGAGACTTCCCATTTCCCTCCTCCTGTTCCCTTGCAATTAAGAATCCTAAAAAGTTGTTATTTCTCCCTCTGCGTGTGACCTACTGTGCCTTCCCCTGTTCATTCTCATGCAGTTCATGTACTAGAAAGGATCAGATCTCCAGAGAGAAGAATGGTCCAGGTACATTTCTCTCAGCATTACCCCATTTCAACACATGCAATAGAAAGCATTAGACCAGCACTGCTGCTGCTGCTCCCCTTACAGGGCTGACCTCCCAAATACAACGTTCTGGATTTAGTGGTATACATTTACTGATGCACATACTGATCACCACATGTAGCCCTCAATAAAACAGGAAAGCAGATGTTTTATTTCTTTCTGAGTGCTCAGAGAAAGTATGTTAAAAAAATGACTGTTCACTGGATATCCACCTTTATATAGTGGATTTCTAACATACCAGAAAAGGATCAGGAGACCCAGAATACCTTGCAGGTACTAGCATGTTCTAAAGAGAGAAGAAAGGTTCCTCAATCAGACACCTTGTTTTTCTGCTGGGAAGTCAGTATGCCTCAATACCACTCCTTCCTTAATTTTCTCCCTTTCAGAGAATGAATTCTTTGTAAATAAATGAACATCTCTGTAGAATCTGATGGTCTCCCAGATCTAGGCTTAAAGAAAATGCAAGTGATACTGAGTTCTACATTATACAGTATCAAATACTCCCTTAGTCTGACAAAGCTGTGATTTTTTTTCTTAGACCATATGACTGGTAGAGTCATAACTCTATCAGTGTTGAAAAGATGAGGGTTGTGCAATTTTCATCCTGTGATGAGACAACGGTTGTTCCATAAAAATAAAAGTGCCAACACCATGATGGATCTCTGCAGCTGAGAACATACCCTCTGTGTACCATTTTAGCTCTGGTTCGCGGTGAATATCTTAGGAAATATTCAACATCCCCCTCATCTCTTCTCCTCCCCCTCTCATTTTCTGCAGTTTTTGATTAAGTATGTGCTCTACACTTGCAATCTGATATCTAAATCCCATTCCTCAGTGCAGCGACACCGCTATTCTATTAAAACTATGTCAGCCAGCTACACACTGCTCCCTCTTCTATCAGAAAGATGTCATGGTTGCATTAAAACCTCTCCTTAGAAAGCCACATCTGTTCTTCAGGGCCCGGTACTGCTGGATCTTTCATCCAGTCAGGGCACTATCAGCCTCTTGACACTGTCAGACAAGTAGCAGCTGGCTAGATCAAGCCTCTTGAAAGGTCACTGTAAAGATTAGTGATCCATCAGAACTATCCTGTTAGCCGCAACAACAGAAGAGAGTTGTGTTCGACCTTTATGCAACAGGAAGAAATTATACTGCAGAGGCATGTTATCAAGGTAGCTTGCTCTTCACATCACCCATTACACTGCTACTTTCTTTACAGGAAAACAGAGAATAAAGATCCACATTGTCAGATTCTGAATCATCAACATATCCTTGGGACTGTCTGTCTCTTCACAGAAGGAAACCAATAAAAGAAAGATTAAATACCTTCCACAAGGTCACTAACATCCATCAAAGAGTGAACCCAGAGATAAGAGTCCAAGACCTTTAAAAGATATCTCCCCAATGGGGGCAGAGAGAGAAAAATCCATTTATTAAATAGGACCCTACCCAAACAAAGAACCAGCCCCAAATCCTTGTGCAAGATGGAAATCTAAACTTTACTAAATACATCTGGACCACTATGTAACAAAATCAGGAAATGGAATTTCTTCTGATACACAAGATGCATTTAACAGTTTCACTCTGCAGCTGTTAACATCACTGTTCTCGTAGAAGCTTTAACAATACCTCTCCCAGCCCAGCCATATTCATTAATTTTCCACTATTGTGGCTTTTCAGTTCTTGAGAACTTATTCACCTCTTTCTCAAAGCTAGCAGCATTTTTATATTGCTTCCTAACAATAAGAGTGCAATATTTTTCATGACTTTTTTCCTATGTCTCTAACGTAAGCCCTGAGCACATGAAAGCAGCACATGAAAGCAGCACATATGCCACTCTGTCTCATACCGACGACCCATTTTGTTTTCACAGCACATCTCCTAACCCATCTATAAAAGCTTCCATTTTTGTTCACAGTATCACATAACCATAACCCAGCTGCTACTTTGTCTCAGAAACATGAGGATTTTTTGACAGTTTCTTACCACTGCATTGTTTCCACTCCTTCAGTCATGTAAGTGAACAAACTAGTCTGTCAAAATATTTTGCCTCCTGCTGCTCTCTGAACACCTCTATTAATGTAACACAACTGGGGTTGGATCTACAAGAATGTAATAATAAAAAACATACTCCCAATAGTTACATCTGCAAAAAATGTTCATAAACTCATGGACTAATATTGCCAGATAACACAACCAAAACACCTATGCACAAATGCAAAATGTGGTCAGTGCTCCAACGGCCTCTTCTCCCACCCTCCCCTTTCCACTGCTCAGCCAGAGAAAGAGGTGCACATCCCCCCAGAACTGCAACTGGACAGGCAGAAGTAACCGCAACACCTACCGGTGAGCTAACGGCCCACTTAATGCTCCCACAGCACTGCACGACCAGAATCAGGCATCAGTGAAAATTAGGGACCCAGGAACTGGGTCTTGCAACCACCTCCTGTTACACCCATTTTTTACTGCTTCCTCCCCTCATCATCACTGTTAGCAGAAGACATGGGTTTCCTTCTCCTTTAGGATAGCAAAGCTTTGAAGCAATACTTCATCTCTTCTGCAGGCTGCATAGCCACAGCCCAGGAGGCCCTTTGAGTGACTGCCCTGCTCAAATGTGCCCCAACCTCCACTTGCTAGTCGGGGCCTGCAGGAACTTTAACAGCCCCAGGCACCCTCTCTGGGGACTACCACCACCCCTGCCATGGGCCTGGAGGGTCCAGCTCAGGTGAGAGTGCACCATCCGGCCCTGTCCTATGTCAGACCCCCACTGCAGGCTGCTTGTCTCCAGCCTGGCCTTGGGTTCCTTCTCCTCAACAGAGTCTGGACACAGTGCTGGAGGGTCCAGCTCCAGCCCTGCCTCCTGCTGCTCCCAGCTGGATGCTCACTCAGCCCCAGCCATGTCAGGGCTGTTGTTGAAGCCTGTTGTCACTTGTCCCCAGCTCTGCCCACCCAGCTCTGACCCCAGGGGATGGCACCCCACCAGCAAGGGCACACAGCCTGTGATGGGGTCACCCCCTCTCCTGGCTCAGCCCACCTCTCAGAGCAACCCCACTGGCACCAGAGGGAGGCTGCATTGGAAACAGGACAGATCATAACAATGAAGACAGTTTGACAAAACAGTATCTCAGCCTCCAGTGAGCTCTCCCCCTTGAGGCTAGGACACTTGACAGCTCCTTTAAGCCAAGCATCTGTCAGCTCCTGCCTAGTCCAAGAAAACCTGCAAACCCAAATCCAACTATAACTTAGAGGCTAGTGAATTCTCTAGCACTTGCTGCTGCCAAAACTCAGGGCTGCCTGCCCTCTGCAATGTTATTTTTTCCTCTAATGGTAGATCACCCTGGAATGAATTGTGCTACTTACATTAACCACAGGACTGTTCATGCTGTAAATTAAAGGTCCCTTTCTATAGCTTTGCATCTTCTGCTCTTTGTGCCACAAATCTCTCCAGCTGTATTGTTGATATACCAAGCACTTGGCAAATAATTTGCCTAGAAACATATTTCTACAGCTACAGCTGTGCTCACAGCTAACTTGCTGTCACAACTTGTATCCATAATCCTCCTATGCTCTTTTGAAGCTAGCACAGGATCGTCAAATGGCTAACTTTTTCTCAGCTCTAAAAGCAAACAGTAAGGCACCTTTAAAAACTACTGTCCTCACACTCTTTTTTTCCAGCTCTCTGGCAGCTACCCAGTCTATAAGGCCTGGCATCTAGAGTAACAGCCCCTGGATACCTAGCCATTGGCTTAAGATACATAGATGAGGTGTCTTGTACTCTTGCCTTGTCCTTGCACAACACATCAGACCCACGGTCCCAGTGGCTGCCCCTTTTATGTTCTCATCTTGGAAAGCAGGGCTGTGACAAATCATCCTCTCTCAAGCAGTAAAATGACTTTCTTACAATAGGCAACAAAACCGAAGGTTGATAATTTTCTCACACTGAAACTCTCTCTTCTGGTGCTGCATCTTTGTTGCTCTCTTTTCTATTTTGTTTTTGGATTGCACGCAGTACTTCTAATACCATAAAAAGATGAATTAAATCAGTCATAAAAGCCCTGCTAGGCAGAGCAGCAACAGCAACACTGCACTTGACCTTTCTTTCAAGAGGAATGCAGTTTCCTTACAAAAATATTTTCTTTTTTCCCCAGGACACTACAACAGAAAACTCTGAGCAAAACTAAATAACTTCTTCTGTAATTTCAACTGTTAAATGAAAAGTAGTATACAATCTTTTTAACTGCTCACTAAGAGCACCAGCCAGAAAAACTAGACAGCACCTCTCACCTTTAGAGAGAATATCCTCGTGTCAGTGGGCAATCTAATTTATATAGAAGGTGTGCTGACAGCCCCACCACACACCCTTGAATTAATCTCCTCCAGAGACTCAGAGTTGAAGCAGGCTAAATATGCACAAGTATAATCATAGGAGAACATCTCCCCATAAATATAACCTGCCTATCAAATCATGCCAAGGAAATGTCCTGGAGTCCATCTGCCTTCTGCCCATTGCTAGCTAAAGCTAGCTCATGTTTCATTTCTTATCACATGGCATCATGACAAGAGGTACAGTACAAATACGGGAAAAATGTCCTGAGATCTCCATCAACCAGAATGGTCTTCATGCCATGAAAATGACAGTGCTTGTCAGCACCTCCTCCCCACCTGCACCACCTCTCTCTCTGTCACCTAAAAGCCAGTCAGAATATAGTCTGCAGAAATGACAACCAATCCTATAAGGGTGTAGTCTGCACAGTGGCCTTGACAGGAAAACACAACTCATGGAGAGAAAAGAAACTGAGAAAAAGAAACATTGACAGAAAAGAAATAGCTGAGAGATGACACCTTTCCTCATTAGTCCAGCAGGCAACTTATCAGTGGGTATTACCTTCCATTTCAGCATGGATCATGAGCAAGGAATGGAGCCACACAGAAGGGGTTGCCCAGGGCCCTGCTGTCACCATGGTAATGCAGCAACAGCACTCACACCTTCCCAGCAGCTGTAGTTCTTGTCTCAACGGCAGCTAGCAAGTTGGGTTTTTTTTATTTTTTATAGACTGTAATTCAGTCAATGCACAGAAGCAAGAGAAGCCCTTTCCTTTACTCTTCAGCTGATGTTATGCTCTGAACAGCTTTTATACAGCATGAGGAATATGGGAATTAGCCACTGGGGCAGAGATATGCAGGCATACATGGCCCTCCACCTTTGCACTCCCCTGGAAAACCCATGGCAGAAATCAAACTTAAGTATTTCTCTATAGACACAAGGCCTGCAGAACATAAGTAGTCTGTGAGATACTAAGAGGTGGTCTGCAACAAGACAAGAAGGGAAAAAGCATAGCTACACCATGTAAGGAAAACTAAAGCATGCAAAGAAAAAAAATAATAAGCATTGAAAGAATAGCTGGCTTTTCACTAGCAAAGCTTGGAATCTTGAGACAATAAAGAACCAATGGAAGTGAGTCCACCTCAAGGTGAAGAAGAACTGATGTGCACCCACCTGCCACAGGGCTGACCTGGCACTACACTAGCACATTCTGGCTCCTTCTGTGAGATAGCACCAAGAGCATCACAAGAGCATCTGACCAGGTCCCTACATCCAGCCTCCGCATCCAACATTAGCTGTGAGAAGACAAACTCTGGATTTCCCACAGGCTCACTTACAACCCCTCCCACCAATCTTTTGTTGATTATTAAGGCTTGCATGGGCCCTTCTTTCCCAACCCCCACTGCCACCCCTCACCAAGCATTGCCATCTCTTCTGCACCAAGCCCTGAGGGAGGGGGGACAAAAAAGCCTGGCTTCCATTGAACTGCTGACTTCCCCAGACAGGAAGGGACACCCAGGCTGTTATTTCTGACCATCCTCAGCATCAGCCCCACCACTGACCTCAGGTACACAACCACTAGCAACTGCCACACCAGTAGCATTTGTCCTGCTTGAGCACAAGGCAGCGGTCCTCCCAGCATGTAGCTCCCGTCTCCTGTCCACACCTCACCCATCTGGATACTGTGGGATGGTGTGTCCTGGGCCTTGCTAAAGATTTGCAGACTACATGGCAGTCACTGCTCTCCCCTTGTCCTGCTAGGACTGTCACCTCCACAAAGCAAGGCTCACGTTGGTCCTGGCCCAACTCGTTCTTGGTCAAGCTGTGCTGGGTGTTCAGTGATGTCACCTTTCCTAGAATCATAGAATGCTTAGGGTTGGAATGGACCTTAAAGATCTTCTAGTTCTACCCCCCCTGCAGGGGCAGGGACACCTCCCACTACACCAGGTTGCTCAAAGCCCCATCCAATCTGCCCTTGAACACTCCCTATGATGAGGCCTCCACAGATACTTTTTTTTCCCTGTGTCTGCCTCCAGTGAGCTTCTGGACAGATGTCTGAGAAGAGTAAGAACTTCTTTGTGGACACCTACCAGAAGGTCCCTCCCAGGAGCTGCCTGTATTCTTTAAAAAAAATGGGAGAGCTCTTTCTCGGAACAAGTAAGCAAGTGACTGCAAAAGTAACTGGCAAAAGCAGTGAGAAGCTTTGTCCTTCATACTAGTGAACAGAGCAATGGTGCACCTCAGACTGAACCCAATCCTCCCTCCAGGCAACGGGGACCTTCCTCGGTGGCCTCCAACAGGCTCCCCTGTGTCACAGGAGTACAGCAGCCCAAAGGGCACCAGGGCCTGTCCTCCCCTCTCCCTTGGGGGCTCCATGCAGAAGAGATGGCACCTCTCCATGCACCAGGGGCAGGGCTGGGCAATGGGGAAGAAGCGTCCACACAACACCCTGCAATGAGCAGTTCTTTATGGAGCACTGGAAGACCTTGCTCAGGCCAGCTGGGCCTCCCTGTCCTGTCAGAGGGATGTCTGGATGCTTTGTCCCCTCTCAGCCACTGTCAAGCACAGGGGGCTGCGCCACTTGCAGGGCACCGGCTCCGTGACAGGAGTCACTGAGGCCTCCCAACACTACTGGAACATGGTTGCCACCATCTCACTGAGGAAACCCCAGACATGGGATGAGAAGGGGGCTGGAGCCCAGGGCTCATGAGGGGAGGTGGAGGGTGGTCTGAGTACCCAAGGGACAGCCTTTCTCTTGGGCAAACAACATGACAGGTGGGAGTGAGCCCCCAGGAAAGGAGCCCTCAGCCCCCGTGACCCTCTTCCTCCCACCTTTGGGCATCTTCCAGCCCATGGGCCCCCCATGCCCAAACCCACCATATCTGGCCACACCCATCAGCCAGAGTCACAATCACCATCACAATGGCCTCCTGACATCACCAGCACTATAAAAGCAGGGCCCCAGCAGCTGGCCCACAGTTCACCCTCCATTTTCAAGGCCTTCGGATGCCAAGCATGGCTGGAAGGAAGAGGAACTGGAGCAGTGACGTGGATGGCTGCCCACCTTGGTGTGGGAGGCCACAGAGCTGCTCCCCCGAACCACAGAGGAGGAAAGCATCTGCCCAGAGGAGGAGGCAGAGGCAGCAGAGGAGGAAAAGGAGGCAGCAGAGGAGGAACACCACCACCACCACCCTGCCTTGTGCTGTGACTGCAGCTGACATCACCTCTCTGGTGGAGGCCATGCAGCGCTTGTCTCTGGGCCCACCAGGGAAGGCTGTGGAGCCCAGGCCTGCCTGCCTGCCAGGGAGCAGCCGGAGCAGCCAGGCGGGTGGCTGCCCACCTCGGCGTGGGACGGCACAGGGACGGTTCCTGCAGCCGCCAAAGAGGAAGGCACCTCCCAGGGGCCTGAAGAAGGGGAAGCAGCGGAGGAGGAACATACCCCCTCGCACCATGAGAGCCATTGCCCTTGCTCACACAACTGATGTCATCCAGCAGGCAGCTGTGGGCACACAGGGAAACAGCATGGGGCCCTGGCGTGTCTGCCTGCTGAGCCATGGTGCGAGGCCCAGGGGTCAGAGACAACGCAGTCGCTGGTCACAGCCAACATGGGCTCGCTAGGGGAAAGTTCTGTTCAACTGAAAACAAACCCTCTGGACTTCCCACAGGCTCACCTGCAACCCCTCCCACCAATAAAGTGTTCTTTTGTTGATTATCAAGGCATGTGTGGGCCCTTCTTTCCCAAACCCCACGGCCACCCCTCACCAAGACATGCCATCTCTTCACCAAGCCCTGAAGGAGAGGGGAGGCAACAGCCTTACTTCCAATGAGCTGCCCTTCTTTTCTGAGGTGGAAAGGGGCACCCACAACCTTGCAGAAGATGGCCTGTTCCACTACTACCCAGGCCCTTTCTTCAGGCATCAGCCCCACCACTGACCTTAGGTACACCACCACTAGCAGCTGCCTGCTGAGCAGCTTGTCCCGCTGAGCACAAGATAATGGTCCTCCCAGCATGTAACCCCCTTCTCCTGCCCATGCCTCACCCATCTGGACACTGTGGGATGCTGTGTCATGGGTCTTGCAAAAGACTGCCAGAAAGACTGCCAGACTACATGGCAGTCACTGCTCTCCCCTTGTCCTGCTAGGACTGTCACCTGCTCAAAGCAAGGTTCACATTGTTCCTGGCAGAACTCATCCTAGGTGAAGCTGTGCTGGGTGTTCATTGGTGTAATTTTGTCCTCTGTCAGTTTCTAAGTCATCTTCTAGCTGATGTGTTCCTTAGTCTTCCCAGAGACTGAAGAAAGGGTGATCAGCTGGTGCTTTCTGGGATTTTTTTTTTTTGCCTGTCTTGATGATGGGTCTGATGCCTGCCTTTTTCTAGCGCTTAGGAGCCTTCTTTGATCATCATTATCTTTAGGTGACAGACAGCAGCCTTTTACAGATTTGTTCAAATCTGTCAGCACCCTTGAATGCAGCACCCTTTCATCACTTGGACTTGTGCATGTCCTTTTGGCTTAACCTCTTCCAAACTGTACCTTCTGTAGGTAAGGCTTCATACCACAGGTTCAACTAGTAGGCTTGGCAACTAGGAGGCTTGAGGACACAGCTTACTCCTGGGAATTGAGGTAAAGTTCTTATGTCTAGTTTCCTCCTTCTGATGACACTCACCACCTTATATGTGCTGCTGTTATTTTTCCTCCCTTCTGACTTGGACAAATATATTTCCTTTCAAAGGGGGAGAGAGGATTTAATCTCTTGGGTTAGAGCAGGTGACTTTTTGCTTCCCTCGAACACCTTCAAAACTGTTGTCATTTCACAACAGCTGCATCTTACCTTCTCCCACTTCAGGATATTTGCAGAATATTTGTTTTTACCAAGAGTAACCCTAGCCATACACACAGCAACCTTATCAGCTCATTATTAAATTCTGATGTCTCTTTCATTACAAAAATGCTATTTTTGAAAAAACCCAAACAACAAACAGTATAGAATTTCATATGAAATCCATTATTTCTGACCAGACCACAAACAGAGCAGGATATGTCCTACAGAACTGCTATGTTAAATAACTTTTTCTATATTGTTATTCCAGACACTGAAATTGTTTTCCTATTTTTCTATACTGTATTGTGATAATCCTTTTTTATCTTCCACATGCATTTCACTATTACCAGTTTTGGTGTTCAGAACAAGAAATGCCTTTTGTCAAGAAAAAATAGAGCTTGATTTTCCCCTAGCTTGCATCCCTACTCTCTATCATACAACCAATGGTCTCATCCCTACTATCTGCTTCCCAAGTATTAATGATAAAAAAATTTCAGCTGGACTGCTTTTTATAGCTGTACTCCTCTCACTTTGGAAGAAGACAGGCATCACTTGCACAACGTTTTTTCAGCTCCACACACACTATAATAGTAGCCTTACTGGATTTGTTCAACAACAGTATTGCCTGAACATTTTGCGGGTCATTGCTCTCCCAAAGCTAGTTAAATAACCAGATTGGACCATTAGATTGTTGAGTTTTTTTCTGTTTTGAGTTTTTGTGCATTTGTAAAGGAAAAAAAAAAAAAAAAAGGGGGGGGGGGGGGGGGACCAAAAAGCCCAAAAGCCTAAAATTGCTAAAACAAGCAGGCACTCCAAGATTATTTTGGGCTTACAGCACAACTTGGACAGTTTATACCTTCCTTTCTAGAAGCTCCTGCTCTGATTTAAAAGAACTGTGCCCATTCACACAGTTTCTAATTCTCATAAAACCTTTTTACCTGCATCAGAACTTCAGAAAACCATTCTTACATTTGAGAAAAATGAAAAAAGAAAACCACAACTTAGAACCCATTACTGGAGAACACAAAGTATCTTAAGATTAGATCCAAGATCTGATTTTATCTCCAAGGGGAAAGATTCCTGGCCAACAAAGACAAGAAAAAAGCAGGGACACTCACTATAATGCAGCAAGAATGAGTTCTACCCTTCATTATTTAACTCATCTAGCTTATGGGGGTTTTACTTCAAGTTAACAATAGTGTTCCTTTAGAGAAATTATATAAAAAGGAGCAGGTAAGGAAGATTCATGAATAAGCAACAGAAAATAAAGAAATCTTTTTTTTTTTTCCTGTCTCTGGAGGTAGATTTTCAGGGAAATAATGTAAAATAGGAGTGGGTGAGGGGTTTTTTGCTCTTTGTGTGGATGATAATGCTGTACTTACATAGTGTTGTAGTAGAGACGCTCGTGCAAAAGGAAAACCACAGCAGCTTACTGCAACACTGGTGACTGCCACCAGTTTTACTCACAGAGACTTGAATCAGTAAATTGGGACTCTGAAATTCCTTGCTCAGCTGACACCCAGGACTATAGATATATAAGAACTCTGCAAGCCCTGACAATATTTAGATGCATGAGATTTACTTCTGCACATCCATAAAAGTGTCAAAAAAGTTTCAAATACACTGAGCAGCTTGGACTATTGTTCATGCCTCAGCACAAATGAGAAATGACATGTTCTTTTGCCTAAGTCCTTGGGTGCTCAGTCTCGTCACAAATCTCAGAGCTCACTGGGCGTTTCTCAACAACATCCATGTCCCACCAGATTACAGCTTTTTTACAGCGAGTTCACAGGAGAGGGAAGACATGAAAACACTGCCATAGAACCAAAGCATCGGCTCTTAGAGCTGTAACCTAGAAAATGGGATTAACAGGTTCAACTCATTCTTCAGTTCAGGTTTTTGGAGTTGTCACGGCTCACGGCTCAAACCAGGAAAGGAGCATGCAGGAGTAGAGGTTTTGTTCCAGCGTTAACCTGACTTAGTACAGCACCCATCAATACATCTCTGCTGTTGACACTTTAAAGGGAAACCTGAAAACCCCTACATAACCCCAAATAGTCAACAGCACAAAAAACAAGCTTTCTTCACTATACCAGCACAACTGTTCCCTCTCAAAAATGTAGGGTATAACTTAAAGGCTAATCCCCTTGGAGTGTTTATATCCTCTGTCTTCTAAAAAACAGCTGAACTTTGACCGTAATGAATTAAACACATTAAATTTATATTCTAGGTATTTATATGAGGCCACTTCAGTCATTTCCAGATGGCAGTTTTTAATCATTGGAACACTAAGATTCCCTCCTCCCCACAGTGTCAATACCTGCACACACAAAAAAAGGAAAAGCAATTAATTTTAAGATACTTCAGTTTTACTTTGAAGTATGGAAAAAAAAAGTTATTTGGAAGATAACAGTTACACTAAAGGTGGCAATTTCTAATCCTAGCCTTCCATCTATCACATGGATGAACTCATATCAGGCTTTTATTTCTGGGACTTTGGTTCAAGTAAAGTCTGTTTGCTTGGACAAAATGTCAGTCTGTTTCTCCCAGTTCTTCCATATGTCACATCTAAAAACTTCTGTAAAGGAGACAGCTAGATACAGCTTAGGTAGCCTTTTTTAAGTTGCTTTCATTTCAGTCACCCTTCTAATTCTACTTGGAATCCAAAACCTTTGCATTCAGATTGCCAGTAAAACATAGAAGCACTTCTAGCACTCAGCTCCAAAAAACCCCCAGTTTTTAAATCGGTGATGTCTGCATTCAAAGAAGAGGCTTTTCTGATTAAACAACATAGATCAATGCAATTTCTACAAATAGGGTTGGCAGTGGGTATTCATTCACTCCTTTATGCCATCTGCTCCAGAGATACAGATAGCATATAACCTATTTTAACACTTTCTCTAGCATAGCAGTATAAGAGCATCAAAAAATCAGATTCACCCATAGGCCAAAAGAGGGACAGAATTTGTTTCAAGGCCAATAAAATGCCTCCTCTATTCCTCGCTCTCCAAAAACCTGTGGGCTCTGCAACAATAATTCACTTTATGTAATGTTAATTTTCAAGAGCCTAAGCTAAGAATTTCCTAATAACATGCTGCGGTTCAGACTGAACACTCAGATTTAGTCTGCCTTCCCTCATTTACCCTGCTAGTGGGTTATAGACACTGTCTCCTACCCCAGCTGCTGCAGTGGTGGTACAAGACATATGCGACAAAACTTCTGGAGTGGCTTGTGGGACATGCAAATTGGCAGTTCTTTCATATTTTGTCAAACTCTACCACCAGGTGTTTACAATTTTTGTCTCAGGGCTTGAGTGCTTTGGTGTTTCTACACTTGGCTTCCAGAGAGAAGGATCAAGTGGGAATGGTACCTTTCCTTCAAAATAAACCAGTTCTTTTTTATATCTTACATTTGTGAAGAATTTGGCCGTACCTGGTAGAGAAGGGAGAAAAATGCAAAACTGTTTAATATTTCATTATTATATACCAAAAGTACATGATTATTTTTGATACATGATGATTGCAACACAAAATATATTACTTTATTACTGACTAGGACCAACCTACATTTGCAACCAGGCAACGTGCCAGCAGTGGCACAGGGGCCGTAGTCAAGCAGTGTAACTAAGCACACTGAAAATCCAGATTGTTTCCTACAAAAGAGAAGCCTTAGACCAGATCTGTCTGACAACTCTTGAAGACAAAACCCCTCAGTTATAAAGAAATTCGGTTGTACTCTTCGATGCCTCAGTGAAAACACTGCTTATTAGTCTTGATGTAACACAGAAGTTACGTCTTGCCTCCATAAGGGTATGTTTTCCATAACAGAAATTAAACTGAAAGAAAGAACAACAGAGAGAGGACTTCTCAAGCTGATAGAAAAGATAAGGTCATCAGCAGAGTCCTGAAGTTCTTAGCTCTGCAATTTGCACTTCCTTGTCCCTGCCATCTCTAGTTCCAGGGGCAGCTATGATGTTAACATCGACCCTGGAAATCAGTTGGGATGTTCAGCAACAAACACAGGTTGAGGCTCTTTCATATCTCCTTGTCTTAAGAAGCCCAGTGAAGAAGGTCATCTGAATTTCCTTTTACCTGTCTTTCTAGAAAGTATGGTAGAGTTTCTTTACAGGAAAGATAAATGCTAGAGTAAAAGTAAGCAAGCAGCCAGCAGATAGCAGCCAACATAATAAAAAATACAGACAAATTTAGAAGTACTTGTTAATTCCTATTTTGCCAGTGCAAGATGAAAAGCAGTGCCAACTACAAACTCTACATTGCAAATAGTACCCTGTCCACCCCACAGGGAATGCCTAAGTCATCTGGCTCGAAAATATAGGTGTAGACTAATATCATTAACAACACAAATGGCTCCATCCATAGGTGCCCATTTAGTGCTTAATATTATAATAATATATTTTTTTGTTGCTCTTCCACAAGACAGCTATGAAATTGAAAACAATGAATAAAAGAAGTCTTCCAAATTTTCATTATTCCACCACAAGATTTTAAAATCCCATCCTTAAGTTAGAAGCTTGCAGCACTAGTGAAGCCAGAGCAAGCTGTGATAACTGAGAACATACTCTATCCATCCTTTTCAGCTGCACATCACTGTTTATACCAGTTTCCTACCATGACTGCTTACCCAACAGAAAGAGCCAAGAGTGTGACTTGTACTCGGCTACAAGTAAAAGGTAATGTTGGCTGTGCTCAAACATGGTCCTCTGGTTGCAGGTCAAAATATAACATCAGCAAACCCAGGTGGTACTCAGCTGCTATTCGCCACCCACCCCAACCTGCTCTCTCTTCCTCCTAGTAAACTTTATTTCCTTCTCAGACATGCTGGTACAGCCTTGCAGAATCCAGTTCAGCTAAAATGGCTGGAGTTGCCCAACAAGAGAGCAAGTTCACACGGACAGAAACCCCTGTGGGCAGGGCCTGGGAATGAATGCCTGACCTCAGTCTTGAACAGCTTCAGCCAGAGAACACGCCCTGGGAATCAGAGTGGGTTTCACAGGACAGCTGACAGGAGCTGATGGCTTGCTAGTATGGAAAGGACCAGTCCCATTCCCAGACATATTTCCCCACCCCTTCCCTTGGACAGGGTCTGGCAATGAAATATGTCAATATGGGTTAAAAGAGCTCAATGAAAAAGTGCAAACCTGCCCCAAAAGTGGAGAGTTTTCTGCCAACTGGTGCAAGGCTGGGCAGTCACACAGCCAAGAGCTGGGAAGAGCAGGTATCAGGTTGACCTCTAAGTGTTATTAGACCAGTCTAGGCTCTCACAGCACAGCATCTTATGTCTTGATATGAACTAGCCTACATAAACCATAATGTATTATCATAACAATAAGAACAAACAGAGCAGAAGTTTCGAATCCACAGAAGATTCTGTTTTTATCTGTATTACCCAGAGACTCAGTTAGGCTCACCCTTCCTTGCACCCTTTTCCCATCCACTGGAAACTGCTCCCTGTGAAGTTCTGCCACAGATTCCTCTTTACCTAGCCTTTTCTGAAGAGTTCTAAGTCTTTAAACTCTCCAAGAAATCTTTTCTTCCCCCAGTCACAGCCATGGCAGCCAAACCATCCTGGGGAATATTTGCTATCCATAGTCCCTTGATGGCTGAATCCATCTTAGTTTTTTGTCAGAAGACATTAATATCAGGATAAATGCATGTTACTCTGAACCTATTTCCTAGCAAAATTGTTAGCTAATTAATATTATGTGCAGCAAACAAAATCTTGTTCAGCACATGGTGTTTATAAATTATTCTCTGCAGCTCCAAATCTGTCATGCTAATAAATCAGTAAATTAAGTCATTTAGTGATCAGAGCCAGGAACTCAGATCAGAGTCTGCTGAATACTGATCTAATCAGCAATTCAGTTGCTGCACAGGAGATCAAAACACACAATTCATTCCACCTTGCTAAAACTCAGCATACTAATCTATGAAAAGGATGCACTGCCTGCTTTGCAAACATTCTGTGCATTGAAAAAAATTAGCCTTAAGATTAATAGCACCCAAAACCCAAGTATTTCTCTTAGACCCAGTTCAGTACAATTTCTCTCAAACACAAGTAAGATGATTTGAAAGAGCAGATTTAATTTTCCTGAAGTGTTCCAACCTGGTAAAACGCCATATATTTTCCATATGCTAATTATTCTTTAGTAGGACCACTTGATGGAAACAAAAAAGGTCTTTCAAGCAAATGAATAACAGTCCTACACATGTGAAGGGTAATAACATAAATTTTAGGTTATATTATCTGAATTTGCTTTCAGGATCGTGTTATAACTGCTCAATGCTAAAAAAAAAAAAAAACAAAAACCAAACCAAGCTTGGAAGTTTTTTTCTCCTGAAAACACAGTAAGGTGGGTACCACTGCAGAAGTAAGCTGGCCAAAGTACCAGAAATTGTCAGCAGCCCAAAATGAACGTGTTGCAGCTGGTTGTCAGTACCATGTCACATACGTGACATGGGAAAGGGAAGTGACACTAGTGGCCTTGCAGCTGATCGGAGGTGGTGATAGAGTGGTGATGAATAATAATCATTCACTTGACAGAACAGATGTTGCAGGAGGCTTGTGGTTTCATTTCAACACATACCATGAACAGGCAAAAATTGATGTATATGTTTGGCACATGAAAGAACAGAGACACACAGGAGATTTGGCAGTTTTTCCTGTCTCCTCCCCCCCCTGCACACTGTAGCATAGGTTGTTCCAAATTTTCATCAAGAGAAAGCAATGCCACATAAGCTGTGGGGCTGTGATGTGGCACACTATTAGCTCTCTGTGTGTACCAGAGATGCTGACATTCCCACAGCTAACTGAGGAAAGCTAGATTTCACAGCTAGGACACAGCCTGAAGACAGCATTTCACACTTAAAAGGTCACAGGAAACAGCCTTATTGGATTTGTGTAATATCCACCTCCCATATGGAAGTGTTCAGCCAAAGCTCTCCAAGTGGGGAAACTGGAGGGGTGGGGTGATGAGATAACTAATATAACTTCTTACAAGTATTGCTATTTACACCTTTACACAGTTACTGCTGTCTGCAGGGAAAATTCACACTGTTTATGTTCACACATCTAACTTAGGTGGCTGAGTGATAAATCTAGACTTTCTGGACAAGGGAACCAGACTCAGACCAGGTTCTGCCTGTTTTGGCTTGTAATCACAACTGACAAATTCAATAGGGAAAAAAAAATGGGTGAACAACTTCTCAGCAGTGTGAAGCTCTAAATTCTCACAGAAATAACACTCCAACACCTATTTTATTTCATACCACTTCTGACTCCCAGTTGCAGGCTCAACACCTTCCTTCAGAGTCACTGTTCCTCCTGTCTCTGCCTTTTACCACCCCACCCCGCCAGTCCCCTTTCAGTTCCTCTTCAGCCTCCCCATGCACTCTGGGCTTACCTTCCTGATTGCTCCAGTAAGGTCTAGGACCCAAAAGAACCCTTCAGAGGAATAAAGAGGACAATCCTGAAGATGGGGAATGTACCTTGTAGCAGAGGCAGTGCTGTCAATCATGATCCACATACAGGAAAATGTGTACAGAGAGATACTCTGACCCACACAGACCACTCCAGCTCCGCTGATAGGATGCCCTAAACTCCTACTTCAGCAGGATGACTCAATTTAGAAAGTGTTGCTAAGACCTGCCAGTATATCTCCCTGTCAGGGCAGGCTGTTTCCTCTCATCTAGTTGATTAATGTTTTGCAAATTTGATTGAATAACCTAAGAAGAGATCTCTTGGAGAGCATCCCACCTAAGTACATTTCAGAGTTGAAGACTGCATCTCACAAGGTGACTGACACATTCACAGTCTTTCCAGGATAAAGGGTTCAGGTTCTATTCTCCTCCAGTCTTTACCCCTCCCCACACCTGTACTCTTTTCTTTAAAGGCAGGCTCTTTCCTTTCTCCATCATCAGCCTCTGTGGAAACTGCTTTCCCATCCTTTTGTGAATGTGTCCCACAGTTTTCGTCCTCTAGATGTCTGTATCAAAAGCCCTAAAAAAAGTCAGGCACATCTGAAAATGCTGTGTGCACAGCTCGTCTCAGCACTCATGAAGGTTCAAAACTAGCAGCTGCACTTTGGAAGTGTTCCTGTTTTAAACATACCAAGAGTGATCAGTATCCTCTCAGAAATAGATGTCAAGCAAGTTCCTAATTCTTAGGGTACGTGTGCTGCTTTTGAGTTGGGTCTCTACACTGGGTAGCTGACAAATGTTACATTGGCCAGTTTCCATCCCACACTCTTTAGACTTTATCCCATAAAAGCCATTGCAGTTTCTATGGGAGATGGCACATCCACCCTTGCTCTGCTCACCCTCGGGTGGTCTCCCACTTCATTCCAGAAAGGATTCCACCTCCACTTGCTGCTGTTATCCTTTCATACCTAGTGGAAAGTGGGGGGACTTCACTCCCACATGGGACAGAAACAAACAGGCCAGAAAACATTCAGCATGATCAAGAAGAGTTGTGCTCCCTTTTTTTCAACCCAGAATTCCCGGAGTTGGAGAAGCCTGGAATGCAGGTGGGCTGTTCTACATCCATCAAATTCAGGTTTATGACAGAAAATGGGCAGAGAAAGAAAGATTTCCCTGGAGAAGACACCATAAATAAAGCACTATACTCCAGTGTAGTCTTTATCTTTTCTTTTTTGCCATATCTGGCACAGCTATATGCTAAAATCCTCTAACAGCACAGCCTACTGACTGTTCCACTCCAGCAGACAAGTAATTCATTCTTCAAGAATCACACTACTGAGACCTGGGGTGTGAAAAGAAATTTGAGACAGTTAGAGGGCTGGAGGAACAACTATGTACTAAGAAAAGAAAAACTCAGAAATTTTCCTATGCTGCTTGGGGTCCAGGCTGTGACTCTTAAGTGTCTAGCCAGATGAAGGTCTGACTCTTCCTAAAGCTGTTGCTGAAGTAACCAACACCACCCTCTGCTACTCAGGGCAACATTTCAAAACCATTTCATTTGTTCTTACTGCTACAACTGAGCTGCCCATCCTCAGGAAGATGGGGAGGCCCAGTTAGCCTGATTCTTAACCTCCTTCTGATGCAAGCACCAATGCTCAATGAATATGCTCAAACTCTTTGGGGCTTTAAATCACATTTCCAATAGGAATATTCTCAGGTGTGTATGTCACTTCACACTTCATAGAATCTGAAAGCACAGACTGCAAGCAAGATGAAGACAAAGGTGATTATTTAGGAGGAAGTAGTGCAGCAGGAATTTTCTCTTCCACAGCTACAACAGGTCACACAGGGGTTCCAGGCAGTCTAGGCCTATGCAACCCAATTCTCAACACACCCAGCTCTATACCACTTCCAATGATGCCCTGGAATCCCTAATTCTGTTCCAGGCTAAATCAGTGTAGCCTGAAATCACTCCACTCTTTCAGTTTTCTTGGAGCTAATATGTATTTATTCTGATGTAATCTAACACTGGACATGTAAATTAACAGGAATTCATTATAGTGACCCTGTATTAAAATCCAGCCTTACTATTTACCTCAGAAATTAGATCTGTAGCTAAATTTTCAGTATCCCTGAATATTTATTCATAACAGGCTATCAATTTGTTTTCAACCATATCTCTTAAACAGTTTGTTATGCTATTCGTACTTTCAACACAATTTCTCAATTGCAGAAGCAGGTCAGGAAAATTCCATGCATCTGAAGAATCACTTGGTAGTTAGAAAACTCTGTCAGTGGCCAAAGGCAAAAGATTCCTAAATTACTGGTACTTTTCAAGAAACAAATGTGGTAATAACCTTTAATTATTCCAACTCAAATGTGCAGAGAATTTAAGTTGATCAGATTACACAACTAATAATTAAAACAAATAAAAAGCCATAATACAGGAAAAGGAATAAACAGAGAAGCCATAGAAAAAACATTCTTTAATCAGTTATGGAAATCTTGTTTAATACTTTTCTGTTTTCCCTCTGTAAGATATAAACGTTAGTGATTATTCTACAGGGATCTCTGCTCACCCTTACATTGATTACTGTTGGAGGGAGAAAGAGAACTGGCATTGAATAAAAGACAACACTATTTGGAAGGGCATTGTCACACGGTGACACAACACAACAAATTTCCCTGAAAACTACCCTCACTGTGACATAAATCCTGGAGTAACCCTAATTAAAACCAGACAAATAGGAGTACAAAATGACAGAGGTTTTGACCTCAGCATTCAGCTTAGTCAACAGTCACACTGAAATAAGAGAGTAGGATCACATTAAAAATGTTGTAAATAAAGAGTGCCTACAAAGATGAATGTCCATATTAGTTTATCAGCATAGATGTGGGCTTTTCCATGGTAGCTGGTCTTTGCGCTTAAGTTTTTGATTGATGAGCATTTCTGAAAGTTAGAAAGTTCTTTAATCTATCCCCCACCCTATTCTCAAGTCTCTCATGTTAGTGTGTTTGCCCTAGTTTTCTAGGATTCTATGATTCTATGATTCTAGTTTTGCTGGTGCATATATCCCTGCTGTTGCAGTGCTTAAAACATGTCAGGTGATGTGAATTTGAGTGAATACACCAGTACCTGTACAAGTCGCGCTACCAACCCAAGCTGACTCCCAAGACAGAATTGCAGGTTTGGCTCTTGTTTACAGCCTGTCAGAGGCAGGTCAACCTCTCTCTTTCCCTGCTCTGAGTTTCAGCTCATGGCCTACCTTCACTGGAACTCAGTCTGGCAGTCAGAAGCGCATATATTTGCCAGCCAGGTTAGGACAAGTTCACATCCTTCTGCAAAAAGTTTTCCCATCTGAAAACAATTCCCATTACCATAACACTTTTACTTCATTTTTCCTTGTTTCTTTTTTTTTTTTAATTTTTCTCTCAGTTTTGAATTCACAGTTTTAGGTGACATTAACTGTTTCTGTGCTTAATCACGTTAGTGCACTCATTGGGAAACCCAAAAACCAGCGTCATTTAAATTTTCTTCTGGGGAAAACTTCCGATTTCCCATCAGCTCTGCTCTTGGCTTAGACAGTAAAAAGTTGATTAAATTTCTCAACATGACCAAATCCATGTCATGCAGCTATCTTAGATTATGACACCTCATTCTGAGAAACACAAGTATTGGTCTGATATATATAGGCATTTACCACACATTTACCACAAAGTCCACCAATGCCTTCAACAGGCTGTAGGGGATAACTTCACAGAATCATAGAATGGTTAGAGTTGGACAGCACCTTAAAGATCATCGAGTTCCAACTCCCCTGCATGAGCAGGGACACCTCACACTAGACCAGGCTGCTCAGAGCCCCATCCAACCTGGGCCTGAACGCCCTCAGGGATGGAGCCTCCACAACTTCTCTGGGCAACCTGTTCCAGTGTCTCACCACCCTCACACTAAAGAATTTCCTTCTGATCTCTAACCTAAATCTCTCCTCCTTCAGTTTCAAACCATTACCCCTTGTCCTATCACTATGTGCTCTTGTAAAAAGCCCCTCCCCAGCCTTTCTGTAGTTTTTTTCTTTTTTAATTTTCCCCCATCCAGCTGGATGTGAGTCTGTCATGTGCTCTGGTCATGCCTGCTGGTGTAAGCATGCACTTCCTGATTAAGCCTTATCATCTAGCATAATCAACTTAGACTGTCCCTGTTACGTTCTATTATCTTTCAGCTTTGATGGAGTTGTGCTATCAGTGCCCACCACATTTTATGACAAATGGGAATTATTTTAGCAGTCATTTCTGTTGGTATTATATTCAGTCTCTCAGAAGTTAATTTCTTAAAATTAGACACGATGACCTGACATTTAGTAATGGGTTTTTTTTCCAACTAAGTTTTCAAAACCTAGCAGGACTAATAAGAACAAATGCCAAACTATTTCATCCCATTTGGATCAGATTGGAGTGAAAAGCTTACACCAAGATGATTCATTTTCAGAGAACCAACCACAGGCGGTACTGCATACTCCTCTTTTCCAAGTACTGTCCCATTCATCAACACTAGAAACCCTGACTCCATTTCCTATTGAGGATATTTCAGGTACATGGACAATTTTTTCCAGTAAGGTCAATGCCTAAATATAGCATGGAATCACAGGATAATTTAGATTGGAAGGGACCTAAGCAGGTCATTCAGTCCAACCTGCTGCTCAAAATCAGGACCAGCTATGAGATCAGATAAGGCTGCTTAGAAGCCTATCCAGCCAGGTCTTGGCAACTTCATATGGTAAAGACTGCACAACCTAACTGGGCAGCCTGGTCTACTGATATTCATCCTCACAATGAAAGAATATTTCCTTCTATCCACCTTAATTCTCCCTTGTTTCAATTAATTTCTCTTGCCTCTCAACCTCCTACCATGCATCACTATGAGGATCCATCTTCTCAATGATCTCCTCACAGGTATTGAGGAAAGCTTCTATTAGCTCTCTCCAAAGCCATCTTCAGGCTAAGCACCACCAACTCACTGAGCCTCTATAGAAAGGGCATGTCCTCCAGCCTTCTGACCACCTAATGGTTCCCTGCTGAGCTTACTCCAGTTTGTCAGTGTGCTTGTACTGAATGGCCCACAACTGGATACTGGTACTGTAGATGTGGAGCAACAAGAGCTCAGCAGGGGAATAACCTCTTCCTTCAGTCTACTGGCTGTGCTCCTGTTAATACAGCCCCAGATCCTGTTGGCCTTCTTGGCTGCCAGGGCACTCTGCTGGCTCACATTCAGCTTGCTGTCTACCTACAACTCCTGTTTTTTTACACCAGAGCTGCTTCCAGCCTGTGGTGTTGAAGGAGGTTCTTCCTTTGCAGGAGGAGGACTTTGAGTTTGTTCTTGTTGAATTTTGTAAGGTCCACACCATTCTGTTACTCCAAACTGTCTAGGTTTTTCTGAATGGCAGCCCCAACACTAGTCACCTCAGCTGTTGCCAAATTTGGTGTCAACTGCCAAATTTACTGCCAAATTTATGAGAGCGCATTGTTGTCTCACTTAGATTAGTTACTGGAAATTATCTTAAGGATGTTGTCCTCTCAAAGACAGTAACTTCCTGCTCTGGAAGGAAATTTAACTGCAGAAAATTGTGCAAATTTTTTTAAAAGCAGCATTTCCTAAATAAGGGACAAAATAAATTTCAAAATCATTTGCTGAAATAAGGTCCAGACCACCAAATTCTTGTTCATTTTGGTAGTTATGTTTGGCAATGAAGAACTAATGCTTGCAGACTCAGCAGTTACTGCTGGCATAAACACACAAAGCAGAGCATTTTTATTTCTGCTAGAGAAATGCTACCCACCTTTCCAGTCTTCAGCCAACTGTAATGTGCTGGAACATACCATTGCTTTGCTTTGCCAATAACGAAGGGCTTATAGCAGAAATTATGTCCAAGCTCATTTTCCTTTGGGGAGTCTCTGTTGAGCTGAAAGAAATAAAACCTAGACCCATACTGAGGACAGAAAATCTCTTTGAACTAGAATACACAGAGGCTGTCAACTGCTGTCAAAAGAAGCAATTAGGGAAATGATATAGTGAAGATTGCTTCAGAGATAAAGATGGAATAACCTCAGGAGATTCCACCACATTTTAACACCTTTCTTCTATGGTTTTAGTGTGCTACAGCATTATATTTAACTGGTGGCACCTTACCATTTCTATTACTTTTCTGTTTTCCTTCTGCAATGTCACAAAGGGTTTTACAAAGCAATATACGAACAGACATCACTTCTTTGCACACAGAGCCCCCACTTACAACAACAATACATTCATCTAAGGTTAATCCACAAAGGGCACTGCCAAAAATGCTCTTTCTGAATTCAAGCCATTGTATCTTTTCTGTACCAGAACAAGAGCTGCAATTGCCAAGAAAGTTGTGGTTGTGACTTGCATAGATTTTTTTTTCTTCCCCAAGGATTTTTCTGCAACTAAAGGAACAGTTCATGGACAGGTTAATAATCTGGAAACTAGATGGTCTGGCTCTTCCAGAGACTCTGGGAGATTTTGGTCAATACACTTTGTGCCTCTGTTTCTTCCCCTGTCTTTTGCATGTTTGAGCTGAAGATGTTCAGAGTCTCTTGTTACATGAGCAGGCCACATACAAACAATAGGGCTTTTATTGGCAGCTGTTTTGCAAACCGCATGGCCCATGAAATACTATTCCTTCAGAGACTTGAGATTGGCCACCACTTCTGACACAGGAATGCATTAGCCCGCCTGAAATTACAGTACTTATGAAAGAAAAGAAAAAAACAGACTACCTTTTGCTTAATCATTCAATCAGGCTACAGATTAGGGAAACGGCAGAAAACGTAGGGTGCATCAGTAATGTTATTGGCAAGAAACCAGCACTTTCAAGATCATAGAATCATAGAATCATAGAATCCTAGGGGTTGGAAGGGACCTCGAAAGATCATCTAGTCCAACCCCCCCTGCCAGAGCAGGGTCACCTAGAGCACATAACACAGGAACGCATCCAGGCGGGTTTTGAATGTCTCCAGTGAAGGAGACTCCACAACCTCCCTGGGCAGCCTGTTCCAGTGCTCTGTCACTCTCACAGTAAAAAAATTTTTTCGGATATTCACCTTGAACCTTCTATGCTCCAATTTGCACCCATTACTCCTTGTCATGAGTATTGTCTACAAGTCAAAATATTTGTTGTAACAGTATTTCAAGGTCTAGACAACATGCTTTCTAAAAAAATGGCACCCCATCTTGCATCAGCTCTACTTCAATGGCATGAGATGAATGACATTTTCAGTAGTCAACCCTGTCAAATACAATCATGAACCAGCAAGATGCAAAGATGAAGACCTACTGAAACACTATGATGTTAGAGCAATTTGCTAAAAAACTTTTCTAAAGAGTACTGTGTTGAAACATTAGAAACAGAACAGAAGGACATGGAGAATATGAAAAAGAAAACAAGTGCACAAAGGTTAGAAGATAGAAGAGGTGCAGCAATATGAATACAACTATGAAACTGGGTGGTACTCTTTGTTGAAGATAATGAATATGAAGAAGGCTTTATTACCATGTTCAATAACAGACAGCTAAGATAGCTGTGCCAGAGCTGAATGTCTTGTCTTTACATTAGCAGCTAATGGCATCCATATCTAGAAGTTCATGTCATTTAGTGTTTTTAATTGTTTTGACCTAAATGCATTTATTTACAACATAGGCAATATTTTTTTTTAAAAAAAAGATCATGTGCAGGGTTAGGGATTATGCCTTAACATAAAGTGTAACCAGCAACCTGCTTCTTTGACCAAAGCTTAAAAAGCACTCAGGGGAAATGCCTCTGACATATATGAATCTGCATAAATTGGTGACGTGGCCAAGAGGTTGAAAACAGTGCAGAGACAAGGTGACACTGTTTGATTCAGTCTTTTATGAGCTGTTCACCAGTGAAGGAAAAGAAAGGCAACAAGTGGAGTCCTATGTAGCATTGGTAGGCCACGTCCTTCTCCTGGTATCACAATAAACTATAGAAAAACAAAGAATGAGGTTGCTTCAGGTTGAGAGAGGCAAGAAGGCAGACGCATTCAGACACTCCTAGAATCCAGTATAAGAAAGGACTGAGGCTGACTGGTATGAAGGTTGACTGTCAAGGTTTGATTCAGAATCAAAAAATAAACCAGAGACAAACAATGCTCTCGATCCCCTCCCCCTCCCACCCAGGTAGGGAAAGAGAGAGAGGATTAGGAGAGAGACTTAGCTGGATTGAAAACTAAATTACACAGCTTTAATTATATGTACAATTATATACAAGTATGTTCAGGAATGTGCAAAAGCCTCTTGCCTCCCCCCACCCCCAGCAGCTCCCCTGGCACTCTCCTTAGCTGGGAGTAGTCCCGAAAACACTCGGACCACTGTCTGAGATAACAGCAGAGCAGACAGGGCTGTGGGGAGAGTTATGAGGATCAGGGCTGAGCCTGGGGTCGACAGTGATGGATGGATGGATGGATGGATGGATGGATGGATGGATGGATGGATGGAGTCCTTCCCGGACACCAGCCATGGACAGAAGAGAAGGGGAGAAAAAAACAGGAAGGAAGTTGTCTTCTGTGATCTCTGACCCTCCTCTGAGCATACATAGACATATGGAATGGAATACCTTTAGTCAGTTCTGCTGTCTAGTCCAGCTCCCCTGCAGGGTGTGGGGGGGTGGGGGGTCACAGATAAAATTCTCCTGCTCTCAGTAGCATCTGCAGTGGCAGATTCACTGAGTAGAACAAACTGACCTTCGCATCTCAGCAGAAACATAAACATTCCAGTGTTATCAGTCCACTAGCTGGAACACTTGCTGCTAGTTAAAAGAGAGCTTACTGAAGGAAAAAAAAAAAAAATCAGTAAAAGGAAAATTAGCTTAATCCTGGCTCAACCCAGGAGAGTTGACCCACTGCTAGAGGCAGAGAGCTCCACGGGGCAGGTGTGCTGTGGAAATCTCACAACCAACACTACTGAAGAGCAGCGAGGAGAGAGTAGAACAGCATGATTTTAGCACTCAACAGTTACGTTGGAAGGTGGCAATGCCTGCCACCTAGTGACTCTAATTCAATCACAGACCTTCCTAATATTGTAGGAATGAAACTACAACAGCTGGTTGTGGCATTCTACATGGTGGGCAGCTACTGTCACAACTGTATAACCTCTCTTTGCAGTCAATGGAGAGAAGCAAGTACTTCTCTGCACAAATTTTAAAAAGGCAGTCCCGGTGACCAGCTCAGGTGCAGTTAGATGAAATGATCATCCTCAGAAGTTGTACTAAACAAGAACCAGAAAATTGTCAAAATACCTATATTTGGGTTATGTTGCGGACCAATATCAAAGGAACTTGGAAAAAAGGGGACAACCATCCCACTCCATGACAAGTGCCTACCGCTCAGTAGATTTAGGTGAGAAATAAGAAACCTAAGTTACCAGGGAGCCATGAAGAACAATCATGATGATGTCCTGGTTTGAGCCAGGGTGAAGCGAACTTTCTCTTTGCTGATTTTTTTTTCTTTCAGTGAACTTTTTTTAGCAGTGCCAGTGGACTGATAATAACCAAGGTCACTTCTGACTGTCTGCAGCCTCCCCCCCTACGGGGGAGCAGAGTAGACTGAAGGCAGGATCAGCAAATCAGAATATTCCCTTCTCATCATATTTTCTCTATTTGGCTTTCAGTATAGGTTAAGACATCACAGAAGTCAAGCCTTTTGTTTCCTTTTCCACTCACTTTTCTGCTTACTGTCGCTTCTATCACCCTCTCTTTGGCTCTCTCTCTTTTTTCCCATTTTTTCTTCCCAGCCGACACCCGAGGGCCCCGTCCGTGCGCCCGGACACTCCCCCCTTCAGCTGGGAGTCACCAGGGAGAAGAGTTGCTGTGAGAGTCGCTGGGGGAGGAGGGAGGGGGTCGGGTGTTGCACATCCCTTCACAAATATATATATTACCTTATCACTAATAATTAAAATAAATGTTTCACTTTTTAACCCAGAAAGCCTCTCTTTCTCATTTGTCTCCCTCTTTCCCTACCTTGGGGGAGAGGGGGGTGTGAATCAAGAACACTATTGTTATTGGTTTGACTGCCAACCCAGAGCCAAACCATGACACGCTCAGACAAAATTCAGACACTCACTGTAGAAATGCAAGATCCATGGGCCTTGCAGACTGCCTGCTATTGTTCCCTTCTGTGTTCTGGTGGAGAAAAATAACTACTTATTAAGATAACAAACAAATTAAAACCTTATTAAATTCACAATTAGCTGGCACTCATTACTTTTTCTGAGGGAAACAATCTTCAGAAGTCCGAGGTAGTGGCTGAGTACTGAAGCCAAAAGGACAGTAGCATGACATCAGGCAATCAGTATGTAGATACACGCTTACAGTGAGTTTTATTGTGCCCTGTGTGAGCATATCTCTACCTCTCAAGGATTTCTTGCTGCAAGTCTTCACAAAAGTGATTTTGTTACTGTTAATTGGCCTTCTCTGATGATGTCAAGAGGGAATAAGTCTGCTTCAAATTTATATTTTTCTAAAACAAGAAACGTAATATTCAGCTAGTGCTTATTCATCACGTGATGATGGTGGAATTAATCACATTAAAAAAACCCTCAAAATACAGGAAGTTGGGATGACAATTTTAATTACATAATATATAGCAAAATAGTTGCTATTATAGTTGCTAATATTTTGTCTATAGTTGCTAATATTTTGTCTATTAATAATCAATGTCTGCAGTTAACATAGCCATGCTGCGCAGCAGTTAATCTTCCTAGCAGTATCATGATGGACAGTATTTCTACTAGAGGGCTTTCCCAAACACTACATAAAAGGGAATTTTTGAAAGGTCAATTGATACAGTGGAAGTCCTAGCAGTAACTTATGCTTAGATTTGTAGAACACTGGCATTTCTTAACCAGTCTGTTAGAATGTAACAGTATTAACTTATGCTACAGTGACCAACATTAACTCAGGTTAAAATAATTTGACTTAAATCTTCTATGCACTACACTACACAGTACTGGCTCTGTGAATGATAATTTGCCAGGACCTCTTAGGAATGCTATTAGATCTTTTTATCTGAAAGCCTGGAACAGATAAATGAAATGGCAACAATCATGAGCTTATTTCACTGGTTCATACTAGGCAGAAAATACTAAGAAAAACATTGGCAGTGAAGTTTAAATTTTCTGTACCTAATCACATTCCTGTCAAAATTAGGGATTTAGAAACAAGATACTAAAACCAACAATTAGAGAACCCTTATTTGTCAAATATACTTTAGTGAAAACATTTAAATTTAATTGAAAAAATATTGGATGTCTAATCATCGAGATGTACTCAGCAGGACCTGTTTTTCATAGAAACTGGGGTTTGGAAAGATTCTACAGATGAATAAAAGAGCCCCAATAGTAACCAAAGCTTCAATTTAGCAATCAAGCCTTTTTCAGCTCACTAAGATCTAGAGATCACTTGTCTCTCTTAACTGAAGTCAGATAACTGATTTGACACTGCTATTGATAGCTAAAATGCACCTGCATCTAATGTTATGACAAAGAATTACAGAGGCAATTCTGTGATAGACCTAACATCTAACATTACCATGATCCACCCCAAATGATAACACGGCTAGCCCAATCTAACGATTCATTATTTTTTACTACAAGCAGCTTCATACTGATGACACCAGGAATTGGAGAGCTCATTAATCTGAAAGCTATGAAAACAGCATCGTATTTACATGCACTGTAACAATAATTTTAAAAAAAAAAACCCAAAACCCTAGAAGAAAATGAAACATTTGTTCTTGCACAAGTAGTGCATCTCAACATCAGGGTGGTGCAACCGCATTGGAAACAAGTTAAGATATTTAGATAGTAAGAATTGGTAATTTAGAAGACATATGAACCAGAAAAAATTCTGTGACAGCTGCTTAGCCAAATCAAAGACTTACAGCTATCCCAGAAATGTAACAACATGATTTATTTTTTTTTCATTCAGTAGCTATTTGATATTCCTTCACGGAATGATCCTACCCTAACTGGGAAGAACCAAGAAACTATGAGTCTCTGTCAGAGAAAGGGGATTAAAAATGCTGCATGTGTTTGCAACAGGGCACCCACTGAGATATGTTTAATTCTCATGAGTCTGTTGAGTTAGATGCTTGGACTTGACCGTTTATGGGTCAGCAAGCTTCTGAACAAAACAAAACCCCACAGACACCAAGACGCGATCTTTTTTATGACAAGGCAAGTCTCTTCTCTGCGTTTTTAAGAGGTATTTTTGCCCCGAGAGGCTACTACCATTTCTTTGCCTTAAGAAGAAAGTGATTTTTAGCTAAAAGCTTGGGTTTGCTGTTAGGGTTTTTCTTGAGGGCTTCTGTTTGTTTGGTTTTTACAGTTACTGACTTTCAAGTAGTGACACAAGAGATCCAGGTCTGTCACAAACTTTTGCATTGTGCTTCCTACAGAGAGGAAGACTGAAAAGTATGGTTGGCAGCAGTTCTACTGTTTCCAAGCCAAACTCACTCAAAGCCAGGAAAACACCAGGACATATGTTCCTTCAGCAACTACTCTTCCATGCCCTTTTCCAGTCATCAACATCTTTCTCCCAAACCATGTTTCCTCTTCCTTGCACTACTTGTGATTTTTTGCACCTCCTTTAGAAGTAGATCTGCCTCTAAACTTCCAAACTACAGCTTCACATTCCAACTTGCTCTTCCTATCTGCACACCTCCCAAGCCCTCGGGCCAACTCATATAACAACTTCTTACCATTTCCATTTCCCCTTCCTGCCAACAAGTGCCATCTTTCTGTGCATTGCCTACTCCAAGGCTTTCCCTCCTCAGGTTCCTTGCTTGTGCTCTGCATGCTCCAGCTCTTACTATTTCTTGCTGCATGATGTTCATAAATTCCACTCTGACTTCTGTAGCCAAGCACTGTAATGCCTATGAATGTCTTGCTACATATTTAGTAGTGCTACTTATCAAAATACGGCTAGTTATATCCTCACTTCTTCACATCCTCTGCTCTACTCTAAATATCTTCACTGACTTACCAATCATATGCTGCTCAAAATAATGGAATTACATATTTACCTTTTTTTTCCAGTTTGTCTCTGGTTAATTCCATCCAAAAGGGAGACAGGACTCAAACTCTGCAGAATGATTTATATTTCCTTCTGTGTTCTACAACTGACATAATTGCTGCTGAGATGATTCAACAAGTTACACCACTAGCTGATGATGTGAGATGCTCTTGTAAGACACAAACAAGACAATCACACTGCCAAGTTACCTGCATTTTCCCACACTACACAGCACAATTGCTTTCAATTCACTTTTCACAAACTCATTTCCACCTATTCCCTTGTGGTACATCTCATTAGCACCAGCCAAGCCAGATAAACTAAGCAACTATGGGGACTTGCAAAGGAAAAGAATACTGAGAGTAAATTATGCTGTGAAAAAGGAAAGCAAGATTGATGGAGAATGCTCATTTTGGTACTAAAATGATTTGTAGGATGAGTAGATTCAGAAGAAAAATATAACTTTATGCCATGATACTCTACCCAAGGTGTTTGCACGCTAAAACACAACTGCAAGTTCAAAAAAGGTTTGCTAAGTGTTGATTATATGGCCTGGAAATTCCACTTATGCTATAAACCTGTTCATGAAGTCATTCATTCTGTGCTTGCAATGTTCTCACTGCAATTTTTATTAGCCTTCAGAGCATGTCGTCCATGTCTCCTTTATAAGGAGACCACAGGATGACCCAGCAAGCCAGTTTACTGAAACTCTGTTGCCCATAAGCCCATTCTGATCTAATCAATTCAGCTGTAACAACAATGAGGTTGTTTCACTGTAAAATCCCTGCAAGTCCAGCTCATGAGACACTGAGAATTTATAGTTCAGAATTTCAGATAGTTACTGCATCTGAGACTGGAACTACAGAAGCAATAAAAACAATGTAAAATTAAATAACTTTAACAACATATAATTACTGGGGGGCTGGGAGGTGACACGCAGTTTGCATATTGATTCTGCTCTTAAATCGTTCTTGATCTGTAAAAAATGTTTGACAAAAAAATAAATGCGTATCAGTTCCTTCATCTTCCTACCACCAAGACACCTAATAATTGTGGGGGAAGGGTGCTGCCATTTGAAACTGAGCATGTTTTTAAACCTTAACACTTCTGCCAGCAATATGCCTCTGATCAGGGCTCTGCTATAATCTGTGTTTCTTACTGCAAATACAGAGCAAAAACTACTTCTCTCTTCATCCTGAAATACACTTGTTCTGCATTCCCTGGTTTCAATAAAAAGCAGTTTTTCAGAGGCTATTCTCTGTCTCAAATAATTTAGTCCTTCAATGCTAGCAAACATTTGCTACAAAGGGTATGCCACCAATACAAGGCCAATACAGGATAAGGCCTTGTGCAGGCTGAAAGCCTGGTATCATCAGAAGATGCAAAGAAGTTTGGTTGTCTTAGGTTTAGCCTGAACAGTATCTGGTAGGGAGAAAGATCGTGCAATTAAAATATATTCTAGGATATTAAATATTACCAAACTCACCTCTGATCTGGTTTGGACATGGCATCAATAGTACCCCTGCATCTTACAGAGGCTGGCTGCAGCTAAAGGACTTAATACTTGTCACTGCTTGACTGGCAAGTGCTTTCTATTTTATTTTCCTTTGGAATATTTTTGTAAGGGTGTAAGGAAAATTATGTCTCCCTTTAAAATAGCATTAATCATATAGGAGAAGAATAATCTGCAGTATCTTCGCTCTAGTTCAAATTAATTTTGCTAGACAAGAAAGAAGAGGAAATTATATGTAAGAGGTACAAGTATCTGCAACTAAACATTAAAAAACAGATTATATTGCACTAGAGAAAAATCACAGTGCTTAACATACCAATAATTGTACAAACTACAGAAATCAGAGTCAAATTCCATCAAATACTCTTCAGATTCTGGAAACAGCAGGAAATCCTCTCTAAATTCTCCAGTGGATTGGTTGCACTGTATCAATCAGCTGTCTAATCTACACACAGATCTTCATTTCCACAATATATTACACTTAGAAATAAGACATGCTTTTAACAAGAATGACTTTTGCAGTTTACTTAGATACATGAGGCTTTCCATGTCTTGTAATGCTCAAAATTGCCACCAGTAATGGAAACGTTCCGCTGCATTCAAACACACTCCCCCAAGAGATGCAGTTCATCAACACTACCCAAGAAGCTCTCATATCCCCACAGGTCTAATACACAATGCAGCCCCTAATCCTAGCCTTCAGAAAATCCATGGATATTTATGAGTTTTATGTGAATTAAGTCAAGCCCCATATCCCATAAAGACCATGTCAGGATATGATATATCCCCTGCCAATTTATATTATCAGTTTGATAGCCTGTGCTTCTACAGCACTTTACTCTTCATTGAGCTGCTCAGGACATGGGTAGGTTTCATAAATAATAAAGAATAGATGTAGAGAATTTAGTTGCAAGCAGAAAATAAATTAATACATGAAAATTTGGACAGAATTTGTTTTCACCTCATTAGCTGATCACTCCAACAGCATGCCTATTTGCAAACATTTCCAGTTAGGTAGTTGAAGCATACCGAGAGCCACCCCAGCTTGCATGAATAATAGCATCTGAGCTGACAGAACCATGCAATTCTCCTCTCAATTAGGCTGACCCATAGGTCTTTGGCTCTGCGTATTAAAGGTGAAGTTACCAAACTGGGCTGAAAACAAAGTTTTATATATTCAGTGACCTCCTCCAGCTAGATTCTCCAAACATGAATACTATCCACTGGCTGTATTTTACGTAACATTCTTGGCTACAGAAACCTACAGCAATAGCCTTTTTCCCTGCCAGCTATGATAACTAAGTGAAACAAAGCCAACTCCACACTCATCCCAAATTCACACAGTGTTACAGAAAGGATTACTTTGGGATCTATTAGTAACAACATACTGCACTACAGGCTGCATCTACCTGAAAAGAACTAAACAAGTATCATTCTATTAAATGGCTGTCACAAGCCTCCTGAGACTTCTGAATTTCATTGGACAGTTTTGGATTTATGGCCAAGGTGTGGTGGGAAGTGCAAGATGTGGAAACAAGCCCCTTCCACAACAACCACCATCTTTACCCATGTCTACTGATGGAGATATTATGAGCACCCATATCTGACTTGTCACTTCTTCAGTCCACAACATATTCTTCTGAAATTTCTGAACCAGCATCCTAGCTGTTGTCTGAAAATGAATCTTTTACTCAGACATCAAGTCTTGACTTAAAGACTTCATTTCCCATAACAATTTGTTTCAATGCTTAGCTACCGTCCCTGTCAAAAAAATAATTATTTAACCACATCATAGAACAACTTCAGCACCTGAAACAGAATTTCTTCTTTTTTTTCCTTTTTTATTTAATGGTTTCAGATAGAAGGTCTGGTGTGAGCACTTAAGCAAGATGTCTCTCTTGATATCTTCCCATTTTCACAAAATACTTTAAAAAATAGCAATGGATTCTGCTGCATTAAGATTCCATCTGTGTCTGGGAGCTATGAGGAATGAGCCTCTTGCTGCACAAAGTGACACCCACAGATATGACAGGCAGCAGCCTCTTCATCAGAGTCCTCATCCTAACAGGGAAGGCAGGGAAGAGGTAGGAAGAGACATAAAGATATTCCTTTAGGAGTAGTTCCTTCCCACAGAAAAACAAATTGTTGACTCTCTCTTTCCAGTGACCATATTGCCCATTACTCCTTGGGGAGGGGAACAAAGGATCAGACCCCAGACAGACTGCCATACTTCAGGTCTCAGGGTGAAAGCAGGACCCTAGCTAACTTCTGTAAAATGCATAACATTACCAAAAATACCTATATGAAACACCTAATTAACATTAATTGCACAAAATAAAAAATGTCATTAAGAGATTCACATCCGTTACAAATATAATAGAGGTGTTTTTTTTTTTTTTTTTCTTTTCACGTTAACCTAGTTATATTCACCTCTTTCTTCCTTAAGAATGTTTAGCTTCAGCCCACTGGATCATTACCAGGAACCCAGCACATGGCATATACCTTTTCTGTGCCCAAATACAACACTGTACTTAAGCAAGGTCTCTATGTTCTAAAAAGCTTATTTCTAAATTTAGGTTAAATTGATTATTTCAGTTAGTAAGTCAGTTAAAACTACTGAATGTTCATGCATGTGTGCACATACATGCACACATTCAGAATCCAATGTCTCCCAAATCACATCAGAATGTCAAATGTTTGAAAAACTGTTTCTCCCTTGCCCTAGAGCAAGCATAGGACTCATAAGAAGAAACTTTTCTTAATAAACTCACTCTTTGTGTTGATAAGAATTAAAAAATGAAAGCTAAATGAACAAGAAAGTCACAAATCATTTTTTTAAGGAAAACAGTGCACAAACCCATGCACCTCAAAGGCTAATGAAAGATATGTTTGTCTTCATTAAATGAAATCAAAGTAATGCTGTTCTGAGCAACTTGAAAGGGTGGGTGCTACAAAGCACTAGCTAAATATTAACATCAAGTATATGGTATTATATGCTGTGAAATAAAGCTATAAAGTACATCAACATGAGCTACCATCCCTCTTCAGAGTTTCAGAAATCAGAGAGTAATTATATGAAGAAACATCAATGTCAATCCTCATTTCTTCAGCCACGTGAAATAACATTAGTATCAACATGAGAAGTGAGAAACCACTCGTGGTAGTGCAAGCATAAAATAGAGAAGAGGCTAAAATAATATTTTTTTTTACACGGATGTTGGCAACAGATGTTCTTATGCAAAATATTTATTGACCAAAATAGAGCTCTATGTTAATCGCCTATTCACAAACGGAAATAAATAGAGGACTTAACACTGAAGCCTCAAAATGTAAGTATTCTCATCTACATATGCAAATCAGGACTGTCTGCAGCTCACCTTCAACAAGACCATCCAAAGCAGCCAGCTGATGCAACCATCTGACCATAAACTCAACCACTAACAACCTGAGGACATAGTACTTTGAGAAGCTCCTGTAAAAATATCTTCCATTAAAATAAAAAAAAATTATCTAAACCCAGGTAAAATCCACACTGTGCAATTCCTTTTCTTGAGGTGAACTGGATGCAAGAGAGGCTGAGTTTCCCAGACAGCTTTTAGCATCCTTTTAATGGACAACTGCAAGGTACTCGAATTACTGTGGGAAAGGCTGCAGAAGAACTTATGCAAAACCATATTTGAAGTCTGTTTTTCAAAGGCTTTTAAATGACAAATGGCAGGGAAACAGTCAACTCTTTCAAAGAAGGGGGGGATGGGGGATGGGACATTAATCACCTGGGCTTGAAATATAGTATCTTCTACCAGAAAATTGTACTGCTGAAAATCTGTCACTCAAGCAGCAACGGGCTGCCGAGGCAATGCAATTCCCCAGGTACAAAGCCTTGAAAGGAAGACATCCTGCTGCCAGTTATGTAAGGGGACTGGTTCTGATCTCACATCAGCATGGGATCTAGAGTAACTCCCCTGAACGCCATGAGGCATCGCACATGAAATTCTACATCTTCCCAAGGTATTGGTGTACTGTTCAAGGTTTTGTGGTACTCTAAAGGAATTCTTCAGCCTCAGCCACAAGCTGCCCGCAGAACTTCCTTCAAACAGAAAACACCACGGAGTAGTGTTTATAGATGAGCTACCTACACTATCTTCTGCTTCCTCTGAATGCTTCCCTGAGACTCAAGAAGTGTTGGCAAGCAAAATGTGAAGTTGATGTTGAGGTCAGCACATTAGCTTTTTTAAAACTCTTTAAAAGACAAATCTACCAGATTCACTACAGAAACTGAAACATTTGTCTCACAAAAAGTAATTGGAAAGCCAGAACTTCATCTTTGACAAATCTGTCATTCAGTATAAGGATGCAAGGTGCCTTTAAGTATTTCTAGACAGGGACTATATGTAATGTATTCATACAAATTTCTAGCATAACTCAGGCTGAAGATTTGGGTAGGACTACATGTTAAATTCATATTTCAATTCTATCACATTATTTGGTTCAACTGAATGATCTTGACAGCTTTCTGCAGATTTCCTTTCTTAAGCTCCCAGTTCTTCAGAGCAGAATAAAAGTCACAGGGGATTTGTTCCTCCCTTGTGCTCACACCTTACCACCAGTGCAAGTGTAGGATATGTCTATTTTTTAGCTTCAGGAACAAGCCTATCTTATTCTTTAAACTAGAAAAAGAGAGCCATAAGGGGCAGGCTGTGAAACATGCTCAGCCCTGTCAAGCACCGGGCATTTGACTCTGCCATGGATCTCTGCATTCTGCTGCTGCTGATTGAAGCAGGACGCAACTCTTATTACTTGAAGAACAAATCTTCAAGGCAAGCGAATTTGGAAAATTAATTTCTGCAAGTGAGCCACCCCATTTCATCTGACCAAAACCAAAACCAGCCTATAAAATACATTCATAAAATAGTTGCCAACTTCATGTGTTCATGAAAGACTGTTTTTAGTGTTTATTTATGTTGCTGAAGTAGTCACTGATTTTCCATGTAGTACAGTAATTACATTCTACCCAAAAGTTTTAACGTTACACATCTTAATTATTTACAACATGATGTGCTTAATAGTGCACTGTATTACTTACTTTGGATAATATATCTCCAACATTATAATACATCAAGCCAGGCAATAAAATTGTTATGCAGAGGGAGACATCTTAACACTTATCCTTCATTGCTGATGTTCCTACTTGTCTTCTAAGCCTGTGAGTAATTCCCGTCTAAGTCAGTTGCCTGGAGGGTTTCTAGAAAACTTTCCAAGGACCTCAGACTTAACTGAATGTGAAACAGAAAGCATATGCCATGCAATTTAGGTTAAATAAGTTTATTACTAATATGCTTACCCTTTGACGGACCATTTTGCATTACAGAATCATAGAATGGTTGAGGTTGGAAGGGACCTTAAAGATTAACAGGGTCCAGCCTCGCTGCCATGAGCAGGGACACCTCACACTAGACCAGGCTGCACAAGGCCTCATCCAACCTGGCCTTGAACACCTCCAGGGAGGGGGCTTCCACAACCTCCCTGGGCAACCTATTCCAGTGCCTTCTGTCGTGGCACCTTCTTACCCTCATGGTGAAGAATTTCTTCCTGATGTCTAACCTAAATCTCCCCTCTTTCAGTTTAAAACCATTACTCCTTGTCCTATCACTACCCTCTCTGGTGAAAAGTCCCTCCCCCAGCTTTCTTGTAGCCCCTTCAGGTACTGGAAGGCTGCTTTCAGATCTCCCTGGAGCCTTCTCCTCTCCAGGCTGAACAGCCCCAACTCCCTCAGCCTGTCTTCATAGCAGAGGTGCTCCAGCCCTCTAATCATTTTTGTGGCCCTTTGCTGGACCCTCTCCAATAGCTCCATGCCTTTCCTGTGATGAGGACTCCAGAGCTCAAAACATCTAAAAAAAAAAAACAACACCTAAAAAAACCCCTTTTGGCTAAAAAAATAAAAATTATAGATTCCAATTGCATGTGTGCTAACACATGCGCAAACACACACCTCCTGAATCTTCCATGAGTTCCCAAAGGGCTCAGATGATGATCAGTAGCCCCATCTCATTTAACCGTGTATCTCCCTCCTCCTTTAGCCTTATCCTTCCTCTTCCTCCCTGCTTCAAAGGGGAAAGAAATGAAGTTATGCAGTTCCCCACCTTCCACATTGCCATTATGGCCCAGCCCCCAGTGCTGCTGGGGGGTGAGGGCAGAGGGGAGCACACAGCAGGGGCACATGTGCAGACAGTGGGAACATAGTTGCCTGTTAGAGGGATTGAGAGCATTGCCTTGGGCTTAGTGCCTGAAGTGCTGGACAACACAGTGCCTGGGAAAACTATTCTGCTGCTATTTTGGCAATTTGGCTTAAAAGATTTAAATCACTCCTGCCTTAAATTGATCCTCCCATAGGAAAAGAAAAGTATGGTGGGGGCAGGGGGGAAAGCAACATCAGATATGTGGAGGGGTACTGCCTTTCCAAGAGAAATAAATTCTGGAAGAAATATTAAGAAGCTGTGAAAGGAACAGATAAAATACAGGAACTTTGAATCAAAGGGTGAACCATAAACCTAGTAGACAGCAAGGACAATAATTCAATTATATTTGCCTTTCATATAATTTCTAATTGCTAAGGATCTGTGTTGAAGCAAAGCATGAAGTACTCTGATCTGAGATGTATAAATTCAGGCTCTGATAAATAAAACACCTCTGAAGTGAAAATAATGGAAAGTCTCAAGAAACTTTAAAGGGAAATAATTATGCCTTAATGCAAGGCATATTGGCAATACGCTAACTAGGAACTCTTAACAGCAGACACTGATTAGGATGGTTTAATTTCTTTTTTTCCTCAAAGAGTTATGATATTGGAGCTATAAAGGCACAAATGACACTGAGTGCAAGTGAAAACATTCTAAGTTACAAAAGTAAATGTTGCCACACAGTGCAGCATAGCGTAGAGACTAGCAGGCTACCTGTAAATCTGCTGTAATACTCACTGTACCAGCTCAGCCAGAGCAATGACTGCTGGGTATTCCCTGCCCCGATTCTCTTCCCACTCTCCTCTCCATCCATAACAGCCTGTCCTCACTCAGCTGGAAGACAGCAGTCTCCACAACATTGCTGTAAGACCAGCTACAAAGCTTGCAGTATTTTGTACTGGTGTTAGCCCATGGTAAGTCTGTTAGATTTTGGCCAGGCTCATTTAAAACCATGCTGTGTCTGCCTTCCTAGCTGCAAGCCTGCAATTCACTGTCAACAAAAGAAAGAGGAATCATTTTCCTCTTTCTTAACCATGTGCTTTAGGTACTTTGGAGAATACAAAACCCACCTTGAGCTGCAACACTACTAAGCCCCTACAGCTAACTTTTCTCTTTCCCTCTCAGGACAACTGACAGTAGCTTCAAACAACCACTTCCTTGGGTGAGGAAACTGCTCTCTGCTTCCCTAGGGCTGATAAAACTTGTCCAAATCTCTTAAATTTTATTTGTCTAGTAATCTCTCTTCTAGAAATGAGCTTGGATGCTGGACTAGCTAGCAATTAAGATCTGACTTGTCGATGACATTAAATACCCATCTGTGTTTCTAGTTTTAACCATGTTTTCATTATATTGGTGATAGAAACCTTGCTCTCACTGGCTGAAGTTTTAAATCCTTCCCTCATTCACACACATCTACCCAACAGGGACCCAAGAAATTTTCCTTGGGCTGCAAAAGTGACTGTATTTGCTTTGTGCCTTTGTGGGACACACCAGAACTTCAAAGGTTTAAGCAAAGTTACAAGGGGAAATGTAATGGTATTTCAAACTTTTAAAACAATCTACCTTTCATGTGCAGTTCTGAGCTCAGCTCCGAGACTACCCTTTCACAGTCAATCTCCCCCAGCCATCTCTCAATATACTGCAAACAAGATTAAGCTGTTGTTACTGTCTCAAAGTCAATCAGGGTCATCTACAGCAGACAAGGATTGAAGGTGTTTTTTAACTTGCTCCTTATCCTTTGGTGGTAAGGTTCATTGCTTTTCAACTACATTCCAAATTGGGGGCAATATTTTTCTTTCACACTTTTTTGCAAACTTTGGAGGCTTCCTGCCTTCCTTTGAGGCCAATTTACTTTGAAGAACATTTGTCTGTGGAACCTAACTTTGAAATATTTTCACTCTTTTAACATCAGCAATGGATCCAGCTCATTATATCAAAACACATCTATCCAACTCTCAGCTTTTGAGAGATTGCTTCCTCTCCTTGTTACTATATTAATTCCACTGATATTGCATAGCTTTGTTGTTGTTGGGTTGTTTTTTTGTTGTTTTTTTAAAGGATTGTGATTTGCCTTTTAGATATAGAGCTTACCCACTCTATATGGTACATTCCTTGAAAAGAACGGATGTACAGCCAGACCATAAAGAAGAAAACTGAAGTCTGCAAAGATGATAGTTTGAATTCAAAGGCATGATCAGCTGGAAAACATTTATTCCCCTTTTCTGACCAAATGTTTCAGGCATGACTCTTCATTGCACAAGCATTCCATTACCTGTCCAGTTTTGGGAAGTCACACAAAATGCAAATCACTTATGTCTATCTATTAGCACAAAGTGGATACCCACCTCTCTGGCACCTATCACACACACCTCTGCCATAACAGCTTTCATTCACTGCTCATTATCACAGCTTCTTTACAAGTTCTGGCTACACTTGGCATCAGTGGTCCAGGGACTGAGAGATATTACCACATTGACCTGCAGAAAGAACATCTCTACTAGCATAGCCTCAAGCTCAAAGTGGTCCAGCTGAAAGAGTCCCTTCCAAACTGTAAGTGATCTTTGAGTTCCCTCCCTCACTGACTCTGTGCACTGACATTAAGAAAGTGCTCACCTAATACCATGATTCAACATGCAGGGACCGTCAGGACAAAAAGGCTCAGTGAAAGAAATTAGATTTTTGTCCAGACTCTTTCACAAGTGAAATAAAAATTATGTGATTAAATGTCTGACAGCTGGTGTGTTCTCTGACCTTGGTAGCAGTCGCCCACTTTACACTCTCTGACTTATTCTATTGGCTTCAGTTGGCCATGAAGTGCATAAAGCCTTCACTGTATGAAGTTAAACACTTTTACTGTGATATTGCAAACTGAAGTTGAGGGCTCAGCCACTAGATGTAAAGAGGAAGAAAGAACTGAAGTGTGACAGCAGAAAAACACTCAGTCTGCAAGAAGGATGTCACAGTTTGTATCTTGGAAAAGGGAGAACATTTCATTTTGCTTTTCTGCTCATACACCGAAATTCTCTTTCTTGGGAAGATTAAACCCTTAAAAAATGAACTCGTGCACAGTTTGTGAGAGCATCTCTTCATTTGGAGAGAACAAAAGCTAAATATAGCAATACAGTGACTTGAAACATACCCCATTAGTCCGTTCAGGGTGCAGTTTCAATGGAAGGCACATCACAGACATGCACACCCAGAGTGAAATCCACTTACAGAAACAGAATGGTAACTACATTAATGAAAATCTATCTACTCACCTGGCTCTGAATGCCAACAACAAGAAAATAAGCTTAATCACATAATCATGTTTCATCCCACAACAAATCACCTAGCCAGATTTGGTTCCTACCACCTCTTTCTTCTCAGGGCTAATCTCTGTCTTCAAATTGATGTTAATAGGATTGTGGGATAGAGGTGAATACAAATGAATGAACCCTGATTTCTCAGTGTTTCAGACAGATTACTGCTAGCAAACAGGGAGGCTTTGGGCTATTAGGCTAGATCAGGTGCTAAGTAGTGAAAGAAGGCTACCTTCCTCTTTCATGGAGCTGCCTGTGCCTTCCCATGCCTCCTGAGAGCTTCTGGTAGCTTGTGTATCTGCTACCTGTTCCTCTTGATGTTTCCATTTCCTCTAGCATTTTCAGCCATACATTATTCAACATCACATCTCGAGTTGAAGTGAGTGAAGCAAATATATATTAAAAAATATATATAAGAATGCTGACACAATCATGCATACACACAGATATATATATAGCTGTACAGCATACACTGTTTTAAAGGAGTGTCTACCAAAGATGGTAGTTGGCATTCTCACTACATCATGCACTTCACCACTACCCTCTATTTTTTTCATTCTTTCTTTCAGAGCATGTACATATGTATGCATGTGCAGACTCACATGCATGTGCGTATACAGAATTAAACAGCAGGGTATTTGCAGCAAGGAGCACAAAAACCAAGGAGCACAAACTGTCCTTTTTGGTTGCAGTCCTGCTTTGATGCAAAGCAAAGACTGTGCATCCCTCATGCACTGCCTTCAGACAGGAACTTTCAGAGACTAATTCTGAATCCTGGCAGTAAGATTTGCCAACTTTTCTAATGAAGGAAGCTGCCTGGCAGAACTGGCTGTGTTATTGCACCACTGCTTTGGATCCCTGTTACTTCCTGCAAGGTCAGCTGTCCACTGAACAAGACTGAAAGGAAAGATCCAAACAAGTTCAGAGCCAGGCAGAAGTTTGAGGTCTCTCTTCCCCACTCATCCCAGTGGTGTGCCAGGAATATTGCATGTACAAGGAAGGATATTAAGTGGCAAGACAGAAGAACTGAGAGCTGTAGAAGTGTTCTGAAATAAAGAACAAAAGTAGCAAGAATTTTAGCGTATAGTTACATTAGCTTGCATTTTTTTCCAGCTGCAGCTTGCAACTGCACCTGCCTACAGCCCAATTCTGCACCAGCAGAAGCCATTTGCAAACCTCCTTCTGATTAGCTGGAAGCAAGATAATTCCTGTGAGGAAAACTGACATGTTTCACAGGTGGAAAAAAAAAAAATCAAGACAGGATCCAACAACTTGTTGGGAACATAAGGGATGCCTTTTCCTCTCCCACTTGAGCAGTTTGGCCTTACAATGTTAATTCTGAGCAAAATGAGGCTACATCACATCCAACTAGGTACACTCACTATACAACTGTCAGCCATAGTACTAGAAGAAGATGCAAACCCTGCCTGTACTGCAAAAGTCCTCCTGTTTCCACTTGGGCACCTGTATCAGGAATAGTGTGATCAGCAAGACCAGGGAGGTGATCTTACCCCTGTACTCAGCCTTGGTGAAGCTGCACCTCAAGCACTGTGTGCAGTTTTGGGCACTGCAGTATAGGAAGGACATTGAGGTGCTCAAGAGGGTGCTGAGAAGGGCAACTAGGCCGATTAGGGGTCTGGAGAACAGGTCTTCTGGGGAGAGGCTGAGGGAGCTGGGGCTGTTTAGCCTGGAGGAGAGGAGGCTGAGGGGAGACCTCATTGCTCTCTACAACTACCTGAAAGGAGGTTGTAATGAGGTGGGTGTTGGCCTCTTCCCCCTAGTGACTAGCCATAGGACAAGAGGAAATGGGGTCAAGTTGCACCAGGGGAGGTTCAGATTGGATATTAGGAAAAATTTCTTCACAGAAAGAGTGGTGAGGCATTGGAACAGGCTGCCCAAGGAGGTGATGGAGGCACCATCCCTGGAGATGCTCAAAAAAATTGATAGACTTGGTGCTTCGGGAGACGGTTTAGTGGTCACCACGGTGTAAGGGCTAATGGTTGGACCTGATAATCTTGAAGGTCTTTTCCAACCTTAATGATTCTATTATATAGCACAAGGAGAGTCCATGGCTATGATCCTACTTCACCTGGCTTCTGAAATAACTTAAATGACAGCCTTGATTATTGACAGGGAGAGTTGCCAAAAGAAATTTAATTAATTGCTCAGGGACATCCATCTTTACTCATTACTCTCTGAAATTGCCCTGTCAGTCAGAGCAACACAAGTTTTTCGCATGAAAGATTTAGAAAAATCATACTGAGCTAGAACCAAGGGACCTTGTCTGCTCTATTTACAGTTGATATTATTTGTGAGGCACTTCCTTCAAGGAACAAAACCACTGTCGGAGACGAGGACAATGACAGGCTGCCAAATCTTTTAACTCCTCCTAATCAGTAGGAAATAGGAATTTGGTCTCTTGAAGAGATTTCACTGCTAAAAAAACCCACTCCTAAACACAGACTAGAACAAAACAAAGCTCCAAACCAACCAACCACTCTCCACATCTACGACCTCTGATAGAGTTATACCAAAGAATAAAAACACTAACCAGTCATACCAACCCAGCATGTACTCATAGCCCCATAACAGGAAGATGTAAACCACTCTGAAATTAAATTCTTTCACCAGATGTTCCTCTATAATACAACAAAAACAGGAGCCTTCACAATCACAGTTTTAAAAATAAGAAAAAAAATAAAAGGTAGAGACCAATACGTTTTTGTTACCTCCACTTCCTTACAGTTCTGTGAGCAACTGATTGGACTAAGTCACTGCCTTTGCTAACTTTTCTGTGCTATGCCCATCATCTGTAGAGCTGCTGAACACAGCACAGCCCCTTTTTAGGAGAGTACTTCCATACACAGTGCCCAGAATGCATGAAATGTCACACACTGGAGTAGGTGGGCTCTTTATTTAAGCTGCAGAAAGTTGGTGGGGGTGGCCAGGTTTGGGAAGGGAGTGTTAGTAGCTTTTCTTTTTTATTCTCTGTAAGTTCCTGCTTGAATTCCCTGTGTGGGCTACAGGCACCTGCAAGGACAGTGCACTGAGGGAGAACCGAGTCTCATTGCTGTACACACAGGCATGGCTAGAGATGACTTTCCCAAATGCATTCTGTAAAAGCCAGCCTGTGATGCAGGAACCTAGCAGAGACAGAAAATGTACCTATGTAGTTCTCTGATCTATGTAGCACACTGCAGACATACCCTGAATGTGGTTCCACATGCTGCTAGACAGCACAGTTTAAGACATCAGAAACTTGCTTCGGCTGGTTGGTCACTGCTGAGACCAGCAGCAGAGTTTTACTGATGTGGTAAAACAATGGGAAGTTTCCTAAAACAAAAAAAGCAACCAACCAACAAAACCCAAACAAACAAAAAAAGCAGTTAAGGTGAAGCTTGTGTGTGCTTTGGATATACTAATTAATATTCAGTGCAACCTGCATAGAGGCAGTCAGCAATGGCATAATGCTTCACTTGACATTTTTTACAGATAGCAATAAAGTTACAAAACATGAAATCAAGATAATTCTTCACTTGACTTTCTTTGGATAGGTCTAAGTGCTTAAAAATGTCAAATGAGACTAATTCTTAAAATGATGGTTTTACAGAGAACTATCAAACACTCTCTAACATGAAGGATTCAGTTCTCTTAGAAATGAATCCTAAATGAGCACTTTAAAATATTTAAAGGCTTATTTTTTTCCCCCTTGCCTCTTTGTGCAAAGGCAAGAGACAAGTAGACACAGAAGCACAAACATGGCTTTGAAATGTTGCAAGCTTCACCTTGGTACCATACTCCTGAACATTTGCAAAATGTCAAAAGGATCTTCTTGCCTCCCCACGTTATACTGTTGCCTTTGAAGACAATAAATGCTAGCAAGATATTGAAGCACTTTATGCTCCAGGATGCTGTTTGAAAGAGAAAACAGTTTGTTATTTTTGGGTTTTGTAGTAGTAGAGTAACTATTCACTGTGAAAGTCTACACAACAGACATTTACAAAACATAAAGGCACACCTTGCTTTTCAAAGTTCTAAGTTCCAAATAGTTCGGGATGCTCCAGCTCACATCCCATGGCTCCCTGTACAAAGCAACCTCCTACAAAGCAAATGTACATTTTCATTATTAAAGACAGCATCCCTCAGGGTTCATATTCTTGTGATAAGGATTCACACTTTCCTTGTTCTGGGAAAGAGACTGAATCTGAAGTGCCAGTGCAGCCCTCTTCCTCAAAGACAACACCTGAATAGAAGTCTGCAAGAAGAGCAGTGGAGTGGCTTTGTCATCAGAAATATACTGCAGCTCATCAACAGATATAGCTGACAGAGTCAGACGTCTAGTAACTTGCCTTCGCAGAAATACCTCAGGTCTCCATGTTCCATTTTATTGACCAGATCTCTTAACTGGAATCCGATTTAGTTGGCTGGGACTGATCCATATTACATTTAAGAAGTGGCAAGACACTTTGCCTAAGCTAATGTCTTGAGTCAACCTAAGCCCATGAGGGGTTATAGGCTTCTTTACCCTGTGTTTGAGATCAAAAGAACCTTAGTCACCTGTTAAACAATGATCCTGTTTGAGCAAATACAGAGTATTTGCCATCACACTGTTTCTGGAAAAAAACCCTAAGTAAGTATTTAGGAAAACTATTGCACTTTTATACTAACTGGCAAAGCTATTGCTATTCCAATGTACAAAAATAAGCACTCCAGGCACAAACTTTTGGGTCTGGATGTGTAAAGGGAACATCTACACCTGGCTGTAGCTTGTGGCAGACTCTGACAAACTAAAGCCCTGGTGACAGCAGCCTGAAGGGTGGGAAGTTAGAAGAAGCAGTACCAGAGAGGCATGGAGGAAAACAGAGTGAACTCTGTCATCCTCCTTACCACAGGCTAACTTCTCTGGTGTGAAGCATGACTTTAAGATGCAATGTGTTTTGAGATACTTAAAACCCTGTTGAAAGACATTCTGAGGGAGGGTGCCCAGTGTTGTTTCTTCTCCTCCTCTTAAAAGCTCCCCAGGCTTAATGCTCAGACACTTTACTTGAATGTGAGCAGCTTCTCCATTCATCTTTGTAGTACTAAAATGCACTTGAAAGCTAGACAAAGCAAACTTGAGGTCTTTGAGGGCAGTTTAGATTAAAACTACACAGTGAGGAAGGAGACACCACTCTCCGTTTCAAGAAGCTGTGAGCATCTCTAACATGCTAAGCAAGACAAGAGGGGAGATGTGACCTTAAGCTGAACTAGCTGACATTTAAACAAAAATAAGTACCCTTATTCGTTCTTACTTTCAGATTAATTACTTAACACATTAAGCTAATATCTCTCCATCTGTGCAACCAAGGTCTGGGATTTTCACTGCAAACATTTCATGTGAAGGTGGACAAAAGATAACAGCTCATTTCTCTCTTCTCCAAGAATACCAAGTCTCATTTAAGACATCAGCTTGTGCAGGTCACCAATGACACCAAACATTTATAAAAACACCAGCACATTCAGCTGTCCCAAGGACTAACAAGAAACAAATGAAGGTCCTGCCATGGAGTGTGCTGGGCAGCACAGACTCATGACAGGATTCACTAACATGATTCAGCAGTGACACTAAGGAGAATTAAGTATATCCTTCAAGTGACTTGGCTAACTATAGGGACAAAGCTTGAAACTACCTGTGTCTTTGTGAGGAACTTGAGCAGATTTTGAGCAGTCTGTAATGCTTCTGTCTGCTGGCTGGTCTACTGCCCTGCAGTGTATCTGCACAGTGTGAGAATTCTTGACCGACCAGATCTAGATAGTGAAACAAAACTAACTATAATGTTTTGGGTGATGACAACTCTCCCACAAGGGAAAGAAACATGTCTTAAGTCACAAAATCAATTTTTAAAAGTATTTTTGCAGAAAAATACATTAATAAAGAAAAGTCAAAGAAAAATCCAATGGAGGATGAGAAGCCCTGAAAGGGAACCTGGTATTCCAAAATCCTTTTGATTATACTAACAACTAATTTTTCTTTATTCTGGCAATGCATAGCAGCTCCCAGGACCTTTGTGGATTTGACAGAGTTTCAGTACCTTCACTGTCCCAGACCAGTTTTCATCTCAGAGTCCAGACTCCAAAGCTGAGATCAGGAAAGCCCCAAAGCCATGGTTCAAACTAGGTCTCTCACCCTACCTGCTGCACAGCTCAGAAATTCTGGGGTGAGCTCTTGGGTAGCCTCTCTCACAAAGAGCCAATACTGGGAGCAGCTTCTTACCTTACACATTGGCAACCAGCTTCTCAAGCAGCCAGGTAACAGCTACTACAAAACATGCCAGAAAATTTCAGATTTGCTGATGTTTCCAAAAAAAAAAAAAAAAAAAAAAAAAGCTTTTAAACATCAATTTCTTAAAAGCAATCACTTTGGACGGACACAGAGAAAAAAACAATGCTGAAATGTCAAAATTCCACTTCTTTAACATTGCAGAGTAGCCTTGAAATTTGGAAGGAGCAAGCTGGTTCATCAGGTCTCTACGTCATGGTTTCTACAAAGAAACAGAAGATTCACTGAAGGGGTTATTTCTCTTGATTTTGTGGTTGATCTCTCATTTTTGGACACAGATGGACACGCCCATTTAAGTTTGAAACTGTACTCTTTGTGCTCTGTCAAGGCAAGTTATCTACACTGTTTAATGATATGTCATCTCTACAAAATCATTCTCAGTTTCATTATTTCACCGGCAGGTCCCACTAGGACATTCCCTATAATCAGATCAAGTTCTCTTTCCCAAGAAGATACAGTAAAAAGGCAAAATTATTAACACAAAAGGCAACCAGTAGTCTACTCTTAGAAGACCTCAGAGGTTGTTGGCATTCACCAAAAACACAGTAAATGCTTAAAGTTACAATTATATTCTCAGTCTTGTATGATCCTAGAGAGCTGATAAAGGTAATCCTGGGACTGTCTCACAACGGGGCAATTGTATAACAGACTTTAATTAAATATTAGAGCAGTGTTATATACCAGGGAAAACTCATCCCAGACAGCTTTTTAGAACTACATTTTTTAAAAGAAAGAAATTTGTATATGCACAAGTCTGAATTTTAAGGCAGGAACAGTAAGATTTAGATCCGCAAGTGTCAGATGGAGCAAATGTTTGTGTAAGCAACTCATAAAACTAAATTTTATTGCTTCTGCCACCGCAGATACATGCAGAGGATAAGGATTTGGTGCAAAACATGCAGACAAGGGTTGTCTTACTCTGCATGTGCACCCCAAACAAGGGTCTGTTCAGGGTATGTACTAGCTTTGCTTCCTGCAAACACTGAGAGAAATAAAGTAGTTAAATGTCTAGCTCAGTGATGCGATACTCTTCTCTTTCTCCCTCCTGATTTTTGGTTCTGACGTTTCCTGGCTCACATTTAACATGTTCACAGCTAATCAAGTGTTCAGTAAGACATCAAGGAAACAGGTACAGACAGAAATTTCAGGGGAGCATGTTTAAGTACCTAAATTATTTAAAATCTAGTCATTATTAAGAACTAAGCACAGTTGTCACAATGAATACAACTCTTTTAACGCAGGACGATTATCCACTACGTTTGAAAAGAAGTCAGTAACACTGCAGACATGACCCAAGGGGACTAAGACTGGAGCATGACCTAATTGTTCTTAATTGCTGAGGCAACAAAGGCTAACAGGGTTCCTCGCTTTGTATTTTTACCAGGTAAAAACAGTGTAGTAAGCCAGCAACAGAAGGAGAAGAAAAAATAAAAATCAATTAAAACTACGGAGAGATTAGAAAATCACAGATATTTTTTGCAATCAAAAGCTGAGAAAAACATTAAAATATGAAAGAAAATAAATATTGTGCTTTGCAATAACCATCACAAGTTAAAGAATTGTAAGCAATGATCTAGAACCAGGACTGTCATAAATAATTGTCATATTCCTGTAAAATTCCAAAGCCTAAGAGCTAAATTTTCAAAAGCAGATATCAGTCTGAACAGTACTCACAGTGGGGCCTGTGACTCCAGACTCACAAATTCCCTGTCCTGCATACCTCTGTGCATAAAATGCTGAGTACAAACGGTGTGTGGGTGTGCACACATGTGCATGTACACACAAGACCACTTGTGTATCTACTTTCTGATCAGGGTCATCTATAGACATAGGAAAAGTAGGCAGTTTTCAAGAACAGGTGTCTGATGGAGGTGCTAAAAGGAAAAAAAGCAAAATAGCTCTAACTGTCTATCCTTGTGAGCTGGTTTGGTTTGGTGGGATTTTTGGTAGTGGGGGAAGGGCCCCAGGATTGGCTCCTGTAAGAAGCTGAAAAGCTCCCCTGCTCCAAAACCAGCCAAGGAGCCATTAGAGAGACAATAGATGCACCTCTATGATTAACATACTAAAGAACTGATACAAGACCTGAGCAGAGCAAGCAGTCAGAGAGAAAAAGAAGAGTTGAGCTAGAGAGGTGAAAGGCAGTGCTGGGGTGAAGATCCCAGTGGTTTTATGAGGAAGAAGGGGAAGAAGGTACCCAAGCAGAAGTTTCCCTGCAAGCTATGGTGAGATGGCAGGCTGTCCCATTGCATTCATGGAGGAACGTGGTGGAACATTCCCTGAAGGCACCTGGAAGGGTGAATTTGGCCAGCGGACTTGGATTTCGCTGCCAGTGGACTTGGATTATGCAGCTGTGGAAGACCCCAGCACCAGGGGAGGTGGCTGTTCCCAAAGCAGCCCGTGACTCTGTGGGAAGCCCGCGCTGGAACAGCTTGCTCCAGACCTCGTGGGAAGGACTCATGAAGGAGAGGTTTGTGGAGGACTCTCTCCCATGGGAGGGACCCTGTGCAGAAGCAGGGGAGGACTGTAAGGAACCTTTCTTCCTGAGGAGGAAGGAGCAGCAGGAACTACCAGACTGTGAACTGACTCTAAACCCCATCCCCTGTGCCCCTGTGCTGCTGGCGGGAAGGAGGGAGAGAAATTGGGAACAAAGTAATTTGGGCCCGGGAAGAAGGGAGGGGTGGGGGTCACGTATGTAAGCACTGCTCTTTGCGTCGTCTGTGTCCTGTGTGCATCTGGTTAGTGTGAAATTAAATTATGATGTTTTCCCCAAGTTGAGCCTGTTTGCCCATGACTTTAATTGGTGAAGAACCCTCCTTGTCCTTTGTCCTGACCCATGAGCTTCTAGTTGGCCTTTATCCTCCCCATCCTACAGTGTGTGTGAGGAGGGGAGTTGAGTGAGTGGCCACATGGCTGTTTCTTTGTCATATTCAGCCCAAACCACAACATTATTGGCGAGCCAGGCAGGAGAGAGACAAGAAACAATGACACATTGGCTGTAGAAAGTCGAATATGGCTGATACTACAGACAAGGAAGCAGCTAGTGTAATTTTCTTTAAATCAAGTATTACAGAAAAACAATAACAAGTTTAAAAAAAATGGACTACAAGAAAGCTGGGGAGGGACTTTTTACAAGGGCATGTAGTTATAGGACAAGGGGTAACAACTTTAAACTGGAAGAGGGGCGATTTAGGTTAAACGTTAGGAAGAAATTCTTTACAGTGAGGGAGGTGAGACACTGGCACAGGTTGCCCAGGGAGGTTGTGGATGCCCCATCCTTGGAAGTGTTCAAGGCCAGGCTGGATGGGGCTTTGAGCAACCTGCTGTAGTGGGAGGTGTCCCTGCCCATGCAGGGAGTTTGGAACTAGATGATCTTTGAGGTCCCTTTCAACCCAAACATTCTATGATTTTATGACTAGACAGTCTACTGGTAAGTCTCAGGCCTACACCAATCTGCCTGAACTCAGGAAAAACTTGCTTCCTTTCTTTTTTTTTCCTCCAGAATCACCTATTAATGAGATCAAAGACCCTTATGGTCAGAAAACTTGTAAAATAAAAAGCTATTGCCTGGTGATACTTGTGATCATATCCCTATTAAGAAATATCACTTCAGAAGTAATCAGATTCAGAATAAGCTCAGTATGGATCCCCAAGGTAACCTCTTCCATGTCTCTCTGGTGAAGGGACATCTGGGATCCACATGACTGTCTGCTCTTTGGTCTCTCATTTCAAAAAAGGGTAGCACTGAGGGCTGAAGCAGGCTGACACTCCACTCTGCAGCACTGACAAAAAGCTAAGGTGAGAAGGCACTTCCACTCTAACCCCCTGAATCACTTCTGTGCTGCAGAAACAGCCTTCTGTGAAACAAGGAATTTCAAAAGAAAACATGATGACTGAAGCTGATGTAAGTTCATAGTTTGATTCTGATAGAATAAACACAAGCTGGCATACTCGGAGACACTAAATTCCGCTACTTAATTTTTTTCCTCAAAACCTTACAGATTATTATCATCTCACTTACTGCCACAGCTTCTTTACCCAAAAAAAAGACCAAACCAAACAAAAAAAACGGGAATACACATATAACCCAGAAAGTTCTAGATTTCGTCCTATGAGACAGTATGACTAGCAAGGGAAGAAGAGGGAAGGGAGAAGCAGTCTTTCCCCTATTTTGCTGTCATAGGCAAAGGGCTCCCCATATACTGACTGAGTCATTGAGAAAACCACTAGCTCCTTTCTGATAAAGAACTTTTGAAGCCATGAAGCAAAACACTGACAAAAAATGAGTGTGAAAGAATCCAAGCCTGCCCCTGCCAGAGCACTGCAGCTGGGAGGATTTTTAATTGAGCAGGGAACTCACACTCAGAGGCAGCCAGCCCAGGTACCCAGGTCACCTCAGGCAGCCACTGAAGATCCCAGCTCTGATGGTCAGGTCTATTAACAGAAATAACATTCTCGGACTGCCTGCCCTCTGAAAACAGTACAAAATGGCCACAATATGTCTCATGAAGTTCTCCCAGAGAAAAGGCCAGCATTGCTGCTTCACTGCAGCTCTCTGTAAAGGTCTGTTTACTCATCACTTTGAACAGATTTAAGCCTGATATAAATATACTGATGTCTGTGTAAGTACGTCTGATGAAACCCCAAGAAATTAAGTTCAGAATCAGACCAAAATTTTGTTATAACCTACAAGGAGCCTGTGCCATACTTAAAAAAAAAACACAACACATCTCTCAATTATGATGGGACATGATGAATAAAGTACACTATGCTAAGTCATCACAGTTTATGTGCAATGTTCAAGCCGACTCTCAACACAAAGCAACAGTAAACCTGTTCAGAAACATGACACAAACACCAGCCAAGATCATCTTCTCATTGCCTATTTTAGAGCGCACACAAAAATGCTGAAAGAATAATCTTCCCCATCTGCAAGGTGTAAACGCACAGCTGCACATACCAAAATGACTAGTAATTTACTTCTTCATTAGGATTTAAATATTTTCAGCTGAGCTTTGTGAAGAGTAAGTCACAATGAAAAAAAATTACCTGCTATTAGCATTTTGCAGAGCTGTATTAAGAAATCCTCATCCTTACCACCTTAATGTTCTTAGAAGTTCAAGAGGGCAGGAGTGCTACAGGGAACCTTGAGACAGCACAGAGGAGAGAAATTATCCCCATGGGTTCTCCCAGGGCAGCTACTCCAACAAAAGGAAGGAAGGAAGGAGCACTTAGCCAAAGCCAGGCTCCAGAAGGAAGCCCAGAAAGCTCCCCAGGTCCAGAGAAGTGAGAGATCTGAAGAGTATGAATTGAAGGGTGAGCCCAGAGGTGCTGAGGAGAGGCAAAGAACAGAACCGGAGAGAAGGAAGAGCAACATTTTGCATTCAGTGATTGACAATGGGATGTGCACAGAGAGAGATGAGGCCAATTTCCAGAGATTCTCTTCTAATCCCCATAGCATTCCTCAAAAATGGACCTATCCCAGGTAATTCCAGTTTCAGACTCTCTCAGTAAACTCTTGGTAACACAAAACACACAAACAGGATGGCAGGATACTAATCCAACAGTTTGTCACTTAAATTGGTATATCAAGCAGAAAAACCTGTATTACTGATTTTTTTTTTCCTACTCCTTCAGGAATTACTTTTCTTTTGCTAAGTCTCTGTGGTCATTTGTACTGAAAAGTCACTATTTATCTGAAAGATTACAGATTCTAGAAAAACAAAAGGTTCATTCGGTTCAGTTTTCTCCCTCAGTCTCCCTCCACAGTCACAACTGCTCCCTGGACTACTGCCATCAGTTTTTGGTCTGAATCTAGCTCCAGCACACAGTCAGAGACAAGATTTCTATCACTTCTTTTATTTATCCAGTAGATCCCACTGCTAGCAATGCCACCTACTTTGCAGCTGCAACCTTGCTAATTGCACGCAAATTGCACATTGGTACCTGCAGGTCTTGAAGAACTGCAAGTGTGGGCCTTTCCATTCTGCTCCATGCCTCATTTAACAAAGCGAATGCTGCCTCGCATGGAAAGATACCTGGCTCAGGCCATTAGTCTCCCTCCCAGCTACAGTTTGGGTTCTGTGCAATCTAGAGCACAATAAACTAAATCTAATGCAGGCCCAGCAGGGCACATCTTCTATGATGAAATTACTAGGTGGATAGATGATGGTAGAGCGGTAGATGTGGTTTATCTTGATTTCAGTAAAGCATTTGACACCGTCTCCCACAGCATCCTTGTGGATAAGTTGATCAAGTATGGGTTTGGTGATCAGGTAGTGAGGTGGATCAAGAACTGGTTGAAAGGAAGGAGTCAGAGAGTTGTAGTCAATGGAGCAGAATCTAGTTGGAGGTCTGTGACTAGTGGAGTCCCTCAGGGGTCGGTACTGGGACCGGTGTTGTTCAACATCTTCATCAACGACCTGGATGAGGGTATAGAATGTACCCTCAGCAAGTTTGCGGATGACACTAAGCTGGGAGGAGTGGCTGACACACCAGAAGGCTGTGCTGCCATTCAGAGAGACCTAGACAGGCTGGAGAGTTGGGCAGAGAGAAACCTGATGAAGTTCAGCAAGGGCAAGTGTAGAGTTTTGCATTTGGGGAAGAGAAACACCATGTACCAGTACAGGTTGGGGGCTGACCTGCTGGAGAGCAGTGTAGGTGAAAGAGACCTGGGGGTCCTGGTAGACAGGAGGATGACCATGAGCCAGCAATGTGCCCTTGTGGCCAAGAAGGCCAATGGCATCCTGGGGTGCATTAGAAAGGGTGTGGTTAGTAGGTCAAGAGAGGTTCTCCTCCCCCTCTATTCTGCCTTGATGAGGCCTCATCTAGAGTATTGTGTCCAGTACTGGGCCCCTCAGTTCAAGAAGGACAGGGAACTGCTTGAAAGAGTCCGGCGCAGAGCCACAAAGATGATTAAGGGAGTGGAACATCTCCCTTATGAGGAAAGGCTGAGGAGCTGGGTCTCTTTAGCTTGGAGAAGAGGAGACTGAGGGGTGACCTCATCAATGTTTACAAATATGTAAGGGGTGAGTGTCAGGAAGATGGAGTTAAGCTTTTCTCAGTGATGACCAGTGACAGGACAAGGGGTAATGGGTGCAAATTGGAGCATAGGAGGTTCAAGGTGAATATCAGAAAAAACTTTTTTACTGTGAGAGTGACAGAGCACTGGAACAGGCTGCCCAGAGAGGTTGTGGAGTCTCCTTCACTGGAGACATTCAAAACCCGCCTGGATGCGTTCCTGTGTGATGTGCTCTAGGTGACCCTGCTCTGGCAGGGGGGTTGGACTAGATGATCTTTCGAGGTCCCTTCCAACCCCTAGGATTCTATGATTCTATGATCTCCTCAGCCAGCCACCCCTTCTGCTCTGCAGGACCTCATCCAGTGCAGGTACAGGAAACATAACCCTTATCCTGTCCTAACAGCACAAAACCATTTGCATACGAGAGTCATAAGCCACCTTTGAAATATCTAAAAGACTACTCCAGGCTTTCTCCAAAGCTTGAGCTTTTGAAAGCACTTCTTAATGAAAAAAATCACAGCCCATGTTATTAATTACTCTTATCATTGTTCTGATTCATTATGCCTAATTATTTTTCTGCAACTTGTACTCGAATTACAATTGATCATATTTATAATGTGTTTTCTTTGTTTTAACGTGTTTCTGTTTTTTCCACTTTTAATCGCAGTTGTTCCACTTGCAGAACATTTCAAATTATAATTCAGCTCTCCTGGGGTTTTATTTCTGTAAGATCTGGTCTTGAGCTAAAAGACACAATAAGCATACGGAATTCTCATTTTTTGCAACTATTGGTAATATATAGTTCTATTTTTTTTCCACAGACATAATTGTATAGCTTTAGGGAATACCACAGGGTAACAATTACATTAAATGATTAAAAGTATCCCTTTAAATCTGTCTCAAGATCAGTCAACTGTAAATGATTTTTTTTTTTTTTTGGTCTATTAACTTTATCAGAATAGTAATACCTGAAATTGTAACCAGCTTTAATTAACAGCTCATTATGATGGAAACTTGTTACTCATGGAGAGACACTATGTGTATAAATATGCTCATTTTTTTCCCCATAATTAATGTGTGTGAAAGACAGTTTAGGGAATCTACCTATGTAAGATTCATTAATTTCAATTTGATTTTATGAACCATCTCTATTCATAAACCTTTTACTGTGTTCTGTCTGCTACTCCACATATTTTAAAGAAAGGGAAAGAGAGTTGCAAGATTTGTCTCAAAACAGGCTGATTATTAAAGATTATCAGTACCAGAACCAATCTTTCCTGAGGAGAACAAAAGAGTAGCCATGACCTTGATAAAGCTGGTTTTCCTGACTTCTCTGGAGGGAGCCGAAAGAATCAAATTTCCATAGAAGCAGAACAAAGGCTTACAGAGACCACAGAGCTTAAAGGAGGGGGAGAAGCAGGGGGGGATGGAGGGCAGGTAAGAGGCCAATACTTGAACAAATGATGGAAAGTTGAGCACCACAAGGAAAAACAGAAAGGGGACTGTTCACCTACAATAGCAGGTGAGGAATAAAGAAGCTGTCAGCAGACACTCAAATGTGTGATTCAGAGAAGACAACACACAGAAGGGAATCTGAATCCTGTAAAACTCGTGCCTAATGTCAGTTACTATTGTCCAGCAAAAGGGAGGCTGAGGCAGCATTTTTTCTGTTTTGTGCACAACTGCATAGCTCTTGCTATAGCTCAGGTACAAGCTGCATGGTTTGGGAACCTTCAGAGCCTCTTCTTGTCTCTTCTTCCCCATTGTACGAAACTCAGGAGCTAGCATATACACCACAGGAACTGTGGGACAGGCTGCACTGGGCTGGGGAGGTAGCAAGGCAGCTCCATCATGAAGCCATTTGCATGTACAGTGAATGGAGACCACTGTGCCTAAGCAGTATGCCTGGACACCCGGGAAAAGAAAATGGTAGGGTTTATACAGGCTTGATGTGGTGAGCATACTCATCTGGTGTGCTGAGACCTAACAGGACCTGCCTGGCCCCTGCACCCCTGTGGGAGTTCAGCTGGAACCTTCTCATCTGGGAAATGACTGCCCAGCAAAGCTATTCCGCAGAGCCTGGGATGTAAAACTGGTAAATGTATTTAATAGTAAAGTCAAAAAAAGATCGACTCTAGCAGTTCAATTTCTTAACTTGTAATTGCCCCAAAACACCATTAAACTACTCTGTTATAGAAAGCAGTTTGGAGATTTAATTCTTGTACAAATATATATAAAGTAATTACCAGTGAGATCCAGGCACTTAAATCCAGGCATGAATCTCAGAAAACAATGATGGAGGGACACCCCTCAGTAAGAGCCCAACTTCAGCTTTGTAGCTGAAGCGGGGCTCGGTCAGGCCTATACCTCCAGGACTCATATTCCAGGACCCTGCAGCACTGAAACAAGAGAAACATCAGAGTGGTGCATCCCCATGTTCAGTCTACAAATGCTGTGACTGCCAACAGCTGTGGCACAAAAAAGCTTGCTTGAGGATTTCACACTTACAGTGCTGCCAAGCTGTAGAAGCACTTGATTCCCCTGCTTTTCCAACAAGCATCTGGGCAGCGCGGAGCACAGATTGCAGCTCTTGCTGAGAAGCAGTAAATGTTTCTCAGTGTCATATATACAGGCATCCAAAACACATCCGGGCAACCCATAACCTGAAACACACAGCCTAGCACAGCCACCAGGGAAGCACTGGTAACAAGGATCAAGCCAATTGGTCTCCTCATTCCCAATGAGCAGATGCTTCAAATAATCAGGGCAAGGTGCCCAGAGCTTTGGTCCCAAATGTCCCCAAACAGTTAATTAACTCTGCCTACCTCTTTACCTTCCTGAAACACAGGATATCCTAGATCTTGCTGCTGTTTTTTGTGCAGCTGCTTGAAGACAAGGAACATCAGAGGATATTTCTGCATGACGCAAGTGGCACAATGCTAAAAATCCCTAAACTGGTCAGGTTCCAGGTAGAACACCATCTTCATGGGTACTGTTCCATCACCACCTGCTTCTGACTCCAGAGCCAGCTCATTCTGGTCAGCCTGCACAGCACTCCACAGCACAGGAACATTACAGAGTTCCTACCTTACAAATATCTAATTAACACTACTGAGAGGTAACTGCAGTGACAGTAAGATTTATCTCATAATAAAAAAAAAAAAAAAAAGCAGCTAATTCTTAATACTGCACCAAAACGTAGTCAAAGTCCTCCAAACCTACAGGACAGTACATTCAAGTAGCAAGCATTTCAGAGAAAATTAGGCATCAGAGTCAATGCCCAATTAAGATAGATAACTCATAGGGAGATATAATCTCTATCTTTCTGCAAACTCAGCAAAGAAGCTTAGTATCAATTCTCAGGGGGCAAATTACAGTCAGAAGTGTGTTTCTTCTCTTCTTAGGTCAAGTTCTGCCAGGAACACACAGCATCAGCCCAACAGTTCTGCTGCCATTCATATCACAAAGGGCAAGACCAAATAGGTAGAATGGCCTTTGATGCAAACAAAACCAGTGACTTTCCCCTCCCTCCCCAAAGATTGTTTTTATACTAAGAGAGACTAAGAGTTTATTGGAGGAACCTGCAATACACTCTCAAAATGGAGTGTGAGTGAAGCCATTTGGGCTGACGAGAACACAATTTAGTTCTTTTCTTAAAGGATGAGTTGTGATAGGGTTTGCACAAGAGTAGGAAGGTGAAAAGCTAGAAGAGGAAACCAAGCATCTTGAAGTCCATCCCAAATCTCATTATGGCCAGGAATATCTGTTCCAGAGCAGAACTAATCTTCTGGATTGTAGTGCACTTAAAGGAAATATAGCCCAGCTTTTTCAATCATAGTAGATCAATTTTCTTCACACTTTTATTAACTTGGCATTGTATTTCACTGAAATGCTACAAGGCCTCCACATAAAAGTGTGTTTCACAAATGCAATTTTCAACTAAACAGCTTTCTAAGTGCTGCTTGTCTTTGAGTTTATCCCTGTGGGGGCACTGAAGGAAGAAGGAGGGAGGGTGTGTAGAGGAGAGATTCATAGTGAACAAATTCTATGCAGTAATTCAGTAACCCCATGTCTTTTGGTGTATAACTTCAGAGCATTCTGCAGCTTGGCTGTCTGAATTTATTCAATCTGGGTACCACATTAGAATGAACATTTGTCTCAGCTTTTCGTAACATGTTCATTTGCACCATAAATGAAGACAGACTGAGGCATTTGGGGCTGTTCAGCCTGAGGAAGAGAAGACTCTGGGAAGACCTTATAGCAACCTTCTGATACCTGAAAGGGGCCCATAAGAAGGCTGGGGAAGACCTGTTCACAAGGCCATGTAACGATAGGACAAGGGGTAATGGCTTTAAGCTAGAAGAGGTTAGATTTAGGTTGGACATTAGGAAAAATTTATTTAAAATGAGAGTGGTGGGTCACTGGAACAGGTTGCCTGGGGGAGTGGGGGGCCATCCCTGGAGACATTCAAGGTCAGGCTTAAAGGGGCTCTGAGCAATCTGTTCTAGTTGGAGATGCCCCTGCTTACTGTAGGGGGGTTGGACTAGAGGACCTTTAGAGGTCCCTTCCAACTCAAGACATTCTATGATGCTATAAATAGCATTCAACTACAGGCCATTGGTGTAAGTGCTGTTATCTGAAGATCCTAGGTTGCAAATCCACTAACATTCTACACACAACCATAATCCCAATCCAGCCTGCTCTTCTGTCCATCTGCGAGAATGGCAGGGTGCCCATTCTCAGACTGTAACAACAATTTGACCAAAGAACAGGCCTTCAGGAACTGGCTGGAAAAAAAAAAAAAAAAGAAAAATCTGTGCTCCAGCCTTGCCCCTTGATAGCAGTTGCTACACTCACTGCTTTACCCTTCTGTGAACTTACACCAATCTTTGGGTTTCAATTTAAAAGTTGCTAGTGGAGTCACAGCCCTGGGATGCATACATGCAGCTGGTGTGACTATGTGAGGGCAGCAAGGATCATTCTGCAGCTATTAAAAAGCATTGTCAGAGAGAGCAGCATCTTAAATGGCACCCGTTGGCACTTTATGTGCCACAAAACAATACATGCAAAAGATGACAAATACCCTGTGCATTTTGCATTGTCTGCAAAGATTTTTATTACAGCATTTGTCAGGGAAATGCTAGTGCTGGTTGAATGTTGTGCTGTAACAGAGAAATCCTGCCAGTAGAAAATGTATGGTAACAAAAATCAGTGCCACCCATGGACATGCAGAACTACAGGAAAAAAATCCAACAAACCATTCCTTAAAAACAGAGGCAGCAGACTTGAGCTCCGGACATATCCACTGAAATGGTGACAGAGGCAACAGAAGTCCCTCTGTGTCTAATAAAACACAGATGTGCTTCCCCATTTGGGATCTCCATGCTCTGCTCTCTTGGTCCGCTAAAGCATTTACCCAGGCATGGTAGAGCCACAGGGGATGGAACGCAACAATGTCCATCTCTTCCCTTAAAAGGGGTAGAGATAATTTCTCTCACTGCTAATATGTTTTGCTGAAGATAATTTATTCCCCCCTTCCTTCTTTTGTTTTCTCTAAATGCCATTTTTCTTTTCCCAAAATTTCCTTTAAGCTTTAAGAAAGCATGACCTACAGAAGAAGACAGGAGAGCAGCTACTAGTAAGGTGCAGTAAGGCATCCATCTTATAACTTCACTCTGCAGAAACAAATCTGGGGATATAATTCATTATCTTCCTTAAAAAGGAAGTTCTAAAAGAAAAAGCTGATTGGGACCTATCTGACTCTCAGTACTGTAAGACACTGACTTTTTAAAATTCTAATTTCCTTATTTCTCTGTAAGCTGAGCTTCATAAGAATAAAGAAAAAACAACTCTTAGCCAAGTGTTGTCAGCAGCATGAGGGGTCAAGTTCAGATATCTAAGCATTCCTCTTATGATTTGAGCAGCAATGGTTTGAGTCCCACACAGACACCTGGAGAGACTTAACTACTTTCATTACAAGTCTTTATCAGAACCACTCCCTCAATTCCAAGGGAAGAAAGCCAAAACATGTTTTAGGTGGAAAAGAAAGGAGCTCAGTGGGAAAGCCAGTGAGTGGTAAATCAATAACATCTTCTAGGTAAGGTACAAGCATTCCCAGGATCTCTTGGCAATGCCTTTAGCTTCAGCCTCTCTCTCACAGCTGTGAGTGGCTATTGAACCAGTATTTCAGTACTAGCATGAGCCATATACCTCTTTCTCTGCTGTCACAGTTGCAGCTTGCTGTTCAGGTTCAGCTCTGGGCACTGAGAGATGAATGGTGCTGAAGGCACTACTTAAGGTTATCTCAGCTGCAGTCCACATGCTTTTATTTACTGAAAAGTAAAAAAAGGAATGCCCCACTGGAGGCCACCTCCTGATTCAATCACTGCCTTCCAGAGCTTCTGGACAAGCATTCCATTTCCTGCCAGCCCCCTCAAAGTCACAGAGGCTCAGTACTGAATCTCCAAGGAGGAAACAACAGGTGCATGAAAACATTTAAACAGTTCTAACAGTGATGCAGACCCAGGACAAAAAAAAAAAAAAGGCAAGAGCTGCTATTATTTTCTTCACTTAACCTGCCTTGCCATGAAAATAAAGCTGATGTAACCTTTGCTTTTTTCTCTACACCTAAGCTTGCTTTTTGTTTTTGCTCTTGTCTCTACCTCCAGTAACTTCAGAATATAAAAGAGTGATTTCAGCACAGTAGAGGTCTCTGAGGTTCTTACAGATTTCATTTCAAAAAAGCCAACCAACCACCTGAGTAGAGGAGAAATATCTTATAAGCCCTAGAAGCAAAGGAAATAATTCTGTGAAAACTTGTACTGTTTAAGGCACCAGGAAATCCACAGAGGAAGCTCTTACCCATGACGACTGAAGTTTATAGTCACAGAACAGAAAACCGTAGGAAACCAAAAACCTCTTGGTTCTGGTGTTATGGGAATGCTATATTCTGCTTTTCAATGCCTTACTCCAAGCACACACAGGACAACACTATTTCCTCAGCAAGGAGGAATATGTACCCACAGCCTTGACAGCGTAACTCTATCAGAATCGAGGCCAGTCTGACATATGCAGTTACCCTCCCTTGCACACATTCAAAGGATGCCAGAGATTATTCCCTTTCCTCCATCTCCTGTGTCTTACTGGAGCTACAAAGCTGCTCTGGGCCCTTCCTCTCCCTGCTCACTAACAAATGCAAGAAGCAAGCTCACACTGTTGAGCTTCAGGCCACAAACTTCTTGAGCAAAATACGGGAAGGAAAGAATTAAAAAAAAAACAAAACACCCAACAATTAAATTGAGATTCTGCTTTTTAATTCGCTACTTCACTGAACAAATAAGGTAGAGAGGCACCAAAATAGAAAGGAATGTGCAAACTTGCAAAGTACAAAATAGTTACAGAGGAATTCGTACTAAAGGGAGAGCCAGACACAGACAGGGAAACTGTTGGATCTGTTCAGGAAACATGAGTGACCAATATTCCAACATGATAATGATGCAGCAGATGTCCAGGGCCCTCCACTGACCTGATGAGACAAAACACAAGACTCCTCCCCTTGTCCTGTACAGGAGGATTAAGATGCCACAGGCAGACAGAATTAGTCACGGTGAGAGCATGGACAGAACATGTTGGCAGTGCTTGTCATGAATTTTAAGAGCCAGGCTGTGGCCAGGCATCTCAGCAGAATTGCAGAGGACAACCCCTTTAAAAAGAAATATGACTCTCTCAGGGTCATTGGTCATCAAAGTAGTTCTACTGTGGGCCCCATAACCAGCTATGCAATAGATCATGATTACCACCTAACTTGTAGCAGTGTCTTGGGTGAGGAAGAATGGTTTGGCTAAATCTCAGGAAAGATACATCGTGAAATGTAGTGCTTAATGGCAGTCTGAATCAAGTCTATGCTTCATCAAGGGCCTACAACCATAAACATGTCTAGCAGTTATAATCTGGGTTTGTTATTTTTTTGCCTGGAACGAAGCCCTTTGACATACTTCTGGCGCACATCATAAGTCAGAAGAAATACATCAGAATTTTTGTGGCAAAAGGTTACTAAAAACATGCAAAAGAAGAAAAAAAATTAAGACAGACAGCATTCTCAGACCCTGTTTGTAAAAAATCTCTCTCAACATTTGCTTTTGCAGTCTTACAGTGTAGTATGCCAGACCAGTACCTCTTAGTAATCCATTAAAATATTGTTGTGCTTACAGTATTTTAAAGGCACTGGTATTTTGGGGGTGTTGGGAAGGCTGAAGGAACCAAGAAGAATAAAGGAACATGTGTCTCAACAGCAGCCTGAAGTGCCATGGTGTGTTGAGCAGATCCAGGCTGGCAACAGACATCAACAGCCTGCCAGAACCCATGCACCTAACAGCTAGACCCTTCCACCTCTTAATTGACACAAATAGAAATTGTGTGGCCTGGTAGTGAGCGTTGAGGTGTTGTCTCCACTGTTTTCCCATGGATTCCACTGTGGTTTTCCATGCCACATCCTACTGCAGCTTTCACTCCTTCCCAAACAGCTCCATAACTCAAACAATAGATCACCATTTTACAAACAGATCTAACTCAGTCTGGGCAGGGTCACCACAAGCAGCAGTTTTCTCAAGCAAAAATGTTTAGCTGTGCTCATTGTAAACCAAAAATAAACCTTTCTGATCATGCATGCCAGGGCAGCACAGCCTAGCTAGTAGAGCTCAACTTCTCACCCACAGAGCCTTCTTTCAAAGCCTGATGTTGAAGTCTTAGTAAGATGTGCCAGTGTCTACCTCCTGTGTCTCTCCTGTGCAGGGAAGGAGGGGGGTCTCTTGGGCTGGATGGCATTTAAAGAGATCCTGATGTCTCCTTTCCAGCCAGTTGATATACATATATATATATATAAAGGGAGAATGTCAACTCATTTCCCATAAAGCAGTTAAAACAAGGTTAGCATCTTTCAGCTCACATCAAACATGAGCAACACTATGCTACACACACACTCACTGAACCCCTAAATCCATTTTAAAATGCTGTGTACTATTTCCACCAGTATGAACTTACCATATCAGGCCAAAACGTGGACTGCTCAGGTATTGACTATGAGGTCAAATGAATGAACTGCTCTATTTAGTGCAATATCCCATCACAATATTTCACTGTGTCAGTCCATTAAATTCCACCCCTCTGCATTTAGGAATGATAGCTACCGACAGAAACTAACTACCACTGCACCCTAACTGCATTAATACTACACAGAAGATGGAAAACTTCACTTGATCAAAGAACATTTTAACCTGTCCCACAAGGGAAAAGGACACATTTGTATTTCTCTTGGTCAAAGCATAACCTTGCCATTTGATTGTGAGTTCTTTGATAGCAATCAGCTAATATTTGTGTAAGGGTCTGTGGGGAACGGTAGCTTTTGATATCGGCCCGCGACAGGGTCCTTGAAGAATCAGAAGAAAACAGCACAAAGGAAAGAGAACAACACAAAGCAAACTTCAAGACATCTGGTGAATACCCAAGTAGTGGGAGAAGTGAAAATGATTAATGGTATAGTATCAGCACACAACAGCACAGTGGAAGTAAGATAGCTCGGTTTCAGAAAGCAGAGCCATTAACACAAGGTGAAATGATCATGCAAACACTGGTTGCTGAAGGACAAGGTAGCAGGAAACACAAGAAACTTACTGATGCCTCTAACACCTGGCACTAAAAAGCCAGGGCAGTGGGCCAACATACTTGATGAGAGCAAAGCATGGCAATTATCCCTTCCCCCTCCTGAAAAAGCAGCAGGGTTCATTTTATCCTGGAACAAAAACTATATGCCATTGAAGGAACATTACAGGATCAGCTTGATATCCAAACCTAGCTGTCCAATAAGCAGTTTTTTTCCTAAGCACTTGGTAACAGAAAACAAGATCACATGGCATTTTGCAAATTATGGTGTGGTTTGTTTTTTTTCTGAAATGGGCATTTAAAGAGGAGCAAAGGCTTCTGAAGTATTACCCTAGTAATAAAATCAAAGCTGCACTCCTTTTCAAAATTGTAAAGTCTAGATGAATGGCCACGAACTCAGGCTCATACACTGAGCAAAATTCAGATCCGGAATAAAAATTGTGAGTGTTGCCTTAGTTGCGTCATTTCACATTCCTTTAAAAAGCACACCTTGTGAGTCTTCCATGAACTGAATTCCAACTGCCATTCTTCTCTTGCATGGCTAGGCAACAAAATCTAATACACTTTAATTAAATAGCATCCTTCTAACTCTCATTTAGAAGAAAACCTTCTAGATGGTAAACAAGTGGAAGTGATGTAGCTACACTTCACTGTGCAGGAACAGCCAGACCCACCAGGATTCACAATGGACTTAACTTGGTTTTGGTGCTGGAAACAGCTAATGAAGATTTAGATAAACATCAAGGAAATGGGACTTCATATCAGTGCAGAGTGGAGACACTGCCCTTTGCACATTAGTTTTAGATGTCCCCTAGTATGAGCCTCCATTTAACATGTCATCTGATCACACCATATACATTTTTCAGACTGCTGCTGAGCTCCCCTTGGAGTTATGGATACCATGGCCATCACACCAAAGATAAGCTTCCTACAGAATATGCAGGACTTCTGAAGAGGTGCCATCCAACCTTTAACACAAAGGGACTTAAATATATTGGATTAAGCTAAGCTGTTTTGTTTTTTTGTTTGGTTTTTTTTTTTTTTTTACACCATTCAAATTGTACCCTTCTTGTTACAGATGTACGCACAGCAATCTACCACATGGTTGTTTTTAACCACCGGTTCTCTCTCTCCCGCTATTTTATAGGTTGCATTAAAAATAGATAATAAAAACATGCTTTAAAAATCTTATTACAATTTTATTGATAATCAACAGCAATAGTTTTTGGAACAGCCAGTGTGACTTTGATATCTAAAAAGGTTTTAAATGCTCTCATAATACAGGTGTTACGGAAAGAGTTCCTTCTAAAGTGAAACCCAGAAACTTATCTTTTTCATTTCTTATAATTCTGTTATGGCCAGACTGCCCAGCAGGCCCTTCTGCCACTGCAGCCAGTGCAGTGCACAGCAACATTCCTGCTCAGTGACTGGAACAGCCATGATTACATTGCCTGCTTTTATGTTGCCCTGCAAGCTTGTTAAAGCTCTTAATGGTGAAGAGCTTGGCTCTCTTAATGACCTCTTCCTCCACTACCCTCATTCGCCCACGTGTGTACTCCAGGACCACACTTCACAAGTTCCAACACCAAGAGTCTTCAATCTTTTTGATGAGACTACACCCGCACTGTGGTTATTTGCTGTTTAGGCATCTGCCCCACACTGTTCAAAATACCTTTCCCTCTATTGCATGTTCATTTTGTGTGAATTCATAGGAACAAAGTGAGGTATAGTCATAAATTTAGTGCAGAAATAAGGAATATATTTTAATATCAATAAAGCACACACAAAAAACCCCAGATATTGAAGACGTTAAACTGAAAGTTAAAGCCAAGAGTGGCTAAGCCTAGTTAAAACACGAACAGAAGAGCTCTTAATAAAAAACAAAACAAAAAACCCACAAAAAAAAAAAAAAAAAAAAACCACAAGACAGCAAAACAAAAAACCACCAAAAAACACCCAACAGAAAACCCCAATTTTCTCTTTTGTAGCTGCTAATTATCCAGATCCTTGTTTTCTCAGCCTCTCACACAGGACATACAATAGAGGGAAGCTAAAAGGCAAGGTCCAGAGCTGTTAATATGATAATAATCTTTTATTTAGTCTCCTATTCCATGTAGTCCAAATGTTAAGAAGTACCTACCTTGAAGTAAATGCACTTTGCTTCCATTAAAAGGATAATTACTGCTATTTTTAAATTACTATTTTTAGCCTAGGCTAAGGATCTGACAACACACCAGGTTTCCAGAGAAGAGGGTGATCTGCATCTGAGCAGGTAGGAGCTTGTGAGGACCACAGTATAGCTGAGAGATCAAGTGCCTTGTGCCTGCTGCAGAGGAAGGCTGCTAAAATACACAGCCCACTCCATCCCATCCCCAGGTTTTCTGGTGTTGTTGACCCAGTGACATTATTTAACACTAACAGACTGAGTTTCCCACATTAGGAATGCATACACTAATTTCTGTTCTGGTTTTGTAGCTGCTCAATCAGAAAAGATCTTTCCTGTTGGTATTTTATACGCTTTAATATTAATCAGGTGTTTGTTCAATACTGGCAGAATTTCTTTCAGTTGGGAGACTGTTAAGAGGCTACAGAATAGTGTCTCTCTTGTCAAGGGAGATGTTTCTCACTTGGGCCTAATTTATTCTTAAATTCTACCTAAACCTTGTGTTGCCTCATAATTTTTATAGCTGTAACTTATCTAGATCAGATATTTAGAATCACAAAACTAAGATTATGGAGAACTTAAGTGTATTTACGTTGCTGACAAAAATGATATATAATTTCCTTGGCTGCTTATCTTTTTGAACACTGATACTCGAAGGAGAACTTATCAAAGGCACAAAAAACAGAGGTGGCTTTCTGCATAAGGAGTTATTTGGAAACTGGCACTGCACTTTACATTTAGCCTGTACCCTAACTCTCAGAGCCACTGAATGGGCTTAGACATGTGATCGATGCTTTTGCTTTTAAAAGTCTCTCAATTACCAGTTTTGGAAATTACTTTCCTGATAGCTAAGAGGAACAGTTCAATGGCTACTGCTTAACTGTGAATCCGGAGAGGAGGAGTCAGTGCCTGCCTGCCCCCTCCCTGCCCTCCTATGTCATCTTCAGCCTGTTATATAGGCTCTCCTTGTGGCAGTGGTATTTTTCAAACAGTGCTGAGAAGGGGCTAAGTTGCCAGGGCAGATTTCCAGCTCCCTTGATAAACGTGCAAGTGTGGCTATAGTTATACTAGAGCTTATGGTTATAGTACAGCTTATCCTGAATTAAAACCAGCTTCAACTCTTTTGACACAAAAGGGTTTTAACACCAGCTCTGTTGACCAAAAATATCTAGTATAGAAGAGTCCTTAGCCCCATTTTACTTCAGTTTCCACATAAAAAATAGTGCTTTCTTTGCCCATAATAAGAGCTGCAATAATTCATTACAAAGCTGCTCGCAACAATCCTGGCTTCAGGTATTCCCTCCCCCCATCTACCCCTCCTTGATCACTCCCATGACTAAGCTAGCTGCTTTAGTATGACATTTGTACAGTTCTGTTGTGAGCTGATCCAGCTTTAAAGCTTCTCTGCACTTTTGACAGATTACTTTTAAGAGTGACCAGTTTGCAGAGCAGGTTCACAACATGGCTACACTATAGCTGAAAGAACATTTTAAGAAAAAAGGGTAAGGCTATCTGCCACAAGGGATGGCAACATGTATGCCAGGTTGACACTCAATACAACATACTGTGGAACTGAAACTCCAAGCACTCAAGAAATTATGTCCATACCATGTTTCTGTTGAGGTACATCATGTTGAGAAAACTGAACTGCCATAACAATATGCCTTAATTCTACTTGTAATGTAACACAGCTTTTAAGTGAGACACTTGAGAGAGAATATCCCAGATTTCCACTCCTGTCCTGCTTTTCCTGCCCAGTGTTACCCACCACGCCACTCCAAAGTAGCTTCCTGACAGATGCTGCTGACATAGTCTGCAAACACCCCATCCTCATGTACAAGCTACCTTTCAGTTACAAGCCTCCCTCCCACTCCCTCTCCCCATGGAGATCTGTCCACTGTCCTTCGAGTCCTGTGCTCCACGAGTGCAACACACCAGTGTTAGATCAAAGAACTCATTAATTTATGAAAAATGGACTTACTAATATGCCACATGCTGTTGTAACAGCTGAAATCTTGCTTTCTCAAGGAGACTCTATTCTGGTTACCCCTAAATATTAGGCTCACATGTGCCTTCATTTATTAGCTGCTTTTTTGTACTTTAATAATCAGGTAGTTACCAACAGGCATTCTGGAATAACAGCTGAATCCCAAAGACCAGAATTGTTGCTCAGATATTGCTAGTCCTCAGAGTTAAACCAGGACAATATCTCAACATACGCATCATGAAATGATGAGCACTTAGACCTCGGATTCTATTCACAGTATGTACAAGTTTCTTAATTTCTGTGAAAATCTCCCAGGCAGGAAAGCATTTTGTTGCTTCAATTTTAATCATTCCACACTCCCACCACCAAAATAATGTGAGGTTTAGACAGGTATTAACACATAGTGGGGCTGTTCTGCATGAGCAGATTTACCCATATACAGAGGCTTAACAAAGACATTTCTACATAAGGTGAAGGCAATGCTTGCTTTAGATATAAGAGCACAATATCCTCATATTCCACTTTGCACTACACAAGAGAATTATATTAAGGCAATCTGTTCTGGCACCTATTCCAGTTGTACTGCAGTCAAGAGAAACTCTACAGTGTGGTAACCTCTCCCTCTGTCTCTGCCTCACTTACTCTTACAGAAAGCTGAACAACATACACATTTTTCATTTCACAAGCTTGGCAAGATGAAAAGACATTTTGCAAGTTTTTCTCAGACACAATGCTATTTGCTGAACACAAACACAGCTTTTAGAAGGAAAACTCTTACTTATGACTACACTTTGCCAAAAGAATAATTCACCTAAAATTTTAGGTGTGAAACAATCAGAAGGCAGGACACCCATGCCAAAAGAAATATCACATGAGGGAAACAAAAATACCTTTATTCCCCTAATCCTCTCACAGCTGCACCCAAGACTCTCTTCAGCCAACATTAGCCTTCATTAACTGCATAAAGTAACTGTGAAATCAATTAAGGATGAAAACAGTGAATTTGCCAGTGTGAATGTCTTACACAAGAAGACAAGCTGAAACTGCAATGCAACCCCTTGCAGAAGCATCCTTTGCAACAACCACTGGATGTCAGAATGAAATAAAAAAAAGAGTTGAACTCATCACTTCAGACTAATGTCAGATCACCCTATCTGCAAGGAACCATTTGCACATTTCAAGAGGTCAAAGCACTGCTGCTTACACTCTACTTAAATCCTTTCAGAAATAAGGACACTACTTCCCAGTTTCATGCCTCAGGGAACAGTTGTCTTTTATGCCAAATTTGAGGTGTGCTATCAACAGTCTTATGGAATATCTGTGAAAAAATGTTGCACATTCCCTCCTACATTATCCTCTCGCACCTGTCTCTGGACTAATTCAGCTTCATTAGCAAAGGCTCCAAAAAACCTTCTTCCTACCTCAAAAATTCCCCTCCCCTCCTTTAGTCTTGCTACCTGCCAGCCTTGCCCCTTCTGCAAAGCTTTTCCCGAAAACAACTCCCATCCTTCACCTTCCTGTTTTGCCACTTCCATGCTGTACGTCTTTTTGCCTCACTGAAGGAGAGCTTTAAGTCAGCTCTCTGGCAGCAAGATGCTATGGCAAATAGGAGTCACAAATACAGAGATTAGAAAGAAAACCTTTATCCCAGCTTCCCTTAAAAGGTCAGCTTTCAAACCAAGTACAAATGCCACAGATTTTTGTACTGCTCACTTTAAGCCCAGTCGTATCTTCAAAACTATTTATAAAACAAGTATTCCTGAGCAGCTTCTCCCTATGATAGATGATAGGGATCCTGCTTGTTTTGCAAGGGACATCTGATGGGCAAAGAATGCCTGTCTGTGAAAAAACATTATGATGATCCATAGAAATACATGCCCAGAAAATCTGATTTCCAGCTGCCAGCAATGCTATGCTACCTCAGAAACCAACCTCAAAACCACTGTATCCAGCATCATATACCACCTCAATTGTAGGGTAAGTGAGCTAGTCCTGCAGAAAGTAGCTGCACATAAACAACAACCCATACAAAATTTTGGAGGTGTTGCATGTCCTAGAAAATCTGGTGGGCATATGGTCTTCACAGCTCACAAATATGCTTCCAACATGAAGTCACTGCACATCAACTGCAGTTAAGAGATCTTCTTTCCAGTGCTGGCCCCCTGATAAGCCTGTGCTTGTGCTAGGCTTACTACTGCAAGGGATGAAAGTCTACTGCATTGCCTAAACAGAAGGAGACCATGGAAGGACTTGTCTCTTTTCCCTGTAAGGATACCCTCTCACCTCCAATGTTTCCTGACCACTGTGGAGGCACTGACAACAGATAGACCACAGCTGTACCAAATGAACCCATCTTTAGAAATACGGAACTAAATCACATTCCATCTGGTGAAAAATCCTTAATCCATATCTGAATAACCTGCACTTTCAAAATCTCATTATTTCTAAATGAGAGCAGAATCCTGTTTACCTTGCAACACAAGACACAAGAGTGACAAATTCCCCTCAAGTGACAGGAAAGCATCTCACAGAAGAAAACACACACAAAACCTCACATCAAATAAACTATTCCTCACTGAACAGCTATATTCAAATTCATAGCCTTGAGACTAGTAATGCTAAAAAGAATCTGGGGCAGTTTAGGCATAGCTTTTTGTAATTGATGGGAAACTTCAGAATTGCCTAGAAAATTCCTGATAAAAAGCTCTAGAGAAAGGAAAATTGTACCAGTACATATACATCGCAAACAAGGAAGGATGTTTATGTAGAGGCTCACTGAATGCACACAATTCCCCAGGCCCAAGGCACACAGAGGGACTGAAGTAAAAAGACAAAGCTCTCCAGTCAGATTTTAAGGACTCCTCTAGGGTCCCTAGAATTTTCCAGGCTTCTCTGCACAAGCAATGTGTCACCATGTTTTTAATGTATCTTTCTCTAATTTTTATGTTGGTGAAGCATAAACCACCATTACGTGCTATTTCACTTGCACAGACAGGCTCCCTGGGATTAAAAAAGGGCTAGAAGTCTCCTAGTAAGAACCTTTTCTTTCTGGCTACCACCCTGCTTCAGAAATGTGTATGCATGTATACGATGTTTGACAAATACATCACAGAATCACAGAATCACCAAGGCTGGAAAAGACCTTTAAGATCATCAAGTCCAGCCTATGACCAACACCACCACACCATCTAGACCGTGGCACTAAGTGCCACATCCAGCCTTGCCTTGGACACATCCAGGGACAGTGCCTCCACCACTTCCCTGGGAAGTCCATTCCAATGTCTAACCACTCTCTCCATGAGGAAGTGCTTCCTAATATCCAACCTAAACCTCCCTTGGAGCAACTTCAGGCTATGCCCTCTTGTCCTGTCACTGGTTGCCTGGGAGAAGAGACCAGCCCCCACCTGACTACAACCTCCCTTCAGATAGTTGAAGAGAGTGATGAGGTCCCCCCTGAGTCTCCTCTTCTCCAGGCTAAACAACCCCAACATCCTCAACCTCTCCCTATAAGACTTTCCCTCTAGTCCTTTCACCAGCCTTGTTGCTCTCCTCTGGACCCGCTCCAGCACCTCAACGTCCTTCTTGAAGTGAGGGGCCCAGAACTGGACACAGTACTCAAGGTGAGGCCTCACCAGTGCTGTGTACAGGGGGATAATCCCATCCCTATTCCTGCTGGCCACACTGTTCCTGATACAAGCCAGGGTGCCATTGGCCTTCCGGGCCACCTGGGCATACTGCTGGCTCATGTTTTATATTCTTTCTGCTCAAAAACTGGCTCAACTATAGTGATATTTACAATGTAAACTTTCGTAATAAATGCATTTCTAGCTTTTTTCTGCTAATTAATTTTTTTTTATTATAATTATTTTGCTGGTGCCCTTCATACTATACCTGCTGCCACAGACAACTATCAATATATGCAGTCCCAACATTTGCCCTTCACTGTCTCAGCATGTCCTCTGGGCCCACATTCCTGTACACATGGTTTCAGGTTGTGTTAGTGAAATATTTATTTGCATATTTCATTGATTTTTCCCTACATAAGGAGTGTGTGCCATGGTCACTCATTGATTTTCCCTTTTGTTATAATTAAGACAAAGCTTATCTTATTATCATCTCTAGGAATATCCAGACAGCTTCGATGACCCAGTAGAAGTTTTTCTGTACTCATTTATCTCCAGACTAAAATTAAACCATTAAATAACAGTAAAGGTGGAGCTAAATATCACTAGCACATTTTAATTATTATTTTAAAAGAAAGCTAAATAGACTACTGAAAAGGAATGTTTGTTAAGGAAAGTCTTTACAAAAACACAAATTCCGGGAAGTACAGAAATGCTGTAATAGGATTCTACACAACTGCTTGTTTTTGCTATTTACCTTGAATCATCTTACATGAACAGTAAACATTATATATTCATGATGAAAATGCATGTCATGGCCCATTTCACCCATGCTCCACTCCAAGTACTGCCTACATCACCTGCTGTTACACACCACATGTATATGCAGCCAGACCTGTCCTGTCCTTCATTCTGCAGTAGCAACACCAAGGTCTCTAGCCCACTTTAGCAAACAGCCAGATAACCTAATCAAACACTGTAAATTGTACACAAATACATGATGAACTAAAGCTTTGCCTATATGCGTCTATCTGCCAGGCACTGCTTTTGAAGTAGAACAGTCAAGTTAATTTTCTAGGTGTTTCAGCTGACAAATACTGTCACAAGCTTCCTCCTGTCTAGAAAATTGGAAACTTACATGTGCAGATGGGGTAGGGCTTAATCAGGAATATTTCTCTGCAGAAATACAGAGAATGAATCCAAGAGATGAGTGTAAACAAAGCAGAACTTCAATGGGAAGCTGATAAGGAGGATAAAACAGGAAAAAGGAAAAGACAAACCAATATTGAAGGTGCAGCAAACAAGCCAAGATCTCTGGGTTCTTTGTCAACAGCCACAAATCCAGTCTATTCCTCAGAGCTGTAGGAGTAAGCAGCCAGTGCCCTATGTGTTCCAGCTACAGATCAGTATTGCTCAGACTGGGAGAAGGCCAAAGTTTTAGAAAGGTCTGTGCCCTTGCCACTGAGAAGTACACTATTTCTGGGGAATCTGTTCTCTCCTGGGTACAGGATCTTGCCTCTGAGGCTGACTGGGGAGGTTCTCCATCTGCATCTCTGTTGATTCCAGAAGCATTTCAAATTTCAAGAACCACTTGGATATTAGCCCGATTCCACAATACCACTCAGACGCTGCCCAAGTTATTTAACCTCCTTACAGCCCCTGAAGTGTTGCAGCTCCCCAAAACAGTCAGTGACATGCAGGACTTCCATAGCCTTTACAGTATCCTTCTACAGGTGGCAGGAATCTCTCCTATTTCCTTCTTTCTGCCTAAGCCACAGCTCTTCAACACATAGCAAGAGATACAACACATTCAAGAGACAAACTGGACACGTCTCTCAACTCCTCATTAGCAAATAGGACTAGAAGTACCATGTTCTTCTGAGTAAGTTCAAGGAAGAAGCTCACACGTGACAGCAGAGAGGGTGAAGAGGAACACTTCCATTAGAAGTTAATAGGTAAATGAGGATACAGAGAATGAGGATACTAGAAAATTAACTCTCTTCTGATTGCTAGCTATTTGACCATGATAACAACCCTCTTACTGTTTATAGTAACAACCTTTGTTGCTGAGGGGAGGGGACTGAAGCTTCTGCATGGAACATTTTAGGATTCCGATGTCTACCCAGCCACAGATAAAATTAAGTCCAGATATCACATGGAACAGCAGCAAACCCTCAAATATCCAGGTTTCTTGGTATTAACAAGGTTTGTATCCAAAATACACCACAGCTTCTCATATTTGCCACAGACCTACAAGTACTTTTGCTTATACTCGTAAGACCAAAGATAAAAGACATATGGGTAATATCATATGACTTCGTTTACTCCCAGTTTCTACATCCACTAAGATTTGTGACATCTGAACTCCAGCCACAATTTGGTTTTTTTATGATCAACATCATATCTTTCACACTGCCATTTGTTTCCCAAAATCACTTCTGTTGTCATGGACTTGAGATTTACAGCTGAAGCTGACAGAACCATTTCTGAGCACTATAGATCAAGGAGAGAAAAAAGAAAAACAGTTCATAAAAGAAAGCTAACTACTGCCTTAATTGTTTAGAGACTGCTACTTCACAAATGCAGTGAAAAAAAGTAGCAAAGTCACAAAACTCATTTCAGAAGCCCCATGCATATTAACACTCACCAAAAGTTACATTTGACAGTGGGAATCCAACGTCTTCACAACTTCTGACATTTTTACCCAGTGTTTCCCACTCTAGACAAATAGTTCAGCATTTTCCTTTATTTTTCATCTCAAGCTGATGTCAGATCACCTGCCAGCTGTTTGCATGTCTTTAGTTTCTGAGACTTAGGGTGCCGTTGTTTATACCTCAACTGCCTTTTTCTGTGGATGAAGAAGGAAACATTCTTTATGAGTTTTTTAATTTGCTACACTGCCTAGTACACTATCCAATCAGATTACAAATCAGAGTATATGTTTTGAAGTCATGACAAACTTATCCACATACTGTACACTCCGCTGCCGTGGGCAAGAGTTTCACATACTTACCGCTTTCTTCATTTATTCATTGAAGATAACAGTCTGTGCTATCAGTCAACCCAGTTCTATGATAAGAATGTTAAAAAATTTTCATTTCCCAATTCATATGAGAAAATGGCATAGCCCAGTGTATTGCATATCCAGCTAAACAGAAGTTTGAACATATACACACAAGCACATTTATTTATTCAAGAACATTTGCATTTTGAGGGTATCTAATTGGTATCATAAACTATTTATCTAAATAGTTTAGCGATTTGTTGCAATAACAAGGCTCATCATGAAGTAACACTGAAGTAGAGAATTTTAAAGACCTTTTTTTTAAATCTAACTCCACATGTGTGGGTGTTTTTGCAAGCTAGTTACAACACAGCAATTTGCTCAGTGCTGTACATACACAGACAGGATCAAGTCTTCATGTGCTGTTTCTGAGCCTCAGCATCAACAAACCTGTCATGGTTCTGCTATGCAAACTGGGGATGAACAGAAGATTTGCAAGCATTGTAAATATTTGTGCTAGGGTTATACCTGGCTCTACAGGAGCATGCAATGTGCTGTATGGTAGGACAAATGAAGGCAGACAATGAAAGGCAGCACCTAAATAATTGCTCTTCTCCTTTTCACCACCGGGAACATAGGAAGAATACAATGCAACCTGTGGGATCACCTTTCCAGGCTGGTGACCTGTCACAGAATCACAGAATGTTAGGGGTTGGAAGGGACCCCTGGAGATTGAGTCCAACTCCCCTGCCAGAGCAGGACCACCACAGAATCTAGGGCAGGTCACTCAGAAACGCATCCAGACAGGTCTTGAAAGTCTCCAGAGAAGGAGACTCCACAGCCTCTCTGGGGAGCCTGTTCCAGTGCTCTGTAACCCTTACAGTAAAGAAGTCCTTCCTCATTGTGGGGGACGGCCCCTACATTCATTAAAGATATGCCCCACATAAACCATATATATGATTCTCATGGCAATAAGGGTTAGAGGCAGAAAAGGGTTAAAAGGCGGACCTGGTTGAGGACTGACTGAAAAAGAGAAAAAAGAAAAAAAAAAACCGGCATACCAGGCTCTGAGAGACTTTTCGGCGCCTCAGCGCCAGGGACCAATGGCAGGGCGGATTGAAAAGTGACAGACCAATCAGAAGCCAGACCCCGCCTGGCATTTTTCCAATAAAGGCGACCGCCTCCACAGCCTCGGGGCAGTTGGAAGCCCGGGGTCGCCAGAAGAAGAAAAAAGAGGAGAAGAAACCGCCGCGTCCAGCGCCAGCCGCTTTGCCGCCGCTCCGGTAGCCGCGTCCAGCCGCTCCGGTAGCCGCATCCCGCCGCCTCGGCAGCCGCGTCCGGTCGCTTCGGCAGCCGCGTCCCGCCAGCCGCGTCCCGCCAGCCGCGTGCCGCTTCGCTCCGCCCCCCCGCCGCCGTCTCCAGCCAGCACGCCGACCGCTCACCACACTGTGGGTGATCGAGCCCAGGCTAAAAGCCTTTTTAAAGGCTCTTGGAGCTGAGGCTTTGGTGCTCTCCCCCTGAAGATCTACAAGAAAGAGCTGGCACCAAGAGCCAGGGCTGGTCCCTGACTCCGCCGGGATACGAGGCGTAAGACAATTACCTAAAGACCGCCTTTCCCGTCTGCTCTTCCCTTGTTCTAAATTACCCTGGGAGGTGGGAGGTGGGAGGAGGGGAGTTGGGAAACTCTCTGATCCTTTTATCCTTTCCTTTACCTTCCCTGATTCGGTGCGGGTACCCCTCCCATACATTTTATAGCTGATAAGTGGTTGCTAATTCTTGTATTAGTCACATTGTGCCTTCTGAATTAATTGTAAAGTAAAACAAGCACATAGTTTAAACTTCCCGAGTGTGGAGTTTTCTGTTTCTATAGCAAATATCCATTAAAATAGCTGTAGTGGCGGGGGTGCACCGGAGGTATCATCATGGGACTAACCGCTCGAGTCCCCTGAAAGTTGTGATTTTGGGCTTTAATCACAGCCGGGTGTGTGAGGGCAAGATCTTTGCATATACTCCGCCCATACATAGCACCACCCATATACACTTACATACAAGAGCCTGGATCACTACATTTATTTAATTGGTGTCAGGATTTGAATCTCTTGTCGGATCTTGACACTCATGTTGAGGTGGAACTTCCTGTGCTCTAGTTTGCATCCATTGCCCCTCATCCTATCACAGGGCACAACTGAAAAGAGATTGGGCCCTTCCTTTTTTACACCCACCCTTCAGATATTTATAGACATTAATAAGATTGCCTCTCAGTCTTCTAGACTAAACAGCCCCATGGATAACTTGTTGTCCACCAGGACTCCAAGGTCCTTCTCCACAGAGCTGCTTTCTAGACAGCTCCTAATCTGTACTGGTACATGTTGTTTTTCCTTTCCAGGTGCAGGACTCTACACTTACTCCTACTGAACCTCATTAGGCTCCCCTCTGCCCAGCTCTCGGGTCTGTCCAAAACTTGCTGAATGGCAGCACAGCCTTCTGGTGAATCAGCCACTCCTCCCAGCTTTGTGTCATTAGCCAACTTGCTGAGGATACACTCTGTCCCCAGGCAGCTGACAGTAATCCTCAGTTGGTACAGTGATTTCACTACGTTTGGTGAAATGCTGACAAGCAGAGGGTAAAGTCGCATTCTCCATGGAGAGCTCTGTGTTTTCCCTTGTGGAATTAGCCACCTGCACAGAGCCAGCCATATGCACGCATTTTGCAGGTGGGCCTTATGTGCCATCTTTGAAAAGAACAGCCTCTATGAGATGTGTCTCTGCTACTGAAAGTAAACACTGCACAAGAGTGAACTTTTTTATATGGTCATATTCTTTGCAAAGTTGAAAAGGATCTTTGATGCTGCAAATATATCTCTCCTTGCCAAACACAGCAATTCTCCTTTGTACATTATGTTGTAATATAAGATAGGCTAAATTCCTTCCTCCTCACCCATTTGCTTAAGTGTCAAAATGAAAAACACTTTTATAACAGATAAATTCAAGCTGATGGAGAAAAGAATGCTCTAGGAACTTCATTTTTGCAAGAGTTCATCCTCACTGTTAACCCTGCACTTCTCATGTGTGAAAGTTTCCCAACAGAACACTATCAGCCTCATCTTGTTTTCATAAGCAAAGTCAAAGTCAGGTGCAGCATTATGAATGATTAAATGCATTAAGGTTAACTTACATCTTTAACAGGACCAGAAGGTACTTGAAAGTTTACAGAATCATTCCAAAACAATAATTTGTAAAGACAAAAAGAAATAATATGGACTCTTAAGAAATAAGGAAGAATTTCAGAGACTGCACTATTGTAAATGCATCTATAGTTCTACAGTAAACAGACAAGACTTGAAGATACAGTGAGATATTATTTTGAGACTAACATCTAAATTCAACCACTGGGAAGGGCTGGTCATGCTCCACTGGTGAGTGCTTTGAAGGCAAATGCTGCTTTAGAATGACAAGAAAATGAATGGGGAGATCAAGAAAACTAGTTAGAGCTATGCCAAGGAACCTTAAGGAGAGTTCAGAAGGACATACAGCTCCCTGGAAAAACAAAAAAACCCCAAACCATAACATACCATGTCTTTTAATCTTCCAGCAAGTGCTATAACAAACAAGGGTGATCTATGGTCAGCGTGCACCTGTTTCATAGGATGGTTTAGTGGTTAGGGGTTGTAGGGTGGATGGTTCGACTTGATGATCTTGAAGGTCTTTTCCAACCTTGACGATTCTTTGATTCAATGCCTCAATACAGTGCCCCAGGATGCCAATAATTTGAAAGCATAATTCTCCTCCCCAGCAATGCAATGGGCTGCAGATGGAAGACACAGGTCTTTGATGGACTTTCATGTAGTCATTTGGTCCTAGGTCCTACATACTGAAGACATCCTCACCATTAGCAAATACTGCCTTTAAGAATCTCTTATCTTTTGGAATTTACAACGTGAAAAGTTTCCACCAACTTTTTATGTTGGTGATTAAATGTTGATATTGTCCTTTGTACTTGGCTCTTGGCAAATCATGAGCCTTGTAGAGGTGGCAACACGTTGCTTCTTTATGTGTCTCTAAATAGAGCCATTTAGGAGCTCTACCACTAATCATTTAATATTGTGCTCCAATAACCAGCATCTTTGCCCTGTCTTTCCATTCATCCCTCATTGCCCTTGATTAATCTGAGGAAGATTATGTTGATAATAAAAAATTAACCATTCAAAAAGAGGAAGCATGAACCACATCAACTGACACTAAGCAAGTGCCATTGGCTGCTGAGTCTCACCACTGGTGTGACAGATCTTTTACAGCAACTATCTGTTCAGTGAAGCTAGTATATCTTCCAGCTGCTGATTTTCAACAGTCTGCTGCTGTGCATCCATCCTTTATGCTGAATGTACTGTCTTTATGTATTCAAACTGTGCATTTCTTAAGTCTTCGCAGGGATGTCCACCTCTCTTGCATTAGTTCTCGTGAGATAAAATGGCCTTGTTATCCATCAAGCTGCTAACCACTATACTTTTTCAGGGCTATATCCACAGTGGCAGTGCTGCACAGCAGCACCTGTGCTTCTGTGTTTGTTCCACAGCTCTGAAAGTGAAAGCAAAGAAGTCTTAAACAAGTCTGCTCCATTGTAGTAGCATGTGGTTTCTCACTCTATGCATGTGGTTTCTCACTCATTAACCCAACCACTGATGGAACACCATATTTTGGCATTAGGGTCTAGAGAAATGGACAAGATACTTTAATGTGTGTCAATATTCTCTTAAAATATTCACTATTCTTCCCCCAAATGCCAGTTTCATTAGAAAAGGACCAGTCATCCATAACTGCAGGAGGAGAAATTTAGGTTAGAGATAAGAAGGGAATTCTTTAGTGTGAGGGTGGTGAGACACTGGAACAGGTTGCCCAGAGAAGTTGTGGAGGCTCCATCCCCAGGGGTGTTCAAGCTCAGGTTGGATGGGGCTCTGGGCAACCTGGTCTAGTGGGAGGTGTCCCTGCTCATGCAGGGGAGTTAAAACTCGATGATCTTTAAGGTGGCTTCCAACTCTAACCGTTCTATGATTCTATGTTTAATATGAATAAAAGATTAGTCCATAAACCCCAGAACACACCTACTTGTGGAAAATAAGCAGTCTCACTTCTCACAAGGCAGAAATGGACACTTCACCTGCAATAACACACCTATCAGTCAGTCTCTATGTTTGCAGTGCTCCCTGCAGCCTTTTCACCCCTCCCCAGCACAGTGGCATGCAGAAGAAATTTCCTTGGGAACAATGCTGTAGCCTCCTGCTGCTCTGTTGAAAACCAAGGACTGTAGTACTGCACATCCCAACTTGCAGTGTCATTGGAAGTTGTGCATGTTTTGTACTCTCAAAATCCTGAAAATAGTGCTTTTAGTGATGCACTGGTTGGTTCGTGTTCATCAAAAGCCTCATAGAATTGTCCCAGAATTGGTGTTACACATTGATAGAGAGAATGAAGCCTTTCTGGTTCATTAGACATTTGGAACTCATCTCTCTCAAGCAGACTTTGTTTCTTTCAGATTTTCAGAAGGTTTATAACAAAATTGTACTAGCTTATGAATGGACTTATTCTGTAACAAAGACAGTAAGGATTCTTTAGTTAATTATTAGTAGCTAAAGTTATTTTGTTTTAGAAAGACACTTCCACGTTCAATGTTTCTTGAAGGAGCTTCACATTTAGATATAAAACACATTTCCACTGGTATTTTGCTCTACCATTTTGTGTTAGCCTGCTAATATATTACTAATTGATTTCAGCAAAGTTAAGTCTGACATTTTAAACAAGACAAGCAAAACAATTCTGCTCACAGCATGGAACGAACATTTTGAAATGGCCAAGCTATCTAGACATTTAGTAGAAATTAATGACACCAAATTTGTCTTTGGACTTGTGGCCTTCACCAGTATGTAGCTAAACACTTGCTTCTTTTTTCAACTCTGACAATAAAAGTATTTTCTACAGGTATTTTTAAAGTAACTTTTAAAAATAACTTGGAGGAAGAAAATAAGTGGTACTTTCAAAGTGCGCAAAATCTTTTTTGGTGAAATAACTTAATCTTCTCCAAAGTATTTGTCCTTATGCATAAAGAACCAGGAAGGGGCTGTCCTCTAACAGCCTAACATAGTGGCTGTTACAATTTTATATAACGTTGGTAATAAAACCACAGTGCAATTCTAGCAACAGAGAGTCAAGGAACTCATACTGGCAATGAAGCTACTGCTTGCCAAATTTACAATAATCTTACATACATGTGCCCAAACCTGGCAGCTGTCCAAAGCTTAAGATTTGACGTTTGGTCTAAGCTGTATCCTTCACTTCCAAACTCTCAATTAATGCTGGGAAAAGCAAGGAAAAGGTGTCCAAACACAGAAGAAAGGAAGAAACCGATAAATGGGCATAACTATGTATGTGAATAGAGAAAACATAAGACAACTTGAGGAAACTGTTCAAGTCAAGAGGTGGTAAAATTTCCTGTCTGTATAAAGTCTGCTTCATTAATTCACTGACCACCCCAAAAAACCCAAACCAAAACAAGCAAGTACAAACTGCTTCCAGTCTGTAAGGGGAATTCACCATAATTGTCGCCACTTGCAACTTTTGGATGCACAGGACACATCATGTGGCAGTTTCACATACTGACAAACTGAGGGGCTCAGTTTTATCTCTGATGGTGTTTGCTACATGATGCAAATGACCTGAGGTGTTCTGAAAACCGCGGAGTGTACCGCAGTAGTTACTCTGCTAGCAGATGTGGTAAGAGTCACTTTAAAGTCAGTCTGGGGTTTTGCTAAGTGTAAAACAGTTTTGAAAGTGCTGATGTTTGCTCAACGCCAAAGGAAAGAGCAGGAACTTCAGTGGCAACACAGGGATGCTCAGTATCTCTCAGGAAGTTTTCAGGATCTTTGACCTCCCAACAAAACACTGTCTGTTTGATTTGAGACTTCAAAGGCCTGCTACATCTTCCTTTCATAAATATAAAATCATTAACTATTACAGTTACAATATTGTAATTTTCTGGCAAGTTTGTTCGCAGAAAATGCATACTGATGCTTCATAATTTTCATGGTAGTCTCCTCACTGTTGCAAGACAAAGCTTTCTGTTGTAAACTAAGCTAAGCCACCCTCCAGGTATGTCTGGTGCAGAAAAAAGTGAAGTAGAGAATTTAAGGACATTGTTTTACCAGAAAAATAGGACAGGTCTCCAGACAGAACTCTGTGTCTTTTCTGTGTCTTTCTGTGTCCTGATCTATGAGCAATGTAGAGCTTTGAGCCCTAAAGCCACCACCATTTTAAACAGGCAAAAACATCACTATACTTCTACCATAAATAAAGAGAACTTAAAATTTTGGGGAAATTTGCATTTTGCCAGCTGCCTACAAAGCTGGAAACCAGGTTTCTGCAGTGCCCATAACCTTGAACATCTTGATGGCCTAGGGAATGAATTAAAACAAAAAAGTTTTTCTAACAATGGAATTGTTTCACTGGCTTTCCCTCACAAATATTTAAACTACATTAAAAATAGTACTTTCATAAGCATTTGATCCAATGTGGTACCAAAATAATTCTCTTTCTTTCAACTATTTTCCCCCATCAGCTAGGGAGAATATTTTCCTCCCCATGAAAATTGCACACGAGAGAAATTCTCTTTTCTAGCCAGCACCATCTGGATGTAAAGCTTAAAATGTCAAGAGGGCATAGGGAGAACTGCAGCAGGCCAACAAATAGATAGGGAAGGCTAATGTTAATTTGCATACTCTTTAAAATTCATCACGCTTCAAAGAGGTAGAAGAAAATTGAAGGAGATAACGTATAAATGCAGTAAAAAGTAACAACAAGCAGAGATAGCCTAAAACCAGGGAAAAAAAAACAAACTACTGCAGACATCAAGGCAAAAAAAAAAAAAAAAGATTCAGTACTTCCATTTGGAACATTGAACAATTTGAGAAAGGAAACTGCTGAAAAGTTGAAACTTAATACAACACTTCGAAAAAACACACAACACCTTATATGGAAATCCAGCAAATGCTTCTAAATCAGCAGTTCAAGCCTGTTTGGACTGGGGCTTCATCCAACAGCAGAAGCTATTTCCAGACCCCAACCCCATGTCATTACTTTAGAAGCAGATCAAAGCTGATGAACACTCAAGACTCTGAATGAATCATCACTGCTCCCAGTGCTCTAGAGGTTCTTTCCCAGTCTGACTTTATACATTGAGACAGTAAAGTACAGTAAGTGCAGAAAAAGCATTCTTAGTGCAAAGGTGCCCTGAAGCTACTCTAATTGGTCCAAGCAGGATTTCCTCAGTTCAGGGAAGAGCATGCAGCAGTCACAGCCATTTTCATAATTACCACAAAGAGCTGAAAGGCCTAGGGTGTGCTCCCCCTCACATGAACGTGCAGGCAGCCTTACAATGTGACAATCCTTGGTTCATAAAGGCACTTTACATAGGTTTCTCAACGTCTTTCCCTGGTATTTACACCACCTTCTTTCACTGGCCTCTAGAATCAGGCACATGAGAACCATTTTTGTTGTCTTTCTCCATATCACTGGGTTGCACTGTAATATAGAAAGAATAGACATCACTGTGCCATGCATGGTGGGATCTCAGAAGCATAACAAAACCCCTGGAGCTTGCTAACATCAATTTTATCCTTCTTACTCTTCACACTGGAATCAGTCCAGAACATAAAATTTACATTATACAAAAATTGTACAATATCCAACAAGGAAGACTAATTTAATCTATGAAGTTTTATCTAAACCCTGTACAATTAGCTAAACAATCATCAGAACTCAGAAGAAGAATATATAGACTAGTTGGAAGGAGTCTAATATATGTGGTCCACCATCAGTGTCCAAATGCCAAGCATACATAAGCATAAAAGACATCCGTTAGAAAAGCAGAAATCCTAATTGCAGGAAGGGGGGGGGGAAATCCAGCAGAATGTGCCAATATCAATATTTTATGCACTGAACCACAGGATACAGCAGAAATGTTGCTCCAGCTCTTCTCACCAATATCAACTACACATTCCTCCTTAATCAAAAAAAGGATTCACTGCATCTTGAAGTTATGACTAAGATGCAGGACAGTGTAATGGAGATCGCTTTACAGGCTTCACAGTAAGTAACTCGTGCAGCACACCACTTGAGATACTTCTATTAGATAGCTATGGTAAATTCAATAATTATTTCTACCTTGAATATATTATACATGGCAAAGCCTCCATAAACACATGCTGGTCACAGTAAGGCTAAAAGAAACTGCTGGTAGGAATATCCTCAGGTAGACATAGAGGAAAAGTAGCTGACACTAGAATAAGGTTGCTTGAGTCTTTAGCAATCATTTTTCCATCAAGAAACACGCATCTGCTCCATGAACTGGGGCCTTATTCACAAAGGCAGCCATAATTACAAGGCCCCTCTGATGTTGCTTCTCAGGGAAGGGTCACGTTCCACAACAAACCTGAAAACATGAGCATGAAGAAATGTGGAATCATGTCTTAGAACAGCTGAAGCTTCAGCAGCTCATTACCCAGGCCTGTTCTTTGCTATTTCCTCTCTCAGGTAGTCTTTTTTACACTGTTCCCCTTATCATCTTGCCTGACTTCCCTTTGCTAAATGCAAAGTTAAGACTTCACAGTTTTATTTGCTTTAAATGTGCCTTTAAATTATTAACATTTCTTTCTTATAATCAATATTAATGCTATCCAGCATAAGAAAGTTAACATTGATCTGTGTAATTCAGGTAGTGATTTGGAGCTTGCTATCTTCACAGAGGGCAGTTTTTGTTTTGCACTGTGACCCTTGCCTTGAAACATGGAGGGAGGGCACAGGAGGAGGAAACAACAACCCAATGAAATTGCTTGTCCTGGCAAAGATGCTTTGCATGGTGGTTTTCACTCAGTACTTTGTAAATTCATAGGCCCAAGGGCCTCCAAGCAGATATAAAAATACAGTCACTGACAACAGATGCCTGAATAAAGCCAGGGAGGTACCTGCATTTCACAGCAAGAAGCCCAGTGCAAGCTGGAAATACCAAGTCAGCAAAAGCAACAGTTGCTGTAGAGATTCCAAATTTCACTGCTTTTCACCTCAAACAACTTAGAAGTTCTCAGGGCCAAGTAGGTCCCAAATTCAACTCAATCAGTGAAACAAATCCTTTGAAACAAGACCCTTGCTGGGGCTCACCAAAGCTATAATAATATTTAGGAACAGCAGATTCATTTAGTCATTACAGCTTTCAGAGCAGCTCCTAAGAGAAAGTTAATACAGTCTTCATTAATGAAGGGCTTAAGCACAAAAGGCTGCAACCTAAAGCACCAGCATTTTAAAATGAAGCTAACATGCTGCCTCTCAAGTCTGCAACAAGGTACCAAATCAGCAAGATTCAGATCAAGTCTACACAAGCCACTTCTTAATTTGGCAACTCGTATGACTTCAGCCTAAGAAAGTAATATCCCCATGTCCTCATTCTGTCACTCTAGATTTCAGTGGTGCACATAGAGTTTTGTCAGTTTGATTCCTGACACCAAAAAAAAAGGAAATGGTCTGAAAAAAAGAAAAAAATATGTCTCTGTCTCTCCTTCCTCCCCTTCTCTACTATTAAACAAAAGCCTAACAAGCTAACTCCCAGGGATTTTATTTTTATTATTTTGTTAGGAGTCATGATCTCTTCAGGACCAATTACAACAGCAGAAATAAGACAAGGTGCTTTGTTTCAAAAAAATAAACAGTAATAAAAAATGCTTAAAGCCTCAGAAGATGCATTCATTTATTTCTTATCCAGAAAGATGTTTCCATAGTTAAGATTAGTGATACAAACAACAGTCGGTGCTCTTGACTCCCAAAGCCAGTAATTTTACTGTATTGGGCAACTCTTGCTCAAGCTGACACATCACCAAGTCTGCAACTTCTTAGGGGTAAACACAGCACTGCTGTCTTAGCACTCTAAGCCAACTGAACATCCAAAACATAATTCAATAGTCTCAAGAGCATGCAGCAAAACATAAGTATGTATAGCCAATCAAGCTTACAACAGTATCTGTATGTAAAAACTGAGCTTGGATTCATTAAAAAAATTGAAAACCGCTTACTTTTATTTTTCTATGTCAATAGAAAGATTTTAGCCAGCCAGAGTATTATAACAATCTAAAGTTCTTTCACAAATAACACATACTGAAACTACATGCAGTAATTTTCCAGAACTGTGGTTTAATCCTTGAATTAATCAAAGCAAGTGTATTTCAGGGTACTCAGAACTAGAGCTACAGAACAAATTGACTTACTGGTTCAGTAGCTGAAATGAGAGGGTGTGAGGTAGGGAAATCAGTGACCCAAGACAAACGTTTTTCACTTTCAGCTAACATTAAAAAATGAAAATATTTTGGTAGGAGTTGAAATGTGTCATTATTTTCTTTGGGAATGCTTTTCCTTTTTAAAAATTATCTTTATTACAGGTTTCTATGCAAAATACTATTTAGAAAAATAAAAAGGTGTTTTAATTTCATCACTGTTCTTGTAATTCTGGCTGTAAGTGAGACTGTTTCTACATTTCACTAAAATCCATAGGTGGTTTTGCTAACTTGAAACTGCATCTTCTGGCAACAAAGCTACATACAAATTTTTTTGCTTGACTTTATTGGTCAGCTTGTGCTACTGAGTCATAAATATCCAGTAACAACCTGTCGACCAGATTCACTGCAGGCAACATACATGCAGGTAACTTCATCAGCATGTCCCACTGTATCAGTTATGGACTCAATCTGATTATGGTCCTCCAATATTATTTTAGCCAGGCATGTTGTAGCTCTGAATTCAATGCTGTATTTAGAGGCAGCAGGAGAGGGCTGGGGGAGCGTGGGGAAGGGGCAGCATGGGACAGAGATTTCTGCATATGGTACATGACCCCAAGATTTTGTCTGTGTAGTTCAGCAATTCATCACCTTGCACTTCCTTTGAAAAGGCCTCTTCCCCCTTTCTCATTAAAAATATAGCAAATAATGATAAATACAAAACCCAACAACCTTCTGCCCCCAATAAGAAGCCAATAACACCAGGACGAAGATTTCATACTGCAGAGAGCAAACATTTACATTCTTTCCTTTCATGACACAGTTTTGTAGTTCAGGTGGGAATGGCTAGAGAAGTAAAGGGGGCAAGAAGGCCCAATGCACAAGGGAAATAAAAAAAACATCTGGAAGCATGGGAACACACCTGCAGTGTGAAAACACTGATGAGATAAGTAAGCGTGAGAAGTAGCAGGAGGTAGAAGAGAGACAATAAAGTAACTTTGCAAGGAGGAGAAAGAATGCAAGGAAGGAGCAAGTGTATGGATAAGGATCTCGAGTGCTAGAAGAGCCTTTTGAACAGAAAATAATTCAGTGGAACAAGACTGCACTGTAGTGTGTAAATCCCTTGATCCAAAAGCACAGCCAGTGTCCCTTTGGGAGTCCAAGGCAATGAGGTCACTAACAAGAGAAACATCTGCACCTTTCAAAATGCAGCACAGTCCCTTCTGAAATTTTTGTCCCCTAGGCATAGTCTGGCTCAGAGGCCTCACAGAACCAAGTGACCCAACTGGTGAGCTGCTGATATGCATGTATTTTACAACAGTAGTGATTTTATTTTGTTTCCTGGACCAAATTTCACTTTAGGGGCACAACATTTCTCTCAGCTGAGTTACCACTGCACTTTCCACCATCTGCTCTTGAATACCTTCTACCAGTTGGCCTAACAGTGACTGGTGATGGGGTTTCCGTGGTACATTCTAGAAGTTACTGTGGCTCACAACACTATTAATCCTCCTCAAAGGCAGGCACCTCTATACAATTAAGAGGGTCAGTATAGAAATAAATGAAAACCATTTGTCACATCTTTTCCTCTGGAATATTAATTACTCCCAGGAGCTAATCGATATACCCTATTTACAAGATGAAACAACTTCTCTCATTTTTTTATAAGTATCATGAAAATACATTAGATTTTTGGGATTTATACAGAAATATTTGGCAGGTTTTTCAGGGCTGTCAACAATAAATTTAATGTGGTTCTTCTACACAGAGTGAATTATCTGAATAAATAATATATTAGGAGAATTTAACTTCTTATCTATGTCTGATTCATTCTCAGACAAACAAATACATTTGCACTGATGTCAGTGAGGTTGCAGAACACATAACAGCAGAAAATACATCCTTGGACTGTTTCTGTAATATCCATGATAGAAAACTGACTAATAATACTGATATAGTAAAACAAATAGAAAACAGCTCTTGAGGTATAGGAAAGGGGGTAATTTATTTTGCCTGTTTCAGCTTTTAATTATGCTTGGTTTTAGTTTTACCTTGTAAAGCTTTAACACAGGAAACACAGAAGCCCCACAATAAAACCTTTATCATTTGCATCTCACACAACACTGCAAAGCACTTCCCAATAGCTCTCAAATATGGAAAGCCAGCACTGGGTTTTGAAGGGCAAGTGGCTTCCTACTATTTTTGGACATACACCTGGCCACTAGGCCATTTGCCTGTACACACGGGCGATGTCTCAGCACTCACAGAGCATGCACAAACCTAATCAGACAGACAACTGATGTGTGCATATAACCAAGCTTGACATATACCTGTCTCCATAAGCGGAAAGAAAATACAGAGGTGCTTGTCTGTATAACTCTGAAGAAGAGCTTCACAATCCTCTACAAATTTTCCCTCTTTCAGACACAGGAAAAGACAACCTTTTGTTACTGGTATCACAGAAAAGTGATCAGTTGCACAAGGAAGATATGCTGTCCCTCATACTGGAACTACTGTGAAGACAAGTGACAACTGACTATTCATATCTTGAGCGAAAAAAAAAAAAAGTTGCAGTTAAGAAGACTGTTCCTGTTCCAAAAGAAAAGGGAGCAAAAACCACCTAATTGTAGCTGAGATGAAAATGGTGGCAGCTTCTTTGCTTCTCCAAAAGACACTTCAAACATCTGAAAACTGACAAGGGAAGAAACCATTTAAGCAAGGTACTCCCATATCCGTGTAGCGATATAACCATGCAACATCCAGCTAATGCTGAACTCTTCCATATGTTCATCTTAAAGACATGTCATGCAATTAATACAGTAGATGAACTTTTGTCAATAAAGAAATCTTCCTTATGCATTTTTCATTTTTTCAATTACAGGAGACATAAGATATTTATTCCCTAGATCTATAAGAAAGAGAAGTGTGGATACAAAGATGATTTTAAAGACAATCTCTTACTACTCAGCAGCAGATGACAACTTTCTTTGCTGCACAATATAGTAACCCTTTCCACATTCATCAACAGCTGCTTCAAAGAGTGAGGGAATCCTCTGTTCCCTCTACTCAACTGGTTATATCCATGGCATAACTAACAGGATTAAATAGGAAATTCAGATTTGACAATTTAAATGAGCAAATATAGCAAAGCACTAGACAGATCATCTATCTTTAGACTGTGAGACTATCTTCAGATTTCCTGGACAGAAATCTGCATGTTTTTGCAAAAGAGCAGAAGAGGGTAGGTCTACAACACCACCATGCAAACTTGCAGCTGCTCTGGCTTGGCTTCCTCCGCATCAGCAAAATACCTACGGTCCACAACACCTGCCTGAACAAAAAGTGTTGGCAGGAAAATTGAGAGGTAGGTGGAAAAACTCAAACACAGGCTAGCCCAAATCTCAGTGTCTCCGAAGCCAAGAGAGCATTGAGGAAGCAACTCACCAGCCAAGACTCATCTGGCTTGGCCTTATCATTCAGTGAGAAAACTGAGAAAGACAGATGGAGCTGAACAGAAGATATCTTCGATTCTAGATCTGCTCATCCAGCATTAAGACAAAGCCTAAACATCTGGCTGCACCTTACATTAGAACATACAATAATCATGAATGCTCACAACTGCAAAAAATCAAAAGCTAGAGCTGCAAAATTTAAATTCATTTACATGCAAACCCTACCCTTGGTACTCACTGATTAGCTTTGTATTCCTTTTGCAATTTGAAAAATGAGGTGTATTCCAGCTGCCTGCTGCAGTATTGGCTCATTAAGCCAGTGAAAATCGAATACTGGCCACTATAGGTGACAGGAACCTAGACAGAGAGAACCTTCAGTCCTTACTCCACATGTCAAAGATACGGAGGGTTTGTCATGGGTACTTAATACTGAGCATACCACAGAGAAATCACTCAGATGCCAAATGTTGGATTTCCTCATATTCTATAAGTTCTCATGTTCTAAAAAGTTTTGTTATGCCTCAAACAAGTAGCACTGTCCTGGATTAAAGGAACAGAGAAAACCAGCAGCATCTTACACATACTGCTTGTGAAGTAGAAGCCTAAAAAAAACCCCAAAAAACGCAAGCAGACATGAGCTCTCTACCTGCAACACTGAGCAAATCTTTAATATTCAGCTTTCTCTTCCCTATCTGTAAAATAATTAACAGTGATTATCTGACTGTCTCAAAGGACAGCCATGAGAGTTAGCCATAGATTGGAAAGGACACTAGATGTGTTGAACACTACTCTCAGAAAACTCAAATTATTAAACTGATAAAACAGTACTTTAGGATTGCAAATTTGATTCAGATTAAAAGAAAATAAACACAGTACTAAAAATTCTCTCTTTCAAAAGAATTCTCATCACAATCCACTTGCAAATTTCAGAGCAAGGCCTCAACTCTACCTACATTCACTATGGATTAAGAAAAAGTCAAATACAGAAGAGAAAGAATCAAGACTTTCTTTTCTTCTGTGGGAGCTCAAGTTGTGGAATTTTAAAAGAAAGCAAAACTAGAGGAGTCACTAGACTATTTCTGGTGCGAGTTTCCCAGAATAGTACTTCAAATGAGACCTTGGGGTCTTTTTCCAAGGGAAACAACAGGCACTCAGATGCCTACACACATGCTCTACCACTTTAAAGAGAATTACAGTTTTGTTCACAGTTAAGAAATGCCTTTTAGTTTTATACTTTTTTAAAAATAACAGTGCCAACGGGAAAATACAAGAAAGTGCTGCCATCTTCAGTAAGAATTCCCTGCAGCAGCCAGAGCACACCTGCTTTGGGCACAGACATTTTGAAGCTCAGGCAGGACAACAGAGTGGACTTGTACTCTGAGAAACCTATCAAGCCCAGCTACCCACTTTTAGTCATCACTAGTCTCCAGCTAATTAGCTGCCAGCATGAGTGTGAATGAGATAGAGATTTCAGGCCAGAAACTGACATGATGTTCTGGTTTGCCAATGAGAAAACCTGAAGAAGTCCTGTTTTCTGCCATTCCTCCTACATTCCTATTGTAAGTGGGAGGAAAATATCATTATAACAACTAAGTCACCAATCGGAATCTGAAGATAAATTTCAACGGGCCAGCACTGATTGGAATTGTTCCCTAGCAACCTACTATGTTGATGTGCTGGTGTTCTGCACTGAGGTCCCTCTCTCACCAGACACCAAAGTCATGCCTCTCCCTAACATGACTTAAAGAAAAAACTGTTCTAAAACACGGGAAAAAACTGCCTGTAATATAAATGAGGCTCCCACTACAGCTGAATCTATCAGCGACAGTTCTTCACTCTCTAGACTATCTAGATTACATCATTTTTTTCAAACTCTGAACATTTATCTAAACTGAATTTCCATGAGTTTTTTTCAGTTTCACGAGTCTCTTCAAGATAAAATATGAAAATATTATTCTGGCAAAAGCAGATTACTCCAGCCACTAGGGAAGCAAACCTTGTACACTGAGTGATTGCTTTGGCTCTGAGCAAATTTAATCTTTTCCCATCAATTCCTTTTCTTCTTTTTTTCTGGCGTTAGGCAAAAGCTTAATTTCTGACCACACTTTCTTTATGGGCTTTGCTCTAAGTTATCTTTTGACAACATACAATTAAAATACATTAATCATGCTTATTTACTTAAAGGTATGTCTATGCCTGTAAACTATCTAGAGAATTCATTCAATTAAATATCCACCAGTTACGACGTAAAAGGAGTACCACCATTACATATTTATCAAGAAAGGATAAATCAATAAAAAAGATATGTAAAAGAATCTAAGTAACCAGATTTAATCCCTTCCAGTAATGTGTTAATTTGCTTTTCCTCCTCAAATGACAGATGCCAGAAAATTTACTCTCTTCTTGAGAATAAGAAACTTAATTTTATGTTTAAATGGTCATTAATTCCAGATTTTTCTATTCACATGGGAGAAGTTTTAATATAGTAAAAGGAACCATGCAACAAACTGAGAAAGAAAACATGTATATATACAGACACCTTTAAAAAAGATGACTAGCTTTTTTTGCTGATGACTTTTTCTAAAGACCTTTCTTTGCTCTATTTGCCTTCCTACAAAAGCCATTGATTTTTATCTGGTTTTAAATTATCACATCCTAAAATATGCTGTGAAACCTCTGGATGCCTGTTTCCTCCTGAAGCCATTCAGATTCTCAAGCAACACAGAGAGGATGCTCAAAAATCTATATATTACCAGCTATACAAGTTACTTACAAACTGTTAGCAAGCTGGTGATTTCCTCTCTTTTATTATTATTTAACAGGAAAAGTGACAAGACATACATTAAGCCTTCATGCTTGTACTGCTGACTTAAGTATTCAGCCATGCCCCTCTACTACACTACAGCTATCACATCCTGCAACTCCTAAATAAAAAAAAACCTGCTTCAAGGGTCAGTGCCCAAAGTTTCCAGTTTGGCAGATCACATTCCTTTGTTCCCATCACAAAAGCCACAGATCACACACTGCACAGCTAGTCTACACCTGTGCAGTAGGTCAGACTTTTTCCAGAAGTCCAGTGTATTAACTGCTAGTTAAACCTTTGATAAAATAGAACCTTTGAAAACATTAGTAGCCAGGAACAAACAATGTGCACTGTCTTGTCAGAGAACAGACAGCCCAGGAAAAACAGGTCGACTCCAACTACTGCAAGGCTATTCTTTGGCAAGCGACACCCTTATCATTTTGCAGGTATGTAATCATTGGTTAGTGTTTTCTTCCTGCACTTCACTATTATTACTATTAATAATATTAATATTACTATAAATATTAATAGTATTATTTTAATACATGAATGTTTCTTTAAGGCTGAGGAAACTAGCAGTGCTAATAGATTTGGGCATGTCTATGACTCTTTCCTAGTTGGAAGGAAAATGCTACATGCTACAAAGGCAGGAAGACAATGTGATAGCTGTCCATAATCAGGTGTTTCTAACTCTAATTTGTCATAGGTAACAGATATACATATCATACCTGTGCTTGATCCATTTCCTTTATACTTACTTGGCCCAAATACAAGAAACCTGACGGAAGGATTTGTGTTAGTGATGGTTACATATGTTCATTCCCCTGGTAGGAAAGGGGGCAAGGTGTGGAAAAAAACACAGCTCAAAACTCTCAAGAAGGTTTGTCTTCATCACAAACAGCTCTTGAGTAAGGATAGTAAAGAAGGTAAATTATTTTGTCTATCACAGAACATGAACATTTAGAAAGAAAAAGGGCAAAGCTTTCCCTTTCTGGGGGATGCAGTCAAGTCTCTCGCTGTCTTTTACAACAATAGTAAGTGTAGGTTAGCTAAGCTTTCTGCAGAGAAGACCTGTCATTTTTTATGGCCAAAAGTGGCAGAAAGTTATCAGGCAGAGAATTTATAGGAAGTCTATCAAATACATCTCCTTTTCCTAGGATGCCCAAGTAGATAGTTTCCTTCATCACCAATGTGGGTGAACTGTGAACCCCCCAAATCCTTACAGCTCACAGTTGCAGCCTCTGCCTCACTCTTGCAGGACCTCATATAACCTTCAAGGTAAGTTTTGCAGAATCCTCCCTTCCCTCCCGCAGGCAGGGGAAAAAATAATTTCTGTTTACTGGAAAAGGACTGATGTTTACCTGCACTCTCTTACATTAATGACTGATCAGTAAACCACTCCCTAACAAATAAAAAGCCAAAATGTGTTAACCTCCAACTAGAACCCACAAGGATGGGTTGCTTTTTTTAATGACTCAACAATTAATTGGTTATTGTGGCTTTAGCTGACAACACCTATTTCAAGATAGAGTTCTGACTGGAATATGGAGTATATAAATAAACAAAGACTTTTCTGAATAAGATACACATTTTTCAAAGCTCTTTATAGAGGCTGTCAACCCCCATACACCATTCAACAAGAGTTTTTTGTTCATTCCAGACAGAAAAGTGAAGACAGGGGAAATCTTGGGATAGAGGGGATGTACCTGTCAGTAAATATTGAAACTGGTGTTGGACTAACAAATATAGAAGAGGGTTCTGAGATATTTTACTATATCATTAAAAAAATCAAGATTAAATTTTCATGTCATACATTCCCCTGCTGTAAATACAGGATAGCTAATGGCATTTGGGAGTTAATTTTAATTCATTGTTTCAGAATAATAAGTTTTAAGTCCTGTACCCACTGCCTTATGTGCCCCAATGCACATCTCAACCTGATTCTCTCTGTTCTGTTTCAATTGAATTGTAAGTAGTATTCCACATCCTTAACAATACTTTTGTTTTTAAAACAGCAAATTCCAAAAGTTTTTAATAAAAAAAAAAAAGCTTTCTGCTTTTTCATACACACACCCCAATGTCCAGAGAACCAGTTCTGGAGACCACCACCCTTGTCCTCCAGACTGTTCTGGGTCCTTGAGTCATTGACTGGGCATACAGCCACCCTCAAGTCTGCTTGCAGGGAAAACAAGCACACTGTAGTTAGAGATGCAGAGATTAAAGGTCTGTCCCCCCCCTCTAACCACTCATGCATGGTAGTGGAGCAGAGGATTTGCAAGAAGAGCCTCCTTTTGAGAGACATATTTGCAATGTAGAGCTCCAATTTCTGTGAAGCCTTAAGTTTAGAGCAACTTTGTCAGTGCTTGAGCTCTTCAGAAACAACCAGGAGCTGTATAGTGCATGACAGCTATGTACCAACAGCTTAGAGTATTTTTTTCCATTCCCTGTTTTGGGAGAAACAGATGCCAGCCTCATGCTGTAAGGAACAGCCATAAGGATCTAAAATGTTACATGCTAAACAAACATACCACCTTACATGCAAAGGAGCAAAGAGGGTTGCAGACATGGGCTTGCCATAATTTTCCCTTCATTTGGCTAGAATACAGTCAATCCGCTAATTGATACTCCTACCACAGTGTCAAACAAACAAATCAGATTAAACACAGTTTACCAGTGTTTTGCCACATTCCAAGCTTCCTGGCATTAGTTACTGTCTGTGTATCCTGGGGCACCAACAGATGCAAGGTCTTATAAAAGCCGATCCCGCAATTTAATCAAGAAGAATGCAGGCTTTATTCTGCAACGTATACACACCTGGTAGATTAAAAAAAGACCACAACCAACCAACTTCTGATCCCCATGTCAGATTTCAGAGTCTAAAAAGGGTTTTAAGCTTCTCCATCCCATTCCCCATCTCTCACAGTCTACATAAACCTGAAAGAGGGGCTGCAAGTGTCAGTATCTAGAAGCATCCATCCATTCCTCAGCTCCTCAAGAAGATAACATAGAAAGAATTTGCCTCAGATGGACCCAGAGGGCTAGTGCTTAATCAACCAGCACCCAAAGCTGCTGCCACTGAGCACTACTCCAAAGTTACACTTGGTACACACGTACACTTCAAACACTGAAGAGTATCTGGATGGGCTACAACACATCCAGACAAGGTTTTCTTTAAAAACCGTTCATTGAAACTGAGGAGGATTCCAAAATGCCACCAAACAGTGGCCCACAAAACTGGGACAGGTTAACCAATTACCACACAAAGTCAGAATCAGAGTCAGATTCAGAACTACACTTTATTTTGATAATTAATTTCCACAAGAATACCTTGAGATGCAAAGTGTTCAAGATAAGCAATCCCTCAGTGTTTACTTGTGAGATTAGGTCCTGGCATATCTTGAGTGGGAAGGTCAGTCTACTTCAGTTGTGCCAGTTAAATTACTTTCTCCAGAAAGATGGATCTATCTTCCTCTGGACTCAATGTGTATTTTTTACTCTCAACATTTCTGTTTAAAATAGTGCATATACCTAAGAAAACACAAAGTTGTAGAAATGTGAGTTTTTAAGTAATGAAGCACAGACAACTCAATTGGAAAACAGAAGAAAAAAACTGAAGACTAATTTAATGACTTTGATGCATATCACAGCTCTCTTCTCACAGATCCTGACCAAGTCATTTAGATTTCTTCTTCCCATAAAATCAGGGTTTTTAGCTTTGCTTCATACGTTCTCAGTTGCAACACTGGGGAAGTCATGGTTTGTCATTGCAGATAAAATCCAGAAGGCTCCCTCAAAAAGTCAGGATTTGGACACTTAACAATGATTCTTCATACATGCTGACCCTAAGTTTTCTTACAGAGTCATCACTGCTGATGTGCAGAAAACTTCAGTTCTACCAAGTGGTGCTTTTAGCCCACTTGGGTCCCCGAAACTAAAGAAAGTGGAAGACAATTGTGATACACCAACTTGATGCCCAGGCCTTACACAAAATTAATCTGAAATACTTTTCAATCCTCTGCTTTCACATTTTCTCTGCATCCTAGCTCCCAGGGACTCCTCTTTTACTGTATGCTGTGAACATAACTGCACTGAGCCATTTCATTGTAACAACCTCATTTTGTAACCAACCACAACAGTAACAGCTGTTCATTCTAGAGCCAGCACAGACATGCTGCACCCAAGTGGCATGCTGAGAACTGGCACTTTAGCTACCCAAATCAAAGGCAATAATAACACACAGTATGTGTTGGGGAGATGCCAAAAAGGGTCTCACCTGATTCCAAGTGGTCCAGGATAGCAACAAACCTTATTGTCCATGACTGTTACAATAAACAAGAGATATTCGTAGGGCATAATTTCAAAGAAAGGTACAATGCGAAAAATATAGTTTGCCCAATCTAGGAGAATAGAAAACACATGAAATATCATAGAAGATAAAGTGGCAGAAAAAGAACATGAATAGTGCCTTGTAAATACCCAAGACTAAACAGTAAAAAGTCTCTTAACTACACTAGAAGATAGATGCCAGAAAGTGAGCTGGTAGGACTACTTGATGACTATGTAATAAAATGTGTGTTCGGCAATGATAAAGCCACAGCCAAGAATATAAATGCACTCTTCTGGTCAGTTGTTACCATAGAAGGTATTGGAGAGATCCCACACCTTATGCATTCATTACATCAGATAACTCAGAAGAGGTAGATCAATTTAAAGCAAATGCACAGGAAGTATTTGACCAAATAGACAAATCTGAGGCACATCACCAGGACTGGAGGAAATTGACCTGAGAGCTCTGAGGAAACCCAAATGTGATACTGTAGAAGTGCTGGCCAAGGTTTATAGCTGCTAACCACAAATAGCTGCTATGCTAGAGGACTGCCAATGGACTCCCGTTTACAAAACAGTCCCCAAAGGGCATCATGAGCACAACTGGAAAGTGATTTCCAGCAGCTGTGTGATATATATAGTCTATAATAAACAGTAAGACCAGCAAGCACAAACTAAAACTGAGCCTATGTCAAGGAGTCACCACGGCTTCTGCAAAAGGCAATCCTGCTTCATAAACTGGCTGGACTTCTACAGTGGTGCTGGGAAGCACACAGATAAATGGTATCCTGCAGATATAATGTATCTAGATTTTCAAAAAGCCTTAAACAAGCTTCTACACCAAATTAAGATGCCATAGGACTAGACAATAAAGGCTCTTTCACATAGGAAAAATGTTTGAAATTATGAGGAAAGGATAAGCCTTCAAGCCTAACAATCACTTTTCAGGATGGAGAAGAGGGAGCAGTGGGGTCTTTCAGGAGTCAGAGTTGAGACTGGCTGTGCTCAATACCTTCATCAGTGACCTGGAGAGGGGAAGGAACTGTTAAACCTCTGAGTGTGTGATGCTACTGAACACTTTCAAGTGTTTGAATGCTATATGATAGCAAGGAACTTCAAAAGGAGCTCACAGAACCAAGTGAGCAAGATGAAAAGATCTGGCAGGTGAGAAAACTGCAGTGAGAATAAGACATAAGAGGTTATTCTTCCACAATGTAAAATCTCTGCATGCCTACATCTCATGTAGTGCATGCAGTTCTCATCTCAAGAAGGATGCAGTTGAGTCAGAGACAGAATCACAGAACTGTTGATGTTGGAAGAGGCTTCTTGAGATCACCTAGTGCAACTCCACTGCTTAAGCAGGCTCAGGTAGATCAGGTTGCCCAGAATCATGTATGGTAGGATTTTAAATGTCTCCACAACTAGAGACCTCACAATCTCTCTGGGTAAACTGTTCCAATTTTCACCACCCTCACATAAAAAAGAATAGTGTTTTCATAGCATCATATTGTTTGGGTTGGAAGGGACCTTAAAGATCATCTAGATCCAATCCCTTGCATGGGCAGGAACACCTCCCACTAGATCAGGTTGCTCAGAGCCCCATCTAACCTGCCCTTGAACACTTTGAGGGATAGGTCTTCCACAAGAAGCATCAGATTTTCTTGCATCATCAACTTATGGCCTTTGCCTCCTGGCAATTAAATGACTGATGAGGGGATCAAGGGGGTAAGTGCTTTTACATGGAGAAACGAGAGGCTGAGAGAGGAGAAGGTGAGAGTGAGTGGCATCTCTGAGGTTTACAGTGTCATGAGTATGATGAATGAGCTGAATGGAAAACTGTTGTGCTGATCTCTGCCTGGCCAAAAGACTATACCACCATCTAAGGATATGCTTCTTTTTAGCCCTAATATCAATTCATATGTTGCCTATGGAACAGTCGTGACTCAGGGTGACAACAAACTGTTGTTTCCTGACTTGACAAAGACAGCATATTCCTCCAACAAACCGCTCTCTCCACTTGTTCCATACTGAACAAACGGGTAATTAAAATCTGTTGTGACTTTGACAATAACCCACTGGACTTATTTCTGGCCTACCAGGGGCAGCCTTTCAGGTGACCAACACCCCAGCCTACCCTATCCACACTCAAAAACCTTGCCACATAGAAGCAGGCACAGGCTACCAAAACTAATTTATGGCTTGAAGCATCACTCTCTTTAAAAGAAAATGAAAAGCTTAGTTAATAGAAAGTCCTATAAAAATTATGAAATCACATCTGCAGTGAATAAGGGAAAGACAATATTTAGATTATAGAACAATGAATTTTATTTAAAGAAACTTCCAGTTCTTGCTAGCAGTAGCATTGTGAAAATTTTAAGTTTTCCACTCCTTCCTTTTCAGTGCTGGAAGAAAAACTAAGCTGCATCCATTTGTTTTATTCTCTGGATTAACATTTACTTTTTTACTTACTTCATCAATTGCACTAACAAAGGTGTGAACAACTCTAGAACTGGGACAGAATCACAGAATGGTAGGGGTTGGAAGGCACCTCTGGAGATCGAGTCCAAGCACCCAGGGACATCACAGTAATTCCTATAAATCTTACTAGTCTTTATAAAGGCTAATCTAATAGCAGAAGACACTTCGACATTAAAGCTCTACAACTCTGCAAAGTAATACACCCGAGCAGGGTCACTCCCAATGTCAGTGCTACCAGCCTCTGCATGCTGTAACAAAATACCAGACACCCTGCCTACTTACATTCAGCCAGATCAGTATAGCACCATTTTGGCAGTGATGAGCTAACAGATGGTAATTCAGCAAAGCTTTTCAGTCGAGGTCATTAATAACATCAAGTTAATTTGATACTTCAGTCATAGCTATCCCTTTGGAAGAGCTATGGTGATCTATCCTTTTCTCACAAGCCAAAAAAAAATAAAATACTGAGGCACTACAAGCCACTTCCGTTCTCCTAACCCAAAGTTCTTTTGAAGCCAAAAAGCTTCCTGACAAGTGAATTCTTGGACTTGCCTGCAAGCATTATCACTTCATTAAAGACCCCAACTGTCATTAGACTAAGGGCAAAACGGCAGAATGTTTAGGCTGGACCCAAAAAGTCTTTCTTGTTGCCCAAATCTTTTCCAGTGAAATGTAACAGAGATTAAACATTTCAGAACTTCAATCTCAATTTTCTAACTGTTTACTTCTAGTTACCAGCTTCAGTCTCTTTCCACATCCCAAAATTTCTCACAATGCTAATTCTAGCTCCAAACCAGCATTTGCTCACATTTCACAGCAGGGAAAACAAACAAAGAATTGGGCCTATGTATTTCCTTTAAGTGTCCGTGAATTTGTCTCCTAACTACTTCACACTTGACATCTATGGTCAATCATACAGTTTTAAAGCACTGAACAGCACAGGCCTATTGTCCTTAAGCAATTACCCCAAAATCAATCTGATTAGATTTTATGGATAGTTCGGAGCAACAAGGCATTTGTGATTTGTCCAAGACCCAAGAGAAAGTCAGTGGCAGAAATGGAAATACAACCCATCTTTCAGATTCCTGTTCCAATATTATAACCAGAAGACTCTTTCTGAAAAACCTTTTCTCTTTCACAGAACTTTTTTTTTTACAAGAAATTTCATTCAGAAATGAATAAACTTTCCTGACAAAGCTCCTTTACAAAAACCTCTTACTGCTGACAGTAAGCTTAAATGAACTTGCATTTTCCAAACAAATCTGCTTCCAACATAAAACAGATCCACTGTCAAATATGCTCTGCTGCTAGTTTACAACAATACTTATCAAATTACCATTTATCTGAAGAAATTCAAAGACCTTCAGCCCAGTCACATAAAGAGATATCTTGAACACAGAAAATGCAGAATTACCTGACAGAGTTTGAAAATGTACAGTTGGCTTGGAGAAACTAGTTGCATTTTCCTCTGTTACTCCCTTCATTTTGACAGATGTACAGTTTTTCTTAAAGGACTTAAAGCATTTAATCTGAACAAGCTTTTAATTCTTTTGTACTAAGATATTTTCCCCAAAACTGTTTTTACAAGAAAAAAACAAAAGCTGAGACATTTTGACTGACAAAACACCCTAGCCAGTCATGTAGTATGAGTCAGGCTCTTTTGGACTTTTAGCTTCTCCAGGTTTTGGCAGACTACAGCACTTGATTTCTTCATATTGGGTAGGCAGAGAGTAGAGAGAAGCCCAACTGCCTTGACCCTGCAAGATAAGTGCAACCTCTTCCATCTAGCAGCCGTATGTTCTGATTATTTTACAGGTACTCTGTACTACAATCAAACTCTACAGAGTTAAGTATTTATTCAAGGTGACTCTACTCAGTAGTTCCATAGCTAAGACTGCTCCTTTGTTAACATTAAACATATAGGTCAAGAAGAAAGAAAATACATTCCTTGCATATTCAGCCGTCTCATTTTTTTGGCCGTTTGGGGCTAAATTTGGGCTTGTGTCAAGTCCCTTCTGATGGCAGCTGAGGATTCTCAGGGGAGATTACAATGTGTGTCTCCTGAAATCTTCCCAGCTCATTCACATTGTCTGACCTGGTGGGTCTCTTCTCTCTTCCCATTTGTTCTCCCCAATAAATGTGTATTTCCTAAATCCCTCTCACTAAAAACAGAGGCAAAACTTAGTTCCTCCAGTTCTACTCATACTTTGGTTTCTAAAAGCATAATTGCAAAAGTTCAGTGGTTCCCACTGCCTTTGGTTTGCTGTATGTGTTACCAAACTTGTCAGCCAAGCAGTATACACAGAAGTATTTTAGATTAACAGCTTCACACGCATCAACTGCATTTTACGTTGTGCCCACACAGACTCCCCAGGGTGTCATAGTATCTTCTCACAGTATTCCTTAGCTTCCACCCACACTCATGCCTAACCCTGACTTTGCAGAAGAATTCACACAAGCCATGCTTTGGAGAACCAACAGCCAGTACCAGGTGACTTTACCCAACTACCTTCATCTTGATCCAAAAAAAAGCATCTACGCAATCACAACCTCCATACTTAGAGCTAAGATTTTGTAATACCCTTACAATGTTACTTCATAGTAAGAGGTTGGTTCCATTAAAACTCAATTATGGGCTCAAAATTTGGGATAAGCAGTAATGGTCACTGAGGGCCCTCACTGGGTGCTGCGTAAGTGTGTTTCCAGTTTAGTCCTCTGATACAATGTCACTTACCTTTAAAGCCAGTTGAGCACTTAGCTTTAAGCCCATCCAGCAGAACTACTTTAACTGTCTTCAAGATCAGTGTTATAACAGCAAGTAACACCAATTTTCATTTGGTTCTATGCTCACAGAGAACTGAATATGGAGACAAAAAAGGGCCATTTTTCTTCTCTGGGACCTCTGTAGGTCAGGGCTGCATGGAAGTGCAACCACCAACAGTAAGAGGAAGGTAAAGAAAGGGCCATCAATCTGTAACTCTCTGGAGGTACTAAATTAATATGAGGAGGAAAAGGAGGAAGAACAGGATAACAGTCTTCCTATTGCCCTTAGGTGCAGAGCAGCTCAGCAGTGATACAGGACAGGTTGGCAGCCTTTTGGCTTCTAAGACAAGAGAACAAAGTACTGACCACAGCCAATCTTGACAACAAAAGCACGTCACTCCCTCATCTTAGCAGGTTAAAGAACCAACAGCAGCAGCCTGCAAGGTACTGAGTTCGCAAAAGATCCCGAGACATTACTTTAAAGCTTCTGGGCTATTCCACCTGAGCCAGTAACAGTGATCATTGCAGCTGCTTCCTGCAACACAGCACTAACCTCCTGCCCTCCCTCCACTCCAGTTGTTTTATGGGTGGTTCTTTATAGCCAATTCACCAATATTCACCAAAGGCCAAAAATCCACTGACCTGTCTGAGTTTAAGATCTGCTTATTCTGCCTTGTCTTTTCTGAGAGAGAAGAAATGAGGCAAAACAGATACATTTCAGCTTCATCTCAGCAACTGTTAAGTAGTGCTTACATAAATGTTAAAGGGAAACCATTCTATAAACTATTTTCTCAACACACTTTCTAACACCTTCAAAAGATATTCTTCTCACTGGTAGCTACTAAAATAAGTGGTTCCTTTTAGTCTCATTTAAGCAGGTCTTAAGGGCATGAAGACACCTGATTGGGCTTTCTGGTATTCATACAGCTTGCTCTGCCCATGAAAAGGCAAAAATTACCTACCAAAATCCAAATATTCCTCCTCCAGACTGACTTCTGAGGGGGGGCATGAGGTATTCCTCCCTGCTATAGGGGACAAACATATTCCCTTGCAGAACTGCAAATTCCTGTAGTCCTCCCAACAATAGCTATCAGGAAGCAGACTATCTTTCCTACTTGCCTGCTGTAGAGAAGCAGGAAAAACAGAATGAAGGTTACAACCTATTCAAATTGCATCCATTTACTTCAATATAAAATTTAACCCCAGGGTACAAGGCAAAACCAGAAGTCTCTCAGAGAACAGGATAACAAGTCAACCTATGAGACAATGGAGTTTCACCTGGCTCCCAGACTATATGGTATGACTGCTTTCCAAGCTGTCCTTTCTTAGAAAGACAAGTAATCCAAACAGAACACAAAGATGGGAATAATAACAAATGCCTAGATATCTTTCAAAAGTGTTAGAGAGTTCAAGTGTAGCGGTTTGTTTGTTTTGGTGTTTTTGATGTTTTTTTTGTTGTTGGGTTGTATTTTTTTTAATCAGATGGATCAACCCCATTCAAAGGGAACTTAACATAAAAAGGCAGTTTAAGTCTTAATCTGTCTCCCAAAAAATCCCTGCAGCTCTCACAGGTTAGTCCTTTCCTTCCTTCTCAACATAACAGAGAGACCTCTCTTCTAGTCATGACAGAGTTGCATATTGTTAAAACACAAGCATGTATGGCAAGAAGCAAATAATCTCTTGGCTAGCACAGGGAACTATGAAACAATTACTGGGAACTGAGAAAGGATTATCAAAATAATAGTCTATTGGTGCTACAGTGTATCTGTTATTTCCGAGTATCTGAACCACCCCAGCAGGTTTCAAAAGGAAGTAACAGACAGACCTCACAGTGGTGGGCACAGGACAGAATGCACTCTACTTAGGTGTCACTTCAGATTCAAAGAAAAAAGGTTTAGGTAGCTGGAAAAAGAGAGTTTGTACTTTTGGTTCTCCAGCATTTGTGTCCATTTTCTCCCCCAGCAGTACACGAAGTCAAACTGAACTGGGGAAAATGAAGAGACCCGTGTAACCCTGTGTCCCAGGGTGCTTCATCAGATAGAAGTGCAAGGAATCAAAGCCACAATTTCAACAGCACTTTCTGGGTCTAGAAGCAACACAACCCACCTGCCAGCTCCTCAGTCTGGACTTCAACACGACAGGACTCCCGGTGGCTGAAAAGTAAGCGGTTCCAAAAGCGTGGGGGTGCTCACAGACTGAACCCAGATCTCAGTTCCACAAACATCCTTTATTACACTCCAAATTAAACCTAAGTCTGAAACTCTTAGATATTTGTATGTGGTTGGTGATAATTTCAAAAAAAATTACAGAGCTGGTCAAATATCCAGATAGAAGTCAATGTAGCATCTCATTCAAACAGTGCCTTTATGACTACAGAAGCTCTCTTTGCACAACTGTGACGCAGGGTATAACATCGGAACAAGCTATCCCATTAATTTCTTCTGAGAAGGCTTTTGCAGGCAGTGGGGGTGACTAATTATGCTTTCTGGTACATCAACTGTGTTAGGTTAGCAATTACCAACCATGAAAGAAACACAGGGGATGCCTACAGAACTGCAAGCATTTCTAGTCCTCTTTCCAAAAGCTGTTACAAATGCTTTCTACTGTTCTTTAAAATACACTTCACACAGCAGTAAGAAAATTATGATAAAACCATAGGATAAAATACCTTAGCCTTACAGCCTGAATTACATTTTGACCAGGTTTTGGTTTTGGTTTTTGTGTTGTTTTTTTTTTTAGAAACAAACACACTGAGTCAAACCAAAGTTAGACTGCAGCGTTTATAATGATATTTCATTAGCTATCAGAGCCATGAAGCAAAGGTCACCATGTTGATATTCATCAAAGTCTGCAGCATTTAAGGCATTTGAATACTCTAAGAGTACTTATGCATTTGCACAAAAGCCTCCCTGAAATACCCAATGACATTGGCAGCATGAGGTGGTTAGTCAACATTTCTAAGATTGATACAAAGGTCAAAGCAAATAAAACAGAATACTGAGCCCAAGGGCACTCTCTGAAGTGTGGTTTGAACACAATCCATCAAGATGTACTTTTTCTGTTCTATTACCCACGTAATCACCAGCCCTGTTCCACCATAAATCTGTTGTTCAAAAATGTCACAGTATTGGTCATCTGTGTCATTTGGCCAAAAGTGATTTATTAAAATGTTTGGGTAAACAAGTCATCGTCCCAACAGCACACAATAAATCAGGATGCACTTTACTGTATTGCTGTTACAACAGGTGTGACTGCCAGTGGTGTCAATGAGTTCAAGTTAAAGTTGCCAGGTGTTTCCATGAAAAAGCCCTATTTTCAGTTACCTGGACCTTTGTCAAACTGTTCAAGCTCAAGTTTTACATGCTAGAGTTCTTGATATAAAAAAGAGCCAGGCTTTTTTCAGTTACGTCCAGTGACAGGACAAGGGGCAATGGGTGCAAACTGGAAGAAGGAGGTTCCATGTAACATCACAAAAAACTTCTTTACTGTGAGAGTGACAGAGCACTGGAACAGGCTGCCCAGAGACGTGGAGCCTCCTTCACTGGAGACATTCAAAACCCGCCTGGGCGCGTTCCTGTTTTGCACTCCAGGTGATCCTGCTCTGGCAGGAAGGTTGGACTAGATGATCTTTCGGGGTCCCTTCCAACCCCTAAGATTCTGTGATGGAGTTCTACCTTAGACTGATTTTTATTTTATCAGAAAATTTTAGGCAGAACAGTTCACTTGTGCAAGCAGGCCAACATACGGTATGTTTTATTTCTGCTACAAGTTCTAGCACTTTAATGTTTTTCAAGAAGCCATCTTGACGTTCAATGAGGATGGTCTGCACTTATGATTGTGATCCTAGCTACCGAAACACCACCTTAGATTGGGTCAAGTTGACATCTTGAGAAAAATGGTTTGTACTACAGTTTGCTAGGTGTTACAAACACCATAATAGTACCATCTGCATCCCATGTGTGCCTTCTGACCAAGCAGTTACGTTGCCCTACAGGCACAGCTCCCAGCTGCTTAGGGCCAGCTTGAGCCAAGGCAGGGATTAAAGACTGAAAGCCTGGAAGGAGGGAACTTCTTCCATCAGATCTTAAAGAAAGCGAGTTGTTAAAGAGTGGAAGTCAGACTAGCTAGAGAAGCAAGAAGCAGTTCTGTGGTGCTGCTAGCAGCAACACCCATCTGAGGGATCTGTAAGCTACAAGGCAGTCAGTGACCTAGGCCTGATGTAGCTGGGTTTGCAAGGAGGCTCAGAAGCCACTGGAGACTTAAAGGAACCACTTTCAGCTAGTACTTGTGAAGTAAGCTCATCAGGATTGCAGTGCATAACATCTTTACAGATTTAGTTTTTTGATATAAATTCAAACAGAAATCTGATTTGCTGGGCTCTCTGTACAGGGATCAGCATTCTCTGCTGTTGCATCTCACACCTAGAACAACAAATGATTCACAAGCAGCACCTTTAGGGAATCTGTGTTTATTGATTAAAATAAAACCTTAGAGAATCCTCCAGAAAGCTGAGGTATCAAGTAGAAGACAGGGAATGAAAAAGTCATTTCAATAAACAACCACAAAAACAAAAACTGCATTTAGACTGACCAGGCTAGCAATTCTAGACACATTACTAACCCCAAAGCACCTGGGCATAAACTGACCATCAGGTACAGCACAAGCAGGGCAACGCACTAATTCATTAGTTCAGCCCTCAGAAAATGACAGGGAAGAACCTCTGAAAAACAAAGTCTTCACATAAACAGGCCTACTACAGCAGAGGAAGTAACACATCTACCAGAGCCTGGAAGATCGTTAGTCAAGTGCCTCAGCCTCTGCTAATGGAAGCAGTAAAAGCCTGTTAGTGACAGGGCCTAAATACACACACACCTTCAACCTGCACTGACAAAACTGCCTTCCCACAGCCAACCACACAACTATGAGGGGTGATGAAGCCCTCAGTCACGATTAAAAAAACCCTAGAGGCTAAGAGAGGCAAAAGGAGCCAACTAGATTCTCTAGAAAAAGCCACTACCTACATATTTAACAACATCCACTCAATCCATCTTAAAACAAGTACCCAATAGCCTCCAATAACTTGCACACTAATGCATCACAAGGAGCCACTGATTTGCGGCAGGTCTGAATGACTTGAGCGTGAAGACAGAACTGAATGCAAGCTCTCCAACAATACAGTGTCTAGACTTCACACTGTACCTATCTCATGCTTCTAGAGCTGGTTGCAAAGAGCTGTCATTGTTCATAAAGTAAATGCAAGCAAAAAGATTCACAACTGAGGAAATACACACTCCAAATATACAGGAAGAATGTATTACATTACACTTAAAAAACACCTAGAATAAACTTGCAGAAAAACAGTTTTAAAAAAAATCTGTCAAATATTGAGAGCTGGGGGGCTGCTAAAATTGAAAAAAGAGTTTTGAAAGCAGATTCATCACCAACAGAAAGGCAAAGATTCTGAAAACCAAAGTAAAGAAAAAAAAAAAATGTCAGGAGAGTGCCTCTGTTGATACCAGCTCCTGAACTTGCTTTTAAATAAGAACTTTGGACAAAAAACTCCATCTTCCCTTCCCACTGTAGAAAACAACAGTGAACTTATGTCTTGTGTTGATTTAATGCGGTTTTTTCATGCCCAGGAGGAGTACAGTTAATTTACAGCAGAACAGCTAAGAGGCAAAATTGTACAGCAGCAGTGAGACTACTTCAGAGCTTCCTCCCTCCAGGGAAAAAAAGACAAGGAAAAAATTCATGTCCTGTTTCCCTGAAACCATTTCACATCACACTCTGTAGAGCACTGGGCACACTCTCACACAGGCAGTCTTATCTCCCCAGCTTAGTTAACAACCAGTGTTCCTCAACTGCTGTGTTACGGCTCAAGGTTGTTTCTTTTTCACTATTCAGAAATACAGAGAGTGAGTACATACACTGAGAGAGAATACATACACTGAAGGCACCACACCATAAGAACCTGCAGTCTAACAGTATAGCTAACTCAAAACAAAACCCTGAGACCATGACTGTGGCAACACAAGTCAGCAGGCATAAACACATGGTTACTTAAGTGGAAAGTATTGCATTCTAGGCACCGGTAGGCAATTTCATGGAAGTGAGAATTTCATCTGCACAGAAAATAAAAATACAAAGTTTTGTTCTGCTTGTAGTGATTTCTGACCATTTCTAATGGTCAGAGGACAAGCTATTGATGGGCAAGCATCAAAAAGAGAGATGCACAGTAAAACAACTAACGTATCTCAAGTTTCAGGCACTTACCAAAAAGACACTTCAACATTTCCAAACACTGTGGACTTCCCTGCATTCTCCTCTCTCAAGGCTACCCATATATAAAATAATGTTGACTTTTCCCTTTAATCACCAACTCAAGCCAAAACTTAGGTTGCCAGTTTTTGGCAACCACTCTAATCCTGGGACCATGCTCTCCTGTAGAATCCAGGCAACCAATTTATTCAACACAGGATATATTTACCAGGCTTCTCCAATTGAAAATATTGAGGCACTTCAGGTCACTTATTTGCTTAGATAACACTTACTTGAAAGAAAATAAAAAATTTAGCTTGAAAAAGTTAATATTGTTAGTTGCAACAGTTATTTTAGAAGCTGCCTTATGTGTTCCCTGTCTCTTCAAACATCACAAAAAAGTAGCTAATATGTCTGTCCATGAAAAAACAAAACCCCAAAAGCACCAAACCCAACACCAGTCCCTCCCCCCAAACACTATATTGCATCTCTAAAAAAAAAACTCTTGTTAAAAACTTTCAAAATTAATTTAATGCTTGCTACACTCTATTTGAAATAGCCTCTCTCTGCATGTATGTTCAGGAATCGGTCATTAAAACATCCTAGTTGTTAGGAGTTAGATGCAACATGCTAATGAAAAACAGCGTGAGAAGATAACACTGTGAACAAGCCCCACTGCTCTAGAAGGGGTAAATTAATCAAATTCCAGGTAGGATTTAAGCTGCAAAATTAATTGCAGGCACTTATCAGCACTGCTCACACCTTCCTCCTTCCCTCCTCTATTAGATTAGAAGTTGCAGAGCACACACGGTGGCAGAGCATAGAAAACAGGACAAGAACTACAGACTAATTCCAACTTTTAGTCACCACACTGGTCCACACAGAGCGTATCTGGGGCTGTTGTACATCCCCTGCTCACTGAAACAGGAAAATAATGCACTACCATTTTGAGTTTTTACTAACCTACACTGGCCTTAAGAAGAGAAAGGGCATTGCTAGTAACAGACTTTTTTTGTTACCTGCCATAGAGCCTTCCTTTCAAGCATGGGTTGCCTGGGACTACCAAAAAATTCATGTGAATCAAAACTGATCTGCTTAAGGGCCCTACTTAAAAAATCTCTCTCTCAGGAATTTTCATAACACCCTCAAGTGAATAACCTACTTCTGAATAATAACAGCTACACTAAAACAGACACTAAATTACATTATCTGATATTACACATTGACATGCATGAAGTACAAACAACATTAAAGGCAAATGCAAGCAAAAAAGAAGCTGATGCTCTGATTTTTCACTCTTAAAGTTTCTCGCAAAATTTCTTGCAGGACATGTGGAGCCTTAAAAATTCACCTGCTTGTTGTTATAACACCTAAAAATATTTGTGATAGTATATTTGAAAGTTCTGAATCCTCTGCAGATCAGCAGAAGAAGAAAAATGAGACTATTTAGAGAAAAATATTATTAATATTTTTTCTGTAGCACTACAAAAAGAAGGTACCAGTGAATTTACTCTAGAAACAGTAATAGTATATAGAGACAGATTTGCAAGATTTATAAGTCAAATCATACTTTACTCAAGGAAACCATAACAACACTAAATTCAATCTGTATCTCTGTCACTGACCAAGTTCTTCAAAGGTCCCTTCACTCTCGTGTTCTGGTCTTGTTCATCTTTCACCTACATGCCATGAAAGAAGCCAGCACCAGTCTGGCCTAACCTGACTAGGACTTGGAAAAGGTTTTTTCCTTCTCAGGGTCAGAAACCTGGTATCAGCGTATGCAGCAAGCTTAAAGTCTACCAATATAAAATGAAAAAGTCAAATACCCTTGCATAGACAGTAGCATAAACACAGTTCCCTTGCAAAGACAGGATCAGAGCTCCTTTTTGTAGTATACTGGGGGGAAAGAGAAGGGGAGGAAGTTTTGCCTAAAAGCAACATTTTCTTAAAGCCTAAAGGCTTACAGACTGTCGGAGTCAGTCTACTCAGTCCAAGAGACACACCAACCCCATTTTCTTTCGAAGAATACAACAGCTATGCCTGACTCTGGGCTAGACACATTATCTGCCCCATCCCACCTCAAGATACTCTCCAGCCTCACTAGCTGAGACTCCCTCATCACTCTCAAACTCTCAGACCTGATGGCCCCAGAGTGCTGGTTTCTGCTAGCTTTGAAAATAAATGCAAAAGCTCCCACTCTTTATTGTTAGTGATTATCCACCTAACTGAGTCCTCTTCAGCTGGGCTCATCAGAAACACTCACTTCACCCTATCTAGCTCTACTCTGCTGCTCCCCTCCTCTTCAAGATGTGTGCCCTAGTGAAAACCCCAACTAACATTACAAAGTGTTACTCCTTCGACAGCACTGGGAGCCCTTGCTCTGAATTTGGCTAGACTCTTACTAGCACAAAGAAGAAACCTAATAAAATCTAACATTTACCTTGTTTTTCATGAAGCAGAATTTTAATGACTCTCTGATATAAACTGAGTGTGGCTCTGCTGTAACAACTCACACATGAAAACTGCTGTTATCCACTGCTTTCCTCAGGATCTGGTGGCATACTGCCACCCTGACGGGGTCCTAGCAGCATGCAGGCTCTGCCTGTGACATGCTACTCTTATCTTTTCCCTAACGTATGTACTGCCCCTTGCTCTTGTTCTTGGATAAGCATGGTCTAGTTCCCTCTCTTGAGGATCCATTCTGCATCCTTTGCACATGACGCAAAACCATCCTTCCCTTCCTTTCACACACAGGTACCCATCACATCCACCTTCCTGAAGGCATGAATGGCCATTCACTGCACACAATTTTTTCTCAAGTAGCTACAGAAGTGTGATTCTCTCTTATTATGTGACAAAAAACAGTCAATTTCAGAAGAAAGGCCAGTTCTTTCCTAAAATCCTGCCTGTATTTCCTTGTACAATCTCAGGAGATGACTACCCAATATACTGTACAGACTTGCAACATTATACTTTACTTTTTAAAAAATTCATTTTGAGTCATGCACAAGGACATGCCTGAAAAATACCTTCATTTGCACTACCAATGCAAAGGATTTCTCTGGGATTTGAAGCTAGGAAAACTGCATTAGTACCTAACCCATTTTATTTAAAGCCATATGAGTTTTATAATGATCATCACTAAGAAAATACAGTAATCAGAAAATATTACTGCTTTTGTTTTCTTATGGACACATGAAAACAGATTGGTTTGCTAAATGTTATTTAGTATTAATATTGCTATCAGGACTGTTTATTATCCAAGAAGATCCCACTTGGTTTCAAGCATTCTTGCTGATGTTCAAATGAAAAGCTATTTAGAAAATTATGCTTCAAATACAATTTAAAAAGCCCAAACCTTTCAAGGTAGCATTTCATGTTTGAATAGCTAGTTGGAGGCAGCAACCTAGTTGCCTGTGGCTGTTGTTTTACTCACACAGTATTCAGAAATTGGGAGTATGTGTTCAGCAAACTACCCTTTATGGTTTAATGCATATATGAATAATGCAATAGAGAATAATGCAATCAAGAATAAAACGTTACCTGGTTTTGCTTCCTTTTTTTTGCCACCAATGTTCCATCTCTATTTGAACTCCAGGGAGTAAGAAAGAATCCACCATGCTATGCACTGCTTGTGTGGCTGCCCCATTTTCACCTGGACACAGAGGAAAGACCACCTTGCAGCAGAGTCCAGAACTTAAGCCAATAAGATACCAGCATAATCTCAAATACCACACAAGCATCAATAATGACATTTTACTGTGTGTCTTACTGCTTATTACTGAGTGTTTAGGAAGAGTTGGCTGCACACTACCTTTGCTGTGCCAAGCTTCCCATGAACTTTCCCTCCAGGACCCACTATCTCCATATTCAGGGCTTTGAAGGTGCACCTGGTTCCCATCACAAACTGCCCAGCACAATTCCTTGCTATAGTTCCTATTGGCTTTTGTTTGCAAGAATACTTATTTCTACGTGGTATGGATAATCCCTGGGACAAACAATAACTTCTCCTTGCTTTGTTTTCCCTCCTCCCCATCTGCTGCCTCCACTACTGTGTTTCAATTGGTTTCACTGAAGAATCCCTGGGGAGTGAAGGTTCAGCCTCCTCTCCCCCCACTAAATAGACCAAAATGCATTTCCTGCAACCTCCAAATAAATTGCACCTTTATTTGCACTTCTGATTGCCAAAAGAACTACTGTTGTTCTTCCCTGTCACACACTATGAAGAAGTTGTGGCACTACAAGACTGACACCAAGTAATTGTTCCAGTGATCTCCAGCTACTTTAGTGACTCAGATCCCATGACTCCCATTTTCCCACCTCAGTCTTGGGAAAACAACAGGCAACAGCTATCTGACAAGCACCATCCCAGTTCCACAGCTCTTCAATTATTTAATGTCAGGCTGCCTCCCCACTCTACCAGAAACATGCTAGAAATATTATTGCTAGGTTAGCTACAGAATAAACTTAAACTATACACCAACTTATTTCCAACTGGAGAGATAAATTAAGGAGTGATCTCACACAGCAGGACATTTCTGCAGTGTACAGAAACAGTGTTTGGAGACTACTCACTATGTCTAAGAGGACACCAAACTGTCTCACACAGCGATGGATAGTCTCATCTACAGTTCCAGCCAAGTTTTATTTTGAGACTTGGTTTTTTTGTTGTTTGTAAGAACTGAAGACATGAATGTTAATCAGCACTAAGAAACCACCAGCCTCATGTATCAGGGGTCAACAACATAATAGAGTTTTCTCAAATGTCTGGAGGAATTGGATTCTGTTTCCTATTTACTGTGTTACTTAAGGCAAATATTTTCAACCTGCTGTGAAAGAGACAAACAGGACTTGCAGAATGCCCAATGCAACAGGGAAATAAATCAACTCTTTCTGTATTTTTCTTTATAGAGTACACAATGCCTCTGAAAAAACGTAATAATAGTTCTCTGTAAAAATGAAATACTGATTAAGAAAAACTGTCAAATTAGATAACAGGTTGCCCACATGAGAGCAGAAAATCTTGCATTTCTGCACTCTTGCACAGTCTTTCCCACATAGCCTTCTGCACAACACATCTATTGCAATTCCACTGAAAAACAGCAGTCCTGTATTAACTGGACAACAAGCCAGCACTGCAGTGTTCCACAGACACAAAACCTCATCTGTAAACTTAACCCTGCTTCTCTGAACACATACATTACAAGGCAGAATAACCACATGAGAGAGCATTAAAACACAGTCAGACCAATATGCCTGTCATAGATCTCCTTTCCTGGTTCTATAGAAGCACAGAACAGCTCCCTCTCAGATCTACAACCTCTTCTGTCTTAAGTGCAGTCAGAAATCCCCAATGTCCATCAACTCTTATCATTCTGCCGTGTTTCAGTAACACTGGGAAAAGGAGTTCATCTCTTCTTGCTTTCTAGCTTCTCATACAGGTGTACAGACTATGTCAGTAATTTTCCTTTAGCTTCTAGTCTGACATACTCATTTTACCTTTGTGCTCTGATATTTTAACTCCATGATCTCCATCTGTTCCTTCTCCAGTTCAGCTGTTTATGCCTGTCCTCATCCCTTACTAGGCTGAAAAGCATCTCTGTTTTATTAATGTGTCTGTCTGACCTAAATGCTCCTCAACACCTGTCTGCCTTTCTCAGCTCCACTGCCAGAAGTTGCACCCTAGCTAAATGACAATTGAACTAAATTTGACAGGTTAAAAAAGAAGCAGGATTCTGCAGATCTGTCTTTTAAAGCAAATGCAGTTTTCTAATTTTAGAAATATGTTTGATTAATACATTTTTATTTCTTCCACTGCTCACCTCAACCCCAAACTATTGTGAAATATTTTTTTAAGAAAAAAATTCATACTGTAGAGGTCAGCATAAAACGGTGCCTTTTCACCTGAGTTCATAACACAAAAAATAATTGTCAGTTAAAGCAAAACAGTTCAGAAAAGTATCAGTCCCAATGAAAGTAATATTTTGACTCTACCCGTTTAAAAGAGGTAATTCCTATGTTGGCATTAGATTTTCTCTCCATTGGAAAAGTGTGAGTGACCCTATTCCATCAGTTTCTTCATCTGCAGGTGAGGTACTCTTTTTCGTCCCTCTATTTTGTAGCAGTCCAGACTAGAGCATGAAGCTGTCAAAGGCTCTGGCTACATACAGTTATCGTAGGTTACATAGCTATCAGTGGCCAGCTTTCCAAAACCCACACAAAAAAGATATAGTCTCTAGGGTTTTTTTATGAAGTTGCTAATACAAAGAACAACAACGTTTCTAGCCAGAGATACTATATGTAATAGCAGCACAAGAGACACACAGCAAAAAACCCCATTCTGTAAGCACAAAGCACTTCCCAACACACCACTAAATATAACATCAAAGCATAAAAAATTGCATTGAAGTGCTAAGCACCAAGGCAGAAAATACCTCCCTCGTGATCAGCACTCAAGCTCTGTATCATCCTTTGAGGAAGCCTCAAAACTCAGCACATGTTAATGGGTTATAAACACCCAGCTGCTCAGGGATAGTTAGCTTGCCTTGCATACAAGTTGTTTCTACAAATGTCCACAAAAACGTATGAACACCTACTAAAATGGCCGGGAAACAACAGCCTATTTGCCATCTACACAGAAGACAGAAAGAGGTCAAATTAAAACCATCACAAGACAGAGGGAACAGAGAAGTGCCCAGCTGTACTTTGAGGGAGAAGGAAAAAGCTCAGTCTAGTCCAGCAAATATGAACAAGCAGCAAGGAAGAATGCGGAGAGGAGGATAAAGATCCTAGTGACCTGCTAAGTGACTAGCAAGAAGGTGGGGATGAAAGAAAATGAAAATTTATCCGGGACCCTTCAGGTTCTGTCCAAGATAGAGTAAAATCCCAGCTCTGCACACACAGCTCCAGAGGCTGTTTGTTCCTGCCTCCTCGCAATGCTCATTTCAGTAGTATTCCAGGGTCTTAAAATGCTTTTCTTTGAAAGATACCACACAGAGATACATTTTAAAAAAAAAATTACAGCTTTGATATTCTTTAAGCAGTCTGAACACAGCAATATGACAGAATATTTAAATCAAATGGGTTTTTTTAAGCATAGTACCTGTCAGTAGTCCTCACATTTGGTTTCAGAATATTCAAAAGTCAGTGCTAGAGGTGCTGACTGATAGTTATTTGGCATATAATTAACAGTAATTGTTTCAAATAAATATAATAATTACAAGTGAGACATCCTACTCTCCTTGCTTAAAAAATCTTTACTGGTACAAGTCATGCATTTAATAGGAAAGAGATAAATACTAATATATACATAGATCTTTAAAAAAAAAAAGCATTGTTTAAAAATACAAGCACTGTTATCTAGACTGTATGAAGCACAAAGAGAAAAATCATCCATGAATATTCCTGAAGTTTCCTGTGGAACTACAAATGTCAGAGTAAGAAAATTAATTTTACCCTATTATTTAAACCATCTGAATATCACAGCAAATAGTGGATAGAACTATTTCACTGTTAATATCTTTCTGGATCCTCTTTAGTAGATCATGAGGACATATTGGGTCTGAAAATCAAAATCTATATTTTTCTTTTTTCCCCATTACAGAAAACTAGCCTGATTAGTAAGAACTTGTAGTAAAACCCCATTCAGCAAGTAGTTAAGAGAGCAAAAGCTGAGTAAGCAAATGTGGTAAGTTTCAGAACAGAATACTTTTAGTTAAAAGTAGAAAAGGAAGTGACACAATTCCTGAAAACCAAATTATTTTTTTTTTAAAGCAACCTCTACGTTCTTCTTCCTAGGAAGCTTCTTGTCAGACTGACCTTCCTAGAAGAGAAACAGCTCGTTTCAAAATGATCAGGTTGTCTCTCTCTTTCATACCAATGTCTTCTGCAACTTTCACATAAGCATACTTCAGTCACAGTAAGATGGGATGGATGGAACCAAGACCAACCTTTAACAAGGACAATCGTGCCTCATCAGTCTATAACAGTTCTGTAAGTTCATCAATAAAATAATGAATAAAGGAGAATCAGATGACATTTGGTGATACAAAATTAAGTGCCTTTATTCCTGGACATTACAGCTCACAAAAAAAAAAAAAAAAAAAAGCAGGCTATGTGGACACGGGAGAAGGAATAACATGCTGATTAAAGTGTTGGAAAAGGGGACTCTATTCACTCATCCCACAGAAGACAAAGGAACAAACAAAGGTTCTTTAGTCATTTTCAAAAAAAGGAATCATTAAGAAGATGTCACAGAAATTACAAACACTGAAGGAAGCAAGTCAGACATTTCGTACAGGAGGCTACACTAACTAGAATCTGAGACCATCAGAGAACTGCACAAGATACATGAGCAGCTAACAAAGGACCAAACTGCAGTGGGCACCAGATTCAGTGAAGTTCTCTACAGAAAAGAGTAACTACAAACTAGATACTCCAGCTGTGACAGCAGGTGAACCCAGCACAAGATGAGACAGCAACTCTCAGTGCACCCATCTAAAAAGGCCTAATAAACAAAAACACTATCATTTTCCTGTTGTTGCATGATAACAGGATCCAGTACATGACCAAATATTTTCTCCTAACAGTGCAAACGAATTAGTCTATTTTATAGCAAACCCTAGCACTTAAGGTACATTATCTTCAGTTACCAAACAAATCAGGAACTCTGGAATAATTCTGACCTCCAAATGACTTCTTAACACTTAAACTGATCTATATATATAGATAACTATCCTTTAGCCTATAGAGCTCCTCAATATATGCAGTAGATTCAGCCAAACATTTCTGGCCTTGGATTTTGGAGCCACAGTGAGCAAGAAAACAGGGTATCTTCAGGAAACGCTGGTGGGTACAAAATGATACACTCTCTTGAGAAGGGAGCCATAAACTTTTTATTTCAGCAATTAAGTGTATATATTGAGCTGAGAACCAAGGAATGCTAGATTTTAAGTGTCCTGCATAGATGCTGTGCTTGTATTAACAGCTCTACAGTAGAAGTACAGCTACCAGCCTTAGCAGTGACCAACCAGACTTGCTCAGGCACCAGAGACCAAAATCTCATCAGTTTGGTGCTTTATCTAAAGCAATTAGCTTTGCTGAGAGGCAAAGTTTATTAGCTCAGAGTGATGCCGTGCTTACAACATGGAATTGCTTCCAAGACGTCATGTGTTATCTCTGCACAGAATTGTGATGAGCTGCATGAATATACAAACCTACTTAGGAAGCCATGTATTATACTTTGCTACAAGATTTGGACTGACCTCAGAGGATACACACCCTCACCACCATAACTATCTTCAAAGTAACCACACACCAAGAGCACAAAGAAGCTGACAACAGGAAAAATAATGGAGTTGGCTTTAGACTGAACAAACGGTACGGAGCCACCCGCAGACAGACTCCACAGGAATCATCTCTTTTTCTGTCTTATTTTCCCTCAGCAAAGTCATTACATGCATACACACACACACAACCCAATATGCTCAGATTAAGACAGATAAATATTTAAACCTAATTTACAGATAATGTTTGCACATTTTTGGAAGAGTTTCCAGCTTTTTTTAGTGCTCAAAAAAATTTAGAGCAATGCATGAATGTGTAACTTTCTCCTCCTCTAACCCATCCATAATTTCTACCAGTCAGTGGCACTCAGAGGTGACCTAAACAGACTTGATATATTTCTTGTAACTATGAATGCTCAGCTGTATTCATGATGAGTCCTTCCATTGATTTACTGCAGCTTACTAAATAAAACAGAATGAATGTACTGCATGTGAGTCTTTGCCCAGAACAGCAGTGATAAGGATTCAAAACATATCTACAGGAACAGACTTTAAAGGGCAGAAAGACAAAAAGAGAGTCAAAAGAATTGTCACTCCCTTGTCAGCTAGCTGTTAATTCTTACTTCAAATAAATATATTTAACATACTTACTAAGGAACACCACATTACAGAGAACAGTTTATTTCCTTTTAACTTTTTTTTACTATCATTAAGAACTATAATTAAAGAATTATGGAAGACTTCCTTGAGTCCTCATTCTGTATTCTCCACAGGCAGAAGTGCCAGGTGGCACTATTTACGAGGTCAGCAGAAGAGAGCTACAAGCATTTCTTGAGCTTTAGTAATGCATCTGTGGTTGGATGCTGGATGTTGCTCACAAAACAGCTTTCAAAGTACAGTAATAAGTACCTTCTCATAACCCTAGCTTTAGATTAGAAAAATATTGGGTGGCTCAGAGCATTAAATAAATAAATCTTGATTACTGCTGTGATATGTATACATATGTGTGTGTGACCACCTTGTGACACCACTCCTCTCATTTCTTTTCCTTGACCTTCTGCTGCTCTGTGTCTGAACTTCAGGTATCCTCCTAATTGTGAAGGTGGAACATGTGACCTTGGAAATAAAGCCGAGGCACAAAAAAACCCCACAACTTAGTGTAATCCTGCAGCTTTCTTTAAATTATATGTAAAGCAGGAAAGAAAGCCAGTCACCTTCATATTTTGAAAAGCATCACACCTGACCCAAAGCCTCAAACAGGAATAATTTTCCCTCTGATGAAAGTCAAGGAACTTACTTATTCTGAAAATAAAAAAGGAAAACTTCTTCCATGTGAGAACCCTGAAAGCATTTTTGCTACTGCTCCAATTATTCTCACATTTATTATTACATCTTGTCATGAGAATGTGGTTGAGTATTTTATCCAGGCTCAACTTCAAAAAAAAAAAAAAAAAAAAAAAGGACAGCTTGAATCACAGATAAACTATTCTAGAATACACTGACAGTCACGTCATGTTAATAATACTGCATGACATACCTGAGAAAGGTTCCACCGACCAGATGAGCCGCTGGCCTAGAGCTCAAAACAGTCCTACAAGACCACCTCAGAAGGTAGGGAGAGACTCGGATGACAAACCTGTGCTGAGCTTCATGCACAAGTGATAAAACATTTCAAGTACTCAAGTTCACTATCTCAGGAGCATCTGTATTGCACTGCTTCCCCAGCAGCAGCCACATCCCAGGAAAGCCCACAGCTTTGCTCATGTTAGGACACTGAGGAATGTTTACACTAGGCAATCAACTGACAAATTACATCTTCACACCTCCATTTGTTTAGGGGATCATTACAATTCCATCCACATATTGTGTTGCTCAGCCCTTCTGTACAATCTGTTTGTAACAGAGCCTCACTTGACAGAATTAGGAGCGTATTCTCCATTACCAGGTACCACAAACTTGCCAAAGAGAGTTAGCAGGGTCTGCTAGTGCACTCAAGAGTTTCTGCAACACTAGTATAACTTCATCCATTAAACAACTCTGACATCCATTTCTGCACACAAACAAGCTTTAAATAAGCACCTTCTCTGGTCTATCATTGCCTTTTCTTCCATTTCTGTGTGACTCCTTCTCTTCTCCCACCAAAATATAAGAACTTCCCAGAGATGTTTCTTTCAGATGGGCTCAATATCAAGCAGATAAAGCAGTGGGAAAAGCATGCATATGATGTAATTTTGCAACATCTGCTGAATTCCAGTTCATGAAGGAACTTAACAGATATTAATCTGAATAATATAAATTACAGATGCTTTCACTGAGAAAAGCAATGGAATCAGTGGGTTGGTTTTGTGGTTGGTTTATTTCTTTTTTTTTCCAATAAGTCTATCTATTCGTGAGAGGTAACCATGCCAACTGGGGACATGCTACAACAAGTTGGCAAACACTGTAACAATTAGCTTTGCACATATCTGATTATTTGTGGCATCTATTTCCCTTGTAAGTACAGAGGAAGCAGCAGAGAATAAACAATCACATAGTTGCTTCTTCTCATTGCCCTTCCTATCCCTCACTCTCTCTGTGTTGAGGGCTGCTGAGTGACTGCTCCAGATGTAATACCAGCATGGATCCATGAATCACATGAATAAAGAGTGTGCAGACAGTGTTCTGCAGTGGCAATATCAGAGCTCCCTGCTCCCATCTCTCCCATAGGCTATGAATGCATCAATCCTCTAACCTACTTTGCTTTTTACTGGTTTGGCAGCTTGTCAGCTGCTTTGCTCCCAGTAGACATTAGAACAACACAGGGCTTTCTGAATATTTAGAGAATCACACACACACACAAAAAAAAAAAGGTCTGAGAGTTCACCCAGGCCTGTCCCACTGCCTCAGGGAAGACCAACTAGACACAAACGATTCATGACAGATTTGTCTCACCTGTTTTTATCAGTCTCCAATGAAGCACTCACAGCTTTCCTAGGCAACCTAATCCAGGCACTGAGCTATCTGACTATTTTTCTCACCTACACCTAGAGAAACCTCTCATGCTGCAATGTGGTCCCAAGATTTCTTGCCCTGCCCACCCCACCCATAGTGAACTGACTGTTCTTTTCCTCTTTCTTATTGCCTGTTTCATATTCCAGTCTTCTCCTCACTAAGTTCACCCCTGAGAGCAAAATATCTCAGGTCTCCCTTGCCGGTTATGCTCTGGATTCTCCATATTTTTCTTTGGGCTTAGAGTCCCAAATAGGGCATCACACCATGCAGAAGACTTAGCAATGCCAACTGTTAAGTTTACTATTCATGCACTACATGCATCTCTGCTATCTGTTTTGCTTGCACCAGTATGAATGTAACTATTTGGTAGCAGTCATGAAAACAACATTTTTTTTTTAAAAAACCCTGTGCTTTCCTTATGGGAAATCCGAGGAAAGTAAAAGCATGTTAGAGGACAGGCCACCAAAGTTCAGAGACTGAAGAAATGGAGCTTAAACTTACAAAAAGGGAAGATTTTGTTTTGGTTTGAGCAGGGTTAGGCTAACTTATTACCACTAATATCTTGCTCTTCAGCAGCTGGAAATAGAGCCAGCATACTGAGCATCTTAACCTGACATTCCAGTCTGGTTCCTCTCTATACCAACTGAGCACATTTCTGATGTTTCTATCACTGCTTCTAAAACCAGACAAAACAGCATGTGTGAGCCCGGGGCCAAGTCCCACACTAGGGCCACCTCTTCTCAAGCATGGTCAAAATCTGTGAAGTAGCTGGACATGAACATCTCCCAGTTTCTTAGGTTCCCCCAGAAGGCATGACACCTTGCATAACAACTGTTGGCAGCAGTGAAGTAGCAAGTGAAATATATGGCACCTTAAGTCTCAACAGTGGGAACTGCAGCAGACAGAGCCCATTTATTACTTCTGGTGCATTCATCATCAAGATTATTTACTAGGGTAAACAAGGAGCCTGCTGAATGTTTTGCCCATTCTGTACCTCCTGATCCACAGCACTGCAGGGCAGCAGTGCCCAAAAGTATGTCAAGACTTAGGTCTTGCAAATAATAAAGTCTGACTTAACTGTTTATTTACATAACTTTGACACCTGCACTTACAGTGCCCTCCCTCAGCCAAGCAGAAAGGCTTCCTTCATGGCTTTCCTTTCAGTTACCCTTTCAGCCTTCATAAAGCAGAGTCTTGCCCTTCCCCCAGGAATGCTGGGATACCAAGCCCGTCTCCTCATGCCCCTACCCTCACTCCAGGGGTTCCTCAGGCTTCCCCCATGACTGCTAACAACAAGCACCTGCTTCATCTAGCTGAGAGCCCTTGGTGATTCCAGAGACACTGCTGAGCCTGAGGCAAGGCTCTGGCCAGCTCTCTCACCCACGTTTTTAGAGTCCAGGTTGTCAGCCACTGAATTACTGACTATGCTCCTCCTGTCTTCTGCAAATACTTTCCAAGACTTGGGTAAAAAACTTTTACCGGGGAATCATTAGATACTAGTCACCCATTGGCAAAAGGCATTTTAGAAGCCACTATGGCTACACAAGGATGCCTGGTTTCAGAAGTGGGATAGTTTGACCATGTAATATCCTCCCCACCCAAATTTAAGAAACAATTCTGTTCAAAATATCATTTACAAGGGATTGTATTATAAGCTGGGAAGATCACAAGGAGAAAAATATTAGAAGACCAAGTATATCTAATGCTAGTTGAGTATTTCTGTTCAGACTCTAGAAGAGTCTGTGTTAGGACTTATATTAATTTCTATGTCATGTGTTGCACTCTCCTTTTATTCCCATATATGTGAGTGCCAAGCCACCTTTTCTGTTCATCTGGAAGAACAGCAAAACAAACACCTAAGTTTAGGAGCACTGCACTTCCATAGGTCTACTAAGCAAAACGGAAAGCATATGAATAAATTAATAAAGGACTCAGGAAAAATTTACATTTGAAGTGCTTTTCTGCGACTTCAAATACTGCACAGACAGAAGAGATTGCTGCCATTGCCCTAAACTTGAGTGCAACTAATTGACCTGTGCAGATTCCAGTATAATTACCAACTAGCAACCTCTTTGCATACACCCACCAATATCTTCAAGTGTCTTTTGCCTTCTTTTTCATATCCGGTCCTTACCTGTTGTTGTTCACTCCTAAAGAGCTGTTATGGTTTACTCTGAAACCGAGTATCAGTGCTGTCTGTGAAATGCCTTTATACATTACTATACATTACTATACATTACTTCCTCCAAAGACAAGGCATCTGTTACTCAAGACATGAATCCTTGTGAATAAACACTGCTGGTTTTTGGGGTGTGTGTGGTGTATGTATGCACATATATACAGATACATGCACCTCTGCATGTGTGTACATACATGGGAAGATACATACACAAAATCTATATGTACTCAAAACATAAATGGGAAAAAAGCTAGAAAACTCTATCAAGGAAAGAAGTATCAACTCTCTGAAACACAGAGCTGATTACTGCTATTAACAGAATGAATATTGAGCCGTAACTAACCCAGGTAACCAAGGGGTTAACACTCTGGTAGTGACCTCCAAAACATGCTCATCAACTCTTGTGACACCATGTAATCTACAACTCCTACATTAAAACCCAAGCAAAGAGCATCATATCAGCTTTAACAAAACTTTTTATTTCTGTCTGTTCTTGGTGAAATGGCTGCAGAGCAAAATCCCTCCAGGGAGGAGCTTGGGAGACCCGGCAGGACGGCTGGCCCACAGCCCACTGCTTCCTGAAGTCAACAAGCTCAAAGAACTTGCAAAGAAACAACTCGTGGTTGTTTCAGCAGCTGCTTCTACTCATAATGTTACAGACCTGAAATTAAAGCACACTTGAAAAATAATTTAGGGGAATTAAATTGGGAGAGCACCTTCTCGGGCAATGAAAGAAACATTGCAGAGAGGAGAAACATTTTGCTAAAAAAAAAAAAAAAAAAAAAAAACCACAACAAAAAAAACAACAGGCCAACGCACAAACCTTGCCAATACAGTTCTGATTTTTTGATATAAGGCTTGAAAATGGATCTTCTAGTTTTCAGCTATTCTTAGTTCACCTGTATGGCAACTATATGCACCGGCCTTTAGTTTGCCATGGGAGGAGACAAGTTGAGATTATTTAAGATAACATTTTCCTACACTGTAGGTACCTAAAAGCACCAAAATAAACGGCCAGACTAAGCTTTAATGGAGCTAAAGTAAATAAAGATTTAAATTATGTTTTATGTTGAATACTGTTTAATAGATTTCTCACTGCAGGGATACTTTTTACATGAGAAATTATTAAGGGACGAGGTTTTCACAACCTATGCAAGAAGTAAATGATACATTGGACACAGTGGGGATCCAAACAATAAATAAAACAAAAATTACAAACATTGAGAGGAGAGTACACTCAATTTGACTTGCTGTATGATGAACAAGCTTTTAAGACTTTGAGTCTCTCAAAGGCTAATTCTGATGTCTTATTTGATCTGATTAAAAAACCCAAAGATGTAGTAGGCAGTTTATTCTTTTTAAGTGCTTTACATAGGGCTTCCTACAATTTTACCATAACAGAAAAGGGATTAATTGTTCTTGCTTTGCACCTCTAAATCAACAGGCCATTCTGAATTTTTTTAGACATGTGAAATAAGGAAACAAAATGGAAAAAAGAAAGAGTAAATACTTATACACATCTTTCACACAAATATTGTCTTTTTGACTTCACCACTGTCCATTACAGAAGTGACAGACATTATTCTAGTTTTAACACATCTGTATAAATGAAAAGAAAGCACGAGTGAAAACCAGTATCAATACTGTTATAACATGGGTCAAGTGTCAGTGATCTTTTCAATTAAACTTTAGCAAATGTTTCTCAGCAACTGAAAATAATGGTGGCTTTAAGGTCAACTGTAATGAGACTTTTAAGGTCAGTTCTCCTCTAGAATTAATCCCAGTTTTCACCCATTGAAAAATCTTCAGGAAGAAAGTAATTTCCAAACACTTAAGCATACTTACTGCTCTCATTTCCACCCTAATTATGCACATTACTGACTAGAATAAACTGATCCACTGCATATTCTAACAAGGGTGCTGTTATCCCGCAACCCACTTCAACTGAAGGACCTACGCTGGCAACACGCCCACAAACTTGCATAAAAGCCAGAAGATTGCTGCTGTCACCTTTCTAACACAAGGGCACAGCCTATGAAAGGTACCAGCCTCGGCATGCATAGGCTAAGACCCAAATCTGTGTGCAACCTGTGGTCCAGGTTTAGCTTGCCAAACACATGCGTGATCCTCTGATTCCACAGACACAGTAAATGCTAACAGTGAATCAGCATCCAGGTCTTGTCTGCTGCAAGAAGTGGGCCTTTCTGTCTGGTTGGTTGGGATCTCAGAACCTTCACTGTATCACTGGTGGAAAGGAACTGAAGTGGTTTGATTTGTGCCTGGGAGGAAACAATAATTAGGCAGCTCAGTTCAGAGAAAAATGGATCAAATTCAGTTTAGGTGGGATTTGCTGCTTGACGTAATTATCTCTTTGAGAGCTGAACTGCTGTGCATTAATGCATTTGAAAGAACAGAGTAGAGAACTGAGAAGACAAGTTCATATTTCCTTACTAGAATGACTATGGAAGATTTGAGGTCAGTGACACATGAATATAGAGGGAACAACAAAACTGCAAAAATAGCTTGTACTTCTCAACAGCTTCTATCTTAGAGCCTGAAAGTTTTTTGCCAATTATGCACTAAGCGTAACACCTTCATAAGTCAGCAGGGTAAAGAGCTAAATAATTCATGTTAGCATAGGCAGTCCCCCCCTTTTGTCACTGGCAATGTTACGCAATTGAAAGGAGTCAGGATGGACACTCTTGAATACACATTGTGATTCTGGGATTCAATTTCAAACAAATCACGGAAATGGAAAACCACTTCAAAATTAAATCGCACAGGGTGTGTTCCTGGCAAAACTTATTTCTACTGTACGTCATGCCAATACAGCCAGGGAAAAGGTAACTGAAAGTCTGCAACCTGTTTGTTCTTGTATGTGGTAAAAGGAAAAAAATATTGTTATTGCACATTAAATACATATTCGCCTTTGAGAATGATCATTTGCGAAAAGCTTAATCCCATCTTTTTTAGTCACATGCAGGATATCTAACATTTCATGCACAATTAACACATTCTAAAAGCCAGGAGGTTCAACAGGACTGGCAAAAGTTTAAGTTTGCAACACTTAACATTGCAGTGTTTCAAACTAATGTGTTAGTGTGCTGTAAACAAAAATACACTATCCATGAGCAGCAGCATTACAAAGTAAGTGAAACACAAAACAGATTCAGAGATTTTGAACTCGGAAAGGGACTGTTACCATTCTCTAGTCTTACTCATGCACAATTACATTACAAAAACCAAGATGTTTTAGGGTACTAAATAACACCCAGTTTGATTATATGATTGTAAAGGCAATACACATTTCACTATAATTAAAGCAGCAGATATCTGCAGAACTTACTAAATTATAAATAAAAACTACACTAAACTGAAATAAAACAACAGATGGCATATGAGTCATTAAGAAAGCAACATCCTTAAACTAACAGATTTCACTAGAGATCATTAAAGCAGTGAAAGGGAAAGCAAGGCAAAGGCTGATGTAAAGACTGAGAGCAGACACCCAGCTCCAATACAGTCACCATTACTTTTGTGTGTGAACGGATTTACACACAATGGAAAATAGAGAAAAATTGAAACTAATGGTAAACACTTTCACGCCTTAGACAGAACAGTGTTTTGGAACAAAGGAGGTAAAACAATGGAGAAATTAGTTGAGAAAGCAACAGCAGAAGCAAAATCCACATCGGTCCCCATTTAACCACAAACACCACACATGTGCTGTGGATTCCCCACACAGCCCACACGTGGTTCTGATGATTTGCTGCCAGCTAGAAACAGAGCTCCAGCTACCTGATTGCTCCTTGACTGGTCAAAGACTTTCATCTTCAAGTAAATAAAATCAGCCCTTTTTATTAGTGCTAATGTTTTTTGTCAATAAAGAGTTCCGCATATTAGAACAAAAACCACCAAATAAAATCAGGCATAAAGTTGAATTAATCTATAACAACGTATTAGTAATATTCCCTAACCTTTTCACATGGCTCATAACAGACATTCTCTTGCTTAAGCATGTCTTGCAACCATTGTGTGTCTTCATTGCACCTCTTCACACTTCAGAGGATCTCAAGCATCTCTACTGGGGCACATAGCTTGTTTTAAGTGCCAGCTGCTGAACTATTAACCAACTCAGATGTGCATTTTCAATGTGGAACATTACTTATTTCTTAGAAAAGCATCATACATAGAAAATGTAAAAGGAATTTCTGTTTAGAAAATAGTCCCAAAGACAAATGAAGAATCCAATGGAGTATCTTACTTTTTTCTTCTTTAAAGCAAAACTCAGATTGAACATTAGCAGTAGGGTTTTCAGCACAGCACCGAAGCAGTAGCATTGTACTGGCAAGCTGAAGTTAACTTTCTCCCCTAGCTATAAGATGCCCTGCTTTGTAACATGAGTCTTATTAATGGAACAAGTTGGGTTTGGTCTCTGCTGCCAAAGCAGATGAATTCCAATGCAACATATTTCTCATTCCTAATGTTTTGTGGAGGTTAGAAACAAGCTTTTAATGTTTATTAAGAAATGAAGAAGGATGGTACTCAGAGACAGCACTGTGACATAAATCAGCCCAATTTATGATCTAGAAGCCAGCTTGTTCCAAATCAGAAATTATCTCTGTTCTTGTCACAGCTGTGAGTGTCTTACAAGCACAGCACTTCACTCTGCTAATCCTTTTCTTAACCCATCCTTACTGGGAGGAAATCATAGAATGGTTAGAGTTGGAAGGCACCTTAAAGATCATCGAGTTCCAACTTCCCTGCATGAGCAGGGACACCTCCCACTAGACCAGGTTGCTCAGAGCCCCATCCAACCTGAGCTTGAACATCCCTCAGAGAAAAAAAAAATAACTCTCTGTTTGGTGAGTAATTAAACTCCTCCTGAGGCAGAAAGAGGGATTCACCCCACCTAATCAAGGCAGCTAAAAGACATGTACATGTGAGCTCTTTCCAAGCCACTCTTTATAGTCAAAGGAGACAAAAAGGCACCTGAACAAGAAAGTCATTTCATCTTTACACTGGTTTCTAAAGCAAATCAGAGGAACACCACTCTGGAGGTGCCAGTTTCTCTCCAACTATAGTAATTACAGACTAGGGTAGCTAGTCAGATGCAGATGTGTAGCTTTTATCTATCTAATATCAGAAGATATGAATACCACCCTAAACATCTGAAAGAAAACCATTAAACTTCTGAGAATAACCACTGACTCATGTTACTCTGGAAAGATGAGACGGTGGTGGCACTACCCAGAAACAAAGAGCCTCAATTGAAGGCTTTTTCCTGCAAGTGCTGCTACTTTACAGCATCTCAAAGATTTCCATACCTGATTTTCCAACTCTCCTTCAAGGCCTCTGCTATGAGGACAGTAGCCAGTTGATCAAAGCAAATTCTATTTATTTTATCATGATGCACATTAGTGTCATGAGGCTGTTTCTTTCAAAATAGTGTTATGTAAAGCCCTTCAAAGCCCAGGGGAAAGTGAAGAAATAAGAATGCTCAGCTGAAAACACTCAAGCAGTAACTGGTGCTTTCAAACAAAGTTCAACAGTTAGGGAAGCTGCTCTTTAATTCTTATTACTAGATTATTTACTCTTACTCATTACAGCACAAGTCCAAGCATGCTTTAGTCTCAAAAGAGAATTGTAAGAAAAAAAATAATTTTCTTAACTTGCCCTTTGGTATAAAGATGATTTCTCTTTATTCATGATACCCTTTAATTAGTCTCAAAATATTTCAAAAATGGTAACAGATACAAAGAATGTGCTACATCAGTACTGTATAATTTCTTTGAAGTATTTATTTTCCTATTGTCCCTCCACAGCACATTAGCTAGTTACAAAACGTACACATTACTAGATCTGCTTAACTGTCCTTCCTTTGCAAACTCCAACCCAACTGACAGTAAAAAAAAAATAAATATATATCAAAAACTAAACCACTTTGAGTTCTGAGAAACAAAGCAGGGCATCTGATGCTAACAGAGAATCTTAGGATCAAACCCTTTCTATTTCTGCTACGATCTTTTAATGGGCCTAAGCAGGCCTTTGACAACATCTACCACATTTTATCTACCTATAAAATTTTCCTTATCTTCTACCAGTACCATTCCATTTCTTCAGCTAAAGAACTGACATAACAAGGCAGATCATATAGCACTTGTAGCTCTCATTACATTTTTCAGGTAATTCTAAACCATACTTCCTACTAGTTTCAGTACTCTAGCAATTACATGAGAATCACATCTCACTCGATGGCTACCGATGCCTGGAAAATGTGGATTTAAAGTTTGTGCATGTTTGTGAATATAAACATTTTTCATAATCCTAGAGAAACTGCAGCAAAAAACAGTGAGTTGTCTAAAGTCATACCACAAATCTGCCAAGTCTCCAGGCATCTAGCCAGTGCTATGTCTAGCAGCTCTCCTGTTCAGCTCTAAAAGCAAAGTTACTCCAAGACCAGGAGCTCAATTTGACTAGTAGTGAGAGCCTGAAATCCCAGTCAAAGGATCAACAGAAAGAGTAGACTTTAAATTGGATGTGTTTTAGGAGGAACACCTTGAAAAAATTATTACAGCTCTGTTTTTTTTTTCCCCCTTGGTCACTTACAGGCCTTGTTAAAAATTTATAACAGTGCTTTTCAAGGTGCTATACCACACACTGAAGTAGTTTTACAACACAATGTAGAGCATGCACAACAATTTTGCTTACAGGCACCTAGATCAATTTATAATTGCTACTTCAAAGAGCATACACCAGAACACCACAACAATTACAGCTATATCCATGCAAGACAGAAAAAAACAAACTGAAAAAGCTAAAGCAAATTAGGCATAATATTCTGAAACTGTCACACTAATAGCAAATGCTCCCACTTAAAAGAATCGATGAGAACTGACTATTTTTCCTCGAAAGTTCCCCTCTTCTCCCTGTTTTCTTTCTCCACTGGCTGCAATAAGAACTTTTTTAAAAAAAACAAAACAAACCAACAATATTCTCCAACAACTGAATATTAGCTATGCATTTCTACAGCAACGCAAAAGCACTTGGTCCTGAGAGCACCATGTTTAAATAGATAAACATAGACATGAGAAAACAGAGCTTCATACTCCCAGATCTTCCTTTTACTGTCACTGCAATAGTGACCAGCAAAACCAGCCCAAATGAAACACCTCTGACAGCCACTGCCTTTTGAGAGGTAGAGTGAAGGACCAGGAAAGCTGGAAAGAGGCACAAAGATCTACAGGTGGACTGTGTTTTGAGCAGAATCAGATAACACTAGTAAGAGGTGTTCTTCAGAGCTGTAAACAACAAAGCTCGTTCAGCATAAGAGTTTTATGATTCTACAATTTGCTGGAATTTTAGTTGCCACTGATTATGTGTTGACTTGAGCAGCATTTTGCAGTTGTGGCACCATAAAAATCCCCAGTGAAACCCTCCCCTGGCATCCGAAAAAATTACATTTCCTCATGTCTTTATTTGATCTCAAAATAATTTTTTTTTTTCTTTTTTAGTAAAGTCAAGGGACAGGCCATACTGTCATCAATTCGAGATGATAGCCTATATGTTACAAAGTACCAATGGAAGTTCAGAAACACCATCCATTCGTGGTGCAAGTTTATGTAGACTGCCACTGGACAAAGCTCTTTCTGCCATCACAAAACAGCCATTTATGTACCAGAGAGCAGGAATCAACCTCTCCCTTCAAGCAGGGTTTATCGCTACTCTCTAATTCTAACAGCAGAAGAGGGAGCTTCATTAGGTCCTGGCATTCCCAAGCAGTTGTGTAATAAAAACATAAGGTAGACCCTTTAAAATATTTAGGTCCCATAAAAAGTATTTAGAGACTGTGTTTTTTAAAACTAACTTGCTAAATTCTGCAGACTTTTCTGTTATGCAGCAAAGTTCCTGGAATACTTAACTGGCCCAGAAACCCTACAACTTTAAAACATGCATGTACTAGGTTTAAGTTTAAAATGGCTATTTGTTGTAACAACTTAGACAATGATTACACTGTCAAAACAGCTACTGAATCCAGGCAACATTAGTCCCCAATCCACATCAGTATCATTCTTCCATGAACTCAAAAAAACCCAGGGACTAGGAAATGTAATTCAATCTCCTACCATTACTTTATTAAATGGCTTCTTAAGTGACAATGGAACAAGGGAAATTAACCAAACCACTATTTTTGAAAAAGCAACTAACAGAACTGGAGAAAAACAACAAATAAGGTTGTTGAGGGTGAAGTTCCCCATGCTACCACACGTAACAAAAATGGATTTCCAGAAATTATGCAGCATATTCAAGCGTTGGCGTCAGCAGTATCAAGCTGCAAGAAAAAGTTGCTCAGAATATGTTTCCTTCTAAACAATGAATATTTTGGCTTTAAATCAATCCACATTTACTAAAGCCCCTTCAAGTACCATGACTGAGTCTACATAAACTCTAAACAGTCAACCTAATCCAAACCCATAGCAGCCCTGTCCTATGCCAATTTGATGCACATGCCCCTGACGGTCTAGAGCTAGCACTTCAGTTTTCAGGGTCTGTGGCCAGAAGCTGATCTGACTGAAAATTAGCAATTTGCTTGCTTGTTTAATTTCAGTAGGGGTATTTTTTTTTTTCTGCAACATCACCGCGTATCTATGAGAGAAACAACTCTCTTCAGCAGGTTCTATTGTTGCCAGCTAAATTTCAGCCAGACAAGTCTGACAGTCAGACAAGAAGCTCCACTGGGTCCCAGAGCAGCCACATAAGAAGGATGTTACCCATACCTGTTAAAACGTCATGACTGCTAAGGAAGAGGGTAGGAACAGCTGCACACCTCTGACTGAGATTAATTTCACCCTGGAAGTTGCCTTTTATTTCCATTTTCTATGTAAAGAGGTGAGAACGAGCAGCTCAGACCTACATGTTTAACTTTGAAAGACACTTTCCCTAGCTTGGCAAATGAACATACAAGGGGGTGGCATTAGCTCTTTTCTCATACTAACCTGCTTTGTTCCACTGCCAGTTATGCTTCAAATACTTTCAGGCTAGGCCTATGTGTTCCCATCTGTTTTAGGTGCCCAGACTGAGAAGAAGTTAAATGCATGACCAGTTTAAAGTTACATATGGAAGTTTAAGCTGTTCATCTCCTTTTTATAGCAAATGGAAAATCTTCACAAAGAGAAAAAAAAAAAATCAAAATGTATTCAAGCAACAACATGTTTCTTACAACAAGGACTGTCATAATGCAAAAACACCCAAGAAACAAAAAAGATCAAGTTGCCAGATACTACTTTGTTCTGATACATAGGAACCAGAAGTCCTATCTAGACAGGCTGGGAACAAAAGTTTGTGGATGTGAATTGTGATGTATATTGTTTGGGGTTTTTTTTCCCATGGGATGGATGTAAAATATAAAATGGTTAATAGATTGAGGGACACATTAACACCAAATATAATGAATGGTTGCAGCAGAAATACTCCCCCTGGTATAGAAAGTAAAATAAAACTGAATTTGGCTTGGAAGCCAGATGATGACTGGGTGAGGTCAGATAGCAACAAATCAAGTTTAAGAGATTGAGGGGTTTACACAGCTGAGACACATGCTGGACAGTCAGAACAACTGGAAATTATCAATAACATTTTCAAAAGCACTTTGGGAGCAGACACATTTAGTCTTATGTGGGGGGAGAAGACAAACCGTTCTCCACACACAGGTTCTTCAGTCATTTGCATGCTCTCATGGCCTGAGTATGAAGCAACTTTAGCTAGAAATGGGAGGAGTGCAAGCCAAGGATTTTGTCCCATCAGGTATAATAAAGGTAATACATAAGCCAGTCTATTTTTTATTTATATTAGGCAGGATTTTTGAGATGTGCTTGAGGAATTGCTGTAGGACCTGAATTAACCTGGTACAGTAAGAGTTTTCAATCAGTGTGCCCTCTCAGAGTCTTCCACAGCAAACTGCAAGGACTCTTTTTAATGTGCTTCTGATGTGTCAAAGGAAAGAAAAGCCCCCAGAGAACTTAACTTGAGTAAATGTGAGGCTGCCCAAGCTAGTGATATAAAACAGAGAATCACTTCCCAGAACTTGTAAATCTCTACAAAACCAAAGTAATTGCTGATGACTGGAAATGAGATTAAGACAGTAATTGCAAGTCTGTAGTATGTTACATTGTCTAGCAAAGGCACCAAAATTATATGAGACAGAAGGATTCCTGGGGGCCTGAGCAACATGGCAGCATTTGCAGTGCTCAAGCAGCAAGGGATGCTTTTGGAGACTCAGGCACAGTAACATCTTCGATCAAATTTACCCTCAACTGGCCATAATTAAATTCTCAATCAGAGTGCTGGCTGAGGACAGATGTTGACAAGGAGAAAAACATTTTGGAACTTCAGACAGAACAGCTATACACATCAACAACCTAAGGGCTGGACCCGATAAAGGGTTTGGATGTGCATGGACTAGAGGTTGCAGTTTCTACCTTCTAGTGCCTGGCCCCCAAAGTGGGAATGAGAGCAGGATGCAGTTTGACAATGGATTTACAACAATCTAAGACCCCAATGCTGCAAAGTGGGCTGCCCCTTTACCATCCTTCCAGGGATTCTCCAGTACACAGCCACACATTCACTATTCCTACCTCATCTCATGGAAGAATTAGTAAACCTGTGACCACAGTCACATAAAAATGCATTCCCACCACCATTGCTCATTTGATTTCCAATCAAAACAGGAGACAACACTAATCCCCACACACCAGTATTATTAACTACATTGATAGAAGGGAGGAAGCAAAAACCTACCAAAACAGAAGTGTCAGGGAGCAGGAAGGGCTGACGACTCTCTAAGAAAAGGCAAGCCAAGGGTGATCACAGTGCAGGCAGCATCCTCACCAACCAGGGCCAGTTCCACAGCATCCAAATACAGCAGGCAGAGCCAGGTGCTGATAACAGGCTCTACTGACAGCCCCAGACATAGAAACAGATCAAACCAGGTACAGGGTCTGTCTAGCAACCCAGCCAAAAGCAAGAAAGAGACAGGTCTACAGCCAGGTACACCTATGACACAGCTCAAGACCTAATAGAAAACACAAGCCTGAGTTTAAATGGAGCTCTTGGGTGGAGGCCCCAGGTGAAGCTAGAGAGGATAATTACTGCCTAGTGGTGCCCCGAGGGCCCTGACATGGACTTCTAAAGCAACATAGTCTGAACACCTGTTGGTGTTCAGATGTTTCAGATTTTGGTTGGGGGTGGGCTGTAGGGGTGGCCTTTGTGGGAAGAGGTCAGGGGCTGCTGCCCTGTGCTGAACACACCCTCGCTGCTGGCCAAAGCTGAGCTCATCAGCCACATTTGTGGTGCTGGGAAAACATCTTTAAGGAAAGGCAGAAAACATCAGACAGGCAGGAAAAATAAAAGTGAGAAAGAACAGGGGGAACACTAAGGTCACAGAAGCAGGGGGAAGAAGTGCTTCACGGTGCTGGAGCAGATACCAGGATGGTCTGTGGAGAAGACCCTGCTAAAGCAGATGTCCACGCTGCAACCTGTGGGGGACGCCACATCGGAGCAGTTGATCACTTCCTGAAGGAACTGACACCCATGAAGAGTCCACACTGGAGCAGGTTTTTCCTGAAGGACTGAAGCCCATGGAAGGACCAATGCTGGAGCATGGAAACAGTGTGACGAGGAGAGAGCAGTAGAGCCAAAGTGTTATGCATTGACTGCAACCCCTCCATCCCTCACCTGCCTGCACCACTCAGGGTGAAGGGAGAGGAGTCAGAATTGAGTGATTGAATTTAAGCCTGTGAAAAGGGAGGGAAGGTGCTGGTTTAATACTTGGTTTTTGTTTTTCACTACCCAGATATGTTTTAATTGGATTAGTTGATTCTGCTTTGCCCATGACTGTAACTGGTAAGCAGTCTCTCTGTCTTTATCTCAACCCATTAGTTTTCTCATCCTTTTTTCTCCCTCAGCCTGCTGAGGAAGGGCAGTGGATGAACTGCTGGGTGGGCATTTGGCTGCCAGCAAAGACTAACCCACTACAACACCAAAAATCAATTGCCTCCTCATCTGCAAATACATTCCAAATTTACCAGCTTTCTTCCCCAAAATCCTACAGTTTGTGCAAAGAACTGAAAAGAGCTAGTTTACACATAATGATGAGCAAATCAGTTACTCCCTTGAGAAATGGAAACAAAATAAAATAAAATACAATTAAATGAAATAATTAGTGAATATAGTTTAATGTATTAATTAGAGTAAAATTAGGCAACAGGATCAAGAGATGCGAGCAAGCATCTTTCTTCAACCTAGAGTCCCAACTCCTCTCCTGCAAATGAGATATAGCTCCATGTTGAGGAAAAAAACTAAAACAAAAAAGCGCACTGAGCAAGGCGCAGTGTCTGGAGAAACAGGAGAGAAAGGTGTCACAGTGGGCTACATTTAATCACCTCCTTCTTAAGCCTTAAGCCAGCAAACAGGAGACCTGAGGTCAGTGTTTAACTGAGCCTGACAGGATTCAATTTTGGTTTCTGCGACCCAAGGCATTCCTTAACCCCTTGCTAAGTATGGCTAAATGGTGGAAACTTTGAAGGCACTCCAGGCCACTGTGCAGAGGCAATCACAATAATCAGCCCGTTAAGTCTTGCTGATGATCATAAATTCTGCTTCCTCCTACTGCAAGGTCACTGAAGCAAAGAGAATAGTCCAAAGCACAAAGTTTAGGATTTTTCTCCTAGCCGAATGCGCTGGTCTCTACAGTAAGATTCCACCTTGTGCTCTCTCTCTTTTGGTGAGACTCTTACTTTCTCAGTCATACACTAACCCTGTTTAAGGGAAGGCACCCTGATTCCAGCCAGGAAAACAGCTTCCACCCAGCAGTTCTACTCTGATAGATGAGTAACAGAAGTTAAAATTCCTTCAGGCTGAGGAAGGAATTTATCCTGGTCACATACTCACTCAGTATGTGTTCTAGCCAATTAGGCTGTAATACAAAAGATGTGTAGGTGGACTGTCACACCACTCTCACAGCTTTGGAAAGGATGTGGTCAAATCTGCTTCTTGTGAAAGAATCTCTGTAAGCAGGCATTAACTGAAATCTGTTTGATCTGAGTAAGCTCCAGAAAGTTGGAAGAAGACTGCCCATTTTCTGAACCTTTATTACACTCAGGGGAACTCACTGCTAACAGATCCAACTTGGGGACAGCAAAGTTCAAAACCAACCCTAGGTCCCTGAAACTGCCATGGCAATGGGGAGCTACCTGCAGGAAAGATGCTTAAACTCCTACCTCTCAGGGGTGTGCTTTTGAAAAGGAATTGACCCTTAAGACCAATGCTTCTCCAGCACTGAAATGGATGATCCCGTTCAGTTTTCAAGCTGAAGAAAAAGACAGCTTAACTTCTTTGACTGGTTTATCAACCAACTTGCTTGCAGCTTTATCCAAGTATAGTGATTGTTTATCAGCTTTCTTGTCTGTCATGTACTAACCTTTCTGCCAGGCATTTTGAATTCCAAAGTTTAAAAAATGCATAGTCCTCATACAGAAATCAAATTAGACCACATGAGCATTCATGATAAGCAGTATGCCCACCTACATGCAAAAATACCTAGGGTTAAACAAACAGGTCTTGCATTCAAAGGAAATAGCAAACAATGAAAACTTGGAATGTCCAACTAATCAATCAGATACTTCAGCAGCAGTCCTGATCCCAGCCCTTCCCTCAACATCTGCAAGTTACTGCTTGGCCAGCATTAGCAGTTCATTAGAAGACTTCTCTCCTAATTACATCCCATTGACCAGGCTTGAAAGAGTCTAATTGCAGGCAGGCCTGTCCCTTGACACAAAGGAAGACTCCAGTTTTTTAGTATTCTACTACCTATCCCAGCAGAAGCAATCACAGCTCTGACACCAAGCAGGATGTTCTTAATGATTCCAGTATAGACATCCATGTCTGCAAGACGTTCTTAATGATGCCAGGTTTTCAAAGCAACTTTTTGCTATCAATTCAGCCTCTGTCAGAAGAGAGCTCTCCCCTTAGGCATGTAAGGAAATCTCAGACTTGTACTAACCTCGCCATTTAAATCAAATAAAGCTTTAACAACAGCATCCCAACTCTTCAGATGTACCAGAATGCTAAAGGGCATCTGGCACACCCCCTCTGCTCCCCAGGGTGTTCCTTCATCTATGTTCATCTGGAAATCTCCCTTTTTCTTGTCCATACCCATCATCAAATGTCAATGCTAAGTACCCCACACTTTTTCCAGCCATGTTTTAGAGGAATGTCACAGCCAAGTCAAAGTTTGCTGAGGCTCTGTTTTCTGTGTATTTGTTACAATTTTACCTGTTACAAAAATACCTGGAGAGCCTGGGTTCTCTGGAACACAGAGAAAAAAACAGGGTGCAGGCACTACAGTGGCTGTGCACAAAGCCAGCTTGGGTTCAGCAGACTTTGCCAGTCTGAGCTGTACGTGCACTGACCCTCTCAGATCTGGACTATCTCCACAAGCCAGTGTTGTCTCTGCCCCAGGCTACTTCTCAACTCCTAGCAACAGCCATTAGTTTATGCATTGCACTGGATGAGGCCCTTAGCTAACAGGCAAACCAGGCAGCCCACATGGAAAGAACAAAGAGCTCCCTTTTATGCTAGTAGGCAAGTAATTATGGTAACTAAACAGTTAACCTGGACAGTAACTAAAATTTTAAGTGGTTTCCAGACAGCTAAGGAGGAATATCTTGGCCTTTTGCTTTTTTCCTGGGCTTCCTCTTTTTAATAAATAATTCACTGCTTGGACAGTGTTCAGTAGAAATAAGTCTTTAATTAGAATTTAACAAAATACATTCCTCATGTTGGCTGGCTGGACTTCCCTAAACGGTCTCATTATCCTTCCTTGATGGAATAAACAGCACAGCTACAATTTTCAGGAGCAATTTAACGTTTTTGCTTTTACTACTAAAGGCGCCTTCATGTTCATTTCCTAGCTTGGAATCAACGCCTGCACCATGAAGACAATGCAACTTTCCTGTAATAACGTTAGTTGTGCCTGTGATGAATTACTCTTGGGTCTTAATGATTCTCAGCATGGGGTTTCTTTTCCTCCTGCTTCACTGCTTGGAACATTTGAATTATTTTTTTTCCCTTTCAACTGATGTCAAATATCACTACTTTGGATCTTAATTAAAGCACTTAATTGTTGAGCTTATTTTGTTCCGTTCTAAGGTGGGACAAGATACTGCTGGCCCATTATTATTTCTTTCTTTGTTTTTCTCTTTTTCTTTCTAGCTTATGCCTGTTAAGAAAGAGCTTTCTCATTGCAGACTTTTAACTAGGTTTTTTGCCTACTAGGAATGGGTTTCTCTTTTTATAGCGTTCTTTTCAGTTGTTTCAAATATATTGTCTCTATTCTACTATCTGGCATGTCTCAATCCTGTGTTCAAATCACGTCAAAAAGGATTCCAAGCATAATATTCAATTATAATGACATGACTGAAAAATAAAAATGGAAGTTTAATGATCTAGTTACAGCCCATGGCTATCTCAGCTAGGTTATCTTCAGTTCTGCTTTCATGAGCCCAACTGTATTCAATCATTTGGGCCACAAACTGTTCTTGCTGTCATCTCTTCATTATTAAAAAAAAACAACCCAAACCAAACAAAAAAAACCCCAAACCGTAAAAAAAAAAACCCAACAAACCAAAAAAACCCCAAAAGAAATAACAGGAGAGAAAATAAAAAAGCAAGATGTCTGATTGTTGCTCTAGAAAGAAGCTGTCCTAATAGAAACAGCACATCCAGTAATAAAAAATTACTATGACATGGAGTAGGATACTTCACATTGATCAGTGTTTATGAGACAAATGAGAGTTAATTCCTCACTTTTCACCATACAGGATCTTTTAAATCAGCACAAATGAATCGCTCAATAATCCCTGTCCTAGCATGACACAAGTCTCTCCATGGATTCTAGCCACACTTAAGAATACAGGGGGCAGAAACACTGCTTGCCAAAATTAAAACAGATGGACTCCCCATCTCAGCAATTATTTTCTTTCTGTAACCAGCAGCCTCAGAAGATGTAGCACACAGGCACCCTGACCTGCTTATCATACAGTTATGATTACCTACCAGATTATACCCTGGCAAGAAATTGGAATGCAGAGCTGTACACCTACAGGGCTTCTGGCAACAGCTCACAACAGGATCACCAGGGAGAATAAAAGCATACAGACATGGAAAAAGAGGACTTTCTCCCATGTCCAACTACATCTCTTACAAATATCCAGCCATCATTAGAAGCTAGACATATGATTACTCAAAACAAAAGCAGAAAAGCTCTATGCAAACCAGAAAAAAAAAATCTGTTCAATGTGTTGATAGAGAAGAGACCAAATAATAAACATTAAATATGGGGGTAAGGGAGAATTTATTATATGCCAGAGATAGGCAAGGCATCCAGCCTGTGCTATGCTTCTGAGGTTTGTGAACAAGGTGGAAAAAATCTCAGCTGAAATTAAGTACCACCAGGGCCTCCCGCCAAATATAACAAACAGCAAAGGCAACAGTGGGAAAATCACTCCTCAACAACAGGATACGTGCAAAATGTCCAGGGCATGATACCAAAAAAGCTGTATGTGACCAGGAAAACCACAGGAAGTAAAACAATCTACCTTGCTAGAAGATGTTAAAATGTCAGCCTTGACAGAAACCGAAGGAGAATAATTATCATTAAGGACACGAGAAATCACCTGACACCAGCTTTCCCACAGGACAAGGAAATGACCTAGCCTAGCTTGTTTCTGCATTTTATTCACACTGGTTGTTCACAGCAAACCGGTTAAAATGCTATCGAAGGCATTGCAAGCATAAGAGTTAAAGGGATGCAACAGGGATATGTATGCTATGTCCAAAAAAGCCAATGGTGTTGCCAGAAGGGGTGTGGGACCCTAGTGTAGAGCACTGAAGGTGTAGTAGGTACCAAGAAAGTTAAGTGTTTGCCATAAGCATATACCAGCTCTCACTACAGCTCTGTATTATGTAGGCTCACGTGAGCTCTCAGAGAATTTACATCAAGGAGATGAATCTAAGCTCTGAAGGAGGAATTAGACAGTTAGGCTGTGGTAAGCACAGAAATCCTAGAAATCTTTGATTTTAGTACTTCAATAGCAGAACCTATTATAGATGCTATGGCAGAGCCAGTTGATAAGCTTAGGAACTTAATGGGATGAAAGTAAAAAGATGCTGCAACAAAAAACCTCCAAAACATTATTTTGCTGAAGTAGTAGTGGTGTGATGGACATTTTTTAAAGAAAAAAAATATATATATTTAAATGCTGCATGATTTTTCCAGAGGTTTCTGTGCATGGACATAGGACAGCTACATCACTAAAGAGATAGAGAGAGGAAAACAAAAAGAATTTGAAGGCTCTGGCACTCATGACAGAAATCATTTGGGATCAACTACATGTTTCTCCCAGAATATTATCCATGTTGCAGACAATATAGAAAACCATACCATCAGATTCAACAGCGAGACACTGACTGAGGCAATCCACCAGCAGCTTCAGGTTGCAATATCCAACAGTGTTTAGTATGCATTTGACTTCTTTTGCTATACAGACTTTGTCCATTTGGGTTTTTTAACCCAAAAAAGTGCTGTTTAAAAGAGCAGAGCAAAACGGCTTCAAAAAGCTCCTGCTGAATAAAGGAAATCGTTTCAGCAGGGAGAGGAGAAGTATATTCTGAGCTCAGTTTAGGTAGCGACTTTGAGAAATCACAGCACAGACAAAAACTTGTTCAAAATGGCTCTAATTTTGCCTTCAAGCAAGGTTTTGTGCTTTCCACATTACTGACACTCTGAAATCAGTCATGCCTTCAAAGATGAACCTTTAATGTGTTAAGATCTAGACTACTTCAATTTCTGTAAAAATAAAGGATTTTAAACATACATTTGACTTCACTGGTTGTAATTCTGTTCTTGGCATCTTTCTCCACATTGCTGAAGAGCACCTGAAGCTCTTGGACAGCCTGAGTGGCAAAATACCTTTGATTTCTCTAATCCTTGCATTTGAGGGGAGAGGTCACACTGTAATGATAAAAACGTGCTGACATGTAGGAAGCCAGCTATGCTAGGATTACATTAGAATTCATGTTCATCCTCTCTGGAACAACCCGACGGCTTCTCTTCTCCTTCATTAGCAGAAAAGGCTGAGAAGGGAATCTAAGTATGCAATGGTCTCATTTAAACAGCAAATTTGAAGAGGAAGGAAGGTGAGAAACGTGAGTAACCATTATAAAAGGTAACTATGCAGAAAACACCAGCATACATTAATTTCACTTTCATACATTCCCCCCAGGAAAACAATATAAAAATTGGAAGTTCAAAGAATTTGCAGTTCCATAAAAAAAAAGTACTCTTGGAGTAGTTGCTCTGAACATGTACTGCACAACAGCAAAAGTATTCCAGCATTAGCTTTCAGATTTTACACTGCCTGCACCTAAAGGAAACCTGGAAAAATACCAGTAGACTTGTTCCTGTCTAAATCACCTACTTAGAAACCAAGACATACAGCAAGGGATGTCTAGGGAACTCAATCACACACAACATTTATATGTCATATATCTAATGAGAACTTATCCATAAGGAAAAGGGCACATTTTTAGATTATATTTTACTGTGAACTTTGGGCATCTCCGATCCCTTTCAGTTTATGATAGGCTGTTTGCTGGGAATACAGAAAATTGCTTTCAAATGGAGAAAAAGGAATTAGCACACAGATCCAAACATAAATTGGTGAAGTCCAACAAAGGACATACCCTGAAGGCATTCTTGGTAGTCTATTAAGAAGTCAACCCACCTGGCCTCTGCTCAGATGTCTGCTGGCAAATACTGCCAAGTGTCACAGTTGGTAGCTGTGGGGTTCCTACAGGGCTGTTAGAATCTGACCCCAAGCTTGCTAAGTGCTGCACAAAAGGCCTTCAACTGTCTGACCGGAAGATGGGTCATAGGAGCTTCTTATTTTGGGAAGAGAAGAATAAAATTAAATTTTAAAATGTGATCTGCCACAAGGCTTTTGAGAAAACAGCTTTTTTGATATGCAAATCAGAACTAGAAGGATAGCCATTGCATGTTTTTCTTCTGTTGTTTGTGTTCACTGAGAGGACAGATCTGTATCTTGTGAAAGGAACAGGGAAAGCTTTGTGAAGTAGTGTCAGTCTACCAGGATCAGATACACAGATTCCCAGCTGTGACTAGTTTTCAAGGCCAGTGGTCTAGGCTAACCAAAGGGATGAGCTACTTAAGGAATATTTCCATACACTTTTCAGGTACAACTATGCATCATTTCCCACTGGAAGGATGGTTACTTCCTTCAGAAATGTCATGGATGTAGCATATTGACACTTCTGGAGTAAGAGCTGAATACCCCTGTTGCTCTCTCTCTAGAGATATAGACATATATATATGCACGCTATCTATATGCAATGTATGCTTTTATATATATTATATATATGTTGCTTTGTTGTTGAATAGCTACAGTTGCTTTAGCTCCATAGTACTTCTCAGACAACTGACAGAATCATTATCACACGCAAGGAGACACAGCTAAGCATCTGCCCAAGGTCATGCACAAAGTGGCAGGGCTGAGAACCAAACTCTGGACATAAAAATATCTTTTACCTTTTGAGTGAAAACCCAGAACATTATTTTTTTTCTAACTCTTAGTGAAGAACAGGTGTTTCACGGATGTAGATTTGATAGACCAGTCTATGCCAGGAATTGCAATACAATTCAGATCCAGGCCAGGACAAATCGTGTCCTGTCTACAGTTGCCAAGGTAACAGCAGCCTTAGGCTTTCTTGCTACAGAGGAGCTCCCGTAACTCCAAATTCTTTCCTTCAGGAAGTACTTTCTGGTTTGTTTATGGTCACACTGTGATATACTCACTGATCCTGCTCTGAAGACACTAAGAAAGTTCAATTTGCAAAAGAATGGCAGCACTGTTGGAAAATAATTCACAGAACCTATAGCATAGCTCAAATATCCTACACACTGAAGCCAAGAGTTACACAGATATTTGAGCAGCAACACGAGAGAGTGCATTTATTGGTAGGAAAGCCTCTGGTCCCTTTCTATGCATGCAATGCCAAGGACGGATCATAAAGCTGACAGAGCAGTTACAAGGTTAGTCACCTCTGCAGTCAAGAAAGAGAAACAGCTTTTGGAGAGCATCATTTGGAGGTGAAGGCTGTCGCTGATGAAACGGAGAAATGAAACAAGGGCAACAGCACCAGGATACCAAGAGTAGCCATCCCTCACAGTAACAATAAGATCTAGTACCAATACCAAATCTCTCAGCACTTTGAAATGTGATACTACAGCCTTGATGTCTCTCAAAGCTTTACTCACCTAAAGGACATGGGACAATTTGCTAGGGGAAGAGAACCTCAGGTAAGTGTGAGGTCACAAGATGGCAGAAGATCCGCATTACTAGGTGGTGACTAAGGCACGTACTTAGCCTCAAAGCATTTCCTTGAGCATGGATCTTGGAGTGGAGAGATCTCTTCCTACTCCTGCCCCTGTGGTCCATTCCTGATCTCAAGGCATGGCTGCTCAGCAGAACATAGATCAAACAGCAGCTTGCACAGAGCTGGGCTACAGCACTGCGATTGGCCTTGCAGCAGGATAAAACAAGACCGGGGCTGACTGTGGGATAATGATGCTCACACCCAGCATCTGGCTCATCCCAACCACATGGAGCATGGGAGAGGTCTATACCACTGATAGGACAGTTCATAGCGAACAGATTTCTATTCATAAGCTGCCATATCCCACATTCCCTGACTCCCAGACAGTGAGACAGGACTGTGACACTACTGGAGAGCAGCAGTGGTGTTCAAGGCCTGTTACTCTCCAAAAGGGAGTGTTTTCTTTTTCTTTTAATTTTTTTTCTTCTTTTTAAACTAACAGCATTTCTTTCAGCTCAGACACAGAAAATTAATATTACTTCTGTATACAGTTACTGCCAACATAGGGTCAGTCCTTTCTTTCTTAGGGATCTGGGTTTTCATGCAGTCCAGAGAAATACTTGCATGTTTTGTTTATTATAAAATGAGAAGATTGTTTTTTCCTTTATCAGGCTTAGTATTTTATACAGCTTATTTGTACAATATGTTAATGATGGGTGAGATTTAAGCTGACAATGTCTCTTTAAGTTAAGGCTAGTTAATTCTACAGTCTAATAAATGTCAACATTCCTTTAAATATATGAACTTCTTCATGCCAGGAGTAGCTTGACATCGGCAGTCTTTGAGAGAAGGTCATCAGGGCCCTTTACAAAGCTGATACACAAATGGAGAGCCATCCAAAAGCTGGACTGCACTTTGAAGGGGATATATGACGAAAAGGAGTTGCCTTCCAGATAGCACCTGTATTAACGTGTCCTCCTCTCTCAGCAATACAATGGCAGTAGTACTAGTAATAATGTCCTTTAAATGGAGATAGTTCAGCAGGTCAACAGGGAAACACTGCTAGTAAAAAAGTGGCTTAAGAGCTAGCAAGAATATGATAGATTAGGCAGAGTTACTGAGATAGAGCTGCTGTTTAAATATGCCTGAAAACAAACTTTCTGGGCAGCACCTTTATGCTGCTTCAATGTTAATAGACTCTTTTAGATTACTGCCATCATCACTAGCAATGGCATTATTGTATTCATCCTTCATTCATGGATCTTCAACAGAGGAAGAAGCTGGACAGATGGGTCATGCAAGGCAAGCGTCAGCAATGTAAACAGCCTAAGCACCTTGAGTGCTCACTCTGTGCTCTACCTGGTACATTTCATGCCTCAGGTAACAGCAAAGAGGGGCCTAAATCGATTACAAGGCACATCACGTTTCCTTGCATCCAGTCACCATTGCCTGTTACTTCTTGCCAGGTAAACACTGAGGTGCTCTCCTTGGTTATTTGGGCATAAACTGTTCAGGTGATGGTGCTCTTTGGCTGAGTCCTAATGTTTTTGCATTCGAACCTGTCATTTCAGTCTAAATCTTATGTGCAGCTGCCTACTTCAGAATGAATGGTCTATTTTAACTTTACAAAAACAAGTATTCACATCCTTTAAAAACATCTAAGCTATTTGCACTGCCAAGGTCTTTCCCTGTCTCCTTGACATCTCTTCCTGCATGGGGATGTAGGATTAAATTTTCTGCTCTTTAGAAAGGACTGGAAAGCGCTGAAATGCAAGGAGAGGAAGGGGAGTTGCTTCTTACTGCTTTAAAGGAGTGCCCCCAAAGTGTCTATGATCTGTCCTTAGGTCTGTCCTTGCTCTTTGCTTCCAGTCCCCTCTGGCTTTAGCTCTGCTGGAGAGCTTCCAATAATTTACAGGAATGAAAAGTTTAAAAATAAAATAGGAGCTTTGATCAAAGAAGACGTTCAGCTAGGAAGGAAAAAGGGAAACACAAGCCCTGACAACTCAGGCGGAAAGCAAAGCAAAAGCAGGTTCATTATGAGCTGACAGACGTTTCTATGCTTGCTTGCAAAGCCAAAACCCTCCCTGCTGCTCATTCTTCTTTAAAATGCTCTGCATTAACAGTGCAAAATATGCTTTGTTTTCACCTCTGGCTTTCCTCCATGTGCCAGCATTCTTTGCTTTTTCAATTGCAAAATGTTATTTTGCAGGAGCTGTCAACCGTACCAAACTGTGTGCACGCACGTGTACATGTAGGCACACATGCACATTCAAGCATCAGCTCTTCAATTTCTGTTTACTCATAGACAGTTCTCCCTCTCTTTCCTCCATATATCGAAGCCTTCAGTTGCAATAGCCACGGCAGCTGCTGCTAATGGAGAGATCCCTTCACTATTTTTTCATTATAAAGCAGTTAACAAAGCCAACATGAAAAGTTAAGAGTATCAGCGTCCTCCCGTATTTTTATGATACACACAACCGACCACATATTGGATGACATATAACTGCAAAATCCTCCACCAAATTCTCAACATCCAAAGCAACCTCCACGCAAGCAGGTTGTTTGCATTTGTGAAAAAGACTGAAAAAGCCTACTCCACACACACAGTCTGTATCACTCAGGACCTCCAAAAATATCAGTGCTAAGAGTATGCCCTAAAATGCAGACAGGCTGAAGAACAGAGCAGCTCTGGAGAGTGCACTTTTAGTAGTGTCAGGGTATTTATACTGCAGTCACTATGTGGGGGTGGGTCAGCTGGCTGTTGGCGGGAAGGTGGTAAACATCCGCAGAAGAGATCTGATGGAGCAACCTTTGGACAACAGGTGAAAGCACACCTATCAGCATGTATTATTGAAAACAAAAGCAGAACCATGGCTATTTTTATTTTAATCTTCAGATTTTCTCAACTTAAAACTAACATGTGCAAATGAACTCTGAGTGCCCCATCTTGAGCCCTTGATTTTTTTTAAAAGACAACACAGGAAAATCACTGCCACATCAATTAAAAGTACAAAGATGAAGATTTTTCTAAAAGTCTTAAAACTACAGGGTTCACAGGACTAATTCTTTTGTTTGTTACATTTTCAGATCATGTTTTGATATTGAAAGGAAAAAATCACACATAATCCAAAAGAATACACTGCCCTTCAGAGTCCCAGTCTTGAGACACTGGAAGGGTCTCTGGAAGGAAACCCTTTCTTCAAATTCAATTACATTATTTGACCTGTATTTTTTTGCTTGTGTTTGGTTTTTTACATTATCATGAGAAACCTAAGTTACAAGAAAGCAAAATTATGGCAAAAATATCAATGCAAGCAACTACAGATGCTGAAACTCAAGTGTTTTTGAGTGAGACTGCATTTCCATTTTGACACTTACATTTATACCTAAAGCAAATTATTTTTACTCCACGTATAAATTAAATCAATAAAAATTGCATGTATCTGCTCTGTACTATGTATTTTGGAAAAATGTTAATTATGAAAGTATAATCTACTCACATAGTTAAATATTTACTATTTTTAATTACTGCATGCATACATATGGATAAAGGGACCTGTTACGTGCATAGAGCTCTGTTTTAAAACCAGAAATGATTACTGGATCATTTACTTCAGTCTGCTATACAATAAATGCCTGTCAAGACCCCTTCGATCTAACAACTTATTTGTTGCTATGGTACATCTTGCAAAAAGGCATCACATTCTTTCTTGAAAACTTCCAGAACCTATTCGTTTATCCCAGCAGTTAATTACTGTCCCTGTTAAAACCAAGTACACTGTTTCCCAAATTAAACTCTTTCTCTCTCAAATGGAGTTTGTCTGGCTTTATCTTCCAGCCTTTGCTTCTTGTTATGCTTCTCTCTGCAAGATCAAAGGACCTTTTAAGAACTCAGCATTTTCTTCTCATAAAAGCACTTGTGAAATTCACTCATTTAGTCACCTCTCTGTGCAATAAAGCTAAACAAATGGAGTTCTGGAAGTCCTTCACTGGAAGGTGTACCTTACAGTTTTCCAGTCATGCTTTGCAACCCTTTCTTCACTTTTTCCATGTAATTCTTGAACTGTACACAGGAAAATTAAGCATGCCATAACCATCATCTGAGTATGAAGGCACTACAATCTTCCATATGTCAATAAACTCCCACCTATTTTAAAAGTGACAAAACTGAGGCTCTGAACAGGACTGGCTCAACTCTTTGAAGAGCAAGAACTAGAATTGGGATACAAATGCAAGAATAATCTGCTGACAGACCTAATTCTCATGCCTAAAATTCATGTCTCTACTACAGCATCTACCAAGTAATCTGGTACAGTGATTCTTTCCAGCAAAAAAGAGCCCAGAGAGTTGTGGTCAGTGTGGCTGAGTCCAGCTGGAGGTCTGTGACTCGTGGTGTCCCCTAGGGGTCAGTACTTGGTCCAGTCCTGTTCAATATATTCATCAATGACCTGGATGAAGGGATAGAGGGTACCGTTAGCAACTTTGCTGATGATACAAAGCTGGGAAGGGTGGCTGACACGCCAGAAGGCTGTGCTGCCATCCAGCATGACCTGGACAGGTTGGAGAACTGGGCGGGGAGAAACCTAATGAAGTTCAATAAGGGCAAGTGTAGAGTATTCCATCTAGGGAAGAACAACCCCATGCACCAGTACAGGTTAATGGTTGACCTCCTGGAAAGTAGGCATGGGAAAAAAGATCTGGGAGTCCTGGTGGACAACAGGCTGACCATGAGCCAGCAATGTGCCCTCGCAGCCAAGAGGGCCAATGCCATCCTGGGACACATTAAGAAGAGTGTCCCAGCAGGTTGAGGGAGGTTATCCTCCCTCTCTACTCTGCCCCGGTGAGGCCTCACCTGGAGTTCCGTGTGCGGTTCTGGGCTTCCCAGTTCAAGAAGGACAAGAAACTACTGCAAAGAATCCAGCACTGAGATGACTAAGGGACTGAAGCATCTACCATATGAGGAAAGGCTGAGAAAGCTGAGGAAAGGCTGAGAGGGCCGAGTCTGTTTAGGTTAGAGAAATGGAGGCTGAGGGTCAATCTCATTAATACTTATAAATATCTAAAGGGCGGGTGTCAGGAGGATGGGGCCAGACTCTTTTCAGCAGTGTCCAATGACAGGACAAGGGACAATGGGAACAAACTGGAGCATAGGAGGTTCAAGTTAAACACAGGAAAAACTTCTTTAGTGTGAGGGTAACAGAGCACCAGAACGGCCTTTCCAGAGAGGCTGTGGAGGCTTCTACTCTGGAGACATTCAGACCCCATCTGGATGCGTTCCTCCAGCAGGTGCCAGCTCCCAGCCTTTCCCCCTCTTTCCCCCTCTTGTGCACCACTGAGGAGATCCTCAGCACCTCCACCTTCCTGCTCGTAAAAGGCAGCATGAGACACACCATTCTCATGTTCATTTTCATGCTTAGACCCCACCAGATTTGGTCATCTTTATCTAATCAAGAGAGAACCTCAAAATACAATGAGAACAGACTACTTTCAAGAAGATTTAAATGGCAGTCATTGAAATCTCACCCTTATCTAGATTCACACACAGTACAGAGGAACTTTTCCTAATTAAAAAAAAACCAAAAAAAAAACAAACAAAAAAAACCAAAACAAAACACAAAACCAAACAACTTAAAATTCAAGTATCTGAAAAATACCAAGTAGGAGGGAGGAAATTGTGAATACTAAGACTCCAGCCTAACAAATTATGTATTATAAATAAAAGTGAGGTAGTCACAAAATGCCTCGTGGACTGTAATTGGACTCAACTTGGTTGTGTCTTAATCAGGTGACAAGGAAACTGCACATGCAAAGACAGTTGTATGCAATCCTCTTTACTGCCTGTATGTGACCATCCAAGGCCTGGTTACATTCACATAACATTTCTGTTTGGATGAGATGACTTCCACAGAAGACAGGACAGCACTAGAGGAAGCTCTCACAGCTGAGAGACACCACTCAGTTACTGCACAGAGTTACAGAGGGTCATAATGTGGCACTTCGAATTCCTAGGGCAGTCACTCTTGATTTCTCATGTCTTTCCTTCAGCAGAAAATGATACTGCAAGGTGATAGTGCCCTGGTGCAGGACTAGCCAGTACATCCTCCCACAGCACTGTTGCTTTGCAGTTTTCCAACAGAAATGCTCACGCTGAATAGAAATTAGTTGGCAGCTTAGTATGTGCATACCAGTTATAAAGTATTAATTCCTCAAGCTGAGCAGTCCTAATACTGGGGCTTTTTTTTGGTGGTTTGTTTCTGTTTTAAATAAAACAACACTTGGCCAAGTTTTCATTCCAAAACAACAAAACAAGAATGTACCTAATATTCTCACTACATTTTTGCTACAGGCACTCACAACCTGCATTGGTATTTGTGGCTGTAGTCCAGAAACTGCTCCTACAATTTAACAACCATCCAACTCCACAGAGAGCTGGTATTCCATTTTCTTTCAGCCCACCCTATTGGATTCTTTACTCATAGCTATAGTAATTGCTGTGCAAAATCTAGAATGGATCTTTGCTTCCCTAGATGTCTACTCTAACCTTTCCTCCCCACATCCCAACTGGCTGCACCTCTCTGGCACACAGAGAAAATGGTTGAATCCAGCAATTTAGAAAAGGTTATGAAATGGGCTGTAGAGGATTCTTGTGGAAGTGCATCTAAGTGGTGGAGAGAGAGACATTTAGAAAACCATTAACTTCCTCTTCCTTTTTGAAGTCACAGGGTCATAGCAAAGAATCTTGGGAATTCACTACTTGCAACTCAGCAATGAGACCGGCACTCCAGGTCAGTGATACACATCTTTGTAAGGCAGGACACGCCATGGGAATTCAATGTTCTCCCAAATGAAATTTGAGAATTTTATTTTTTTTTTTACTGGGGTTCAGAGAAGAAAATAGAGCACAAAGAAGAATGTGTCACCGCAAGATGCTATGCAGCCTCTGCGGTGCAAGAGATGACCAGTTTAAAAGATAATGGCATGACAATAATGATGTGCTGGAGTGCCTCTGTTTCAGTTGAATGATCACCATTTAAGACCTCACCCTAAGATGTTCTGGTCTCTCTTGTACTTGTTTACAGGGTTCAGTAGTCATAATGTTTAAGGGAAGAAAAGATTTTTCAGAACTGTTTGAAATGATCTCCACAAATAACTGCCTCCAGCCTAGGGAGGAACCCATGTATTCTTAGCCAGTGTACACTACAGACCTGTACAAAGGTCTCCACACAGCTCATGGCACTTACATGAATGAGGGCTTGTATCTCCCTCTGCAATGGTGTCTGATTTTCCCACTCAAACAAGTGAGATGTTGCCCAAAGGCACTCCAGGCATACTGGAAGCAGAAATGAGACCCCAATCTAATTACTTTTGCTGTGTTACTTCCAGAACGAACACAAGTAACCTTTCCTCTTGCCTTCACAGTGTTCACCTACACAATTTCAGTGCTCTATGGAAAGTTACTGGTGTTGTCCCAAGGGCACAGATAATCACCTCAAAGCCAACTGCCTGTGCTTTACCTGTGGATCAGGATTAGACTCTATTTCCACTTAGGCCAGGGGCTGGCATGTGTATGCAATATATTTTCTGTCTCAAAACTAGCTTATCATTGCACTTTCCAGTAATTAGCAGACTGAGCAGAAGGGACCAGACCTATAGGGACCATGGAGATTAAATTAATTACGGCTCCCAAGAAAATTCCTTAAACTTACCCCTCCCAAAAGGCATGTTTGCACATTTATGCGTGACACTCACTTCTTCCAGGTTAATCTTCTTACATAGCACTATCAAGAGGACATCTCTTACCAGCATTAAATCCACACTGTTAAATAAAAAGGCATGGGGAGTGTGCAGTTAGTGCAAGAAGGGTGTTACCTTCTTTTATACCATTTCACACACAGAGCTGCACAGTAGCTGGCAGCCAGATTACTCCAGGACTATTATTCTGGGGCTTGCAGTTAAGTAAAGAGGTCCCCAAGAGCTCTGGATGTCTCCCCAAGTAGCTTCAGAGAAGTTCCAATGAGATCTGATTAGCCAGAATCAAAAAAGAGAAGCCTTAAGAGAATACAACAGTCAGAAAATAAATTGCCTAGTAAAGATATATGCAGATGTTTCAGGTTCACCTTATCTGTAAAATCACTGCAGACAGCTTGTCAAAAAATAAAGCTTGGCCCACAAAAAAGCCTGATCCATTTCAGGATTTGTTTCTTCCATAAAATCAACAAAAGACAGGCTACAGCATTGCAAATATATTCATCTTTCTCTCCAGAAAGTCAGATGTAATTTAAAAAAAAAAACAGAAAAAACTCTAGATAGTAAAGACATTTCTAAGAGCTGTCACATTTTAAGCTAATTTATTTCCATAGTCCCTAAACATAAGTATGACTATTTGCCATCCCACAAGCGATCTTTATTCACCCTGAAATACTCCAAAGCCTCCGAAGGTTGTTGTTTTGTATTTAGTTTTTAATTTATCATTTAAGTTACAAGGTGGCTGTGAAAACTGAGAAATTACATTTCTCCTTACAGGTACAAATCACTTAAAGATGTTGCAACACTTCCAGTACATTCGTAACTGCTTTCAGGTAGACATGCTGTAGAAGTGACATGAAGTTCATTCCCACAATTCTCTTCAACTAAAACTAAGTATATGAGAAAAGTTAGCATACCTCAATGGATGAGTGGTGAATGGTTTGCTAAGGGTTGTTGTAGTTAAATTGCAAAAGCTCAGACTTAAATTTACACACGATAATTGAGAAAGTAAACAATATTGATTTTAGTTCAGTATCATCTTTCCATCAAGGACAGAGAGAAGTGAGACTTGAAATGTTCTGACCAAATCAATTTAATGTAATTACCCTTGAAACATCTCTTTGCCATCGTGATTGTATCATGATAGTGGGAAAATAAGACTGCAAACCCCAAGCATATTATAGAAAAAGATGGTCATGCAGTACAGTTATTTCCATCACTAGATACAGCCGTCATGCATGCACCTTTTTAACAGCCCCATAGTTTTTTCATCAACCTGTCAGAAGAGTATCACAAATACCTTTATAAATTGTACAGAAATATCTACAGAGAACACTTCTGAAAATTGATGGCTCACCTGTCAAATTTGCCAAGTCTCAGAAATAAATACTTTTGCACGTCTTTAAACATATATAAGACAATAATCTATGCCACTCATTCTGACTTTGGGAGGAAGCCTACAGTGCCACAGAGCATTATTTTGATGGCAATTAAGCCTTAAATAAATGTGTGTAAGCAACTTTCTTGATAAGCAAGTTTTTTCTTTTTGTTTTTAAAGGAAAAAAACAGAATATTTAAGTTGACCTTATCAGAGAAAGTTGAAACAAAATCTTCCCTGATCATGCCAAAATTTTTGTCTAAATAAAATACTTCCCTAATCCAAATAAAGTGAGAATAAATTAATAAACAGCTTCTGAGTTATCCACCATGTAACAAAATATACAAAAGTAATATTTCTGAAGGTGACATGGAGAAGAATTTATTTGGACTTTCTGAAAGCTTTTGATAATGATCCTCACAGAAACTTTATTTGGAAAAGTTGGTCAGTCAAGCCTCCTCTCATTAGCTCACAGCATGGGACAAAAGTAGAAGAGTAACAGAAACCAAAAAGAAAAACAGCATATTTCATCAACTTGAGCAAAATCAACAGCAAGGCACATCAGGATAGTTGCAAACAAGAGATAGTTCTTATATTTGTTATTGAATCACAATATAAAATTAAGGTTTTGGATGACATGAAGTTTTTATATTTGTTAAACACTGTAAGAAGCTTTGGAAATAAAACAGGTTTTATTAACACTTCGAGATTTACTGGATTAGAACATGTTCATACCTAGCCAGTACACACAGTGGAGGGGAAACTAATAAACAAATAAAGGAAAGAAGTCTTAGGAAGTCTGTCAGCAGAAAAAGGAATCTCTGACTGAGCACAGTACAGGTCCAAACAGCCCAAATGATGCTTCCACTGGGAGCTGCTGGCAGTTTGTTCAACAGGAAATAAGAATGTCTATGTTGTGAGAAACATGTTAGGGTTCTATAAACATTCAAGACAAAGAGACAAGCAAGAGAAAAGCAAGTCACTATAATCTGGAGTCTCATGAGCTGCCACCAAGTCAGGTAAGCCATACTGAGCACAACTTCAGAAGAAACAGCTGTTATAAAAACAAACCAGACAACCAGAGCACCCTGTAAAGCTGTCATCAAAAACAGATATGTCTGGAGAATCAGGTGACAACACAAGATGAAAGATAAAGGGCTTCAAGATTCAAAAAGGCCTCAAACAAGTAATAGGCAGATCTTGTGAACTTGTAAGCAAAGAGAAACAATGTTGCTGTTATAGGAAAGCTGAACTGATCAGTGGAAAAGCATATGAGCCATATACATGATTGAAATACACTGATTAATTTAAGGACTCCTTATTATAACTCCTGTATTTTATTACTTGGAATGTTGCTTCTAAATTCTTGTTATTATCACTGTTTGCTTGGGAAAGGAAGGCATGCAGAACTGTGCTTGATGATGCTCTTTGTAATTACCTGGAAGCAGCCATTATGTTATGCATATTCTATTCCCCTTGGATATACATCAAACATGAAGGCAAAGGTAGATTGCATGGCACATTTACAAAGATAAAGAGAGAAAGGCCATCACCTAACACAGGTGCCTAAATGATCCAGATCCCTTTAGTCATAGTTACAAATGTACAAGGCATTTACACACTGTTCTACCGAAAGCAGAGTCAGTCTTCAAAACCAATAAGGATACAAGTCAAGTTACTTCCACACTTGTGTAAAAATTAAAATGAATACTCATTCCATTTTCCCATTCACACCTACATTCCTTTTCATCAGTGGGCCATTAAGCACTCCAAAGAAAGATTAAGTATCACCACTCATTTTGCAGATGGAAAAAAACAACAGACCCCAAACCCTGCACATTCACATTTCACCAGCATCACTAGCAAGGCAATGGCAGAAATGGAAATTAAATTCAAGTTGGAGGAATCTTAGTGATCCAACACAGCGAACACAAAGATGTATGTCACACTGCCAACTTCGAGTGCTTTAAAACACCATTAAGCAAATGTAGAACGGTTTTCCATTCCTTACCCTACAAAACTGGGTTCAGTTTGCAACTGTCATTATCTAGGTTCCCCAGGTCACTTTCATGTATACTTTCAAGACTTATTTTTTTGTTTTCAGCTGCTGATGTTTTAAAAAACAAAACCCAAAAAACCAGCAACCACTGTGACATAACAATCACAAGAAGAGGTAACAATGCCTGCCTTAGGGACCAAAGAAATGCAATTGCTTGCACTGGATCTTTCTTTATTGACTATTTTTTTTACCTTGGTTCTGTTATATTTCTACTTTCATGACTATCTCTGTTTCTGTCAACTCTATTACAGAGCTTTTGTACATACCAGATTTTTTTTATTATAAGGTCACAAACTCAATCTGCTTCTGTGACCTCAAAGAGCAGTTTCACAAACCCTCAAAGGCCTCTCCCACTCCAAGCTACTGTTGCCTTTGAAAAGGCATATCAAATGTCATCTCATAGCATTCCTTGAGGCATCCAAGTCTTCCTTCTGTGTACAAGTGGAAGAATGAGGCTCTGATCACACTCTGTTGAGGATACAACCCTGCAGGCAAGGACTAACTCAAACTCACACCTCCTCTCCTTCTCCCTCTCCCATTAACACCTCTGTCCTGGTTTGAGAGTACCAGGATAAAAATTGCCTACAGCCATACTTACCTGAGACCTCCTGGGACCCCAGCAGCACCCCGTGGCTGTGCCAGTGACACCCTGTGGAGAGGAGAGGGTGGGTCAGGTGACCCACATGGACCAATCACAGCGCTCCTGCCCACGGGGCTCAGTATAAAAGGGCCCCTCAGAGGACCCTGCTCTGGCCTCATTGCCTGGTGTGCTGACTGGGTTGGGGGCTGTTTGTTTGCCAGTCATGGCGCTCTCTCTGCTATTCCTGAATTCTGTTTTCTTGCCAGAGAAGAATATTGTTCATTGAGACAGTGCACCTTCTGCCTCTTTAATTAGGACCAGCTTGGCTGCTCCAAGGCTGTTGTGGACTGTCACTGGGATTCTGACTTGGGCACTGCATCTGCTGCTGAGTCCAGTTTGGGACTTTTCTGTTTGGGAAGTAATTATCAACTGAGGAGTGCAGGTTCCATATTTACATATTTGTATATATTTGTAATTCACCATCCTCTTTATTATTACTACTTCATTAAATGTATTACAGCTTTTTTCCAACCTTAAAGTCTCTCTCCCTTATTCCCCTTTTTATCTTCCTCTGGGAGGGTACTGGGGGAGTAACACAGAACATCTGTCACCTGGTCATTGACTAAAACTGACAAGATCATATATTCTGAGTCATGGGGTACAGTGGTTGTTACATGGATCTGCAATACCTTCCCTCTCCTCCTGTTCCCAGTAGGGATATAGCTGCATCCAGCCCTCTATACTTCTTGAAATGCACTTCAACATTGTATTTGGTACTACAAATACAATGGTGTGGCAGAAGCTGGGTTGCTGAAAAAGGCAGTTAAAACGTGAGGCAAGGTCTGTCTCTAATGATACCTATTTTTTTGCCACACATCTTCATGGCAGCAGCAGGCTGGGTTTGCAGACTTGAAGGGGGTGCTGGAAGAACCTGGCACGCAGCTACTGCCATTGGGCATGTTACTCTCTCGTGAAACCATGCGCTGACTTGGTACCCTTGCAGCCCCTGGTTAGAGAGGCAGAGACTTTCTGAACAACAAACATTAGAGCCTTGTGTTTGTACACATGCTGTCTCAAAATGGGGTTTGTCCATCTAGTGTGCTAGCCAGTAACACACAGAATTGAAGTATTAGCAATTTAGTAGCAGTTCTGCACAGAAAGGGGTGCCAGGGCGTGTTCCCCCAAAGCTAGCACACACAACATTGGAACAGTCATACATAAATTAATGTATTTAGCATATTCTTTGTTTACTAGGTTTTTACTTGTGCTTACAATCCCTTCTCTTAAAGCTGATTGGTGTAGGGTATCCTTTGTCTTCATTTAAAGATAGAGTGTCTTTTGATTTTACTGCATAAACCCAGTGGGTGAGGGTCTTCAAGCAGATAACTTCTGGAGGTGTGGTTTTCATATTATAATATTATAATTAGTCAGGTTCATCTACAGGGCACATTTTTATCTGATTCATGCAGTATAGCCAAGCTTCTTGGGCAATTCTCCTGCTAAAGTTTCTAGTACCAGGTTTTAGGTCTGTATGTTCCTTCTATCTCGTTGTCTTGTCAAAGGGTGATTTACACCAGTTACTCATTTTTGTGTCTTCAGTTAGTGAAAAATTACATCCATGAAGGTTTCGACATCACACAGGCTAACATGCTTTGATCATTTCTCCCAGCTCAGCTCATGAAGCTGTATTGCCATTAATCACACATGAACAGCAGCAGACTTTCCCCTGTCAAGGGCAGAATCACCCTGGTGACAGCAGTGCTTGCAGACTCCAGGGGAAGTACTCAAACACTTCAGATGCTGCAGCATAAAAAATTAGAAACACAACTGATCACAGAGATTGCTGTTTTGTTAAATATTCTCTTTCTTCACATACACTGCAGTGCAAAATCACTTCCCCTTGCCTTAAGCTCTTTTATCAAGTGTTTCCCTAAGGAAATATTTCTTATTACCCAAATCAATATCCACTGAAGTGGATTTTAGAGTTTTAAAGGCCCTGATGTTTGCTGTTAACATCAGCTTGGGTAGCTACTCTCTTAAACACACATGCTTTGAGTGATAAATCATTTGCAAGAGTCTGTGTATCCTGGCTAGTGCATTTGTTTTCCACCAGAATATTCTGTACCAGCTTCTAGAAGGCATAAATAACTGCATTGTTGCTGTTTCTGACAGATTTTTTTTATCAGTAAATAAAGTGTTTGCCTGAAAGCACTAGACTTCTCCCACCTCTCCTATACCATTACATAATCAGAGTGGTTGGGGTTGGAAGGGACCTCTTAAGATCATCTAGTCTAACCCCCCTGATAGAGCAGGATCCCTACAGTAGATCACACAGGAACATGTCCAGACAGGGTTTGAATGTCTCCAGGCAAGAAGCCTCCACAACCTCTCTGGACAGCCTGTTCCAGTGCTCTGTTTTTCCTCATGTTCAGCTTAAACCTCTTAAGCTCCAGTTTGTGCTCATTGCCCCTTTTTCCATGGTCTATAAGCTTCTTTCTTCCACTTGAGTTTGTTCAGTTACTCCCTGCTCAACCATGCAGGTCTTCTGGCTCTCCTACTCGATTTCTTACTCTTTGGGATGCTCTGGTCTTGAGCTTGGAGGAAATGGTGCTTGAATATTAGCAAACTTTCTTGGGCTCCCCTACCTTCTAGTACCCTATCCCATTGAATTTCTCCAAGCAGTTCCTTGAAGAGGTAAAAATTAGATCTTCTGAAGTCCAGGGTTGTGACCCTGCTAGATGTTCTGTACCTACCGGATATTATCCTGAACACCACCATCTCATGGTCATACAGCCAAGGCTGCTCCCAGCCTTAATGTCATCCACCAGTTCCTCTTTGTTTGTCAGTACTAGGTCCAGTAGTGCACCTCTCTATGTTGGCTTCTTTACCATCTGAGTCAAAAAGTTATCAATGCACTGCAGGAACCTCCTGGACTAGCTGTGTGGCCTTTCCAGCAGATATCAGGGTGGTTGAAGTCCCCCACGAGAATCAAGGCCTGTGATTGTGAGGAGACCCTCAGCTGTCTGTAGAAGGCCTCAGCAACTTCCCCATCCTTAACAGGTGGCCTGCAATAAACACCCTACAATCACCCTGAGACTCCTACCTGCTTTTGAGATGTTGGCATGAGCAAATCATCCACACTGCAACTGGATCATCATGAAGCATTCAAAATAGAGAAGAAAGTCATAAACATTTTACATAATGTAAAGATCACATTTTCCCACATTTCAAAGGAAAGAATACCTCAGGGATTTATGAAAATGTATACTTACTTTCTTTGCAAGATTCTGTCTACGCAACAAACTGGTTTTGTGCCTACATTTTCTCAAAGCCTGAACAAAGTTTTGTAAGAAGTTACAGTGCCTCTGCTCTCAAAATTATTATTTATATTAATTATGCATACCTATGTTAATAGTATGCAATATGACTAATAGCTACACAATAGGACTAAAACCTAACCCCTAAATAGTTTCACACCATATGTGTGCTGTGTTCACACATTCATTTATCTCTCTTCATCAGTGCAGACCCAGCCACAGAGGGCTTGACCTCCTGAATGCTAAACACCCCTGGCAGCTACTGAACTTCCACAGTTGCAGGTGCTCAACATTTCACAGCACCAGCTCTACAGCTGTATAAAGGGTTTTAAGAAAACAGATGCATGTGCAATGAGGCATCAAAGACTAGCTCTATATATAGGCAAACACACACTGATGCCACTCTATAGCTATGAACACTGGATAAAGCTATGCACGTTAAAACATACTATTACTAAAAGTATACATTGTTTTTCCATTTCTTTTGACGCCACTGCACCTTTTCTCCTACAGTCAAAGGCAAAAAAACGGGCTGGATGACAGGACAGCCTCTTAGGTTACAAAAGGGACACCGTGCTGCATTTGGCTCACAGCCTTCCAGATTACATATCCCAGGCAAAGATGTTTCTGCAGCAAGCAGCTCATGGCTGAACCGAGGCGCAACTCAGCCTCATTCAAAACTGGGCAAGCAGATGGTGACTGGAGTAAGGTTCTTCTGGAGACTTTTTAAAATTTTGGTTCTACAGGCTAACATTGCTGGGGAGGGACCCCATATCAGCTATTACATACATAAGTCTGAAGGGAAACAAGTGGCTAAATATGAAAAAACCACAAAGACTATTCCTCATGACAATCCATTAGGCCCAGAGTGTCAAAATACACATGAAGGACTTAACATACACTTAGAGACTCTCAGAAGTGTAGAGACTTAGGGTACTTCTCTTACATGTATTAAATCTATCAGTGTTAATTGATTCCAAAGAAAATTGTAACAAAATCAAATCCTACTTCCACCCTCATAAATACCTCCTCCATCACAATGTATAGAAAGTAAAAGCTTAAAGACAGGATAAATGCAAGTAAGCTCAATTCACTTACCTATTCCAGGAAACCGAAGTTCTTGTTTACCAAGCTGAACATATTTAATTTAAATTGATGGGCTCCTATATGGTTTTAATCTTTTCTTAAATGGTAGATGAAATATTTACTTCAATCTTTATAAAATTGTTTCTGACAAGTACTCACGTAGAAGAAACTGAAGTTTTAAAATTAAAGAATCTGATAATCCATTCCATATGAAACATTCCAGCTGTGGAATGTGTTCACTGTGTAATACTGATGCTAACCCAGCTAAAATTTGCAGAATCCGTATGTTTTATGATTGAGTTTTTGGTGGCTTTTTTGTTTGTGTTTTTCGGACTTTTTTACATTATCAGTTAAGTTACTGAAATCTTTCAAGTTCTTCTTGCGTATTTCCTTATTTAAATTTTATTGAACATTTAAAATCAAATATGAAATTGTAATTGCATTGCATATAATTAGCAAAATGTGCCAAAATCTTATACACAAAGAGAAAAAACTCTTAAAATAAGAAAATAGATCTAGTGTATTTACATAGCCTCAACTATACTTTGCACTTTCATAAAAAAAAAAAATCTCTAAAGAAAGTTTAACTCTTCATGAAAGACTTACTGAACAGTGTTCTGTTTTTCTCCCACAGCACCTCATAAAAAATGCATTAAATCCATTTACAGACATGTAGCATGAAATGTTTTGGGATACTTTTTTCTCGATACAGAACTGCTTTTGCACAATTTTTCAGACAGAGCAAGAGGGAAGCAGAGAGAAGTCCATTTGTGTGCCTGATGATTTACTGCACTTCGTGGGCACAGAAGCATACTTTGCTGGTTTTATTTCCCTCGTGTGCAAGGTTCATCTTAAGAAACCCACCTCAGGTTCATCTCCCATGTTCCACATGCCTTTGAGTGGGACAGCTGCAGACAGCATTTACACAGCAGCTAACCAGCACTGAATTTATTCACATTCTGCAGTAATTACTGTTGTCATCAATAGCCAAAACTCCCTTAATTCATTGATTGCACCTTGGATTCCTCCCTCTTCTTAAAACTGAAAGACCTTCATTTTAGAAAAAAAGGAATTTTAAAGTTCTGTTCTTACACAATGCTGGTAGATAACCGTGAAAGGATCATTTTTATCACAGCTGTGTGACAGGCAGCTTCGGACCCAACAGCTCATACTAATGGAAATCAAATCAGCTGAGGGAAGAGGAAAGACATTTGAGAGGTATACATGTAATAAATGTTTTGAAAATTTATGGGGGGGGGGGGGGGCGACGGGACACGACACCCACAAAAAGGTATAAATTAGAGGAAATTGTACCACTTTTCCTTTTTTACCAGTTCCATTACATAATCTCTATCAAAGGGATATTTTTAACTTACCCATATAATTCTCAAAGCTAAAATCTTTCCATAGAAAATCTCAACACAAATTTAATTATCTAGATGCAACTTCTGTAACTTAAAATTTGGAACGAATCATGCTTCTTTAATGCATTGAACTGCTTCTTCACTTCAAAACCTGTTCTCAATAAACAGTCGGGCTATCCAGTAAATAGGTTAAGACAAAATAACAAAGACCCTGATTGTAAAAACTCAGTTTCTTGTAACAAAAGTGAAGCTCTCAGGGAAGGAGAAAAAATTCTGGAAATGATTGTGGGATGATTCTTTTCCACAAAGAAACAGCTGGACTGAAGTACGTTTAGGTTGACATTTTATCAGGCAGCATGAAACTCGGTTAGTTCCACAACAGCAAACTGCATTCTCATACTCTAAAAATCTAAGCTCTTCATTACACTGATTCAGAGGGATGATTACAAATAACCACTTGTATGCACTAGCTGCATTCACCAAAATAGAAAAATGTGCAGGTATTTGGTAAACACATAGATGTAGTTACCACTTCCAAAGCTAAAGAAATTCTTTACTCTCCCTGCAACGCAGGCACAAATACACAATAGCAATTATATTCCTTGGACATTGCCCTCCAGTTGGTTGCTTAACAAAAAAAAAAACAAACACAAAACTAATTTTTGTAAATATACTCGATATTTTAATTTTTTTTTATTTATTTATTTCACTGCAAAGAATGCAAAAAAAAAAAAAATCTGATCCGTGTTGTCCTTAGATCTCTTGCAGTAGCAAAGCAAGGCAAGTGAAAACCAAGACAAATTATCGTACAGTTCAATTGGGTTCCCCTTTCTCCTGAACCTCAGAACAGCCCTTTGCTGAGGTACAGGCTGAATGCTGTCTTTTTTTGAAAGCATTACTGAGATTTTAATACAGAAATGATATGTTAGCAGATCCAAGCCAGCTCTCACAGGGCATACCACAGTTGCTAAATAACAGCATTTAGACTTCACAGGGAACTCTGCAAACAGTATTTTAAGAAGTCAGAATTTTTAAACATTTACACCTTGAAAGTCCAACTATGACCATGTAAATGCAGTGCTTTCTTTACTTTTCCTCTCTATTCCTCTTAAAACAGAAATTATAATGCAAAGTTAGAGCATAAAACTTTTATATTTCTGTGCTTCACTACACATGCAAAATATATTTTTCCCCTCTTTTCCACAGGTGACACCTTAGGGCTCAGACCTGCAACCAAGCCTCTGAGCACTAAAAATAGCTGATGGGCATGCTCTAATACCAGGGAAAATGCAAGGTAAGGCAACTCTGCTGAAACACTTTTCATTAAATCAACTTCCCTTGCCTTTGCCCTGGGCTAAGAGCACACAGGGAGACATGCAGAAGGGTCATCCATGCCTGAATGCTTGGCCTCGACAGTATGGCTGTCAGACAACTCCATGTTAGCTGGAGTCAGAGACTGAGGAAAAGGCAAATATCTCTATCCCTGGCCTCCACCTAAAACCCAGTCATCAAATAGGCTGGGGTCTCTCTGGCTACAGCATTTTTCTACTGCTTAAATTAATTTTTAGAGACAAAAGCAGGAATCTGTACCTTGCCTCTAAAGCAGAGAAGCACCACACTACCTACATGTGCAGGATCCTCTCCCCCTGTCTCTAGGCTCAAGCACAGGCTAGGACTCTGCTCAGGGTTAGGAAAGCTAATGGTTGAAGAGCAGTCTTCCTTGTTTCGAGTGGATCTTTCTTCAAATATAAACACACAGTCAGTATTGACTTCTATATTTGCTTGTTATAAATCCAACTAAATCACATTTAGACATGTACAAGCTTGCTCTGACTTATTTTCCTCACAGGGTCAACTATAGCCTCTGGATTCCTAACTTGTCTTCCCAGGCACACAGCTAAGCTCTCCAAAGGTAACGGGATAGTAGACTACTCAAAAGGAAACTTTCCTTTACCCTTTCATGAAAGCCTATCGAGCAGTTCATGTCTTCTCTCCTTTTTGTCTCTTCCTTTCTTTTGGCCAAAGACAAGACCAACAGTATGACACAGAGTAGCAAAAAGTTACAGCAACACCTGAAAACCCAATGAAAACTTTAACACAGGTAAGAGTACCCTTTCTTTGACAGACTGAAGGCTGGCTGCAGTGTCACATTCGCCATGAAAAATGTACAACTGGGGGTAGAAATGTTCAGCAGCCAGGGGAATATAGGTGCCTGTATGAAAAGTAGTATAAGAGTAGACTGAGCAGCTTCCAGCTCCATTATGTCCATAAAAGCCATAGTTTAGATTTTAAAAATACATTTATTAAGAAATAAAAAATTACTCAAGTGCATGCCAGGATTATCTGTTAAATGCTAAAGCTTTCAAGTGACCTTTACTTTCAGATGTTGATTACGCATCAGACAACAGTCTTCCAATCTTCCGTTAAGACAAAGTAAATCAATGTAGATACTTTCCTCAATAAATAACATTCTTACTTTAATACAGCTTAAGTCTGTTGACAGCACTGCGTACTAAATTCTGAAATAATCCACTGGAAGTAGCAGTTTCTCCAATGCTGTTGGCTTAAGAGTTAGTAACTGCACCCGATGAGTACAGGATACTCAGCTGCTCCCAGGATGAAACGATTTGCTGACACTGAAGATCATGAGATTATTATTTATCGCGTGTCAAGGAGATAAAACTGTAATATATGCAAATACAGCACGTATTTCCCAAGGTATTTACAGTACAAATTAGAAAGATAATACAGTTTATCACATCACACCAAGTAATTAGATAAACTCACTTCAAATCAGGATTTTTACTCAAGAGTCACTGTTTGTTCTCACAATGTAGAGAGACCAGTTTTGCAAACCAAACTTCTCCTGGATGAGACAAACTACCTTTATTTTCTAAGGTCACTGCTGAGTCCCTGTTTTTAAAAAAAACAACTTTTGAATTAAAAAATTATACTAAATATATATCATGATTCTATGATCATAGACTTGGAAATTCCTAGCTTGGTAAACTACTACAATGAACAGCATATTCACATGCATTTTTTTCCAAATAAGTTATTTTTAAGCTAAGGATAGGATTGGTAGGAATGCCTTTCATGTAAATGTAAATTAAACATAAAATTAAAACAAAAAAAAGTTAAAAGCCTATTTCTTGCTTTGCTGATCTAGTATCTTTTTGTTTCCAAGATGATGTTGGTTGCCTCAGCAGCACTCTTCTGTTAAGGAGAAAAATATACTGCAACGGCAAACTAAGGTAGGCTTGATCAATGTTATCAGAAAGTTATAATATTGGCTGGCAGTTAGGACTGTGCATGTTAAACACAAGCCTTAAGAGAAATCTTACAACATCACTTGTATCTGTTTTTATTTACTTAAGTCTGTGCATATTTCTCAAATAAACACTTTTATAACCAATCATGTTACACTGTTTTATATCACCCATTGTACTAATTGTGTTGTGCCTATAGCCTTTTCTTACAAGTAATTCCACATAACACATAACTATTTATATTTAATTTAATTTTTTATAACAGTTTGCCTAAATACTTATTTTAGCTGTTTCAGATGGATCTGAAAAGGAAGGTAGTCTTGAATGAATTTGTTGGTTCATAACATGTAGATATTCCTGCTTACCACATGCCTGGGGCTGGCATTGCTACTGTTCCCTGAGCTTACAGGAACATTCATCTAATGGAAGCAAAGACACACAAACTACCCTGAAGATCAATAGACTCAGAGTAATCCCTAGGATTTTTGAGATCAGAGTCAATGAGAGTTTTGACTTTTTGCTTCATGAAACAAGAATACTACTAAGAAACATTCTTCCATGTCTTTTGTCTGTTGTTGAAAATAATACAAAATTTATATTTATACTTTAATCTGGCAGGCCCCATAATGTGCCAGCAAAATTTTTTTCTGCTGGACTTCTTTGGTTATCCCTCTAAACCAATTCTATCTTCCTAATAGGGACAATGAAAAATTTTGCATAAGCTAATCCTCCTCTCAGAAGCTTCTTAACTGAATTTTTCCACAGGAATGTGGCAATTCCCAGCAAAAATTTCAGATAACTGGTGAGGAATATTCAAGTGATAATTATGGGTATTGCTTCAAGAATCAGCATGGAAAAAAAAATCATTGCAGAACTTGGTCAATGACAGATGAAAGCACATCTGAATTTAGTTTTCAGGAAAAACATTCACCTTTTAGTTAGCCATTTCCAGTGGGAAATTTTTGCATTTTCATTTTGTGCCATTTTCTAATGTTTTCACTTCCTGTTTTAATTTAAACCTCATTCTGAAATATCGAAATTCTTTGCAAGACTCTTCCCTTTTCTAAAGAGCTGCAGCTTCTCAACAGAACATGGTCATCAGCACAGCTGCAAACAGCAACATTAGAACATGCTAAACATGAAGGTCTTGACAAGCTTCTGTTATGTGAACTGCCAAATAGATCTTTATTAGGAATTTAATTTTTAACTGTGCAGTCTCACCCAGCTGCGAGATAGTTTACTCTTCCATGAAAACAGATTTACTGCTGAAAACGGGGTACACTACACAGCCAATGCTACCAAGCCATTGCATTTTGGAGAAATGGCTATTATTTGAAAAGCAGCATCTGCTTTTTGTGATGTTCCAACCTGTTCAGCAACCTACTAAGTGGATGTTCTGGAAATGGCAAGTGAAATGGGAAATCCCTACAGAATCCAGAATCGTACCATTGTGGGGTTTTTTCTTACATTCTCCTCCAACACAGACAGACATACACTGAGCACTATCTACTGGACATTTGCACCCAGGATGTGTTTTGCACTCATTTTGCCTGTTGTTTAAGCAACCTGGCTTGGCACCAGTGGAGAAACACTCTTTGGCTTAGGACTAAAAGCTTGGGACCTTCTCCTAAAAGCACATTTCTGATGGAGACCAACAGGTCTCTTATTAAACAGCCAAAAAAAAGAGAAGTGCATCCAGCCCCTTTTTACCCAACTGTTAAGTGTTTGAACACCTGTCTGAGAGAGTTTAACATTCTGCCGAAAGAGACTAAAAGATTACTCTTTCCTCATCACTGGTTCTTCCATCTAGAATTGGGAAGGCAATTTCCTTTCTCAGCTGAAGCTGTTCTGAATATTTAAATAGCGATTAAATCAGAGTGAGCAGCAGTCTCTAGCCTAGCTATAAAAATAAGTTTGCTTACTTTAAATAATGTTGCTACCAGAGAAGCAGAACCAAGTATTAGAATCCTCTTCCACACAGGCTGCTCTCAGGAAGAAGACCAAACTGAAATTGCATCCCCAAAGAATACTTAGGCCACCAGGCTCATTTTCAAGGGGAAAAAAATCCCCTTATATAATGCTGATAATGGGCTGTTCTTTCCTTCTGTTGGGACAACAGCCCACATTTAGACATACAGATACAAACTTCAGCTGCCTGAAGGATTAAAATTACCTCAGTAGTTCATCATAGCAATTGTGATATTGGACATATTCAGCTTCCTTTCTCCCAGCTTCCTTTCCAGATCTGACCCATTACTCCAATCTGTGTCTCTGTGTGAATGTATAGCAGCACACAACTAACAGCTTCCCTTGCTTGCCAGTATCTTGTACTCATTGCCAAAAAAAAAAAAAAAAAAAAAAAAGGAAAAGGTTGCCTAGAAAGGAAAATAGGAATGAAAACCCAGAAGATAATTAAACAGGTCAGTGGTCAGAGTGAGCACCTGAAGTTTCAAGCATCTGACAGAGTCGAGGAAACCCTGACATGATAGCACTGCCAGAACCATAAGCAGAGCCATGACTACTTTTCAGCCTTTCAGCAGGAAAAGGCAGCTGTAAATGCAACCTGAGGTGTGCAACAGGGGATATTCAGTAGTTTAGAACTGCCATGAACAATAAGCAAGCCCACAGAAGTTACGAGGCTGCCCGCTGTGCCAAAGGCAAATGCAAAACAGGTCCAGGAGAGGGACGGCCACTTCCCACTGGCTGCTCCCATTTCACACCGCAGCGAAAGAGGCAGGCAGAGGACTCGAGGCAGGCAGAGGACTCGAGGCAGCCCCGTGCCCTCACGCCACACACAGCTTTACCTCTCCAGGATCCCCCTTCCATCAGTCCCCACCCCAAAGATGGCCCCACACACAATGGTAAGGACACCAGCCTCACACAACCCCATCAACAGCTGGCACCATTTAATCACCACATCACAGAGCCAGGGTGCTTGGGTTTGCCTCTGGTGTTTAAAAATAAAAATTAAAAAAAACCGGGGGAGGGCATTACACAAACCTGAAAAGGCTTTAATCAAAGTAATCTAATTGACAGCTAATTATAAAATTAACTAGCCAATTAGTTCTGGCACTGCAAGCAGCTGGGAGGGCCGAGCATGCTCTGAGACTTCATCCTGCTCTCTGAGCAGATGGCCATGACTGGTGAGACCCTGCCCAGGGTCTGCCCAGGGCCCGCCCAGGGCCCGCGGGGGGAGGAGAGTGTGTCTCCTACCACATACCTCAGGGAGACAGCAAACACCATTTTGGGTATTGGAGGTGGCTGGGTGTGAGAAGGAAGTGTTTCAGGAGTCTCCATCGAGTTACACCTAAAAGGCTCTTTCACCCCCTATTACATGTCTACCTGAATCACTTGGCTTCATCTTTACTACATAAACACACATTATCTTCTGAAATATCCCAAAGTCTGTTTCAGGTAAAGCAGCTTTGGTGGTTATCAGGTACACGTAGATGTGGTGGATGCATGATGTGTCTGTATACAGGTAGAGCATATAGGAAACCAAAATCTCTGATCCTTTTTATCCCTGCTCCCCTGGCTTCCTCCATTTTCAAAGCAAACCACACAGGGTGGGATTTTTCATTATCACTCATTATCTTGTATTGACTCTGATGCCACTGAAGTACCTCCTGTTTGTAGTGAAACTGCAGTTATATCAACTGCACTTTATCCCACCTAGAATTACCCACTACAGTATTTTATCTGTGAATAATAATAAATAATTATCAGCAGTCTCCCACTTCTCAGTAGGCTGAGATGTGCTGTTAACAAGTTACACAAACATCCTGATCTGGAAAGAAGTAAAAGAAGAACAGTCTGACAGTAGAAATACCCCATCTTTTTCCACAAAGGACTCCATGCATCTGGAAAAAATGTTCCACTTTTTTTTTTTCAAATAAAATACTTGGATTATGAGGGAAAAAATGGTTTTGAAAATAAAACTAAAGCCTAAGTCTTGCTCCAAAGATATGTAAACAGTACATGAACAGGGTCAGTTTTTACAAAAATAGCACCAATGCCTCAGTATCACTTAACTGTGGCAAAGAGGCTGCAGCCAGCAACAGTTCACCGAGTTCTTCTGAACTGGATTTCATAGGGAGAAAAAGCAAAGACAACAAAAATGCAATTGGTGGGTGGGGCTTTCCTATACCTTTATCAACTCAGTAAAGCTACAAGGTCATGCTTGTGCACCTTAGAGCATTATGGTTAGGTGGACACGATATATCATTCCAGAAAATACACTAACCCTGGAAGAAAAAGAAGCACCTAAGCAAGACAGGAAACCTGACAGCATTTTCCAGCACCACAAGCAGCAAATGTTGAGAGATCAAAGTAAGGCATCATTTTTTCAAAAACAAGAAAAAAAGCAGAATGTTTTTTTGCTCAACATCACAGATATTTATTTGGAAAACATAAAAGTCAACAAGCTAAAATCAAAGTGAAGCTACACAGAGCTGAAGAACTTACCTTGCTTCAGCATTACTCACCAACCCATTTCCACTCCTAAATCCTGAGTGAAATGCCTTTTTGCAACACCCATTTTTGTGTTAAAACAAAAAGATAAATAAAGGACAAAAATCAGTAGAATGCAAGGAACTACCATGGAATTTCAGGTGCTGATCACAGCTGCTGATACAGAAGGCCTTGTTTATCTTTGCAGACAGCTACAGATGCTTTAAGTACATGGGAGGGTTTAGCTAAATGAAACATTCCCTATTTTTAGCATTCACAGAGTTCTGTGACAAAGTGTAATGAATAATTTTAAATCCTCAAGGATCATCAATACCTTGATCAGTGATATTTTTCCATTCGTTAACTAGTGTTAAGACGTGTGCCTTGACTGTAGTCCAAATCTATTGAGAATCAACTTCCATCCATCTCATACTGACATTTTTTCCTACATGAAAGGAGGACTCTGATTTCTAGATTTGCTTTTCCTTAGAGTTTGCTCTGTCAAAGACACTGTCGAAGACCCTTTTCTTGTCTAAACTTGAAAGATGGAATTTATTTCATCTCTCATTAGAAGGAAATTTTGTCAGGCCTGAATCACCCTTTTCTACTCATTCAGGACTTTTTCAACTATCCAACATCTCTTTTTCAATGTATAAGCCTCAGGACCTTGTTATTTTCTCAGTTTTCCATAGACATATATATGCCATAGACATATATAAACTGGTATGCCTAGTCCTAATTTTTATACATCCAAGGACCATATTTGATTTAACCACCTTCCAGCATCAGGAATTTTCATCCTGTCAGATATCTAAGATGAACCATAAACTCCTTAAAGAGCCATTTGCTTCCAAAATACAATCTTCATAACAGATGCATAATCCTAAATACATCAGGATTGCGTTTGGCTCTATTAACATGTACATTCTTAAAACGAGACCAATTTGACAGGTAACCAGGATTTCTCAGAAGCAGCTCCTATTTATTATTACAAATACTGAGGGTTATCACATTTAACCTTCAATTTATTAAAGTTTTTATTCCTATCTTGATATACGTGAAAAATATTGTGATAGAGCCAGAACAGTTTTTCACAGGAACTTATTACAATGCTTTCTAGAATGAGTATTCTCATTATAGTATTATAATTATATTTCATATTTTATTTAATTCATATGAACATTCAGAGCACTTTGAAAGACAGCACAAAACTGTAGAAATAAGCTGCTGTATCTAGGAAGAAGAGCCTTTGTTCTGTGGCTGTGGATATAGTGGATTTTTCCCAGCTCGGAGAACTTACCCTCAGAATCCTTTTCTTCAGATACTTATTCCTGAGAAATAAAGAGAGTAATGACATTTGAAAGTGCACAGGCAAATCCGATGTTCTGGTACAGGTACTAAGAAATTTCCACTTAGCTACTTAACTACCAGTGCAAGGTAGTTCATTCTGACCAGAACATTAAATATATTGGAAGTTTTTGTCACCACAAGACATTCATTTGCTCTCGGAAGAGACCAGAAGTGCTTTGAAGGCAAGCTGTGTAATGCCTGTAAACCAGTGGTGATGGCAAGCAGAGAGGCAAATTAATTGCAATCTCTGTAGTTTTATTAGGAACCCACAGGCGTAAGGTGGACACTTCCTCAAATACTGCTGGGGAAACATATAGGACTTCATCAATTTGCAATCACTGGCAATACTGCAAAGAGAAAATCAAAGTTAGTTCATCCTTGAGGCAAAAAATTCTTTCATTTAAATCTCCACAAAGAAATTGGTTTTACAGCACATAGGCAGCTTCTGGTTTGTCAGGATGTATGGAAAACTGAGAGTACAGTCATCACTGCTAGAATGATTGCAATAGTACATCAGTGACAGTCTAGCTACAGCTATCTACTAACTGTATTTCATAAAGCAAAGAAATAACTTATTACATGTCAGTTACAGACCACTGAGAAGCATACAAGAAAATATTTGATGTTCCCAGTGTGTAAGCTTCTGAATTCCCCTGCTACTGCCTCAGTTCTTGAAAGTCTACAGCAAAAACAGAATTTGATGAAAGCGAGCAGCCTTGGTCTTCACTGAACAGAATTTCTTTGAAAAATTCCATAGAACGTTAACTTAAAGAAAAAAAAAATCTGTCTAAAGAAAATCTGACATTGCTGCCTCCTGATGGGGATATATACTGGTTACAGACTTTTAATCAAGGCATCTGAACAGGAAGCTGTGATTTTTACCTACCGTAATTGAAACGAGTAGAACTGAACTGTCTTGACCAAGAAAAAGTTCCAGAACACCTCAGGAAAAGATTATTTTTTTAGGGCCTTTCTTTGACAGGGACCTCAGCAACTATTTCCTTTGATAAAAAAATCATACCTAGGTCCCCTTTCAGAATTGTACAGACTGTTTTTTTGAAACCCACCACATTTAAGCAAAATCTTAGAATGCTGTTTCACATAGTCCTCTTACAGCACCATACTGTTCTCACAGGAATACCGATATCCCCATTGTCACAAAATGCTGCAGCAAACTCCTAACCAGCAAACAAAACAATGAAGTTATCCTTTAATTATCAATCAATATTATTCAACTCTTTCATTCTGTTTTTGGAGATCCACAGACCTGTAACGTGTATGTGGATGCTGTTGGGGAACTACTATACTGGACAGGTGTTATTTTGACATTTAGCCTATCAAGCCTTCCTTTCCTCAGTCCAATGCCAAAATCCTTGGGATGGTTCTGGCTGGCAGAGTAGCCATCTCTTAACTTTGCCACAATTAATTTGAGTTCTAAATCTACTCAGGGTAGGTCTTTTCTTGAAAATTCCCCTAGTTTTCTAACCTACCTGGATAACGTCTCCCTTAAATAGTAATTATAAACATACATCATTACAACTCATTGACTGTGGCACCTTAGAAAAGATTAATTATTTAAACTGTAACAGGCCAGTTACCTGTTACAGGTAGATGGGAATTATATGGAAATAGTTCTTTGCCATGGTGCTTCTTTTTAATCTGGTGATCATTAACATATTTGTACCATTAGTTACTCATTAATTTCTATTAATTTCAATGTATTTCTATTAATTTCTATTTCAATCCATAATCCCAGACCAGGGGCAGCAAGTTTAACTCACCAGCATAAGGATGAATGCCCCAGGAAACTGCTAAAGTTCAAACATGCCAAAACTACCAAAATACACCTTTTCCAAACAAGCCCAGTTAAATTCACAGCCCTGACCATGACTTTTTTTTCTTCTGAAAACTGAGAAACACAGACTAAGATGCAAAACTTGCAACCTAACCTCTCTCCAGCTCTTAGAGCAATCACAGTTCACGGTCACCACAAGCAGTGCTGTAAAAAGGATGTGCTCAGTAGGGTCATGCAAAGGTTTTCAACTAAACTTCTAATAACCAAGAAGACCTTAAAGTCAGGCCAGGCAAGATTACGTGCGAGTTTCCCTAAAACTTGTTAGACAACTTCAGCTGAAAGATACATATCAACAGATTATGAAAGCACCAAAGGTTCTTAAAAGTTCTATCACAATGGTCTTCTCTCTGCTGTTTGTCTTCTTAAGGAAAAAGCAGGTTTTTGCCCAGGATAATTTTTTAAATTCTTTTTTATTAATAAAAACTATTAGATTCTGGGAAGAAAGGCAAAGTCAAAGCAAAGAGCCTGCTTTAGTTATTTAAGGCATAGGATTTTATCCCACCTGTGAACCAAGAATGCAAGTGTGTGCACTGTTCTAGGTCTACAAGAAAAAAAACCACCATGACACAAAACCCACCCCACACAGCTGTTGGTACATACTTGGACTCCAGCTTTCACCTACATGCACTGCAAATACCTTCAGTGTTTAAAACAGAGTTATACTGAGGGAAGGAGGAACTGGCTGAGGGAGTAGATGGAGATTTTTATAGCTGTTACTAGAACACAAAGAGTGGTGTGCAAACAGTAGAAGAGTCTAGTGTGCTTCATTTTGGTTGTGCATAGCACAGGGGACCGATGCAGTATTCCTGCCAGGCAGACCACCAGCTCTACTGCACGTGGTCACAAGCACAGTTTTGGATGGGGTGATAGGGCAATGTCTCCAAAAGCAGCCTTCAGTCATTTTTTCTTCTTCCTCACATTTCCAGACATACAGCCTGGTCTTGGTGCTACTTATGTGTATTCTTATGTTCCCACTTCATTTTGGTCCTGTGCTCCTATCCTAGACACCTGTGCTCAAGCTTATTCTAGTCTGAGCACTGGGGAACATGGCACAAATTAAGAACATAATCTAAGGAGCATAAGAGACCAGTAATGGAGTCTGGGAAACAAAAATTATATTACTCCTTTTGCTTCATGGCTTCCATCCTCTCTCTTTCTTGGCTCTTCTCTGCTCCAAGGCAGCAGAAACCCATGCAACACATTACAAGACAGACCTTGCAAGGACCTAGAACCATTAGGGATTTGTTTGCATAAGAGATCATTTCAGGCCTACATGAGGCTACGTGCTCCACTGCAGGCATCAATAACCCTTGTGGCAGCCTGTAAGTTTCAGAAATGCACCCCTCTTCAACTGAGCAGAGCCATGAATTAGCTGTTTCCTACTATTGCGTCCCCGCTAAATGCATTTCTTGTGTCCTCCCTGAACCATCTTGCATCTACCAACTTGACCAACATGCTTGCGAGCTGTGCATGCTCAGAACTTCAGTGAAGTGGAACTAGATCCTCAGAGAAGCGGTCAGGGTCCAGCAATGCCAACATTAATACTGCAATTTCAAAGGTTACCTCACATAAAGAAAAAAAAAAGAGCTACTTGCTATGATGCAAAACATGAACTTCCTTGTGAAAAGGGTTAGCACCAAGTAGTTTCTGATTTGGGAGAGTAGAAGCAAGCTATTCATTGTTTGATACAAAGCTATGTCAAAGGTAAGAATAAACTTAGAGTTTCATATGGAGACTAAATTATTTTTTGCATTAGATATATTAGAATCGCATTATATATTTCAGTTGCAGCATGAAATTTCATACAGCACCATCAGATACCATCTGGGTGTTTTTCTGAACTGCTTTCATGTTTCATAGTATTTTCTTTCTTACCATTCATGGTGTGTTTGGATTCATGTCAACTAGGTGTACTTGAATGTCTAGGTGTTTTTCTCTCAAAATGCCAGTTACTATGTTTATGAATGGTGAAGCCAGAAGACTACCATTAAGAGACTTTAATGTTCACCAGATTAAAAAAAATAATAAAAAAAAATCTTACCAACCATTCCTTTTCACTAAGCCCCTCACTACATGAAAGACATCGAAGTGCTGGAGCATATCCAAAGAAGGGCAACAAAGCTGGTGAAGAGTTTGGAGAACAAGATCTGTGAGAAGCAGCTGAGGGAATAGGTGTTGTTCAGTCTGGAGAAAAGGAGGTTGAGGGGAGACCTTACTGCTCTCTACAACTACCTAAAAGGAGATTGTAGCGAGGTGGGGGTTGATCTCTCCTCCCTAATAACAAGTGACATGCCGAGAAGAAATGGTCTCAAGTTGTGCCAGGGGAGGTTTAGACTGGATATTAGGAAAAATTTCTTCATCCAAATGGTTGTTGGGCACTGGAACAGGCTGCCCAGGGACATGATTGAGTCACCATCCCTAGAGGTATTTAAAAGATGTGTAGATGGGTACTTAGGGATGTGGTTTAGTGGTGGCTTTGGCACTGTGCTAGGTTCAGTTGGACTTGATGACCTTAAAGGTCCTTTCCAACGAAAATGGTTCTAGGATTCTAAAACTGACTGTGCTATCTGAATTACTTCAAGGCAATGAGTCTGGTCACAGAACAGCAAGAGGGATGAAAAGTGGAACATCAGCCGTATCTTTTTAAAAGGTGTGAACAGCCATGCAGGGAGGATTTGATCACTTTTGCTTTATAGTCAATAGAATGATGTAAAATTATGCTTGGACATGAACCATTTCCATTTCAGAGAGTAAGCCATAATAGGAGTAACTTGAACTACCTACGGCTGCTGAAAGTAAGCTTTTGGAGGGTCTGGATGTGTGGTTGTGTTACTGCAGGCAGTGTACTAAGTTGCCAGATGTCAGCTGAACCATAGTTAACTGTCAAGGCACATGTCCTTCCTTGCCCCGCAGAAATGTGAAGAAAAAAAGTACGGCGTCTTTCAGTGAAATGAAGTTATGCTCAGGGACTGGAGATCTCATTATGATCCGAGGGCTGGAGCACCTCTGCTACGAAGACAGGCTGAGAGAGTTGGGGCTGTTCAGCCTGGAGAAGAGAAGGCTCCAGGGAGACCTTATAGTGGCCTTCCAGTACCTGAAGGGGCTACAAGAAACCTGTGGAGGGGCTTTTCATCAGAGAGGGCAGTGATAGGACAAGGGGTAATGGTTTTAAACTGAAAGAGGGGAGATTTAGGTTAGACATCAGGAAGAAATTCTTCACCATAAGGGTACTAAGGCACTGGAATAGGTTGCCCAGGGATGTTGTGGAAGCCCCCTCCCTGGAAGTGTTTAAGGCCAGGTTGGATGAGGTTTTGTGCAGCCTGGTCTAGTGTGAGGTGTCCCTGCTCATGGCAGGGAGGTTGGCACCTGAGGATCTTTCAGGTCCCTTCCAAGCTTAACCATTCTATGATTCTATGATCCACTGCCATACCTGTACTTCCATCTACAGCAAACCTGTTATTTCATCAGAGTAACTGCTGCCTTTGTGGCTCATTCCAAAGATCTCATCATTCAAATCAAATTCTGTGTTCTTTACATTAACAACATTTTATTTCAAAATATATTAACCATTCTGTGCTTACAAAGGACTGCAGTGTGAATACAATATTAAGTGAAAAGCTACTTCAACCTGCTACAAAAAAAAGTGTTTTGTTTTGTTTTGTTTTTTTTTTTTTTTTTTAGGAAGAAGATTGGTGCATACAATCCAAATTATCTAGTTTAAATACCCCTGCAGTCTACACAAGTACTTCTCAATCTCAAGTCACATGTTTTGTTCTGACACAGTCACAGGGGTTTTATTTTCAGTATTACACATGCAAACCCAGGTACTGTACCAAAACCAGTGGTACCATACCGAATTATGTTAACAGTTTTGAACACAGTTCCATTCTGAAGATGTATCCCATGTACATTTGCAGACAAAATTTGTGTCAAAAGACAGTAGAAGTTATTGCTCCAAATCCCACAGATTCTGGGTGGGAATGCATGCTTCAGAACCCATGCTTTGTAATGCAAAGATCTGCTCTTAGGTTTGAGTAGGGTCTAGCAAGTCTTGGGACCCAATGTCAAAAATTTCTTTGGATTTGGTGAAATTTACCAAAGGGAAAAAAAACCCTAGTCTTCTGACCATAGTTAACACATATATATATAGGCAAACACCTAACTATTAGTATAAAAAGTTGGTTTCCAACTAACACTGAAGCATAGAAAATTTGGTTTTAAAGGTAATAAACTGAACAAATGGTATGCTTGCAGAACATAGCAGTGATGCCACTGGACATTGAAAACATTGTCCTACACACCCAGTAAGTTATAAACAACACAATTTTTTACCAATACTTCTTGAAAAAGCTTCAGTTTTGTGTTCAGACTGGCAAAAAGGAGGCAAAAGATTTGGGTTTGTCCAACCTTATGGTTTGGATGTATTAAGCCTAATTAACTTTTGTTCTGTAGCTATTTTTTAGCTGTGTGATGCCTCTTACATTTACTGTACACCAATACCATGAAAAGTTATTTTGACTTTAGGTTCTCACTGGATCATTGCACACAATAGTCAAGTGGCAAAAAATGAGGCTAGGAAAAGAAATCAACATTTTTACTTAAAAACTGTAATGCTGAAAACTCTTCTGATATATAGACGGATGCTAGAGCACTCACTCTGCCTTTATTAGCTTGCAAACACATCCTGCTGCAAGCAAATATGCCCTAACTCAAACCTAGCTTTGGTATCGCTACATGTTAAAAGAATAATCTCTAATTCAATACAAAATGAATTATGTTTGTCCAAGTCCATCCATATGCAAAGCACATCAAGGATACATTTACTTGCCAGTTAGCAATTCCTGGCTGAATTGGACATACTATTTCAATATAGAAATTTACAGCGTGCCCTTCAAGTCCTGGAATCAATCCCAAGAAAGGATGAAGCAATACCCTCACAGACTAAACAAGACTCAAAATGAGGTACCGGATGAGGCGTAGAAGAGGTTAAGAGGGAGGGGAAACTATGGACATTTTTCGTGACCTATTCATTTTGGCAGCTCTTTAGTGGCTGTGTGCAAATACTTCCAGGAACAGTAGTTGCTTAGCAATGGATTACTAGATGGAAGAACAGCTTTTCCCAACTTTACATTAACTACAACAAAACAGTTCTAGTCACCTTAGCAGTCAGTATTTGCCTAGCTCTTCCTTGATGTTTATTAAGTAAACATTCATTCCAGAAAACGTTGCTTGTTTGCACTATATACAGGCACTATTTTGTTCTCAGAGATCTTTAAAAAAAATTCAGTTGAAGTCTGAATAGTACAGAAACTGCTCATATTTATATAATGCTGCATATCAGTATATGTATTTACAAGCCAAATGTAGAATCCCTGAACAAGCTCATCACTTCTGGCACTTTTTTCTGGTTCCAAAACACCAAGTTTATTTTCCACACTGCAATTAAAAAAAAAAAAAAAATTGCAATTTTATAACTTCAAAACAATTTTGGAGAACTCTACCAGAAAGCATTAGATATTTTCCTATAAGTGACAGATAAACAGTATCAGGTTAAAGATCAAGCCTCCCCAACATTTGTTAAGAGTTTCAGGCAATTCTATTTTGTAGAAATAAAATAGGAAGGGAATTGCCAAAGTATGCTTCACCAAAAAGCATAAGAAATTATAAGAAGAAGAAACTCTTTGAAACCCAAGCCAAGATAGAGTTTATAAAGATGATACATCTATGGATTTAGGAGATGCCAGCTGTCACTCAGTAAATATTATTTAATTAGGAAACCAATTTTATCTTTTAAAATTGCAAACTTCAAGGCAAACAACCGCATCTCTAGAAGAATGCTACCTCCATTATTAAATATAATCAATACCAACTCCAATCCAAACAGCTTTCAGCACCTTCTGAAGGAAGTTGTAGCTGTTTCCAGAGGTAGTATCCATACAGGTGGCACTGTCTGTAGTGACAAACTTAAGCCAAGCTAGTATGAACACAATGTTTGAATAAAGGCAATTGTGGGAGCATTTTCTACCACTTGATGCAAAGCTAAATTCTCAGTAGAATGATGGTATTTTCCCATCCTTGGTGTATCAGGTCCATAGGAAAGGCAGCACTCTGCAGTATTCTGTCAGCAGTACTAGGGATTAGCAATTCTGTTACTGCTTTTACTGGGGAACAATTTTATCCACTTTTGTATTTACAGGCTTTCTGAAAAACAATGTTTAACACCGCAGCCATACACCTTTTTCAGAAGTTACAGTGATGCCCACAATGTCTAATACTGGAGACACCATCCAGTTTTCCCTACACAATGCTTTTTTCTTATTTTGTTTAATTAAACAGTTTGCAGATTCCTTAATCCAATAATCACTGACAGAACGTACATCTTTCTTCCTCAAAGACTTGAAGCAAAGCCACATAGTCCCTGAAATCAGACAAGCCTAAATGTACCCCAGATGACCTACAAATACATACCATTGCACACGGAAGACTACTGTCTCCATTATTAGATACGTGGGTATCAATTCCTAAAAAAATTGGATCTCATGTATAATGTTCAACTTTTAACATCTTTTTAAAAGCAGTCTTTCAAAAGAAGCCTTTACTGCTCCCAAATGGACATGGTGCATCTGTGCTGAAAGTTACCATATTGCAGTAAGGCTGGCAAAATGAATGTGTGCCAGAGTCTTGCCAATGCAGTTTGTTACCTCATGTATTCAATTAAGCCAGTATTTACAGTCAGCTGAAGTTACCATGCTGGGCTGTAAACTGGCACAGAGTCACTTCTGCTAGCTCTGCTATAGCACACTAACTTGCAGCTACGGTACAGGACAGGGAGGGCGGCTCCTAACCGAGTGCAAAAAACAGTTCCACTAGCCCTTTGGCACTACATTTTTGCAACAAGTATAACTTGCTAGAAGAGAATTGTAACAGCACAGTTGTATTTTACAGTAACATGAGAACACACTGTCTTGGTTTACTACAAGCATTCCCTTCTGAGTTCTAAATTGGTTTTGTTCCAACTGAATACTAAAGGTATTAAATACGAGTAAATATCTGCTCCTGGAATGACTATTTACAGTAAGCTAAAGACCATCAACTTCTTGCCTATAAGCATTACAAAAAGAAGACAGTCTCTCCTAAGAAAACTAATTTAATGCCACTACAGAAAAGGGTGTGTGAGGAATTTCCCCCCACCCTGACCTTGTTGTTTTTTTTGAAACCCACAGAGCTGCTTCTTGCTTTTGCAGGTGAGGCAAGAATAACCAGCAATCGGTATGTTGCAATGACCACAAGTCAAAATGACCAGTTGAATTATTTTCCCATTAATGTGAGATGGAGCTAAACTAAACTATTCTTAAAGAGGCTGAGCCTTTTCAGAAAAGAATATGGATTGTTAAATATGCAAGGACAAGTTTTTGCACTTCTACTGGTAATTAGACACTAAAAACAAACCCTAAATAATCAAGGTATGCTTCTTCATAAGGTATTTTGGTTTTTGGTTTTAAACACGGCAAAATTAATGAATATTTTATATTGTACGATGGAGGTTTTGTTTCTTTTTTTATTTCTTTTCTTTTTGGCAGTATACTGCTACTGTACCACCACTGAACCACACAACTGGTTCCTCAATCAGGCATGGCACATAGCATGAGCTCCCTAAGTTACATTTATTGAGAAAGACTGTACTAAGGGTGGCTCTTCATGGCAAGTTCTAGCTGAATTTGAAACAGGAAGCATCAATATGAAGCCTTGTTTAAAAGCAGGGACAACAAGACTGCATCAGATATTCATTCTCTATACAAAATTATTTCTCTTCATGTTCGGAAAGGAACACTTCAAAATGACAACATACCTTCTTGGCTGATTTTACTCATTTGCCATTACTGAAGGTAACTGTCTAAAATACCGTTTCAGTCTTCACACAGAGACCCTTCTTTGATCTAAGGTGGTGAGGTGATGGGGGAGGGAGAAGAGGAAAACTTAAAAACAAACAGAAGAATGCTTTATGAGTTTTTTAAAGGACTATGTTGAGTACCATAGGAATCGGAAAGATGGTCTCAGAAATAACTGAGATAGTAAAGGTGGACAATAGAAATGTCTCAACCAGTGAGTAAAGAGGAGCAATGGAAAACTGGAAATACATTAAAGAAGTGTATTTCTTGCTAGCAATCTTCTTTAAATGATGTCCACAAGAAGCTATAATGAGGACACAACATTTCAATGCACGATTCTGAACTAGAAAAGTAACATCATGAAGAAGTTTTCCAAGTCTCATGCTGTTCTCATTCAAGCTGGTTAGAATGTTGCAGGAATACTCAGGGACAGTCTCAGGTTCTTCGTCATCCCTCACCCTAGCCAGCAGCAATTGTAAAAATGTGTTTCATTAAAGATTTTACGTGATCCACAAACCCAAGGAAATTAAAAAAAGGGACAGTTACTTTATTCAAGCAATACATCCTTCCAGAATTGACGTGTAGGCCTTTCAGAATTTAAAATATTAAATGGGGATGTTCCTATATTTCAATGAACTTGAGTCAAGCCACTGTATCAAGCCTGAGTCTGTCCTCCAAACACATACCTGCAAGTTTTCAAGTGCAAAACCAGTATGCTTGAAACCCTCCATTTAAACCTAAAATTTCATCAGTAAAACTGCAGCAGCTAATTTTGCGAATCTGAGAAATAGGTATTTGTGTCTTAATAGGCAGCTTGTTCATTGCAAACCTATACAAAGACTTTCTTGCTTAGTCAGCATCAGAGTACTTTCCAATCACTTTTTATGGCAATGTAATTTTAGAAACAATGTAAAAATACATGTGATACCATGAAAATAGGAGATTTCCAAATCTATCAGCACTTCTGTAACTCAAATAAAACAAATATCTAAGTTACTGAGAGATGTGTGTACACAGATCTTGGATATACTTATCCCTAGATACGAACAGATTTCTGTTTCAACAGTTGCATTACCATCAACAATGAATGCAAGGCATGCCTGCATTTGGTATAACTCATTATCAATCAAACTATGAAATAAATTCAAGGGAAGTTACTAGAAACTGAAAGGTGGTTCTTTGGTTAAGCACGTGCATCAGCTACTTTGTACCTAGGGCTTCACCGTATTTGTGGAAAAGCTGTTTAAGTATAAATTTTCTACCAGAAACCCCCCTTCCTATTTACAAAAAGGATCCATTCATAAAGACCATTTTGTCAAAATATTTCAACAATCAATATAAATTGTCACCAAAACTGCAATTTAAGCAAATTTACACATGGAAGAAAAGGATTAAAGTAGTTTGATGCTGTGACCTAGGCAACACACTATTTCAGGAATTTCAGAACTCTGGTTACTATATCTTATTAAGACATTTGGCTGGAGACTTCCAGGGGAAAAAACTCAAACTGAACTGAACCAAAATCCATGCTCTCTCCTCTTCCTCATCAGAAATAAACTTTCATTTGCCTGAAAAGTTAACTGAACTCAGCCACAGCATTTGAAAACCAGCATTAAACAATCCCCATTCAGCTTCCTCCTATTACTGGAAATACACGTGACAATAGTACATTACCTCTGTCTGAAAACACTTAAGGCCGTTGATTAAATTAATTGACAAGATGACTCCACTGGGTTGGTGGGTAAACAGCAAAATACTATCAGATTTCACTGCAAATGAGGGCAAGATTTAAAATATTTAAACAAGTCCTCCTATTTCAATATGAGGAAAACCTACATTTAAAAAATAGTGTATCTACTCATTTTAGGAAGATACTAAATACCAGTCTCCAACAACATAAAATTTCAGTGTATTTTAAGAGGATAATACTTAAGTGTCATTATATAAGTTATACATCATGGTCAAAGCCTCTAAATAAATACTTTGAGGAGCAGCAAATAATTATATTCTACTTTCATTTAACAATGAATGGTTTACACCTTTTTTGCTACCAGATCAAAATATTTTGCTACCGGAATAAATATTTTGGAATTAGCTTTCTTTAAAGTTACTACAATTTAATAACACAAAAAATCCAATAAATAAAAGCCAAGTTAGTCATTTCAGCAGATAATTACTCCAGTGGATATATCTGTCCTCTTAACCGTTCTTTTTATGAAGACAGAAGGTCTTCAAGGTCTTCAACAAGGCAGCTGAACTGTGTGTTAGTATGCAAAGCCATGGGAAGTAGACATTCTCTCTTGAAGAGGCAAAGTGCACAATAATGTAAGGCCAGCAGATGTTCGAGAAGTGGTTTCTCCTAAAATCCAAGCTCTGCTTCCCTGTGAGCTGCCCCTTGGCACAGCTGGAAGGAACAGAAGGCCATGGCTGTTGTGAACTCGAGACAGAAGACAGCAATTCTCTCACGTCCAATAGCTGCAGCACGGCACCTTCATCACTCTGCAGCCGTTTTCATCTCCTCAGGACTCTCTTTAGATGACCTGAGAAGCATGGGGGGGAAAAAAAGGTAAGGCTCAGATCTTTTCAGTGCTTAAAAATACCTAGTTTCCTATACATGAAACAGGAAACGAACAAATGCAGATTGTGTGCACTGTGGGAAGCCTATACAGGAAGTCTTGGCACATCTACAAGTCAGAGACTACAGACAGGTCCAATTAGGGGTTTTCCTCCTAAGTACCCATATGAAAGATGACAACATTATTCATGTGAATGAAGCAAAGAATTATTTCTGACAAGCACAGAATCCTCTTTTAGATATATGTATAATGAGCTAGCCTATGTAATTGAACAAGACAGTAGAGACATTTAAATGGCTACTGTCATTAATAACTTCACAATATGATTTCCAACTCTAATTAAGTATTCCATTAGGAGTTTATTCATCCCATTCCTTAACTGTACAGTTTACAGATACATCACTATATTCCACATTCAGTAATTTCAATAAAGAGATTAATCAATATTATATTTTTAATGGATTAATGGCATAGGATGTTGTATCGTTTTTGAAATTCAGGTATATTTATTTATATTTTGCAGTATTGTAGAGTAACACAAAAATGCAGGATTTGCAGGCAGGCCTCTTATTAAGGACAATGAACAGTGACTAATAGATATTAGTGAATAATAGTTTTACACAGAAAAAAGGATGCTCAATCATCTCCTAGCACAATGGCAACATGTAAATTACAGGATACAAAGGTATTAGTGAATTTTCTAAAACAGCCTTCTGTTAGAAGCTGAGAGACATTAAGCAAACATTTCAAGTTTAAAAGTTCCAGTGAGTATTTTACTTTACCAGAATTTTATTTCTAGAATACAGGATAACTGAATCTTCCCCAAATGCTTCAATATGCACATAGGTGTGTATGCACACATTCTCTGTACCTATCCATACATAACCCTGATCCCTGTGAAAACACAATCGATACGTGTAAGGCACGTAACTTACCGGTGAATCTGTAATGGCCACGCTGCCTGTGATGGAGTGGGCACGGAATTTGTTGGACTCACCAACATGGCACTATATATGTTGGAAGCAACCACAAGTATACAAAGTAGAATTGGTCCTATGATGGCTCCTTCCAGGCCCAGGTAATATGCTCCACCAGCTACTGCAAGACCTGTCAGGTAAGGATGACCACCTCTGGAATTACAGCACAAGCAGAATAAAATTAAATTAAGAACAACAAAGAACAATATTATGAATTATGAAATACGAATTAATAATATAGTTTTATTAAGCTTAGACAGTGACATAGCTAGCTATAGACACCCATATTTACACTATAAAGTGCTGTTTGAATGACTGCACAAATATTTCAAGCTGTATTCTGCACTGTATTTGCACAACAGATCAAACAATGTTTTATAGCACATAACACTGGTAATATCCACAATACAACAGCTATTTTATAGATGTCTTGTGAAGAATGTCTGAAGGAATCAATGGCAAAAACATTTCCATTCAGAAAATGGGAAGATGATTGATTACAAAGAATATTTATACTTTACGGTCAAGAATTGTTAGATTTTAAGACAACTAGCAACATGTGCTATGAGCGCCCTGAGTAAAGAAATTACACAATGGTAGCAACTTGTATTGCATCTTTTAAAGAACAGTTAGCATATATTCTTTAAGTAGACAATCATGTCTTCTCATTGTTACAAAACAACATCTCAGACTGAATGTTTGTTATCATGAGCTTTTAATGTTTTCAGATGAAAAACAAAACCAAATTTTTATGATCATATTAATAATTACTGAAAAGTTGGGGCCAATGGAGGTCTTGATAAGAGCAATTATGGCAGCTAGTAAGCCATTCCATTTTTCTTTTCTGTGCTTCACTTCAGATGCACAGCGTGAGTCCTATCAACAGCATTTACACAAAACCTGCTCATCATGCTTAATCTTGACAGCTAAAATAATAATATGGACTTATATGAGAAAAGCTACTGTTGTAAAGAAACAGCTTGAAACAGCTCTGGCTGTTTCTGCCAGGTTTCTACCATAGTCTGACTTTGACCCAACTCACACATTGCCAGTCTTTGCCTTCATCACAACTGTGTGCAGAATGTGACCACGAAACATGAGCTACTACATCATGCACACCACCTTAATCATGCCTTAGATCAAATTTAACCTATTGGTAGGGTCAGATTGTTTCTTGAGGGGACAGACTTGACCCCTATAGTTTTATATTTCTCCCACATTAGATATGATTAATTTCTAGACCTTTAAAAACTGCAAATATTGTTTTTTCCAGCATTTGCATCAGTTTAAATGTTCTTTTGGCTAGTTTGCTAAATTAAACAACCAATCACCTGATGAAACAGGACTACAGTATGAACATTAATGCATTTGAAAAATGCTCCATAACCTAATTATAGCCATTTCCAATAACTTTAATCTAATTTGCAAGACAGTATGATGTTTACTATTCTATTTAATGGGAAGAATACAATTTTACTCTACCATCAGCAAATCTATTCCTGCTACATATATATTTTCTGGACAGTAAAAAGAGTCTGCATCACCTACAATCAAAAATATATTTTAATAAGTAGAAGAATTATTGGCTGGTTAAATAGCTACTAGCCTTAAATTTATCCATGATTTATTGTTGGAAAAAAATTGTAATTTGATTATATTTCACCTGTTAGCCTTAATGCATGCAGTATAACTACTGCCACAGTCTATGAAAATTTTTAATACTTTGCATATTATAGTTAGGTTCTCTCTGTTCAGTGTAATTATATTTGGTGAACAAAAAAATTAATTTCTATCTCAACACAGAAATGAAACACTTAATGTCTTTATTCCACATTAACTCCACTATAACAAAAATTAGCACAAATGAGGGACTAGTACCAGCATGTAACTAAGGCTGGACCATGAAATTCTCAATTCAAACAGTTTACTAGGATTGTTTCTGATTATCAAGCCTGAAGCAGTTGACTAGAGGAGTACAACTTTAGCTGTACCTTTTACATGGTTGTGAACATGTCTTGCAGGTAACAAACTTGACAGTTTGTGCATTTGCCAGCTCTGTTAAAGAGTGCTGCTTTACCTTCTCATCTGAAATGCACAAGGGGATTCACTAGGTATTTCAGCAGCAGAATATGTCAGTGGACATTTCAGTTGCACTCCAGATACAACTGCAGACATTGACTTTGTCTCCATAGTTTGGAGTTTGTTTCTCTGGGTACAAACTCAAAGCTGAAACCAGGAGACATTTCAAGTCCAGCAGAGGCAGCCAAACACCTAGCAAGATTTTTCAATAGATCTGTGCCTACCTCCCACAACAGCAAAGCAGCACTGGCTACTGTCTCAGTAGGAGACAATCTCCAGTTTAGCAATTTCATCTGTCTCAACACATTTAACGATCAATCCATAGTCAATAGATTTTTACACTGGGGTATGGTGACATGAAATGAAGGCTGGCACAACACAAAGGCTGGCTTCAAAAAATCCTCAAAATTCTCATTATCCCTTCTGAAAAACAGAAGTGTTTTTTTCAGGTAATGGATTTGTTGTTTGTTCTGCAGCATCATCTGGCATTAGGTGATGTAAAGAAAAATACTACACATCTTTAGTAAATTATTAGATAAATAGCAAATCTATTCTTAGAAAGACTTTACCAACCCAAACAGTTGATTTTACTGACTTTTTTCAGAACAAGTACAAGATCTCTGAAATGACAAAGTTCCCAGAAAAGAAGCCTGGGAAAGTACAGGCACTTAGGCCAGTAAGACTTCATACTATGAGGTGGTATCACTACACCTATTCCTGTGCTTAAAGGTACTGTTCTGCATGCTTCAGAAAAATAAGGTTAATGAAAGGCATCATCAATCGTTAAACATCTTTATGATACTAACTTTAAAAAGTTTTCCATGTACTTACCCTGATATATCTGAATAAATTGCTGTATCTACAAAATAGGTTGGCAAGAGGTGAAAAACCAAGAGCAAAATGGCTTTGCAGCCTTGTCCTTGCACAAGCCACAAATCCAGGACTGCAGGGATGGCTGCCCAGTATGTCCCCAGAAATGGCACTGCTCCAAGGATTGCTGCTAATGCTAGAGCACACAGAAACAGAGGTGAGAAAAAGACCAGAGAAAGATATTTCACACATATATAAATTCTGACACTTTAAAAACATCAGTAGTCCAACTTCTATCAGCTGTTGTAAATAAGACACTGAAAAAACACCACATAAGGCTCTTGGGTGTTTTATAGCTCTGGTTTAGGAAAAAAGAAAATTACACTATTTCCCATACAGAAGAAGCTTCAGAAACTGTCAGTCATAAGGAGTTACTTCCGAAAGAGGCACCAATTCAGAAGAATTTGAAGTTATACCAATCATGCACATTTCAAACTTTTACATAACTGCAAATTAGCAACTCAAAACTTTTTAGGAACGGTTGGGTTTTGGAGGATGCGTATTCCTGAGTATAGTCACATCGTGCAACCTCTTTACAAGGTGACCCGGAAGAGGAATGACTTTGAGTGGGGTGCCGACCAACAGGATGCTCTTGAGAAGATTAAAGACAAGATTGTGCATGTGGTGGCCCTTGGACCAATTCAAAAAGGTCCAGACATCAAAAATATACTCTATACTGGAGCCGGGCACAATGGCCCTACATGGAGCCTCTGGCAGAAAGCACCAAGGGAAACTCGTGGTTGTCCCCTGGGATTCTGGAGTAGGAGCTACAGAGGTTCCGAGGCCAATTACACCATAACTGAAAAGGAAATACTGGCAGCATATGAAGGAGTTAGAGCAGCTTTGGAAGTGATCGGTACTGAGGCGCAGCTCCTCCTGGCGCCCCGATTACCGGTACTGCACTGGGTGTTCATGAGGAATGCTCCTCCTGTGCATCATGCCACTGATGCTACCTGGAGTAAATGGATCATAGAATCATAGAATCATAGAATCCTAGGGGTTGGAAGGGACCTCGAAAGATCATCAGTCCAACCCCCCCTGCCAGAGCAGGGTCACCTAGAGCACATCACACAGGAACTTGTCCATGCAGATTTTGAATGTCTCCAGTGAAGGAGACTCCACAACCTCTCTGGGCAGCCTGTTCCAGTGCTCTGTCACTCTCACAGTAAAAAAGTTTTTTCTGATATTCACCTTGAACCTCCTATGCTCCAATTTGCACCCATTACCCCTTGTCCTATCACTGGTCATCACTGAGAAGAGCCTAACTCCATCTCCCTGACACTCACCCCTTACATATTTGTAAACATTGATGAGGTCACCCCTCAGTCTCCTCTTCTCCAAGCTAAAGAGACCCAGCTCCCTCAGCCTTTCCTCATAAGGGAGATGTTCCACTCCCTTAATCATCTTTGTAGCTCTGCGCTGGACTCTTTCAAGCAGTTCCCTGTCCTTCTTGAACTGAGGGGCCCAGAACTGGACACAATACTCCAGATGCGGCCTCACCAATGCAGAATAGAGGGGGAGGAGAACCTCTCTTGACCAACTGACCACACCCTTTCTAATGCACCCCAGGATGCCATTGGCCTTCCTAGCCACAAGAGCACATTGCTAGCTCATGGTCATCCTCCTGTCTACCAGGACCCCCAGGTCCCTTTCACCTACACTGCTCTCCAGCAGGTCAGCCCCCAACCTGTACTGGTACATGGTGTTTCTCTTCCCCAAATGCAAAACTCTACACTTGCCCTTGTTGAACTTCATCAGGTTTCTCTCCGCCCAACTCTCCAGCCTGTCTAAGTCTCTCTGAATGGCAGCACAGCCTTCTGGTGTGTCAGCCACTCCTCCCAGCTTAGTGTCATCAGCAAACTTGCTGAGGGTACATTCTGTACCCTCCTCCAGGTCGTTGATGAAGATGTTGAACAACACCGGTCCCAGTACGGACCCCTGAGGGACTCCACTAGTCACAGACCTCCAACTAGATTCTGCCCCATTGACTACAACTCTCTGACTCCTTCCTTTCAACCAGTTCTTGATCCATCTCACTACCTGATCACCAAACCCATACTTGATCAACTTATCTACAAGGATGCTGTGGGAGACGGTGTCAAATGCTTTACTGAAATCAAGATAAACCACATCTACTGCTCTGCCTTCATCTATCCACCTAGTAATTTCCTCATAGAAGGCTATAAGGTTAGTCAAACATGACTTACCCTTGACAAAACCATGCTGACTGCTCTTGATGACCCCCATGTCCTTGATATGCCTACAGGTAGTGACAAGAACAAGTTGTTCCATCACCTTTCCGGGGATGGAGGTGAGGCTGACCGGTCTATAGTTACCTGGGTCCTCCTTCTTGCCCTTCTTGTAGACTGGTGTGACATTTGCTATCCTCCAGTCCTCAGGCACCTCTCCTGTTACCCATGACTTACTGAAGATGATGGAGAGTGGCCTAGCAATGACCTTCGCCAGTTCCCTCAGCACCCTTGGATGCATTCCATCCGGACCCATCGATTTATGGATGTCCAGATTACTCAACTGATCCTTAACCAGATCCTCATCTACCATGGCAAACTCCTCATCTATCTTGACTACTTCTGGGGCTATATGAATCTGGGGCTCGTGGGGAAAGCCTGCAGGAGTAAAGACAGAGGCAAAGAAGGCATTCAGCACCTCTGCCTTCTTTATATCCTCTGTCACCAGGGCTCCCCCCTCATTCAACAGTGGGCCAATATTGCCTCTAGTGTTAGCTTTGTTAGCTATGTATTTGAAAAAGCCCTTTCTATTATCCTTAACCTGACTTGCAAGGTTAAGTTCCAAGGAGGCCTTAGCTTTCCTAATTGCCTCCCTACATCCTCTGACAACAGCCCTATATTCCTCCCAAGTGACCAGCCCCTCCTTCCATGATCTGTAGATTTTCCTTTTCCACTTAAGTTTGCCCAGCAGATCCTTTTTTAACCATGCTGGTCTCCTAGCTCCCTTACTACATTTCCTAACCATTGGGACGCTCTGATCCTGTGCTTGCAAGAAGTGGTCCTTGAATGTTGACCAGGTATCTTGAGCCCCTTTACCTTCTTGCACCCTGTCCCATGGGACTTCCCTTAACAGTTGACTGAGGAGGCCAAAGTTTGCCCTGTGGAAGTCCAGGGTTCTGGTCCTGCTGGGTATTCTGTTCCTACCACACAGGATCCTGAACTCCACCATCTCGTGATCACTGCAGCCAAGGCTGCCATTGACCACCACTGCTTCCACAAGGCCCTCCTTGTTGGTTAGTACAAGATCCAGCAGCGCTCCTCTTCTAGTTGGTTTGTCCACCATTTGCATTAAGAAGTTATCATCAATGCACTGGAGGAACCTCCTAGACTGTGAAAGGCTGGCTGTGTAAGTCTTCCAGCAGATATCAGGGTAGTTAAAATCTCCCATGAGGACTAGGGACTGCAGTTGTGAGGCTACTTTCAGCTGCCTGTAGAAAGCCTCATCAACTTCCTCGTCTTGATCAGGAGGTCTGTAGTAGACCCCCACCACTGTATCACCCATGCCAGCCTGCCCCTTAATTCTTACCCACAGACTTTCAACTTGCCTCTCATCAGCCCCTGCACAAAACTCGATGCATTCTAGTTGCTCTCTCACATAAAGAGCAACTCCACCACCTCGCTTCCCTGACCAATCTTTCCTAAAAAGCACATAGCCATCCATGGCCACATTCCAGTCATGTGACCTGTCCCACCATGTCTCTGTTATTGCTACCAGATCATAACCCTTAGACCACACACAGACCTCTTAACTCTTCTTGCTTATTCCCCATGCTGCGTGCATTGGCGTACAGGCATTTCAGGAAGCAAGCAGAGCACACTGGTGGGACCAAATCCTCTTTAAACCACCTGCCTTCGGGCCCTGGTATGTTCCTCTTGGGCTTGTCTCTAACAGACCCGGTTTTCTCCCCTTCCCCCATCACATCTAGTTTAAAGCTCTCTCAATGAGCCCTGCTAAGTCCTGCCCCAAAAGCCTTTTCCCCCTCTGGGACAGGTGCATCCCACCTGCCATCATCAGGCCAGGTGTCTCATATAGCAGCCCATGATCAAAAAAACCAAAGCCCTGCCTTTGGCACCAGTCTCGTAGCCATTCATTGACCCTTAAACTCTTCCTGTTTACCTCCCCACCCATTCTTGCAGGAGGTATGGAGGCAAACATTACTTGCACTCCAGACCCCCTAACCAGTCGTCCCAGGGCTCTGAAGTCTCTCTTCATTGCCCTTACATTTCTTGTAATAATTTCATCACTGCCAACCTGGAAAACCAGCAGTGGATAATAGTCAGAGGGCTGCACCAGATTAGAGAGTTTCCTTTTAACATCTCTAATCCGAGCCCCAGGGATTGCTTTAATCACCCAGCGGGCTAGGATAGGGAACCCAGATCGTCCTGGAATCATAGAAGCTATTACAGACTGGCCAGAAGGCACACATTTTGCAATGCCACCTCAAGAACCGGTGAAACGAGCTGAAGAAGCCCCACCATATAATCAACTGCCTGAGGCTGAAAAACAATATCCTCTGTTCACTGATGGCTCCTGCCACCTTGTAGGAAACCATTGGAGGTGGAAAGCTGCCGTATGGAATCCTACATGGCTTGTTGCAGAAGCAGATGAAGGACAAGGAGAATCAAGTCAGTTTGCAGAAGTAAAAGCCATCCAGCTGCTTTAGATGTTGCTGAACGAGAACAGTGGCCAAGACTCTATCTCTACACTGACTCATGGATGGTAGCAAATGCCTTGTGGGGGTGGCTAAAACAGTGGCAGCAGAACAACTGGCAGTGAAAGGGTAAGCCAATTTGGGTGGCTGACCTATGGAAAGACATCGCTGCTCGAGTAGGGAAACTGGCTGTGAAAGTGCACCATGTAGATGCACACGTGCCTCTGAGTCGAGCTAATGAGGAACATCAACACAACCAACGAGCAGATGAGGCTGCCCAAATGTTTAAAATAGACTTAGACTGGGAACACAAAGGTGAGTTGTTTTTAGCTCGATGGGCCCATGATGCCTCAGGTCATTAGGACAGACATGCAACATACAGATGGGCTCGTGACCATGGGGTGGACATAACCATGGACACTATTTCACAGGTGATTCATGAGTGTGAAACATGTGCCGCAATTAAGCAGGCTAAAAGGTTAAAACCTTTATGGTATGAGGGGAGGTGGCCAAAGTACAGGTTTGGGGAAGCCTGGCAAATTGACTATATCACACTGCCTGAGACCCACCAGGGTAAGCACTATGTGCTTACAATGGTTGAAACAACTACAGGATGGTTGGAAACATATCCTGTGCCTCGTGCCACAGCCCGGAACACCATCCTGGGCCTTGAGAAGCAGGTCTTGTGGTGACAGGGTACCCCAGAGAGAACTGAGTCGGACAATGGGACTCATTTCAAGAACAATCTTGTAACTGACTGGGCCAAAGAACATGGTATTGAGTGGATATACCATATCCCATACCATGCTCCAGCCTCGGGGAAGACTGAAAGGTACAACGGTCTGTTGAAAGCTACCCTGAAGGCAATGGGAGGTAGAACCTTTAAGAATTGGGACAAACATCTAGCAAGGACCACTTGGCTAGTTAATACCAGGGGATCCATCAGTAGAGCTGGTCCTGCTCAGTCAGATCTTTTGCAGACAGTGGATGGGGATAAAGTCCCAGTGGTATGTGAAAGAAATCTGTTTGGAAAAAGTGTTCGGGTTTATCCTGCTTCAGGCAAAGGTAAACCTGTCCAGGGTGTTGCTTTTGCTCAGGGACCTGGACATACTTGGTGTGTAATGATGGAAGGTGGTGAAGTTCAGTACGTACCTCAAGGAAATCTAACACTGGGAGAGAATTCTTAATTTGATAACTTATAGACTCTGTGTAAAATATTATGAGAATGGAATAGGGGTGGAATCTTTTCATTTGAGCCAGGGTGTTTGCTGATTGTTTTTTTCTTTCAGTGAACTTTTTAGCAGCGCCAGTGGACTGATAATAACCAAGGTCACTTCTGACTGTCTGCAGCCTCCCCCCCTACTGGGGAGCAGATTAGACTGAAGGCAGGATCAGCAAATCAGAATATTCCCTTCTCATCATATTTTCTCTATTTGGCTTTCAGTATAGGTTAAGACATCATGGAAGTCAAGCCTTTCACTTCCTTTTACTCTCACTTTTCTGCTTACTGTCGCTTCTATCACCCTCTCTTTGGCTCTCTCTCTTTTTTCCCATTTTTTCTTCCCAGCCGACACCCGAGGGCCCCGTCCGTGCGCCCGGACACTCCCCCCTTCAGCTGGGAGTCACCAGGGAGAAGAGTTGCTGTGAGAGTCGCTGGGGGAGGAGGGAGGGGATCGGGTGTTGCACATCCCTTTGCAAATACATATATATTCCCTTATCACTAATAATGAAAATCAATCTGTTTCACTTTTCAACCCAGAAAGCCTCTCTTTCTCATTTTTCTCCCTCTTTCCCTATTTTGGGGGAGGGGAGGGTGTGAATCAAGAGCATTATTGTTATTGGTTTGACTGCCAACCCAGAGCCAAACCATGACAGTGTGCAAGAAAGTATACAAGCAGAAGTCTCACAACTTTCCAGGTCTTCTGCAGTCAACCATAACAATGTAGAGAGTGCTATGAGAAACCAGGCCCATATAAAATCTGTAATTTATGTATGTCTGTATGCACACATACACGTGGGTGTGCACCCTTCAGATGTATATACAAGTACCTGTTGTAAACTGAAGTGACCTAGTACTGCTGTCATTCTAATGTAAGTACATTCATCTATTGAGTTCATCTATAGATTCAGGTGTTATGATAAAAAAGTAGCCAATCCTGCAAGCGAAAACTTGAAGACATTTGCACAAATCAAACATATGAAGGCTGCCTATGCAACTCTAAATTCTGATAGTTCCCAGCTTCTGATTTAATATTCTTTAAAAAGAATTTCAAGACTAATCTTATCAGCAACATTTAATCCTACTGATCTCGTACAATAAATAATTATGTAATATTATCTATATAGAGATTATAATTGCTCAAATTCTTACCAGATGGTATGAAGACTATGTTAATCCCAAATATAGTGTGAGTCAGCCAAGTGTAGAGTCCGTAGAACCCAGCCATTTTGAGGGAAGCATCAAATACACCTCTAAAACAATAAAAGAAACTCTGTTAAATTTTATTGGCAATAGGATTCTGGGAACTATAAAGATACACACAAGCTACTTTGAAAAACTGCAAAGCTATTTGTGCTACGAATGACACAACTGAAAACATAACACTGAACCTTTTATGCATTTGTTCCCTGTGAAAAGAGTAAGCATCCATCACATCTGTCATTTAAGGCATTTAGACACAAAAAACCCAGACTATTCTTTATTGTACAATAGGTTGGAGGGATAAACTCCTTGAAAGAAACTGCTGAAGCATCAGACCACATTCTTCATAAAAAATAACCTTTTATCTATCAGAAGCAGTACCATTCTACATACAAACTACTTCTTTGACTTTTTCCACTTTTACCTGTTCATTGATTTCCTTTATCCTCTTACATTTCTATACCTGCTCATTCTCATCTGATTAAAACCACAGGTCTGCGAAGTATAAAAGGCTGCTTAAACTCTTTACTTTCCTACATGCTTACATGGCTTTCTGGATAGAGCTCCTCATATACTCATTACCGGATTTTAGCCTTAGTATCTTTATATTCCTAGCTTTTAGATTGCTTACTAGGTTACACTGCTAAAAAGTAAATAGAAAAGCAGGTCATCTAACTCAGTTCTGCTGAATCTATGTCCAACATGCTGGCCACAAAACAGTTGTACTCTCTTAAGTGTGACCCCAGGTTCATAAGACAACAAACAGGCAGTTAAGTGCTGTGTCATATTTACAGCACTAGTGCACTTACATATGTGGAGTACCCTATATTTGAACTGAAAATCTGTGCCTTAGGACTACAATCACAAAATTGTACTCTAAAACTGGTCTATCTCACCATTGTACTATGCCAGTTTTTCACCCTTATTTGAGAATGGTATGAAGTTTCCTGAAACCACTATTTTAGCTGTGGTTTAAGTAACCAAACCTGAGCTCCTCTGCTCAGAACCATCCTAGCAGTCACATCGTTGCAGAATTGGTGGTACACACATCCTCTCAGCAGAGATAAATGCAGTTTGCTGATGGTAACTTCCCATTTTACATTTCATGCTTTTAGCTACATTGCTTGTGTCTTTGCAGTTTTGGGAACTTTGGCAGGAGGACACAGAGGACAGCAAGACATGCAACAGAAATAATGAAGCCAGATGATTAGTAGAAAGGCTTTCATTATACTTTGAAGAGGAACACAGCCTGTACAGAAAAGGGCCCTTTCTGAAACTAAAGCCTCTAAACGCATGGTTTCTTTCCTCTGTTGAGTTGATAAAGCCTTCTAGAAAAAAACAACCAACAAAACTTCCTCTGCAATTAAACTACTAGGTAGAATCTTCTCTTCTGAACTACCAGCAAGAATTCCAAGACTTTCAGTTTTTGCTTCTTTGGGCATAATCCTCATAATTACTTCCATGGGCGGTTTGCATATCTTTGCCCTCCTTTCCCACCTAAAGGAATGCATAGATTCCCAAATGACTGCTGGATGAAAATTACCTTATTTCAAATTCACTAGAAGTTATAAGTGCATAATAAACCTCTCACATCAACACTGTTGTTAAAAATGTGAGGTTCTCTTAACAGATTAAGTAGGAACAGCTGTTGTCAGCCATTCCCCCCCTCAAAAAGGAGGAAAGGGAAATTATGCAAAAAGCAAACTTGAAAGAATGACCTGAAATAACAAATCTAACCACTGACAGACAAATATTAGGTGGTGCATGAAGAAGGGGAAGGAATATTTACAAATATGTGGTGGCCTCAGTGAAGAGAGCCTGAATACTCTGCAGTTTAGCCAAACTTCTATAATATTAAAATGGGAAATCACAGAGCAAAATACACAGAACAATTTGTTAGAAGGAAGCATTAAATCTAAATATTTAATAGCATCTATGAGAACCAAGATTTCAATATGCTATAATTAATTCTTTGAGTAAATTTTTTTTCCTATCACTCAAACAGGAACTGTGGCACAAATACATCCCAGCTGTCAAAAATATTTTGAAACTGTCCTTGAGTTATCTCCTTCTTTTTCACAAAGTGTATTTTCTGTACTGTAGTAAAACTAACAAGGTCTTAGCAACTTGTGTAAGTATGCCCAAAAGCCACATTTCAGTATACAAGGGGAAAGGCAGACCTCTGGCTTAAGGCAGGCATGTGATTTATCAACTTCACTTGTAATTAAAATACATACCCACAACTACAGAAAAGACATACTTTTCAAACAAGCAACCATTTTAGATTTTCCCACAGAGGCTACAAAAGATGACAAGACATCCTCATTATGGTAACCAAAAGAAAGACAACAACCCAGAAAAATTATACCAACAGCCAGAGTTACTATGTTAGGGAGTAACTGCAAAACAGTTTCTCATTCATAAGAAAGCACCCAAAACTCCCATTCTAATTTACAGTTTTCACATTTCAGTTCAGACAAGCATAATTTTTGTCCTCACATTAATTTTATTCAAATTTAAATTCAAGTTCTGCCATGTAGTCACGCAGCTTGGAAGAAAATTTTATCTGGTTGGTACATAATATATTTCAACAGCAAAATAGCATATACCTCTCAAAGACAGTAGAAAGTATAGGATTTCTCTAGCTGCTTGCATCTAGCCCACACAATTAATAAGCTGGAAGGAGAAGGCATCACACAGTGCTCAGAAGCTGTGAGCTGCCAGCAGTCAAGGAGGAAGTGAGAGGAGACTATACCTAATTTTATTCTCCTTCTCTCCTTTCCCTTTCTTTGTGTCTGCCTCAGAAAAAAAGCACAAGGAAACCTACTTTATGGTAAGTGTGGACCAGGAGAACTATAAAGTCTCTGAGGATTCACGTTTGTTACTTCTGTCAGAAAAACTAAAAATCATATCTTAAAGTCTCTAGAAATTCATAACCATTTGACTTCATGAGTAAGGCAGCTAAAAAAATAATGCTGAAAACACTAACTAGAATGTTCATCAACAGTATGTTTCGCCTATTTTGCATCTGTGATACCAGATCTCAAAGATGGTGTGGTTTGCTAGTGTAAACACTGAATTAACTTGTTACCGTATGTAAAATACAGCCCTTCCTGGTGAAATTAGAATAGTAAATTATTTTCATATCTTATTATGCTATTGGCATACATACAGATTCCTTTTATATACAAGAGTAATTGTATGTTTCAGAAATCAGAAAATCCAATTGCTGCTCATGTCTCACTTTGGCACTGTACCTGGGTGAACCACATTACCTGCAAGAGCTGTCATCTGCAAATGTGTAAAATTTATGAGCACTTCATGGCAATGTGGTGGAAGGCATACTTAGACACACATTCTACATTTTAGTGAGCTTAGAAAAGCATGTATAATTTAAAAAAAAGAATTAAAAATCAGAGGATATGGGTCATACTTCACATTATCCAGATTAAAAATGAAGAAACTTCTGTCAAATTGTCAAATGTTTCTTCGCAGCTGGCCTAAATATATATATATATATATATTTTTTTTTTTGTTAAAGTTCATTCTACTTCACTGAAAAGCTAGGTAAAGTGCCACCATTCCATTTTATGGGTTTTGTGTGTACTTGTGCATTTTTTTTCTCTTTTACCGATTTGCCATAAAAGTCTACAGTTTCCCCTTTGCTTCTACTGAAGCTTACTTTCAATGTATGTTCACCTGAATTCAGGGTCACTTCACGGAGCCTGCAGATAAAGTCTGTTCACTATTAGCGATACGGTGACATTTCAAAAATTTCAAGCTAATATTTCAACAAACCCAGTTCAAAGGAAAGAGGCAGAAAAGTGAAGACTCCTGGGATGTAGAACGTATCTCAAGCTTCAACTCGGAGCATTCATTTTTTGACCTCAGAGTTAATTTTATTTTCTAGTTATCTCTGTTCTCAGAGTACTAGAGGAAGGAGAGCATATGGGCTGAAATGTTGAGAACTGGAGTTTCCAGAAAGATCAGAGTAAGTATATAATAAGTTCAGGAGAGAGATTTACTAGTTACTATACTAAATTTAGAATGAGGGCATATTAACCAATCCAATTAAAATGCAAGTTTTGATAACAGGAACACCCTAAGCAAAACATAGTATTAGAAAAAGACAATTTCACTCTTCCATCGTCCTCTTTACACCACTGATGTTTGGTATTTTCCCATATTCTATTAGTACACATTACAAGGATTGTACTGCCATCTTTGTTGCAAAATCTTCCTGCATACAGAGCTTACTAATTCAAAATGATGCTTTAAGAAACTCCAGCTACTTAACTTCTTTTGAGAATGTAACCGTTGCATCTTAAGGGTAGAGGGGTTCAAGGTATAAAAGCAAATGCAATGCATTCCAAACTTCACAGCACAGTTTCACAATTTATTTCAGATCAGGTTAACCCAGAACTGCCACAAGAAGAGAGCCCTCGCACTCCCCTGTTCTCAAGCATTCATTTCTGCCCCAGACCACCCTTCCTCTGCCTACCAGCCAGCACAGTCTCTTTGATGTGCTACGACAGTTTTTATAATGCATTCAGCTAACAATTATTCTTTGCTGGGTTGGTTTTAACTAAGTAGCTCAGCTCTCTCTACTCCCCATCCAACTCATAGAGCAATGGCATAAATAGCTGCATTCTCTCTAGGAAAGAACCAGCACACTCACCACTGGAGGGCAGGAACTCTTCCTTGTACAATCATGCTCTTATCCCAGCTGAAACTAACAGCTAGTGTCACCATGACTTCAAAACCAAGTAACTAATTTTCTTTCTTCAGACACCACCAAGATCTGTTGCAAAAGTCAAGCTAACAGTGACAATCAGAGGATAGCTATTATCTTAAAAAGGACCAAAGTATTCTACAATGACCCCCCAAATTCCAAGTGATCACTGGAAGAGCACTGAAGAATAAAATGACTCAAAGAAGTCCTTTTGCAAAAAAACTCTTAAGCTGTTCTTTGACTCTCTTTAAAGGTTCTGTTCTTTTAGGAATCAAAAAGACCCTCATTATTTCTCAGTTTCAAACTACACATGAAAATAAGCCAAGAGCTCCAAGATACACTCCACCTATGAATGAAGCAGAAGTGGCAGTGTTTCTTGACAGAGTAAGATCATCTCAGGAGCAATATAAATAAGAACGTAATTTTCAGAGTCAACTTCATGACAAGAGTTTAACAGTTTTGTTGTCGAAATTAATTTGTCCTTTAAGAATGATAAAACTGAACAAAGAGAGGTTAACAGCTCCAACATATGGGGGCTAGGAATGACACTACTGAGTTAAAGTGGTATAGCCTTGAATAAAACACAGGTCCTTGACATGGTGTAACTGATGCAAATATCACATGTCTCAAGGCAGAACAGGGCTCCAGTGACTCTACCAAAACTATCAAAAGGATACAGCAGCAAAAAAGTGTTCTTCTCTAACAAAGAAGCATCCACATTCGTTGAAAAAGAACAATTAACATGTAGTCCAACTTGTAAGAAATCCTACATCTGATTATTTCTTTGTAATACTTTGAATATTTTGTAATTACTATTTGGGTCTGGTCACCTATAGTACATAAACTTACCATTATTCTTCTAAGAAGTGGATGTGAAACCATTAGTAATTTCTGAATCAACTATTTCTATCACTTCCAGATTTTTATCGTGAGCAGACTGCAATGCTTACTACGTGCAACACCCAATTCTTCTTAAAATGAATCTCGAAACATAACGTATAAAAACCCAAATAGCTCAGACCAAAGGTCTGTCTAGGCAGCATCCCATCTCCAGTAGAGGCCAGAAGCAGACACTAAGAGACCAAAAGAAATAGGACAAAGACATTTAACAGTCCCCCTAAGTATTTTTCCACTCAGGGGACATAATGAACCTGATGCAGACTGTCTTATTTAGTAAACCTCAGTTAGTATCTATTCTTAGCCCTGTCAGATTCTGCAAGTTGCTGCAACTCCATATTTTTTTCACAAGACCTTCCTCCATCTACTGCATGTCCCATGAACCAACACACTTCTTATTTTTTGAAACTGCCTGCTTGCTTTTTGATAATCCCAAGATTTTATGTTGGAAGACACCGTGAGCAGTCCAACTCCAGTCACCCTTTTCACACTGATTCTGGTTTTAAAAACCTCAATTGTGTAACATCCTTTTTCCAGCCCAAAGAGTCCTAACCAGGTCAGTCATTCCTTATGCAGAAACTGCCACATCCCTGCATTCCTCTAATCGGTTTTGTTGCCCTCTTATCTTTCCAAGATGCAGGAACCAGAATGCCACAAGTAATTCAGGGTATTGGCAAACCATAGTTTCATAGAATGAGAGTAATACTCAGTGTTCCTGTTTTGTCTGTTGTAAAAAATCTTAATGTTTGATCTGCCTGGCATATGACTTAAAGTATTACCAAGCACTGAGCTAGCATGCCTACCTGAAAATACAGCTCCCCAAGCAGTAACAGTCAGCACAGAGGCCATCAGTTTATGTGGGAACTTATGACTGGTTTTCACCTGTGTACATCACTTTCATCTACACTACATTCCATCAGTCATTTTATTCCCCAGACACTGCTGTCTTCTAACTTTGTCTGCAATACTGCTCTAATTCCACAATCAGTCATCCTTACTAGCTCACATAATTTTGCAGCATCGGTGAGATGTCCCTCTGTACTTCTTTCCCAGGACAATTATGACTAAATGGGATAGTAGAGGTCACTACCTCAACACCATCATTTACTCCTGCCCTCTTTCTTTTTTTCAACTATTTATCCATGCAAAAACCTGCCCTATTATCTCATCAATACTTAATTTCCTTGAAAGTCTTTGGGAAGAGATGCTGTAAAAAGCCTTTACAAAGCTTCAGTGGAACAGAGCAGCCACACGAACTTATTAATGGTCCTGCTTGCTGATCACTTAAAAAAACATTAGGAGCAAGGCAGAACCTGTCTCTGTGAAAACTCCATTGTTTCTTAGCAACTAAATAATATTCACTAGGTGCTGGTATGTCCTTAACTTTAGCTCCCACTAAGCTGCACAGTGCTACTATCCACCCTGCCTGTTTGTACTTCCTGTACTTTTTTTCTTTAAATTTTGCCCTTGAATTTTCTTTGCTGAGTTAATATCGCCAACTCTGATTAATTTACTATTGCTATTTTTGTCTGTTTCTTCAACCTCTCCTACAGGCACTGTAATTTCTGAGAGTTTCTGCAGCAGCTCACCCATGAGAAAGGTCTTAAAATGTGACTCCCTCTGCTTACCTTCACAGCAAAGAACAACATGGCATCAATTCACCTCCCCCTCTGCAACAGCCTGCAGCACACTTGTTGCTGACTACTCCCTGTCATCCCTTAGCCCCTGAGTGCTTCCTGATCCTGCTGCATCTGAAAAGTAGTATTTTGGTTTAATAGCATTTCGTGGAGCTTTGAGCAAATTAATCAAACTCTCTCCACCCTGTTCCTTTCTGGCCTACTTCTATCTGCCAAAGTTTATGATCCTTTTGTTTTCTTCATTTAGCTAAAACTCCGTTTTTTAAAATAATACTCTCTCATTTCCTGTGACCTTTGATACTTTGCTGTTAAGCAACACAGCCCATCTTCCCTTTAGCCTCACTCAAGTTTTTCTTAGCAGTTGGCATGCTCTGGCACTGCACATTGAATATTTTTTGTTCTCCACACCACTGGTAGGGATATAATACTTTTAGATCCCCATTTTAGCTTGAAAAACCCTTGAATGAGAGCAATAGCTAGCTGGACTCAACAAAGCTCAAGATCCACTACAGTCTTGTATTAAGAAACTCCCAGCCTCCTCAGGGCTCAGTAACAGGGCCAGTTTTCTTTAATACCTTTACCAAATATCTGGATGAGGGGATCAAGCACACCCTCAGAAACTCGGCAGATGACACCAAGTTGGGCAGCAGTGTTGATACGCTTGAGAGTAGGAAGGCTCTACAGAGGGACCTGGACAGGCTGGATCGATGGGCCAAGGCCAATTGTATGAGGTTCAATAAGGCCAAGTGCCGAGTCCTGCATTTCGGTCACAACACCCCCATGCAAGGCTACAGGCGTGGGGAAGAGCGGCTGGAAAGCTGCCCAGAGGAAAAGGACCTGGGGGTGTTGGTTGACAGCCAGATGAGCATGAGCCAGCAGTGTGCCCAGGTGGCCAAGAAGGCCAACAGCATCCTGGCTTGCATCAGGAATAGTGTGGCCAGTAGGAGTAGGGAAATGATTGTCCCCCTGTACTCAGCACCGGTGAGGCTGCACCTCAAGTACTGTGTTCAGTTTTGGGCCCATCACGACAAGGAGGACACTGAGGTGCTGGAGTGTGAGCAGAGGGGAGTTATCAACCAGGTGAAGGGTCTGGAGAACAAGTCATATGAGGAGCAGCTGAGGGAACTGAGGAGGCTGAGGGGAGACCTTACTTACTGCTGTCTGGAACTACCTCAAAGGAGGTTGTGTGTTGGTCTCTTCTACCAGGTAATAAGTGATAGAACAAGAGGAAATGGCCTCAAGTTGTGCCAGGGGAGGTTTAGATTGGATATTAGGAAAAATTTCTACACTGAAAGTGTTAAAGCATTGGACCAGGCTGCCCAGGGAAATGATTGAGTCACCATCCCCTGAGGTATTTTGAAGACATGTAGATGTGGTGTTTAGGGACATGGTTTAGTGGTGGCTTTGGCACTGTGCTAGGTTAACAGTTGTACTTGATGACCTTAAAGGTCTTTTCCAACCAAAATGGTTCTATGATTCAATTATAAAATTAATAACCACAAGCATAGAGAAGAGCGTATTTTGATTGCTTATGCTGGTGGAGAGAATAAATAATAGATTGACCTTGTAATTCAACCTAAGATGACAAAAAGCTAAAGCTGTGATGTTGAATCTTTTAAATGTCAGGAAATCCTGAAGTTTTATATCAGCCTTCATGCTGTCATCTTATATTACAATAGAACTGTATTTTAAATAGCAGAAATGGAACCAAGGTTAATTATATAAACTGCAACATTAAATAGATAATTATTACATATGCAAGCACAGAATCTTGCAATGTGTTATACTAAAAATACTTCTCATAGTATCTCTTTAGTCTTAGAAGATCTCTTCCCTACATATTTAATAATTCTTTCAGCAACCCTTGTCTTTCCATCCCTCCAAGATAGCTACTAGGCCTGCCTTAGAAACAAAGAGAAAAACTACCTGGCTGAGCTAAATTCCACATGCAAGTGTCACTGTTTTTACTGATACAGTAACACTAATACATACAAACTAAACATATTAAAATTAAGATTGTATGGTCTGGCATACAAATAACTGTTTTTAAAAGCTGGTGGTGTAGAAAAAGCAGCATAGGTACATAATTGCCTAAGTGCAAGATATAGTTACAGGATTAGTATCCAAGATGCAATGTAGTTACTTATTCCTAAAGACTGTGTGAAAATCTGCTTATGTGTTTAAACATGCGCACATGCACACACACGCACTAACCCCCATCCTTCAAGTGTGTACAGATACCTTCAGTCTTAAATTGGACAGTCAAAGAAATACAAAAATACACCAAGAGAAATTGCTGTGAGACTATACAGAATACGCCAGCTGGAATATGAGAGAAGCCAATGGCAGAATACTGGCACTGCCTGATATAAAACAAGGAAGCCCTCAATGACCCATCAATGTGTCTGAAAACACACTATACCAGTCTGCATGGCACAGGGAACAGAACTGTTTGTTTTGGCATCAGATTATGCACTTAAGTCATCTCACGAATTAGAGGTAGTAAACCATAAAACTACATACTTTGACTTGCTCGACCCAAATCAAGTGTGTACAACAATGAACGTTTTTTCATAGTTTCAGGTAACTTGGAAAAAGAGTAAAGATTAAGCATGAGCAAGTAAATTATTTTCTGAAATTTTATTTGAATATCCTTTTTCTTTGAATTATTCTTTCAATAACTTTTAAAAATCATGTGTATGGAAAACAATATACAGACAGCTGTGTTTAATAAGAACAAGTATTTTCAATATAAAAGAAGGAGGAAATGCAGGTAAATACAATTTATTTTTTTTTTGCATAGAGGAGAATATTTAAGACTAAAATAGCGGTATGTACAAAGTCATGTGGTTATTGTTTAGTTGATAAATACTACTATCCATCCAACTAGGATAATCAGGTCACAGCTACTGTTGGTTTGGTTCTGCAAATGTACTACAACATTGCATCATCTCTTCTAGATGTATAGATTTTTATATTTTTACATTCTTATTTTTTTCAGAAACTCAACTGAAGCTTTCCTTTCCACCATGTAATTAAAAAAAGGTTATTCCCAGTTTTTTAACTAGCAAATTATTTCACTAGAACAGAATAATTTTAAATTCTATTCCCATCTCACAACATACATCGTAAGTAGAGCTTATAAAACTTCAGGTCCTGTAAACGCACTCCTGTGACAGAAGAGATTGCTGCAAGACACATTCCTGCTAGTAAAGAACATATATTGCATGCAAAAATTCAGTCAAAATATAATCAGTTAACAGTTGTTTTTGAAAAATTAATCTGAAAGACATCATTAATGTTGCAGTAAAATAAACGTGATCACACATTTTGCTTTTTCTAAGCATTAGCTTGACATGCTGGAAGATTATTGTTTTCTGTGGGAATTGTATCACCATCTCATTTTCTCCATCATTATTGCCAGGATGCCACAGCAAACCAGCTAGATGCTCAAACAGCTGGGATTTGTTTGTTACCATGGTAGCTCATTTCAGATCTCTTTGCATGTTAATAAATAAAAGTTGAAAATCCACTAAGAACCTATTTCAGCCATCAAGGCACTATAGGTCGTCTTCATTTCAAATCTCTTACTTTCTGGCAAATTTCAATTAAGGATGTGATTACTAATTCCTCTTTGAAAGCAACTAGTATTTTACATAACTTTTATATAACCAATGAAAAATCTCATCAAATTTGAGGGGTAGATGTCAAATGAAGAAAATGAAGAAAATAATGATAACCCTTCTCAAACTGAAAACAAACAGTACTCATCTTCCTGGCATTACAGAACAAACTTCCACTAACACATTTCAAGGCATCACTCAAAATACTGATCTGGGTTTAAGACCATTTCACAAAGTAATTAGGCCCCACCAAAATTGAAAGCTGCAGTAACTTTAAGCCACAGCCATACCCGTGTGCATGCACTCATGTGAAAGTATCGCACACACTAAATTGCACTGAGGCCGTGACAACATGCAACTTAGTAATGTGCAATATCTCCACCAGAGCAAGCAGAATGGGAGCTTCAGGGAAGAAGGGTATGGTGCATTCAGGAAGAGAACGACATGCTGCTCAGGGAAAGGAAAATGGTTCAGGCAAAGGTGTGCATGCTACTACTTTAGAGACCCGTGAGTTGGAGAACTACTGCTTCATCCATTCAGGAAAACAAAAATCCAGACAAAAGCATCCGCTCCCTGTTTGAGAGGTAAATTATTTCCCCTCAAGGCTCAAAATACTAAATTATTTATATAAATACAATTACAATGAAAAATTTCACTAACTAGTATTGAGAACTAAAGTTATCTAAATCCAGCAAAGCAGTCCAATTGGTTTCCACATTTCTAAAGCAAGTAATCTTCCTAAACTTGACCGAGAGTGCTGCCAAAAGAATTCCTGGAGCTCAACCTACTCTGGCATAAACCTTCTGCCATACTCACCAGTCCCCTCCCTTATTTCCCTTTGGCCACTGGTTTCTGTAGCTGACTTTTAGTAGTTTCAGTGAAAGAAAATAATGTCTTTATTCTTTTCACAGGCTACTAAACACTACTGCCGGTCATGTAGACTCTTGCACACGATGAAGATGCAATACAACCTTCATAAGTGATCACATTTTTGTGCTGTTATCAACTTACGTAATATGAAAAAAGGGAACAAATAAAAATTAAAACAAAAAAAAGGACAAAAGAGCAGGAGAGATGAAAGTCAAAATGCAAAGAGAGCATTTATCAAGAAGAAGAAATAGTATAAGGAAATAATGAAGGAATTTTTTAGGCTAAGAGATCAATTATTCACTAAATACTTTAAATAGAGCAACATTATTTTAACAAAGGCACTGAACCCAAAATTATCTTGTTTCAAAATTACCAATCTCACTGCAGCACTAGACAAAATTATGGAGGTCATTCTGGTATCTACTGAAAAACACAACAGAAAATGTAGTCATTCATCAGAGCCAACATAACGACACTCCTCCTCTGACATCTGGGCAACCTTTCTCTTGGGCAAGCAACATGACAGGTGGGAGTGAGCCCCAGGAAAAGGGTCCTCAGCCCCCGTGACCCTCTTCCTCCCACCTTTGGGCATCTTCCAGGCCATGGGCCCCCCATGCCCAAACCCACCATATTTGGCCACACTCATCAGCCAGAGTCACAATCACCATCACAATGGCCTCCTGACATCACCAGCCCTATAAAAGCAGGGCCCCTGCAGCTGGCCCGCAGTTCACCCTCCAGTTTCAAGGCCTTCGGATGCCAAGCATGGCTGGAAGGAAGAGGAGCTGGAGCAGCGAGGTGGATGGCTGCCCACCTTGGTGTGGGAGGCCACAGAGCTGCTCCCCCGAACCACGGAGGAGGAAGGCATCTGCCCAGAGGAGGAGGCAGAGGCAGCAGAGGAGGAAAAGGAGGCAGCAGAGGAGGAACACCACAACCACCACCCTGCCTTGTGCCGTGACTGCAGCTGACATCGCCTCTCTGGTGGAGGCCATGCAGCGCTTGTCTCTGGGCCCACCAGGGAAGGCTGTGGAGCCCAGGCCTGCCTGCCTGCCAGGGAGCAGCCGGAGCAGCCAGGCGGGTGGCTGCCCACCTCGGCGTGGGACGGCACAGGGACGGTTCCTGCAGCCGCCAAAGAGGAAGGCACCTCCCAGGGGCCTGAAGAAGGGGAAGCAGCGGAGGAGGAACATACCCCCTCGCACCATGAGAGCCATTGCCCTTGCTCACACAACTGATGTCATCCAGCAGGCAGCTGTGGGCACACAGGGAAACAGCATGGGGCCCTGGCGTGTCTGCCTGCTGAGCCATGGTGCGAGGCCCAGGGGTCAGAGACAACGCAGTCGCTGGTCACAGCCAACATGGGCTCGCAAGGGGAAAGTTCCCTTTAACTGAAAACAAACCCTCTGGACTTCCCACAGGCTCACCTGCAACCCCTCCCACCAATAAACTGTTCTTTTGTTGATTATCAAGGCTTGCATGGGTCCTTCTTTCTCAACCCCCACCCCTGCCCCTTGCCAAGACGTGCCATCTCTTCTGCATCGAGCCCCGAGGGAGTGGAGCAGAGGGCCTGGTTTCCATTGAGCTGTTGCCTTTCCCAGATGGCAAGGGACATTTCCCCATCAGCTCTCCTGCCTTTGCAACCCCAGCTCTCCTATTCCCACTTCCCATGATGATTGGTAACATAATGAACTGACAAGGAGTTTATTTCTCTGCACCTTTTTTAGTTTTAATCTGACAGCTACTTCTGAGTTTCTGGAAATGGTAAAGGCATCCTATGAAGATGGGCTGAGAATTGGGGTTGGCCAGCTGGGAGAAGAGAAGGCTTCAGGGAGACCTTACCAGCAGCCTTCCAGTACCTGAAGGGGGACTACAGGAAAGCTGGGGAGGGACTTTTTACAAGGGCATGTAGCAATAGGACAAGAAAAAAGGTTTCAACCTGGAAAAGGGCAGAGTTAGGTTAGACATTAGGAAGAAATTCTTCACTGTGAGGGTGGCAAGACACTGGCACAGGTTGCCCAGGGAGACTGTGGATGGCCCCTCTCTGGAAGCATTCAAGGCCAGGCTGGACAGAGCTTTGAGCAACCTGGTCCAGTTGGAGGTGCCTCTGGTCCTGCAGGGGAGTTGGAACTAGATCATCTTTAGTGTCCCTTCCAACCCAAACTATTCTCTGTTTCTGTGACCTATAGAGAAGGAGGTACCTATGGGTGAACATGAGCTGTCCTGCCTTCCACAGATGGGAAGCGACACCTGCAACCTTGAGGAAGATGGTCTGTCCCACTACCACCCAGGCCCTTACTCTGGACCATCCCCAACTTCAGCCCCACCCCTGATCTCAGGGGGTGATCTCCGAGCACGCGGCAGCGCGGAGCAGAGAGTGGCAGCGGCACCGGTGCGAGCTGTTCCTTTAAATTGCTGAGGATTTGAGAAGGGGCGGGGCTTCCCGGAGACGGTGAAGCCGAGGCAGAGTGAGGAGACCCGAGTCTGAGCGGGAAGCCTGCGAGGAACAGGAAGGCTGACGTGGCAGGGGGAGTGGCTGTGAACGGCGGCAAGGTTTAAAAGCGGCCATTTGGCAGCCTCCTCTGAGCACGCGGCAGCGCAGAGCAGAGAGTGGCAGTGGCTGTTGCAAGGAAGACGCGAGGGCAGGCAGAGAGCGGCGCGACGGGAGGCAAGGAGCAGAGAACACTAGTCGCTTTCTCGTAGCAAGACAGGCAAATTAGCCAGATAGATCATGGTCACAACGCGCCCAAAAACCATAGTGAAAAAGAATGTGGGAACTCAGACGGAGCTCCCAAGCAGGCACGCAGCTGTGCAGGTCTCTGGCTGCAGTGAATGCCTGAGCCTGGCACTGGTACCGGAGGGAGCCAGTGACACTGCATGTGTGCGGTGTGAGCAAGTAAATGATCTCCTCAGGCAGGTGGTTAAACTGGCGGAGGAGGCTGAAAGACTAAGAACCATCAGAGAATGTGAGAGTGAAATAGATTGGTGGAGTTGTACCCTGAGGCAGGGGCAGATGGAAGAGGTTGAGAAAGTGATGGATGCCCTCCTCTCCTGTCACCAGACAGAAGGAGAGGACTTAAGAGACATGAAGGAATGGAGGGACGTCCGACCTCGGAGAGGCAAGCAAAAACCCTCCCAACCCCCTCCACCCTCCCAATTGCCCTTGAAGAATAGGTATGAGGCCTTGAAAATTCAGGGACAGGAAAATGAAGTTGGAGGGGTAGACTTATCTAGTGAAGCACCTAGGACTCGTCAGTCACCCCAATGCCTTAGGACTTCTTCAATCAAGAGGAAAAGGAGAGTAATTGTGGTGGGTGACTCCCTTCTGAGGGGAACAGAAGGGCCCATCTGTCGACCAGACCCATCCCACAGGGAGGTCTGTTGCCTCCCTGGGGCTCGGATTAGAGATGTTAAAAGGAAACTCTCTAATCTTGTAAATTCCTCTGATTACTACCCACTGCTGCTTTTTCAGGTTGGCAGTGATGAAATTATTACAAGAAATGTAAGGGCAATGAAGAGAGGCTTCAGGGACCTGGGACGGCTAGTTAGGGGGTCTGGAGCACAAGTAGTGTTTGCCTCCATACCTCCTGCAAGAATGGGTGGGGAGGTAAATAGGAAGAGTTTAAGGGTCAATGAATGGCTACGAGACTGGTGCCAAAGGCAGGGCTTTGGTTTTTTTGATCATGGGCTGCTATATGAGACACCTGGCCTGATGATGGCAGGTGGGATGCACCTGTCCCAGAGGGGGAAAAGGCTTTTGGGGCAGGACTTAGCAGGGCTCATTGAGAGAGCTTTAAACTAGATGTGATGGGGGAAGGGGAGAAAACCGGGTCTGTTAGAGACAAGCCCAAGAGGAACATACCAGGGCCCGAAGGCAGGTGGTTTAAAGAGGATTTGGTCCCACCAGTGTGCTCTGCTTGCTTCCTGAAATGCCTGTACACCAATGCACGCAGCATGGGGAATAAGCAGGAAGAGTTAGAGGTCTGTGTGTGGTCTAAGGGTTATGATCTGGTAGCAATAACAGAGACATGGTGGGACAGGTCACATGACTGGAATGTGGCCATGGATGGCTATGTGCTTTTTAGGAAAGATCGGTCGGGGAAGCGAGGTGGTGGAGTTGCTCTTTATGTGAGAGAGCAACTAGAATGTATTGAGTTTTGTGCAGGGGCTGATGAGTTGAAAGTCTGTGGGTAAGAATTAAGGGGCAGGCTGGCATGGGTGATACAGTGGTGGGGGTCTACTACAGACCTCCTGATCAAGACGAGGAAGTTGATGAGGCTTTCTACAGGCAGCTGAAAGTAGCCTCACAACTGCAGTCCCTAGTCCTCATGGGAGATTTTAACTACCCTGATATCTGCTGGAAGACTTACACAGCCAGCCTTTCACAGTCTAGGAGGTTCCTCCAGTGCATTGATGATAACTTCTTAATGCAAATGGTGGACAAACCAACTAGAAGAGGAGCGCTGCTGGATCTTGTACTAACCAACAAGGAGGGCCTTGTGGAAGCAGTGGTGGTCAATGGCAGCCTTGGCTGCAGTGATCACGAGATGGTGGAGTTCAGGATCCTGTGTGGCAGGAACAGAATACCCAGCAGGACCAGAACCCTGGACTTCCACAGGGCAAACTTTGGCCTCCTCAGTCAACTGTTAAGGGAAGTCCCATGGGACAGGGTGCAAGAAGGTAAAGGGGCTCAAGATACCTGGTCAACATTCAAGGACCACTTCTTGCAAGCACAGGATCAGAGCGTCCCAATGGTTAGGAAATGTAGTAAGGGAGCTAGGAGACCAGCATGGTTAAAAAAGGATCTGCTGGGCAAACTTAAGTGGAAAAGGAAAATCTACAGATCATGGAAGGAGGGGCTGGTCACTTGGGAGGAATATAGGGCTGTTGTCAGAGGATGTAGGGAGGCAATTAGGAAAGCTAAGGCCTCCTTGGAACTTAACCTTGCAAGTCAGGTTAAGGATAATAGAAAGGGCTTTTTCAAATACATAGCTAACAAAGCTAACACTAGAGGCAATATTGGCCCACTGTTGAATGAGGGGGGAGCCCTGGTGACAGAGGATATAAAGAAGGCAGAGGTGCTGAATGCCTTCTTTGCCTCTGTCTTTACTCCTGCAGGCTTTCCCCACGAGCCCCAGATTCATATAGCCCCAGAAGTAGTCAAGATAGATGAGGAGTTTGCCATGGTAGATGAGGATCTGGTTAAGGATCAGTTGAGTAATCTGGACATCCATAAATCGATGGGTCCGGATGGAATGCATCCAAGGGTGCTGAGGGAACTGGCAGAGGTCATTGCTAGGCCACTCTCCATCATCTTCAGTAAGTCATGGGTAACAGGAGAGGTGCCTGAGGACTGGAGGATAGCAAATGTCACACCAGTCTACAAGAAGGGCAAGAAGGAGGACCCAGGTAACTATAGACCGGTCAGCCTCACCTCCATCCCTGGAAAGGTGATGGAACAACTTGTTCTTGTCACTACCTGTAGGCATATCAAGGACATGGGGGTCATCAAGAGCAGTCAGCATGGTTTTATCAAGGGTAAGTCATGTTTGACTAACCTTATAGCCTTCTATGATGAAATTACTAGGTGGATAGATGATGGTAGAGCTGTAGATGTGGTTTATCTTGATTTCAGTAAAGCATTTGACACCGTCTCCCACAGCATCCTTGTAGATAAGTTGATCAGGTATGGGTTTGGTGATCAGGTAGTGAGATGGATCAAGAACTGGTTGAAAGGAAGGGGTCAGAGAGTTGTAGTCAATGGGGCAGAATCTAGTTGGAGGTCGGTGACTAGTGGAGTCCCTCAGGGGTCCGTACTGGGACCAGTGTTGTTCAACATCTTCATCAACGACCTGGAGGAGGGTACAGAATGTACCCTCAGCAAGTTTGCTGATGACACTAAGCTGGGAGGAGTGGCTGGCACACCAGAAGGCTGTGCTGCCATTCAGAGAGACCTAGACAGGCTGGAGAGTTGGGCGGAGAGAAACCTGATGAAGTTCAACAAGGGCAAGTGTAGAGTTTTGCATTTGGGGAAGAGAAACACCATGTCCCAGTACAGGTTGGGGGCTGACCTGCTGGAGAGCAGTGTAGGTGAAAGAGACCTGGGGGTCCTGGTAGACAGGAGGATGACCATGAGCCAGCAATGTGCCCTTGTGGCCAAGAAGGCCAATGGCATCCTGGGGTGCATTAGAAAGGGTGTGGTTAGTCGGTGAAGAGAGGTTCTCCTCCCCCTCTATTCTGCATTGGTGAGGCCGCATCTGGAGTATTGTGTCCAGTTCTGGGCCCCTCAGTTCAAGAAGGACAGGGAACTGCTTGAAAGAGTCCAGCACAGAGCTACAAAGATGATTAAGGGAGTGGAACATCTCCCTTATGAGGAAAGGCTGAAGGAGCTGGGTCTCTCTAGCTTGGAGAAGAGGAGACTGAGGGGTGACCTCATCAATGTTTACAAATATGTAAGGGGTGAGTGTCAGGAAGATGGAGTTAGGCTCTTCTCAGTGATGACCAGTGATAGGACAAGGGGTAATGGGTGCAAACTGGAGCATAGGAGGTTCAAGGTGAATATCAGAAAAAACTTTTTTACTGTGACAGAGCACTGGAACAGGCTGCCCAGAGAGGTTGTGGAATCTCCTTCACTGGAGACATTCAAAACCCGCCTGGACGCGTTCCTGTGTGATGTACTTTAGGTGACCCTGCTCTGGAAGAGGGGGTTGGACTAGATGATCTTTGGAGGTCCCTTCCAACCCCTAGGATTCTATGATTCTATGACACCTGCAACCTTGCGCAAGATGATCTGTCCTACTACCACCCAGGCCCTTACTTTGGAACATCCCCAACTCAGCCCCACCCCTCATCTCAGGTATACCACCCCTAGCAGCTGCTCCACAGGTGGCATTTGTTCTGCTGAGCACAAGGCAGTGGTCCTCCCACCATGTAGCCCCCTTTGGTCCATGCCTCACCCATCTGGATACTGTGGGATGCTGTGTCACAGGCCTTGCAAAAAGATCACGAGGCTACATGGAGTCACTGCTCTCCCCTTGTCCTGCTAGGACTGTCACCTCCACAAAGCAAGGCTCATGTTGGTCCCAGCACAACACGTCCTTGGTGAAGCTGTGCTGGCTGCTCAGTGATGTCACCTTATCTTAGAATCATAGAATGGTTTGGGTTGGAAGGGACCTTAAAGACCATCTAATGCCTACCCCCCTGCAGAGGCAGGGACACCTTCCACTACACGAGGTTGCTCAAAGCCCCACTCAACCTGCCCTTGACCACTCCCAGTGATGGGGCCTCCACAGCTGCTTGTTTTTTTTTTATTTTGTCTGTCTCCAGTGAGCTTCTGGGTAGACATCTGAGAAGGGTAAGAATTTGTTCACAGACACCTGCCGGAAGGCTCTCGTTCAGGAGCTGCCTGTGATTCTTCCATACAAATGGGAGAGCTCTTTCCTGGAACAGGCAAGCAACAGCTGGCAAAAGTGGTGAGAAGCTTTGTCCTTCATACTAGTGAACAGAGGAATGGTGCACCTCATACTGAACCCAGCCCTCCCTCCGGGCCCCAAGGACCTCCCTCAGTGGCCTCTGACAGGCTCCCTGTGTCACAGTGGCACAGCAGCCCAAAGGGCACCAGGGCCTGTCCTCCCATCTCCCTTCGGAGCTCCATGCAGAAGACAAGGCACCTCTCCATGCACCAGGGGCAGGGCTGGGCAATGGAGAAGAACTGTCCACACAACACCCTGCAATGAGCAAGTTCTTTATGGAGCACTGCAAGACCTTGCTCAGGCCAGCTGGGCCTCCCTGTCCCGTCAGAGGGATGTCTGGATGCTTTGTCCCCTCTCAGCCACTGTCAAGCACAGGGGGCTGCACCACTTGCAGGGCACCGGCTCCGTGACAGGAGTCACTGAGGCCTCCCAACACTACTGGAACATGGTTGCCACCATCTCACTGAGGAAACCCCAGACATGGGATGAGAAGGGGGCTGGAGCCCAGGGCTCATGAGGAGAGGTGGAGGGTGGTCTGAGTACCCAAGGGACAGCATTTCTCTTGGGCAAGCAACATGACAGGTGGGAGTGAGCCCCAGGAAAGGGGACCTCAGCCCCCGTGACCCTCTTCCTCCCACCTTTGGGCATCTTCCAGGCCATGGGCCCCCCCATGCCCAAACCCACCATATTTGGCCACACTCATCAGCCAGAGTCACAATCACCATCACAATGGCCTCCTGACATCACCAGCACTATAAAAGCAGGGCCCCTGCAGCTGGCCCACAGTTCACCCTCCAGTTTCAAGGCCTTCGGATGCCAAGCATGGCTGGAAGGAAGAGGAGCTGGAGCAGTGACGTGGATGGCTGCCCACCTTGGTGTGGGAGGCCACAGAGCTGCTCCCCCGAACCACGGAGGAGGAAGGCATCTGCCCAGAGGAGGAGGCAGAGGCAGCAGAGGAGGAAAAGGAGGCAGCAGAGGAGGAACACCACCACCACCACCACCACCCGTTGTGCCGTGACTGCAGCTGACATCACCTCTCTGGTGGAGGCCATGCAGCGCTTGTCTCTGGGCCCACCAGGGAAGGCTGTGGAGCCCAGGCCTGCCTGCCTGCCAGGGAGCAGCCGGAGCAGCCAGGCGGGTGGCTGCCCACCTCGCCGTGGGACGGCACAGGGACGGTTCCTGCAGCCGCCAAAGAGGAAGGCACCTCCCAGGGGCCTGAAGAAGGGGAAGCAGCGGAGGAGGAACATACCCCCTCGCACCATGAGAGCCATTGCCCTTGCTCACACAACTGATGTCATCCAGCAGGCAGCTGTGGGCACACAGGGAAACAGCATGGGGCCCTGGCGTGTCTGCCTGCTGAGCCATGGTGCGAGGCCCAGGGGTCAGAGACAACTCAGTCGCTGGTCACAGCCAACATGGGCTCGCAAGGGGAAAGTTCTGTTCAACTGAAAACAAACCCTCTGGACTTCCCACAGGCTCAGCTGCAACCCCTCCCACCAATAAATTGTTCTTTTGTTGATTATCAAGGCTTGCATGGGCCCTTGTTTCCCCACCCACACCACTGCTTCCTGGCCAAGAGGTATCAGCTCTTCGTCACCAAGCCCTGAAGGAGTGGGGAGGAGATGGCCTTTCTTCCTTTGATCTGTCCTGCCTTCCTGAGATGGGAATGGGTATCCAAGACCTTGCAGAAGATGGCCTGTCCCACTGCCACACAAGCCCTTACTTTGGACCATCCCGAGCATCACCCCACCACTGACCTCAGGTGTACCACACCTGGCAGCTGCTTCACAGGTGGCATTTGTCCTGCTGAGCACAAGGCAGCAGTCCTCCCACCATGTAGCCCCCGTCTCCTGTTCATGCCTCACCCATCTGGATACTGCGGGATGCTGTGTAATGGGCCTTGCTAAAGACTGCCAGACTATATGGCAGTCACTGATCTCCCCTTGTCCTGCTACGACAGTCACCTCAACAAAGTAAGGCTCATGTTGCTCCTGGCACAAATTGTCCTTGGTGAAATTGTGCTGGGGGTTCTGTGGTGTCATGTTGTCCTACATCTGTTTCCAATTCATCATCTGTCATTTACTGCTCTGTACTTGTACCCCTATGCTACCCAAGCAATCTCCTGTGTCAGGCACAGCATTAGTTGCTCTTAGCAAAGCCCTGCTCATTCCCAGAACCTGATACGTGCTGCTGGCATTTTGCCTCCTTTCTGTCCTGCATGAACATATTTCCTAGTAAAGGCTGGGAGGGCATTTTAGCCCACAGGTTGCAGCAGTTAGTCTTGGATTCTCTTCAGCTTTTCAACTCTTGCAGTAACACCACAATTGCATCTTTTTTTCTCCCACTACTTGAGTGCAAATTTAACATCTGAAGTATTGTGACAGAAACAGTCAGATTCAACATGTGGCTTAAAATAGGCTGGAAAGGTGTTCTTACCCCAATACAGCTCATAAATCAATTCATGTGTTCAGATAACTTTCACTGTCTGCAATTTTTCCCCCTTGTTCTTCTCCTCACAAATAAAAGACAAAGGACCAAGAGGAAAAAAATTTCTTCATTGTATCCAAGGTCTCTAGTGCTTTTTATAAATACGTTTTAAGTAAAAGAGAAACTGAAGTGACTGACAACATGGAATGGGTACTTTCATGTCATTTGGTCCATGAACATCAGAGATAACATTGCAAGAGGATCCCTGCCCCTCATGATAGGACTAGTGAGGCGTACTCTTAGCTTTGTCCATGTGCTGTGTCCTGCTGAAGTGTGATGAGAACACAGCTGGTAAATTTCAAGATTTATAACCCAATCTTTCTATGCTTTTGGTCATCTTGAATGCATGAGTATTTTGAGGCTGAATTCATGATATGTAATTCCATCACAGCCTAATGATAAAGTGACTGCGCAAGTCTCATTATTTGATAATTCAAATGGAGCCTCTTCCTCCAATCCTACCACCAAGCATCAATGTCCATTTTCCATGCCTTTTATACATGAGGTGAACAAGCTGTTTTTAGGTTCCTACCATTCTAGCAACAACTCATCTTCAAATACAAAGGAAAACTGCTGCTTTGTGACAAAATAAATGGTTTGAAGTACAAACTGTTTTTCATATGTCAACAAACTGGGCATGCATAAACTCATGGGAATTTTATACTATACTCTTCGTATTTGCGTACTGAATATCATAATAAGTATTGAGTGGGATACAAGCTGATCTAGAAGTACTATGATAAATCCTTAGATACAACTGCACAATGGAAGTTATGAAAATCTCAGAAAAAGCATCCCAAAGAATTCAAATAAGTACAGGCTGCTCTAAACAAACAAATATGAATGACTGATTCAGGCAACCTTAATGAACACACAGACTGAGTTCCTTTGTGTATGACAAGTAACTTCACATTTAACATGGTCCAAACACTGGCTTTTTCTCATCACATTTGCAGTTACTGATGCATGCTGGCTCTTCCCTACCCATTTTCCTGTGCCTTCTCTAACATTTTCTCTCTTTCCACCATTCTAAACTGACCAGTTTCTTGGGTGACCTTTGTCATGGACCAATAAACTTAAAATCATATTTAATACATGCCTCCTTGCAGAATACCCATGCCCAGAGAAGGCATATCCAATTTTTTAACACAATTCCCCCTCCACCAAAACCTAAAGAGAAAAATTTTTGGGACAAGTTTCAGTTTCTAAATCTGCTCACGTTCTTCAGAAGAGACAGAACTGAGATATTAACCATGTGGTCAATGAAAACTCAATAGCAGTCATTCAATAGAAGGGCTATTAACTTTTTGGCAGAAGTCCAAATTTGTTGCTTTCTACCTGGATTGCCCCTTCGTTTCAAACACCTACAGCAGTTATCATTGCTGTTCAAGATCTTATGCAGCATGATCTAACCTTCCCATTGTTAAAACATACCCAGGAACTGCTGAATTCCACAAGAGGTAACAACACTCACTTGCAATGTACACCTAAAAACAATGGCAAACATTTGGCAATGACTTTCAAGAGCAATTTTAACACATTGCCAATTTAAAGTCTATTTTTGTTTTGTATGTATGCGCAAGATGACACAAAAAGCAGTGGTCTAAGAGACAATGGTTTTATAAAATTTAGCATGGAGTCTATTGACTTTGCGCAGTCCAACTGCTTTGAATAAGTGAGCTATAGCTTCAATACCTTATTTACAATCCATTTATTAAATCACCAACGTGTTAGTGCTGCTAACACGTGAAAGCTGACAGTTTCATTCTCCTGTGATGAATGAAATACATTACCACCCTAAAAATTACCTTATTGTGAAATCTCAGTGAACTGTATATACAAACACAAAAAAATCCTCCTTCAATTCATGTAGTAGTTTAAAGGTGAAACTCAGGAGTGGTTACTAAGCATGAAACACTATGGGTGCACTCTGGAGGTGCAATACAGTAGTGTTTGAAGTTGGATAAGGAGAGTGCTCCCCCGTTGTTCCCTTTGGTGTAACTGGTTCATGGAGATCATGAACTAGTTTTCTCTCAGATGAAACTGAACCAGAAAATGCAGTCCAGAAGCATATCTAACACACTCCAGCTGCAAATGGGTACTTAGTCCCCAAGATTAGGCTAAAAATAGTTCAAACTAAGTAACTCTGAAATGCATATAGTACAGATACCAGGTTCTCCATTTCAACTCTTTTGCTATATGGATCTGCTTCTGCTGAGCTGCGCCGTTAATGCCAACCTAGCTGCAAACACACTGCTTCCTGACGGGCTACAGATGTGATGTGTGAATCAGTCATCTAAAATACCACTATTCACTACAGCACAGACCTCAAATTCTTTCTAGGCAAGTCCAACCAAATTGCTCTTTTAACAATCAAGGGGGGAAATCATCAATGCTAGGTTCTTGAAAATCTTTCAGATTTGCAACTTGTCTTTGGAACATGAGTTGTTGTAATTGTTAAGTATTTGTAGTTTAACATCAAATTTAAAAAAGAATTTTCCAGAAAGGGCAAGAAATCAACAGCATACCTTATGGCTTCCTCCACAGATTGGCCAACTATATTTGAGGAGGGACCTGGCTGAGACAAAGGCGTCAGGCTTATCACCCACTTTACCGGCTTGTAATACTCATCACTGGAACTCAACAGGTAGAACAGCGTGGTCAGAAAAATCACCTGCAAAGCAAATTGGAGTTCTAAATTAAAGCGCAATAAATACTTTCCAGAACTACAGTACACAGCTGTACTTCAGATATTGAACTTCATCAGAAAGGAACAAGAAAGTATTCCACAAGGTTCCATTTAGAGAAACACACAGAGCTAAAAGAGTAATTTTCTCCCCCATTCCACAAAGGACAGGAATAGCGCTAATCATTATAAAACTTTTAGCCCTGTTGAACTTCTTCCTAAAGTCACATCTAGATCATGCAGGTTTTTCCAGCATGCTTAGCAGATCAAAGAATTGCTGAATAGTAACATCCATTCTTAAAAAAACAAACCCCCACCAAATAAATGAGTTGTCTCAAGAATCATTATGCAGCTAGATACCAGATATGAATTAAACAAAAACTTACAAACAATATTTATAATACTTCTTAGACTGGCAATCCTGACTGAATACTCCTCCTGTGAGTTCAAAGATGAGTCTCAGCAAAAGTGATGACACTTCCATTGTTTCAGTTTAAAGACCAAAAAAAATACAATCAGACTGTATTAGCTTCCTGTATGCTGCAGTCCAGTATGCTTTCCTTATTTTCCTGTTAGTGTGCTCAGCAACTTCTTGGGCTACGCATACATCACAGGAACGTGTCCAGCTTGAAACAGAATACCTCAAACAAGGAAAACCCACCCTCTCTGTGCTCCAAAGGTAAACCATGGTTTATATTTCCTTCATCTGCAAGCCTTAAATCTTTAATTCTGGGAAGAGGAGGAAAAAAAAAATCCCTTTCCTTATTTCCAACCTACTTGAATGGCAGAATAAATCACACCTTAATCTTTTGATAAGTCTAACAGCCTGACCTCCATTAGGTCTCTTACTTTCAAGCATTTTACCCAGTTTGCAGACACCTCATGCCCTTTTCCTGCATTCTCTTTAAACACACTCAGGAAAAAAATGCAGACAGCACAAAAGGCAGTATTCCATTACAAGTCTCAAGAATGCCATCCATTTGTCTCTATTCCCAATTCCTTTCTACTCGGTGAAATGCTACTGCTACTTCCCCCCACTCTCCCAGCTTTTCCCTTGGCAGTCACACTCAGCTGTTCACCTACTGTGACCACTTTCCAAAATGCCACATATAGGTGTACGCTGTCTTCCATTTTTCCAGGTGCATAACTTCTGCCTTGGGTGATAAACCCATCTATCAACTAAACCAAGCCACTACATCAGCACATTTTAACATACTATTATTATTTCTTTTGAGATAATAGAAAAACAAGTGAACTAGGCCTTGGTTTAACAGGAAATAATCCGATGCCAGTAGCAATACCAGCTATATTTTTTTGCAATTTCAAATGAGTAAGTCTTAAAAACTCAATCAGATTTTTGCATCCTCTGTAATGCTTCAAGTACGGTTATTTTCTCCCTAGTAGAGCCTGTCATTTCTCTTAAGTTACTGTAATATTTCCTAATTTTGCTACAAAACTCCCTATACTGAAGCAGGCATTCAAGAGGTATTTTCTTTCCTTCCACTGGGATCCAGTTACAGATCCTTCTGGCAGTGCAGTTTTCAACACAGAAACCAGCATATTGCTCCATGTACATTATCTGCTCATCCTGACACTCACAAAAAGCAAAGGGAAAAACAGCTCCACTGGATTTTCTTTTATTAGGACATTCTCAGTTGAATTCTGAAGATGTTGCCTTTTGAAACAAATATGGCAGCCAGGGAATGAGCAAATTAACTTCAGCAAACAGGCAAAGCCTGATTCCCCATGGCATGAGAAACATACAGGGCTGACTCGAGGCAGGCTACGAATAAGAGCTTGGGATTAGTTCAAGTGGCAACACACACAGCACTTGTACTGGCTGGAAAAGCTGTTTTTTCCCAGTGTTTACAGAAGAAACTTGCTTTCTTAGGGAGGAACAGCATACCAATATACAAATACCCACCTGAAGTGTAAAAGCCAAAGCGACAGCTGGGGATGAACAGCAATGGAACAAAAAATAGTGTTAAGCTTAACTACAGGCTAGGAAAAAAGTAAACCTAACTAATTTCTGTTAAGATGAGATGCATGTGTGGAAAAACAGGACTTGTATTCTTTCTTCCTTTCTTGGAAGGACCTGTGCAGAGGAGTGCGAGATGAGCAGTGCTTAACTGGTGCATTTGGCCTTGGACCTGACAAGTTGGCAAATTTATGTCTGGTAGGGAGGACAGGCCTGACTTGCTGGCTGGAAGGGATACATTGCTGTCCTTGTCTCCTTAGCCACAAACCCAGGTGTTTAATGACTATGTGGCTGGACCGTGCATGACTTGTAAAGAGAAGCGAAGGTTCCATGGTCAGAGGTCATGCATTAAAGGCCTGGATCCAAGCCTGTACGACTTCATCTGGCAAATTACATAAGAAGCCAGCCCAAATTACATTAACGAAGCTTCACTTTACACATGAAGCGGGCATTTGGTGTCTCCCTTACCTTTCTCCTAATTAGTAAATACCGTTAGTCTGTTAAGAACCAATCAATACACTAGTTATGACCCAAGTCCCACCTTGTCAATAGGGGTTCAATTAGTCTTTGAATCTGTTTTGGTTTGAGCAAGCTCTTTGCGGATTTTTTTTCTTCCTTTCAGTGAACTTTTTAGCAGCGCCAGTGGACTGATAATAACCAAGGTCACTTCTGACTGTCTGCAGCCTCCCCCTGCTATGGGGGAGCAGATTAGACTGAAGGCAGGATCAGCAAACCAGACTATTCCCTTCTCATAATATTTTCTCTATTTGGCTTTCAGTACAGGCTAATATATCACAGAAGTCAAGCCCCTCATTTCCTTTTTTCTCACTTTTCTGCTTCCTGTCGCTTCTATCGCCCTCTCTTCGGATCTCTCTTTGTTTTTTTCCCATTTTTCTTCCCAGCCGACACCCGAGGGCCCCGTCCGTGCGCCCGGACACTCCCCCCTTCAGCTGGGAGACCGTGAGAGTGGTCAGGGGAGGAGGGAGGGGATCGGGTGTTGCACATCCCTTTGCAAATATATATTCCCTTGTCACCAATAATTAAAATAAATCTGTTTCACTTTTCAACCCAGAGAGCCTCTCTTTCTCATTTTTCTCCCTCTTCCCCTACCTTGGGGGAGGAGGGGGGGAAGGGTGAATCGAGAGACTGCCAACTCTGTGCCAAACCAACACAGAATCCTTTGCTCAGCACAAGAAGAGCACCTCCTCTGGAATGGGTCGATGGGCCAGATCCACTGTTCTTCCCCCCAGGCAGGGACATCTCCTTGGGTAAGATATCAGAACTTTCTCCTTTTTGGTAGGGGTGAAAGCATCCCCGGGTGTATTGCATACTTTGTATTATTACTGCTAGCAATACTAACATCTATTTGTTAGCTGATATGTTTTTGTGGGAAAGCTTTGACTGTTTTTAGGTAACGTGTTCAACCTACAACAGAAGTGAAGGAAAAAGAGTAGCCTTTAGGACATCTAATTTTTGTAAGATTTCCAACACAGCAGTATCCCAGCTATCTCTACTAAACCAGCTGACAGTACAGTGCCCCAGAAAGTGGCAGGACTCTCCCAACAGACAAAATGCATCACAGCAAAAACCCATGTGCTGAACTTTGCATAAGCCATTATGTATCTAGTGCTAAATTTTGTGTCTGAGCAACAAGTGCATTGAAATAATCTGCAAATTTTATCCAAACCTGTGATTTTTAAGAATACTGACTTCTAAGACACTATTTTCAATGTGTCATCACTAGTGAAGCTGTGGACTAAGGAAAAAAAGAAAGTAAATATTCCCATGCAATCTTGTCTTCATTAACTGAAAGATAACTAGAGAACAACCAAATTAAGTGGCAATACTTTTCTCCAGTTCAAGACAGCCATTCCGTTAAGTCTTACTGTGAACTATTCTTTCTAAAATACGAAAGAAAACCCACACAGCTGCCTTGGAATGCTGTTAAATACTACTTCAGTTTTGCAGCTTTGTCTACAAAGACCTCACTCCTGAGCAAAAATCAATGAAGGCAAAGTTAAACTGGCAAAATGGTTGCTTTCTAACAAACATTTTTGAATCCTGAACTAAAAATCAGGACATGCATTTCAGTCAAGCTTCCAAGATCAGTATTTGTTTAGTTAAGACAGGAAAATGTCCCAGGCCGCTGTCTGAAATAAAGATGACAAGCTTTGAGCTGTGTTCCAGCTATTGCAGATTGTCTTAGATTTTTAATTTAAATAACTGCTGTCACAGCAAATGAGAAGGAAGAAGTTAAGAAGTTAACTTCACCATTAAAAAGTACTCCATACAGCTGTGGCATTCAGAAACAAAAGAAATTATAAACATCTAGCTCACATAATAAACTAAAAAGTAATGCAACCTTTATTTAAAGTGCCTTTAATATAAATATTTCAGAGACTACTAATTAGTGTAGGCAATAATATTAATAAAGAATTAACTTTGCACAGTAAGCATTCTGCAATTAGGAGCTCACAGAGGTTAAATGAAGAGAAACCCCCACAACCCCCTCACACAGATTTTCTAAAGACACTAATAAAAAAAAAGGTAATCTTTGTGAAATACATACTTTTGCTGACATTTCCCTGTAACTATGCTTCCCCTTTTCCAAGACCACTGACTTGTTTAAGGATATGCATATGAGGACATGCCATTAGATTTCAGTAGTTATGCAGGATATCACAAGTTACAGCTCAGCAGATTCAAGGTCTGAAAGAGTTTTCCAGGAACAGAACGACATGAAGACTGCCAGATCCTAAATACGGAGGTTATCCACAAGTCTTGCCCTTTGCCTAGACTGCCTCCAAAACAACAGATTTGAAAGTTGGAAAATCTTACAGCATTTTGCTATTAGATAAGGTTAGAAGATATTTTCAATGCTTTAAGTTTGATTTTTCATTGTTTCAACTTGTGCAATTAGGTTCCTCTAGTAAAAGAGACCATGTAAACCAATGAAGTACTACTTACCACTGAAAGCACAAAATTGAGAAGAGCTGTTCCACTATGGAAGAGGATTGTCACTAATGTTGTAACTGTGGTAAACAAGAGGCTCACATTGCGACTCATCACTATCCACAGAGACTCCAGGATCTGGAAAAGGAACGGAAAGCAAAGAAAGTCAGGCTCTGGATGGTATTAGCTAGAACAGAGAACTGCTTACAGAGAGATTCATCTCTACATCAAGTAATACAAAGATGACTTTTTTTTAAAATTATCTTCCCTCACTCCTAAATTACAGCAGATATCAAATCAAAGCACTTACTTTGCCAAAGACAAGTTACTAGGTAAATGGTTACAGGTTTTAGAATTTTTCTTCCAATGCTCAAAATTATTTCATTATGTAAAACTGCAAAAAATCTAGATGCAGACATTTATTGTGATTAACATCACCATCAACTGAAAGCAGATCTTGTGTGGGGAGAGAAGAGTCATCTTTTCAAAAGCAGAAATGCTAAAACACAAAAAGCAAGGAGCAACATCCCAAGATAGAAGTAAATCTAAAGATAGCTTCAAATCAAATAATAGAATTAACTACTTTAAGAATTTGTTTTAAAAAACATTTTATTTTAAGGAGATGCATAATTTTATAATGTCTGCAGACAACTACTTAAGTTGTGATTTTGAGTAGGGATTGCATCAGTTAGTGAAGCAGTTATGGAAAATAAATCAAATAATGCTAGACAACGTATTAGATTTTGTATTAGCTAGGGGAACTTACTGGTTATTATTTTCAGACAGTAAAAGGTAGTTTTGAGACATGCCTTAAAACACAGAATACCCACTTCAGCCAAATTAGTTATGTATGCATGCAGACACATCAATCTGAATAGGGCAGCAATTTCATGAGACAATAAGAACATAAAGGCATGGTATGGCACAGCACATGGAGGCATCCTAAACACAGTGCACAGTAGTTTCATAACAAATATTTAATTCAGAAGGAATACAGTAAGAATGTATTAGCCAAAGAGATTCAAACATAATCAAGTTTACAAACAAAATGCCATTCCTTCTTTCAGACTAGCTAATACAGCTGGCAAAACTGAAAGATCTGACACAAAAGCCCTTCCCCAAGTTCAAAGCTTTAAGTGAAGACTTTAAAACTAGTAACAGTTGCTCTTGGTTTAATGTCTTAATCAATTAGACAATTAAACAAACAAAAAACCCACTCCAAACAAAACAACACCTCAGTAGTTGTCATTCAGACAAAGGAGTGTCAGCCATGTGATCACCTCTCCTTTGGAATTGAGTGAAACGTAGTAGATACTTATTAAGCATCAACTTGGGAGGGAGTAAGTGCTGGGGGAAGTGACAGGGAATTATAGCAAAAACAGAAAGATCTACTTAGTAAGAAGCGTGACTTTTTAATGAGAATTATGAATTTTAATGCTAATCTTTTCAACAATTTTTATTAGTCTCTCTTGAGAACTCAAGTGAGGTAAGAAGTGGACATTTCTGCTGAAAAATGTTCTCCTGCTAGTATCTGTCCCCCTCCTCCTTCTATGTAAATTGTACACTAAATGCAAGGCTCCAATCCCAGATGGTTATGCCTGTTACTGGAAACTGGAGTGTGAACAGAAGCTTAGTGTCACAGGCCTGCTACGATGTGGAGTTTAAACAAAGAACAGCAGCAAAGGCCTTGAAAATAGGGACACAGGTTGAAAACAAAGGCCCCTGAAACACAAGCAACTCATTGAGGAAGATAGTATTGAAGACAGACAACCTCAAGAGCTAAGAAAAGTCTGCTTTTGCATTAAGAAAAAGCATTAGCAACTAAACAAGGAGGAGCGAGAGAAACTCAAATATGCAAACAAGATAAGGCACTTGCCATGACCTGGAAAAGTAATGTCTCTGAATATCACACAGTATGTAGTCCACAGCAGAGGCCAAAGGGTGGGAGTTGCCCAGAAAAAAAACCTAATATCTTATAAAAGGACAAACTCCTTAATTTGAGGGGTGAAGATGTACATTTCAGTTCCAGCTTTCTGTATTTAAAAACTCTTAAGCCTGCTCACTTCTGACTCAGACCATCCAGGAGAGTGGCTATTAGTGCCAACTACACAGCACCACCACAATGGTATTTACATTGCATATGACAGTTAAGGACTGATCACTTTACATACACAACAGTAATAATTAGTAGATTGGAAAACTAACCATTTGGATGAAGTGTGTTGTCAATGAAAGCTGATCTAGCAAAGTTTTGTTTCAAAGAAAAAAGGTGGCCTGATTTATCAGTCTTCTAAATACTAACAACAGCAATCATTAATTCCCTCCCCTGCACGCCGTCACTGCAACACACTAGCTGTGCTGATACTGGTCAGTGGTTCACAACAGGGGCTTGTTCCATCTCCTGCAAGACAACATACACCTAGAAAAGCTTCCCTTAAAATAGAATGGTTCTCCAGTACAGGTTGTATCTCTGTAATACCTTCCCTAGAAGTTTTAGCCTAAGGAGCTGATAACCAGGAGTATGTAACTGCAGTTAGTTTGAATGCCTTTATCAGGTGGTTCAATCAATTTTGGGAATGGTTCTCCTAGAATGACTGTTAGGCAGTCATTGATCGGAACAGTTGAACTAGTTATCACTAGGGTTTGCTTTAGAGTAAGTGCAGATAGTGCCTCTCGTTCAGCTTCAGTATTATGAAAGCAAGTGCATCTTTTAGGACTCATCTCCAGCTATAAGTTCCTCTTTATGTGTATGCCCTATTAAAATTTCAAGACACATGCTTCTCATGGCTTGGCTGAGAAGACAGACATAGAAAATAATCATTACTGACTATAGTATCAGAAAGTGCTCCAATGCTTCACTAACAGTCACAAAAACAAAATACATGTACCTGCACTTAAGAGCTCATAATACCGATTGATTCCCAGAGCACACCACAGTTGAGTTAATGAGCTCAGTTACTATGCATAAACGATTTCTAACACCTTGCCAGCTCAGACTAGTTCTCCAAAACACAACTAAGTCTGACTATTTATGCAATAACGATACTTTTAATATTACTGGTTTTAAATAACTGAAAAACACATCCCTTTCCCTACAACACTCCTTTGTAAGTAGTTATAAGAGATCAGTGTTTAAAAGAGCTATGAAGTTGTACAGAATTCAATACTCCCTTATGCATCACCTTGTGATGTGTCACTATCAGCATTAGTTGCTGAGCCTTTCCAATCTGCAGCAGGCAAGAGATCAAAATTGCACTTAATGTTTTTAGACATCTAAGGTATCCTATTAGCCACTTAAACTGGCCAACATCTGAAAGCAAGGTTTAAAAGGCACTTGACTTAACACGTTATTTGCTGAGAACTTCAAGTCAGCAAACTTCTGGAAGCCAGGTAAATTCATGTATATGACTAGAGAGATAATTAACAGAATTATAAAGGGAAGAAAACTGGACACAGAGAGGTGTTAGGAAAACACTTCTCCTTCTTTTTTCTGTTTAGAAAGATGTGTCATCCTGACAACTAAAAAATGACAGCAACACAACAAGTCAGTAACCTTTTAAGGTAAAAGATATCCTTGTGAAGAATAATACAGCATGCACAAGATCAAAGGCTTCCTGCTCCACTGAAAAGCTCATTTCCAAATACATGTTTACTCAAAGTTCTGGGCTAACCCTTCAGGGCTCAACAGCTTATTTTTTAAAAAACATCTTTGCTAGACCTTTACATGAAATGGGAGAAAAAAGAGCAACAGAAAAAGGGCTATCCTCCAGCATTATGTCTTAGACTCTCTGACTGTAAAGGAATCAACTCCTTCTCTAAAAATATGCATCAGACTGAATTTCCCATACCCTGAAAAAAACAACACCCATTATGAATAAGAGAACACTAAATCTCTGAACACTTACCTTACTAGAAAAAAAAAATGCATGGTAGTTGAATTATTATGAAAGAATGGACAGTATTAGCTATAAACTTAGGAGATTACCTGAAGAAATTCTCAGGGCCAGAGAAAACAGGAGAATACTTGGTTACTCAGGGAAATATTTGAGAAACAAACTGGGTGTCAGCCTGACTTGATCGGGAACACACAGATCAGTCATGCTAAAGACACAGACAGAGAAACCTAACTGAGCTGAAGCTTGCTGTGTACATCTTAATGGAAGGTCTTTTGTCTTCCTGTCTGGGAAAACTCTGAATGAGAGACTGGCTGCTGGTGGAATGATGAATATTCTTGTGCAAGAAGCAAAAAGATCAATTTAAGGAAACATTAGCAATGTCTCATTTCCCATCAAGGGAGCTGTGAGTGATCATTCACAAATTTAGCCAGCAGCAATTTACTTTTTCAAGGTTTCAAGCCTTCAAGAAATGGAGGAAAAGTATGAATGGAAAAGCAAGTGAGTGGGAAAGGAATGGGGCTTTATTTTTCAGAAATTAAACCTTAATAATCTACCTATGTATTGCATATTTCATTCACCTGAAAAACTACCTTAGAATAGAGCATGGGGTGCAAAATTCAAGGCATGAGGATCCACTCTAGTTCTTTCCCCAAAGTAAGAACAGGATGAAATAAACCTCACTTCAAAAACATTATCACTGGATAAACTGGTTTGTAATACTACTGGTTTTAAAGAACACTGGAAAAATCAGAAGCTGAAAGGCAGCAGGGCTGCTAATACCAAAGCTATTAGAAAAATGCAAAGTGATGATTTGGAAAAGCTTATCTTCACATTACATCTTCAGGCAATTTATGTTTATATAGTTAAACACTTTAAAATAATTAATGTCTGTGTCCATCAAACTAGAGCTAATTGTCACTGCTATGATGAAAAACACATTTTGAAGGGGGTACAGAAGTCTTCAGTGCTTTATCTGATACTCAGTTAAAGTACTGAATGGATGCATATTGTTACAAATTAAATGAATGCCAGTAATTCCCAGAACAGATATACCAGTGATTTAATTATATGTTTTCCACTCTCAATATGAAAGTTTCTTACACTACAGGAAAAGCCTGAACTGAAACACACGTCTTCCTTTAACATTTTGCTTACAGCAAATGCTCCTTCTCTTACTAAAGAGGATGAACATTTCCTATGATTTCCATCAATGGAAGAGAGCTTATCTACTTGTGATTGCAATAGGACACTGTCAAATAGCTGTATTTTCAGAGAATAATCTGTACTATTCTGAAATATTTCAGAAAGTTAAGTGGCTAGCAAGACACCTACTCTATGATAAACTCTAGCCTCAATCTATACTATATATCTATATTATGTGCAAGTAGAGTAATCTTAGTTTATTCTTTTCCAAACGTGGAGGAAATCTCACTATAGCTGCATATAAACACACACTCTTCAGTTACCTCACTATTTTTAAATGGCCCCTCACTACAAGAAAGACACCAAGATACAGGAGCGTGCCCGAAGAAAGGCAACAAAGCTGGTGAAGGGCCTAAAGAACAAGTGCTGTGAGCAGTGTCTGAGGGAACTGGGGCTGTTTAGCCTGGAGAAAAGGAGGCTGAGAGGGGACCTTATTGCTCTCTACAACTACCTGAAAGGAGATGCTAGTGAGGTGGGGGTTGGTCTCTTCTCCTGAGTATCAAGTGACAGGACGAGAGGAAATGGCCTCAAGTTGAGCCAGGGGAGGTTTAGATTGGGTATTAGGAAAAATTTCTTCATCAAAAGGGTTTACAGGAACAGGCTGCTCAGGGAAGTGGTGGAATCACCATCCCTGGAGGTATTTAAAAGATGTGTAGATGTGGTGCTTAGGGACATGGTTTAGTGGTGGACTTGGCAGTGCTGGGTTAACGGTTGGACCTGATGATCTTCAAGGTATTTAAAAAAAAATAATTCTATGAAATTGTTTGTGTTTAAAAAAACTGTCAAAGCAGTTTTGGGACTGCACCACGTCTTGCTATATTCTTAAGAATTGCAGGTTAGCATGGATTGCAAATGTATACATGCAGAAAAATCCTACAGTTTGAATTATAGTTACCCTATTCAAACCCCCACCCCAACCCTGCCCGACCCTAATCCTCCACCACACACAACACACTCAACAACAGAAAAAAATCCCACCCGGAGTCCTACAAAACACACACACAAAAAAAAGAAAAAACCCCAAACACAAACAAAATCCATCTAAAAGAGAAAAGAAACCCCTGAAAACAACTGCCCTCATAAGCACCCACATCATTTAAAATACTGATCCTTTCCAATTCAGTATGCCATTCTAACAACTCAGTGTTTCCCTTCAAAAGAAAGATTTTCATGCTCTGATAAAAACATAAATCCCAAATACATTAAGCTTCCATTGTATCCTAGCATAGGTAAGCAGCTTGCTTAGAAACACCAGGCTGAAGTCAAAACTGTTCTTTTTTCATCATCTCCATTTTAAATGATCTAAACAACCACAGAAATAAGATTTTCATCAATTTTAAGTTGAAGTACCAGTGTTAGTAATATTTATGCAATGCACTGTGGACAAGCAAGCCAGCAAACAAAATGCTGCCCAGCAAGGATGTGAAATCAGGATTTAGAGCTTTATACTATGCTGACTGGTTTACAGTCTATCATTATGGACAATGAATGTATGGAGAAAAAGGAAAGGTGTTTTCCCACTGCTGATGAGTAATAAGTTAATGGTAATCAACAGGAAAGCAAGTCAACTGCTGGCACTTTTTTCCCCTAAACATCTAAACCAGATTTTACAAGCAAAGCATGCTAACTAGATAGAAATGTTAATACTAATGTAGTTCAGTCCTAAATATTTATTCCCTTTACACTATTTTCTGCATTATTCTAGCCTATTCAGACTCTGCAGCAATGCTGTAAATGACATAGCTAGCACCTATTGTGTAGTTTCTCCTCCTTTTCTCCCTCTTGCCTAGAAGGAAACTCCATATTGATTTTAAATGTGTTGCCCATTTTTGTAGCTCAACCTTGAGAAAATGTTAACAAAATGTCACTCATTATTAACTGGAAAAAAGGTTCACTACAATAAAAAGTTTATCTCAAGCTTTTCTTGATTCACATAATCTTCTGTAATGGAAACCATAACTATTTAAGCAGCAGTTGAGGGAGGACAGAAGAAGCACACATGCCCATCAGTCTAAACCAAGAACTGTCTCAGGCACATGCATCCACAGAAATGTTGTGCTTCAAGTTAGGAGGTATAAATGATATTCTTTAAAAATGGATAAATAGTAACCTGAAGATACTTATAGTCCATGACAACAGCTCCAGTAAAAGATTAATTATATCAGGGATTGACTCTATACGTTAAGCATTTCAGACTTGTAATTTTTCAGAGAAATGTAGATGCTTCAGTTTGGATTGCTTTCAATGCTTTTTCTTTTTCTATTCACGAGGTGAAAGGTCCAGTGCATTAATTCAGGAATTCATACAGTGTAAAATACTAATTTCATTCTCCATAGAACTTTCATAAAAGGAGAGAAAAAATAAGCTGCTTTCAACCCTATGAATAATAATTTGAAGAAAAAAAAAAAGACTACAAAAAAGATATATTTTGTTTTCACAACCTTTTGGTCAATAGTTTCCTCAATTATAACCTAGACAAATTGGTCTCTTTTAATAAGAAAAGGCTACTTAATATAAAGCATTTAAAACCAGCTTACAGGTGACACAGGTAACCCTACAGTAACAATTTCTCTCAGGAAAAGTCTGGGAAGCTAGTATTAATGAAGATGCTGAAGTTAGGAGGGCTGAGAGAACTGGGTCTCTTTAGCTTAGAGAAATGGAGGCTGAAGAGGGATCCCATTAGTGCTTATAAATGTCTAAATGGTGGGTGTCAGGAGGATGGGGCCAGACTCTTCTCAGCGGTGTCTGGTGACAGAACAAGAGGCAATGGTCACAAACTGGTAAATGTGAGGTTTAACCTAAATAGAAGAAAATACTTCTTTACTCCAAGGGCAACAGAGCACTGGAACAATCTGCCCAGGAAGGCTGTGGAGTCTCCATCCCTGGAGACATTCAAAACCTGCCTGGACATGTTCCTGTGTAATTTGCTTTAGGGGATCCTGCTCTAGCAAGGCGGTTGGACTAGATGATCTCCAGATGTCCCTCCCAACCCTTACCATTCTGTGATTCTTCATCTGCTTGGAGCATGATTATATCCTAATAGGCTAAGAATAATTGCTTAGGTAATTTTAAGTAACACTAACAGAGTGTTTCCATAAGTGTCAACGTACTTGAACCCATAACCTTAGTGGTAGTCCAAAAAGGAATTGTTATCAGTTAAAAATGAGAGCAATTTGGCAATAAGGGCAAAAAATACACACCGAAAGAAATGTTTCAATGTTATCATGAACAAATGATGCAACATCTTGCCAGTCCAGAATATCACCAAGCCAGCTGTTTTGACGGTTTATGTGCCATTTGTGTCCTTTGTGTCTTCCAGAATGCGTTACATTCTTAAAAAGAGAGACAAAAAGAAAACAGACATTTGAATAACTTGCAGATATGAGAAAGCCACAGACTAATGTTTTCTTAATGAGGAACAGATCCAACATGCATCTAAAAACCTAGAGCTGCTTTAATTTGCATCCTCAAAAATACCTGGAAGTACTCTGTACACTGGAAAACTTAAAATCTAACAGAACACCGTAGTTAATTATCCCATATAATTACAGTTCTGTATATTGTACTGATTCACCTCAGTTAAACATTAGCTTTACTGCTATCTTGCTCTTTATGAAAGCACACAAAAAAGAGGTAATTATTTCAGTTAGTGCCAACATAATGTACTGTTTGCAATACACAACTTTTCCCAGTACAGCCCACAAAAAAAATACGAGCAGAAGCCAAAACAAGTAGTTTTCTCATAATTAGTGTCTACTCCTCCACTGGCAATGTTCAGTCATGAAAAAGCTAAAAGTCCTCCTTGCTCCCAGTTGAGCTTATTCTGACTACAGTTTTGTAACTGCAACACAGCAAGACAACAGGAAATGGTCATGAACAGAACAGCCATTTCCTCAAGTGGTTTCACCCTAAATATGAAGTTACCTATTGTCCTACTGAATCATACCTGATCACCATCTAGCATGACACTATTTGGCTTAAGCCTACGACTGTGATAAGTTTCAGAGAAGGATGCCAGAATTCTACTACAAGCAAGTCTACAAAAATCCATTGACTACAAGAGATCTCATCCTGATCTTTACTACCAAGAGACTTCTCAAGCTCTCAACTCTGATGTTTATATAAGCATCCCATCGCTTCTGTTAAAATTTCCCAAAAACCTTTAACCTTACCAGCCTGCATTCAAAATGACAGTACATTTTGTGGCATACATAGCAAGTAGTATTCCAAGTTAATTCCCTGCATTGATTTATTTACTTAAGAGCATTACATTTTCTGCTTATTACCAATTCTCCCTAGATGCACTGTTACTCTTTATGATGCACAATTAAAAACATTCTTTAACAATCCACAGGAACACAGATCTTTCTTCTGAGCTGGCAGTTTATTTAGAGCAGAAACATGTAAGTAGTCAAAAATCTCCCTCCAATAGGCCTTCTGTATTTGTAAACTGCATCAAGAACCTATTTTCTGTTCATCTAGTTCTATTTTCAAAGACAGCTCTCACCATTAACTAGCAGAATTGGTTATCATTTGCAAATGTTGTAACATTGTTATTAATACACATTACAAGTTCAGTTATTCAGCAGCTATACTGTTGTAGCATCTGAAGGCCTCAAATATAGTTAAGAAAGATTCAAAGAAATTGTCAACTGGTTCCTTTTAAAAAAAATTTACTAGATCTTAAAAGCAAATCAAAACCCCAAACCTGAACGAACTAGAAAGAGGACATATTTGTCCTTGAAAAAGACACCATGAGTTATGCCATTGTCTTCCACTTGGTTTATTATTCTGTTACTATTTTACTTCACTGGCTACATAGATGCAATGGTAACTGACCTAACACAGAATTGATCTATCTAGAACCTTTTAAAATACACAACTATTTGCCATCTACTGATCTTCTCAGAAAGTAGCAGTTAATGGTGAAATACACATTTTGTTGGCAATTCTTCCTCAATTCTACAGCTTCTACGGATGAGTATCACCTGAGCCTGGGCTCTTCAGTCACCTACAGACTACAGGAACACTATGCAGGCCTCAAAATATAATTGTTTTTATACAACTGGAACAGTGGGGAGCTTCAAAGTTGTACAGGGAGTTTTATATATGGTCCAGATGTCCTCCACACTGCACTATCACCTAGTTTACCTGTTTTCAGATACACTGCAGGCCCATGCAAGGCTATTGCAATACTACAGAAGGAAACAGCCAGATGGAAAGCACTCAGATGAGATATTTATCTGGATATGAAGTGTGATAGAAGGGGCAAGATCGGAAAGAGACTCTGGAGGAGCATTCCTGCAACTCTTTCTGTTATTTTGATTTCTAGGAAAGCTGTTTCTTACCCTACCAGAAGAGTATCTACAAGAAAGAAGCCTCATAGTATTCCTTCAGATAACAGCTGCAGGCATTAAATCACATAATGCAATGAATACAGACACAACCTGTGCTGCATACTGCAGCAGCGAAGTACTCCTACAGGACATGTAGTGACACAGCCCAACTGCATGACATAGCATAACAAACCATTCAACACACATTATATTAGTAAAAGTTACAGGTTTTTCAGTATAACTGCATCAAAAGCAGGCACTTTTCTTGGTCAAGCATTTAACACTGAGTATTCCAAGTGCTTATGGCCAGCAAAATATATTGTAGATATAGCTTTTATTTCTCCTCAGTGGTCCCATATTCCTCAATAGCATCATGTTACCTCTCCACTAGCTCTTCTATATCATTATCGTCAGAAAAAGAAACTGATTCTTTCCCCTACTATTTTGTCTACTATACCAAAACTCTCCTACCACTTTTAATACAGAGATCTTCTTGGAACTTTAGAGGTATTTCAAAAATTACTGTATAAAGAAAAGCGGTGATAAACTATAATCGCAATTCTTTAAATATAGAGAAGTATTTCAGGGCTATGACTTCTGGATTTTGCTATTTCCATTGCACCATGGCTGATAAATGGCTCGCTTTTTCCTTTAAAAAGGCAAACAGCATTGGCAGCGTGAAAATGATTTAACTTAAGACCTTTTTGAGATTCAGTGCGCAGAACCCACTATAGGAAGGCTAGTACAGCTGGCAAAAATGCATTGTAAGAAACTTAGTGAAAGGATAGTTTCTCAAAATTTCAAGTTAAATAACAAAAGTTACACAAATCATGCACGATATCAGATTCCTTTTCCTAACCCCTCAAGATCAGAAAAATCCAACAGAACGCCCTTAACTGTGAAATACTAAATATAAGAAGTGAGCAAAGCATAAATTAAACGGCACACATAAAACACACAACTACTTAAGCGAAGGTCATAGTTCTGGCTGTACTCAAACTGTGACTGTACAATGGTCTATCCTATACACTTGAATTTTTTACCAGCTTTTTATTGATATGACCTTTACTCACCTTTGCAACTTTTTGCAAATCTTTCTCAGAAATGCATACTTGGCATAATTACCTCAAAGCACTGAGTGACAGCTTATATAAACGGCATTTAAATAAGTTACCCACCTTCACAAACCAAGAGTGATAAAGCCTGTCCCAGAGCTCTAGCACTTGTTTTTCAATCACAGCGGTGTTATTCACTTTTTCTCCTAAAATCTTATGAAGCTAAAACACATAGAAATCTGTTATTATACATGACAGAATGAAGCTGGCATCCACTGATAAACCCCAAGCTAGATGAATCATATAAGATTGTCAGTAAAGCCAGATGACAAGAAAAGTTGAGTATCAGTATGGAACATACACTTCAGAAAACAGTTCAGAACATGAAGATTGTCTGTAAAAAACGTTCTGCTACACTAAGTTGAGGACTTCTTTCTGCACTGAAAAAACAATGCCTTCTCTAAAATGCTTAATCCAAAATTCTTGATCATCTTTAGATTAAATGTTTAAAATAATGTAAGATCTGTGCTAGATATCAAAATACATAAATAAGAATCTTGGCAAATTCTCCTGAAGAAAGTTAACTTAAATAAATACATTATCATCTTTAAAAAATCCGATCTACCATACCCAGCCCACACAGAAATTAGAACACTGGTGGGGGGGACAAAGAAAAAGTCTACATTGGCTACAATTGGAAAACTAAAGCCAGATTAAAAAAAAACCTAATTTTTATTTGATGAATTTATTTGGCAGTCTTACTAAATGATGACAGATTTTTCAGCTCTTAAAAATAAATATTCCTCTGAGCAGAAAAGACTACTGAAATCACTCCCACTCTTCCTTCAACTCACAAACTAAAGTGTGGAAAGAAAAGGTCTGTCAACAAAATGGTTAACCACACAAAAGGAATCACTGACAAAAATATTTTTTTTCTTTTTAATGTTATGAAACAAGAAATTAAAACATTAAAAAAGTGAGGGAGCTCACTCTTACCTTATGTGTAATCCATTCTCGGCCATATTGGTACACATTATTAGCTGCTGAATTGAGAGCCTTCTGAATAACCTGGGCTTCTGGGAGCCAGCTATTTTTTTTTTAAAGACAGAAAACAAAGTTAATTGCTACATATTTTACACATTTCCTTATACCTGAAATGCATTACAAGCTAACATCAACAAACAGTTAAGGTTAAATACATAGAAACTTACTACAATGAGATTATTTCCTTTCACATATCAAGAGACAGACTTTCTCACAAGCAAAGCACAAATCTAAGACACACCATTGCATTTGGTATTACCCAAGGTTCCCAAAACCTTGGTTAAATTGGTACATCAACTTCTTCAAGAGAGATCTGCTCTTCAGTCTGTATGCATGCTATTCATGTTTTGTTCTTAGAAATGTTCCTAGTGTTCTAGTTGTCTGAAAATATTATATGAAGCAGTTTCATCTAGTTGCAAAGACAACCTTCTGCATTACAAACTGAATGTAAATTGTAAATGTAATTTCCCTAAAAAAGTGATCAGATGAAGCAACAAGTTCAGGCAGCAGTTATTTCTAGGTCCCCACCATACTAACTGCTCATTAATTTCTTCACTTTCAAGCAATGGTCCTACTGAGTTGCTAGCATGCCAACACCGAATATAGGAGAGATTCTCTGCTTTGACTTTCTTTCTACATCTTGATTCGATGGCACATAATGGAGCACTTCCAAAACAAGAAAGCATTCAGGAAATAAAACTGCTGTATTTGTTCACCTGACTGAAATCAACATGGAGGCTCTTCTGTCTGTATAACCATTCAGAAACCTTCTGCATTGGAATTTCAAGACTTTTCACTCACCTCTAAGCATAATGTGAGCATCAAGCTCTGAAAGCCTGACAGATTTGAGAGGAGGTGTATTTACTCCTAACTAATTAAAAGACAGTATTTTGGATGCTTTGAATTTGGATGCAAATACTGGAAGTAAAACATTTTGCTGAAATTCTAATTACTCAACTAGTACTCCAGTATTTTCGTTATATGAATAAGCTGCTGACAGTCAAATTTCCATTTTCGTTTATCCTACTTCTTTCCATCTTATAGCAAAACAGAAACACCAGACAATACAAGAGATGCCATGAAGAAATAAACAAGCATATTTTGAAGTGCTTTCTACTGATTGTGATTAAGTATTTCTAAAGCATGTATTACTATAGCATTTATTAACTACATCTTTTTAGTTCTGCTTCTGAAAAGTTCTCTTGCTCTTGTAATATAGCATGCACTTCTTTTCAATCCTGTTAAGCCATCATGGCTTTTGTTCAGAAAGAAGACAGTCTACCATTCTTTTCCATGAGACAATTCTTTTTTCCTGGTTAGTGTCTGGACTCACCTTTACTCAATGTCTGTTTAGCTGAAGCAGAACAAAAGCAAAGTGGAACATTCTCCCCCCCAAAATCACTCTCCTCACTCCTACCTATTCCCCCTCCGCTGTTCATGCAATCACTTTCTTGCTCGCTAGTGTGCCCTTGTTTTTTCTTCATGTGCATTTCTCTCAAAATCTCTCCCCCTTAATATTTCCCTTGATGTTTGCTTTAATCATTACACATCTTACAAACTTCCCACTGCATACACCATACACATCCTCTCTTAATAGGAACAATCCTTCCCAACTGATTCATACCCACCTCTCCTCCCATCCACCATTCTTTCCACCCTCAAACGCTTTTTCAGTTCACTCCAAAAACATTTTCTTGAAAATGCATTATGCAACCATCTCTCCACATTAAAAAAATACTTCAGCTTTCATCTCACAACCTTCTACAGAGAACATTCTTTGCCATTACTTTTATTTCGCAGGTAAAGTGCAAAAGAACATTGAACTCTCTTTTTTCTCTGCACTATGCCAGTTTTTCTCCAAAACTATAACTAGAGAAGTTTATACAGCTGTCTTTCTCCACTAAAGTCCAATCAGTCCTCAAATGAGATACCACATGGACAGTTTTCCAGAGTAATGCATAAACACTACTGTTGTCTCAAAGTTTAGCTTTTTCATCTGCCTGCAGCTGTCACTCCCATTTCTGTTTACTTAGGCGATTATTTCAATTAAAAACTGTATGTAAGAGCACCTGGGAACTTGTTCATCCACACTATACTATTCACTTAACTTCAGCATTCTTACTTTGCCCATTCTGGGTGACTGGCTACTGTCTCATTGATCAAGCTGCTTGTGACTTGAATCAAGTGAACGCTCTCTTGGTGCACCTAAATTAAAGAGAGAGAGGAGAAATGTTATGCAATGCAAACTAGAACTCTTCCTACATTCAGAGAGGCTTTTTTCCTTCCCCCCCCTCCCCCAAGAGGAGAGGTGAAGAGGGGGTGACCAGTTCATACATGTACAACATTGAAACAATGATTCTTCCAATGCAGACAAATCACAATGAAGAATGAAGTGTCATTAACCCAAAAAAGCAGTCAATAATCAGTCCATTCTGACAAATTTGGTCATTTTTGAAAGTTCATGGCAAACAGGAGAGGTACCTGAGGACTGGAGGAAAGCCAATGTCACCCCAGTCTTCAAAAAGGACAAGAAGGAAGATCCAGAAAATTACAGACCAGTCAGCTTCACCTCCATCCCTGGAAAAATGATGGAGCAGCTTATTCTGGAGGTCATCTTGAAGCACATGGAAGAGAAGAAGGTTATCAGGAGTAGTCAGCATGGATTTACCAAGGGGAAATGATGCTTGACTAATCTGATAGCCTTCTATGACGTTGTGACTAAATGGATAGATGCAGAGAGACCAGTGGATGTAGTCTACCTTGACCTTAGCAAGGCTTTTGACACAGTCTCCCATAACATCCCTCGTGAGCAAGCTCAGGATATGTGGGATAAAAGAATGGACAGTGAGATGGATTAAGAACTGGCTACACAATAGAGTTCAAAGAGTGGTGATCAATGGTGCAGAGTCCAGCTGGAGACCTGTAACTAGTGGAGTCCCTCAGGGATCAGTGCTGGGTCCAGTCCTGTTCAACATCTTCATCAATGACCTTGATGATGGGACAGAGTGTCTTCTCAGCAAGTTTGCTGATGACACGAAGCTGAGAGGATTGGCTGATGCACTTGAAGGCTGTGCAGCCATTCAACAAGATTTGGACAGGCTGAAGAGCTGGGCAAGGAGGAACCTAATGAAGTTCAACAAGAGCAAATGCAGAGTCCTGCACCCAGTAGGAACAACAAAATGCACCAGTACAGGTTAGGAGGTGATCTGCTAGAGAGCAGCTCCATGGAGAAGGACCTTGGAGTCCTGGTAGACAAGTTATCCATGGGACAACAATGTGCCCTCGTGGCCAAGAAGGCCAATGGTACCTTGGGGTGCATTAGAAGGAGTGTATCCAGCAGATTGAGGGAGGCTGTCCTCCCCCTCTACTCAGCCCTGATGAGACCTCACTTGGAGCATTGTGTCCAGTTCTGGGCTCCCCAGTCCAAGAGGGACAGGGATCTACTAGAGAGTGCAAGAGAGGACTATGAGGATAATTAAGGGACTGGAACACCTGCCTTACAAGGAAAGGCTGAGAGACCTGGGGCTTTTCAGTCTAGAGAGGAGACGACTGAGGGGGGATCTAATTAATGTCTATAAATACATGAGGGCTGGGCATCAAGAAGGCAGGGACAACCTCTTTTCACTTCTGCCCAGTGATAGGACAAGGGGCAATGGATTCAAACTCAAGCACAGGAAGTTCCACCTCAACATGAGGAAGAACTTCTTTACTGTGAGGGTTACAGAGCACTGGAACAGGCTGCCCAGAGAGGTTGTGGAGTCTTCTCTGGAGACTTTCAAGACCTGTCTAGATGCCTTTCTGAGTGACCTGCCCTAGTTTTTCGTCCTGCTCTGGCAGGGGGGTTGGATTCGATGATCTTCAGACGTCCCTTCCAACCCCTAACATTCTGTGATACTATGTGTCTAGTAATAGCAAGTGGAAATTTAAACCTTATCTCATCAGTGGAAAAAATTCTAACAATATAGCAGTGCTGTCAAGGGAAGTACTAAAAAATACAAAGCACAGTTCAGATATACCATTTTAAGCCATGGATCAAAGAAGTGTAAAAATTAATGAATGCTCAGCTCTAACATGACCAACCATGCTATGAAGTGCCTCACCAAATTCGTTCTTCAATAAGAATGAAGAAAGACAGCCTTTATAAATATCTTAATGTTCCTTTTATGAATATAAGGAAGGTTTTAGGCAGGAATGTTTGCACAACTTTTAAAGCGTTCAATTTTAAGTACTCAACATTACATAAGCCTACGTTTTGGAAAAAGGAGATTGACATCAGAATCCACTGATTTTTTTTCTGTAAGTGTATTCAAGTCAAACATTCAAACTCCATTGACTGCTTCAAGTATGACTATAGATCCATAAAAAAAAGAAGTAAAAAAAAGTAAAAAAAGTACACGAGTGACCTCTTCTGGTGACCAAAAAAAACCCAACCATAAACCAAAAAGCAATTTCAGAGAACTTGATCATGAATCTCAGCATATTTAAACTCAGAACAGAATACCAAGAGGTTATTAGAACCAATTACACAAAGTGGCAAATACACCTTAAGTATTTTGCAAATATGCAAGGTAAATTAAAAAGAAAAAATTCTAAGCGGCTCTTGACACTGACAAGAAAACTGTAACAGGGTGCAAAACAAATCTGTTTCTGTGATACATAAAGCTAGTAATTCTTATACTACATTTCATATTTCCAAGTGTCTATAGATTAGTTTTGGCATATATGTAAACACACGTATAAATACAAATAAATACAAATTTATAAATGTTTACATACAAGTAGTCTTGGAATGGTAACAAGTTCAACTACAGAGCATTTAGCTGCTATATTTTTTAAGTATTTAAGCTACACGATTTTGCATAAATATCAGTAACTTTCATTCAGCATTTAAAATGAGCTCTATGATTACATCCCTTAGCACACTGTACCTTTGCAGTAAGGAGCAGGGCTAGCAGTAGGGTTCCTATCACTAGCAAAAATATTATGAAAATGCTGATTATTTTATCTAGCATTTTCTCCAACCACACGATCATCTGTGCAGGAAAAAAGAAAAAAAATCATAACATGTAAATCAAGTTTTAATAAAAGCAATGCTATATGCTATATGACAGTATTGTTATCTATTTAAAATCACTGCAAAATCAGGCTCTAATGAAACAGCATTTATGCCCAAGCTTGGAGATGAACAATTAACAAGCAATGTTAGCATGGTTAAGGTCATGGTATGATGTGATTTTGCAAACAACATTAACACATTACCACAAGACACAGCAAGCTCTGAAAAGCAAGCAATAATTCAATTTACTTACTAGACCTAAAGAAACTAGCATTCATGTCAGATATGAACTTAGATATTTGTCTTTGTTTCTTGTCCTTCAGCAACTTGGAAACTTACAGGCAGTATCTGCACAGGACTTGGAAGCTATCAAGTTATATTATAAATACTATCACAACTTTCAAATCTCATTAGCTAACAGACATCTAAACAACGAAAAAGGTATTTCTGCAAGTAACCAGATTTTTAAAGCTGCTCATCAGCTGAACTGAAATGGGACTGGAGGTCTTTTGCATTACTGAACACCAGGCAAATTAGTCAGCACTGTTTCTATCCACTTCTAATCCGGAAAGGATGCTCAGCGTTAAACATGCATCAGCTAAGCCTGCTGATACAGGAAACAGGCATGTGTGTTGTTCTGTCAGTTTATGGAAAGGTCCATTCTATACATGTCCACAAACAAATAATGATACCACTTAATATTAAAGCAATTCTGATAATGTCATTCAATACAATAAAACTACCCAGCCACGCAACTATGCAGAATGCTCTAAAATAGTGCAAGCTGAGCTTCATCTCATACACAAATTGACTGTTCACATAAAAAGCTGTGAAAGCCCATGCAAGTATGACCAAGTAAATTTTTCTAGCTTCCATGGTTCAAATACCAAGGCTATTTCGATTCCATCTGCCATTACTGCAGAAAAAAGCAGCAGAAGTACAGCCGTAAAATCTGTTCTTTAAGAGAACTGAGGTCAACACCAACATGCAGTAGGTGAAAGTAATTCCAAGTGAGTACAAGTTATATACTCAGTGATTAGGTTGGCAACTTTTTAGTTAAAGAGATCTTACAAAGCTGTTTAACACACTTGCTCATGATTGACATTAGTTCTTAATTATTTACCCTATCCCTACACGTAAAATTGGCCCTGGAACAACTAACTTCTACAGACTGCTGTGTGATGATTGAATTGGTTAACACTGAAGTTCTAACTCCCACTTAAAAAAAAAAGGATGGAATTTTTTTGTTTGTTTTAGTTATCCTGTAGCATCTGAGCAGGTAATATACATTAAGCAATTATTTTGCAGGTTCTTTTACAACCAGCTCCTTGTTTGATCTAAATTAACACAAGGATTATATTCAGTATTTCAAAATTGTTGTTCAAAACTATGAAGAAAACTGGAATAAAGCAAAATCATTTTAAAAGAAACAAGTGTTGAGCCAACAAGTTTTTGTAACAAAATCTGCACTGTATTATGACCTGCAGTCAGGAATTCAGAGAAGCTGGAAGAATCTGCAAAAACTCTGGTCTTAGATATTTTTAGTATTTTTTTAGCATTGATGAAATATTTCAGCCATCAGAAATGCCTTGTCAGTGCTAGAGGGAGGTTACTGCAGCTTTCTGAAAATCTGAGTAGCCTCTACATGGGGCTTGTTACCCTTTTCAAAATAAGACCGTAACAGGATTTGCTGTGCACTTCCAAGCCTCACAAACATCCAAGTCCCTCTTTCAAAGGTCAGAAATAAGAAATACCACTGGAAAACACTGAATGGCCAGGGGATAGAAATTTTGTAGTGTGGGCTTCAAAATGAAGCTATTCAAAATTAAGGTGACCCTCATTTGTTATTAGTTAAAGTTCAAACTAATTGCTATTTACTTTCTAAATCATATATAAAACAAATCCACTAGTTAGTCGCATAAATAGCACCTTAATCAGACTCATTGAATCCAAGAAACTGGAGGTACTGTCAAAGATTTCCAAAAATGCTAGCCTCAATGATTGTATGAGTGGTATCCAACAGAAGAAATCTCAGTGCAGCTGAAGCTGGATGCTTTAGGTGTTTCACCACTGTAGCAACTACTAAAAGATCAAGCTCCAAAATATCAGAATGAGGAGTTTCTCTGAACTTGAACATGACCAAAGGGGATCTTTCCTTGACACTCCTTACTGTGGGCTGGAGGATGCCTACACTGCCATTGAGGTGAGGCTGCAGCACCTGTATAGCATGAATTACCTTTCATCTAGTTCGTAATGGCAACACTGATACTGTACCTGTACAGGCAGTAGCCTCAGCCTTCCAAGCCCATCTTGTGTTTATTTACTTGGGCAGGTAGCCCAAGCAAGCTAGATGAAAGCCAACTCTGGTATGCCTACAATTTCATCTCTCACCACAGTCTTATGGAGATCCAAGTTATAAAACTGGTACAGACAAATCCAATGAGAAGGCTGAATTGGATTGAGTATCGTAGAAGTAGAAGCAGATACACAACATTCATTTAGGGTCATATTTACTACCTCTCCCTCAATGCGCTTGCTAATTATTAAACCTCCCCCCTTCCTCTACATTTACCCACAATCCTTCCTTTGCAAGCACTCACTTTGACACTCATGCTAAATAATGCATAGGTGCTATGTTACTGCAGGTAAACTGGACTGTTAAATCCCTGAGTGCTTGTACTTACCACTCAATGAGGTCCCGACTTCTTTGTTACCCCAGCCCTGTCAGACCTCCCTTTACATCCTTCCTGCAAACCACGGGCATGCACACAATGACAAACATATTGACTAAACGCTAGTCATTAGCCAGAGATTATGAAGCTTTAAATTCAGTTCCAAGCTTCTAATCTAAACATTAGTAAAACAGCAGGAAGCTGATGTTGCCATAACATCCAAAATTATGCAAAGGTAAAGGAAAGCCAGGCTCCTAAGCTACAGAAGGTCACACTCATAAAAGCAAACTGAAATGTTACTGGTTTGTGATAGACTGTCCACAAAAAAAGCTATTCTTAATTATGAGAGTTTTGAAGGGAAAGGTATCAACTTTCGAAATTTTAAAAAAATTTAGCTCACCATAGAAAAAAGTTTAAGATGAGTGGCATTCTGTTAAAATGCTTCTCAATAATTTGCAAGTTCTCCCTGCTTTCAACATTTGGGTGATAATACAAACTGTACTACACTGAGCTGTAATAGAACTACAGCTCATGTTTAACAATCAGAAATCGTACTATCTAGACATGTTCTCCATGTTATACAGTAAGATACATCATCTATGAATTGACATTTTTATGTTTCACTCTGTGTAATGATCAAAACACTTTTTCTAGCATGTTTTCTCTACTGCATTACCCACACAGTGAAGCACACCCAGACATCTACTTCATTTCCAATGAAATTACCAAAAAGGACTTTTTTTTTCTTTAAGCAGCTTACTGTCTATCAGGATTTTTTTAAAGACATTTCTTAGACTTACTGACATTTCCCTTTACTTCAGTAAATATTTAAGGATATCAGCTTATTAATATCATCTGATGAGAATGAAGGGAAGCCTGTAAAATCAGAACACATCTCAGACTTATGTTGAAATGAGTCAGATGAGTACTTATGTTAGAAAAGACAGAACAGTCTAGATGAGGTCTCAAGTCTAGTCATGCCCAGTGGCATTCCAACAGCAACAGCAGAATTTAGCACTTCTTTCTAAAGACTCCTGCCACAGACAACATTACAAAGAACAAATCGTGCTACCCAACTGAATATGTTCTATTTTTTGGGCTACATATATCACAGTAAACTATGTGATTCTATACTACTCGTTTGCAAAAAAAAAGTTTCAAACAGCTCTTTGACAGCAGCTCTTAGAAAAGGAAGACAAAAAATAAGGTTTATCACTATAGCAATGAAAATCAACCATCCTTTCAAACTCTGCCGTCTCTATGTGGCATATTTTTCTTGGTGGATTATCAGAAATTTATCTTTGTGTTCTCCCAACTCCTTTCCTTCCAAGACAGGCAAAAAGGAGAAAGATACAAAGAAAGCATGCATCCAGTGTTCTGCATTAAAAAAAAATCTCTTCCTTTCTTTGCCTCTGGTATAGCATGATTATTTTTTTACCCCAACAAAACAAACATGCAACAACATGATACAATTTGTATAGCATTTTTTGCCTTTTTTCATCTTTGTGACAGCATTATTCTACTTATTCATGCACAGGAGTCAGCACTGCATGTAACATCTCTTCCTATGAAACTGTAAAGACAGTAGTTTTCAAAAATAGCTGAGGAAAACCACACCCCTCTGTTAAGAAACTATTATTCCACAGGGTTTTGTCCAATGCAAATCTGTAAACTAAAAACAAAATCAAGACTTTTAGAATTAAAATCCATGACGGGTTATGATTGAACATATTTACTAATTGTAAGTCACATAACACAAACATTTCGGAGTCAGGAAATAAAAATGTAATTTTAAAACAACAAAACTACATTCAAGGGCAAAAGAACATGCAAAATTTTCCCTTAGTGGACAATTATAACTGAATCATAAAGCAACCAAATCTACTCTCTTACTCAGAAACACAAAGCCCCCCATCATTTAACCCTCAATTCACTGATTAAATACTGAAGATAATAGTTTCTAAATTCATTATAGCTGCTCTGCCTGGACACTACATGCAGCATTACTCCCCATCTACCACCCACAGCAGATACCAGCTGTGCAGCTCCATTTCATTGTTTACAAGAACCTTTTAGAGAGCTGTACCAGTGCCCGATGGCCTGTATGCTCTATTCTGTTCCACTTGTTCTCAACAGCATTCTGAACAACAGTATTTCAGGTGTCTTTCACAACATGCAAGGCAGATCTATGGTTTCTACTGTAACAGCTACTGAATGGAAAGGATGGATTGCTATTTATAAAACCATAGTGACCATTCTAACTCTCTCACTAATACTGAAGTGTTAAGTGAGGATAAATGTTGCTGCTGGAAGCATAACTCATTTCCAGACTTCGTATTTTATTTTTTTCTCCTTCACTTAATTACTTGTTTTCATGTATTTTATCACATACTAGATTTGCACCTTTAAAACTCTGAGGTTCTGTAGACGTACACGTGCTACAGGCATCTCTCTTCAGCTCTGAAGCAATGACACTGCTCCAATCTCAGATATTTCACTGCATTGAGGAGTTGTCCAGATTTCAGTCACACACGAGGCCAAACAGACTGAATCAGTTTTAACTTCTCTTGGGATGACAGTTCCCCAAAGAACAATAGTTAACCCTAGCTAACTAAGATGAACCACAGGAACTGAGGACTACATTTCTTATAAAACACATCACACACTTTTAGCTATAACTATTGCTTTAATTATTTTAGACTTTTTTTTTTTACTAGCCCTCACTTCCCTTAAGACTGTTGTTAGATTCAGCAGTTCTGAGACCACGAGTATTCTCATTTCAGCCCTGCTATACTGAATACCACTAAATATACAGGCCAGTTTGACACTTCAAAAATAAACAATTAACAGCACTGACTGAAACCAGCCAATGCACTATTTGCAAGCACTTATGTTCGAAGCTTCTCAACTGTGCTTCACCCTGATCACTTCCATATCAATTCAGTTAACCAATGCTCTCTCTGAGCACAGAACTGCTCTCCGGTCCAGGAGAGAACTGGTTTTGCTATGCATGCAAGTGGGGACCAGGTGGAGATCAACTGATCATAAATAAAAGTGCCACTAAATCAAACTATGGCTTGAAAGGCTAATGCAATATTCTGCTGTACAAAACATTTTAACTGGATGCATTTGTTTTAGTAGAAGACGAGATCAGGTAAAGCTGTATGACCTTCAGTAGCTTATATTAAGCGCTGGAAAAGAGAGACTTGGAAGAGAAAACTAAGAAGCAAGCCATGTTAAGAAGTGTTCATGCTGCAAAAAAGCAACTCCCCAAAACCACAGAATCCATTAGTTGGAATCACAATTTTTCTGTTTATTTACCTTCTTATTAAGCCAGTGCCACAGCTTGTCAGTGGCAGGGGGAGATGGAAGAAAGGGGGGAAAAAGACAAGAACACAGTGGAAAATTATTGAAAAACGCAGTAATAGGGGAAAAAAAAGCAACGAAAGGCAGGCAAAGTCATCCACAGAACGAAAATGAAATTGTTCAGACACAAAGGTAAATTGCAATAGGAAGAAAAGATCATAACTTCTAATGCAAGAATCTAGACTTTACTATTCACATGCACTTTTTGAAACACAAAGGGATATAACAAATTAGAACAACTTTAAGGATATTAGCAAGGCTATCAGCATAATCTGGATAATTTCAGCTTAATAATACCAAGAGCTAAACTTTTGGATTTCAGAGTAGGACTTCTAAGGGTTCCCCGAGAAAGCACCTCACTGAAACACCAAAACTTAACACGAGATACTTATTCATTGCATTATTACTCCCATTCAGGCAGTTCCCTATCTATTTCAAAATATTCCTTTTGTATCAACTACTGCTAAATAAATTTTGTATATTTTTTTAAAACCACATGCATATTGCAACATTCCACATACAATGGCACATCAAATAAGTAATTAAATCTGAAACACACACAACAAGAAGTTGCAGATCAAAAAAATGTATGGATTTCATATTATTTTATTGGTAGTGCAGAAGGCTCTTTGCACTTCTCAACAGTCAATTTCTTCTTTTGCACTACAGTTATTTTTCTTTACTAATTCTCACCCACACTGCTCAAGTTCACCCATTTTAGGACCTAGTTTACATAGGACTTTACTCTTAATTCCAGCCATTAGTAATCAGCAGCATAATCATAACAGTGAACAGTTTTAACGTTGTTATTCATCTGTGTGAGCTTAAGATGAAGTAAGTGACGTTTGTTTCTCCCTGAAAACAAGATCATTAAATGCTCAATAAACCTAGTGTTTTCACGAGTTGCCAGAATTTGTATCAGCTCCCAATGAAAACAACATGTAAGAACATTTCAATTTAAAAAAAAAAAATCTCAGGAAGTTATTTAAGTTCTATCAGAAGCTAGAAGCAGTTTTACAAAGAAACATGAACATCAGGAAACATGAAAATATGTCACAAAGCACCCAGTTTTACTAGCTTTTACTACTCATGGAAAGAATCACAGTAATGGGAAGCAATGACAAGGCTTCAAAAGCCTCAAACTGACACTGAAATTCGTTTCTAATTTTCCTCTTCACTTATAATTTATTAGTGAAAAAAGGTAAAAAAGTTGTTTACTGATTCAACAGCATACTTTTGCCTTTTAACTGCACTCCTGCATATTAAACTCCACTACACATTAGGTTCATTTTGGAAAAAAACAGATCTCATGGCTGTATTTCTCCACTTTGCAACTCCAATACAACAAAATAGAGAGCTCTACTGTTAGCCTGAGATTTTAGCAAAATGTGAAAGGAAGTCTTTGGTATTTTTTCTAGAATTTCAGCCTCCTGAAATTGGATCATAAATACGATAACTAGCAAATAACATTATTAATGTTTAAGACAAAGTCTCAGAGACTCTACTTGCCTACTATCTTACAAATACTGATATTTAAGTAGTTCTACAAATGTAATCAATCTACACATAAAAACAGACTATGTCTTAACTCTAATCTTCAAGTAATTCAAAATTTATAAGACTACAGTCACTTTCCCGGTATTTTTGTTTAAACTATTTGTCTAAGATCTTACATGCCTACGAAAGAATTTCCTAGAATAACATACGCAATGGTAGAGATTCTGCCCATTTTCTGTGCTTGCTTTAACCACATTGTAAACTTGGTACTAGAGGAAACAAATCTTGTCTTTACCCTAAGTCCTCCATATGTAGAATTCTAGTATGTTATACCTAGAAAAAGCATGTAATAACTACATGATTCACTGAAGTTTACCAGAAAGCATACATGCAAAATACTAACACATTCTAATCAACAGAAGTCTTGTGAATACAGTTGAGCAACCGCCTGTATGTTGCTGAACTCCCTCGCAAACTATAAGTGGAATTATAGTCACCAAATTGAAAGACAAGTGTCTTAAAAAAAAAAAATTGTCAATGAAGCATATTATTAGTTCTTGACTGATGATAAGAACATGAGTGATATTATAGCTGTTAAGTTTTAAGGTGACTTGATGGATGACTATAGAAAACTCCCTACCCTTTTGTCCAGGTAGTCTATCATATCTGAACTGCTGTGTCTGTTGTCTCCATGGGGCAAAGGCACCACCAGGAACTAAATAATACAGTAAGGGCACCCTGTTTCCATAGTCCATATTTTAACCAGGCCTGCACACACAGGCACAGCTGGACCAACTGTTTACAAAGTAAATGAAAAGCAATGCCCTGCTTTCTTTCCTCTGGATCAAAACCTTTCTTTAGTTCAAATTTGTCTGCATTTCCAAGATAACCAGAGGTTGATGAGTAGTGGGAAAGATGAGTTATTTTCTTACTGCTTTTATTAAAGAAACAGATATAATCAGTAAAGCTAAATGATTTGCATGCTTAAGGAGTATATAATTCCTCCCAATGGGTTTTTTCTAGACCATCTACACTAGCCTCCTGAATTTCATTTGAGAGAAAAAGACATATCGCTCTAAGATGTCGTTCTCATTCACACCACCTTTTAATCAAAACTGGAACTATTTCCTAACAGGGCAAGCCACTTTAGAAACAACACGTTGTACAACTAGTTATTTGTGTGAAACAGAACTTGACAATAGCTTGTTGTACTTAGCTAAGAACCCAATAGACCCTGATGCTGAGATTCAGCCTCCAATTCACTCAGTATACAAAAGCACAAAATCAAAAGAAAACAAGCAAAAAAACCTATCACTAAGCAGTTTCAGGGAAATAAAGTACAAATAAAATATTAAAAAATTAAACATTTAGCTGCAAAGGAAATGATCCTTCAATCTGTTTCTCACACAATACATGTAAGGAGTTAGCTGTTAATAATTTTCTCTTTTGTGTGTGCGTATTTTTACTTCCTCTTCATTACTGAAGTCAAAGCTTTTGGTGATCAAACTTGAACACAGGTCATCCATCCTCTCTAAAAAAACTTGCAAGGATGTAATTTTCATTCTCCTCCTTTCCCTGTCCCATCAAAATCACAAATGCCAACATCCTATGGCATTGCTTCCCTAATTCTCAGAGATAAGATGCATCCATGATTCTACAATGCACAGAACAAGCATACTCAGTGGAATTTAAAAGATATGAAAGCATTTGTGTGACAAGCGTTGCAAGACCACGTATCATTCCAGCCACCCATGAGAAAGCCAGATGAACTGTAAATAGAATAGGCACAAATGAGGATAACAGAATCATGCGGAGTATCAAGTGTCTTTCTTATAAAGGCTAGAAGAGCTTGAATTGCTCCAAAACACACAACACAGAAGAAATATGGCTGTCTCCTAAAAAAATGAGGGAGAAGGGAAGATGAGAAATGAGTTGTGCCAACACTGTTTGTTTGCTTAGACATGAACAACATGAACATAAACTGACCTTAAATATATTTAAGCTGAAGAGTGGGAAGTTCTGCTGCACATTACGACAAAAGCCCTACCTTCTTTAAGGAGAAAAAACTTAGTGGAATTAGGAAGGATACTGTATCACTTAGTTATGCAATACAAGGATACTAAATTTGACAACTCATGAAATACAGTACATACAATATTGTGTCCAGAGAGTCTTCTTACTTACAAAACAAAAGCTTTAATGAAAAGCTTTGCATAGCATGAGCTTTTATCCAAACATGTTAATACTTCCCCTTACCTTTGGAAACCCCCTTTATCTTGTTCACAGCTGTGTTCTGAAAGGCTTTTCATTTTTCAAATTCTTCCTTAATAAACTCTGTGAAATTGTTACTTATTTCCTACAGTAATTTTAACACTTTTGTTGGCCTTTTGACATCTGTTTACATCCAGGCTTAAGCTCTTCCTTTTCCTGTAGGAATTCAGAGCTATAAACTGCAGACAGATCTGCCAAGGTACAGATGCTCTGATTTTTACATATTGATATTTACAGGGTTCAGCTCTTCAGTTACAAAACTCTGAGGTAACTGCTTTTTCTAAGGCAGAGAATACTCCAACACCACAGTTACAGAAAGTACATTCCTACACACTGGCATAGCTATTATAAACAAAATAATCTATCAGGTTAAATCGAAACTTACAATTCTGAATGAAGGAGCCTTCATAAATTTTATGCAGCTTTCCAACTCTGCAACTTGCAATGCAAATGTGGGTGCATTTTGAGTTAGGGAGGAGGGAGGGGAGTACAAATGCCTTACTCTACAGCCCTTCCCAAATATGTTATCCTACATATTTCTCCTCTTACAGATGGAAGCCTCCTTCTGTACCACCTTGCCACTGCTCAACAATACTTCTACACAGCATAAACATGTTTGAACTAGCTTAGGTCCTACATACAGAATAAAATGGGTTGCTTTATAAACTAAGTTTTCTCAAAAGTAGGAACAGCTCATCCTTCAGATTAAAGCTCGTTAAGCTTAACTTCAGAACCTTTGTAAGCGGGTAACTAAACCATGAGAAGTTTGCCCTACACAGGTAAGGAATCTTCTGAAGCTAACTCAACATTTAAAAAGTGACTTCTGTCATGCCTTACACGTATTTAATGGACTTCAAATGTGTACTTAAATGGGGACTGTGATATAAGAGACATGGTTAAAATACACCATAAAACAGATATAGTTTTACATGAGGCACATGTCCATTAGTGACAGACATTTATTTTTCAATTAAAGCATCTCAGCGTACAGTGAACAGAGAATAAAACAAACTCTCACGTTGCTTAAGGAAATAAGCAGAAATACCTTACTGTCAAGCTTCAGCATGACTCTTCCTAGCCCTCTGATGGGCCGTGGAGCAAGAGCTTCTTGACGTTCCTTCACAAAATTTTCAGCAAATTGCCACCAACTTCTGCAATGGTTTGCCATGAAGTTCAAAACTCCAAAATGAACAATGAGTTTTTTAAGTGCCCAAACTGTAACCACAAGAAGGAAATCAAGTATTAGAGATTTCAGGGGACCACAACAAGACTATACATCTATGTCACTCTGAAAGACCTATGAAAGAGAGTTTAAGTCTTATTTCCCATTATAAACCACTTGCAGAATTTTCAAGTGGTTTGAAAACTCATCTTCTCATTCACTTTACAGCCATGCTTATCCATGTGGAATTTAGATGGCAATAGAAGAAAGGTGACTGTGCACTGCTCGATTAAGCAACTAATGGACTTGAGCAAGGCCTGGGATAAGCAGATGCTATTCCATTATTCCAGTAGAGTGGATTTATCACATATTCACACAAACACCACTCCAGACAACACCACATAAAATATTACATTCCAAATTAAACAGTATGTTACACATGAAAGAAAATTTTCAGCCTAAATCCTTAAGTTTTAGGCCTTCTATACTATTAAAGCTGTCTGTTTCCTTTAAGGACTGACAACAGATCACGTGTAATTTCACCATAAAGAGGTGTTAATTTAAGCCTTCAAATAAAATACAACCACTAACTTATAAATATTGAAAACACTGAGATCAGCTTTTTATCTTGGCTTGAAGACCATAACACAAAGCTTTAGAAAAGTTCACACTGCTCCTCAAAAGCACACAACAGAAAAAATATTCACAACTTTTCCCTCGAAAAAGAAGCATTTTGCTGCCACAAACAGCTTTTCTCCAACACTCATAACATATCCACTGCAAAATAAAGAGCTTCTTAACAACACTAGAAATGTCTAGCATTACAGTTACAGAAATAAAAGCTCAAGTGTGTTTACTTGACATGAAATAAAGCCCAGAGACTTTAGCACAAAGTGTATGGTTACAATTCTGTGATGGCACTGCTCTCCCTCACTTACTGAGTGCAAAACTTGTGAAACAGTCAGCGATGTAAAAGCAAAAAAGCATGATACATATAAAACTTTCCTTTAAAGCTAACAGGCCTTTAATTGTCATGAAATATTTGCCATATTCTTTTTTTATTCAACAAAATGTTATACTACTCCAATTACCTATCTTCTCATCACTAGAAAGAAAAGCAAGTCACCTTCCAAAGTCACTAGCAAATCTAACATCAGAACATAGCAGTTAATTAATTCACATTATAAACAAATATTTCTACTACAACTGATTTTACTGGAGTATTGATGCAAACATACCAGTTACAAAAACACCATTACAAGCTACATCAACTGAAAGGATCATAATTATTCTGTGTAGTGATAACAGACTGGGACATACTGCAACCCAGTCCTGCCAAGAACTACTAACATATAAACCTCTAAACAAAACTACACTGCTTACCCAAATACTGAAAACTATGGTTCTAAAGGAAGACAAAGTGAAACTGTTAGCAACAGAAGCACATAGACTCACAGAATGGTTTGAGTTCCAACTCCTCTGCATGGGCAGGGACACCTCACAGAATCACAGAATCATCCTGGTTGGAAAAGACCTTGAAGATCAAGTCCAATCACAACCTAAATCCACCTACCATAACCTAAATCTACCCATTAAATGCTTAAATCACGTCCCTAAGCACCACATCTATGTTTCTTTTAAACACTTCCAGGGATGGTGACTCCACCACCTCCCTGGGCAGCCTGTTCCACTGTCCAAACACTCTTTTAGTAAAGAAATTAATTTTAATATCTAGCCTAAACCTCCCCTGGCACAACTTCAGGCCATTCCCTGTCATCCCGTCATTATTCACTGGAGAGAAGAGGCCAACACCAACCCCCCTACAAACTCCTTTCAGGTAGTTGTAGAGAGCAATTAGGTCTCCACTCAGCCTCCTCTTCTTCAAACTAAACAACCCCGGGTCCCTCAGCTGCTCCTCATAGGACTCATTCTCCAGACCTTTCACAAGCTTGGTAGCTCTTCTCTGAACACGGTGCAGCAACTCGACATCCTTCTTGTAGTAAGGGGCCCAGAACTGGACACAGTACTTGAGGTGAGGCCTCACCAGTGCCAAGTACAGAGGCACAATCACCTCTCTACTCTGGCTGGCCACATTATTCCTGATGCAGGCCAGGATGCTGTTGGCCTTCTTGGCCACCTGGGCACACTGCTGGCTCATGTTAAGCTGGCTGTCAACCAGCATCCCCAGGTCCTTCTCCACCATGCAGCTTTCCAACCACTCACCCCCAAGCCTGTAGCTTTGCATGGGGTTCTTGTGACTAAAACGCAGGACCTGGCCCATGGTCTTGTTAAACCTCATAAAACTGGCCTTAGTCCATCAATCCAGTCTGTCCAGGTCTCTCTGCAGAGCCATCCTATCCTCAAGCAAACCGACACTTCACCTCCTACTAGACCAGGTTGCTCAGAGTCCCATCCAACCTGGCCTTGAACACTTCCAGGGATGGGACTTCCACAACTTACCTGGGCAACCTGTTCCAGTGTCTGTCTCACCACCCCCACAGAAAAGAATTTTCTTCCTAACGTCTAACCTAAATCTCCCCTCTTCCAGTTGTAATCCATTACTCCTTGTCCTCTCACTACAAGCCCTTGTAAAAAGTCCCTCCCCAGCTTTCCTGTAGGCCCCCTCCTAATTTCTCCCTATTTTCTTAATCCAAAATTTAGCAACACTGAATGTCACATGTAGATAAAAAAAAATCAGTATTAAAATTCTACATATACAGTAAAATAACTTTCTGAAAAACTAGTAGCACTCCTCCAATTATATCGTATATTTATAGCAACACTTAGTACTGAAATCCCCATCATGATATTCAAGTGTACTTTTACTAAAGCTTGTTTTTTTCTTATCAAAAACTATTCTCCAAACTAGATTCATTACTTACTGCCATACATCGACACCACAGTAATTCTCTTGTCCTCAAAAATCCACATCATGCTTCTACTTGGAGATGTGTAATATCCACAAGACAATTATCAAAGTTCCAAGAAGCCTATTATCATTTAGCCACTTGTGTAGTAGTTTAAGTTCTTGTTCATGAAGAGCTCATTCACAGAATTAGAGTTGGAAGGGACCTCTACAGATCATCTAGTCCAACTTGCCCGCTAAAGCAGGATCACCTACAGCGTGGTCCAGTTTGCCATTTGGTTTACTTACCCTCTGGCACCACCATGTGGTAAACATGGAATGTAGTCTCTCGAGCAAATAGAATTACCTGATACAATCTTTCTACTGAAGATCATGCAGCAAATACAGAAAAAAGAAAATGCCATGTGAGCACCAGCACCCAACTTGCAGGTTGAAGTTTCATATGAAAAAATGCAACTCATGCTAAATACACGAACTACTGGTCAGCAAAACAGGGCAAGGTTGCATTTTACAAGGTAAACAACATACCTGAAATGGCATTCTAACCTGATCTTTAAAGTCCTTTCCAACTCAATCACTCTATGATACTCTAAAATCTTGCAAAGGTGATGCCACGAGGTGCTACAGCAAACCACACAGCTGTAATTATATTAGGTTAAAAAGAAGCAAGAGAGAAAAAGCTAAAGGACAGCTGTTACTAGAAATATGTGAACAAAAGAAGAGAAAGGCTGCATAATAAGAAATTCCAAATATCTCCAGGGAGCAGCAGCAAATTACATGAAGACAAAAACAGAACTAAAAAAGGATGCAACAGAACAAGCAATGAAGTTAATGAAAGATCTTAAAAAGACAATATAACAGGACTCCCAGGGTTGCATCACTCAACAAAAAGCTTCAAGTTCTTCACAACCTGGTTTATTGTTTAGCTTTTGAATTTAAGTCATTTTTTCATCTTTTGGTTTTACAGTATAATTACAGTATCATTTTTCCATCTTCTACATTAAGCTATTTTAAAAGAGCGTCTCATTCTACCAAAGTACAAATGCATTCAAAGAAAAATGTTAACAGTACCAATACACGTCTAATAATCTAAATGCTACTTCCTGTAAGTTCTGTCTACCAATATAAGGAATTCTGGTGAAATGAACACCTTTCTCTTTAAGGCTTTAGGGGTGGTTTGTTTGTTTGTTTTACATACTGGAAGGATTCCCCTTAAGGTCTCAAAAGTCCTTGAAGTTATTAGTCTTGTTAAACTTCAAAAGTTGCAAGGAAACTTGCTTGTAAGTCTTCCTATTTTCCACTGCTGCATATTCTTAATACCACCTCTCTTTTTAACAATCCAAGTTATCATCATTCACCTTCTGACACTTAATTTGAACTACCATTCTAAATTTGGTTCTGTTCATCATTATGCTGCCTTGTCATAACATTTTGGTGGTGATCTAGTTATATTCAGTTATACGCCAAGAAAAAGCTCTTAATAGCCCAGTGTCACTGCTAAGGCAACATGTCACAAATATTCTCAAAATTAATTTCTATTTTGGCAGGAGTTCATCATTCAGGCAGCTAATTTAGACCTAGAGACTGGCAGCAGGATTATTCATCCACTGCAGTTATAGATATGCACTTTAATCTAGATTTTTATGGCTCAGGCTTAAAACCAGTCATTGTTACCTGCCTAACTGCCAAACTGTTGCACCCATTTTTCCTCCCACCCAAACAGATATTTCTAAACAGTGGTTAACTAATTGCTTTACTTTTCAATAAATCAAGCCATGTAGGCTCTGTCTCTAGAAGCCAAAACTGGGCAGATTCTTCTGTAGCAACTACACTGGGATAAAAAAAATTAAATCAAACCTGTTTCTGCTCTTACCCTTTTTTCAGTTACTTATATGCCTAATAATCACATCACCATTGAGCTGCTGCTACAGTGTCACCAAACATGCAGCTGTTCGTTTCACCATGCCTCTCAGAGCTCCTTGAACCTGTAAGGATAGCCCCACGGACATGATTTCCAGATGCACAACTGAACAGTTTATAATGGCTTTGTGCATTGGGTGTAAATAGATAAATTGGGTGTTTGGTAGCAGTGTGGCCACTGGAGTGGCCTCCATGGGGCTGCCCTGTGCCAAACAGCCAGTATCAGCTGGCTTCACAACAGACTCACCACAGGCCAAAGCTGAGCCTCTCAGGCATAGGTGTGGTGCCTCTGTGAAAATACATTTAAGAAAGGGCATAAATTGCTGGAGAGGGAGAAGAGAACACAAAGGGAACAAGTAAATAGAGAGGAAGAGGCAACAGACGGATGAAAAGAGGGAGTAAGTCGTCCAAGGGAGTGTAAGTACCCCTTGGTGGAGCAGGCACATGACTCAGAGGGACTGTGGAGCCTATGGAGCACCCATGCTGGATCAGGCACACCTCTTAAAGGGACTATGGCCTCGGGATGAAGAGACACCTGAGCTGAAACATCTCCCAAAGGGTCTGCAGCTCATGGCTAAGCCCACACTGGAAGGCGGGAAGACTGAGTGACTCTGCTGGTAGTTGGCTGCTAGCTGGGCCCAACCCACCACACTCAATAAAAGGGAAAACATATATTTGTTAGTTACATTAAAAAATGCTGAAAATTAGTGTTTTAACTAAAGTTTAGCATAATCCAAGCTAATGATGAAACTTACCTTTTTTTTACAGTAGGGGGATGGGAGGAAATGCCTTCAGAGTCAGAACAGCTCATGCATATTCCTAAGTTCCCATCTTCTCTCCCCACCCCCCCCCGAACAGTATTGGATAAAGTGGCATTCAGTTTTAAAAGAACCTCTTTAGGTAGCTACCATAACTATTCCTTGCTTGATATAAGAGAACAGATGTATGTAGATGTGAAGCAACAAAGCTATTTAACCTCAGAGCCAGAACAAAAAATACTGAAAAGTATTTAATTTAAACTCATACCTACAAGCTTTTCCTTCTATTTTATTTAACACAAATCCTAAGGCTATCAGAAGTTACCATTTAAAATACATTTTGAATAATTGGAGTATTACCTGCAAAAGGCACTGGCAAGAGCTGCACAATCCAGAAATTTAGCCACATCTGGACAATCACAATGGCCCACACAAGTGTAACAAAGTAAATATCACTAGTTTTCTTTTTTCTAAGAAAAGATCCAATCTCAGGTCTTTGTCTGCTCCCAGAAGAGGACGATGTAGAGGAGAAAGATGAAGCATGAGGAGGCTGATCACCTTCTGCTGCTCCTGAAACAAACAAATGTGAACAAAGTGGAAACAATCACATTAACGTTTGCCACAGAACAGAATATGCTCCCTAGTCCCAATTTGACCTTTTTTTTTTGTTGGGTTCTTTGTTGACAGTTTTTTGTTGGTTGTTTTTTGTTTTTGTTTTGTTTTTGTAATTTTGCTAAAAGATAGTGACAGCCTTGGCCTGAATTTTGAAAATGTAGAACAGGGCTGTGCAAGCTCTCCCACATCATGCAACACCATGCCAAGCAGCGTTGGGAAGAGAGGAGATGCTACAGCCTCCAAGAAACCTTCTGTCGCTGCAGATAAATTACAAGTCAAACATTTTATCAAATACTGCAAAACCCTGAAAAACACAAAGTGTAATTCACTTCTAAAAGAAATTTGAAGACTCAAGACATCTTTGATTTCTCTTTACTTCAAGTACTCAAAAACAAATCTTAGATTTGCTAAAAGCTCATTTAAATAAAACAAAAAAATACAGCACACATTGAAGAGGAAGCTTTTATCTTCAACATTCCTCACCACTTTCTTTTTCTGAACACTCACATCACTCACACTGTGATCCTACATTATTTGCTTGTGCAACATATTTTAGTAGCAACAGCAAGCATAAATCAGTGGGTAACAAATGTTGTCATACTCTCATTTGTAAGTTTGTAAATACAAAATTCAATTAAAAATGTGAACTGATGTGTTAAATTTATTTACAAATAAACAGTAAATAGTCATTTCAGGCAAAAATATCCTGTCCAAATTAAAACTCTTGTTTAGAGAACATTTATTTATTTAACTTTTTAGTTGGTACATCTACCTAGTATGAGACCGGTATGGGTGATAGCAAATGCACCTTCAGTCACTGTATGCAGAATCTCTTCCTGACAACATCAGTATCAATTTTTACTGAAGTCGCAGGCTGGTGGCAAAAGGCACGCACGTCCCACACACCACCACTTGAGAAAAATTCACAGCCACAGTGGAAGAATGCACACAGAAGTAAGCCTGAAAAGTTACTCTGTGCTGAAGAATAAAAGACAATTTGTTACGTTGGCACATGCTGCAATGAAAACAACCCTTTCATTGGACTTGTGTCACATCAACATCGACTACTTTCCTCTCATGAAGAAAAACCTGTAAAAACTGTATTACAATTTACTACAGGTTTATCAGTCAAATGACTCCTGTTCCACACGTGTGGTTTTAGCTGCCATATGTCGCTAAAGCCATTCCTAGCCTGAAACATGACCACTTGCATGTACACAAAGACAAGACAGATTTGTCATACGTGTACAGTAGTGGTGAGTGACAAATTCTGCAGCCTAAGCCTCACGCAGTGGATGAACAACCTTCTTTAGCTGTAGAAATCTGCACTGATGTTCTACAAGTAAGGGGAACTATTTTTAGGGGCTCTTATAAACTCTTCCTAATTACATTAATACAGTAAGGCAGATCTATTGATTCTCCCAACTGATTGACACTGGGACAATGACAGAAACATCAGCTGGTTGCTCGTAACTTATCTGGTGGAACTTCAGAATATTACCCAAGGAATTAGAGCATGGAACCTGAAAGAAGGAACTCTGCAAGCAGCTAAACACAGCAAAAGCTTCAGATGGAGTGATTCTTGGCAAATCAGTACATGTTTCAAAGGGATGAAGGCTGGTCCTATCATACAAACTACGCTTTGGAGAAAACAACGTAAATTAATTTTTTATAAGGCTAGAGAAAGTTACCTGGAAACAGAAGCTTTCCTAAAAAGCTAGACAGTGTTTTTATCTTAAGAAATACAGGTTCTATCATTCCCTTGTACTTCTAAGTCTACTTTTAATGAAGCAGAAGACTACCAACAAACAAATAGATCCAGCTTATGATGCATTAAAGGAACACAAATTTGAAAGCAATGTATCAATAACTGACAATTCTCCCCTATTAACTCAACACTTTTCTTTTTACTTCTTTTCCTCCAAAATTAATATAATAAACATAAGTAACATGACAACAAGCAGAAACTCAAATATTTATCAAATAAAAGGAAGTGGTAAAAGCCAAAATAGAAAAAAAAAGAAATTTAATATGCTGAAGTCTATGCCTCAAGATTAAAGTAATATGATGCTTTTTGCCCAAATAGCTCTTAGTAGTGTCGTTTTTTTTTGAAAGAAAAAAGAATATTCCTTCTTTTGGTAATGAAAAATTTGATCAATATGTTCTTGCAATGAAGAAAAACGTTAATTAAGTAACAGCAACAGTAATGTTAAGAGTAGTACCAATTAAACTGCCGTATCCTCCTACAGTTTCCTTATTAACTTAAGCAGACTATACACAAAATGCAAAACACAGATGGGAAAGAGCTGACAGGGAAAAAAATTACTTAGAAAGACCAAAAAAAGCCCTAACAACTCCTAAGGAATCCTAAGACAAGAAAGCTTTTTCAGAATACAGTTCCACAGCACTTTAAGCCAAACTAAATTGGCACTGCCAATGACCCAGTATTCTTTCCATGACAAACAGACTTCCTAGCATCAGAACTGACATGCAGGTGATTGGGCAAGTCAGTTCACAAAGCTGAGCCATCCAAAAATTAATTCAGCTTATTTCCCCTCCGTTTTTTTTTCATTAACAAATTTAAGCAAATTTAATATAAGCATTGTTATTGCTACTAACAATTAATAAACCTTGACAACTACTGACATACTTAGAATAGAAATAAGGAAGACCTCCTCTTGAAGTCTGCTGTCCACCTGTCTGATGACGTGAAGACTATTTAAATCTTATGCTTCTCATAAAACAGATGCATTACATTAGAAGTTACCAAGCAAGATAATAAAACATGCAAAAATCACTGCAGAATAAAACAAAAAGAGCCGTAGCATCCTAACCCTGCAGGTAAAACCTTTTGCTGTACAAAAATCATTTTCCTCACCATTCACACGGAAGATACAAAGATGACCAAAAAGATGCATGAGGCCTGGCCATGCAGGAATTAGAGAAGGCTGAGGTACTCAATGACTACTTTGCCTCAGTCTTCACCAGCTAAGGCTCTGGTCACCCCATCCAAGTTAGAAAAGGCAAAGGCATGGACTGTGAAAAGGAAGATCTCCCCACTGTAGGAGAAGAGCAGGTTCGTGACCATCTGAAGGACCTGAAGGTGCACAAGTCCATGGGACCCGACAGGATGCATCCACAGCTGCTGAAGGAACTGGCTGACAAAGTTGCAGCGCCTCTGTCCATCATATTTGAAAAGTCTTGGCAGTCTGGAGAAATCCCCACTGACTGGAGAAGGGGAAACATAACTCCCATGTTCAAGAAGGGAAAACAGGAAGACCCAGGGAACTATAGACCAGTCAGTCTCACCTCTGTGCCTGGCAAGATCATGGAACAGATCCTCCTGAAGGCTCTGCTAAGGAATGTGGAAAGCAAAGGGGTGACTGGTGACAGGCAACATGGCTTCACCAAGGGCAAATCCTGCCTGACTAATTTGGTGGCCTTCTACAATGGGTCACAGTATCAGTGGACAAAGGAAGAGCAACCAACGTCATCTACCTGGACCTGTGCAAAGCCTTTGACACTGTCTCAAATGACATCCTGGTATTGAAACTGGAATGGTACAGATTCGATAGATGAACTACTCGTTGGGTAAGGAACTGGCTGGATGGTCGCACTCAAAGAGTGGTCATCAATGACTCCACATCCAGATGGAGACCTGTGACAAGCGATGTTCCCCAAGGGTTGGTATTTGGACCTGTGCTATTTAATATCTTTGTTGGCAACATGGACAGTGACACTGAGTGCACCCTCAGCAAGTTTGCTGATGACACCAAAGTGTGTGGTGAGGTCGACACACTGGACGGAAGGGATGCCATCCAGAGGGCCTTTGACAGACTTGAGAGGTGGGCTCATGCAAACTGCAGGAAGTTCAACTGCAGGAAGGCCAAGTGCAAGGTCCTGCACCGGGGTTGAGGCAAACCCAAGCACACATACAGGCTGGTTGGAGAATGGATCTAAAACAGTCCAGAGGAGAAGGACTTGGGAGTGATGGTGGATGAAAAGCTCAACATGAGCCAGCAACATGCACTTGCAGCCCAGAAAGCCAACTGTGTACTGGGCTGCATCAAAAATAGTGTGGCCAGTAGGTCAAGGGAGGTGATTTTGCCCCTTCACTTGGCTCTCATGAGATCCCACCTGGAGTACTGTGTCCAGCTCTGGAGCCCCCAACATAAGAAGAACATGGAGGTCTTGCAGAAAGTCTACAGAAGGATCACGAAGATGATCAGAGGGCTGGAGCACCTCTCCTACAAGGACAGGCTGAGAAAGTTTGGGCTGTTCAGCCTGGAGAAGACTCAGGGGGACCATATAGCAGCCTTCCAGTATCTGAAGGGGGCCTACAGGAGAGCTGGGGAGGGACTTTTGCACGGGCTTGTAGCGAAAGGACAAGAGGTAATGGATCAAAACTGGAAGAGGGGAGATTGAGGTTAGACATTAGGAAGAAATTATTTAGTGTGAGGGTGGTGAGACAGACACTGGAACAGGTTGCCCAGGGAAGTTGTGGAAGCCCCATACCTGGAAGCATTCAAGGGCAGATTAGATGGGGCCCTGAGCAACCTGATCTAGTGGGAGGTGTCCCTGCCCATGCAGGGGGATTGGAACTAGATGATCTTTAAGGTCCCTTCCAACTCAAGCCATTTTATGATTCTATGATACTATGAAAATAGAACACTAATTCCCAACAGACTATTGGAAAACTATTTGAACTATTTTTAGGAGTAAACAGGAAATTCCATATTTGTTCTTCTTTCTGTGAAGAAAAACAACAAAATTCGCAAGACAGAAGGACACCTGATTAACTGTCTCAAGAGAAGAAATAAAATATTTACTATAGAAGACATCTGTAAAACCACTGTAGTTTTTCTGTTGGTCAAAAGAGATTACAACCTGAAAACAGAAAAAAACACTGTCTTGAAGAGAAAAAAATTAAAACCGGTGTGTAAGTTAAAAGAAGCTACAAACGTACATACCCAATTACATAGCACATTTGTGGGAGACTGTTGCTTGAACAGACGTTTAAAATGCAGCTAAAAAAACCCACACTCACTTCCCGAATTGAAAGATTAGAGACAGCAATATAAGCAAATTGTCATCATGATGCTCCATTCTCAGATTTCAGGAGATACTTCCACAGGGTTCTGCATTTATTTTTATTATAGTCATGTGAAGTGTAGAAACAAAGATAATAACAAAGTTGTCTGAAGTCGCCCTTCTAATATTTAAAAATGAAGCAAGTTTTCAAATACAGCTTACACTGACACATTTAAAATCAGGAAGTGTTTACATTTCATCAGAAGATTTCTGAAGAGCCTGTTCTACACAGCTTCACCTGGTGGCTGAAGTAACTTCTTAGTTGCACAAACGGTAGCCTTTTGACAGCAGCTTTTAAAGCCTTTGGACAGAAGCTTTTAAAGCCATCTGCTCAAAGCATTCTCTCCTGCACAATCACTATGTTTCCTCCTCTGGAGCACAATTTACACATTACACACAATATTAAGAACATACTGTCTCAAAGTAGGCAACTCTTAAACACAGCCAATTTCAAAATGAAGTTTTTGATGTTACATTCTGTCAAGTTGAATGACCAGTTTTGCTTACTTGCAGGAAATGGATGCAACCTTTCAATTTCCAGAGATGACCATAATAGCTTATTTTTCTAGTCTCTCATTCCATTAAAGAGCTACTCAGAAAAGAGATGTCAAGGTTCAAAACCAGTGATGGACACCTGAGCACATCCTTTGCAACTCTTTCAACACTCAAGCTACAATGTAAAATAAACTCACAACAGGAAGTCTTTGAGCATGCCACAGTTAAACAGAGAACAATGGGTTTTGTCACTGGGAGGTACACCAAAATTATTCTAACCTGTCTGTACCTGGAGAAATCCAGTTATATCTCGTAGCTGCTAACAAAACAAAAGAAAGCTAGGGAAAAAAAAACAATAGGAAAAAGCATACCCTTGTTCTGGAAAAAAAAAATTTGAGTCAGGCCTTTTAAATGTACAATCATGTAAACTATCATTTGAAAGACAGCTTTTATATTGTTGTCTTAACATGTTTAAAAACAGTCACTTGTTTCACAAGGCAAGTATAGACGTGCTACTTTAGACAGGATGAGCACAAGAGGGACTGTTTTGAAATTTGTTCTTAATTCCCTTCAATTTCATGCCTTTAAAACAAATTCAAATGTTTTCTTACAGAGTATTCAGTCACCTGAGGGTTGTGAGGAACGATCACTGTTGGACTCATCTTCTGTCATTGAAATTGCCATGGCAATTGTTGAAGCAGCAATGGAAATCATCTGACCAGGAAGCTCTGCCCCTGTAAAATGTATATGTGTATGTAAATAAAGAGAAGCTTAAGACTTAGAACACTTTATTTCTTGCTTGATATTGACTGAAGCTGTCAAGTAACAGAAATTATACACATAGATTCCTCAAGTTTTTAGTAGATAATCAGTCGCTGCTTGCTATGGAAAAGAAAAGAAACATCAGTCCATTCCAATGATTTCCTGTTAGGAACTAACATGCACAAACCACTTTGAAACAAACATATTAAAAATCTTATACTGATTGTAAGAATTTACTATAATATTGAGTATACAGTAATACAGTCCAGATTATTTCACTTCACTTTACAGAACTTTTGCCTCCAACAATAAAAGAAATAGTGTCTTGTTCCTTACCAGAAGACTCCTTTCCGTTCTGCTGTTCATGCAACATGCCTACAGTCATCAGAACAACTATAACCAGAAACACAGGAATTCTCCAGGAACCTGCCACAGAAGCTGAAAGATACCAAGGTTTTTTTTAAAAGAAAAATGATACAATTAATAAACTCTAAATTTAGCAAAATAAAGAAAGGCATTACAACAATGAACAATCTGGGCAGAAACTAAGAAGTGTCATAAAGCAAAGAAGTTTTCTACATTCACAGAAAGGAAGAAGAGAAAAAAACAGGTGAACAAGTTCCTCAATTAATAAACCAAGTTGTTACCATTCCTAATTTCAGTTACTTTGAACTATGTTGGTATAGAGAACAATTTTAAAAACAACATGCAAAATTATATGAAAATACATGCAAAATAAAAACATTTTTAGATATCAGAAGCCAATCAAGTTCCCTCCCCCCAAAAAAACCAAATTGTATTTATGTTAGATCACCACAGAGTGGCATCAAGCAGTGCCTTCTTGGGTTTTGGCTTTTCAGTGAGTACTTCCAGCAAACCCAAGACTGTGCAAATATAAGCATATGCAAAGCCATTATGTGTATTTTAAAGGCTCAGAAAAGTGTCCCCTCGGAGTCAGAATAACCCTTGAAACTTGCTGCTAAAGCAAAGAAAATGAAGTACACTGTGACATGTTCCATCATTAGTCTTCTATTATTCACATATGTCCACCATAAACTCTGATATGATGATAATCTGATAATTTGTTATATTAAATATGTAAAATAAATCTAATACTAATACATTAGTACAACCTTATATTTGTATTAACAGATTATATAGATCACTGGCAAATTTATATTGTTTCTATCATATAGACATGCCAGTTTACTGATAAAATAATGTTTTTGCTTCTATTATTACTATTAAATGCATTTCACAGCTTCAGCCTTGGTTAATGGCACATTATCAAGAAAGTAAGATTAAAAATAATTGCAAGTGAAAGTCTAAATCCACCCACATGTGACTACAGCCTTTCCTCACTGTCAGGGAGACAGTATCAGGTCTAGGAGGCAAATAAGAGAAAACCGTGGGAAGTACAATCTGGGCAGGAGTGGAAAACAGATGTTGCTCAGTATCTTGATGCCTTCTCATTCCCTACTCCAATACTCCCAGCTAGCTACGTGCAGCCAGAATTACTGAGCAGAGAAAACAGCCTGCATCTTGCTAAGATTCCATTATGAAGACTTAACAGAAGTGCAAGCAAGTAGCTCTGCAAGATCACAGAATCCCAGAAGACACTTCTTGTTACTCACCTAAGTGAAAGAGCAGCATAATCCAGACAGGGACAGAGACTGCTTTTAAGTAATGTTCAGTGCTTGTATTCCACTTGAATGAAACCATCAGCAGGTAACCAACTACCAACGTCCATATCTTTAAGAAAAAGATACACACAGGTAATGAATACACACACGATTGCAATATAGGTGAATTTGGTGTGTGTGTGTGTACATGCACATGCACACACCCCTAACTACCATAATGAGAGAACTGAAGTCAGGTTCTAATTCTTTAAGAAGCCTACATTTCACATCTGTCAATTACAAGAGGTTCTGCTCCATTTAAGAGAAAGGTAACGTTAGTGCAATGTATAAAGGATAGGCTAGACCACGTGAGGGGGTATGTATGCTTTGCTGGACACAAACGCTGAAGGAAGATGTTTTTGCAGCTGAGACCAAGCAGTTACTCCAGAACTACTATTGAAAGGTGGGAACCTAAATGAAACAGGGCCACCAGAGACACCAGTGGGGCTACAGGGAGACAGAGCCAGCAGAGCATCACTTCTTCCAACACAGAGCAGCTTGCCAGCTCCTGTGTTCCACTCCAATGAAAGAAAGGGGGTTTTAAGCCAAAGATTGCCACTATGAAGCACAATAAAAATGGGTGTTCCTCAGCAGCATTGGTCCACAAAACAGTCATGCCTTTAAATGATTTGTGACAAGTATTTTTTTCAAATATTTAACTAGAACCACTAAACAGAAAACTTGCCATGACAACGTATCAAAAGGCAGATATTTTGGTTTTGCTGCTTCTAACTGCCTTCTCTGGTCATTAGAAAAATCACAATGAAGAATTCTAATTAAGAATCTCGAGATGAAGAATTTTGAGTTTGAAAATGCTGAAGAGAGTAGAAACCAGGAGAGGCAACCGGAAGTGAAAAGCTGCTACTCAGCAGAAGATGCAAAGAAATATGAAAACCTGCAAAAAATAAAAACTCAGTGTTGCATTCTTTAAAAAAAAAAAATCCAATCAGATCTGACATTTCTGGCCCGAAGTCAACAAACTTTCCCTATCCATAACCAGTTAAGGACACCTTCAAATTTACACTTAAAAACCATTACACTTAAAATCACAATGAAGTTTACAAAGAACTTCTAGTAACAGCATTTGCTTTCATACTCATCTTTCTCATCGAAACTGATTAGTCCCACTTTCCACTGCTCTCCATCTCCAGTTATCAACAGAGCTGAGTAATGCTTATGGCCAAATGTGGACTAGATAAACATCTAAAACTAACACAACTCTTTAAGTTTCAAACCTAGTCAATGAACACCAAGAACAAAAAAGATCTGAAACGCACAGCAGCACTCCTTTAACAGTATAGGTTCAAAATGTAAGTTCACTCAAGGCATATTACAGCATGACTGTAATTGCAAGAGATACCTCAGCATGAAGAGTTATCCTACTCGTAACATTAGCTGCACAGCATCTGTCTGGTAAATATTCCAGCATCAAGGCATTTTTTTTCTTTGGCTTTTAAATGCAATTATAAACTACAAATAGAAGACTTGGTAAGTTCAGTAAATTAAACTTTCTGATTAAAAATATGCCCAAAGTAGGAGGTTAACGGGGCATAACCCTATGTTTAACAGTCAGTGAAGCAAAATATGTTGCACTGCTTTTAGCCACGCATGCAGCTGAACTAAAAGCTGGCGTTTCGATGTTCAGGATTCAATAATTTTTTGGTGTAAGTTCCCAGAATTAATCAACTCTCATTGCTAAAAGCTTGCCAAACGAGTCAAGTAAAATTATTTATTTCTACTGAATAGAAATACTTTATTTTAAAATAAACAACTCCATTTGTTTCAGAGATCAAACAGTAAAGATCCTGAAGCCCTGTAAAAAAAAAAAAATCTATGCAGCCAACTGACTGGTGCAGGAGGTTTAATTTCATGGTGACACCATTGAGTAAGCAGATATTTACTGGTTAGCATTACGATCAAGCACTTCCTTATGCTGTAAGAAAAATACTGCATGGGAAGTAGAGTAGCCTACTTCCAACAATTCATAGCTGAAAGCAACTGACAAAGTAAATTAACTTAAATTGACGTGGACTAGGATTTCATCCCATACTAACTTGGCAACTGCCTATTTTTTTCCCCCCTTCTTAACCCTTTAAATGCATGTTATATAACCTTTCCCACTGTTTTTTCTGAATAGTCATCAAAGGTTTTGGCTCCAAGAGCGTGAGAATACTAATAGCCTCTTTACTGTTACATGTCCATCTCAACAACTGACAGCATGGAAATGAAGAATAAAAGACACTGCCTGCTTTCATTAAACCAAGCTACTGTAATTGTTGCACTGAAACTAGAATGGATACGAATTCCATGCTAAACTAAACAACCTAGGAATTTATATATTTGATGTATAAGAGTGTACAGTTAACCAGGTAAATAAAGCACACACTGCAGAATCCACTAGCCACCATAAGCTATTTATTTATCAGGCTAGACGCTGCAGCAAATGCCTAAACCTTTGCCATGTAGTCTGAGACTTTAAATGCTATTCAATCAAAATCAGTATTTACAGACATGCATAATTCCCATGTATTAGCATTTTAGGATGGTTTTATGCTGTAAGCTTTCCTTCTTCCTTCCATCACTTATCTTCATTGTCTGAACAGACAGCAAAGACCTCATTTTTCACATCTCCTTTGCATTTTGTAGTGCCCCTTGAAAATTGACCAAAACCCTGTTTTGCCTTTAGACATAAAAAGTAAAACTCCCTGCTTCCCAGAATAAATAGCTGTTAAGACTGCACTGCAACTTCAAGATTTCAGCATCCACTTTTGGCTTACAGTGGTAAATTTAAAAGGCCAGATTTAGAGTCCTCTAAGCAAGTCTGAAAGGCTTCAGTTATATTGCTCTTTATATTGCCAACTGGAGACAAAATTACTCCATAGAAAGATGAAGCTCAAGCATCTGCTTCCATGTTTTGATTTTTCTTTTAAATGTAAGTGTTGGAAAGTCTAGGATTTATCAGCATGAATGTATCACCAATGTCACTGAAATGTGGCTAAAAGCCAAACCGTGTTTGCCATTACGAACATAACAGTGTTTCCTTTATCTGTTTGTTCATTTTAAACAAGTTTTCTAAACAATAAAAAATATTATAAGAAAGTAGGTGAGCAATTATGAAAATGTCACTTTTATTCCAGTTTTCAGGACCAAAATTAATCCCATGTGGCTTCACTGTATATTCCATAGTGCACAAGAGGAAATATCCCATACAGTGCAGAGTTTGGCAGAATGAATAAAGTAGTTCTTGTCAAAGAGATACAGAAAAAAACACCAAACACAACTAATCACTTATAACACTATTGCCCACCTCAGAGCAAACTCAGCCACCTCTTCCCTTTGCTAAGGAAGCCATCATTTACCTAATCAAAAAGAATCACTGAAACTGGAAAAGACCTCTGAGATCATCAAGTCCAACCTATGACCTAACACCACCACATCAGAGAGACCATGGCACTAAGTGCCACATCCAGCCTTTTTCTTGAACACCTCCAGGGATGGTGACTCCACCATTTCCCTGGGAAGTCCATTCCAATGTCTGATCACCCTTTCTGTGAGGACTTCCTAATATCCAACCTAAACCTCCCATGGTGCAGCTTCAGGTTGTGCCCTCTTGTCCTGTCTCTAGTTGCCTGGAAGAAGAGCCCAGCCTCCACCTGACTACAACCTCCCTTCAGGTAGTTAAAGAGAGTGATAAGGTCCCCCCTGAGTCTCCTCTTCTCCAGGCTAAACAACCCCAGCACCCTCAGCCTCTCCCTATAAGACTTTCCCTCTAGTCCCTTCACCAGCCTTGTTGCTCTCCTCTGGACCCGTTCCAGTACCTCAATATCCTTCTTGAAGTGAGGGGCCCAGAACTGGACACAGTACTCAAGGTGAGGCCTCACCAGTGCTGTGTACAGGGGGATAATCCCATCCCTATTCCTGCTGGCCACACTATTCCTGATACAAGCCAGGATGCCATTGGCCTTCCAGGCCACCTGGGCACACTGCTGGCTCATGTTCAACTGGCTGTCCACCAGCACTCCCAGGTCCCTCTCTGCTGGGCCGCTCTCCAGCCACTCTTCCCCCAGCCTGCAGCATTGCATGGGGTTATTGTGGCCAAAGTGCAGGACCCTGCACTTGGTCTTGTTGAACCTCATACTGTTGGCCTCCGCCCATCAACCCAGCCTGTCCAGATTCCTCTGCAGTATCTTCCTACCCTCCAGCAGATCGACACTCTCCCCCAGCTTGGTGTCATTCACGAATTTACTGAGGGTGGACTCAATCCCCACATCCAGGTGGGTCAATAAAGATGTTGAATAGGACTGGGCCCAGTTAACGAGCCCTGGGGGACACCCCTGGTAACCAGATGCCAATTGGGTGCAGCACCATTCACCATCACTCTCTGGGCCCAGTAACATCCTGTTTTTTTTTCCCCTAAGTGAACACAATAAGCATAAACCTGACAGCCTGTTATTCCTAGTACTAAACCTGAAGGACTAGAACAGAGTAGCAGTTCTGTTTCTCCTAGAACCCCCAACTGTGACATATATCCACCTGTATATGTTTGGCATTAACACACACAGACTGCTAAACCACATGAAACACAAGCCTGGTGTTCAGCAAGACTCCCCCTTTTGGAAGGGACAATAGGATGAACATACAACTAGAATTCTGGGGCAGGAGGAACTGACCATCAAAATCTACACTGCCACACACAGGTTAGAAGTGTGAATTTCTATGCTGTGAATTTAGGGAAATCCATTAAATCGAAGCTATCCAGAAGACTGCAGCTATGGATGTTGAAAATGCTTCTCGTTTAGGTCACTTTTCCTGTATTAATACAAGAGTTATTTAAGAGAAACTCTGTTAATGAGAACACTATTCAGAAACCAAACTTTTCAAGATCCACTTGTGAAAAGAGACTTTTCAGAGCATATGAAATTCTCTCCCTGAAGACGGAGTACCACTCCTATGACATGCTTCATGATGACACTTTCACAAGAGATGGCTTCTCAACATACGCAACTTCTTCACCTCCTTGATTTTACAGAGCACAGTTAAATTTTGCTGGACAATCATTCCCTTCAGAGGTGGCAGAAAAAGAAATAGCATTGTGTTCAAATAATACCTATAAATATCAAAACCTAATATTATGTAGCATATAACTTCAGGCTCAAGGCTCGAGTCAGCTTAGTGCCCTGGAGCTGCTGTTAATGCACGTAAATCTAAGTAAGCTCCTAAACCTTTTCAAAAAACATACCTCACAGCAGGTTCTCCCAAAACTGAGGGCAGGTGTGGACAGGAAAAACAAAGGTGGCAAACACTCAACATCTCAGTCTTTCCCTCCCCTTCCCATCATGTTTTTAAATAAGTGACATATGGTTGGTTTCTACACAGTGAAAACAAACCAAAAACTGTGGTTTTGGTAGGATATGTTTATAGCCAGTACATGGCTCTGTGATTTATAAGCCATGATACCAAACACCAGAAAGATACATTTTATATATATATATAAGCAACAAAAAAAAATATTTGAGGGCTTTTTCAGGTGTGTTTTTTTTTTAATGCTAGGAATGTTTTAGAAACCCACAAGCCTGCTCTAAGATGAAAGAGAGGAAAAACAAATCTAAAAAAACCCAACACCATCTGAAATACTAAAAAAATAGCAATTAAATGCACCTCAAAAATCAGGACTGTGTTATTCTCATTTAAAGTTAGTCCCATACTATAGCCATCTTAATCCTTTCCTGTGCTGTAAGAGAAGTTGCCCCATCAGGTGAATTTAACAAAATGCAGAGGCTTTTTTGCCTCCACAGGTGATACTCAATAGCATGTGGAAGCCAAGCATCTTGGAGCCTGTGACACAAAATGTTTCCTAGGAAGCGTGTTTGAGAATTTCAGTCTGCAAAGGTTACTTCGGGGACCGCTGACATCTATTGCCAACATAAATGAAGGTTTCCCTGGTAGATGTCTTTGATAGCTTCCCTGATGGGGAGCAGACAACCAACCAGCCAAAACAGACAACACATATTTTGACAATATTCCAACGTAGTGGTCACAGCAAACAGTGTTTCCAGATTTGCCCAGTGCTGTACTCAGGAAAGGATTGATCAGGTCCTCTAACTGCATGCTTACCACTGGAACAAAATTACTTTTACCTAGTACAGTCAGAGATATAAAAATACACTGACATACACACATGAGTACACAGTCCAGAGAGGCTGTGGAGTCTCCTTCGCTGGAGACATTCAAAACCCGCCTGGACGCGTTCCTGTGTGATGTACTCTAGGTGATCCTGCTCTAGCAGGGGGGTTGGACTAGATGATCTTTTGAGGTCCCTTCCAACCCTGTGATTCTGAACACTAACTTGAGACAAACCAAGGAAGATTACTAGGTATGGGAGAAAGAGTGACAGCCCTGTAACCATGTTCAGTCCAGAGAATTTTGCCAATTATTACTATATCAGATTTAATTTACTAAGATGAACTTCAGAGTCCATGTAGAGCAGCTGTATAATTAATTTCATCTTCCAGGCTCTACAAACTAACAATTTTTAAGTAACTATAAGCATGTGGACCCTGCTAAAAAAAAAAAAAAGGAAAATACAACAAACAGCTGGCATTTCTCACATACTACCATAAGTGTAAAATGTTAGGCAAAAGTAGCTTGAACTCTTGCTAAAAAGCAGAAGAATTTCCACACCTTAGATCAAGTACTGGATACAAACATACTTCCTACAAAACAGGCTGCTGTGGGACAAACTCTCCTTCTTTTCAAGAAGAAAGCAAATTAAACATTCCCCTTCCCTATGATATGTAACTGAAGTTAATGTAGAATGTGTGTTTTCTACATAAAACTTCTGCAAACAACCCACAGAGAAGGCTGGAGTCAGAGCAAGGACTGGGATTTACAACCAGCTCCCAGCTGTAAGTCCCAGCAGCCTATTACACTTCCTGAGCAAGCTTCTTCAGAAATGATGCAGGAACTGTAAAGCACAAAGGGAAAGAAAAGGAGATGGTGGGAACAAGAAGCTTGTAGACTAGCCTAAGATCTTGGACTTGTTCTTCAAATGCAACCACCTATCAAAGGGTCCTATCACGAAGGTATCTGGGATTCCTAGTTCCTAAATTGCAGGTATGACTTAAGAACCACAGACAGGAATACAGCCATTTCCAAATCTTCACTCATCAACACCATGAATGGCTTTGCCAGATGTCAGGACAACAGTACAAGCAAGCTCTGTAACATACTAGTGCCAAGATACACTTTACCGTGTCATTATCACATGCAGTTGCTGCATTCAGAGAACATTTTTTTTCTGGAACTTAAGAGAATTTCTGACTCTGTATCGTGGCCTAGTTGATATAATAAAAAAATACCTCCAGTTAGAGAATACCAAATCGTTATCCCAAAACCCCATAATTATTCATAGTCAAATTCTAATGATGGGCTCATAGGCATCCTCTCACTTATCTAGTACAGCAGAGGGAATCAGAAATGGAGAAGACAACTATCCATGTTCTTCCTCTCTGTAAGCAGCAGCCCAATCCAGGTAGGGCAAAGCTTCAAAGAACAACAAATACACTATACAGCTCTGCAGCCCAAGGCAGAATTGCGAATGGCTGGAACACAAACATTCACAGTTCATTAGATGAAAATTAGCAGAAGCAAAATGTACTACAGTAGTCAGATACTGGTCACACACTTAAAACAAGCCATGCCTGCTCATCTCTCTTATGCTTTTAATAAATGATTTATATACCATATTCTTGGCAAGAAATTATTCCCTGCTAAGGGGAAAATTTACTTATTTTATGTTAATTTATTCCGCATGAAAATATTTCAAAACACAGAATGTAGAATAGCTTAGTCGGCTGCTAAAAGAAACAGTGCAAGAAATTAAATTACCATTATTTTTACTTATCGCACAGAGTATCTACAAACAAAACCAGTTGTAACCTTAATGCAAGATAAAATACAGAAGGAACTATGGAAGATTTGGATCTCAGAGAAAAACTGTACAATGGAACGAACTGACTCTTAATATCCAAAATTCCCGTGCAGCTAACAAGTAGGCGGTACACATGCAAACAGAGTCCTGCACTACAACATGACAATTAAACGGCTTTAAAAAGATTAACTGAAGTTAAAGCAGATACTATTAACTGATCCAGCTCAAGGCTCCTCAGCAGCATGGATAAAATCAAGCTATCCTGCTACATCTCTGAGCTAATACAAATCAAGTAACAACCACATTAAAAAAAATCTGGAATAGGAAAACACTGTGTAAAGTGCATAGATTATGCTAGGTTGAGTTGAGGCTATTTACAAAGGGAAGCCCAGCTTCCTGCTCATGTAGGGCCTCAGAAAAAGACATAGGCAGCTTGCTTAGGAAGCTACTGTAACTGCTTTGCTTAAGGAAGTCCAAGGTTATTTTGACACGGAACCAAAATCTTTCCAAGGAACTCAAGTCAGAAGCATCCTGGGAGCTCACTATGTTTCGCCCAGTTCAAATGTTATAGCACTTCAACGAACAGAAGTGTCGTCTCAGATACACCAGTGCAAAACTGAAGTATCAGACATCGCTGAACAAAACTGCACTGAGCGTGCACACACATCCAGGAGTGCATTACAACCATAATTATTATGTTCAACCAGTGCAACTTCCCTTAGTACCCTTTTACTTACCCAGTGTAAGTATAGCCCAATTAAACAAGTTCAAATAAAGGACCCGACTTAGTCAAGTCAGTTAGTGTAGCAATAGCACTGATCTCTTAAAAATAAAATGAGTAGGCCAATTCAAAGGAAAGTCTTAAGCTTATCAAGTAAATTGTGTGGCAACTAATCAAAACCTCCCATCAGGACCAAGCCATGCTTATATTCTTCCATCACACAGCTGAAGGTAAAAGTGGTTGAATCTTGCCTCTTTATAAAGACAGTGTGTGTGTCTCTGTCTTTCAACTCAGTCTTAATTATACTTCTGAGGGCAAAACAGACGAGAAACACCTCTGCTGACTTATTCCAGCATATGACAACACTTCGGAACACAAAGCCAAGAAAATATTTTCTTCCAATGTTTACCTTCAAGAGACAAAATACTATCTCCAGTCCCTCCTAGTCACACCAGAAATAGCTGAAAATATCCTTCTTCACTACATTCAGGAGATCTGGGGTTTTGTTTCTGGTATATATTTCCAAAATTGTGTTTCAGATATCAGCATGCACTGGCTTCAACAAAGGAATAAAACTAGTATTCAAAGAACATGTGCAATTCAAAATCAGAGGCCTGGACAAGCTTGCTAGAGTGTATTTTTTTATTGACTGTTTCTCACTCTTCCCCACCTAAGAAGACCAGTCTTAGATAGTTCTTCAGTTTTATATCCATTCAACCAGTTTCATATGTCATTTTACACCCAAGCGGGGTGGGGTGGGGTGTTTTGCTTGTTTGAAAAACCACAGCGGCTTAAAACAAGTCTTTAACACTAAGCAATCTGAGCATGCCAATCACATACCAGCATGTAATAAAAGTACAACTTACTGATCTTCTGTGCTTTCAACATATCCATTTACTTCAGATATGTAGCATTTTTTTGCATTTTCATTTATAACTAAGTGAAAATTAGTTCTGCCAGAGCTTTAAAGTAGTCTACCTATTGAAGACAACACAGGGAAAAGCAAACTCGCAGAATCTTTATTACCATAAGTAAAATTTGTAAGTTAAACATACAGCTTTACTTTGGAACGTTCAAATGGAGTTTGCACAGTGTGTTACATTAAGAAAAAAAAAAAATCAGTACACTGAGAAACAAGCCTTAAGATGCCTTCCGCCCTCTGACTCACTTGCAGAGCTGATCTGCTTTTTCTCAACACTTAATACACGTCTTACAGCTCAACAAGAGGCGAGGTTTGCCCAAGACCTCGCTTGATTTACCTTTGACTTAACAGCATCTCAAAACTGCGGCACGGCTAAATTACGGACACGAAATACGGACAGAGAAAACGTATCTGCTCCTGCTGCATCCACTTGACTATACAGAGCACCTCTCCACGCCGTCGCTTATAACTCAGGAGCTTTTTAAAAGCTGTTTTACACCGAGTTTTTGCAGTGAAGCCTAGCTTTGCCCCACACCACCGCGATGCCGTGGCAGCTGGTGGTTTACCACCGGCATCCCCGCAGCAGTGCTGTGCGCCCCGCAACGCCGCTGCGAAGTCACACCCACGTGCCGTGAAGGGAGTTTCTGCGTCCTTTAGTGTAAACAAACAAACACACACACACAAAAAAAGGCTATGGGGACTTCAAACAGGCGCCTTATTATTTGAAACGTTTACGACAACAAACCTCCTCCCCTACCCCCGCCGGGCAACAAGTGAGATGGCAACCGGCGCTTCAACTGTCCCCCAGGGCAGCCCAACAGCCGCCTCGCGAGCGGGCTACTCACGGCCGCCTCCGGGCATGGAGGCAGGAGGGAGGGAGAAACGGAGGGAAGGAGGCGAGGGCCAGAGCCCACCCCAACTCTCCCCGGTGGGCTGCACACCTCCCAGGCTAAGAGAGGGAACCTGGAGCCCGCCGCCCCCTCCCGGGGAACTCGGCCTCTGTCCCGGGGATATGGACCACCTCCCAATCCCTTCCGGCCCGAGAGGGGCACTCACCCACTGGCTGCTGAAGTAGTCCAGCCCCTGGCAGATGAGGCAGGCGGCTTGGGCCAGCAGCACCTGCACACCCAGGGAGCTGCCCAGGCAGTAGAGCCCGTAGAGCAGCGGCCCCCCCGGCGCCTAGGAGCAGCAAGAGCCGCCGCCGCCGCACCACCTGCTCGCCCAGCGCTTCCACCCCGTAGTTGGCGAAGCAGATGGGGAGGAGGAGGGCAGCCAGCAGGACGGGCGTGCGGGAGCGCTGCAAGCGGCCGAGCCAGCGGCGGCCCAGCGCCGTCAGGGAGCTCTTGAAGGGGTGCAGGAAGGTGCCGCAGAGAACAGCCCAGAGCAGCGGCCGCAGAAAGGCCTCCAGGATGAAGTAGACCAGGACGGCGGCGCCGCAGCACAGCCCCGCGAACAGCAGCGCCCCGGTGTTGTAGAAGGCCTGCTTGATCGGCTTCTCCAGCCGCGGCAGCGACATCCCCGCCGCCCCGCCCGGGCTGCCCAGCGGCAGCCGCGGCATGGCCGCCAACACCGCGCCCTCCACCCCGGCGGCACCCGCGCTGGGGGAGCCGCCCGGCTGCCGCTTCTGCGCCGGCGATCCCGGAGGGGCTGTGGCCGGGGCCGCTGGGGACTCTCCGGCGTCAGCCATGGCGCCCGCCCCCTCCCGCGCAGCGCCGGGCACGGCCGCGGCTCCGGCCGCCGCTGCCACCGCTACAGGCGAGGGCGTGGAGAGACGTCCGGGGCTGTCAGGGGCTATAGTGCTGCCGCGCGGCTACGGATAGGGGCGTGCGCCCAGCCCGGCGGGGAAAGGGAGTTGCCGGCAGGGAAGGGTGCTGGGAAATGTAGTTCCGACCTGGGAGAGCCGGCTGCCGCGCTCCCCCTCGCGGCAGGGCCTGCCAGACTGTACTGGAAGTCCTTTATCCCGGCCCTTCCCGCTTCGGTTACCGGCGAGTGCGGGCCGAGGCTTCCCAGCGGCCCGATTACGTTTGCTGAATTAGGCCGTCGAGGACCAGTGCTTGGAAGAGCCCAGCACCTCGCTTCACATCCTCATCCCGGGAGCGCAGCCCTGATGCAGCTCCGTTAAACACCCTCCCGTCCCTTGTGCTGCTTTACTCTTTAGACGCTGAAAGTATTTGGAAATTTAAAGTTTCATTGCGAGGTGGAGATCAAGACTGGTTAAACCAGCTGGTAAATTTTGGCTTGTCTGAACCTGCTCTGTCATCAAATTATTTAACAAAAAGGCATCTGCACTTTTGCTGGCAATTAGGCCCACTAAAAAAGTAGTTGTTCTGTCTGGTTTTTAGAGCTGGCATTTATGGTGTTATGTTGCATTAAATGTTCTTTGCAAATAATCTACGAAGGAGCTAATTTCCTGCATCTGGCATACACCAGACCTATGTGTCCATGCATGATGGTGATAGCTAACATTTCATGGGTGGTCTAAATGCCTCTGTAATAAATACTCTTGGTCTGAGCAAGTTTTCTGAGAGCTGGAATCCACAACATTTTAAACTAGCTTAGTGTGGGTACTGTGCTACTCAAACAGTTTTCCTTTTACAGTTTAACACAACCTTTCATCAGGTACTAAAGCTACTGGTAACACTACCATAAAACCCCCAGAGGGATCTTCCTCTTTCTTCTGAATGAGAAATGCAGCATAGCCTCTACAACATATTACAGGGCTCATGTATGTCTGAACATGTGAAAAGCGCACAGATATGGGAATTTTATTTTTTTCCTTTTTTTCCTCCTTTTTAGTATTTACATGCAAGTTTAATATTACATAACCTCATTATAGATTTGTGTCCACCAGGACTTTGGTGGAGCATTTCTTGCACATTGCAGATGTCTAAAAGCTGAAATTCCTCTGAGTCCAATTGTTTTTAACTTGTAAAAAGGGAATACAACTGTTCATAGCCCAGCTTTTAAAGGCAAAGAAATGCAAGGAAGTAGAATATAGCTAAGACCTATCCGTATCATCATCCCAAGGAGGAAAGGTAGAGTTTTTCCCACACACTCGCTATAATCATGTTGCATCCTACAGCTGTAAGTCAGGCTGGGCCCATCCAGTTTCCTAGAGCTTTTGCAATCTAGTCCCAACTGCTCCATGCTGGAAAGACTTTCCTGCCAGTTACATTTTCATACTCATAAAGGTGCCTCTTGGCTTCTGTAGCTCCTTGTTTTCCATTTTCTGAACATAATCACACGTAAGTTAAAAAAAGTGCTTTAATTTCATGCAGTGGAGGCATTTATAGACCTACAGGTACCTCGTTTGATCCTGATGGTGACAAGGCATTACAAGCAGTTGATCATATGAGAAGCGTTTATTCCACCTTAAAATGATACTGTCACTCACTGCTCTTTGATCTGATAGATCTGCCTCCTGGCAGGGTGCTGATGTAGGTAACAAGCATGCATCACTATTTCAACCTTTTCTCTTCAGCTCCTGCAGAGCAGAGGAAGCATGCCAAAAAGATACTCTAATGGCTCATTATAATACATTTATTGCATTCAAGTTCAATTAGTGAGTATCAATTAAGATTTGCACAGGGGGCAGTTGAGAGTACAAATCCTCCTGTAAACAGAGATGACAGCAAATCAAATTTTTACAGGCACCCATGATTTTGTGCACTTTACTGAAGATTTTGGAGTCCCCTTCAAGAGATCCCAATCACCCACGGTTCTTACTCAGCGTGCAGTCAGCACAATCCAAAGTTACAAGCGGTCTTACACGAGACCAAAGTGTTGGATACGGAAGTGGCCATGAAGCAGAGGAGACAGACGACACTGGCAACAGCAAGTTAATAATTATTTATTCCCGCAATAACCACATGAAACTATGAAATAACTCAGTGACGAAGCCACAAGGTGTCAGCACTGGCCTGCATATTTAGAAAATAAGTCTGTGCCTGCTTGCCACGCTTTTGTATTTGTTTGTTTTAACGTGTGTTACTGAACATACAGTTGAGGTTAATCTCACTTCATTAATTCACCTCAGTTTAATTAAAAATAACTATCTCTTCAGAGGAGTGAAAAATGCTCAAAAGTAAACTACTATAGTTTCAACAATACCAGGACCAAAGAAAAAAATATCTAAACCTTAAGGTTTACGATTAAGATACAAACTTTGTATCTCTAGGTCATCGGCACATACCTTTGCATTTTGGGCTGAAGAAAAAAAAAACGTTTATACATATCATGAGATTACTCCAAGTTTAACATTAATTTACAAAATAGTGATAAAAAGAAAATGAAAACCAGCTCTTGGGAACATCGGCTGTGGTTGTACCCAGTGATTACAGCAGTGACTGACTTCATTGCAGAAACAACTTTGTTCAATGTCTCAGTTGAAGTATTTGGTACATTATCAGGAGTGCTATACTTCAATGATTCACACAGAAGACTATGAATCTTGTTCAGTTAACGAGGGGAATCAAATGTGTAAGGGTATGGCAGAGCAGTCAACAGCACCAACACAAGAGATGCACTCAGTGGGCCAGCATGCAAAACACAGCACCAGTAAGACCTTGGGATGAACAAAATGCAGAGCACTGTCTTGCAGGGTTAGCCCACATGGCAGCTGTGTTCCTGGAACAAGTTGGATATATGGAGGTCTGAGTAACAGAAGGGTATTTTAGTCTCATCAGGTTTGTGACAAAACGCTGTACCAATCTATCAAGTGTTACGTCACACAGGACAAACAGAACACAATTTAAGGCCCTCTATTGATTATATTTAAGACCTCTGTTGAGCATGATTGCTTGGATAGTGCACAAGTAGCTGACACTCATTAGACCCATGCTTTCTTGCAGCCTGCAACTACAGTGTAGCAATACTGCAAAAGCAAGAAACGGAGTACACAGTGTAAAAGCAATACATTTCTTGGTGCCTTGAGCCAGTTCTCAGTCCACCAGCAAGGAGCTAAAATACCTGCTCAAACCTAAGAAATCTCAGAAATTTAAGCATCCCTGTTTGAGAAACTTCTTCAGCCGCTTCTGCTTGCTGAGTAAAGTGGCAGTTCCTCCTCTCTGTTCCCCATCTCCAATGTAATTTCATCATCTTCTTTTCTGTGTAAGTCTGTAAAACTGCTTGGGGAGCTCCTCTGTCTCTGGCCAACAAATGAGGCAGCGATGACAGGTCTAGGACAACTCTCCACCGCCAGCTCTCCACAGGACATTTCTCCACAGACAACTCGCCACCAGGACACCTCTACACCGGGACAGCCTCTGCAGATTGGCAGATGACACAGGGCTGTGCCACTCCTCGTCTTCCAATTGGTAGCGAGATGGGCCCTTCCTGGTGATGACAGTAGCTAAAGAACACCCAAATTTGTAATATTGGCAACTTGATTATAGTTGCATCACGTAAGTTAGAAACACAGAGCGTAGAGGTCAGCACAGGAACCTCTACATTCTATCTACTTACAGCAAATGACAATTGGATTAACACTTTGTTAAAACACAGATGATTACATTTAGCTGCAGCTTCACTGTGATTCTGATGGTGGAGGGGGAAAAAAAAAAAAAAAGTAGTCCCCACATCTGTTAATTTGCTACTGTGACCAGCCTCACTGACTTGGAATTAGTCAAGGTAACTAATTCAAGCCCATGGTACAGAAAGAAATTGTTAAGCCAGGGCAGCGGCAGAAACTTCTTCAGCCTCAGAGACCTCTTTTTTTCCCCCTTTTATAAATGCCATACCACACATTTTCTTAGACTAAAAAGGCATTTATTATAACAGGTTTATAAATATTGTTGTAGGTCACTGTCAAATAGCTAACAAGGCTCACTTGAACATCAATGCTTAGTATAAAACAGATGTTACAAAGCAGTATTTTAGGGCATGCACTGATTGTAAAGTAGTCTCGTAGGTCACCATCATTCCATTATGCATTCATTAAGTATTATTCTTCTGAAAAGACTAGTGTGCAAATACAGAGAAGTTTGATGATTGCTTCTGGACTACAAAACCCCAGTTCTGCACTCCTACCCAACCAAATACTCATCGACTTCACATGGATGCTGGGTATTGGCATACAGAACAGAGCCTAGCATAAAGAACACTGAACACCACTTAGCACTACAGTTACAAGCTACTTATTTGTAAGTTTTATCTATGTATTAGTCTTGAGAAGACCAAACAAAATCAGAAGGTAGAGATGACATTTCAGATTTCACTATTACATTTAATGTAATACAAAACAAAGTGGCAAGGGTTAACATAGTTATGACAGCCCGCTTACTTGCAAAGAGGTTAAAGCAAACCAGACCTCAGGATATATTAATCAGAAATACCAAGGCATACCAGTCATTTGTTTTAACCTAAACAGAACTCAGGATGCTTCAAATACACTAAGAAAATACATCTGCCTAAATAAAAGCTGGGGACATCCCATACAAATATCAGGGTCCCAACATTTCATTTTTCTAATGAGTTAACAGGTTTGGAATCTCAGCTTTGACTGTATCAAGACTTGAATGATGCTTCCAGCCTTAGAGAAAATCTGTTGTGGTAATATTTTTCTATTTCAATTTTTATCACTGCTTTCTTATCACCAACTGTGAAAAACTGAAAAAGAAATCATAGCTTTACATGTAAACAGTCCAATATTTCAGAACCAGATATCATATTTTGTACTCAAATAATAAGATTTTTTTCTCTCCTAGATTTAAATATGGCATCTGTGCTTCCTTTCCTGTTATCCTAATACTGTATATAACAATATTTTTTGACTTATTGAACTTACCCTCATTTCATCTTGTTTGGAAAAAAATGTAAATAATACTACAAAAAATACTAATGTGAGGCTAATTTTTCTACCAAAGAAGGTGACAAAAGATTGGTATATAAAAAGTTGCAAACGTAATATCCTAGCAGGAAACATCTCAGATTTCTATGCATTCTTCTTTATCACTCTGCCCTCCCAAAAATCAGCTAGGTATCAGGGAATATGTAGGATTCTGTGTTTTGCCTTCTTTTATTGCCAAAGCAGAGTCTACACTTTTGCTTCTTAACTCTCTTTTGTAATTCTCAGACTTCCCACACACAAAAATACCTTCAGCAAATTTACATTGCCTAAATATTAAAATATTAATTCTGGGAGGAATATTTTCATTAACCTAAGCTTTTTTATTCCTTGGCACCCAACCTAAGTGAATTGTTCCTTTCTTTAGTCTTCTATTAATAACAATCTTACAAAACTGGACTGAACGATGTCAAGCTTAAGAGAGAGATGTGAAACTAAATTAGGCAACACATTGTAATCTCTAGTTGCCATAAAACGTTTGCTGCCCTGAGTAAGCATTGGAGTCATAAAAGATTTGCAGCTGCTTGGCACTTTTGAAAAATTCAATTTCTTCTTTAAATATGTAAACATGAATTTCTGTAAGTATCATTTAGAAACAGCTCAGAAAAGTACTGCTACCAGGTAATTCTCTAGCGTTCTAGTCTATAAAGAGCACAACACCTTTACAGAAAGTTTCCTAAGAGGGCCATATAAAAGTTCACCTTGTAAGGACATTCCTAAATGGACTCTAATTGCTGATCCAAACTAGCCTACACAGAGCAGCAGCTGTTCTAAAATACAGGCTGTGAAGCCCTGCACATATTCCAACCTCACACTGGTTCAGAAGAACATTCCTACTTAGAGAAGAGACACAGAGGTAGGGCAGAAGCAACAGTTGTGAATGACTATGAAGCTGTGTCATGGGAAGTTGAGACTGGACATTAGGAAAAGGTTCTTCACTAAGAGGATGGTTGGTCCCTGGAACAGGCCCCTCCAGGCAGTGGTCACAGCACCAAACCCACCAGAGCTCAAGGAGTCTCTGGACAACACTCTTAGACATATGGTTTAATTTTAGGCAGTCCTGCAGGGAGAGGGGAGCTGGGCTCGACAATACTTACGGGTCCTCTTCAATTTTAGATATTCTATGAATCTATGAGTGCAATTTAAACTACTTCACAATCCAAGGAAAAAAAAAAATCTGCCCCTTTCCTTATGGCAGATGAATTGCTATTGCCAATTCAAATCAGATTTCCAAAGAAAATAATGTCTTTTCAGTCTGCTTTTTCACACCTGTCAGCTCCACAAGCTGCACACATCCTCCTTGACATTTCAAAATTACACTGGTTTTGCCTCACTATCTGAGCCCAAATTACATAATAACCAAGTGCAAGCATACAAAACTTTGCCAAACCCACTGTAAAAAAAAAAAAAAACAACAAAAAAATAAGAAGTTACCTAAGTGAATATTTTATACTAATAAAAAGTGACATGTGGTGAAAAGTTGACAACAGTCACTAAATGTAAATTATTTTCTTTTGATTTATTTTTATACTCAGGAAAATGATTTTTAAGAAAAAACAAATTCCAGTTAGATCTGTCTCTGTGCTGGGCAGGCTGCGGGAGATCTGTGTTAGGTCCTAACACACCACTACAGAAATACTGATACAGAAATTTAATTAGGGAAATAGATAATGTACAATGAAAGCTGTTAAGATGTAGAGTCTCCATCTTTTGATACTCCAACTGCTGCAGCAGTAGTTCACACAGTGAGCAGGTCCATATGCAGCAGCTGACTGCCACCCCTGTCTACAGGGTCTTGGCAGGTTTTCGTATCTCTGAGGGCAAGAGCAAGCCTCTGGCTGTTACCTTGGAGTTAGATGGGAGTGTGTATTTTGAGGCATAGTCTGACCTTGTGCGCACATCAACCCTTACACAGCTTAGGCCTGCATAAAAGTTACACTCTCACTGAAGCCAGACTCTGTTCCTTCTATTCATATCAAGTAATATTTACTTGTGATTAAAGAGTGCCACACGTGCTCTGCCACATGTGAACTCAGTCAAAAATAGGAAGTATGCCAAAACCGTTAGCTCTTCCTTGTCATTCAGCCTTACTACCAATGTCTTCACTCTTCTGTCTCAATCTGTGTGAGGTCACCTACACCTCACTGTACAGCATTCAAGCAGGCTGCTTTGCCAGTTCATTGCACACCGTGAAGGCAGGGCTAAAACAAAGGATGTCAATTCATGCAAGTTATGCACATACACAGCTCCATGAAACACTGCAACAACAGTACTATTTAAACCTGTTTCCATTTCTATCATAAGTCTAAGGCTCTACACAAAGTTTACTTTGTATAAATTCTAGCACTCTCACAATACTTGTCTCTCAAAATAAGTGATAGTAGACCTCTTATAATTCTGTGAAATAAATGTTTCATTCTCCTAAAGCTATTACCCAATATTTTTATTTGGGGAAACTATTTGGAGATGTTAAAGAAATAAAAAGGTGATGGAGGGGACGGACCCTTGCTTGCACATCAGTGTGGCAAACTGACAAAAACATGGAGTCACAAAATGCAATTTAAATGCCAATAAAAGTTATGAACTTTGCATTTAAGCTTTAATTCTGCCTCTAAAGCATGCCATGGTGCAAACTTCCAGTGGCCCCAGAAGAGATCAAAAAGACCAGAGAATAATTTGCTTCTTTGTAAATGTGTGATGCACTAAATGGATGGGAAAGTAAGGATAAGACAGACAAAAAATTGGGAGACCTCTGTTTTCCCTTAGATTTTTAGCAGTCACTTGCTTATAGAAAATTGGAGTATCACCAATGACACCAATTTGTCTGGAGAATCATTAAGACAGCTGTCTGTTAGTCCTCCTTATCCACTAACTCGTCTTCAGAGCTGAGCTAAGGCTTCTCAGGATCATCTTGCTAAATAGTGTAAGGCATCTGCAGAACTGGAGCAGGACATAGCGACAAGGAGCACCGTATTTTCCAGAGGAAGAAAAGACATTAACACTTAGAGTAAGAACACTATCCACAGTTTGGCAAAAGAAAATATGAAGGATTTGGCATAGAATGGGACATGCTGTTTGTTATTTCCATTTTGCAGTAGCCATTGAGTACACAGACGCAGTTGCAGGGCTCCACTTCTTAGTCCAGACCCAGGATATGGTGCCCCAAGCAAGCCTTGAGACCACTGCCTGGGTTTGCTGATGTACAACACACTCCAGTCATTCTCTAACCGTTGTGTTGAAGACTAGAAGAAGTCAGTGCCAAACACACCTGTGACTACATTTAACCCAATTTGGGGGTTTCCCTAGAGGAGGGAAACCACAAGTGTTCACTTTCCTCCTATCCAAGTATTGCAAAGCCAATCAAGAAGGCCACAGAAGGATTTCAAACTTTTCTCATCAATATGTTCTTTCAAAACCAGAGCATTTCCCTTAGAATTTTGAAGAAAGCATTACCCTGTATCCAATGACTTTATCAAATCAGCTGTGCTTTTTTGCCTTTTGGTTTTTTTTGGGGGGGAATCAATTAGAATCTAGGAATATCTCACCTATACATAAAAATATACATACTTGTTTGATTCCAGTGAAGAAAGAAAAACGACTTTACAGAAGTCCATTCTCTCCACTTATTCCTTTCTCTTTCCTATGCTCCTTATTATTGTCATTTCAGGCCTATCTTACTATTTGTAGCAGGGTGCATTCTAGACAAGATAGAAAGAGTGAGCAGAGAGGGACAATACAGTTAACATAACAAGCAATGTTCACAACTGAGTTTTGTTCTGCATGGGAAGAACATATTCAAGGACATTAATTAATGCCTTACGGTCTTCGCCAGTCCTATCTTTCTTATCAAGAATCAAAGTTAAATATCCCAAGGACACCATACTCTAAACATACTCTTTCTAAACTCTGTATGTCTGTATTAGGCCACCCTGCAGCAAGTAATTCTCAAAATAACAGCACTTTGGAAATGTGTTCTTTAACAGATGCTTGCTAGTAGCCACCATAGAGAAAATAAAAATTATTTGATTTGGAGAAGGAAATGTCTGCCTCCTTTTCCTCTGGTTTGGGTTGTTACCTGTTAATCAGAAAAATACATTTTTAAAAATTTAAAATACCATTATCACTTTAAATTACTTTGAATAAAGTTATTTTGTAAGTAACTTTGTATAACAGGGATCAACCCTGCTTTTCTGTATTAATAAGAAAAAAAACAAAACCAAAACGCATGAAAACCAAAATACCTTCCATGACAAGTGACTAAGTTCACTCAAATGTTAAGACTTACCAAGTGCCATATAAAGTTAAATGCCACTTGAGTTAAAGCCTTTTCATTTCTCTTATGGCCTTTTTCATCTTACATTTCTTCCCAAATAGTAATTTCTAAACACTTGTACCTTCTTTGTTTGCCAACTTGAATCTCATATTCTTGCTTTTACCCACTCAGAAGAGCCACTCTCCAACAAACTTGGTACTAAACTCAACCATCACTTGAAATGCCAAATAACAGATTATTTTGCTGCTTGTTGTGGCCTTTTATTTCCTCCCATTTGATTAGAAATACTTAATTAGCGCTAATTAAGTGCTTTGAAACTCGGCTGGAAGTTTTTTGTAGAAGTGCACATTTCTGCTAATACTTCAACAAGAGAAAAATGTGACAACAAAAGCACCAGACAGCACACTGACAAGTAAACTGAAAAAAAAACAACCAACCTAGTATTTTTAACCCTCCTTGTGAACATGGTTACAGATGAAGGCTGAAGCACATTGTGCTTTGCAGCAGACATAACTTTAAGCCGCTCTGGCTCTGCTCTGAATTTGCTGTTGTTTCAGAGCCTAAACTTTAAACCACCTTTGACTCCATGTAAGTAGAAAGCAGCTCCACGGGTGTTGCAAGTTTACCTTGGTATTACTATTGTCATCTTTATTATATCCCTGTGCCTGGGTCCAGCCAGACTATTCAGCAGTGTATTAAAAAAAGAAATGAGGAGCCAAAATGGGTTTCTATCCTACTTCAGTACCTTTTGATTATTAGATTAGCCCTTTAGGGGGTAAATACCTGAAACTACTACAAGGCCAGAAACTAAAGCAACCTGGAGGCTACTTTAAATAGCTGTGGTCTCTGAGCAGGAACTGCACTATCTCAGCTGCCAACAAATTAGCACAAAGGAGAAAGAATTTCCCCTAATGATTTCTTCATTTCACCTGGTTGCTGAATATAAAACTCAGGATCCAAGGCTTCAGCTCTTTGCTTCAGCTAATCTTAAGGCTAAATTTTACAGCCATTGTGGATCAAAGCAGACCTTCTTTATTAGGTGGCTTCCACTGCGTATTTCATCAGATCATGAGAAGGTTATCCAATCTGAGAGAAGTATTGTATACTAAATAAAGCTACTATATGCACTTTTAAAGTTCACTTCGGTCCAACTTTCTCTTTTGCCGCCTGGACTCTAGTCCAGCAATTTTAAATGAACAAATTCTTAAAGACATCCATGAAAATATGTATTACTAAGCAATCTTTCTTTTGAAATAGGGATAAATGGTTTGCGATATAGAAAAATTAATCTTCAAACCTAATTCATCTACTTTAAGCATAGACTTGAAGAATGCTGAGCTTAAAAAAAAATTAGTCTACAAACTTCAGTCTGCAAATAATGATGCAAACCCAGTAAAGCTAAACTTTTTACTCTGTGCAGCAATGAAAATAAAAATTAGGTCCATCACATACTTTACCAGATGTTACAGAGTCCTCAAGCATACCACATCAGGTAGAACTTTGGCACAATTAGAATTTTAATTCTATGTAAATAGAATTTTAGTGCAAGTTGAGAAATGAAAGAGCAAGCTTATTTAAGCACATTTGACTACTACGTGTATACGTGTAATGCACTCCCTATTATGTGAAAAACAGAAATTCTTCACAAGAAATCAAAGTTTTTCATAGTATTCTGTGGCTCATAAAACCCTTTTGACACTTTCTGTTTTGGTAATATTTAGCACTCATCTTTGTAATATTTATTGGTGATAAAAATCAAATGCATTTCCTGTTTAGCTCATCTCTTTCCACGGTAACTAAATTTTAGCAATGGTTTGATGAAACTAAAGATACTGCTCTTCTTACTAATCCCTATCTTTCCCTATAAATAATCGCAATTTCTATTTCTTTATAAGTTAACACCAGCTGCCCATATTAATCTTTAACAAGAACAGGATACACAGGCATACAACACAGAAAAGCCGATTACTACACAACTGCTTAAAAACATTTACTTGTCAACAATATTACTGTTTTTTCTTCACAGAAAGAGAAAACTGATTCAATCTATTGGGAGAACATACTATGGCTTGTTGGGAACTTCTGTATTCTTTATGTTTTACATGTGTTTTTCCTATGTATGGAGAATTTAGATTTAGATTGCTGTATTTTCCATTCCCCTTGCTTAAATAACTTTCACTCATAAAAGAAGTAGCCATTACTTTCAAGAAGGCTGTTGAAACATTATTGTTACAAAGACATTCATCACTTCTTTTCCATTGAAAAAAAAACATGTTAATGCTTGATTATGCAAGTTTAGTTTTGGAAAGTACCAGAGCAAGTAAACAGTGATAAACATTAAAACATCTGGGAGAACTGTCCCACACTGAAGAGCAGGTTTTATACTGCTGTGTTGGTATCCTGATCTTAAGTTCAGAAACTGCACTTGGAGTTGTGCTGTCTGCTCCGAAACTACTGGAGAGCATTATAATGTTTTTCCAAATCTGCTTTTTGGGAGCAATTTGGAAGGCAATTTTGTTATTTGATAAGATGTCCATCACTAAATTTGACTAACCACACATACAGACACCCCTCCCATACACACACACACACGTGCGCACACACGTTGATTTTACAAAACTCTCCTTTAAGCAAGTAGTCACAACACAGAAAATCTTCTCCTGTGTGCTCACTGATAATTCCTAAATGATTTGTCACCAAACTTGGACTCAAAGGAGATGGTTATTTCATTCTTCTGAGAAGCTAACTATGTTCAAAAGTAGCTAGATGATGATAGTGGTGTGATATAAATTCCAATAGAAAAATGCATCGTCCATCCGTACAGCAGCCCATCCTGAGAAACTTCCACTGACATATTCTTGCTATTTTCCATCAGTCATGGGGTTCCCATCAATAAATAGAAGGTCAGTGCAACAATGAGGAGCAAGCAGAATGGAGAAGAGAAGGTCTGATAGGCAGCTGATGGCATGAAAATATCTTCATACTTGTAAATACTGACAACACGCTCTGATACGGGTGGTGAGTCTATATCATGACGAGTTATAGAACCTTTAATAGGTAAGGGCAGAAATAAACAGCATCAGATGCATTTTTTTCTATAACTCTACCAAAGAAACAGGTAGAAAGCCAAGTAATTTTCAAATCTACGGAAGCATGCAATATTACACTGTCAGTGAGTAGTGTCATTTCTCTGCTTTCTGAAATTAAACTTCTGAATAAAATAAGTTAAATTCAAGTAAACAACAAACATCCTTTGAAGGAATTCAGAATTTCTTGTTATAAATTATCCTCACCTAAATTTGTCTTTGGGGAGTGGGGATAATAACTACATAGCAAAGAAAATACGACAGGTAGGGCTATTGTTTATTTTTTCTTCCTGTTAATCTGTTTTAAACCTCCTGCTGCCAGAATTTTAGTTAATTTAGAAAAAGGAGGTCCATTAAGAATATTGTAATTTAAATAATGTGTAACTGAAAGACATTTATCAGTTTTGACACCCCAGTTCTGTCAGAAGCATGGAAATCAACTTACCCTGAATTGCTGGACCCCAAGCAAACAGATAGTACCAACTCAAGTGCAGATCTACGATGGTTTCCTCTCGGGGAACATACACAGGACGCTTGAATCGACATGTTACACGATTGTTTTCAAAAACCCCTTCTTCATCTCTAGCAGGATTCCTCTGGATTTCTTTAGCCCACTGACCGACATTATAGAAGTGCTGTATCCGGACTCTTCCATTATCATCATGAACACAAGCCATGACATCATCTCCTCCCTACATGGCAAAAACATATTGGTAGAAAGAACACCAAAGTGCCACAAAGCATTTCCTCATTTATGTGTATAATTTAATTATCAAAAACTAATCAAGGGTGCTCATTCCTTCTTTCAAAGTTGTATATTCACAAGTATTTGCTTCCCTAATCATGTGTCTTCAGTCAGATTAAACAGCACAAAGCGGATAGTAATATTTACATCACTTACTGTCTCCAAATTCTCTGTTGGATCTAAGGGTTATTTTACCTAGCATACATATTCGTAAGACATGATATCACCCTGTAGTCACACAATTAATTGATCAGTGGAAGGCTGTTTTCTTTTGTAATTTGTGAAGTTCGGGGATTCTGCTTCATAAAAACCGGTGGTCTTGAATCTTTGATGTCTGCAAAATCCACTGCATCAATTCATGGACAGAAATTCCGTAAAATTTGGTAAAATAGAGATTAATTAATCTAAAAAATCTGGTCAGATAATAGTATAAATTCCATTCTGTTTTTTTCTAATCTCTTCTCATGTTCACTTAATGGAGCATTACTTCTTGTATCTCTTAAGAGAAAATAAAAAATGTTCAGCATGCAGTAACAGAACACAGAACACCATGAGATACAAGAAAAGAGTAATCAATATGTGCGTCTCCATGTCATATAAACAGCCACCAAGCACTACAATCAAGCAAAGAAACAACAGACGGAAAGAAGTGTGAATTGCTCATAGAGGTAATTCATAGAAATATTAAACCAGTGCTAGAAGTTACACAAGGTCACTGCCAAAGTGGTAGAACACTGCATCAGTCAGGGATTAGCATTAATTTTAGGACTACTATCTTGTAGAAGCCTTAGCATCTACAACCGTTAGAACACTGTGCAAGCTGGATGAATGGCATTTTTGTTGAACACCAGTGCCACAGGTATTGATGCCACATTAAATACAGGTCTTACTTCTCCAGTACTAGCCTTCCTGGTATGTCGTGATGATAGACAAGAGGCTTGCTATCATGATCATCTCTGAGTTCTTTGTTATAGCAAAAGGAGAGAAAAAAAGGTGCAGTTCAGCTCTCTGGGAATACTGCTATATGGATTTGTAAAAGATGTACTGAAAGTGAAGGGAAAAGGGGACAACTCGGTAAAACACGTAATTGAACTTTGGTGCTGCTGCAGGCAACCTTTCCAGCTTCTGTCTGGACCCTATCCTTGCCCTCCGTAACTTCTTTTCCAAGTTTAATTTTTATACATCTGAGTGCAAATCCCTCAATCTTAAGTACAGAGGCAAAACCAAAGCTGTTATCACATAGAAAAAAAAATTAAAAGGAAAGAAAAAAGCATTCTAAATCTCAATTAATAGAATGACATTACAAAATCCTGCTGAGGCGCAAAAGGCTGCAAGTGGAAAAGCAAAATATTATTTCAGACAAAGAAATAGGTCACAGGACTTTGAAAACAAACCTATTGAGGACACAAAATAGGATTTTTCCTGAATTTCTGTAGCTATCCAGGCCACACCATTTTGATTAGTGTATCCGTGGCACAGCCCACTTCTCACAGCCAAGCTGTTTTGACCCAGAGCCATTTTACCATTATAGTCTCTGTATCCCAGGACACAAAAACAGCCTGGAAGCTAGGAAAAAGTATGAAGTCAGCAGGGGAACAAGAGAGGAAGACAAATGCTAGCTGGTTTAGGCCAGCTTATTGATAGGCATTAGTTTGCATACACAGCTCATCTGGAAGCAAAACTTTTTACTTTTATGCTTACTTTATGCTTCTATGTTGAGACTTAACATGCTTGGTGTACCTGGACTGAAATGTAAGAGGTGCTTTCTAAAGGGCTGATGAGGTGCAGGCGGTGGGACCCTGGGATCTCCTGCAGGTATATCAGAGTTACAAACTCGTAACAAAATCTCTGATAGCTCGGGGCCAAATATTTAAAGGTGCTGAGCTGCTTCGAACATTCTGTTGAGTACTTGTGTTGCCAGGCACCTAAACTCGTCCCAGAATTTGCCTAAAGAACTGTCCCTCATAACGTTAAACATGAACTGTTTCTTATGAACTGTTCTTTATGACACAAAAGACTGCCAGGTTTATTTGGTTATTTACAGGGTTAGTTTAAAACATACATAGCAATGGCTGAAAAACACCACTTGCACTCACATTTTCTTTCTACTTCTCATTTTGGGTCTAGTAACAAAAGTGTCAATTCAGTGTGATTCTTGCCACTGACTTTTGTGGGTTCTAGCCAGAACGACTGAAGGAGCTGTGGCTGTTTAGTCTGGGAAAGAGGAGGCTGAGGGAAGACCTTATCACTCTTTACAAATACCTGAAAGGAGGTTGCAGTGAGAGTGGGGTTGGTCTCTTCTCACTGGTGACTGATGACAGGACAAGAGGAAATGGGCTCAAGTTGCGTCAGGGGAGATTTAGGTTGGATATCAGAAAAAACTTCTTTACAGAAAGGGTTGTTAGGCACTGGAACAGGCTCCCCAGGGAGGTGGTTGAGTCACCATCCCTGAATGTGTTTAAAAGTTGTCTGGATGTGGTGCTTGGGGACATGGTCTAGCGGTGGGTCATCAGAACTAGAGTAATAGGGTTAGGATAAGGTTGGAATCGATGATCTTAAAAGTCTTTTCCAACCTGAACAATTCGATGATTCTATGATTCTGTGACTTTTAAATTCTGTATTTTTTTCAGACTATTGTTACAACTATACAAGAAACACTCCTGTCTTCTGACCTGTGCTTTAGGACATAGGCTGGGTATATTTTTAAATACTCCAGAGTGTTTCTGTATATGAACATCTACATTATGAATTGCATTTTAATCCTAAACATTTTACTACAGATCACAGATTAAACTCATTTGCATTAGTCATCTATGGCTCAGGTTTTTTTAAGTCCGTATAGTTTATGCTCTTCTTTTGCTCATAGACATAAATGGAAAGTGATGCTTTTGAATGAAACAATAAGTACAGGGATGAGCATAAAACCAAATCAAATAAAATCCAGGAGAGCTAAAAGGAATCTTAACAACATTGCTTTCCAGAGCATGCATGTTTAAACTAGCAGTAGTCATTTTGTCACTCATTTGTGGCTTCCCTGGAACAAACACAGGTATGAAAAAAACAGAAAGATTTCTGAAGTTTAGTGGTAAAAGTTATATTTATATCATTGAAAGTCAGCTGATTTACTGAAGAATAAAATTACATGCTACTTAGTTTCTGATGTGCCTTCTGTCCAAGTACCACTCACGTAACGGACAACAGGACATTTCCATGTGAACTGGCTTACTCCTGAGGGCTTTTCTAATAGAAAGGCAAAAAGCTAATAACATTCAGACATTGAGAGCTGAACTGGCATACTGTTCTAACTCTCAGTGAAGAAGGGAAAGGACATGTTAGGAAGGATGAGGTAGTTTTCTGAGAGGCAGTAGGCCCGGCTTCTGCTCACAGGCTGACGACCGAACTGCGCTTTGTTTTCAGCAAGTCAGTTTTTCCTTATATGCTCTGTTTCCGACAGATCAAATATAAACCACTTTTATCCTATCATATAAAAGCATGTATGCTGTCAACATGAAGAATTGTACATGTCTTACCATTTTCTTGTCTGAGGAAAACCCCACTGCCACCCAGCCATCAGTATCAGCACTCAACTCAAACTCAACATCGGCTCCTATTCTGCGGTAACTTAGAAAGTAGTCACAAGTCTCTGCATTGCATCCAGGTTTACCATACCTAAATGGAATTGGAAATATGTGTCACCTTTCCTTGAAATTTCCTGCTGTGGAACTTCATTACATTTCTGCAAGAAAAAACTAAATTAATGCATTTTGGTATAATGGCAGTAAAGCATATTACATTATGCTATGTGCAAAGTACCATTAAACACATACAAAGTGTTTGCAATTATTACTCATTTAGTGTAAGAACATACAGTATTTAAACAGTACAGCAAGCAATTAATTACACACAGTATTCCTCTGATGACCTTGCTAAGCCCTGGTTTTCTAAGAGTTTCAAGAAAATATAAGAAACATTAAATAAGTCTGTAACTATGATGTATAACCCTAAATAATCTAGTTTCCTCAAATAATATACTACATAGCCATAAAGTATGTTCTTAAACAATAAACATTTATTAAAATGAATATAGAACATTTACCAAAGTCTCTAAAGCAATCATTCAGCATTTGCAAACATAAAGGTATCTGTACTCTTATCTCAGACTGACCTGAAGCATCCCTTGGTTTTTCCACAGTCATCCACCCTGATTTTTGCAAACGGATCCACGGGAGGGGCAGTAGGGAAAGGGTAACCTGTATAATGAGAATAAATCATTACTAAATAGAATACAAGGAATAAAAAGCAATACTGCTAAAGAGAAGGGTTCCAATAGCATTCACTTTGTCTGCTGATAACTGAGCTGTTCAGGTGTCACAAGCCCTGTCCCTTGCTCAGATGGTCCTGCATCCAGGTACCAAAGTAACACTTTTAACTGAAAACAACAATTTTCTCAAGTTTCCTCCATTCATCAAGAAAGAAGAAGGATGCTGGAGCACGGCTTTGCTACACTGAGGACAAAAGTTACCTTAAAGGGAGCAGGAACATGAAATACCGCAGGCAGCTAGCAATTAGGGATCTCTCCTCAGCTGTCTCTTTGTGCACTCTCAGTGGCCTCAGGAAATCCGTTAAGGGAACTAAATCGGATTCCTTAGCTGTAAATGACAGTATTAAGTGTAAATGCGGGGCACCAGATTGGGAGGAATGGATACTGAAAGGACTTCATAATACATCCTCCATTAAGAAGAAGTGAAGTAAACCATGCATAGAATTAAGGGGTAAGAGAGAATCAAAATGGGGAATTGCCTGCAGTGATGACCTGCAATCACATGGGAAAGAAAACCCAGAAGAACTGAACAATGAGAGTTATGACTCCAAGCAATCCCCTGGTCTGCTGTACGACAGTATGGATGGACATTTGTAAAAAGACCTTTTCTGTCTTGACTTGTAGAAGTTTGTATCTGTTGCATGAATATAGATATTTTATTAGGATGTTATTTTATTTAGCCAATTAAAAAAGTAAGAGCTAGTTGTGAAACTAGAAAGTCCTCTGCAAGTCCATCTGCAAACAAACGTTTAACCTACACAACTTAAAGCACTTGAGAGCCCTGATTCGCTTTCCTAGATTTCTGACAGTGCCAATGGAGAAAGTATGCCGTAAACTGCAAATTACAGCCTCCATTAACTGTATCAGGGATCTTGGTAAATTATCCAGCACAAACATATAAAGTTGGAAAAAAATTCACTGCAGCCTGTAGCAGAGCATCACTAAAACACTGGTGGTGGGACATTCTATCTTCTCACTTCCTCCTTTTTGTCAGACGTACCAAACAACTGGTTTTCAATGCAGCTTAGCCACAGAATTGGAGTTTTAACATTCTGCCACTGGCAACTTAAAATAAACGAGCCACAAAAACCAGACGCAACAACTATTACTTCTTACCACTTCAGATATCACAGGGCATTTCGAAAACCACAAAACCTAGCACGTCTTTTAAGTTAGCGGCCATTAACGCTTTTCACGCGGGGGTTTGCACGTCGGAAGGCGAGCGGCCGCCGGCCGGCCCCGCTCAGCGAGACGGGACGGACCGCGGTCCCCGGACCCCTTCCCTGGCTCCTGCGCGGACCCTCGGCCCCCAGCTCTGCCGCCCGGTGCGGGCTGCCCCGGCCCCTCCCGGAGGAGATGCCCGGGGGTGCTGCCGCGCCGCAGACCGGCGGGGAGAGCGGCACAAGCGCTGCGGAGGGCCCGGTGGTCGGGCAGGACAGCGGGGGCTCCCCGCGGACGCGGCCCCGGCTCCCAAGCAGCGGCAGGGGTGGAGGCCGCCCGGGCCCCCTCGGCGGGCGGAAGATGGCGGCGGGCGCTGGCCTTCGTGCTGAACGCCAGCGCCGAGGGCCTGGCCCTTCCTCCCTCCCTCCCCACACGGGAATCGCCCCGCCGGCCGCCGCGCTCCGCCCGGCCCCGCCGCCTGCCCCCGGCCGTCGCACCCTCCTCGGAGAGGTAGCGCAGGTCGTAGAACTCGCTGGCGAAGGTGCTGTACGAGGAGTCATGGTGAGGCTGCGCCGCCTCCTCGCCGTGCTCCCCGCCGCCCGACTCACGCCTCCCGCCGCCCTCCTCCGCCGGGCTGGCGGCGGAGCCGGCCAGGAGCAGCAGCAGAACCAGCCGCCGCCAAGCGCCGCGGCTCCGTACCGCCATGGCGGCGGGGCGGGGAGGCGGCAGCGGCGGCGGCAGCGCTCGAACGCGCCTCCTGCGCGGCCACCCGCGGTCTCCTGCGCCGCCGCCGCCGGCGAAGCGGGGGAGGCGGCGGGGGGGAGCCGGCCCCGGAGCCGCGCGGTGCGGAGGGACTGTGGGGGTGGCTGAGGGGACGGTGGGGGTGGGTGTTTGGGGGACAAGGTGCAGGGTCGGTATGTACGGGGGGATGCGTCATCCGCAGCCCCGTTCCAGGCAGAGCCCTGGCAGCCCTGAGCCCTCCTGCCGGGACCAGGGGTGCACCTCACCCTTCCTCGTTTGCCAGCTCCCCGCTTCTCTCCAGCCCCAGGCCGGGAGCATCCCCCAGCCCAGCGCAGCCGCAGCCCCTCCGGCGCTGGGACACCTCCCCAAGGCCGGTGCATAGCTCTTGGGGGGCAGTAGCAGACGCTCCCCAGCCGCCCATGTGGCCTCGTTTCACCAAAACCTCTCGGCATGTGCTTCGAGAGGACGTGATAAATCCTACTCGGTAATTGCCGGGCGAACTTAACACCTTATTTTTTACTTTTAATGACTCCTGAGACTGGACTGAAGGCACAGCGCAACTTAACTCTCACTTCAGGTAAACCCCCATGCTAGTGAGCGTTTGCTATCCTGTTGTGTGTTCTTGTTTTTGCGTTTTGTTCAATGTAACTGCAGCGATACTGGCAGAACTGAAAGAAAACCTGGCTTGTGCTCCCAATCCTTGCTTGGACTCCTGTTTCTGACTGCTGAACTTGCTGTTAGGCGTTAAGGATACATTTATGTTCTTGCTGTGCCATGGTATATACGGGCTGGTGGAGGAACAGTGACCTTTAGTGCCCCGTGTTTGCTGAAGTGGCGCTTTCCTCAGGTTTGGATTGCCATCTTCTGGTTATAATTTTTTATTTTTTTTTAATATTGTTATGCATGGTTACACTCCCTCTGAGAGCCTGGAAGAAAATTCAGCCAAAACGTTGCAGGGGAGGGAGGGAGACAAAAGAAGATGCAACAGTCGACAATATTCTGAAAATTAAGATAACCCTCCATTTAAATATCTTCTTTTTTAGTATCAATGACTGAACTGGGTTAGTTTGTGATGGGGCACAGAGGCTGTCAGAGACCTAGGCTGCGTTAGGGATAAATTCATTCTCTTGGGCTTTTGCTTGTAATACCTGACTGTGCTCAGCTGCACCGGGTGGAGGACATTAATTTACATGTCCATGCTTTAATCCAGTGGAGTAGCATGCTGTCTCTCACTCCAAATATAGGAACATCTATATGGAGGTAAAAAGTTGCAAAAGCAATTTTGATTACGTGCAAATTCAACATGTTCCATGGTAGCAGATGGAAAAGTTAGGGAGAGCAACACCAAGCTCAAGTGCAGATAATGAGTCCCTTCTTCACACCTCACTGAGCCTGGCAAACTTCACCAGGCCAGTGGAAAACGAACAAACAAAAAGGCAATAGAAAACCCCTTATAATTCAGGCTAACAGGAAAATACGACTGCAGCTTATTCTTTCTGGCAATAATCAAGTCTGATGAAGGCCCCCCAGCTTCTTATTGAAATAGCTATCCGGGGTTGTGATGCCTGTGAAGAAGCATTTGCTCAGCAAGGAAACAGCTGTCAGCTGCATGCTGTTTTTTCCTCCCTGGAAACAGGCTTTAGCACAATGTGATAACAGGCGATACTTCACAGTACTAGTAAACACTTAGGATATTTATCATGTGTTGCATGTACACATACCAGTTTAAATCTGACCACTAAGATAACTGTCTGTGATTACAGTGGAGCTACATTCATTTTGTAAGGTGAAGATGTGGCTGAGAGACTGACCCTGTTGCATGTGCCTCCCTCCTAGTAAATCCTTAAAAATTAAAATAAAGGCAGACACCTTTTTTTTTTTCCCCTAAAACTTTTGGTTTTTTTCCTGAAAGTTGTCCCCATTGCAGAAATGGGTTGTTTGTAGGAAGCCATGTCATACTGAGACTGGTGGAGCACTAATGAGTACCTTCTTTTTTCAGCAAACAGGAAGGTCTACACTGCAACTAATAGCACTGCCTGTGTGGCAGCAGTTCTCCTTACCTAAGTAATTAAGGTTGCCATCAAAAAAAAGCGTTCACAGAAGGAGTCCAAACTATATTTGCATGAGCAGCCTTAATCCTTGAACCTCTATACTTTCCAAATGCCATACTTTGCAGCTTGCCTGTGCTGGTAACACTTTTCTTAGGCAGGACATACACATGCCACATCGTGTATGAACTGAGTGTTGGAAGGCATCACCATCCTCTGATGGTGGGAGTCCCCTCGCTTTTGGTGAATTAGAGATGTAGCCATTTCCACCACTTCTTGCACCATGACCTTCTGTCTTCGGGGAATCAAACAGTCAAATTCCCTGCACAATTAAAGCTGTTTCCCTAACTTGGGCGATTCTCTGGTGGTAGTGCTTAGTTTAGTGGTGTCTTCCCAGACCTGTAGACTGGGTTTATCCTCAGCCATCTCTTGAGGCCTGTCCTACCTCCTCGCTTGGCTCAGTTTGTTACCCAACATACACCTTTCTGCTGAGACTCACGCATTTGGTGGTATGTGGACTAGAAATTAAAGCTTCAGGAGTAAGTCATTGTTTACATAACAGACACTAAGAAAAAAAAATCTTGTCTCAGAGGCCCTAACTGCATTACTCAGGAGTGGCTGCAGCTTCCATACTGGGGTGGAACGAGCAGGGCAAAACCCCACTGGTCATGTATGAGTGTGGCCTGATTAATGAAGAGGGAAGTGGAGAAAGGCCAGTGATGCTGGCAGACCATTAGGCTACCCTTAATACAGCATCCTTTGTGTCTACTCTTCCTTTGGGACCATCTGTGTACAAACAAGTTCCACCCCCTCCCCACTGCTGTGGCCAGTTAGGCTGTATCCCTGCCCCATCTAGCTGTTTTTCTGCTTCATTGCATGGTCTAGCAGATACACTCCATTTGGTAGTCCTCTTACAAGACGCTCAACTTCCTTACTCAGCTCTTGATGAGTTATCACTCATACCAGTTCACCCCAGAAAGTCAAAGCTGGTCAAGTTCATTGTCCTGGTTTGAGCCAGGAGGAAGCCAGTTTTCTTTTTACTGATTTTTGGCTTCATCCTGGCTCAAACCAGGACATTCATACTGCCCTGTCTCTTCCCAGATGCTTCTTCAACGTATCTGTGCCTCAGGAACAGCTCCTTCAAGTTCAGTGCTTCTGCTTATTTCCATCCAATCATCATGTATTGAAGAATCACCATATATCCACCAGTGCTGACGAACAAAATGGCTTCTGAGACAGCAGTTTTCCTACAATAACTCTGCAATAACCTGAAACAGCATTTCTAATTCATATGTATTTTTCTCAAACCCTTATCACAATCTTGTTCAATACAGTGAATGTGTCTACTCTACCAGTAATTTATCTTGGGCTTTGCTTCATTAAAAAAACCCACATTTTAGAAATTGAGAAATCACTCTGATTTTGTTCATAGTCATTCAGCACATGCTCTAGTTAACAACCTGAGACTCTTTGCTTGCTGTGTTAGTTACTTAGACTAAGATATGGGAGAAAATATGCTAGGAATTTCTTGCAAGCAAAGGTTTTCCACTGTGTTGTACAAAACGGATTGATGAAGGAAAAAATCTCAAATGCCAATTCACTAAGTGTATCTCCTATGAGAAAAGTAAAAACGAAGTGATTGCCCTAGAAAAACCAAAACACTATGTAGGAAAAAAGATGTGTTCTACTAAACAAAGAGACGAGTGAGCATTTTAGAGGCATGGTACTGCTTCAGGTCTTCCAGAGAAAGGCAAGAAAATATAAACTTTAAATATGCTACCATCCAAATAAAAACTACATTAGATCATCTATTGCGCAACACTGGTAAATCTTTCTTTTTCTGCTTCCACTGAGTTATGTATCTGGTCTCGCTCCAAGGGCAATCGTGCCTCTGCAGCCAATACTGCTCACAACAGCACTCTTTCTATAAAATTAATTTTATGTAGGAAAAAAAGTAATGTCTCCAAGTTCTTTTCTGAAAGCATAGCATACACCAATCTAAAGACTAAGTCCAGCAACCTTAGACACTAAATCAGCATGAGTTTTGCTTCAGTAAGCACTATGGACCCTTCACAAGGTATATTAAAACTGTTCAGCTTTTTTTTTTTTTTTTGAGTGTTGGTTTACATCAGGCAGCTTATGTCTTTTCGCCCAAGATTGCATTTTTTACATTTCTGGCACTCTTTCCTACCTCAGTGTGAATGCAGTGCTGGGAGGTAAATCTACCCTGAAAGCCAGATCTGCCAGATGGTGGCACAATGTGCACCAGGAGGTTTTGGAGCAAAACTTTTCAGATTTTTTTAAAGTCCTTGTTACAAAGAGGCTATTTATAGTGTTATTCTAATAAGGAGCCAAAACAGAGCAGCCTTTTATTAGAACTCGCAATAGAGGGCATTACATTGAAGCCTCCTCGAGCATAAATACCATTTACTTATTGTGCAAAAATTGGCCCAGAGAGCTGAAAAAATTCAGCTTGTATTAGAAAAGAACCCATTTAGGTATGAATGTTTTTAAGAGTTTAAGTAGCAGGGGCAGAATTCAATTAATTCCATGTGTGACAATGTAATTTCATCCTAATTAGTTAAGAACTCAGAAAAAAAAATTATAAAAAACTGTTTCCTCATGAGGCTACATCCGAAGAGTTAGGATAAAACACTTTTAAGTTCTGTCTATTGGAAAACATTCATTTCAAACAGACTTTCCCGAGCTCAGACTACTATGAGTATTATTATTAATAATAATAATAATAATGATGCCCGTATTTTCCAGGTGAATGTAAGGGGGTGGGAGAAATCAGCAGAGAAAGCTCCTTCTGACTTGGTCCTCTGCAGTGAAGTTGCTTTCTGTATGTCCTAACTGAGGCAGCTCCTGCCAAGGAACTTGGGTGACATTGCCTTGTCCCCTCCTGGGTAAAAGCTACAGGAGGAAAAACTCCTGGGTTAGGGGGAGTTTTCACTTTCTCCCAGGGATGTCGAAGCCCAGGTGAAGGGCAGCCCCTAGGCTCCAGGGACATGCTCCAATTTTCGCTTTGGGCTGGAGCACCGCCGTCTCCCCCTGCTGCCCCCCAGCCCTGCTGGCTCCCTCCCAGATACAGCCAGTGCCTCCTGCACACTGTTTTGGGCTTGGGTTGCAAGACAGGCTCTCTTATCTGCAAATGAATGTCTCACGAAGATTAGGTTACAGCTGCAAATACAGCTTTTTTTTTTTTTTTTTTTTTTTTTTTCATTTCGAGGAGGGGAGAAGGAGAGCAGAGGAGAGAGAAGAAATGGGGCAGAAAGAGGCGAGTTTCCCCAGGACACATCTCGCACCCAGGCCTACGCTGAGGACGATGAAGCCGGGGAGATGCTGTCAGTCGCTGCTCGGGGCTGGCCTCCTGCCCCCCGCCAGGCATCTTCCCAAGCTCCCAGCGATCCCCCGCCCTGCGGCGGGTCCCGGTCCTCCTGGCCCGGCCGCTCGCCCGTTCCGGCAGTGGCAGCCGCCCGCCGCCGCGGGGCACCAGGGCACCGGGCACCGCGGGGGCCCCGAGCGGCTCCCGCTCACCCAGGCGGCCAGGCGGGAAAGGGGTCTTTTCCCTGCCCGCCAGCAGGAGGGGGGGACGCAGGGGACACTGCCCAGGGGACCGACAGTGAGCCTGGCACCGGAAAGATCAGCCCTTTCAGAGAGTCTGGGGGAGCTTGAGGCAGCCCCGTGCATCCCTTCCTCTTACCCTCACTGAATGCAGAGAAACTACTTTGTGAAAACCGTCGGCCCTTAGAGAAACGGACTGAGCCAGATGCACACCCGAATGTCTGAAAAACATCTGTGGGACTGCGAGAGTCAGACTTCTCTGTGTTTAAACAGTAGCGAGGTAGGGGATTCGCAGGCAGCAGGGTGTTACGCAGCACTGAAGGGACATGACAGCACAAATTATGGCCTTTGTCTTACGCTTCTTTCTTTGCATGTCATTATCTAAAGGCATGTCCACATTCGTTATCTGCTGTCCTTTGGATGGCAGAGAGAGTCAGGGCCACAGGTAGCTTTGCTGAATTTAAAATAACGTGTTCTTCTGTTCGTGTTTAAAACAAGTGAAAGTCCGTTCTACTGACGGCTTTGAGTACCAAAGGGGTGGAGCCTCTGAAAAGCCTGGCTGCAGGCTTGGTTAACATCTGCAAGGTGCATAAGGGTCTTTGAACCTTGAATATGGGGATGGAGTAGGCATAAAACAATTTACTCTGATGTAGAAAAGATCCCATAGGGCTGCTGATGGAGTAAGAGCAGCGAGCAGCCTTGGAGAACATGGATATATATTGTTTTGATATGTCTGTAAACGAAGTAAAAAAGAGCCATGTTCAATATTTTCTTTAAGTTGTTACTAATAATCAAATTAGCAAAGTTAGATTGTATTTCACACAATGCCAGTGAAGTCAGAGTTAAACATGATTTATTTATCCAGAGATACTAGAATACAGGAATGTTTTCTAAAACACTGTTCTCAAGCAAAACATTCTGTAATGGCCAAGATTAGAAACACAGGAGTCAGTGTGTGGGTAAAAACGTAATATCTGAGGGTTGTTAGGGGAGAAGTTGCCTTCTTGAGAAAGGTGCTCTAACCACAGTTATGTCTTGTTTCTACTAACCAAAAAGTTTGTAGCATTGATAAATGGTTGGGATTTTCTTGTTGAGATCTTCATGTGACACAAGCAATAAATAATAGTGAACTTATCTTTTCTAGTTTCTACTGTGCAGCTACGTAATATATCCCAAGGTAACTGCAATGTTTTTCATACAGATGTTTACAAGGATAAACCTAATTAAAGAATAGGTATTTAACTGGCTTATCTTCATTTGGCAGTCAGGATGAGGAGGAGAGGTTTCCAACAGCTTAAGGTGTGTGCTGTGTAGTAACTGCTTTCCTTACACTTCAAATAAATGAGAGTGTATTATGAATTCTGAAGCCATTTCAGTGTGTTGTTAAGTCAGTGCTTTTGAGTTGGGCTCTGATGCTGTTGCTATGCCAGTTTGAACCAGGAAAATAGTCTTTACAGCACTTACTGAAAACAGTGTTCATTGATGGAGAGAAAAAAAAAAAACAAGGGGAAAAAATCCAGTCTGGTACTTGAAGAGAAATCCAGACTCCCCTGTTCTGACATCCAATTCACCCGCATGTGCACAGAGCCCTCTCCCTGCTGTTGTAAAACATTCACATATGTCAACACCCCCAAAATGTCACAGTGGATGGCAAAAAAACAGCACTAAGCTGAGGCTTTCTCACCACCCCTCACAGGCAGTCACAGTGTTACTGTGCTAGCACCCAACAGCTTCACCAAACTCAGGCCATGCTGGGCTAGTTTGTTTTTCTACATATGAGTAAACATGCACAAACCCCACACCCAAACATAGAGAAAGCAATTCAGCTGATATTTGCTACATGATGTAGCTTTACATCTGCCTTCTGAGTTTTCTACTGAACAGCCCCTAGGAGCAATTAGTTTGCCTGCTCCCCTAGCTCTTTTTTATACTGGCCACAGGCTGAAGAGAGACATCTCAGATGGACAGGGCTGTACAACTGGCTGAGGACTGCTAGTGATTTAATTGTGCAGACTCCAGACAAGGTGGTAACTGTTGGGCAGGGAGTGGATGCTGTTATAGTCCTAGCTCCAGGTAGCCATTCAAGGATGGACCTGAAGTTGTGTGGCAATAGCACTTGTAAACCAGCACAGCTTTTCCCATCCATAGTACACAAAGCCTCTTCTCATGAAATGTCACAACATTTAGTTGGAGTATTTTTAGAAGCACTTGCATTTGCTAAAACAACACAAAGCAAAAAACCTCAAACTCATCAAAACTCCCATATGTGAGGAAGCATCAATATTGATAATATTTTCAAAGGGAACATAAAGGGTTTCAGTTTTCTTATTTTCCTTAGGGAATCAGAGTTTTTGTTTGATTCTAGCATTTTGCTCAAACTCATGACATAATACAGTTCTTATTATATCCTTTTTTTTTTCTGTTTTGCCATTATCCAAACGTTTTAGCAGCGTCAGAAAACCATTTGGATACTTCGTAAAGTTTTATCCATGGGAAATTTTGACTTTTCATTCCCAGTTCAAAGGAAGTTTTCAAAGCACAAGAAACTCCTACTTCTGACCAGCTCTTCTCTGCTCTGTCTGTGCTGAAGTTAAGGTTGCCAGCATTTGCACCAGCCACTCCACCTGGTTCCCTGCCCTCGTACGATGACTCAGCTTCTAATGACAGAATCATACATGAGATATTCCACAGCACCTGTCCCATTTGACAGCCTGCAATGAATGAAAGGTTGAGCAATGTTTATTTTTATCTTCTCTTTTCTATTTGAGTTCTGCTTTGGGAGAAACTGCCAAAAGCATATTTAACCACTTACCTTTAAAAAGTTCCATTCATCCTTCCAGCAGTGCCCCCAAGCTTATGAAATTGACCTTCAGAACTACAGCTAAGCAAAGTCACCATTTTTTAGTAGCAGACTATTTTGCTTTACTTTTCCAATTAGCAATTTGTATTTCTCATAAGGGAACTGGGATATCTGTGTAGGCTTAAGATGGGAGTATTGGTATTTCAGCTTCAGGGGGAAGAAGGGAGCTCTTCCAGCTCTTCCACAGCACTGTAGTTTTAACAGAGAGGGTCATCCTGCCCCATTTTGCAGAGGAACACTGTTAACAGGTATTTCGTGTAAAATATTTTGCAAGACAGCTGTCCACGGGCCTGAGGGACTCTCACATGGACAGCACAGGCTGTGCCAGCAAGTGCTTAACAAGTCTGTAGGCAGGACTGCAGAGATAAACATTTCTGGTGCTGCCTTGATCTTTGTTTGAACAGTTGACCCTCACGTCACTTGCTCTTTTCTTCAGTGGTTGTCTTCTGCCATCAGAAGTCTCATCTCCTTCTGCTGCTTTCTTTCTAACTGTTCCCTTACTCAGAGGGTTTGACAGGAACCTGACCCTAAAGGGCCTGAATGGAATCTGGGTGCTCTCTGTAAACCCTCAGCACCTTCTTCTACCCCAGAATTTCTTCTTCAGTCCTGGCTGTCACTCCCCTGCAAACCCACCCACTCCTTTCTGCTGCTAGATTACTGCAGGCCGGAAATCTTCCTCTGGCAGTGCAGGACCATGACAGGCAGCAGCTCACCCAGCTGCTTGCTCTGGCTGGTCAGGCATGCTACTCGGCCAACAGGAGCAGCAGAGTGTGTACTCTTCTGGCAAAAGAAATGTGCAGTGAAGCCTCTGCTATGTAACGCTTGCATAGATGTGAGTGCAAGCATTTTGATCCATTCATCAAGCTTTTTCCCTTCTCCACTTCCCAGGAGGGGAGGATACGATGCTTATTTAGGGGTGTGCATGGGACTGAACCTTTGGCCATGTGTGCTCTGGAATAACAATTCCCATTTGCTCACGTCAGGCCCTGTTTACAGATCAGTCCCACAAACCTCCATGACTGGGCAGTAGAGGAACAGTTCGATCACAGAGGACCAAGCCATTCATTAGCCCTGAGCAGTTCATTGCTTTCTCTGGCCTGATGGGTGAGAAGGCCAGTTGGTTTCCTAATACATGCATCTACCTGTGGTCTGTGTTTGCACAGCTGTGTGTCCTTCAGGAGAGCTGCTCAGCTAACCTGATCCTGTCACATCCCAGAATTGTGTGGCAAGTGAGTAAAAAGGCATGCACCTCTGTGGTATACAGGGCCATAGGACACTGAAAGTGATGCCAGTTGTGCACTGCCTTGCTTTCAGCATGTGATAGGAGAAAGCAGAAGGTGAATTAGGACAACATTCATGGTACAGAAAAAAACAGGAGGCTTTATAAAAAAACTCTCTTCCAGTTATTATTCATATTCACATCTAACAGTGTTTTTTCAGGAACCTGCCCATCCCATCTTCCTTTCCCCTCCCTCGCATTTCTGCTCAGGGGTGATATGGTCTTGAACCAAGATTGCTATTTCTGAGTTATCAGTGGTTATTGTCATATGAGGCCCACAGATGAGATGAAGACTGCATTGTTCCAGGTGATGCATCCTGATGGATATTACAGGTCTCTGCTGTAGGGCTGGCACTTAAATGAGAAAGCAGATCACAGAGCACTTTGAAATACTACCCCCAGCTGCCAGCTCAAGGTTCAAATAAGCCAGTGGAGTTCCCCAGAGAGTGACATTACCAAAAATCTCTTGGTGAGCTGACTCCATGGGCTGGAAAGAAAGAATAATATTTCAAATAAGTGGACTGGCAGAGTTCAAAGGGATAATAAGCATTTAAATTCAACATGAAAGACATCTTCCTCTGCAGAGCTTTAGGATGGAATGTAGCCAAGCAGATAAACTATTTAAAAGGCTCTTTAATCAAAACTATTAACATGGAGATTTTTGTCTTAATGAAACACATCCCCCTATTCAACCGCATTAAAGTGAAAGTGAGACAAAATCTAATTTATTTTTCTATAGGAGTTATTTTACAAGAACAGTAAAAACATTTTTTCTTCCAGAGGATCACTGCCTCATTAAAAGTTATCTTTGAGAGAAGATTCGTTTAGTCTATTCCATTGCTCACATTTTAACTTGAACTGTTGTGCTTATATTTCAAGGAAAAACCTACTTTTTGGCTTCTGAAGTGTTTAATTTTCTGACCATAAGCAATAGTGAGACAGCCTACCAGGAAAATTTTTCTTCTCAGATATTTCCTGGGGTCTCAAAAGAAGCTGCAGTAAACAATGCTAGCTCATGGAGGGTTTAATTTTATATATTTTATTTCCTTTTGCTTTTGGAAGCAAACCACATTAAAAGGAGCCTGTCCATTCCACAGAAAGCAAAGCAGCCAGACTATTACCATGCACTTGTATTCAGCAAAGCATTTAAGTGAGCTCCAAAAAGGGAAGACAGTGCTTCAGGAGCCAGAGAGGACTGGCAACGCACCTCACTCCTTTCCTCAGGGCCTCAAAGTCCTCCCTGCCACTGGGCTCCCCTCTTCCTTCCAAAATAGCTGTCAACCATTTAGCTCACAATAATGAAGAAGAAGAGGAAGATGAATAAGCCCAGAAAAGCCCTTACAGAACGGTTGCAGCAGGGATGCTTCACACGGAAACACGGCATCTGGATGGGAGTAGGCAGTCCTGAGCAGGACAAGGGTTGCTGTTCACTTTATTTTCCACCAGGTCTGCAGACCTGAGTGGTTACAGACGAAGAGCAGCATATGGGACATGCGTGAAACCTCACTGAACCTCCCACACGGTGCTAAGCCTGCCAGCTAAGAAACCTAACCCCAGGCAGGGAACTTATCACCATCTGATGGAGCTTTGCCAGCGTGAAACGGCATTTCTCACAAGCTGAGAAGCGTGGGACAGCCGTGGTGAAGATGGGGACATACCCTGTTGGTGCTACAAGACCTGAAGATGTTGCAGGGTCAGAAAAGGCAAAAGCCTTTTGTTAGATTGCAGAAAACCTAAAAATAGCTTTGCAAGTGCCCCGTGGTGTCCATGATGTCTTGAGCACTGCAATGTCACAGTGCATCTTAACTTTCTCATGGTGCCCAAAGTGATCAAACATCCCCTTACTTGAACTGAGCAGTGCTGGAGCAGCAGCACAACCAGGCATCTGCTTGATAAGGTGAAATGTGCCCACGCAACCACCCATCTGTACAGCCTGGTGCTTCTGCACCCTCCTCAGCCCTACCATGCTTTGCAAGGCTGGCTTCAAATAGCAAACATTTCAGCTTCGCTGACTTGGCAATAGTTACATTAACTTCGTCCTCGTGTAGCTGCCCTGTTTGGGTAGAAGAACGTGTTGGATGGCAACTGCATTCTGACATTGCAGCCTGCCAGGGCTCTTCAAAGAACAAAATTGCTTCCTGGAGCTCACTAAAAATATTGTATGTGTATATCTTGTCCTACAGATCTGTATAGGTACAGAGCAGCATCTACCTTTTTGCTACCTTTAGCATTTACCTTTTTTTCCAGAAATGTGGTGAAATATGCTCATTTCCACCAGGCTGTATTTACTCCCATTTCTTAGAGAGTATTTGTGCAGGCCATGATCTCAATAGAACTCTGCCAGCTTATGGCAGCAGGCATCTGGCCTGTACCCTGTTGTGAGCTGTAGTAAGACTTGCTTACTAAGCTTTGAGTTTTGCCCTGTTCTGCTTTGTGCATTATAGAGAACTTTTCCTTGAGCATACATTTTTTGAGGAATAGAATAGTCAGGATCTGGCTGAGGTGTTTGAATGGTTCCTAGGCATTAAATCGACTTAGTTGACACTTGAAACTAAATCCATTTGAGGGATGTTCAATAATTTTAGTTAATTAACCAGGCTTTTATTTGATGATGGTTACTCTTAAATTCAATGAAAAAAAAATAAATATATTGTTTCCAGCATTGTCTCTTCAGATAAGAAGTAGCTGCTTTTTTTTGATATCATCACCTCCTAGTAAGTAGCCAAAAAAGATTGCCTCTTGAAGCTACAGAAATGTCAAAGGTATTATAACATCAACATATTGTTGCAGTGAGATCTGAGAGATCAGCCAGACAGCTGCCTGAAGGCAAGCTCCAAGATTACTCATCCGATTTTCTGGCTGTGATACGGTGTGGTGGCACCAAACTGCTGTGACTCACTCCCTCCCTGACAGGCTGCACGAAAATGGCTTTGCCCCATTTGTTGTGGTTATACTGGATTGGAAAGGGCCAGTGCTAGAAACCCGGAGCTGCTTGTGGTGTTTGTTTTGATACTGAAAGAGCTTCCTAGAATCTGTATTTCTTTTACTAGTGCAAAATGAAATGCTGCATGTAACCTGATCAGCAGATGCTGAGAAAATCAGTATTAAATCCTTTGAGTGCAGGCAGCTTGGGTAACTTGGCCATGTCTAAATGCCTGAAGAAGGTATTATTTCTTCTAAATGACTCTCCATCTTTCTTCCAACTTTCCTTGTCCTATTCTTGTTTATTGCAGTCCTGTCCAAGAGCATTGAGAAGACAAAACAAAAAATGCCTTACTTGATAGAAGAGCTCAGTTGTCTGTGTGTCCATGATGGCTGTTCTTTTTGGTCACCTACTGTGGACTCCGGCTACCGTCCAGCTGTAGCTCTGTCCTTCAACTTTGTGCTGGTGGCTTTAAGCTTATCATAGCCCATATTTTTGATCTTGCCCTAATTAGACAGAGCAAAGGCAGGCAGTGGTAGAAGGCTGGTAGAAGCAGCCTTGGTTTCTCTGTCTGCTGGCCAGGACAGCCTGTGTGATGCCCTCAGCTTAATTCACCAATTCTCCAGGCAGCCTGAAACTGTCACAGGATACAGTGGGACAACCATTTCACTGGCACATTTCTTCCCTTTCTCTGAGTTTATGTTTTAGAGTCACTGAATACTTCTGGGCAACACTTGCTTTTTCAGAGAAGAAAACAGAATTATTAGCTTTTTTGACAGTTTGAAAAGAGCAGATTTACTTGTCTCTATTCCTTTGTTACAGGAGATAGTAAGATTCAGCTGGCAGTCATTCCTTCTCCCCTAACCTGGCTGGGCACCCAAAACAGTGCAAAAGCAGAGGCCTGAGTAACATTAGGAAACACCTTTCCTCAAATCCCCACTTTTGAATTAGAATGGATTTTAAGATAAAAAAATACCTCCACCATCACTGCAGTCTTCATGAAGTAAGGAAACTCTGCTCAAGCTACAGCAAGACCTTCCTTCTCACAAACTCTGCACTTGGCCTTAGTGTGCAATGATTCAAAGCAGTGCAGTAAAGGCCAGGAAATGCACTTTTACTCACCTGAGTATTTTTAAGTCTTACCTCTCTTTTGCAAGGTTTGAAGTCCAACCCACTCAGGAGCACAGTACATTTACAAATTATGGTTGTATGTTTTTTTTCCAAGCTAAGTAATAGCAGACATTCTCAGGGTTTCTTTCTCTTTCTCTCCTGCCCAGTATGGAAAGTCTTGTCTCCATGGTCACAGTACAAGTCAAACAGATAGACAGTTTCTTCTAAATCCTTTTCCGTCTCCAGAGGCCCCCAAACTTTTTCCCTTAGCCTGACCTCAAGGTAGAAGTTATCTCAGGCACTGTTTGTGCCTGCGGTCTCCTGGTTGCCTATTCTCCTGTTGTGTTTCTGCTTTTGCCTTTGCACTTACAGACCGTGGTAGCTCTGGAGAAAAGCAAACCATAAACCCTCCTCAGCAGAACTGGTGAGCAGCTGCACCTTGCTGGCTTTCACATGGAGCAGGTAGCTCTGGCTGCAAAAAGGCTTTATTCTCTTGCTTATTCACCCTGCATGAGACACAGCCATTGTGCAGAAAACTTCAATGAAGTTTAAAAAAAACAGTGAACCATCACCTGCTACCTCTGAGAAGTACAAAGCAGAGCAGGCTGAGGGTAAACCCTTCGGGCAGAAAGGAAGTCCATAGGTCAGAGAATAGAGGTATCACTACGGATAAAGTCTTTGCCAGTGAATTTGGAAAGCCAACAAAGCAAATACAGCCAGTTGTTTATTCCTCATTAGTACTGTATAGGTTTCTTCCCAGGTGTGGACATAAGCATTTATTGCTTTGTGGAGAGTTACCCTAATTCTGCCCTTTTATTTCCTAGGGTTTTAATTTTTCTACTTGTTTCCCTCTTTAAGGGTTTCTGAAACACAACACTGGTTGTGCCATGGTATGACCTTCCCTGGCTGGTGCCAACCCTCAAGTCTGCTCTTCCACAAGGAGTGAGAGCTCTTTCAGTTTGGAAAGGCAAGGTTTGTTCAGAGTGGAGGCAACTCTATATTCCTCTAGGCTCCTGAACAAGCCTTACGACTGCAGAGTGTAGCTTGTGCCCACAGAAAAGGGAATTACATCAGTCTCCATCCCCCTGCAGCCACTCAGCTGAGAAATTTCTGCGAGGATGTAACTTGCTCGCCCCCCTGCAGACTGCAGGTTACCTCTGTGGTTACCTGTTCTACCAACAGTTTCTGTCCATTTTAGAGTGTTTTGCAGTGGTGAGCACACTTCCTGCCTCTCAAGAGCCTAAAGGCAAGGAAAGCTCATTCAGCAGGACTGCCCTGCCTGTGGGTTTCAGCCTTGATCCCATGTTAATCACCAGCTTTTTCCTTTGGACCTCAATGCCAATGCACCCTACTTATGCATCTCTTGCTGGGGCTGTGTCTGCAGCTGAGCTATCTCCAGACAAGAGCTGAACAAGCACGCTGTTCTTTATATATCACTGGTATTTTACCCAATAGGAATTCTGTTAACCAGCTGCAGTTTTCACATTTTCACAGCTTCCAGACGAATTCATGGTGTCGGCAAATCAGATTTTTTCAAGATCAGCTGTTTAGATATCATCTTCTGGCGTGGCAGTCCAATTGCTCAAGGCTGGGCCACAGCTCCACTCTTGTGAGGTGGTTGCTGCATTTTCCCAATGTCTTTCCACTGAAGGAATGCCAGTACCAGGATTTTCTTTAGATTTCCCTACATGCCTTTTTTTTTTTTTTTTTTTTTTTTGAGAGCTGAAGCTTCTTTGGGTTCAATATCCAGCTGACATTTATATGTCCATTGCTCATGTATTTGAAGTGATCCCATTTCCATGTAGATGCTTTAGATGAAATCCCATTGTTTAAATTTTATTTCTGTTGCAACCATGTAAATACAAGTAAGAGAAACCCAGGAACACAAAAATAGAGTAGGGCAGAGTAACTTAGCAAGCCAAAAGCCATCTTATATTGCTTTCAAACAAAAAAAAAGGCCCAGAGAAGTATTTATCCTGTCTCTGAAGTCCATTTCCACTTGCCAACACACACTTTTAAAGTATTGCATTAACAAATAATAAAAAGAAAGAATCTTACAAGTCAATACAGCATGCTGGGCTCATCTATTTGTACCAACATGTACAAATAACCTACGAAACAACCAAAGTTTTTTACTGCCCACACAGACTTTGGTGCAACTCTCTTTCCCACCACCTTTCTCTCCCCTAATTTAGAAAAACAGGGGATTGGTAAGACCTCTTTCAAGGTACTTTTCCCAGAGGCCACAAAGCCCCTGTGCCACAACACTTGCAGGAGGGGTATGGACCAGACACTCGTACCACTGCCTACTTCTCTGCTGGCCAAGGAGAACATCTGCTCTTCTCTGACTGGGGGTTCAGCCTAAACGGTTTTGAGGAACATTCTCTAAGAAGACAGCTGGTGACCTGAGGAAGTGCTTTCTCCCTGCTTGGGTGGCTCAGCTCCTACCACCAGGCTTTTGCTCAGCCTTTCCTGAGGGTTCCACTTTGTGTTTTGGCTCTTACTGCCTCTCAGAAACAAAACTCACAAAACAAAGAGGGAAATGCTCCTGTTTCTGCATTTGACCTTTAGCAACTCAAGTCCCTGCAAGACATTTTGTGAGAGCTCTCAATCCTACTTCAATCTCCCTACTTTTCCCTTGCTGGAAAGCAGTCATGTCTGCTATAGCAGTGGGTGTGGGCCCTGCCCCAAGGAAAAAGGGAAGGAAAACTGATCACTCAGGGCTCTGGAAGCCAGGGGTCATGGATACATCTTTACACAGCCCACATTTCAGTGAGAAGCTCCCACAGACTCAGTTTGTGAAACACATCCTGTTCTTCGACTTCTCTCCACATCCCCTCTTCCTCACTCAAGTTTTACGCTCAAGTCTTGAGCCTAATTATCTACCTTGTGTTCAAAAGATACCCCAGAGCATCCCTAAAAGCCTCTCACCACATATCCAGGGCCAAGCAGAACTTACTGAATGTGCCTGGTGAGAATATCTCATGGTTTAGAGCCTTGGCACTGCACGCAGCACAGGCCAGTGCCTTCGCTGCGACTCTTTCAATTACCCCAGCTGTTTTGGAGGGAAGCTGGGGAGACTGGTGCCATGCTGAAGCTGGGTATGTGTTTTAGTGCCTTGTTGAGCCCAGGCCAAAGCTTCCCTAGAAGAAAAAGGCAGAATTTGTATAAGCATGGGGAAAAAGAAATAAAATCTTGTCCATTCTCTTTTCCATATGGCATGGAAATGAGGACCAAAATTACAGTAAATGAGCTAGACATGAACAGATTTCATATGCTTGCACATCTGGCTGATAATGAGGTGTGATTTATTGCAACCTCTAACAAGATGTATGGGCCTCTATGAAGTGATTAGAGAGAAGAGGGTCCCTCCACCCCCTGTCAGTTCGTTTCCTGTTTTAATTTCATAATGGACAGTTTGAATTTTTTACAAACACTAATGGGATCTGTTTTCTCTTGTGGGATTTTGCTCCACCACATTTGGTGAACGAAGATATAAGAAGGAAGCAGCCTTTAGCAGAAGACTGATGGCCCAGCCCTGGGTGCAATCTACTGGGATGGGCTCGGCAATGCCTCAAAGAGCAACCGTCTGCCTTGACGGGGAAGATTTTATGTGTACCCCAAAGACAGAAAAGCATTTATAAAAAGACACTCTTCCATATTAATGAAACAGCTTGCAGCAAGTTTGCTGAAAGCTGAGCTGAGCCTCAGGTGTCTGACGTTATACATCATGGGGTGGGGGCAGCAGCGCCAGCCTTGGAATGTTCTGGAGAGCTGCAGATGCTGGGACTTTTCCACCACCAAGCCCTGACCTCCTGTCCCTTCCCTGCTGGGCTGCTGCAGTTCTTGGCCAGCCCGTGGGCCCCACTAAGGCTTTACACCCCAAAAATACTGGAGGCAACCTCCCACACGGCCCCATGGCAGGGAAGGTACCAGTAACCCACCAGGACCCTTCCCTTCCCCACTGCTTTCCTTCCCAGCAACTCTGTGCCCCTGAACAGCATGATTTTTGAGTCTGATATTGTACAAGTTGCCCGAAAGGCAGTCCCCATCCTCCTGAGGGGCACACCGGTGAGAGGAGTTTTGTGTCCCTTGTTAGTCCCCCAAGAGCCCAGCAAAGCCAGAGGTAACTCCATGCAAATCCTGCCTATGTTCTTCTTTACTCCTAGTGGAAAATTTATCCGGTGGGTGAGGTGGGTGAGTGAGGAATTAAGCAGCCATGTGCTTCTTGTGGTAGCTAGAGGGGGGTGTACTCAGTTACTGCTCCACCACACTTAGTTACAGGCTGTGGAAGAGATACATGTGTAATTCATATACTTTTAATTAAATGGTAGTATCTTTAAATATATTTCATTTATTGTAATTACATTTATCTCTTCACACTCTTTGACCTACTGAAGCATCACTTTTTTTTCTTTCAGTTACAATATGAGTATAAACAACAGTAACTGAACTTTAGGACTAGACCTGCCAAAGGAGAATCAGAGCTGTGCCAGGCTCTCCCCAGCAGAGAGCAGTGCCAGAATGGGATGCCTGAGCTGTTCAGGGAAATAGCAGCTGGCTCACAGCTGCAGGGGACAAGTCCTGCATGTCCTAAAGCTCCTCTCAGGGGCTTGGGCACAGTGTCCTTGGAAGGGTTTTCAAGCAAGGAAAGCTGTCCTGCAAGAGCTTTTTTCAAGCAGAGATGACCATGCAGCCAGGGCTCTGGAAGCAGGGGTGAAGGGGCTGGTGGGGACAATGGCTCAGGATTGGCAGAGGTGACCCTTGGAGATCAACTGAGCCATCTTAATGTTGCAGAAAGATTTCTTTCAGGAATAGGGTGTCCCTAGAAAGTGGAGCCTGAAGCTTTTGCCACTCAATTCATAGGTAATTAACATGTCCTGCTCAAGACCAGTCTGCTGAAACCTAGACTATTCTATGCTGAATTCATTGCTGATCTTCCCAGCATCTTAACAAGGGGCTCCATCAAGATGCAGTGAAGGCAGCAGCTTACCTGCACCTCCCTGTGTGTGGGTCTGCTGAGCAGGGCAGACCAGGGAGCAGCAGCTGTGGAGACAGCTCTTGTGTGGGGGGGACACAGGACCGGCAGTGCAGGAGTTCAAGGGATCCAGCACCATGTTGCTGGGGGAGAATAGGAGGTGGAAATTCCACAAGTGGTGAAAGAGTGCAAATTGCTTGGAAACATCCTTCTGACTGTTAGAGGAAGAGTTTTTCTGCTCCACAAAGGTAGTTAACAACTCTGGTTTGTTAGATGCTGCTCTATCAGAAATGTGTTGGGGTTTTTTTGTTTGTTTGTTGTTTTTTTTTTGTTGGTGGTGTGTTTTTTTTTCTCGACACAAACACACAAAGGAAAAAAAAAGAAAGGCATTAAAAAAGTTTCACTGAGAATTAATGGTGTGTGAGACCAGGTGGGGAAACCCAGAATTTTATTATTGACTTAATTGCCAGAGGAGTAATTTGCATTTGGCAGGTAAGAAGTTGTGCACCTAAAAAAAAACACCAAACAACAACAAAAAAAAAAGACAAAAAAAAAAGGGAGGGGAGGAAGAAAGAAGAAAAGAAGAAAAACACCCAGAATGAGCTGCCCTCATGATTTATTACCACATAGTAATTAGCAAGATTAATTCCAGATGTGTTGCTTTGGGAAGGAAGCACTTTAGAGCGTCTGAAGTTGACAGTTTGGCTTTATGAAAGATGAGGCCTCTCCCTCTGCCATCCTGTCCCCCATCTCTTTCCAATGGTTCAAAGTTTGGCACAGCAACATGGAGCTGCATAGCTGAAGGCCTCATCTAACTGGAGGTGGGACAAAGGGATGGCCATGGCTACCCTTCAGGAGTATTGGGAGGAGGGGGAGGTTGCTGAAACATGCTACCTGAAGCAAGAAGAAAGAATGAAAGAAGGAAGGCAAAGGCATATTTGGTCATGTTTCTTCAGGGTACCTTCATTCACTAATGCCTTGTTGTTAAAATGGAGTCTAACCCTCCAAAAATGTGAGAGCAGAATCACTTATTTTAAGGATTGAGCAAATGCCTCTGGGGTGGCAACTGCAGCATGGGCAGAGCTGGCCATAGATGTCAGGGGTGGAACAGTTGGAGGGCAGATGGAGATGGAGAGATGAGTGAGATACAGGGGAAGGGTAGCAGACAAGCGTGGATGGAGAAGCACCTACTGAAGGTCAGGGAAAGCAAGGGCTGCAAGGGACTTCAGAAATATGGAAGATTTTCATTTGGAAAGTAAAGCCAGAGGTGTTTGTGTAGGAAGGGAGAGATGCTCAGTGAGGTGAAGGGAGAAGGCATCCATGAGCCAGTAAGTGAGTGCTGAGCAGAGGAAGGAGGAGGATTAGCAGAATGGCATGGAAAGACATGAAGGGGCTGAGGAGCAGGTGGTTTGAGGAGATACGTTCTGCTCCTGGTGGCTTGCAATTAGCAGGGCAAGTTGTTGAGCTGGCGAGAACCCACACTGAGCCTTGGCTTTTCAGGCTGGAAATGGAAAATGGGAGTGCTCTTGGGCTGCAAAGCTAAGTCAGCTCCAGTGCTCCCATTCCCCATCTCTGTAGCCCAGCAGTTTTGGTGGAAGTGATTCTTGGGGCTGTCATCCTTCTGGTGCCACAAAAGGGCCATGAGCCAGAGCAACGCGGATGGTGCCAGTCTTGTTCAGTGCTGCCAAAGGCACTGACTGCAGCCCTGCCATGGGCCAGGCTCTGCTCCTTGAGCCAAGTCTGGCCCCACAGGGTTCAGTTGGCTTTGGAGTGCACAGGTTCAAAACTCCTTTGCAGGAGAGAGGAGTGACCAGTCTCACAGTGATGCCCCTGCCATTAAATCCCCAATTTCACACACCCAGGTAGACAGCAGCTCACACTGACATCCCACTCAACAGCCTCACACATGGCCTCATGCCAGTGCAACCTGAGAGCACCGCAGCCTCCAAAATCTCCAGAGCCCCAGCTCTTACGTGTGCCTCTTATACACACAAGCACCACAGCTCTCAGCCTCCTCCCCGACCCCAAACCCTGCCTGGGTGACCCTGGAACTGCAAACATCTCCCCACTTCCCAGCAGATCAGCGAAGGACCCACCTTAGAGGATGCAGCACTCGTATCAGCTATGGCAAGAAGTGTACCACAGTAGGGAGCAGGTGCTGCGGGGTGTTGGCAGTCCACTCCCCTTAAAACAACCAAGCAACCCTTGTTCCCCTCCTGCTAAGTCACCCTGTGCTCTTGCCAAGCCTGGCACTGTGGAGGGGGCCAGCAGCCAGAGCAGAGCAGGAGGCAGCACAGAAATCACATTTTTTTGGTTGTTGTTGTCAAAAGCCGCAAGGCAAGTAGTTTTTTTTTTTAAAAAGAAGATACTTGAGTTCTGCCCATCACTGGGGCCCTGTGATGCTAAGCATCACTGACTAAATATCTTCAAAGAAAATAATTTGTGCTGTGTTTTCTTTGCGTTTCCAAAAGAGTTCCCTAATGAAAGGCTGAGGAGGAATGATGCAGGAGGGTAAGTGTCTCTCCGCTTGCAGAGCTGAACAATCAGTGCATGAAACAGTCAAGATCTGTGTGGCTTTTACGCCTGACTGCTGTGCCAGGTACTCTGATGGCAGAGCTGTGAGGTCACTGGCATTGTACACCACACACACTGTAGAAATATGCATTAAATATATATATATAATTAGTATCAATTGCGTATTACCTATGTAATGATGCAATACTATATACATAGTTTTAAAGTCAACTGAAAAGACAAACACTGCTTTAGACACTTTGCCATCAGGCAGCCCTGCAGGTGGTGGTGTGGGTTGTTTGCTGCTCTCTTTCTCCCTTTTCTTTTCCTCCTGTCTCCCTGACCATCACAGGCCCTAAAGCCTGGCAAGAAGACACCTCACTTACCGTATGTGCTACTGGCAGCACATAAGATACAGCTGCAATGTTCAGGTTTGTCAAACACATCTGATGTCACAGCTAAGTCCATCTCACGCCCAGTTTCTCACAGAAAGTGCAAGCCCACTCTCCTCATTCAACTCAAGGAGCTGGGGATGCTCCCACAAGCCTGTGCTGGGGTGGCTGGTCTTTTATTTCCCTTATTCCCTGGTGTCTCCTCCAGCAGGTCTGATGACAGCCAGCCCTGACGCTGGGCTTGCTGTAGTGTAGCCCTTCAGGGCAAGTTGCCCTTGGGCATGAGGATCCCAGTGCTGCCCAGCCCCAAAGTCTTCACTGTGGTTGGCAAGAGCATGGCCATCGCCTTTCATGGGGCTGGAGTCTGTCCCACCAGCCTGCATCTGCACCCATGAAGGCACCATCCTGCCCCATTGCTGTGGGAGGATTTGTGCAACACAGCCAGGCTGGTAACCTTTGCCTCATCTTCCCCCCTGCCCCAAGTTAGTAGTGCCTGCACACAAAGTCTGCTCTCTGCTCTAGAAAGCACATCCCATGAGAAACAGCATTTACCTCAACCACCTCACGCCCAGTCCCATAGATCAGTCATCTGATAATAAACCACAAAATTGCTCAGATTTACACCTCTGAAGTGCTCACGTTTCTCAGTGCAGCCAAGTTACATGAGCATTTGCTGGCCTTTTAGCACACAGCTTCTCATCCCCCAACACCCCAGAACGCTATTTCTTTAGCAAAGATGGGTATTAAGTGGAATTAATTAACTAGGTTTGCTGGCCGGATAATCAATTTTCTTGGTATAAATTGAGTACTGATGGAAGAACGTTGATCTGTTGCTTCCTTTGCTTTCCCCACATAGAGATTGAAAATAGGTGAATACCCAGCTGGAGAAATTGGGATGGGATCATATTCCTTCCGAATATAGTTTTGCAACCTCAGAAAATGGGGTGAATGTTACTGGGATTTCATTTCATTGGTGCTCTGGGAAAGTTAATATCAAAAATGTCCTGATTTAGAGATCTTTCAACAAAGGAAAATGGAAATGTTTCATTCTGAAGCAACTTCTCATTTAGACATTTAAAGAATGGCAAAATCAAGGGCAAAAGTCTGAGTGAAATGTTTTAATTATGTTAGAACAAAAAATATTTACAATGAACAGGAATTGTTTGCTTTTCCATTTTGTTTGTTTTAGTTTGGTTTTTTCTTGTTTTGTTTTTGGGGTTTTCTTTGTTTATTTTCAAGTTTTCCTTCATGGACCAGTTTAACAACTTGGGGTCTCTCAGCTCTGTGTGAAAAGGCAGATTTCTCCCCACTTCTTCCACTCCAGTTATGCTCTTTGCCACCTTTTGAGCCCCAGCTGAAAGACCAGCAACTCACCACGTTTCACGTTTCTCTACCTTGATGCTGCCCGTGTTTTTCCATCCCTGGTATTCAGCAAAGCGTGGCCCAACTAGGGACCCAACAGATGACTGACCCTACAATGCTGGTCTGTAACTTTCAGTTGGAGAAAACCCTCTGGGCTTTTTGAAGAAATTATCTGTTTTTTCCTTAGGCTGCTTTTTTTTTTTCTTATTTTTTAGGAAGGTGGATCCACTTTATTAGCAACCAAACGTTTCCTTTAATCAACACACTGCCCCACGCCTCCTAAATGACTGCTTTGACTACAAATTGCTCAGACTCTGTGGTTTATTTTTCATCTCATTTATTGCAGGCATGAATACAGGAACAGGTAAACAGCTGAGCCGTAAAAGTTTCTCTCTAGGCATGTTTTCAACAAAATGCCATCACACACTGCCTGATGATACACGCTGCTACTCAAATGAAACGTAATGGTGCGAGCAATCTTACTTCAAAGCTGCTACCCACCAGTCCAAGCTGCAGCTGCCAAAGAAGCCTTCTCCTCCACTTGCTCTCTCCCTTCCCTCCTTCTCCACGTCATCTGCAGGTTCTTTTACGGCACTTAACTTTACAAAACACAGTCGTGAGACTGATCTTACATGCAATTACAGATCAGCCTCAGTATATTTATTGCAAACTCCTTGAACAGCAGGACATTTAAAAAAAAAAAAAAAGAAAAGAAAAGAAAAAAAGAAACAATATTCCATTGCATAATTAAGAGAAGATTTTTGTAGCCAATGAACCAGAAATTTACTCAGAAAAACAAAAAAAAACAACAAAAAGAAGAAATAAAAATACAGGATATTTGTAAACAGTTCAAACAAAACATGATGCTGCCTCCAATGAAACACTTCACTGCATTGCCAGCTCTGTTTCAAATGGGCACGTAGGCCTCCTGTTGCAAGAGAGTTGTGAAGCCAAAAACAGAACTTTTGGAGGAGTTAATTTTCAAACATTGCACCTTCAGGGTCTACGTATGTTTGAAACATGAAAAGTCTGCACACACTGTGGGATCTGATAGAGATGTGGGATATTTAACAACATTTCTAAAGAAAATGGGGTTTCTCCTTTTAAAACAAAATAGTGAAAACAGCTGAACCACACAGAAACAAAGCACAATTGGTTGGCTGCCATGAGAGACTGCAATATGAGAAAATATTTAACTCCTTGCATAGCTATTTAAATGGCCAATAAATTTTGCTGGAATCACCCAAACACGACAACATTGCATTCTGGCACTTAGAGACTTCACGTTGGAAAGCTGGGATCTGCTGACTGGGTCGTAGCATCACTCGGGGCACTGTTAAGAGCCAGGGCCACCCCTGGTAGGCTTTGCCAGCAGGGCTGTAGCAGAGGTTTCATCAACCAGCTACTCCCAAGCTGGGCACAACTACAGGGAAGCCTCCATGCTTGTGCCACAGTAAATTACCCCAGCTCTCTGTTCGCCCCATGAGGGCTAAAAGCTGTTCTGACAACAGGGTGTTTCTGGTAGTATATTTACACCTAACGTGCAAGGCTTTTGCTGGCAGTGCTATGTCGCTCACGAATCATACCTCAAAGCACCCCTGGATGATGTAGCCATGTTGGCAAGGGTTTGCAATGTAGACCTAACCAGAGGGATGGAGAGCAGGATTCATCTCACTTAACTTTAAGCATTATAAAGGTAGACATTGAAGTCAGAGGCACCTCCAGAAGGCAGTTCCTTCGATCTCTCGTCAGGTGAGAGCTGGGCATATTAACCTTAGGTGAGATGAACCCCTTCTCAGGAAAGCTGAAGAGGCCAACTCCTTTCAGCCAGCTTTTCCTGTCACCATGCTTCAGAAGGCTGCTGTTCAAATGCATTATCTTTACATGTGTCAATGTACATGATAATGATAGCCTGTGCTGGGCTCCATGCTGCCACAGTTACACACACAAGCTCATTAAAGCTAGCTCAGATACTTCTGCACTATTATATAGACATACCCTCAGGCAGAGTATCCTTTAACACCTGTAAAGTTAAAGTCTAGGGGCAAATCTTGACTATCTGCCCCTCAGCATATGTTCATGTTGACATTGTCTTGTTTACAGTAGTTTTGAGTAACAGGTGCCCTAACAGTGTAATTCCCAACCAAAGGTGAGGCAGGAGTGTTTATTCAGAGGATGTGAAAACTGAGACGCTTAAGCATGGCTGAAGAAGGTACATAGTAAGAAAGAACAAGGTGATGACATTCTGCACTTAAGTTTAGCTTGATATCAGTAAAACAGTTTTACTAAAGATCCATTGGACTGCAGAATAGGAAATGGCAGCAGCCAGTGGATAAGACAAGAAAATAAGACAAAGCAAGGTACCTGGGGTCTGTCTGTGGAAAACATCCCACAGGAACTAAGTGGGCACACAAGCCTTTCCCCCTGCTCCTGGTGGGAACCAAGGAGGGAAGAGTCTCTGCTCTTTCTCAGCTATGCCAGGGCATGCCTCAGCTATACAGACTTGGCCACTGTAAAGTAACGTTCATTCAAGTTTCATGTTTTCCAGTTCTGGCTATTTCAGCTAAAGAATTTTTATACAACAGGAGCAATACATTACATTTAAAATAAAAAACTAATAGCTTGTTTATGAGCCAGAACATCTGATGGGCTGGTCTGAGTCAGGCATTTGGTTTTGCTAAAGGCTTTTGCTTATGTGACCAGACTGCCCTAATGTGGGTAATTGGACCTGTTTGCCACCCAAGTCTGAAGACATATTGTGGGGTTCCCAAAGTCCACTCCGTGGCAATCAGTACAACTGAAGTGTGCATTCAGACCTGTTTTTTCTGTTTTTCCTTGATAATGACTTTGTGAAACTGCCACCAGTTCACATACAACTGGGGGTTGCCTGACAACAGTCAGAAAACCAGATTCAGCTAGAGTCTAATGCCATTCTCAACCTTACTTTGCTTTCTGCTCCCAAAACTGCACCTCTAATTAAAAATTTCTTTAATCTGTTCTTTTATTTTGTTATGTTTATTTGTTTGTTTTTTTATTTGTTCTTCACAATGCTCACTTTTACTTGGGTGCAGACAAAATATGCTGCTGCTTCTCCCTCCCCCAGTACTTTCTGGGAAGTGGCGAGAAACAAGGACATGGAAGATGCAGCCCTTTGTGTCTGTTGCATTCTCCCCTCCTTTCTGATTTCTTCACAGGGATTTAATGTTCCTAATCTGGTTTTAATAACCTTGGATTGATGGAGTGGTACATTAAAACATAAGGAACAGAAATGTCCTGGTACTGTAACTAGAAGGTGGGCAGTGTCCAAGTCGGATCTGGTTACCCAGCAGAGTCACCTGAGCACTCTGAAATCTGCATTCCAGGTGTGCTTCTCTGGCTTCTTGTGCCCATTGCTCATGTTGAGCTACTTCATTGCATTTTGTATTGTGAGTTTCGACCCAACACTTGTGCTGTTTATTTTGCCCTTTTATGGCAACCAGACAGGTTTGGGTTTGGTGAATTTAACTGGCGAGCCTGATACTAGTTTCTCGTCCTAGTAAATATAAAACAGACAAGTCATTTTATACCTTCACATTGCAATCCACAGTCCTATGGTGCTCACAAGAATTCTCATTTCAGAAAAAGAACACAACCTGACTCTGGAGGAATCCCAGTCTCACAGCAGTCACTTCCCAGCCTCCACACAAACAAACTGCTTAAGCTGACATAAAGCCATGATAATCAGTATCAAATGAAGGGCAGTCTTTTATCTTAATACAAACAAGAGAACATAGTGTACAGAGTAACAGAAAAATATACATCTTCAGCCATACAAAACGCACAAAAGCTTTCCCGTTGGAAGAGTACCTTGTAGCTAACAGTCAGTTGTTGGTAGCTTTCCAGATGACCATGCGCTACTGAACCAGGGGAAATGGAGAACTTCTTTCTTCTTTTTTTTTTTTTTCCTAGGAAATAGCTGGTAGCATTACCTGTATACAATAAACACCCTCCTTGGGGCTATGGTTCTGCTAGCGATGGACCACCCGCCCCACCCGATGCCTGAGATAGCTCCACTGAACGTAGAGGCTGCTTGTGTGCTGGAGGTGAGCAGGACGTATAGCCAAGTGTAACCTCCACAGGTTTGCCAGTACACACGTGCTGGTTAGTAGAGTGAAAAAATGGGTATAGACACAGCTATGCTATAAACTATCGTCGTTACTGTTATTTAAAGTGATCGGTCAATCCATGTCAGTCAGGAAGGTGGTTTATCTACCCAGGGAGGAAAAAAATGTTCCCTGGATGACCTACATCCACATGGCTGAAGCTCTGCAACCTTCAGTGCTGGAGCAGAAGCTGTCTGAGTGTGGGCGAGCCCTAATGCCTAGGCAATCTGAAGAAGGTAAAACTTCTCACTTAGTTAAAAAAAGTCGGTATCAAGCTAGAAAGTCAGTAGCAAATTACTTTTAAGAACAGATTATTTTTTTCATTAATGGAAATACAGTAAGATTTAGCTGAAGGTTTAGGTCAAGATGACAAACTATAGGGAGTGTTGGGTGCAAATACCTGTATGGTGGGGTTTCTTTCCCCCTTGCAGCTATTTATATCTCTGAATGAAGATTAAGGTTAGGAATTTAATAAGACAGCCGTTTATTCTTCTGTGGAGACTAACAGTCCTGGGGTTAGGATGTAATAATCATTCTTCTGCCTTAAAAATGGTTCTTTAACAAATAGCAGTAGCTCATTGCAATTTTCAGTTGTACAAAATGACGTATTTTCTATGTTACTATCAAAATATTCTGCATAACATTAATTTCTGTGCACTTATTAACATATGTACAGAACAGTGTTTCCCAATAGAAATCAGTATGCTCCTTGCTGATCCTTTTTGCCCTAGATTTACCAAAACCAAACCTGAAATTAATTGTGTTAATAGTATAAAATCTCAGGAGAGATAAAGGATTGAAGGTTTTTTTCCCAGCAGCAAATGAATAAAGGAACTCCTTCAAGTCAAGGTCTAGCTGAGACTTAATTTTAACCAACCGTGGTGAATCCAGGCGAGTCAGGAATATCACACATTTTCCTGATGCATTATGTTGAGTACACAGAAGCAGAGGAATGTAAACAGACAGAAGGCACATGAAAGGCCCCAATCCATTCTCCATCTGATGGAAGTGCGAATTTCATAATTCTGTCATCAAGAGTCTTTTCATCATTTTCTCTCTCTCAAGTTCACGCCTCAGAGTCTCAGCGCTGTGTAATGAATGCACAAACAGCCAATTATGGGAACAACAATAAGTCTAAGATTTCAATTTAAAATAATTAACATTTTCAAAATACCAAAGGAGGGGGAAAAAGGTCAGACTCAGTTCAGTGAAATGGCTGATAACTGATTGCTGATTCAAAAACAAGTACTGCTTGGTATTTTTGAAGAGCAAACAGAGGCAGGAAAAGGACATAACAGGCCCACATGGCAAAGCAGTTTTAGGATTTAATGTCACTTCTGTTAAAGGCTACTGATTTCAAAGGATGCTGGACTAGGACTCTAAAAATGAAACAGCTACAGTAAATGCCATGACAAAACACTGGTGTTACAGCCTTCTGCTCCTCAGCGTGGTCTGATACTGGGGGGCAGTCCTGAACACATCAAGGTGTGGGGAGCAGAGCCCAAAGTCCTTGCTTTCACACATCAAATCATTTCAGAGCCTGCAGGCTCTGCAACATTGGGAATGCCCTGGATTAAGGATTCCATTTCTTAATAAATAGTGTGGGGGAAAAAATAGAACATTTACTGTGTTGTTCTGAGAGTTAAGTATCTAATGGTTGTAAAACAGTTTGAAGATTTAAACTGCAGTGCAGAAATTTTGCAGCCCATTCATGGACAAGCAGGGCTGGAATCACTCTCTTGTGCTTGAAACATCCTACAGAAGCTGAGTTCAACACTAAAGCTTCAGAATTCCATTTTCACTGGACCAATACATTTTTAGATGAGATAGCAACACTGAACAAGTGTGCAGGTGCAGTTAAACCAACATCTACAAAAAGTAATTAACAAATGAAAATAGGAATTGACTGTGAGTAAGAAGTAAAAAAGGCTCATTTATTAGGATGCCAAAGAAATACTTTTCTCTTCAACATAAGCCTAGGACTCTTTGTGCTCCAGAAGCATTGAGTATATCCACTCCTACAGTTGTATTTGGTATATTATCAGCATGGGAAATTCAGCTTTTATTAATTTCTACAATAAGAAGCCAGCATGCAAAAATGGTAGGATGGAGAAGCAGAAAAATGAAAGCAGGCTGCCTGTGGAAAGATGGAATGGCTTGTTGTTTCTCTGAGAATCTACAAGAAAAGAGCACTGTATCTTGACATTACAAAAAAAAAAAAAAAAAAAAAAAGGAAAATGAAAGAAAACTAGTGCCTGTTTCTCATTGAAAAGAGCAGACATTTCTCAACCTCAGCTTTCCCCCATGGACATTTAATTTCAGAAAACAAATTGCAACAGCAATTATTAAAAGAAAACCTCTGTGGTTCAGACAAAATAAGTTGCCTGAGGAAAATCTGCACAACCCTTTCTCTCCAGGCCATTGGGCACAGAAATGGTACGCTGCTGGCTGCAGCAGTTAATTAAGGTAGCTGTTTTGTTTTTCTCTGAGCAGATATGAGTTATAGCTATTTCTTTACATAACCCATGTATTCTGAAGTAGGTGTCAAGCAGCAATGAGAAATCTTTCGGTACCAAGAGAAATGGCACTTTAAGGTAATTATGGAAGAAAAACACAAACCAAGCTGATTCCTTTAACGTAGAAGGCATCATAGTATTTCTGTGAAAGAACTGCACAGTACCTGTCTGCCAGCGAAACTGGGTTATGTGATGTATATATTGTCTGGACTGTTGGAGTTGGTATAGTCTCTGCCAGAGATCTCAGTACAGGCGATGGAGCCACCGGTGTTATCTTAGGAGATGACTGCACCACGCAGCATTGTAATTTGTTGTCTGTGAATTCTGCCTACAAAAATTATATACAGACACAGAAAGAAAAAAAAGCATAGATTAGCTCCTCCTGCTCTTAGTGCCTTTCACCATTCAATTCATTGCCACTCAGGAACAACTAACAACAAGAACAAACGGGAGGCTGTAACTATAGCCGCTCAGTGCAACCTCCGCAGATGCTGAACAGGCACCTCTTTGATGGCTCTTTCAGAGCTATGCCTGAGGGACAAGCTTGATGGCAACATGTGCTATGTGAGATCAAACTCCACATACAGGACTGGCAGCATTTGGATAAAAGACATAACAAACTTGGAGAGTGTTGCTTACCATTATTGCATTTTCCCTAAAAATAACACCGAACACTGACCACATGCAATTTCTGGACTGTTCTTCAGAATTCCTATACTATTTGCTGGTGGGTCCTCTGGCTACTCTGTGTTTTGGAACAGCCAGGAGTTCAGGACTGGCGAAGTCCAGGTTTCAGTTTTGTTGTTTGGTTGGTTTTTTTTTTCCACATTTGCTAACTGGAACAAGCCTCAAGAGAAACACTTTTGCAGTATCTAGTGACAGGCAATGTTAAAGCAACATTGGAAGTGCCAGTTTAAGACAAAGAGCAAGCAACCATCTCCTGTCTTTCAGGTGAGGGGTATCAGGGCTGCAGTGTTACAGCAAAGACTGGGCCAGCCTATACAAATGGAGGGGGAGGATCCCTAAAAACAAACCAGCCCTCTCTTGCTTTTTGGTATGAACTATTTCTCATGCCAAACCACAGTGGCTGGTGCCTGTGGGCACATATGACCCTGACCTGGGAAAAGCACAGAGCAAATGCAGGTTGTCAGTGCACCAGGACCATAGGGATGCTCCTACTGGTATCAGCTGCATTTCTTTCTTGACAACTTTTTCTTCTGAACTTGGTTCAGACTTTAAGGCAGGGGGGAAGAAAAGTCACCATCACAAGGGAGCAGCTATTTGAATAGCAACTATTTTTTTTCTTTGTCTTAATTATTTCTGAAATTCTGCAAACCACACAGGATCAATGCCAAACCTAAACTACTTGGTTTAATCGGTGGGACAATTATTTCAGCTCAGGAAAAAATGTCTGTGTTAGGTTTGCTTGCTTATTGTCGCTTTTTAACATATATCTGCTCACATTTCAGCTAAACACATCTGATATGCTCCAAAACAACCTCTGAAGCAAAAGGAATGTTATTAATTCCACAAAATTAGTAAAATGGAAAATGTAAAACCAAATGAAGAAAGTCTCCCTCCAATCCTGGCCAATTATGTGTGGCTAATACAACATGTTCAAACTTCTCTGTCATTCAGCTTTTAAAACTCAACTTTACAAGGTGCAGAAATATACAATTTGGTGTTCATCATACAGCACCCCTGTCCTCTGAGGACTGCCAGATCTTTATGGCATGAGAAGGAGGCACCACTCTGTGAGGCTGATGTAAATTCTCCCAGCCTTACTAAAAACAGCACAGCAATGACAAATTATACTTGCTGAAGGTTTGCCCTGAGTCCTAAAGTGTATTTGCTTTGGATAATGTTTTTACAGTATGTACCCAAAGCATGTTTATATATATATATATATATGCTTGCACAGCATGTTTGAGCCAAATACTTAACTGATCTAAACAGATATAATGTCATTAATTTAAATCTATGTGACTCATACCAGCCTGAGAATATGGTCATCAAGCCTCCCATTTCTCTACAGAAATCTCTGAAATTCAAAGGGGTTCCTGGTATGAAGATTATTTGTAAACATTCCAGGCAACAAAGTTCTCTAATTTTTCCTCTCATGAAATCAACACAACTGCATATACACCACCAAATTAGAAGCCTTATATAGAGGGCAAAGCCTTTCAGATGTTACTGTTGACAACTTTTTTCCCCTCAATGTTTTGTTCCAAGCAAAATAAAACCAAAACAAAAGTGAAGGGGAAGGAAGGAAAAGAAAAATAAAAAAGACCAATCAAACAAGGGAAAAGATTAACAAATGTTACTGTCTGGGACTGTGAGTGACTGGAGAACATTCAGAGTTAGATCTGCCTGCAAGTCCTAGCACTGATCTAGACCTTCCCCTCACAGCTCCCGCCTGTGGTGTAGCTATCTTCAAGGGCAGAAGTACATCTCTTTGGGCTGGGATGGAGGACTGTGAAACACAGGGCTGAAGTCTAATTAACCTTCCAAATAGTTTCCCCATCTTTATGCAGTTCTGTAGGTAGCTGCTCTTTTACCACAAATACTCATATGTAACTCACTAAAAGAAACGTCTGGAGTCTTATGATGGGTCACACACCACTACATGTGTATTGTAATGTATTGTATTTAAATATTTCTGATCTGGATTCTGTGCTCCACCCTGCCTAGGGAAATGGGACTCGATGGGAGAAGAGGGAATTTCAGAAAGATTAGTTTGAATTTTACTTGGCTGCTTCTCTTCCGACAGCATAACAAAAAATCTCAACATTTGAATTCGCCATGAATCAGCCATTTTCTGCACTATGGAAATGTCTCTGGGTAAGTATATCAGGGCAACTTCTGTTTATATTTTAAAGTTCTGTCCCCCCACAATGATAAAAAAATATTTTTATAGCCCTCCTAAATTTTGCTGTCATTGTAACTTGTCACAGGCAGAAAAATTATTTCCTGACAATCATCACTAATTCGTGGGAAAGCTATTCTGGGCATATTTTTTGCTTATGTAAAGTAGCACTATGAAAGACACAAACACTGTAACTTTGGTTTAGCTTTTACCACAATTGTACCATCTGAACTTGGCTGAGCTAACGAAAAGTTGCTGTGATATATTTTGTGTATTTTTTGATACCTTTAATTAGAGCTCAACAGTGGCACTGATACAGCTTGGGGAGCCTAACTAAGTCTGGCTTTAAAATAACTATTTGGAGAAAAACAACATGTAGATCAAATCACATAATCAGGTTTATTGCAAAAGAAAAGTCTCTTTCTTTAAATCATTAAATGCAGGTAGTTGCTGCACATGGCCCAACAGTCATTGAAGTTACTTATCTATGATTTTATGCCAGAAACAGATTGCTGCTTCCAGTAAAAGTCAAGGTTAAAGTCTGAAATGCTTCATTTTGTGAATGTAATTTAAAACCTGTAAGTTTGTAAGAATAATCAAAGAATGTTTCTCATCGAGTACATGATTTTGTCATACTTGTTGCAGAATGCCTCCCCCCTTAAAGTAGGACTCAGACTGCATTTATTTTTTAGATTGTCAAATAATCGTTTCCTGTTTATATGTAGTTTACCTTACCAAGCCCCCTACATTTCAACTTCCGTGAAAGTTTAACAAGAATTAAGTTCAATACTTGATTCAAGTTATTAAGTCAACATAGGAGTTTATACAAGGATACCATTGTAGTCATCAGCACACTAACTATAATTCTTCCTTGAAATTCAGCTGTAAATTCAATGAATATCTTTTTGTGATGGCACAGCAGGCGGTTTCAGGCAGGAGGCCATGCAACTGCTAGACAGAGGACTAAGTCTTCCCATTCCCTTATTGCTCCTTGGAAAGATGCTATGGAGCTTCACAGATGTCCTCTACAATCCTGTACTGAACACTTTGGGACCAAACACATTAGTGGTGAGCCTTGACCTTTAACTCAGTCCTCTGTCTAGTAAGCAGCAAAGTCTGATTGCAGGCAAGTTAATTATTGCACAATGGGAATATTTAACTGATTCTCACTCTAATTTCTTCTTGGAATTAATCTTTTTTTTTAGGATTGCTTAGCGCATAAGTTTCTGACACTGTTGAAAAAAATCAGTTGGAATTGTGTTAAATACACAGCTTTTTAGTTGCATGTTCTACTTACAGAAAACTGTGGTACTGTTGTAAAAGGATCGAAAAAAGGATTAGATGTATCAGCAGGGAATGTCTTTATCTTTAAAAAAGATAAAGAAAAAGATGTTACTTTCAGGGCATAAAAATGCAAAAGAAAAAAAAAAAGCAGCAAAGCATTGCAACTACAGTGACATAGCCAACAAATTAGAGCAGTTCAGCAGAGCCTGGACCAGACCAAAAAAGACCCCTCCAAAAATGCATACAGAAACCTAATGATGAACAGTCAAAGCATAAATATGAAAACTTGAAAAAATTAATTTTACCAGGTAATTAAATCTGTTGTGCAAATCTGGAGCTGATTGCATACAATGTATCTTCCAATCCTGTCAACAGCCATGGGATTATTACCTGCTTCCTTCAGCCAGCACTACATTTTAAAATACATAATATGAAGCTCAGGAGCAAATTCTGCAGTGCAGGAACTCTGGCTAAAGAACTTGTGCTTTACATACTTCAGACTTCCAAATTTTCAGTTTCACAGTTGCTGCCAAAGACAATCATGTGAGGTGGGATTGAAAGAAAACCGTATGTACAAAAAGCACTAGGACAACTGTTGGTTTCAGGCAGCTACAAGGCCCTTGTGTTGAGAGGAGGGCTGTGGATAAAGGATGACCTTAGGAGGTTTTTTTGAAAAGCACCTCGAGATGGAGAGGTGAGAGATGAACACATCCATGTGCCGAGAAGCCTGAGAGCTCCCAGGACTTGGTCCATGAGCATGTATGGTCACTGGTGTGACCAGACCCTGCTGGAAGCCACTTCTACCCTTAAAATAATTTCAAACATTTACTGCATATTAAAAGCAGCAACAATTTCTGTCCCACTTCATTGTGACTGCTGTTTCTCATGATTTTCCTCTTTAGAATGCAGACATTATTCATTTATTCAGAGAGGAGAAAATATCAAAGAAAGGTAGCAATTTTGCACTTCAAGCTTTCCATTTGGGAAACCACATTTTTCACTGGAAAGGTGTGTTTTTCACTTTATTATAGAAACTGCTGTGCATTTTTTGTTATGCACGTCTTCAAGCATAATTCACTGACTACAGCTATATAACTGTTGTTTAATAATGAGGAAAGCTACCCCAAAGGCCCTGAGCCCTTGTAGGCCAAAGCAAAACCTGAAATTATGATGTCAAATATAATTAAGTAAATACGTAGTGTTTATTTTGCAAATAAAATAACAGAAACATACTGGCTTATAAGGATGCCAAGGGAAATTAACAGCCATCTGTGGGCCCACTTCTGCAAACACATGGAATTAATCTTGGCATTAATTGTCAGGCTTCTTACACACGAGGAGTATGGGTAGCAAAGATAAAGTTAAGCATGTAAATATCTTTTTAACAGAATAAAGGTGTTTATAAGTCAATTACAAAGATGTAAATGAACAAACAACTGTGCAAGGGAGAAATTAATTTAGTTCACAATTTTCTACACAAACATATTAAAAGAAAATGTCACACTCTATAGATCTATATTCATGTCTGTTAGCTAAGTGTCTGTATGCTACATTGCCAGTGGAACCTACTTGTTGGATTGAAGCAGTAGTTACCTCATACCCAGAGCCAAGACTATCAGCATAAGAATGGACAGCTGTAGGATGTCTCACTCCTTTGAGAGACAGCAAATCATGAGCCCAGGTTGTCATTCTCAGGTTATAAAGGGTTTACAAGATGATGTTACAGTACAAAAATACAAGTGCCGTCCATTACAAACAAAATCTTTGAGCCAAAGGCAAACAGGGATGGGAAGCTGGTTGCTCATATGCACTATGAGTTTTATATTCTACAGCCAAAATCTGATTTTGCAGGTTGGTCTCATTAAAGAAACAAAGTGCAGTTCCTGAACACAGAGAAGAAAAACGATGAAGAACAATATTCCAGAGCCCACTGGGATTTGAGAATAGAGGCACGTAAGAGGAGTCACCCCTGATTACAGGCTGTGGCACACAGCCATGTGGAATACTCTCCTGCAAAATCAGTACTGTGATCTGTGGATGTGTCTGAGGCTGGCCTACATATTGAAATATGGCAAAAAATGGTTAATCTTGCTTAGTTATCAGTGTGAGTTCCTCTCTCAGGGAGCTGTGCTTATTTCATCTTGGGAATAAGACATTCTCAACAAATGAAAGGTTCTCTAGGTTCTAAACCCACCAATATCCAGCATTTTAAAGAAACTGAAAATAGCAATTAAGGAACAGAGGGGAAAAAAACCCTGAACGTACTTGTGTTCACTTTAAGAGTGACAAACAGAAAACATCCTGCTCAGCCTTTAGGATTTACTCTTTCTTCCTCTAATCTTTTTTCCATCTGAGAAGAGACCACTGTTACAAAAATGGCAAAAGAGAGTTCACTGAGTTGGCCAGGGCCTTGATATGGGGGCTGCTGCCAGTTCCCACAGGCAAAGCAGAGAAAAAACACTTCTGTTGTCTCCTCAGCACTGGTGAGAGGTTCTTATCTATTGTTGGCTTGGCTATTTTGAGTAGGAAGTAGGTACAACATCTTCATCCATGTAACAGCAGAAAAATTCTATATATTTGAGGACATTTTTCAAACTGAGGATATGCAGCATATGGAGGCAGTAGCATAGAAAGCATCAGTTAAGCAACTGGTTTATGTGAAACTGCATTTGGAAATTTTAAAGGCTTTTCACCCAGGAATATACTTTAGCCTGACTGTTCTGCATGTCCACCATGGCCAGCAGTGTGCTGGGAGACCTTCAGCAGCTTCCCGGCTTCACCTGGAGTTGCAAACATGGGGTGAAAAGGAAGAAGGAAGAAGGAGGTGGCAGCTCTGTGTGCAGGACAGTCTCATGAGGCTGAATGGTAGCTGCTCAGACTAGCAAAACACAGTGGCTGCTACCATGTGGACTGCCTGTGGACAAGCTGCTGAGGCTTTATGTTTACTTTGGTATAAGACAAAACAAGAGAAATAACAGCTTTGAAGTTTACAGCTGAGCACAGAAAGTCCTGTGGTGGCAGATGGAGCAGCAACCGTGTCCATACCACAGAGTTGCTCAGATGAGCACGTTCTGGCCCAGTAAAGCTCTTCCACAGGACCTAAAGGGACTAACTGATGTCAGAAGGGCTACAGAAATACCATGAGCAACAAGAGGTCAGAGCTGTGCTCTTGGTAACAGCACAGACAGACTTAAATTTAAAACTTGTTTTCGAGTGCACCTTCTCTCTCTGCAGGAATGAAAACAGCCTTGTAGCCTAAGCCACAACCATAAAACAACCTTTAAGACAGGTCCTGTCAGTAACTGTCATGTCACAGGGGCATGGCACAAAAGGGGGGGTGAAGGCATTCTGCGTTCCAGTGGCATCTTGCTTACTGAGGGCTTGTTTCACAACCTCAAATGCCCCTTGCTTGAAAGGTCAGGGTGAATTACCATAGCAGAACTACTTTGGACAAGTAGCTCCTTGTCTGGAATATTTAGCTTGGCAAGCCAAGAATTTACTAAACTTAAAAGAACAATTGACTCTTAACAAAACGAAAGAAAAAAAAAAAGAAAAGAATAATACAAAAAGGATCAGCACACTCTCAGGAAAAGTCCAGAGGTTGAGTAATCTTTAAGAAGAAAAATCTGAAAACCAGTCAATATAATAATCACATTGATTTAGTGGGAAAATGAGTATTGTTTTATACCTCTGTGGATAATTTTCTGCCAGTACTCAAGAATTCTTATTACATGATTAGCTGTCCATCGGGGTGACAAGTTTTGAGAAAAAACCTGTAACTTTCTCATAAAAGCAAATGGAAGTGGAGGGAGACAACGAAAGAGTATTTCTGTCAAGTTAACTGACGTAAAATTAGCTATTTTTGGTATTTCTATCAGAAGGGAATATTACAAATGTCCTTGCTGTGACACAAAAATACCACTTTTGGGAGAAGTCGGCTTAATTTGGATACGTTCTCTTACATTTGGGGTAGGCAATAAAATCAATGCCCTGCTACAACTTCCTTTCCCTCTACAAATGTCCAGTAACATTTTCTGCTGTTGACACTTTGCTTCACTCCTATCCCCTGCACCGTGACTGGAGGTGTTTATAACAGGATGGAGGAAAAAATGTGTGATCTCAGTGGGCTCGCACTGTCACTCTGTATATTGGCCAGATGGAAGACAAACTTTAGGCCAAACACTTCACTAGATTCCTGTGCATGGCTGCAGAAGCAGAGCTGCTATGACACCTGAAGCAGTGTCATAAACACAGACCTCAGTATACACATACAGCCAGAGGAGTATTCTGTGGTGCTTTATTTAAAAATACATGCTATAAGTTGAATACCATCACATTCATACAGCACAAAGACTTTTCTACTCCTCAAATTAGAAAAGATCAGTCCTTCTGTAGTACACTGCATTAGCATTTCCCAGTCCTGACACCAGATCTGACTTTAAAAACACCAGTTAACCATTAGACCTGGTTTCCAAAACCAGTGGTATGATTCTGGACTCTGCAGTTGTTCAGTAAAGCTCCTTGTCTGCTGTCATACCATTTCAGTGGCTGAAATGAATAATGAGCCAGAAAATGTAAAGCCGAAGAGTTTCTGGTATTTTTCACTCTGCAATACCCTCATGGCCAAACAAATTCTTTTGAGTGGGAGTAGTTCCTGGCTCCAGTGATCGATTACTCAGGTAATGTCAACTCCATTTAATTCCTTTTGTATGTGGCAACAAAATTAGTGTGGTAAGTAGGCAGGCATAATCACTGCCTGGATGCACAGGGCAAAATCAGACTAAACCAGTGCAGTCCAATAAATTTGTAACAGGATGGAGATGCAAATCAGCAATACCATTGGATAATCGGTCTTGGAAAAGGCTGTGTGAAGTAAATGCCAGGATGAACCACACTTGGTGCAAGTCCGACATGCATTGCATCACAGGCCATCTATTTATGGGATGCAGGACTTTTTCCACATGTTGAAATGGTATCCAAGTGTCAGTGTCAGCTAGCAGATTTCATTCAAACACATTGAAGAGGGGCAGTTTTTCAGAAATTTACTATTGAAAACACCCTAAGGCACCAAATGTGAAGTTTCTGAAGAGAAGCAAGCTGCTAAGCCAGGGAGACACTACATGTTCAGAACCTCCCTGCCCACTGTTATATCCCATGGGGAGATAACACTGGGAAATCTCCCTCCTAGCTCCATCTGGTCTTTGGGTCTCCCTTCCTCATCTTGTAAATAACTACTGGAGACTGGAGTTCAAGGCAATGCTTTGAAGAACATTAATTGACACCCAAGAACCAACATAAGTGAATTCAACAGTTTGACTCATTTGACTTAGCTGCTTGGTGTGAGTTTCAACAGGACTGCCGCACAGAGTCCCCCTCCCCACAGGTTCCACTTGACTCCCTTTGGTAAACCGAGAAAGCTTCACCTTGAAAGTCACATTCATGCCACAGCATCCTTGCTGAGTCAAGTTTTCTTGGGGTTCTCTCAAACGGTGAACTTGACATTCCTCTGCTCACTGACGTATTCCAGGACTTGGCTGGTCCTTGCTGCAGGCTGAGTCCACCTGTCATGGTATGTGCCCTGGAAGTGTACACCACGTTCTTGATGTCTCACCGGATGTTTCTACAACAGGGCTAATACTTTCCTTTCCATCACATATTTTTCTCCGTCTTAGAGTGACTTTGTGCAAGCTGGTGTCAGGAGGTGGCTGTGTGGCTCCTTGGCTGTGCTCCAGTGACTTCTGGCTTCTAAACAGATGCTCAAGGGAGTTTAAGAGAGTGATGTACAAAGTTCAGTCTCTGCTGAGGCTTGGCTTTGATGCAGCTATAGCATTTCACAGATACGTAACATATAGTTGTTTGTGGCTGCAGTATATGCTATGCACTACTTATAAGCAGGTCTATCTAAACCACAGTAGTGCAGATGCCCCAGATAAAATCCTGTATCTTCATGTCAAATTTTGTACTAATTTTCAAGGTTAACCTTGCACATCATGTTGGTGCTGGAGTCCCTCTTATGCTGTCTTCAAAAATGGAGTACTCTGTTGATCTTCACTCTAAGCACTGTAATTATAGGCTGTTACCAAAGTGATTTCAGAGGTATTGGGAGGGGATGAAGGATGATGGTAGTAATGTTAAGTCAACCCAGCATCTTTACAGCACATTGGAATGGAATGCATGTCCTGGATAATTTTTACAATGTAGCTTGCCTTGAAACTATTTTTGAGAAGACATTCTTCAAAAGAACAGAGAATAAGAACAATTAAGATGTGACAAAAGCAAGACAGTGTCCATGCTCTCACAGTCTTCAGGATTTTCAGTACTCTTTTGCTGATGCTGTGAAGGTGAGCAAACTTAAGTAGAACATAACTTCAGCCTGGGCTGTCAACCCAGTCACCAGCTCATGAGGAAAACGTGGCAAGGCAAAGTGATGTCACAGTCTTGATGTGTTGGCTAAAAAAGCAGACTAGAGATTGCAGCATTTGCTTGGTCTTTGTTTAGAAGACAGAAACGAAGCAAACAAAAAGCAGTAGTTATCCTCACTGGATGCGGTTGCTCTCCAATATTGCTGCAGAATAAGTTAGCTGCATTGCTAGGACAGCTAATCCAAAGTTACCTTTTTCCCCTTGTTCTTTACCAATTAAATCAATGATGATCCACTGCCCGATGCCTAGATCATGTGCACAGCCAACAAAATTGTGTCATCTTCTGCAGATGGAGGCTGTTGTCATAGGAGAAAGTCACTAAAGATGGATAACATGAAGAGGAAGAAAGGAGTATTGAGATTCCTGCCAGTTGAGAGTACCTCATGTAAGCCATGTAATTCCCAATATCTCTGCCAGCAAGCAGATTGTACCTGCATTTTGTACCAGACAGAAATGCACCACTGGCCACACCTGATTATTTCTAAGCATAGACACTGAGAGCTCATCATCCAATAACTGTTGGTTCACCATGCCTCATTAACACGGAGACTTCAAACCCAGGGACATTTCAACAAAGGTTAGCTAATAACCACGTAACATACCTGCACTTTTTCAAAAGCATCTGGATCATGTTCTTCTATTGAAAAGTTATGATAGATCGATGCAAAGAGTGCACTGCCTGACCCTTGTCCAACACAAGCAAATAGTTTGGCTTTCTACTGTAATCAATCTCTACTTGTGTAAAAGCAAAAGCTGACTGAAAGTCCTTAAGTGTCCAGAAACTCAACCAATCACGGTCTCCTTGAATGTCAGGATAGTAATAAATACTTTGCATTAATTTTGTGTCCTATTTTTCTAGGCTATTGAGCTCTAGATCTAAAATCCCCAGGAGTTTATACAGTTCATTATTCTTAAGGAAAAGAATAGCACAGGTAGGTTAAAGTCAGTGGAGCTGTAGAAAAGGTGTTAAAATTACAAACTGATGCACTACTTACACATCTACCCAGAGGGACACCTGAGGGTATTTTCGACTTTCAGCACATGACAAGTCCCCGTGACTACAGCAGCCTTAATCTATGCATGTGCCTACAAATTTTGGTGACCTCTCATGGATTAGGATCTCCTCAAATACACATAGGAGTGCTGACTGCTGCGCTGTGCTGCACTTTACCAGTCTCACTACTCTGAAAGTCTGCTCTGAGTCTAGCTTCTATATGACAATACGCCACCCTTTCCAACACATATTGCAGAAACAGAGCATTGCTTCTTTAAAAGTAGTGGATAAAAACCTATTTGATCCTATCAGTAAGACCAACTCGAGCAGAAGCCAGAAGTCTATAAGGAAAAATGTTTTGCTTGGTTTAAGATTATGAACAATCCAATCCCATATCTAGTAAATCTTTTGTGATAAATGTTCTCTATAAAAAAAAATCTATTTATTCATAACCTCATGCCCTCGGCTAAGAAATCATTCATATTGCCAGCCACCAAGCACTGAAAAAATACAAAGATTCTGTCTTGACTGCAAGTACAATCTTGTTGTGTTCAACTTAACAGCTCCTTAGGCAGATAAATTTACAGATTTAAACACCTGCATTGTAATACTTTACCAATTCAATGCCGTGAAATACATCAGATGCCTCTGTGTCTGTCGAGTCCCTCATTAAATGAATGCAGTGTGAAAGGAAATGTATTGTTCCCTGTTTCATCTTCTTTCCACCTTTTCAAGAAAAAAATTGTGATGCTACCTTAAGAGCCAGTCTCCTAGTCTGAGACTCTGTACTCGGGCATGTTTCATGGCTAAAGAGATTAGCCCCAGCCAAGGGATAATCCAAATCGATTAGGGCTATTAGCACATAGCTCACTCTTGCCCATCCTTAATTACAGAATAAATTTCTCCTTTGGATGGAGAGGAAAAGTCCAGAACTCTTCTGCTTGGCCCAGGAATGACAGCAGTTTCAGTGCCAGAAGGCTGCTCTATCATTTCAGCAGAGCTCTGCTTCCCCATAATTTGTTTATTGGGCAAAGGATCCAGGGCGTCCATTATGAAAGACATCTCAGTGAAAGTGACTGAAGGAGGTTATAATGCTGCAGTGAAGGGAAAAGAAAAGGGAAATGGGAAAGAGGCCAAACAATGTCAGTCCTCTCCCTGGAGGTCTGCTTGTGGCACTTCTTCAGGGGAAGAAATATAATGGGAATAAAATGTCACAGGCAGATCCTGGTCCTTAGTCAGTGACTTCCTGTCCATCCCAGCAGGAGTTCACAGGGAAGCCAAAGAGGGTGCAGAGGATTTCCTGCAAGGCACAATTCCAGCGCCACTGCTTCCAAGGCCCCTTCCCAGCACCATGTGGTGATGGAGGAGGCCAAAACACACTGTTGTCTGGCAACCTCTGCTGATGTTATGGTCCCTGCAAAGATTATAGTTAAATCCTTCGATTCAGAGAAACCCTGCAGCCTTTCCAATATGTAAGAGGAACAGAAACTGGTCCTGTCAGCTTCGTAACTGGAAAACAATGAGGGGGCTTCCAGCAATTGCTTTTAACCTTCTCCCCAAGAGCCTTGGGATAGATGAAGGCTAAGACCCAAGATGCTCTTGGTTTTTAGGGTGGGTCATTCGGATATGTTGCTGGTTTTTTGTTTGTTGTTAGTGTGGGGTTTTTTTGTTTGGTTTGTTTGTTTGTTTTAACCCTCAATCTGCTGCTTTTCGACTGCACTCTCTATGAGCTTGGAAACTAACTGTTCCTGGTGGCGGAATATGCCCACTTCAGCCACACTGTAGATGAGAAGAAAAGACTCTACCCACACTGCCTCAGTGCTGCTGTTCTTGGTGACAGAAAAAGTAGAAAGCAAAGCTTCTTCAACCATTTTCCCAAATCACTAGCAGCAAGAGAGGAAAGATCTGAAGGACCAAATTGCTTTAGAGACACACAGGAACATGGGCTCTGCTGACCACAGGCATTTTGAAGAAAACAAGCTTTGTCTGAAGCCTGAGCTGCTCAGCCACTGATGCAAACACATGGACTCTATCTGGATGTGAACACTTGAGCTTCATGTTTATTGATTTTGACAGTTTGCTCAACTCAGATGCAGCACGAGATGAGTGCCAAATTGTGCACAAATTCAGGTGGTCAGAAGCTCATTGTACTTGGCACACGACTTCCAATCTCCAGCACTGCCAACAGGGTTCTCAGCAGAGCATGTGCACATGGCTTGGTGTGCATGCCAGATGGCATGGGCAGTTTCTTCATCCTGGTACTATCTGCCCCTTTGCCAGAAGTGGCTATGTGACATTACACAGCATCAGAGCACTTGCAAGACTCTAGCCAGCTTTTTGGAAGAGGCACAATACATGACATTAACTTGCTAAACAAGTTTTGTAGAGGTTCACTTTCCTGACCTCACTGGCTGTTCCTTCTCGAGGGTGGGGAGGTTTGGTCTTGGGTTGCTAAGCATGAGATGAATGCCATGCCATAAAGCAAGCCATAAATCCACACTTCAGCCATAGTGATGGTTTTGTGTTTAAGTTCCATGGAATAAATCTAAGGCAAAAACTTTTTCTAGTCATCAGGCTTAATTTGGATGTACAGGACATTTACCTCTGTAGAAATTTTCTTCCTCAGCCCAAAACAGCCTAACATTTTGTTTTTCAGAGGGTGACACAAGGGGTAATGAACAGAAGAGGACCCTTACTACTGCGTTCAGTGTTTTTTAATCCAGTTACCATGCTAGTTGATTAGCTGGAATGAAGCAGCTCCTGTTTTCTTCATTCCACAATTCAATTAGGGTTTTCCTCTAGGATCTACAGCATTTGGGACAAGGCACAGAAACTGTAGAATTACCACAGACATGCTGAGATTTATGCAAACTTCAATTTATCAATTCAACTTACTGGGTATTCCTACTGTTGCCATTCCTCTGGGTCAGTGCTAGGCTCCGTACAAAGTCAAAGCAAAAGATCTGTCCTGATGTAAATCTCGTAAGACAATGGCTGAGTCTTTGTTTTGGTTTTGCTTGCTAGTAGACAGACTGCAACAAATTAAATAGACACTATGCCTTGGTAGGGGATTTTACCACTGTTGAGAATAACAGTAAATAGCAGTGGACAAATCATAGACACATCATGAGAGAAAATCTCTGGTCACTTTGGTACCACTTGTGGTTCTTTAGAAAAGACTGCTGCTGAAACTGCTTAGTAATTATCATCAGAAAATGCCTACCTATTTAAACCTAATGTGTTACCAAAGAATCAGTGCTGATTCAATTTCTCTATACTTAAAAAATTATCTTTGAAAATTTTTGTACTCAGTATTTTGTCAAGGAAAATTTAGAAGTGATGTTTTGGTTGGAAACATGCGTGCAGTGAAAGTAATTAACAAACATTACTTGAAACTGAAACACTTCAAAAGTACTAAAACCAAAACACTTTGAACTGGCCTGATCCTTCTCTCTACACTTCTTACCACTTTGACATTTGGTTCAGGATGTTTTCCAAAACACTGGCTTCTAAAAGAAAATTTAGACAACCAGATTTTACTTTAATCAAAGAAGAAGAAGAAAAAAAGACTCCCTACCAGTTCTGCTTATTGAATTGAGTCGCAAATAAAAAGAAAGTTTACTTGTTCTTTTTTTTGCTGGTTTTACAAGTTGAGTCATCCAGTCAAAAAACAGCTCGGAAAGTAGATGTTTCCTTTTTTTTTTTGTTGGAGCTTGGAGGCAGTCAATTGAAATTCCACAGAACAGCCAAGCAGTTAACATCACACTTGCTACCACACTGGAAAAATGTGGATTGGAATTACACATGTATCAATTCATTAGTGGGTTGGAAAGAAAACAAACGCACAATAAGCTACTGGAGGCTAAATGGAAGTGTCACTAATCACAGTGAGGAAGACAGATTATGAACTTTACAACTGCTGAGATAAAAGGAATTATGTACTTTTCAGGCCAAAGGAACGGTGATTAATATGCCTTCATCAAAAGAGTATGAGGCATAATAGTTTAATCACTATACTTGCCTCATTGAGAGCAAACAAAAAGATACACCTAGTTTCAAGTAGGATTTGCACAGAAGCTGAACATTTTTCTATTACATCGATTACAGTAGAGTGGAAAAGGCGAATCAGCCACTAGAACCAAAAGTTGATGCTCTGTGTCTGAAAAGCCCTGTCTCTACCATTCACTTCTATTCTTCTTAGGCAGATGTTACATCTGCTTACTGCTGCTAGGGACATGAAACTTGTTCACTTGAAAAGTAAAGTAATAATCTGAAATGAAAAAGAAGATATTGAGCAAAAGTATGATGGAATATATCAGACCTGATCTACCACAATATGCGGGTTCTAAAAGTTTTGCTAAAGATTTGCCTTCTCCACTTGCAGCAGGAGGTAGATGTCAGCCAGTTTAATATCTGTTTGCTTGCATCTACTTGATCCCCTTCACTTACTCTGATGTTGATTTCAAGCAAAAGAGAAAGCTGTTACTGTCATGGAACGATCACAGTTTTGATGAGGAGGCAGGAGAAAGGGATTGCAGGCAGCATTTTCTTCTCTTTTTTTTTAATCTACAATCACGTTTATGATGCTCAAGTTTTCTGACTTTCCTAACCACTGCTGAAGTGGTGGCAATCTATGTAACTTCAGGGGCACTTAGAAAAGCTTTGGACTAAAAATGGTTATTGCACTAAATACACAAAAAGAAAAGCACAGAGAGTCTTGCATTGCCCTGCCTGTGGTGTTTGACAGTTTCAGATGCTCTGCAGCGTTAGGGCACGGTGTCCCTAGAATCTTGCCTGTCAGGTGGCCTCAAGCCTCTGTTATTGCAGTCAAGCACATCCTGGATTGCCTCTCACAAATTGATCGAACTTCATTCTTGAGTTACTTCAACAGACATAGTAGTCCCATTTGGAGTACTACTCCAGAAACTCTGCTGCTTGCAAATGTACTTTATCACTTCCACAGTCCTTGGGAGAACCATCTGTGAAACCACAGGGTTTCCCACTTGATTTGACCTAAGGCTAAGTAATTTTGTTTGTGGGTTTACTGTTCAGCTGGATCAGTGATCCAGCACCTGTCACAACCCCTCCAAGGAAGCTGGGACAGATGAAAACCATCCAGCACCCATCTACAGAAACACCTATGTATACAGTTGTGACACCACAAGCTCAGTCCCCCAGCTTCATAGGCAAGTCTGTAAATGGCCATCAAACTACCCACTGTGTAGGCACAGCAAACATCCTGCCACAGCACCACAGCCTCGCAAACCAACCTTGCAAGCTTTAGTTACAGAGCTCTAAGCTGTTTTCCTGACTGTATCTCCCTGCAGGCACACAGGTGGCAGAAGACCCTCCAGTCTTCTGGTGTAAATGTCATCATAGGCAGGCCTGTGAGGGAGTTCAGACAAAGTTTTAAGTTCCAGGGCCAGCTCTGCTTGCATGATCTGCATGGGACATGGGGCAGGCATATGGAATGCCAGAGGGTGGTTAAGACAACATTTTAAAACGTACAGAGGTGACTATAGATAGCTGTATGTGGCAGAATTTATCACCTCTCCAGGGAAAAGCTTGTATCCTCTTGGTAAAACTGTCTTCTGACCTTCCACCCTGACTTTCATCTCAAGTTTTATAAAAAGTTAGCCTGTGGGCCCTTCATTATTTAAAAGCAGTGAATTAGAAGATACATAGTAGGCACAGTGCAGCATCACATGCCTACACTTTTTTCCCACTTAACACCTTCCCCTCTTTTTGGTACCTTTTCTTGCTAATGTACACATCGTATCCAATTTATCACAGTGTTCACTGGTTCAAAGTCAGCAATGGATTTCACCTTGTGGAACTTTTTATTTCTTGCAGAATTCACTTACAATTAGTTGAAGAAATAGGGAAGCGTTGAATCATCTGACACACATTTACAGAGAACACACAGAATCACAGAATCATCAAGGTTGGAAAAGACCTTCAAGATCATCAAGTCCAACCGTCTGCCCTACAGCCCCGTGACCACTAAACCATCTCCCGAAGCACCAAGTCTACCAACTTTTTTAACACCTCCAGGGACAGTGCCTCCACCACCTCCCTGGGCAGCCTGTTCCAATGCCTCACCACTCTTTCTGTGAATAATTTTTTCCTAATACCTAATCTGAACCTCCCCTGGTGCAAGTTGACCTCATTTCCTCTTGTCCTAGAAGACCAAACTGTTCTTCTGCTTAGCATATAGATAATAGGGAAAAAAAACATTCATTGACCAATGAATTTAAATCACTTAAAGTAGAGGCAAAATAAAAAGTAAATATAGATGTTTACAGTCCATCTTTTAGCAATCTCTCATTTTGTTTCTTCACTGACTCTGTGTGTACTTCTATATTGGGTGAGTTGCAGCAAATCCCCAGATTTGCTGAGTCATAGTCAAAGAGTTTTACATTTTTCAGTGAATGTTAAAATAAGAATCACAAGGCAGTCTCTGAGCCTGATCCTCAGTTTATCTTGTGTACTAGTAATTCAATTGACTGCTTTTGAGACTGAAAGCAACAAATGAACATGTGCTTGAACATGCAGTGCTATGTATTAGTTACAAGTCCTATTTACAACACTTTATGTGTCCAGACTAGAAGAAGCACCTATCAGGGAGTGTGGAAGTCCACTCTAAAATCTATTCACCCATTATTCTGGCTGCTCAGGTGCCATGATTGTTTTCAAATGTGCTAAGTCCCCTCTCTAGTTATTAGCATGCTTTATCTATCCTAAATGGTGCTCAGGTAATCTGCATTTGTGTGATTCACACTGTGTGCTCTCAGGAGCCTTGCACTGCCTGCAGCACTGAGCACTTTCTGCAAAGCCCCAGTCAAATGTCTCATACTCCATTTGACTGGGCATTACAGAGCAACCCTTCCAATTGTGTTCTTAATTGATAGATGCCCTTTTCTTGCTGCAGAAAAAAAACGGTCCTTTGCAATATCAGTAAATGTAGAGCATTCCCTGAGTCCATATGGAACTAGATCTATTGCCTGTTGCTACAAGTTTTTTGTATTGAAGTCGTTTGCTTTAGCAATTGCTGCTCTTTGCTTTTTCCTGGTTTAATATGGAGTTAAAGGGCATGAACTTGAAACTGGGAATAAATGTGCATTTGACATATTGCTTACTGCTTTTGGTTCTTACCTGTACCTATAACAGAAAAACGGCTTCTTTGTGCAAATTTTTTTGCTCATAAGTGGCCATTGCATGTGAAATTGAATGTGCAAATACTGTTAATCGAGAAACTGGCTCGGAAAATAGCATTTTTGAGCATTCTGCTTTGAATAGGGGTCATAGTTATTGCTTCCAATTTTTGTTGTCTTTGTTGTTGTGAAAATGTAAAAGTAGAAAGCTTCTTATTTGGAAATAAATCACATAGCCTTCATAAGTTTTTTGAGAAGACCTATTTTATAAGCAGGATGTGGTTCACCACAAATAAAGCATGTATAAATTTGTCTCTGATTGAGATGTTCTAAAGATCTCTGGGGCATGCAGAGATACTTCATCTGTATTTTCAGCCAGTTAGATGGTAGATACATGCTATCTAAATCTCTTATCAAATATTAGTCTTGAATTACATTATAGCCACATTTGCTTAGAATTCAATATCAAAAGGACTGGCTATGGAGGTATTACAGTTTGATATGTTTACCTTACTTCCACTGAATGATTGATTTGCACAGTAAGTGAAAAGTTCTTCAAAATGAAGACAAGAAACACTGAACTCATTTCCAACTCTGTTATTTGGCTTATTGTAATCTTGTAAAACTGTGATAGAAAATTAGCACCTAAAAATCCAACAAACTCTTCTTTATCTATATAACAAACGTTAAAGGGGAGCAGAATGAAAAGATTCTTTACTTGTTCTCCTCTATTCACTGCCCCTTGCTCACTGTAACCATCTACTGAGAGTTTGTAAGTATATGTTATCACCTCCATCAAGATACTAATACTTCTCTCAGCTTCAGCCTGAGGTGACTGGCTTTTGACCTCATTACTTTCACATTTTTTCCAAAATGGCAGGTGCTAATGCATTAAATTCTGTACTCTTTCGGACTCAGTGAGATTCCTTTAAATTAATAACATTGCATGCACTAGTAAGGTTATTACTGAATATAAATATTTGTTACCAATTCTTTCCAAATAAAAATACCTAGTTTTACACTAGAACCCACTTAGTTTTCATTTTTAAACTGTCATACTGATGATTTATACTTCTTACATGTTGTATCTCAAGTTTTGAAAATGCAAACATTTTTTTACTTCCTGTTTTCCACCAATAGATGGCAGGTGAAGCTCTAAAAATGTATTCATTTGATTCAGCATGAAATAAGAACGTGTATAGTTTGCAAGTATATAGCCAGCTGTAAGTCAGTGCTCTCATGATATCTCTTCAGATGTAACCATGATTTAGTCCTAGCCCAATTGCCTTGCATTATAAACGGTAGTCCAAGTTTAGAAATAGCTCCGTTTTGTGTATAAAATTGTTCATTCTTATTTCTTTTGTCATACTCCATTAGGTCAAATTGAAGTTTGTGCACACTGTCATTCTTGGTTCAGAAGGTATTTGTCAGCATGGCGTAGCCGATGTTACATTCACTCAGGGTCTTAGGACTGAGCTTTCTGTAATTAAAGAAGAAAGCTCTGCAATCATACTCATGCCACAAATCATACTGATTGTAAAGTGGAACAGAGCAGCTTGAAGATCAAGCTTTGATTTTCAATTCCATAAAAGCTAGAAACATGAAGCAGAGGAGGGGAGAGAGAGAGAGAGACTGATATGCAGATAAAACACTGATAAAACTAATATTATTAAACCACAATAAGGATGCTCATAATGTGATACTCTAATTCTTCATATATAATGCTGTCTTTTTTTTTTTTTTTTTTTTCAATATAGTTCTTTTCTGAAACATAGAAGCAGAAGGGATTGAATCTTGCTTACAAACAAGCCAGGTACAGTGCTTAAAGTCACAATGCAGTGCTATAAAAAGATAAATATTTTCTTCTGCACATTTTATAATCATTTTAAGGACAGCAAGTAATGCGTTGTAGTCAATTAGTTGTATGATTTACTTGAAAAATGAACAGAAGCATGCATAAACCACACGGTTTGAGGAGTGCAGAGCATAAAAGGCTACCTTTCCTTCTAGGCAATCTGCATTAGTAACTATAGATAATTTCTCCTGCAAATTGATTTCCTGAAATCAGTCTGCCTTGCAATTGCCCTGCTGTTACTGTCAGTCTGAGTACTGATGGCTAAGTGACCATTAGAGCTCATCTGGTTCCTGTATTTATCACAGTAACTCCTCCAGGCTGACCAAGTAGAAAAATTTGACTGCTCTGATCCCTGCATGGCAACCTGGATGAATTCTATTAATCCAATCTATTCACTAATCCTTCCATTTTTATAAGTTAATTTGGTTTTGTGAGCTCCACTTCTAACTGTAATTCCCAGAATGCATTAAAGCTTCCATTGTATGGGCAACAGCAACAAAACATGGATAAAACCCAAGGCCATCAAAAAGCATCAACGATTAGACACTGAACAACAAAGATGATGGAGCTGAGTCAGTGACTATTAATCACTCTTTGCCAGTAATGTTACAGAAGGGAAAGGAGGATGGCTGAAACCGCTTCAAATCAACAGCTCTCTAGCGAACAGGGGAAGTTTGGCAGCACGTATCATGACCACAATTTTCAAAAGTTGACTCTAGGTGTCCATTTTAGGTGCCTTAATCTCTAGTTCAGGTGACAAAGAGAAGACAGCTGTTTGAATGCCCCTCTGCAGGAAACTCTCTGACTATGGTGGAACCTGAACCACCAACCTGGTCACCTCAGGCAAATGCCCCCAATCAGGCAGCACAAATGACCCCTTGAGATGTTGTACCTGTCACTGAATGTGAAACAATGGGTGCCATTAACAAGCAACTTCCCAAGGGACAGGTCATAGCATGCAAAACCAGCACAGTACCACTGACTTGTCAGTAACATGATGCTAAGCTGTACATGACCTTGACCCTCAAATGACAGCACATGTTATCATGACAGAATTATTAAATAATCAGACTAGCTCAGAGTTATGCATTTCCCCTTAGCTGGCTTTCGTTTGGAGCCTCTCCCCTTGAAGAGTAAACTTTTCATTCAAACCTCAATTGAGAGCAGCCTGTAGCCAGTGAAACTGCAGAGAAAGGTCTGTAAACAATAACTGCTCTGTAGAGAACAAGCTGACCTTTATAGATGTTAAACAAAACAAAAAGGGTTGATTGATGCTGTGCAGTACATGTTCTCTGAAATATTAGAACCAATAAAGTAATGGAAGGTTTGCTTATGAATATTACACTGTGATAAATTACATCAGTGGACGGTGGGATAGGAAAGGGGAAAGGGTAAAATATTTAGGGAAAAGAGCCTGTATCCTCAACTGGAAAAGTCTGAAATGCTGATGTCTATTAAATGAAAGCTTAGAGCAGGTCAGTTGCTAAAGTCTCCATGACTAATTTTTAAAAATTCTGATAAATACAGTTAGATATGGCATAATGTCTTTTAGAATAAGAAATCTATTAGTAAACTCCAAAGGATAATTACTGACAGTTTAGCCACAAACGTTATTAATACCGAGAGAACAACCTAACTGACACAGAATCACAGAATAATTTAGGTTGGAAAAGACCTTTAAGATCACTGAGTCTAACTGTTAACCCAGCACTGCCAAGTCCACCACTAAACCATGTCCCTAAGCACCACATCTATGTGTCTTTTAAATACCTGCAGGGATGGTGACTCCACCACTTCCCTGGTCAGCCTGTTCCAGTGCCTGACAACCTCCTCAGTGGAGAAATTTTTCCTAATATCTAATATAAGCATCCCCTGGTGCAACTCGGGGCTGTTTCCTCTCATACTATCGCTTGATACTTGGGAGAAGAGACCAGCACCCACCTCACACAACCTTCTTTTAGGTAGTTGCAGTTTCAATCAACCAAAATTACAGACAAAGGCTGCAGAATACTGCACCTCTTTCTCTCTTTCCTTTGCTCCCTTTTTCCTTTCCCCCAGAAATGTATGAAGGAGAGGGAGGCTGGGGGTGTGTGTGCTCAGTTTAAATACATCTCTTCCTGTCACCTTCTGGAATGGGATGGTTTCATCATCCAGCACTTCAAGGAGGTTCCATGTAATCCTTCTCATTTCCATAGACTCTCCTCAGTCTGCAATGGTATTTTCAGGTGTAAAAGCGGGTCCCTCCTATAGGTTGGATGTCAGAGCCAAAAGCACTGTACTCTTACTGCAGGTACTAGTGCTGGAACAGTTCTCCCACCAAGAAGACCTAGCAGCTCAAGGAGCAAGAGCACCCCATAAATCTTAATTTGCTGCAGTTCAAGATTCAATATCTGCTCTGTAAAAGTCTTGGGGCACAAGGACTGTTGAGCTGAGCCAGGTTGAAGGGCAAAGATAAGAAGGGGATCAGCAGGAACAGGGTAGGTGCTGATAGCACTTTGATGGCAGGTGAAGAACATCCTTATTGAACCTCCTGAAGGTATGGAGGGACTGTCAAGTGCCCTCAAGGACTTCGTGAAGAAACAATCTCACAGGCTTGAAACCGCATGAGAGAGAGAACAGCTATGCAGCTTTCTCTATCCTTCTAGGGCTGCTGTCTCTTCCCAAACTGAAGCACATCAATGACAGTTTCATCTGCTCTCTCATCCAGAAGTGACATGACACAAGCGGTTATTTACAGACAGGTACCATACTGCCTCTGAGACAAAATGAACATCCCCACAGCACCTATTCCAATACTGTAAACAAGGACCTAACTATGTAGTGAATGCCCAGAACAGAAGTACTTTAATGCAAAAATGTATGTGCCAGAAACGTAGGCCTGCCCCTGTTGTGCTTTTTATATCCTTTAAACATGTTTCCTAGAAGACAGCAAAAATGGCTTTGGGCAGCAGAGGAGCTATTTGGCATTAGAGCTATTTGCAATGCAGGATGACTTGAAGAAAGTTAAGGATCATACTGTGATCCTTCAAGTAATCTGCTGGGAATCTGAGATGAAAGCCTGAGATCACTGAGGTCAAGAGGCATTTTGACTTCAGTGGGACCAACATCTCTCCTTGGCTTCTGAGCAAAAAACCAAAGCACATACCTCTAAAGACAGAAGTTATTAATCAACACATTATAGACTTTTGCCTTAAAGTGAAGCAAAGCACTCTGCTAATGAAACATGAAAGTGCAGGTACATGTCTTTGGATTGGCTAATGGGTGAGGTCTGGGCAAAACCTGTGGGGAGAAGAAGGGACTTTCCAGACAACTCCCAAAAACAAATCTCTGATCACATTTGCAATCTACATTGAGGGGACAAAGCAGCTTGTGAAACCAGTCCAGCACAGTGTAAAGATACCCAGGTAGAAGAGAGAAAAGAGATGTCATCCAACAATCAAGAATTGCATTCAGAAGCTCAGCCATAGTATTTGTTGGTGTGGAATGATTTTCAGACATTCTGAGCTGAGTTTGATGGATGGTCAGGATCACTGACCATCAAGGAAACTTATTTTGTCCCTGTGCACTATCCAACACACTGCATAGTATCCCGTTTATATTTTAGCTGCAGACAAATTATTGAAAACTTTTACATTTGCCTGGTTGCAAACTGAAACTATTTACCATAGGTGTGGCCTCTGTGAAATCCATCAGGAGGTCACCTGGCTCCAAAGCAAATGTACTTCCAGCATCTGTGGAACTCTGAAGGCAAAGAAGAAAACCAGTATTGAAAAAAAATAATTTCTGTAGTTCTGTTAGTTGTTTTATTGTTTGTTGTTTGTTTTGTTTTGTTGGGGTTTGTTTGTTTGTTTTAATTCCATAAAGCATAGATTCCCAAATGGATTTCAAATTTCACACCATGGTTTTTAAGTATGATTACTCAGGAAAGTCAGACAACAAAACTATGCACCTTTGAACTAAGGGTAAATACTAATTTAACCCTGACCCACTTGCCCCTAACGTTGACAAAAAACTACTATTGATTCTAAAATGGGTCTTGGAGCAGGCTCCAAATATTTTCTTACACAACAGGTTAAATATATTACAAGTCTGCATTAAAAACTACTCCTAAACATAGAATTACTCCGTCTAAGGAAAACATGTTATCTGCAGTTCCCTCCCAGCTTTCCTGAACACTCCAAACTGACATACACTCATCCCTTTGCATATTACCTTGCCACCAGGTGAAACCTGTGTTTGTCCTTCTGACGTCTGTGGCGTACAAGTTTTCTGTGACCCGGGAGATGCTGAAGACACGGGTGTTGATGCTGCTGCTGCTGCTGCCAGTGCTGGAGGAAGATCATCTTCATCGCTGCAGTTAATAAAAGCAGACAGATCTTCTCATTAGAAATGTCCCTTTGTACAGACTTTGACCATACTTGCACTGGAGGAGGCAATGGAAACCTGTATGTCAGCTGTAGTGCCTTGCAGTAAAGTTCTTTCTACTCTTTCATGTGTTGTGCAGCTAGCTTATCAATTAAATTAGATTTTTTAAGCTTGAAAGATTCCTTAAAACCTGGTTGGCTAAGTAACGCTCATAGAATCATAGAATCACTAAGGTTGGAAGGGACCTTTAACATCATTAAGTTCCAACCCCCCTGCCATGAGCAGGGACCCCTACCACTAGACCAGGTTGCACAAAACCTTGTGCAACCTGGCCTTAAAAACCTTCAGGGATGGGGCATCAACAACCTCCCTGGGCAAGCCATTCCAGTTCCTGACCACCCTTATAGTGAAGAATTTCTTCCTAATATCTAACCTAAATCTCCTCTCTCCCAGTTTAAAACCATTACCCCTTGTCCTACCACTATCTTCTCTGATGAAAAGCCCCTCCCCAGCTTTCCTGTAGGCCCCTTTCAAGTACTGGAAGGCTGCTATAAGATCTCCTCGGAGCCTTCTCTTCTCCAGGCTGAACAGCCCCAACTCCCTCAGCCTGTCTTCATAGCAGAGGTGATCCAGGCCTTCGATCATCTTTGTGGCCCTTTTCTGGACCCTCTCCAACAGGTCCATATCTTTCTCGTGCTGAGGGCACCAGAACTATACACAGTCCTCCAGGTGTGGCCTCACCAGAGCAGAGTAGAGGGGCAGAATCACCTCCCTGGCCCTGCTGGCCACACTTCTTTTGATGCAGCCCAGGATGTGGTTGGCTCTCTGGGCTGTGAGTGCACACTGGCGGCTCATGTTGTGCTTCTCATCTACTACCACCCCCAAGTCCTTCTCATCAGGACTGCACTCTAGCCATTCTGCTCCCAACCTGTATTTGTGCCTGGGGTTGTGCCAACCCAGGTGCAGGACTTGTTGAACTTCAAGAGGTTGGCATTGGCCCACCTCTCCAGCCTGTCAAGGTCCCTCTGGATAGTGTACCTTCCCTCTAGGGTGTCAACCACACCACACAGTTTGGTGTCATCAGCAAACTTGCTGAGGATACACTCAATCCCACTGTCCATGTCTCCAACAAAGATGTTAAGCAGCACTGGTCCCAATACTGACCCCTGAGGGACACCACTCGTCACCTGCCTCCATTTGGACACTGAACCATTGACCACAACTCTCTGGGTGCAGCCATCCAGCCAATTACTTATCCACCAAGTGGTCCATCTGTCAAATCCATGCCTTTTCAGTTTGGAGACCAGGATGTCATGTGGGACAGTGTCAAACGCCTTGCACAAATCCAGGTAGATGACATCAGTTGCTCTGCCACCATCCACCATCTCTGTTATCTTGTAGAAAGCCACCAGATTGGTCAGGCATGACTTGCCCTTAGTGAAGCCATGTTGGCTGTCACCAATCACCTCTTTAATTTCCATGTGCCCTAGCAGACTTTCCAGGAGGATCTGCTCTGTGATCTTGCCAGGCACAGGGGTGAGACTGACCGGCCTGTAGTTCCCCGGGTCTTCCTTTTCCCCCTTTTTAAAAACAGGGGCTATGTTCCCTTTTTTCCAATCAGCAGGACTACATCTGCAAACAGAAACCTTATGGGTATGATGTGCAAGTAGTGCATCTATGGAGCATGTGCATAAGAATAAATTAACTGATTTGATATTACTCTACTTCAATGTTTTTTTCTTTTCTACAGAGGCTGGCTGTATTGATAAGACTAGATCTGGTTAAATCCATCCATGTGTGGGCTTTGGACCAACATTTGACACCCACTAAGCAGCTAGTCTCTGCTATTGTTTTCAAACTTTTTAAAATACTTTGATCAACTCCAAAAAGGAGCTCTTTGGAAACATACTTTTTCCTGTCCCATTTATTCTGTTTACAGAGAAAACATTTTATTTGAAACCAATTGCATGCTCCCTTCAGACTCCAGGCCATCAAGCTGAGCTCTTTCATTATCACCTACTGTAAACACTAAATGAAAGCCACTAGAGAATATTATACCTTCATTATGTAGAGCCCCATTGACTACAAATCATTTGGATCAGTCAGCCCTGAGTCAGGACATTTCCAATTGCTAATTGCAATTGCACAGAGGTAAACAGAGTCACAATTTGGCCTACTTTTATGCTGGGAATAATGTGCGAGAACAAAAGACTACAGCCTGACAGTTTAAAGCCCATGGAAAAATTACGAGAAGAATGAGTTCTGTTCATAAAATTACACTAATTTTAACTACCAATTAGGTAGTCACAGTGCACAGATGCCTGCAATGCCAGTTTCACAGACACTTCCAGAACAGACCTATACTTGGCTTAGAGCTACTTGAAAGCAACATGCCTGGGCAACACAGTACTTCAAAACTACATGGCTTACAGGGTACACAGACTTATGGTGGAGTGTTTGAGAGATAGCAATGTTTTTTATTATGATATAAAGCTATGTTGATTACTGTTATCTTTTACATGCTTTATTTTTTATTTCTTCTGGCTAAGGATAGAATTCAGCACCAGAGCATGTACGATACACTGTTTTTATGCTGGAAAGAAAATGCAAAATCTTTTGGTCCTGTTCAATAGATGTTGTATTAATGCAGCAAGTTGGACTGTTGACCTAGTTAATCTCTCTCTCACAAACATGTCGCTGACATTTTCTCAGTCCTTGCTCCCCACTCTCAGCAGGAATACACTGGCACCCTCCCCATCCTTGCTGGGTAAAGCTGCTCTGTTGTGGACAAGGTAATGGAAAATAGTCAAGAACTTGTCAGTTCAGAAAGGCTTCTTAGTGTCTGGGAACCAAAGCTAAGGGTTAGGGTCCAGTCTTATCAGTCATAGCACTATTAGCATGAGAGCTACAAGTCTGAGAATTGGCCTTCTTCCCTGCATTCCTTTCCCAATATTTCTTCACTATTTCTTTGAAATTCCCATATTTGTAGTCCAAACAGAAGATAATTTACATTGAATAGAATTTGCGTCTACAGAAAAAAAAAGAAAAAAAAAAAGGCCCACATTTTTAATTGTGGAGTATTCATGGCCATAGCATAGGTGACACCTGTAGTTAGATGTGTTAATGTGCACTTGAGGTGATTATTGGTAAACAGACCCTCTCTAGCCCTAACCTACCCTAGAGCATTTTTTTTTTTATTCGGATTCTTAAAAACTGATTTCTTTCTAGCCTTGCTATCTTCAACACCAACTTATCCTACTACCCTACTTTGATGGTCCCATTGGAAATTTTCTGCTTCTGCATATGTAACATCACCCTCACATCAAAGTTGTCTACACAGCATAGCCCTGTTCTCTTTGTCTGCCGTGTAGCAGTATTTGAGGACCAAGATTAGCAACTTGTTCATGTTAAAACTTAAATAAAAAACTTTTCCAAGTGTGTGTACAAAACCTGTGACTACACCTGCAACAGGACATGAATTTCTTGCCTGTCCTTACACATCAGTGTGCTCTAAGAATAGGATCAGCCATTGCATCTTGTTCATTACCTGCCATAAGAAAAGCATCAAATAATTGGTCTTCCCAGTGTCACAGCCTTTTCCTTTGCTGGCTGCTATACACAACTGCCTCCACTATATAAAATATATATAAAATATATATAAAAATCTGAAAAATCAGATGCATCCTGAAATATGCAGATTTCCCTCCTGCAGAAAAAGAGGTAGTAGAAGTGGTGTCTCATTCAAGAAAAGCACACTGCTGTCTGGGCTATGCTGGGCAGAGTGAGTGAGCAGACTTCTTTCAGGCCTTGGTAATCTGATCCTACCAAATGCTTCCAAGTTCCCTGTCACACATTACCTTGAGGATTAGCGAGCAGTAAGGGAGGCTGGGTTCTCTTCTCAGCTTGACTTGTCACTTCCCATCTCCTACCTCATTTCCAGACAATACTGGTAGATACATCATAGTAAAAGAGAGCATGTTTTGTGGCCTCCTGACCAAGCTGTGGCCTGTGTGTTCCCATATGTCAGCCTTGGTCTCTTGGATAAACACCAACTTGGCTAATTGTTCTTAATCCTCCTAGTTTCAATTTGATTAATTCTTCTGTTTCTTATCCTAAGTAATTTTTCAGTTCTGGCAATGTAGACTGTTACTTCTTTTGCATAACAAAAGCCAGTGTTCTTAACAGTGAGACAGAAAATAACTACACACTGCTATTTATTAGAATCCTTTCGGAGAGAAGGAAAACTTCTGCTAATGTTGCTGTGTATTTAGTGACACTAGGATGTTAAATTGCTGGAGGGAGCAACAGTTGCCATTCCATGTAGAAAGCATGCATATTTTTTTCTTCATTATGGCATTGGTGTGCTTGTACTAATAAGTTTATGCTAACATTGTCCCTCTTTTTTCATCTCTTTAGTCCCTCACATCTCTAGAGATTCTCAAATCAGATTAATTATGTGTAAATGGGATGCCAAAGCCCTATAGGCACGGATGACTCTTTCCAGGACTAAGTGACCTACCTTTCTGGCTGTAGTTGTAGTGGGTTCAGCAATTTCTGCATGTGACAACATCATGGAGAGAGAGGGAGAGAGGGAGGATGTGCTTTCTGAGAGGGAATGGTTGACAGCACAGCTTGACTGCCCAAGTAAGGAGTGTTTTCCTGATTTTGCAAATGGGCTTACAAGGAAGTAGACAGCAGCTTGTCCCAGCTCACACCAGGTCTTTGACATTTTATGTGGAAAAGAGGTTTTTCATTCCTAACCTGTAAGTTCAGAAAAAGGCAGAGGGCCTGCAGTTCTGAGGGTTAGCAACTGCACAGGGTGGCAAATTCATTTCTTACTAAAAGCCTAGAGATTCTCAGCGATGGAAGGAATGGTATCGGTGTAAGATCATTATCACGTAATTGCATTCATGCCTTTCAGAAGGCATAGCTAGAGCAATAATAGAGCTAGAGCATCCCCCTTCACTTTCAGCTGCAGTAGGCAAAAACATAAAGATAAGGCTATACGTTACTCACAAACTGTACTGCCTCGTTAACTTCCTCACACGAGAAACTTTAATCTCCTGCTTTTCTGTAGGGCCAGTTGATGGTGTAGTTTCAGGTCGCACTGGAGCTGGACTTCTAAAAATAACAAGAAAAATATATGTGGCACAGTCTTTATTTAAACTACTTCAGGCCTATCAACATATTTCTAACTCATCAACACATATTTATCTTGCAAAGTGGCAAGTGCCCATTGAAGTTCATCCTTTTGTTCCATTTATAGTCCACAGGCCAGTGTGCATGAACAGAAAAGGATGTGTGAACTCGCTCTCCTGTGCATTGCATGCCATTTATAAAAGCAGCAACTGATTAAAAATACAGAGCCTGTGTAAGAGACAGAATGGAAATGTCATGGTTTCCAAAATACAACATTTTAATAACAGCCCAGCAATTCAGTCATGTCAGAAATATTTTTACAAAAAATACCTTTAACAAAAACTATTCTATGAATTGTGAAACCAGTTCTGCTCAAAGTACTTTTAACCTGAAATCAAACATTATCTTTCTGCATTTGAAAGAGCAGCTCAAGGCAAATGAACTAATAGATTTGATCCAGGAGAAGGATACTTGCTAGAAAAAAAGCAAAACTCAAAGATATTTCAGATGTTCACGAACGTGAAAAACACCTGCAGAGCTCCAGAAAGGACAGAAATGGGAATGAGGAGACCAACATAAAGGGATCTTCTCTTAGCCATTTATCAGTAGAGTTAACTAAGGCTTGAATACAGATAGCATAAATACTAAACACAAGATCCTCATGATTTTGAGAGGAAACCATTTCAACTGTGAGCGTCAGGGGCATAAAGACACATGAATTATCTTAAATACTACTTATGTTTGAAGCAACACATTATGATTAAATGCATCATATGTGTATTAGAAATGCTATAAACCTAGTAAAAATGCCAAGCATTAAAGGAGTAATATGAAAGGCTTTATTAATAATTTGTGAAATGGTATTCTGCCATCTAATCTGAAGTCAGATACTAAGTTAGTACTTCAGCAGCCCTACTGATTGCTGGTGGGACTGCTCATGCACTGAGGGACATTCTGCAGCTGGCAGAAGATGAACAATCTTGTATCTGATATTATGAATTTGGGTTGAATTTTTTAAGTCTACTTGCATCATATTAGTCTTCTAATGCCATAATAAGATAAGCACATTTAACCTTCAGAAGTGAAGTTCCCTCTGATGCCCAAGCTATCTTGTTTTAATCTTGAAGTCAACATATCTGATCTGGAAATCGGTGAATTAAGATCATGACGGAAGCCCCCATCATGTAATTTCCATCAAGTCAGGCTTCAGAGTGGACGACTGCTCTAGCTATACTTTTTTTAAACACCTTGTAATAAACCAAAGGTAGCTTTGGCAACTGAAAAAAATTACTAGTTCAATTTACCCAAAGTGATTTTCAATTCAAGTTCTAACCTAAGCAGAATGAAAATGATAAGACCTGTTCAATGACTGGATCCGATGGCCAAATCTTCAAGGGGTGTAAATGTGTGTCATTATTTCCAGCTCCAGCATTCTGAAATACATTAGCTGAACTTCTTGCTCTGAGTGAGCAGTCCCCACAGTTCTCCAATACCTTTCTAATACAGTGGTTACAAGTTTTAAACCTTTTCATTGACCCAGTGAAAGCAGGAACAAAAACAGTGGCATCAGCTACACGGGAGTTGAAAAATGTTTGCTCAAAAGGATGATAAGCAGTGCACTAATACTATCAAGGGGCTCCAGAAACAGCACCGTGTGGAACAGCAAAGTTGGTAACAAAACTCTTTCTTTCCAGTTCATGGCTAATTCGAATTTCTCAAGATAAAATTATAACCTGTAGTAAAAGTAAGTCAGATATTTTTACTATAATTTCAGTTCCTTTAAAAATTTCTTTTTACAAAGCCTCTGTATCTCATTCTAATTCTTATGGTTTGCAATTTCACAATAGGGGAGGAGGTGGGACTTTCAAAGCAGTTATTTCAATTGCCAAAATAAAATTTTTGTTTGAAAATATTTGGAACTAAAGCAATTTATAATGATTTCAAAGAAGGTTATGAAACTGATTTGTATATATGAAACATTTTCATATTCTGAGTTAGTCCGAAAAAAGTTTCACATGAAAAATTTCACTCAATTGTGATTAAAAGTGTTTGAGAACTAAACAGGATCTACTCTCTAACCCAACAAATAGATGAAAAACTTATTATCTTCCTTTTAATGATGTACATTTTCAAGTGAAAAATTTATTTTAAGAAAAGCCAAGATACAGTACCACTAGACACCCTACTTCTATTTCAGTGATTGTAACTGCTCAGATATATATATTCTGCATCATGCCAGTAGATTATTATCCCACTCACTTATTTTGAAAAAGCAATAACATGTAAAGAGAAAAATCTTACTTCACTTTATTATAAGTTTTTTTCTATCATTTTTGTTACAGGCTGGATTCAGTGACTATCTTTTTCTTGGTATTTATCAGGCCCCTGGGAGAGAGACAAGCGCCATTTATTTCACATTTCAAGACGCTGAAGGTTACTTAGGGTGTAAACTGAAGCCACTTCTGAATGAAAAGGAGAAGTGGCAATGCCTCCACACAAAGAGACTGACTGAATCCAGTCTACCATAAGCATGAGATGAAATGTTAAGACTAGTCCTACCAAATGCAGAGCTGGATTTTTGCCCTAATTAAAACCTTGCTAGGTGAGCTCTTTCCACAACAGCCTAAAAAACCCATGACAACTCCTGTTTAATCTCCTAACACTCTTCCTCAGTCTGAACAGGCTCAAGACTGTTGCTGTTCTCACTTCAGCAACCAGATGCAAGAATGGCTCAGCTTGATCAACTCAGAGCCTGATCTGTGTTTTAAAAACGGCAAGCTTTTAATATCACCCAAACTCTTAAGAATGATCTCATTGATATTCCTGAAAAAGAAGCATATACAAAGCAGAATAGCTTCTGTTGTTATACTTTGAATTCCACAGCCTGAATATATTCTCTTATCTGGAAATGGCTATTTAAATAGAGACATTAGGTGCAGATATGACCATTTGTAGTTTAAAGTCCTACATGTAGTTAACTAATGTAACCTTGAACAAAACCTGAAGTGTGGAAGGAGCAGCAGGACTCTGAAGAAAAGGAAAACATGCTGTCATGCAGTGTATTACAGTTCTGTTTCAATGTCATTAATTCATAAGAAACCTTTTTCCTGTAACAGTAGCCAACCACTACAGCATAAAAATGAAGGTACTGAACCAAGACAGAGTTACTTAATGACCTGGCACCTTACATAAAAATCTGTCACTTCCTGGTGAGAATGCCAATAACAACCATGAAATGTCAGCGTGCCGTGGCAGGTCATCAGAAACTGCCTGTGTACTGAGAGCCCCAGCACACTCGGGAGCAGCAGCTACTACTGAACCAGCCTCAGCCCGTTTCACAAGCCTGCACAGAAACATAAACAAGTCCTAGAGAGAGATCCCCTCCAAAGCAAGAAATCAGTTTTGTTCTCAGAGTGGCAGCCAACAGGGCTACTGAAACCAAAACTGCTCACAGAAATTACACACTCTGCAACATCTCAAGTGATCACAGATGTCCTCTGATATAGCTTGAAACTTCCTCATGGACATGGTGTAGGTGCTCATGCTGAGGGACTCAGGAGGATCGCACTCTGACTCATCTGTATTTGGTCAGCTGGCTCAGGGGCTGGGACTATTATGCTGCTGCCTGCACTGTCCCTTTGGGCACTGTGGCTCCCGCAAACTGACATGCCTTCCTTGTCTTCTGCTAGGCTGGCCCCAGGAAGCCTCCCGTACTTGTTTGAAATGTGGAAAGTGGGCCGTGTGGGAGCAAACAATTGTGTATCTATTAAGCCAAAAGGGATCAAACAACTTCTCTTTCCCTGGAAGATAAAGTTCAGAAGTTTAAAACCACTACAGTCTGCTAAGGAAACCTGCTTTTTTTTGCATTTGTGTTTTACAGGTTTTATCCTCTTTGCTTCTGTCTGTGCCTTTTTTGCCATCTGGAACAGTCTCTCCTCCTCCATGCTCCTACTCTAATGGCAAGAGGTAGAAGCTAAAACTTCCATGATTTACAAGGATACGGCCATCTGCAGGAAGGTTGACCTGCCTTCAGGTGTTGACTCATGGGAAAAAAAAACAAACACTGGCTGATATTTGGCTTCAGAATGGCCTTTGAGTGGGAACATGGTAGTGAAATCTGCCATAGAAAAAGCAAGGAAGAAAGTAAAATATTTGATAGATGCATTCTCTTGTGTATCAAAGACGTAGCCTAACAAGCTAAGCAAACACACACAAACACACAGATCTTTTCTCAGTCTGTGCTCTATGGGTTTTGCACTTTTATTTCTTTTCCTTGGCCTTCTGAAGCTAAGAAATAATAATATGTGTTTTTCCACTCTGATACAATAGCTCTTCTCGGAAGACCAGTTAGCTTTCCAAAACGTTATTTGGACTTTTGAAAGCTATTGCCAGCATCAAACTTTCTGAATAAAGGCTTTTTTTTTTGGTCGGTTGGTTGGCTGCTTTTTTTCAGCTGGGATTCTATATAGATTGCAGATGTACAACAAAGCTCCTTGCTACAGAACCATAGTCTGATCCAAAACCAGTTTATGGCCTTTCCTTATCCTCCTCACTTGAGTTCTGTTTCCATTAAAGGAAAAAATTCTCTGCCTTCCCTTTTCCTTGTAATGAAAACGTATCTGCAGCCTAGACAGAAATGTGATGCTCCTGTGGTCCAAAAGATAGATAATGATGCTACAGAAACTGTTCTCTTCCCCCAGCTCAGAGTAATCTGTTGCAGGCCAATGCCCAGTATTTAAGGTCAAACCGAGCTACAAATCCTGCCGCTCCCTACAGCAACCAGGACAGCCATTATAAATGCTGTTTCCAAAGAGTCTAGGTGCAGTTTAAGGGACACAGCCAATGGAATGCATCTCAAGTCGGGTATTTCATCAACTTAACCTCATCTGAAAGGGCTGAGTACTGCTCCTTTCTCTGTAGTTCAGAGATTAAGAATGCAATTGCAAGCAATTCATCGGCATCTGACTTCAGGCAACAGGTCAAATAGGTCTTTAATATTCTGAATGAAGCCAAAGAACATACCTAGGTGTCCTATCTGCAATCTTTAATGCAGACTGGCATGCAAAGGGTATGCAAGAGTTCAGCTTGAAGTTATTACTTTGATGCAGAAATTACTAGGTGAGGTTCTTGTAAAAACCATAGTAGCAGATCCATTAACCTGTCCACTGGATTGACATGGCTGATATGTATTTAGCTATTCACTTTGTTTTTTAGAAATGCTGGGTAAAATTTTTCAGTTGGGGAATGAATGTGTGGGTTGTTTTTTTTTTTTTATTTTTGAGGATGAAGATGGAATGAAAAAGAAGCTTTTAGAAAGCAGTTAATATTTGTTAGGAAGAAGTCAACATAGACATCGTTTTTAGTTTTCCTAGAATATTCCACAATACATTTAGAAGGAGATATTTAAATGTTGTATTTCAGATTCTGCCTCATAAAGTTAAGTCCATTCTGATTCTAAGAAAGCACAACCTGCTTGGATTCACTGAAGTTCAGGCCAGGTAAAACCAAGCACATAATTTTTAATCAGCTTCAGTTCTGACCTGCCTTAAAGTGCTTTTATATATGTCTAGGGAACTGAAGTCTTTGACGTGAGGAAACAAGCTGCTCATAATCAGCCAGGTGACAAGCTTATTTTTAGCCCCCAAAGTCAATGTGTACATCTCCTATGACAGCTCTTGCTGGATGGCTGGTCCAAAACTTCAGCTTTGTGATGCTTCAAAATGATATACCTAGAAACTGTCCACAGATAAGTCCCCAGACTTGAAGACCTGGTGTCAATTTGCAGTCCTTGTAAGAACTGCTGTTAGACATATTGTCCAAGAGAGCTTTGTGGGCCACAGCCATCTCTACTAATTGAAATGTCTAAATAAAAATCAGTTCATGTGCCTTGAAGGCTTGAGCAGCTGATAGGTAGCTGTACAATAAATTCCACTTCTCTGAGAACACTACTGCCACTTCAGAACCCTAGCTTTTCCTACAAAAAAGCAAAGTAGTTTTGTTTTTTAAAAAAAATGTTGTCATGAGTTATGGTTCTGAAGAGTCCTGTGCCAGTGTCATTGCTAGAGAAAGGTCAGTGCGCAGGGTACACACCTTTGAATAAGCCAGAACAAACTCCCCATGCATGTGCCTATATGCTGCTGGAAAGCTATCCTGGCATTCACTAGAAGTGTATGTATAAAGACAGATACTGAGGTGTTAGTGTCAGATCCAAAATGTGTACAGATCAGCAAACATCAGAACGCTTGGCACCTTGCTCATATGGTCATATCCTGAGAGCACCTGCAAAGAACTAAAATTCTCTCAAGAAACTGGTTGAGATTCACACTGCAACAGATACTTCAGCAGGATGTTAGCTCAGATACCAAGAAATAAAATTTCAAATATTATTATAGTCTGTGCAGGTGAGAAAGTAAAGGGAAAAGCACAAGAATGCAGACATTACTTTGAGTGACACTCCTCCCTTGATGATACTCGAAAGTTATATGTAAGAAGTATCATCACTTTGGTCAGAAAAGGTGTAGGACATTCACATAAATTGAAAGGCAGCCAAACTCAAAGCCTAGTGTACATCAGATGCACAAGCCACAGCTGGGGAATCTTACTCTGAAAATCTGTATGAGCAAAGCTTACTCTGCATTGGGCATTCAGAAGAGTGCCTGTGAACACTTCTCTTGATTCATCTGTACCCTGTATAACTTGATACAATTTATTATTTTCCACCCTTCTTTTCTGGTGGGAAGCATCATCAAGCTCTGTGAGATAACATTTAATTTTATGTTACATGTTGAGCAGCTCCTAATGTAATTAGCCTTAATGTAATAGCATAATTTGGTTTTGGATGGGAAGATTTACAAAGAAAATTCGAATAAATGAATGCACAAAGCACCAGCTGGTGCTTATACCTACTCCCACATAAGAAGAATATTGCTATTTGCAATCCTATGAAAAATGAGATAATTTGGATAACAAGGATCAACAAAGGGTGATGCAGAAGTTGGTCTAAACAGAAAGAAACCTGCAGACAAACCCTGAACCGTGTGGGACGTAAAGCATGCCAAAGCTGGTCACCATCCAAAAGCATGTTGTAAGGGAAAATAAATATTGCAGTCCTTAAATATACCACATGGTGCACAACAGCAAGTGGCAACAGCAACAAGAACAATAGTAACTGACGAGCCAACTTGAGAGCTTCAGCTGAAGAGGGCTCTTCTCTGACGACACTTGGACACTGCCTCAGAAATGCAGGAACTTGCTTTTACACATTTGATCAGTATTGCACAAAAGGCTGTGCAATCCCCATCCTTGGAGGTTTTCAAAATTCAGCTAGACAAAGCCACGGCTGACCTGATTTAGTGCTGGTGACAGTCCTGCTTTGAGCAGGAGGATTCACTACATGATCCCCATGATGACCCTTCAAATCAACAGTTATATAATTCTACAATAAATAACTAACAATTCTCAGAAGGAATGTCAATTGCTATTTCAGTTTTTCAAAGCATAACCTCAAAAGAGTGTATCTAACTATTTAATATCTGGATAGTCTCATGTGTGTAACAATAAACAACAGCTCACAAAATGAAGACTAACATTTATCCGACTACTAAGGTGTTAGTGTTTACATGTACCAGCTCTTGAAGACCTTCAGCTAGATCATGGAAACAGACATGCATCATATAAACATTCCTCAGCTCCAAGCGACCATGAAGAAAAGACTACATTATCAGCAAATCTGATAAATGCCAGGTAATTCCTGTCTTACAAATTTTATTTCAGTTGCTTACCAAACTTCCTTTAACTTTAGGCATTTCTGCTAACATTTCCACTGCCTGACTTTTCCCAAGATGAAAGTTCATCTCAGCAAACATCCAGTATTTTGTCTGGTTCCAAAGTACATGCAGTTCCTAACATCTGTATTAATCTGGTCTAATTCTTCACAAACTGGAATTCCTGCAGCAGTTATGTTGGGGATTATATTCAGCCATACTTGAAGAAGAGAACAAAACAAGAAATGTGTAGACTTTTATGTTAAATATAGCCAAACCCTGTGTGATATACACACTATAGGCTTACCCAGGTGGTCGTAGCCAGAGAGAACACAGACACTTCAAAGACTTTTCACTAGAGGTTTGTGTATAGGTATTGTGGAAGCTGTACAGATGGTGCTTTTGTTTGACAAAGCTTTGAATAAGGAGAAGAATAATGGAAGGAATTCTCTTGATGAGGTTCTGTGGTTAGCCATACATTTGATACGTTTAACAAATGAAGCAGGATGGAAAATAGGTGGGAAATTTCTGGAAAGAAAGCTCAAGAGGTTATCTTTCTAGCAGCCCATCCCTTTACTAAGAAATGGGTGAGGTTTATAAAAAGGTGAAGAGGTGACTATGTGATTCACATTCACTTGATAAGCTGCAGGAGAGAAATCTCTGCATCCCCCATCATTAGATGGGCAGGGCCCTTGATCAAGAGAAGGGTGTGACCACAGGTGATAACAAACTGGGTGACTACATTTTGATTTTTATAATTCCTACAATAATTTATACATTCTTCATTATACAAATGTTTTAGCAGACAGCCTGAACCCTGATCTGTCAAGGCTAAAAGAATTAAATAACAAAAATCCCTTTTGGAGGCAGGTGTTGGGAGCCTTACCAACACTATAAGTAAGAACATGCAATAATCTCAAACCTGAATTAAATTAGACATCTAACCAGTGAATTCTGCCTGAGAGACTCTCCCTCAACACCTCCATCTGGACACTGATTTAGGTACCCGGCTGTACACAGGTTTCCAACAGATAGGAAAATACCTCTGTTACTTCCTTATAATCCCTTCTGGCTCATTCAGCACAATGAAAGATCTTCCTCTGCCAACACTAAAGAAGAAAATGTTCTGTAAGAAAGGCTTTTCTAGCTTCAGTGGAAGATGGATTCCTCTTGTTGGTCATCATTGTCTCCCTTGCAGACCTGGGCCCTACATCCCAAAGGAAGTACCATTAAAAATAATTGCAAAATGACGCGCATTGCCAATTCCAAATTAGACCAATGTTCACACAAACGTATTTTAACTGCACATCTTAACAAAGCATGCCTCACTACACAAGGTGGTAACTGCAAACAAACTGTATCTCTTCTTGATTTGATACAGGAAGTTTTAAAAGCAAAATAATGTAAATACATAAATAACACAATTTTCCAGATATTTCTTCTTCTGTAAACCAACATTACATTCTGTCTTTTCCAAAATATTTATGCCTCAGCTATATAGCCAGGCTGTAACTCTCTGTATGTATTACTTGGATGTTGATCAAAATGTATGTGCTTTAAAGTCTGTTACAACAGAATTGTAATAAAGACACATCATACTCTTCTTGGTAGGACTCCTGTGTCTTATCAAGATAACTCGTGGCTCTTCTATCTAACCCCCTTTTGAAATTCCTCTCCTGTTAGTTGCTCTCATTTGACTTAGTTCAGCTGAGACATTGTCCTGGTTATCCATCCAGCCAAACTGTGACAGACATGTGCAGCCTGGATGGAGAACCTGATGAGGTAACCCTACAACTTCTCCAGCCGCCACTGTCCAGATCTGCTGCTCTGCTAGAGGTTATCAGCAAAGCAGCAGGGTCATCAAGGGGAATGTATGACTGTGTCCCAATTCATAGTGCACTATATCAGTCTTGACTGTGGAACTGTGGAACAAGGAGGGTGCAAGTTAGGACACTGCAGCATGTATTGGGTTACTGAGTCACCGGCTTATTCTTCACTGAATGTGGAAACCAGCACTTGAAGCCGTCTGGGAGAAAAAAAAAATCCTATCCAGACGAGGGAAAGCTACAGAGACACACAGCACTGCTCTTCAAAAGCAGGGAGGAGAGAGGACTGTACTCTTCTGTGCTCCCACATCCTCCTGCAGCTTAATCTGACAGGTACAGCCTAGCTATTAACAGGAAGATCAGAGACAACCTTGCACTTCCAGCCTGTGCACCAAATGACAGAGCAAATTTCACAAGCTTTCCCCTCCTGAAAGCTGACAAAATAATGCAATTTTGGTTTTAGCTGTGTTTTTTCCCCATGTACAAAATGACTTAGATACAGAAGGATCTGCAGTTTGCCAATAGACACAGAAAAGAGGAGCCTAAACTGACTGACACATGACGACTTTGCATAAGTGCAACATTATTTTGAGGCCATGCCCAACAAAATGACTGGAGACCTGCTTGTAGTGAAAGTAGCTATACCACACATACATATGAGTAATTACCAGTTGAACCAGAACTAATTCTACAAAGAGCTATAGCAATTGTTAGCCAAATTGAGTCTGCTGTGGCAGATGCTGAAATAATTGCTCAGGGGGATTACAGGCCATATCCAAGCAGTTAATTCATTACAAGTGTAATCTTCAGGGTGGCAATGGATGAGCAGACAAAATGGTAGCGAAGAGAGTACTGTTCTTTAATCAAACCAACACTACTGCCCACCTTCCTCACCTTAAATTTCCTTATTTGTATGAACAATTCATGCTTCAGTTAATGACCAAAATGGCATATGTTTGCTTACTAGCTGGCCTGAACAAATTTCCCAGTGTCTTGGGTTTGGAAAAAAACCAGAGCAAATTGTTAGTGCATTGTACAGTCATCAGTAATCAAATACACCAAGTCACTGTCCCTGCAATAAATCCCTTGCATGAAAAGAGTGGAGTATTGTTAAATAGCTGTGGCTGATACTGGTTTCAACTGGCAAGATTTTACAGCACAAAAACTTCCCTCATACATTCACACAGGTGTTGTCTACAGGAATGTCCGCATGGGTACATGGAGGAATAAAACTTGTATTTTATGGGGAGGGCTTTTTCACAAAGGATACTTGTGTATTTCTCAACTAAAGCAGAGAAAAATTCCCAGGTGTCTTGTCTGACCAGTATGAACATACCCTTGGCTCTACTCAGATGCAATTCCTAGCAGAGCAAAGGCTCATTTATGTCCATCCAAACCCACAAAATAGAGTTTGTAGAGGGTGTTATTGGCAAATGGGTCACATGCTGGCTGTCTGCAAGGGTGCCTATGTCCCTGAAGAAAGGGAAGCCATTTAAAGGAGAAGGAGAATCAGTCAGACACTGAATTTATTTTGCATTATTCTCTGAGTTTTGAATGCAGGCTAAAATTGGTCTATCCCTGAGCATTGATTACTTGTGTATTTGCACCTTCAGGACACAGACAAAAAGCCATAAAAAATACCACTTGATTTGGCACAACTGACTGTGCAGGAAACACTGCTTGACATAATCCAGATAAAAATAAATATTAGACAAATATACACCAGACTGCTGCATACTGTGAGAATTCCAAAGTGGCTTTTAAGAGTTTATAACCTTGGATGTGTGCAAAAGAAAACAATAAAATTAGCTTTGCGGCCAGTTTTCTATCCTTACTCATACTGAAGAGTACTTCACTTCTTAAAGCACACAACTCATTTACAGCTCAGCATGATGAAGACAGAACAAATCTATTACAAAATGTGAATTAGAATGGCTTTTCTACAGATGTAATGCAGAAGTTCATCAAAGATAAGTAAGGAAAACAAGTCTTCAGCCACATTCCAAACCACACAAGGCTTTACAAACCAGGTGCTCCTGAACTGCTTTTGGAAGTAACAGCAACTCAACAAAAGCTGTTGTGGCAAAGACAACACATGAGACCCATTTCTGTTAAACAAAGAAATAGGTCACTGTGTAACATATGTGATGAATTTTCTCAGTGGTCTTAACAGAGTTTTGTAGAGGTCTAAAAATGGCAAAGGCACAGGAGAAAAGTGGGTGATTCTAAATATCAGGTAGACCTTGCAGCTCCTTGGATGAACGAATGGGAAAATCATGGCCTGTCAGGCCAGACATTACAGCTCTGCAGGGTGTACCATGATGAGAGACAAGTGGGAAGCTGGGAATCAGAGCTGTACAGCAGGCAAGCCAGGAACTGCCATGGAAAGCAATGGCATCACCTCTCATGTCTCCTCCTGGCTCAGTACTACCCACCATCCTCACTGTTCCTCTCTAGTAAGTTGCTTTCACTAAGCAAATGTAGCAGTTCCTCTAATCCAGCCTGGTCAGAAAGTAATTTTTGAATGAAATGTTTTTTGAAGACTATTGCTGATTTATCACCTAATAGGAAAGATACACATTTGAAAAAAAGGTTGACAGATGTTCCCAACTATAACTGTTTCTTTTTGAGTTCAGAATTATTTGATTTGTCAGACATAATTCATTACCTCCCTCATCCAGCCTTTTCTGTAAGATGTGTAAATGTCTGCTTTCAAGACTCTTTGCAAGAGTCACCACCAGAAAGTTACCAAGCAAAATAATGAGATGACTAGTGCTCTAGTACATATACATAAACATATATCTATAGCATATATACTAGCATAATTAGCTGATTAACAGCCAGTGTGATTGCCATCAGTACCTGTTTTTCATTAAGCTCTTCTCTCAGATTTGGCCACTAAAGACGTCCAAAGGGATGGCACTACCATACATAGGCAGGAAATTTCCAAATACCCATGCTGTAGCTCCTGAAATCACCTCCTGAAAGACTGTGCCATTCAAATAACATTTACGATTAATATGTCTCTTCAAAATGGCCACCCCAAAAAAGGAAGACCACTATCCACTATCAAAAGAATAAAAGTAAAATTCAAAGCAGTCACTACTGCCTGCAAATGAGCTATTTTTCTGAGGGCTATATGCCAAATGCCTTTTCTTGTGCAAAAAAACCCCCAACTTGCACAAATCAGGAAACACAAACACAAGGGTATTCCATTTTGGATACCTAGCATGTTTCTGAAACAAAAGTTATGAAAGCTTTTCTAAGTTTGTCACTAGACCTGATTTTTTACTTTGAGCTTTTATCAATTGTTTAAATATATGCACTTGGTCTGATTTCTAAAGTTGAGCTTTTATTAATTCTTCCAACTATATCTGATATATGTGTATAAAATAAGCACCCTTCTCACAGACTTCTCCTCAGATCATGGCTCGGTGAACTTTACACAGCAACCTGGGGACGAGCAAGTTGACCTGTAACACTTGTTTGACATAGTATTTGGAAAATGTCTCACTATATCATGCATTTATTTGATGTTTTCCCTACAGACAAGAAGCAACAGACCTTACATTAGGGTCCTGCAGGCTGGAGGTCTTACTGGTATTTACAAAAGAGGTGTCTTCTTTCACAGCCTGTTAAAAGAAGGAGCCAAAGGTTAGTACAACATCCATACACTTACAAGAATACATCTGATTATTAAAAAAATATTACTGTAAGCACCGCAGAAAACTGCAATACCCAGATTGCCTACTCTGCCCAGGTTTAAAAGGCATCATCATTTTTATTTCATCTCCTACAGCTGAGATTCCCTGTGATGAGCTACAATGTAAAACGTGCAGAGAATAGTGCTAGGAAGAGATTGGATACGGATAAAGGAAGAGAAAGGAAGAAACACTGATATTTCTGGTTCCTCCAGGAAGGCATTTGAGAAGAAATAATAAAAACCAAGCCAGGCAAACATGCTGTATTTGAGCTGTCCTTTTCAGTGGAGTGGAATAAATATTTATGTAGTCTAATCAAAATAATGATGCCAACTTTTCAATCAGTCTTTGAAAATTAAAATGAAAAATGGAATCCCCTACATATAATCACATTTTACATTCAATTCACAGAAAATCTCACCCACTACTGCTCTCTGCTAAATTAGAGAGTCCTGTCTCTCACATACCATTTGTCTATAGAGTTGAAAATACTAGTATTGCAAAATGACATACATGAAAACTGCTTGATTACTGAGAAAATGCCTAATTTGGGCAGGTGTTGATAGATTACACTCTTCAACTGAGATGCAGGGTTCCACAATCCATGTGTTAACGTCAGTGTCAGCGCAACACTGCACCCTTCTATAGAAAATATTGGCTGAAGACACAAGAGTATCTCCAAATTGGTAATGTACTCATCAGGCTCTGACATTTCCATTCTGCTAAGTGGATAGAAGGGAACTGATAGGGGCCTATGACAGAGTGATTTTTCAGTGTTTAGTGTCTGAACCATAATAATTTGAGGCCATTGTTCCAAATCAAGTACAATTAAATGTGTCAGTCTGGTTGGACTTGATGATCTTGAAGGTCTTTTCCAACCTTGATGATTCTATGATCCTATGATCTTCAAAAAAATGGAGACGGGTTCCTTCAAATCTGTATCAAAGGCTTCTATAGGCATGTAAAAATATTGTAAATTTGATATGAGACCTTCCATGAAACACAAATTGTTGTATCTCGTTGGAGGGTACTCATAAGAAAAAGAAACAAAATGAAAGCTGAGTTTCTTCTTTACCTTAGCAACAAACTACAAAATATGACTGTGGATGCTCAGTGCTTGGGGAAATTGCCCAAGTTGTGATAATTTTAGGTTTGTCTCCCCCTTGTGCCAGAGAAAACAAAACTCCCATTGCCACTTCTCAGGTCATTATTTACCAGAGCATCAGCCATGGTGGGAAGAGACTGTTCCAGCTTGTACACACAAGTAACTTCATGGGCAATTAAACTGGAACCACTGGGAGCCTGGCAGAAAGTGAACTCTGTCCTGGGCCTACTCCAGTCCAGGCAAATACTCGAAGTGTTGGGTTAGAGGGAATTTTGAGAGAAGTCCCTCCATAATCCTTCTTGATAAGAGTTGCTGCACCTTGTATAATGAGACCAATGATCATCAGCAGAGGTGGGACTCTCCGAATCTCATCAGCAGGTGTGTCCCTCTTCTAGGGTGCTAGTTTACACAGAGAAAGCTAGTTTACAGCTAGGTTATGCATAGAATAGGATCTGCAGTAGGTACAGGAGAAGCTCCACCCCAACATAGTGCTCTTACATATTTGGTTTAATCTCCCTCAGCCAGAGGTTTTCTCAGTCCTGGGCAAATGCTCTAAACTTGAAGGAATCAGATAAAAATGGGACACAATCACACCATCACCACCGTTGTTACTCAGCCACCAAATGGTTTTGCAGCTAAGGTTTTCAGCCAATTAGCATCACGCCATGAAAATTTAAGGATAAGTAGCATAATTTTTAAATTTTAATAAATACATAAAATGAAAAGCTCAGCTCTGGAAGATTTTTTATTATTATTATTTTTTTAACTGGTCTTCCAGTAGCTCTTTCTAGCATAAAGTTTATTCAAAATCTAGTGCTTTCTTGAAAGGAAAAAATGTTTTTTAAGGAACTGAGAGAAAGCATTGAAAATCATTCTTTGTTGGCATAGATGAGTAGTAAAGTAATATTTCTTAGTTCTACAGAAATTGTAATGCTTTTTATGAAGTTGTTTGGTTTCTTAAAACTGTAAACATGAATCCAGCTGTCAGAAATTTAATACACAGTCTCTTCTTTCACATTGATGTCTTAACAACATTTTATTCAGCCTGACAAGCTGGCTGCTTATTATGTGTCAAATTGGCTACTTTTTAAACCCAAAATTTTGCTTTATTCCAATTTTCTCCAAATTAACTGTGCTGCATTTTAAGATGCACTTGAACACAATAATACAAAAGAGAATATAGAGATCAGGGATGCAAAGCAGGGGCTGTGACCAGGAATGAAATGCTGAAAATTCTACCTACTTGAACATTATAAGCTATGGGCCTCATTAGCCTGAGACAGCTTCACTGTATTAGTCCCTAGTAGCAGACCTTTGGTTTCTTCTCTGCTCTGTGACAACATTATCACTGTCTTTTGCCTTCTCCGCACTGGAAAGCTAAGCCTGTGTCTCAAGAAGTGATGTATTCCTAAATGGCATGATCAGCATCCTGAAGAACTTCTCTTGATATTAATTTTCTCCATTATTACTCATGCTTCGGAGAACAGAAAAGACTCCTGTACCCCCAAGTAAGCACTGCAAACCAGTGAGCAAGCAATCCCACTCTAAGCTGGAGCGAGAGAAGGATCATGTAAAGAAATGGAGAGGCCTAAATAACCTGAGGTGATGCAGGCGTGCAGATTGGGTGCCACAGGTTTCATTGGCAGGTACACATTAACAAGGATGAGCTAACTCTCCTCACCCTGTGCCTCTCCTCCATGCTTCTGGATGGACATAGGAAAATGTTAAAACCTGCAAACATTTCTGCAAAGGGCTTCAGCCATCAGGAACTGTACCGCCCTTGCTTTACTTGTTAGCTTGTCGGGGTTTGGTTGGTTTGTTTGTTTTCAGAGGGAGTTCAGTAAGTCATCAGGTGACAGTATGTTTCTTTTATTTTTCCTCCTAACTCAGCCCATCACACTCACTAACCACACAAGGACTTCCTCAGCCTTACTGAAAAGATGTGAAAGTAAAACAAGAGTTGTACTTGTTACACAGGCTCTCACAATTTAATTACCAGATGGTTTGCCTTCATTTGAAAACAAGTGCATGCGCTAGGGCCAGGATTTGGGTTTTCATTGCAAGATACCTTCATCAGTAGAACAAGGGAGTTTAGCCAAGGATAGGAGGAGGTAACTGGTGGGCAATGTATATGGAGAGCTGGGCAGAGGCTACCTCACTCACAGAAAGCCCAGCACCGAGCTGTGTAAGAAGGACAGAGGCAGCAGCATGGAGCTGCTCAGACCTCCTTAACTAAGGCAGATTCTCCCTTCACCCAGAAGCTGCTGCTCTGAGAGGGAGAGGTTTCAGGGCATAGCAGACCTAAAGGCTTAATTTATACAAAAGCAGATTCATTTAACAATTACCCAGAGAGAAACAAGCTGGCTCTTCTGGCTACCAGACTCTAAAACAAACAAAATTAAAAGTTGATCCATATAATCCATCCACAAAATGCCATTCTCTTTTTTTTATCTGCACTAGGCCCAGAGAAAAAAAAATAAAAAAAATAATGTTCCAATTTTATATGCCATTAACTTTCTGGATGGTGTTAGAAACAAAGGTAAAGCATTACTTTATCATGCTATAGCCAGGAAACATACCTGGACAGGAATGCCATTGTACAGGCTCTCTTCATAGATGATTGCTAAGAAATACTAGTTTCACCAAAAGATGAGGTGGAAAGAATCTAAGTAAGACCAAATTTTTTCCCACTGCTGCTATCATGGCAGTCAGGTCATTTGGAGCCTTAGAGAGAGGAAATGATGTACCAGGAATGCCACATTAGAACCTGCCCAGCGTTCCAGCAGGGGTGGGAATGTTTTCTGGCCTGTGGAAGCAAGTCCACATGTGAATTCACAAGCCTCAGAGGCTGGATTTATCTAGTGAACAGCAGTTCCTTATGTTTTCTTCTGAAGGAAGAGTTAGCCTCAGGATGATGGGGAACAGGACCTCAAAAAGGCAATTGGTGGCACTGGACATGTACCAAGTGGGAAAGAGAGAACTTTGGCCGCAGCCTTCTGTCCTTCTGCTCAGATGACTAATTCTGGCTGGGACTGTGGCCTGGTGAGCCTCCACTGGGGCCCTGGGCAAGGCAGACTGTCTTCTTCAAATGTCAAGCAAGCACCTTGGGGAGCTGGTGCTCTCTGTGCTTCTCCTCCATTACAAGGGGCATCGCTGCAACTCTCACCCCATCTGATCCACAATATCTTGTACTGGTAAAAAAGACTGCATGAAGAATCTGATCACTGCAGGCAGGGTGTCAGGTTCTCACCTAAGAAAGACAAGGGTCTGGAAAGCTCATATGAAACACATGATTTCTCTTATTTAGCAATTCCACAAAGTTCCTAGTTACAGAAAGTAATGGAGAGCAACAGAGCTTTCCCATGTTTGGAGATCTTCAAAAGTAAGGAAACTCTTGCTGCAGTGGCCTGGAAATACTTCTCTATCTTGACTCTTTCTGGCTCTGTAACAATGCTGAGGAGGCCCAAAGCATACAATTTTTTTCAGCTCTTCATCAACGTTTTTATCATTTGTCAGCTATGCCGACTGTTGGCTGATCTCATTAGATAATACAGGCTAAGCAAAACATCATCAGGAAGAACGCCTTGCCAAGGTAAACCTACCTTGGTGATTTAATATGTCAAATGAGTCCTTTGAGGCAAAAAAGCATCACAGTTAGGTCTCTTGGGAACAGGCTACACTGTTTTTCTCCCTCTGAACAGGGCCTGGCACCATGAGTCTGCTGGGCTATGGCGGGGTTTCTACACATCACTGCAATTAACAATACTTGTCTCATCATGTACTAGCACTTACAGACATGCCAACTAGGAGATAGAACTGAAAAATCAACAATGTGTTGTCACAGTCTTGTGACACCACTGCCACATTTGCCTCCAGTATCCCAGGGAATAAAGATTTCCCTTTTCCTACATTGTATCTATCTAAACCCTCCCTCCCCTTCTGTACCTCAGCAAAGCTGCCACATCGTTTCCTCAGCTCCTTCCCTGACTTTGAGGTATCATTGCTGAAACACTTCTAATGAGCTGCCGCATATCATATATTGATCATCCTGGCCCACACACATTCAAAATCTTGTATTTTTACGCCTTGACACCTTTCATTTCCTGAAGCCCTGCTTTTAAAGTGGAGCAAACCTGTTTCCCCATAGTACCTGAACACAGAGGATTTGAAGCAGAGCCATTTTTAAATTCCATTGTTATGAGCAATTATAACTGACGCAATGTTGTGCTTACTGCTGTTTGAGTCCAGAGTCCCAGTGCAGTTGCTTCTTTTTACTTAGCCTGAAATTTACCAATGAATTTATTGTTCATCCAAGTGGGTGACTAACAGCAACGGCTTTAGCAAAGCATGGTGTACATAAGGAGCTGTGCAAGCTTCACAGCCTGAACACCTCAGCTGTGACCTGTTACACTCACATAATTCCAGTTCTGATCTCTGTGTGGAGACTGTCAAATTGAGCGGTAGCTCTGTGCTGTGAATATGGATGGGTGGAGGGAGGGAGGAAAGGAGGAGAGGGGAGAAAAGGGCATCTCATTTATGATAGAAAGAGGTTAAAATGTTGGAAAAGCTGATTCTTTCAAGGTACTTAAGCCAACAGCTAGTGAAAGCTAAGAACTCCTCTGAGGATCCAGAAGGATTTGTTTAAGTCCTATTATAAGAAAGATCACGTAAGATTATAAATCCTCAAGTGTCTTCACCTCACCTACTCTATTTTCATTCATGACCTGATTAGGGTTTCAATCCAGATCCCTTTAAATGAATAAAGCTCCAAAGACCCAGCTCACATAAAGACTGAATTTTTTCTAGAAATACATGGCAAAAGCACTTGGACTTTGAAACTGACAAGTCCTTATACTTGAATCTTCCGTTAAAGGAGATAGCACAATGAAAAAGGCACAGAATAATGAAAAAGCCAAGACTAGCACTGAGAGTCACCTCACTTATGCACCTTTTCTGCCATAAATAATTAATAGATCCTAGTCTCATTTACATCTGCAGCCATGGCTTGCATCTATGTGGAGAGCACAGGCTGCTGGATGACACCTGTACCCCTGCATGTCCTGAGACATTTCTGTACCACAGTCCAGTCCTTTCCTCAAGGCAACTCTAGACAGCACAAGCAACCTGCAATTACTCAGATATTTGCAATACTTATAGCAAAATGACATGATCTGTAGTCTGCACTTGTTTCTAGGACAGGGAGGAAAAAGACAGAGATGGCTATCAAGGCTGGCCTAAAAATTTACATGTGTATAAACTGTGCAGAAAATTAGTGTGTGAAAGGGGCTAGAGGATTGAACGTCCCTTTGTTTCGTGTAAATGTCCCTTTGTCTACTGAGAACCAAGGCAGGGGAATCAATTGCTCAAGAACCCAAACTTGGCTGATAGAAGATACTGCCCATCAGCCAAGAGTTTCCCTTGGGACTGATAAAGGAGAAGCAAATGGGATTTTGTATGCTCTTTGCAAATAACTCCGCATCTCCAAACTACCTTTTCCCAACACAGTTTTCTTGACAAACAACTCATAATGCTTAATAAGGAATGGTTCAGTGGTAATGTCACCTCTGCTTGTCTCCCATAAACTGCACTGCAAAAATATATCTCAAAAATGGGCACAGCCTTCACTTGTCTGCAGACAGAGAAAGATATGAGTAATGAAAAAATCAGCTGCAGCACGTAACTGTGAGAACCAGGATCTCAGTTCCTTCCTTGTGCTAACCTGCTAGACTTATATCAAACCAAGGATTTAAGAAAGCTTGAGTAACAGGCGGGGAATACAAACACTGCTTGTAGAAGACAAACTACTAGAACACAACACACACTGCCCAACAAAAGAAAAAGCCCTGCTGAGATAGCTGTACATTTGCTCAAGAGCCTGTGCTTAGTTCTAAGGATAATTAGGATTTGCCCAGAGCCAAAGTGGCTATAAATAGCAACTGAAACCTGCTAGTATCTTTCCCCCATCAGTTGGGCCATGAACTGTTTGGCAAAAGGAGCTCTTTGTGATACTAATAAGTCGTCTGATCAATCACAACATATCAGCATTGACTCATGCAAGATGCAGAGGGATTTTAAATGCCAGGGAGGGCTGGGCTTTTGTATTCTGGCAGCTCCTCACTGCTGCTTTATACTGCTCCCTCTCCAATGAAGAGTCTGGAATAAATGCAAAGAAAAGGAGGGGGAAAAAAAAAAAGTCATTTTCTTCACAGTGTTTAGTGCTCCCCTGGAGCTTAATTATGTGGGAACTGGGATATGCAGTCTGTCACCTCGAAGGTGGCAGATCCTTGTGGCACAGTTTGAAAGGTGTGTTGTGAAACACTACTTGTTTGCTCTAAACCTTGAGATACTGTATGGCATGCCCTGTGCAAACCTAAGGTTCCCACAGTCATGTGTGGGTTTCTCACGTTTCTCACCTGTGGTGTCTGCGGCGGTGTGCTCCCAGATTCAGCTTCCAGCATCCCCATGCACACTGCAGTTTGATTCTCCAGCTAGTAGAATGGCACATAAATATTTCCATCTTCACCAAATAAACAAACTCACTCGTGTTAGTTTTCTGCCACTCCATAACTCTAAACCACATGCAGGGCTCAGTGATCAGCACCATAAACTTACAAATTTTCAGTCTCTAAAGTCAGGACTATAGCCATGGGAGATGGGGTACTGCCCCCCAGTAATGCTATAAACAGCTCTTCAGCATAATTCTGAAATGAAGCAGTGCAGAGACCATCTTCCAGAATATCTTTTTGAATGTATTGCTAATTTTCCCTCCTTTTTATTTTTGAAATCGTAAGCATTGGAATAATTAGTTTCTAAGGCGATCTCTTCTGTTGGTGTCTAGTTGCTATAAAGAAAGAAAACTAGAGAAAATTTCCTGTCCCAGTTTTTATTTTCCACTTGCAAACACTCACTCCATTCTCAGAATTAACTAGGAACAGCTGCTTCTTCTGCTACATGCAGGAGGTGCCTTCATAAACTTGTCACATCCTGATGTTAGTAGCATATGGTATTGAAAATATTCCTACTGCTTACAGAGAGAGCTGTTACAAATATTTCAAGCAACAGTATTTTAGTTTTGGATCTGATCCTACAGTGCACCAACATTTTTCTTATGCTTTTACACCTAACTGTATAATGATGGCCCTTGAAGCTTCATAAAGGATGAGTAGAACCATAGATAACTGGGATCTTTAAAAGAACATTTAGTTTCAAATAGTGTGTACATAGGACAGTCTGGTTCTTTCTTCTTCCTTTTACAAAGCAGAGAGGAGCAAAGCCTTATCTTTTTTGTGATACCATGAAATAGAGGAAGATCTATGCTGTCCGCAAGGAAAATCAGCCTGTCTCGCTGCCTTGTAAGTTGAAATATGACAGCACAGAAAACAAGAGATGAGAAATTGGAGTTTTAAGAATAAGGCTAGAAGGCAGGAGTTCTCAGGGATTTAATATGGAACTGGCATCAAAAGACAGAATTGGGCTGAAGAAAACACAGTTAGTCCTCCAGATATACTGGGCAGCAGGATATGTCAGATGGGGTCAAACAGTGGCAGGATCACAGCCCTGGAGGAATACATGGAGTTAAATGGTTGTCTTCCATGAAGAAACTATTTCTTACCTGCTCCCTCAGAAGGATGCTGTAAGTGTCTCTGGGCAGTGTAATGCCATCCCAGCTCACTTTTCCTAGAAGATGACTGAACTGCCAGTGGGAAAGGGCTTAGCTCCTGGTATTCAGCTAGTTGTTTGGGCAGGGAGAGTAGAGAAGATAACTGGGTGGTTTTATGGCATGCTGGGACCTCCTATGGCCCCCTTCCCTCCTCCCATTGTCTAGGTGATAGATGGCGTGATGATAGATGGTATGTTTCTACTCATTCCTTCACCATCAACCTTTTTCCTACCCTTCCCAGTGTGTAGCCACAGCTTCTTACTGTCATGGCTGACCATTGCCTGGTCTCTGCCTAATTATTTTTGACATGTATCTGAGAAGGGTAATCTTTCAGACTTGACAGGAGGGGAGCTCGAGTGCAGAAGAACTCATGTCTAGTTGCAAAGGCAATTTTGTGGCTAAGCAGGGAGCTGAATGAAGATTTCCAAGATTGAGATGACATCCTAGTTTACTGTCTACAACTCTTCAGCCATACTTCGTTAGCATTGAAAGTTCAGGGATTTATAACTGAACCATATGCCATTATTTTTTCCACAAAACATGCTATCCTGCAACAGTCTTCTTTTCCCTCCTTTCCCCTGAGACTGTAAGACTTTTCTCATTGAGGCCAAGCCTACAGGCACCTAGTTAATCTACTAAAGGCTACTAAAGCCTTGTGCAAAACATCACAGGTAAGAAGGAAAAAAGGAATGTTCAGCTTGCTCTGAAACTGATTTACGGCGTAGCAACAGCTAAAGAGTACCGTTATGGCATGCATGAAAAAACAACCCAGGATGTTCTGCCTTGGAAAGCCTCAGGGTGAAAAAGTAAGGGAGGGCAGGTGAACTGAGAGATGCATATGTTAAGCACATTTCCTATCTTGCCTTAGTAATGTTGTATTCTGAATGCAGCAGCACACGCTGCTTCCAGTCTTTAACTATCCAGACAAACATGACCATTAAGCATATTCAGGTGAAAGTACAAATGAGACAAATACACCATGACATCCTGTGGAAAAGACACACAGGAAAAACAAAGGGCAAACCCAAGGGCAATCGAACAAGTAACATTGCTGCATAGAACACAGTTGATACAACACAGAATTCAGAGAGGTGAGAACTGCTTTAAGCAAAAACTGAAAAAAACCCACTCAACCTCCTTCCCGCATGCTGTCAGGTTTATTGTTTCCGTTCTTGAAATATAGGGCAGACAGAATAACCAAATTTTGATACTTCCTTTGGTCTAGCTAGACCATATGTAATCTAGCTCTCACATGAAAGATCTGCCAGGGAACAACAAATACACAAAGATGATTGTTAACAAAATCCTTTGTAGGGCAAGTTGACCTGATACATTATTGTGAAATGAAACAAAGCAATGGAAACACCAACATAATTTGTATTGAAAGAGAAAAGTATGCACAAGGATACCAGAGGAACTTGGGATAAGAGTCATACCAATCTTTCTGCCTCTATTTTTGTCTCTAAAGCATATTTGGCTTTATTTTTGGCACTAAAGTAATTATATTTTGTCCACAGATTTGTCCACCTGAAAAGAACCACATATTTTAGTTTCACCTAGATTAACTGGGAAATTATTTTTCGCAGTTACGCCATCCAGCAGCAGTTTTCAGTTGCATGACATCATTACAAGACTTACGGTGTTCTTGAAACAGGATGTATCTGGTGTAAACACTGACCAAGCAGTGAAAATAGCAGCTTAAAATTCAGTTAAAAACACATGAATGAGTAAGAAAACAATAGACTAGCTAACATTTAACATTCAGACATCTAAAAGTTAATCTCCTAAAATGCATTTGGATGCATACATATTATCTTTAGAACACTCTTAACCACAGTTGCCATTAGTGTTGGGTAGCCTCAGAAAACTCCAAAGGTTATTGTTTCTCAGCTACAAAGCAAGTAAAACCTACAGTGAAAAAATCAAACCATAGGTAGGGGGCTTTCTCTCCTATTTTCTCAGCCTCTCTTAACTGGATTAATTATGTCACCCAGGACAAATTTCCTACCTACATCATATCAATCATTTTGAATCACTTGAAGAAACTGTAGAGCAGCTAGAGAAAGCTAGGTCAATGTGGATACTTGAGATAAAATAAGGTGCTTCCTCAGGAATAGTGTGATTTTGGAAAATTGGTGTAAGCTATGCCAAAACTAGAAATGCAACATACTAAACGCAGATTACCTGTGTGCCTACTCTAAAAGCAGCTTCCACTTGAGCTTTAAGGATGTTGCACTTCATATGATCAGGTACAGACGAAGGTGACACAGGGGGATGAAGAGTCTTTTCAGGTACTTTCTTGTCTTCACCCTATATTTAATATAAAAGCAAGCACAGTGACATATATTAGGAAGAGAAGTTAACAAAATGGTCACAGGTCAAATTTTACTTGCAACAACTTGATTCAGCAATACTGGATAAAATTTCCATGTTCATACCCTGATAGATACATTGTACAATGAAAAGTTTTCAAAATATTTAATGACTTGATACTATTTTCAAAACAAGAAAAAGCCTCTGGGAAGCCTGAGTAACAGAAGCAAGAAACTCGTGTGGAGAAACATGGAAAGAGCCCAGCCAGGCCTGGGAGTGGTTGTCCAAACCTGTGATCACATTGAGGAAGCAAAACACTGTCTCAAAATATCCCACAGAAGGCAGAAGAGGGAAAGGTTCACAAAGCTCAACTGTAATGAACATTGGTTTCTTACACCACCCTAAGAATGGGAACTTTGTAAATTTAACCAGAGGGATTTGAAAGGATCTCCTCGTAATTGCAAGTAAAGCAAAATCTCCTTCATCAGAAAGAAAAGAAAAATGCAGAGAGTTTAAACATTGCTGCTGCTGTTTCCACTTGATGTCAACCCCTCACCTATGCAGTAATACGAATCCAGAAAACTAAAGCCTCGGGACAGCTCATTTAATGACCTATACAAACATGACCAAAAGGTTTTGTGCCTTGAACAAACTACACCCAGCAAAAATGTCAGCATGAATAAACTTTTCATACAGAATAGAAAAAAAGAGAGAAAAAAAAGGATAATGTAATACTAATATATAAACAGACAGGGTATGAATGAGACCAGGATTGTAAACATGAACTCATAAACAATCTAACTCTAATATCTTATATATTTCTAAAGAAGAATTGAGCAATGGCATAACAGCTGTTGCAAACTTTCCTGTTCTTCCTGGAAATGAGACTTGAATTACAACCTAGTAACAGCCTAGATTATGCATTCATTTTCCAGTCTCACTGCTGCAAAGTGGGAGCGGTCACATACACCTGGGCAGAAGGGATGCTGTCATTCAGATTTCAGTCAAAACAGGTACAAGGCATGAGTAAACCAGCTCCAGTGCAACCTTGAGGTTCAACTCTTGCAAAGTATTTCAAGACACAACTGGTCATTTTTTAATTTACCATATGATTAGCCCTTTCACTTCAAAACCTCTCTCCTTTATCCTTCTTTCTGCCCTCCCCCATGGCATCCCACTGGTTGACAGTAACTATGATCTTTCTGAGTCTTCTCTCAGGTCTGCAAGCAATCATAGACAAAAGGGAACATCAAGATTCATTGGACAATTTCTGCAACAGGAGCAAATTACAAACGCAATGAAGTTGCCTGATGAAACTGGGGAAGGGAAGAGCCAGACCTCTGCAAAACTCCATTGAGACTGCAAGGTATTTCTTGTTGGTCTAGCAGACATCTGCATCCAAAACATCATAGCTACCAGGTATGATTTTGAACAACTGTCTGTTAAAGGACTGTCCATCATGAGATTTTTTTTCTCTGGCAAATTTCTAATAATTCGTATGTTCATTTGCTTAGCCACATTTGCTGTTTTTAACAGAACATATTTTTTTCACTTTTCATTCTCCCCACTTTCCTCCTAAGGGAAAAAGAAAATACTTAAAATGAAAAGTGACAGCATGTAGCTGGAGCAACTTATGGAACTGTTATCATAGAATCATAGAATGGTTAAGGTTGGAAGGGACCTTAAAGATCATCAGGTTCCAACCTCCTTGCTATGAGCAGGGACAACTCACACTGGACCAGGTTGCAGAAAGCCTCATCCAACCTGGCCTTAAATCATCTATTCAGTCTTGAATCTAATGGCAGTTCTGGCAAACATATGAAAAAAAAACCCTGAAATATTCATTTGCCATAGGTGGCTTTTCTGGGATACTCACGAAGCCAAGAAGTGGAGATAATCAAAAGGATAAAATTAACTGTAAAGAAAGCACAACTTTTCCTTGACCTGTGTCTTGGTAGCCACAGTGCACTACTACACACTTTAAAAGTGCTGCTAGTACTGTCAACTTCAAGTGTATTGATTTTTAACAGCAGAAAGAAAACACATAAAGCAGTGACATTTCTAAAGGCCATGGAAAATCCCACCTTTGTTTTAACACTGGATACTAATTAAATATAATTTCAAGCAAGCAAGATTAAGCAACTCTATTTTACTAGCTTAAAAAAGATAACTGATGCTTGTTTAGGACACAGGCTTGTTTCATAACTTAAAAAGTTCAAAAGCCCTGTCCATCTGTTGTTCAGATGGGTGTGGATATTTTTCAGTCCTTATATTCTTCCTCCCCTTCCCAATTTGCTTATATTGATGAAGAGCAAGATACAAGCCCTCAGGGCTGTCCTGTAGCTGGGAGTCACAGAATCGTAGAATGGATTGAGTTGGAAAAGACTTTAAAGATCACCTAGTTCCAACCTCCTTGCCATGGGCAGGGACACCTCCCGCTAGATCAGGTTGCTCAAAGCCCCATCCAACCTGCCCTTGAACACTTCCAGGGAGGGGGCATCCACAGCTTCCCTGGGCAACCTGTTCCAGAGTCTCACCACTGTCACACTAAAGGATTTCTTCCTAAAGTCTAATTTAAATCTACCCTCTTCCACTTAATCCTCAAAAGGTCTAAACCTCCTCCTGTAGTGAGGATTAGACCAGATGACTCCATGTAATGGAGACTGTCCCCAGTAAGGGGTCTGATGTGCAAGTCTCTTATTGAGATTCTCATAACTTGAGAGGTCCAAACACGGATGCTCAGTGACCTGGCTGAAAAGGGAAAGCTGCTGCCACTGCTGGAAGTTGCAGCCTTCTTGGAAACTATTCCTGGGCACTCCGTTTTGCATTAGCCCTTGTTTGGATTTGTTTCAACCTTCAAGCAAGCAACATTTGCTTCTTAGGAGCAGCAGTACCTGTAGTGACTGATCACACATGAAGAGTAGACATTGCTGCAATCAGCTGCTTGGCTTTGTCCTGTTCACTAGATGCTGAGCCAGCAGCCAAAGGCCACCACCTCCCACAATCCCAGTGGTAATGCTACTGCACACAGATCCCATATGGGGCTTGGGAGTGCTCGACACGACCCAGACATTCTCCAACTTCTGAAGATATGGGAAAGGAAAACACTTTGCCAGCCTGCCTTAGCAACGATGGACTTCTCTGACACAGTGCAGCACATCCTGAATCATTACTGAATTCTGCCTCACAGAGATGATTAGCTGAGAACAGTATGCATATACATGCAATGGTACTGAAGATTCAGACTAAAAGTGAACTCAAATCACAGAACAAAGCAGTACCTCCTTACTGCAGACTATTTGCACTTCTAAGCATCTATGTAAGTTCCTATTGTTCCTTAATGTCTCTAATCTTTACATATACCCCATTCATCCCCCAGTTTTATTCCTGAAGAATAATTGTAATCAAGAAGGCAAAAGAAAAAAACCCCAACATTTCAGCACTATACAAAACCACACAGTACCTTCTATGTTCATCTCCCTAGTTCATAAGCAAATCAAAGACCTAAAACCTGCATGCATTAGGAATCTCTATACACTATTGCTGCAAGAATAAAAGCTGTAATCTACTTTATTCTGCTGTATAATAAAGAAATTTTACATTTCCAGAATCCTTATTGCTTGCAGTGAGGAGTGAAGCATAAAGATAGCAGCTGGGTATCCAAATGTTGCACCACGTTGATAGTTATTAGATTTTATTTTCATTTATAAAGTAAGAGCATCCTATATGGAAGTAATTAGAAAACTAAACATGGCATAATGTTAATTAAACTTCCAATTTTATAATTTCTTAATATGTAATTCCAAAATAACTGCAATGCCCCTATCAAGTGAATGTCTGGGAGTCAAAAATTGCATTTGAAATAAATAATCTTCTTGCTTAAAATTGCAATCTAAGCTCATTCTAAAAGGTTTAGAAATGAGGAAAAAACATTAAGTTAAGATACCTGAAAACACTCAAATTTTCCATCTCCAGTTCTGCTAGTGCTAAAAAATAGCAGTGTATTCACATCACTTTCACCATTGATGCAGAACTTTAGTTTTTCAGAGAACACTGGAGAATTGCATTTAAATGGGTCTGATAGAAGTAGGTTGAACAAGCTGGGATATATAAACACGTAACAGTAGATGCCTTTTTTCTTTTTATAACTGAGGTCTTAGCTTTGCTTTTCTCCTCCCAGACACTGACTTTAAATTCAATTACATTTGCTGATACTAGAACTGAAGGCAGATTTGTACAGTGCTAGATAACAATGACACTGGCTTTAGTTAGCAAAACTAACTGAATATTAAGTACACATGCAGAATATAAAAATAGTTGTCTGAAGCAGAGCAATTCCACTCCTGAACATTTCCAATCTCCTTGCTTTTAAAGGTTTGTGCTTTGTTCCATATCACACTTTACCAAAAGCAAGGTTCATGACCTTTGCTTCTGCGAATTTATCAATATTCTCTTCCTAGCCAAACAGTGTCTTTAAAACATGCATTTGGCTGGAGACATCTGAAGAAGAGAATGAACATGTTGTTTAGGAACGCAGGTCTGTCCTTCATTGCCAGCCATCACTACTAGTGGGAGGTAACTTGGTAATGAAGACAACACAGACACATAGGTTGTGAATGCACATTAGCTACGGACGGTCAAACTATTTGTTTTCTTGGGACTCCACTACATCTGCAAATGTACATGAAAATGTACAGACTTTTTCACCTCTTTTCCACCAGGAGGTTTATTGAGTTTTTTTCCATGTGATAGCTAACACCAATTACAGACACCATAACAGTAAGACCTGTATGACTATGTGCTATTCTTATTTGAGGCAAAGTTTGTGAGCAGAAGCTGCATCTTTTATTAGAAGAATACATTTTGAAAAACAATTTGGGAAAACAGACAAATAAAAAAAAAAGCCCTCACTAAGCAAGATCTCCCTTAGGTCAACCAGCAGTTGGTCTAATGAAAGATATAACTCCCAATAAATCTTGTCTGGCTTATATCCTTGGAGCAAACCCTTTTAGTTCCTGGTATCAAATTTATTTTATAACATGCTATTGCTCAATATTATCCTGGCTTGTATCAGAAACAGAGTGGCCAGCAGGGCTAGGGAACTGATTGTCCCCCTGTACTTGGCACTGGTGAGGCTGCACCTCGAGTACTGTGTTTGGTTCTGGGCCCCTCACTACAGAAAAGACATTGAGGTGCTGGAGTGAGTCCAGAGAAGGGCAACAAAGCTGGTGAAGGGTCTAGAGAACAGGTTGTATGGAGAGACTGAGGGAACTAGGATTGTTTAGTTTGGAGAAGAGAAAGCTGAGGGGAGACCTCATTGTCCTCTGTAACTGCCTGAAAGGAGGCTGTAATGAGGTGTGGGTTGGTGTCTTCTCCCAACTTACAAGCAACAGGACAAGAGGAAATGGCCTTAGGTTGCACTAGGGGAGGTTTAGTTTGGAAACTGAAAAATTTATTCACTGAAAGGGTTGTCAGGCACTGGAACAGGCTGCCCAGGGAAGTGGTTGAGTCACCATCCCTGAAAGTATTTAAAAGACATGTAGATGTGGTGCTTAGGGACATGGTTTAGTGCTGAACTTGGCAGTGTGCTGGGTTAATGGTTGGACTTGGTTTTGTTTGTTTGTTTGTTTTCCTAAACCACAAATAATTTTTGGAACTGCAGTAGTTTCAGGGTTTGCAGTTGGCTATGGGGCAGGTACTTCCACAGCTTTTTTGCAAGTGGCATAATTTGCAAGCAGTCAGCAGTGTAACTGGGTAGCCCTGAAATATGGTATTGCCATGCTAGCAAACATAACCTTTGAACAGTTTGCAAGGCCATTGAGGCTCATCAGGCTCACTCTGTCTGAACATTTCTTGACCTGCCTGCAGCTTTGTCTTACTAGGTTTATCTGTAAGAGCAATAATTTTATATAGAAAACAGTAACACAAGCAGTTATTCTTTGTAGAATGAGATATGACTCTAACTCAATGATGTCGTATAAAGCAACACAGGGCTGGTAGGATAACAGAGGCCTTGAGAAGTGGAGACACAGGAGGTGCTGCAGAGGAAGGTAGGCAAGGGATGATAACACAAGGGGCACAAGGAGGCACTGCAGGCCCCATGGTTATAAACAACTCACCAATGGTCAGTTAAAGAAATGCAGACCTGGAGCTAGACAAAAATTATTTTAGGGGCAATGAAGAGAGCAAAGACAAAGAGCAAAGAGCAAAGTACCTAGCGAATGTATGTAAAAGCCACGATGTATAGTAAATTTGGGTGTAACATGAAGATGTAGATCAACAGACAAAGAGTGAGGTGTAAAAGCATGTTTGCAAATATACAAAAAGGACTTGAAGTGGATCCTAGAGTGAGAAAGAAGAAACCATGCTCATGACCATCATATCCCTCTAGCTGAAGGACTCTCCATAACACCCCCTCTGCCACCCATCAGAATGAAATCACTCAGCTTAGGAGCCAGGGCTGTAGGGGAAGGGTGAGCACACCACCGGAAAAAGGAGTAGAAACAATGTGAACTGTATTAGTATTCTTTTTTTTAATGTAATAATTACATTTGGACTAATAATTACTAGACTCCCAAGATTTCAGAAATGCTAACAACACATTCTTGGCTTTATATTATATATATGTACACATGTACACACATGGAGCAAGGGGGGATGGGAGAACATATTTTTCTAAGCAAAGGCATGCAAGAAAAAAAAATTCCAAATAACATTCACAGCTACAACACTTAGGTTTGTCTCTCCTGGAGATTTAGGAGTCTGCTAGCACCAAATGGCATGAAACACATGCTGAAACAGACATTTATCATTCACCAGGCAGACAGACATGTCCACGATACCAAACAGCTCTGGAAAAGAGACTGGACACATCTATTCATCATTCCCATGAGACGAAGTTTGCTGTAGTGGACAATCAAATTAATTAACTGCTGAATCTAAAGTACCCAATTTCTTGTTAATTCTCCTAGGGGTTGATTATTAAGCCTGACAAATTCCAGCCCCAAAGCACTTCGATTGAAAAAATAATAATTAGCAACAGGAAGAGAGGGAGTGAAAGTTGGGACGCCACAACAGATGTGGAAACCACTGCCTTATTCTCAGAAATAGAGCAAATGAAGCAGCTGCACAACTACTTCACTGGTTTTGTTTAAGCACAATATTTCAGAGGATGCAAAACTAAGGAATAAAAAGCACTTAGTAGAATAGAAATCAACAGACTGGTGCAGGAGAGCTGTTAATGTTTCTTTTTTTTGCGAGAAACTAGACATGCTGACCACTGCTGGACTGAGTAGCTGGTTTACTACCATAACCAAAGGAGCTTTAAAGACCACACTCAGCAAAAAATGCTTCTCACAGTTTAATTCTATGTAACCTGTCCTGCTGCCTTCAGCATTTCAGGCCAGGGTTAGCCCAACATTTTCAGTACGTCCCCCTCTTATACTGGAGAAGTAATCTGCTGAGGCAACTCCAGGCTCCGCTCAAACCTTACACCTGTGGTTTGTTTGTTTTAGCTTTATGAGCTCTGTGTACACATTTCTCTAGGACCTAGGTCAGAAAACGGTGCTTGAAGGAGAAACCACAAGCAAGGGGCCAAAAGAACTTCAGAATGATTTGTCGGTCACAACCTACTGCCTGTAACGTGAGGGCTTGACAGCTGAGGTGCTTTCTGGTGGTGACTCTGGGTCTGTTTCAAGAGCATGTACAGTTTTCAAGTGGCTCAAAATGGCAATTTTAATAAATTTTGAGGGACTGGTCTCCTTTGCATTCACATGGTAACTGCTGCCGATGGGACTGTGGCCCAGCTCTTACACCCAAACCCTCTATGACCGCCAAGAGAGGGTTTTCATTACACAGCCCATGTCTCTAGCCTTGCCTTCCACTAAGCTTCTGCCAGAAACAGAAGCATTTACCAGCTCCTGGTGCTCAATGCAAGACCTTTTCATCAGCTAAACTTTGACTGATGGAAGTCTTATAGCAACAGACAGAGGCTGCATTTGCTGTGCAGCTGCATTTATTGCTGTGATACTGGGTTCTGCTAATTAGTCCTTAAATAAATAATCCATCTGATTGTGGACAAAATTCTAGAGCTGTCAGGACAAGCCAAAGAAAACAACTAATTACGGAAAAGCTGAGTTCTCCCTCCATGGTTTTTCAGAGAAGAAAGAAGAGCAAGAGGATCAGAGGTCAGACTTTGCCAGGCAGAAGTCGCAGGGACTCTGTTAAGACTAGTCGCAAAGTATGGTGGAATACCTAGAATCATGGAATCACAGGGGTTGCAAGGGAGCTCTGAAGATCATCGAGTCCAGCCCTGCTGCTGCAGCAGGAACACCTAGGGCAGATCACACAGGGATGTGTCCAGATGGGTCTTGAAAGTCTCCAGAGAAAGAGACTCCACAACCTCTCTGGGCAGCCTGTTCCAGTGCTCTGTCACCCTCACAGTAAAGAAGTTTTTCCTCATGTTGAGGTGGAACTTCCTGTGTTGTAGCTTGGTGCCATTTCCCCTCGTCCTATCACAGGGCACCACTGGAAAGAGACTGGCCCATTCTTGACATCCACCCTTCGGATATTTATAGATATGAATAAGGTCCCCTCTTAGTCTTCTCTTCTCAAGACTAAACAGCCTCAGGTCTCTCAGCCTTTCTTCATATGACAGATGTTCCAGTCTCTCAATCATCCTTGTAGCCCTCTGTTGGACTCCTTCCAGCATACCCCTCTAGAACTGGGGAGCCCAGAACTGGACACAATACTCCAGATGTGGTCTTACAAGGGCCAAGTAGAGGGGGAGGAGAACCTCCCTTGACCTGCTGGCCACACTGTTCTAAATGCATCCCAAGATACACGACCAAAGTATTTTAAGCTTTCATTTAAAGAAAGAAAAAAGGCCCTAATTCTACTCGTTCTGAGGTCAGATGGGTACCATTGAAATAATTTCTTTGGATGTTTTGAGCAACACAGGCCAGACTGGTTTGTATGCTGTGGTCAACAATGAAAGAGTCCTCTTACTTCTTCCCTTTAGTCCTTTATATATGCCAAACTGAGATGTCAATAAGCTCAAGAGTGTAGGATTGTCCTCTAAAGCACATTTTGGACATTGCACCTAAATGAATGTTCTCAGCTGGGGTTAAGACAGAATATCAATAATTACATCTGAACTACAGTGCTCCTCTCACAAGACTTAAGCATTCACTGGATGAATCTGTGAGATGGGGAATTTTCGTTTGGCAAACTATGTCAATGCTTAATTAGCTTTGGCTATTAAAAACTGTACCTATTACCAGTTAAGAGTATTTCTAGAAGAAGAACTTGAGAAATGGCCACAGGAAAAAGATAAGTTATTTTCCATTTCACCCCAGTTTACCTATTTTAGGATTAAACTTTTTATCCCCACTCAAACCAACCAGTCTGACAAAATGACAGCTCCTCACAGCTGATAACCAAATAGATTTGGAAAAAAAATCTAAAATATTCCACTTCTATCTGTTCATTCAGAAGTCTCCAAAAGTCATGACACAGGTAACTTCCTCATGACCACATTCAAAAGGCATAAGGACCACAGTCCTCAGCTGAACTATACCACCACCCTATGACATATCCTGAACATGGTTCTTCAAGCAAATCTTCATTATGGGAAATCCAGTGCATTATGGATTAATGTCAATTATCCAGAATGTTGAAATAAAATACTCTGGGATTTCCTTTTTTATTAGAAACACCTGACTTACTGATTTCCAGCCTTGACTTCCATCTCCTGGATTTTCTCCTCCAGAGAAATGAAAGATTATGCTACATAGATAGATACAGACCCTTTGTGCTTGTATTTTGGACACACTTTGCCACTTCCCCTTTGATTTTAATTTACCTAATGCTTGATGAAATAATATCAAGAACAACAGGCTGTCTGTAAAACAAAGGTAAGGTAATTTAATTGAGCTCTTCCTTGAACTGACAGAAAACTCTAAAAACACATTTCTTTTAACAGGTCTGTATAGTCACTGGGGGCCCAGACCCACCTCATTTGAAGCCAGTGGCAATGTTAGCATTGACTTCACTGGGTTCAGCTAAGGATTGATGTGGTTGCAAACCAGAGCTCTAGGTCTCCGTGGCTCTATCCAGACTCAGCTCAAGGCACTCCACAGCACAGGCACAGAGGATTTTGCCTCACATGGATACAAGGAGCCACTGGCCTGGTGGCCTCTGATCTCTGGCAGAAACAGTGGGATATGGCTGTTTTGCCACCCCTGCAGAAACTCACTCACAAAACACCCACTAACATCAGATGCCGGGGGGGGGGGTTTAAGGCACAGCACAGACTCCTCATGTAGAAAACCAAGATATTTTTTTTTTAACACTTGAAGTGTTGTTATTTTTTTACAGCTCTGGGCTGCCTAGATGACTAATTCCTCACAACTAAACTAAAACTACATAATAACATTGTTGCAGCAGCTTCTGAATTTTTAAAAGGCAAAGTTGAAGGAAATGCTAAATCTGAAAACCAAACCCCGGTCCCATAAGGAGGTGCTGAGAGGTGATTAAAAAGCAAGCCAGTTGCAGATGAATGTTGATTTGAATTGGACGTGAAAAAGCAGCAGCTTTTGAATATGAAGTAACAAAGGGACTCTCCAGCACATATGTGTAAAAGTATATATGCATATGCTATACCTTGTTCATGTTGACGTGCAGGGCTGGCCATGGTCCAACTACCTTCACACTCTCTGTTTCTATTTTCTTCAGATGAGAAGTTTCATCATAAAGAAGGGGAAGTCCTGAGCTCAGTTCTAAAAAGATGCCCAAAAGAAAGAAAGAAAAACACAGTCTGAAGGGAAGCTACAGAAGAACTGCAGAGAAAGACACACAGCTGCATTTGAAGAGACAGATGCCAGCAAACCATCTTCCTTGTACCACCAGCTAAAATATTTCATAATTATGCCTCTCGGGTAATTTTTCCTTTTTCTATTTACCAAACTACTCCCCCCCCCCCCTCCCCCTTGCCTTAATTTCAGCAGGGCTTTTGCCAGCTTTGGGCAAGATACTTCTCTCCTTACACTTTCCCCCCCCCGCCCAATATATTCTAAAACTCAATTGACACCAGAGGGATTATTTATGCAGCCAAGGTGCCACTCTCAGAAGATGTCATGTGTAAAGAGATCAGAGTATAGCTTTTGGCTTCTCTCAGATATCTCTATTTATATGCCAGCCTCCTTAAGACTGTTGTCAGGAATTTGCTGTGCTTTGTCAACAGAGATTTTGAGCAAACCACCAACACAGAAGGACATAGAAAAATATTTTTGAGACAGCCCTGAAAGGTCTCTGCCAACATCTTGGGGATGGTGTGGCATAAATAGGTATATTTACAAATACTCTGAGAACAATGAGCTAAATCATATGATGATTTAACAAATCTCCATGTCCTCCTGTTTACCACAGTTTCTAGGCAATAACAGTTAGGAACAGTCTGGTAATCTCTGGAGTCTGATTCAAAGCCTCCTGAAATCAATAAAAACCTTGCACTGAATGCAGTTTTGTTTGGATCAGGTTCTTAAGCTGTCCTAAGAATATTAAATATTACTCACTCAAGATCTAATTCTACAGCTGTTAAAATATACATTAAGAGCTTTGCTGACTAGAAACAAACTGCTAAAACCAGCTTATTGGGTTATAAACAAAAAGCTGGTTTGGGCATTGGTGAAACATTATCAGACCCTGAGGTCTGACATGTCTGATATCGAATAATGCCCTAGAAGGCGTTACAATACTGGCATTGACCTCCCCTTGGTGGTCTCTCATCACAAGTTAGTGGTGCCAGAGTTCAGCATTTCTCACATCACAGCTGCTGCCATGGATGAGAGATGTGAAACTGCCCAATGTGACGTAGGAATACATGACCAGGGCCATAAGATAAGACACGATCATTTTTTTTTTACTTATTTATTCTTTTTAGAAATACAGTGATTCTAATTTCCTGTCAAGAAAACATAGAGGGGAAAAAGTGCCTTATTTAAATTATTCAAGTTGGCTACGATTTAAAACTGACTTTTAAGCTGCTTTTTTTTTAAAAAAAGTGAGAGCTCCAGAAAACAAGTTAGCTAGTTTAGCCTTTTAACTCAACCTTGAAAACAGATTTTTTGAAAAGGCAAAAAATGGAAGTCCTACAAAAGGCATTAACTTACTGAGTCAGCACTAAGCCTTGGCAAAACCAGGCTTTTATTTCAAGAAAGGATCTGGCAGCATTGTCATTTTTCAAAGCACTGTTTTCAGCCTGAAACTCAGTATGTATTACACCATTCTGTGCTCAGGGTTACACAAGGACTTTTGTAGTGAGCAGTTCAGGAATGAAGGATGTCTTCTTTTCCCAGTGATAACCTGCAAGTTGAGCCCAGAGTTCAAGAGGCAAGCTGGGTCCCCTCTTCTCGTTCACCATTTTCCATCATAAAAATTCTGTGAGCTACATTGCATACTTGCTGGCATCTGCTTTCGGTGACAGCCCCAGCTGCTGCTGGTGGATCTGGCCATGTGCACCTGGCAATCCATGCACGATGTTGCCATGTCAGTTAGGCTTAGCAAGCAGCTCACCCTCCCTGTGCAGGGGTGCTGGCGCTGTAAGGGCAACTGCTCTTGAATATAGTGGTCCTTGGGATTGGGATTCTGTGAATATACAGAGGGAAGATCTGCTGCATAAAAAGATGTGATCTGTGTACATTAGCTTTGAGGCAAAGGGCAGCACTGCAAATAGAATAATCAGGCTGAACGAAGGAAAACAATATCTTCTGCTGAGCTGCCTTCATAAACACACATGTCAGATTTGTTTCACTGTATTTCACTTATTCCGGTAATTGAAGTAGACAAATTACTTGGAATGTGAAAAATCAGGCACGTCTGGCCCTAGTTTGTTTTCTGTAAAAAAATCCCAGGCCATGTGTTTGCTGAGAAACATGCATCAGTATTTAAAGAGAACCTTGGCTGGGCAAGGCTGTCCTGCAAATCGTGCTGGAATTTTGGCATTTATCAGAATACATGTAAGCAGAGGAAAGGCAGGCGCTTTCTCCCTGTCTTGATCCAGTGCTGGGTACATATGGGTGATTCATTCCATGTTCTACTTCAGATGAATTTAAAACCACCTCAGAGCTCAGAGATGAATGCACTCCACAGGAACTGGCACAAGTCAAAAATACCCATGGTCCCTTGGAAAACCAAAAAGTAACCGAACTGAAGTGTGGGTGTGCACAGCCTCATCTCCGTCAGCCTTATGGGGAAGCTTCCACTAGGACAGCATATTCCCCACTTTACATATTTTGGTTCTCCAGGCATTTCCACTTGAGATATTTTGGTCACAAGCACACTCTTCCCTGAGAGTGTCCCCAGGTTAGTGAGCACTTACTTCCTAGAAACACTTTACCAGTAGTGGCCTTTCCATGTGGCCTGGAGCCAGACATCAGTCCTCTGTGTTCTCAGGTTCCTGACGCAGACCCCTGATAGTGTCTCCTCTCAAATTTTTTCTTGTCCCACACACTCTGCCATGTGTGCCATCCTAGATAAGTGACAAGCCAGCATGCTCTTAACAGTTTCATAGAATCACAGAATGTTAGGGAGTTAGAAAAGACCTCTGGAGATCACCTAGTCCAACCTCCCTGCTAAAGCAGGTTCACCTAGAGCAGGTTGCACAGGATTGCATCCAGGCTTTGAATATCTCCAGAGAAGGAGACTCCACCACCTCTTTGGGGAGCTTGTTCCAGTGCTCTGCCACCCTCAAAGTAAGTAAGTTTTTCTTCATGTTCAGATGGAACTTCCTGCGTTCCAGTTTGTGCCTGTTGCTCCTCATCCTGTTGCTAGGATTGACAAGTCTGTCCCCGTCCTCCTGGCAGCCATACTTTAGATATTTAGAAGCACTTGATAAGATCCCCTGCCACTCTTCTCCTCTCCAGGCTAAACAAACCTAGGTCTCTCAGTCTTTCCTCATAGGGCAGATGCTCCTGTCCTCTGATCATCTTCGTAGCCTCCCGCTGGGCTCGTTCCAGTAATTCCTTGTCTTTCTTGTACTGGGGAGCTGAGAACTGGACATGGCATCAGTACCTGAACTATGAGCCTTTTCCACAGGCTGTCCACAAGACGGCTTTCTTAGTTGAAACAGACTGAGCAGTGTTTAAACAGATCCTTTAAAACCAAACCAATCCAAAATAAACCCACTGAGCACCAACCTTGAAAAGGCACCCAGACCTGTCACCTCAAACAGCAAAGGAGCAACTTTGACTCTGTTCTAAGGGAAGTGGTCTTATCCATACTATTGGTGATCTAATGGTGTAAACATGCCAGGTCTAACAGTGAACTGGCCTTCCAAGGGAAATCAACTCAAGAAAATCTACCTGGTTGGCTGCATGGGTAGAGGTCTCCTCAGGGGATCAGCAATGGGTTGCTGTGGGCAGCACACCTGTATTAAGCCAGCACACACCATGTAGAGCCACCTGAACAGCTCAGCTGGGCTAGCTGGCGTGCCCACACCACAGCTTCCTCTCAGGGGAAGATTCCCTGTCCCTTTCTGCTCCCTCAGGGGAGCAGGAGAATTGGCATTTCGCACTACTGGCACTAGGCCAGGTCAGGAACAAGCACCAATTCCCTTTTGTCTAATGAAGTAGCTAACATGAAACAGTCTGAAGCAGACAAAAGGGAAGGGTACATCTATCTCCGGGATTGGATGCTACATGTGTGTCTTGGCTGTCAAAGTCCCCTTCAGAGCACCGCAGCTGCCAGACAGGCTGGGAAGGTGGTGCCCCGTGAGGGGTGTGGGGTTTGGGTAGAGAGCTCACCCTCCCCACACCTGAGGAGATGCAGCCTCCTGGGTTCCACATTTCATTTCACAGGCAGGGGCACAAACAAAACTGCTCCTGCTGTTTGTCCTTACGCTTTTTAAAGCTATTTTTTCAGCAAAAAGTAGAAGTAGGAAAGCAGCACAGCCTAAGAGGAGGCACAGTGCTGGAATTAACATCCTGTACTGAGTTTTTTTGCTGTTGTTTCTTTAATCACCCTCTGCTCTGTGGGTGGGCCCAGCTCAGCAGCGCCGAGGCTGGGCTGTGGGAAGCAGGAGCTCTGCTGCAGCATTGCTGGGGCAGGGGCTGAGGCCTCGGGGGGAAAGACATGGGGCCCTGGGCCACGGGCAGAACAGGGGGAACCCCTGGGAGGGGCAGAGGGGCAGTAGGGCCAGCAGTGCCCTTGGGGCCGGGACACTCAGCAGCAGCACAGCTGGCTCTGAGTGCATCTCCTGGCATGCTTCAACTCTAATTTGGGAAAGAAAAATACAGGCTGGCACACCCCCCCAGAAAGGTCACCGCCTCCCGCCGCAGCAGGCTGACAGCCCGGGCGAGCCTTCCCAGCTCCCCCTTGCCAGCATCCCTCTGCCGCTGGGGCGCAGCTGCCGCTCATGGCAGGCCTGTGACCGGCTGGCCTAGGCCCAGCAAGGTGCAGGGCCAGGGCGAGTCACCCAGCGGTTGCCCAACAGGACGGCTTTGCCATCCTCCCAGCGGCGCCAACTGGTGCAGAGCACAGCCAAGAGGAGGGTAGCCATCTGAGCACAGGAGTGCCCACTGGCCCGCCTCAGCCTCCATGGCAGCACTGGGCGGCGGGAGGCCATGCTGGTGGTGCCTTCATGCTGGCCCCACATGCTTCGCAGCATGAAGGCAGGCCGGCATGGAGTGCACAATGAAAGACAGAGGTGCACAGCCTGTCTCCTGGACATTGCTCCTAAGTGAGTAGACTCACTGAAAGCTCCAGCAAGCAATTCAAATTGCTGCTAAGGATTCCTTCCTGAAACATCTATAATTCCTTCTATTTTATTTCTTGAACTTCCCTCCTAAAAACTGTTATTTCCCTCTCCTTGCGAAAGAAAACGAAAAAAAATGTTTCTGGGTTGCTGAAACAAAGTCTGATTAAAATACCTGCGCAGGTAGATGCCTGTGCATTACTTCTGAGGCTGGGCAGCCTATAGTCAAGGTCACCCAGCGTAATTCATTACAAGATCCTGGTTTCAGGAATTTGGAAGGCGTAAAGTTTCCATAATGGCTGCCCATCTCTGGGTGATTCGCAATTATAAAGGCAAAAACTGGGCAAAGGAAGAACTTACCATCCCTCTATGGGCAAGGAAAATAACAGATCTTACTTTGTTTTGCCCATGTCCTGAAATTCTTACACAGCTTCAGCATCTCACGCACTGCAGAGTACAGAGATTATAAATTTGGAGAGCAAGAAGTAAAATCACTCAATGGCAGGGATTTTGTCTTCCAGTTCCTGTGTAAACCTTCAAACATTTGGCTGAGCTATCTATCCTTAAAAAAGCCCATGTAAGTTCAGCAGCAGAGACTTACACCCAAATTCCCCAAGGCTGCATCGGCAACAGACAGATTTCTCTCCGTTTTGTTTTCTATATGTCAAGAATTTCTCCACTGAGTAAGTGCACCTACTCCAGTTGTGGTAGCTGGAGCTGAGCAGGAATTGTTCCCATTACCCACACTGAGAGCAAGATGCTGTTTGTCCAGTGCTCCAAAATTTCTGCTGATTGTGCCCAGGCATGAAAGCAAGAGTCAAAACCAAATGAGGAGGGCTGAAGGCCAGCTGGGCAAAAGGCCAGATCACCAAAAGACAAAGGCAGATGAGGATAGGTTTGTGAAACGATGCAAATCAATACTAACAGCGAAAAAATACCCTGTGCCAAGGCTAGAGACTCAGTATCTGTGACTAACTGGGTATTTTGTTAAGCTATGGAACACCAATCATGTCTTGTGCACGTACTACAAAGCAAGCAAATAATATAACAGGAAGCATATTCTTGAAGGTGGAAAACTGAAATGCATGATGTTTCCTTCTCCTTTCCTTTGCTTCCTTGCCAGACACAAGTCTGAAAGCAGCACAGTTTCTGAAATGACATTTACTGCAATGGACTTACTGTTTGGGTTTGGAACTCCGGAAACAATATCTTTGCTGTCAGGAGCAAGGGCGCCGTAATTGGCGTGGTGGTGGTGATGACGGTGGTGGTGGTGGTGCCTTGCAGGCATTTTTGTGGTATATGGTGCTCCACCATTCTCCTCAATGTTGAACTGATGCAGATCACTGTTGTTCAAGGGATAGCTACAAAATAAATTCATTTTGAATTAGAGTGGTAAACAGTAGGACAAATTGTACTTTTGGAGAGACAGAGAGCAAACCTTCTTGGGAAAAAATGCATGGCTTTTTTGTAAATAATTTTTTTAAATGAGGTACATCTCAAATCTTTACAGTTTTATGTTAACAGAAGACTGATAAGGTGAGGAAAAAGGATGCCTCTGTTTGTTTGGCATGACTTTAATATCAGAATTAGTTTTGATTTTACACACTACACAGTCTCTGCTAGACTCTTATGCCAAATCAAATTCTGACTGGCTTATAGAATGTGATTCTCAAAAACACTGAAATTTGTCCTGCAGGAATTTGCAACTTCACCTGGGATAATAAAGTGCTCAAGCAGCAAAAAGTAACTCCTTTAAAGTAAAACTGTCAGAAGAGCAGACCACAGAACAGTCCCAGAATAACATTACATTCCCTAGAAAATTTGGGTCCCTAAATTTACAGTGCAAAATAGCTCTATGAAAAATTTGTGACTTTGGAAAAAATGGAGAAAGATCCCATTGGAATTAAAAGTTTTTACAGGTAACAGCATACAAAATAGCCCTTGGTCAAAAAGGAATCATACCTGTGCTGGTAAACTAGCTGGGATTTTTTTTTTTTTGCATATATTTAGTTAGGAAATTAACTGTTTAGTTGGGAGATTAACTATTGTCAGTTATGTGGAGAATGTGGAGAAATATGTGGAGAAATGGAGACACACTGAAATTTTAATTCACCATCTCTAACTCAGAGGTGTCAAATGACACTGTTGATTTTCTTTAATAGTTTTAACTGATGCTGGTTCAGTTTACTGTTTGAAATTACAACAAATTTATAGAAATTATATTTTCTCTCCATGGCAGCAAACAAAAAAGACTGAGATAGCTCTACATAGATACTGCAAATTACTTGAATGCACTTTCCTCAGAGGAGCACTTAAAATTTTAATATGGTTTTCACTTATTCTATAGTATTGCATTAGACAGTAGTTGCAATAGATCAGTTCCTTCAAAGAAAACATTAATCCCCTGCCCCTTTGAAAAATGGTAAAAAAATTGTGTCTTCAGCTGGGTTTTCAGTTTGCTTTTATTACCAAGAACAGCTGAAAACCTGATAATATGGAATAAAGACAAACGGAATAATTAAAGGAACAATGAATAAATTATACCTAACTACTTGCTACATATGTTCTCTGCAGATTACTTACTGAGTCACAGCAAAATTAACCAAACAAATAAACACATCGGTATCATTTCCAAAGACATGCTGAAGCATGCAACTCGCTACATCATTAATAATCAGTCTTCTTAGTAACAACTTCTGACAACATGAGGTTTCTGACTGGGTAGTAATTGAATAACACTTTTATGCTGGTTACTTTTGAAAGCAGGAGGTGAGGAGGAGAATGTTGTGTGTATTAATCTTGACAGGTTCCCAGCACGTAGCGCCGACTGCCAATAAAGGCAGTTCTGATGCCTTACTTGCCTTAAGGAAACAATACAAATAGGAGTCTGATCCTTAGGGGACAGCTTTGGTGAGCTCATATAATCTAGGACTGGTCTGCCTTTTGAAACTGCACTGTATCTTTACTGTCATAATCAAATAAAGCAAGTGCCTACTGGGGGGGAAAGTGGTACAGGTAACGAAATTGCACACTAATTGTAACAGCTCTCCTGCACTCTTCCTTCAAGGTCCTTGGATTGAAGTGACATTTTTTTGACTGAGACGATAGGTGGTTTTGTGCACACAGTCAAAACCCTTATTGGAAATAAGACTGGGCTGGAGCCTCAGCGTATCCTTTTTTTCAGTCTATGATTCAATTTTTTTTTTGAAGACACGAAACCCCAACGTGCTTGGGAGTTGCTTTCATGTCACCCACTGGCTGACAGTTTTAGCAGATTTTTGACTGGTCTTTTCAAAATGAATGAGATCACACCAAATCCTTACATTGAGTCCGCATGTTGCTACGGACATGAGGTAACTTCAATGCTAAAATGGGAATGACCTGAGGAACTGAATGAGCCAAAACCCCTCTGGCACGAGAACAAACAAGCACAAAGTTTTCTACATGTATTTCAGGACTGTCAAGAGACTCGTGCCATTTAAAATGCAGAGAAACAATTCATTCAAAGAAGCACAGAGCTAAGTCCAGCAAAGCTGGTGGTCAGGTGTGCACTGAAATCCTTGAAGACAGCATGTCACAAAGCTCCAGTCAGGATGCCAGTTCCCAGGCAGTGCACTCTGATGTGAAGCCCATACTGAAACTGCTGGCCCATTAAAAAGGACATGGTCACCTGCACTCTTCCAGGGCATATTGAGGGAATACATATTGAGGGAATACATATTGAGGGAAACTCATCTCTGTGGCCAGTCATCTCTTGCACTTCTGATGGATATAGGGGGGTTGGGGTGAGGAAGACTTCCCCACCTTTCCTCCCTCCTAAGAGTTCTGCACCAGTTACTGAAAAACCGTAAACAATAGGGCTTGCAGCAGCTACAGAGCCAATCTACTAAAAGAGTTGACAGTAACCCAAAACATATTAGTGGTCCAAATCTCTATTCTGCATACCTTCTACTCTATAATTTTTAGGGGCACATTGGACATCCTAGTGCATTTCCTTCAAGGTGGCATAATTATTTGGCAGCGATGTCACATCTATTTTTCACTTATTTTTCTGTTCTTCCATTGCCTTAAATCTAGAGACTCGAGACTTTTCCCCTTGACACATCTTCCTGCCATTAAATTTTCTTTTGATTCCATGTTGCTGTCTGGCTTACCTGCATAGATAACGTGCTCATGCATCCTTCCCAACCAATTGAAGCAAATAACTCTCAACTTTCACTGAACCAATTTTATGACCATATCCACATTTTCATACTTGCTCCCCAAGCATCAAGTAATGCTCTCAGACAAGGTGCATATATGGTCAGGCATCCATTTTTTCTCTTGTATTTTGCTTTTGGCCCTCCTATTATGTCAATGTTACACCTTTGTTTTACTTTTTAATAGTCAATTGGCTGTCCTCCAGGTTTCTTTTTTTTCCTCTGTTATTTCCCTGTGTAGTTTTCTCAACAAGCTCCAGCTGCTTCCTATACAACCATCTACTCCTTTTTATACACTGGAACATGACATTTGCTTTTTCCTAAATCATGTCGACTCATGTTCAACTTCTGATCATCAAGAACAGCAGATCCTTTCCTAAACTGGCCAGGTTCCCACCTCCCCCAACCTCAGCTGTGAAGCAGGTTACTCCTAACTACACAGCACATACATACTATCGTGCCTCCTGAGCTGCATCCTAAATCTTCTCATGTGCTAAGATCATAACCTGTTCAGGACTCTTCTCTCATCTGTTATAGGCCTGGTGTGAGAGGACTTCCCGTTTTGGTGTAACCTATGAGTGACAAGAGATTTTTTTAAAAAGTCATCACCTTTCTGTGCCATCCTCCCAGCTGCCATCCTCGATCTCCTGTAGAACATAACCATGCAGACCTGCATAAACATCTTTCACCTGTGTCCAAGAACAGGCTTACTCCTGCACCCTCTCCGTGTCCCCTTCTTCCACACTCTTCTTATAGGCATCTCCTACCTGTCTGAAGTTATACTTGGAGACCAAATGGTGGGAGGTCTCTTCTCTCCCCTCCTTAGGGGGCAATAGCAGAAAGCAGGCTCAAATGATCATGCCTCTTGGATGACTCCACACTGAGTTTAGACCTTCCCTGCTATAGCTGAACAGTGGTTTAAAAAAAAATCCTAGGCTTCTAGGTCTGGGTGAGATAAAATACCTTCAACTGTTACCACACCCACCTCTATTCTTTGCTTTGAACACTGCTTCTGCACCAAAACACTGCAATTTTCTAACATTTAAAAATCCTCAAACTCGACACAAACATCTCTACAGCAATCCTTCCCCATCCGCAGCTCAAAGCAAGCCCGACGGTGATTCCTGCAGCTTTCAGCAGCCCAAATCCACACTGCAGGCTTTGTCCTGAACATGCTGGGAGGCTCCCACAACCACTTCACTGTCCAGTAGGAGACATTTTAACCATCACCAGATTGCAGCAAGACCTTCTCCAATATAGAAGTGGGCTTTAGATGTGCTCCCAAATGGCACTCAGTGTAACCATTAAAGTGTATGTTAAAGTGTATGTGTGTTAATGTGTATGCATGGAGGGGAGACTCTCAGAAGTCTAACGAAAGCAGCCATTGAGCATGAAGCTTCCATGTGGCAGCTGGGGGTATGAGACTCAACAGCTATGTTAAGCCAAACATTCATTTTTTGAGCTTAGTCTCTCCCTTTGAGGAAAAAAAACCCAAAACAACCCAGAGCCAAAACTAGAAAGACTTTGGGGTTATTCCCTGCCCATCCTTCAAAAGAAGAAAAAAACCCACAAAACAACAAACCAACACCAAATATACTCAACTGAATTTTTAGCCAAATTTGCTTTTATCACTTTTAGAATCTCACACACCCCTTGTGTTGCTAGAGCATGTAAAGTGGCACAGACAGCCTAGGAATTTTGTGTACTCTGGAAATCTGCCTGTGGACAGAAACAAAGAGGAAATGGGGATAAGAAGGTGTTATTCTGCTTGAGTATCAATTAATGGTCAGAACCATTGGATCGAGGCAAAAGACTTTGAGCGGCCAGCCAGCAGCCTTCTCCCAGCCAGACAAACCAGCCTTGGGAGGAAGGAGAAAATGGTGATGGGGAAGTGGGTGTTCAGAAATGGTGATGGGAGTGGAGAGAATTTCTCCTGTAGGAGATGAAAGTGTATGTAGCAGCTTCCTTATTACAAGATGCTGAACTAAGTCTTGAAGAAGGAGTAATCTGAAATTCTTCACAAGAACAGAGCCTGCAGCAAAGCATGTTCTAATAAAATACCAAGAAACAAATCTCAACTCGACAAAGCCAATGTCCTCACAGATTTCACCTTATCTACATAAAGATCATTTAAAAAATACTGCCTTGCAAAACTGTCATGCAAAATATGCCCACTGGGGAACTCAACTTGCTTTTCTTCATTTACAAATGTTTTTAATTAATGATAATGATAGCTAATGGTATTTAATCACCTGTCAAAAAAATTCATGTCCCAGATGTCCTTACAGATGAGAAAAACTCTGAAAAGCAGATGAAAAATTTTCTAAGACAGATGAATCCTTGCTGAACTCAGTGCTGCCTTCCCCTCTCAGTAACAGGCAGACAATGTATGCCTGGCCCTGGGAAATAAAACAACATGGGTGGCTAATTCAAGCAAGCTAAATCAGGTCAAAATAGAAGCACAACCAGGAGAGGAACATCTCTCTTGACACCCCCAAGACATCCCTGCAGCTGATTGCGGGTTGCTAATCCACGCTACAGCCTTTTCCACCACTCAACCCATTAAATAACAGGTCCTCCGAGCTAAGGACATGCCTCTTTCCCTCCCTTCCTCAGTATCACATACCTGCAAAAGCATGCAGACAGAGAGGCAGGTACAGGCCTGAGGCTTGGCTAACAGAGGAGAACATGACAAACCATGAGATGAGACAGAAAAATCACTGGACATAACAGATGAAAGTGTAAGCAGCTAACAAATGTTACAGAGTGTGCCCTGAAGGATTGCTGGATTTCACAGGCAGCTAAGGGAGAGCTGCATGAGAAATGGCCAAACTTCACAGAGCACTGAAGGGGAGTATCAGGAACTTCTTGGTCAGAACAACCCTGCAAGGCCAGCACTGCCTAGGAAATCGTATTAGTGATACCACCTAAGGTCCAAACTCCCTGAGGATGGACTTAGCAAAACTGGGAGCACTGCAAGTGAAAAGCAGGGGTAACTGAGAGGGGACAAGGGAAGGGAAAGGGACAATCTGCATGCATCAGAGAAGTACAGGCACAGGAAACTGGAGAGGAGGGGGAGAAAAGGGACCAGCCACATGAAACAAGTTGCTGGTCAGTATGCTTGGCTGGTCAAGCCCCATCTCCTTAACTGCAGTCCTGCTTTCTGTGGGGGGTGTATGCATACAGGATTGAGCTCTGTCCTGCCCCATATTTGTGTGCTGCTGCCTGTGCCAGTGGGTGCTGGTAAAGGCACTGCTTTCCACCTCTTTTGCTCTGCATGGCTGGCTGAATGTGTGATCTATGTGTATTTAAATCTCTGGAATACAGTCTCTGCATTTCTACAGGCTGGGCTCAGAAACCAGGAATTACACCAACCTCATACCTAGCAGATTAGGAAGGTGAAATCACTTTAGCCTTAAAGGCAATCCACTGGATTTGGCTTCCCTCAGCAATATGCTCCCATCTTACAAAACCTCCTTTCTGACTCTGTCCTTAAAAACCTGAAATTCCTTGAAAGCAACTTTTTTTTAAATAAATTAATAAAAATGTACAAGTTTCATGCAGCTAAATTATTCAGATTCTGAATGTTGCTAATGCCCAAGAAAGAAATACAGAATCATAGAATCATCAAGGTTGGAAAATACCATCAAGATCATCAAGTCCAACCGTCCACCCTACAACCCCTAACCACTAAACCATCTCCTGAAGCACCATGTCCAGCTGGTTTTTGAGCACCTCCAGGGATGGTGCCTCCATCACCTCCCTGGGCAGCCTGTTCCAATGCCTCACCACTTTCTGTGAAGAAATTTTTCCTAATATCCAATCTGAACCTCCCCTGGTGCAACTTGACCTCATTTCCTCTTGTCCTACAGCTCGTCGCTAGGGAGAAGAGGCCAACACCTGCCTCACTACAACCTCCTTTCAGGTAGTTGTAGAGAGTCTTCTGAATTTTCAGTAATTTGCCATAGCTTTCAAGCCCAGTGTGAACATACCTGACACCATTGCCCCATACATTATTTCTGTTTAGGTTACAGGTTGCCCTTTTAACATGCTACCAGTAACAGGTACAGTGTACAGCAAGTAAAAACTCCTATCAAGGCAGGATAGAATTTTTCACTTTAGTTGCTCAGAAGACAGTATTAACAGGTATTGACAGGTAAAAGTAACACAAAATCAAGCACTCAGCACAGGAAAGTCCTTCTTATTTACAAACTTACAATCTGTCACTGCAACACTTGGGCAGCAGATCTGAATTACAACAAGAAACTGTTAATTTTACCTTGAAAGCAATTTTCAGACTTCTTTTTTAAGTCAGAAATTGGGAATGCGAGAGACACATTAAAATACAACAGTAGAATCTGAAAATGAATTATAACAAACAGAACCCTGCTGGGATCAAAATTTTGATACAGAAGCAGCATCCAGTTTTACATTCAGGTCCCTTGAAGCCTGGCTTCAAATCAACCTTGCTTATGGATTCAGTGGGCTCCAGGTGCTGAAGACACAGATGCTGAAGTCTCAAAGCTCCCTTGCCTTTTTCATTCCTCTTCTCCCTTTCCACAGACTCCAGCAGACTTCATTGCTTTTCTTTTCCAGTTCCTCCCATTGCATGTTCCACTGTAAATCTCTGCTTCTCCTAAACCCTCTACTTGAGCATTTTGATTCCCTGACCCATTTTTTAAACTTTTTTTTTTTTTGTCTGAGCTTTTCTTTCTTTCCTGTCTGACTCCTACACTCCTACTGATGAGAAACGCTCAGCTCAGGGACACCAAGATGGCCCCTGCTGCCTGGCAACAAGTTCTCACAATTCAGGGGCCTGGCCCCTCGAGAGGAAAACAAACACAACTACTTTGTCATCTGTTTAGCTACCGCGTTCATTGCAATGTCATTACAGAATTTAGAGAGCACACACTAATGTTTTGTATTTCTGCTTCTCCAAGGTTCTCAAAACTGCAGAAATTGGTAATGGCAGGTAAACCATTGCAATTATAATTCCAGCACAGACTGGGTTTAATGGGAGGGAAAAAAAAAAAAAAAGCAGCTTCTAATCTGGAGTTTAAATTGCCTAAGATCAGTACTTCCTACTATTGCCTCATTTAGAAAAAAAACCAACACTTTTTATAATCTTTCAACATACAACGTTGCTAATCCAGGAACTAAAGGTTTTCCTAACTGTTCCTAACTGAAATATCTGCTCTTGCATAATTTAGTACATCTTTATCCTTGATATGATCAGGTGCAGGTTCTACTGTTTGATAGTTTAAAGCTAAAGGTCACCCTACAACTTGGAAAAGGAAAAAAAAACAACAGGCATATGACAAACTTAGAAGATAAAAAGTCCAAAAATGTCAGAAGCGGAAATGTAATTGTAGTGGCAACTTGAAAACAGAGCCAAGGGGCATTTCCAACAGTTCTCTAATAGCCTAAGCTCAACATTTATCTTATTTTTAAATTGGGAGATTCCTCAGTTCTCAGAAGGCATGTATGACAACTGAGGCAGGCATCATGAATGCTTCTTCTGCCAGAAAGAAAACGAACTAGATTTATTTTGAAAAGATCACGTAAGATCAAGGAAGGTAAGACACCAGCAAACCAAAATGAGTCACACAGAGTCAGAGAAAGCCATTATACCAGAAACACAAAACAAAGAAGTAACACTGGGTCTAAGCCAGCAGGCTGGTGGAACTTCCCATCTCCACCAATTTTCCCTCTGTGCCAAGTCTGCCAAGAATCTATCTGGAAAAAAAAATCACCATCTTAACAAAAATTGGATGGCAGACACTGTATTTTTTTTTAACATTATCCTGTCATCCAGTTCAAAATGGGAGGTTACTACATGCCAAAATTAAATGCAATATGCAAGATATTACACACACGTTTGCATTTTCTGTAGTGGCCTACAAATGTGTGCAGTGGACAGTGCACAGAAAGGCTCGGTGTGTGAACTTTAAAACTAAATTCAGATTACTGCTTGTGAAACCAACTGTTTGAAAATAAATTGTTTTACTTTAGAGGACAGTCATGAAGCAGTCATTAGTTAAGTAGCTGAGAGCAGCATTTAGTCTGCAGAAGCTTTATTACTGGAAAGTGATTCATATTGAGGGAGGAATTCCAGCTGAAGCAAGATTTTATCTGTTTTTTATGATGCAGCTGCAACAAGAGCAACAGCACATACACTCAGAAAGGAAGCCTATTTGGCCAGTCAGTTTGAGGTACAACAGTACACGGAAAACAAGGGAAGCTGAACAAGGTCTTCATTGTTATTACTCAGTGCTTTGCAAGGTACTCTTGCAACGTAAGAGACAGAGAGAAAGGTGTGGTCTGTCCTTTTACATTATGTTTTTTCTCATCTACTTTGATTAGTATTGTTTTTGTCCAAAAGCTGCACCTTCCTATGTGTCTGGTGCCTGCTGAGAAAGGAAGACTGATTGTCCTGCAGGTCCTTCAACACTAAGACTTGGGAGCATGCCTAACAGCACTGTGTTCTTGCAAGCATTTGCAGTTTGACCGGAAAGTAGGAAATAATATTTATTCTGAGATGGTTTGAAATCTTGATCCTCACACTGTAGCACAAGTTTGGTTAGGGTGTAGAGCCTTGACCAGCAGAATGAGTTCAAGTTGGCTCTCAAAGGATCTTGGCTGGCACAGTCTTAACAAAAGAAGCTAGGGTCCCGGTGGATCAGTCCCTTTACAAAGTACAACACACACGGTCTGAGATAAATTTCAAAAAAATAGAGTTCCTATTTTATGTTCATTAATATCAGTTGGTCTGTAGTGGCTCTGGCTCAAACAGTCTCTTTGGCTACCATTAGCAATGCTGTAATGACAGCGTTCCCCTACAAGTCTGCTTTCCTTGGTTCTCCCTTGCAGAGTAAGAGGAAAACCACTCATCATCAGCAGTCTTTCCAGAGGTCTGGTGCGTCAGGTTGGATGGATGTGCAGTGAAATTTCTCTCCTTCAAGCTAGGTAGTAGTAGCCTGCCTGCTCGGTATACAAACTGGAACAATTGTCAGAAAACCTCCTCTGAAAACAGATGATTGTGGCACTGAACTGTCTTCCTCCTCCCCCTCAGGGGGCTCCATCTAGCCAACTTTGATGCCTGACAGCAAGTGACATACTCAATTTTTTTTTTTCCCTTTCTTAGACATTCCCCAGCTCACTCCTTGCCAGCAGCTGAAGTTCCATTTTAAAATTTTTTTGCAAGCTCAAACACTCTTTCTCATCAGGCTGAAGAAACATCGTCTGTAACACTCATCCAGAAGGAAGGGAAAATGACATTTTACATCACAAGGTCACATTACATGCTTTGTTCCCATCCACAATGTGAGAAAGCAATCCTCCTTTTGGTGAATTTGCACATGGGTTCACTGGAAGGACTTGTCGATTCTTTTCCTCAAGTGTGCAAACCCCTGACTGCCGGCTTTGGAAATGCATTATAAAACTGGATCCTTTTGTTCACTTTGCCTGTGACTCACATCAGCTAGAGGAAAATAGCTGAAAATGAAAGTTTAAAGAGAAAGCCCATACTAAAAACAATTTACCGAAAGAGCCAAGACTTTCAGCATCATATTTCAGTATTCAATATTAGTCATTAGTTTACATGCCAGGGCCTGGCTGGGGCTGAAGAGCGATGTATTTCGGCTCAAGTTACAGGTGTGGTACCAACAGCTTTTCTGATTGCCCCACCAGTTTCTGGGGGAAGAGGACACAGGATTACAGAGTTATTACAAAGTAACCCCCCTGCAAATCCGAATACACAGAGTGGAAAGCCAGGCCTGAGCTCTGCTGGGGCAGAACTGGGTTTCCAGCTTTATCAAACGTGTGAGGAAGGTATGCAGAGAGACAATCAGAAGATACCCTCAGCCAAGATGTATCATGCAATTCTTCAGTGTGTGGAAGAAAGCAGCTGTGATTACAAGCTGGACTTCTGGTCAGTGTCATTTCTCAGATGCCTAGTGCTGTACTCACACACATGGGCTCCTGCCTCCCCCCAGGCTGACACAAGGATAGTGTTTATCACTTGTAATCAGACTACAAAAGAGTTTCTAAGTGCATGCTGGAGATGCAAAAAGAAGATTTTAGACTTGCACAATTAACAAGACTTCAGAACAGGGTGGGGAAAGTTAGCACACACAGTTCAACAGGTACTCCTGAGAACATGCTTCATTTGGATTCAGAAGGCGGTACCTTCTCTGGGCAGTTTGCAAGGCTTTTTTTTAAACAACTTCCCTGTATATTTAGAACGCCCTCAAAATGTGTTGATTTCTCTGTACCTAGGATGACTGTATAACATATTCTTTGGTAAAAATCATGTGTCACTTTCCCATGAGGAAATTCTAATTAAAATAATCCAACACAATGTATAAACGCTCACACACCAGGGCTATCAAGGTCCCGTATTGAGTTTGAGCATCTATAAACTATCAGTGGCTTCCTGTAGCAGCATAGACCTAGGATGTAGTATTGGTTTATATTGCCAGAACTTTCCCATTATTTTATTTAAAAAAAAAAGGTGCTACTACATTTAATAGCTCAGTTAACCCAGCATTTTCCACCTTCTTCCTCTATCCCCAGGTAATTTGGTTTTCACCTGCAGTGTTTTGTGTTGCTTCAAACAAGAAATTGTATTCCTAACATTACAAGGCCTGTATCAGTCACTTGTTATAAACAACACTTTGTAAGTAACAAGTGTGCTAATTTTAGGGGGAAAAAAAAGTGCTTTTCAATTTAATGCAACTTATTGTACTACCTAGTTCAGTGCAGGGGCACCTGATTCCATCTTTGTTCAGGTGACGCAGGCTGCACATGTCAGTCAGAGCAGTGCTGGGGTCAGAAAGGAAACAGGTAGAAATGCTTTCTCTTCCCAACTGCATCCCAGACCATTTGCTACAAGAAGCCAACTAAGATTCGAGGAAGGAAGGACAGAGAAATTGATCTCTTACCTATCTGATCGCTTGGTGACTTTGCTGGTACAGATATCTGCAGACAGCAAGGAAGATGTGAGATGAAAAAGGGGAGTGCAGAGTTTGTGAGCTGCTTCTCCAGAGAAGCAGAATGACAAGTGCTTCCCTCGAGGTGGTGGTACACAACCAGCTGCAGAACACACAAGTCCCACAAGCTGTTCTTCACCCATGTGCAGACCTCCTGCATGAGGCATTTTAACACATAATGACCAGTTAGACCCTGTGCTGTCTTTTTCTTGCCATCTGTCAGGGAGATCCCTCATTCAGTGCATCTTCAGCAATAAACCAAACCACAGATAACAACACATGATGAGGAAGAACACCGACTACAAACCACACAGCAGCCAGTGAAGTTACACAACAGGAACCATACTACATTATGAATGTAGGTGTGTGAATCATGAAGCAACAACACTCCACTTTAACGTCAGTATTAAAAAAAACCTCTTCCAGAGGGCATTAAGAGCAGCAGCTAAACTAGGCTCTTCTTCCAATGGATACAACTAAGTTTCTCTTTCTTCCTTTCCCAAACAAAATACAGTTGCAACAGAGGAAGACTAGCCTGGGGAAACTAGTCAGCCTCTGGGATTACCCACCTTAGACTTATTCTGGCATTTTCACATCTCAATGCATAATTGCTTTATTGTTTTCCCCTTTCTACAGACTGCACTGAAAATGTTGATCCAGCACAGCATTAGTAATTAATTCCAAGGCAAAGCAGGTACAAGTACAAGGTGTATCATATCCATCCACCCTCCCGCAAAATCTTCCAAAAATAAATAATGCATCATAACCAGAATAAGAAGATTGAAAATGTTTATTTGTACTTAGCACATACAGGAAAGATCAAAACAAATATTAAAAGATAGCATTTGTAAACAAATATATTTCACAAAAAGTTACATACTATCAAATTTGCTCTGAAAAAATTCATGGTTATAGCTGTTTAGAAATGTGTATTTACAAAAATCAAGTTAGAAACAACTTCATTTTTAAAATATCCCAAATAAAAATTCATTCATTCGAACAACTTCAGAGAGACCACAGATGTAAGGCCTAATTAAAACAAATGTATGAATGAAGATGGCACTAGGATTTCCAGCTTAAAAAAAAAAAAATCGGCAAGTGATCAAAATATCAGCCAAGCCCATTTAAACACCTAGGTTTGTAAAATATGCATTTAACTTTGCAAATGTCTAACTTAAAAAAATAGAGCTATTTTATGGGATTGTCCTCATCCTGCAGTGTACTGATCACGAGCTGTGTTTCTGAATCCACTCAGAGAACAGTTATCCGTAGGTAGTTTTATGCGATTGTATAGTTCACTTCCATAATCACATTAAAAATAAGAAGACAGCAGCACCCTTTTAGCAAGGATTCATTTTTAACATTCTTGCCTTTATAGCAGCAGGTATGGTTTGGGGGGATGCTATCAATATAATCAGTATGTCAGGAGGAATACATGTACTCCATGAAGTTTATTATAGTGTTCTTTCCCTATACTTGTTTTCAAAGTTAGGCAAGCACCTCTATTTTTGCTGCAGAACACAAACATTAAAAACAAATTACACTCAAACCAATGACTAACTCAGTAGGCTCCCTTTGTTGGTGGTCCACAAGCCACTTTGTTTGCCAGTGTGAATTTTGTTTTTTTGTCCCTCCAATCTCTTATTTGCATGTCAGCTGAAAACCAAAGTTTCTCCAACTTCATCTATTAACTTGACGCAAAAGAAGCAAGGTAACAAAAATACCTAAGGCACAAATGGCTGATCTTCAACAGCTGGCAGAGGGTCACAGACTCCAAAGTATGGTAGAATGTAAATCCCCAGAAATATTTCTGGTCTTGGGGCACTAAAAATTCTTACCAGCTTTCACAAAAGGTTTTTCAAGATTTTTTACAAAGATATGGAAAATACTTTTTCCAAGAATGTCCATGAACACTAAACAAGGATGGACGTACGTACAAAGACACACACATTACGCACAATACATATTGAACATACTGCAGACAGACAAAGGCCATGGAATGCAATGATCGTCTAAGATGGCAGATGAAATGAAGATGACTGTTTTTCAGAGAGTCGTCATGAGTTTATCTTGGTACACCACATTTTGGACTCCTCCTAAATTCTTCTGGTTCTGTTCTTGGATATATCGTAAATTGCTGTCCTCTCCACTTGTGGGGGGTTTCCAATATGGCCTGTCATCATGATAGGGTGGCCTGTACCATTTGCACAGTTATTGGTTAGTGAGAGATGAAAGTAAACTTATGAGCACTACACAGTAACATGAGTTCATCCAGCAAGCGCTAAGCACTCATTCCATGTGATGGGCAGCTACCAGTAGGGGAAGGAAATGGCAACAGACCTACAGGTCTTACACAGAAGCCACTGAACTACTGGGAATCTTCTAGCTGATTTCAAAAGGCTTTGAACCCAAGCTCAGTCATTAAAAACCCTCTCTGTTTTCAAGTGTTAAAGACCATCAATCCTCCTGAATCACACAGGGATGGCAGGGAGCGAGGAGGAGGCTACAGGAAAACTGTGTACAACAAACAAGTAAAATAAATCCTACAATGCAAAAAATTGAGCTCATGAAAATACCTCCCTAAGGCCTAAAAACTTAAGCAAGGCAATCCTATCAAAAATTAAAATTGCTCTTTGTTCAGGGCTGGTGCAGTTAATTACACTGAAGCAGCCTATAAATGCCATAGTTGCATTTTGTTAAGATGAACACCTAGAGTCTATAGCTAATAGAGGTATTTCCCTGTGACTATGTAGTGAAACTTCCAGAAGTACTATGAGGAAATTTTTTTATTTGTTCATTACCTATTGCTGCTTGGAGATACTAACCTCAGCTGCTCCTAGAGTGTCTCCTGAATAACTGGGCTGTTTGTGTGTGTGTGTGTGTGTGTGTGTGTGTGTGTGTGAGAGAGAGACACAAATAAATAAATCAATCTAGTTTATAAATAAATAAATAAAACATTTTGGAGAGTAGATAGGAAACCACAGTATTTAAGATTCCCTTATTACCAAACTGAAGTTGCCCTTTTTTTTTTTCTTTTTTTTTTTCTTGTATACTGGCAGAAATACAGACAGGTTTAGATTTTACCTTATTTTGGAGATATTCTAAAATTATATAATGACAACTGTTAACTGGAATGCATTTTCACAGAAGACTGAACATTAAGTTAACTGCAAACAAATGATTTCACTGAAATGATTTTACTAAGAAGACTGAGACACATTTCCATGTATTATTTCACAAATTATTTAACAAAAAACCCCATATAGAACACATATCTCACACATGTAGTTTCATTTCAGCTCCTGGCCCATTCTAGGGTGGGATGCCCTGCAGGGAGAATTTCATGCATCTGTGGTTTGATCTGAAGTTCATAGTCAGATGGGTTAAGCTCTCTCAAATCAAGCCATCCAAGATGTTAAGCATCGAACTCGTCCACTTTGACTCTAAGTTAGTAAAACTTGAAGCTTTCACTTTAATCACATATTTAAATGCTTCTACCTGACTGGAAGAAAAATTCTGAGCACCTTTTCTACTAAGCTTGCAAGACTGAGCTTTTAAGTATGGTTTTTAGACTTACAAGCCTAGCTATAAAAAAGCCATTGTTCATATTTCACTGACCCTAATCTTTGCCCAGGCAGTGGAGGGGCTGAAGGGGGGAGGTTGTCTACACACATTACAATACATCATTGTGCTTATTTCAGTATCACTCTGCTCCAGGGTGAACTATTTGGCTTTAAAATGTTACAGACTAGTATAATGAGAAATCTTTAGAAAAAATTCAGCAAAACTTTAAATGATTTGTAAAATCATCAACCTCTCTGGCAATTATTCTTTTGCAATGTGATATTGTACCTTTTAAATCACACACAAAAAAATGGACCAGTAAATCCTAAAACCAGGAAGAATCTTCAACATGAAGTATAGGTAAAGCTGATTACCCAATTTGAAGTCTTCTGTTTCTAGCAAAAATTGAGTAACTGCTTTGCTGCTGTATGCTAGGAATTTTGAGATGACAATGAAAATGTCTGCTTCTCTGCCTAGTAAGCATTTCTAATAACATATTTACTTTTTTTCCACATTCTCAGACTCAATCTCGACCAAACTGTCTTTTCATTCCCTTTAAGCTCAGTCTCATCTCCAGAGCCTGCCTACACTAAGAATGAAGTCTACCTATCCCAATATAAGAATATAGAGATAAAAATGTAAGATGAATATAAATGAAGATTAGGGTATAGGTATTTTTTCAGTCAAGACAGTAATTATTTGTCTAAAAAAATGAGTAACTTAAAAAGGTTACTTTTTTTTAGGATAAAATAGCAGCTTGTTTTTATCACATTCACAGCCACATATCCACCAGCAGGTGTGTGCCTCCACCATGCACTGCACCATGCTGGCTCCAACTTGGGACTGAATTTCTTACAAAATTTCTCTCATTACTAGTTACAAAATAAAAAAGTATGTGAGATAATAGCACAATAGCACATATAGGAATATTTTGGTGAAACCATTCTCAAAAACTCAATGTTCTTATTTCACTAACACTAATTATCTGTAAAGTGACTGATACATTGTTCCACATACGTGTTTTCCATATGCATTTCTGCAAAAGATGAAAAAAGTGCCACAAGGCAAGAATCTGTTCTCTCATAACTTAACTTTACCCTAAAAAGAGTTTCTTTTTTGTCTTAGAAGATTAAATACTAATCAAAGTGCAATTTGAGTTACTGAAGCTACTGAGCATCTTGCCAGTCAACATCCTCCCAACAGAAGTGCACTACAGTTGTATTCCAAATTCTGATTTAAAAATCAACCTGAAAAAATTTTCATCAAGGAGATTAGGACATTCCAAAGCAAAATCTAAATTGAAGTTATTTAATATTGCTTCTACATAATGTATTTTTAACTTCTGTTTGCTGTTCATGTGCAGAAAATTGCCCAATATGTCCACCAAAGATTCATGCTAACGGATTAATACAGAGAAACAAGTAATCATCTTTTTCCTGAAGTGAAGATTGCTTACCTTACATTCACAGGTGTGTGTGGATGCCAGTGTGGCTGAGCAGGATGTATATTAGGATGATACTGTGGCTGCAAGTGAAATCAGTGAACTTGGTTAATGAAATAATATAAAAACTCCCTATTAACTTTAATTTTTTATTTTCCTGGGGCCACAAGGAACATGTTCCCTGTGAGCCCTAGAAACCCCATTTTCAGACTTTCTGCCATGCCATATAGCATATACATGAGACCTCTTTGTGATGAGCTCGCTTGTTAGGACAAACCCATGGGAAAATGCAAAGAAAATGGCTTTTCTGTTTGAGAGACAACCTGGCACATCTAGTGCTTCTCATAGAAAACACATCAAAAGACTGTCAGCTTTAATCAAAGGTGGAGAGTGAGAAAGGTCACTATTATAATAGCAGTCTTCAGAAGGTCACCTGTCTTTGGTGACAGCATTTCTCTCGCATATCCGTAAGATCTTGAGGAGAAACAGTGACATGAAATCACCAGTGAGACTTTTAATAAAAACAAATGTTAAGACTTAAGTTCTCATGCACACGCTCAGTTTGGATGAAAGCACAGCTTGCTTTCTCAGTACCACTGACTGCTAGTATCACAGATGAAAATGGGGTAAGGGTTTTCCCTGAAGTGTACAAATGAGCTTGTTTAAAAAAACAACAACCAACAAACATTTTACCAGCAATGTACTCCTTAACTGTTGTGATGGGGAAGGTAATTGCAAGATTGAACTTGTTGTCATGGGTTATCCAATGTGAAAGGCTGCTCTAGACAAAAGCTTGCTCACAGACCAGTCTCCTGGGATCCATCATATTCCCAGTCCCAAAGATTTTAACTTATGATTTCATAGAAAGGGAAGGGAAAGAGGGTGGTAAATTGAGTGTATTAGGCTTGCAGAGCAGCCAAGAACACACGGGAGAAAGACAGAAGAGTCCCTCCACTTTCCCCTGAAATCCCAGTGTAATGCTGTTTACTTCTGAAGCACCTCGGAGAATCTCATGCCAAAGAAAGGAAAGGGGAACAAAACAACTGTACTATAGAGAGAGCAAAAATATTTACCACTAAATAATTTAAGAAAATGACAATTTTATCCTCATAAATTGTTATGCTCTTACCTGGTAGTTATGGACTTCAGGAGTATTTTTAGCACTAAGGGAGAAAAAAAATTAGCTTTTACGTAATCAATACATCTATGTCACAATTTCCTATAGTTCAGGGTTCTACTCTTCAGGGAAGAAAGACAAAAATAAAAAAAATAAAAAAAATTGAAGCACTTAAAGTCTCACAGGCAGTCCCCAAGAAGAATCTGGTGCTGCACAATGAGAGACCCTAAAGCAATTCATCCCACACCAGAGAATTTGTTTTGACAAATCCTCATATAGAAACGGTCTTCACAATGCTATTTGCCTGACAACAGCAAACAAGAGGTAAAGAGAACTTGGGCACTTACCACAGCTGTGCTGCTTTCACAGGATTGTTTGCTTAGAAAAAAAAACAACAGAAAACCTTAAGACAAGTGAACAAACATAAGACATATGAAGTATTGGTCATTTTGCAGCTATTGTGATTGGGAAATTACACTACAGCTTAAGGGAATCCTCATACATACACATTTGCCCAAATGCCTCAGAATCCTAAGTGCAGCCCTGTGCTTTCTAGCATTCCTGTGCCAGTATGTAAAGGGTGACACAAACACAAACTTCCTTCTGTTTCTTCAAGAGTCAAAGCCCAACAAAGATGACAGCAGACAAGAGTATTCTTCCCAAATGTCACAACCAAAGGACTTTTGGCAGCACGAGTTCTGCACAACCAGAGCACTACTTTTCAATCTTGCTGTCACCATGTCAATACCATTGAGTCCCTCAGAAATCAGAAACCACCCCTAACTGCAATTTTGCATCTTAAAGAAACCAGAGTATTCCTGAAGTAATGGCTTGTGTCTTATTACAGTGAAGGGTGGTAGCCAAAATGCTCACCAGTTGGGAATACAGAAAGGCACTGAGCAATCCTGGGCAACAAGGCCTTGGCTTGTGCTTTGGACAGGCTGGAAAGCATGGTGAAGAAGGCTGCCGAAGGATATATCTTTTTTTTTTTTTTTTTCCTGACAAATGGTGTGTTTTTCAATAGCACTGAAAAACTGCTGATTGATAATCCGAGGTGAAAATCCAGGTAAGGGTCTTAAGGGCTAAGAGACAGTAATCTAAAGCAAGTTTTAGCACTAACTTAACAAATATGCTGTTGGGATCTCTGGAGGGAGATCAACTGTGTATGACAGAAGTTCTGCTTGGCTGCTACACACAGGGAAAAAACTGAGCATAAGCCACACTTTCTTTCTCCTCCCCTCCATCTCACAGACGTAAATATGAAAGCACTGAGACGCAAGGTACAACCTGCAGGTCTAACAGATCCTGCTATCATAAAAAAAAAAAAAAATAATCTGGTCTTCCACCTCTTAAATCACCCACACTTACCATGTAATTGACTCTCATGTATCACGTAATGGCATCTCACAAATTTAATAAATTTGTCTTTCCATAAAAAACTGACATATACTAGGGTGGGGGTTTTACAGTCTCTAGAAAGCATGTATGTTTGCTACCCTTTTCCCCAGACTGTACATGAGAAATGTAAGTGTCCCCATAATACCACAAGGACCTTTCATGGAACTGAGGTTCACATTCTAGGAATGCAAAGGATTGCTAAGACTTCCTAAGGGAATGTCAGCTCACCCTGCTCCATGCAGCAACTACACCTCCAGGGTCAAGTAATGCAGAATTTAGAGGAGGCTGTCTTGCAGTGCTTCTTCCTAGGTTTTTCTACCAGCAATAAAAATCTCATCTTAAGTTTTGAAGGACAAATGACAAAATTATAGGGACAATTCCTTATAATTCCATTCCAATTCAGCACATTTCCACTCCCAGGTAAAGCTGGTTAAGGTCAGAATCTGGCAAGGGGAATAACATGCCATTACAGTCAGCAAAACAGCAACAACTACATAATGAGACTGCTCAATAACCATAAAACTATCTGGCTAGATAAGCAAGTCAGTGAGGCTTTTGGACACTGCTCCACTCTACATGACAAAAGCATTTTTTCAAAGCAAATGTTACATTCCTTCCCTCATTGAGTTTGATGCAACTTTTCTTCCCTCCTCAACTGAGCAACAAAATAAACTATAGGTACCTCCTTCTCTATAGATGAGGATGGAAGAATTAAGTGAAGACAGATATTAAAAATGGTAGATATGAACAAGACAGACAAGACTCTGACTTTGAAGAAAAAACCCACATGTACGTTCTGATTTTTTAGGTGGTCTGACATGTTTTTCTTTTTATACTGTGGTACAGATTTTATGGTTGTAATATGACATTTATGTGAGTTAACAGGACACCTGCATGACCAGTTCAGTGAACACACATACAAACACTTACCCTTAAAAGTTGAATGCCTTCGAGAAGGATACCGCTTGCTGGGCCTTCTTTCAAATGTACTAGTTCTGCGTAATCTTGTCCCATGTGTCGCTTGATACTCTGTCCGCCCACTTAAAATACAGAAATAAACCAAGTTAACTACTGCCTTTCACTGGGTGCTCTACCTGCTCCTTTGCATTTACACAAATATATTGCTGTAACTTCACTAAATACCTGAATCTGAAGCGTGATCCCAGCCTTATGAAGTCGGATCTACTGGATTTACTAGTTGCTGGGGCTCGCAATCTGAAGAAAGCGTGGTGCTCCACTGCGCATTTCCACAAATGTTTGCATGTTTTGGCACTGTCTAACCGGAAAACAAATGTGTGCTCTTGCTCTCTGCCCTAAATGCAGAAACAAAAGCTTTGGAAGTTGGCAAGCATGAGCATGATACTAATTACTGTCCTTGGTAGGAGAAATACAGCCTGGGCCAACAGTGGTGCTGAGCCTCCCTTGTGTTCTTACCAGTCTGAGGACACACCACGCTTTGCTGGATCAGGCCCAAGTAAGGGAAGAAATTTACCTGTTCATCATCTTCTACAACAACAAGTGTTAGTTTGCTCTTTTTAAAGTCCATTTTTGTGATTTTCGGCCTAAACACAAGAAGCAAAAAAGAAAATTAATGGAAAAATAACATTTTGTTATCTACGACAATCCTCCAAAATGTATGAGTGCAATCTTGCAACACTTCAGGAATCATAATAGAAGTATGATTTCCTGGAAATGTGACTATTTTTCAACAAATACTTCATATTTGAGAGTGGTACTTCTAACCAGGCCAATCTACCTTCAGATTTAACCCTGTAGATTCAATCTACATTAGAATATATAGTCAAGACCCTGCTATGTAAAGGAGAAAGACTTCAGCATTTTAACAGAAAGGAATACAACACAAAACCAGATTACCAAAAGAATAAGCCTATTTTGTTGGCTCCTTCAAAGATCAATATGCCTGTTGGTGTCAGTCCAAGAGCATATTCACAACCATCTCTTCCCTGTAAGCAAGCACAGAACCAGTAATCAATGTGCCATTAGTAGCTAAATCCTACTACAGTAGTATGTCAAAATCTACAAGTTTAAACTAAACAATAAAGTTTGCCTATTTTTTTAACATTACAGAGAAGAAGAATATGCTTTTGTTTTGGGTGTAAACTGGCAGGTTTTGGCAACACAGGGCTGTAGGGTTCCCTGGGTGGGAGGAGGCTGTGTGCTGCCCCACAACGCTCTGATGACTGTGGAAATGGCCCCACACCAAGACTGCAACCAGGAAAACCCACGCTCACATGTGTTTCAGAGCAAGCTGTAGCTGTCAGGGGAAGGGGACACAAAAGGAAAAGTTTGAGGGACACAGGAAATGGCATATGGAAAGGGACACTGGGAGGGGACATGGCTGGAGATGCACTCTTAGGAGGAGCCTTTCCCTTGCAGGAGGAGGTAATTCTGAGGGACCATGGCTCAGGGCAACGCACACCACAGCAGGGACAACTCTGAGGGACTGATCCACAACTGTCCCTGGCAGGGACAACCCTGAGAGGCCATGGCTCATGAGTGCCTGACAGTAGGATGGGGACAGTGGTCTGTAGGCCACCCATGTAGCAGCAGAAGAATGGGAAGAAGCACTGGTCAGCAGAGGAAAATGACTGATAAATGGAAAGCAGCACAAAGAAACTATTGTGCAGATGATCCCAGCCATGTGGGCTGCCTTGGGAAGGACTAAGTGTAACCTGGGAAAACAAGGGAAGCTTACACTAGAAAGAAGGGAGAAGAGGTGTTGGACTGAAGTTGAGCTGCAGAAGGAGAGGAAAGGTGTTTCTTTGTTTGTTTTATTGCCTTTTTTCTTTTGGTCAGTATCCAAATCAGTAATTGTTTATGCTAATTTGCAGTATATTAAATTAAATTAAATTCCCTGAATTGAAACTGTTTTGCCCAAGACAGCATTTCCATTCAATATTCTGACCCCACATTAACACAAAAAATTATAACATGGATCTTACCTTAACGACATGCATATCTACACCATACATTTCTAGCCATTTAGCTTTGTTCAAGTAGCACAATTCAGCCTGTGCTGGGCTCTTTCCCCTAAGAACATAAAATACATTTTATATTTTATAATACCATTTTTTTTTTCTGCTTTACATTTTCTAAAATTTGTTCCCCCATCCCTTTTCTTCGGACCCTCAATGACACTAAACGGTATTTCAAGCTTAGCTTATATTTTACCCTCTTCCCTCCAAATGAAATTAAATTGGAGAGACAAAAATTGAAAAAGGTCTAAAAATTATCAGTTTGGATGACAGTTCAGGTAAGCCAGCATCACTGAAATGTACCACAGGTATTAACAAAACACATGAAAACAATTTGCTAGTACCCTGAACACAAAACTTTGTGCGCATGAGTGAAAGAAGGAGAAAAAGAGAATTATTTCCAACATAAAAAGAAAAAAGATCAGACTGCTTAAACTGTTGTGAAATCATCTAAAGAAAAACAAAAATAAAACTCACCCCACCAATCTTCCCTAAACTACAGCTTGCCATTTCAGGGGCGGGGGGGGGGGGTGGGTGGGGTGGTTCAAAGTCTATCTACAGTACTTCTCAACTGACAAACATAATCACTGTTGAAGGTGTTCTTATGGACATACTTGGCTTTGGAAGAGAAGAAACCCCCTGTTGCTAGAAACACCACTCCCACACAGGTACCCTACCTGCACTCTTTCCATTTCTGAAAAATGTCAAATTCCATTGCTTCGGTCTGGTTTGGTGCAAACCTAAATTCAGACACGAGTTCTGGTGTGTGCTCTGGGTGCTCACACTCTCCCAGCTCAGCTGCAATCAATCAGTTGAAAACATAAAGATCATGGGATGGCCAGAAACATTTAATTCTATAATCTCCACAAAGACAATGATAGTTGTAAGTGTCTAAGTATGTTGTAGAAGAATACACTTGTGCTTATGTTGTAAGTTAACCCCTCCATCCACCTCCAAATTAAAATCAGATTTTACAGCAAAAGTCAGACAACAGCAGTGTAAGTTACAGTACAGAATTCTGACATTCAAGAATGTTAGAAATAACCTTGCTTAACGAAAGCTGCTTCTCCGGATTGTAAAGTATTTAAAGGAAATAGTTTCTACTAAAACAAAAAAATCAATGCACTAATGTTTCAGAAAAGGTTACTTTGAAACTTCCTCTCATTGCAATGAGGTCCTACTTTTAATTTCAAAACACTTCCAGTTCTATTGCATGCTTTGTTGCATTACTGTTAATTTCAAAACATGAAGATAATACCTAGTATCAAGAAACCAGTGATTAAGTTGTGGGTTTTTTTTAAACCCACAGTGGTGGTGTAATGTTCAGATTAAGTAATTATTAAGGAAAGAAATGCTGAAGCATTAACATAATTGCGGTGTCACTTTCTCCTTATTTACTCAGGGCCTGGTATCTTATTTTCTAGGAACAGAACACTTTCAAACTCTATTCAGCTCAGCAGGAGATGCGAATGCTGAGCATCTCAGTGACTGATGCCCTTTAAGTGTCTTGTGCCTGCAACATGCTTTGCTCCTGGGATCTCTCAGAGCCTCCAATGTCACTGCTTTGGGACTGTGAGACAAACATCAGCAGCAAATACACTGCTCAGAAATACCAAACCAGGCCTCTGTCAGTTGCTGTTTCTTGCCTACTACTATGCTTACTAATAAATAATGATAATTAAAAAAAAGCATAGAGGGAAATTAAATTCCTTGAAGAAAACTGCTTTGGGGCACTTTTACACATAACAGTTGCAATAATTTAATTCACTCTCAGTCTTCAAAATTACCTAGCAGGACACATTAGAACACAGAAGTTACATTCAAAATCCAATCTGTTGACCGATACACCTACTAGGTGGTTTTGAGCACTTGAGCTTCACTCAAACGCTTATAATTCCTGAGGATACTAAACAGATTGAATTCACTGATCTTCATTTCTAACTACTGCCTCACACATGTTTATTCTCTTCAACAGTAATCTTCCCTGGTGGGTTACAGTATTCTTATCTATATGTCTTTTTCTTTAACAGAAGAATCTCAGCTCTGCAACTATTTCATCTAACTTGGAAGCCTGTTTGATGCAGATGTTACTAATAATTACTGGCAGTCTGGTCTCCAGTACATAAGTGGGAGCCACAACAAACACATTAGCAAGGAGGACTTCAGGGGGAAAAAATAAGAAACTGAAGTTTGATGTGTTGACAACCATCTAGGAAAAACATGGGAAATTTCTCTACTAGTAAACTGACAGAGAAGGAAAGAAGAGAAGGCTGACTGTGCCATAAAGAGGATGTATAAGGATGAGAAGAATCATGAGCATGTAGGACAAAAGATACACAGTGAAGCTAGGGCAGAAGTATTAGGTACAAGAAAAATACTACTCTTGTTTCCTAATAGCTGCACTCAGTATTTATTCACTCTCAGGCAAATAAATGATGTCATCACTTTCCTCTCTAAGAAATAGGTCTTGAGAGTAAGAGGTAGGAAGAGCCTCATCAGGTCCCCACACAGGGTAGAAGGAGGGCAGCAGAAGGGGAAGCGTGGGGTCCATATAGGGATGGTCTCACTAGTGTCTTTCCTGGAATTATGTTTCCTGAATCACTCAGCAGCACTAATATTTTTCAACATGAGGGCACAGCAGAAGATCCATCTCTTCATTTGAGTTTTTATGACAAAGTATCATGCTTTGGCATGCCTGCATCTGGGTGTTTGTGGGTTGGTTTTGGTTTCTTTTGTTTGTTTGTTTGTTTTTTTGTTAAGGGGGAATGGGTGAGAAAAGTGTTACATAACTCATTTATATACACTATCCATATATACCTGCTAAACTGTTTGTCCCCATCTTTCCTATAGGCCCCCTTCAAGTATTGAAAGGTCACCAAAGATAGCATTCTCTCTCTGTAGCATTCTCTTTTTCAGGCCAAACAACTCCAATTCTCTCAGCCTTTCCTCATAGGAGGGGTGCTTCATCTTACCTATGTTAATAAATAACTGCATAAACAGAGGGATATTTTTAAAAGATTCCCAGAAAGTTTTTGAAAACTGCAAAAAATTGTCTATCTGTAAATACATTGTTGATTCTTTTACACAGAAGGGGAAAAAAAACGTTTGCACTATCCCATGAAAATGCCTTATGATTAGAACTGGAAACTCGAGATCAGAGAAAAAGTTTAATTTTCAGTTTAATTTATAGTTTCAAATGTTATACCTGGTTAAATGGGTAAACTATGGAAGACTATTGAGGTAATTAAAACCTTATTCTAGCAATGAAAATTCAAGCTTGGTTCCAACTTTTCCATAGATAAACCCTAAGTGAAGCATATGATTATGCATCTGCTTCACAAGTTACCCCATACTGCAAATCAATGTTATTTGCTACAAAAGTTCCTTCACAGGACTGGCAACAAACCAGCAAATAACATTAGAAAGATGAGCCACACAAAACACCAGCCCATTAAACTGTGTTTTGAAACAAAGAAAGAATTACTGTAACAGCAACTTCCTTGATAAAGAAAATCTATGAAGTTTAAAGCTGTCCTGTAAAGAGAAACGGCCTTTCTTTTAGATGGTTAGAGCATTAGTTCCTAAATAGCCTTTATCACTTCTTCCTCACTCTTAGGAAAGCAACACCAAGGAGCAAGATTGGATTTCACAGACTACCTGTAACCTATCGAGGAGGGAATAATGATTTGACATTTCTTTAAATTCTTCTGCTTAATTAAAAGCTTCCAATGTCAATAAAATGTAAGAAATGCTATAAAAATGCTAAGTATAGCATATGCCAGCAGAGATTAATACATTAGTTGCAATAATGAAATAATTTTGCCAAAACTTACTGCAATGATGTCAAAATAGCAGGAAACTTAAACTGAAAAAAAACCCAACGCAGCAGAAAAGTATAAAAATGCTACCACAATTTAAGTATGTTCCCACAGACAGTGCCAAGAAGTGCTAGTTTTGGTACCTAGCTGGAGACATTCTAAACATAAGGGATGAATATTGTATTACATTTACATAGTAATCACAGGTTTTAATCACTACCCAAAATGTTGAGGCATCAACCTATTATTTTTGGCTGGTTCTCCTTGCTTAGACCAGGGGTGAGGTTACTGGTGTTTTTATCTGTGAAAATGGAAGCAATGAATCAAATACAGGCCCCAGATACTCTCAAAAAGACAGGGAGTTTCTCTGCAGCAGTTTTTTGCACACCTAACTATCAGACCAGTGCAGATGGAAACTGTAAAATAACCCACTGCCTTAAGATTTACACCTGTTGCTGCTTGGAACTGAATTCCCAGTTTTGACTGTCAGGTCCATCTAGAATTGCTGAGTTATAAGCTAAGAGACTCTGCCTAAGCACTCCCTGTAGAACAGGAAAGCATTTTTCATATAAATTCATTTTGCTGCAGATATGCCTAGAATGATCCAGATGACTGCACTTTTTTGTAGAAAAAGTAAACTTTATTTGAGCTTCATGACACAAGTTTCCTCCCTATCTGCAAAACAAACCACCTGAAATGGAATGAAAATGTATTTGTATTAATGTGTTCGCAGAAATAAAAACCCCCAACTTTTTCCTACAATAAACTAGTGAAACCTAGTGTCCTAAGATATTTTTTCTAACTTGTAACCCTTGCTCCTTACACAGAATTAATCGTAGTTCTTACCTTCCACAGAATTCTCTCCTCCCCAGCACCTGCCACCCCTCCCTCCTGCCCTGTAACCATCTCCTGACTCCCAGGCCACGGAGGCTCGCTCCCTCCAGCGCTGGCCAGGCAGCAGGCAGCCCCTGTTCACAGATACACCCGCAGAGACCTGCCTGCCACAAAGCCTGTGCTTCAGCCTCTTCAGGCTGAAGAGCTAACAGTGTGCACACACCACAGCTTCTTCCTCAGTGGGGAACTATTTGAGGTCTTTCTTCCCTAGTCAGCCCATGGTTTCTCTGAAACCTTTGTCTACCCATGCCTTTGAGGCTCCTTCCCCTCAGCAAGCATGCCGATGTTGGCTAATGTAGTTCAGAAGTTAGGAACAGAGCAACGACAGGGACACAACCTTCCTAAAATTCTTCTCCTCAGCTATAGGAATGGCATTTATATATGGCCAATGAGAAATTGTTAGTAACAAACTACGAGAAGAAACTACTAGGTGTGTTCTTTTAGTACATTAAGACAAACAGCTTTCAAAAGGTTGCATACCTTGAAGACACAGAGCTGCTAGTTCAACAGCAGTTTCATATGGGCATTTCAGTCTTAAAAAGAAAAAAAGCAAGCTATAAAAATATCTTTTTTTTCTCAGTGAGTTCTTGCAATAAAGCTAAAAAGTAGTTTTATACATTAAAAGGCAACATTAACTTCCACAAGATCCACAAGCTATTAATGATACAAAACATCTACAATTAATTTTTACTTGCATATGATTATGACTGTATGATTTCCTAAGTTGCTACATTCCAATTAGCAATAAACACATTATATGCTCCACCATAAAACAAGATTGAACTAATAGAGACAACAAGAAATTGACTAAGAAATAATTTTTGCTCCAACACAGTATTTTAGAACATGTGGTTTTGTGGTTTGGTTTTTTTTGTTTGTCTTTGTTTTCTTATGTAATGAAAAAAAAATAGATCAGGTGTGAGTTTATTAGGCAGGGTGAGACTATAAACACACCACATATTTTTGCAGGGTTGACCTCTACAGAAAGTGTAGCACTTCACCTTTTCCTCCTCTATTTTACCTACCATAATGAAAAATATGGCAAGTCCATGCTACATTTTCAAGTCATAAAAATCAAAGGACAGTCTCTGCTTGCTTTACATATTTCCATCACCTGGTCAATCCAAAGGTCTTTACCCATTCTATTTGTCAATAATATAGTCATGATGCACACAAAGCCATAGATCACTGTATTCTAAAAGGAAAAAAAACCGCATGTGGAACTGTAAATCATGTTTATAATCTGTGCATGAATACCATAAAGAATTAAAAACAACACGCAGTTAAAGATAAATTTTAAATCACTAAGAGTTTAACTGTTGTAAATATTTTAAATTACAGCTGCAAGAGTAAGGAGATACTTACTTCCCTGAAAGAATGTCTTGCCGGAGCTGTAATACAAACAGGTACCTGGCAAATAAAAATTCAGAAAGTCAAAAGTATTTATAATGTCATGTTTCTAGTTCCAATGGCTAGAAAAATATCCCAATTCATCAAGTAGTCACAACATTTTCCTTAACTTCCTCTTAAAAAAAAGGGCCTTTGCAATCACTCAGATACACCCTGCAGCCTTCAAATCTCCCATAGCTTTCACTAACATTAAAAAGTAGAAAACATTTTTAACCTACTGGCTGTATTCAGGACATTGCCCAAAGCCTTGCTGTTTACAGATGAGCTCTATCTGAGCATACACAACAGCAATCTAAATGTTAATTGACACTCCAGTGTTCTCCAGAACTGAGTCTTGCCTAACTCAAGCAAGAATTTAACTATAGGATCTAGAGACAAAACACAGATAAAGGCATGCAGGCTACTTTCCCAAACAGAAACACAGAACGTGGAAAAAGTCCAACTGGGAAAGGGAAAACCTCAGGCTGAATTTTCACTTAAAATATAGCAGAAAAGTTCTGAACAAAAGACATCTGAATTCCATAAAGGCCACACATTTATTTAGGAGGCCAAGCAGGAATTTACAGCCTTCAAACTGCAATAGTATTTTAAATATTTATTTAAAATAGTTCTAGGCATGCTTCATATTTTATAATTACTCAGGAGTTGGGGTCTGAGGAATGCAAAAGTGCCCCAGGCAATGCAAGAGCTCTGTACAGGACAGGATGGCACAGGCAGGTTCTGCACTGCTCTGGACTCGGTGAGCCCTGCAATGATGAGCGACTCAAGAGAAAAAAGCATGAAGCACTACTGAGAGCCAACCCAGTAAACGTGGATGTAAACCTCTCCTAGGTCTATAAAGGATGCTTGAAAGACAAAGTGTTTTTCATCACAAAGGATGTGCAGCGAACATCAAGCATGAGTAATTTGACTTAGGAGAACAGAAGTGAAGATAACAAAGACTTCTTATGATACACTAAAGCAGAATCAGATTTATCCACGTTAGCTCTGAGTCACATACTTGGCTAATACCTGACTTACCAATCAAACCTGGATATTTGTGTGCATAGACTAAGAAAGACAAGTATATTTCCTGTTATTATTGTTTCCCCCTGATGATCTACAATCCCATGAATTCTTCTAAACTCGCGAGAAAAATCTGGGCAGCAGATCTTTCAGCATCAGCCAGCCAGTACAGCCCTGCAGCTCTGCCCTGGTTGGTAAGACTTACTCTTGCTCCATTTCTGCACCCCCACAACCAGGCCAGTTTGTGGTTACTATTAAGGATAATTTTTCTTCCTCCTCTTACTCCCATTCCATTTCCACTTTGAATATTTCTGAGTATACAGTTGTTAATCTTCACTATTTATTCAACATGCTACATGGAAAATATGATCCAGCTGGCACAAAGATTCCTAAAAACCCAGCAACATTCAAAATTACTTCCCTAGAAAAAAAAAAAAATGTAACTATTTGTTCACTGTAAAATCAATTTGCAGCTCATTTTCATTTTCCTTCCATAGTTTCACAGTGGTCTTCTGTCAAGCTTATAATAAAAAAATAATGTGCATAACTCTGAAAATTTAGCTGAGTGAAGTGTTTTTCGCATTAAAATAGTCTTCTGAACTGCCACCTTTCAGCAATAATTAGATCACACAGCATCAGAGATTAATACTTTCAGAGGAAATGTCTTACTTGATCATAGCAGTGATCGCATAGCTCAGAAACCCGCATCTCTCAGTGACGAGGATCATATGCTTCAGAAGATTGAACAAGAAATCTTGTGGTAGACAGTAATGGAATACTTTGATCACAGGGCAAATGTAATACTTGTCAGACATGAACCTTGATGTATGAAGACTTACATCAATTTTCAGAAAGTATGTATGATTCCTACTGATTTAACTGCATTTTCTCATTAAAGATGTCAAAAAATCATCTAGGTTTTTGGATTCTCTAAGTTCGTAAACTCAGTATGGTAAGTGGCAGGGAGTTCTATAGGTTAATTATGCATTGTATAGGAATGTGCCCTTTTATTGAATTAACACTGCTGCACTAAATTGATAGCGGATATTAAAGCCTCCATGTCAGCATCATCAGGTGGTGACAATTAGCTCTCTGATCTTGTCTCAGGCAGTGAAAAAAAAGTACATGGTCAACACAGCACATAGGACAGGAGACAGTAAACATATACTTGCAGGCCTAAGTAACATCACACACACACGAACTACAACAACCAAAAATCTTTAAACATCTTAGGCTGATTGGGAGTGTACTGATTATTATTACCAAGCAAATTTAAAGATGAGGAAAGTGCCCTACAGTGAGAAATAGAAGCAAACAAACAAACAAAAAGGTAACATTAAGATAGATGATTACTATACAAAGAAGACACAAAGTTGGCAGATACAAAAGATAACTAAACCTTTTTCCTCCAGGTGCTCCTTTTCCAATTTTCAGAATAACCTCTAGATCACACCAGGGTGCTATGAACCAGCCAGTAAGGTGTAGTACTCCCAGCCCAGAAAACAGCCCACCAGAGTGAAACAAGAGACCTCCAGGTATTCTAAGGTGACTTTGTACAATGCAGTCTTTGTACCTTTTGCACGACAGAGAACTTGTGGGGAAGTGGAACAGACTCAATAAATCAACTGTTAGCGGAGAACTCAAGCTGTCTATTCCCACAATTCTGTGGCTTTTGTACCATTATTAAATCACCCTCAGGTCTCAGAGCAAGGGGGACAAAGCAGAGCACTGGCATTTTAGCAGGACACGATAGAAAATCCTCTCAGAGGCACAGCAGGTGTCACTGGTGTAAAGTCCAGCTGTCTCACAGCTGCAGCTCTCCCCACCCAGTGCTGCCCCTTTCTTTGCTAACTTCAAAGCATCAGAACACAGCATCTCCTGCAGACTAAAACACTCGGAGAGGCCCATAAATATTTTTTGGCAGCGAATAAAAAAGATGTTTCTCTGACACTAGGAAAACAACTAAGAGGTCAGACAAAATAACCTCTCTTAGAAAGAAAGCTCAAATCACCTACTGACAGTACCCACACATATCTTAGATGTCTTATTTACCCCTCTGCCAGTCACCCAGTTAACCATGCATAGTTCCTACCTTGTAAACTCCTCATGAAGGTTGTTTGGTTCTGATGAATAGTACTTAATTCGAAAATGCAACGTGTACGGAGGTCCAACTGTATTTGCAGAGATTTTAAATGGGGGGAAAAAAAAGTTTACACTAGTTGCAGTTCTGCTAAGGCAGAACAACAGCCACCACCCCACAACCCAAGAAACCCAAAATGAAGCATGTTTTTCAGAGTCTTTAAAGAAATAAGTATTTCATGTTTTTAAATTTAAAAAGGCATGCAATTAAAAACAATAGTAGATGATTACCATACATTATGATACTCTAATCATTAATCAAGCAACTGCCTATTTAGCAAACACATTTTTGTTCAAAGAGGTGTGCCTCACAGCATGCTGTGAATGACAGCAAGTTCCAGGTACACTGCCTGTTTCTGAGTGCAAGAGGAGATGGAAGGGAGAGTGAGGGAGCAGGCGGTCCTTCTTGTTGCCAGGCACAAACACAGCTCCAAAATCTCTTACCCAATAGATTTCAGTTGATACATGTGAATGAGAAAAGGTAAGCTAAGTAAGATGAAAAGTGCTGGAGAGGACTCTGGAAGGCACCCACAAACACAGAAAGTGAACAAATTCCACAAAGTGGAGCTGCAAGAAGTGTTTTCTAATGCCAGAAGGTAAATGCTAGGTCTGACTTTCTATTTAACACAGGTAAGAAAATGTTCCCTAGCTACCATGAGACTGTGAGCAATGCATCCTTACCTGCCTAAGCCTCACCCTCCAGATCAACAGTGTGCTGCTATAGTAAGTGCTGGAAAAAGGACTCTTTTTCACAACTTTCTAAGGTCTTCCGTAACACCACATCAACACAGTATATATGTGCCCATTAATGATTCATTCTACTAAACGACATGCAGCCAAAACTCTAATTAAATTAGAGCTTTGACATTGTCTCCAATGATAGCTCCTAGAAGACAGGTTACAGGCTGACAGCTAGGCACCACTGGTGAGGTCTGCATCAGCGAGATAATGAACATTACCTGCCCACTGCTGGGAAAAAAAAGAGCAGTGAGCAACATCCATAATGAAAGAGGAACTCTTCTCAAAGCACCTGCTGAATGCAAGGTAAAGAAAAGTATCCTGTTGTGAGACAGACCTTTACAAGACACGTCAAACTACTTCCCTCTTCAGTATTCCTCAGGGCAGGGCCTGGCCAATTTCTTTTTAGAACAGGCCCTTCTCATATTAAACACAAAAAAGTACAACTGAACTGGTTGAAGGTGTTATAGAACTGCTTATTTTCCACATTTTCAAGGAAATGAAGGAAAGGACAAAACTATCACAGAAAGTGCACCTGAAAATCAGAGTCACTTAAGGTAAAGCAGCCTGTGATGTGATGAAAAGGTGAAAGAAAGCCAACCACCAAAACCTTACCCATAGCACCTATCTTTACAATCTATTCTAGCAGACTGACATCCACACACCATGAAGTGAAAGGAAATTGTACCAGAGGCCTTTGAAAAAGAACTCTGCCATTTACAAAAAGCGTCCAGATATTTGGATACTTATCAGAAAGACAGGCAAAGCACCACGGAAGCAATCAAGATGCATCTCTGTGAGGTCCTGCAAAGGGGTCAACAATTTCCTTGCAAAATGTTGTATTTTAGTCTCACAGAACAGATATTATCAGTTGGCCTATGGTTGTTGCCAACTGCAGTACACTAACAAAACACATCAGTGATGGTGCTGTACTGCACACAAGCCTGCAAACAGATTATTAGAGATCCAGAAGCAACTTTTGCCTGCTTCAGCCAATCTCCACAAAAAACACAGTGGCCAAACCCAACCCCTCGACACAAAACTCTCTTTGAGGAAACAGCAGGTATTTCTGCTAGTTTTACTTATACAAAAAAAGAGGTTAACTATTATACAATTAATGCTTTCCATTTACTCTTTAAAAAAAACCCAGGAAATGTGTTCTGGATCATGAGCAGTGACAGAAACCAAGATTTGTGTCCAGGCAACCTGATTTCACAGATCAGACTGAAATTACATGGCAACCTACTCTGCATCACACAAACAGCAAATGTTTAATGAGGGCTACCAAATGCTGGTCTATTGCTTATAAGTATTCTTGCATTTAGACATGATATAGTCAGCCAATTAGTCATTAAACTAAATCTCTTTCCTAAGAATTATTTATTCCATTAAAGGCCATATTTAAACATTCACAATCACATGCAAATACTCTAAGTTCAAATTCTAAAGGAAGTAACAAAATAAACAGGCAAAGACACGATACTTACTTTTTATTTGCTTCTTAATGAATTTTGAAAGGTCCAACCAGTGCTAAAAAAAAGAAAACCCACATTTAAAAGCAGTTCCACTTCAAGATTTTAGCAACACAATAAACTAATACATTGAGGCATATCTCCATTCCCTTTGTAAACTAATGGCAAAAGATCTTCAATTGATGCAACTATAATGACAAAGAAGTATGCTTCCCAGCAAAGTTTATGCACTCTCTTGTCAGTACAAGTTGCATCTACAGGAGAGTAGTAAAAAACACTTTCTAGTGTAAATTTAGCTTAAATCTTTGACCGTCTCTGCACAATGTCCCACACAAGGCTGCAATCTGATTTGAAGCAACCCTATGTAAATGCTCCTGTTGCACAAGGTAATAAAACAGTATTTGGACTTCCTTAAAATAAATGCTTTTCTATTTTTATGTATATATTTATTTTAAAAAAATAAACTAGGTACTATGGAACAAAATCTTAGGAGAAAAAAACTCTTCCTCCCTATTAAAGCATCTACGCTTTCAGAAAAAGGAAAATCTCTGAAGGACTACTTAACACTGTGCTACCATGGCTACATAAATGTTAAAAATTACTTTTTTTCAACAGTAATGCTTGTATTTATTTACTAAGTACGTCCTAAGCCAAGGAAAAAAATTATTTATCATGGGTACAGATGGGTATAGATCAAAAAGTCTGACAACTTATGACCCTTTAGGTAAATAAATCTCATCCAAAAAAAGAGAGAAAGAGAACTGGAACAATTATTCTGAAGGTGCTTTTATTTACATGAGACTTGCTAGATTCTCTCAGGTGAGGCCGCCAAGGAATACATCCTTACAATTTGAGAAAACTCTACCACAGTGGAAATAAAACATTACAGCAGCTCATACAAATACACTCCTTAGATTTGCAACTAATTTATTCTGTCTCTACTTTGCTCTCCTATGAAGAATTACACTAGAAACTACAGCAGTTCACAGAAGCGTTGTGAAATTTCTGATTTTTTATAAGGAAAAAATATCAATATTGAAACTGTTTTTTTTACTGAAATTATACAAGTCTATTACTTTCACACCTCCAGGCTAATTAATTTTTTGTGCTTCAAATACCTAGCTACAAAATGTCTTTATTTTGGCTAAAGGTAAACCACTCACAAAGACAAATATACCCATTCCATTAAAAGAAGATTAGCTTCATGTTAAATAAAACTAAATCTGAATAACATCTACAGTACAGGCAAAAATCCTCCAATAACTTTTCCTCTGTGGCTCATATTAGTACCGTCTTCGGAACAACTACCGCACAACCTGAACTACAATAATTGCCAAAAAAATATCAGCTGATAGTCCCAGGCTTGGATGTGGTGTTCTAGATACATTAAAACTCAAATAATAGCAAGTTTCAAACTGATTACTTCTAAGTGTAAATACTTCAAAGAATGTTTAAAAATAGAATAATAGAATAACTTTGGTTGGAAAAGACCTTTAAGATCAAGTCCAAACGCTACCCTAGCACTGCCAAGTCCACCACTAAACCATGTCCCTAAGTGCCACATCTACATATCTTTTAAATACCTTCAGGGATGGTAACTCCACCCCTGGGCAGCCTGTTCCACTGCCTGAAAACCCTTCCTGTAAACAAATAACTAATAAGACCTAGGAACACAAATCTAGGAACTACTAGATCTAGGAACTACTTGTGCAGACCATTAAATGAGACTATAACCTAGACAGGAAACTATCATTCCTTCTTGGTATCAAAGCAGCCAGAGGCAGACTGCTTCAGGAGATAAAACACAGCAAGCATTAAACTTATCTCTCTTCAGAAACAAGGATGAGCTCCTGTTTTACCTCCATCCCACATTGCACATTACAGCTCTGTGTGATGTGGCCACCAGACAGACCACAAAATAAAAATACGGAAGTAGGACATGGACTGGCAGCATTATTGGCTCAGAGTTCCCAGGCTTGACAGTTTTTCATGCAGATTTGTGAACCAACAACACTTTAAAAGTCACGTATTTTATGTAACTTCTGTGAAAAACAGGCCGAATTTCAACACTCCTTTGCCTCAGATAATGTTGGAGGGCTTCTTCACACTAGAAATCACACCAACTTTCCAAATGTTTCTCTGAGCTCAAAAAATTTCATAGCATTCTAGCTAAAGCCAAAAAAAAGGTTTGGGCTTGGTTAGATGCTGCTTGTTGACTCAAGAACAAGAAAGTGAAAGTAATGAATTCTGAATTCTCAAAAGGAAGGAGAAAAAATCCAGAGGGGACTTCTGCTCTCTCAGCACCTATGACTGTAGTTCTGCCCATCTTGTGCTCTGGCTAGACAATTGTACATCATTTCAGGATTTGAACTCATCAAAGAAACTTCACTATGCATCTCACAGTGTAGGACTGAGGCTGACCACTGTAATTTCAACTATACAGTGTCAAATTCCCCATATCCAGTCTGGACTCAGAAGTATCCGTGTAGAACAAGGAGGAAAAGGATAAATTGGTTTAGGACTGTGTTATGATAGGGAGACAGTGTCTAAGCTACTTCACCCATAGTAAGAGAAAAAAACTCCTAAACCTGGTCAAAATGCAGGTAATCAAGATTATATTATTACTTTAGAGTAGAACAGAACAGAGCAGAACAGAATAAATAGTTCAGTTGGAAGGGACCTACAATGATCATCTAGTGCAACTGCCTGACCACTTCATGTTAGCTAGGGCACTGTTCAAATGCCTCTTAAACACTGACAAGCTTGGGGCATCCACCACCTCTCTAAGAAGCCTGTTTCAGTGTTTTACCACCCTCTCGGTAAAGAAATGCTTCCTCGTGTCCAGTCTAAACCTCCTCTGGCATAGCTTTGAACCATTCCCATGAGTTCTGTCACTGGATATCAGGAAGAAGAGATCAGCACCTCCCTCTCCACTCCACCTCCTCAGAAAGCTGTAGAGAACAATGAGGTCGCTCCTTTAATTCTGTCAGGTAAACTGGAAGTTGCTGGATTAACTTCCATTTATTCCTGTGTACAATGAGTATAAATTTCTTTGCTTTGCCAGATGAATAATGTTTCCTATTATATTAACCGACATTAACCAGCAGTCACTGGTTGGGATTAATGTGTTGAAACACTAATCAATTCTACATGAAAGAAACAACATTAAAAAAGATTTCTTAAAGTACTGGAAAAAACCCATATTTATCTCAGTGTGCTCTCCTGTTGATCACTCACTTTCTCCAACTGCTCTCTGAAAAATATTGCTTAAATGCTTTCTCAAGCCTTAGCTGGAGGTACAGGAGGGAGAGCTGTGCTAAATACTCACGTTCAGAAAAGAAGGTGTGCTAAACAAAAACTGGCACACTTAAAATCAAAAGTCAATTATCCCTTCAACTGTCATCTTGCTGTCTGATTTCCTAGGCACCTGAATCCTTTCAAGCTGTCTTCCATTAGCCACATGGCCTTCTAAAGCAGAGAGGGTAAAACTGTATGTAACACATCAGAGGAAGGAATCACCAAACCAAGACAAGAAAAACCCTACCCACCAAACCACAGTTTGGGGACTTCTCTACACATATAAAGTTAAAAAGTAACCAGTGAGAAAAAGCCCTTTTCTCTTTCCTTCTGAAGATCACCTTTTAAATATTATTATGGTAGTAGCAGAAAACCAAATGAGACTAGGGGTCATGCAGGAACTCCGGGACTACACAAGCATATACTTGAACGATGTAAGCCCCCAAGAGCTCACAGCTTAAAATTATGAGAAGGTGGTTCTTTACACTCATGTAAGTTTCTTTGATCCATCCTAGAAAGTAACATACCTCTTGAAAATATAGATGCAGAGAAAAACTGTTTTTAGATAAAATGCTCTGATACAACTCAAGATTTAATGAACACCAGTGGTAACACTGGTTAGCATATTCAATAGGAAGCAGGGTGACACGACACAATGCACCACTGTATGGTTTCTAATTACTCCAAACTGCAGAGAGAGCTGAGACACAGAAAGGCATTCCTAAGCTAAAGAAATTATTTCAATAAGGATGCTGCAAAATCAACAAAGACAATTAAAGCACTCCCAAATTACTGGCTGAGCTGCAAGGGAAAGGGGAGGAGAGCAGCTGACTTCCATTGGTTGCTGTGCCAGGGTGACAGGAGGAGATGGTCAGAGGGCCACTGAGGTCCTTGGAGCCTGGAGGTGGGAGTTTTTCAGTCTGAAGACAAAAAGCCTACCCAAAGAGTGATAGAAGATTAAGCCAGACCCTCTGTGGTGGTACACAACAAACAGCAACAGACCAAGGAAAGAAGTGAGAGAGACAGCTTCTGCTTTGGTGTGGTGGTTTGACCTTGGCTGATCACCAGGTGCACACCAAGCCACTCTATCAATCCCCTCCTGAACTGGACAGGGGGAGTAAATATAGTGGCAGGCTTGAGGTTCAAGATAAGGACAAGGATATCATTCATCAATACCATCATAGGCAAAATAGACTCAACTCAGGAAAATTAATTTATTACCAATCAAATTGGAGCAGGATAATAATAAATACGAACAGATGTTAAAACACCTTCGCCCCACCCCTCCCTTCTTCCAGGACTCAACTTCATTCACAATTTTGCTAGCTCCCCCCTCACCCCCCCAGTGGCACAGGGGCATAGGAAATAGTGGTTGCAGTCAGTTCATCATGCGTTGTCTCTCTCACTCCTTCTTCCTCATACTCATCCCTTGCTCTAGTGTGGGGTCCCTTCCACCGGAGAGAGTCTTCCACAAACTTCTCCAACATGGTTCTTTCCCATGGGCTGCAGTCCTTCAGGAACACAGTGCTCTAGAGCATGGGTTCCCCACAGGGGTCACAGTTCCTGCCATAAAACCTGAATCACAAAATGCTTAGGGTCTTCTGGGCAGACATCTGAGAAGGGTAAGAACTTCATCATGGAAACCTGCCAGAAGAGTCCAGTTCAGGAGCTGCCTGTGATTCTTCCAACAAAATGGGAGAGCTCTTTCTTGGAACAGGTAAGCAAGAGTTGGCAAAAGCAGTGAGAAGCTGTGTCCTCCCTACTAGTGAACAGAGGAATGCTGCGCCTCAGACTGACCCAACCCTCCCTCCAGGCCCCAAGGACCTCCCTCAGTGGCCTCTGACAGGCTCCCTGTGTCACAGCAGCCCAAAGGGCACCAGGGCCTGAACTCCCCTCTCCTTTGGGGGCTCCATGCAGAAGAGATGGCACCTCTCCATGCACCAGGGGCAGGGCTGGGCAATGGGGAAGAAGTGTCCACACAACACCCTGCAATGAGCAGTTCTTTTATAGAGCACTGGGAGACCTTGCACAGGCCAGCTGGGCCTCCCTGTCCCGTCAGAGGGATGTCTGGATGCTTTGTCCCCTCTCAGCCACTGTCAAGCACATGGGACTGCGCCACTTTCAGGGCACCAGGTCTGTGATGGGGGTCACTGAGGCATCCCAATACTCCTGGAACATGGTTGCCACCATCTCACTGAGGAAACCCCAGACATAGCATGAGAAGGGGGCTAGAGCTCAGGGCTCATGAGGGGAGGTGGAGGGTGGTCCCAGTACCCAAGGGACAGCCTTTCTCTTGGGCAAGCAACATGGCAGGCAGGAGCAAGCCCCAGAAAAGGGGCCCACAGCCCCCACGACCCTCTTCCTCCCACATTTGGGCATCTTCCAGGCCATGGGCGCCCCATGCCCACACCCACCATATCTGGCCACACCCATTGGCCAGAGTCACAATCACCATCACAATGGCCTCCTGACATCACCAGCCCTATAAAAGCAGGGCCCCTGCAGCTGGCCCACAGTTCACCCTCCAGCTTCAAGGCCCTTGGATGCCAAGCATGGCTGGAAGGAAGAGGAGCTGGAGCAGCGCGATGGATGGCTGCCCACCTTGGTGTGGGAGGCCACAGAGCTGCTCCCCCGAACCACGGAGGAGGAAGGCATCTGCCCAGAGGACGAGGCAGAGGCAGCAGAAGAGGAAAAGGAGGCAGCAGAGGAGGAACACCACCACCACCACCACCCCTTGTGCTGTGACTGCAGCTGACATCACCTCTCTGGTGGAGGCCATGCAGCGCTTGTCTCTGGGCCCACCAGGGAAGGCTGTGGAGCCCAGGCCTGCCTGCCTGCCAGGGAGCAGCCGGAGCAGCCAGGCGGGTGGCTGCCCACCTCGGCGTGGGACGGCACAGGGACGGTTCCTGCAGCCGCCAAAGAGGAAGGCACCTCCCAGGGGCCTGAAGAAGGGGAAGCAGCGGAGGAGGAACATACCCCCTCGCACCATGAGAGCCATTGCCCTTGCTCACACAACTGATGTCATCCAGCAGGCAGCTGTGGGCACACAGGGAAACAGCATGGGGCCCTGGCGTGTCTGCCTGCTGAGCCATGGTGCGAGGCCCAGGGGTCAGAGACAACGCAGTCGCTGGTCACAGCCAACATGGGCTCGCAAGGGGAAAGTTCCGTTTAACTGAAAACAAACCCTCTGGACTTCCCACAGGTTCACCTGCAACCCCTCCCACCAATAAAGTGTTCTTTTGTTGCTTATCAAGGCTTGTGTGAGGCCTTCTTCCCCAACCCCCACCCCTGCCCCTCGCCAAGATGTGCCATCTCTTCTGCACCGAGCCCCGAGGCAGAGTGGAGCAGAGGGCCTGGTTTCCATCGAGCTGTTGCCTTTCCCAGATGGCAAGGGACATTTCCCCATCAGCTGTCCTGCCTTTGCAACCCCAGCTCTCCTATTCCCACCTGCCATGATGATTGGTAACATAATGAACTGACCAGGAGTTTATTTCTCTGCACCTTTTTTAGTTTTAATCTGACAGCTACTTCTGAGTTTCCGGAAATGGTAAAGGCCCTCAAGACTTTTCCATAGGATTATGTTCTCAACAAAGGAACATGTACTTGCACAAAACATTTTCCAGCTCTCCTAGTGGATGCGTTAGAGGCATTAATAATCACCTAACAAGTGCAGGTGAATAAGACGACATGAGCTTTAAACAATTTCTGTCACATTCCTAGTGTACAGAACTTCCCAAATGCACTGTCTGGTACCATAAGTAGAGGTAACCTCCATCTGAATTAAAAACCAAAAATACTGCAACAGCTGCTGATACTATTAATATTATAGATGTACGTTAAGAAACATATTTAAACACGTATCAGTATTTGGAAGAAAATGTTTTTCTATTCCTGTGATGCAACAAAAGCAGTATCAGTATGCCAGCAATTTTCTGCCTTTCCCTATGCAAACTTCTAAAAATGTTCCATTGGAGATGAAGACTCTGGGACAGTAAATTCCAAGTTGTTGAAAGTAGCTTTGTTTTTGACTTAGTTTACTTTTGTGAAGTTCTTACAAACAGTCCATGGTACCATGTGGTCTGAAGGGTGAAAAAGTACTTTAGAACATAATAATCAGAAAAGAGCTCAAAAATCGTAACAATTACATATATCTCAAAGGCAACAGATGTCTCTATTACATGCATGTTTGGAGCACAAAATACATGAGGAATATAGAGGTCCCTATTCCAGGAGTCCTGTTTTCTACTCACAGTGTGTTGAGGCCCAGATACAGTGCATTTTCTTGATGCTTTTCTAGAGGCAACAAGGAGTCAAGAAGAGAACCCTACCCAGCCGCAGGAAAAGCTCAGGATGATATAAAGTTAAAATGCTCAAGGCCTACAAAATAGCCATCTGAGGGAACAATAAAAAGCACAAGCAGGTCACACATGCAATTACCAGGATGTCAGAAATCATTTGAAAGCAAGAGAAAATTTTGCAATGCAGTCTTTTGCATGAACCTTTATGAAAGCAGTTCTTACCGTTTCTAGTATGCAAACAGCATCTGAATAAACATGAATAAAGAATGTGGCCAGGGGCACCTGTTTTCACAATTTCAATACAGAATAGCTCCTGGAAGCTTGGGCCTTGTCAAAGCACTGGGTTTTGTGGATTTTTTTCAATATACTGACACATTCAATCAAGAAATCTGTCATTCAGCATCCAGATTCCACCACGTGATGTAAGCAACCTCTTAAATGCAGTTACTAGTTTCAGCTGGCTCTTGCAAAAATCTCATTCTGTGCAGTTCCACACGTCTTCCTTTTGCAATCAAGGACTCCTACAAATACTACTCTAAGTCATAAAATGTCAATGACTGTTGCAAACATGCCTCTATGAACTAGCAATGCTAGGTGCTCAGCTGTCCTGTGCCCTCTCCACAATTCACCCTGACTCCCTAGAGACACCATGACCACTGTTACAAGGAAATAATAAGCTCCTTGGTTTGCTCACCTCCACAGTGTGACTGATGCAGTTCTACCTTGCACTCCAGTGAAAGGTTCTCCTTTTCATGAAAATACCCTCAAACATTTCAGCTATTCTTATCTCCTGCCCTTCCACAGATCGTGGTAAGTCCAGCAACTCTTATTAATTTTAAATGAAGAAGTATTTCTCTCCTGCATCTTCTGAATGTATCAAACATTCCATTTGTTCTGAGGCTTGCTGTCCATTATTATTCTGCCGTAAACATTGCTGTTCTGAAGAATCCACTTCATCTTCACTGGACACACTCTGCGGACCCTTGCATGCTTTTCTGAAACAACTGAAGTGCATGAATCTTTCTCCAGTGACAAAATGTAGTATCAGCTCATCTTTGCCATAGCATAACAGAAACTTTTTTTTTGGTGGACTCCAGTTTTATGATTCCCATGCCTTAATTTTTTCCCCCTGCTTATTTCTGTTTCTAACCTTTAATAGTTGAAGCAATATGAATGTTCTATGGCATCCACTTTGTGAAAGAACTAGGCCTTAACCATAAAAGTGAACTTTTGGCCAACTGTGACACCAAAGGCGGCAGGATGACATCACTATGTTCCTATTAGAGTCACAGAACCACAATTATCTGTAACTGCAACAAAAAGTTCTGTTTAATTAAAAAATATTTATTTCAAATATACCTGTGGCGTATGATTTCAGCTGGATTTAATATCACAGAAAGTCTAGAAGGATTTTTAAAACAAACTGCTTTTAGTCAGAATAAAATTTTGCCTTCTGCAGTTCAAAACAACATGAAAATTTATTTGCAGAAACTCCTTCCCATTCTGCCAAGTTCCCAAGATCTGCCCTTTGATCTTGATTTTTGCAGAACATTCGTATTGTTTTCAGAATATACCTGCTAGTTTTCAGTCCCAATTAATTGCCAAGTTGCTTAAATAAGCAGCTAGCTTTAATGTAAGAAAAATAAATTCAGGGTCATACCAGCTATGGATTACTTTAAGGCATTTTTTTATGGCTCTTTACAGAAATTAAGCATAAAATTAGTATCATATGTATTTCAAATCCTGTCATCATAACCTCTTTATTATTACCATGAATATTAAGACTAAAAGATAGAATTGAAAAAGAAAGATCCCAATTACAGCATTATACAGTATTATTTCTTGGCACAAAGCAGCATAGTAGAATGCAACATAACCAAGGTGTAGTGTTCATGACAGCCTTGCCTGTCCCAGCCTGATTCTGCACAGAGCCATCTCAGAAGCATCCTCATATGTGACGTGGTTTGTTTGCAGTCCAGATAAGACTACACACCAGTAATGGAAAGCTATATCAACATCCTTCAAGACCACTATCCTATCTTAATTTATGATAACCTACTTCAGCCCAAGGAATATTTTAATTTGCAGACCTAAGGTGACAGAAGCAAAACTTATAATTGAACGTGAACACAGATAATCACTAACACACAAAACCGCACATAATACACAGAAGATTACTCCCTTCTTCTTGGCAGTGAAACCCCATATCCCAGACAAGGAGAATAAAAAAAAGTAAACCACAAAATTATATAAAAAACTTGCATTGTGTAGCGTAACTCTCATTAGATTTATTACACAGACAATGAATCACAGAATGCCAGGTTGGAAGGGATCTATAGGCTCATCTGGTCCAACCTTTCTAGGTACTGCTATAGTTTATATGAGATGCCTCAGCACCCTGTCAAGCTGAGACTTAAAACTGTCCAATGTGGGGGAATCTACCACTTCCCTTGGGAGACTATTCTAATGTTCAATGGTCCTCATGGTGAAAAATTTATCTCGTGTCCAATCAGAATCTCCCTAGAAGCAACTTGTGCCCACTACCCCATGTCTTTTCCATGTGACTCCTTGTAAATAGGGAGTCTCCATCTTCTCTGTAGCCACCCTTCAAGTACTGGAACATGGTAATAAGGTCTTCCCAAAGTCTCCTCTTCTCAAGGCTGAGCAAACCCAGTTTTCTCAGTCTCTCCTCATATGGCAGGTCCTCCAGTCCTCTGATCATCCTTGTGGCCCTTCTCTGGATCCTCTCCAGCCTGTCTGCATCCTTTTTGTAGAGCAGGGACTAAAACTGAACACAATATTCCAGGTGTGGTCTGACAAGCCCTGAGCAGAGTGGGATGATGACTTCTTTATCTCTGCTGGTGATGCCCTTGGTGATGTGGCCCAGCATCCTGTTGGTTTCTTTGCCACTGCAGCACACTGTTCCCTCATGTTAAGCCTATTATCCACCAAGACCCCCAGGTCCCTTTTCACAGGGCTGCTCTCCAGCCAGGTGGATCCCAGTCTGACCTGCACTCCTGGGTTATGTGTTCCCAGGTGCAAGACTTAACACTTGTCTCCATTGAACTTCATAAGGTTTCTGCTAGCCCACTCTTCCAGTCTATCCAGGTCATCCTGGAGGGCAGCTTTCCCTTCTGGAGTGTCAACCTCTCCACTCATCTTGGTATTGTCAGTAAACTTCATCAGGGTGCTCTTGATCCCAACCTCCAGGCCACTTACGAAGATGTTAAACAGCACTGGGCCCAATATCGATCCCTGGGGACACCACTTGTAACTGGTTGCCAGTCTGAGAAGGAATTATTTACTATCACCCCTCTGGGTACAGTCTGTCAGCCAGTTCCCCACCCACCACACAGACCACTTGTCAAGGCTGTACCGAGTCAGCAGGAGGCTGTGGGGGACAATATCAAAAGCCTTGGAGAAGTCCAGGTAGACAATGTCCATCACTCACCCTACATCAACCAAGCAGGTTAGTTTGTTGTAGAAGGCGATCAGGTTTGTCAAGCACGATTTGGCCCTGGTAAATCCATGTTGGCATTTCCCAATCACATGCTTCAATTGACTTGTGACTGTCCCCTGAAGGATTCGGTCCATGACTTTCCCACGGACTGAAGTGAGACTAATGGGTCTAATGGGACTTCAACTTACCACATGTCTGCTGGAAGTACAACACAGCAGAAAGAGGTCAATCCAGGAGGTTTCTGGAATGCATGAAAGATAATTTCCTGCTACGACTGGTAAGTGACCTACCAGGGGTGGTGCTGTGCTAGACCTACTGCTTATGAATAGGGAAGGGCTGGTGGAAGATGTAGTGGTTGGAGGTCGTCTTGGGCAGGCACAGCGACCATGATATGATAGAATTTTCAGTATGTGGAGAAGTTAGGAGGGTCGTCAGCAAAACCTCTACCTTGGACTTCCAGAGGGCTGACTTTGGTCTCTTCAGGACGCTGATTCAGAGAGCCCCTTGGGAAGCAGCCCTCAAAAACAAAGGAGCCCAGGAAGGCTGGGCTTACTTTAAGAATGAATTTATGAAGGCACAGGAGCAGGCTGTCCATGTGTGCCGAAAAAGGAGCTGGTGGGGAAGAAGACTGGCCTGGTTGAGCAGGGAACTATTACAAGAGCTCAGTAATAAAAAAAAGAGTGTATCAACTTTGGAAAAAAGGGCAGGTGAATCAGGAAGTATTTAAGGATATTGTAAGGGCATGTAGGAAGAGAATTAGAGATGCAAAAGCTCAACTAGAACTTAATCTGGCCATCTCTGTAAAGGATAATAAAAAATGCTTTTATAAATACATTCATAATATAAGGAGGGTCAGGGAAAATCTTTCTTCCTTATTGGATGAGGGGGGAGAACTTAGTAATGGAGGACAAGGAAAAGGCTGAGGTACTTAACACCTTCTTCGCCTCAGTCTTTAAAAAAAAGACCACCTACCCTCAGGAGAAATTGACTCCTGAGTTGGTAGACAGGGATGGGGAGCAGAATCCCCCTCCTGTCATCCAGGAGGAAGTAGTTAGGGACCTGCTGTGTCACTTAGATCCCAGAAAGTCCATGGGTCTGGATGGAATTCATCCTAGGGTGCTGAGGGAGCTGGCGGAAGAACTGGCTAAGCCACTCTCAATCATTTATCACCAGTCCTGGCTGACTGGGGAGGTCCCAGATGACTGGACGTTGGCCAATGTGACACCCATCCACAAGAAGGGCCAGAAGGAGGGTCCAGGGAACTATAGGCCTGTCAGCCTGACCTCGGTGCCTGGCAAGGTTATGGAATAGATCATCCTGAGTGCCATCAAGAAGCATGTGGAAGAAAACCAGGGGATCAGGTCCAGCTAACAAGGGTTTAGGAAAGGAAGGTCCTGCCTGACTAATCTCATCTCCTTCTATGACTGGGTAACCTGCCTAGTGGATGAGGGGAAGGCTGTGGATGTGGTCTACCTTTGACACAGTCTCCCACAGCATCCTCCTGGAGAAGGTAGCAATCCATGGCTTGGACAGGTGCACCCTTCGCTGGGTTAAAAACTGGTTGGATGACCGGGCCCAGAGAGTGATGGTGAATGGAGCTGCATCCAGTTGGTGTCCAGTGACCAGCGGTGTCCCTCAAGGATCAGTACTGGGCCCAGTCCTATTCAATATTTTTATTGACGACCTGGATGTGGGGATTGAGTCCACCCTCAGTAAATTCGCAGATGACACCAAGCTGGGGGGAAGGGTTGATCTGCCAGAGGGTAGGAAGAAGCTGCAGGAGGACCTGGACAGACTGGATCGAGGGTCTGAGGCCAATGGCATGAAATTCAACAAGACCAAGTGCAGGGTCCTGCACTTTGGCCACAATAACCCCAGGCAGCGCTACAGGCTGGGGGAAGAGTGGCTGGAGAGCGGCCTGGCAGAGAGGGACCTGGGAGTGCTGGTGAACATGAGCCAGCAGTGTGCCCAGGTGGCCCGGAAGGCCAATGGCATCCTGGCTTGTATCAGAGTGTGGCCAGCAGGAGTTGGGATGTAATTCTCCCCCTGTACTCAGCACTGGTGAGGCCTCACCTCGAGTACTGTGTCCAGTTCTGGGCCCCTGACTTCAAGAAGGACGTTGAGGTGCTGGAGCAGGTCCAGAGGAGAGCAACAAGGCTGGTGAAAGGACTAGAGGGAAAGTCTTATAGGGAGAGGCTGAGGGTGCTGGGGTTGTTTAGCCTGGAGAAGAGGAGACTCAGGGGGGACCTTATCACTCTCTTCAACTACCTGAAGGGAGGTTGTAGTCAGGTCGGGGCTGGGCTCTTTTTTCAGGCAACCAGTGACAGGACAAGAGGGCACAGCCTCAAGCTGTGCCAGGGGAGGTTTAAGTTGGATATTAGGAAGTACTTCCTCATGGAAAGGGTGATTAAACTTTTGAATGGACTTCCCAGGGAAGTGGTGGAGGCACCATCCCTGGATGTGTTCAAGGCTGGATGTGGCACTTAGTGCCACAGTCTAGACAGTGTGGTGGTGTTGGTTATAGGCTGGACTTGGTGATCTTGAAGGTCTTTTCCAGCCTTGGTAGTCCTGTGATTCTGTGTAATCACCTGAGTCCTCCTTTGAGCCCTTCTTATAGATGGGGGTAACATTAGCCTACCTCCAGTCTTCAGGGACATCTCACGAGCTCCACAATTTCTCAAAGATTATGGAGAGTGGCTTTGCAATGACATCAGCCAGCTCTCTCAACACATTAGGGTGGATGGCAGTCGGGCCCATCGATTTGTACGGGTGAAGCTCCTGTAACAGTTGACACACCAATTCTTCCTTCACTAAAAGCAGGTTGGTATCTGCATCAACCTGGACTTTTATTCCTATGGCCTGAGACACAACACCACTGGTAAAGATAGAGGTGAAGAAGGTGCTGAGAACCTCTGCCTTTTCAGCATTGTTGGTGACTAGTTCACCTCTCCTGTATAATAGTAGGCCAATATTATTCCTGTTTCTGCCTGTTGTTAATGTATCCGAAGAACCCTTTCTTGAAGTTTTTCACATCTCTGGCCAATGTCAGCTCAAGCTGAGCTTTTGCTTTCCTAACTGCTTCTATGCATACCCTAGCAATGCCCTTGGAATTTCCAACTGGTTTTGTTCCACTTTTTCCACCTCAAAGGGTACATTGCCCTTTTGGTTCTGAGCAGACCCAGAAGCTCACAGTTAAGCCAAGGGGGTCTTTTGCTCCACCTACTTCCCTTGCCTTTAGAAGGGATGAACTGGTTTTGCTTATCTAGGAGAGTGTTATTGAAAAACCTGCAGTGCTTACTAGCTCCTTTACCCTCCATGGAAGCTTCCCACAGGATCCCTTCCAACTGAGCCCTGGGCGAGCTGAAGTTTGGTCTTCTAAAATCTAAAACTTTTGTCCTGGAATTAACCTTCATTGTGCTCAGCAGTATCTCGAACTCCACAATACTGTGGTCACTGCAGCCAAGTCTGTCACTAACCAAGATATTACAGAGCAGGTTTTCTTGGTTAGTGAGTAGTAAGTCCAGTTGTGCCCCATTCCTGGTTGGCACATCCAACATTGGTGTGAGGAAGCAGTCTTCTACACATTCCAGAACTTGATGGATGTCAGGCGAAATTCAGTGTTGCTCCTCCAGCAAACGTCTGCGTAAAGTCCACCATAAAGACCACATTTTGTTGATCCGAAGCTTACCTGAGCGACCTGAGTATCCCTTCTTTGGTCAGAAACAGTGCGACCAGCAGGACCAAGGAGGTGATCCTGCCCCTATACTTGGCCTTGGTGAGGCTGCCGCTTGAGCACTGTGTGCAGTTTTGGGCACTGCAGTATAGGAAGGACATGGAGGTGCTGGAGAGGGTGTGGAGAAGGGCAAGTAGGCTGATAAGGAGTCTGGAGAACAGGTCTTATGAGGAGGGGCTGAGGGAGCTGGGGCTGTTCAGCCTGGAGAAGAGGAGGCGGAGGAGAGACCTCATTCCTCTCTACAACTACCTGAAAGGAGGTTGTAGTGAGGCAGGTGTTGGCCTCTTCTCCTTAGTGACTAGCAATAGGACAAGAGGAAATGGGGTCAAGTTGTGCCAGGGAAGGTTCAGATTGGATATTAGGAAAAATTTCTTCACAGGAAAAGTGGTGAGGCATTGGAACAGGCTGCCCAGGGAGGTGGTGGAGGCACCATCCCTGGAGGTGCTCAAAAACCATGGTGCTTCAGGAGATGGTTTAGTGGTTAGGGGTTGTAAGGCGGATGGTTCGACTTAATGATCTTGAAGGTCTTTTCCAACTTCGATGATTCTACATAAGGAAAAAGTCTCCTGGATATCACACTATGAAGCTAATTGACTAATTTGAGTTGCTCATTTTTCCACATCCATAACACCCTTAAGAATTCACAGCAGTAACATCAAAAGCAAGCAGTCGAATGACAATGAGCCCACCCTTAAAAGAAAATAAAGATGCAGCAGAGGCAGTCATGAAGCACCAAGTCCCTCCAAGGCCCTGACACAAGACCTGCTGAAACATCCAGGAACCTAGTTCACTATGTGCAAAGAAAACAAAAAAATTCAGATATTATTCTTCATTGTCCAGCTTGTTTCACTGCCCACTCTCACACTGCATTGTTGAAAACCTGTGTTACGAAGCATACATGATTCTGACCCTCCCTGAAAAACCTGGCCACACAGCTGCCTCCCATACAGGTGAGGATCTTAGTATCTCATCACTGGGTCAGGATCAGTGGATCCTAACACACAGCTGCTGGTTAGGCCCAGACTGGGCAACACAGTTCTCCCCCCTCTTCTTTCCCTTCTATTTTTGTATTTGAAACACTGCTTTCACAAAATCCTATTTTAGTTTCCACACACTCTTCTCCATCTCCTCCATTCACTGTCTTCTTGCCTCTCACAGCAAACAAATCAAAAACCAATTTAGGAACTGGTCAATATTAAGAAGTTCAGATGAAGACGGAGCCTGCAAGGACAGTTCACTGCAGGTCAGTCCTGGCTCTCATCTCCCCAGAGAACCCCAGCCCCCGTTGTAGCCATGGGCACCTGCAGAAGACACAGGCTGTCCTTGCTCAGAAGTCCTGCTGTACACATGCTGTAAATCCAGTGCTTCCCAATATGCCAGATACATGTGGTGTGCCCACATCCTCAAAATGGCTCAAGTGACTGCAGTCACATATCCACCTAGATAGGAAAGGCTATTCCATATATATCTTCTTAAGCCAAGGGGCCTTTGTGACATTAGAGGCTGGACATAAAAGACTTAAAGGATCACTGAATGAGAGACTTAAAGGATCACTGAATGAGATGCACATAAGAAAAATGGTGTTTTAATTATTTTGCTTCCATGCATTCCCAACTAAAGTTTCACACCTCAAGGATCACAGCAGCTCATTTGCAAAAGGCAAAAAAATATTTAAAGATGTAGCTGAAATCTTCCCCTCCAATTAGTCTATAATTGTTCTTGTGATCAGAAACAAAATCATGAGGGGAAACAGAAGCAAACCCCAGGCTAATCAACATGGGCAACTCTTCTGTTTTGAATTCGTGTAAAACAGAGGGGCCTGGGAGAGTATCCATGTTTTGCTGTCACAGGACAGACAACTGGAACAAAGAATGCAACTGCAGAAATTGTGGAATCTGTATCCTGACATAATCCTATACTATGTTGCAGCTCATAAGCAGTTGTAAACCACAGAAGCCCTTTTTCTTATGATGATCTGGAATAACAGACAAAGAAAGGATGAGCCGGGACAGAAGATAAATGACATTAGCTATCATAGCCCTAAAATAAATGTCAAGTACCCAAACCAACAACAGAGTATGTTGCACATAACCAGATTTTGCGAAGATGACATACTCAAAGAATGGCAGTGGTTAGAAGGGACCTCTGGAGATCACTTAGTCCAATCCCCCTGCCAGAGCAGGATCCCCTAAAGCAGATCACACAGGAATACGTCCAGGAGGGTTTTGGATGTCTCCAGGGATGGAGACTACAACCTCCCTGGGCAGCTTGTTATAGTGTTCTGTTCCACTCACAGTAAAAAGTATTTTCTTCTATTTAGGTTAAACCTCCTGTTTACCAGTTTGTGACCATTGCCCCTTGTTCTGTCACCGGACATCACTGAGAAGAGTCTGGCCCCATCCTCCTGACACCCACCCTTTAGATATTTATAAGCATTAATGAGATCCCCCCTCATCCTCCATTTCTCTAAGCTAAACAGACCCAGCTCTCTCAGCCTTTCCTCATATGGTAGATGCTCCAGTCCCTTACTCATCTTAGTGACTCTGTACTGGACTCTTTCCAGTAGTTCCTTGTCCTTCTTGAACTGGGGAGCCCAGAACTGCACACAGAATTACAGGTGAGGCCTCACTGGGGCAGAGTAGAGGGGGAGGAGGACCTCCCTTGACCTGCTGGAATGCTCTTCTTAAAGATCAATAAAATACTTCTTCATGACAACTGAACTTCAACAGTATGGTCTCACAAGATTTTATTATTGCTATTTCCAATCTTGACTTCAAGGCTTCCTACTTTGCAAGAACACACACACCACAGTAAAAGTAATTAAAAATCCAAAAAGGATTAGATTTCCTCTGAAGCACTGCAAAGACCTCCCACTAAGACTGACACTCTTCAGTCACCCCAAGCCCTACTTTCCTGTTGCAGTCCTGTAAGAGCTGAAGACAAAATTATTTCTTTGACTTTCATTTCCTTCCTGCACTCCTCTTTTCCCCATCTCTCTTCCTCTCTTCCCCCCCTTCTGCAAACAGGAGGAATAGAAAAGCAAAGCAGGGTTTTTGTTACAAAATGATGTAAAAATTTGCAGGGCCTTAGAATGTTCCCAGTCTCACTAGAACTGTCATAAGGCAGTAGTCTCCAACCTTTTTTCATGACACAAAAAGTAAAAAAGTTTTGGAGCACAAACCTCCAATATATGTGTAGTTATTTTATTTATTTATAAATTATATACATCACATTGGACTACTATATTATACACATTATAAAACATACACAAAACCAGAAATTAGAAAAGGATGAGAACAATGGAAGAACAACCACTAGAACAGCTGTAGATAACTAAGCATTAGTTTTGTTAATGACTCTGGTAGAAAAAAAAGAGTTGGTCCAAAGCTATTATAATGCAACTACAGTAAGATGCAGTTTATTCACAGAATCATAGAATGATTTGTGTTGCAAGGGCCCCTAAAGATCACCTAGTTCCACCTCCTTTCCATGGGCAGGAACACCTCTCACTAGACCAGGTAGCTCAAAGCCCCATTCAACCTGGCCTTAAACGCTTCCATAGAGGTGGTATCCACAGCCTCCACCTGGGCAACCTGAGCCAGTTTCTCACCACCTTCACAGTGACAAATTTCTTCCTAATATCTAACCTAAATCTGCCCTTTTCCAGGTTGAAACCTTTTTTGCTTGTCCTATTACTACATGCCCTTGCAAAAAGCCCCTCCCCAGCATTCCTGTAGTCCCCCTTCAGGTACTGGAAGGCTGCTGGTAAAGTCTCCCTGGAGCCTTCTCTTCTCCAGGCTGGCTAACCCCAATTGTCAGCCTTTCTTCATAGAATGCCTTTACCATTTCTGGAAACTCAGAAGTAGCTGTCAGATTAAAACTAAAAAAGGTGCAGAGAAATAAACTCCTGGTCAGTTCATTATGGTACCAATCATCATGGCAGGTGGGAATAGGAGAGCTGGGGTTGCAAAGGCAGGACAGCTGATGGGGAAATGTCCCTTGCCATCTGGGAAAGGCAACAGCTCGATGGAAACCAGGCCCTCTGCTCCACTCTGCCTCGGGGCTCGGTGCAGAAGAGATGGCACGTCTTGGCAAGGGGCAGGGGTGGGGGTTGGGAAAGAAGGCCTCACACAAGCCTTGATAATCAACAAAAGAACACTTTATTGGTAGGAGGGGTTGCAGGTGAGCCTGTGGGAAGTCCAGAGGGTTTGTTTTCAGTTAAACGGAACTTTCCCCTTGCGAGCCCATGTTGGCTGTGACCAGCGACTGCGTTGTCTCTGACCCCTGGGCCTCGCACCATGGCTCAGCAGGCAGACACGCCAGGGCCCCATGCTGTTTCCCTGTGTGCCCACAGCTGCCTGCTGGATGACATCAGTTGTGTGAGCAAGGGCAATGGCTCTCATGGTGCGAGGGGGTATGTTCCTCCTCCGCTGCTTCCCCTTCTTCAGGCCCCTGGGAGGTGCCTTCCTCTTTGGCGGCTGCAGGAACCGTCCCTGTGCCGTCCCACGCCGAGGTGGGCAGCCACCCGCCTGGCTGCTCCGGCTGCTCCCTGGCAGGCAGGCAGGCCTGGGCTCCACAGCCTTCCCTGGTGGGCCCAGAGACAAGCGCTGCATGGCCTCCACCAGAGAGGTGATGTCAGCTGCAGTCACGGCACAACGGGTGGTGGTGGTGGTGGTGGTGTTCCTCCTCTGCTGCCTCCTTTTCCTCCTCTGCTGCCTCTGCCTCGTCCTCTGGGCAGATGCCTTCCTCCTCCGTGGTTCGGGGGAGCAGCTCTGTGGCCTCCCACACCAAGGTGGGCAGCCATCCATCGCGCTGCTCCAGCTCCTCTTCCTTCCAGCCATGCTTGGCATCCAAGGGCCTTGAAGCTGGAAGGTGAACTGTGGGCCAGCTGCAGGGGCCCTGCTTTTATAGTGCTGGTGATGTCAGGAGGCCATTGTGATGGTGATTGTGACTCTGGCCAATGGGTGTGGCCAGATATGGTGGGTGTGGGCATGGGGCGCCCATGGCCTGGAAGATGCCCAAATGTGGGAGGAGGAGGGTCGTGGGGGCTGTGGGCCCCTTTTCTGGGGCTTGCTCCCACCTGCCATGTTGCTTGCCCAAGAGAAAAGCTGCCCCTTGGGCACATGGAAGTCCGTCCACAGCTTTCCTGTAGGCCCCCCTTCATGTACTGGAAGGCCAATATAAGGTCTTCACTGGAGGCTTCTCTTTGCAGGTTAAATCACACCAAGTCTTTCAGCCTGTCTTTATAGAAGAGGTGCTCCATCCCCCTGATAATCCTTGTGGCCCTCCTCCAGACTCGCTCCAACAGTTTCATGTCCTTCTTATGTTGGAGGCTCCAGAACTGGACTCAGTACCCTAGGTGGGATATCACAAGAGTGGAGTAGAGGGTGAGAATGATCTCCCTTGACCTGCTGGCCATGCTTCTTTTGATGTAGCCCAGGATGCGGTTGGGTTTCTGGGCTGCAAGCACACATTGCTGGCTCATGTTGAATTCCTCATCAACCGAGACACCCAAGTCCTTCTCGTCAGGGCTGTTCTCAATCCATTCTCCATCCAGCCTGTGTTCATGCTTCAGATTGCCCCGACCCAGATGCAGGACCTTGCACTTGGCCTTTTTGAACTTCATGAAGTTGGCATGAGCCCACTTCTCAAGCCTATCCAGGTCCTTCTGGATGGCATTCCTTCCCTCCAGCATATTGACCGCACTACTCAGCTTGGTGTTGTCAGCAAACTTGCAAAGGGTGCACTTAATCCCACTGTCCATATACCTGACAAGGATGTTAAACAGCATCACTCCCAATACAGACTCTGAGGAACACCACTGGTCTTCTCTTGGATATCCTCACTATAAACTATCAATTCTGATCAGTCAAGGTGCTGAATATCAGCAAGCAATGTACCTGTGCCACTTGTTAAACCTCACTTATGAAAAAAGGTCCTCCACTAGATCAAGTTCTTCCACACACTAACAATACTTAATAACCTCTCCCCCCAAATTCTTCTACTTCTGGAGTTAATACCAGTTAACTTAAAATACAACAGTACACAAAGCTTTGCTTTAGAATAAACTACCATATGATTGTCTATGTCCTTCTATTTGTGGATATCTTCAAAGAGCACAAGACACAAACTGATGTAGAGTTCACTGAATAGGCTTTACAGTATTTTCTGTCTTACTGCTGACATTCTGCCTTCTACAACTTTGTTTTTTCGGTTGTATTGAAAAATTGTTTTGGGGGGTATTAAAAATAAGCTGTTAAAAAAAAAACACAATTTTTTTCTCTTTCAAGCAGATAAACTGTTACCATAGTTTTCTTTTCTAAATCACAGCTATCAACACCGCTTTGTCATGACTCTTGCAAAATTACAGAACTGCAAGAAACAGAGTGCACTTAGAAGCTGTTGATCTTGGGGCACACAGAAGCAGTCTCCACTATTCAAAGACTGTTCTGTGCTCTCTTATTTATAATGGTGGCTTAAAAATGTTTAGCACTTAACAATACATAATAAAGACAAAGGCTTAGTTAGAGCCTCAAGAAGTTTACACAACTTTAATCTCCCAATCCTGCAATTGCCACTGTGTGGCTGGGTTGGCACGATGCAGAAGCACATGGAGAATATGCATTAATTGCTGTGCAAACGAAATGAGTGGGTCACAAGTTCAAAACAGAACAAGGAAGGCTGTAAAAGCATGGAATGTCTTTGCACAGAGTGCTGGGGAAGATAAAAGCTTATGCCTTGAAGCCCTCTACTGTCTGCTCAGCTTTAGACAGACCAAAAAAATCCCAAACAAATGAAAGCTTTCAGCCTTGCTCTCCAGCAGAGGTGAAGAACTCTGCCCTCAACATCCCTCTTGATGCGGGAAACCACAACCCTATTACAAATGCCCTGCAACTCGTGTTGGCTTTTTCAGCCCCCCAAGAAGATGTTCACTGTCCTTATCCCTCTCATAACAGTAGATCCCATGATTTACTCCTCCCTCCATTCAGAGGAAAGAAATAGCATACAAAGTTATTTTTATCACACTTGCACATATAGGCACATTTTACCCGCAACACTGGGGATAGAGCTATCTGTGGAAAACATACTTGGTCACATCTCTGCTTCATCTTTCTTTCAATTCAAAAGAGCCCTTCAGCTTTGCAAATATACAAGACAATGAGCATTCTCTGCTTCCTCAGCCAGGTCTTCTGCTTCTCATCTGCCCTCTTTCTTGCTAGGAAAGGATGTTTCACTCTCCCTTTCCACTTCTTTCAAAACATTACAGAACTCCTTGCTAGGAAATTATTCCTAGATGTCAAGTTCCTAATTAGGCAATTTGACAACCAGTGACAATATTACTTGTTTTTACTTTAATGAGCAGGCTCTGCTCTATTAAGCTGTGTCCTTACAATTAGGTCCATCATAAAAGGACACACAATTTATGTAATATAAATTTTATCAGGAATGTACACACTAAACTTCTTAAAAGCCCCAAAATTATTATGGACATTTGCTATTCAAACAACATTTTCCAGTGATAAACACATATCCTTAAATTAACTGGGATATTAGGATAGTGTTTAAATGGATAATACCAGCTTTCTCTTCCCCAAAAGCAGAGATTCTCTTTCACAATACCAAGTTGTTATTTTATCTGCACAGACTTCCTATTTGTTGTTTAAAGTCACTAGTAAAACACAGATCACAGTGCAGCTGGTAAAACACTCATCTGACCTAATCACATTGACCCATGCTTGCTACAGAATAAAGCTGAGAATTATGAGACTATAAAGTTAGAACCTACTTTTTACAATATGTCGATATTGTAGCCACATTTTCTCATTATTTTCTTCTATTAGCACAGAATGAATCTGTCTTCTGTTGCTTTATGGAAATGACATTTAGATACTGATCAGAAAACCTAAAAGAACACTTATTTTCCAAGTCTGTATATTCTCTATCCACAACCTAGGCTGATGCCAGACCAATACCTCAGCACATAAGGTGAACAAAGGAAAAGATTAAATACATAGCAATACAAGGTTGCAGTCTTTTAACTCTGTCTTATTAACCCTATACACATGCATCTCCAAATACGTTTCCCTTTTTAATTCTTCTACCTGTATACACTGGGGGTCATTAGATAGGGGACTGAAGGAACATTTTTCTCTATTGCAAATGAAACTACATGTACAGAGAAACATAATCTGTGCATGCAACAGCAAAGAGATGAGTTACAAGAAGCCCTTGCTTGCAAGAGATTTAACCCGTTTTTAATACCATGACCCTACTAAACACAAAGCACGTTTTTCTTTACCTACGTGTGATCAAGTCATGTGCATGTCATGTAAAGTGATATATGCCTCATTCAGAGGATTTAGCTTTTTGTGAAAGAACCAGCTTATCAGTTGTTCCAGCAATATATCTCCTAATGCCTGTATCTCTCCATGAAACTGGACTAGTAATATGTTTATAATGGGCAACACAAACTACTGCAGAACATAAAAATTAACTGAAATGATACTTACTGTAATCTGGGAAGCATCCATGAATTGTAGGCCAAAGTAATCAGTTTCCACAAGATCCAAATGATATACAATCTGGTCAAACAACTCCTGTCCCTTTGCATTTTTCTGTAACAGAAAATAAAGTTTTGGTTTGTTCGGTTTTTTGTGGGTTTTTTATTGTGGATTTGTTGTGGGGTTTTTTTTTTGTGGGTGGATGTGGGTTTGTTTGTTTGGGTGGGGTTTTTTTAAGTTTAAATGGGGAGTTGCACAAAGCAGAGATGTTGCACAATGGAAAATAATATATAAATAGTACAATTCTTCAGAATAAACAGAGTTACTAACAGTTTATTTTCTTCAAGAAAGATACAGTGACAAGAGGTTCCTATTTGTAGCTATTCCACTGCATCAGACTTCGCTGTCAAAGAAAACTTTCAAAGTTCACTTTAATTCAGAAGTGCAGGAAAGAAAGGAAAGGCTTTTGTTCAATGAGTGTCACAAGTCACAGAGCAAACATTAAACTTCAGGAAACCAAATTCTCCAGTGAAACCTTGCTTGACATGCTGCCTGAAATCTGCTGGCTGTTATCACATATCAACCGCAGTCATTTAGTGTCATACCACCACTCAAGCTGCAAAATAAATTCTGGACAGCTTGAATACTAGAAGAGCACTGTGAGGAAAATTAATGGGATATAATAAGAATCTTTCAATAAGGTTGCTAATTACAATTACATTTACAGCCTTTAAATGGAGAAACAAGGCAAAAAGAAAAAGCTACGATTCTTACTTGGCATCCCATCTGAAACACATAGGCATGGAAACTAAACTAACCCAATTCTTGGGCAATGGGGTCCTAGTAGAAAAGTGACATGATCTTAAAGCTAGACTGCATTGGCTTGTGTACTTGTTCTCAGGTTAAGCCAAGAATTTACATACCCAGTGCTTCAACTTCAAACACTAGAAGAAGCAAAGCTGGGAGGTTACAAGTGGGTAGGAGGAAGAGGGAATAACAAATCAATTTTTCATGTAAACCCTCTCATGTTACTTGGGGAAGGAAGTTTTCAAGTTTCTGAGCAAAAAACACCCTTGACTAAAAACATGTGATGACCATAAATCTCAGTAAAAGACTGACATTATAGGTGTATTTTATACAGGAAAGTACAGAACTGGAACCACTTTTGTGCCTGCTGTCCCTCATAAGCCTTTAAGGATTTTTTTTTTTTAAATTTTTATTTTTTAAACCTCTAATGTATTTGGTATTCCCACTTCACCCCAAATCGTAGCAAAATTCACTGATTTTGACTTAAGGAGAGCTAAATAGCATTCAGTTCCTTTAATCTGGGCTTCTGCACAAAAGCAGCATCACTTGTAACTTGCATAACTCCTGTCCAGGATTCCAAGCTGTTTAAAATCTGTCTTCTCCAGAACAAGAAGTCTTCTGGTTTTTTTCTCCAGAAAAAAACATGATTAAGAGTTTCATTTCTCTCTATTTTTCCAATAAGGCCAAGCAAGCTTAGATGTGGTGCTTGTTTTATTGTTATTTATTTTGGTTTGCGTTTGTTTTGCTTTTTGTTTGTTTGGGTTTTTTAACTAACAAAGAAAAAGAACAGACACCAAACCTTATCAAATTTCAGGAACAGCATTAGAAACTCTATTAAAACAAACTGCATAAAAACGTAAAACAATCATTAAATTATCATCATAAGATAGTGCTTTATTATTTTGGGAGGGCAAGAGGTGAATAATAGACGTTCTTAAACAAAGTACAACATGCTCTTGAAAGCAGATGAGAATACTATAGCTTCTTAAAGCAGTACATCGCCAAGAAACCATCATCTTTAGATGTACAATAATTGCTATAAACCAAACAAAAAGTTTGCTAAAAAGTATCCAGAATGTATTTTCTCATATGTAGCAATATCTCAATTCAGCACTCATTAAAACAAGCCAATCAAAGTACAATAGAATGTAAACTGATTCTGCTCAAATAATGGAGAAGAAAACCTTCTAAAGCAATAAAAAAGAAATGGCAAGGTATGAGGAATTCACAAAACTAGGAAAAACTTATTGGATGCCCTCTGATTGTTCTATTCCTGGTTGCTTGCTTTATGGCATTAACTACCAGTATGTCTATATTCAACAGCCACACACCCAATAGAAACCAAAGAGCGCACGGTCCACCTTCTGTCCCCAAATAGTAGTTAATGTTTAACATGTGTGTTACACAGAGAATAGCTCTGCACTGCACGGCTAGACAATAAAATGCAGTATTACATACATAGCTTATAGGAGATTGTAACATTTAACTTGTCATTAAATGTGCTTTGCCAGCAACTCATACCACGTAGGTGATAAAGCTGCTGCAGCCAACAAATTGCTGACAAAAAACTTTCTTTGAGATGTTACAATAAAGGGGAAGATAAAAGTGACTAACTCCCTTCCTCTGCTAAGAGTAAAGGACACAGCCTGCTCTCCTTCCCTCTGCCTCTTCAATAGCCTGACAACCTAGGGAGTCAGCCTGCAGACTGATACGTTGGTATCTGCACATTGAATGAAATGGGTGGCACAGGCAAAGTAGAAGAGTTTTTCTTCAGGATTTACAAATGCTCACATGCACAAAAGTGGTCTCTAAGGGAGAAAAGTCCATATTATGAGAAACTTACTATTTTCATGGTCTTTTCCCCCTCCCTTCCTTCTAGACAGCATAGAAGCTAAAAAAAAAAACACGCTTTCTCTATCAAAATGTTGTACCACAAAGAATATGAAACTGATTTCATACAAGATTTCCATAATAGATCCAATCAGTCTGAATTTAACAAATCACACTTTCTCTACAGACTCAATTTGTGCATGTTTTTGGAAGATACATGTGAAAAAAGCAACCTTAAACTAGGAATATTTTAGTCCTACCTTTTTAGACAAATGGTTAAGAACTGTCAGATGTACAAGACCTGCATCACTTCCATCTCTTTCAGCTTGTTATGAAAGTTACTATAAATGGGAACAGTAATGTAAAGCAAGCTGCAAAACCTTGTTTGTTTGGGGAGCAGGGTTGTTTGGTCGTTGTTTAAAAAACAAAAACAACACCACAACAAGTAAACCACTAACAATTTCTGCTGCAGTGTTCCTTGCAACCCAGGAGAACTTGTGTGAGCACCATGAAAACTCACAGGCAAATTATGGGAGGGCATGTCAAATGTCTGGCAACCAAACTACAGCTGCAACACAAGGAAAAAGTGAACTAGCAGGAGGCAGTCATTTGTGTTCCCTTTTGCCTCTTTGTTCTTAAAGAAACATAGAAAGACTGAATTACACTTGCAGGTTGGGAAGCTCCCTGATAATAAGCAACTACTGAGAATGGAAAAAAAAAAAGAGAGAAAATAAAAGGTGTTCCTCATGTCAGTCAGCCCTGTCCTGCCTGACAGTCATGACAGTTTCCTCCACTCTGTATCCTGGAAGTCCTTCTCAAATAACTCCCCATCATATTTTCTTAGGGACCATAAATCATGGCATCACAGAAAATGCTTACATTTCATGAGGACTTATTGCTGGGTCCTCCTACAAGGACTCAAACTGGCATGGGTATAAAGCCCCTTATACAGGCACAGTAACAGCTGCACAGCCCATAGTTCAAGAAGGCTAAACATTCAGCTGCCAAAGACTTCCAGTTTCAGGAAATCTATGGAAATTCTGACAAGACAAAGATTAATTTCTCTTAATTAGAAGTCTTCCAGACTTGCCATGTGAATAACCAAGAGGTTTTAACATGGTTTTGGTGGGCATGAAGGAAAGGGCAAACTGATCAGCCAGGGACATTTTATACCAACTGGCTCTGTCTGAACAGGCTGATCAGTGTTGATTTTAGCTATTCCCGAGTTCTTTGAAAGGTTTTTGCCAAAGGGTATGAAATGGGGACATCAAAGCCAGTAAAGTCCCAGTGTAGTGAAGATGTAGTGCAAGAATGCCATTGATCACTCTCAGAGCACACACAGCAAAGATGGAGAGCTTCTGTGCACATTTTCCCCAAACTGAAGTGTGGTATGTAGCTACCAAGTACAGTGCAAACCCAGGTGGAGTGGCTGAAATTGTCGAGTCTTACTAGACAGTTCAGATTACAGCATTACAAATGAACCATGAACAGATTTCAGGAATAGCTTCAAGTTGTGGCTTGGGAAAACAACCTGTCAAAGAGGCCAGGAATACATGAAATAGCCTGCCAGTTGACAAAATTATAACCAAAAAGAGGAAAATAAACTACTGCCAAATAAAAGCCGAAGCAAATTAATTGTAAAGAGTCCCAAACCGAACAGTGAGAAGAAGCAGAAATGTATAGGTAGGGAAGATTTAGCTGCTTTTTCTAAAGAAAGCACAGGATTATGTATTCCTCAAGACATAAAAAGTACTTTTGCAGAGTGGGCTGCCATGATCTCATGGTCACAAAGACCAGGTTTTAGCTTCTGGTTGAGTTAATAAAGGAGCATTTGTAGTTAGCAATCCTCTGCTCTGCAGGCCTGATATTGCTGTATTCCAGTGGCATCAGCATTTCTTCTACTTGGCATTTCCTGGAATAGGGTAGCTCAGTATGTTCTGCTTGGTCCTCGTAAACCCAAACTGTTAACTCATTTTTCAAATCTACAACTTAGGCTCTATCTGCTGGCCATAGAGAACTCGCTTTGTCTTTTAACATCACTGGCAATGTTGTTTCCCAGCATTTCAGACATACTACAGGCTAAACATGCATAAAGCCATCTGGGCTTCTAATTAGCCTTGACTTCTGGTGCCCATTATAACCTGTCCTTTAACTTGCTTTCTTCTAGATAGTCAAACCCTCAGTTTCTCCAACACATTCACTTATACTGAAAGAAAGCAGTATTTGCACAAAAATGCAACTCTTTTCATTAGGTCACTTGGGAAGAGCACGGGGCAGAGACACACCCTGTACCCTCCAAACTTGGTCACTGGCGGGTATGTGACTACAGTGAAGTCATCCTTTGGATCATGACACTTGTAGACACATCAGAGCTAGCTTTTAACTAAAAAGAGCTGCATATTGCTATGTTTTATGCACAGCACAATTGCTATGACACCAAACAGCTTCAGCCAAGTACACATTTGAGGCCACAGCTGGGCTTGCAAAAGCTGCATTGAAAACCATCCCAGCAATGCTGCTACAGAGAGTTTTGTCAAAGACTAACACTTTTTCAAGTCCAAGTTTTCACACTGCCATTCAGAGATGACACTCTGCAGAGGACATGCTGCTCTCTGCAAAATAGCCATGACCTTGGTGCCTGTTCCACCCTCCTCCCAAGTGACCTAATGAACCGATTCATAAGGATATGGAAAGAGTTGCATTTTTGTGCTTAAAATTCAAATACTGCTTTCATTCAATATACAATAAATACAACGTTAAGACGAAAACAAAAGCAATTTCTTTCTTAATGCATCATATTTCCCATGGGGCTAACTGACTTGATCAAGCTCCTTGAAGATGTTAGGTTATTTTCTTACCAGACCACCACTGACTCAAGCTTTTAGTTCTGGCTTCAAGCTCACTTAAAAATATGTCACTGTTCAGATGACCATTAAGTCTCTTACTCTGTTACGGCAGTAACAGCATCATTGCTTCAAAGCCTGCTACTGCATGTAAATTATGTTTAAATGTAGGATGGACCATGGGAACAAGCAGCACTCCTGAACATGCCCAGAAGAAAATCTAACTGATGATGCATATGAACTTTAACTGAAGGAGAACAAAATTCATTCTAGCCCCTTTGAGAGGAGTCCAAATCTCCTTAGCCTCCCCCAGCAAAAAAAAAAACAAACCACCCCAAACAACAAAAAATGCCAACTGCATGCACACACACACACTACCAAAACCCCAGTCCTCCAATAAAAGACAAAAAATCTCCTGATGCCATTTACTTATTTTAACTTTGAAAGCATAATCATTGCTCCCAGCCATTTTTTTTCAAGGCCCCAAACTCGAATTGCTATTTCCTCAGCAAAAGAAGCTCATGAGCAAAGCTAAAAAAAACCACAACCCAAACCAAAGAAACCCCAAAAAACTAACCAAACACCAAAGCAAAAAATAAAACCCACCTCAACAGATCAAAGCACTTCCTTCAAATTACTCTTAAAGTCTATGATAAAATGACGACTCTCAAAAACTAGGACTCTCGCAAATCACATCCCATCAAGAGGACAGGGGGAACCTCAAATAAAGAAACTACCATTTAAGTGCATTCTCTCTGCTGGTAGACTGGCATATAACAGTGCAAGTGAGCTGGGTTTCTGCAACTAAGATGCCAATGAAAGTCTGCAGACAGAAAAATTACCCAAACAGAGGGTATAGTAAACCTCACTATTGCTGCACAGCATCATTTCTCAACAGCAAACTCTTGCCTCTCCATCAATTATTGGCAAGAAGAATCAGTGCCTAGTCCCTGCTGAAGAAGATGGAAATAGCGATTAATGACTACAAAAGACAAGTAGCACCTCTGCTCCTTTTCACAGAACAAGAAGGACCAAAGGCAAAAGAAAGTCTATACAACTGGTATGGGAGGAGAAGCTTAAACAAGAAATAATAAATAGATCACCGTATTTTTAATGTACCAGGTGAGGCACTATACAAATCCAAATGGCACTGGGTTTCTAAGTCAGATCACAATACCTTTACTGTGCTAAGCATGGCCAAGTATTTCATATCAACCTAAGCTTTCTATCCACTATGTAAGGGCAGTCACTTGTGAATAAAAAAATACAAAAAAAATTAAAAACAAACCAAAGAAACTCAAACTACAAAGAATTAAGGATGAGGAAGTTCTGCAATAGGAATGAAGAAAAGACTTTTAATTACTGATAAAGTACAAGCTCATTGATATGAATCAAAGATGGGAACAGCAGCACAGCATTATGGAGAACATACAGAAAATATAAAAGAGGAAATTACCTTACACAGAGGATAATCACTAAAGAGCCCAAAACCATGCCAAGTAACCTGTTGGAAAGATGTCACAGGTACAGCAACACTTAAAATGTAAACCAGATTAAAGAAAGTCAGGTAAGATTTGAAGTGTGAATATAGGGGTTTCCTTTGCCTTTGCCAGTTCATGCATCTCTGCTTCCAGTTACTTCCTTCCCCACTTCTGGAATAGAAGCCCATTTTGCTGGTGACAGAAGCAGCATGAAACTATAATGTCTCAAGACCCTATATTATCTGGGAGAATTTCCCCACTTGCTCAGTGTTTTCAGGGAAGATGTCTGAGATGACCCATGCTGGATTCAGCTGGTTTCAGCCACACAGTGGAGCTACTAGGTGCTGGAGGTGTTGTGAATGAAGCAGGTACAGAAGTCAGGAGTGAAGCAGTGGATTTGAGCCTGAAAAAGAGGTGTCTTTATCTAGATTCACGAGCTTCCTTGTTCCTGTTTTTACTCCATACAGGAGGCACTGAGTGAGGGGCTGGATGGGAGCCTGGCTATTAGGTAAGGCTAACCCACCGCAGTGGGGGAATCCTTATGTAGGGCAGTTTTACATTTTTATCAAGTCAGTGGTCACCTCAAGGGCATGTTGTCTTTGAAGACTCTTTAATCTCTCCAAAAGCCACATTAAAGGTAAGCAGATACTACTGTGATGGGTACTCTGTGAGTGCAAATACTATTGCCAACATTAATATCAGCACTGACATTTTTATTTTACTGGAGTCAGATGAAGGTGAGAGCTTCTGTTTACTGTCCCTATCACCCACACGTACTACTGGTAACATAGACCTCTTCCAAGAGAAAAGCACTGTCAACACTTCTAAATGGCATCCTTAGACAACAGATAGACTACCAGCAACCACAGAACAAAGTAGTAAAAAAACCCCTTATTTGTAACTTTATGTTCTAAAAGTCGGTCCAGACTCCTGTTATTTCAGATACAGACAAGTTATCCCATCAAATTTCTACACTGAGAGGCACAACAAAGAAAATGGTTATTTGTATGGAAGGCAGATTCTTTTTGACCCCTAGATTGCACGCTCCCTCTCCTGACATGCCTGAAATACTACATACATCTTGGGTTCAAGCACACAGCTGAAGAAAAATAAAGTACAAAAATCTATGCTGCAACTTCTTAACCTATATAACTCCACTCGATATAATTTACAGTTCTGCATCTCCAGAGGAAGAGATAGAAGTTGATAAAAGCTAAGCTATGGGTGTTAAAGTGGCAGTCACCTCTACAAGACGATACCATCAAACACATAACATTTCACTTTCCTTCCGTGACTTGCCCATTGCTCTCCTGCCCAAACCACTGTAGGATATAGGTGCCATTTAGCTGGAGAGCTAGAGAAGACTGTATGTAATGACTCTGTCCTGGTTTGAGAGCACCAGGATAAAAATTGCCTACAGCCATGCTTACCTGAGACCTCCTGGGACCCCAGCAGCACCCCGTGGCTGTGTCAGTGACACCCTGTGGAGAGGAGAGAGTGGGTCAGGTGACCCACATGGACCAATCACAGCACTCCTGCCCACGGGGCTCAGTATAAAAGGGCTCCTAAGAGAGCCCTGCTCTGGCCTCATTGCCTGGTGTGCTGACTGGGTTGGAGTTTGTCCATTTGTCATCTCTCCCTCTGCTGCTGTTCCTGTATCCTATTCTCTCACTGGACAAGAACGTTGCTCACTGAGACAGGTCACCTTCCTCTGCCTCCCTGAGATGGGCCAACACAGCCGTTCCAGGGCTTTTTGCAGACTGTCACCAGACCATGGACTCAGAAACCCCCATCTGCTGCTAACTTCAGTTTTGGACTTTTCTGGTCAGAAGTCATTACCAACTGAGGAATGAGTGTTCCATATTAATTTATATCCTTGAATATATTTATATACTTTATATATGTGTACATAATTCACCAGTATTAAGATGATTTATTTCACTGAAGTTATTCTAGGTTTTTTTCCCCAACCTTAAAGTCGTTTTCCTTATTCCTCTTTTATCTTCCCCTGGGAGTGTAGTGGGGGGATAACAGAGCATCTGTCACCTGGTTATTGGCTAAAACCATGACATACTTTAAATTGCATTTGAGAAATCGCACAGAACACCAGTATAAGCTAAGTTGACCTAAAAGAGAACAAGGAGAAAGAGGCACGTGCTACTAGAAAAGAATCCCAGGACAGTTTAGCAAAGACTGTCCACTTTCTTACGCTCATAGCAATACCAAAATTTCAAAAGATATTTTTGTTCTCTTATACTTTACTCTGCACTCATGTGACCCCATCTTGAGTACTGTGTGCAGTTCTGTGGGCCACAGTACAAAAAGGATATGAAGCTGCTGGAGAGTGTCCAGAGGAGGGCCACACAAGGTTGATGAAGGGTTTGAAGGGGATGCCATATGAAGAGCAGCTGAAGGCACTTGGTCTGTTCAGCCTGGAGAAGAGGAGACTGAGGGGAGACCGCATTGCAGCTTACTGCTTCCTCACTAGGGAAGGTGGAGGAGCAGGCGCTGACCTCTTCTCTCTCGTGACCAACGATAGGACCCGAGGGAATGGTAGGAAGATGTGCAGGGGGAGGTTTAGGTTGGACATTAGGAAGGGATTCTTCACCCAGCGGGTGGTGGAGCACTGGAATAGGCTCCCCAGGGAAGCAGTAATGGCACCAAGCCTGACAATATTCAAGAAACATTTGGACAATGCCCTCAGGGACGTGGTCTGAACCTTGCGGTTGTCTTGTTCTGGGGTGGGAGTTGGACTTGGTGATCCAGGCTGTCTGAGGAGGTGTTTGAGCCACCATCCCTGGATACATCTAAAAAAACAGATGTGCTGCCAGGGGACAGGGTTTGGTGGTGGACATGGCAGAGCTAGGGTAGTGGCTGGACTTGATGATCTTGAAGGTCTTTTCCAACGAGAATGATGATACTATGATAATATACGCCTACATTTCATAGAATCATAGAATCCTAGGGGTTGGAAGGGACCTCGAAAGATCATCTAGTCCAACCCCCCCTGCCAGAGCAGGGTCACCTAGAGCACATCACATAGGAACGCATCCAGGCGGGTTTTGAATGTCTCCAGTGAAGGAGACTCCACAACCTCCCTGGGCAGCCTGTTCCAGACGCTCCATGAGTAGAAATGATATTAAATAGATGCAATTGTACAAACTGAATTTTCCATATGGATACACGTCTTTCATACACATTCCGCATCTAAGTGTGCCTGACTCAACTCTTTCCAATTTTTGTAATGTGTTTTTAAATAGGACATACTACAATAAAACAGTTTACTGACAAGGCTCTACTGGCAACCTTCCTCTGGCACAGATGCAGCAAGCACCAGCAGTAACACCCAGTCAGACATACATGCAATACAAGCCACAAGTAAGTTATACAAAGGAAGCCTACAGGGTCCCTACAGGACTCCTACCGAACAGGTTGGTCACTGCAGCTGTACAGCTATACTCCTAGTAAAGAACTGCCTGCAGGGTAAGTCACATCAGTGTAACATCACTACGAACTTAAGGTAATGATGCTTTCAAATCCCCTCCCCACACAAACATTCATTTACGGGCCACAGTGTACAGCCTGATACAGGGCCTGTTGTACCAGAAGCTGTTTCTCAAATGCTAAATCATGGGGCAAGGAGGAGGTCACAAAGCTGTGCTGTGGCTGGCAGGCAAAACCTTGAAGGGCTGCTCTAAGAACATACATGGTTAGGGGATTGGGAGCACAGGTGGTCTTCTCCCCTACCCCACCAGTAGCAGGGATTGATGAAGGGATAAACAGGAAGAGCCAGAAGATTAACTCCTGGCTCCAGGACTGGTGCAGCCAACAGGACTGTGGCTTTTTCGATCATGGATGGACCTACAGGACACTAGGCATAGCAACAGGTGGGGGAAGCTTAACCCGAAGGGGGAGAAGGGTCCTGGGGCACAAATTAGAAGGGCTTATTGAAAGGGCTTAAAACTAGGTTTGAAGGGGGATGGGGACAAAACCAGGGTCATCAGAGATGAGCCTAAGAAGGGCCGCCAGTCTGCCATCCCACTCGAGGTGGGAAATGAAGATAAATGTGGCAATGAAAACACAGGGCTCCTTGATAGGTCAGTAACCATGCAAGTGTTTGGGATATCTGTACCACAGCTCAAGTGTATAGATGCCAATGCCCATAGCATGGGAAATAAACAAGAGGAGTTAGAAGTTATTGTGCACCAGGGAGACCATGATATAATTGCCATCAAGGAAACGTGGTGGGATGATTCACATGGTTGGAGTGCTGCAATGGTAGGCTATAGGCTCTTTAGAAGGGACAGGCAAGGCAAGAGAGGTGGTGGGGTGGCGTTATATGTTAAGGAGTGCTTTGACTGCCTAGAGTTCAATGTTAAACACACCAAAGGCAGAATGTTTATGGGTAAGGATAAAGGGGAAGGCCAATAAGGCTGATATCCTAGTGGGAGTATGCTACAGACCACCTAACCAGGATAAAGACACTAATGAAACAGTCTTTTAACAACCTGGAGATGTCTCGTGTTCACTAGCCCTTGTTCTCGTGGGGGACTTCAACTAACCAGATGTCTGCTGGAAGTACAACACAGCAGAAAGAGGTCAATCCAGGAGGTTTCTGGAATGCATGGAAGATAATTTCCTGCTACGACTGGTAAGTGACCTACCAGGGGTGGTGCTGTGCTAGACCTACTGCTCATGAATAGGGAAGGGCTGGTGGAAGTTGTAATGGTTGGAGGTCGTCTTGGGCAGGCACAGCGACCATGATATGATAGAATTTTCAGTATGTGGACAAGTTAGGAAGGTCATCAGCAAAACCTCTACCTTGGACTTCCAGAGGGCTAACTTTGGTCTCTTCAGGACGCTGATTCAGAGAGCCCCTTGGGAAGCAGCCCTCAAAAGCAAAGGAGCCCAGGAAGGCTGGGCTTACTTTAAGAATGAATTTATGAAGGCCCAGGAGCAGGCTGTCCCTGTGTGCCGAAAAAGGAGCCGGCGGGGAAGAAGACTGGCCTGGTTGAGCAGGGAACTATTACAAGAGCTCAGTAATAAAAAAAAGAGTGTATCAACTTTGGAAAAAAGGGCAGGTGAATCAGGAAGTATTTAAGGATATTGTAAGGGCACGTAGGAAGAGAATTAGAGATGCAAAAGCCATCTCTGTAAAGGATAATAAAAAATGCTTTTATAAATACATTCATAATATAAGGAGGAAAATCTTTCTTCCTTATTCGATGAGGGGGAAGAACTTAGTAATGGAGGACAAGGAAAAGGCTGAGGTACTTAACACCTTCTTTGCCTCAGTCTTTAACAAAAAGACTAGCTACCCTCAGGAGAAATTGACCCCTGAGTTGGTAGACAGGGATGGGGAGCAGAATCCCCCTCCTGTCATACAGGAGGAAGTAATTAGGGACCTGCTGTGCCACTTAGATCCCAAAAAGTCCATGGGTCTGGATGGAATTCATCCTAGGGTGCTGAGGGAGCTGGCGGAAGAACTGGCTAAGCCACTCTCAATCATTTATCACCAGTCCTGGCTGACTGGGGAGGTCCCAGATGACTGGACGTTGGCCAATGTGACACCCATCCACAAGAAGGGCCGGAAGGAGGATCCAGGGAACTATAGGCCTGTCAGCCTGACCTCGGTGCCTGGCAAGGTTATGGAATAGATCATCCTGAGTGCCATCAAGAGGCATGTGGAAGAAAACCAGGGGATCAGGTCCAGCTAACAAGAGTTTAGTAAAGGAAGGTCCTGCCTGACTAATCTCATCTCCTTCTATGACTGGGTGACCTGCCTAGTGGATGAGGGGAAGGCTGTGGATGTGGTCTACCTTGACTTCAGCAAGGCCTTTGACACAGTCTCCCACACCATCCTCCTGGAGAAGGTAGCAATCCATGGCTTCGACAGGTGCACCCTTCACTGGGTTAAAAACTGGTTGGATGACCGGGCCTAGAGAGTGATGGTGAATGGAGCTGCATCCAGCTGGCGTCCGGTGACCAGAGGTGTCCCCCAGGGATCACTACTGGGCCCAGTCCTAGTCAACATCTTCACTAATGACCTGGATGTGGGGATTGAGTCCATCCTCAGTAAACTCGTGAATGACACCAAGCTGGGGGGAAGGGTTGTTCTGCCAGAGGGTAGGAAGAAGCTGCAGGGGGACCTGGACAGACTGGGTCGATGGGCCGAGGCCAACGGCATGAAATTCAACAAGACCAAGTGCAGGGTCCTGCACTTTGGCCACAATCACCCCAGGCAGAGCTACAGGCTGGGGGAAGAGTGGCTGGAGAGCAGCCTGGCAGAGAGGGACCTGGGAGTGCTGGTGGACAGCCGGTTGAACATGAGCCAGCAGTGTGCCCAGGTGGCCTGGAAGGCCAATGGCATCCTGGCTTGTATCAGGAAGAGGGTGGCCAGCAGGAGTTGGGATGTAATTCTCCCCCTGTACACAGCACTGGTGAGGCCTCACCTCGAGTACTGTGTACAGTTCTGGGCCCCTCACTTCAAGAAGGACATTGAGGTGCTGGAGTGGGTCCAGAGGAGAGCAACAAGGCTGGTGAAGGGACCAGAGGGAAAGTCTTATAAGGAGAGGTTGAGGATGTTGGGGTTGTTTAGCCTGGAGGAGACTCAGGGGGACCTTATCGCTCTCTACAACTACCTGAAGGGAGGTTGTAGTCAGGTGGGAGCTGGGCTCTTTTTTCAGGCAACCAGTGACAAGACAAGAGGGCACAGCCTCAAGCTGTGCCAGGGGAGGTTTAGGTTGGATAGTAGGAAGCACTTCCTCATGGAGAGGGTGATTAAACATTGGAATGGACTGCTCAGGGAAGTGGTGGAGGCACCGTCTCTGGATGTGTACAAGGAAAGGCTGGATGTGGCACTTGGTGTTAGGTCATAGGCTGGACTCGATGATCTTAAAGGTCTTTTCCAGCCTTGGTGATTCTGTGATCTTGCAAGATGCCTTATCAATCACTGCTTTTAGTGTATAGAACAAGACCTGTAAAAGCAAAGGTGCAGATTCCTTTAGAAATACCATGTCACATATGCTGCAGGAATTTACTTTTATCTACATCTGGATAAAACTAGAAATTCCTTAGAACCACTCCTCTCTTATGGCACATATATTGCACACTGTTAATATAATTCACATTTTATTGTTTCTATGTATTTTTTTTTACATAATATATATAACCTATGGCACTTTTCATAGCAGGAAACTAATTCCACATGCATCCTAGCATTAGCATTAACTTCCCATTCCCTTACCTGGAACAAAGTCTTATAAAGTGCTAAACCTTCCATATAAATTATATTAATCATTGATCACCCTGACAGTTATGCTACAGCCAGTAAACCACCTTCAAAGATGTGAAATACAGAAGCAGTGACCACAAAGGGATTTAAGAACTTCAGGACAAAGATCTAAGGTGGTCCTTCCTCAGAAGCTCTACAGATTTATAATGCAAAGACAAACTCTTGTAGGTTACGTATTTTTCAGTCAGCCAACAGACTTCATCACTCTTCACTCTTTGTTCTTTGATACGCTCTCCAAAGAAACAACTCCAATTACTTCCTTCTCTCTGAAGAGAACCAGAAATCCAGAGATTCAGAAAAGTCATTAAAAGCACTTACACTGCAGGTTTATAATCATAAGTTTGAAAACCAGAGAAAGACCAGGGAAGTTTGCCACTAAAAATATTTTATTTAGTGGGCAGCGGGAAGGCATAATTCTTTTTAACCACAAGCATAATTAGCCAAGTATATGCAATTAAGGAAGATCACTACAGATTTTATTTCTTTCTAGAAAGACAGAATATGCAATAGGAACAACCACGTGTTGTTTATAAAAAAACCCCTCACTAGTATAACTTTTTAAAAGTTAGAATAAACAATAGTTCCAGCTTATAAAAATCACCTGTCTCAGATGATGCCACTGCTGAGTGTAAAAAAAACCTAATGCTAGACTTAGGTCTATTATTTGAAAAGAAGTCCAGCACTCTAATCTCACTGCTGCAAAGGAATATACGAGACAAGATAAACTCTCAGCTTGCTATAGAATTTAACTTCTTGCTCTAAGTATTCAGATCTGAAGGAGAAATGGACACCTCACAGAACTGAAATAGGTATGACAGCACAATATTCTGCTGATTTTCACCCTGAAGATTATGATGATTATCAAGGACTGGTGTGTCTGAGTTTGTTTTTTTTTAATTAAAAACACATTTAAGTTAGGAGTTCTGAGTGTCAATATGAGAAGCAGAAAGACTAGTTTATAGCTAAGACTGATTTCTCATATTTCATGCCAACCAAGAGATCATCCAATCAAGTCAACTTAGAGGCTGATAAGATAAAAGCAGTGACTACTAACAAAATCTCTGACCCCACAGTTAGCACGCAGAAAAGCACAGCATTGATCAGAATCTGCGAAAGCAACATTTTCAGAAAAGACAGACAGATGGAAAAGAGGAATCACAAATCCGTACATGTATCAGACTCTTCCCCTGTCAGATTCCCTGCAAGCTGCAATTTCTGCTGCCTGTTTGGAGAGAATACAATATGCCAGCACTTCCTTTGGATGTACTTTGAAAGACTGACTTCAGAATTGTTTAGACAAAGATAGAGATGAAAAGGAAAATACATGATCAAAGATACATGCTACATGTACATATATCCTATAGAGTAGAAACAGATTATCAATAGTTACAAGGCTGTCCTTCATATCATTTAATTTGAAAATCCAACTGCAGCAAGCTGCAGTTTTTAGCTATTTGCAGGAAGGTTTGAGTTTTGTCTTTTACTTAGAGGTTTGGCTGCCCTGCCTATCACCATGCCATTAAACGGATTCTGTCCATTTACATATCAAGGGAAATAAAACAGAACCCAAAAGATTATAGTAGAAATTAAACCCAAGAATCATAAAATAGTAAAAACCCCCAAAGCATCAGCTTTTCAGCCTGCTTAGTCTACCCGTGTATTAACAGCAGGAGCTTACACACTTGATTCAGACCACCACACAAACATCAGAAAACTTTGCTATAGTGACAGTGACTGCAAGAGATTCAGTAGAACTCAAGCTGGCGATGCTCCCAGTTTACTGTGAGAGGTTAATGTGGCATTCCTTCTGAATGGTTCTTTCCACCTGGGCATTTTACCTCAACAGAAATTTTGCTATGCTTGACAACTTTTGCAAAAATCTTTTTCTCAGAGTCTGGACCTCAAGACAGATAAGATCAAACCTAAATTGGCCTGTCACACATGGCTGAACAGCTACCATCTCAGTTGTTTAAAATGGTAACTTGGTCTTCTAGTCAAGAAGAGTCAAACAAAAAGTTTGTTTTGGTTTTTTTTTGTGTGTTTTTTTGTTTTTGTTTGTTTGTTTTGGTTGCTTTTTTTTTTTTTTAAAGCTAGGGGAACAAATGGCAAGATATGCACCAATTCCTTAGTAACAGTATAGTCACATGACTATATCAGACCATGCTAACATGGTCAAGTCCACATCCAAAAGCCGTTGTAACATGAAGCCACTCCACAGCATAGCTTTTAGTTGAAGGGATAATTAATTAGTTAAAAATTAAATAACTCTGTTGTGGCACCAGCAAAGGTTTTACCACCAGTTCTTTGCAGTTGCAAGACAGCCTCCATGCAGGTATTAACAAAAAACTTTGTTTATATAGCAGACAAATAAAATCTGTAAGAGGCTCTTTGTCTCAGAAGAACTTTATTTCATAGTGGGCACAGGAGCAAAGAATTCCTACAAACTCTCAATACTTGAATCAAATATTCAATCAATATTAAATTAAACCTAAACCACCAGCATTAATACAAAGTATTCTGACCCTTGAAAAGTGACTAAGTCACTGGAGGATCAGATTTTGCTGTCCTAATTCCCTATTCTACCACTAATAGAAACAAGTTTCTCATTTCCAGACATGGACAACAAAAAGTCAAGAGCAACCTCTGGTTCTTCTGTTGCAGCAAAGTTACACAAGCTAAACTCTGACCGTAGTGACAATTTTGCTGCCTAATGGCTTTTAAGTGACACCTACAACTCAGCTGACTTCAAAGTCATACCGATTTAGCCAGCAGAGCCTTTAACTGCAATCGAATACATCACTGTACCAATGATGCACGAAGAACAAGCATGAACTCACTTGTTCATCTGTGTCAATTCAGAAAAAGATAGCACGTGCTGAAATTTATTCAGGCTGAGCAACAAAGCACATATGACTGTTCATACATCCAAAGAGTATGTAGATTAAAAGAGATGCAGTTTTTCATTTCACTGTATAGAAAATACCATATGTTTGAGGAAAACAAGCAATTCAGATGAAGAGTGATAAGCTGAATGCTCAATCACTTGCCGATCATGCACACTGAAGATTGTCTATTATGCCCTCTTTTTAAATTTCGGATGAAATACCAGCAAAAGTTGTTTATCTCAACTGTTGGGTTTTCAGCATGGTCTCCCACAACATCCTTGCATCCATGCTGCGACATTACAGTCTAGATAGGTGTATTACTGTGGGAAGCTGGATCACTGGGCTCAAAGGGTAGTGAGACCAGCTGTAAGGAGAAATCCTTAGGGGTCTATCCTGGAATCTATCTTGTTGAACACCTTCATTTACCATATGGAGGAAGAGATGGAACATCTTCATTGACTTTTTGGAAGACACCAAGCTGAGGTGTGCAGGTGACTTGTGTGAAGGCTGTACACAAGGATGCTGACAAACTAGAGATCAGGAAAGTGCTGCAAAGGTGTTAGAAGGCTGGACCGTATGCCCCCTCGGGTTGAGACAAGTGCAGCAAGATCACTGCTGTTGATGGGCAAAATAGACTCACCTTGTGGAAGACTTACTTAATTCATTACCAATTAATAACAGCAGGATAGAGAGAAAACAGAGATAAAAACAACTTCCCTCCCCTTCCCAGGCTCAACTTCACTCCTGACTCCTCTACCCCCTCCCCAAGTGGCACTTAGGAATAGGGGTAGCAGTCAGTCCGCAACAGTTTGTCTCTGCTGCCCTTCTTCCTCATGCTGGTTCGCTGCTCCAGCATGGGGTCCATCCCATGGGTTACAGTCCTTCATAGGCTTCTCCATTGTGAGTCCTTCTCACAGTCTGCAGTTCTTCAGGAACAGCTCCAGCGTGAGACCCTTCCACAGGGCACAGTCTTCCAGGAACACACTGCTCCAGTGCGTGTCCCCCAGATGCCACTGTCAGGAGCCTGATACAGTGTGGAGTCTCTACAGGGTCACAGCCTTCTTCCAGGCACATCCACCTGCAATAGGCTGCAGGTGGATATCTACTTCACTGTGGTCCTCCATAGACTGCAGAGGGACAGCCTGCCTCACAATGGTCTTCTCCATGATCTGCTGGGGAATCTCTGCTCCAGTGCCCGAAGCACCTCCTGCCCCTTCTTCTCCACTGACCTTGATGTCTACAGGACAGTTTCTTTCACATTTTTTCTTGCTCCTCTCTCTCACAGCTGCTGTGCTGTGTTTTTTTACCCTTTCTTAAATACATTATCACAGAGCTGCTACCAATGTGGCTGATGGGCTCAGCTTTAGCCAGTGGCAGCTCCATCTTGGAGCTAACTGGAACTGGTTCTGTCTGACATGGGGGCAGCTTCTGATATCTCCTCTCAGAAGCCATCCCTGCAGCCCCTCTGCTACCAAAACCTTGCCATGTAAACGCAATACGGATGCCTGCCCTCCCTCACAGACTCCACAGTCTTGACCTCAAGTATCTAGGCCTCTCATACATCATATACAGGTTACTAGGCCTGCAGTAGGAGATTCAAAATAGGCTGTGTTCAGGGGGAGAGTGGAGAGCAGAGAGTCACCTCAGTCACTCACTGTCCTAGCTGAAGACAAGGTTATCTTACATCTGTCATACTAATCATTACTGAAAGGCAATACTCTTTACTCACAATACAGCACCCACTGAACTCGTCCCCCGTGAGTGATAAAAACTCTTTCACTCTCTGAGAAACAGGATGACTCCTTTGTCTCTCATCCTCCCTCCCCACTCCCAGCCTTCAGAGGAAGAAATGACTCTACTCTGTTATTCGTTAACATGGGCATTCAATTAGAAGACATTAATTTATATATTTACTGACACAAACACAATCAACCCACCAAAATATAGGTTATTCTGATGTGAGGGCACCCTCTCTTTCCTGCTCAGATTCCACTCAGAGTGAAGTGCCAAGAATTTACAGGCCACAGTCAGTGAGGAGGGTGCATGTGCCTGCAAGCAACACCAAATGCTTTCTAGCCTCATTTTTGCAACATCCAAGGGCTGCAAAATCTCACTCCTCATTAATCCATTTTCCCCGGTGAATCGTGAAAGCACAAAATTTAAACTACAATATGACAAATACTTAACATTTTAAAAGTATTCTTAAAGCTTAATGTTACTTTAAATGTAAATGTAGGTTTAGATTTATTACCTCCCTACCCATGCAAATCATAAACTCTCCCACTTTCCCCCCATCCCCTAATTTTGAGCTTCCTGCAAGTGAACAGACATAAGATTGGCAGTTTGTTGCTAATAAGCCCCTCCTGACTTCGTGTGTAACTCATCCTGAATTACTGCAGTTTTGTTTACAATGCAGCATTTAGAAACAAAGCATTTTCTCATGTTATGTTCCAGTTGCCTTCTACTTTTCATTACTGTTAAAGCTGCTGGTTGTTTTGAATTTTGAGGATAAAACCGTAAAGTAGGGTATTAGATTGTAGGAATTTGCAGAAGCACAAGGATAATGGTAGACATCAAGCTCTAACTTAATTATCTCTGTTATTCTACTCTGAAAAGTCAGTCTAGTCAAGTATAAGTGCATGAAAAACGGAAGCCTAACTACACAAAGCAAGTATCTTTTTAAAAAGAAAATCCAGATGTATTGGTGCAATACATCTGGTTCCAAAGACACACATGATCAAATAACAGTTTTCAGAAAGGTGCATATCTGACTAATTTGTTTTAACCTAACACAATCCATGATTAAAACATCATCTTCCAGAGAGCCTCCAGTCATCTTCAAGACCCTGGAAGGGATGCATGGATGAAGGAACGAGTTACCGCTTGTTTATCTTTTGGATACTGACCATGAAAAAGCCTGGAAAAGCCTCCCTCTGTAAGATAACTGACATTCCACTTCCCTCATGGAGAGGTTATGCTACAAGCGATTTATTCTGGAGCAACTTCTGCACCTTGGAAACAGGAAGTTCTCAAAAAGATGATCACCCATTTCAGAATGGAGGTCTGCAAGGTACCCACAGCAGAGCAACTCTGCTAGAGCTACTATGGCTAAATTACTTATGCTGTTAAGCCTTAATACCAAAAACTAGGTTAAACGCATATCATTTTCCACTGCATAATGAGACTGACTCACCAAAGATTTACAAGGGTTCAAAGAGCATACGAAAACCTGCTCAAAATAAAGAAATCCCTAACAAAAACAATCTACTGAAAGCCCCAAATTTAACTTATCAAGACAAGTAAGAACTGAATGTACTACATACTCAGTGGTGTTTTTCACTAGTGATGTTTATGTTGTGTTTAGAAATGAGAATTCACAAAAACTGCAAACACCTTCCTCATTTTGGAAGATATCAGCAGGTACTGTGCTATCTACAAAGTTTCATGAGAAAACAGGAACTGCCTTATTCACATGTCAGAACAAGCTGGCGCACCTGTAACACTATGTAATGGAACAGATATGACACCCCATATATTTATCATGCACTAAAACAAAATCCTTTTTCAACAGCTCTAAATGGCATCTGTATTTTTTGCATTTATAGCAGTTCAGCTATTGATCATATATTCTTTTTCCAGCACCTTGATAAACTCATTAAATCTTACTTTGATGTTTTCAGACAGGGTAGGAGCTAGCAGAGCCAAATAATCTTTTGCTTATGTGATGCTACAGTATTAATACAAAAGGAATATTTTTGTCTCTATTAAACATAGCAGGCAAATTGGCTACCTGTCAAAGAAAGCATGCAATACCAGGAGTATAAGTCTAACATTTCAAGCGCTACTGATCCAGAAACTGAAGCATCAGAAGGTCACTGCCATGAAGCAGAAGAGAAAGGTTGAAGGAAGCGAAGGCTGGAGTTACATGGAGCGTTTAAGAGTTAAGATAGCAATAAAACTGAGAAGAAGGGAACAAACCACAGAAGCAGATATAAACTTTGGCATATACAAGGTACAATTGAGGAACACAACTTGGGGAAGAGACAATGTGGAGAAAGATAGGGAAGCCAGCTGGTCATCATCTACTAGCCTGGAATGGAGAGGGATTGCTAGTATGAATCCAATAAACACCAAGATCTGTTTAAGGTCATGAATGTATCTTGCTGCCTGATCCTACAACGCCAAGTACAACCACAGCTTAATGCCTGGCTGGGCACCACTAACATGATCTAGATGCTCATACTACAGTCCTTGCACAGCTGTAAGACTTGAGAGAATATATTCTAACTTTTACCTAAACAAAGTTATTGTAAGTTTTTGTAAGCTACTTAAGAACTTTTTTATTTGTAAAAACAAATGTAAAAACCCAGTCTGGAGGCCCCAAAGAGGGTAAGTAGATGGCATTAGAAAAATAAAGCAGAGAGGATATTTACAGACAAATCTATTAAAGCTGATAAAAATTTTTCAAAACTAACAAAAAACTTGCATGTATAAATAATTGTACTAGAGAACACATTGTGAGACAAGAATCAAGGTATAGGAGGGAAATTAATTGGGCAATTAGTTGGCAGAAGGCCCTGCATCAACAGCCCATACTCAAAGGATTGCCCAAGCAACACATTGCCCAGAAAAAAAGAGCTCCAGAAAATTGTGCAATGAACTCTGAAGTGCCAGTGCCTCAAATAAAGATGACGGAAGAACAGTTCTCACACAACCCACTACCCTGCTATGGCTTTCAAACACCAACTCATTAGCAACTCTCTCGGATTTTGTGCTTCAGGCTCACAACACATGCTCACTACAGAAGAGCTAGATTAAAGATTATTATAAAATTATAATAATTCCAGATAAAAATATCAGGTGTAGAGGTATGGCATACTCCCTCTGAAAGACAATTACTAAGCAGCAACTAGATATCAAGGTAACAGGATAATCAGTGGTGTACAAATTAGAATAGAGGATTATTTCATACTAAATGTACCAAGTGCTGAGATTTGGACTATGCTGCTGCAGCAAGCCACTGTTTACCCTAAAAAAGTAAACTCAAGTCTTCTGGTGTGAAGATACATAATCTTTACTAACTCCTATTACTATGCATACTCACTTAGACATTAGGAAGAAATTCTTTAGCATGAGGGTGGTAAGACAGTGGAAAAAGTTGGTAACACACTGGAACAGGTTGCCCAGGGAAGTTGTGGAAGCCCCATCCCTGAAAATGTTCAAGGCCAGGTTAGATGGGGCTCTTAGCAACCTGACCTAGTGGGAGGTGTCCCTGCTCATAAAGGGGATTTGGAATTAGATGATCTTTAAGGTCCCTTCCAACCCAAACCCTCCTATGATTCTATGATTCTCTTCTAAGAATTCACATGCTCTCTACTGCTTTCACATTGCTTGCCTCCTATTACGCTGAACTTGAATTGCCATCCTTCAGTGACACAGAAAGCTCTCAAGACAGAGATGCTGATTTAGTGAAATACGAGAAATTTAAGACAGAACTGATTCCAAGGAATTCCCAGCTCCCCAAAGGAGTCAAATGTGTGCATGGGTGCATATGTGGAAATAGCCACGCACACTTAAGGTCCCACTTTCTCAGCTCCATTTCAGTCAAGAGACTGATCAAAGCAACAAAGCCTATAAGGATATGAAGGATTCCCCAATAACACTATTAGAATTCCATTACTAGGAGGGAACTTCTCATCATTATGGGGAGAAAAAAAAAAATAAAAAAATCCAAAACACTTGGCTAGTAGAGCCCTGCATAGACTGCAGTCTCTTGATAGGAAGAAAATCCAGACTGCAATCCTAAAGCCAGAAAGATTACTGTGCTCCCTCAGGAAAAAGTTCAAAAGACTACTGGTGCCAATGCTGAACAAAGCATTCTTGTTCAAAGGGACACAACTGTGGTATTTTCTTTCCCCACCTCTCCCCCTACACACTGGAGGTACGTTAATTAACTGCAAAGTATGCTGCTAGAGCATGTTAAAACATCTCCACTGAATTCAGAGAGGTTTCACATCTATACCTACACATTGCCAAGCAAAAGAAAAACAAACCAAAATAATGTCAAATTATCAAAGGACAGGAGGCTCTAATATGTCTTTGTCTTGAAGATCTAGACAAAGTAAGGATGGACAGAGAGAGAGATAGGCCAACTCCTGAAGACCTTTAAGGGTAAAGATTTCATTAATAACCTGCTCCAGTGCTACATTATCTTTCCAGTGGATAATTTTTTCATAATGTCTAGTGTGAACCTCTCAAGCTGAAAACAGGTCTTTGGTCTTGTTACATCATCTGCCACTACCAAGATATGCTTGACTTCATCATCTTTATAACTGCCTTCCAAAGAGTTGCAGACTGCTATTGGATCACCCCTTAGCCTACTCTACATCAGACAAAGCTCACTTCCTCAGCCTCCCCTTGCAGGTCAGTAGACTACCCTGGTAGTCATCCACTGAAACATCTGCAGTTTCTTGACACTTATTTTAAACTAGTGGGCCCAAAAGGAATGTTCCTGGTGTGGGCTCATCAGTGCCATGCACAAGAAAAATAATTTCCCTCATCTGCTGGCCACACTACTTCTCATAGAATCATTTTGGTTGGAAAAGACATTTCAGTCCAACTGTTAACCTAACACTGCCAAGTCCACCACTAAACTATGTCCCTAAGCACCACATCTACATGTCTTTTAAATACCTCCGGGATGATGACTCAAGCGCTTCCCTGGGCAGCCTTCCAGTGCTTGACAGCTTTTCCAGTGAAGAAATTTTTCCTAATATCCAATTTAAACTCCCCTGGCACAACTTGAGGCCATTTCTTCTCATCCTATTGCTTGTTATCTGGTAGAAGAGACCAACACATAACCTCTTTTCAGGTAGCTGTAGAGAGTGATAACCCCTCAGCCTCCTTTTCTCCAGGATAAATAACCCCAGTTCCCTCAGCTGCTCCTCACAAGATCTGTGCTCTAGACCCTTCACCAGCTTTGTTACCGTTCTCTGGACTTCCTCCAGAACCTCAGTGTCCTTCTTGTAGTGAGGGGCCCAGAACTGAACACAGTACTCAAGGTGCAGCCTCACCAATGCCAAGTACAGGGGGACAATCACTTCCCTAGCCCTGCTGGCCACACTGTTTCTGATACAAGTCAGGATGCTGTTGGCCTTCTTGGCCACCTGGGCACTGCTGGCTCATACTCAGGCAGCTGTCAACCAGCATCCCCAGGCCGTTTTCCTCTGGGCAGCTTTCCAGCCGCTCTTCCCCAAGCCTGTAGCCTCACATGGCTGAAGTGCATGACCCGGCACTTGGTCTTGTTGAACCTCATACAATTGGCCTCAGCCCATTGATCCAACCTGTCTAAATCCCTCTGTACAGCTTTCCTACCCTCAACCAGACCAGCACCGCTGCCCAACTTGAGGTCTTCTGCAAACTTACTGAGGGCGCACTCAATCATCTAGTCCAGGTCATTGGTAAAGGTATTAAAGAGAACTGGCCCTAGTACTGAGCCCTGAGGAACACCACTTGTGTCTGTAGCACAATAGCCAATTTATTGACAGTGATGGCACACTACTGGTTCATATTCAAGTTGGTTTCAACCATAACCCCCAGTCCTTTTGAGCAAAGCTGCCACTTAGCCCACCAGTCCCCAGCCTGTACTGATTCATGGTATTGTTATGCCTCAGGTGCACAACTTTGCATCCAACTTCATGAAGCCTCTGATGGCCCAGCTGTTAAGTCTCTCAAGATGCCATGGCATTTATGCATTGTCATATATCATGTCAGCTACTCCCACTAATTTAGTGTTGTTTGCAAATATATGTAATCATCCAAATCACTAGGTATTGAAAAATACGGACCCCAGAATCAACACTTGATGTACTGCACTCAGTCAGTGCTCAGCTGGATGTCGAGCTATTGATAATGGTCCAGCTGATTTCCAATCCAGTTAGCAGATTGTTCATTCATTGTTCATACCTCCCACAAATGCTAAAGGAGAATGCAAAACCTTAGTAAACCCAGAAGGTTTACTGGGTTTTCACTGTTTTTCTGTCATTCACCTAGCCAGCCATTTTGCCACAGAAGGCAATGAGACTGGGTAAGCACAGTCTTGTTAAAAGCACACTGACTGTTGAATATTCATTTCCTGACCATGTATTAGGAAACGGAACCCAAGTGGAAACAAGCCATGATCCTAGCAAGGAGTGAAATGAGGCTGACAAGCCTATAACTTTAAGTTTTGCCTGGCTTTCTTGCAGATGGGTGTAGCATCAGCCTTTTTTCATTATTTTTCACCTTGCAGCCACATTGCCAACTCTTTCAGCTTCCTAAGGTGAATTCAATTCAGCACCATGGATCTCAGTATATCCAGTTGCTTTAAGTAGTCTTTAACCTGTTGTTCTCTAATACGATCTGCCCATCTCCTTCCCAGTCTGTACCAGTACACACAAAAGATATGAGAACTGGCTCTCATCTGCAAAGACGGTGGCAAGAAAGGCACTGAATAACATCAATCCTCCCCACACTGTCTACTACTAGGTTGTCCCCCTCCCACCTTACCAGTGGATCTGCACTCTCCTTGCACTTCTTTTTTCTATTAGCATACCTGAAGAAGCCTTTCTTGTTAATCTTCATTAGCCCTAACTCTGTCTGGGCTTTGGCCAGTTTTCATCCTCAAATACCTGAGTAATGCTGTTATACTCGTCTGTTGGTGGTGCATGTTTCCACATCTCATATGTCCCTTTTCTGTGGTTTTGTTCATCAAGAAGCCTCTTGCTCAGCCAACAGGCTTTCTGTTCAAAGTCCTGATCAACCTGGAAAATGTGATGGTCTGCTCTTGAGCTGTCCATGCATTTTCTTAAAAAAACATTTACAATTTTTCTTTAAGCTTAATCAACCTGATTATCTGCTACAATAAAATGACCAGATCTATGGATAAGAAAAGAGCAGCTGATGTTGCTTACCTTGACTAGACAACTTTCAACATGGTCTCTGGCAGCATCCTTCAATCAAAATTGGTATATTAGAGTGTAGAGGGGTTAACTACGAAAATGGATGAAACAGTGGTTGGATGATCAGGTTCAAAAGGCAGTAGTTACCTGTTTCTATTCTATCTAGAGGCCAGTTACGAGTGGAGTTCCTCAATGCATCCTCATTGAGTTTGTGGAAGACATCAAGCTGAGAGATGCAACTGACAAGCTCAAGGGCAAGGCAGTCAAAGCAACCTAGATAGGCTGGCAGAATGCACCAATAGGAACCAGATGAAATTCAATCATAAACAAAGTTCTGCATTTAGGACAGGCTAAACCCCTGCCGCAGCACATGCTGGGGTATGATTAGCTCAGGAGCAGCTCTGCTGAAAAAGGCCTGAGGCTCCTAGCAGACAGCAAGCAGAACACAAAGTAGAAACATGCCTTGGTGACAAAGAAGGACAACAGGCATACTGGACATCAGCAGGAACATAGCTGAGGGAACTCACTATTCCTCTTTACTCAGTGCTTGTTGTATCACACATTGAAGACAGCATTCAGTTTTGGGACAAGTCCAGGAATCGTGTTGATAATTGGAGTAGGTTCTGCAAAAAGCCACCCAATCATGAGGGGATTGCAGCAATTTTCCTGTGAAGGAAGACTGAAGGAACTAGGTTGGTTTAGCCTAGAGGAAAGAAGGATCTAGGAAACAGAAGAGCCATCTTCTGATACCTAAGCTGAAGCAACTGTAAAGACAGACAGCGGAAGGCTCTTTGCTGAGATACATAGTAAGAAATTGAAACGGGAACAGCTCCAACTAGATATACCAAGAAACTTCACACTAGACTTCCCAGAGAAGCTGTAGAATCTCCATGTTTTTAAGCTTTCAAGACAGGACAAAGCCCTCAGACTGAATTAAAACAAAAAACTGATTTAAATTCAGATCTGACTCCACTTTGAGTAAGAGTCTGGACTATCATTTCAACCCACATACCATAGAATCATAAAATCATATGGGTTGAAAGGGACCTCTGAAGATCATCGAGTCCAAACCCCCTGCTACAGCAGGAACATCTAGGGTAGATCACACAAACACGTTCAGACAAGTCTTGAAAGTGACTATGAACTGAAAGCACCTGGAAAGGTCTCCAACAAGTAAATTATCTAGTTATCCTTAGCATTTTCCTGTTCAAGTTCCTCTGAAGAAAAAAGTTTGGACAGCAACTTTAACTTCTTTATACCAGATAATTTTTTCTAGGAAAAAAAAACTGGAGAAAGCTTCTTCACTGGAGAAATCCAATTGGTTACATAACTTCTTTACAATTCAGTAGTTTAAGAAGTATCACTTTATGACACTTCACTATGGCCTCTCACATTACACCAAAGAAAAAAGAAAGGCTAGTAAAAATGCTGCATTGACCAACAGTCACCAGAACAATGCTTAATGTATGCTCACAGATGTCTGCAGTAGATGGCACTTTTCTGGTGGAAAGAAGAAATGGCATTTTCTGCAGAAGGCTGGAATAACTAATTTCAAAATTAAAATTAACTACTTAGTACCATAGTATCATCATTCTGATGATATACTCTGATAACTTGTGAGGTATCTCTTGATTTGCTGACAGTCCATGAAGGATCTACTTTACCGTGTCTACAGTTCTGCCCAGAAGGGGCCAAGGTGGAAATCTTTTATTACAGATGGAGGGATCCACATGAAACTATACCTCAGCAACCTGAGCCTCAAAAATGCCTGCTGGCTTGCTTCTTCCAGAGATGCGGAGTGCTCAAGAAACCTTTACTGCTCAGCTCTATGGTCAAGCGGGGGGACAGTCCACAGGTGTCTGAACATCTTAGAAAGCAGCAGTTAGAAAGAAGCTCTGCGCTGTTAATGCCAATCAGTCTTCCATATGCCATTTTCCAAGAGTTCCTACTATCAAAAAGGAAAAATTCTCTATTTCTTCTCCTTTATGAACCTAAGATACAAGAAGAGCAAAGCTGCTTCCATAACCAATTCTTCTATGAGAAAATTTACCACTGAAGTGGAAAACAGCAGAATCCAAAGTAAATCCTCATAATAACACAGTGGCACTTCAGTGAGATAAATACAAAGCGAAAACTCCCAAAAATGTAAAATGGTCCACTCCAAGAAGGCAGTTTAAGGAAGCCCTTCCACAGTACCGGATCCTATCTCTACTCATTGCTAGCAAGTAAATCCACACTAAAAACAACATAGAAAAAAACCTCTGCTATACAAATAAGGAACCCTGTTCCCTTAGAACGAAGGCCCTGGACAAGTATTTTTAAATTTATTTATTCTCTCTGTACCTTAGGGGGTGGTTGATTTGTCTAGGAAGCAAACAGTATGAAGACAATTGCATTTACAAGCTAGAAGCCTACTGACACTCTATTTCTTCCATCCTACTACTTAAATAAAGAGCCAAAACTCCTAAGTGCTACTTTCTGGAGCCTGTGGCCTCCATGAGAATAGGAGAGGACTGCCCCGTTTTCATACTTAGAATGGGTAATTTCTACAAATTCTCAGTATTTCAGATTTCACAGTAAAAATACTTGCTTCCTCTTAATAGGAGAAGTATGTATCAGATGTCACTCCCCAACCCCACCCTCCCCAAAAGAGCATTTCAAGTATTCCCATGGGATATACATTCAAGGTTTCCACAGGGATCCAGGTCTACCACTTAAGGGTCCAAATGACCACAATACAAAATATAAAACTGAGAGAAGGAATGAGATGGACATTACCTCATCTCAAAAGCCTGTTCTTTCTATTCCAACAGAGGAATTAACCCAAAGGTTGAAAGGAAGGCTACAGGTGAAGTACAGTTCAATCTTAATAGGTTACGAACAAATTTCCCTGAATACTCTCATAAACAAGTTAGAGAAATATGGTCTGAAATACAACAATGTGGGGACTCATCTGGTTGCTCAGTTGCACTCACAAGACAGCAGCTAAATAACCAGCAGAAAGCCACTTTATGTTATTTCCCAGATCTGATTCTTTCCAACAGCATAATTAGTTGTTTGGATGACACAATGGGTATGTTTTTTAAACATTCATAGATGGCATCAAGACAGACTGTAGCTCAAATAACTTAGGCAAAAATGTCCAAAATAAATAACTCTGTATTGTGACTTTTTTTAAAGGATCACAATAAAAATTCAGAGTGGCTCTAGTAAAGTATCAACCAAACAAAGTTTAAACACAAAAAAACCCCACCAAGTGTAAAATCACAGAATCACAGAATCAGCAAGGCTGGAAAAGACCTTTAAGATCATCAAGTCCAGCCTATGACCAACACCACCACACTGTCTAGACTATGGCACTAAGTGCCACATCCAGCCTTGCCTTGAACACATCCAGGGACGGTGCCTCCACCACTCCCCTGGGAAGTCCATTCCAATGTCTAATCACCCTCTCCGTGAGGAAGTACTTCCTAATATCCAACCTAAACCTCCCTTGGAGCAACTTCAGGCTGTGCCCTCTTGTCCTGTCACTGGTTGCCTGGAAAAAGAGCCCAGCCCCCACCTGACTACAACCTCCCTTCAGGTAGCTGAAGAGAGTGATAAGGTCCCCCATGAAGGAGATAAATCAATGAAGCAGTACAGCAGAGGAGAACGGGGTGCTCACAGTGGATTAAAAACTGTACACAGCAAATACTGGATTGTTGCCAAAAGAAGCAAGTCCCATTTCTAGTGGGAGTCTTATACTAGACAGTAAGGTCTGGAAAGCAATTATAGTTCCTTGGTGCTAATAACAAATCACAGTTGGAATTCCATACTCAGTTTGGGGCTTTGGGTTTTAAACTGCTGACAGATAAAGCACTCAAGAGAGAACTGCAAGGATAATGGTTTTAGCAAATATGAATTATAAAGAACAAATAACAAGGCTGTTTGGATGTTTGTCTCAAAAATGTGAAAGCCTACTCTGCCCCCCACCTAAGAACCCACAGTCCAGCCACAACAATGTAAACATATACTCTTAAAAGACACAGAACTGTGTTATGAAAAGGACAGCAATCAGCAATGTTCTGGATGGAACATGAAAAGTTTAGACTTGCAGCTGAGAGGATCTGGATTACAATAAAGCTCTAATAGTTAGAACACTAAAGCAAAGGAACAAGATACAGCCAAGGATGTTGTGGGATCTCTTGCCTTCGATGATTAGCAAGAATAAAACAGACAAATAGTCCACCGAGACTTGATTCTGCCCCAGTATCATGGGCAAATGAACACCATCATGTGCATTTCTGTGGTGGATCTCTGGTCCACCCCTCCTGCTCAAGTAGGGCCATCTAGAGCAGGTTATCCAGGACTGTGTCCAGACAGCTTTTTAGTATCTCCAAGGACAGAGACTCCAAGATCTCTCTAAGCAACTTGTTCCAGTGCTTAGTCACCCTCACAGTAAAAAAACTTTTCCTGATTATCAGAAGGAACCTCCTGTATTTCAGTTTGTGCCTGCAGCTTCTGGTCCTGTCACTGGGCATCATTGAAGAGTCTAACTCAGTCTTCTTTGCACCTTCCCTTCAGGTCTTTATACACATTGATAAGATCCCCCCTGAGCCTTCCCTTCTCCAGATTAAACAAGCTCTCTCAGCTTTTCCTCCTAAGACAGATGCTTCAGTCCCTTAATCACCTTACAGCCCTTCACTCAACTCTCTCTGGTAGCTCCATATACCTCTAACATTGGTGAGCCCAGAATTGGACCCAGCACCACTCCAGGTGCGGCCTCACCAGTTCTGAGCAAAGTGGAAAGAACACCTCCCTCCACCTGCTGCAACGGTCCACCTAATGCAGCCCAAGATCCCATTTGCCTTCTTTGTGGCAAGGGCACATTGCCGGCTCATGTTCCGCTTGGTGACCACCAGGACTCTCCAGATCCTTCCCTGCAAAGCTGCTCTCATAGAATCACAGAATGTTAGGGGTTCGAAGGGACCTCTGGAGATCATCGAATTCAACTCCCCTGCCAGAGAAGGACCACACAGGGCAGGTCCCACTGAAACGCATCCAGACAGGTCTTGAAAGTCTCCAGAGAAGGAGACTCCACAACCTCTTTGGGCAGCCTGTTCCATTGCTCCATCACCCTAACAGTAAAGAAATTTTTCCTAATGCCCAGGTGGAGCTTCCTGTGTTCCAGTTTGTGTCCACTGCCCCTTGTCCTATCACAGGGTATAACTGAAAAGAGACTGGCCCCTCCTTCTTGACACCATCTTTCCAGCTGGTCAGCTCCCAGCATGTAGTGATGTATGAGGCTGTTCCTCCCCAGGTGCAGGACTTAGCACTCACCTTTGCTAAGGGACAGGAACAGGAAGGTGAGACTTCCTACCAAATAACCAGAGGACAAGCCAGTCTTCGACTCCTAACAAAAATAAAAGATTAAATGGTTTCTCAATTCTCTCTCCCTACCACTGCCATAAGAACTTGAGAAAGGGGACACATGCTCTGTCCACACCTTAGTGTAAGAGTTAGGAGCCACAAAGGAGGCTCCTGACAGATCTGTTCAAACCACTGAAGTCTCACTCACACATATATGAGGATGGACAATGCTACTCAGCTCTTTGGCATATTTTAAAAAGAGAGAAGACTGAAACATCTTTTCTTCTTGTGTATTCCTCTTGTTAATTTCTATTTAATATTTTTTGTTCTTTTTCATCGTTCTTAGTAGCTTAGCTTTAAGATAAACAGCAGAACTTTCCTTCTATAAGTTACACTTGTTTTTCAGGACTGACTTGAGTAATCTGTTTCCCAACTTATTTTACACTTTATCCATTCTCTATTTTCTTTCATATTTTTCATCTTCTACCTAATCTTTTGTCTGTTCTATGTATAATTTCAACAACTCTTAATACTGCTCTTCAGAGCTATAAACTCCTTACAGATCACATTTGCCTTACTACAACTTACACTTCAAGATCTTGTCAAGCCAGTTCTTCAATGCACACACACCTTCAAGCTAAATGAAATATATTTAAATGAAGTCTGAAATTACTACTTGATAAACAGAACTGCATTTCTACAGTGTCTCAGATGTGACTCATCTCTACCAGGGAGCTAATATACATGCATGCCAAGATCAAATATAACAAAACAAATGCTATCAAGATTAAAAAGAAACACGTGCACAGAGGTTGGCATTTATAAGGCAGGCCAAGGGAGCATGCGCTCAACTGAAGTGAAATTTGGGCACGCACCACCACCCTCCAAAGCACATAACCTTCAGCTATGCTTCAGGTTCAAATGAAGAACAAATAAAGAAAAAAATCAAGGAAACAACCTACAGAAATAACTCAGCACTGGGAGGCAGACTTCCAATTTTAAACCTTAGATTTTGCTATTACTTTGCTCCCTTATTTTTCCAATTTGTTAAACAGCTGCCTGTGAAATTTTGGATGTAAACAATGTAGAGCACGGGCAGAGGTCTATGTTGCTTTCAATTAAGCTTGCACAAAGTCCAAATAATTTCACTGGTAATGTAGTTTATAAAAGGCTTCATTGCTTCCAATATCATTGCTAGTAATAGTGTTCTTTATTCTGGGTCACTGTGCATGTCTGACTGCTTCCAAGTACGGAACTGAATTCTCAGTTACCACTCTGCTGTTTCAACACCCAACACGCAGATGGAGAAATTCAGGTTTGTAATGATTCTTTCTACATTAGTTTATCCTGTCTATTACACTCAACTAAAAGCAAGCTATGACTGGTAGAAGCCTGCTATATTCCAGATTATTTAATAGCACTGAGTTGATATTTCCTCCAACATATGAGGAACACTTCCTGATAATGCACATCAGATAATCCTGGAATGTGGGTTCAGCTTTCAACCTGAAGCACTGCTGCTTTATTACAAGCAATCAGGCCAGTTTCTACATATTCAAAATGCTCCAATTTACTGAAATGTCTAACTTATCTGCCATCTGGGATTTTAGTATTTACCAGCAGAAAAGTATGCCAAACCCTTCCAGTTTATTTTGGGGAAAAACATATTTATCTGTGCTATGTCATCATTCCTGTGGCTCTAATTGTCCTAGTAATTTGTTGTCATATGTGAAAGCCAAAAATAATAAAATTAAACTGGTTTTGTTTTTTTAAAATGCTATCAGCTTTCAGGAAAAAAATTTGCTATATCTGGTAATACAAACCAACATGTAAGTATTTATGTGGCATAAGAGTAAGGGTCCTTTATTCTAAGAGTGTAGCTCTGTAATATCTTAGATAAGTAAATAAAAAATTAGTTTTCTTCAAAATTACATAAAAAATATAAGCAACCCCTCCTGGCATGTGTGTTATTTAGGAACAGAAGAGGGAACAGCCAGGAATCAAAACAGGTGTCACCAGAAGAGCTATAGCTTAAATGTCTTTTTCAAATTACACACACACACACACAAACACACACAAACAAATAACTTTCCAGCCTCATTCAAGTTTAAATTAAGATTCAGAATACCTAAAGGCTGGCATGAAAGCATCCATTAATTCAGCCTTTTTTGAGGGGAAGAGGGTGCAAGACACAATCTCTCATTTATTTAAGCAGCTATTCCAAGAAAACAGAGTATCTTTCTAAGGGAATGTTAATTATTCTGTCTTCCATTCAGCAACTGAACAATAAATCATACATACCTGTGTTACATAACAGGATTGAGGCATGCACTCAAAAAAATAAAAATCTTTTTGGAGGCTTTCAGCAAAATTTTATTTATACAGTAAGAAATTAAAGAGATAGAAGCATTTGTACTACTAGCTCCTTTATAGTAGATTATAGCACAAGTGCACAGCAAACATGCTGGAGATTTGTCAGAGTGCAACATAAGTAGAACACCACTAGAAATCTGTACCTTAGCTTGAAGCATGGCAAAACTTACCCTCAAAGTACACATGCAGGTCCTGAAACTCCATCTCATTATCATGAGGCAAGCATAGTACCTATGCAAATTATAAAATTTTTTACAAAGGCCATTTGTGATGACCAGACAAAGCTATAAAGCTATCTTCAACTGATAATCAATTTTGTGTGGATAGTGCAGCAATTTTTCCCCCTCCAAGCACCTTTAGCCATGAAATAAAATTAAGTCTGCAGCACAATTAGCATAAAAATCATTATGTGCTTCTGTTATGTTCTGAATGGCTAATTATCATACAATAGATTATATTATGACATGAAAAGGCATACACCACAGGTTAGAATTGCAAAATTTAGATGTAGTTTCCCTGTTTATCAGAAGGCACAAAGGAGATAAGGGATTCAAACACTCAGTTTGGTTTCAATGCCCAGGAACATTCCTCTGTTCTGAACTTGTGCTCACAACAGCAGCTTCTCTGCTCTCACTCACTCTTGGGAAAAGCAGAATATGGTGCCATTTTGTACACAGGAAAAAAAAAGCTTCCCACAATCACCTCTCTTCAGTAACTGTCTCTCTATAAAGAAATCATGTCTCTGTGGATTCCATGTCTCCCAAGCAAGCAACTCAAGTCTTTCCAGACAGTATCCAACTGGTGTTGTCCATGAAGACTGCTCACCTGCGCAGAGCACAGACTCTGGAACTTCTCAATCACCTGAGATGTGTGTAGCTTCCATATAAAGGTAGCTTAGTCTCCGTTGTCCCACTTCTCTTGCTAATGCCTCATCTCAACATCAACCGCACTGAAGAAACGGGGGCAGAGGAGGAATGCAAGCCAAGTAAGACTCACACAGAGTCTGAACACCCACAGGTTGTGCAAGATCTGTTCCCTCACATTCTGCCTACGCTCATCCCACTTGTGGCAACAAATAGTAAATCTCAAAATTTGCCAGATAAGAATCGGTTGAGTCTCAGCTACCTTTAGCCACCTAAATAAGAACAAAAGAGCTGGGCTCCTGTTGAATTATTTTGGGGAAAGGAACGCCCAGGATCAAACAGCAGCCCTGCAAACATCCAATACACAAACACTTTTTTTTTTTATGCAGACATATGCTGCCAGGACTTCTTTTTGAAATGGAAAAGAGCACCTCTGTTAGCCAGCAGTCTCTTTGGACAAACCAGAAACAAATTCCTCATTTGCTCATGCTTTTTCCTACCAACAAAACTAATGGACCTAAATTTCTCCCAGGCATAAGAGTGACGTGGGGAAGAATGAGTACAACTAACTTTCTGGTTTAACTGAAAGAAAATCAACATGCTAAGAGACCAGAAAGCAAAGGAAAAAGAGGCAGAAGGATCACAGCATCACCTTAACCTGAGTTAACTAAAGCAAACAGTGGCTTTCCCAGCTCTTCAGGCTGACTTGATTTCAGTGAGCAAGCTTCAGGAATGAGCAACTGAAGACAGTACATTAGCAGGGCTTAAAAATTACTTACTATATATATTGTAATATTGGCAGAACAAAAATTACTGACAACACAGGAACTGAAGCTGCCATGGAACACCGCTCCCAAAAACTTTAAATAGTGAAATCTAAGGGATGAGCTCAGGTGGAAAACACCCACTTTTATCAGTAATGCGATCTTGCAAAAGGTTTCTATTTAATGGTGGACCAGTCTTGGCCTATTCTCTTAAAAAAGTTTCCAAAATGGAAGGTAGATACCTAAGCAGCATCTAAATGCTACTGATTGCTAGACTTGCACTGACTCTCCATTCTCTCAAAACCCTACCCTCAAACCATACTTAAAAACAAGTAGGCACAGAGAAGATGGAAACAACAAAGGCAGTCTGAGGCTTGATACCTGCTTCAGAGCACAAAGCTCTGTATTTTTTATTATATTATATTTCTGTATTATATTTTCTGTAAAGAGAAACAGATCCACACCAAATCTGAACTATGGAAGAGAAATTAATCACGGTTGGATGCATATCATGTGTCAAAATACTCTACCAGACCTGTGTTTGTTCTGGGCAGGTGAAAGGCCTATTGAAGTATTTGTGTTTGCATTGCCTGCTTGCCTCCTGACAGGGTGGAGCACTAGAATAATCAGGTCCCAGCTTGTTGGCACCACAGTGAACTCAGAAATACTCATTTTAGTCTGGTTCTGCCCAGAAATTTTAGCTGTGTCTTCTCAAGTTTCAAGTGCAGTGTTGTGGAGTCAAACAGCTCTCTGAGATCAAGAACTATAATGAAATAGGACCCAAAACATGGTTTCAAGGAGGGGAATGCAAGAGCACATGGGCTATATGCTTGATGCAACTGGACAAAAGGAACACAATTTCAGTATGCCTGAAGCATACAACATCAAGCCCCCTGCAAGCCCCTATTTAAATAGCACTCCTAAGATCACTCAAATTTAGCATCAAGGCTGACAGTATTTACCTAAGGAGACATACTAAAACTTTTCCCTAAGTGTCGTACCCCACCTTGCCTCCTACCTCCTTACCTCACACTCTTGGGGTAAATAAAATCATCATGCAACAGTTAAACATCCTTCCAGTGTCACAAGCAGCTATCTTACATTTTCAGTATGAATGACCACTGCCTTAAACACATTTCTAAGGCTGATTCATAAGATAGCTGTATTAGTTCTTTCCTAGTTCATTTAGTTTCAATGTGGGCTTCATTCTCAATTCAAATGACAAATTGCACCAGCAACCACACATACACACAGCTTTCTTAAGCCTGGCATTTTTAGATTTAATAGATCCTTTTGAATGTTCTAATTACTATATAACAATATAGACATGCTAATTACTCGGGAAGACCTGTGCAAAATCGACAAGCATTCAATTTTAATACTGCAGCAAAGAAGGATGTTTTATCTATTGAATAGAGTTAATACTGTTTCATCTTTGATGCATCTTCCTGGCAAAAAAGTTTCTAACAACATGAACTAAAAAACATAATCCCTTCAACATCAGGAATAAAACCAACTCTGTTGACCTGAATCTGTTCCCATCAACCTTCATCTGAAAGTTTGAACTCATGCTAAGTGGACAATATAAATAACATTTAATGATTGGTGTTTTCTGGATAAACTGCCTCTACCTTTCTAAATCACCCTATGAGAACTGTGTTTGTTGAAGTAATTATCTTATTTGGTTACTGCACCCTACTAAATACTTTCCTTCTTACTCATTTTGGGCTGCCAGAATTTTTTATTTCAGAAGAAAGAAGGCACAGTCATCCCAGTTTCTCAACAAAATAAAATCATAATCTGTACTTTATCTTTGATGGACTTTTAAATTGTACAAAGTGCTTGTGAAAACCTTTATTACTAGACATCACAATTAGTGCAGGAGGGAGGGGGTAGAAAGGAGAATCAGGATTGGAATATGTTACAGATATGTGTACCTTGCCTACATGTGTTGTTAGCAAAGTGTAACATCTAGTGGGATTAGTCAGGAAGCATGAGTCCTGCTTCATATTCTGTGACACTGGCAGAAGTGCACTGAGGTGCTGATTATCAAAGCGAGCTTGTGATCTGGAGCCATTAAAGGTAAGCACATGCTGCAGCCTGCAACCAAAGTCACATTCTTATTGCCTTTACCCCTCCTCTCACTTTTACTGCTCTTTTATTCATGTGACATTTTAAATTAACACAGGGTTCCCAACCTTTACACCACACCTTTGACAGCAGAGGCTGCAATCTCTTTTGTTTCCAGAAACCTTATGTCAACCCTGATTTTAAAAACTGTTAGCATAAAATTTTTAAGAAAAAAAAATAAATCCAACACTAGCAAATGCAAGCATAACAGTTCTGCCTAACTTTATAAAGAAAAAGATCCTCTGGCTGCCTATAACAGAATCTCTGTAATACAGGCAACTACTACTTTACCATGGGAAATTATTATCCTAATGACAGCAGTCAAGTTTCCCCCTATCAAATAATCTTCTTCTTTCAGGAATGTAACTTGGGCTTTGACAACAAATACTTTCTTTCTTCCTCCACTTCTCTTCCTCAAATTAAACAAGTACATCCTCTACATTGGAGAGAACAAAGGCAATATTTTTTTTTCCTTCTTTTTTCTAAATAAACTCAGCATTTATCTTCTCAAGTTTGGGTTTGCTTTTACATCAAAGATAGTTTTCCCAACACTACACTAAGTATTTTGCCAGTTTATTTATCTACTGACTTAGAAGTGTTTATCACCCTGTAGATCTTTAGTTCCCAAGCTGTACTTGGAGTTTCCTTTGCCCAAAGCAAGTGCAAAAGACACCAACATACAATTAAGACGGGAAGTCAGGAAACAGTCATTAAAAATTCACGTATAGAATACAACAGCTTCAGGAAGAGAATGTAAAAAAAAAATTAAGTGTCATGAGTTTGGTTTGTCATCATAGCTCATCCCCAAATGAGTCATTTTAACTCAAAACAGAGATCATTAGATAGGCACAAAGCATACATAATGAAGTTTTATTGGAACTACAAGTGCATGTTAGCATTATTAGAGTAAAACCACCAAGTTACTGCATTCTGTGAGCATAAGATCACTGAGGAATGCCGTAGATTTTACTCAAATTTACCAAGTGTTTACGTATTAAAAAAAAAACACCCTTCCTGACTTGCATCATCTCACATTTGCACCTCTTCCTGTGCGAGTTGGCAAGCACTTTCAAATTCTTAAGGGTGGGGAATTAAAACACACTTCACAATCTGAGGTTGATTTTTTTTTCCTAAAAGCACACAGCAAATTGAAGAGATTTTTTGTCAAGACTACTACATGAGTATGCAAATTCAATGTGTCAAAAAGAAGAACGACTATGCTGAGTTGCATTGTTTGCAACATTCTTACTATTATAAGCAAATTATTATAAATTACACAGGCTTCTAGCACAGTTAATGCAATCTCTGCCTTTAATACAAAAATATTAGTTCATCTTTGTTTAGAAATATGCACTTTGAATGGATTGCTATAAGCTGTTCATTTTCTAACTTCAGTATTTTGCCATTAATCTTTTCATGTGTTAACGCTTAACATTCCATTTAACTGAATCCAAATATCACTAAGGTTATAAAAAACAGTTTAACCCACCTTTTGACTGTTTTTTTTTACTGAGCCTCAAGACATGGTCTTACTCACTAGAAGGCCTAAGCAGAACAACTTGTCTAATCTTTTCCCCCATGTTAAACAAACTCTGCACTGGAGTACCAAACTTCAGAGCATCATAAAGGTCTCTGCTACTTGTTTATCTGAATAATACTTCGCTTGCAAAGTCTCCATAGAAGCCAGTTTGCAACATTTCTCCTGATCTAATCAAAACAAATTACAGTCCTGCTTTCCTTAAGGTATTTTCTAAAATTACGTTAGCAGTCTCAGGTTGGCAGCATCATTCTCCTGCCTTTGTTCTTCAAAGATGCATTATAGATGATAGTCATAAGGCATGCCCTCCGCAAAAATGACATTTCCTCCTCAGGTTTAGTTTCTGAAGGAGCTAGATTGCTCAAAAACAAGACCCTAGATATAGTTAAGACATGGGCAGTAAACTCTTTGTCCACACACTGTCATCAATTATCAAAAACATGTTTCACATCATAAAAAACAAGAGTTCTATCCTTGAAACATTTCTAACAAAAGAAGCTCAACACAAAATAAAGAGAAAAGAGTATGTTTCTGGAGATGGGAGAAGGTAACTGACTCATACCCCACACTACTTATGCAAGTATACATTCCAGCCTCTGTACATGAGGCTGGAAAACAATATGCTATGAGCTTAGCGAACCAGAACAGAGAGTATCTGAAATTCAGAGAATGAAACACAAAGCACACAGAACTGGTGTGAGAACGACAATCCCTGGGGAAGACAGGTTAGCTCTCTTAGAGCCATACTATGACTAAAATCCAGCTACAGCACCAGTCACATAATGCACAGTCTTGAATTCAACTGCCAACACAGGTGAATCTGGCAGGAAAGGATTATCACAGCTAAATAGCTGTCTCCTGTGTCAGTAGCACGACATTTGGAGAAGGCTGCAGCGATCATTTGGCAAATTCTTAGAGGTTTACATACGAAAAGAGTGGAACATACATATATTTTTAAATACTGCTCAGGAATATGCAGAAAAAGAACAAACTAGAAATGACACTAAGAAAAATTAGAAGTGGTGCTATCCCTCCCCCATCCTTACCAATGAGAAAAAAACCCTAAAAAACAGTGGACCAGCCCAAAAAGCAGCTCTATTTAAATGGTATTTCTGAGAAAGGACATGATCTGAATTCCTTCTTTTGAGCATACTGTTTAAGTTCTGTTCAATCTGTTACCCACTAACAAAACCACAAACAATTCAGGTTACACGTGTCATACTGATAGCAAATTTAAGACTTGGATGATAGCTGAAAACTCCGTCGTAATTTACTATGACAACTTCATACTAAAAGTATAAAAAAAAAAAAAGGAAAAGATACAGTTTGGATGAGATATCAGGTTGAATTTGAAGAATGATCAGCTTAGAGACTGAAGGAGAGGGGGAACAGAAAGAAAAGAAGTTGTTCTTCCTCTCCTCGGATTCCTTAAGATAACATTCAATTAGCAACATTCAACTCCACAGCACTACAGGAATGGCATTTTTCAGAACAAGCCCATCCTTGAAAAAGCATATAAAAGATGGTAAATTAAACACTGGAAGCAACACTAACTGTACGGCTTTCTACTCTGTAGCTAGTTACCCCAATGCAGGAAGTACTATAAAGCTTTTACACTGGGGCCAGCACACCCAACTAAAGGCAACAGAGTGTCATATTAAATGCAGAAGCTTAGAAGCAGCCTGCAGTAAAGAGAGCGCGTTCCTTTTCTTCCAAGAGAAGTTAAGGAGCTTATCTACAGGGTTTCAGCAACCCTTAGGGCCAATGCGGCTCTACACTGAGATTTTGTTAAGTCAGTTCCCAACACAAAATACACAGTTATTACCAACCACTCACAAGTTTATATACCTATACACGCACACATGAAAATAAAGTTATAAACACACAAATAGTCCAGTGGACTGATTTGTCATCTCCATCACAGCTGCTGACAGCCCCCATGCTACTAGTTTATCTCAACTGCACACTCTGAACCTAGCAGAAATTAGCAGGTGTCTGACAATTTACAAGCACACACACCTACTTCATGGAGACTAGTAAAGTAGTAAATCAAGTATATTAAGACATTTTAGATGATGCACAGGATAAAAGTATTGCATTTAAACATTGTCTATTTAAACAAGGCTAAGTGCAAGGTCCTGCATCTGGGTCAGAGCAATCCCAAGAATACAAGTTGGGTGGACAACCCAACAGATCGAGAACAGCCCTGAGGAGAAGGACTTGGGAGTGATGGTGGACGAGAAGCTAAATACAAGCTGGCAATGTGCACTTGCAGCCTAGAAAGCCAACTGAATCCTGGGCTGCATCAAAAGAAGCATGGCCAGCAGGTCAAGGGAGATGATTCTGCTCTGCTGCTCTCGTGAGACCCCACCTGGAGTACTGTGTCCAATTCTGGAGCTCCCAACACAAGAAAGATACGGAACTGTTGTGGAGTGAGTCCAGAGGAGGGCAATTAAGATGATCAGAGGGCTGGAGCACCTCTTCTATGAAGACAGGCTGAGACAGTTGGGGTTGTTCAGCCTGCAGAAGAGAAGGCTCTGGGGAGATAACCTAGCAGCCTTCCAGTACCTGAAGGGGGCCTGCAGGAAAGCTGGGGAGGGGCTTTTACAAGGGCTTGCAGTGATAGGATGAGGGGAAAGGGTTTCCAACTGGAAGAGGGCAGATTTAGATTAGACATTAGGATGAAATTCTTTAGTGTGAGGGTGGTGAGACACTGGAGCAGGTTGCTCAGGGAAGCTGTGGATGCCCCCTCCCTGGAAGTGTTCAAGGCCAGGCTGGATGGGGCTTTGAGCAACCCAGTTGAGCGGGAGGTGTCCCTGCCCATGGCAGGGGGTTGGAACTAGATGATGTTTAAGCTCCCTTCCAACCCAAACCATTCTATGATTCTATGACTCTATTCTGATTTATTTTACATTTGACAGAACGAACTAGCAATTTGTGTGTTCAGGTAAGTCATAAACATATAAATTCAGACAAGGACTTTGTTTCCTCTCCCTCTCAGGTATCAGCAGAAATGTTTAACAGAAGTCTCAAAGCAATCAGAGGGTTTAATTTCACTAATTTTTAATTGCCTCCCCAACCCCATCCCACCTCTTAACCTGAAGCACTTGGGCAGGGGGAATATCAAACCAATTTTTATCCAGGAATTTGAAAAGCTCAACATGTGAGGGTGATGGAGCACTGGAACAGGCTGCCCAGCGAGGTTGTGGAGTCTCCATCTCTGGAGATATTCAAAACCTGCCTGGATGCAGTCCTGTGTAAAGTGCTCTAGGTTATCCTGCTTCAGTGGGAGAGTTGGACTAGATGATCTCTAGAGGTCCCTTCCAACTCCGGCGATTCTATGATGACAAATGTTTGGTTTTCTGTGATTACAAGTGTTTAACAAGTCACTAATACATACTTAGAATACACACTGTAATCTGTCTAGACCAGCCGCAGTACAGACAATCATATTTTAAGGAAATTATCAGCTTTGCCTGTTTTGTATCACTACTGTTAATGAAATTCTTCATGGCCAGCTTCATGTAAAAAGCTGTAAGTTTTAAATTCAGGTTTATTGTGTGTTCCTCAAGAAAAGCTCATCTTTTCCATCCTACAAGGTTATCACAAGACAGTCGCTTCAATCCCATAAAGAATGTCAAAGCAAAAGGAACTTTGTACTGTAACACTGCAATACCTTCAGTCAACTTTGAGTATTTGTTTAAGGTGAAATTCTGCTTCTAGACCAAAGTCCAGATAAAACGGCACTACAGCTAAACTGATTTCCTCAACCGCATGCTAGTCAAGAGGTTTTGAAGCTACATACTATTTCTTATGTTTTTGTAGTTTATCAGTCCAATGAAGAGCCCATTTCTCTTGCAGGCAGGGTTTCAGATCCTGTTTTGTCCAGTATAAAACTCAGCATTTGCTCCTGAAGTATATTTGTAGTAGTTTCCAGGGGCTTCCAAGACAAAAAACCCCTACAGAGGAATACTGTGGATGCCAAAAGAACAGTTCAGCATCACACCAAGAAGCCTGACAGGGCAAGCAACCACTGCTCCAAGCTCTTCTGGGAACCACAAGAGAGCTTTACTCCCATGACACATCACACTACAGGGACAGAGCTGCTAACCTAAAACAGCAAGCTCATGGTAGCACAACGGGCAAAGGATTTGGTGACTCTTTCCTAGTCAACTGTGGTAGAGTAGCAGACTCTTCCTTAATAAGAGGAAGGCCCAAACTGGCTATCTTGCTGTAGCTGCTGAACAGATCAGGCCCCTCTGCATAGCGTGTGCTGCCATGACTGCTAGAGATCATCATTTCCTCCACAAAACAAAGCACACAGTTTTATCTCAGTTGCTGCACTGCAATATCTCATGGCTTAAACGCGTATCTAGTTATTCAACAGACAGGCTAAGATACACGCGCACACACACATTTTTCTGCCAGTTTAGTCACAGAGCAAGAGAGTTGAAGGCAATAACATTTTAGGCAATCTCCAGTGATCTGTTTGCAGCAATTTATCAAAGTCTCAAGCCTTTCTGACCAGAAGGGGATTACAGATATTATCACCTTATTACTCAGACAGTAAGACACCTCCAAAGGATGTGCTGGGAGCAACACAAGAGGAGCAGCAAATGCCTGCAGTTTAAAAAGGCAAAAATAAAAATTAATAAAATCTAAATTGGAAACCTTCATTCATAAACACTAAAAACAGCACCTCTCAGCTCTGATCAGCATGCATTCACCCTTTAGTTTCCCAGACCAAGGAACTCAAGTTGATCTCCATCATCCTGCCATTGCAGCATGATGCCTGTGACTGTACTGTTTTCTCAAGCATTTTGAAAATTGGATTTATTTCACAAGCCATCAAAGAACACAACTAGTTGGTCATAAGGAAGAAAATCTTGAAACAAAACATTGTTTCACTGGTTTTTCCCTAAAAAAAAAAAAAAAGAGTATGTTTATTCAAATGTTTAAAATAGTTGTCATTCTAGTCGAAACCTGTCCTTCTAATGTAACTTTTGGATTTGGAGCTAAAAGCATATTTTCCACTGGAACCTTTTCAGCATGATTCAGAACTGTCCATTTGTGCTCTCAAGACATAAGTAATCTTCCACCTGCTTCTTTCAAAGTGTTGATGTAGACCATGTTGTTAAACCAAGTTTCTTTCCATAAATACAATAATTTAATTGTTAAACCTTGTAAGGTTAATTTGGAAAATGCAACATGGAGCCAAATTCATCCACAGTTTCATTTCCAGGTGAGAGATTAAACTCAACAGAATTGAGGAATTAGAAATTTCAATTTGAATTTCTTAAATTTCCATTTTACTCACAATCAAGAAATACTGAATTTGTACTAGGACCAAGACTCATTTCTGGAATATCTACAAATAAAGATACACAATTAAACTGAGACCACTTCAATTTTATGGATCCCTGATAGTTTAGGAATCCAGGCCCTGCTCAATGGAACATCATTTTCCCCTCAACAGTGTAGTCATCTTTCAACTCCCAGGGTTAAGGAATGTAGGAGAAGTACACCATCACAGGATATCTGCATCAAGGAATGACCATCAGAAGATCTTTTCTGCCCTGGTGTTATTTGAAATTCCACAGATGGAACCTAGAAAAAGGTTTACTTCTCTGAAGTTCTTAGAATCTTTCTGATTTCAGGATCAGTTTTGTTATTCTTAGCAATACTGGCTCCCTGTTAGATTCTGAAAATAACAACTAGAGACATCTGGGTCCAGTCACCAATAAATTAAGTAACAGCAGCATAATTTATACCACTCATCATGGTTTCATGAAAACTATAATAAAACAAGTCTAACTTCTTTCTCCATAAGACTACACATTCATTTGACAGCAGCAATAAGGAACCTTAGAATACATTTCTGCAAGATAGCCCCCTGGCACGGACAAGCTCTTGCAGATCCAGCTTGAGCTACTTGCCACTATTTCTATCATTAAACCACACTGCTGCAAGCAACTAAGCATTTCTTGTGCAGTACATACTAATCTGGCTGACTTTAGTAGGCCTGACAAGGAGCGCACACATGCTCAAGCTATGAGAGCACTAAGTACATGAATCAAACCATTCCTAAAGTGATTATTTATACCCTCAAGGCCCAACTCAACACCACAGGGGCTTTTATAGCACTTTTACCTAAAAGAGGTCCCATGCGCTCTGTCAGGTCTTTCTCTACTGCTTGACCTCTTACTAATGCCACATCTTTAACACATTTCTGATGTTCAATGCTGCAAAAAACATTTTTTAGAGTGAAACATCCCTGGATCTGATTCCTGACCTGGCTTATAACACAGCCCCACAAACAGCTGAAATGGCAGGTTATCTGCCCACAGCACTAGGATGGGAACAAGGAGCCAAGAACTCTTTGAACTCATATTGACCACGAAACACCTGTACTCTCAAAACACAGCCTATGAGACAGTTTGGCAAAAGCAAGCATAAGCATTCTTAAAATAGATGTGTGTAGTACATGACAGGCAGACTTAAAAAAAAAAATTAACCAGGAAGCAAAAAGGAGGAAAGCAGTGATCCAGCAGCTCTGCCAGCGTAATCCTCAAGTATTCTGCTCACAGTCAACCACTGGAGTTTTCCACTGGAAGCACAAATAAAATCATCTGCTGAACTTCACAAAACTGGCACAGTAGCAGGAGATGATGGGTCTTGTACACACTGACTGACATACTTTGGAGAGAGCGCATCAACACACTGCAGCTGAATTCAGTGAAATCATAGGTCACACACAGAAGAACAATAGTGCCCTGGATTTTAGCAGCACTGTAAGAACCCTGGTGTAACATCAGAAAAACAACTAACCATGAGGTCTCAGTGTAATAATACAGCCAAGAAGCTAAACGCAAGCCTTGAATGCGTAACACGGGAACATTAAGTAAGGAGCAATGCCATTTCATAAAACATTCAGCAAACCATTATAACATTGCTGTGCCTAGCTCAAATGTCTGCACCTTATGCACAAAGTCAGAAAAAAGCTACAAAGAATGATTCTGAGTCTGAAAGGCATCTGGAAATAAATTTTGGTTTTATTTATTTGGCAGTCAAAGATAAGACTAAGAGGTGGCCTGCATGTGAATTGCAGATACTTTCATGTGGAGAATATTTTTCCCCATAGTTCCAGGGCTGTTCATTGCATGTCTGCCCAGGTACCAAGGCAGGGGATAAAAGGGACCATAAAAATATCAGATACAATAAAAGACCTGTTGTTATTCTGATGAGTCCACAGACAACCTGAATAAGTAACCACTTCTCATTAAAGACTCTTAAAGGCAGACAAACTAATGAGATCCAAGGAGAGCTGATGCTAAAAAGCAACAGGCTTAAAATACGTTTATGGAAGAAGTTCTAGAGATTGACTGATCAGAGAAAGAGAGCAGATTAAGTGTTCACAATGATCCTTTTCTGACCCGAAACAAATCTACCATTCAGAACCTATTAATTTACAAGCCATCCATATGACTAACTCTCCAACGTAATTTAGAGTGATAGTCCAAATGATATCTAAGGAGAACAGTCAGTTGAATTCCATTTAACATCATCACGACGGCCTTAGCGAAAGACATTAAAAGGAGGAACGTAGGGGAACAGAAATAGCCAAAACCTCTGCTAGCCACTTACCAAAGCCAATTTTCATAGTTAGCAAATGTGGTAGCTCTACTAGAATTTGTGATGGAACTGCCAGGGCTTCTGGGGGGGAAAGGGGAGATGCAAATAGGTAACAATCACATTAGCGATTTTCTGCAACTCCTTCATTCTAACAATTCCCTTTGAAAAAGAATTGCTTGTAAAAACAAGAAGGCCTGTTAGTATATACAAGTTTGTATTCATTTAGTCAGGCTATAAGAAAACTATTTCCCTCCCTACCTACTCAAGCACAAAAGTGCAAAAAAAAAAAAGTGCATGGTAAAACCAGCTACCTCAAACACTGATACCATTCCTTACTGCCACAAGGAACCGGCAGTCTCACACGGGCTTTTGAGATACAAAAGTCACTTCAAATAAACTCATTTAGCTCTGAAACAAAAGCTGCACACATGCCTCCTAGCACTACCTATGCTGCCTGTTTCTGCATTTATAAACTATCCTTTAGCTATAAAACCACTCCAAGTTTATTAGCACTGGTAGATTACATCACATATAGGGCAGAAACAGAAGTGTACTCCAGAGCGCACACCTCTTCATCAGCCCTGTAACCAGTCTCCCACTCCCTGGTTCACCTCTCAAAAAGCTTCCACCACCATCTGTGCAGAGGCAGAGGTTACCCAAGTTCAGAATTTCACAGAATGTACTTTGCAAGCAAAGCAGGCGACAGTCCTGGGAATAGACAAAGTGGTCTCATCTTGTCCCTGTGGAACTGCACTTTAATATTTTGCCTTTAGGGACATTTTTTCAGCACCACAAACTGCTGTTGGATCGCACCAGGGTCAGTCAACTATCTGGCTGTTAGTTTCCAATAAGAGCTCTCACTTTATGTACAAGACCACCGAAAAAATATTAATTCTGCCTGTTACCTCTATGAGCTCTGCAATGCAGACGGACTATTGTACCATTTTACAAACTAGTACAAAAAGTTTGCCACATTCTGCACAAAAGGAAAAGTGGGAGAAAAGCTTTCTTCCCAGATACATACTGTTACTTGGAGTCTGACCCAAAACTCCTGCAGGAAAGCAAGCAGCACTGTTCGGAGAGCTGTTCTCTGTAGGGAGGGCTTCCCAAACCTGCCACTTTTCACTGCATCTATATTTGGTAGCTCCCACAAGTCATTTAGTGCTGCCCTAGTCTTCTTGTTAATGAGGTTAGTGCATCTGCAGCAAAGAGGAATTTGTACTCTTTAAACATTGCTCTATCTTCCTTGCAACCTAACGATGTATTTGCCCTGCAGCTTGCAAAAAAACAGCCTGAGCAGCTCACTGAAGAGGGCTATCCTTCAAGATAACACTTGCACTTCAGCTTGTCCACTTCCAACAGCCCCTAAAAGTCACAGTGAAGCCATAGAGGTTCTTCAGGCTATTTTCCCTTCCCAGAAAGCTTCCTGCACAAAGCTTACTGAAACAGCTGGGAAAAGTCTCCATTCCTGGCGCTACACAAGTGCTGAGAAACTCAGAGTTATAATCTGCCTTCTGAAACAAAATTCTGATTAACAATATTTTCTATTTATGAAAGACCACATCTTTTTGCTCTGACAATTTTTTCAGATCATGATCATGCTGGAAATGTTATCAGATTATCTATTTCTCTCTGTCAAAGTAAGATGAAATCGTTCTAGAAGAAATACTTCTATAGGTATCTAATATTGTAGCATAGGAGGAAGAAATCAAGGTTCCCTTTCCTGGCCATAACCACATTCTTAAAGCAAAATCTTTGTCAAAACATCTGAACTTTTTTAAAAAAAATACACTTTATGATAAAATTATAAACCTAAATATGCTGGATGTTTAATGCGATAATATATCAAAATCCAAGCACACCAACTGTAAAACGATAATATCTGTTGGTGAATTTCAATAGAATCAAACAAAACCCACTTGTTTCTGTTTCACAGTGCTGAATTTTTCTATTCCCTCTCCCCTCTGAGAAATGCAGTCATCAACTTCTATTTTTTTTCCAATATACAGACAAGGGCTCAAACTCTCTCCGTATTTTCCCCATATTTTGTAAATATCTTTACTTTTTAAAGCCAGAAATGACACATCAGAAAGGTTTTACTACAGGGTAAATTTATAATGTAAATCGTGCATCAACATGCTACACAGAAAAAAAGCAATTGTAAGCAATACCAACAAGAGAGGGGATGGCTCAGAGAATTCAAGAGGAAAAAGAAGTGAAGATGGTGAGTAACCTCATCTTGTTTCCAATTCTAAATTTAAGAATACTACAAAAGTATTCGTTGTGCCAATTATTTCCTCATAGGTTGATATCCTAAAATACATTAAGCACCTTTCATGAACTACCAAAACCCATCAATTAAAAAAAACTCCCCTCTGTGTGCCTACAGTTTGCAGCAATCTATGTACTGTGGTGAATGTTTTGATGCCCCAAAGTCTCCCGCATTTTCACAGCTGAAAACAAGAGTATGATTCCCTATTTTACAAGTTTTGTAACACTTCATTCAATAGAGGAAAGTCAACTGTGAAATACCATTGTAGGAGAGGAGAGGAGTGAAGGGAGACAGAGTAGCCATACAGGCAGATGTCACTGAATTAAAGGCCATTGTAGAGTCCATCTCTCACAAATAGCTTAAGCAATGAGCTTGAAGGAGAAAATGAAAAGTGCTACAGTCAAAATTTAATGGCTTCACTGTCCTCTGTAAAAGGAATCAGTGATCTCTGTTACCTTAGTAAGCAGGTCCCCCCCATTAAAAAGAAAACCCATCAAAATGGGTTAGTTGGAAGTCAAGAACAGAACTTCAACATGCTGATGAGAGCTGTATGAAGAATTACTTGTGCAAGGCAGACACTGGGCACAGGTAGTGCCACCCTGCAGCTAGGTGTTCCAAGCCACAGCTCACAACCTGGCCTTGGCAGGCACTTGCAGGCTCAGGACAGTGACAGAGCAGGGCTTGGAACACTCCTTGGAGAAGGGACATGTCAGTAGCAAATAAGAAAACATCCCAGCATCCTCTCTTCATTGCTGGACAGCAGGGAAAGAAAAAAACTAAATCAAGCCAAATACATGAAATAGCAGGGAGAGGGAGGAAAAGTAATAAGTCTTTTGCACAACAAAAAGTTACATTGCTGCTCTATTAAACCAGCTCTTCCCTCCACAGAGCAGGACATCTAAGTTCACATAGATACACACTGGCATCCAAAGATCACAACATCAGAGAAGGTAAGTGGATACTGCTCACTGGACTTTACGCTTCCAGGGTGCTGCCTAGCTAGTGATATGACCTATTTTGAAGAATACTACCACTCTTCACTTATTTTCTTAATTCAAACAGATAACAGACTCATCATTCATCATCTCTCAAAGCAAAGCACTCATGGAAGGTTCATTATTCAGGAAGGATTTCTACTCAGTAAGTAGCCTGAATATAAAACCTACATACTGAGGATTTGCATGTCTACTGAATAGCCATCTTTGTTGCAACACAATGATTGTACAGAGTTCTGGAGTATTCAGATTTGCTTATAAAAATGGAAGTTTCTTGGTTTGGTCTTTTTACAAAAATGCAAGCCCTCAATTTAAAATCGTACCATATCACAGCAGTAACCACTAACAAGGTACAAAAGATTCATTTCAATGACAGAAAACAGCCTTGACCAATTCGGGATGGGAACAAGGGAGAAAAAGGAAAAAATTTACAGAACTGCTCTTTCTTTCAGAAAATGTACAAACATTCACTTGCACAATTAAAGCAGGTATCATTTGGACATTAAGTAATTTAGTTCAGACTTAACACCAGCAAAAAAAGATGTGATGCAGTTATCATGTTTACCTTATCCATCAATATTAAAATGAGAGTTTGTTCACACCCTGGGATAATGTTAAAGATTAACACAGCCAAGTGAAATTGCTTATCATCTAATACATAACTTACAAGACCTCACATAGTAAAATGTACACGGCAAAAAAATTTAAACTTAAAAATGGTAAGTAGTTTCCTTGTTTAGACTCAATCTGGGCAGAAAAGAAAACTGGTGTTTTCCCAGTCAAGACTACTAAACTACAAAGCTCCTCTTAAGTCTACATTTATTTTTATGTATCTATATAGAAAACACCAATGAAAATAACATACCATCAATTACTATTACTATGAAGAAATACTGTGAAAAGCATTATTTTCAAACAGCCACTAAATAATTCTTTCTTGGGTAAGATAACTTTTGAAAAAATACTGCAGCCTACAATAATTTAAAGGTCACAACCCAAAAGTTACAACACTATGTTTTTCTGACTGTATACTTGATACAGGTATGTTCATACGAGTCCAGGTTCTTCAAAAGAAAGGACCTACACTCTGCACATATTTGTGTAGCATTGTTTTACTTCACAGACTTTAAATTGGATCCTTTTTTAGGATTTCCAGTTTCTATTAATCATATAAATTGCACATGTATGAAAATAATAAAATACAGTAACATATGAATTCAATGTGTTTGTCAGCATACAAAAAAAAAGACAACATTTGGTATTTGTTTGGATAAACTATCTGTGGTTCCATAACAACAAGGAAGGAAAATAATCTGAATCTGTACAAATCAAAACGAAACAGCCAATATATATTGACCGTTTATATTTTTTCATGCTTCATAGCTAGTCTGAATCTGGAACTTCAACAAATATTTCAAAATAATCTCATCATGGTACAGCCAATGGTCCAGGACATATTTAAATTGATGCACAAAAGTAAATGGATATAGCAAGTCAAATGAAGAGCAGATGGTCACTCTAAACACTTCATTATCCTCCAACCCTTCTATTTCTTACGTGGAAAGAATAAAAGAACATTTATGATACTCTAATTGGAAACCAAATACTAAAAAAAAGTGCTTCTCGAGTAATTTAAAATTTTAACCCAGCAACACTGTACATACAGTTAACGGCTGTTTATTTCCTCCTTCTAGCAAAAACTAGAAGAAATTATTTGTACTTATCTTTATATTTTAGTTTGTGAAGGGTCTACAAATACAAGGACATAAATGTTCTCTCATCTTCTGTCAGCTGCCTCCCCCCACTGTTTCAGATTTCAGGTCCATTTTTGTTGTCTTATATGAAACCATGCATTTTTAAATTGAGGACTTTTAACCTTTGAATTATCTGCTTCACCGATCGCTACCAATGCTCCCCTAATGTCTGCTCTACAGCTGGGAACACTCCGGACAAGTGACCACCTGCATCATTTGTGTGCTGACAGACAGAGAGCACTTTGCTAGGCAAGCTGGCTGAGCCAGTCACAGACCTGTGGTTTAGACCCCTGACCACAGCTGGCAAATTGCATTTTTGTGGGGAAGGAACAGGATTGAAAAGCATTTCAAATTTCTGAAAACTTCAGAGAACGACAGAAATTATCTGAACTGGTAGGAGTAAATGGGACAAAGAACTATACTCGAGGCCCAAACCAGAAGAAAGCAGACCTCTAATGTTCTCTAAAGAGATCCTACATGATGAACTGTTTCACAGCTTGTGTAGCTGCTCCTGGCATGCAAAGAAAACTGCTTTTACAGATTGAGAAAATAGAGTAGGGGGGGAAAACCCACCACAACACAAAACTAGAAGAAAACTGCTCTTATTAAAAAGAAAATTCAGTAGGCATCATGCTAGTAATAGATAATATCCACACAGAAAAAATACAGAGAATTGCTCAGGAAGGAAACTGCAAAGAAGGATGGGTGGAAATGCTCGGGAATTTAAAAACAGAAGCCCTGAATAGGGAAATGGACCTATGCATAGAGAAGGAGAGACACTAAATTCAGAAAAATTTACAGGAAAAAAAAAAAGATATTTACAAAGGAGCTACAAGTAGAAGCACAAAGAAGCACAGGAGGAAGGAAAGAATGCACAGAGAAGCAGGGGTAGAGCTATCTGTCCCCTCTGTTTCAGAAAAGAACTGGATAGACAATACATCCCATACCTTACATATAATTTCTCGTTTCTTCACCATTTCAGCCTGTCTTATTCCATACTACCCTTCTGCAATCCAAACAAAACTAGTCCTCTGCTTGCTCTTCTATAGGGGTTGCGCATTCAGTCTCTTTACTCTTATTTCCTCCCCCATAAGAACTTTTTACATGCCCAGACATTCTTTTTCCTTTTCTGGACCACTACTAAGAGACTGAAGCTACAGGTTTGCTACCCAGCAACGTATTCTGGAATGGAGTCACTGGGAAAAAAACTCCAAACATATCAGTTGTACACTGTCTACAAACACACACATATTTTTTAACTGTTCTGAAAGTTTCCTTCTTATTGACCATGTCCACTCAAACCCATGGTGGTCTTCAGAGATTCTCCAGTGTTCACGACTGCCTAGTTAAGTCCAGTGCAAACAGCTGCTGCCAAAACGTGTTTTTGTGCAACAAGAGGTCCAGCCACATTGACATTTCCCTTGGCTACTTTCCTTAAGCACAGCTGTGTTCTATGCATTGTAAAAAGGCTTCCAAAAGAATGCATACAACAACCTTATCTTCTCCCCATCTATTCAAACACACAAGCCCTCCATCAGAGTAGTAGTCCTAAGTGCTCATACTTCCGTCCTTGCAGTAATACTACACTCATTGCTGGCTTTCTCCCCTTCACTGGCTGTCAACTCTTTGCAGCAGTGATCCTGTTATCCTATCTATCTGTATTGCATTGAAAAATTATATCGGCTTCCATAAATAACTAATGGAACTCACAAGCAGAATTTATGTAATATATGCCAAAACAAAACGCTGATCATTGTCTGTTTCCCTCTTTTACTATGTACTGTTGAACTGTCGACATTGCGTTTGTTGGAGATTTTTTGACAATGTTCAGTAAGCATGTAAAGGGCCTAAATTTCCCTCTTCTCTCTCAAGAACCTAACATATCACGCATTTCTGAAGCAGAGCTGCAGTTACACATGCATACCCCACCTCATTCCTGTTTTTCAGGGGCTGCGTATGTCCCTGGTTTTTAGTACGTGATTCTGCCATGAATGCTCTTCACACACCTTGAGCACACACAGCAATACATCAAAGTATACAGTACATGCATACCATAATTAAAGGCTACTGCCAGAAGACAACACATTGACTTCTAGCTACAGTTACTTGATCAGAGCTGTAAGGTAGTGAAAAGACATTTCAACATGAGCTGCAGAAGCAAAATACCCAACCCCTTCTAAAAAATGCACCTTCATCAGTCTGTGAAGGGGATTACAGGTGCCGGTGCCCAGAAGAGTTCAAGAACATGAGAGGCCTTTCCGGTGCTGCAAATATGCTTTTAACATTTTCCAGCAAGTACTCTAATTTTATGTTGTTGAAAGGTAACTTCTGCATAAAGAAGACATATTATCAATTTCATAAATATTAAAAGCTTTAAAGCAGTAATAAAAAAATCCTGCTCCCCATCTGATGTAACATATCTGTTTGGGTGGGGAGTATGCCTCAGTTCAAAGACTTCAGATAATGACTTGAATCTAAGTGTCTACACACATATTATTGCGTTTTAGAGTTAATATTCCTGAAATGCCATCAGGAAACCATGTGTGATATCAAAGAAAGAAAAAACAAGTCGTACTTTTCTCCCGATATTTCTAACTTTATCAAGTCAAATACACTAACCAATAATTGTAAGATAGAGACAACTACTCTAGAGCTAACATTTACATTTGATGCAAGCGTAGAGAACAGATAGCAAATTTTGTTATGCTCATGTTGGTCCAATAAGAAAAGGATACAATGCATAGAAGATTAGAGATTAGAAAAGGGTATTGAAGATCATTTACTATGCCTATTCTGAAGTGTTTCCATAGCAGCCGAAACAATTATTAAAACAGATACACCAAAAGGCAGGCAATGAAATAATACAAAAGCTATGCGTCTGGAAACAATTTATAGATTTGAAGAGTTACATTTGAACTTTTCCACTAATTTAATCATTAAACATCACCTACTTTACAACGACCTGTGTGATGTATTTGAATGACGTTCATAGCCACACAGAAATGTATCAGATCAAAGAGATGTTTAGAAAGGAATACTTACGACAGACAATGCATTGACTGCTGTGACTTCATGTCACAGAAAATGTAAGGTACCCTATACCTGCCTCACAGGACAAAGATTTCCATAGCAGAGTAAGCTTATAATAATTTCTTCCCTCTTTTTTATCTCAGATTAAACAAACCCAAAAACACCCTACATGTGTTCATTCCCTTACTGCTCTCCCCCAGTTTATCACACAATACCGTTTTCAGTGGCATGAAAAGGGACGTTAATTCCTGTTCCCCTCTTTAAGCTTTCATAAGATGCACTGAGCTCAAAGTCAGAGACTAAGGTTTTAGAAATGCCAGCGACCACGTCTTAAAGTCAACAACAATTCAGCTTTTTGGCCTCATCTGAAAGCCATATATAGACTGTTCTGTTTACACGTTAACTAGCAGGCATCACCACCACTGCGTAAATGTCAATGCTCTTTCCCTGCATTCTTTATGCAAGAACACATCATCATCCATAACCAGTTTTTCTTTCACTAAAGCCATGAGTTCTCAAGAACAGAGGCAAGGCTGTTTTCAACAGCAGTGGGCAAAGTGGCCCTCCATCTACCTACAGTTGAGTTACAAAATCTAAACAAGTAACAGCCTCCAATGTAAGTGAAGATGCAACACAAAATACACTAAACAGGTTATCAGTGGTAAAAAAAAAAATAATACACTGATACCTGTGTGAGAGGAAAGAAAGGATGGTTTCTACTGTAAGTCTTTTTTCTTCTTATATCAATTTTGATAACGAGATTTCAGTTGTGCAGACACGTGGTGTCAGGTCAAGAGGAAGTAATGACACCATTTATGCTCCCCCTTCCCATGGGAAATCACCCCACAGCAACAGAACTGGGCAACTGCCACTCACTCCTATACACAGATTCAACCTTAATAGCATCTCACATTCAATATCGGGCCCTGAGGAGCTCATGGGTTTAAAAAGCCATCCAGTGCATTATTCTATTAGAAAGAATACTTGCAAAGTACATGATTCTTGCCTTCAGTGAATAAAAAAAGCCAGCATCATTAAGCAACCCTTGAAATTTCAGGCAAGAAGCTGAGAGTAGAAGCCATTATCCAGGGTTATCTACAATGCTCAGGATAATTTTATGTTTACATTTGTATGCCGACAACCACGTAGGAAACAAGTTCAGGAAAGCTGGAGAACACCTACAAGTGAAAGAGTACACGGCACCTTAGGAGGGTTGGCTAGCAGATGGGGTAGTCCAAGGGCAGAGGACATGCAGTAAAAAGAGTAAAGTGCAAATAGGTGTGGAAGTGCAGATAAAAAAGAAAGGTGAAGCTGGTCACAATACTGCTGTACAGCCTAGGGAAGGACAAGCTAAGGCAGGACTTAGAGATCAGGATAGACCTCTACTTAGCACCATGAGCAGAAAAGAGCTTACCAGATGTACAGTTTCTAATATAGATACTATCACATAAATGCTAACCTTAACCTCAAAGATAGTTGTCAACCTACTGATGTAGGATTTATTTTTCCAACGCCACCACCAGCCCCTACATATGAGAAAACACAGTGACTGAATCTGATGCATTTAACTGGGACAAAAGTTTCAGGGTTTTAGCTTTACTTGAATACTAAACAACAACAGCAACATCAACAAAACCCTTTTTTTGATACATGCATAGCTAAAGTTTTCCCTCAGTCATGTCTTTTCTGTCATTCCTCCACACAAACAAAAAGACCCTGTAGTATTTAAAATCTAATAAACCTTTCAATAACTTCTAAGTAAAGTCTTAGCAGCTTAAAAAGCTGTAGTTACAAGAGTATCATGTCCAAAGATCAACAAGTTCTTTTTTCCATTGGAAAGACATCTGAGGTGTAACGTTAGCAGGTAGTAAAAAGGGCACATTTTACAAATGCCACTATCTCCTAAAGTAAGTGCTCGTGCACACAATCAGCAGCACAGGAAAGTCCTCTGCAATTATCTATGTACTTGACCTCATGGGTAAGCTGCTCACCAGTCATGAAGCCCACACTTCCTCCTTTTCCTTAAAATTTGAGCTGAAATGGAAAGAAACCACCATACCTTTTTTTTTTTTTTTTTTTTACGAAAAGATGGTACTCAATTAATTCAGCTTAACCAGTCCTGTACCAGAGCTTGAGTATTGAAGCACATTCTGTTTCAGGCCCTGATCCTATAAAACCTAGAGCTGCGAAGTCAGAGGAACTTTACTGATCAACTTCTGTAAGTGGTGCAATGCCTCTTTCAGTTTTTCTAACTCTCAGTGTGGGTGTTACTTTTTGTGAAAGAAAGAGAAAAAGCATGCAGAACAGATACACAATTCAACAGAACAGTTTTTAATCCTCAAAATACTGACAACTATTATGTGCCTCAGAGTCCTCCACCAGTCTGGGGATTTCAGTGAAAAACAAAACAAAGCCAACTTTTTACTCTGTCTTTGGACAAATGAATTACAGCCACCGTGTGTGCAGTTCACACTCTGCAAACACTGGCAGCCTGAGCTTCATTTGGAGGTCAAATTCATGCAAGACAGCTCCACAGCTTCTTTACTGAACCATGCAGATACTTCCATATATTTTGAAGGACTAAGTAGAGCGACGTTACCTCATTTTCTGATGCTTCAAAACTACAGACCGTCTTAAACAGGCTCTACAGCAAGAGCTGAACTCTGATAAATCAGAGTATAACCTTAAGCAAAATATTTACTGAGCTTATCTACATAGACTTTTATAAGTAAATCCTTAGCATGCTGATAACATTCATCAAGTCTTCTTTAGAAAAGATTTGTGCTGAGATATTAGAAGGACTGCAGCAAGTTCTGAAGGAGATGTGAGGAGAGGAAATATACTAGCATTTCCAGTATCTGGAAATGCATGCTGTAGCCTGTAAGGCAAGGGAAGGCCTGATAATTCTGCAGCAAGTGTCTCTAGGTGGCTCTACTCACATACTTCTATATTCACTTGTAAGAGTCTTACTCCATCTCTTCAGTGTTTTTTTTAAGCAGAAACCACAGGGCTGCCAAATTCCATGTTTTAGTGGAATGATGCCAATATATACAGATAATTATGAATATGAAAAGCACCTGACAAGATTCAGAAGGTACTCCAAAAAAAGCACTCTCACACTACTTAAGATTTACGCAGCGCACAATTTCTCAGGTTGTTACACTCGTTATTAGCAATTTCCCCCATCTTCTTTTGTAGACCAAGCTTAAGGGCTGGTGATTATTTGGGTTGAAATGGAAAGCATATTCAATGTTTTTCAATTATTATAAACTGCCATACTATTTAATGGGAAACTTGGTTTCCAAGTAGGAAAAAGGGTCAGCAAAAAAGGACTGGTGTCAAGTACATAGGAGCTGTGGGAATAGATGTCTGGCAAAACACAAACTGTAAATTAGTAATATACACCGTGCAGCTTCCTATAAGAGAGGTAAAGGACACACCACAGACTCTGAGGATGCCGAAACACATAAAAACGCGGCCCAACTTCACCAAGACGACAAACACACACACCCCGACCTCCGCAGGCCGCCACAGTCCCTTCCTCATTCCTCCAGCACAGCGGCAGGAGGGGGAAAAGTTCAGTGCCGGCACCGTCCACGCACCCGCCCGAGCCGCGGCCCCGGCCCCCACGCCGCCGCCGCCCCCTGACGCTCTGGCGGCCCAACAGTCCCCAACGGCCTCGCTACCGCTCGCTGCCCGCAGCTAAGGGCGGGCGGAGCCACGGGGGCCGGGCCGGGCTCTTCGCTCGGGCATGCCCCGGGGCCGCGGGGGGTTGCCAGGGACCGAGGCCCCATACCAGGCGTCCCTCGCCGCGCGGGGCGGGCGCTTGCCCGGGACTGGGGTGGCGCCTCCGGCATCCCCCCGGGAGGAGGGCAACGCCGGCTGCCCACGGTTTCGTGTCGCACGCCCGAGCGAGGCCCCCGCCCCCCGTCAGCCAGCCTCACTCGTCTCCCGCAGCAGAGAGACGGCGGGTACGTAAGAAAACAATAAATAGAGGAGGCGACCCCGCAGACCCTCGCCACGGCGAGCGCAGCGCGACCTTGCCTCGCCTCAGGGCCGGGGTGGCCTCGCCTCGCTCCCCCCACCGGCGCCACAGGTGCTGCCTGCGGGGCCAAGGGCTGCCCCTGCCGGCTGCAAGCCGGAGGGCAGCGAGGCTAAAGGCATCGCTCCCCCGCAAAGGCTTCGGTCCCAACTCCCGGCACGCCGTGGTGCCCCACGCCACCGGGGGTGCCGTCGCGTGGGCTCTGCGGACAACCTCTTACCCCCCCACCCCGCAGCTGGGGAGACACACAGGTAGCGCCCAGCACCACAAGGGCTCCAGTCTTGAGACAGGCGCCGCTGAAGGCATCGCTGCAGGGGGCTGTTTTTTGGCTGCGGGGGGGGAGGAGAGCCGGTGCCCGCCTCCACGCTCGCTCATGGAAAGGGAAACGAGATGCAGACTGCTTCAGCCGGCAGAGGGGGGCGAGCGGAGCGGTGGTGATGGCGGGAAGGCACGCCGCGCACCTGGCAGCAGGTGCAGGCAGGCGGGGACGGCGGCGAGGACGCCCGCGGAGGAGAGGAAGAAACTAGGGAGGCTTGCCTGGAGAACGGCGCATGTCGTGCAGCCGGGGGCGGAAGGGGGGCACGGGACACGCAGGTGCCTGTCACCAGGAGGGGGGGGACGATGCGGAGAGGAGAGAGGGTAAATGCAAGCGCTGTTTTGCAGGCAGGAGAGGCAAGCGCTGGGTACTCACCGGCAGTTCCACGTTGACTTCGGTCCCGTCCAAGAGCAGGACGCGGCACTGCAGCACCGGCTTACTGCCACCGGCCGCCGGGATGTGGACAGGGGCTCCGGCGCTGTGCACGACCACTCCTCCAGGGTGCGGCGATGAGGGGAAGCCTCCCGAGCTGACGGCGGCGGCGGCAGCTCCTCGCAGCCCCCCGTCCCGCTCGTCCCCCTCGCCGCCAAGCCCACCTCGCCCGGCTCCGCGCCCGGCTCCTCGCCCGTAGCGCTGCATCGACCGCCGGCCAAAGGTCCTGCGCAGGAACCGCAGCATCCTGGGGGCGCCCTGCCCGGCCGCTCACACCCCCGTGCCCGCACCTCTGTGCCCGGCCCCGCGGCACCTCCCAGAGCAACGCAGCAGCGCCGCCCGCCGGGAGCCAGCCCGGGCCGGGCGCCGGCCGGCCCGCCCCTGCTGCCCGCTCCGCCCTCTGCAGCACCGCCCGCCACGGGCACGAGGGGGCGGGCCGCGTCGCGGCTCCTCCTGCCTTCGTTGAGGTGGGGAAGCCGAGCGGCGGACAGGGGGTGCTGCTGAGGCGGGCGAGGGGAGGACACCTGTGGTGGCCGCGGTGGCGGTACGGTCGCCGCTCTCGCTAGGGAAGCGCCGAGCCGCGCCGCTCCTCCAGGAACTGCCCCGGCCTGCGGCGGTTGGGACGGTCGCGCCGGCCGTTGGGGCGGCGTCTGCGCGGTGGCTGCCCCTCGCCACCGCCCCCGGGGAGGAGAGAGGAGCGGCGGGGTGGGGGCGCTCCCGGCCTCACCTGCGGGGCGCCAGGCCTCCCCCGGCGGGGCCTGCCGGGCTAGCGACCTCGGGGGCGCCTCGCTCCGCGGCGGGCGGGCGGCGCGGCGGGACCCGCCTACCGGCTGCGCACCTGAGGGCAGGGGGCGACCCGTCCTTCGAGCGGAGCTTGCTGCTTTGCCCCCGCCTCGTCTCTCCCCTGGTCTGCAGCATCCGCCCCTTTGGTCGGGCGGGAGAGGGGGTTGGGGAAGTTAATAACGAATTAAAAGACGACGAGGAGGGGATGGAGAACTAATGATCCCGGGCGTAGTCAGAAGGACGCGTCCCCCCTGTGCTGGGGGAGGCCGAAGTGGCGGGTCCCGCCTGGAGGAGAGGGCGGGGGGCATCTCGCCGCCTTTCCCGCCGCCGCCTGCGTCCCTTATGTACAAACACGTCTGCTCGGTGGGTGAAAATGCCCCCGCGTTTGCCTTGGCAATCACCGTGGCCTGGTGGTTTGAGGAAACAGATCTGAGAACACGGTCCTGTGGAAAAAGGAGACACTCCAGAGCTTCCTGGGGTTTTGTTTCTGCAGCCATAAGCGAGGCTGAAGTACTTGTTTATTTGTTACAGCAAATCTATAGGTACAAATACACACAGCCACACCACCAGTAAGTTAAATGATGGGAGCATTTTTGCTGAATTGCCATTATAAAATACTGGATGTGAATCATGTTATCGCAGAAACAATCAGCGGGACTAATTCTGTCACCCTATGGTCAGATGGGATCTAAGGGGCTTTGAACTGAAATAATTTGCTGCTTCTAAAGTTTTTTTCTGCTGTGGATTTATTTCCCTTAACCTTGGTTCCAGGCCGGTTTACAGAAGCATTGTTCTATTAGGTATTCAGAAAGCCTGCCAAAATGTCTCAGCTTGTCATTTTTTATTGAGACTTGATTGTATTAGGTAACTGCCTGCTGCTTCTGCATCCTTTTCCATGTTTCTTTAGAGCACTGGATCAGGTCTCAAAGTGTCTCATCAGCCAAGACTGTCACTAAACTGCATGATCTTTGACAGGGATGCATCCTTAGCCCTTCTGCACTTGTATAGCAGCGGAAAAGAACTTCTGTAGAAACAGAGTAGAAAGGCGCTAATCTTAGACACTTATTATAGATGCCCCTTTTTTTTTTTTTTTTAACATTAGGAGCAGAATTTCAATTGTCTTTTGGATCCTGAATTGTGCAGCATACCTTGGGGTTCTTTCGCTGCTTTGAACGCTGTCAAGATCTCACAGTCTCCTGAAGCTCGTTTGAATACCATAAGCAACACAAATGATCTTAGGGGTTGGAAATTCAGCAGAAATACTATTGTCTCTTGAGGGAGCTGCAGCAGTTCTGGTGCAAAGGAGCGAAGGCGGAAAAGGGAGGTCTGGCATGGCTCAGGACTGGTCTGGCAGAAAACTGAGCAAGTCTTTTGCTGTGTTAGAAAGCTTCTTTACTTCTGTGAAGCTTCTGTGAGACTTCAGTCCTTTGTCTCTTTCAACATTTGGCATGAAAAGAGAAGTCTGGTATTTTAAAATACGTAAACCTAGGCTTGTTTGTCTTGCATTAGCAGCACACATGTTACAGTCCAGTGGCCATACCAGAGGGGCAGTCTTGTATTTACAGAACAGTCATAGAGATGCTGAGGTCCCATTACATCTCATATTAAGCAATGTGAGATAAAGCTTATGGTAAAGGATCTCCTGGAAGGAGCTGGTGGTGGGAGGAAATAAAGCTGGCTCCTCAGTACTCAGCCTCTCCTGGAGTAAAACAATTCCGCCATTATTTTGTCTCACGTTACCAGCAGAGCTATCTTTAGCACTGAAACAAGAGCCTTGAGCAACTGTGAGTACTGAGGATGCTGTGATACATTTTTTGCAAGATGAGAGGTTTTTAAACTGGTATTTACATTTGGGTTTGTACATTTGCATTCCACCCATCTACATCCTCTCTTCATTTTCAGGTGAGCAGGCCCTAAAGTGATTTGGTTTGCTGGTACCTCTGTCCTGCCAGCCCTTCTTAGAGCACCTGCTACTTGCTTGCTTTTCATTGAAAAACACAAGCAGAAGCTGCTGTGGTCCTCATCTGTGCTGTAGTTAAGGGCATTACTTTTAAATCTTTATCAAAATAGCTCTCTACTGTAACATCTACCTCCCAGTCTCCTCTGGGAGTCATGAATCCAACACTGCCACATGAAAAGTGATGACCTAGGTGAACCATTTGCACTAACCCATATCACAGTTCTAGTAGCAATCCCTGCAAGTAACCAGCCTTACCAATGGTTTTGCCATAAGGCTAAGCAGTGTGTAAGTGGGACAGCATCAAAATCCTTACCGACATTTGTGTAGTAGCAGCAAGATGGGGGATCTGTAACCAGTTGGGACATTATTACTGGTCATGGCTAAATAGCTAAAAAAAAGTATGAAAAGTGCTTTATTCTTCCTCTTTCATTCAGAATGTTGGTTTTGCTCAAATCTTGTCTGGCTGCTTTTTGAAAGCTTCATAATGGAGACAGCCACCTAATGGGGATGGGGAACAAACCACTGACAACCTCATGAGGAGACTTCTCCCATGCTGGGTAGACACACAGAGCCTGGACATCAGAGACCTCTTTCTTGTTTTACTTTCTGTCACTGCAATCACAGTTATGGATTTTTCCTAGCCTGACAGGCTTTCGCTATCTGCAAAGGAGTGATCTAAATTTAATTTGCCAGCAGCTAGTTTCTTTTTTTTCTACAGTTTTCAAAAAAATGTTATCTTTATTGAGTAACTTGAACAGACTTCTATTTTACAAGCTTCTGCCGGGATATGTTTTGTTACAGTCATAACTAAAGGAAATCCTTATATAGAATTATTCCAAGAGAAAGTAGTGGTTGTGAAAACCGCTGGAAACCTTCCACATATATTGAAAATCATCCTAGAAATAAAACAAAAGTGACAGTTATAATGAATAAACAACACATTAGATTTGGAAAATTAAAAGAAGCTCAAGTCAGATGCTTGAGAGTTTATTCCACTGCCAGATGTAAAGCTGGCAGCAGAAGGGAGATCCTCTCCTCATGTGAAGGCTGGGATTCTTCATCTCTTGGACTGTTTCAGAGTCAGAGAACAAGGGACAGAAGAAGGACAGAGCGCTGCACTTGCAAGAGAAGGACCTTGTTGGGGTCAAACTAGTCAACAAATGAAGAGCTGAGTCAAGAAAAGTAATTATTTCTAAGGGAACAGAAAAGGAAAAGGAACAACAAAGAAAAAGATGTAGCTGCTGACATGGCTGCAAAGTCAGTTTATTTGTCCTGTGTCTACCACTAACCAGAAAACAGAAGGGAAAAATCAGTGCCAATAGTTTAAAAAAATATATTTTTTTAAAAATACAATCTTTATTTCCAATTTGTAAACTTAAATTATCTAGCACAGGTTTTGTTGAAACATGAGGGATGTGGAACCAAGCTGTTGACTTATTACAAAGTTGTTTCATGTAGTAGAAATGTTCTGTATCTGTTGTTTTTTAGAAACTGTGTTTTCATAGCAAACAGCTCATTTTAGAATATAAAATATATATTAATTAAAGTGTAGTCTTTATCTGTCTGATAACCTGAGTATAAAATGAAATAACACCATCTACTTGCATTGATGTTCAAAAGAGAAAATTGAAGGACAACTGAATCACTTATTCATCCCACGGCTTGGCTATTTGTTTCTGGTATATCGATGGGGAAACATAAAAGTTCTTTCTTGTGTGTACATGGACTTTAGCTTCCAAATTGGTTGTCAGGCACAAATACAAGTTTCTTTTACAGTAAAATATTCCATGGTGGTGTTGGAGAGCCATGTCTCTTTGTAATATATGACCTGGAGGGAAAAATATTTAAAAGATGTAAAGTGACCTAAGAACAACTTGATTTAGTTTTCTGACATGCAGTTTTCCTTCCAAGTTCGTGGGGTTTTTGTTTCATAAGAAGTCCAGCTGCAGCTGAAGGAAATATTTTCTGAATCCTTCTCCTTTCCTTCCCCTCCTCCATCAAAGACTGATGTGTACATATACTGTCATATACCCAACATTTTCCTGTTCTTACTGCCCTGCATTGTGCTATGCACACTGTCCTATGCTGTCTTGTGATGATGGCATCAGAACACTTTAATTCTCTACTGAGGATGTATTGTTTAATTTGTCACATAGACATATTTTTATCTTAAAATATTTTTATTCTCTCTAGATCCTCAGATGATGGCAGTGTAAGGTGGGGAGATACTTAGACCACAGAAAGAGACATGATACTGCTGAAGATAGAAAAGGGTTCTGTTCACAGAGGGGATCTCATCTTTCTCTTGAGATATTCCCATGCTTATGGTAATTTACCAGTTGGAGTTACTGGGCAAAATGTCTGGCAGGTTTGCAGAAGCCCTTTCCTAAAACTAAAAATAAAATTATACAGACTGGCTGGAGCATGCAGAAAGATCAGAAAAATCCTTCTTTACATCACTGGAAGGAAATGTTGTACCCTGTGACTTTCATCAGGAGGAAAGGTGGTGAGTCCCAAGCTCGCAAATGAATTAATTTATTTTTCTCATCTTTCAAAAGTCAGACAGTGATACAGAAATATATGTTTTCTCTAAAAACAAACATGGAAAGGCATTTGATGAAGGACTGCTGCTGCTCAGAAAGCATGGCTGGATAACGGCATACAGCAAAGTGCTGGGTGCCACATCCTGATCAGAGCAAGTTAAAAAACCAAATAATTATTGATGTCATATTCCTTCCTGGAAGTATTCAAGGGCAGGTTGGATGGAGCTTTGAGCAACCTGGTCTAGTGGGAGGTGTCCCTGCCCTGCAGGGAGGTTGGAACTAGATCATCTTTAAGGTCCCTTCCAACCCAACCATTGTATACATACGATGTGTAACATGAATGTGTATCCCAATACTTAATTATAGAAAAATGTTTTCATTATATTTTCATAAGAAAGCTTGATAGCTTTGGTAATACTGTAACACAATGCTGAAGAGACAGAAACAACTACTTTTTTGTTTATCTTGATTTCCCTTAAGCATAGTCCAAGTTACAGCACACAAGAAATCTGCCTAAAAATTATATCACTCTAAAATCAAACATGACAGATAAAGAGAACTTCACCTGCATTGAACAAATCCACTTACATACCTTCATTTTTTTTTATAAGAACAACAATCCCCATAGGTATTTTCCCCAAAATACTTGGCATGCTTTCAGCCACACCTGAACTCAGTTGACTGAGCGCAGATGTATTTCAAACACCATGGCCTGACTCCTTTACAAGTTTGAACATATGAACTCTCCTAACAGCTGCAGCACAGAAAACATCTGTCTTAAACCCTGATGGATGGGACCAATTGCAGACATGGCAAAATCACTGGGTGGTGAAGCTCGGAGACTCAGGGAGCATTCCTTTCTTGTTCACTGGTGTGAAGCCATGCAGAGAGAAGTTTGCTGGGCTAGACGGGATTTTTTTTACTCTGGCGGCTCATGAAAGAGTAAGGCATGTGTCATCCAAATTATTAATATATAGTGAAAAGAACTGTAAGCCTATTTAAATGTAAGTTCTTTTATATTGTGTGGAAGATCATTGTGTTAAATCTCTGAGCAATTAAGGAAAAAAATCCAAGCCAGAAATATAGAAAACGTTAGTAGTTGTACTTCACTGTAATTCCTCCTGTTGGAAGCACAACAGATGTTTGATTCCCATGTTTACAGTTTTGGAGGCAGGTGTAAAAGAATTGTGCTAACAGACAGGCAACCATAAGTATTCGCTGTTTGGATGTTTGAATATTCTCATCATCATAGATGAGCAAAATGAGGTGGGAAAATAGATTGGACTGTAAACTTTTGTCCATCAAGGTTGCCCTGCCTGGAGCAATGCAGAGGACTGGTGATATGCAGCAAAGATTTCTAGCTGCTTCACTGAAACAGGGCCTCTGGCAGGCAGTGAGGGTTATCAGCTGCTCTCATCCTGTGCTCCAGGCAGGTGAGGGGGCCTTTCAAACAGAGGTGGAAAAAGAGAGGTCCTCCACAGAGGTATAGCAGCATGCTACTGCCTCAGCCAGGGCACTATTTGTACAAAGCTTATCCCAGAACCATCAAGCCACTCATTAGGGGCTACCAACGTGGAACTCCATAACATCTGACCTCCAGTACGTTCAAATTGGAGTCTTGTTTAATGGAAAACTGAAGCAAATATATTTTATTTGACCTGAGTAAAAAAGAATCTCAGTGTGCTACTAGTATGTCTCTTGAATGTGGAGAAATGGACTCCTTACTTTTTGTCAGGATCTCTAACATCTTCTCAGGCTTTGCTGGGAGATTAGATTAAAATTGAAGAAAACAGAGTTTTCTGTTTTTTCAGTGTCTTTTCAAACTACTGAGCGGGTTTATACAGTTATCCAGAAATGGTAAACAAAGTCATTGAACTAGGTTTACATGTAGACATTGAGATAAAGCATTACAATTAAAATCTTGCTTTCACTGTCTCCCTTAAATGATAGCAGCTGATGTTGTGTATTCTCAGCAATTAATATTTTATTGCATTGAAAACTGGAGCAGAGGCTCTCAAACACAGAGCTACAACAAGTACATCAAATGACAGAAGCCACCAAAACCCGAGTCAGAACTGAAGTAGAGACAAATGCTGATCACAGTGATCCAGTCTAAAAAGGTGGCAGAGTTTGTGGTGTAGGCAGCTGTTGGATGTGGTGGGAAGCCAGGATCAGCTCCCTCCGCAGCGTGTGGGAACACCAGAGCTTCATTTGCATAGTGATGCAAGCTAGTATTAGGAGCGGCTGGGCTCCCAAGCAGGAGTTTACCAAGGGTTTCTTCACTGTGGGAGGAAGACTCACCTCTCAGGTTAACAAAAAATAAATAGGACAGAGGACAGTGTTTACTTGTTGATGCACAAGTTCTTTGAAAGACAAACTTACCAGAAAATTGTGTTTTGAATGAATGTGCTCAGCCCCCTCGGACAGTTAGACACTGTGTGTGAAAGACATGCTTAGGCATGGGGAGAAAATGTGATCTCATTTTATTTTCCAAGGGCAACAGAAGGAAAGGGACTGTGCATAGCCTTATCTAGTGCCCAAATCACTCTGTCACTGTGTGCTGTCTCTGAATGTTGTGCTGTGGCCTCCTGCACATCACCTTTCCCTCAAACCCTGAAACTAAGCATGCATTTAATTCTTCCTCTGGCCCAATCATGAAAATTTAAGTTATTTATATCGATCAAAACACTGCATTTTTCAAGCACATTGAACACAACTATTTTACTTTGGAGGCTTCAGATAACTCAGATAGGAACACTGCCAGGTATAAGCTAGAACTGAGATGTAGCTCTCTGGAAAATTGCCTCTTATCTACCTACATAACAAGGGTCATCTCTGTCTTGCACAGTAAAGTTACTCCCTACTTGCCAAGACCAAATGTGTAGCTGAGGTATTTATTGAGTTCCTTAAAGTGTACCTATAACAGCCTGGAGGGACATCTACACAGAGTTGTTTACATAAAAACAAGAAAGGGATCTCAGCGTGATATAGCCTTCTCTGGTAAAAAGTCAGACCAGAAAATCCCACTCACTCATGGGGACCAAAAAACTTTCAGGCCTGGCTTCAGGCAAAAAACTTCAGCAGATAAGATAAGCTTGGTAGCAGTCTCCAACTGGATCCCAAACTGGAGCTCTGCCCAGCCAACTGGGGAAGCTGGGAGCCCTCCAGGGATAATACCTCCTCCTCTGAGATAGTGAGTGGGTGTCAGGAGGGGTGAGAAGAGCTCCCCAGCTGCTTCTGTGGCTGGCAAGGGAAAAGGGTGAGCAGGGAGGCAGCCACAGTCCAGATTATAAATAACCTTACTACAGAGTAAAACCACTGATTGAGTAGACACTGCAACCTGTGACACACCAGCACTGAGTTTTCCACAGCAGGAGTACATGATTACAGATGGGTAGCTGGTCTGCTGGGTTCTGTGGGTTGCCTTAAAGTCCAGTCCCAGGTAAAGTGCATCCTCAGTGATGAATCAGGACAGAGCTAATGATCTTACTAACAAGGGTAATCTTTGTATTTGGCTTTCTGGCTTGAATCTTTCTACTGCCTCCTTAGGCAGGCATAGTTATTAGTGAAATGATAGATCTCAGCTATCAAATCTCAATCAAGCTGATGAGAACCCCACTGCCAGTATGAAACCTGGCCATCCACCCATCAAGTGGCAGGACTGTCTAACAAGCCCATTCTAGTCATCCTGAAACAGAGATTTGGAGGAGACATTTGGAGGTGTAAGATATTTCAAAATGAAAGAAATTCAAAATAAGAATAACAAAGTACTTGAAATAATTAAAAATAAAATAAATAATCTGACAGTATGAACAAAGGAAAGAGTAAAGCTCTGAAGAATAAAATTAGAGAAATATATGATTGCCTTTCTGTTCTCCACCGTGTCTACCTGGTGCTGTAGCAGCATGGAAGAGAGTTCGAGCTACGCTGGTCTCCTTTATCAGAAGCATCAGGAGATGGGTGCCTGTCCTACTCTCTCTGCCAGTAGGGAGCTGTACTGCCATTGCTTTCATTCATCTAGAGGTGGACGAGGTCTGATAACCCACAAGCAAAGGAGGAGTCACGGTCCTGCTGCTTTCCTAGTAGCTTCTGTTGTTTCAGAAAAAACATTATTTGTGCACAGGGAAAAGGAAAGGTTGCGCTCTCCAGAGCCTTTAGTGAAATTGCTCAATAGCTTGAAGCTTGTGCTAACCTTGGAAGCAGTATACCAGGATACATCAGCTCGTCAGACCTCTACTTGGGTAGGTTGGTTCTCTGCCTGCCTCCAGCTCTGCTTAGGAAGAAGAGGGTGTTGTGTGGGTTGCTCAGTCTCCTGCATGAAGGAAAGGGTTCCCATGTATGGCTGTAGAGGAGTTATTGTTCTCCTCCTCTTTCTTCTCTCTCACAAGCACAAGAATAGACGTAGCAAGACATGTTGTGAAGTGAAGGGTATGAATAGGAGGGCTCTTTTGTCAAGCGCAAACAGCTTAGGTGTATCTCAGTTTGCCTTATTTAGGTGGAATTAACAGGGTTCATGTGCACCCCCTCCTTCAGTCTATTCCTGGGCTTTGCTAGTTTATGTAATAAAACTTTCACATCCTGTTATGCTCATATTCCATAAGAGTATTCTGGCCAAATTTGAAGGCTAGCTGAAGGTCACAAGGAAATAGAAGTAAATACACAACCTGGTGCACTAGTGGCAGAGTAATGGACTGGATGCCTTTGCTTATGATAGGATCTGCAATTTTATCTGGCTTGGCTGTTCTGGGAGAAATGACAGGACAGTTTGAGAGCTACCTGCTCGGTACACCAATATGTGGACACCATTAGTTTTCTGAACTACAGCCCTGTAATCTGATGACACTCCAAAATTATAAAATGAAATGAACCAAAGCCCAGATACAAAACTCGCAGCAGTGCTGAACTTTGCACAGTTTAATTAAAATGCCTAATTGGATTAGCAAACAATAATTTGGATTATTGGATTTGCCACACAATAGTTTTCAAATGCATGACAAATCCCAACAAATGCAAATACTCTCTGTTAAGTGGGGTAGCAGTTGAAATTCTCTTATTCTTCCTATATCTTGGAAACATCTTCCTGAAACCTTCATTAAAAACAAACAAATTAAAAAGGGGAATAGAGTGTTTCTCAGCAGCATTAAAAAAAATGTCAAGAACTTTGCTCTAAGTCCATGATTATCAACAGCATCTACTAATTTGTTATGCCTGACAAGCTCACTTGAGCAGCTTGATTTTTCAGGCTATGCTAAGCATGCCCATGTATACCTTGTCAAGTGTCTAAACTGAGCAGGAACATCAAACATTTAAAATCATTAGTCTTGGTCTGCAGTCATTGCTCTGACTCTGTATCCACTGCTCGGAACAATCTTGCCTAAAAATTAACACAAGATATTGTGCTAAAGCTTAATCTTGAGAATACCTGAGAGCCAAGGTGTCTGTAGTAGAACCAGCAAACAAACAGTGTGAATTTAGCTAGGTTAGTGGCTGCTGATCTTTCCAGACAATAATATTTCATATCTGACAAAAGGAAAACTGATTTAGATGTCTGACATTTTGCAAACATAGTTCAGATTTAAAGAATGAAAACACGGGGAGGAAATCTGGCACTTGTTAGAATACCAAATGCCAAAGCCAGTCCAATGTCTGATTTCTAAAGAAATGGCTAGGAATTGGAAAGGCTGCAAATTGATTTGCACCTTAGAAGCTTGCTGGAAATGTCACCAAAATATGATTCCCAGTAATTATTTGTAGCTCTGGACAAGTATCATTGTTCCTGACCAGCAGTGTGAAAGTAACATAAAGTGAATATGTGGAATTCTGTCTAAAACAAACAGCTCAACATTATTTGCTCAGCTAGAGAGGAGTATTGTTTCTGTGAATACCAGCTGTAATCGAAGTCTGAGCACAATATCCCAGTAATAGCTTAAATAATCCTTGATCAAAGAGCAACGGGATGGTATTAAAAGACAAACTGATTGAATCTTTCTCAGAGAAGAATATGGAGTCCCAGGCCTCACCACTGCTCCTGATGAAGTAACTGGAGGGACTGGTCCTTTCTCATGTTCCTGGGGGACGCAAATAGGCGGGGACGCAAGTAGGCAGTGAGCAAGCAGGGAAAGAACAGGGCAGGGTCACTGTCCCCAGACAGGGCTGCAGTGGCAGCTGCACCTCTGTAGGTGTAGAAGGACAGAGAAGGGTCCCCAACGAGAACCACACTGTCGTCTCAGTATTCCTGTGACTGTCTGCCTGTGGCTATTTCAGGGTCCAGAGACGCAGCTTGAGCCTGAATTACCCTTGGCTGTTGGATTTGAAGAACCAGTCCCAGTCTTACTTCTCGTGGGGTTGCCTTTCTTCATCCACTTACTCAATTGTTCAGTACAGCTCACAGCAGTAAATTCTCTCCTGGCCCAAAAGTACAAAAGGAACGGGGAGGAAGATGTGAAGATGACAGAGCTATCATCCACTGCCGGCTGATAAGGTGCAAAATGAAAGGCAGTGTCTGAATAGACTTTTACCTGCGAGACACTATTTTAATAGATTTATGCTATTGTCACCCCTCTGCTGAGTACTGCCAGATGCCCAAAGCCTTGCTGGCTGGCTTCCCAGTGTAGGGAAACAGTGACATGCAGTCTGAATGCATGTGAGGAGTCAGAGACAGCAGGCAGGGCAATCCCTTCGGTCTCACTGCAGCTCTCTGCAGAGGCACCGCTGGCTTCCCTGCAAGAAACGCTTCCTCCCCCACGTTAAGTGAGTTACAGCCCAAGGCAGAGGAGGGTCTGTGGCTTCGTGGTGACAGCAAAACAGAGCCACACAGCCCCATCACAAAATGTAACTTACTAAGGAAAAGGCATTTGGATGCAATGCTGTCGTCTTGTAATACCTACCACTGCAGTACAGAAATGGTTTGGTTTCCTAACTTGAATGCCTATGTACCTGTGGCTTTCCCTAGACTTGGAAACACGGGATCAGAAAGGACGTTCTGCATTTAGTCCTTGGTATTGTACACTAACCCACCAAATGAGGCTTTGCACCTCATTTTAAAGTGGCTCTTGGTAAATGGAAGTTTTTTGCCATCTGCAAAACAAAGGAAAACAAGGAAGGCAGTGAATACAAGTGTTGTGTGTCAGCATGCTTTGGAAGAGGCTCTCCCAAACTGAATCCTGCCTGCCCGAGACCCAAGCCTGGCAATGCTTATCTCTGAAGGTGCACAGGATCACAATCTGTAGTGTGTACATACAGATCCTGAGTTATCCAGGCCAGTCTGGCAGGACCACATCAGCCAGCTTAACCAAATAATCTACTAATTCTTAGTGCTTTCCCTCATTAAAGCATTTTACAAGCCCTGTCTTAATTAAAGTTCACAGCAGTCCTGTGAGTTAGTAAAATGTCATTATCCCAATTTTACAGATGAAAAAATTGCAACAGAGAGGTGAAATGCTGTGCTTGAGGCCGCAGAAGGAGACAGTTTTAGGGGCAGGATTAGCCATTGGGAGCTCTTTGCTGTGTGCAACATATCCAGCCTCTGAAGGCACCGAACAGGCTCTCGGAGAGATGCTGAAAACACTACTCCCCTCTTCGGGCTCCCTTGCAGCCCCTCTACACTGGCTTTAAGGCAGCAAAGGGACTGATCTGGACGCTGACATCTCATGCTATCCCATACTTTCCAGAACTGAGCCATGTCAGGTATATGCCAAGGAGAATGAGGAAGTCTGCAATGTGACCTAGCTCTGGCTCTTGTGGAGACTCAGACAGCTGCCCAGTGAACAAAAAGGGGCTGAAAACAAGTTACAGCAGCCTCTGAGGCTGGGCCAAGCCACAGCAGGCACTGTACCACCTTTGACCGCTGCTGGGGTCGGGGGCGGCTCAAGACTTAATCCCCAAACCATGCTGCCTTGCTGAGCTAAAAACATAATGGTGACCACAAACATCAAGGATGGTTAGCAAGCTGATGCAAACACTGATCTAAATGGTGTGCTGTTTGCAACCCATCTGGAGTGATGCAGGGTGCAAACTTCAGCTCTGAGTCATGCAGCAGAGACTTGAAGCTGGGTCTCCCACCTTTCGAGCCACCACCCTAGCCAGAAGGCTCAGATGGGTGCAGCTGACACTCCTACACCTTCCATTTTCATGTAAATGTTCAAAAGGTTTCATTTTTCCCAATAAGAAAGGAAACCCCCTTTCTACATGTTAAAAAAAAAAAAAAAAAAAAAAAAAGCACCACAAAGCAGGATCATAATCTGCTACTCAGATGAACATAAAACATTTGGGTCAAATTACACCTCAGGATGTCTCTAGTCCCATCTCTTCCTCAAAGTGGGGTCAGTTCTGAGGTCAGATGGGGTTGCTCAGGGTTTTCTCTAGTCATGTCTTGAAAACCTCCAAGGATGGAAATTGCTCAACAACCCTGGGCAGCCTGCTCCAATGCCTAATTTTCCTCATGGTGATTTGTTTTTCCTTCAATCCAGTTGGAACCAGTTGGACTGTTATCCTAGAAAGAAGTGTGTCATTTCACCTGGTTGTGGCCATCCTCAGTAATTTTTTCCTTTGTTTGAACCTCTGCTTAAAAATGGAAAAAATGGGAAAAAAAAGACCACAGAAACTTTTCACAATGGATTTTAGCTAAATAGCACAGTGTCAAGGTCTCATGCTACAGCCTCATGATTCCATGAGAAATCTGATAAGAACACATCTTTATTTTGTGGTAGAATGCACCACCTTTTTAAAGACTCGTGTTATTTCATTCCCCCCACCCTTGTTTTAATGAGACACTGCTTTCAGAGCCTTGTAATAGAGCACAGATCAGAGGTCTCTAAGGCTCTCAAGTTTGTATCACGTCTTAATACCCTAAGGCATAGGTATAATGATTACGATTTACTGCTGAAATTCACCTATTATATTCACGTTGCATCAGTAATATTAGTCACCTGTTACTTTCTGGAATTTCTTTTATAGAAACATAATACTCAGATTTTCTTCTGGAGTTCTTTCTATACTTACTTTCCTGACTTGGGGGGAGGGGGAAGAAAAATGTGTGGTGCAGGATCTAAGCTTCGTAATTATACGTACACCAAAGCCAAGAACTCAGTACGCTATGTGAGTAAAGGAGGAAGGAACCTGGGTCTCACTTGGCTTTGACTGTTGTAACAAACTGCCCCATAATTCTTTGTTGGAACAACCCTAACATCCATCTGGTTGTGTCTATCACTGCATATCGCATAGCTGCAAAACACTCTGCTGTGTTAACTTTGTCCTATGTGCAAGAGTTCCTGCACGGCAGGCGGTGCTGTGGCGGGGTCCCAGGCACCCTGTGTGCAGCTGAGCTTGCACAAGAGCTGCAGCCACAGCCACCTGTGGGAGGACCATCAGGTGTGCCACTTACCTGACATGTTAAACACTGATGTTTGAAGAAGTGCCAAAGGGGGACAAAATTGTTTAGTCCACTGATATTTTTCTTCGTGGTAAACAAGAGAAATGTGGCATGGACTTGACCAGAAATCGATGGATGAGAGCGTGAGAAGTTGGGTGTAACTGATACAGGGAGGAGGCAAAAGTGAGAACAGGCTATTCTGCCATTGGCATCTTCTGGGCCAGGTTAATCATAGAATCATAGAATCATAGAATCCTAGGGGTTGGAAGGGACCTCGAAAGATCATCTAGTCCAACCCCCCCTGCCAGAGCAGGGTCACCTAGAGCACATCACATAGGAACGCATCCAGGCGGGTTTTGAATGTCTCCAGTGAAGGAGACTCCACAACCTCTCTGGGCAGCCTGTTCCAGTGCTCTGTCACTCTCACAGTAAAGAAGTTTTTTCTGATATTCACCTTGAACCTCCTATGCTCCAATTTACACCCATTACCCCTTGTCCTATCACTGGTCATCACTGAGAAGAGCCTAACTCCATCTCCCTGACACTCACCCCTTACATATGTGTAAACATTGATGAGGTCACCCCTCAGCCTCCTTTTTTCCAAGCTAAAGAGACCCAGCTCCCTCAGCCTTTCCTCATAAGGGAGATGTTCCACTCCCTTAATCATCTTTGTGGCTCTGCGCTGGACTCTTTCAAGCAGTTCCCTGTCCTTCTTGAACTGAGGGGCCCAGAACTGGACACAATACTCCAGATGCAGCCTCACCAATGCAGAATAGAGGGGGAGGAGAACCTCTCTTGACCTACTAACCACACCCTTTCTAATGCACCCCAGGATGCCATTGGCCTTCTTGGCCACAAGGGCACATTGCTGGCTCATGGTCATCCTCCTGTCTACCAGGACCCCCAGGTCTCTTTCACCTACACTACTCTCCAGCAGGTCGGCCCCCAACCTATACTGGGACATCGTGTTGTTCTTCCCCAAATGCAAAACTCTACACTTCCCCTTGTTGAATTTCATCATGTTTCTCCCCGCCCAACTCTCCAGCCTGTCTAAGTCTCTCTGAATGGCAGCACAGCCTTCTGGTGTGTCAGCCACTCCTCCCAGCTTAGTGTCATCAGCAAACTTGCTGAGGGTACATTCTATACCCTCATCCAGGTCGTTGATGAAGATGTTGAACAACATCGGTCCCAGTACCGACCCCTGAGGGACTCCACTAGTCACAGACCTCCAACCAGATTCTGCCCCATTGACTACAACTCTCTGACTCCTTCCCATCAACCAGAATCCTTCCCATTAAATTAAATATGAGGCATACTGTGCTAAAGCTGGTGTGGTTCTGCCTTCAGACATTGCCGTTTGCTCATGTACCTTGAGGTCTATGGCCTCCTACACCTCAGACACTGCCAATGAAAGAATGCCAGTGGCCACACTTACTGGGGTTCACTGAATCCCCAGTGTGAGTCAGCAAAGACCTTGCTATGCTTTCTCCCCTCTTGCGAGTTTGTTGTCATCTCTGTCCTTCCCCCCCTCTCCCAGCCTTCCTCTCATCTATACTACATCAGCAAGAGGGAAGCATGCAGGGCAACCAATCCTGCCATGCATGGAAAGAGGAAATGAAGCAGGGAAGCCTGGTCGGACTAACTGACCGATGTCCCTAAGTAGCAAAGACAGAGTCCTTAACTGTGGCTTACTGGTTAGCCCAGAGAACCTGCTGTGACTGCCCCTGTTCTGAACAATACTGATTTTCATAATTTTTGCTGTTCCTTTTCCCCTGTTTTTTGCTGTTCCTTTTCCACTCTTTTTTGCTGTTTGCACAGTTTCTTCACCTTGGTTAGGGTCAGAGAGACAAAGCTGTGAGCTGGCTTAGGCACTGCTTGGACCACAGGTGCAGCAGTGATGTGTTCCAAGGAGCTGGGCAGTTCAGAGATGTAAATCTGCACTGAGCTCCATACTGCCAAGGCAGGCCTGGGAGCAGTACCCAGCCAGTGAGCTAAAGCCTAGCTCAGGTTTGCAAGGGTGACCTGTGGTGGCTGCAGTGCAGACATGTGGTCTGTTTTCCCGGAGACCAAAAACTGGCAATTTATCTCAGTCTTAAGCGTGGGGCCAGACTCTTTTATTCCTCACCGAGATCAGTGAGATGGAGTAAGAAGCTCTTATTCTCATCCCCTCTTTCCTTTCCTCCCGTTCCAAAAGAAGAATTTTGGCTGTTTCCTGTTATGTTTGTTTTGAACAATCACGTGATTTCAATGTGAAAATGTCTGATGTGAAAAATACCGCTGACAAGTTGAACAGTATGTCAGTAAGATGAAGTCCCCACAGTTGTAAGCTCAGCATCAGTGTTTTCTGTTCAAAGTTTTACACTGAGACAGCCATGTAAACACCAGTATTTCAGTGAAAATTAATACAAAAATTCTTACCTATTTCTGTGTATCTACCCCTTCAGACAAAATGGTTGAGGAGAGCCCATGTTCTTTTAAAGGCAGGCAGCTGCTGTCTTGGACTGACATCCTGGTAAATGGGAGATGCAATTGTATCGTTTTGTTATCCTTCTAGAGTCAAATGAAATTGAATTTAGTACTGACAAGGAAAAAAATAATTCAATAAAGTATTGTGGAGTTTCCCCTAAATTTAGCTGGGAGGATCTTATTTGTGCCACAAGCTTCAGCCTGCTGCCCCTGGCATCTCACTCTAGAGCCCAAAATGCACTAAAAGCACAAGAATAACTTAACTGAAGCTTATAAATAAGGCAGAGCACCTCACTGGTCAGGCCCCAAAAGTCTGCAATCTTAAGAGATGGGAGTGTCTGGGGAGAAATGTGCTACTGGTGCTCCTGGAGAGTTGGGAAGCCTCAAAAAGAAGAGTTGATACTGATTTTCCTCCCTTCCTGCATTGAGAATAGCTAGGAAGCAGCACTAAACACGCTGGTGGCTGTCACCTGCAGAGGTGCACAGGGCTTTCCCCAAACACAGTTCAAAATGAATTTTTGCTGTGATAAGATAGTTTGTGCCTGGGCCAGGGTTTGACTGCTGAATGGGCCCTTGCTCTGTGAGCAGACTCCTTGGAGTCAGTGGGAGTCCACTCAGAGTAATGTGTTACCCACCAGGAGTAAATGCATCACAATATGCTTCAAATAGTATTCAGGGGCCCAAATCCAAGAAGCACATTTCCAGCTGATAGAAACTGCATCAGGAGAGAAGTTTCTCTGGTTTCAACAGCTTCACCTGCAAGGATGGAATAGCCCACATCCATAAGTCAGATCAGGGCCTTGAAGCATATTTCTCCTGGGGCAAGGATTGCGTATCTGCATTTTGTGACATAATTGGATGTTCTGCCTGTGCTGCAATCATAGTAATAGACCCAATCTCTTGAATCTGGAGGAAGACTCACAAGCCTGCTTTCTTGCCCTGCCCTAATTTCACCAGCCAAATACCTGCTGTAGGAAAAATAAACAAAAGAAACAGCAAACCCCTGTACCTTCTGCTTTGGGTACTGCTAGAAATGTTCCAGTTTCCAAAGTTTTGTTCCATAAGCAATAATTAAGTACAGTCTCAATCCCTAAGATGTATATTGAAAGCAAGCAAATTATACAGTAGTATTTCTTACTTGTCTCTCCACAAAAAATAATTTTTTGCAGTAAGCAAAAAACACAGCAGGGTTTGAATCCTATCACTGTTTTATTTAAAGTATTATTTGGATTCTATAGTATTTTCATATCCATGGTGACGTACTTTTAGTTAGGAAAGAAAATCTATGTAAGGAAGTGCTTATACCTGTAAATCTATTGTGCTGGAACGTATAGGGTATATTAGGCACTTTTGATCATTGAAGTCATAGATTCTCTTCCTCGCTCTGAAGAAAGCGTGTGTGTGAGCACAGTCATCAGCTTCCACAAAACAACATCTCTAATACCTAATGTATTAGCAGTTCCAAACATAAAGTTTGAGAAAGGTGATTTCCTTTTCTTCCCTGTCTCTGTTCCAAAATTGCCATCTGTTTAATACCTATTGGAAGGTGGAAGGTATCAGCTGCCTTTGATCTCTAACAGAGAAACTTGGAAGCAAATTGCAAGGTATAAAGGACATGTTTAATAGATGTTTAATGTTTCCCCAAATGGGTGCAGCCTGAAGAAACAGAGGCCAGCAACGAATGTGTGCTCTAGAAACTCCATCTTCCTGCTGCAGTGCATAATTTGCATTAATTACGTCTATAGCCATTACATCTGACACTAGTCTGGACTTCTCTAAGCAAACAGGAGATGCCATAGTCATATCAAGAGTTTTGCTTTGTCTGTCAATGAATTGGCCTTTCTGTCTTTGAGCCGAGTGCTCTTCTATCAGGTGTTCAATAGCCATATTTTTTTTCAAGGCCAATATCACAGCAAAGGTTCTCTGTTTAAAATGTTCAGCGTTGCATTCTGCAACCTGGGAGTGATTATATGTTTGAAGGTATTTAAATTACGCTTGAAATGCTGAGTTGCATTCTGATATGTAAGATTTGCAAGTTGTGGTTAGCTTTACATACCAAAAATAGTTTTTCAAGGATGTTCAGCCAAATAGTTTGCCTTTATACAAAAATGTAGGCAGAGAGCAGACTGACAGAAGTTCAGATTTTGTTGGGAAATTATCGCTTAAAAGTAACTGCAAATTTTCTCATAACTGCAATGTGAGATGAAGAAAAAAATCTTGAAGTGATTTTGCTCTGATTCTTTGTTAGCAGTTCTTTGAATGTTTTCTGTCTCCCCGTGGATAACTGAAGTCCTGCAAGACATCTGCCTTGTTAAACAGGCAAGTGTCTTGCAACACACAATATACAATAGCCCGCAATGCAGAACTGCTTTGGACTTTCTGTCGTGAAGCAAAACAAGTCTAACAATCATTGACCTGCTTCATCGTAGGTTTTATTAAAAAATAATAGAAGATTATATATGTGTAAAATATATTATATAATTATATATACAATCTAATATATGTATATAGTATACCCTAGCTAAAATATTAAAAAATATAGGGACAGTTTAGTCCATTGTCTGCAGACCTCACAGAGGAGACTACTCTGACACACAGAAACGTCAGGAATGCTCTGTTCTTTAGGAATCTATTCTCTCTAAACATTTGAGTGATTTCCACAGTGGTTCTCTGGCTAAAAGTGAGTAAAGTGTAACCATTTTTACTGCTACCTGGAATAGCATAATTATTCCCCATCAATTTCATATACTCATGAATATGCATGCACTACTTCTTTCTTCACAAAATGGGAGAAATCTGAGAAAACTAACTTTTGTCTTCAGAATATGCTAGACATTTCACTTACGGGAATTCATGAAGACAGATTCACCCCCTTCCAACCCCCCAAATTCTACCAACAACAGGAGTTGATTCACTGCACTCTCTTCAGAGAAAAGGTGCTTGGCATAGCTGCAAAGTGGGTCTGTCTAATAATAGTGTACACACAGGTAATGCATACGTGTGTATACACACAATGAAGTACCATTGCTTGGAAAAGCTACTGGAGGCATATTCAGCATTTTACTCAGGCCTAGCACTGAGAATAGCTGCAGCAGATGTCAGGAAGTGAAAGAATCCTACCAAGAACAGCAGAACCACACCCAACACCATCTACCAATTAGCTCTCATTGCTTATGCATGCTAAAGAGCACTTGGCAATTCTACATGTGGTTGTATCAGTCAGCATCAAAATAGGTCCAAGCCAGTGGTTTCAAGAAGGATATATTCCTTATGCTTTTTATTCTTCCTGTCTGCCAGGTTTCTCCTTGGCTCCCCACCCCAAGGAGACATTTGCTAGCAAGGGAGACACTTGCTCCACCATTGCTGGAATTGAGGAACAGGCTATCTCCAGCCCCAGCAGGAGCTGGTGTTGCCTACCTGACCTACCTACCAACCAGCCAGGGGCTACAGCACATGTTCAGTGCTGCTGCTGATGTTAGGACAGGCAGAAGAGTTTTTACGTAGCACCATCAGTGCTGACTGCCTCGCTTGTTTAAAAATGAGCCTGCAAAATTTATTAGATGGAGCCATCTGCTTCTCAGCCATTCTCCTACACTACATCTGACAGTGACTGACAGGAAAGAAACAGTGAATTTACAGCAGTGGGTGAGAATCAATTGCATTTCTGATCCCTCTGCCAGAGCTGCTGAAGCCCTTGCAGTGCAACCTGGAATATCTGGTGATATGTCTCTTTGGAACTTGCAGGGTGTAAAGTAAGGATTCATGGTCACTTTTACTTTGCTCCTTGCAGGAGCCAATGAAGAACTGCCTGCAAAGGAGTTAAGTGTTTGCAATCATTATTGTTAATCGAGCTAACGAAGGGGAATCTTCACCAGTAACAACCCCATGGTTTTCTTTTGTTTTTAAAAGGAACCCATTCAAAGGTCATTTGGATCTTATTGAGATATAGCTGCTGATTTCAATAGGTTTTGAATATGGCTGAGTTTTCATTAACTGATTCCAGTCTGGAACATGCATATTTTGTGACATACATAATCTTCATGGCAAAATGACTTTTGGTTATGAACACTTCTTTTGACTGTGTTTATTCCATTACTAATGAAATCTGAAAACATTGTGGGTTTTTTCTGATATTCACCTGATGTGAAAATCAGGTGCAAAAATGATTAAGTTTTGTCAAAGAAAGAGAAGAAATTACTTTGATTCATTTGTATTGCAAAATAAATGTATTAGTTATTCTCCTTCCACTCTAGAACTAAAAAAGAAACCGTATGTCCCAAACCTTGGCCACTTTTCAAGCTATCCCATTTGATCTAACAAACAATAATACCTCTGCCTGCAAATGTTGGACAACCAAAGTACAGACTGTTGAAGTTAATCAGTGATTTAAGGCAGCAGCATACCTAATTTGTTTCAGTTCCTCTAACAGATGAAAGAAACAGGGGAAGGAAGTTGCTGCCATTTCTAAAAGCTGATTTACATGTTGTCAGGATTTAGTGGGTTACCTGCTGTGTATGCTGTGTGTATTCTTGGTAGGTGTTTTTGGAGGAAGCAGTTCATGAGCAAAGAGAAGCACCAGCAGTACCTCAGCAGAGAGAGGAGCCCTTGGGCTAGCTGGCACCTGAGGCTCGTGTTGAACGCCGGCTCCTACCCTGGCAGTGCTTGCATGCTTGGTGGCATACGCAAGATCTGCTAAGTTGGATCTACTTCTCTCATTAGCCAGCCTGCCTGCCTTGCCAAGGGCCTGTCTTCACCCTGGGCTGGCTGCACTGCATGGGCTTCCTCTTCTCTTAGCACCCCACTGGCATCTTGCTGGCCAAGCAGCCGCAGGCAGCCAGCTGTCCAGGGGTAAAATGTACAGAGACAGTGAAATCTAACTCCCTCTTGAGCAGGGTGTGTGTCCTATTGCACGGCTTGTGGGCTCTATCTGCCTAAATAGTTGCTGGTGCTGCTGGCATGGCCACCCACTCGCAGCCGTGCTCACTACAGGCTGGAAAAGAGTGAGCATGGAGTGGCCAGAACTGGCAGCATCCTGTCTGTGTTGGCCACCCCCACCACTGATGCAGGGCTGCCTGTATGACCAGTGCTGGCCTTCTCAGGGGCTTCTTTCATGTATCACCGCATGATCAGCTGCTCTTTTCTATTTTAGGATCCTCTGTGAGTGGCAGCTATGCTCATTTATGTTTAAGAGGGCCCAAGCCCAAGACAAGGCCAGCACCTGAGGTGACTTGGTGACCCGTGCTGGAGGTGTAGGGAGCTGGAGGAGTCAGCGTGCCAACAGGGAGGCTTGCAAAGTAGCCCAAAGAAAACATGTAGGATAGGGTGTGCCTTAAGCCATGCCCATCTTAGGGTAAAGTGCAAGCAGCCACTGCTCTCTTAAAAATTTGCAAGCCTTTACTGTCTTCTGGATCTATGCCTTAAATCCTTGTTTTTTCTTCCCTTTGGTATTTTTGAAGTATTTTAATGTTATGAATATGTCAGTATCCAGTTCATGCAGAAAGGTGGCTAAAGGCTGTTCCGTGCTCAAGACAAATTAAGTCAGTGTCTCCAGCCTCCCCAGGCTGTAACACACAAAGATGGAACTTGGGGCACTAACACTTCTCCTGGAGAAGCTGTCCCTCTTCTCATGGCATTGCTAAACACCAAGTAGAAGAGAGAGATCATGGGTGACTCAGGGACAACACAGTCACAAGTGTTCCTCTGGGGGCAGGGGATGGGCTGTGCTCCAAGCCCTTCCCCTGAAGCACATCTCAGTTCCTGCCTCCCTGTGCACAAGCTAGCTGGCTGTAACCATGGCTTTACAGATGCAGGTTCATTCTTGTGCTCTTTCTTGCCCTCAATGAACATTTATTTATACCATGTAAAGGGGAGCAGCACAAATAGAGAATTGTGCCTTCCTGGAGAAAGGCAGTCATGTACACCCGGCCGTTGTGGCACATTCCCAGGCAGGAGTTTGATGTTGCCCTTGAATCAGGCTCTGCTGGTGGGACAGGCAGAGGAGCACCCGGCCTGTGACTCCCCGGGGAGGTGAGGTGTAAGGTAAGAGACCAGCCTTCCTGTTGCTCAGCATCATCAAGGCAGGAGCACATCAGGGCATGCTGAGAAGCAGAATGTGAAGACCCCAAAAAATGCAAGTTTGGGAAATACTGACATATTCAAAATGAAGCTGCTATGTAAATTTTCTGGAAAAGGAAATCTACAGAAAAACTTCATCTATTGTTTGTGAGTAGTTTGTGGTATCAGAAAGTACAAAGTAGTTACCATGAAACCAAGAAGTACTTGCATATTGTTAGATTAGGTTGCCAGAGAAAGTGAGAAGCATGCATGTCCTTGAACTGACCAGTACAACTGAGCAATGATGATATTCCTAAGCCTACAAGACACAAATGAGTGATTTATAAAGGACAGGGGAGAAAAATGTCATGTTATCTGTTGGAATTGCTGCAACATCATGAAAGTGGTTCGCAGAAATACCCACAACTCACCAAGAAATACTGCCTGTGTAATGTCCCTTCTATAGCAGAAGAAGCTGGCATGTGCAGAGCTTCTTGTTGAAAGCACTGAGTACATGCTTCTCCTTTTTCTGCCTAGCCTGGTGGTGTAGCAAAGCACTTTTAGCTTTCACTGAAATAAAGAGTTGAGATCATTTAACATCTACCTGAACTGTTTTGCATCTTGCACAATTAGGTACTATGGGCCTTTTTTTTTTTTCTTTCTTCCCCATCCATGCTGGACAGGGTACCTGCTACTCTTACATGAGAGCAAATGCTAGAAAGCAGAGGCCGAAGTACTTTCTCATATTCTCTGGAGAAGTTCAGCTTCAACAATCTGTGTTTTCTTTTTATAACAGCACCTCTTACTGTGGTATCTTAGCACTTCCTAAGAGGTAATCTCAGAGAGTAAATACATGTCCACTCCTGTGTTTCCTAGATTGGATTTGTCCTTTAACTCCATGTTCTGGTGGGATTGCTTATGTAACAGATTTTTTTTCTTCATTAAACTAAGTTTATAATTTCATGGTATGGAGAATTAGGCAAACATTTCATATCATAAAACTACAGCCTGTGGGTGTGATGGGCTTTGGGCCAGCAACTCTTAACAGTCAAATGTTTTTTGTCATTTTGAGGAGTTAGGAAATCAGACAGATCACACAGAGATGAGAAATAGTAAATGTGTTCAATTAAAAATTATTTTCTCAAGATGCTTTCAACAAAAATATTGAATATTGCAAATGTCGTTACACCTTTTTTCAGCATTGCAAGTGTAGGCCAGCTGGCCTGTTTTAAAGGAGTAAGGGGGAGGAATAGAAACGAAAGTGGATGAAAAGCTTCCAAAAAATCCCAAATGAGTATTTTTTTAAGAGGCAAATGATCAGTTCAACACACATATTGATGGAGAGGATGATTTCCTAGAGAAAAAAATCACTTTCCTTTCAGAAAAAGGGCTTTGCATGCACAGTTTTGAATGGCTGCATGAGGGACGTATGCATCATGTCATTTTGGTGAATTGTGTTGGGTTGGCTTACCAGGGAGTGGTGAAAACCACCCATGAGCAAGCCAGTGATCTGCTCTCTCTGATTCTTTCCAGAAATGCTCATTAGGCCAACTGAAAAGGTTAATGCATGTAGAATAATGTCCTCTTTCTGTAGATCTGAGCAGCATCCGCAGAGTCTGAATGGGAGCAGCTCCCCATTCAAAGAGGGACACCCCACAAATCCCTGGCAGGTTGATGTCTTCCAGTGCCCCTATTTTATCCCTTTTCTTTTACCTTTTGCATGAAGGAAGATATCAGCACAAACCAGGTAATTCCACTTGCAGAAACAGTGCTCTGACCAGCAACTAGAAAAGTCAAACCTTTGGCTCAGGGAGGAGGAACTCTGTGGCTTTCATCTCCTCAGTGGCCCTGAGACCAACCCTGCTGCTCAGCTGGGATAGGGTAGGACAAGGGATGATGGAGCACTTGGCATGGGGAGCCAGCATCACCTCTCAGAAATAGCCAAGCTAAAGGGGCATATGAGCAGATTTTGAGTGGTGTGAAGCAGAGCCGATGCTGCCTTTCAACGAGGAGAGTGGTGACTAATTAGCTGGCAGTGTTGTTTTCCTCTGCAAGTAGTCTCTCCTTTGGAGCTGGGAGACACACTGCTGACAATGCTTAATTGCTCACTCAGGATGCCAAGGTACAGGCTTACTGCAGCCGTAGGATGACAATTAGGGTTTGGGAGTATAATTCCAGATTTCTGTGCTGTTGTCCCAGCTCTGGCAGGTTTGCTGTGGGGCCACAAGCTGGTTGTTTCTGTTTTCCTGCCTTCATTTGTGCACTTGAATGAGTTAAAAGATGGGCTTTGTGGATTAGTTATTTAATAAATTCGATTGTGCTTTGCATATGCAGCAAATTATTTAAATATCCCTGTGGCTGTGCATGCTCAGTAAAAGCTCAGGAGTGGCTGTATTACAACAGGTGAGCATATTTTGGCAATCCCAGTTTCACAGATGCATCAGGTTGCAAACAGCATTTAAGGTGATTTCAAACAAACCAACTGAAAATGTTACAAGCTCTCCCATTTGTTTGGATTAGCATAATCTCTTCCTCTCCTCATCTCGTTTCCCACGTTTAAACTACCAATATGGCTGAATTTAAATGTAATCCTCATATCTTTACTAATTCATCTTCACTGACAAAAGCGCATCATTAAGACATAGTAGTGTAAGGGGAGACTCACCCCATTTCCATATGTGATAAAAGCAAACCCATCCAAAACTGTGCTAGTAATTTGAATGTGTCCCCTAAGCACCATAAAATTGGTATCGCAGAGCTTGCAGATAAAAAAAAAATCTAGGTTCAGGTTTACCAAAGGATTTATGTCATTTTGGGATGCCTTCCTCAGTTCATAAACACTCATCACATGTAAGCAGACCCAGTGTCTGAAGGAAATGTGCAGTTTAATCTATTATTGATTGTTTTTACAATCTTCAAAAGCAGACAGAGTGTATCTTGAGGCAGAAATGGAGAAGCCGAACATGCAGCCCATACCCTGGGGAGCTGCCAATGCCAATTCCACCTGCCAAGTAAAAAGGGGTTGGTCTAAGCCCAGTGCACTGGGGAGACGAGAGCGGTCATAACCCGATGCCCTCATTCACTAGCAGTGTGCAGTCAACCAGCGTATGTTCATTTTGGGGGCTGGATTTTTTTTTAGGTTGATACGAGATGAGCTTCTGTAAGAGCCATTGCTTTTAGCTGAAGGAGTGTCTAGGACCTGAAACAACTCATCACTGGGAAGTTGTAGAGAAAGCCCTGAAAAACAGTCCAACTGTGGTTTGTTTTGCCCTGGCCAAGGCTGGGACTGTGGGAGCTATGGCCAAAGGTACCACCAACCAGATCCAAAAGTGATTTTCAGAGTGACTCCAGCAGAGAAAAGAATTCACTTTTCAGGAAGACTTCTTACCAGAAGGAAGATGTAAGTACCAAAATCTTTATAAAAACGCTCTTTCCTACTAGAATTTGGATACTCAGATTCTCCTCAGTTTCTGCCTGGCCTACCTTGGAGAAGATAGCAACTACTGGAAGAGCTGGTCACTGAAGGCACAGAAACGCATAGCTCATTCATGACCAGCTGTCTCTGTAAAAGCAGAGAGAAGTGAGGCACCAGTGGTGGCCTGGTGCAGCTCCTGTGCTGTGGCAAGAGGGACTGCGCAAGAGGAAGTGTACAGGGGAACCTATGGCACATATACATTGTAAGAGACGTCAGAGTGGCCATACTGAGTCAGACTGTTTGTCAGTTTGGCCCAGTCTCGAGCCTCTGACCATGGTCATTGCAGACGTGTAAGCAAGAGTACAAGAACAGGTTAGGCATGTTTTCCCAGCATATTCTTCCAGACTTCGAAAATTTGCAGCTCCTGATTCAGAAGGGTTCTTCTGGAACTTAAAATCCTGCAGTGGATGTTTGTGAATTCACCCAGGTGTATTTGATCCAGTGTGAATGCTTTGCCCAGTCTCTGTGAAGAACCATTTCCTTTTGTCAGTTCTGACCTGGCCACCCTTGTGTCACTGGGTGGGATTGCCATGTTCACATGGGAAAACCAACAGTCGTTCCCTACCCACCTTCCCATGCCGCTTGGTGGACCTCTAGCAGATCTGTCTTTGGACATGTCCTTTCCTGGGCTGGAGAGACACAGTCTCCGTGGATGCTTCTGGTGTAAAAGCCATTCCACGCTTTTGAAGATCCTGGTTACCCAACTCTGAATCTTTTCTCATCCTCTTATATTTGTGGTGGGGACAGTTGTGCCTTCTGCTGAGTGATACCACAGTTACGAGATGTCAAAACTATCTCTGTAGCTGCAAGACCAGCCTTGCACCCCGCACTAGTCAGTGCAGGCCTGCCCTGCTCCCTCTGCCCCACTTTTCCTCCTCCTCCTCTGCCCCAGCTGCTTTGCTTTACCTGGGGCTCAGCAGGGGATGCTGCACTTGTATTCCCCTTCCTGTCACCTCTTCTGATGATGCCCTTTGCCTCTGCAGCTGAGGACCAGAGCACAGCTGGGCTGCAGGGCACCAGCCAGCTCCCCAGCAGGAGTGAGTGCCCTGGGGAACCCCAGCTTCGGTGGGAGGTTGTGACACCACAGCTGCTCCTGGGAAGGGGTTGCCTTCAGGACCAGATCCATTCCCTGCAAAATTGAGTAAGCTGGGGAAGGGAAGAACTCAGAGAGGGAGGTGTCTGAGAGAGAAAACCGTTGCCCTGCAGTCACCAGCCCCATTTTCACATGTTTAGTACTTGATGGCATAGCAGTGGGTTTTTTTGTCCTGTGAGATGAACATCACCCTTTCCATGTTGCCCAGGCTCGCAGCCATAATGCTTGCTCTTGCAAACTGAGGTTTCCTGAATCTGCCGCACATCATTCTGCCTAGTGCTTTTCCAATATTGCTGCTTTCCAAACACCTCCAGCCCCATCAAACAGCTACACGTTTCTTCATTTCTTCCGGGTGTGTTAGCTGCTGTTGTCCAGGTTGGATTTTATTACTGTATCCTCCAGATAAGGCTACTGCCTGCATGATGGAGTCTTTGCTTCCTACTATGAGATTAACTTCAAATTTAATTTGGGAGCAATTAATCCTCTCTTGATACCTACCATTAACAACAATAAAAGTAGAATCCAACAACTGCAATTCCCAGCACCCTTCGGGTACCTGTCCTTATTTCGGTGTACGGTTGTTGATCGTTTGGTTTTTATCTATTTACAATCCTTCAAGTAGTGTTCAGTATACAGAGCAGCTCTCTGACATGCTATTAATCACCTTCTTGGAAACAACTGGAGAAAAGATTTTGTGCTGTGAGCCAGTACTTTTGGGATCATGTTAACAGTTTGCTGTCGTATTTCAATCATTTGTGCTGTACGAAATAACCCGAGATGTCCCTCCCTCAGGGTATTAACTAAGGATTGCAGCCCCTGTGATAAGGGAAGATTCTGACAAGCATTAATCTGCAGGGAGCAGTTTGGTGGGAAATAAAGGGCAAGAGTATTGCCAAACAGCCTTTTCTTGTGCAGAGGGTGATTTACATAGGTGTGCACACATTTTGGAAGGAACCCTGTTTCCCCAGCATTTTCTCCTTGCTATGAATATCAGGGTGCATTCAAGTGGTTTTCAGCATCCAGAGCCTTTAGTTTATGCAGATTTAGGAAATCCTTAATTAAACAACAGAAGGCATATTATCCTGTCTCCTTTCATCAGCTCGGTATCCATCAGCTACAGCTGGCACAAACCAATTATCCCTGTGGCAACCACAGCTTTTGACAGCTCTTGACACAGACCGCTTTCAACTTGTAGTCACCCCATGCTATTTTTGTGATTTTGCAGATAATCAAAGGCTGTGCTGTGCACCTTCGTGTCTTTGGAGAAGAGCGTCTGGACTTGTGCATCAATGGCAGTCAGGAGAGGGCATTCGAGACTGCTCTTCACCACCACCAACAGCATCAGCTGGTGGTGGCAGTGCAGCAGCCCATGGTGCAGTGTAGGAGAAGCTGGGCATCCTCATAGGCAGGAGGATGTTTCCATCAGGTTGAAGCTGATGCTGCAACTTTCTTGTGGTGGCTGTTATTTTCTGCAGCCCAGTGCTGCCAGGGACGGTGGCGGGTACCCTGAGATAAGCCAGTGTGATTAGGACAGCCCTCTTGTATTACCATAGGAGTATGATGCATGTTCCAGAACACTGTGCAGGCTCTGGGAGATGGGACATCGTGTCAGGCTACCTATGAAGCACTGTGATCACCTGCAGCCTGTGATGTAGCATGCAAGACAACAGAAATGTGTTGCAATGTTTGAGAGAGGGGAAAAAAAAAATACTGGGAGGTCTTTCAAGGCACCGTGTTAGTTCATGGCTAATTAGAGGGCATGAGGCACTTCCCAGGTGAGTGACTGGACTGGCTCTGCTTCATGGCTGCTCTGCAGCTGACAACAAGACGTAGGTGACCAGGAGCTCAGGCACTGGCCTGGGCATCTCCACCCCACACGATGACAAAACTGGCCAGCAGCCCACCAGTCACTTCCAAAGCAAAGATGGGCTCCCAGCTCAAAGGGAGATTTAGCATTTTTATTAGTTTGATCCACTTATCCGTCTCCAAGAGCCTGAGCCAAAAGCTATCGACTTAAATGGGCTTTGCATTGGGTTTCCTGTTTGTTGGAATGAGGCACAGATGAAATGGTCCCAAATGTCCTCATTTATAAAATTAGTACTTATTTTCCCTCTGTGCTTAATTCCATAATCTACAAGAAATATGAAGCATGCTGTAGGACATAGTCACTATCTTAAGGACATAAATTTGTATTTTTCTTCACAACATATCCCCACAGATTTTTAGACCAAACCTCCTCTCATGGAAATCTATGAGCATTTTAGAAGTGAGATCAACAAAGATCCAGAGCAGAGTCCCTCAACGCTTTTTGTTTACCTCTATAAGCTACAGCTCTGGGCTGCAAACCTGGATTTAGGTTTTGCATACTTTTCTCCCTTCTTTTAACAGAAACCTTTGTTGGCATGATTTCTGGACAAATCTTCAATATACAGGCTTTTAAAAATCAATATACAGACTGTCAAAGAGTAAAGGGTTTGATTTCATGTACATATAGAGGTTGGGGTTTTTTTGGGAATGAGAAAGAGACTAACAAGTACCAGTCTGAGGAGTAGGAGAACAATTTTATTACCAAATGCAGAACATTCTCACATTCCTGGAGTTTACATTCAAAAGAGGATGTCTAAGAACTTGAGGTTGATATTTTATATTTTGCATTTGGGGGTGCTTTCTAAAAAGGACTTTTAGGGACATTTTTCCCAAGTACCTCCATGTGTACTTAACCAGATTGACCTTTTAAAAATTGTCTCTTTGGTAAAAAGGTAACATTTTGTAAAGCTTTGTATTAAAATTGTATGCATTTTTGCAAAGTCTGAAGACACTATCAGATGTTTGAATATCTCTTTAACACACTGGGAGTTTAGACTGTATAATTTTAGCCACTGGAGGGCTCCCCAATTTTTTAATTAATTTAGTGGGACATACACTATGAAAGAATGGAGGAAGGAGCTAAAGCAGAGTGGCCCTAGTCACTACCATAGTCTCTGTAAACACTACATTTAATGCAAATTCCAGGTATTATTTCTCAACTGAAATAATTTTAGTATACCTGATAGAATAAGTATTCCACTACGAGCTGGCCAACAAGCAAAACTGGATGCAACTGGCTCCTAGAGATGCATAAAAATACAAGTAAATTAAAGTTTCAGGAGTTGGTAGCATCACACAATCAGGAAAATTCCCACAAGTATCTTTTATCATTTACTTTAATGTATCAGGTTTTCGTGTGGATGGTTTACATTATGATTACAGCCCCCCATACTCCCCACCTGCCAACTCACCCATATTATACTCTTTGAGTGATACAGTCCTCAGAGGCAGCTGGCCAGAGAAACTGTCTTAATTTTTTTAAAATAATTATCTACATTTTCTGTACTGAAGATGGTTGCTCATGTCTGGATCATGTTGCAGCACAGAACAGAATGCTGCTGCATTCTGAGCACTGAGCCGAGTATCTTCCAAGATCCTATTCTTCACTCAAGGAATTGCTTTCCTTGAAATGGGAGAAAGACAGCAAAGCAAAGAGAAGAGAGGAGACATCCCAAGATGAAATCATATTAGGAGTTCCCGGTGAACTGAGAACATCCTACTTTCCAGAGGTGGAGATGTCCCAGATGGTGCAGGGCACAGACTCCTGCACACTGTGATGTCTATGACATCTGCTTTGTTGGTATATGGGTGAGTATAGAGGCAGCATCACCACCCTGTTTCACCTCTCTGGGTGCACAGTCTGTCCAAGAAACTAACGGAAAGTTTGGCTCTAGCGTCACAGCCTTAGGACACAGAAAAGATCAGAATCACGTCAAAAGAGGGTGCTTACCCATACCTGCTGTGGTCACGGGGCTTGCTGGTTGTTCCCCCATATCCATGCCCAATCTTGTCAGAAACCTGGTGGTGTGCCTCTTGCCAGAGCTCACTGAGCTTGTGTCCCCTACAGACAGCAAGGCCGATAAACCTTTGCAATGAAACATTTGCTGGTGAATACACAAGGACAAATCACGACCATTCCTGTCTCACCAACAACCACTTTGTCAGAGCTAGGCTTGAACTATTTTTACAGTGTTTCAAACCTCTCCATCCTACTGACCTGCCAGCTGCCTCACCAGCACCATCCTGATCAGGCACAGACCCAGCAGTCTGGTACGGCTAGGGTAATGCAGCTGTGCAGAGGTTGGTATGTACTGCAGAAAGCAATGTGAATGGGGAAACAGCTGTATTGCAAATCAGGGCACAGAGAATGCAAACACCCGTCAATGTGGATGGGTTCAGTGCATCCTTAGGAAAGAAGAAAGGAGTGGCACCAAATGTTTTGTCTTTCATACTACCTTTGTGCAAGGCCACCTGTATCTCACCATAGTGAGCAGTAGTATTAGACTCCTTAGCAGAAAGGCGTATTTGCTGCTAATTATTAACCCAGATGAAGGGCTGGTAAAATTTTTAAATATCAGACATTGCTCTACTCTTCAGCTTCCCACTTGGCACAAATCACTGCCATTATTTGGAATCTGATCAAACATGTTTCATAGGTACAAAGAGGCTAATTTATAAAGAAGGATTAATCCCTCTACAAGAAGATCAGGCTGGCTGGAATGTCTTTTCCTGCTTTTCATGCTGCAAGGCTCTCAAACTTTTTTCCACATAGCACTTTTGTGGATAATTTTTTCACCAACATGACTTACAGCCTTTTCAGGCCACATTTCTTAATTCAGAGACCCAGCGGCTGAAAATTCCTATTTATCCACAAAGCTAGTACTGCTTTGCCATTGGCATTGTGAACATCTTTGCAGTAACCCTTCAGCATATCTTGAGCTTGACCTATAGAAGGGCGGGGCAGAGTCACAGACCTTGGGACCAAGAGAGACAGTAAGGAAAGGTGGCAGGTCATGCAAAATGTGGTGTGGATACCTAGAAGTGGTGCAAATGGAGTTCCCTTAGGACATGGGAAGTGAACAGAAACAAGGGAAGCACATTATGACCTTCAGGGGTTATACATACCATGGCAATGAAGGCCACACTTCAATTACATGTGGCATGGAACAGCATTGCTTTTTGTTTGAAATTGGCTGCCCCATCATTCCGATGGGTGCCCCTTAGCACTCTGTAAGAAATTACCCTTTCCTATGCATCTTTCTCCCACCCTTTCTGAGCGTGAAGGCTTCTGTCACATGTCCCTCACTTCTCCAACAAGAATCCTCATAAATTTTGCACCTGCTCACTGATGGCATCAGTACACTGAGAAAATGCAACTGCACTTTTAATGGGGGAGTTCTGCAGTGTGGGACTAGAGTTTGAGATTGATTGCTTCCTCTTACCCAGCTTATGTCCTTCCTCAAATTACTGTTTCTCACTTCAAATAGGAGCTAGCTGACTTGAGCGCAAAGCCCTGTTAAGCCTGTTGGGTTCACCTAAAGAAGCACAGCCCACGTGCTGCAGACTTTTTAATCTAAATAACCAGAGGGTGGGAGAAGGGAAGCAATAGTATAACTGCTTTGGGAGAGGAAATGACCTCAAACCTGTGCGAGGCACTTTGCTAGAGCAAGCTGTGGAAGTTACTCTGAATCTTGATCCATCTTTTGGATAACCCTCCCCCCATGTACACCCACATCCCTTGCCCAAGTAGGGTTCCCTGCTGCGATGCCTCCCCGCAGGACACCCGCCACCCAACCCAGCTCTGCAGGGAGCTCCTTCTGCCCCACAACTCAGACACAGAGATGGAAATCCCTGCACTTGTGCCATCTTGGGGTTATTGGTTGATGTCTCCATCTTCTTCCCTTGAAACTGGCAGAAGCCAACTTAGCTGGTGCTAAAACACCAAAATCACCCAGCAGTGCACTAAGTAAAGCTGTTTCTTCTTTGCTGTAGGCAAGTCTGGCTCTTTTGTTGCCTTTTGAAGAAAGATGCCCTCCTCTCTTGCTCTGGGAGCAGACCCAGCTGGCACCAAATAAATGATATCAAAGTAACTCTGCAGTCTGAAAGGGGAACTTTTCACCTCATCCAGAGCCAACTTCCCACCCAGCTTGCCCTGGTGTCCTTGGACAAGCCCCATGCCCCACCACATTTCTTGTTTCAGTCATCACCATAGCAGAGCCACAAACACAGTCACACACATAGAGAAGCATCTTCCAGACACATGTGTTGATAATTAGTTAAATAAAATAATTTAAACAACAAATTGGCATTAGAGCTATCATGGAACTTCAAAGTCATTAAGAGTTCAATTATTTCCTAGAAAAGCTTTGAAGTGGTGCTTTTAAATTCAGCTCTCCCGCTGCTATCAGCGAGCTGCAGAATAGGACATTTGCATACCCCTGCCTTGGATGCTGACAGCCTTCCTGTCTATTATTTTATTTGGTCTAGATGCAGATTGTGGCAATAATGTAAAGGTTTGTCAAAGTGTTTTTTACTGTTTGGTTTTAAATTTACATTACAAATGCCCCTTAAAAAAGATCCAGTTAATCTCAGCTTGGCCTGTTGCCTGGGAAATTTTCTGTGTGGTGTTTAATATTGAATATACCTCTTGAAGACTTCTTTATTTGGTGAAGTGTTTATAATTATTTTTCTTTTCATCACAGTTTGAAATTGGTTATTTGATGAGTACACAGGTAAGAATGAGGCTCTTCCTATGCCTCATGCAAAAATCACCAGCATTTTGTTCATCACTGAAAAGCTATTGCTAATACATCAGCCTGCAGAAGACAGGAAAGGGAGAACTGAAAGGTTTCTGTAAGAATGCCTAAAGAAATGGCAGAAACATGATATAGCTTTCAAACACAGACAAGGCTTCATTCTTTCTGTCTTGTTTGATAAGAAATGAACCACATAGTGAACACTGTAGCTTCATGTTACTCCTGTCAAATCTTTAGTAAGTGGGTGTCCAGGGAATTAGATCATAAGCGAAGGGAATGTTCCTTGCATTTGAAAGGTTTCTCATTATGTTTATTAATTTAACTGCTGACTTTAACAAGGCAAAATATGCTGTTTTCAAAGGGATTCAATGAAGTAAGATCTGCCTGACCCCTTTACAGGCTATTCTAAGCCACACTTATCCCTATGTATCAATGGAAATATCCAGAGAGAATACATGCAATATAATTATTCATAAAAGAGAGCTAAATCACTGAGCAGTTACACATCACTTAGGCTGAAAATATCTTCAATTAAGGTAGGAATGAAGTAATATCACATTTTATGCAAGTTCCCATCAATAACCCTGACACATGCCAGCTCCCCTTTAATAACATATTTTACTTCTAATAATTCTCCTTTTTTTTCCTGGTTCAAAAAATGTGGAAGAGAGCTCAGCTCTTTACAGAATTGAAGTGTGGTTGTAGGAGGAATTTAAGATTTCATCTTTTAGGGCACAGAACAATCCCCATCTGAGGATGCATTTTCCTGTTTGGAAAGGAGTATTGGAATAACTGAGATAGCTCACCACTGGACACAGGAGATGGGACAAGAGGGATCATTTGTTAAAACCAGCCTGACAAGTCCTGTGATTCATGCACCTCCATTTCTGTCCCCAAAATGTTTGGGAGGTCCTTCTGCATCGGCCAGTGTTAACAACCTCCTGTAAGTAAACCAAAATGGGCACATGTTGTGGCACCCAAGTATTTTCAAAGCATTAGGCTTTCTCACATTAAGTGAATAAATAGAACTTTGTCCTGACTAGCAGCAGGGAAGAGAGATGAGCCAAAAGCAAGGTGCAGGAGATGCATTAGGATTGGGGAGTCATCCTAAGAGGTGGGCCCTGAGCTACCTGAGCACCATTTCCAGCCCATGCAACACACTGCAGCTGGTGAGATGAGGCTTTTTGCCTCTGTTAAGCATCCTAAATCTCATTCTGCATGGATTGCAGGAATGCACTCCATATAATCCCACCCCCCAGCACCTGGATCTCAGTGTCTGCAACACAGAGAGAAACCAGGCTGGGGAGGGAACTGAGAATGCCTAGAAGGCATTTGCATGTGGAGCCTCACTGAATCCAACCCCACACAAGCACACTCAGAAAGGAAACAGAAAGGCTGCAGCTCCTGACCAGCAGCTCAAACTGCAGTGTGATCAGAGGGAAAAAGCAAAGCCATCCTGCAACAGCTCTTAGGAAGCAACTACAAGTCTGCAAAAGCAGCAATGTGGGCAGCAGCAGCTAGAAACCTGAATTTCCATACCAGTGTCTCATACTCCCTCTGTTATTTCCATCTAGTGAAGAAGCTGCAAATTGGGATTCAGCCGTTTAGGTCTTTAGAGCCATTTTGGGCACCCTCAGGTTGCAGAGAGGTTTGCACAGCACTGGCAGGTCCCTGGGAACTCTGCTTTTCTGGACTATCTGCTGGAGACCACGTGGGAGAGCAGAAGCCTCAAAAGGCATCACATCCCCATGTTAGGTAACTAACTAAAGGTGAATGTGTGAAAATCCCAACAGATGCATGGATCTAGAATTAAAGGAATGAAATGTAAAATCCAACAACTTATTGTCAAAACTGCTCTAAATTTAGTTTGTATAAACACACACATACAAATACGTGTGTGTATGTTTGTATAAAGAAATACAAATTAAAAATATAATGTTTTTATAATGTAAAATAGTATATAATTGCATGTTGTGAGAAACAACACTTTAAATCAATTGAATGCAAAATACAGCAAATTCCACATAGCAAACACGTTTTCTGAGATGTTTTCTGATGCACCAAACCAGTGCTGGCCTTCAAGGAGACATCCAGATTTGACAAGCTGTGTGGCAGGAATGCTTTGGATGGTCTTTTTGGCCATTTCTTGTGTATTGTGCATGACAGCCCCATGTACAGCCTGGCCTAATTAATCTCACAGTTACTTTTCCGTCCCAATTACAGTGCTGTGAAGTTTCTTAGAGTTTTAAGGTATGGGAAGAGTGGAAGTAGAACTTGGGCCTTTCTTGTTGTCTTGCTAAAATCTATTTGGATTGCTACACTCTCCTTTGATATTGCCCTTCTGTACTTGCTGATATTTCCTAACAGACCAGTTCTCCCAGTGCTCATTAAAGAAAAAATGGAAGCAGGAGGGACCAAGGAAGTTCCAAATTACTAACAATGAAAATTTAAGAGGACAGAAGGTGTTGCAATGTGTCTTTCCTATGCCTCCCAGGATGTGCTACAGCAGGGAAATAATCTGACCCTCTGAACTGCAATCGATCATATGCAGGATTCATGTCTGACCAGAAACTACACAGAAAGCTGTAAGTGTACCTGTAATGCACATAAAAAATATTCTTCATGAATGTGATGATTTCTGAAGTGTGAAGATTGTGTTTGCAACAGGTCAAAAAGTTTTGGTGGAAAAGATTCCAACTAAATGTTTGATGGAAATTTACATCATATTTCATATGACATCTTTGTAAATGAAAATAACCACAAAGATAAAGAAAATCAAAGGTCTTTATCTTGTTGAAATCAATGCTCAAACATGACTTATGTGAGGAAATTATTAAGTACCAAGTCAACACTTCCCAGAAATTTTAGGCAGTGTGAAATTTGAAATTTGTGTCTCTTGGTTCCAATGTAGAACGATTTTTCCCCTGCCTCAAGTGACTCTCCTTGGAAAAGACATTCAGGTCCCCAGCAAGCTCTGCTATTGCATTGTTCACCTATACTTCCAGTCTCCTGAGCTAAACAAATTATATTTATTGACTCAGCTCTCATTGACATGAGTTGGTTGACTTCAGCTGTTCAGGAGCCACTTAGAAAGTGTAAGTTGTCCCTGAGCAAAGGCAGTGGCTTTCCGCTGTCATTCATTACACCACATCTTCATGAAGGGCAGAGGAAGTAATTTCAGTGTTATGCTTCTTGGATAACGTTAGAAAGCTTTATGGTCTACAAACATACACTCACCTCTCTCTGTGCAGCCTCCAGATACAGCTGTAACAAATATACCTGTATTTATTGACCTGTAAACTGGCTTTAAAATGCACCTAGATAACCCCTCCCAGCTGCCATCCATCACCGTTCTCAATTGGATTTGCGTGGTTAGGAACAAAAGGTCCCAATTTCTCTGGAGCTGTGGGATCTGGTAAATGAAGTGTGAATGTGATTTTCCACCAAATGTTTGAGTCTATAAAAGTAGTGACCTGATGCACAGCATTTGTTCATACCTTAAAAATACCATAAACCTCTGCACAGCTAACATGGCCCAGGCCCACAGGCAATTCCAGTGAGCAAGGGAGCAGAAACAGGGCTGCCATAAGGCTAGCTGGGAACTCCTGGAAAGAAGCACAAGGGTACACACGATGCTGCGCATGAGCTGTGGCTTGAGTGCATTTCAAGTGCCCTAGCTCAGCTGTAGGTGCAGGCAGCGCCGGGCACATACTGTACATGTATCCGATCTGCCTGCCAGCATCAGCTTTGCTGCCAGCACCCCTGTAAGATGATCAGCGCAGGCAGAGCCTGCCTGCCCAGGCTTTCTGGACCTCTGCAGGCGGGTCACAGCAACTGCTGCCGCTCCCATCGGTTTGCCAGTTATGGTCGGGCAATGCATCCGGACTCTCCAGATGCTGCTCAGAGTTTGTGATGGGGCACGTGTGGGACAGTTCAGGCAAGTGTGAACGCGGGAGAGCTGCAATCAAAATGAAAAGTAAGTTATGACGTGTGAAATCTGCTGCTAGATGCCATCATGCTTAACATGGGGACAGCTGTGGCTGCAGTCCTGGTTCTTGGATGGATGGCTTCACTGTTCACTAATGGTATGGGAGAGCTGTCTGACTGGCATGGGTTACACTTGACTTCATATGGGAAGGGGTAGCAGCGTGCATCAGGAAATACCAAGGAGGACAAGTGAAAACCCACCAAGGAAAAGGGCATAAACTTCTGTGGGAAACCACAAGACTCCTTTCACGTGTGTGAGGAGTTGGTGCTGTGCTCTGCCACCCTGTGAATTTTTAGGCCACCTGGGCAGAGAAAAGCAGCTTCAATCCTACCAGCAGCAGATAAAATGGGATGGGTGACAAAGCACTAGAATAGGCTGCCCAGAGGGGTTGTGGAGTCTCCTCTGGAGATGTTCAAGACCCACCTGGATACAGTCTTGTGTAATGTGCTCTAGGTGATACTGCTTTAACAGGGGAGTTGGGCTAGGTGTTCTCTAGAGGTCCCTTCCAACTCCGACGATTCTATAATTCTGTCATTCTGTGATGGGTGAGACAGCTGCCCCAGCACTGGCTGCCCTGCTCCTCCCGCAGTGTCACCCCCACAGGGACAGGGAACAGCTCCTGAAGAAGTGACTTGTGTGGCTGTGGGCTTTCAGCCTGGCCTGCTAAAGCAAGGAGACGTGAGTGGTGACTGGGAGGTAGTAACAGCTTCAGTTTTAACGCGCTGCTGCTTGGGGATCAGCGTCCTTATAGTGTCATGGAGCTACTGGTGCCAGTGAGGTTTTCACCTGGTCAGCAGAAGAACAGAGGACCTGGAGAAGGACCCAGAAAACTCTGGCAGAGGGTGGTGAAGGCAGTAGTGCTTGCACTTCTGCATTACCGAGCTGGACCTGTGGCTATTAGAAGGCACTGGCACTTCCCAACAGGACCCCTGAAAGACGAGCTGGTACTTGCCCCTTCAAAGCAGGCTGAGCTCTTGGTATTTCAAACCAACACAGAAACGAGGGGGCATCAGGTGCAACTCCTGACAGAGGGAGTGGCTGTGGATGTAAAAATCAGGCTCCCAAGGGAACCTCTTGGTTGGAGATTTTGTCATGGGCCCCTCCTTGTTGCCTAGCTGCAGCTAAAAGACCTGATGTTTGTTGCTGTGGAAGATACTGCTGTTCTTGTCAGGTGGTTCCCATCCACAGTCTTGGCTCCAGCGAAAGCCTTTGCAGTTCAGTGCCAAGGGAGTCAGCTCTCAGGGATACAGGGTGCTGGTGGCAATGGCTCTCATGTGGGGCTCCAACAGCCAAAAGCTGAGAAAAGGGGGAACACATGACTCCAAGTTTAGAACTGCTGTAGGTCTGTGGGATAAACATTATTTTTAATGTAGTGGCTATTTTTTTAATGGGCAGTGCACACTCTGAGAAGTTCTCGCATGAGTTCACTGACCACAAATTGTTACTTTAGTTCTGATGCAATGTATTATACAAACACAGCATATACAAAATCTATAGTGAAGGAATGCAATCCTGTAACTGGTTTTACAATAAAGAAAAGAATTCATAGGAATACCAAAACAACTCTTGAAAAATCTCATAAAGCAAAACTAGATTGAAAAGAGTTAGTGATAATACCAATACAATTTCATTTTAACTCAATTAGGACAGATAAATTACCAGTAAATTACAAAGAAGTGTTTGCTGCACACCAGAAAGTCCAGATAACATCAGATTTTGTTAGCTTTTCTCATGTGATCTGAATAGAATACTACTCAGCCTCTTAATGGAAGTAAGGTTCAACCTGGAGTTTGCTCTGTTCCAGACAATAATATCTGCTATTGGTGTGGCCTGATTTCACTGAGTATACAAAGTCAGTTCCTTCTACCTTAACATTTAAAGCTTTTACAGACAAACACAATGTCCTATGAAATAGTGCTGTAGGATCTGTTACTGCATTTGAGTTCACACATCCTCTAGTTAACAGTGAAATATATTTGTTTAAGGTTCAGTAGTCAGTGACATTATTAATTTATTGCCTGCTGGCAGATTTGTTTGTGCTGTATCATAAAGTGCACAGGAATTCCTCTTTTACATTTTCTGAGAGGCTGCACTCTTATTTCAGCACACCTATACACAGTCAAGCACTCAAATCCAGCTGGAAATTTCCTTCACATCAGTGGGTTTTTGTTTGTTTTCTTTTTTTTGAATAATCCAGAAAAAAACCCAAGAACACAACAGTATAAAATAGTCATACATAAGCACCTGTATTTTGTCAAGATTAGAAAGCAAGCTCCCAAAAGCATTCGGAAGGAAGAGGCAAGACTATCCTTGAATCAGATTACAACTACCTTCAGCAGTGCTAGTAAATAATATTCTGAAATAGGAGTATTTTCCCTTTTTCCAGGACCATATTCAAAATGTTTGGTTCTGTTCTCAAAACTGCCTCGTATCAGGCTTACATCTAATTTATCCAGATCTAATCTCTCTGTTATGGATCACCTGCTTGCTTGAGGAAAAAAAAATAAATATCCAAGGTTTCAATAGCAGCCCTCCAATCTGAACTTGAAAAGTCTGCTCTGCGTGTGTTTGTGTGCAGACACGCACGTGTGCACATATTTAGGCAAGGGTACATAGCCAGGAAGGCTACCAGATAATTAAGCAGATGAGGAAATAGGTCTAACAGCCCTTCATCAGATCTTAGCCATTTCCCCTTGCCCTCCTCACTGCCACCAAAGCCCCCGGGCACTGGTCAGAGCAGTTCCCCCACATTGCTGGGAGCAAAGCTTGCTGCTCGCCTGCAGGCTGGGAGAGTGTCAAGAGCAGTGATGGGAAGCCAGCGGTGAACCTTGTAACTCCAACCAAGGGTTCAAAGCCAGGATGAAAATAGAAACTGGGTACAAAAGCCAGCTCTGAATTAGGTAGTTAGTGCATTTCGCCATAACCAAAGGCTGGTCAGAAACCTGTCTGCAAGAAATTAAGTACCTTTCAGGGATATTCATAGAGGATGATAGTGGAGGACAGGGATCACCTGTCATCACTCAGGGAGTGCCCTGCTGAAGCATGGTGGTTGGGCACCATGCTGGGTAGGATTTTTTGAGTGCTCTGAAGGTCCCGTTCATGGCAGCAGGTATGCAGTGGCCCTTCACCAGCTGCATGCAGCCGCTGTCATCCTTATGGGGGTAAGGATCTGTCTGGCTACATCAGAGGAGGCCCAGAGGAGGCCCAGGCAGTGAGCCTTCACAGAATCACAGAGTGATTGGGGTTGAAAGGCACCTCTGAAGATCATCTAGTCCAACCCCACTCCCAGAGTGGGATCACCTACAGTATATCTCACACAGGAACATGTCCAGTCAGGCTTTGAATGTCTCCAGACAAGGAGACTCCACAACCTCTCTGAGCAGCCTGTAAGTCTTCCTTGAGAGGGCTAACCCTCTTTAAGCTTTTGATTTTGGCCAAAAGCTTTTCTGATGGTTTCACTGGCAGCGCATTTTAAGTCCACTGAGATGAACAGTGGGGAAAACATAGGAAGTCAAGGAACTGCCTCCTGCTGAATCTCATTCCAGCAGTCTCGGCTCTCAGTACTGCCGTCATTGTTCCCAGGTGCTGGGGAAAGAGGGAGCAGAGACCTAGGGCTCGTGGCTGCTCAGGGAGTTCGTGTGACCTGTTCTAACCTCCAGTATAAATGTCATCCAAAGGTGGGCTGCTGACAGATCATGTGTAGGGAAGATACTTGGAGCAATCTTCATCTTAAATTATTTTTTTCCCCTGTAATTACCAATTATCATAACAAAGAAACTGAAGGGGATGATCTGATTTGTATTGAGAACAATTTTGTTTCCACCTCTTTTCTCTTATCTTGGGAATAAAACATCCAAAGTACCAGGGAAGAAACTTTCTAATAAATTGTTGAATTATAACCAAGCATGTGAAAGATTACCTATATATTTATGTGTACACATATATATGTAGGAAAGCATAGAAAAGTGTCAAGTTGACAGACGATATTCATCTTACCTTATGACTAAAAATCCCTCTGAAAAGTGACTTGCTGTGTCTTTTGCCCTTCCTGTATTTTGCCATCACAGTTTCTCATACCTGAACTGCCTGCCCTGCAAGCCAAGCTAATGAGCCAAAATCTGGTATTCCCCAAAGGATCCTAATCATTGTGCCCCACCACTTAGGGCAGACAGTGAGACACTTGCATCCTGTGATGCGCTTTGGGTTTTATGCCAGTTATTATAATGGCAGTAATGTCAGAGTCCAACAAATACAGATGAGGTAATACCTGCTTTCTCCTTTTCTTCTGCTTAACTTTTGATCAAAGCAGTCCCTGTTTCATAGAATCAGAGGATGGTTTTGAAGAGACCTTAAAGATCATCTAGTTTCAACCCCCCCCTGCATGGGCAGGGACACCTCCCACTTGACTGGCTTGCTCAAAGCCCCATCCAGCCTGGCCTTGAATGCTTACAGGCAGGGGGCATCCACAGCTTCTCTGGGCAACCTGTGCCAGTGTCTCACCACCCTCACACTAAAGAATTTCTTCCTAAGGTCTAACCTAAATCTCCCCTCTTCCAATTTAAAGCCAATACTCCTCATCCTGTCACTATGTGCACTTATAAAAAGTCCCTTCCCAGCTTTCCTGTAGGCGCGTTCAGGTACTGGAAGGCCACTGTAAGTTCTCCCAGAGCTTTCTACTCTCCTGGCTGAGCAACCCCAATTCTCTCAGCCTGTTTTCATAGGAGAGGTGCTCCAGCCCTCTGATCATCTTAATGGCCCTCCTCTGGACTCCCTTCAACAGCTCCACGTTCTTTGTGTGTTGGAGGCTCCAGAACTGGACACAGTACTCCAGGTGGGGTGTCATGAGAGCACAGTAGAGGGGCAGAATCACCTCCCTTGACCTGGTGATCATACTTCTTTTGATGCAGCTCAGGATATGGTTGGCTTTGAGGGCCGCAAGCCACCCTGACTCCAGAAATTTTAAACAATTAAGCTGTAGCAGTCCTCCACACCTAGACAAAGTTTTTAGGAAGAGGAAAGGAAAGCATATATCCAGAGAAACATGGATGAACCTGCATTATTGTAACCTGAAGTTTCTTTCTGCTGGCTTCTCTTCTTTATCCCTCAGATATTTGAGCTGCATCAAGGATTTCTTTCCTTTTCCATCATTGACTTTTCCATTTCACTTCATAGGTAGTTTTAGGCCCATGAACTAGTTTCCCATTTTCTATCTAGCTTTCGATGTAACTTCAAAGCATTCAATTAGGTTTCTATCCTTATCGTGTCCTCTACCATGTTTGTTCCAGGCTTTTCTAACTTATCACTGATACCCCACTCTTCCCTGCTGCCCCTTACATTGGCAGCAACCCTCCTGGGAATTTAATTCCTGCCATGTACCTTACCATTTTTTCCCCTCTCGTCCCCCTAAATTCTTGTAAATCCATTTGCTTTAGAATGTATTCCTGTGACAGAAACTGTGACTATTCTGTGCCCCTCAGCATTGTACCTCTTGGCCTGCCTTCGATCAAAATGTCTCCAGGAAAAAAAAGCTTCTCTTCACTGCTCTGTGTGCTTTAGTCAGTAAAGCTCCAATCCACACCTTGCTTAAAGAAGTTTAAGTAATTAATAAATGGGCAGGAAGAGCACCGTAAACGGATTTTTTCATAAAGACATGCACCAAGGAATACAAGGTTGGTAGGTAGCTCTGCATTTGCAAAATTGGGAAAGTGCTTAAAGGGACAAGTGATTAATACTTAAAGCTCTGTTATGAACTCTTGCTGTGGTAAGATTTGCTTTTTATCCTGCACTAATATACCCATGCTGAGTGGCTGAGAACAAAAACTTGGCTGGGTGTGGGTGCGTTTATATGAAACGCTGTCTTCTTGTTTGTCTGCAGATACTCATTCTGAGACAACTAACTTTTCTCAAATAAGTAGGGAAAACCTCAGTTTGTTTGTCACAAAGCACTAAAAGCAATAAAAAATAAATTGAACATTTTTTTACAATTTTCATCGATTTAGCCTTGTTTTCTTTTGAAGATTCTCATTAATTAGTGACCACATTTGAAAATAGTCTAATTAAGGAACAGTAATGAAAGAGAAGGGGAGAGAGAAGACTTTGAAACATTTGGTAATTGTTAATAGTTCTACAAGCACATTCTAATTCTGCATAATTTGCCACAGCTGTGGAGTTGTAACATCTGAGCCTTGACTTCTATATGAGAAGCAATCCTACCTTCTGTTCTTGCATAGGTGGTAAATGGTCTATTTTAATTTATTTTGATGCCTACACCAGCAGTCCTTACACATAGCCAAGTGGCTATTCCTTATTCATTTCTCTACATCCATTTTGTATGTGAGGAACATGCCTCCCTTCTGGCCCTAAGATTTGAGACCAAGGACTTGGTGGAGGTATTGTGGAATACCCTCTCTGAGCACTTTATCTACTTTAGACAATGAGGATTTTAGAGATTACTCCAAAGCCTACTTTGTGCATTTCTGCAGTTCTTTACTTCTTTTACTATTCCTCCTAGGCTACTTATACTTCAACTTCTCAAACAATTCTACTCCTTCTCTCAGTTGCTTTGCTCCCTCCTTTCTCATGCCTCTTATTCTCTGTACCCATGACTATTAAGCCTATTAACCTCATCCACCTGATTTTGGAGCCTTCTTTTGGGCACAACAATTAGGAACATAAATAGGAGGAAAAAATATGGTTTTGTGATGGTATCTGGAAGCAGTATCTTTTTTGTGAATCCTACATTTTATTGATAAAGGCCACCTCAAGATCACCATCTGATTTATGTTGGTCTCACTTTTGTTTGCTTGTTAGAAAGTATGCTATGCAGCATTTGGAAGATGCTACAAAACCACTGTAAAACAAAGCTCATAAAACAGTAGGGCCACTCATGACAGAGTGATGGGACTCTGCTTTCTGGTCATCCTTTCCCAATTCCATGCTAAGTCAGGTGGACTTATGAGGACACTATATACTTCTTTTGAGAGGTTTTGTGATGTTTAGAACTGTTTTGTGTTAGCAGAAGATTTTTTGTTTGTAGGGGCAGCATTTCAGTATTTTCCAGGTTTGGTTGCTCATGTCCTTTCAGGAGCAGCTCAGAGTTGGAAAAAACAAATCTCTCCAGAGGGGAAATATAGCACAAGGAATTTCTCAGCCATTACTTGTGTATAAAATCTAAGCAGAATCAGAAGAAGCAATTGGAAAAAAAACCTGTTTGCTCTTTTGTGGTCTACTCAAGCATATCTGTGAAAACAGGCCACCAAAATAGATGGCATTCTTATGCAGTAATGAAGTAATACTGTTTTGGAGTTATTTTGTAGGTCTTTCCCAAGAAATTCTCTCCAGTAGGTGAAACAGCAACTTTCCATAGAAATCTTCATTGATCCAGAAGGTTTACTAAGGCTGGAAGAAATTGCAGGGGGTGAAAGAGGCTGAGATTCGTATCAAACAGTACTCATAGATTAAAGCATTGTCCTGAGACCCAAGCTGGAATTCTTAACTCTCTTTTCAGACTGATAAATATTTGGTTAATTATATATAATAGGATAGTTCTTTTTGGGAGAGAAAGATATTTCTTCATAAATGTGTGTGTCCAAGAAGCTGCTGGTGGGGAGCACAGCCAGACTTACCAGTGGTACCATCACATTCAGCTGATTTTTGTCCATAGAGTAATTTCCAGTTATTGTTTGTACTCAGGTGGAGATGCTCGTACCCTCTTGCCTATGGACTCTTCTCTAAGCAAAACAGTTTTCTTTTCACTCTGTTCAGAGTGGAAAGTTTCAGACTCCCAATTTTTTAAACAAAGCAAAGCTCCTCAGTTTTCTGGCCTGAACCAAGTTAGATCTATGTAAATAGTTAAAGCCACAAGAATACCACATTGAGCTGGTATACTGCTGCATGAGTCTGGACTTACCAAACCTGCACAGCATAATTATCTTTTCTACAAATGTGCTTCAAATGAGATTTCTGTCTTTTTCATAATGCTTAAGATATTTTACTCATAAGTCACAGCAATTTTATGTACTGCTTTCTATTTATCCTCTGGCCAGGATGTAAGCTGCTTGTATTGAAAAGAGAGCTCTGTGATCCCTGCTTACAGCTGATGCTCCCAGTTCCATATGTGGCCCTCGGACATATGTCCAGAGAGATCTTGTAGCAAGTGCACTCTCACAGAGATGTTCAGATATTGACAGCACATGTAAGAGAATGAATTTGAAAACCAGATGGGTAAACCCATCACTGGAAAAAAAAATGCAGTGTTGGGGACAAACACCTTCCAAGACCTAATGAGTCCTTGGCTGGAGTGGCAATGTTGTGTTTGATTGGTATGTTCCTACTTGTCTTAGTTCAGTCCTCTAAATCTAGTAACTGAACCTTTGTTTTCAGTGTTAGCATTACCAGACTCAAGTATGCAGGGTAAAATGAGTTGCTGACACGTTTAGACACTGATCTATTATCGAAGAATGTGCCTCTCCCTGAGTCTGATTGGTAGTCATCACACATTTCAGAGGTAAATAGCACCTGTGCTAAACAGTGAATCTAGCCAGCAGGAGCAAAGAGTGTTTGTTAAATCAGCAAATGTGTTGTGGATGTTCCAGCAAAACCAGATGAATGAGTTCAGTTGTCCTGTGTGAAGCCTCTTCTGAGGTCCCCTCTTCAACGTGCTCCTAAAACCCTGAATTATTATAATGACCCACATGATGTGCTGAATTTGAAAATGAATATTTAGCTGTATTAACTTGTTGGTTGCTATGTCGCAGGCAGATCCTTGATCCCATTTTGACAATGAGAACTGAAAACCAAAAAAAGGATGGCTTAGAACCATTTGGTAAGACTGTCATCTTAAACGGTACTTGTGTTTGCATTTTCATAATAGGGGAAAAAGCCTTGCCATACTGGAGTGGAAGTCTCCATCCTTCATTTTAGAGATCTAGGACAAAGAACACAAAAGCAAGGGCACATTTCTCTGTACACTGGCTCTGAATGTAAACTCTACCTACGTTGTAGCAGAAGTCATGGTTCTGTACCTGACCAGTTAGCAGATGGCAGTTTTTTAAGTGTATTAATGTGGAAAAAAAGTCTAAGGAGATACATGCCATGACTGCTTGTACACACATGCATTCAACACTTGAGGAATTGATTTCTGCTTTCTAAACACTGTATTTAAAATAAACAAGCAGAAGTATAGCATAGCTGATGAGTGGCTTAGTGAACAGCATATCAGAAAAGCAGGAGGATATCACAGTTCTCCGTTTGATTCTCATTTGTCATAGTAGACTTTGAGTGGCTTTTCTCAAATTGCTTCATCTTCTTGTGCCACATATTTCCCACATCTAAAAATCAGGCTAAAGACATCTTTCATAGGATGTTTGAGGCAAAGCATTGCTGCCAGTCTGTACATTACTTCATTAGGAAATACTGTTTTTTTAAAAAATGAGAATTCAAAGCATGAAAAAACGGTAAGTTCCTGTCAAGAAACATAAAAAGTTGTTTCAGAAATATTAAAGACTTTTCTAGCTCTGGAGTCCTTGTAAGGATGGGTCTGGGAGTACTTCTCAGGCCAAGGTTTTGTGTAGTGTAGGCCAAGTTACAGAAGTTCCCTTATTTCTTCATGACTATGATTCTTGCTTTCTTTTGAAGCTAAAGATGATGCCTGTAGTGGTACGTGTCAGAGTAGGGTGTGCTCAGGGATGAAGGCGGCTATTCCAGGGTACTCAGAGATCAAACAGTGTGGCTGGTGGCCATCAGTGGTGAGTACATTTTGACATCTCCAGTGAAAGCCCACCTATGGTCTAAAGATCAGCAGTTTGGCGAGTTGTCATGATGGAGAAGAAATGGTGCTTTTTTCACAGCACTGCTGTCTAGCCCCTGAGTTGCTGCCTCTGGGGCACCATGCACCTTTCTGGTCACCCTTAAATTATGCAGAACATGCTCAGGGTGATGGTGAGCATGCAAATGTGATGAGTGGGGAAGGTTAGCATGGGCACAAACAGGTGGGGACAGATCTAAGGGAAGTAAGTTAAGGAATGGCAGAGAGAAGATAGAAACGGGACAGGAAAGCCATGCAAGGAAAGAGTTCAGGTTTTTGTTCTCTTAATTAGAACGGGAGCTCACTGCCACAAGAACTCAGTGAGTCATTCACAAGATAATTGAACCGTTGTAGGTGGCAGATTTTGGAAGAGATACAAAACCCGTTTCAGACCACAAGCCAGTTTTGAGTTACTGAGGGCCTGCATCTAACATGGGTGCTGATTGCTCCAGGTCTACACAGTTCTAACACACCAAAACCACACTGCCTCATCTACAGAGAGACCCTCAACCAAAAGGATAGCTGGACTGATCCAGCCAGATCACTTACGGAGAATATAACAATAGCATTTTAGACAACGAGGATAACATTTGGGTGAGTAGCAGAATTGGATTTTGTCTTTACTTGCAATTAAACCCAGGTGACTCATCTACCCTCAAAACATTATTTCCATGATGCTCTCCGTGTCATTTTTGACTGTGAAAGGTTTTAGTGAATCATTTATGAACATATTCTAGCAACTCAGCTGAAGGATATTCTTCCAAGACTAGTTTCTTGATGAGACAAAAATGCAAAGCGAAAAACTGCATTGTGATCAAACTAGAGCTTTAACCAAAATTTCACCTGAGCCCAGAAAAATTTTAGTTCAAAGTTCTCCTCTGGGCTGGAGCCAATGATTCAAACTTAATGTCTCTGCCTGTCAGAAAGTATAACGTATAATTACCTACCTCACCAGGGCACTGCAAAAATTAGTTACTATTTGCATAGAGTGCTTGAATAATTTAGAAGTCTCCATCTCTGCGTTTGTGAAAGACTGTCTTTCTAAAGTAAAATAAAAGTATTAGTAGTTGTTTCAAAGTGGTAGTAGGGGAGAAGGCAGTCTCCAGAACATAGCTTGAGTAATTCAGTGATGCAAAAAAGAAACAGGCAGGTTCTGGGGAATAGCTGGGACATGTCATGCAGAAGGACCAGCCAGCCTGCTTCTGTAGTATGTCTCCTCTTGCAGGATCTGAGACCACCTATTTGTCGTTCAGATGCAAAGTGTCTTCTATCCAGTGAAGACATGCTACACAATATTTTGTAATTAAAGAAAACATCAGGAAATTGATTTATTTTTTTTTTTCAGTTCAACTGCCATGCACTTTTATCAGAGCTTTCCCTTGTTTCTTGGATAACCATACCTAATGGTACTCCTTTGCCTGCCCAGGTTTCAAGGGATGCCTCTGCCCTGGCTACAGTGAGAAGATACGCATCCTCTGCTCATCTCCCAGGATTTAGTGCTGCTTTCTACTCACATGGCAGTACTGCAGTGACAAAGAAGCTGTAATTTGGCTTTGGTATTTAGACTGCACTTATCAAAACAGTTCATTTGCATTCGCAGTCTCACCGTCTCACCCTTGATTACACCTGACATTTTAAGTCTATTACATTTGAAAACATCTTGTCTGTCATTTGCAAGATAGGAGAAGTAGGGTTTGCTGGGTTCCCCAAAATTGCAAGGCAAAGATCTCTTCTGTCCACGTGCTTCTTCAATTCACTGTGAGTTTGCACTTCCATCAGCTAGAAAGGCTGTAGCACACCAGCACCAAGCAGAGCTATGCAACTGAGACCTGCTCCTGTTATTTTCCAAGTGCCACACTGCAGTGTCAGCAACTGTGATCAGGATCCCATGCACTATGCATCACACACACATGTGCAAAGGACACTGTTTCCGCGTTCAGTTCTTTGAGGAAGGGACTTTCCTCTTGGGGTGTGTCCTGGCTGTACAGTTTCATGAAACAATTACTAGATTTTTTTTTCTTGGATAGTCTGATTTGAATGCAAGTACTCAGAAGTCAAATCATAAGGCACTTCTGCTGTGAATTGCATTATTTAAAACTCTGCTATTGAGGTTTCCTCCATCTTTAAAATAGGTGGCCCTTCATCCACACAGGCTGTCACCACTTCCTTTGTCCAGGAGAGATATATCACACAAAGTTGCAGATGCAGTGCCTTGGAGAGGTGTCCTGGTTTAAATCATAAGGGTGAACTACAAACCGGAAGGCAGAATTGCTCCCTATTACCCCCCTCCACCCTCTCAAGGGAATACAGAAGGGGAATAAGGAAGAGAGACTTAAGGGTTGGAAACTGAAACAAGAACGAATTTACTGTAATACAGATATATGAACTTATATACAAATATATAAAACACTGATCTCGCTGATCGCAGGAATAGGTGGGAGAGAGTCTCTTGCAGCAAGGCCGCTTTGGGAGAGGGGTCCATGGCTCCTTGCAGCACCAGATGAAGCTGGATTCTGGGGAACATGTGGCGAACTGGAGAATCCCCAGGCAGCAACCCCAAGTCAGGAGGCACAGGAAGGAAAAGGGCTGAGCTTCCGGCTCTCCTGGCTTTTATAGATTGTGACAGGAAGTGGGCAGGAATACTGACCCCCTTCCAGTCTTTCGGGGTCCTAAGGACCCTCTCTCTATATAGGTGTCCAACACCTTGCCGGGGTCTCCCAAACCCTAAACATAGGTTTGCAAGAAGAAATGGAGTGATGGCTAAACCCATAACAATCTCAGTGTAGAAAGCTTTTTTAGTTCTATTTTGTTGCCTGAGTGTTCATTAGCTGCCTAAACACCCTTCAATCCCTACATGAAGGGTGGAAGAAGGAGATCAGAACGGGATTACCCTGGAGGCAGGGTGTTGAGGAGTCTCCCTGAGGTTTGGGAACACCAGCTTGGTCTCCTAGGCTTGTGCTGTCTGCACGAGTGTGCCCCTTTGTTAATTCACCTACAGAGTCACTTGGGTCTGTAAAAGAGAAAAAAACATGGTAAATACAGGCATTTCATTTTTACTTCCCAGGGAAGACTCGCAAAAGTGGTTGGGGTTGATCATAACACACATTTATTTACATCAAAACATCCTTCTAGCTAGGAGTTTTCTGTCTGAAATAAGCATGTACCACGCCATAGTGAAGCATCCCCGTATGAGCTTGAGGTTTACTTCATGCATGCAGTCAATGTGCCTGAGCAGTTGTATTTGTGCTTTGCTCTTAAGTCCAGGATTCCTGCAAGAAATGAGAAGATTAATAAAACAGGGAAGCAAAAGGGAGTATAGGGAGGAGAAAAAATGAGTTGTCTGCTAACCCTGCCAACCACTGGGGAATGTTCTTTCCTATTTGCATAAACATTAATTTTATTATTTTAACTCATTGCTTTTCTCTACTTAGCTTTGTTTGGGGTTAGGATTAATTAGCATGAGATATTACAGAATGTGAATTGCAGCAGACTTCTGCTTTATTCCACAGCTGGGGTGACCAAGACACAAAAAAGCAAAAGCAACTTCTCATTGATACTTCTGGGAAAAGATTCAGAAAGGATCTTAACCTACATAATTTTTATGTGTAGCAGGAACTAAAGGATAGTGGGTCACATGAAAAGAAAAAGATGGCCTTTCATACCCACCCAGTCTTTCAACACTTCATTTCAGTTATTTATATAATGGAATACAACAGTTCCAACAGAGAGGGCAATGTAGTATGAATTTTCCACTTTTGTGTATCTACCCCCTGTGGTAAAACTCATAGCAATGGCAAAGAAGCTACTAAAAAAGACCGATGCTTGGTCTAGATTGTTTTTATATTCAAAATATCATTTATAACTAAAATGTCTTTTGAATCTTACTAAAAAGTTCCAGCAGACATTTTTGCTTCCATTTCCCGCTTACATTAGCACAAAGGAATAAATCAGAAGTAACTACCTTATGCACGTAGATGTCCCTGGGTTATGCATTCACATGAGAGCCTTAGGTCTGCAGGAATATAACCAATGGACAACACGGTTGTGAAAAGATCTGAAAAAGCATCTTTCGAAAAGCAACAGCAGCTGAATGTGTTCTCACTAAGTGTTTGAAACTAGATTTCAAACTAGAAGGTCTTTTCTTTTGGAACTGTGTTGGTTAGACAAAGATCTGTGTGGCTAGTGAAAAAAGACATGGAAGCCTCAAATGTCCCATTTCATAAAAGGTTCCTTAGTGCTAGCCCTTTTCTGATAGAAGATGCTCCTTTCCCCCCCCCCCCCCCAAAGCCATTCCCTCCCTCTTCTTTCTATCTACAAGTAAAAAGTGCAGTCATTTAAAACCATGCAATCTAATTTTCTTCATTAAAAGTGTATTAAAAAGCCACACCAGAATTACTTTGTGCATTATGCAGTCCCCATCACATTATAAAGTACCAGCAACAAGAAATATTGCTGTCAACACTCTATTATATTCATTAAGCAAATACTGCTGGAGACAGTGCTCAGATTTTCTTCATTTTTTTATTACATGATCCATTGGACTTTATTTTCTTGTGATTATAGAAACAACTGAACATTATACCTATAAGTTCTGGTAGCTTGCTCCATCATTTTGTTTTAATAGGTTTCGACAACAAAGAGAAGATTAAACCAGGGAAATCTTGTAACAGCAAATGAAGAATACCTGATTAGTTGCATACAGCAGGTACTGAGGGAGCATAGCTCATTTTAAGCTATGCCTACAGGGCACTTTCACCACTTTACTTCCTAAGCACACAGTTTACCACTGACTTCTATTTTGTGGATGTGTTTCACACAAAAGTCTGACTACTCACAGACTAGTGCTTTGATGCACACTTCTCCAAAAGGGAACAGGGACTGGGTTTGCATTTTATCCAACAAATGAAAACAGATATAGGCTTCAGTACTTAAACCCCAGCTACAGCCAAAACTAAACCTCTGACACCCTGGCTGTCACTGCCTTGAAGGTACCTGGGTCTACTCTGTCTGATCCAAAAAATTGCTCATGCACTGGCCATTGCTCCATGCCACAAGGTGCTCCTCTCTCAGCTGAGCTAAGTGATCATACATATTGTTTCTGCTGAAACTTCGTCAAATCTGGGAGCTGAAGGTGCTTCTGCCCATGGGAAGGGATGAGCTCCCTCCAGTCATCATTGACTGAGCACTCTGGATATGATCTGATGGGATAGGGCACAGGACAGAAACCAGCAACTGCCACTGAGAGCAGTGGTGGCAGCTGTTTGTTGCACTGTCCCTCACCATGCCCCTAGACCTTCATAGAATCATAGAATGTATGGGGTTGGAAGGGACCTTTAAAGGTCATCTAGTCCATCTCCCTCTGCAGTGCACAGGGACCTTTTTAACTAGATCAGGTTACTCAGAGCCCGTCAAGCTTGACCTTGAATGTTTCCAGGGATGGGGCCTTCACTGCCTCTCTGTGCAACCTGTTCCAGTGGTTCACCACCTTCATTGTAAATAACTTCTTCCTAATGTCCAGCCTAAATCTACCCTGCTCTAGTTCAAGACCATTGCCCCTCATCCTATCGCTACACACCCTTGTAAACACTCCCTCCCCAGCTTTCCTGTAGGACCCTTCAGGTACTGGAAGGCCACTATAAGGTCTCCCTGGAGCTTTCTCTTCTCCAGGATGAATAGCCCCAACTCTCTCAGCCTGTCTTCGTAGGAGAGGTACTTCAGCCCTCTGATCATTTTTGTGGGCCCTCTCTGCACTCATTCCAACAGGTCCGTGTCCCTCTTGTGTTGAGGACTCCAGAGCTGGACACAGTACTCCAGGTGGGGTCTTATAAAAGTGAAGTAGAGGGGCAGAATCACCTCCCTCTCCCTGCTGGCCACGCTTCTTTTGATGCAGCCCAGGATGTGATTGGCCCTCTGGGCTGCAAGTGCACATTGCTTGCTCATGTCCAACTTTTCGTCCACTAGTACCCCCAAGTCCCTGTCTGCAGGGCTGCTCTCTATCACATCATTGCCCGGCCTGTTAGTTTCCAACAACAGCATCTTAATCAGGAGGCTGCAGCTCCCTGTGGAAGCTCTGCCAACTTGCTGGAAAAGAAGTTAAGATTAACCAAAACAGAGAAGATGCAGAAGTCTGTAGTGTCACTGGGGGCATTCAGCTGAGAAGGTGCCTTTGATTCATGAGGGCTTTCAGGACTACTGCTGTATTTTATGCAGTAACTGCAAAAATAAACAGATGTACAGAACCAAGCAAAACCCTACCAGTGAGCAACTCCTGCTCAGCTCTGGAGTTTTCTTTAATAAGGTAAGGATATAAAGGGCCTCCCTCATGACAGCGTTCTAGACAGCAGATGGAGCTTCTGCCCTGTAGCCCCTGGTCAGTGTCTAAGGCATTGGCTGACACAAAATTAGCTGATTGTAGGTGACTTGCAGCTCCCCAGTCAGGCTGGGATAGATGCTCTTAACTCATTGGTGTAGGAAGGATATGTACACAGGTCTCTCCTCCAAGGCAAAGAAGTTCTTATAAGTTAGGAGCCGCAAAAATCACATTTTGTCCTGTTGCTGCTAACCTTTGGGGCCTTTTGGCAGCACAAAATTATCTTAAAAGTGGTTGCAGTTGAATTTCAGTTCCCAATGAGTAGTTGCAGCAACATAAGGAGGCCGGACTCTAAATGAGAGCTAGGCACAAGGAGAAGACATAGATGCAAAAGCTCTGCAAGTAATGAAACAATTCTTTGTTTCCACCACAGCAGCTAGAGATGAACTACCACTGTTCATTTGCTTCCAGGGCAAAGATAGCCTAGTCAATCTCAGCTGCCCTCAGTCCACATTCTGGAAGGAGGTATCCTGCTGTAAGAAATTGTGAAGCTCTGTAGAGCAGAAAATAATTTAGCAACAGATAGACCTGTCTCCGTAACAGCAACTACACACTGATTTTTCCCTCTAAAACTGTCAATGTTTTAAGATCTACCTAGAATCATTAAATGAGCATCATTTGGGCTTGTAGCTGGAAGGCACAGGATCCTACCTGCTTCATGCAGAGGGAACACTAGGCTGTTTGTTGCTGGAAAATGTCTCACAGAAGAGAAAGACATGATGTCAAAGTGGCAGAGCGGAAGGTAGTCTCTGGTCCAGAAAAACAGGCCATAAACTAACTCAAACCAGCTCTCCTCTTCAGAAGACAGGAAAGAGGAATTGGTGCTAAGGCAGCTTGCTACCATACATCTAAGGTTGTCAATCTCCTTTTGAAGCCTCTATGAGAAAAGAAGCTGCATTTCAGTGCTGCTGATTGAAAGACAACAGCTCACAGATCAGCAACCTCACGCTGGGGAGAATGTTTTTGGCCACACCACTGGTCTAAGGCAGACTGGTCTGAAATCTCACAGACACCTTCCTCCTCAGCAAGGGTGTGACCAGAGTGACCTAGACATCCAAATGCAACACTACAACCTGGCTTTGGAGAAGCAAAATGTCCAGAGATCAAGGGAGCACAGTGCATGTTTTGCGAGATTTCCTGTCCTGTCCTCAGATGCTGCGAAGGCTCTTTCCCTCTGTTCAGCGTCTCCAGGAGGTGTTCAAGTACCATCTCTGCAGACTGCCTCCTTACAGAACTGCCACACTTTGCAATCTGGGGGAGCTTGCTCCTTCTTTATTTTCCCCAGGAGGGAATTATTCAAGCACTTTACTGTGCCCATGTATGAAACGGAAACATTCAGTTCAGAGCATATATGCACCCTTTCCTCTGCCATTGGCATGCACGAGTGCAGGACCCACTGTTTCTTTTAATCACACATGACCACAAGCTGTTTCCCAAATGCTGCCTTTAGAATCAGCTTGTGGATGTGGAGAAATATAGGGTAAAGCAGCACAGGCAGATTTGCCGGGAGGGCTATGGCTGCCCGGAGGAGCCCCCCCTTATTGCTTCCTGGTCACTTCCCTAGCACCTAATGGAGGAGAAACCAGACTTCGGCACAGTCCCCTCTCTTCTGCCTCCCTTCCCTGTTGCAGCTGTAGCAGTATCCTGCCTCCCATTTTGTTGCTATGCCAGCAGCTGTCAGAGGTTATCTGTATGGTAATACACTGCTACTTATGGATTGCAGCACTACTTTTATAGCATAGCAGAGAATAAATGAGCAAAATATACTGAGCATGAACATATGCTGCTGGAAGATTGCAGGGGCCTTCCTGGAGAAGCACAGCACTTTTTGCTTGGCCAGATGACCTGTGCCACGTCTGCTTGCTTCCTCTGGGCATGGCTTTGCTGGCCAGACTTCACTGGCAACACCAGCACGTCCACTCAGCTAGCAAGGACAATGTGTGTGTCTCCCCATCTGTCCCTGCCCTGGGGCTTTCGGTTTTCAGCCTCGTTACAATACCTCAGGATGCTCTTCTCATACCCTGCCCCCTGTCTCAGTATGACAGTCACACCTACAGATCTCTGTGGTTTTCGGGCCAGCATCTGTGTTGTACAGCACAGGAGCATTGAGGCTCTGTCTTGCAGCCTCAGGAGGTTGAGGTGGCTGTCATTACAGGACTTCTTGGCACGCATGCCGGTGACTCTGCCAGGCATTACTGCCCCAGTGGCAGAGGCAATGTGTCTTTCCCAGAGCCCCAGCAGTTCAAAACCCCAAAATAACATAAACCACATCTGATTTCAGCTTGCTCATGGATTTTGAGCAACAAACTGCAGTGGCTGAGGAGCAGAGATGCTGCCCATTCTGCTGCCTTCGCTGGCCTGCAGTAACTCTTGGCAGATGGCTGGGCATGTTACCACCTTAAGCTCCCCTCCAGCATGAATCCTAGCCCCATGATAGCAGCAGATGCACAGTGAAATCATGGAAGTTGTTTTGTTAAAAACTGTCAAAAAGTAACATGTGCAATACAAAGACCAGATGCATCCAGTGCCCAATTTCAGATCTCAAGCTTTCAGTGAGACCCACAGAGGTGCACTGGCTGAGGCCATACAGGTGGCAGGACATTCTCTTTTCTGAGCTCTGGAAAACCAGCAGATTCCTAGAAATTACTGCTGTATGTGTTTTGTCTTGTTTCTATGTGCCCCATCTTTCTCTTTTGTTTTTGCATGCCCATTTGCAATCCTTTATCCAGAATATTTTCCCACAGTTTCTTAGAGCTACTGGTGTCCAGTACAGCATAATAGTATTTGATTGGCCAGCAATCAACTCTTCGTAATAAAAATCATGTTGTATTGTCTGGTATGCTATAAATCGTAGAAAGTGGAGAAACATTTACTGCTTTTTCTCTCTCTCATACCAAGAAATTTGAGGATATTTTGGTACTCCTGCCATAATGCTGTGTGTCACTTCATAGACCTTCAGAGGCCGCTGAGTTACAAATAGATGTCAATTTGTGGGACTCCAGCAAGCTTTATGTAGCAGTTTGGCAGGTAGCAGTACTGCAATCAGCACTAATTTCATCTGTATAAACAGGTGTTACTTCCCATTCTTAAGGGATTTCTTTGGTGAGAAGAAATATATTAAAAATAGACACTTTTAGTTTTGCAATTATCTCAGAAATTAAGAAAATACAGTCTTGAGGGTCTTTTGACAATGGATTTTGCAGCAAACTGTCTCCTCTGTTCTGTGTATTCTGTTTCTAATCAGTGGGGTATGGTATAATTTTCTGAGGTAACCAAGATTTAGGAGTTAAATTTCTTCACTGTGTAACTTTCTAAATGCTTCTCTCCATTTCCTTGTCCTTCCTACATGACAGGCTGCCTTTTCCAGCAGGTTGTGATCTTCAGCAGTCTGATGATACACTTCTGTCACAGTTTAGCACTGGGTCAGCAATTAAATGAACGACAGATGCTCTCTATTAACCCCTAACTTTGGTGACACAAAGCCTCAGCACCACAAAATTCAGATATAACCTTGATGGTGTGAAGACGTACCAACTTCCTTTAAAAAAACAGAAAAAAGAAGTTAAATCTCGCTCCAACCAAAGCACACTTAGCTTGGAAATTCATACTGAAGTAAGAGAAACAGACCTCTGCCCCTCCCCATGAGTGCAGTGTTACCTAAAATCTGCCATTACCTAGGGAGACAAAGAAGTTACGTTTTTCTCCCTCATTGCACAAAGACTACAAAGGCATCTCAGTGTGAGATGCTCTCTCTACAACAATTTTGCATAGAACATCAGTAGACCTTTTGCCACCAGTTCACTCTTGAGTGGCCCTTCTCTATTTTCTAGGAAAGGTGTTGAGCCAACCCCAGACTCTAAAAAATAACCTTGCTAAGTGCAATGCAGTAAAGTGAGGCAGGAAGGAAACTTTTCTTTGGGACATACAGTCAGCAAGAGCAACACTGTGAGAGGAAAAAGCCAGACACCAGTCATTACAGCTTAGCATTATTCAAAAAGTGAAGTAAAGCTGGAGCATTAGCCAAGAAGTGAAGTCATGCTGAACAGCACAAGGTCACCTTCTAAACCAAAGCCTTATATGACACCATTGCTAGAATGTCCCATCCAGGGGTGGTTCTCCAACTAACCATCCTATCTATCAGAGGTGGCTTTTCTCAACTCCTATGCAGGTTAGGCATGAAAAAGCCTTTTACACACAACAAACAGGACTAAGCTGGTCCATGACTAGTAACATGACAGAGCTTTTCAAGATAAAAGTTTCCAGAATTTCTGTCTCACTTTTGAAAATGGCTAGGCTGTGTCAGCTAAGGTTGTGTCCCCCCCATCTCCAAACAAATAAATATTAACAGATACTAATGAAAAGTCTGTCAAGCAAGAATGGTCTATTAATTTGTCTCTACAGCAACTAGGGTGAACATTCAACATAGAAATGTCTCATACTCAATTTTTTTATGTTTCTCTAGGCTAGGCCAACTTGCAGTTTGGGTTGAGAGCAGTGTAGTCCCAGTGTTAGAGGTATGCCTGCCAAAGCTGTCCCTATAACTCAGGCAATACCATCTGGCCATACTGTTCCTCTCCATTAATGATTTTGGCCTTTTGCTGGTGGCTGAGCAGAAAGGGCTTCACCTGAATTAACTCACCACTTTTGCTGCTCTTTGCAGCATGAGACAGGGTCCTGCTGGATCTGACCCTAACACAGTCAACTCAGTGCTACCTTCCACTCCTGATCCATTCAAGATCATGAATCCCCACTGAACACCAAAGTCAGCAGGAATCCAGGATTTTATTCCCTCTTGCAATTAGTTAAGCTACTAAACCAATTCTGATTTTGCAGGTCTTTCCATTATCCCCCCAACATAACAAGCAAGAAGGCTTTTGAAAAAAAGATCTTTTCTGCAGTTGTTGTGCTCAGTGCTCACCAGCTGTTGGAGGCAAAGAAATCTGTATCTCTATACCTTCAGGCCACATGGCTTAGCTCAGCAGTCAGTTTTCCAAGCCACAATTATAAGGTTTACTAACTAACTACTCATTGCTATTATCTGCCACCAGACATTAATTTGGGTGCACAGCAGGTCCATTAGAGTTTTTTGGAGGATGGTAATGACATAATAGTAGGGGAGGGAAACCTTTTGATACTACAGTAACTGAAAAGAGAAAAATGAAGACGGAATGTTGTAAATCAATGATAAATCTAACAAACGAATACAATCAAGTGGAACAAACATAACTTCAAGTGGCTTTGTATTTACATTCACAATCAAGGTCTCACTTAATCAATTACTGTTTGTAATATAGTATTGGCCCTTTTGCAAAGGAAAAACTGTCCCGATTTTTTAAAAAGAAGAGAGTAAAAACCAAAAAAGTTAATGTTCTTACATACAGGGATGGGCTGGAATATTTCAAAAACATTTCACTATCCTGAAGGCTGGAGCTCAACTATTTACCGGTAATGGATCAGATACTAAAACTCACTCTACTCATCCACATCACTTATGAGAAGGAATTGGTTTACAGAAAATTCCTTTCCTTTGCCTTGGAGTGGTTTCCTGCATTGCATAGGCATTTGTAGAGATGAGAAGTGGACAAGATTTCTGGAAGCACTGGGTTCCTAAAGAAACTGATTAGGTATCTACAAGGGTTTTCTGAAGTACCTAAACAGATTGTAATCTATGAGTTTCAGCTCACTGTGGTACCTCTTCAGACCTCACCAGTCTGTGGTGTGTGCTTTAATCCCAGTTTTTTTCTGAAAAATTTACTGCAACCATCTCTACCAGTTTGTTACACTGAGCATTTTATAATTTATTTTCATTTTCCTTAGCATACTACTAAAGTAAATTTATTTCACCAAAACAGGCTCCAGGAATGAGATAAGTGCATTTCTGAGAAACCATAAGCGATTCTGGGCAGATCTGTCTCAAACAAACTGCACTGGCTGCCTTTTCACACAGGCAAATTATACCAGTTTGTGGTTCTAGGCTCAAGGGGGTTTCTGAGATACAGAGATTTTGTGTTCCACACGTATGCAATGCTTACAACTGGTTCTATATAGTCAGCATGTGTTTTATAATTTTTTAACCTAAGTAAACTAGCCTTGATGGGACATTTATGCTATTCCAGCAAGTCAAAATGCACGTCAATCTGTCAGTCATGCCCCCCCGCCTCCCCCGATTTATTATATGTTTTGATTGCCAGATACAAGCAAATTAAAAACAGGGGCACCTAAAAGAGTTTCACTGTGTTTCTTGTAAGCCATCGGTTACTCCTAAATTGCTTAATAAAGATATGATTTTATGATGTCTGCTTTACTGTCTCCCTCTCTTCTCTGTCCAAATGCTCAAGATATACAACTTCCCTACAAATCTCCCTCCTCCTCGCAAGCAGCACAAAATGATCTTCAGCTAGCAGCTGAGATTGCTTCCAGCACAGACCAATCTTGATCTAGCAGTGGACTTTGAAAGTCAGCTCTCACCCAGGCAGTCTTGGCAATTCCTTTGCATGGGAACTGCTGTATTTCAGATGGGGCTGTGATGAAGTCCATTAGTGTCAACAAGCTCAGCAGCCCCTGACAGTAACAAGGGCTGCAGTGCTGTGACAGCAATGAAGTGTTGGTACAGTGGTTAGGCATGAACAGAGCATACCTGATGGAAGATAATTGGCGAAGTAGTCATAAGCCAGCATGCTATCAGTAATGGACAGATCAAAAACTGAACTTCATGTCATCAGGATGTGACTTCCCCCCACAAACAAGGTCACAGCTCAAATGGACCAACTGTGCTAATTATCTGGCAATATGAAACCTTGCATCAATATGGAGGGTGTCATTTATATGTTAGTTTTAGCTGAGCCAAGTCCCTGTTGCTGCTGCAAATGATGTCTTATTCCCTCTTCCAACTTCTGGTTTCAGGTCTCTGTGCCTGCCTCACAGCAATGCAAGTAAATGGGCGCGAAAACACAAGGGCAGGGGCACCCCTTCTGATGGGTTTGCTTGGTGCAGAGCAATAACCAGACTGCCTGCTGAGGGGTCAGCCTGGAAGGACAGAAGTCCTCTGGTACCTGTGGGTCAAAGGAAATCAAATACACAGAGAAGAATCTTACTGAAAGCTTTCAAATTGGTAGTAGCACAAGTCAGGGGACATGCTGCAGAGCAGCACAAACCTCTTCTGAACAGTGAGCACATTTTCTAGAGGATGCTGGATATGCAGAAGTTGTATTAGCAAAGTAGCAGAGATGCAGCAGCAGCAGGTAGGCACTGACCTTGACTGCTGTCAGTAACTGAGAGCCAGTTCAGCTTGACATCTGAAACTCAACCACATTGTTGCGGTTTTGCCTGTGAACACTTCACCATGGAAGAAAACAACAGGTAAAACCCAAGCTACACTTACGAAGTGTGATGTTAAATTATTCTATAACAAGGAAATTAAGCTGCCTCCTTCCCAAGGCTGATCCAGGAACATGTTCCAATTTCTGCCTTCCTTCTACTACACAGCTTCATACTGAAGCCATGTCTTTCCACTTTCTTGGTGCTCTTCTTTCTGACTTCTTTGTGCTGTGTCTCTGCTTGGCATCCACGCCCAGGGTGAAGCCCTTGTGGGAGTTGAATTCTGGCAAAGGGCCATGCAGAGCAAGCACAGGAACCATGAGCTACTGCTTCACAAGGGACAGGGCTAACATGTGCAAGCAGCTCCAGTAGAACTGCCTGCAGCACCGTTCTCTTCACCTGGAGCATATTTGGGCAAGGTAATTTAGGAGCTGAACTACCTTTCAGTCATCTCAGAACAAAAGCTGGTGCGGGGCAGTATGATGGGATGATGTAACTCCGTGGGGTAAAAGTTGCCTGGGCTACGTGGGCTTTCATACCTCTACATGGACAGCCTGTGTCTGTCTAAGGCTGGGACAAGTAAGTCCCATAGCAGCAGCTAAAAGGCCTCAGTGGCATTGGAACAAAGTATGAACTTTTCACAGGCAGCACATATAAGCCTGAGCAAAACATGGCCTCTTGAGCCCTCTCCTCACCAAGAAAAGATTGGGTGTTTAAGACAATACCACAGGTGTTTAGAATTCCTCCTAGACAAACAAACAAACAAACAAAAAAACCAAAAAAAAACCCAACCCAAACAAAAAAACCAGCAAATATCTACATTCTAGAAAGTTCTCACAGTGGCTGAAAGAGCAGCTCAGATGCTCTTCATACATCAGCACATGCAGCTGTTGTAGTAGTTGTTAAGCTTTCTGTTACCTTGCCTGCTTTGCTGTTACTTGGACTTCAAGAGCTTGCTAAGCTGCCTATAATACATCTTCAGCAAGAAACAGGGAGAAACTGGAAAGTAGTTGCATAGAAAGGTTCAAAGCCACAAGAGCAATGCACAGTGTCTGATGATGTTGCTCAATCCAAGGCATTCATTATCTGGTTCTGCGCAACAACATTTTTCGTATTCCTACCAGCTGCAACCACTGCACAGTTACTGCACAGTCCTTAGGAAAGGAGGTTTATAAGCTAATATATCTTTCTTCATATACATCATAAAAACTAAATTAATAACTATGCTAATAATGCAGCTACAGTATTTTTAAGCTCTTTTCTTCATTGTCAGTGTAAATCATGAATCCCCTCTGCCCAAATTATACCACTGAGCACAACTCTTCTCAGAACTCACAACTTTCAATTATTATTTTTTCAATGTATAGCAACTTAACTTCCCTACCTACATCTATTTTAATGACTGAAGACAATAATTAGAAACAAAACATGCACTATGGTTTTTAGAAATCATACTGCTGCTTCAAAATTTTAGCAAAGGTTTTATAAAATTATACATATCAAGACAGTGGGTTAGCACTACATAGTTCTCAAAAGATGGTGCAATTATTCCTCATCAGCTGCCAGACTTCCATACCAACAGCTGGAATTGCTTTCACTATTACTTCCTGGCAAGTACTGTGAATGATGACTGCAGAAATCCTGTGAAACTCAGAACTTCGGCATGATGAAAATTAATCTTCATTTTAGGAACATGTTCTATTCTAACATGGAAGCAAACAAATGTGAATGTTAATGTAATTAGAAACTTGCCAGTTGGGGAATGTTGAACATGAGGCGTGAACTTATGACTGATGTAACTTTTTCACAGCTGTGGTGCATGTGCAAGTAGAGAAAAAGATGCACCAAACTGTAAAATATTTAACATTTGCAAATATGTACCATGCTCCCTCTGTGTGGTTTGCTGTAATTCCAAATGAAGTTACCAACCCATTTCTGTCTTGTACTCAGGATATTTCACCTGCCTTTGCTTCTACACGATGCATGACTTACAGTCCCAATGCTAGAGCTGAGGGTGAACAGTAAAAATCTGGAAACACATTCAATTTTTTCCATTGTTCTCTGCTTTGATTCTGAAACTCAGAAGGGGGTTTCCTCTTCCTGATTTTCCTTGTCTGTGGCCAGCAGGCAAACTTATTGCAGCAAAAGAAGACATTTCACACATAATAACCTAATTTCAATCATAAGAATTCTATTTCTGGTAAAAATTCTATTAATGTAAGACTGTAATTATTTATCCTATGCAACTGAGCTAGAGAAATCCAAAGAACAACAAAATAATTTCCTTTTGTCCACCAATATTCCTGGTTTGGCACAAGAATACAGTACATGACCACGTTGCAGGATGTGAGGTATTCAAACTGGGAAATACTTGGAAACACACAATGTTTGGGACTAAATTTTGTCCCAAGTTAATGGTTTCAGAGTCTATTGTTGCAAACCCAACATACCGAATCCAGCCTTTGGACTGGCATCTGCCTGGGAGAACGTGCCATGTTAACTCCAGTTTAATTCAGGCAGAAATGAATGACAGCTGAAGACACCGCCAACATTAAGATCACAAGGAGAAGAGGCCCATTAAATTGAAATGAAACCATCTGCTGTCAACTGTTGTTCAAGGTCAAAGCCATGCTGTCCCTGAGGTTAAATGTGTGGCTATGCCAAATAATTCTTCCTTCTCCCCCACCTAACCTGGTCAGATTATGGAGAGCAGGATGGGTCAAAGCCCAAACTGTCAATGCCACATCTAGGTGCTCAGGAGGGCTCCAGATTTTCAGTGGGTTGTGAAATTAACATCATATTTCTCTGATATACTTGCCTTATAGACAGTGTCTTTACAGTAATCCCTCCCAATCACAGCTTCTCCCCTTGAGCCTCAGCAGAGAAAGAAAAGTGAACAAATACCACCCTTTAAGTCTCTGAAATTGGGATGCAACTTCCCTCAGCCATGAAGGAGCAGGGAGGTTGGTGAACCTCAGCCTCATTTTTTCTCTTCCCTTTTTTTATATGAGGGAGGATAACTGTCAGCAGGGCAATTCTCACTGTCAGGTAGCCCAGGGCAACTGCAGGGCACTCCTGCCTTGTGCAGTCTTTTCTTCTCAGGTGGCTTCAGCACTCGGTCTGCCCCTCAAGCCCCTTGCTCCACTTCTGTAAGGGATGGGGGTGCTAACATCACTTCTCCAGAGAGAAGGCAGAGGGTTAAGGCAATAAGAGCCTGCTCCCACTGTTCCTTGGGGCCAGCCTTGGGGACAGGAGAGAGGAGACTGAGGAACAAGGACAGCCAAACTAGCCTTGCCCTCTGTTCAACTCACTCAACAGGCATCAACATGTTGCAGTGGGATGTGTTAAAATGACAACATCCTTCATCTGTTCTAATGCAGCATGCTGTGGGATCCCTTGTTCCTCCTCTGCTCTTCCTTTCCCAGGAAAATGCACAAATGGGCTTCATCAACATGAAGGCCTGATAAGGCAGTTTACTCCTTGCTCAATGGATTTATCTCAGCTTTAATGAGCTTCAGCATATCGTCACAGAAGGTTTACATGCGTTTAGCTTGATCTTTTTTTATTCATTTCATTTAACCAATAATGAAGATAAAGCTCAAGTGCCAGGACTGTTAAGGAGCTGGTCATGGCTAAAGTGGAACATCCATTAAAACCTGAACTAACCACTTCAGGTAGGATTTCTAGACACAGAACTATTAATTTAAGCATTTTGACATGCTAACAAGGGCCAATTTTTCATGTACTTAATAAAAATTAATCTATTAATCTTCAATGTGCTTATCTCCAGAAAGAAATGAACAGGAACATTTTAATTTTCAATCAGCATTCCTGGTGGATGAGCACAATTAACTACCACCATATAAAATATCTGTGATAGCTTAGGTGCAGAATGAAACTACCTGAATAAATAAAAAAGCCAGTGAATGATCATAAAAACTTACATTGAAACCATGGAATTCTTCTTTAAAAGAGTTAATCAGGACTAACCTAAGCACATGCACGTATTTGTATGTATGTACCTGTGTGCTCAACTGCATTTGTAATCCTTTCAAAAACATCCACTTCTGTTTGAACCAGTGGGCACACATACAGTGCAATGCTATTTCAAGCAGCAAAAAAATGCAGGTAATTGAAAAATCATGGTACAATATTTATAGAAATTAATTTATAAACATATAAATGCTGGTTCATGTCCTGTTACAGAGACTGTTCCATAAGTCCCATTATAAAACCTTTCTTTCCATTACTTCCCATGTGCCTGCTTCAGGCAAGCTCCAAGCTCTCCATGCATCCTAGGCACCCTTGGCCAAAGAAATTTCTGAATTAAGCAAAGACAGGACAAGGGCTGGACTTGCAGAAGAAGCTGAGCAAGACACAGCAACTGTGGGTTGGCCTGGGTGGAAGGAGAAGCTAAAACTGGTGAGAAAGACCAGGAGCCACTGGGTAGAGAGGAGAGGAAAGATTTTGACAAGAAGGAGGGATGCAGGCAGAAATGATCTGGGGGGAACAAAAGCCTGGAATAGAAACAATGACATGGAGATGAGTGACAGATTAGTAGTAGACAGGAGCATCAGGAGACAGATAGGAGCTAGAGATAAATTGCCCCGGGTGGCAGGCAAGTGCAGGGTAGATTATGGAGATCAGATCAAGATCAAATGGGATTCACCAAGCAAACATGTGCATCAATGGCAAATAGCAAGACCTGAAAAGATTTCTGTAAGATAAGTCCCACAAAAAGAAGATATAAGGTGGTGGTGGTGGATGAGAGAAATGGTTTCCTTGTAAGTGCAAATTTGTTTAGGTACCACAGCACACATTTAGAAAGAGTGGGATTAATTTGCCGTTTCTGTTAAGCACTTGGATTAATTAATTTATTTTTTTTTTAAACATTCTCTGCATACTCCCACACACGCTTGTACCCATGGCACAAAGAAAGGAACTGCTAAAAGATAAAAAGTAGTAGCTGAAAAAGTGTTAATGAATTCCTCAGGGCTTTGAGAAGCAGTGAGTAACAACCACCAAAACAAATACCATCCACTGAAGAATATTTTTAAACCAACTTGTTCACTGAAGACTTTTCCCAGTCAGATTTATTATAAAACAGTCTATGAAGTAGTTTGTCTGATTTTGGAGGGGAATGGCCTGGAAGCTAAATCATAACCAAAACTGTAATAAGAAGATGAAAAATGTACAAATAGACCATATTAAAACTCACTTATTATATTTTAGTATCCTCAGGACGTTGTTTACTGCATATTTCTTCTTTGCTGATGCTCGATCAACATTTCATTTTTCCTTTCTGTCAAATCTATTTCACTCACAGCCTTTGTAGCTTAAACACTTTCTCAGTGGCAGCAATTGTATTTCTCTGTTGTCTCATCATCTGTTCTCTTTTGGGCATAAGTTTTACATGTGACAGTATAAAGCCAAGTGTGATTGAAGATTGTTTCACAACATCTACGGGAGTTTTAGACTTTCATTAAAGGTTTGTTTATTTATATACTACTCAATGGATGTATTATTTCAACAGTGAGAATAAAAGTCACATATACAAAAGTTCGTAAAAAGTCTACTAACTATATTTTGTTCATTAAGAATGGATTTGTAATGGGCTACTAAAAAACCTGTTTGTCTTCTTTTTCATAATGTGAGGATCACAGAATCACACAGAATCACAGAATTACCAAGGCTGGAAAGGACCTTTAAGATCATCAAGTCCAGCCTATGACCAACACCACCACATTAGCTAGACAAGCCCAGAACTGGACACAGTGCTCAAGGAGAGGCCTCACCAGTGCTGTGTACAGGGGAAGAATTACATCCCTACTCCTGCTGGCCACACTATTCCTGATACAAGCCAGGATGCCATTGGCCTTCTGAGCCACCTGGGCACACTGCTGGCTCATGTTCAACCGGCTGTCCACCAGCACTCCCAGGTCCCTCTCTGCTGGGCCGCTCTCCAGCCACTCTTCCCCCAGCCTGTAGCTCTGCCTGGGGTTATTGTGGCCAAAGTGCAGGACCCTGCACTTGGTCTTGTTGAATTTCATGCCATTGGCCTCGGCCCATCGACCCAGCCTGTCCAGGTCCCCCTGCAGCTTCTTCCTACCCTCTGGCAGATCAACCCTTCCCCCCAGCTTGGTGTCATCTGCTAATTTACTGAGGGTGGACTCAATCCCCACATCCAGGTCATTAGTGAAGATGTTGACTAGGACTGGGCCCAGTACTGATCCCTGGGGGACACCGCTGGTCACCAGACGCCAGCTAGATGCAGCTCCATTCACCATCACTCTCTAGGCCCAGTCATCCAACCAGTTTTTAACCCAGTGAAGGGTGCACCTGTCAAAGCCATAGATTGCTACCTTCTCCAGGAGGATGCTGTGGGAGACTGTGTCAAAGGCCTTGCTGAAGTCAAGGTAGACCACATCCACAGCCTTCCCCTCATCCACTAGGTGGGTCACCCAGTCATAGAAGGAGATGAGATTAGTCAGGCAGGACCTTCCTTTACTAAACCCTTGTTAGCTGGACCTGATCCCCTGATTGTCTTCCACATGCCTCTTGATGGCACTCAGGATGATCTGTTCCATAACCTTGCCAGGCACCGAGGTCAGGCTGACAGGCCTATAGTTCCCTGAATCCTCCTTCTGGCCCTTCTTGTGGATGGGTGTCACATTGGCCAATGTCCAGTCATCTGGGACCTCCCCAGTCAGCCAGGACTGGTGATAAATGATGGAGAGCGGCCTAGCCAGTTCTTCCGCCAGCTCCCTCACCACCCTAGGATGAATTCCATCCAGACCCATGGACTTGTTGGGATCTAAGTGGCACAGCAGGTCCCTAACTACTTCCTCCTGGATGACAGGAGGGGGATTCTGCTCCCCATCCCTGTCTACCAACTCAGGAGCCCAGTTGTCCTGAGGGTAGGTGGTCTTTTTGTTATAGACTGAGGCAAAGAAGGTGTTAAGCACCTCAGCCTTTTCCTTGTCCTCTGTTACTAAGTTCCCCTCCTCATCCAATAAGGAATAGGAACCAGGAAGTCCGCGGTAGCCAACCAGGCGCGGAGGGGGCGCGGCCAGGGGCTGCGCGGGAGATTTAAACTCGGTAAGATCTAACGGGCAGTGACTCGGTCTAGCAGCGGCAGCAACAGCGGCAGCAGCGACTGAGGTAAGCCCAAGGTGGGGGTTCAGGCGTGTGGTACGGGACTTTTTCCAAGCTCTGGGACCCCCCCTTCTCTGCCCGAGCTCCGTCTGGAACCAGGAAGTCCGCGGCAGCCAACCAGGCACGGAAGGGGCGCGGCCAGAGGCTGCGCGGGAGATTTAAACGCCTCTAGGGAGCGGCAGCGACCTGGAGCGCACGGGTCAGTGTGAGAGGAGTGGTCGTTAAAAACCAAGCTAGAAAAGAAAGAGGGTTAAGTATGGTTTCAACCCGGGCAAAAGCTTCTACCAGGAGGACTGTGGCAACCCAGAGGTTCCTCACAGGATACCTAGATCTAAAAGACTATGTCTTTTACTGAATTAAATAAAGAGTAATATTTCTATAAACAAACAAGACGCCAATTCTCTAGCTAACCAACAAATCAAGAGTTCTTGTTCAAGCTGAAGTAGTGCAGGAAGTGTAAACAAAGGAATTTTACACTTTATGGCATACACAGCAAAGGAATGCAAAGTTTTCCTTATTTAAAAAGGGAAACTGCTTGATTCTGATTGGAGTGTACACACATACCTAATATGTGAAGCAGTGGCAAATGCCACACTTTAATATTTCATGATTCTATGGTTAAAATGTTTTTATATGTCCTGTAAATGGCATTAATTATAATTTATTGCTTTTTAATATACTTTTTATTTTACTTACTGTATATATTTGTTTATATTTGTATATATTGTTTGGGTAAACCTTTGACGGCCAATAGAAATGAGCAGTGTGGTATAGGAGAGATAATAATGAATGTAGAAGCAAAGCTCCACCAAACTCTCCTCAAGTAGACAGGGAACTTTAACACTCATCCACTGTCAGAACAAACAATCTACATGTGACGGGATTTGATGGGGAGGGAATACAAACCAAACATGAAAACATTTTCCTAGGTTTTGCTGCTGGTTATTCCTTTGCCAACTTATTTCCCATCAGGACCTTCTACGTGGAAGAGTCTTCACTGAAGTAAATCTGCTGGAAGTGTTCCCTATTGCAGTGGAAACATGGCCAGGAAAAGGAGTGTCCTTCTGGCCCATAGCAAAATGAAGCGTGACCTAGATTAAGTACTCTCCTTAATATACTTCGAAGAACCATTTTTTTCTAAAAGTTTTGCATTGTTTGAAAGGAAGATAGGAAATCTACTTCCTTTCTACCAAAATCATTCACTTGAGGAGCTCTGCAGCTCTGACTTGCCAAACATGGACTTTTTCAACCTTGCAGTAATGTCTCCTGAGACAAAATTTCCAAAGAAAACATAATGGCTTTGGAATACAGTCCTTCACTCTTCCACAGATATTAAAGCCAATGGTCTGTGCATCTCATCTCTGCAAATCCTCAACTGCAGACTTTGGGGATGAAGCATGGAAATGGTCTAATGACAAGCTGTTGGTTTGGTCTCCTCTCCACCACTGTCTGTCTCACATGTTCCTTTGTTTTTGTTTCTCTAGCTGGGAAGTGGATGTAGTGCCCACTATAAGCCAGATGTGGTGCTTGGACTGACCAGCTACTTGCAGATGAACTGCAGGAGAAGCAGGAGAATTGTCCCACACTGCCCATCCATGTACAAGATGTAGCAAAATCACATTTGAAACCACAATGACAGCACAGAAAACACAAAGCCCGTGATGAAGAGTACTTCATATTTCCAGAAAGTTGAGGAGAGAACCCAGCTCCCAGTATCATGCAAGCTATTCTTGAGCAGACACACAGAAATGAGGCATCAGACAGGGAAAGGGATTATGTGACACTCAGGCCTCTGTGGTGCAAGACACAAGTTGCACAAATTGCTCCAGAGGACTCATATGCATCTCTCTCCAGATAAAACTTGATGGAAAAATTGCATTCGCCTCAAGGATGTCAGGTGCAGGGGGTTGAGGGGGAAGGAAATACAGATGTACTTCTATAATTTTCACAAGGATCTGACAATTATTAATAGTCCTTAGATTAGACTTTACATTTACAAATTTCCATATGAACAGTATTTAATTAACAACAAGTCCTTAAATACACTGGAGTTGAACTAATGCAGCTTAGGATGACTAATGCATGCAGACAGAAGAATCGTTAACCTTAATGAATCATGTTTGGGACAGTGGAGAGAATAAGTATTAGAAATATACTTGGACAGTATACCTCTGACACAAGCTGTTTTGTAGTCTTCCACTTTTTTACCATTTTACTGGTAGATCAATAGCCATGAAGTAAGCCCAGATGGTGGTGTGCAGTGATAAGAAGATTCACAGTGCTTGTTCATGGTGCTACAGGCACAAACCAATGTATGGTACCAGTACTGCCAGGGGACTTAATTGCTGATTACTGGTGGTGTTAGAAGATGCAGAATCAAGCCTGTGAGTAACCATCAAATCACAGTCACTTTCAGCCTTCTGAAAAGGTGCATAGTGTTGCATTAGTAAATAATGAGTACAAGCTCAACACAAGCCCACAGTGTGCACTTGCAGCCGAGAAAGCCAACCATATCCTGGGCTACATCAAAAGAATCGTGGTCAGCAGGACAAGGGAGGTGATTCTCCCCCTCTACCTCACCCTTGTGAGACCCCACCTGGACTACAGTGTCCAGTTCTGGACCCCCCAGCTCAAGAAGGACATACAGCTGTTGGAGGGAGTCCAGAGGAGGGCCATGAATCTGAACAGAGGGCTGGAGCAGAGCACCTCTCCTATGAAGACAGGCTGAGAGAATTGAGGCTTTTCAGCCTGGAGAAGAGAAAGCTCTTAGGACACATTATAGTTACTTTCCAGTACCTGAAAGGGCCTACAGAAAAGCTGGGGAGGGGCTTTTTACAAGGGCTTGTAGTGTTAGGACAAGGAGTAATGGCTTTAAACTGGAAGAAGGTAGATTTAGGTTAGATATTAGAAAGAAATTCTTTACTGTGAGGGTGGTGAGACACTGGCACAGGTTGGCCAAGGAAGTTGAGGGTTCCCCCTCCCTGGAAGCGTTCGAGACCAGGTTGGATGGGGCTTTGAGCAACCTGGTGGTAGTGGGAGGTGTCCCTGCCCATTCAGGGGAGTTGGAACTAGATGATCTTTAAGCTCCCATCCAACCCTCAGCAGTCTATGATTCTGTGGAAGCGTGACATCACTGAACATCTAGCACAGCTTCACCAAGGATGAGATGTGCCAGGATGAACATGAGCCTTCCTTTCAGAAGGTGACTGTCCTAGCAGGACAAGGGGAGAACAGTGACTCCCATGTAGTCTGGCAGTCTTTAGCAAGGCACGTGACACAGCATCCCACAGTGTCCAGATGGGTGAGGCATGGACAGGAGAAGATGGTGGTGTACCTGAGGCCAGTGGTGGGGTTGATTTTGGGGATGGTCCAAAGTAAGGGCCTGGGTGGTGTGGGACAGGCCATCTTCTGCAAGGTTGTGGGTGCCCCTTCCTGTCTCAGGAAGGCAGGACAGATCAATGGAAGCAAGGCACTCTCTTATTCTCGCTCCTTCAGGGCTTGGTGGGGAGGAGATGACACCTCTTGGCAAGGGTTGGTTGTAGGGGTTTGGCAAGGAAAGGCCCACGCAAGCCTTGATAAGCAACAAAAGAACAGTTTATTGGTGGGAGGGGTTTCAGGTGAGCCTGTGTGAAGGCCAGAGGTTTCGTTTTCAGTTAAACGGAACTTTCCCCTTGCGAGCCCATGTTGGCTGTGACCAGCGACTGCGTTGTCTCTGACCCCTGGGCCTCGCACCATGGCTCAGCAGGCAGACACGCCAGGGCCCCATGCTGTTTCCCTGTGTGCCCACAGCTGCCTGCTGGATGACATCAGTTGTGTGAGCAAGGGCAATGGCTCTCATGGTGCGAGGGGGTATGTTCCTCCTCCGCTGCTTCCCCTTCTTCAGGCCCCTGGGAGGTGCCTTCCTCTTTGGCGGCTGCAGGAACCGTCCCTGTGCCGTCCCACGCCGAGGTGGGCAGCCACCCGCCTGGCTGCTCCGGCTGCTCCCTGGCAGGCAGGCAGGCCTGGGCTCCACAGCCTTCCCTGGTGGGCCCAGAGACAAGCGCTGCATGGCCTCCACCAGAGAGGTGATGTCAGCTGCAGTCACAGCACAAGGCAGGGTGGTGGTGGTGTTGTTCCTCCTCTGCTGCCTCCTTTTCCTCCTTTGCTGCCTCTGCCTCCTCCTCTGGGCAGATGCCTTCCTCCTCCGTGGTTCAGGGGAGCGGCTCTGTGGCCTCCCACACCAAGGTGGGCAGCCATCCACCGCGCTGCTCCAGCTCCTCTTCCTTCCAGCCATGCTTGGCATCCGAAGGCCTTGGAGCTCGAGGGTGAACTGTGGTCCAGCTGCTGGGGCCCTGCTTTTATAGTGCTGGTGATGTCAGGAGGCCATTGTGATGGTGATTGTGACTCTGGCCAATGGGTGTGGCCAGATATGGTGGGTTTGGGCATGGGGGGCCCATGGCCTGGAAGATGCCCAAAGAGGGAGGAAGAGGGTCATGGGGGCTGAGGGCCCCTTTCCTGGGGCTCACTCCCACCTGCCATGTTTCTTGCCCAAGAGAAAGGCTGTCCCTTGGGTACTGGGACCACCCTCCACCTCCCCTCATGAGCCCTGGGCTCCAGCCCCCTTCTCATCCCATGTCTGGGGTTTCCTCAATGAGATGGTGGCAACCATGTTCCAGTAGTGTTGGGAGGCCTCAGTGACTCCTGTCATGGAGCCGGTGCCCTGCAAGTGGCGCAGCCCCCTGTGCTTGACAGTGGCTGAGAGGGGACAAAGCATCCAGACATCCCTCTGACGGGACAGGGAGGCCCAGCTGGCCTGAGCAAGGTCTCCCAGTGCTCCATAAAAGAACTGCTCATTGCAGGGTGTTGTGTGGACACTTCCCCATTGCCCAGCCCTGCCCCTGGTGCATGGAGAGGTGCCATCTCTTCTGCATGGAGCCCTGAAGGAAGAGGACACAGCTTCTCACTGCTTTTGCCAACTCTTGCTCACCTGTTCCAAGAAAGAACTCTCCTATCTTGTTTGAAGAATCACAGGCAGTTCCTGGGAGGGACCTTCCAGCAGGTGTCCGTGATGAAGTTCTTACCCTTCTCAGACATCTGCCCAGAAGCTCACTGGAGGCAGACAAAGGGGAAAAAAAAAAAAAAGTTGTAGAGACCCCATCACTGGGAGTGTTCAGGGGCAGGTTGGATGGGCCTTTGAGCAGCCTGGTGTAGTGGGAGGTGTCCCTGCCCATGGCGGGGGAGTTGGAACTAGATGACCTTTAAGGTTCCTTCCAACCTTAACCATTCTGTGATTCTATCTATGATTCTAATTTTAATATGAGTAATGTCAACATAGCAAAGCCTCCATGAACAACGCGTATGGAGACAATACCCTTTGCAAGGAGATCACTTTAATGATTTTGTGGTGTGAAATTACTTGGGATGAAACAGTTACTGCCTCATTCAAGCCGACAGTGATTCTCTTCGAGGTAGAACAGCACATCAAAAGCTTTGACCATCAGCATCCATTAGTTAGAGGCACTGCATCCTCACAGAAGCCCTGCAACACATTGGCTCTGTGCCCTGCATTGCTTTTTGGAAATACCAGATACTATCTCAATGTAATATATTTACAATTGCATTTTTAATATCTCGAGATTGGCTGGCAGACAGACCAATTTTATTGATAGAAGTGACTTCTCAATATTAAAAAAAAAATAATCTATGTAGTCTGCATTTAAATTTGCCTTTAATATATTGCTGTTAAGCTTTGGGAGCTTCAGTATTCATAAGTATTCCATGTCCAGATAGACACCATTCATTTTCCATTAAATTTACTCATCCTTAACATCCTGAATTGAGGGAAAAGGCAGGCACAGCTCCTTCAGAGGTTGCTCTGAAGCACCTGTACACCTGTGTACAGCTTTGCATATATGACACTCGAATGAAAACACTAGCCAAACGGAACGAAGGGACAAGAAATCTACTATAAATGAATACATTTTTTTGGGAAAATGTATACACATTGCAATAATATTCACCCAAGATATCCTGTATCTAAAGCATAGCCCCACCAGGGACCATTTTCAGACCAATGTCCAAGACAAACTTACTTGCCTGCTGTGACATCTAAATTCACCTATTTAGACTGCCAAACATCCAGAGTTACTAAACTGTGTTGATATGCCGTGAATGCAGAGAGAAGGTTGGTTGTCATACACCTGTACACCTCTGAAGCACGGGGTGCCTGAAGGCTGCCTCCCAGCCTTGCTGCTTAAGCTTGCTTTTCTCCACAAAGGCAAAAGCTGGGTTTGACTGACATGTATTACTGACTCTAGAATTCTTGCATGAGGATGCAAGTCCCCAGAAAGTTGTTAAAAAATGCTTTGCCAGCAGCACAGCTGTTATTTAACTATATAAAAAGTAATAGCTACACCAGGGCAGCAAGGTGCAGGTGTAATCATACTGAATCCTGAGGTTAGTTATTCCTGTGTATCAAACCTATATGCTATAACTAGTAAGATCATAACATATCTCAACACTATTCTTATTTCTTAAAATGTTCTGCCATATTAAAATAATGATTTTTCTTTCAGTCGTGTAAGATATTGCGACTTTGCTTCTTTATGGCCACAGCAATTACCTTCCCCTTAGAGGAGTAAATGAGAAGAGGACAGTTCTTGCTCTAAGTACACATAGCCTGGTAGCTATGGTAGCAAGCCTTTGCAAGAGCAAGCCCTGTTTGGAAATACCACTGCACAGGTTACAAAGAGCAAAATAAACACAGATTTGTTTACTAGCAACCTGCTGTGATAAACAGAAATGAAAAGGATTAGGTGTTCCTTTGGGGAATGTATCTCTTCTTAATATTAATTACACAGACAGTAGCTTATTAATGCTGTGTCAGCTTTTGTTTACAGTTCTCACTGAAAAAAAAGAGAATTGATACAACAGAACATGAATAAATACACTTAGTTGTCTGCTCAGTACACATTTCAGTGGATGTTTAAGTAAACAAATGAAGATACTCTCACCATTTGAGGCAAAGATACTCTCACCATTTGAGGCACAGCAGAAGAACTAAGCTAAAATCACAACAGAAAGCCATCAAGCCCTCACATTTTGCTGCTTGTGGAATGCATAAGCATAGCATTTTCTTTGTGGAAGCAGAAAGTCACATTACACAGCCCACCTTCACTCTCATTTTCCCTAGTGCGGTTTGGGCTTAAGTTTTTTTGGGGCGTTTAAGAGTTCTAGATTTGTGAGCAGCCACACTTGTTCTTTTGCTCAGCTGTAGAAAACATTAGAAAATAATCTGAATTGGTCCCTGTGAGACATCTGTGTTTCAGAGCCCCAGGGGAAACACAGCTGAGCCCATTCCCCAGCACAGCAGGAGAGGCTTGTACCAAGGTTGTGCTGTAACAAATATGCTCGTACCACAGTGAGCAAGAAACACAGAGGCAACTGCTTGGGTTTTATAAATAATGCAACAGCTAACTGTTTTGTTTAAGAGAATGAAATGCCAAGGAAAAGGCTAAATAAATTGTTTGTGATTAAATTAGAAAAGAAACCTAATGTTTTATCAGACCTCTTTTCTAGTATATGTACAAAAACCTGGTCTTGCTCAGTTTTGTACATAGCTGTGACAGCAGGTTATCCTTAAGACAGTAGTAGAAAAAGTCTGTGCGAGAGTGTTATACCATAAAAAAAAAAAACACTTTTCTTTTTTTCTGTTTAGTCTCTTAATACTTTGCAGCGTCACTCATCTTTCATTTTCTCCCTCACAAATTTATTGCTCTCTCCTCCTTACCCTGCCTCAGTCCAGATGGGAGTACCAGGGATCCCGGTGGCAGGTACTTCACTCACTAAATGAGAATCTTCAAACAGAAAATGCGATCAGTAATTTTACAGCAGTCTGCCCTGCTTGGGACATTAATCATGCATTGTTTGTGGGGGTTAGGACTTGGCGCTTGATCATAGACCAAACTTTAAAAATAAAAGTGTCAGTAGTAAAAATACTATGGCTGGCCAGGATGTGCTGCTGACGTTAGCTGTTGGAGCTATGGCGAGATGCTGTTGGGACCAAAATCCATCACCCTAAGGTGTCCCTGCCATGTTTCCCCCAATGTTCCCAGCATCACAGTGAGTCAGCCACCACTCCTTGACTGCCAAAACTACGTCAGCCTCCTGGGGTTAGTCAGAAAGAGACCAAGGGAGATGGTTGTCCCTCCTCAGATGCTATCATTAAATAGGCTGTTGTCCTGAATACAGAGCAGCACTGCAGTGGAAGTGTGGCCAGGCCCTCAGGAGGCTCTAGGAGGCCTGGATGACCTACTTAGATGATAGTCCACAGCTTCACATAGCCTGCTTCTTCCTAATTGCCAGCCACCTGCCATCTCTCTCCCATGTGCATCACAGGGTGCCCCAGCAGTGGCTTTGCACCAGCCATCAGAGACACAACCCTAAACTGGCATCCCATGTCAGGGAATGGGCCGAAGTCCCAGGAGCTCCAGGGCTTTGTGTTACGCTGGCTGGCATGCCAGGGTACATCTCCATCCCAGCAGGACAGAGCATCTCTCCCTGACAACTCACAGCCTTGCACTCCTGTTACCAAGGGGGTGCCAGGTGAGATGCTTCAGAGGCAGTTCTGGGGAGGTGCACACCCAAAACTCTGAAAATCCGATGGGCCTTAGCTTTCTATAGAAATGGCATTTCCCTGGGAATACCCGTATTATTTTGGTGAATAATACAGCTCCCTTTTAGAAAGGCTGCAAAACGCATTATGGCAGGGTGTGCGTTTGCACACATATACTAATAAAGTAAAACAGATGCTCAAAAACCAGGATTTGATCTCATGGAAATGTTTATAATGTTCCCTAGTCAGAAACAGGCAAGCTTTTCTGCCTTGGCAATTAAATGCGTGTTTGGCTGCATTCCTATACATTGGTAGCATCTATTGTTCCTTACAATAAACAGCTGGGTTAAATAAATAAATAAAATAGAAAATTATTTCTCTACAGCTCACTTTTTTCTCCTATGACTTGTCACGTGCATCAAGGAGACTTTCAAAAGTCCCCTATATGTTGCTGGTGTTGTGTTATGGTTATGATTTTGAGAGCCTTGTTTAGAGGTTTTTTATTTTCATGGAATCATAGAATGGTTTGGGTTGGAAGGGACATTAAGCATAATCTAGTTCCAACTCCCCTGCATGGGCAGGGCCACCTTCCACTAGACCGGGTTGCTCAAAGTCCCTTCCAACCTGGCCTTGAATACTTCCAGGGAGGAGGCATTCATAACTTCTCTGGGCAACCTGTTCCAGTACCATTGTAAGCATATATAGATACAGAATAGCAAATAGTGATAATGAATATTTACCTTTTCTGTATCTGGTTTCATTCTTGAAAGTCCAACTGCTTAATTTGTATTTTACTCATATTTGAGTGGATGTTTTGGCACAGATTTTAAAAATTGACATGACCACACCTTAAACAGCTGGGTCCGGTTCTCCTAGGTCTGGACTAACATTTATTACATATAGGGAATATAACATGAATTGTCAACAAAAGATTTCTTGCTTTAAGTTGCCATATGTATCCACAGAATATGGAATAAAGAAAACTTAGAGGGATGGTTAGCAACCACACACTGAAAATGGAAAAAATCTTAACCTAGCTAAAACCTCAGAAAAATCCAAACATTTCAAAGCAGAAAGCTTGACAAGTGAGAGCCCTTCCATGATAACACAACATCACCAAAGACAACTGCGTCCTGAGTAGACTCATTAAGGAGAATGTCCACAGAAGAATACTTGTACCCTCTTTTTAGATGCAGAACAATCTGGTCATCAGGCAATAATCAACCTGACAGTAATCACTCCAGCTAGCTGAGGGAACTTTTCATAGCACAGTATGAAAGAAGCAGCCTTTTGGTGCTCAGCATTTAGTTTTGTCGTTGTCAGGGTGACTGGAAAAGAACTGCACATAGAGTGGGATAAAACAGGGAAAAAAATTGATAAAACTTTTCAAATGGAAAAAAACCCCATTTTTACAGAAACAAAATACGGTTTTTAAGTCATACAAATTGTGCCAAAATTTACTGTAGCTACTTGAAATAAAATGAAGTATTTGGTTTTATCTGGCCAAGAAAGAATACAAAATTTTGGGCAAAACTGATGTCTGACATGAAAAAATGTTTACAAATTTATTTATTTTTTCCAGTCATCTTTAAATGAAAGGGAAATGGAAAAGCCTTGAATGAAGGAAAAGTGAAAAAATAACAGATAATTATATTTTTAAGTGATTTGTGAGCTGGACCATTATTCAGATCTCATAGCTCCTAGTCTGCAGGGATTTTATGCTGGGACCAGTGTGAGCAGGTCCTGTGTGGCAAGTTTCACAAGTTTCTAGCTGCAGATAAGGTGCCACCATGGTGCTGCCCCACTGGCTGGTGTCCTACCCTATTGCTGACCTAGTAATGCAAGATGACTCACATGAGCTGTAATAACCCTATAACTTCTTAGAAAGGCATTTCCTTGACTTCAGGCACTAAATTAGAGCAAAGACATTGAGTTTAAGGCCCAGCACATGGATTTGAAAGAGTCATATATTTGAGCAGGACACAAATATTCATGCATGGTTCCACTTCTCTCTCTCTCTCTCTGCCAGGCTTTGCCTGAGGGGAATCACAGAATCATAGAATGGCTTGGGTTGGAAGGGACCTTAAATATCTAGTTCCAACCCCCCCCTGCATGGGCAGGGACACGTCCCACTAGACCAGGCTGCTCAAAGCCCCATCCAACCTGGCCTTGAACACTTCCAGGGAGGGGGCATCCACAGCTTCTCTGGGCAACCTGTGTCAGTGTCTCACCACCCTCACACTGAAGGATTTCTTTGTAATGTCTAACATAAATCTACCCTCTTCCAGTTTAAAGCCATTACTCCTTGTCCTGTTGCTACAAGCCCTTGTAAAAAGTCCTGCTCCAGCTTTCCTGTAGGCCCCTTCAGGTACTGGAAGGCCACTATGTGGTGTCCCCAGAGCCTTCTCTTCTCCAGGCTGAACAGCCCTGGCTCTCTCAGCCTGTCTTCATAGAAGAGGTGCTCCAGTCCTGATCAGATTCATGGCCCTCCTCTGGACGCCCTCCAACAGCTAAATGTCCTTCTTGTGTTGGGGACCTCAGAACTGGATGCAGTACCCCAGGTGGGGTCTCACAAGAGTGGAGTAAAGGGGGAGAATCAGCTTCCTTGACTTGCTGGAATGAGGATGGTCCCTCTCTGACCTGAAAGAGCACATCAAAGTGTTTGTCAAGTGCCTAGAACTGTTGTCATAAATGACACGTAAGGGCCTACAGAGTAAAGAATAACTAATTTTTCAGAACTAAGCTTGTACAGCATTTAGTCAATAGCCCATTAAACATTAAAAGAAAAACAAAAATTGAGTGCCTGCTCATAAACTGGGTACCAACCGCTCTGTGTGCAGCCAGAGCTTTGTGGGAATTCACTATGTGGTCATGCAACAAAAGGTTGTCATCATCTGCACAGTGGGACCATAACCCCCCACTTTCTACCACTGTAGTTCTTTACTTGGTGAGTATCTTGGCCCTTTAGCACTGTCTCCTGCATGCAATTGCCTTTCATATTACCATTTTCTGACTCAGCACAGGACATGCAAACAACACGGCTCACTGAAGGAATAAATACTGCAAGAAGACATTTTTCATCGAAGTGAAATAGAAACAAGCACAGAGGAATGCTGAAAATTTGTAAGGTACCTACATGTGACAAGGGCACTTGCCAGGTGGCTGTTGATACTGTCCCCAGATAATGTGCTTGCTGGGGGCTGAAGCCATGTCCAGTTCCTGGATAACTGAAGTGGCACAACACTGGATGAGGAAGTCAGGGAAAGAGACTCAAATTTCCAAACAAACTCAGGTTACCTAAAGCACATGGTCTGTTTTCATTTTTTAGCTAAAACACCTCACTGGAAATGTGTGATGTGATGACAGAAAGAGGGAAATTGCCATCTGCCAGTATCCAATACAGCCAACAATATTTTCCCATCCAAGCACCAAAACTGCTTTTGTGCCATGTATGCTCGAGCAGCTGGCAGTCGTAGCAGAGCAACAAGCTGCTTCAGTACTTTGACACACAGTTAAAGGAAAACAAACGGAAAAGTGAAGAAATCGGCAAGTGTTTAGAAACTGGTGAGTCATTGAGCACTGATGTGGGTCTAGACCAGATCTTCCAAAGCTCTGGGATGAGACGATCTGCTGGTTGGTTTGCTCCTTGCAGAAACACAACATTCAGCTTCTTTCTCATGCTCAAGCTATCCAGCTGACAGACACTGCAGTCACCTGCAACCCAAGTGACTTCGCATGTGTGTGGGTGTGCTCCTGAGCAACAGGTGCCAGAGACTGCAACAATTTGCTGCTTATCCCTGAAGAAGATCTCAGTTTCAGGGCAGGAGAACTGCAGCTTGCTCTTAACAGGAAACCGTGGCTTTCACTGGGCTTGCTGATATTAGTTACTGCAAATGATCAAGGGAGCCACAGATGCTCCTGCAGTGTCACCTGTGTCTCTCCATCACTGGTGGTTGAGCAAGAAGTACAGGATGAAGGAAGGTGGAGAATCTGGGAAGCAACCTTTGTAAAGCCTATGGGTCAAGAAAAGCCACACAGCTCCTGCTGGCATTGATTATGGACCAGTAGATGTCACCTAGTAGGTAATTCACATTTCAAAAACTTTTCTAATCTTGGGACAAACTTTATAACACAAGCCTGCCTGCCCCTGCTCTTTCTGATAAATGTTTTAAGGAGCAGATCTGGTTTAGGTTTGATTTCTTTTCCTGAGTGTCCTAGTGACATTTTTTCCAGTGCTGGTGGTTTTGATAGCAAATGTCTAAGAAGTTTCTTCTTTGCTTCTGCTGCTGACATCTCATCTCAGTAGATCAGGAATGTGTGTGTCTGTGTCTGTGTACTGATATAACCAAAGTGCCTTCAGACACAGGGTGAACTTCCAAAGCTGCTGCTTTCTCCACTTTTTAGCTCTCCAATAATTTTTATTTTCCTTTTATCCTTCTGTCAGTTCCCCCAGTGACTTGATGTGAACTTGTTTGAAAAAATATAAGCTAGTTTGGCCTGGGAAAATATAAGCTACAAAAGGCATAACCCAAAAAAAAAAAAACACTTTTTTTTTTTTTTCTTACATGTGGGAGAGGAAAATAGGGCCAGTTTTCACCTTTGGAGGAAGATAACACTTATTGATTCTTTTGTGGTATTGCAGGTGTCAAAAATGTCTGAGGATTGCCCATCACTGATCAACAAGGACAGGGGATTAAGGAGAATCATAGAATCACTAAGGTTGGAAGGGATCTTAAAGATCATCAATGGTGCAGGTATTTTGGTTTCCCGTAGACTCTCATTCAGCATATCCCATTTTTCAGCATCCTGCTGCAACATGGCTTTTTCTGACACTCTTACGCACAGTTTCATTTTTTAGCCTAAATCCCTTACTAGACATGAATACAAACTGCAGCTGTATCTGGGATTTCAAACACTATTGTGGAGACACCTCCTGTTGACAAAGAAACTAAAGAGAAACTCTCTGTGTCTAGGAAAAAAATGGCTTGCAGCTTACTTGAAGTGCCGGAATAATAGGCACTTTCAAAATGCTCAGTTCTCTGTAATTTGTAAGCCTCATCTGGGTCTGTGTTTCAAACACTGTTGGTTTACCCCTCCTATTCCATGCTTGCAAAGCCTCCCAGAGCTGAGGCTATTGAAGAAGGGGTAGTTTGCTGATAGAGTCAACTGTGTAGGGGATTCAATTACTTAAACAGAGGCTTCTAATGCCTTTTGAGATGTTCCAAAGCATTCTGGATAGGGATGGGACTATCCATCCAGCAGGGACAGGAGTGACAGGACATGAGTCAGGACTCACAGGACACCCACACACTGCTGGGGGAACAGCTGAGCTTAGGTAGTTTGTAGTGCCTAAAACAATGCAGGTTGTCTGTGTGTGGAGAATGGGGCTGAGCCTTATAGTCTGCACTATATACAACCACTCTGGTATTTTTTCTGTCTTTCCAGAATTTGTTTCCAACTGCAGTAGGCAATACTTTCTGTCTTACCCCACAGTGTGTTTGTCTCCAGTAATTTTATATCAGAAGCCCTTCATTTTGGGCCAGGATTGATCCCACTTTAATTTACAGATGTCTGAAAAATAGGCACCTAACTCTTAAGTTACTTGCCCTGATCCCTACAGTCTATGTAGCCTATCTGTGCTCTATGAACAAAGACAAGTACTCTCAACTGCTTAAGATGAGAAGAAAGAATTGTTATCTGAAACTACCCACCACTCTTCCCTAACTGTAGGAGAAACCCAGAGAATTTGCTTAGACTAGACCCTCACTTCAAGAAGTTTAAAATTAAATTAAGATTATCCCCCACTTTGTGTCAGGCAAAGATGACAAAACCTTCTGTGCTCAACTTTTATATTTAGTACTAGTGTTGCAACAGAAGTCTTGCTCTGCAAAGGCAATGCAAGCCCTCTGCTTATACTTTGGGAAAGTCCATGGTTCTTTAATCCATTGTCTTGTTAACTTCATTATAACTACTAATAGCAAATTAAGATATATCATTATAAAACCTTCCAGCCCATTAGTTAGGAGAGGTGCACTCACAGCTCTATGAACACAATGCTGTCTCTGCAGGTTTTGATTAGACCTTGAATGAGGAAGGCAAAATTGGTTCTTACATTCCTGGAATGATATGAAGAGCTTAATTTAAAAAACTCATCTATGAAGTGAACACTTACTTTCTATTTCTTGACATGGAAATTACTTTTAGTGAGCAACATTACTGCCTGTTTATTTGAAGTGGTCATTCTGGCATGCTTCTTGTGATTTTTAAGGTTTTCCAGACTATTAGAAGTTGACATAAAATACATGAAGGGTTGGGCAGCTTTTAAGCTTCTGTGTTTTTATCTGTTTAGCAGCACAGAGAGTGAAATCATCAGAAGTTCCTGGACAACAAAAGAAACTGATAGGCTATTTTGAAAAGAATTACAGGACTCAGATTCACAGTTAAACTATGATGATTTAATAAGTTTTGCTGATGTTTGTACAGCTCAGGGAGGCACATCCAGCCAAGGATGGCAACTCAGCTGACACACAGGTCCCGTCTGAACAGATACCTGAAGTCTCAGCCTCCCTCAAGTCACCTAGACCCCTCATTAGTTCTAAAAGAGAGGCCAGGAATTTCAGTGTGGTGAGATATCAAATCTTACCCTGGATTGTTTAGGCTCTTAAATTGAAAGTCAATTTGTGTTTTACACTTGTGAATAGATCTGGCACACAAGGAACTCTTCTGTTGTTATAATATTTAACTATAGACCCCTTAGTCTCACTTCAGTCCCTGGGAAAGTCATGGACCAAATCCTTCAGGGGACAGTCACAAGTCAATTGAAGCATGTGATTGGGAAATGCCAACATGGATTTACCAGGGGCAAATCGTGCTTGACAAACCTAATCACCTTCTACGACAAACTAACCTGCTTGGTTGATGCAGGGTGAGTGATGGACATTGTCTACCTGGACTTCTCCAAGGCTTTTGATACAGTCCCCCACAGCCTCCTTCTGGAGAAACTGACTCATTATGGCCTTGACAAGTGGTCTGTGTGGTGGGTGGGGAACTGGCTGACAGACCGTACCCAGAGGGTGATAGTAAATAGTTTCTCCTCAAGCTGGCAACTGGTCACAAGTGGGGTCTCCAGGAATTGATATTGGGCCCAGTGCTGTTTAACATCTTCCTAAGTGACCTGGATGTTGGGATCAAGAGCACCTTGATGAAGTTTGCTGACAATACCAAGATGAGTGGAGAGGTTGACACTCCAGAAGGGAGAGCCACCCTCCAGGATGACCTGGATAGACTGGAGGAGTGGGCTAGCAGAAGCCTTATGAAGTTCAATAGAGACAAGTGTTAAGTCTTGCACCTGGGAACACATAACCCAGGAGTGCAGGTCAGACTGGGATCCACCTGGCTGGAGAGCAGCCCTGTGGGAAGGGACCCTGAGGGTCTTGATGAATAACAGGCTTAACATGAGTGAACAGTGTGCTGCAGTGGCAAAGAAACCAAGAAGATGCTGGGCTGCATCAACAAGCAGAGGTAAAGAAGTCATCATCCTGCTTGTCAGACCACACCTGGAGTATTTGGTTCAGTTTTGATCCCTGCTCTATAAAAAGGAGGTGGACAGGCTGGAGAGGGTCCAGAGAAGGGCCACAAGGATGATCAGAGGACTGAAGGACCTGCCATACAAGGAGAGGCTGAGAAAACTAGGTTTGTTCAGCCTTGAGAAGAGAAGGCTTTAAGGACACTTCATTACCATGTTCCAGTACTTCAAGGGTGGTTACAAAGAAGATGGAGATTCCCTGTTTACGAGGAGTCACATGGAAAAGACAAGGGGTCATGGGCACAAGTTGCTCCTGGGGACATTCCGGTTGAACACAACAGGTACATTTTTCACCATGAGGACAATCAAACATTGGAATAGTCTCTAAAGGGAAGTGGTAGATTTCCCTACATAGGACAGTTTTAAGTCTCACCTTGACAGTGTGCTGAGCCACCTCATATAACTATAGTAGTACCTAGAAAGGTTGGACCAAATGACCATTGAGGTCCCTTCCAACCTGGCATTCTATGATTCATAAAATTATGATCCTGCCACAGCACTGCAATACTTGCAGGAACCTCAGAAAGTCTTTTACCCCATCTTTAAGCACCCAGGTAAGATCACAGAGCACTGCTGATAGATGGCTGTCTGCTAGATGATTCTCAGAGAAAGTCAGTAAATAAAAATGTCTAAAGTAATCATCTTAAATAATAATTGCTAAAATAGGAATAGGAATCAAGATTACATGATTACATCAGCTTTAAAATAAAAAATAAAAGTGTTATGTCAAATACATTCCATCTCATCCAATGACTAGAGTTGGTATCTGTACAGTGTGTTATAAGAACTACTCACACTAAGTTACATTGGCCCATCACCTTCATCAAGGCTTTGGGTCACCTCAATAAGTACATTTTTACATTTTTATTTACTTCCCACCCCCTCTCTTTTTTTTTTTTTTTTTTTTTTGCAAATGAGTCTACTGAGTGATCCAAATGCTTGCATTGCTGGTAGCAGATATTGACCTGTTTGTGATTTTATCTGTGCAAAAGGCCAGTACACATCTTATGCTACACTTCTGTAGACTCCATCTCCGTGGCAAGGACTCTTATCTATTAGGTATGAAGGTATTCCCAAACAAAAGTGGGAAAGACTATGTGCTGGATGGGACATCATCTGCTCCACTGATGGTTCAGTAGCTCCTCAGATGTAGGTAGAGAAGAAAAGGTTCACAATTCAGGTGGAAGCACTTCACAGTGCCAGATTATTTGTAAGAGGATATATTTAAAGTATCTGCCAAGTGAGTTTGGTAGAATACAACATTGAACACAGCTCAATTAACTTAGTTACCTGCCTAGCCTAATCATCTGGTCAGCTATGTCTTTATTTGTCACTAACTTTAAATCATAAATTGTTTATGCTTGGAAGTAAAGGAAGAGAGGAAATCACCTTGGTACTCACACTGACAGATGTCTCACCCCCTTCTGGATTTAGTGGATAGAAACTCAATATATAAACTCCCCTCTCTGTCTAATAACAAACTTAGTAATTCCTTGAGGTCAATATTGATCCAAGCTTTGTCTTAATCTGTCTTCACTTCCTGGATGAGTATGTCCTGATATTGCCCTCAACATGTCAAAAATGTGCCTGATAGAGTAATCTATTTCTGATTAAATTCTTCTTAAAAATACACCATGAAGATAAATGCTGATTCTCAGTAGCTGATTCTGCCAAGCAAATTCCACACAAAGAGCAACTATCCACTCAACTACAAACTTTCGCAATGAACTCCTTGGCCATAGAAACTGGCTCCCAGCTTTCTCTGCAGCAGGAAGCCTGCAATGTTTGTCAAAGGAAATAAACGGGAGGAGATGCAAAACAGCCAAGAGCTTGTATATGAAAACCTGTTTACAAGTTTCCAGCAATAAACTCTTTCTAAAAAGGTCCTCTCAGGAAAATCAGTCTGTCATTTGTTCCATATAATTATCTCAGAACGTGTCTTGATTTTCTATATTGATAAATGCTGTATTGGCAAGTGCACTTGAAAAACTAGCACACAGAAGCATTATACCTCACAGAAAGCTATCACTGATCATAGAATTACAGAATCATAGAATGTTAGGGGTTGGAAGGGACCTCTGGAGAGCATCGAGCCCAACGCCCCTGCCAGAGCAGGACCACCACAGAATCTAAGGCAGGTCACACAGAAACACATCCAGATGGGTCTTGAAAGTCTCCAGAGAAGGAGACTCCACAACTTCTCTGGGCAGCCTGTTCCAGTGCTCCGTTACCCTCACAGTAAAGAAGTTGTTCCTCATGTTGAGGTGGAACTTCCTGTGTTCCAGTCTTAGTCCATTGCTCCTCGTCCTGTCACAGGACACCACTGAAAAGAGACTGGCCCACACTTCTTGGACCCATCCTTCAGATATTTGTAAACATCAATAAGACCCCTCTCAGTCTTTTCTTCTAATGAAAACCTTCCAGGAAAACAAACCAAACAACAAAACTGTGACATATGCAAACCTGTTATCATGTGGAATAAAGGAACTCATGAATACCATAAATAAAAGCTGGGTATGTCTGTATGAAAAGAATATGTTGGATTGTAAAAATAATTTTTTGTGATACTAATTATTTTTTATAACAACACCAAACAGATAAGCAAGTAAATCAAAATTATTCTCCTTCCCATGTATTTTTTAAACACCTATAGGATTTCTTAATATAGTAAGTATTTAGACACAAAATATGCACTCTCTCTATAAGGCTTTTCTATACATCAACTACACTACCAGTAAACAGGAACACAGACCTGAAGCCACCTGATGGCAGGCACTTACTTCTGTGCCAGCCACACAGAAAACCTCTTCCCTAGCTGATATGTGCACAGTATCACTTTCTCTTCACCCCATTATGTTCTACATGTCAGCTTTTGTCAGGTCCTTTCTAAACCCCACCCTTGTCACAGGCAGACCAGATTATTCCTCTTCCCCATACAGTTCTGAGGAATCCAACTTCTCCTAGCCCCGAGGCTGCAGTGCTGAAAAACTGGCAGTGGGACAAGAGTAAAGCACTAAATACAGTGCAGGAAGGCAGCTGGTGTCAGATGTAGGGCTGGAATGAGACAGGACTCAATAAATTACCTTCTTAGATTTTCTCTTGTGCTAACTGGCCAGCAGCCAGCTGCCCACCCAGCCAGTCTCTCACTCGTCCTCCTAAACAGTAAGTGAGGGGACAAAATAGGATGAAAAAGCTTGTGGGTCAAGATAAAAACAAGGAGATCGCTTAGCAGCTACCATTGCAGGCAAAGGAGACTTCACTTGGGGATAATTAATTTATTGCTAATTAAAACAGATTTGGATACTGAGAAGCAAAGAAAAAAAAAGTTTAAAACAACTTTTTCTCCTTGACCCCACCCCAATTTTTTTCCCAAAGTCAACATCTCATCTGACTCCTCTTAATGTCCTACCTTAAGCAGCTCAACGAGTTGTGCTGTCCCTGATGTGGCCAGCAAAGGCTGATGGGCTTGATGGGTCCATTGCAGAAGTGGCAGGAAGTGGCTTTGTGGCTTTGCCCCTGACCTCTTCTTACTGCATTTTTAACAAGACTTACATCAGATAATAGCTCTCCTTGTTGGCAACACCTTGCCACCTACTCCAAATAACCACTGCAATTGGTTTTACTTCATGTTTTCAACCACTGTAGCTCAGTTTAATGAAGATGTAAGGGGCAAAAAGGTAGGACACTGTATTGCACTGCAGTAACAAAGCAGCAACCTCTAGGACACAGTGCAATGTATGGAGAATATCAGCTTATTCTTCCTTACTGACCTTCATTGTCTTTAACAGCCATAATGAAAAACAGTAATTCAGCAGCCTAACACCACTATTTACACAACTTAGCTTAACAAGAGATTAGGATCTCATCATCTGCTTTTTGATTAACCTTACTGTGTCTTTGCAATGAGACCTGTCATTACCATTACTGTTCCCTGGCACAGAACCCAAAGTGCCATTTGCAGAGGTAGCTGTGTCTCAATCAAGGCAGGGCACAGCCTAGTTACAACAAAAAACAACACTACAAAGTGCTGAATTTGAGTTTATTATGTGCAACATATGCAGAATCCCCTTGAGTCCTGCAAGATGGAGTCCTCCTAACTCCTTTCTGATTTAGTGCCTCTGCCTCCCAGAGCAAAAACAAATATCTATTACCTCTTAAATGAAGCAGATGAGAATTTCTTGGCTTTAGGGATCTTGAAAAATATACTCTGGCTTTCCCAGAGGAATATCTGCAGTGGATTATTTTTTCTTACAAGAGTGCTCATGTACTAATTTATATTTACAGCATCTGGCTATGTAAATTTTTAATACAAACCTGTATCAAGTAGGAAACGATCACCTATCATTATAAAAAGGTTTGCATTGGTGCAAAGCTTTCCCTCAAAAGATTTCAAGCATGTTTCATTTGCGGTTGCTACAGTTTATCCCTCTCCTCTGGGTAACCCTGAAGGAGGTCAAAAGCTTGGCTGGATTAGTATTGAGATACATGGGCAAATGTAGTCAGGACTATGCCTGAATGATTTTGATTTACAAAACTGGTTGGAGAGATTCATCTGCCTCCAGAGGAGTGAACCGCAACTGTTCAAGAGCTGCTTGTCACTGCTTTTAACATTCCTCTTTCTGCATAGGGAGTAAATACATTATGTTGGATGTTGGAAGGTGAGTACTCATAGTAGGGAAATTCATTTTGTTTCTTTATAGCATATACATCTCTGTACTCTTGGGTGAGCTCTTGAGACAACATTACTTAAACCTAGTGAAATACATTGTTGTTTTTCTCCTTCAGCTTCTCGCCAGCTCATGTTCACAAGTGCATCTATTTTCATCCTTGTGTGTAGACTTTAGAAGTCAACATCTATGTCCTCTAAGTTTCCTCTGTCCTTCTGGAATAGCTGTACCTTCTGGTTCCTCTGGACACTTGTAATTGCACCATTTGACCAGCACTAGGTTGTGTCCACCCTTATCTGGGCTTCCAGTAACTGGAAAGGTTTTCTAGAACATCTTCATTTCCACTGAAACATGTGGTATGACATTTGTTTAAAGAAAGAGAAGCTCCAGTTGTTTGGTAATGGGTGCTATGGCTTTGAGTTGCAATCACACAGTGCAACAGAGGAAAGAGGATCTCGGTTGCAGAGAGAGCTCCTCCTGTTTCAGTCTAAATCCATCCTGTATAGGCAGTGCAGAAGATGCATCACTTCCAGGACTGACTGCAGATACCCTCTGGCCTTCAGGCAATGGGCCTTACAGAAATAGGAGAAGATGGTCTTGTGCCTGCAGGGTTTGTACAGTCTACCATTCAGGCTGTGCTACTTTTCTGCTTGCACATGCTCTCCAATGAAGATGCCTATAAAACAAAACACAGCTGCCCTTCAACTGAAATGTTACTAAGTTGATGTCCTTCCCTGTTTTATTGCTGGTGCTGATTATGAGTCATTTGTTGTGGCACTGATATTTTCCTGAAGAGAAGGAACTTCTTATTTGAGGCTTTTTAATTGTTCTGGCCAGGCTAAACTACCAAACGTTTTATAAAGCTTTTCTGTAGTTTATTACTGACAACATTAGCATTTTAATTATTCCTCTGTGAATTTGTTAAATGTTAATCCACCACATATTGCTAATTAAAGAGGGCACAGCTATGAAACTAGACAGAGACTACAGTCCCATATCCAGCAGAGTTTTCTGTTACCTGGCAAATAAATCAATTTGTTACTTTTGTGATACTGATCTGAAAGGACTACCTTTCTTGACTTGCCAATGCATAGTGGCTTGCCACAAATAGCTTGGCATCCTCAGAATTATTTCTCCAATAGATATGGGCTCCCGGATATCGCTAAACACTATTTCCACTCTTTTTAATAATGGTTTGATATGGAACTGGGGGGCCAGGGAAAGCCTTCCACTTATCTTGTCTGAGCCCTGGGTTAGGCCTTTAGCAATTGCAGACAAACTGATCTTGGGTTTGACTTTTGTGTCACGTGGCATCCCGGTACAGTGTTCTCCAACTCAAAAGTCAGTTTCAGTTTTAGGGTGCATTAGTGCTTCAGACTCCAATATAATTTCAAAATGCTTTATCAATGAACTTGTGAGAAGAGCCACTAGTTCCACAACCCAGTTGCAGTGAGTTGGCATCACCAAACCTGTCTTTTACTTCCTTGTTGTGAATGTGCCTCAGTGACTGGCAGGACCAGGCAAAACTGCTGGTGGCCTACTGGACTGTGTGCTTCAGAAGAGAGAAATTTCCCCAGCCTGTAATTTTTTTGTCCCTAAGGGATGTTTCCAGATCTTCCTGGATCAGAAGTCTAATATCACACCAGACAGCAGACCCAAGCTCAGGTCTGAGAATCAGGTTCAAGGTTCACATATAGCCTGGTGTTCAAGGACTCTTGGTTCTTGTGTTTATCCTGAATAGGTGCAGAGAATCCACAGGTTTCTGATTTGATTCCCTCACTTGGATAATTATTATGAATGCATCTCCTTAAGATTTGCTGATTTGCCACTCTCCCTATTCAGCTAACTTACCAAACTAGTAAACTCTGTAAAGAAAAACCCAAACTGCTGTGACTCCTGTCAGTAGTATACATTGCAGGAGATGGAAATTCTGATTAGCAGCTCCATGCAGTAGCAGCTTGGACCTCATAAATTCTCACTCCAAATCTTGAAGTCTGATTCATCAGACTGCAGAGGCAGGTGCATGTTAGAAGCTCTCAGAACATGTTTTGTCTCAATGTGCAAAAAAACCCCAAAAAACAAACAAAAAAAACATTTCAAAGGAACCATGAAAGAAGAGAAAGAGTGCCACTACACATGTGGAGTAGAACAGCTGAAGTCTGCAGAACAGAATTGAATGGGCCCTTTAGCTTCATCTTGGGCAGACGCAATTTTTCTTACTTTCTCTTTCTTTACACTCAAGGTAATGTGAAGTTGTATTTAGACTTGTTAGTAAAGAGCTCTGGGATAGTATCATAGTATCATCATTCTGGTTGGAAAAGACCTTCAAGATCATCAAGTCCAACCACTACCCTAGCTCTGCCACGTCTACCACTAAACCCAGTCCCCTGGCACCACATCTGTTTTTTTAAATGTATCCAGGGATGGTGGCTCAAACACCTCCTCAGACAGCCTGGATCACCAAGTCCAACTCCTGCCCCAGAACAAGACAACTGCAAAGTTCAGACCATGTCCCTGAGGGCATTGTCCAAATGTTTCTTGAATATTGTCAGGCTTGGTACCATTATTGTTTCCCTGGGGAGCCTATTCCAGTACTCCACCACCCGCTGGGTGAAGAATCCCTTCCTAATGTCCAACCTAAACCTCCCCTTGCACATCTTCCTACCATTCCCTCGGGTCCTGTCATTGGTCACCAGAGAGAAGAGGTCAGCGCCTGCTCCTCCACCTTCCCTAGTGAGGAAGCAGTAAGCTGCAATAAGGTCTCCCCTCAGTCTCCTCTTCTCCAGGCTGAACAGACCAAGTGTCTTCAGCTGCTCCTCATACGGCATCCCCTCCAAACCCTTCACCAACCTTGTGGCCCTCCTCTGGACACTCTCCAGCAGCTTCATATCCTTTTTGTACTGTGGCACCCAGAACTGCAGACAGTACTCAAGATGGATCCACATCAGTGCAGAGTAAAGTGGGACAACCACCTCCCTCGACTGGCTGGCTGTGCCGTGCTTGATGCACCCCAGGACTCGGTTGGCCCTCATGGCTGCCAGGGCACACTGCTGGCTCATGTTCAACTTGCTGTCCACCAGAACCCCCAGGTCCCTCTCTGCAGGGCTGCTCTCCAGCCTCCCACTCCCCAGACTGTCTGTATACCCAGGGTTACCGTGTCCGAGGTGCAAAATCCGGCACTTCTGCTTGTTAAACTTCATGCCATTGGTGATTGCCCAGCTCTCTAATTTGTTCAGATCCCTCTGCAGGGCCTCTCTGCCCTCGAGAGTGTCAACTGCTCCTCCCAATTTAGTGTCATCTGCAAACTTAATAAGTGGGCCTTCAAGTCCTGCATCTAAGTAATTTATGAATATATTAAAGAGTACTGGCCCTAAGGTGGATCCCTGTGGAACCCCACTAGTGACCGGTCGCCAGCCTGATGTGGCCCCATTTACTATGACTCTTTGAGCTCAACTCATCAGCCAATTACTCACCCATGTGCTTGTCCAGCTGGATGCTGGACATTTTGCTTTGAAGGATACTGTGAGAGACAGTATCAAAGGCTTTTCTGAAATCCAGAAAGATTACATCAACTGGCTTCCCTTGGTCAACTAGGTGGGTAACCTTGTCATAGAAAGAAATCAAGTTGGTCAAGCAGGACCTTCCTCTAACGAACCCATGTTGGCTGGGACCAATGACTCTGTTGTCTTTTAGGTGTTTTTCAATAGCTCCCAGAATAATCTTCTCCATAATCTTACCAGGCACTGAAGCGAGACTAACAGGCCTGTAATTACCAGGGTCATCCCTGCTGCCCTTCTTGAAGATTGGGACAACATTTGCCAGCTTCCAGTCAACTGGTACCTCCCCAGATTCCCAAGAGCATTGAGAAATCATTGAGAGAGGCATTGCTATGACCTCTGCTAGCTCTCTAAGTATCCTTGGATGAATCTCATCAGGTCCCATTGATTTATAAGGATGCAGCTGGAGCAGCAAATCCCGTACAAGTTCAGGGCTGACTGGGAGATTGTCATTTGCCCAGTCATGGTTCTCTAGCCCAGGCCTCTGGGGATGCTCAAGCCCGTCATCAGTGTTGAAGACAGAGGTGAAGAAAGCATTAAATGTCTCTGCCTCTACATCCCTGTTTATCAGGTGTCCATGATCACCAAGTAATGGGCCAATGTTATTTCTGGCCTGCTTTTTGCTATCAACATATTTTAAAAAGCCCTTTTTATTATCCTTCACAGTGCAGGCCAGCTTCAACTCTAGTTGAGCTTCAGCTGCACGGATTTCTGCCCTACAGTGGCAAACAGCATCTCTATAGTCCTCCCATGTTGTCTGTCTTTCCTTCCACTGTTCATACACCTTCCTTTTGTGCCTTAGTTCTAGTAGGAGGTCCCTGCTCAGCCAGGGTGGCCTTCTACCTTGCCTGCTTGACGTCCAGCATTTTGGAATCGTCTGGTCTTGTGCTCTGAGGAGGTGGAGACTGTTGGACCCCAGCATCCTGAAATGCTTTTTCCCAGGAGACCTTACCAACCAGTTCCCCAAGCAACCTGAAGTCTGCTTTCCTCAGGTCCAGAGCTGAGGTCTTACTGCTAGTTTTCGTCCTAGTACCATAGATGTTAAACTTGACTGCTTCATGGTCACTGTGGCCAAGGCAGCCTCCAATCGCCACTTCATCCACAAGACCTTCTCTGTTTACAAGTAACAAATCAAGGAAGGCACCTTTCCTGGTTGGTTCTCTCAACACCTGTACCATAAAGTTATCATCTAGATAGTTTAGGAATCTTCTGGACCTGTTTGTACCAGCTGTGTGGTGCTCCCAGTTGATATCTGGCAAATTGAAATCCCCCATGAGGACAAGTGCAGATGACTTGGATGTATCCTGTAGTTCCCTAAAGAATGACTCATCAGTTTCCTCATCCTGATTGGGTGGCCTATAGCAAACTCCCACAACTACATCTGTTTTAATTGTTTGCCCCCTTAATTCTTACCCAAAGGCTCTCAACTGTGTCATCACCAACTGCAAGCTCCACACATTCCAGCCCATCCACTATATACAATGCCACCCCCCCACCTCTCCTACCCCATCTATCCCTCCTGAAAAACCATCCATTGTGGCACACCAGCCATAGGACTCATCCCACCAGGTTTCACTAATGCCAGTAATGTCAAATTCCTGGGAACAGGTCAAGGCTTCTAGCTCCTCCTGCTTGTTCCTCATGCTGAGTGCATTCGTATAGAAGCACTTAAAGTGTGGTTCTTTGTGCCCTCTTCTTCGTGGAGCAGAATGAAGAATCTCACTAGGACACAGTTCCTCAGATTCTGATGAGCCTTCCCTCTGCTCTACCCTGACTGGAATGCTGTTGCCCCCCTCCCCCTTCAAATCTAGTTTAAAGCCCTATCAATCAGTCCAGCTAGCTCTTGAGCAAAAATTCTTCTCCCTTTCTGGGAGAGTAGCATGCCATCAGGCATCATTAGACCTGGTGAAGAACAGACCATCCCATGGTCCAAAAACCCAAAGTTCTGCCTATAACACCACTATAACACCAGACTTGGAGCCACATGTTCATCAGCTGGGACCACCTACTCCATTTGTTATTCTTCCCCACTACAGAAAGTATTAAAGAAAATACCACCTGTGCACCTGACTCTTTAACCAACCATCCCAGGGCTTGGAAATCCCTTTTGATTGCTTCAGGATTTCTTCTTGCTCTCTCATTGCCACCAACATGAAAAACCACTAGTGGGTAATAGTTTGAAAACTTTATCAAACTAGGGAGTTTTCTAGTGATGTCCCTTACCTTAGCCCCAGGGAGACAGCAGACTTCCCTGTGAGTTGGGTCCAGTTGGCATATCGGACCCTCTGTTCCACTCAGAAAGGAGTCACCAATGACCACTACTCTTCTTTTTTGCCCTTACATGAGTGGTGGTGATGCATGGGGGAGGCTGCCTAGTTAATCCCTTCATTCTTGAAGGACCTTCACCTGTATCATCAGCTGTTTGCTCATCCAATTGCAGGGCTTCATACTTGTTGTGGACAGGCACCTGAGAAGGTGAGGCAGGCTGAGAGCAGATTCACCTACCACCCTTAGAAGTAACCTTTTTCTATCCTCCTCCATCACCAGGGCTTTCACCATCTACCTGATGGTGAGAGGAGGGTGGGGAGTCCTTTGTCTCCTGTGCCACAGTTGATTGCTGCGCCTTTTGTAGGGAGGGTAGGTTGTGATTCCACTCATCTATCTCCCTCTTGCACTGCCTGATAATTCTCAATCTACTTACCTCTTCCCAAAGCTCCGTTACTAGTCTAAGGAGCTCCTCTACCTGGGCACACCTCCCACAGCTGTAGTCACTGCTGCCGTCCTGCATCGGTGGAAGAGCAGGGCACACGCTGCACGCCGACACCTGGGGTGGCAGCATGCTCACACTGAGGCTCCGACTGCGTAGCCGCATTATTCGTGGTCGGTGCAGAGATACGGTCTGCCAGGGCTCCCTGCCTGCTGGACACCCTGCCTATTGTCGATGCCAGTTTCTAACTGCTGAGTCCCCTGATGATTCTCCCTTCCACCCTCAGCGCTCCTCTCCCCTCCCTAGCTCGCAGCTCCTCAGCGCCCTGCCCGCGCGAACGGTCTCGCGCCACGCCTCACGGACGTGCCACGCCTCTGTTTGCCGGCTGCGGGTCGCTCGCGCTCCCCGGAGGCGTTTAAATCTCCCGCGCGGCTCCCGGCCACGCCCCCGCCACGCCTGATTGGCTGCCGCGGACTTCCTGGTTCCTGCTGCGGCTCGGGCGGGGAATGGGGTCACTGAGCTCGGGAACCCCCCTGTACCGCACGATTGAACCCCCACCTCGAGTTTACCTCAGTCTCCGCCGCCGCTGCTGCTACTGCTACGCTGACTCCTCCAGGATCCTCTGATGAGGAGTGCTGTAAAAAAGTCCAAGGCACTATCAATCTGGGAATTGTATAAATCATGGGGAATTAACTAAAGAAAAGAAAGCTACTAAACACTCCATAACTCGTCTGTTTTCAAGGAAATGTTGAGAAATAAGTATTAGTGGGGGGGTTTTTTAGAAGACAGGAGGGTGAAGAAATGAAGGACCACTTATATGTCTTTTGTCCCTTAAATAAGAAAAAAATGTGCCCAGAAAAAGCAAAATCACTTTTTTCTTAGAAATAAAATGGCATCAATTACTAGAAAAAAATTCCACATGCATGTTATGCTATGTTCTGATAGGACTTGAAAGTATAGTTTGAGAATTCTGTATTTTTGGTAGAGATGCAATCATCTTTGTAAATTACATGCCAGAGTTACACATTTGGTGGAAAAGAGCCCCAGATTTAATATCATGACCATATTGCTTTGTTTAGGGTATAGCTTTGCTTTGCTGTACTGTGAGGAATATTGTTGCCACTGGTCAAACACAGCTGGTTTGATGAGAGCAATGGAGAAAACAGACATGTACACATAGCTCCCATAAAATTTCAGTAGGTTGGCTGTACCCAAAGAACAGAGGAGGACATGTGAGCAGAATTATATCTGAGCTAATCTATCAAATAGCAATAATTTTAAAAATCACCACAACAATACTGTGGGTCCCAACTCCCTTCTAACCGACTTCCCAGCAGATAAACAGCATAAAGCAAATCAAGCAAGCAGAACCTCCCCTGGCTTTGTTGCTGCAGCACCTGCTAAAGCAAATGCAGTCCTATTTTAAAAAGCATGTCAGCTACAGTATTTGCTCACTTCAAATAACTATTTCCAGGTCTTCTTTTGGCTGCACTCAGTATTGCACTGACACCATAGAATCATAATGTTTCTACATAAGCCTTACAGTTTTAAAGGATGTAGGGAGTTAAACCACAGTTTTAAGGCATTTATGTGAGTACCACGTTCTGCTTCTTATGAAGGGATTTAGCCCCAAAGCTGGCTGAGTGTCTCTGTTTACCAATTCCACAATACAATTAAATAAAAAAAAAGAGAAGTAATGTATCTCTTCTCACATATTCAACTGGTTTAAAGATCGTAGCCAAAGGACATATTTTCAGTCAAAGCTGCGTGCAATCCTGCTGAAAGTCATAAACCTTTCTATCTTTATTGGTGCTGCCAGAGTACCCTTATTTAGCTGCTATGAATGCAGAACGCAAAGGCACTTACTGGGAAGCAAAGTTTGTATCTGGCTCTGTTCAGCTGATGTGAGCCCTTGGCTCAGCATAGCTAAATTGCTCTCTCTGCATGTCGGCCCCTCTCTGCCTGCTGGCACTGACATTGCTGTGCTGCTCCTCGGCTCTGCTGCAGCTTTGCTCCTCCTCCTCCTCCTCTCCCTACAGCATGTGGAAGACAGCAGCATAAAGACTCTAACAGAGGAGACATACCACTATAAATGCCTCTAATCCAGGTTGTAAAAGACACAGAGCAACCAAAATCCAATTTAAGCAGGACACAGAATATGGATCCTGGAGCACTTTGGAGCCTCCCTTCTTCTCTGTGTATGAAATCTCAACAGGCAACCAGTTCCCACAGGCATCATGGGGATCTTAGCTTGTAAACTGCTCACTCTAGGCAACAGAGAAGCTGAATGAATTGTGGTCACAGCGTTGACACACTAATAACTAGCATTTGGTAAAGCCTGACAGTATATGTAGTCCCAGATTTCCCCCTGTAGCTACCATACAAGACTGCTGACACCAAACTTGCTGGCTGCACCCTGGCTTGGTCACAACCCCTGAGCAAGCAAAGTGTATATAAGGAACTGACTGTACCTTGGGGATGCATGGGCTGGTCCTGCTCCTTGTTTGTTCATACCTGATGTAATCTGCTTTTCTCCCTGTGCTCCAGCTCAGGGGAAAAACAGTTAGCAGAGTTTGCCTTCTTGCCCTGCAAGGTCTGAATGCAAGGGGTAAAGGCAAGCCATTTCCACAAGACAGGGTATGAGTGTTTCTTCCCTCAACCCTCAGTCCCAGAATGGGGATGTATTGCTTGAAAAATAGTACAGCCCTCAAAGCACATCTGTTCCGGAACTACAGATGGAGGGAGAATAGCCTCAGCATTTGCAGGATGAATTTTTTTGACTGCTAAATGAGAATATATTTAGAGTTTAGTTCTGGAAAGAGTGGGGGAATCTGATGACAGAGACAAACCTGACACAAAGAATGAGAAGGGTACAGCTAACTTATTTGTAATGCAAGCCTTAACTCTCTCTCCTGGGATAAACTGAACATGAAGCTACCGAAAGTAAAAGAAATAATCCAATTTGCATAGTAAGAATGGGAAGACCTAAGCTTACGGAGGTGTTTCATCCACTTTCACGGCTCTGGCTGAAGTGTGGTGTGCCATTTCCACTGGTGGTTGCCAGCTTCAAGTTCCTCATGGAAGGAAAGATAAAAAGAGGGGAACACATATCCAAGGAGAATAGTTTTGGGTTTCTTGTTCCCCTTCTACAGTCCTCAGCTTGCAAATGAGCTGCCTTCAGTGACATGTGCTTGTTCCAGGCCTTGCTTTTGCTCCAGGCTTGAAGTCACTTGGCAGGAGATCAAGCAATCAAGCACACTTGCATTAATTCAGGGCTGAGCTGCCTTGCCATCACTTTTAACTTTGTCCCCTGACACAGATGAGTTTCCCCCATCCCCATGTACCCCAGTGGCATGAAGATCTGCTTGGCACCAGGGAGGATTCATACAATTTTAGTCTGTTTTCAATAAACACGATGGAGTGGAAGCGGCCCAGGTATGTTACTAACACTGCCAATATAGGACTCATGGAAAACTGCAGTTTTATCAACTTTGAAGCAAACAGCAAAAGCTGTAATTAACAGAAAGGTCATTGTGCTGTCTCCATAATGAGTGATGTTGACAAATCAATCAGTGTAGCATTTTGAGAATGGTGCCCAGGAGAAGACAAGGTGTCTAGCATCCAGTGGTGACCTTGTCACTGCTTGTGCGTTGGCATCACTGCTCCACACTTTCCCAAGGTGAGGCTGCAAGAAAGGCTTGGAGAACATGGTCAAGGACCAGGGTAAGGCACTGATGGTGAGACACATCCAAGATGAGCTTGACAGCCAAGCACAAGCTGAGGGTGTTGCTGAGGTACTTCTTAGGCACATGCACAAGAGCTCACCTTGATGCAGTGCCACTGAATTAAAGTACCACAAAACACCAGCTAAAAGTCATGGCATGTCATAAGAGGGCCTTTTGCCTGCAAGATAATATTTAGACCGATGCTAGATCAGTTCATTTCAAATCCCAGCTTGGGCTGCAAGCATGGAAATTGCTGTGCATGTGCATCGCAGAGAGATTCTCCACAAGTCTATGCCTTTTGGCATCATTTGCACTGGTATGAAATGGACCCTTTCTCATCTGGCAGCATTTTACCCATCATCTTCATGAATACTGAGGACTACAGCAGAGATCAAGTCAAAGAAGAATCCCTTTCTCTCATATGTGATTCAATTTCCCTTAGGTCTTTCTCGTTCTTATCAAATAGCCTTTAGAATTCTAATTTCTGTTCCACTTTAAGGAATCAAAATAAATACTTCATGGCTCATGATACTCTGTGGCTCATTTTCCAGCTATTTGCTGTAATGAAATTAGAGTAATTTTTTATTTTTTTTTGTAATTATGAAAACTTAATCCCGGGTCTATCTATAATTCAAAAGAATTAGTTTTACAATAATTACTGACATAATAGTATTTGCAGTGTGCAGCAAACACCTCCCAGATGTAGCCCATCCTTCCTGCTTGCCTACATGATTACTCTGATCAGAGCCAGGACCTTCTTGTCAGCATGGAGGACACCTAGACACCCTGACTTGACACCATTCAGATATATTGATGAATTACAGAAAATATTTTATGGGGATCAAGGAATACAACTATTTCATGTATCCCATTTCTCCTCTCTCAGCCAGTCCCATATAGACTATGTAATCTCTGAAAAGTATATTGCCAGTGAGAGCTAGTGCACAATGCATTTGACATTCTGATAGTGCTTACTCTCATTAGGCAAATCCCAAGGATAACTCAGAAGCTAATGAGAATGGTTACAGATGCATTAACAAGGTCACTGATAAGAATATAGTCACGAATCACCTAATTAGGAGGGGAAAAAAGTCCAGACAAGCTCTTCTATATTTCTCTTTTACAACTGACCCTCTGCAGCCAGCTGCCAGCAATTGCTCCTTCTCTTTCCCTTGCCTGTATGGATGGCTGCCAAAAGGCCTCTCACAGCCTTGGGGCCTGAGAGGAGAGGAAGGAGCAGAAACTGCTGAATTCTGGTATTTTTATCCAGTACTGATAATTAATTTGTGATTCTGGGCATATCTCTTCAGGCCTGTTTCTCCTCTGCCCTGAAGAGTTGCTCATGTCCAGCTACTCCCCTTCTGAGTCAGTCTCACTCTGGGCTCCTTTTGTCTCAAAGGACATTGATGGGGGTGCAGCACTCGCTATGCTGGGTGCAAAACCCATGGAAACAAAAAGAAACATTAATTGGGTATTCATCTAATCAAAAAGAATTAAGGCCAGTGAAAGTCATTTTTCATACCATTAAGAAATTTTGATTTCTCCAGGTTCTGTTTGCTTGGTTAGAACTAGGATGAAAAATAGGCATGCTGGTATTCCCTCATGGGACTGAATAAAAATTACACTTCATTCTGATTAAGTAAATGGGATGGAACTCAAAAGTTACATGATTCTGTCATTCTACAGGAAATGTAAAGCTGACATTAACCTGTTCCAATTTCATCAAAACCTCTACATTTACACCAGGAAGAAAAAAAAAAAAAAAATCCTTCAACGGTATGAAACAAAATGTTTCAATTCAACCAAGAGTTTTCAGTTTTGCTGAATCGGCACCTTTTGAGAAAAAACTGTATTCAGGAAAGTTTTGACACACTACAAAGAGATGCAAAACAACAAAATGCCCTGCGTCTGCAGCCGTATACCAAGTGCTGCCTTACTGTTAAGTGGGCAGGAGATTTATTCTACTCATAATAGTGAAAATTCACCCATTAATATGTAAACAACTATTACCTTATTCTATTATGGGTTTATAAAACAAATAATTAGCAAACTAGTAGCGATGTAGTGCACACATAGGCACAGTAATATGTATACACACATGCAAAATTCTTTAAATACTGAGCGCACATATTTATAACAGTCATACAAATAAATGCCTGGATACAAAACTCCTACATCTGTCATACTGAGTGTGTTTATATAAAAGGAGTATGAGGACAATGCCTTGAAAGCAGAGGTATTATACAACGAGTATATGGCCTTAAAACAGAGGTTTATCCTCCTCTCCATTAATATTCACTAAAATACTGTTTGGTCTTACTCAATACAGCAAATTTCCCTACTATCTCCCCTTGAGCAAGGCAACTTCATTCTCTCTTGGCACTTTCAAGGTTACTCTCTGCCTGAACAAATGATAGCCATGCTATCTGTTTCCAACTTCAACAGAAATCATCTTGTTCTCCATGATCAGTGTGCAAAATGTGTGAGCACTAATAAATAACAACACTACTCATTCAGGCAGTGACCTTCCCAGAAGCGCTTTCCAATCCAATAAAATTAATAGCAACATCAAACAAAACCCTGGCTGACTGGGATATAAAAGCTAAACCCCACACTGTCTGCCTGAATGTGAAAAGAAATCAAGGTAAGAAATAGACATGGAACATTTACTCCTGTTTCTGAAAATTTTAAGTGGGCAGTCTGTGTCAGGTAGTCAGTGACACAGATACTACCCTGCCCTGGGGAGAGGTTGTTTTGTCCTCAGGCAGCTCTTATGCCCTGCCTGGGAGGCAGGCGGAGGGGAAAGGAGTAGGGACTATGCCCGTGGGACATGCATAAGGAACCATTTGCTGAGCCTGTTGAGGTCTACAAGAGTGCATCTGCAAGGCTTTCAACTCCTGCTCTAAAGTGACTGGGTGCTCAGCTTGGTATCAGTACTCCAGAGACCTTAGCAGACAGTAGCCCTGAGGGTCTGTAAATGTAGTCAGCAGCTGCCTGGGAGTTTAGGTCTGATCCTGCTGCTGGTTGCAACAAAGCTTTAAAGCAATAGGAAAAGGAAGTTGAAACGTAGCAAGAACCAACTCGATGTTGGCAGTGCTTGAGGGCCAAAGTCCCAATTTTAATAGAAATAAATCAGTACTCTAAGAAGAAAACTGAGTATTTTTTTTTTTCTGTTTTCAAAGATCTCAATGCCTCTTGGATGTGACATGCGTTTTAACTACTGAGTATGTTATTTAGCTGGAAAAACTACAGAACAAAAAATTACACTTAGAAAAATCATTATTGTCTTGGATGCCAAGTGCCACAGTTAGTGCTGCTCAGAACTGCAGTGGAGGCACAGCAGCCAAAAGTCTCTCTTGCAGCAAACACCTTGGTGATAAATGAGGAAACAAGCTAGTCAGCCCAAGACCATGAGTGAAGCCCATCAAAAGGTACTAGAGAAAGGGAAACCTGGTGAAACAGCAGCTTGAGAAAGCATAAAACACAAATAACAAACCATGGGACAGACTTGAGTGTGTTTGGGTGCTAGTCTAGAAAGCCCCTCTCTCCACCCTCACTGACATCAAAAGATAATACAAGATTTTGGACAGACATAGCTCAGAGGATGATGGAGGAAACACTTGACTCGGTTGATTCCCTGGAGATGGAGATGATGGCCTCAAGTTGTGCCAGGGGAGGTTTAGATTAGATATTAGAAGAAACTTCTTCACTGAAAGGGTAATGAAACACTTGAATAGGCTGCCCAGGGAGGTGGTTAATTCACCATCCCTGGAGGTGTTTAAAAGGTGTATAAATGTGTTGTTTAGGAACATGGTTTAAGCACTGGACTTGGTAGAGTTAGGTTAACGGTTGGTAGAGTTAGGCTATGGTTGGACTTGATGATCTTAAAGGTGTTTTCCAATCAGAACGATTATGTGATTCTGTGATTTTAGAGATGTAAGCAACTCACTCCCAGTTTGTGGCCCAGCTTTTACATTCACCTCCCCAGCCCCAGCAGCAGCTGCTGGATGAGCTGCTGGATTAGCAGGCAGGGAGGGGAGGACAGGCTGGAGAAGGTGGCAGCTCTCAGGGACCCGTGGTTTGCAGGGAATGTGCCAGGAGCAACTTGCTTGACAGATTCTATGACACAAGGCATGTGCAGAAATAACTTTGCATATGATTATTTCTTGTTCAAAGTAAAAGATGAAACACAGTAGGAAGTTGATCAGTGCAGAGTAAGACAAAGAACGATCACATCTGACAGCCACAGGTTTGTGGAAACTTCATGAACTGTTGCTCTGAGTTACTTGCAGAGGTTTGCACCCACGTCCCTTCATTGCTACTGTGCAGCTCCAAGCTGAGATAACTTCCAGATGCCCCACTTATTCTCTGTAGCTTTAAAGAAAACTGAGGCATATTTAGGGGATGAGGTTCCTACCAATTGTGTTAATAACAGAAAAGGCCAAACTCTATCTTTTGGGGGTTGGAAAAAACCATCATGTTATATTGGAAAATTCAGACTGTGATCTAAGTGTTGTTTATCAAAGTCAGTGTGTGTGCCTTGGTGGTTTCTGTAAGGGCTGCATACTCACGATTTTCTGCTTGGTTTTGGAATACAGATGTATGAGCCAAACAAAAAGTCTTCAGGGTACATTTTTGTTCTAAAAAAACAAAACAAAAAAATTAACATAGATGTTTTAAACAACGTTACCTGTAAGATTGGAATAAATAAGGTCTCTCTCTTGCAGCTGGCGTGCAATAGAAGCTATATATTCTGATTTAATCTATTTGTCCAACTTGCACTGTTCTAGCTAATGAAGTAGTAAATAAACAATAAGAATAAAAAATTGCAACAAAAACATCAGTAATTCCAACCTCCTGCTTTCTCTACTAAAACAGTGTGAAAGAGGTGAAACCATTTATTTGTTTCAATGCGTATCTAGTAGTTTGAAGGAAAATATGTGATTTGCTCCTGGCTCTGAAAGAAAAATAGTGTGCATTGATAAACCCCTTGCCAGCAAGAACAAATTCAGACTACACATTAACTTTAGGTCTGCAAAACACTGGTTAAAAAAAAAAAGAAAAAAAAACCCACGATGTCATGTTCTTCATGTGTGAAGAACATCCTGTTCTTCAAACTGAATCACCTATATTTTCACAGATGGGTCAATATTTTATCTTGATTTGCCACGTTTAGCGTTCTGAGAATGAAAATAAGTAAAACAGAAAATCTAATCGTCACAGATTCTGTGCGAAGCTACAATGGCTGTATGTCACCTTGATAAGCAGCTTAACCAGTAAAAGAGAGCTGAGCTCACAAATTAACGTAAATTACGTGAAAGCGCCAAGGAGGGGAACACAAGGCTATTATTTGCTGAAAGAAGTGACTCACAGTCTTGCTGCTGGAGGAGAGCACAGAAATGCGCTCTTCAAAATCCCTGCTTGGGTTTCATTTCACAAAATGTTGTAATCCCATTCTCTAATGAAAGTCGCTTTGGCCGTCAATTCATTGGTCGTGCCATATTAAAAAATTATCAAATGCAATTTAAATTAATATTTTATTCCCTTTTGTTGCCTGTGGCCTTGTCTTTCTGGAGGTAGCTGCATTCAGGCATCATGTGCAATAGCAGTCTCCTGCAGGCACTGTCCCATTGGGGCTGCAGGAACACCATGCCCTGTGAAGGCAAGGCTCCTGCCTGCCACACGGATTGTGGAAAGGGCCCCCACATCCATTTTATAACTCTGTAGCAGGACAAACACAAGTTTGTCCCAATGTCAACTTGTTAGGGGTACAGTCAGTCATGGGCTCCCTGCCCTGGGGAACACATGGCAGTCACCAATCCCCAGCCCACAAGGCATCGTACAGGCTTTTGACTAGCCCCTTTCATCCTAATGGGTGACAAAAATTAGTTTGGGGGAGTTTTGTATCCAGAGGGGCTCAGCCTGGGGCTTCCCATCATTGCACAGGGCTTTGCCTACTGAGCACCAAGAACAAATTTTGTCCAATGTCAGCTGTATCTTCAAAGAATCATAGAGAGGTTAGGGTTGGAAGGAACCTTAAAGATCAACTAGTTCCAACACTCTTGCACAGACAGGGATGCCTCCCACTAGATCAGGTTGCTCAGAGCCCCATCCAACCTGGCCTTGAACAGGGATGAGGCATCCACAGCTTCCCTGGGCTACCTGCTCCAGTGTCTCATCACCCTCACACTAAAGAATTTCCTCCTAATATTTAACCTAAATCTCCCCTTTTCCAGTTTTAAGCCATTACCCCTTGTCCTATCACTACATGCCCTTGTAAAAAGTCCCTCTCTTCCAAACACCAGCCCTCCAGAGGTGGCTGATGTGCCATCCAGGGAGCTAAATGAACTGCAGCTACTTGTGTCCAACATATTACTAACTCCACATGGTATTTATTTTTTCAGTTTCAGTTTGCTTTTTTCCCTGAATTACAAAAATGGTTTGAAAACACTTTGATCACAGTAAAGTCATGATTTACAGTTGTTTAGTTTTTCATGTTCCACTTGTCACTTATTAACATATAAATGCCTTGGAGTTTCACAAACGTACACAGCACTCAGAAGCTGCAAGCAGTTCTCCTCCCTCTTCTGTTTCGGAATTTGCTAACAACTGGCAAGTCACTGCTTTTTCTTTCAAACTGGAGGAAGAATTTAACTGTGAATGAGACAGTCTTTATGAAGCATGGTTTGTCATGATCTAATAAGAAAAAACAAGTTCTAAATCAGCATGTTCCAACAAATATTTCAAGTCTATCCATACTTGTATCTTCTGCCTTCAATAAGAAGCACCTTCATGTTGATCTCAGCCTTAAATACTTCTGTCTTTATTTTAGGATTAAGCTCCAAACTGCCCAACAGCCTCTTCATGTAGATCAGCCTCAGACTTTATCTCAATTTTTTGCCTTCCAGACCAGGACTTGCCTCTGTTCCTGCATTAGACAGGTCAATTCTGGGTCAAGAGGGGTTTTTTTGTGTTAACTCTTGTCAGCTGCACAGTGCTTTTGTGTCTCCTTAGCTCTCCCATCTGGCCCACACTTTTAATTTCTGTGTTATATTTAATTTTAACTTCATATGATTCAGTCATGAAAAAATATTTTTCAGCATAGTCTATAAAACAGACATTTCACAAAATAAAAGCTGAAGTGCATTTCTCAGGAAACAAAAAAAATGGTATATTCAAAGATGGTATGGTCTCTATTTAAGTTATTTGCCATTTTTAAATTGCTTTTTCCTCTGCGGCAAAAACTTCACCCACTCTTGTATTCCAGCCCACAGCCACTGTGAATAGTTTGGAGCACCCACACACATTCAACTTCCACAGGTCTAATCACAGAGTCCTCTTCACAGAGTGATTTTCAGATCAACCTAGATAGAAAGAAATAAAGAAAAATTAAAAATCCCAGTCGATCCAAAGTCCTGAAAATTTCCAGGTGGTTCTGCAGAAGTCAAGTCATGCCTGACCATGAGGTAAGTACTGTCACAGGGACATGCTGTTGCATCTAGCTGCCTGGCATCAGCTGCTGGGGCTTTCCAGTCTTTGATCTTTGTGCACAAATTCCCTGTGATATTGCTGTGAGCAGCTGACACCAATGAATCAGGCTTTTTGTTTCATTTTTATACCCTAAACTGTCTTATCTTTTTACCAATGAATGAAATTACAGACGTATCAGCTCAGAAAGTAACGGCAATCGCTCTCTTGCACAGTGGGAGAAGAAACAAAAGATAAGATCATTTTTCTCCTGTCTGTCTTTTTAATGACCATTAAAAAAGGCCTCCAGAATTAGCTGAACGAATCTTGGCACTTCTTTCTCGGCTGAGACCCTAATTTCAGGGTTAATTATTCTGTATCTTAATTATTTCTGGTTGCAGCTTCCATGAACTTTCATTACTTTTGCAATACTCGTTATCAAAAGTCTTAGTTTCTGTTTGCCAGGGCAGTAATACCCACACTCAGGACAATGCTCAGCTTGACTTTGGACTGTGCAACTTCGGGGTTTCTTTTATGCATACAAGATCAGGTTACATATTTGTTGTAGCAACATTATAGCTGTTGAGCAGCATTAGTACAGGAACAAATGAACTTTTGTTTCTCTTAAGGGTGCAGTTAACTTAAATTAAAATCTGAGGAACACATCTGGGGAGTGTCTGTCTCTTTGTCCATTGCTGTGCCAGCTGGGCTTTGCCATTCTTTAAAATACGCTTTTCTTCTCTACTGTGGGGAGATGCAAAATGGAAATTTTGTGCAAAATACTGTGAGATACTTAATCTGAAAAACTGAACGTGTGCTTTCGTCCCTTTACTGTCTTTCAGTTAAATGTTATTTGCAGTAATAATTGTTGTTTGGGTTTTTTTTGTTTGCTTGTTAAATTACAGGAGACCTGTGATTTTAAGCTGTCTCTCTCTAAAACATTGCATGTGAAAACGTATACTTTCTTACAAGTACTAATGAATAGATGTGAAAACACAGCAACAGCTTACAATACAAACACTTTCTGCCTCAGAATTCTTCAGCTTTTGAATTAATGTTCAATGAGCAAAAAATAAAAAGCCCAGTCATCCTCCCCATGCCTTGTTCAGAAGTGTTTTTTTACTAGTTACTCTGGCATTACAATGGGGAAAAAATGATTGTTCATGTGAAGACAGTAATATTGAGTAGCTTGGACATGATCTTGTTCTCTAGTGTAGCTCAGGAAGGGCTCTTCCTGATTTCAGGTGGATTGTGTGGCCAGTGAGTGAACGTGTATCTGGCCAGTTTTCCTGTAGCTGCTGCCCTGCACCTTTTTTTGCATGTACAAGAGCACCAAGAAATTGCCACGGGCTGGTGTCCCCCCACCAGAGAAGCGTAAGTGGCTTTCATTTGACTTTGACTCCATGTGCTGTAGGTTCAAGCATTGGGCAATGGACAATGGTCACAAACTGGTGAACAGGAGGTTTAACCTAAATATAAAAAAATATGCCTTTACTCTGAGGGTAACATAGCACTGGAACAATCTGCCCAGGAAGGCTGTGGAGTCTCCATCCCTGGAGATATCCAAAACCCACCTGGACATGTTCCTGAGTAATCTGCTCTAGGGGATCCTGCTCTTGCAGGGAGGTTGGACTAAATGATCTCCAGAGGTCCCTTCCAACCCCTACCATTCTGTGATTCTGTTTAATCAGCTTTCCTCATGACTTAGGAGATAAAATGTTTTTCAGCACCTGACAGTTAATGTACCTACCCCGCACAGGCTCCTGCACGCGGTTGTCTAAGAGCTCCTTGGTCGCTTGTCAGACACCAGCAGAGATTGTTTTGACAACACAGTTATTCATGATGATTCCTCCAAATGGAAACATTTTACAGCAAAGTTATTCATGCTCAGGGTGAGATTTCTAAGTAGAGCCGATGCGACTGATGGATGCTACTTGAACCACTAAGTAGCTATTCACTGAATGACAATAAATGGGTTTCAATCTGACACTGTAGCAGGGCAGAGTAGAGACCTGAACCTGGAATTTTTCCCTTTAGATGAGTTTGCTAACCACTAGGTATCTGGCTGTGCTGGGTCAGGAGATACTATTAATTTTTGGAGCTAAATTTGCAGGTTTCTAGATGGGTAGAACAGGAAATTTATATAACTTTTTTTCTTGGGATGAAGTAGGCTTTGTCCATCTAAGCTCTACAGCAGAAAACTGCTTCTCAGGTGATTCCTGTATGGAAGCATATTGCATTACAGCGATTTACATACATATAACTGTGATGAATAGAGTACAAGAGCTTAGGAGCTCTGATCTGAGCAGCACAAGCATCATAGTGTCCAGTACAATGGACAGACTTGTGCTGAGGTGCACCGAGGTGCTGCCTGAGGATGCACCTTCTCACCAGGAACTCCTAGCTTCTCTCTGAACAAGGTTTTTTTTTCCTCTATGTGAAAATAAGAGCTCTGCCTTTAAAGTAATGTGATAGGCACGACTTTTTAATCCTACACATCTTCAGAGACCAAATGGACAGCAGCAGATCATACTGAAAAGTAAGCAGACTCCAAGAGGAGAGAGCCAGCTAAAAATACAGTTAAAATAAGAGTAAAGTAGCCATACATGAGTATGATGGAAGTGAAAGGTTTCTGTCAAAAAGGCAAAGCTCTGGAGCAGCTCTGCAGAGAAGTCCCGGCTGAGGAAAAATAATGCAAAGAAAAAAAACCCTACACAAACAAACTAATACTAGGCATAAAGTTAACAAATTCTAGCCGTTAATACACAGACTTGGTCCTTCTTCGCACATATTTGTATGTTTTGGACTACCAGCTTTACTGTCCTTAGAAACAAGCAAACTCCTAGTTATTTCTCAATATTACTCACTCTTATTTTAATTCCTTTTCTTCTTTTTGCTATATACAATAGGACAAAGGAGTGTTACAGATATCAGGTATGAGGATAGTGCTAGAACTCAAGGTACAGAGAGTGTAGTTTTTCAAAAAAGCTGTCAAGAAAAATCATTCTTTGGAAAGGAAGGAGGAGTGTTTAAAAATAAAACTGAAATCTTTCTCTGTGCCAAAGTTGTTTTGAAAAAAGCTTTTTCTGTTGTCTTCTCCCCCCAGACACACATGTTGGAGGCGTAGCTGAAAATTAAATACTAGTGTCATGAGAAGACTCGCCTGGGTTGTTTTGGCGTGGAATGAATGTTCCCACAGCTAGAAGGCATTTCCCCCAGGTATGGCCCTACGGGATAGCTTGCCAGGGCAGATGCAAGTGAGCAGTTTCAGGGTTTGCAATGTTTTCCTAACTGGAGAGGAACTTGGGAAATCCCTACGTGCCCTGCCTGCACAGTGAGGCAGGCAGATGCAAAAAAGCCTTGTCGTTGGTACTATTCGTGACCCTTGGGAGACAGAAAAGGACACTTAGAAGGGAGCAGTGGGTGATCTATAAAGTGTCCTGTGTATAAGGCCCTTGTGTTCAGTGTTTAAGCACTGCTAAGCTACATGGTGGGAACATAGCAGCATAGGATTTTGTTTTCCATGCTGCAGAGTATCTGAGGGTGTGCTGGCTTGCTGAGCTGCTCTGCTGGTTTTTACAAATGGGAATTATTTTCCCACTTGTTCAAATTTCAGGGTCTTTTTTTTTTTCCCCCATGGACATACAGATGTAAATACCATCAGTGAAAGGCAACTGAGGAACATGAGATGGGAAAAACATAGCTCATGATTTTTGGGTCTCTTCCCTTATCCTGTCAAAGGAAAAACTCACTCAGCCAAGAAAGGGAACTGATAAACCTTTGAGCCTGACTAATTCATTCAGCTCATCAAAAGGCGAGGAGACACACACACAGCCCCATTCATCCTGGTGTCCTTGCTGTACATTAATAAGAGAGATGTATTCACCCTTTCAGGGGCTCTCAGTACCTTCTTTCATTTTGGACAGTGCATCATTCACCTGCTCCTGAAATGCATCATTCCAGTAATATCAATCTAGGGGGTCATCAGCCCTGCATACTCGATGATTTCCAATTAAAACAGCAACATCTGCACTGTACGGGAAGTAAAAATGCTGGAAGGCTAAGGAGGCCAATATCTAAGTTTAGCTAACAGAGGTGAGTGTAACCTAATTTAACTGTGATGAAATTAGACTGTTTGCCCTAATTTTCATGCATTTAGCATTATCTCAAGAATACTGATAAGGATGGAGCGAACACGTGAGAGCAGCTGGCAGGCAGCATGGTCACCGTGCTACACCACATACAAAGTCTGCTTTCAAATGGAAAGCTAGATTTCTAAAAATGAGATATAAGGGTAAGCTATCTGGCTTTCCAGCTTGTTCAGGTGGGAGAGGGAGAATACCAGCATCCCATCTCCTAAATCTCAAAGATTCCTTCTTCTGCTTTGACTAGCCTGCTCTAGCTGTATATTGAAATAATCTCAATACTGTTTGTCATTTTAGGGAGAGGGCTGCTTTTTGAGAGGCGTTGGTGGGAAAATTGAGATGCTGGGAATTATTTGTTTGTATTTTGCTTTTTAATTAAATGAAGCTAGGAAGAGGAAAGCAGTGCGCCTGTGTCAGGCCATAAGTAACGAAGACGTTGCTGGTTCCACCTACTGGTAGAAAAGTAAAAACGATTTTACTTATTTTCTAAAGAAAGGAATTCCAAGAATTTCTAGTGCCATCTATAAGTGAATGCAGAGAATTGCCAGTATCCCTACGCTCGTTTTACACATACAAGAATATATCAGAGAAGTTAGCATTGCTCGTCTTGCCTTCTCTATGTCCACATAAGATGGTTGTGAATGCAAACCTATTACAGCTATTTAATTTGTTTAGTAAAACCAACTGGAGCTAGGAAAACTTTAAAACTTATCCCTACAGTACAAATCACTAGCCAAAACTGCTGACATTCCATTGCCGTCAGGATGCCAAATTCTTAAGGGAAAGCCCAAAGGAAGTACTCAGGCTCAGGTTTCTAAACTTCCTTAATCACAGCTATCTGAATTAAAATCTGCCTGTGACCCGGAGTTCACCAAAGAGGAATACTTTCCTGCTGTAGCTCTGTTTGTCAGAAACACATCCTAATGCAAAAACAGCTGAAAATGGCAAGAGCTGCTGCAAAATCCAGTTGCTGTCCTCTACTCACCCCTAAAAAAGACATCCACAATCTGCCTGGAATTCCCCCCTGAATATTTCTGGGAAGCAATTTAAAACCTTGGAATGATAATTATCTTTTTGTGATACAGTATAGGTTGAATTTAATATGCTATTGAAAACACATCACTAGAGACTGTCAGAAGAAGGGATGTGGGAAATCAAACACTCTAACATTTCCTTTTTGAAGGCTCCCAAATGTACCAATTTCAAAGTGCACCACTTATCCCTGTGAGAGACTTTTTATTTTTCCTCACCCTTACCTTAGTCCGTGTCCCATTTTTTCTGTCCAAAGGGGACAGCAACAAAGGAGAAGTGGCAATCCAGAAAATAAAGACTGGTTATATTAGATTTCATTAGAGAAAAAATATTAAGAAAAGGACTACAAAGTAACTTGAACAACATATTTTTTTCCCCCTGGGAAAAATGTAAGAGTTCACATTAAGGCAATATTCATTTGCAGAACCTTCTCAACACAAATTTGCAATAGAAAACATTGTAAATGTTGTAATAAAAAATGAAGAACCAAGAAAATATTTCCTGGGTTGTTTTGTTTGGTGTTTTTTTCCCTATTATATTTTAAAAACCCAACAAAACAACCACAAAGAAAACCAAACAACCAAACAAAAAAACCCAAACCACCAAAAGTGCAAGCAGCTGTTTGGGGCAAAGTGTTAAAAGCCAACCCCAGAATTAAGAGGTGTGAATGTGTGTGCTGCTTGGATCAAGGGGGCTGCAGAGCCTCCACCTCCAGAGGTGCTGAGGGACAGGTGGGAGGATGATGTTCACCCCTGGTCTTTGCACAGCTCAGGGCTGGCTGCCCAGCAGCCTGTGGGTGGGCTTTGGCTCCCCAGGCACAATGTGGTGCCTCCTAAGGTGCACTGACCAAAAATGGATGAAGGAAATTGGGAACATGTCTCTGGGTGTCTAGCATGGTGGGATGCAGAACCAGGTCAGACCCAGAGGTGTTTCCTAGGCTGACTGCAATGCCACGCAGGCATGTGTGTTGTGACTATTAAAGATCTGGCTGGGAATAGACGTGACCCTGCAGCAGACAGATGTCCTTGTTCCCGAGCAGCAGAGCCCCCTTATTAAGCAGAACATATTAGATTAGCTCAGCTTTACAGTTTCCTTTCAGTTCTCTGCAGGGATGTTTTTGCAGCAGTATAAGCAACGTCTGTGTTTTCATTACAAGGTTTGATATCCATATCGGCTTGAATAAAATAAATATGACCAGCTGGGCCAGATGATGACCAGGGTTTTCATATGTAAGTAGACAGCATCTCATGACACTATGGACAGTTGTACCCATGAGTAAAAGTTATAACATCTGCTGATAACAAAATTATTTTTAGTTTCAGGTTCAAAGAAAAACCTTGTGGATTATGACACAGCTTCTATGTTGAACAGTAAAGAAAGTCTATTATTTGTATTGTGCTGCTTTCAGTTTCTCTAGCTAAAGAGGCTAAAGCAGAGGGTTTTAATTAGCTGGGGACTTGCATTCTCTTGACATCAGGTTCATGATATAAATACAGCTAAACATGGATTACCAAAGGAGCAAGGGATTACCCAAAAATGACACCCAGAAACTGAGAATCCCAGCAAGCAACATACATATTTGAGCAATTCTCATAATTGGGAAGAATCAATTCAAAATGTGAGGAGAATAGTGGGCATTTTCACCTAAATCTTTCCCCTTCTGTTATTTTTAAGGCAATATCTGGTTTATAGTAGACTTGAATGAACTAGGGAACGTTTTCCAGAATCCAGTGCATAGGAGAGATAAAAATCTAACAGTGGCATTTTCAAGGTAATACATTTTAGTTCAGAGAATATGGATGTATAAAAATATAAGAAGATAGGCACTTGGTTTCCAGTAGCCAAATGTCAGCAAATGACTAAGAAAGGCATGTGGCAACAGAGTCCTGGACTGAGACCCTTGTTACAAAGCAGGTATAACACAGTGAGGGCTGTATCTTGTAGAGGTTAGTACTAAGGCCAGACATTGTGAAACACACCCTAAGATGAATTGTCCTCTTCTGATCTTTATCTTGTCCCCATGATCCTTCATATTTCTGTGATGCATGTCCAGAGCATATTTTCCTAGATTTTGACTAAGGCCAAAGGCCACAATCCTTACTCCATCTAGTGGAAGATCAGCTGGTAAATTACAAAGGTACCTCCATATTTGGGCCTTCTGCACATCCCCTGAGGCAAAAAGCTTTTCTAAAAAAATCCAGGTGTGGTCAGTAATTAAATTATAACTGCAGATAAATATTTTCTACACACACAGACCCTATTGCATTCCTCATCTTTTTCTAAGCTATGTATTACAAGACAGCAAAACCTCCAGTTTCTTTATGCATGATTTATCTGTTTTTGCAGGTCAGGAGTCTTTGTAGATACACAGTGAAAAGCAATGGCACAACTGCTTGAAAATTCATCACAGGGTGTGTTACTGCAATTTCAGCACATTTCTAAGCAATCATGATAAGTAGGTTTTAACCAAAGTCCTCTATCTGACCTGGTTGCCTGAGGAATTACCTTTCTTTCTGTAAGATACCACCATGGAAAGGACAAAGTGTGGTCCCTCAACTGGAAAAGAATAGGAGCTCAATTTTCTAATGTGCATTACTACAAAAACTTTTCTTTTTTTCCTACAGGTTGATGAGGTTTTGTTGGTTTTGTTGGAGGGTCTTGGTTTTTGTTTTTTGGTGGGTGTTTTTTTATTTGCTTTTTGGTTTGTTTGTTGGTTTGGTTTGGTTTATTTTTTTCCTCCAGAAGTAGAAAGGATGCGCTTTGATACTAGGGGAACTTTAACTATGTGGTAATTCCATTGTTATAGTCATTGTCATTTGTGTCTGTGTTTAAATTGCATCAATCAAACCAAGGAGAAAATAGTTGATTAAATGTAATAAAAAAGTCACAACCATGCTTTGAAAGAAGCTAGAAGAGCTCTTTAGGAAAGACAGTCTAAGGTGGTGACTACCATGACTATTCCTGTGTGGGAACTGAGCCCAGAAGGTGCCCTTTGATTTTGCCCTTGAAAATAGTGAGTCAAGGGAAGGAAATTTCAATTAGCCAGAAAGCAGAAGGACAAATTTCTAGAAAATTCGTCTGAGAATTATGAAAACAGGTTCTTATTTTTCTCTTTTTTTGTTACTAGACAGTGGCTGCATTGATGTGGATGTATAATAACATTGACCAGAAATACAAAGCTCCACTAAAACAACCCAGGAATTCAGAGCAAATCAAGTGAATGCCTTTTGCCAAAAGAAGGGGGTTGTGGAAAAGATTTGAAAGAGTTAAGCCAGTTTGTCTTGGCTTTCTCAAGAAAACATTTTGGTTTAGCTTTTTCATATTTTCAGCTAAATATAGCATTTTTTAACATAAACTGTGAAAACTGAGCCATAAAATAGAGGAATAATCACCCCAAAACTTCACAGAACAGGCTTCATACAAAAGGCCTTCACTGAACTCAAACTGTTGGGGTTTTTTTCCCCCTTCATTTTAAACTCGAAGAAAGAAGAAAGAAAGAAGAGGGAGGCAGGAAGGCAGGAAGGCAGGAAGGCAGGCAGGAAGGCAGGAAGGCAGGAAGGCAGGCAGGCAGGCAGGCAGGCAGGCAGGCAGGAAGGCAGGAAGGCAGGAAGGCAGGAAGGCAGGAAGGCAGGAAGGCAGGAAGGCAGGGAGAGAAAGAGAGAGAAAGAGAGAGAGAGAGAGAGAGAAAGAGAGAGAGAAAGAGAGAAAGAGAGAGAGAAAGAGAGAGAGAAAGAGAGAGAGAGAGAGAAAGAGAGAGAGAGAGAAAGAAAGAAAGAAAGAAAGAAAGAAAGAAAGAAAGAAAGAAAGAAAGAAAGAAAGAAAGAAAGAAAGAGAGAAAGAGAGAAAGAAAGAGAAAGAAAGAGAGAGAAAGAGAGAGAGAAAGAGAGAAAGAGAGAAAGAGAGAAAGAAAGAGAGAAAGAAAGAGAGAAAGAAAGAGAGAAAGAAAGAGAGAAAGAAAGAGAGAAAGAGAGAAAGAGAGAAAGAGAGAAAGAGAGAAAGAAAGAAAGAAAGAAAGAAAGAAAGAAAGAAAGAAAGAAAGAAAGAAAGAAAGAAAGAAAGAAAGAAAGAAAGAAAGAAAGAAAGAAAGAAAGAAAGAAAGAAAGAAAGAAAGAAAGAAAGAAAGAAAGAAAGAAAGAAAGAAAGAAAGAAAGAAAGAAAGAAAGAAAGAAAGAAAGAAAGAAAGAAAGAAAGAAAGAAAGAAAGAAGACGAGAAACTACAACAGAATTGTTTTGGCCTCGTTTTTTGGTTCAGCTGTCAACACCTGCCTCCTCTTCCCAAATTCCTTGCTCAGCTCCACTTAAGACCTTTCATTTTTTAAAGAAAGGGGAAATAAGATGAGAAATTGAAAATTCATAGAAAAGAAGGCTGCCTATTTGATTAATGCAAACATTTGCATTCAAAATCCTGGAATTGATCAGCATATCAACTTGCTCCTGACACCGAGGTTAGTATCTGAAACAATAGTACCTCCCCCACTTGCCTGCAATTCAAACGCAGCATGTGTCATACCTCTGCACACATTGTTCCCCTGCTCGGTCTGAAAAGGATGAGCAACAGTAGTCTTATGAGTCAGTGCCTTCCCTGGAGAGCCTTCAACTGTAGCATTATGAAGGTAGTAGTTGTCTTAATTCAGTCTCATGAGTATTTGCCTTCAGCCACTAATGATGGTAGGACGAGTCATTCCTTTCATATTTTAGGATATCCACCCTTTGCATCATGAGTGGAGTCAGTTTTGGGGGAGAGTTTGACCAAGCTGCTGTTCACCAGAGAGTTTCCATCCTTACCTACACGGCTGGTTTGGCTCACTCTGCCCGTGCAGCTGAGAGTAGTTCAGCTGCCTGCTCTTATTAACAGGAGATCATGGTAGGTCTGTATTTATAACCTGGTAAATCCTTGGTGCCTGGGCAAAGAACATGCTACTTCTGTTGAGAGTATTTCCATGGCATAATGCAGTTTGAGTGGTTGAGATACAGCAGTGCAGCACTCAGCAGAGTAGAGCTTGCTGTCCAGGCCAAGCTACCCCTCTGGCAGCACCAACTGGGTGGATTTCTGTGGCTTGTGCCAACCAAATCATTTAAAGTTTAGGTCCCTACACACATCTACAAACTAGCTCATTTGGTGGAAATGGACAAAAAAAAGCCTGCTGGTATAAAATTGAATTATCTTGTTATATTCACCAATATTAAAGGAGTTAATATTAGTTTCTACTAGTTGCAAAATTGGCCTTCAAGGTGTAATTGTTGAAACATCACAGCTGCTTTGGAGGACCAACAGATACGGCCTCTCACTACTTTATGAGGAAGCTCTGTTCTTTAAAATGCTCAACAGGTACAGATGACTCCAAAGAAGTCAAAGCACATAATGTTTTAAGATCTCAGATATTCAGGTGGTAGGTGATAATTTTATTTTAGCTTCAGCTGTCAGCATTAGTTAATTCTAATGCTAAGTAAGTATTGTTGCTTCACTTGCACTCAACTTGCACCAGTCTGTGCTACTTGTGCTCTCAAGTAATTCTCAAGGTATACTTCATATTAAAAAGGCTTTCTGTTCATCTAAGGGTTAGGAATGTATTCCTCTTTTAAAAAAAATATTATTTATTCCCATTGCTCATGCAGCTGGAAGAGCAGAACCAGCAGCAAACAGCTACATCCAGCTCAACTTCTTGTATGATATCAAAAATTTGTTAGTTATTTGCTCCCTGCAAAATTGTTTCAAAAACTTAGACAGAAAAGAAGTTTACAGAAGAGAAGTATTTACATTGCTAAGAAAGCACTGGGGGTAGCTCTGTCTGCCATAAATGTAATCTCCAAGAGCTATGAGAGGAGATTTTGAGAGAACTCTGGCATTCCAGCATCAGAAACTAATGCAGGGATGATTTTTTGGGGTCATCATCCTCAAATGTTTCCTCTCCACAACCCATTTAAGGTGACAAAACAGACAGCAAATCCTTTCATTTCAACAACTTCTGGCTTCAGCACTGCTATCTCGGCAGGATGTGAAGACAAGATAAAAAGGCCAGCAGTGACTTTGCCTGTAGATGGGTCAAAGAAATTTTTCATGACAACAACTTTCATTTTATCCCTAAGATGAAGTTCAATGACTGCAGCACAGTCAGGTCCCAAGCTATTACATGTGTAAGTAAACACAGCTCAGAGGTTAAAATACAGCTGAGAAAATCTGTGGGGCTTTTAATATTTTCCAGGATGATTCTGGGATTCTGTTGTTTTATTGTTGTACTCTTTTTTTTTTTTTTCCCCTTCCCCCCCTTCTTTATTTTATACATGGTTTTCAACTGAAAAGGGACTCAGGAATGTGCCTCTACACAGACATATCATAAGCTGGACTTCTGCTCCAAATGTCTTTACTGTGGGTTCTCCCTGTGATTTAGTCCTCAGGAGGGGAAGCCAAAGAAGATGCAAGATTTAGATTTTGTAAAACCTGCTACCACCTTGTCCTGGCCCATCCAGAAAAAAAATAGGGTACAGCAACCAGCACAGCCCTAAAGTAACACAGAGCAACACAGGACTGACTTAGCCTTTCCCAAAGCAATACAAAATAATTCAAACAAGAGCCTCACATGAAAGCTGTGTTTCAACAGAGGTAATTTCAGAAAACAAGCTTGAGAGTAGATAAATGAATGACCAGCTCTCAATAGGGGAAGGTGAGAAAATCAGAGACTCAGGGGTTGCTGAAACACCGGTGCTGCTGTGCATGCTCAACACTGAGACCAGCAGAGGAGACGGCCGACACCAGCTGGATTAGGTGCCTGTGAGCAGCCCCCCCTGAACAGCCCAAGGAAGCAGGATATTTCGTGGGTGGAATTATGGTGGTAAAGGGGAGTGAGAAAGATCTGCCTCCTGCCATCCTCCAGCAAGCAACCTATGTGATCCCCCTGAGCCCCAGGGTCTGTGCAGCATGCACAAGGCAGTCAGAGGTCTCACAGGGCAACAGAAGTGCAAGTGTCCTGGGCCCAGGACTTCATATCAATTTTCTGTCTTCTTTTTCCTTTCTGAGGACTGCTAACTGCATCAGAAGGGAACAGAAATCATAGCAACGAATGTGTATTTGGAAAGGGATTTCAGATAGATGCTGAAGGGGAGATGACCTTGCTTGCTGTGCTGTCAAACAAGTGGGAGCTGCCTCTGAAGAGGCCATCTGTAAAAGTGATAGCCTGCATCACTCCTCCATTTCACAACAAAACCACTGTAAGGATGACAATTAGTTCAGGACAACACGTGCGTGCTTTGAGCATGCATGTACAATTTGCTTCAGTCAAGTAAGGATATTTACTTTATACCAAACCACTTCATAACAATAATTTGTTCGGAATCAACTTACCTTCACCACAAGCAATCTGGGGACATGGAGGTAAAGCTGAAGTTCTCTTATCGAGGAAACAACATCTGAAGAACTACAAAATATCTTTCTGGATCACCAGAGGGGAGACCTCAGACTGGAGCATTTTTTATCTGCAGAGACTTCTCTGCATCACTAAAGAGGAGAATTTTTATATATGTAATCCAAACACACACAAGAGTGTTGAGGAATTCTGACCCAAATGCAAAGACATATTGTCAGTGTTTTTCCTCATGTTACAAAATGGCCAAGAAAACTGCTCTTTATCAGTATTTACATGTAGATACAAAATGTGATTCTGTCAGTGAACTCATTACCAAAAAAAATTAGTCCTTGTTTCAAACAGAATAGGTTATTACAAGACTATATTGCAGACACGCCTGCCGAAATCCTTTGTCAAGTTTGTTTGAGCACTTAGAGATATTCTTCATTTGAGAACTGTAGTAACTTGCACAGTTACTAATTAATCAATGTACAGAAATTACTGTGTCTTGAGCCCCTTAAGAGGAACAGAAGAAAGGAAGTAGCAGCTATTTTTGTATTGCAGTGGCTCAGGAGTGTTTCTCCATGTGCTGAGCAGTTTCCATTTACCAAAGAGCGTTCACAGTTTTTCTTTTCAAAGCAGACCCCAGAAAAGTGCTCTTTCAGTTAAGCACACACTCCACAAATTTTCAATGTAAGCTTCAGAGGGAATATATAAGAGTGACACACCTAAGATACCTGGCCTTGAATACTTGGGGAGATTTCTTGGAGTGTCAAAACACAAACTGTTCAGCCAGGGATTGTTGGCATCAAAACAAGAGCTTAGGTTTTACTAATCTAGCACTTCCATCTGGAAAAAGAAACACTAAAAGAAATTTGAAGACCACCAGCAATGTGGAAATAAAACTAAATGAGCCTGTGTGGACACCCTGCAGTAGCTCAAGGGAAGGATACATGAACTGGTTTGAAGCAAAGGCTCAATAAGGCAGGAAGAGAAAGAGCTGTGCAATCTCAGAAAGATGTGTGGTACACACACCAGCAGTGGGCCCTGTCAAAGCCAATGACATGTACCACCAATGTAAAGCTTAGACTGACAAAACCTATATCTAACATCTACAATAAGACACCAAGGAACTTCTTACTCTTGCAAAAAATATACAGGTTATGGTCCACAAAGAAAACTTTATCCCCTTGTATCCATTAATCTTCACAGCTCAAGAGAAACTAATATCTGCATAAGAATGAGATTACAAAATGTTCCTTATGGGGTCAGGAGAGTCTGTAGCTGTTCAGTCAGTTCTTTGGTATTTACAATATAGACAAAGTCCTAGGTCACTGACTTAAGAGTTAGAAAAAGAAGAGAAATATTTCTTAAGCTGGTTTTGAAATCTTTAAGCATTTTGTGCAACAGGAATACCAGGCCCCAGGAATAAAGGAGTCTCAGCAATCTGTCCATCACCACAGGAGATGGCCCCCACTCAAGAAACATTTGAATCTTTTGGGTGGGACCAGGGTTCATGGATTCAGAGACTAACAGACCTATGCCAGGCATGCCTTCATAGTTTGTCATTAGCACCTAAACACTGGCTTAAAGCTGAAGCTGTATTTTTCTCAATAAACTATTACCTGAATGTTTAAATAAAATAAAAAACAAAGTTGGAATATACAAAAGTCCGCCAACAGTTCTCCATTAGCTGAAATCAAGTTTAATTTCCAAGTTTTGCTGATGACACTGAGCTATTCTGGGTGTACTCCAGAGGGAATTGGAGAAAGGTGGAAAACCAGACAACATGTTGTCAGATTGAATACATGCAATTTGAATTTTTTCCAAATGCTGCTAGGTACTGAATTGAGTACACTGATTCAGAAGAGACACCAATGCATTTTAAGAGACAGCTTAGTGACAATCTCTGGAAAATCTGTCAGTAGCCAAAACCAAACAAAAAAAATCTAAAAGAAAACAAAATGTTACAGAATAAGATAGAAAAGCATTCTACTAATATGTAGCTTATCATATAGATAATGTTTACTTTCTTATGAAAAACATAGCTGAGGCAGTGTTTGAAGGTAATCACTGGAGAACCTTATGAGTCCCACAAGATTTTGTAATGATTTAGATAATCTTTTTAAAAGGTCTGCCCCAGTAGCTATTACACTTAAGTGCTGACCATATAAAACATTGGACTTGTTTGAAAAGAGTAGGTGTCACAACACAAGATTTTTAAATAAATCAAATTACACGCGTAGCTGCGGCATACTTTACACCCTCACCGAGCAAAGCACATTAGTGCAGTCCTGTCTGTCTTCAGAGTAATGGAAAGGACCAATGCTGCCTCAGAAAATTCTGCCACTAAGACCTGTCAGCCTCAGGAGGGTTCAGAGGGCACAGGATACTGAGGGGAGGGAAGTGGGAAACCTACTTACAGAGAGTAATTTACTCTTACCCACAAAGGTAATGGCCAGAGAGAAGATCCAGCCACCTGCCTGGGAAGTTCATAGTCCTTAGGTCAAGGAAAATACAACAAATGCTTGCAGGGTGGAATTCTCTTTAGCATGGGTCCCATTTAACATCTGCATGACTGACCTGGAAAAGATGCTTACAAATGCTTATGACATTCACAGAAGCACATTAATTAGAAAATGAGGCAAGGAGCTAATACGCAGGTGAAAGACAGTAAGAAAATTAAGTAATGGTGGGGTAAGGCATACACATACAGTTCACACACAGAGATCTATGTGTGTGCACATCTGCTTCCAAACGTTGTGGAGGAAATTATTTTCTAAATGACTGTTTTAATTGACATTGGGTTCACTCTGTTGAATGACTGAATGAAAACAGTTTTCCATCAAATGCAACCATCTAGCATCTTTTACTGTTGTGGGTAATGCTGTTAATCTTGTTTATTTTCACAAAGGTGATTTCAGACCAGATTCCTGATAAATTTGTTCATCCTATCTTCTATTTTAGCCTTTGCACATCTGTGCTGTGAAAGCAGCATGTGAAAACATTCAGGTCAATTTCAAATCGAAAAAGGTAAAGCACGAACAAGCATATTGAAAACTATAAATTTGTAGCTGAGTAAACAAAGCTTCAGTTTGAGATATGTCCTGGAGATGACCTTGTGGTGAGAGCAGGGAGTAAAAGGGTGTGATTACTCCACATGAACGGCACTAGCAGCTACAGCCAGGGAGCTGCCTCTCTTTGCCAGTCAAACTCACCCAGTGCTTTCAAGTCCCTTCCCTCTGACCGGCTTCCAGATGAGGCTGCCCAACTGGATGTGATAGCAGGGCAACTGCAGCCAAGGCATCAACACCTCCCCACCTGCCTGATGCCTGCAGGAAAGCTCTTTTCTTTGCAATTGCTCTGACCTGTGAAAATTTTTTTTACCTTTCACTTCTGAACACCAGGAGTCGGAGTCACTCACAGTTAGCACAGGGTCAAACCACTGAATTATGCTCCTTTTCCTTAATTTCCTTCCTTAGGGAAAACAGCTCTGTTCCTTTTCACACATTGCTTGAAAAATCCTTCCCTGACTCACGGGCCAGCATCAGCCCATCCAGGACACCTACAGCAGGGCCTTGCTTAGGCATGGCACAGAGGTACCTGCTGTGGTGTGCTGTGCTCTGCTGTGCTGCCACATGCACGGGACATCCCTGCCTGGGGTTGGATGTCCCCCAGACAGATGTGGGAGAAGGCTGGCAGCACCAGGCTGTGCCAATGGCACGTATGAAGATGGCACGTGGTCTTCTAATGTAACTAAGATGCAACTTAATTCATGGAGTTTGGGCACCTCAGGAGGACACCAAGAGATGGAAATGGACAGATGAACCATGTGTTGAGCACATGAGACCTGAGAGAACTGACTGTCCCCTCAAACCACTGCCTGCAAGTCTTGCCCTCACAGCTATTTAACAGAGCACCTAACCCCAGGATCCATGTAGCCTCTATGCCCTTAAGTTGGATCAGGAGGTATCAGGAATGTCTGCACACACACAAGGACAAGGTGGGGTGATGGGGTCACCTGCAGACAGGAGGGAGAAGCATCAGGAACATCAATCCATGCCATGCACTCACTGGCCCCACATTTTATAGTCTGATACCCTGTACCAAGAAAGTCTTGGTAAGCTGAAAGCATCTCACAGATTTTACTTGGGGCAGATTTTAAGCTCCTGAATATTAAAGCTGACTATGTTTAGGCTTGGAGTTTTTTTCCTTTTCCAGATACATCAATCTGCAGATAAGAGGCTCTCTAGAGGGAACCAGGAACCCTCACACACACACACATACATCCAGAATGTGTTGGACAAGTTGCTTCAAAGGATTTATTTTCTTTAAATGTGTCTGCTTATAAATCCAGCTATGTATTCTAGATGTTAGCAATCCCCTGTGACAAGCCATCCCTCAGTTTACATGGGGCAAATTAATTGCTCAGCCTCACTAGGGCTGAGCCAGAAACTCCTGGTAGCAGAACGTGGGCTGCTGACCTCCTGTTTCTCCCTGTTCCTCATCTGTGGGCTGCTCCCATGGCATCTTCGCTGTAATGCATCTCCCATGTGTAATAGGAAATGTAGGAGGAGAAGATGTAACTCTGCAATTAGCTGGGTGGCAAAGCCACCTGACATGGTACCAGGGCAGCAGGTCAGATGGGCTGTGAAGAAAATGATATTGGTTTTGCTGCACTCCCATGTGCCCTGCCTGCAAGCCCAGTATCATATAGCACACTGGGTGGCATCTTACCCCACATCACAACTCTACTGAGTTATAAATGCAAAGAAGAGCCTGCAAATTCCCCTAGCATCCTTGCTGCAGAAAAACATCTTGGCCTAATGAAGGTCATTCAGACTTTTATTAGATGGCATGTGCAGCTTTGCAAGAAAGGCTGCCAATTTGAGTAGAAGAAGCAGAATTAGTGTAACTTCATTAGCTTATTTTCAAGGTATCACAGCTCCAGGGAACAGAAAGACAGGTCAGTGTGGCACTCTCGTAGCTCCATGGCTGTCAAATAGTTTCAAGCTGCTTTCAGAATCACAGAATCATAGAATGCCAGGTTGGAAAGGACCTCAATGGTCATCTGGTCCAACCTTTCTAGGTACTACTATAGTTTATCTGAGGTGGTTCAGCACCCTGTCAAGGTGAGACTTAAAACTGTCCAATATAGGGGAATCTACCACTTCCCTTGGGAGACTATGCCAATGTTTGACTGTCCTCATGGTGAAAAATTTACCTCTTGTGTCCAACTGAAATCTCCCCAGGAGCAAATTGTGCCCATTACCCCTTGTCTTTTCCATGTGACTCCTCATAAATAGGGAATGTCCACCTTCTTTGTAGCCACCCTTTAAGTACCAGAACATGGTAATGAAGTGTCCCCAAAGCCTTCTTTTCACAAGGCTGAACAAACCCAGTTTTCTCAGTCTCTCCTCATATGGCAGGTCCTCCAGTCCTCTGATCATCCTTGTGGCCCTTCTCTGGACCCTCACCAGCCTGCCTATATCCTTTTTGAAGAGTGGGGACTAAAGAAGTTAATGGAAAAGCACAAAGTGCCATCATTAGCAAAGAGAACTCTGATAGTATCTCTCTCTCTCATAGCCTCAGATTGTGGTAAAGCACAAACCTTTGCTTTGCCTATATGTGTAGTTGCAGGAAAGCCTTTGAGTGTACCTATATCCAAGGCTTGGCCTTCTAGGTGGCAGTGAGAGAATGGACATGAAGATGATCAGAGGGCTGGAGCACCTCTGCTATGAAGACAGGCTGAAAGAGTTGGGGTTGTTCAACCTCCACAGGCTTCAGATGTCACTGCCTGCTGACCTTGCTTCTTTGTCAGGGGGTGAGCAAGTCCAGCTGCAGCAGATCGTGACATGTCCCTCATCTCATCCACCGGCCTTCACAGTGTGGCATCTCACCATGAGGCTGTGTTCATTGGCCCACTGATGTGCTGCAGTGGGAGAAACAGAGCCTGCTGGTAAGGAAAGTAAGGTATTGCATTTGAGGGAATAGATTTAAACCAAAGCATTCAAGCCCAAGTCCAGTAGCTCGTTTATGATACAATGCCAAGATGTCTCACAGGCGTTTGTGGCCCAGTTTCCTCTGCTTGCAGCCCACGAGGCAGTGCAGTCTCTGTGCTCCTGGTGCAGCTGGAGCCTGACTGCTAGAGCTACATCACCGTGGCACATCCCTGGGCACAACCAGCTTGGCTTTCTTTCATTATGTATGCAACAGCAATCCAGGAGCAGTATCTCCTACTACCACTGAAAAAGCAGCAGTAAGAGTTGAGAGTGAAACCCCTGCAAGGGAAATATTTCATGGTTAAGTTGCAACACAAAGGTCTTCTCTGCTTTGCACATTACAGATCTTCACCACAGTTTGAAGTCTGTATGGTCCTGGGAGATGGACAGTACCCCGTAAATGTGGCAACTCCCTACCTTTCATAGCTAGAGCATGATGCATTTCCATCCTTTCTTCAGCAGGGATGCTTACAATCCATGAACCACGTTTGCATTACTAGCAGGCTCTGTGGAACTGAGTCAACTAAATAGCAAAGTCAGTTCTTGCAAGTAGACAAGTAGAGCTGAATTAATTGAGGAAAATTAATAAACTTCAGCTGTTCCCTTACAAAACATTTGAACTTGATCCAGGATGACACAACTGGATTATTATACTGGCATTTAGAATATTTGGAATGCTATATTTTGGGTGCCCCAGTAAAAACTGTTAATGTGAGGAGTTGTGACAGATGATGCTTTTCAGCTGTGCAGTATCCAAAGTCAGAAATTCCCTTGGCATCACACCTCAGACATGTTCAGATAACTCTGAGACCTTAGAGCCCAGATATAGCAATTCACACAAACAAGAGACAGAAAACAAAAACATATAACATGTTTAGTACAGCACATGCCAGACAACTGCTGGCCAGATGCATAGTTTTCCAGGAGAGCGTGAGAAAATGTTATTCTCTGGGAGGAGTTTACAAGGCTTGTGCATACTGTTCATGGTCTAGATTCTTGGTTGAGCTTCTAGAGCAGGCCACAGAGTAAGGGTCCAGGTCATTTGTCTGACACTGCTATTGGATTGGTCTGGGGTAAATCAGTCATCATCCATCCCTGCTGTTTTATTGCCCTACAAAACAGATAGTGACCCAGCATGTCCCATGGCATTAGGAAACCTAAGGGATGTTACCAGGTCTTTCTGGAACCAAAACTTAGATACAAATAAATAAATAAATAAAATTTAAACCCTAACAGAAATTTTGTTCTAAGTAATGAAAAATGACTGATGAAACATTATATTCCTCCACAAATATTAGCATAACCAGGCAAAGTCAGAGCACAGAGTAAAACTGATGATTGTTTTTGAGATTCTGCCTTCTTGTGGAGCAAGAGATGCTGAAGGTTGTTTAATTCCAATTTCACTGTACTTAAAAACATGTTCAAATAAAGCCCAGGACACATGTACATTTCCATTTACAAATCTATGCAAGTTATATGCAAACGTGGAACACACAGGTCCATGTTGTTGTCTGAGCTGAGAGTCATAGAAAAAGTGAAGGTAACGGCCAGCACAAGGAGAGCTGAATGAATTTTCATCAATTCCTTCGTATATTAAAGATGTGCTACACTGTCAGCAGCAAAATGACAAGCTTTAGCATGCCAAGGCTTTTCTCTGTTGCCTGTGAAAACCCCCATGGATCTTCAGAGAGGCAAGGTCCTCTGGCATGGTCCCACCAGGTCTCAGTGTAAATGCTGCAAGCCCCTTGCTCACACTAAATTAAGGCAGTTTGCATAGGAGGTGTGTGCTCTGTCAGGTGATCTCTGAAACCAAATTTGCTCCCTGGAAAACATGCATATGTTCCCATGGTCCCAGGAAAGAGCTGGCTGCCAAAACAAATTGCCTTGGCTCACCTGGCCCAGCACTTTCCTAGCAGAAAATATTTATCAAAGCTCTGCTAGACCAATTTGACAGCTTCTGTAAAGGTTAAAAACCTCACAGCCTATGCCCATCTAACACATTGCATGGGCCCATAACTGTACCCCTACAAATCTTTGTAGGGTGAGCAGGCAAGATTATTTTACTCACGTGTATTCCTGCAAAAGGTGACTACAGTGTCCAGCTAAACAACCCACAGGCTGGTTCTGCAAGAAACCAGTGAACCTGCACAATATTTCAAATCTGTTGTTTCAAGGCTTCTGCCTGCTTCCCTGAGCCTGAATGCTATCACGCTTACCTTTTTATGAGTCAGGAAATGAGGTGCATCTGGCTGTAGGGAAATTGATAGGAGAAATAAAGAGCTCTCCGTCAAGCTTAGCTAAATGCCAGGCTTTCTATGCGAAAGTGCAGCCTGCAGTATGCTAACTACACAGCCCTTAAAGGCATATAGAAAATAGGCAGCAAAAAGCAATGAAGAAGTTATATGGCTTGCCAGATAGACTTTAAAAAAAGAAAAAAATCCTAAAAGCAGCTGGTTTTAATAAAAAAATTGCCTTGGAACAAGGTGGTAACTCTCCCTTGCAGAGAAGGCCATTATCTTGGGCATTGGAAGAGGTGGGATCTGGTGCAGGCTCTTTCACAAGACCCATTACTGGCTTCCTCTCTCTAGGAACAGTGTTGATCCATCCAGATCAGGTGCCCCAGCTGTGCTAGGTGCTGTAGAAAGACCTATGAGTTCAGTTTCAGATGGGGACCCCAGAGTGCCTGGGAATGTAGGCACCGGTCTGTCTGCCTCCATTTCTCTTCTGCTGCATGGAGCAGACTGGCCATTAAGCTGGGATGTTCCATAGTCCTTGTTCATCACTGGTACCTCATCAGTGGTGGTATCACTAGGTGGCCCTCTTAGACTGCTTATTTCTTCTGAACAAGTTTTTAATCTTCAAAAAAATTGTAGTTTTAGGAATTTAGGCTTCCCCCCCCTTTTTTTTTTTTTAATAAAGGAGTCTTCTTTTGTGAGAAATTGTGACATGAAACTGGGAGCTTGCTTTGAAGTTTATTCCCTGTATTTAGAGAGAAAACCTGCAAAACCACAATTCTGGGCTTATAGGAATGAACTTTCTTTAAGGAGGGGTTTCTTTGTACACTGCGTTACAGGCTGGGTCGATGGGCCGAGGCCAACGGCATGAAATTCAACAAGACCAAGTGCAGGGTCCTGCACTTTGGCCACAATAACCCCAGGCAGAGCTACAGGCTGGGGGAAGAGTGGCTGGAGAGCAGCCTGGCAGAGAGGGGACCTGGGAGTACTGGTGGACAACCAGTTGAACATGAGCCAGCAGTGTGCCCAGGTGGCCCGGAAGGCCAATGGCATCCTGGCTTGTATCAGGAATAGTGTGGCCAGCAGGAGTAGGGATGGGATTCTCCCCCTGTACACAGCACTGGTGAGGCCTCACCTCAAGTACTGTGTCCAGTTCTGGGCCCCTCACTTCAAGAAGGACGTTGAGGTGCTGGAGCGGGTCCAGAGGAGAGCAACAAGGCTGGTGAAAGGACTAGAGGGAAAGTCTTATAGGGAGAGGTTGAGGATGCTGGGGTTGTTTAGCCTGGAGAAGAGGAGACTCAGGGGGGACCTTATCACTCTCTTCAGCTACCTGAAGGGAGGTTGTAGTCAGGTGGGGGCTGGGCTTTTTTTCCAGGCAACCAGTGACAGGGCAAGAGGGCACAGCCTGAAGCTGCTCCAAGGGAGGTTTAGGTTGGATATTAGGAAGTACTTCCTCACAGAGAGGGTGATTAAACATTGGAATAGACTTCCCAGGGAAGTGGTGGACACGCTGTCCCTGGATGGGTTCAAGGGAAGGCTGGATGTGGCACTTAGTGCCATGGTCTGGATGGTGTGGTGGTGTTGGTCATGGTCTGGACTTGATGATCTTAAAGTTCTTTTCCAGCCTTGGTAGTTCTGTGATTCTGTGCTTGAGATGACCTGTGATTTAAAGCTAGTAAATGCATGTAAATGAAAGAAGATGTGCTCTGAGCAACTGATACTCTGATACTTCAGCTTGCTTTAGTAGAAAGCTGATGCACAAGTTTGCTAGAATTCAGCCAAGTGCCAGAAAGAAAAGGAGAAGTTTTTTTCAAGTGGAAAGGCTGGAACGTTTACATGGATCCCCTCTGTTTACCTGGACCTGCAGAAGGACAACATGCCAGCTTTGCAATCCTGTCTCACGTTACCTTTCCTCTTCATCCAAGAGGTTATTTGTGCTTCTGTGGAAGAAAGGCCATTGCAACATTCAGCTTTTCACTGAAATGCTTTCCAATGCAAAAAATCGAGACCATTTCTATAGTGAAGCTTGTAGTCATAAAGGCAGCTTGGGAGTGAAAGTGTTTATAACTAGACAAACCCACACAATCACACCCCTCAGTGCTGAGGAGCTGGACTGAGGCTTTGTGTTTCATTCTGCATGCAGCTGCTTGTCTATTCACTTCTGTGAATTTACAGGAGAGCGCAGAGCAGCAGCACATTGAGCTGAACTGCTTTTGGATCTGCTGGGAGAAGGAAGACCTAAAAAATCAGAAAAGGAGAAATCAGTAGTACCTGGGAGAAACAGTGGGACCAGAGGAGATGCTGAGTGGAAGAGGGTGATGCAAGCACTCAGAAGTTACTGATGAGGTATTTCCTGCAAGCAGCCACTTCTGCTACCAAAGAGTGGTTGGTGCTGTATCAGTTTGGGAAAACCCAAAGACTGATTAGGTTCTTCAGCAGAGAGTTGACCTTCTCAAAGTCTAAACACTTGATAACTGCTGTAATTAAAGAATGTGCATGCTCCAGAAGACCAGCTGCCCCAGCTCCAGTCAAGAAGATGAGAAAAACAAATGAGCGAAGAAGCAACTCTAGCCTATGCCTCTCCACCTTATGCACAGGAATAATACACAGAGCAAGCCTTGGTCCTCTGCAATGTGCTAAAAGGGAAGGAGTGTAATGTAGAAGAGAGTATATTTGTCCAGCTGGCACAATAAAGACAGAAAAATTATGCAGCCTAGAATGCTCAGTCTCTGAAAGGAGAACAAGCCTCAAAGAGCAGAGGTCTGCCAGGACACCAGTTTTTTAACATGGATCGAAAGAGTGAGGGGTGGGTTTCCTCCATTTACATCCAAGCCAGCAAACCCACCAGTGACATCTGAAAATGCTAATGGATGGAATCCATCCTGGGAACTGCAGAAATGCTAATGTTTGCTCTTTAGATGGCTTAATAGTACCAGTCCCTGTAAGAAAAAGAAGTCTGGCTTCTCAAATCAGTTAATTTCAATTTTAAACATTAAGGGGTTGCCCAAGATCCACAACAAAAACCTCCACTTTTTCAAGCCACGCTTCCACAGTGCTGGGATTTCCCTGGGCATTTGCCGAGAGGCTGTTAGAAAGGCTCAGGCAGGATGGTACTTTCAAGCTGACAAGTACAGGAGATTCTGGAGAGCAGTCTCCAATCCACAAATAAGTAAGGACTGCAAACAAGCATGTGAGATGGCACATTTTAGATTACGCAGCCTCTAGGATCCCTTTCTTCCCTGAGGACACAACTTCCAGCCACACAAAAGCTTTGAGATGAGCCCATGACAACCTTTCCAATTAGAGCTGGAGCCTTCAGGACTTTCCAGGGGTTATTTTCTTGTCCTAGCCTTCCACTTGAATAAGTAACACCATCACAGTAAGTGACAGAGTCTGCAGCAAACCTGTATAATCTGCTGCCTGAGAATCCCCTTTGCTTACCCATTGCTCTGAGGAAGGTCCTGCAATTACAAGTGACAAGGCAATTTGGCACAAGAAGAGGGATATACCACTTAGCACTTCTCATGATCACAGAGGATCAAGCAGCGCATCCAGCTCCTATCCCAGTGACACCGTTCTCTCTCAAGCACTACAGGAGCAACAGCACTCACTAAAGTCAGCAGAAATCATAGAATAGTTTGGGTTGGAAAGCACCTTTAAAGGTCATCTAGTCCAACCCCCTTCAGTGATCAGTGACTTCTTCAACTAGATCAGGTTGCTCAGAGCCCCATCCAACCTGACCTTGAATGTTCCCAGGGACAGGTCTTCTACTACCTCTCTGGGAAATCTGTGCCAGTGTTTCACTACCCTCACTGTAAAAAAATGTCTTTCTTATAGCTAGCCTAAACCCACCCATTACCCCTTTTCCTGTTGCAACAGGCCCTGCTAAAAAGTTTGTCCCCATCTTTCTTATAAGCCCCCTTTAAGTACTGAAATGCCAAAACAAGGGTCTTCCTGGAACCTTCTTTTCTATGACTGGCTGTAAGCTGAGCTGAAGAAAAACCTGTCACCTTTCAGTCACTCTTCTTGAAGTTGACTGTATGTCACCTGTTAAGTACCAAAATTATACACACAGCAGAAACAGAGATTAAGGAATACTTAATATAAGAAAACCTCTCAGAGAAGGTGTTTTCTCTGCCTGCATCCCTTTCTTCAGCAGCAGCACCTCTCATCCCAGGAATAAATTATCCACATATTTCTTAGCACTGAAGCAAACACAAGGGCTTTTTACATCTCTCCCAGCTCTGTCTTCTCCATACAACTGTTGTTTCCAATTACAGCCAGCTTCCATCAGCATCTCTCACCCTCCTTGCTTGCAGGAACAGATTTGGATTCTGACTTTGTGTTTTCACCTTAGTTGTTCCCTAGGCTGTGGGGGAGGAAAGGGGAAAGAAGAGAAAGCAAGTGAATGTCAAGAACCTGCCTTAGATAAAATGTTCAAATCTTAGAGTGACTAATACATGAGAATGGAAAACATTTACCCACCTACATCCAAGCCCAGTGCATTGGAGCAGAGGACTGTACCAGCCTGGATGGTAGCAACTTACAGAGGATGGAAGGAGGCAGAACATTTTGCATAATTTGTTATTAACTAAATTCCCTTTCAAAAGTCCAATAGCAGACATGAACACAGGTTATACATGCCAAAATGAAAAAATAAAAAAACCCCTTTACTCTTCTGTTCCACCAGCACAGGTGCCATGCTCATGTGCAGAAAAAAGATGGGTGAACTTTTTTAGAAGTTTCAGGGCAGCCTCTACTGGATGTTAGGCTGCTGATCAGCAGGGAACTACTCCCGAAATGATTGATACAGGTTTTCCTTGCAGCAGCCCCATTGCCCACATTCTGTGCTCTGGTATGGCCCCCTTCATTCTCCAGAGCTTCCTGGTGGCCATAGCAACACCCCCAATATTTCCTGGAGTGCCAGCTTTTCCCTCCTTTCAAGCTCTAGGAAACAATTCTCTTGAATAGCAAATCTGAGCACCTCAGAATTACAGCCATTTTAATCTCTGACCAATTCACAGCAGGCTGGTTTCTGGCATTTACCAGGTGCAATTGGTCCAGCGCATCCCCCGCTCTGCCTTCCCCTGCCTGTTGCCAGCACTGATTGCTGCTGATTAGCTTCACAGGAGGGTAACACTGCCACACACCAGCCTCAAAGCTCGAGGGGCTGTGCCCTGCTGGCGGCATTGCTGAGGCACCCTCTAGGTAGCTTCTTCTGCCTTTCATCGAGGTGACGTCCCTGTCCTTGCTATAGGGCTTGGCTCTGCTTCTTGCACCCCAGTGGGTCAGCTCTCTCCCCTCTTTGTTCTCTAGCCAGAGGGTTGGATGGACTAAACCCCAGCTAACCTCTTAGCAAGAGCTCCTGAATCAACCTGGTTACCATCTGTAGTTGGGAAATGTGCATCCCACTCCACCAGATGGGAAATCGCTCATCTAAGCGCATAGCGTAACCTGGGCAGTTTGAGCATCCTTTTGAATGGGCGCCACACTGCGGTGGGAGCTGCTCAGCCCCCAGCTCCTACAAGTTACAGATTTTTACTTTAGCATTACTCTAATTTCAGGCACAAACCACACAGAGACTGGGAAGGGGAAAAAAAAAAATAAAAAGGAGCCTTAAGGGATTTTGTGTCTTCTTCCTATTTCCTATTCTCAGGATACACACACACACCGGGTATCTCAAGACACCGCAACCATCCAGAAACCACACCTCAGAAATAATGAAGAAGGGCAACCAGGAGGGGAAAGGAAAGAAGGAAGGAGACATCCTTTCCCTCTCTCAGACTCCAGGGAACCTCTCAGCACTCGTACAAACCCAGGAACATGGACCCCTGCCTATGCACTGCTTGGCTGTTAATTCAGATAATGACCATGCCGGGCTGGACCTGCTGCTCCAGACCAACTCTGTTCATTGCATTCCTCTTTCAAATTGCTGTTTGCAGAAGTGTTCCAACAGGCTTTTGCTTCCAATGCACTTATTGCTGTTTTGTTTTTTTTTTTTTTATTAAAAACAAAAACAGACTAGCTCTAAGGCATCCAAAAGCATATATACAGCTGGAAGGAAAGATGTTTAGTTTTTAAGCCCTTTGGTGCTTTCAGATCTAATTCATTTATGCAAGGACATAAAAATGTTACTTATTGCAGGCCAGCGTATTTCCAGACAGATTTAATCATCATCAGCCTTTCTGATTACTAAGTAAACAACTTGCTTAAGTATTGATCATAAATCTATGATATCGCTTGGATTTATTTTAGCTTTGCACATTAGCATCAGCTGCTGCTTGATGCAAATACAATAGATTTGCTTTTATATTTCTTGTCAGAATATTGTACAAGTGCTACTTCAGTATCCAAGGCTCAGATATTGCATTCCTCCCCTGGGGTCTAACAGACAAGAATTTCAAGAGGGCAGAAAATGAATTTCTAGCCCAAGGGAAAACATTTGACGAAAAAAAGTCACATTGTTAATAGTTTTCATGTAAAATGAGATGAAAGAGGGGATGAAAAAACTAATACTGGAATGGTTTTAACTCTAAGTGCCACTGAGGGCCTGGTAAGAGCTGTACTTTGTAATTTTTGAGCCCAATCTCTTCTGCACGCTGAGGTTCTCTGTAAGGCTCACTGGGTGTAGGATAGGAGGAACACTGCTGCTCCCCTTGGACAACATGAGGCAAGAGAGGATGTCTAGTAAAACCAAAAATATAATTCAAGAAGCATTAGGACATCTAGATTAACAAAAAATAATTATTTTCATTTGATACATTATCTTTCATAATGAGAAGTTCTCCTCTGTGGATAGCAGGCAATACCAGCGAGAACTGTGAAAGCCCAGTTTGTCCAACAGAAATGTCAATAGAAATTGTTTAGGTCAGCTTTCATAATACCACCTTGTACTTTGAAAACAGCAAAGTAATCTTTCTGGCAGACAAGCCAGGTGGATCTTAAGGTTGGACAGTGAGCCATTTTTAATGCACGTGTCTGCTGCTCTGCTTATCACGTCATCACCAGTAGAGGGAAAAGATGTATCAGGGTGTTAAAGAGTCACTGCATGCACTATGGAATTCTCTCCTTGAGAGAGGGGGATGGTGACTGCAGAAATCCACCTTTATGGTTTCTGGATTCATTAGGGGTAGCAAACTGATGTACAAAACAACAACAAAAAAAACCCCACAACCCACACATAAATGCCAAACAGGCCCAAAGTGCTAAGAGATGTTACTGGGGTTCCTGGCGAGGCAGCATGCAGCTGAGGTAACTGGCTTCTCCAGCCTGTTAATTACCTTAATCAATTTTCAAGGAAACAGATAAAATGTCATGATGACATATTTTACTTTAGCTAATCAATGCTGAGTGCTGCAAAACAAAGTAAAGGAAAACAACTCCCTGAATTCTCAATAACCTTCTTCAGAAAACTATTGGCTTTTCATGCCCAGTTACTGCAAAACACAACGGGTTAGATAATGAACATGCAGGAGAAATACTTGCTTCACTTCTCATCTCTCCTGGGCAGCCCTCAGAAGAAGCACAGCTACGAGCTAAATGCTCTGTTACAATCAAGACCAGACACAGCAGCTCCCTCCTGCTTCTCCACAGCTGAATTGCTAGTCACCACATCAGCCAACTGCTGGGCTTTTTCCTCTGTAGCAGCCAGCAGCGGCAGAGATGCTCCAAGGAGCCTAAGAGCCTCCTTGGAGTCATCCACTGAGCTGGTGCATTAAAGAATCATGATGGCTGGGAGTTTCCGGTGGTGAGGACATGTCAAGCCATCTGCTTTCCCTGCATCACTGGTATGCACAGGTGCTTCTCCCAGCCCTTTGTATTAGACTCCCTTTGACCTGCAGATCATGTGTGCACTGAGAGTGGGTAAGCAGTGAACAATTTTCCTAGAGTAAATTTGACGATAACAATGAATCTCCATGAAATTAGAAGGTTTTTAGCAAAAAAAAAAAATAAAAATTAATAATAAAAACACTCTGTGGAAAACTTTTCTTTAAAAAACCAAATAGACCAGTTCGAAAATGAAATTAGGTCATTTATTGGAAAGTAATTTGAATGCCAAAAGCTTGTTAGGTGACACTTGTTAGGTGACTTGGGCTATTATGAAATAAGTTTATAGCTGTTTAGGAAGGGCCAACAAGAAAAAAAGAATTAGTTTGGTGTATCAATGAATCATTTTATCTATCTTTATATTCTGTGTTTCTTCTGACAGGACACAAGGATAAACTTCGAAGTTCCTCCTTAGTAATGAAAATAAAAGCAGCAGCATGGAACACACGAGAGGTCTGCTACAGGTCATCTAATGAGGAACATTAGGTAGATAAATTTCTTTTCTTTTTTTTTAAGCCATTAATTGGAGACTTTGGTAGCCTTTTGCTTGCCCAACAGAAAGCTATAAAACAGGCAAAAGGATCAAGAGCTTCTTGGGAATGATTTTCTGGAAAGTTAAAGGGAAGAGGGAGTTTCAGAGGATGGGTAGCTCTCTAAAGAAACAGTGTTAAAAGCACGCACACGTGCTACACTGGGGCTGCAAAAGCATAGCAGGAGAGCAACTTAGTCTGTCAGGAGCTATGCAACAGCCTGAAACTTGAGAAGAATAAGAAAAAATAGGAACAGGGTAAGCTATTGAAGAAAAGCATGACAGAAGAGCGTGAATTTATGAGTAAAATCAAAGGCCAAAGACAGAGAACAGACCCAAGCACAATATTAACAGGGAAGTATGTAAATTAATATACTAGCAAGACAATAACCATCACTTCTCAGTGGGAAGGGAGCAGCTGGCACTGAGGATCAGAGCAATTAATGCTGCTTTGCTTTAATATTCACTGAAAAGTATCCAGCTAGGGCATGGATGGATGGAAGAATAACGCCCAGTGAACGGGTGGAAGGACTAAGATGATACCAGAAAAGGAGCAAGCCAAAGAGCAGTCTGGAGAAGTAGAAAACTTCTAAGCTTATTTAACTGGCTAGACCTGATGAAATGCACCCAAGGTGCTTGTCAGCCTGTGGGGGAATGCATCAGAACTGCTAGAAGTTTGAGTCCTTGGAGAAAGAACAGTGCTAGATAATGGGTAAAGAGACAAGCACGATGTTAATATTAAAAAAATGACTGAAATGTCCAAAGATAATAGAGCAAGTGTCTTCAATTTCAGTTCCTAGAAAAGCCCTGGAACAAATTCTCTAATTATATGTGAACATGCAGTAAGTAACCAAGCTACAAGCGGCCATGACCACTGACTCATTAAAAGCAATAATGCAAAATCAATCTAGGTTTCAACCCATTGCCATACCAGGATGTAAAATATAAGAGAGGCTTAGGGTTTTTGAGGGTTTGAGTTTTTTTGTGATTTCCCCCCCTCCTCTCATTATTTTGGTTTTTTGAGGTGTTTTTTTTGTTCCACTTTCAGCTAGCTTTGGAAAGGAGAAATTACTGGTCTCCATGTGAAACAGATTGGCGACTCAGGCCTTTGGAAATACAGAAGTTTAATAATGTGCCATGAAATGAGAACTCTTTCATGTTTTTATTTATTTATCTATTTTACACTGGCTGTTTTACTGTTTTGTATTTTTGGATATCCAGAACCCATGAACTGGCTCCCCACTCTGACACTAGAAAATATTTACCCCTAGAAAATATTTCTTTAAACCATATGGAAAGTGTAAGATTTACATGGCATCCTGGGCTTCACAAATGCCAGATGAATGTAAAAACACATTTCTGCATGCACATGAAAGCTCACTGCAGTGACATCCAGAGCTGTTTTAAAAATAATTATCTGCATTAGTCATGGGGCTGAGCAAGGAACGCTTTTATAAAGGCAGAGTTGTCAGCCTCCATCCACATGCAGTGGAGCGTGGGGAGGTGCAGGCTGAGATCTAATCTATTAAACCAGTTGATGGTTTCACTCAGCATGAAAAATGAAGTTGTGAACTCTACAACATATGTGAATTATCTTCTAATTTTATTAGAGAGGAGCTCACAGTACAATGTTACTGAGAAGGCAGTAAAGCTTGGGTTGCAACTCCCAAGAAGTCAGACTCTCTGCTGCAGAACTGAACAATGGAATGCAGCACCTACCGTCAGTACCACAGGTCTTCCAGGGACATCTGCAATTCATTTCATACAAAAAAAAAAATTGTTCACAAGCTGTTGGAGATGAATGCTTCCTCCTCCAAGCTTTGCCAGATCTTCCCTCATGTAGATTAAAGCCTCTTTTGCTAAAAAATTGTATCTACCACAAATGAAACACTGCAAGAAGTACTTTTATCAAGATATTCCTAATGACTACATTACAAACTTCTTTAAAAATCGACACCAAAACAACCAACCATCGATGCCCTTCCTAAAAGAAAACCATTAGCACAGATGAGTTGACTGTGATCTCATAGGCCACATCCAAACCTTCCCAAAACCAACAGGGTCACAAATCCAGGGGACAAGAGTGGCCCATTAGAGGTCACAAACACCCCTGGTGTGATTTGCCAGCTGTTGCACTCAGTGACTCCTTTCCACCTTTAAATTATCCCCTTATGAAGAGGGAGGTCTCCAAGGACAGAGGCAGGGACCAGGTGGTCACTGTGCCAGGAGCTGGTGAGCATCCTCCAACTGCTGCAGCTGCCTGAGGAGGGGCATGTGGGCCTGGAAAAGTTCAGGTGAGAGGCAGGAGGCTGAGAAGCTTTGGAGATCCATGAGAGGAGAGGCCTGCTGGGTGGCTGCAGGATGTACACTGTGAGGGAAAGGGGGGAAGGGGACAGCTTGCAGGCTGCAGTACCAGGCTGGGCAGACAAGGTGTGAGTGGTTGGTGACCTTTGGGGGTCTTGCTTGCAAGAAGTGATAGGGACATAACAGAGGAAGATGGGAGCACCTGGAAGTTGCTGGAAGCTATGTGCAAGTTATCAAGAGACAGAAAACCAGTCTTCTCTTAACCGTCCCCATCATGTTATCTTGCCTTAACGCACCAAGTTCCTCTCATCTAAATAAGCCAAAAAACTGACAACCATTGACCACTTGAAAAACCAAACTGACCTCAGCTTTCTAATTGTTCCACCCCCAATAAATAACAGAAAACTTCCAAATCTCTTCAATAAAAACTTTAAATTATCCCCCTTTCCCTTTAGCAACCACCTACAACACATGCACATAACTGGTGGCTGCATTACAGACGCCATCTGCTCCAGCACAACAGCAACTCACCCACTTCTACCCACTCGGCATGACCAGAATTCAACACCGAACGCTGTGTGTGCAGGGGAGGCACATGTGTCGCGAGTGGTGGAGGAGAGCAAACTAGGATAAGGGAGGGACCATCACTGCTAGAGGGGGAGCAGGGGGCTGCTGAGAGACACTCTTTTCTTCAGGAAGGTGCTGAGTTGGCTACTCTGAAGAAGAGAGGAAAAAAATTCATCCCAGGTGAACCAAATGCTTCACTGTCTTGTGAACTGTTTAGTCCTGATGCAGCCACTCAATGTTATTGCTTCCTTAGCACTAGCTACAGCAAATAATACAATTTAGTGTGAAACTTCTCCAGTGCAGAACTCCACAGAATATTTTTCCACAAGTAGGGCATCCCATGGAATAAGTGTAAATCATTCTGGGAGCTGGCATCAGCCTTGGCATGAGCAGAGGACCACAACTTAGCCTGCATGTTCATTTCCCTGATCTGACAGTTTTGCTTTGTGGCTGTGAGCACCGCACAGTCTCTGCACCTAACCTTACCCATTCGGAGAAAAGATAAAAATAACTGCATCTCACACTGTTGTAAATCAAACTTTGCTTGGCAACAAGATGCAAGATGTTCACAGTACCTTGCCCATGGGGGGGCTATAAAAAAAAATGTATTCTCTTTTGCAAAACTTCAGCTATTGCTACTTCCCCACCCCCCCTCAAACCAGGGAATGCAGGAAAGATAGCAAGATCCTTGCATTAGGAAAGCAGCTCTTTTTTCATATGATCTTTTTAAACAATCAGCACAGTAACATCAAGGTCTGCTTTCCAGGAAGCAATAGGATCACAGTGAGAACAAGTTTTTTGCCCAGGGTTTCATCCTCTTTCCAGAAAAGGTTCTGCACTATGTGAATTTCCTCTCAAGGAACATTTCCAATGCTTTACTTCCAGTTTCTATGACTTTCTTCTTTCTTTCTTGCTATACCTCAGATAGTCCAGGCTCAATGAAATACTGTTCCCTTTGCACTTGGATGCTTCAGAAACTCTCAGTTCACATGGCTCACCTTCTGCTCATAAAACATCTGCTGAAAATCTTTGTGGCACCATTTTTACGTTGAACAGTTGTTACAGAAAAGTATTTACTTGTTTCTGTATTTAGCCTGACTAGGAGGAGGACGTCTTCCACCTGTTTCCTTGTATACCATCATTTGGTTGATTATGCACAGGAAAACTGTTTTGTCTTTCCTCTGAACTAGTTTGGAAGTGGGATTGCATTTGATAGTTACTTGCACAGCATCCAGCGCCATAATTGTATCATATTATAAACTTGAATAATAACTGGTTTGATTAAGGAAACAAGACATGACAGATAAGACAATCTGTTTAAATATATGCTGAATGCAATCGTGGCTACATAAAGTATTTTATTTTTCCTATTTTCTGTCATCTAAACTCCTTCAAATACCAGGAAATCACTTTTCTGAGTCATCAGCCTTAAAAAGTCTTCAATCTACATAACTTTGTAATGACAAGAAACAAACAGTTTGGCAAAAATGGATGGCAATAAAGCAAGCAATATTCAGTGTTAATTGAAGAAATAAATCTATGCATATATTACAAGAATTTGCAAAAGCATATACTATGCATATAAATAATAAACAGTTATATAGAGATTTTTTCAATAGTTTGAATCAGATTTTAACTTTATTACAAAGGTTACCATGTCATGGTAGAAAAAAAGCACTCCTTATTTATACATTATTTGTATTACCTGTATTTCCACCTTCATTTTAGACTTCCTCTTTTTAATTCTGTTTATGGTGGAGATGTCAAACTGAATTTATGCCTTTTCTACCCTTTCTGGAGCTACTTTTGTTATTCACTTATATATTCTATTTTCATGTATATATATATGCACACATGCACACATATATACTTACATCAACCCCCTTCCTATCCACTTGATAGAGAGACAGTATTTGAAACCAGTGCCATTTAAGCACATCTTGAAGACTCTTCTTGTAATAGCAGTTGCTAAGATGGGGTTTCTTAGTTACACAGCTCAGGAGCTTTTAACTATTTTCCTTTTTTTTTTTTTTTTTTTTTTTTAAACGAGGCTAGTTCGTAGTACTCCCTGCTGCATATGTCAAGTTTAAGCAACAGAGGAAAAAGAGGAAAACAACAATATTGCCTGCATCAGGCCATGAAAGAACATATGGCTTTACAGGAGGGAAGAAACCTTCTCACTCCAAAGAGGGCTCAGGCTGGCTGTAGCACCCCCCTACCATTGCACATTTATTTTGTAGTACATGGAAATCACAGAATCAACCTGGTTGGAAAAGACCTCGAAGCTCATCAAGTCCTACCATAACCTAAATCCACCCACCATAACCTTTATCTACCTGTTAATGCTTAAATCATGTCCCTAAGCACCATACCTATATTTCTTTTAAACACTTCCAGGGATGGTGACTCCACCACCTCTCTAGGCAGCCTGTTCCACTGTCCAAACACTGTTTCAGTAAAGAAATTCTAATATCTAGCCTAAACCTCCCCTGGCACAACTTCAGGCCATTCCCTCTCATCCTGTCATTATTCACTTCAGAGAAGAGGCCAACACCAACCCCCCTACAATCTCCTTTCAGGTAGTTGTAGAGAGCAATGAGGTCACCCCTCAGCCTCCTCTTCTTCAGGCTAAACAGCCCCAACTCCCTAGGGTTGTTCCCTGGGGACTTGTCCTGCAGGCCTTTCACCAGCCTGGTAGCTCTTCTCTGGACACGGTCCAGCAACTCGACATACTTCTTGTAGTGAGGGGCCCAGAACTGGACACAGTATTCAAGGTGTGGCCTCACCAATGCTGAGTACAGAGGCACAATCACCTCTCTACTCCTGCTGGCCACACTATTCCAGATGCAGGCCAGGATGCTGTTGGCCTTCTTGGCCACCTGGGCACACTGCTGGCTCATGTTAAGTCGGCTGTCAACCAGCATCGCCAGGTCCTTCTCCACCATGCAGTGGTTACATTACACTAGGACTGATCAAAAAAGGAACTGAATTCCAAATCAAGATAAAATGGGATACTTTATAATTTTTACAATAACAGTTAAAATATTTTATTTTGACTACTGTAAGGAAGATAAGCTAAACTAAGTCACTGCTTGAAAAAATTTATATCACTGAGATATGGCACCAAAAAGCTGTACCTGGAAATAACACATATATTGGGAAATGTCAGTTTAACACATATATACACCCAATTGTGATGATTTCAAGCAAGACTATCAAAATTCAGGTTCTCTCACCAGTGACTGATGGCACATTAGGAGTCTTTAACAGACACCTCTTCCTCACTCCTGACTTTGTGGCAGAGCACCCTGTTCTTCTGTGGAGTTGCTGGTACCTTAAGGATTTTAAAGGTTGTGTTGCTCCACCCTGGAGCAACAAAAGGTGTGGAAAACAGGACTACTCAGACACCACTGGGGAGCATCGTGAGGACAGGAGCAACCCCCAAAGGAAGGGCAGTCTGCACATTTTATAAATAGTAGCAAAAAAGTAAATCTGCACTCAAACAGTTGTTTATGTGGCCTTGTATGACATCAGTGCAAAGGTTCATTGGTCTAATTAATCAAGATAATTCTCTTTCTTTAAATTTGTTGCAAGTGAAATTTTCCTAAGAATTTGTGGCTTGATTGCTTTACTTCCCCAGCAAGCTATTTGTAAAAGAATTACACACTGTATCTACATGGAGCAGACATTTTCCATACATGCTTGCTTGCTTAGATAAAATTCAAGCTGCAGATATGGGATTTTTTTTTTTTAAGGATTAAAAAGGTCCATGCATTTTTTATGCAACTCTACTTCTCTTCTTGAATAAAGTCACAATAAAACCATCCAGCTAAAAATGCTTTATTTCACCATTAGCCATATAATCAATAAGCATAAAATGGTGGCTGTAATATTTCTGTTCAAAACAGTTCCAACCCCCCAGAAAACTATACTGAAAACATTAACCAATACTTTATTCCTATAAAAATAAAAAGAAAAACGATACATTCATTTCAAGAAGTGTCTACATTTTTAAACAATAAATTAAAGCTTTTTAATATCAACATCAATTTACATTTCAAATGATTTAAAAGAAAAGTACAGCTTAGGATACAAAATAAACTCTTTCCCTACCTTCCAAATACATCAAATACGTTCTCTTATTCCTTTAATGCACTGGCACCTAAGAGGTCAGAAGAAGAAACTATGGAGTGCTACAGAAACAAATGTTTAAACGTAAAAAAATAGCCAGTTACTGAAGGGATACTATCTTCCAACCTTTTTCTGTATGTAAGATAAAAACAACAACTGAATGTATATGAAAATACAAACTTAGTAACTAGAATAGTGGAGTCTTTTGCAAAGCTTGCAAAAAAACCCAACACACCCACAAAACTTCGGCTTTCCCAACTGTTACGTAATTAAATCCAGTACTATTAAGCACATTTCTTTGTCAGTTGTAATGAAGGGTCAGTTTTTACCAATACATCATTTGTTATTAAGAATGCCTGGCAGATTTTCAAAGCCTTGAGAGGACTGTCCCCATTATTTATCTGGTATCTCTCTGTTAACATTACATAATGAAGTGTGAAAACCTAAATAAATTATGTTTAGTGCTCACTGCACAGATCACTGGAATATAAGCATTGATGCTTGCAATTTATTTAGCAAAATCTGGATTTGAATGTACTTACATTTGAGCACATTTACTAATTCTCCGCCTAATTTCTACAGACAGTAATTTAATTTCTATTAAAAACTAGGAAAGCAACAGTTATATCAGGTTTTCATTAATGTATGTGAAGTTCTGAATTAGAAGGGTACTGATCAAGAATAACTCAGCTGCTACCATGCTAAGCTGCTCCTTTACTGAAGCAAATGAAGGCCATGAAAATTAACACTGCTGGTCTGCGTTTGGTTTTTTTTCCTAGAATGAATCTAAGGCTTCAAGGTTCTTGCAAACTTATATAGAAACATTTGACCTTTAAACTAGATTGACTGCTGAGGTTAGAAAATACAAGCACAACCCCACTGCTGACTTACTGTGCAGGCTTTCAGTCTCTGCCCTAAGGAAGGAAGCCCTTTCTCCTTCCATCCCACAGCAAGGATTTCTGAACCAAGATTGCAAACAATTCTTCAAAAGAAGTTGAAAAATTCATCAGGTGATTAGATTGATGCTGAGTTTTCTGTGCTTTAGTGGCCATACTGCTTACTATGAGAACTAGTTTGGTTTATGACTACATGAGACAGCCAGAGTAAAGAAGATAACTCCCTTCTAGCAGCTTCCTTTTTCCACAAACTATTTTTTTATCTTGTAAAAGGTGTAAGCATGATTTGTAAAGATCATGTAAAGATGATGTAAAGAAATATGATGCTAGACTGATTTCACTTGGTAACCAATGTTAGATAGTGGATTTAATAGATCTAGCAGAGCATTTGTTTCCTCTTAGCATACATGGCAACCTCATTAGTTTCCCAGCCACATTCAAGTTCCATTTCTGTCTCAGAAAAAGACACCAAATGAAAACAGCTAAAATACTTCTTGGAAGGAAAAGATTTCAGTTTTGTTTCATGTTACTTAAAAGCACAAAGCAGTAAACAAGGAAAAGGTTCAACTTACAATTATTTTCTGGGCCAGTTTGACAAAAATTAAATCCCATCAACAGTAGGGCTCTTAACTAAATAAATTGCTCCAAGAGAAATGGTGCCTTTAAAACATAGAAAAGTGTTCTACCAAGGGAAAAACGTCTTGCATTTCCTACCCCTACCTCACCGGTTAAAACCACTTTCATCTTCACAAAACTACTACTTTTTTTTTTTTTTTTTTTTTTTTTAAGAAAAATGAGGTCTTATCTGCCCTGAACAAAACATGTCCTACATGCTTTTTCAAAATATCTTTATAATTTTTTTAGCATTGTTAGCAGCACTGTTTAAATTCCTCAGAGAGGAGCTTGGTTCAGAGTGGGCTGAACACCACACTGCACCTTCTGCAGGTGCTAAATAACATCTATCTTTAGCAACAGCAACATCACTTAGCCTGCCTATGACAAAGCCACTTTTACAGCTGTGGGAAACCTCCAAGTGTTTTTTTAAGGTAAAACAATGTCAACACAGAAATGACATAATGAAATGCAAGAAAACAGAAGTTGAGTAAATAAGAGTAAACTGAAGTGTTTCATTAATGTCTATTAAAATAAATGCTTTAATATTTTAAATAAGAATTTCATTAGCTTCAAAACCTGCAGCTAAGCTCAAAAGAACATATAATATAAGACTCTTGTGCAAGTAGTCTGCAAAAAAATTAGGAGAGTCAACAAAGGCACATTCTGCTCCATATTTCCCAAACCACCTCTTGAGATTAATTTGTCTTTCAAAAAGAAAAAAACAACAACAAACAAGAAACCCCCAAGACAACAGTTGCTGGTGTTCTAACTACAGCCAAAACTAAAAGAGTGTCAACAGCCCCCACAATTTGCTGTTTCCATTATATTCTTGGTCTTCAACAACTGCTCTTTACATCAGTGGTCAAATCAGACCACTGCTGTCACAGGGTTATTCTGAGCTGAAAAAATGGTTGAATCTATTAATACCATGTGCTCCTACTTTCATTCAGATAAACTTTTTTTTTTTAAAGATGACAGGTTTCAGTGATGGTGGATACTACTGTTTGAAGCTTGTACAGCTACTGAACAACTAGAACGTCAAATATGTTAAAGTACATGAACATGAAATCATACTGCATTAGATTGCTATATTTAAACTGTTAATATAATACTATTGTTACAACAGTCATCTGAGATGGCTTAACACTATCAGTGTCAGAACTTAAATGCAAGAGAATCCTTTTAATCAAAATATTTTTATATAATTAATCATTCACTTGCCTTTCATGTGCCTTTGAACAAAGTATTTCATGACACAACTTTACCTTCTATATCGTTTCAATTAATAACTGCTTTTAACCAAGTAGAATAATTGTAGGTTACCAATTGAAACACAAACATTTCCCAAAGCCTTTCCAGAAAGAATGTGCTCTATGTGAAGGAGTAAAATAAACTTGCACTTAAATGCTAAATTTCAGGATACAACAATAAAGCCATTATCAGTGAAATAATTATGTTTAAATTTTAACTGAACAAATATGAACCATGCATGTCAATTTTCAGCATTTTCAGTCAGTGGACCATTTATGCATTTAGTTTGACACATAGAATGCTAAATACAGGGAAGAAGTTTTGTTGTAAAACAGTATCATGCTATGCTTGTAATAAAGCAAATGCATAGTTCATTAGATATTTCAGAACTACAGTTCTTTTGAAACAAATACATATTAATTCTTAACGAAGTATTGCATAGTAGAAAAAAGGAAGAAAAAATAAAGAGAACCAACTGTTGATAAAATGAGTGCACATGAAGAGCTATTGCTGAATTCTTACGTACATTTTGATTGCACACCATTTAGTACCAACACCTAAAAGACCAGATTATTGAGAATGAAACCCTGGATTACAATTTTTTTTTTTTTAATATTTTTTTTTTTTTTTTTTGCAAAACTCCACCACTGTTCAAAGGTTTGGTTGTATTTTAATGATTGGTATTTCATAGATCCTGTTACACAAAAGGCATTCATGGTTTATGGCACCATTTTTCTTACTATCAATACATGGTAAGATCTGCCCCTCCCACCTACTTGGCAGACATGTTCCCCTGTGATATTTCTGAAGATACTCTGAATAGGCATTTAGTTAACTTCTGTATCAAATATAAAGCCACTTCGTTAAAAGGTGTTTAATTCTGTAGAATAAATGTTAGTGCATTTCACAGTGATGAAAACCTGAAAGGCTTATTACTCCCTCTTCATCCACAGCCATGCTAGAAATTTTGAATACTTATTGTCATGACCACACAAGGACATGCAAAACCAAGGCTGAACTGTTATTTCTAAAGGTTGTACAGAATTCTGACTTCAGAGCATTTTCTGCTATTTGGCAATTGCTTGACAGTTAAAAAGTCTGTGTTAGGAGTTTTAACTCCTACCAAAAAAAACCCCAACAAAACAACAAACCCAAAACCCAAATAAAACTGTGCCTTTTTAGGTTCCCAATTCTTGTGGAAACAAAAGCCAGCATTTCGCAGATGTTTTCATAATTATGCTTTCGTTGCGAGATCAAATCTAAGGCATACATCATTCAGTGCAAAGTCATCACACACGACAGAGAGAAGACAAAAACCCCTTCATTCTCCCCTGTGGACCCTACAGGTACATGTGCAAAACCCAGCAGGACTGAAATAAAGGCGGACACAATGTACAAGATACTTAATGTAGTTAATATTTGCTCTATTGTGGTTTGGTTTTTTTTAAATCCAATTACAGAGATTACTATACTTACAGCCTTGAATAGTCTCCCAGTGGCCAGCAATTTCAAAGAAGTTATTAAAATCCAAATACGAATTCAAGAACAGTATTACTGAATCCATCCAAGTTTACCAGAACAAGAGCAGCATTTGTTGTCACAATATGACCATCATCATTTAAACACACACATACTATTATAAGTCAAGCCTAAACCACGTATCTTGAGACTGGAGTTACATACTGAATAAATTTACAGTGTTTTGGTAAATACATATTGAACATGAAGAAACATAAATAGCAACAGATATATAGCAACAACCTGGAACACAAATAAATTGTAAGTTTAATCAAGTACTTCCATGAAAGAAACAGATGCCACAAAGAGATGCTCTAAATATTTTCTACTTATTTGCTTGCTTTTTTCCTCCTTGCCATTTTCCACTTCTTGACAAACTATTAATTGCAAGTCATGCCAACTGTAAGGAATGATTTTGAGACCTGGGTACAACAAAACTTATAAAAAAACAAAAACAAAAAAGAGATGTTTTAACAGAAGGGCACACACATAAGAAAAGGGAGGCTTTTCTTAAGCACCCACCCAGCAGGCAGATTCTTTAGTGCCCACCACTCCTCACATGGGAAAAAGCCACCAGGTTTTCTCACTAGGTAACCCCTCTAACAGCAGCAGGCAGCCTGCACTTGCACAACACTTTTCCACATGCATTTTTCAAAAAGGCTTCCCAAGCAACATATGCACGTCTTGTATCATTTTACATTTGGAGTCACAGACTGAACGACCTGATGCAGTTTAGCAAGTTATCAGTGAACCAGAGCTAGTGTTTCTTGCCTTCCAACCTGTGCCAAATCAAGCAAGAGGAATATGATCCAAAATATTACAAGAACTTTACTCAAAGTGAAATCTGGAATGCAGTATATAAGAATGTAAATATGAAACCTATTCACCCTTCAACCTAACAAAGCCAAGAAGTTTTTCATGTTTCCAATTACCCTGCATGTTCCAATCAAGATTCTTCAATAAACAGTAACCAGGTATCTTCTTTACCTATAAGTAATAAGGTAATCTTGAAGAAAGGACCAAACATACAGAAGACAAGAGCCAGCAATTTAGCACATCCTATATTCACTTTCCAGCTATCTCCTGGGGAAAAAAAACAACCTTCTGGTAACATGAGATGCATGTTGTACAGCTGCAGTAGTTTCTATAATGAAACTCCAGATAGAAATGATAATATCCATTATACAAACCATAATTCTAAAATATATCTGAATGTGAGTGTATATATATATATATCTAAAAAGAAAATGATCTAATTTTCTCTTTTATACACATACAAACATTTGGCTAATATGCCCCATAAAATTTTTTCCTTATTTAGGACTAATCTTTTAAATAAAGAATTTTAAACAGTCCCTTAGAGTATTTTTTAAAAAAACTATTCAAAAATGAAGAACTCTCTCAGGGTAACCAAAAAGCACACACAAAATAAATTATCATCATACAAATGTGGTTATATTGTTCAGAAAGTCTAATTCTCCCATTTGAAATGAAATGGAGACCAGTGTACCTTAGGGTGAATTATTCATCCATGTCCAAATTAATTCTCTCTTTCCATGTAAATCTTCCTGTGAATTTAGCCATATTTCCATAAAGCAAGAAACACAGTAAATCCGCAGAATTCTTGCAAAAAGGGAGTTGTGTTTCACTGCAGCAGTTTTTGCTGAAGGGCTGCAAGTTAACATTTTATCACCATCTGAATACTAGCGACACCTGTGCCCTTGCAAGCTTCACACCTTGAATTAGCAGCAACATATTTGATGGGTTCAGTAGTAATTTTTCTTCCAGTATTGGATTAGACCACTTTGCATACACAGTAAGTCAAAAGCCTAGTGCTTGTGTGCAATGTTAATCCACATTTTTTCATCCGAGAACTCATAAATACACATGGAAACAAAGGTGAAAAACAATTAAACCTCGTTTTAAGTTAAAATGTTTTCAGTCCACACACAGAAACAGCAGTGAAAAACAAGTATAAAGGAGATGGACAGCAGAAACAGAAGAATTAAAATAACGAAAACTGTAAGTAGGTCACTGTTAAAAGGGCAAGTTGCATTTCAATTTGATTAACAAAAGATGTAGACTGTACCATCTGCATAAATGCTTAAATGCAGCAGTATTTCACACATCACATATAGTAGATGTGATTTCTAAGATGCATATTATAACAGCTGGTGTACTTACTAATAGTTTTATGGTAAATGAATACTTAATTTCTCCAGCTCTTAGTGTACAGCAGTTACGCATTAGCCTTTGAAGCTCTTTGTCAGCCTTTCAGAAGTCAAGGTTACATTTCCAGTGTCCCAGTAAGAAAGCTACAAATATTCACCTTCAGTGAACTTTCATACGATACACAGATATTAAATACCACCTTAAGCTGAATCATTTCAACACTATTCGTTTTCTTCTTGCATTTTCAAAATAAACACAAAGGCGTCTGTAACTTCCAAAGTGAAGGGTGTTTTAAGGCAGTAAAAGAGATGTATTAAGGTTTCCATGATTGTTTATGGTATCTATGTGAATAAAGCATTTTACACACATTTGCTCTCATATATTTATCTACATGACTTTGTTATACTGTACATGACTTAGCAATCTTCTTGAGAAATTTAAAGTGCCACAGTTCAAATGTGCTCATCTGTCTTTTGATGGGCTTCTAGTCCATTCTAGTTGCTTTCAGAAACAAGCCCTTGCTTTACATAAAAGAGCAGTCTTTTTAGGGGAAAAAGGTATTCATCCTTCACTGCTGTGCTAACTGGAATCCAGTGGTCGAACCAATCCTTCTTTGTAAACACGAAGAATAGCTTCACAAACAAATTTGTATTGACTCTGTATAAGAAAGAAAAAAGAAAAACATGGATGTCTAGTTAAACTCCTGATTATCCAGTAATATCTAATAGGACTAACAGTCCAACTGCTTCCTTTCATCCTGGACAATGACAGGAGAGGAAATACAAAGACGGAAGGAGAAAATCTGACTTTCCTGGCTGTGTTCACAGTAAATGAAGGAAACACTCTTCTTTGAAGCACAAGCATTAAAACCACAAATATCAAATTTTAAAGAACTCATGCTTAAATCTCAGAGAATTGAATTTATTTGTAAAAGCTACGCAGATTTATATGATTCTTCTGACATTAAGTTCAACTCGTTATTTAAGTTCTCTATACATCTCATCTATATTTTTGGTACTGTTATCTGATTATTATGTATATTCTAACCTTGCCAATCCTGCTGTTACATACTACTGGACACATTTAAGTTATGTGACCAAGAATGTATTTGAAGTTACCATATAGGATATATAAGTCTAACTGCCTTGCTAACGCTTTTTTTTTTTTTTATTAAACTACCTACACTATTGCAGAATATCGATAGAGTTCCTTTATTTTCAATTTGTGACCACATCTCCTTTTTGTAACAGAATGGAATCAAAACCTTTGGAATGAATATTTTTGAGAAGTAGCAGCAACATCAGTGGTCCTGTCACGAACATCTTGAGCTCATTTAGTTCTTATAAAGTCTTCACAAATTAGATTAGCATTTCTTTTCTGAATTAAACTATTACAAAGACTTTCTTCCATAATCTTGTGATGTACCTATTTGTTAAAAGCAACTAGTCTGTGAGCCTCTTTCTGAAAAGTGATACAAGGAGACTAAAAATCCTCGTAGCTTGAATGAATTTTTATGACTAACACAATCCCAAGAATATCAGATTATGAAAATTTAAACATAACTGACAAAAATCAAAGCATAACTCTCCTGTTCTCTGAAAGTACTTTTCACTATTCTCAAAACTCCTAATTGAACACCTATCTCCAAAGCTCAGTGTCATATATTCCCTTTTTACATCTTTGAAATGTTCTCCTAGCTGCCCTTGTATGTCAGCTCTTACCAACTCTCCAGGAGCATCTGGAAACATCTCTCAAAGGACAGGGCTAAAAGATAATGTTTAGATGGTGAAGGATCTTATGCTTCATTTAAATACCAGTAGTTAGGAACTTTATTCTTGTCTATAGCCTTCAATAAATTTTCTGTTAGGTACAGAAAAACTTAACAAAAAACTGGGGGATGGAAATTAATTTTCTGCATCTTGATTTTCCTTCCTTCTCACAATCCTTCAGTCAATTACTCCCACCTTCAAGAGCACTATGTTCTTTTGTCTTTATTTCTTAATTACCTTGACTTTTCTCTTCATTGTTATTGTCATTTACATATTTCTACTGCCTGAACAACCCAAGTGAGATATTTAGCTCTCTGTTCAATACTTCTGTTAACTCCTTTGTGTGATCAAGTTACTGAACAAATAAGAACAAACACTTCAGCATTGCTTCCTCTGACTCAGACTTTGACTATTTGTTTTCTTTGCTCTTATCTGTTGCAAGTATTCTTACTGCTCACTCAGCTGCTAACTAGTTCTATTATAGATGTCCTAAAGCACTTCGTTCTTCATTGCTTAGTGTCTGTTTTCTCTTTAATGGAACACAATGGTTAGTTTTTCTTTTTTTAAAATGAAAGGCCATACAGTTACAGAATTTTTGTTGTTGCTTTATTATTTTGGTCGAAGCTTTTGTTTTTCTGTTTGTGATGACCAAAGTATAGGTCTTTGAGAAACTACAGCTTTCACATGATTAACAGCAGACACTAAACTGACCAGTGAATACCACCGAGTCCATTCTTTCTTACTGAGTATCCCCTGCCCGATGGTAACTCATAACATGCATCTGGCTATGTGTAGCATCTTAGAACTGAAGAACACACACAATCTCCACAGGGCAGCTGAACAAGCTTCAGGCAAGGCTATTAGAACTGAACAATTACCCTCTATTACAACTGAACAATCCCTAATGGCTTCTCCCAGAAGCTCAAAGCTGAATATCAAATATGAGCAGTGGGGCTAGCTGAAATGCAGGCATAGGAATGCAATAGAACACTCGGGATAGATCAAAATGTTAATATGCAGCTCTTTGATAGTCTGCTTTCTCACAGTTGAGTGCTTGCTTCCGTGTCTCATTTACAGCACAGTATGCCTAGTCTGCCCATTGGCTTTTCACAACAGTACCTGCATGCTTCAGAAATACCAAATGAATTTAGTTTCACAGTATTGCTGCTACAGATCATCCCTCTCCTGATTGTGCTTATAGTGAACTGTGGAACACAGCCAGTAAGGTACAGAATCCTATTTAAGATACTCAGTTTTCCACATTTAGGGTCTGATTGTCAGTACATTCAGTGCTCTTGCCCATATTCTTCAGTTATGTCAAACTGTAGAGTGTAAGTTTGATTTCTGTTGGAATAGGAGGTACTCAGCCTTCTGGCAAGCTGAAGTTTACTCCAGGTCCTTATGTCTGATTCTCAAAAAGATGACCAGCTCTAGAAAGTTTAAACCTGAACCTGCTCAGTTCATTTTAGAAACTGAGGGGCGCAGACAGGTACAACTCCAGAAGTCAACATTCAGCTTCCTTAACCTTGAGGCTAACATTTGTCATCTTATGACATCTTGTGTCATAAGCTTAACTTTCATTTCTGCAAGGAACAGACAGGGGACTCTTCAGACAACTGCTTCCTCAACCATATAGTCCCAATACACTTCCAGAGAGTGCACTCAAACAACAGGGAATGAGTCCCAGCCGCATGCAGGAACAATCTCTACTCACAGAGCATTCTAATGTTACACAATCAACTGTAATTCCTGACACTTTCACACCCTTTGATAATGCAAGACTTCTTCCCCATCTAGTCAATCATAATGCTAGCTCTCACAATAATTAACCTATTAACAAAAATAATTTGTCTTCTCAAGTTACCTCCTTCTTCCCCTTGATTAAGTGGAAACCAAGGCATTTTCTTTTGAAGATAAGAGACAGAAATGCCCAATTTAACTGTTGACTTTGCTTCCGTTTGTCATAGAGCGTTTAGCTCTCTGAGATGACTAACACAATATTCTGTCACTTAACCTCTACTCAAGAAAGTAGAGCACTCAGCCTTCATCCTTGGTCTCCAACATCAAGATGTTAATTTCCAAAGCCGATACAAAATTGCCATTATGATCTCAAATTCTGGTGGTCTTTGAACCACTTCTATCATAAAATCACCTTCCACTTTCATATTTCAGATATTGGTACTATTCAACTTCTCCTAAATTTCACTTCTGTCCTTTGCTTTTCCAAACTGGAGTAGTGGCACAATTTAAAAAAAACAAACAACGTTTATCGCTCCTATTTAATTTCTATTTGTGAAGCGCCTCTTGAAAAGCCACTTCCTCTCTTCAAATTATACTACAGATTCTTTAATTTTACCTTCAGTTTAATAACTTTCTATAAGGCTCTGTACTAAGAATGAAAAGCAAAAACTTATTCTAGCTTTTTGCAGAGAATTTAGAGAAAGGACCATAAACAGATGAGTTGGGCAAGTCTGACTTGGTGCGTTCCAAATACTTGCAAGGTACAGAAGTCAATTATCTTTTAATTGCAGGTTGAGAAATATTTATAAAAAAGTTAAATACACACCTTGCAAGCAAAGCAGCCACAAATGCACAGTACATTATGTTATGCTAAATGTAGGAAGCATGAAACATAATGGCAACTGAAGACACATACAATTAGATAATTTAAAAACTTTTTTGATCTGTTTTAAAACTGGACAAATACAGGTGTATATACACAGAAAATGAGGCTTCTTCTCCATCACTTACTGATGTTTGCACCATCATAGCTCGCTGGTCTCGCATTTTTCGTACAATATCCAGTGGATAAACAGGTTGGTTTCTTTCAATTAAGCACATGGCTGTTTCCATAGTGACCAATACACCAGTGCGACCAATTCCAGCACTGTGAAATGCAACAGAAAAGTCTATAAAATTAGGTTTTTGCAATGCACCGTATTCATATCACAGTCCTAATAGCAGGATGCTAAATAGCCTTAGAAAGTACAGGAAGACCTCAAGAAAATTTGAGCAGAGTGCAAAGCTTCTCTTTAAAGCAATTTCAGTATTATTTCCTACCAATTATGACAAAGAAAAGATTTTTTTATATAAAAAACCCTAAAAACTCACTTAAAGTAAAATAATTTTTAACAATAATAATTGCTTGCATATCTAAATGTACTGGTTTGGTATTTTTTACTACAAAAGGTAAGAGCTAATTGATTGCTTTTTGACAGGCACTTAAAAGCAGAAAAAACTGCAGTACCATTCAAAATGAGGTTATAACAGTGGCAGAGGATAAACATGGAGAACAACTTACATTACAGATTATCAGTTCCACGATCACTATGTGATTAAGCCATTTCACCAAAAGATTATAGGAGAAAAGGAGAGGAAAAACCTTGTCCTTTAGATACACCACCAGCACTTGCCTCCACCAATGAACACTATTAGTGCAGTTTAACATTTTCCTCTAATTCAAAGACTCCCTGTATTGCACACAAACTTTTCAAAGCAAATGCTTATTCTAAGGCTGAACCAAATCTGTAACTGAAATTTTAAAACACAAGTACCTGCAGTGAACAAGGACAGGCTCATTCTCCACTCTCTTTGGCCTCATACAGGTCACAAACTCCAAGAAGTCCATGGAATCATCAGGAACACCATGATCAGGCCAAGCAACATACTGGAGATGGGTGATGGTGTGTTGCTGTTCTGTCTAAAATACAGTAAGGTTTTAAAAAAGTACTCAGTATTGTCTCCTGCATTGCTGTTTACTAGATAACAAGGCATACTTTTCACACTAAGCATATTATGCAGGTGCTTTAAGATGCATGACATAGAAAATTTGTCATTTTAAAATTCAGAAAGAAGTATGAACATGTAATTCTTCAAAAGCATAAAAAGCATAACATTTTTCTAAATAAATGAGGTACCAAGCTTAATTTCTATGACCTAAACATATTTTTTGTTTTTTAATTTATTGACTGTTGACCTATTATACCTTGATATCAATGACTGACCTGAGGTAAAATGCTACACAACTGATGCAGACGTAACAGTACTATATAATAGTTTAGAACATGATGGAAGAAAAGAGTTTAAAACAGCAGAAGAACTATTCAGAACATGATCAAAGTAACAGGGTCTTGGAATTACACAATCACAGCTGAAAGGATGGTAACAAGACTAGACACACTATAGAATAAAGGAATGCTATGCTTGCTTAGTGGTTCAGTGCTGTAAGGTGCATATCATCTGTTCATTACCTGCAGCACACACTCCCACAAAAAAAAAATTAATGCCATTTCAATCTCATTCTGCAATCCATACCAGTCTCAAAGTACAGCTGAAGATCTATTCTAAATATGCATGTCTGTGTAATTATAGATTCAGTGATAAAGATTTAGCCTGCAAGATTTGCTAACTCTGGTTTATGTTAGAAAACAATATATATATTGTTCATACACATATTTATCGTACACATATGAATGACTTCTGTATGATGCGGAGAAGAACATTTTTCTTTATGGAAGCAATTTGGTTAAAAGATTCTGTTGTATGAAAAGCTCTTTTTCATTTATAAAACCTAAAAAAATGGTTTTACAAAAGTTCTTTCAGTTTAGCTCTTTGCTAACTTTGATTAGAAATCAATCATTTTTGCCTTCAGATTGGGCTCAGTTGCCACGTTACAGATTTAGCCAATGATTAGGGTGGGAAGAAAAAAACCCTAGACATTCCTGAGATCTGCTGCATCATGCAGTGAGAATATCTCAATCTCTACAAACTGAGATGAGTCTTTACATTGTGCCTTAACCTCTTTCAGATGTTTAGCAACAGTTAAACTGATAGCTGCATTTTACTGATGTCCATTACTAGACTTCATAACTTGATAACAAATAACTCTCCTTCATTACTGTATTAAGTCTATAAAAACTGGCCTTTCCCTAGTAGTCCATGCAATAATGTTTTCATAGAATGGTTTGGTTTAGAAGGGACCTTAAGGATCATCTAGTTGCAACTTCCCTGCATGGGCAGGGACACCTCCCACTACACCAGCTTGCTCAATGCCCATCCAACCTGGCCTTGAACACTTGCAGTGGGGGGGCAAATTCTAGCAATGTTAGTGACTATAGGAGTTGTTTGGTTTTTTTTTCCTCTTAAGTACACAGCCACTGAAATATATGACCTGTTTCAAATGTCTTCTACTGCTTGCCTTCCTCTTCCACTTGAGGAAGTGCTTCAACTCCCAGGGAGCAGGCTAGTAAGATACAGAAGACAGAATAACTACTGCCTACACACCAAGTAGAGTCCTAGGAAACAGGTTTATTTGACTCAAAGTAATTGCAGAAATTTATGATTGCCTCCAGGGACATGAATATAAACAACACAGCTCATTCTTTGCTTCTTAAAAGCAATCAGAGTAATCAAAGCCTGAGTAATCACTACTAAAAGGTCTAGCATAAGGTGAAAGTGGACAATGTAATCTAACTTGAATGTCCAAGCTTGCTGTAATACAAACTGCTTTGGGGTCTGTCATCCAGGACATCAAAAGACCATGATCCTGGCAAGAAAAAGCATGACCTTTTTCTATTCAGTTTTGCTGCCATTATGTAGTTGAACTTGTCCAAGTGATTACCTTTAAAATTTTCTGAAATGCCAAAGATTGAGAAATACAAAAACATGACAAGAAAATGTCATTAAAAAGTCCTCTCTTGTAAATCTATGTGTGCTTACTCAGAACCTTTTTAAAGGGGAAATGAGATAATGCAGCACTTACATGTAACAGTTTAAGCTGATTATCTTAAATGAGAGACATTTGAATTACAGCATTTGGGTGAGACAAAGACTTGATTCATTCTAAAATTACACACAAGAGAGTATTTAGTCACCTTCCACATGCATCAAGAACTTGAAGCCAGGCAGCATGGAAAAGTGCCAGTGGCACACTAAGACACTCGAGAACCACCAACAATTATCTGTAGCATCAAAAGCCATTTTACAAGCTCAAAAAAGATGCAGGGGTTAACCATTACTTTAACTTATCAGTAATCCAGGCTTGAATATATTGAGTTGCTTGTAAAAAAAGTTCAAAGTATAAGCATGTTATATAAGACTTCTTCAGAGTAAGAATACACTGTAAAAGCACACTGTTATATGCCCTATTAATCCCTATTTGTACTGACATTGTTGCACAATCCCACTTAACAGTCCACATTATGACATAAGGAATTGTCTTACATAATTGCCTTGACCTGGGTTGTTCATAAAGTGTAAAGTGGTGCTCACTCCTTTTTCATCATAGCAATGGCATAACTCAACTTTAAAGGATTAATTTTTAAACATCTTGATTTTTTTTTTTTTCTTTTTGTTAGGAGGATTTAGTGTAGTTAAAAAAAATCAGCTGGGAGAATGACAGGGCACTTTGGAAACAACTAATGAGGTGTGGCAGCAACTAACATACGATGTAGCAGAAGAGAAAAAAACAAACAAAAAATTGCAAAATTACTCTTCTTCAAAGTTATGTGTAAAATATGCTTCAGCAAGTATTGTCTCCACAGCCTAAGTTTCATGGTTGGGTGCTAGTCACACGTAATTGAAATTAAGAAAAAAATCTAATTTAGAGGCAGGGAAAACTGGGAAACCAGCAAAAAAAATGTTGCAAGGCAATTATCTTAAAAGACACTGAATAAAAGTTTGCTTCAGCCTTCATATGCTATTTCTTCAATGATTAAAAAGAAATATTTATCTTGTTTTCTGAAACAGTGCAATGTGTGATGAACTTTGCAGTCACACTACACCATTTCTTTCCTTTGGTCTGTTTGTTCTGGTCCCCAGTGTGTTCTGAAGCTTTTTTTTAAAAAATAAAAAAACAAACCAAAAACAATCTCAAAACCCCAAACTTAGTGCTTGATTTGCTTTTCTTTCATTTTGCTACAGGATAGCTTTCAATCTTGGTCTTGAAAAGGCAGGAAATTAATCCTTATTTCATTGCACAAGGCTTAGGTTACAAACGTTTCAGATTTGCAGTCATTTGCTGATCTTCAGTTACAGGCAAAGATGCACTGACTTAAATTGCTTCAGAAAAATCCTTGTTTCTTGTTCCTCAAGTCTTCTGAACATATATGAACAAAAGGCCAAGGGTATCATTTCATAAACTTCTCTTTTGAGCTATTTTCCCCTAAAGGCAGATTTGAAATCTGTGCAACTTAATTCACAGGAAACTTTTTCATGAATATGCCTTTCCAACAGGAATCAAGTCTCTCGTGAGTTTTGAAACTTTACCCATTTTACTATTAAAAGCTACTTGTCTTCATAAGGACCAGTCCAATGATGCTCACATTGGTTCAGGGAATAATAAAACCTTGGTTTGAATTCAGAGGACTTTTTATGTATTCTTCCAAGAATACAACAATATCTGTGAGAGGAAGGTACCTATAAAGCTTTGCAAAGTCTACTCAAACAAAAGATGCCTCCAGAAGAACACATTTGGACACCTTTAAGAAAACAGCTCAAATGATATATAAAACCAGGAGATACCTCAGTGTTTCAAGAGAGTTATTTCCCTGTGTTTTAACAAGCTACAAAGGCTTTTCTTTCCATCTGAAATGTCAAATGTATACAGAGCTGTCAGTTATTAGGGTTATACTGTTACTGTATGGGACAGCTCGGTGTTGAGTGTTATTTTGATTGTAGCCACTTTAAGTGTACAATTAAACTTGCCTTTAGTGAAAAACAAAACAAAACACCGAAACTCTAAATAAAATACCCTATCCAAACAACCGTCCCCTTACCACAAAAACACATATCCACCTAGGAGGAGGTTTTGTCCTAGATGTAATCTATGCAAGCATACCCTTTGCATTAGAAACAATGTTCTTAAATGAGAGCTATCATGACACAACTTACACCATTAAACACCCTTGTAACTTTCACATCTGATAACATGTCTATTACTGCACACTATATTTTCACCCAACCTTCATCTCAAAAAGAATGAATTTGTATTTTAAAAAAAAACATGAACTGACTGATCCATTCTCAATAGGATTTTGACTTATCCCATGCTAGTAAATAGACACCTGAAGCAGAAACACATACTATGTAGAGTGACTGGTGAATTTATTCAAAATTATCTACCAATTTGAGTGACACTAACCAAGTATCAAATTTATGACCTACAGATTAATTGGATGAAAAACAGAACAAAAAATCATGCTGCTCTCTGGATAGTGAAGTGATAGAGCTTGGACATTAGGCCCAAGCTAGAGTTGACCTATAGATGACCCTATATATTTCGTAGTTAATAATCTTTGTGCTAAATGGTATTGTGCTAGGTTGTAATTATAATTTTAAATATATCAATGATTTTACCACTCACAAACTGCTTATGCTGATGCCAAACCAGGTATTTTAGGGACTCCTGCATGATCTTGTGCAATTGACCACCAAAATATGGCTTATGCCGATAAAATGTCTAGACGAGATATTTTAGGGAACCCTACCAACCCTGTCCTGGGCTCTGGCCAAGCCCTGGTCTTGGCTGGTCGGGAGATGTACCACCAGATGTTTCTGCACATAGAGATATGCAAGTCATTTTAACTTGCTAGCTTGGTATTATGAAGGTTGCACCTTCTTGCAGCAAACTCTGGAGACCTCACCTACAAGTGGACACACTGCGTAGGATTTCCCAACGGCCAGGAAGGGCTCTCCAGATTCTCACTGCAACCAGGGCTCCCCAGCGACTGCAGACCTGGATGATGGTAACCTATTAGGGGCAACTGGTGATGTATCTTTCTTAATCACTATAGCTATTCTTGTGTATATGTAGTAATGATTAGATGCATTGCCGTGCTTTGCTCTGACTTTGCTATAGTATTTTAGTTTTGTTGTATTTCTCTTTAGTAGATATTGTGTATTTCGCTGTAGTGGTTCTTGTATCATTTTTAACATCAGTCAGTAAAAACAAGCTAACTTCTCCAACTGGGAGTCTGTGTCCCCTGTGCTGACCCCCTCCATTTGGTAAACCATAACTTGGCAAAACAGATGGTTTCTCATAGCTAGAAACTGAAACACTGTAAACCATCTTAACTTAGAGACCTTTACATTCTGGCCTCTCACATGTTTATGACTACAAAGGAAATCTTAATCACATTAAAACAAATTTGGATGCAGTGTCAAGTGATAGATTCAGTCACAAATTTATGAGACTAAAGGATTGGTCATCTTGCTGCAAGGACATCAATGAAATGTAACATATTCAAACAGCTATTTCCTTTCCCTTACTAGTAGCAGTTCTAGTAACAATAAAATCTACTGAACTATATACAAGTTTGAAAGATTGACTTGTATTGGAACTGTAAATTAGCATTTGGTCAGTACACAGTTATTTCTTACACATGTATCTTATGATAGTACAAACAACTCAACTTTTTAGAAAATACTTGTGACCATCAAATTTTGGAAAACAGATGAAGACGGATATATATGAGAAATTTAGGGCAACTCAAAAACAAAAGCCAAACTCCATCCCCTGCATTCAGGTTCTGGGAAGTTTCGATGTGATCTGAATATAGATTTCCCAACACAAGCTGATGTGCACAAGTATTCCATGTATTTAGACTTCTCTTTGCTTTTAAACCTGCCATTCGTATATAGTATTTACAGCTAAGGGATACAAGTACCTTACATAAATAGAGCACATTTCAACTGAGACATAAGGATTTTTTTTATTTTTTAAAATCTGACTAAAGATTATGAAAAGGAACTGGTGAGATTCTGTATCTTCTCACAGAACAACACTACTGTGATTCACATCTTCGTTAGCTATTCTAGCTGCAAGTGCTATTAACCAAGTGACCCATATTTCATCCTGAAAAGAACACAGTTACTTGGAAAAAACTCTTATTGAAAATTGAAATACTTGCGAAGTCAGTGACTGCAAAACTGTTTACAGAAAATCTTTAAACTTCTTTATGAAGTTTATTAAAGTACTTGTATGGCATAAAGTATTAATCTATTATAGAACTTCAAAAAAGTATGGTTTTGTGGAAGCTCTAAAGAAATAATCATACTCTGCTGATTCATATAATATCTACATATTCTTTTATATAAATGTGTATATCTATATACACATACGTATACTCTCAAACATGCTCAGACATGGAGTCTGTATCTACCTATCTATACATGGATTCATTCTGCTTGTTTGGGGATAATTAAAGTAACAGGCATTTACCTCAACATTTGTAATCACCATTTCTCTGACAACATAAGCAATCGTACAGTCTTCCGAGTGGCATCTGACACGAAAGCTGCCATATTCCATTATATCTGGTGGATCAGGCCAATACTGATGACATTTGGTCTGTAAAGAAAATTAAGCACACATCAAGACTCCATACAAGCACTTCTGTTTCCAGCCTCCCTTCCTATGCTATGGTTCAGGGAATTCCAGGAGCATAAAGTCTGTATAAAATCTATTCTGCTTTCTTGGTGAGGTGTTTACATCCAATTTGGAAAATAACAAGACAATACAGGTTAAATTCTCTATAAACTTGTTTTAGCAATTTAGAATGAAAATTCAGGTAAATAAATTCAGGCAAATTTGTTACCAGGTACTTTCTGCCTCGTGCTTATCTAAAACTGCTAAAATGACTTCTCAAGGCATAATGTAGGAGGAGAAATAGATGGACTTATTCCATCGTAGGAAGAAGAGTGTAGGGGAAGAATTTAAAACTAAATTCAGCCACCTAATAGCAGACTATAGCAAAGACAGAGGTACACTTTTCTTGAAAGTGAACAATAAAAGGACAAGAGGTGACTGAAAAACAGATGTTTAAGGGGAAATTCTAGTTAGATGTTCGTCAAGCACAGAAACAAGATGCCCTATGAGGGTGTGGAATCTCCATCCATGGAAATAACCAAAACTTCACTGACATGACACTGTGCAATATGTATGAATGCTTTGAAGCTGCCCCTGCTTTGAGCAGAGAGGAGCGGGACAGGTATCTTCAAAGGGTGCTTCAACCCTAATTACTCTTAGACCTTGAAGGAAGATCACACAGGAATGTAAAAAGTAGTGCAAACCAGCCTGATCCCCCCCATTCCAAAACTGTAGTCTCACAGCTGAAGGAAAGAGCAAGGCAGGCTCCGTTTCTGGAGGCCCTAAAAGCTTCTGCACAGAGAGAAGGAGCAGGAAAAGGAATACCCAGCAGTGCTGTCACCCTTTAACATGCACCCCTCAGAATTTCAGCATGCCTGGTACTTGTCAGACTGCTTCCCTAAGAACGGTTTCTCTTCTCTTGTTCCTGAAAGCAAGTAGTGAAGGTAATGAAGTGACCCTAGCTGTCTTCTGAAGATTGCTTCCTTAACTCAGGTATTCATTTTCAGGCCTCTAGGACCTATGTGTTACTTCAATTTTTGACAGGACTTCACTGAATGGGGAAAAACATCTTTCTTTTTCCCACTGATTGTATTTTGTGTTTTAAGGTGAAAATATTTTTAAAACACAGAATAATGCTTATAAACATCAGTAGCAAGAATACTACAGAGAAAGCTATTGCGGGCATAATGATCCACAGTAACTGGGTCACATAATGAAAGTTGCCCTTCACAACTTCCAGGGAAAGCTCAGTTCAGAAACCAAAAGAACTGATGAACAGCTTTAGTAGATGTGCGTGTCATTTGTCAAAGTAATGCGTATTTCTTTTCTATGTCAGATGTAAGACTGAAGACAGTGATCTTCTCTGAAATGACTAATTAATCTAAATGCTAAAGGTACAAACAAAGGCTGAGAAACATACCTACTGATGACAAGTGTAATTTCCCCTCTGCCTCAGACAGGTTTCATGCAAGAACATATTAACTTAATCTTAAAGCCTACCAACGTGTGACAAGCAAAGTGTTAAAATGCACCTGAGGTACAACTGCAAATGCAGTTTGAGGTACACCAAAATACAAGTGAGAGCCAAAGTGCGATTCAGTGTTAAAATTACATCCATGAAATACTCCCTATTTTCTAAAAGAAAACAGATTAATCAATTCTGCATACAGCCATAAGGAATCATTTTCTCTCCGGTCTTCTGCTGCTGAGAATAAGAGGCTAATCTTCAGATCCTTACCACCCTACTGCTGAGATTATAAGGTCTTTCTTTTTCAGGTTCACTTTCTAAAAAGGCAGATAGGCACAGCTAACCTTGTACACGTCACTTTTGCAGAAACAATCCTAATGCCAGTATCTATTCCTCATTTTAAAAGGTAAGCTTGGAGCAGTGCTGGTGACAAAGTTTGCCCCCTCATTTCCCACCCAAAGGCTGAAACTTTGTGGAATATATTGAAGTATTCCAGTGAACTACTAGTTGAGTGAAATTCTTGTCAGACTCATACCATAGAATCATAGAATGGTTTGAGTTGGAAGGCCCCTTAAAGATCATCTAGATGCAACCTTCCTGCATTGGCAGGGACACCTCCCAGTAGACCAGGTTGCTCTGAGCCACATCTAATCTGACCTTAAACACTTCCAGGGATGGGACTTCCACAGTTTCCGTGGACAAGATGTGCCAGTGTCTCACCACTCTCTCAGTAAAGAATTTCCTCCTAATGTCTAACCTATATCTCCCCTCTTTCAGTTTTGATCCATTACCTCTTGTCCTCTCATAACAAGCCCTGCAAAAAAGTCCCTCCCCAGCTTTCCTGTAGGCCCCTTCAGGTACTGGAAGGCCACTATAAGGTCTCTCTGGAGCCTTTTCTTCTCCAGGCTGAACAGCCCCAACTCTCTCACAGCCTGTCCTCGTAGGAGAGGTGCTCCACCCCTTGGATCATCTTCGTGGCCCTCCTGTGGACTTTCTCCATGAGTTCCATGTCCTTCTTATGTTGGGGGCTCCAGAACTGGACACAGTACTCCAGGTGGGGTCTCATAAGAGCCAAGTAAAGGGGGAGAATCACCTCCCTTGACCTGCTGGCCACACTTCTTTTGATGCAGCCCAGGACACAGTTGGCTTTCTGGGCTGCAAGCAGAGTGCCAGCTCATGTTGAGCTTCTCGTCCACCATCACCCCAAAGTCCTTCTCCTCAGGGTAATTATTGACCCATTCTCCACCCAGCCTGTATTTATGCTTGTGATTGCTCCGACCCAGGTGCAGAACCTTGCACTTGGCCTCGTTGAACTTCATGATGTCAACACGGGCCCACCTCTCAAGCTTGTCAAGGTCCCTCTGGATGGCATCTCTTCCCTCCAGCATGTTGACCTCATCCCACTGCTCAAGTTTGCCCACCAACATAAAGATTCCAACATTTCATCCTAGTAATTCTTCTCATCTTCCATTTTTGCAACTCCAGCCTTGTAAATAACTGCCATCATGCAACAAATATAAACCGAATAAAAGCCCACTGGATTTATGAAAAAAGCATACTAAAGAAAAAGTCCAGCTGAGCTATAAGACAATCCAAGGGAGTTATAAAAAGACATCTTGACGCAACTCCACAGACACTATATTGAAAATTTACTTAATTGTGTGTGACCAAAGCAGCTGAGCTATAATTGTACTGTTCACTGCCTATACATTTTGATAATAATTGTTATTAGCTCCAAAAGAAAACAAACAAATTGGTATTCCCCACATGTTTTTATTTCAGCTTTAGTTCATTTGGATTCTCTATCAACTTTTCAACATTGCTGGTGCCATCTATGATGTTTTTATCCTATAACTTCTTTTAAACTAATACAGAACAAAAGAGCTGGAAATTTTGAAATGTTAAAATTTCTTAATTCTGCCTCTCTTAGGGCTCAATATTCAATGGCTTGAAATCCAAATTTTAACCATTATGCCTGAAACTTTTATTACAGTACTGTATCTGAAATACTTTGCCCTTTAAATTTAAGCCAAAATATTGCATCAGTTTCTTAAAAATGAACATTATTAGGGAAAAAGGTTTTTTTATCCTATAATACAAATGTTAACACCATTGAAAAGAGATATTCTAGAATGAAAAACCTCCAGGGTTTGGGAAAACATTTGGCATTTGGCAATGGGGATACTCTGGCAAGAACATACCTCTTTTTCTATCTCTGAAAATTCACCCACAAGCTGGGCAAATGTATACATCTCTGAAAGTAAGCAAAACTCTGAAAAAGCATCTGGTGTATAAATGTACCAGGAAGATGTTTAAAAGTTAGCAAAAAATAGCCTTGAAGATGCCAACTTCACTGTGCAAACTACAGACGACTATTAACCTGTGTTTCTCCTCAATACAAGTTATTTTAACCGCAATATAGTCAAAAGATGAAGAGAGAATTTTTGTACCAGATGATGTTCAATAATGTCTTGTCTCCATTAACAGCTACATAACTTGACCATGGTTAAAATCCGTTGCTTTTCAGCTTTCACACTTTCATACATTTCAATGAGGAATTATAGTGTTGCATTGTCCCTACTTACACTTCAATCATTATGCTGTTTAGGACCCGAAATACTCTCTAACTTTCCACAACGAGTGGTTTTTGACAGGGATGCCAGATAAATTTGATTGTGTAGGATAGATCACATAGGAAATATAGATAAAGCCTACAGTGAAGGCATAAGAGAGTCATCATCTTCTCCAGCCATTAAAAAACCCCACTGTTCAGTTTTCAGCTTCTAAAACTTCACAAAAAAATCCCTTCACAAAATAATCTAAAAACTTCATCTTTAAAACTACAAAGGAGACATTAAATCCAAGTATAACAGAATATATCAGGTATTGCTTTAATTTTCACTTTATTATTAAATTAATGGAGAGCTAGAATATATTTAAACAGAATTAAGAGAATCATCAGAGCAATTCTAGGAAAGAACCTACAACAATGACTAAAGTAAGCAGGTTAAATTCTGACCACCAGCATGCTAAAAATAGTAAGTACTACAATTGCAGACTTGTCTGAAGCCAGATTAAATGCTTTGTTCAACCTGCTCAACATTTCCAGGTGTCTGCTGAAACACCAGGACAACTGGAACACAGAGCCCAGCTCCCAGGGGGGAAAAAGGACAGCACATCGTACTTGGCTGATTAGCCACATGAAGTAAACACAGTGATTTCTGTTCATCAGACTGCTGGTTTGTGTTCAAAGAAGCATAAAAAAAAAAGAAAGCTGCAGAGTATCTGTTCCTCTAAGTAACTCAAAAAGCTGGCCTTCAGAGAAATTAGAATAAGCTTGCCTATTTTAGGGTTATTTAATCATATTTATTCAGCATACAAAGAATCTGAACACTCACCCGTCCTCGTTCAGTGAGAGTTGTTAACATGATAATCAGTGACAACTTGTGATCCCAGACTACTTGCCAGAAGTGTGCACATGTGTGTGGCAGAGGCCCCTGAGTAGCAATGTACCTGTTCACAATGCCCACAGAAGGTATTTCCATCTATAAAGAGAAAAAAGTTTATATGTAAATTTTGCTCTCGCTACTCAAGTACTATTTTTCTTTAATTCAGCATTTCATTGCAACAGAGTTGTGGGAAAATTAAGGCAGCAAGCTAGGTAATAAGACAATCAAGATCACCATTTCTTCTGTGAAAAATCTTTAAATATTTAATTTCAACCAGATGTATACTACAGATACTATAGTCCTTCCAGATGAACTAGGAAGAGATGATTAGTAGCAAAAATGTATCTGAAAACTTGAAACCGCAAAGCTTCCCAAATTTTTCTTAATATTTAGTAAGGAATAATGGCAAGGTATACCAAAGGTACCCTAGCAAAAACTGTTTATTGTCTGATACTAGACACAGGAAGTTAATAGTTGATTCTGTGATTTATGTGTTTAACTGAAGTATCTGACAACCATATATTTTTTCCCCTCTTTTCCCTGTCTCCCAGCCTCCACACATGAGTAGGGCAATCAGGGCTCTGGTTTATCTTCTGGACACTTCATAGCAGAGTCAGTAAGCCACAAGTGGTTCTAGAGAGGAAAAAGGCTTAGTTTTAAGCTATAGGAGACAACCTCAGTGTTTGCAGTATTCAGAGAGGTAAAACAATTTTTACTGGTTAAATACCCTGCACATATCACAGAGTATACCACAAGCTTGCATCTACTATGTATCAGGATGGCCACTTGTTTCACGAGAGACACTTCGTCTTTTACGTCAAGAATCTCTACATCTTTTAAATTTACAAATCCCCAAAATATAAAATGTAAACCCCTTATTACTTAAAAAGGCTAAATTCAGTTTGCTATTGTAATACAGAAAGTGGGCAAACGCAGGCCTCTATATGACTTACATTCACATAATTTGCATTAATGTAATCTTCATCTCCTTGCAATACTATCCTTGTGGCATCATCTGAACACACAAAAAAAATAAAGAGGGAATCAGATTAGCAATTAAGGGGCGTGCTTCCCTTCTAATAAGTCCAAACACTGAGGAGTTGCAGACACACGAACAACAGAATATTAACCAAAAGAGATAACCTTTTGGAAAATCAAGTGAACAATTATATGGATTCGATTATATAATGAAAACTTTAATCAACAAGTTCAATACAACAGCTTTATGAGCTATCATTTATACAATAAAGCAAAAATAGGTAGAAAGCCTGTACTTAATACTCACAAGGTAGAACATCTTTGTACCTATTCTTGTCCATATTTTGAGGTACCTTTGCACATGTAACAGCCAATCCTGGTTTCTTTCTATAAAGTTGCTGAAAGACAGAATGAGTAATGGTAGGATTTTGAGGGATGCAATTATGATATACACACACTAAACAGATTCACATGAAAATACACAGACTGAAAAAATATTCTGTTTTCTTTAATCTTTCTCCTAACCATCTGCAAAATTCACCTCAGATTTTTGCAATGTTTAACATGACAAGAATAATAATCACTCTAGAATAATTTCTAGGAAAAAAAAGAGAGGAAGTTGTGTCATTGATATCAACTATTTCCCTGCAAAGTTGCCTTTTTCTTATAAGACTGTGTCAGAAGGAAAATACAGGTTGGTGGTGGAAGAAGTGAGCAGTAAAAGACATCAGAAGAAAAAAAAATAGTTGTAGGCTGATACGTTCTGGAATCAACCGTAATACAAACAAATAAACAACAAAAATTCTATTCTGGAACTAAAATCATCACATTAAGTCCTGCAAGTACCTGAAAAAACAATGCTTCAATGTATCACAACCTCTTACCGTGTCACTCCCCTTCTTTTGGACCAACTCCCATCTTACAGACTTTATCTGGAGTATATATAGGCATGCAAGTGTATAACCAAACATACATTTTAAGTTCAAAATGCACTAAGTGCATCATATAAGACAACAAAAGGTACTGGGGGGGAGAAACAACAACAAAAAAATCAAGAAATGCAAAACTAGAGTTTTGCTATATTAAACATACATAAAGTTACAACTGAGTTATTAACTTTGCTGTGCCAGAGTTTATACTATATCCTTCACTGAACACTTAGCTAAGATTTAATTGTATCTTACATACTTAATGAGGATTTAGAATATGGTTCCGTACATAAAATATAATTAAACAAATAGAGGCTAAAATCCCCTACTTTGGTTGAGAGAAAAGTTCATTCTACTGTGAGATTTACTGAATGCTGAGTATCACAGCTCACCACATTTTCAACTTGAACAGCATAAACAAGCCATGTGAAAACAGAACTTGATAGTATATTTAACAACTGAACAGCTTCTATCAGTTATAACTCAAGTTCCATTTTACTGGAGCCAAGTTGCAACTTCTGTTTTTTTTTTTTTTCCAGAGACACAAAATAATGTAACATTAAGTAAACAATTCTGGAGCTTCATTATTATTGCTTGACAAGAAGTCATTTGCTATTGGCAGACTTCTTAAATTCTGCTTAAGTGGAGGAAGATATTCTGGAAAATGAACCCTACTTTATAATCCTTTAGGAAGGGGAAACTTAACTCTCAAAAATCCAACACATAAAAGGAGAGGATATGCAATAAGCAATGCCACAACTCTTCAGCCACCACCATTAAATCTTATGGCATTCAAAAAAACCACGAAGGGCAAAATTGTATTGCTGTTCTCTAAGTTTTGGGTGTCAGAAAGGGTTACACCAGAATTCAACAATATGAAATTTATAAATCATCATGACCAAGGTTTCTCCAAAGTTACAAGAAATGTTTGGATCCACAACAGCAAAATAAGGACAACCATACATATACTGTTCTCCCTTGCCATTACAGAAGCAGCTAAATTATCTTTTGGAATTTCTTATGCTAACACTGAAGGAACTAATTGAATAAAGTATAAAAACATTTTATTAGCCGGTTTTCTAACACATTGAACATTACAAACATTAATTCATTAATCTATACAGCAGTTCTTCCAAGTCTCATTCCTTTATACAGGGGAATCTCACCTATGAAATAATCTGCCCAAGAAGTAACAATCAGTGTTTTAGATCACCAGGGAGAAACACCACAGAACTGAATATTACAAGTCTCCTGCAAATGGAAATCAACATTCCAACACACTCACATCAGCCTCTAAAAGAAGATGAGGAATGATCAAGTTGTTCCTGTTACTCCATAAAAGAAGGCAACACATGAGAACCTGAAACCCTAACTTAAGGTATAAAGGATGTATTAGAAATGTCACTGAGCAGCATGGAAAGAAACCAACCTAAGTACAAGACTGATCTCTGTCAAAACCCCACTATTCTACTCAATAAAATAATTAAGAAAAAATATTAATTTAGTGAGCTTAGGGTACTTGACCTAGAAATGTGTTAATTAAAACTCATTTTTCTCAGCAGATGATGCTTTATGCAGGACTGATAAACTGAAGACTGGTAACTCAGTCTTCCCTGTCCTAATTAGTGAAGAGTGAAAGTGACGGGCAAGTCACATGCTTGCTTTCTTGAGAAAAGACTGAACAGGTGCTATGAGATTTCCAATCAATTAAGCCCTTACATTACTTGCTGGTCACAGCTATTGGTCTATGTTAATGGCATTTGAGAGTTGAGTATTACCTACCTCAAACTGGATAAGGACTGTCCCACTTTCCAGTCCTTTCCTTAGCTGCTCCATAGACTCCTCCAGTGTATCACCACCATATTCAGAACAGATAGGAAGAATAGATTCCGGGAGATTGTGGGAATCAGCTTCATCTTCTGATTTAGGTTCCACAAACTGTTTAACTACTGAAAGATGTATTGAAAATGAAAATCTGTTACATACTGCATTGATGTGTTTGCAACACACTAAAATTTACCAGCTTGCAAGATCAACAGAATTTGAGAAGACCAGGCCTCTGGAAAGCAAACAGCAACACAATTAACTGCATTTCTCTCAGCACTATACTACTGTAGAAACTACTAAGAGTAAAATGTCCTTATGACCTTTCAGAAGATGAAACTCTTCAAGGTGCCTATCTATGAAGGCAAAGAACTTGACTTCCAAGCACAAAAGGATTTCTGCTGCAACCTTGTCTTACAGAACAAACTGCTGAAGAGGCTAATGAATCCTAACATCCATCATGGTAAAAAACAAACAGAGTTTTGCCTAAAACAGTTTAGATCATCATTAATGGAATATCTCGAAAGGAGCTTATGTAAGTTTGGACCCCCAACAGCAAAAGGAACACAATCATACTTCCTTGCCATTACAGAAGAAACTGAATTACCTTCTGCAAATTTGTATGCTAACATCAAAGAAACTAACATAAATTACAAACCAAAAAATTAGTTAGTTCTTTATGGCATTCCATGCCAACATGTTGAAGAACATGACAAACACGAATTAATTAATCAGCAGAGTTCTGTCTCTATGAAAGCTATCGTAGCACCAAATGTGTCCAGCCATGGTTGTTCTCTGCAGTGATCAGAATGGCTCATACCTGACAAATTTCAGAAAATGGGGAGCTGTTCACGCTCATGCCTGTGCACCAGACTTGCATGGGGCCACAGGTTATCTTTAGTTAAGAGCAGACTTCTCTTATCTGCAAGTAGGAAGGGGACTAAAAAAATTAAGGGCAGACTAAATACTGCATAGAGCCAGTGGAAAGGCTTGCAATAATAGCAGCAGGACTGTTCAGGGAAAACAAGACCAAGAGCCTACCTGTTCTCCTAGAAACATGAAAAATTTTAAATAAAGTAAATGCTACACAAGTATATATCATTTAGGCAGTTTCATTGCCTCCTGTTTCCTATTGATGCATAATCCCTTCAGATTTTTTAATCTTAGTATAATCAGGAACTCCATGCAAAGCCCATTATCATGCACGTCAAGGTCTTACCATAGCTCTTATACAAAGTAAATAAACTAGAAGTTTCACATCATCTGAAAGCTCTTGGGATATGCATGTGTTTAAATACAGAGGAAGAAAAACCAAGCTGGGTGGGTTCCCCATATTTTAAACATACAGGGTTAAGACACTGCATATTTCATAGACTGTCTCCTGTTGCTGGCAGCAGTTTAGCCAGCAGCCAGCGCAGGTCAAGCTCAGTATTGTCACAAAATGCCTATTGTAAGAATGGAAAGAAAGAAAATAAGAAAAAAAAATATGGAAGAAGCTTATTTCATTTTTATTTTTTTTTTTTCATTTTACAATTGCACTGGGCAACGGTCCATGGATGTTTGCAAACTTGCAACTGGGAATTCATGAAACTATGCTACATTTACAAAAAAACCCCCAAAACTCTTGCAAGGCATTATTTATTCTCATAGATTTTTAGACTTAAGAAAATAAGGAATTCTAACTTGATAGATTCTCTGTTGCAGAGGTAAGAACCTATAGAATTAGAAATATTTGTACTACTAATTCAAATGCAGGGGGATCTACTTTTCAGGATAGACCTATTCCCAGTGCACTGGGAACACATTTAAGTGAACAAAAGAGGATATATCACCAAGCAACAGTGTTAAAAAACATTAAAAGTGAATAAATTAGCCCAGTTACCTTTCCTCCTGACCAAAAGCGCAAGCTCTCTCGTGTGAGATTCTCTGCTGGCTTTTATGAACATGACCACCTGGTCATGTGTGTGCTCCGAGATATCTCGGCCGTTAATTAATACTATCTGATCACCTTCATTCAGTTTTGGAATGCATTTATCAGCCTGTTTCAAGACCAAAGAAACACATTAATGTCATTGCATCCAGTCACGTAAGCAGGAACACGAGGGTATTTCATTCATCATGTAAGCAAAGAGTTCTCCTGACGAGGTTTCATCTTCCATATCAGAAGTTCTAGTAAAGAATTTGGATCTAAAGCTGTCTTTCTTCCTTCAAAGCCTCGTAATGAAGATTAGAAACTGTTCAAACAGCAGATTGATAGCTATAAAAAGAATTCATATTCATCAAACAGCCATCATCAGATTGCCCTTAAAGTCCTAAATTTCAGACTCCAAGCCTCAACAACCAATGGTTACAGCCATTTGCAAAGGAATTCCTGGAAAAAGTGTTTCAGCACACATAACACGTTTCAGTTTTTATGCAGTGAATACTGCTAAGTCCAAACATGACTCAGATGAACATAATTTAAGGAACATGACATTCCCCAGGCATGGACTTTTTAAAATTTAAAGAAATCCATACACATTTCAGATTTTTGTTATTTATCAGTTTCTTGTTTGATGGATAACAACTGATATCTACAAATAGAGAACACTCTTCCTCACCTTGCTTACTGCAAGTTTTAACAAGAAGATGCAGTTAAATACTCAACCTATGATGCTCAAGTACCCGGCATTTGTGACAAATTCTTTTGTTGCCTGTGCTGGAGAGGCCACTAAAACAGGGTTTTCCCCATCTCATATGAAAACCTGCATTATGTCTTGTATTTGATACAGCAGTTTAGATTAACTGGTGGACTCCAGGGTTTGTCTGGCTTTTTGCTGCCCCACTGTTTAGTGTGCTTAGCTCTAAGTCCAGTGCAAAGCAATTCAAGGTATGACCAGAATATGATGATGATCAAGGGACTACAGTAGCTCTTGTATGAGGAAAGGCAAAGACAGCAGGGAGTGCTCAGCCTAGAAAAGAGAAAGCTCAGGGGGGATCCTGTTAATATGTGTGTATATATATATCGACACACTTATAGGGAAGGTGCAGAGAAGATGGAGCCAGGCTCCCTTCAGTGGTGCCCAGTGGCAGGACAAGAGGCAATAGACACAAACTGAAACACAGGTTGCTTCACCTGAACATCAGGAAACATTTTTTTTACTGTGAGGGTGACTGAGCACTAGAACAGGCTGCCCAGAGATGATGTGGAGTCTCCTCTGAGTGTTTAAAAGCCATCTGGACATGGACCTGAGCAACTGGTTCTAGGTGACCCTGGAGCAGAGGGTTTGGACAAGATGACCTTCAGGTCCCCTCCAACCTTCTGTGATTCTGTAATATGAATGTGTAGGATTCTAAAACATCTGAGTGTCAAGTAGCATAATAATGTTATTTTCATTGCTATCCTAATTTTTATTTTGTCTAGGAAGTACTCAGCTACACAAGAGTGACATACTTAGATATAGAATCCATTTCATTTGTTATATGAAGGAGGCATAGACCTTTAGTGTTACTCTATTCTTGGTTGTTCCCTCTATTTCCTTAATGCCAGCACAGGTCCCTTAAACTTTATTAATCCAAAGTGATTAGTCCTATGAAGCAACCAACATCAACACCCCAAATGTGAGCAAGATGTTCTAATTAGATCTGATCCTGGTTATCCCTGTCTCCTAAAGTAAGTTTACCAGTGACGTAATATATTACTAAGTAAAAAAATGGAAGAGATGGAAAGGAGAAGAATAAAACCCAAGAAAAACAAGAAGAAAGATGGACAACAAAAGAAACAAACACAAAAATACAGACAAGGATATGAAGAAAAACAAACTGGGAGCCACATGCATCAGAGAATAAAGTAAAAGGAAACTTCAGGCAACTACTAGTGCTGCAGAATCAATACAGGAGAACAGACATTAGAGAGAGAAAAGAAAGATCTATGCAAGAGGAAGAAATCTCAGGTGGAAAAACTGCTTAAAAATTTAAAAAAAGGAATAGTTTCCCCCAACTTTTTTTTCTATAAGAAATAAGGAAAGAAAAGAATGAACGACAGGGAAGACTGACAATGGTTAATAAAAACCACATGTAAACAGAAAAGTAATAGGAATTAGAAACAGCCATGATGTTTAACACTGACTTAGCTAGGTATTCACAGCTCTTCAAAAACTTCCTTGCCATATTTTGTATAAATTACAAAGGCAAGACTGAAGAATGCAACTATGAATGATTGATTGATATAATCAGTCAAATATTATTGTTTGAGATCTAAAGTATTCTCTCTGAAACATAACTATTTGAAAATATAAGTGATATAAAGACCACATGAGGTCAGTCTAGGGGAATCAAGAAGTCAACGAGAACATGGAGGGAATAGCTTCTGATCTCCTGTATTTGTCTATAATTTAGATTGCTTGGCTGGTTGCTGGCTATTATTCTTTCTTACTGAAGGAGGTTAATATCTTCACCCAAGGAAACTTTGTTCACCATGTGACATGTTAATGCCTCAGCTCTCTTACTTGAATCATCCGACGATAAAAAAAATATATCTTGAAGGAGAATTAATTCCTTCCACGTAAGCATGATTTGTAGATTTTTCAGATACTGAGCTTTTCCAGACAATTAATTATGTCAAAGGCTTCCTGTTCTATTGACACACCCAATGTTTCATTTTATGCTAATCACCTTGTTATTGCTCCAAGAAGCACACATGCGATTTTTCAACGACAAGCTCTATTAAATAAAACTATAATGACTTTTTTAGCCCCCTAGGACATTAATATTGTTCATGAAAAAAACATTACAGGACTTTAGTTAAAAACAAAACAAAACAAAACCAACAAAAAAACAGATCTAGTAAGTGGTTGTTCTTTAGATTTAATGTTCTTTTAAAAGAACTGTAGGATGTGAAAGGGGAATTAGTGCCTTATTTTGCACAGTAGATTTGCTTACCCTCCTCCACAAAAACCACGTATCTTTTTGTAGGAAAGTAGGAAAAAGTGACCTACAAACCTGAGAAATAATCTTTACAAATGATTTTATCAAACAGGACCCCTAAGGATAATTTAAAGGGTAATGAGTGAATCTAGAGCAAGTTAAAATAGTAACAAGTACAAGGAAGGGAAAGGCATATTGAGCTAAAATAATGTAAAAATGCATTCCATAGATTGCTTTAACTTGAACTTTCAAATATCAGCTATATTCCATTAAACAGTCAAGAACAGGGGCAATTTAGTTTATAAAACTAACTTAGTTTACTGAAAACGAGATAACCGATGTTAATACCGCTGTGTTCTGAAAATAGGTGTCTATTTTTTTTCTTCTTGCTGGAACATGATGTGAATTCTATAACGTTGCTGTTGAGTATGGATAACTGTTGCCAATTTTTCCTTGTTCCTTGATAACTTGCTCAGTTGGTGGTTTATTAGACTAGAGAGGTAAGTGGTCACTTGCATCTATGTTATGTAAACTGGAGACACTTAAATGAAGCATGTAAGTTAGAAGTTCAGTCCTTTTCCAATCCAAGAGAAAAAAACAGAACAATACTTTCCAGAAGAAAATCTGAATCTGCCAAAGGAAATCATTGCCTCTGGAGAAGCATCTTTTGCTCTCTGATTGGCCTGTTTGCCCTACATTGACCTTAGTATCTCAAATCACCCTTAAGTTTGCTGATTGACCACGAAATGTTTTAAGGATTGTTTTAATTTTACTTTGTGGATTTAAGTTATAATGATAATTTCCTAATACTTTTTCATTCAAATAATTATTGTAGTTCATAAGGGAGTGCTGTGCATTGCGTAAGGCAAGCCACAAATCATAAATGCAACAAAAACACTTTTCAAACAACATGTTTTATCTTGATTTACATAATGACATCTAGAGATCAGTTCTGTGACAGCTTATCAAACTTCAGAAGAGTCTACAAGATGCAGAGCACATCGGATTTTTAGGATTAAGTCAGCAACATTTCCTACCAAGTTTGCACAGAAATTATTTTTGAGAGTTGGGAAATACACTTTGGAAGAAGGTGAACGGCAAAAATTTGTGATAAGATAACGTGTGTTGTCACTAATTTATGTACTAATTATTTAGGAAAAAGTTACCAACATGTTATACTACTATTTCCACTATAATATCACTATTACTATAAACTCCTGGTTGCATCAACTTCTAAAGAGAACAGCTCAGCTGCTATTTCATACTGGTCACGGGTTTCCAAATTCCTATGTGTATGGTATTCTGTGAGTGGTGGAGGGAGTAACAAAGAGAGGGATTAGAAGTCTTAAGAATTTACTTACAGGTGATCCTGGAGTTATTCTTGATACCACTAATGGCATTTTCTGATCCACACCACCCTAGAGGAATGTCAAGTAAATAACAACCATAAATATATCATTATAATAAGCATAAGCAGCCTTCAAAGTTATTACTAACTCTTTTGTTTTTATACAAAACTTTATGCTCTGTCATTACAAGCAAGGATGGTAAGACTGAATTTTCATCAGTACATGGGGGGAGGGTAATAAGTCTTTAAATCTACCAATTTCCAGTAAACTAGACTTACTGGTTTTGCTTGGCCATATATTTTAAAAGTCAATAAACAGATCAAATCATAGAATACCAGGTTGGAAGGGACCTCAATGATCATCAAGTCCAACCTTTCTTGGCAAAAGCATGGTCTAGACAAGATGGCCCAGCATCCTGTCCAGCTGAATCTTGACAGTGTCCACTGCTGGGGAATCCATCACTTCCTTGAGGAAATTATTCCAATGGCTGATTGTTCTCATTGTGAAAAATTGTCCTCTTGTGTCCCATCAGAATCTCCCCAGCAGTAACTTGTACACATTAACCCTTGTCTTTTCCATGGGACTTCCTATAAAAAGGGAGACTCCACCTCCCTATTTCTTCCATCTCCCAAGATTGCAGAAGACACTTGAAACAACGCAGCAAACACAAGGTCTCAGATGCAGAATTTATTCTAACCCTACCCTTCAAGCAAGCCTAATTAAACACTTTAACTTGCAAGGTGGGCAGTGTTCTTAGATGTTGTTATGAACCTGCAAGGGATGAAGCAGGATCAAAGTTCCCGACAACTGTACTCCCTTTTTCTCTTTACATGATGTTCTATCACTGTCCCATCAATAAATGTCTAAAGTGAAAAGAACTAACTCTGCCCCTATTTGATACTACAGCTACTTCACACTACTATATCTACTTCAATGGAGTTTCACTGAGGGAATGTAAAAAATTTACAATAGTCAATTATCGATAGTAATTTCCATTTTCTTCATAAATTAATTTTCACCTTTCCATTAAGATTTTTTAATGAACATATTTGGCTGCAAAGCAAAACCAATTTAATATTTTTTATAACACAGAGGTCAAATTTTCTCTAAAAGTTGATGCCTTAAATTAGGCTTCCAAGTTCAGACTTAAGCAGCTAAATAAGCAGTCTGCTTTGGAAATGTGGCATGCCCATAGCATATGCAAATAAAAACCCCAGAATTAGTGGAAACTTATTTCTGTAAATGTTGCTTTAGCATTTAAGGATTAGGCTGCCACTTCTAAAAACTCTTGGTATGTAAGAAATTCCTGTAGAATAGAATGCTTTCTCCAAAGCACTGCATTAAAAGTGAAAAATAATCATCAAGTTAAAGCACAGTAACTCTATAAAGCACCTAGGGAACTAAGAGAATGCTGCTTTACCTTTAGATTAAATCCGAACTTCCCATCTTCATCTGGTATAATACGCACCAGAAGTAGATCTCCCTCAATTAGGTCATTCTGCAATAGATAGGAAAAAAAAAACAACAACAAACAACCCAAAACTTTTCTAATTTTTAAAAGAAAATGACAGCAAATTAGAAAATAGTGCATCCAAATTTAGATGTGCTGGAACAAGAATACTGTATGTAAATCCACATTTAAAATAGGAAGAAGCTAAGGTTAGGGAATATACTCATGATTGTAACCTTTTAAATTGGAAAAATAGCAACATATTTAAGAGAAATACATTTTCTGCTTGCTCTGTCATAACACTGTTACTGTCATCATAGCTTTCTCAATTGATAGCTCCTATTAAAATTTTCAACACATTGTCTTGACTAAAGCTGACTTAGAAGAAAAATATGTTAGGTGCAACACATTTGAATCAATTCTGCTCTAAGGACTATGAAGTGACTACTTTTCCCCCAATTTTTCTTCTGTAAACGAGGGCATTGCTATCTTCTGCAGGAGGATCCACAAGACTGAGGGATTAAAAACTGGCAGCAGCTACTGGCCAGGCAGGTTAGCAAGCTGTTCAGCACGACTCTGGAGCAGGCTGGAGAAAGGGAAGGAATGATCTGCTACCACAGCAGGGAACAGATGCTCTCTAGCCAGTGCAGAATTCAAAGGATGATGTTTAGCCATCCTAAAGAAGAGATGCCTGAGATAAAACCGAGTTATGCCTGTTACCAAGGCATCTTTCCTTGAAGGAATCAGATTTAATCATGTAAGCATTACCATTCCACTACAAACTTTTCCTGGAGATGCTTCTGAAAACCTGGACACTATGGAAATCAATGTAGTTGCCAGGGCTGCCTATCATACTGTGTACACAATGCAATCTTGGATAAATTTGAGTGGTGAGAATAGATTTATTCTTATTACTGCATAAAATATGCTCACCCTGGAATATAACCTCTGTTTTTGTGGGTTCTTAATCTACAGTTCAAAGCTGCATTTAATACTTGTTTAGACTTTGTAAGACAGAAATTGAACATACCTTATCACAGTAGTACTGACTGGAATCTTCTGTCGAGCTAGTTTTTGTAACACTGTCATATGTTTCTAAGAATTGTTTGTCAACCCCTTCCAACAGGTAAGAGCCAGAAATATTGCCAACTCCATTAGGAGACTGAGCCAAGGCTTTAGGTGAGGTACGGGACAGAGAACTCCGCGTCGGACTGTTTCCCAATAAATTCCTTCATTTAAAAAGTATAAATAAATATTACAAACATATCATTATCAGTTTTGAAAAAATAAATAGTAAAACATACAAATGTACTGCCCAGCTAAAAAAGAAAGCCAACTTTAGATTTAACACCACTTCTTAAGGTGCAGAGTAACAGGACTGGAGTATCATTTGATCAGTGGACATCCAGAAGAATGGACAAAACAAAATTAAAGTAGCAAAAGCATTTTCAGTGAAGTATTTGGATGGCAGCAGTGAAATACACTGTTGCAGTGGTACAGGAAATCAAAGTAACATGAAGAGGGCTGAACCCCAGGAGAAAGGCACTTCAATTGCCAATCCTACCCATGAAAACCTTTTCCATTATTCCACTCTCATTCCTCCCTCTTACGAGTGCCATCTCAACCTTACTCTCTGCAAGAAGGTGCTTTGCAGAAAAGCCGTGGTAAATTATCAGAGAAACGTAAGATGAAGTGACAGAGAAAGGTTTAATGACAACTAATATAATCTGTTATGGAGGTAGCTATAACAACGAAGAAGAATTAAATGGGAGTGCAGACCTGACCTAGTGAGTCAAGAACCTTAAAATTCAATTATAACAAAAATGGGTAAGTAAATGAACACCTCAAATCTTAGAATTGGCCAAACTGCCTGATGTGCTCCAAGACCATTCAAACATTCATTTAGCTATGTGTTCTCTTCTGAAGAGGATGAAGTGCAGACCTTTATATAACACAACTAAACCCCTTCTTTACTCCATCAAATGCACAGATCCCACTGACACAAGCTCATTGTCTTCATGAATACTATATAGTATTTTGTGAAAACCTTTCCGGGGGAAGATCAGGTATAACTCAGACACTAACAAAACAGTGCTGTGTGTTGCAAAATTGAGCCCTAGCTACTTCTATTACCCCACTGCAGACAGACTTTTCACCTACATGACAGATTACCATGCTCAGTGGCAGTACATCTTGCAAGAACACTCTGCACTGCTACTGACAACCCAGCACTGCAATGAAGTATATTTGATCCTTGGAAGTACACGGGCTGTTAGCTGTTTATTGCGGTTTATTCCTAAAAGTGACATCAAATTCTCACAGGGTTAAGGTAGCAGAAATATAAATGCAACAGAAGCCTGGCATTGAAATTTCTAAATTCAAACATTCATCTCTGCTCTGGTACTAGTATATGTAAACTTTTCTGAACCATATGAAGAATACTAAACTATAGAGGAATGTAGCTTAGGTTTTTGACATACAGGATGTGCACTGCAACAGACTTTTAATAATGCCAACACTTCTTTCTTGGCTTGTAGAAATCTGACTGAAACAAATATAAACCTTCTGAAAAGTGCTATCAGGCAAACTTATTCTTGCCATGTTCAGTTATACCACCTGTACTTGGGAATGTGAATCAAGTGTTTTCTCCAACACATGCAGAATTTTCAAGTATTAGAGAAAATATGTTTCAGTGTTTGGCAGATATTATTCACTTGGCTCTCTCAATAATTCGAAAATACTTTGAAGTAGCCAACTATAACGACAATTAAAGGAATTATACTGTCAAGATTTTGTCTTTATCTGATAGTTTCCAGGACTTTTCATGATTCCCATGAGGTCAATGTTAAAAAAGGAAGAACACTGTATATGTAAATACATCATAATAAGTTTTTCAGAACATAGTAATATAAAAAAAAATTTCACTTGCACCTTGACATTACAATTCATGATGATTTTCCAGTGTAGAAAAAAATTCACAATATCAGAAAAAGATTACAATTTAGTTCAGTTAATGACTTCTGGCACTATATGAAGTGTTACGTGGATTTCTGCATCATTAAACTTTTGTAAAAATTGTTAACCAACTTCTTTGTTATTAATGATTAAGAGATTTAAAAGAATAATCTTTAAAATTTTCATTGGCTTACACATTTATTTCTATCATTTAACCATACGACTACTTTGAAAAATCAGTTCAGGTTATATATTTTTGTTACATATCTTAAAGCTGAAGATTTTACAGTAGAAAGCTTAAGAAAAACTCACTTTGGTGATTCTTGTTCAGAAGACCTGTTTAAAAAAACCCAAATCAAACAGTAAGTGAATTTAAGTTAAATCCTCAGGAAAACAAGTACTCTAATGAAAAAAACAGAAGTCAGCATAAAAGCCAAAATGTGTCCTCACAGTACATGAAAGAACACTTAATCCTATGCTGAAAGTCTGAATCAGACAATTAAAGAATTTATGAAACACTCAACAAAAATCCCACAGCAGTTCTAATCACACATTTCCATTTTTGGCACAAGCTCAACTACAGACAACACACACCTGCTACCACAATTTAAACTACAGAGGAGTTTACAGAGGAAATTACTTAGCAAGACACACTACATTTTAGAAAGTTTTAAATGTGCATCACAATGACTATAGTCATTACACTGACTGTATTTTTATAAAAAGTCAAACGTGGCAAAATCTTTATGCCTAGATAACAAGAAATGAGTATAGACAGCTTCAGAAGCAGGAATCTCTCCCACATTCTCTAATACAAGAGCAGAACAGATGTTGACAGAGAACTTTAAGACAAAGCATAACTAAAAGAAGTCGTTACACTGATGAGGACAATCTAGCACAGAAAAAAATTTGCAATCAATTAGCTTCAGAGATCATCTGAAACAGTGGGTTAAACTACACTACATCAATTAAAACAACAGGTATGATACTAAGATAAATTTGAAAGCAAAGGTTAGCAAAAAAGTGCTTACAAAGCAAACTAAATTTAAGCTAGATGAGGTAACTTTACAAATTTAATTTAGTGACCAAAAAAACCTGGAGAGATGTAAGTTAATGTCGGAAAAAAACAAATATTAAGTAATTTAGTTTGCATGTTGTGTTCTTGAATTATCAAGTTATAGGAGGCAGTTCTCAGGATACAGTTAAATTTTCTATTATTATTCTCTAAAGCAACCCCAATACTAAGAATTACGTACTATGTTTTATCAAAGCTACAGTAAAAATAGCAGCAGTGTCAGTCTAGTTAAATTTCCTTATATATATATACACTGCAGTATGAAAAAATTCTTCCCTTAAAGGCAGAGATGGTGAAGGCTGATTCCCTACGAATATGTAGAGATTTGGGTTGTGTCCCTTTCTTTAAGCACTAAACTTCCTCCTTCTTTACTGCAGTCATGCCTCCCTTGTGATCCCACTGACATTCACCCAATGCTCACACAAGTACCCGCCGTTCTCCTGATTTGCAATCCTCACAGCGTTTTTACCCCGAGTGCCAGCAGTGCACAGCACATCCCTAGGAAACGTGCACTCGCTTGCTGCCTGACCAGCACACATCGAAATGGAACAGAGAACCATTGAACTTGTATTGTTATTGCTCAGTGAGAGGAGATCAGTTTAAGGTGTGGGTTTTTTTCTGCCTAGCCACTGCCTTTCACAAATCGTACAGAAAACTTTGCATCTTTGCAAACTCTTCTCCTACATTAGATTTGACTGCAATTGTCCAATGTTCTCAACTGGGAACAGGGGCAGATGGGCTGTGCAGCAATGACATAAGCCTTATTTCCTTAGGAAGTCATGCTAAAAATAAAGAAACATTGTATTTATTTTTGTTTAAGTTAATTGATTTCCTTGTGAAGCAAAGAACAATGAAACTGTACATCTTTTGCCACAGTAGAGCTACAGTGCTATTACTAAACTCCATGTACAATTCACATTTGACTAAGTTAACCCTTTACCAAAAATTTACACACTGTAAAATTGTGATGCAATAACTCTATTTTAATACATTGTCTCCCCTCTTTCCTTCTAATAGAGTTAGGTCATTTGAGACAGAAAAAAACCAACAACTTGGGTTTCCATTCATATACTGTGTATAAACATACAGAGAATTTTTCATCATCTCAGTAATACATTTGGAGACCTGAATGTGAGCCATAAATTCTTAGCCATATTTGCTGAAGGTTTATCTCTTAAATTACTGCACTTCAGTTCAAACATATCAGCTCTGAAAGATTTACGGAATCATTCTGTAACCTTTTAAAGTGGAAAAAGCTAACAAAAAATATGACCTAGAAAGCAACCAAACCCAATGCTTAAAAGAATTCATCAGGGACAGTGCAGCTGTGTCTTCCTAAAGTCCTTAGTACTCAGCATGCAAGAGCTGCAGAATTTTGCTCTGCAACTCATTCAAGCAGTATTTCTAGCATTTAATTACTCAACAATATGATAAAGTACCTTAAACATGGATAACTAGATAACCTTTTCTGGCTATACAGTATTCCACTTTTTACTAACCTATCTTCCTCATTTCACAACATACGACAAGGACCACATTTTAAGTCAATGAAGGAGAACACTCACCAGACCAGCCATTCAACTTTTTCATTGAGAAAGAGCGCCCTTCCTTGCAAGGACATTAAGCTTTCCATTGGTGCAGTTACGAGCAAACACTTTGAAACTGCAGGTAATTAATCTTCCTTACTTCACAATATATCTAAAATGATGCCATTTCAATCTTTCACTCGCTATAGATTGCTCCGTTGGTGATGATCTTGATAATAAAACTCTGTGTCCCGAGAAGTCTAACTCTCCTCTTCTTTCAGGAGGACAGAAAGGTCTTAAGGAAAGACCCCTCCTCCCTACCTTGCAGTGCCCTACTAGGGAATTCTGCTATTCTGAGAACTGAGGATGATAAACTACAGCAGAGTAAAACCCCAAGAGAAAAGGGACAACTGAAACAATAGCACTATAGCAAAACTCCCTCTTTACAAACAACTGAAGGAAACATCTGTAGATTTTGCCCTTGTGTTGTTCTTGAAGTTCTTAAAGCTTCTTTTATTATAACACCTGCAGGGCTGAAGAGACTGAGTGTGCCAGAGCTTCTATTACCATTAAAACCAGGATTACTATTCATAAGTCAAGTAAGTGGAAGATATTTACAGCAACACCTTTTTGCCGCCTTTTAGAAAAATTTACACACAGATTGAGTTGCACAGCTAATGTTCACCATTTCTGTGAACAGAACGATTGTGTAAGACGGCCATGTAGATGCCTTGCACTGCATATTTAAGAGTACTGTTGGAAAATAAACTTGCAGACTTCATGGTGTACACAAGTTTTTCAGTGATTTTCTACAAGTTCCAAACATTCACATTTGTAAGCTGCTGCCATCACCCATAAAAAGATACTTTCAGTTACTCTGCATTGCCACTATTGACCATATGCCAGTTTACTGACTTGCCATGAAAGTTTCATGTATTCCGATACCCTGCAACCAGCTGGCTTGCTGCCAGATTTGCCTTACCACTGATTTGCAATTCAACTTTGAGTATTTCTTTTTGGATGTGAAATGATTGTTTTTTGAACTGGCAAGCGAAGTGTGGTACATTTTAATAAGGATACATATTTAAAATGAAAGGTTTAGATGTAAGTAAAATATATGCATCTACTATTTTCAGGTATATTTGAGTGAAAGAGCACAGTAAAATTCAAAGGTCTATTGGCAGTAGTCTTAAAAACCTAATGTGAAACTAATTTAAATGTTCTCAGATCCATTGCCTAGTATTAGAAGGAAATCTTCATTGAGAAAGACTGAAGTACACAAACAAGGACAACGGACTCTTGTGGAATGAAGATTTTGTAAGAACAAGGAATTGAACATGTCTGTACATGATCAAAAACTAAGGATAAATAACTTAGACATTATTTGCAGTTTTCTACTAAGCTAGTAGTTACTCTGATTTAGCTGGATACATCTGAAGAGTACTTTCATCAACAGCAGTGCTTTAAAAACTTTGTTCACAAAAGGAATGATATTTTAGTTAAAATAACTATGTGTTCCCATAGTACATTAATTAAATCTCACTATGAAGCTACAGTTTATTGTCTATCTAAATGGTAAGCTGAAAGAATTGAACAAATGTAGCATACGTTCAGGAAATCTATTTTCAGTGCAATACCTTCACCAGATGATGCATCACACTTACACCCAGAGCGTACATGCATTTCCAGAAATTCATAGCACAGTGCAAGTGAATTTCCTTTTTCTAAACTAGTTCATCATTTCATTTCCTTCCCCTCCAACTCTAGGACTGTACACATTATGCCATCTATATCATCAGCAGAAGTTTTAGAATAGAAGTTAAAGAGGTTTAGAGCTTCACAACCATGCTCAACTTTAAGACAAAAGCTTATGAAGGAATATATTGCATTTATAACAAGTAGAATTGTACACTCAAAGTAAATCAGGTTGGAAGGGATCTTGAGAGATGACTTCAACTCTTGGTCAAAGAACAGTCAACATAAACATCAAAAGAGGATGTTCAGGTCCTTGTCATGTTGTGTTTTGAGATTCTCCAAAGATGGAAACACCTCCACCTTTCTGTCAACATGTACAAAGTCGTAACTAATCTCAGTGTGATTTTTTGTTCTTTCCTACTGTCTTTTGAGCATTTCCCTTGCCTAACTGGTGTCCATTCATTGCCTCACAGGTTTTTGCTGTGCAGACCCAAGAAGAGTTGGCTTTGTATTCTTGACAACAGTAATTCGGTAGAGTAAGGCAACAATGTCACTGACCCCTCCTCAATCCCCAAGCCTTCTGGTTCTCCTCATACATCATATGCTCACATCCATGAATAACTAGCCAGATTTATCTCAGCAATCAATGTATGACTGTAAATATAAGATCTGTAATGCCTCAACTGTCAGTAACTTTTTCTTATTGACTGATACTATACCTTATCACTTAGAAACATGTTTTACAATAATTTTCTTCCTGGTTAAACATAACATTTCACAGCTTACCTTTTCTGTTAGGCCACTGAGTCTACTCTAAAAATATACCAAAATGCTTGTTCCTAGGCACGCTGCTGTTCCAGACCAGCTTTATCAGATTACTTTTCCAAGCCAATAATCCAATTAAAATAACCCAGAAACTCCAGCTTACTTAAATGAGACAACATTCAGTTAAGGACAAGTATGTGTATTGGTAACCCCACAGAGTCAGATTAAATAATTAAATCCTTAGACATGAACAGGGAAAGAGTGGAGGATACTCTTCCCTTCTCATGGGGACTGGCTGAAAACCATGCAGCTTCCCACAGCTGGGTTCTCAGAGGTTAAGAGCATTAAACAACACAGTGATTTTCAGTTTTCATGTCTTGACATTCAATTCATTCACTTTCACTTCTCATTGTGAAGTGTGAACATCTGTATCACACCTCAGGCATCAGAAGATGCTTGAGAAAAAGGAAAGGAACAAACATACAGGATAAATTAAAGTTCAAAGCTCCTTAAATACTGCTTGGTTACATGTCTTTGTTTTCATGGCAAAACTTGGGCCTTAGTATTTTAAGATCACCAAGCATTTAAAACGTGTTATTGAAACATTTAAATCTATAGATATTTAATTTACAACAAATACTTGAACATAAGGAAATGAGCAAACCCATGCTAGTAATTTAAATTTTCACTTATTTACTTGAAGATAAAAGCAAGATAGTTTCAAGTTTGCTTATTTGTTTTTTTTGAGTTCTTTTAACAGCTCATCAGTGAAGAATCCTACACATGAACTACTGGGAGCGATAAGCACTAAGTTATATTTTATTTTTTAAAGATATAAATACTGAGAACCAGAGCTTGCACTGGGTATGAACAGTGCAGTTTTTCAAGACAAAACCTAACATCTGATACAAGATCAAGCATGTCAGAGCACATAATTCCAAAATGTAACCAGTCTGTTGCCCGTTAAAGCCAACTTAGATTTGAAGTTTACTACTTAAAACAAAGATCTTATGGAATTTCCCAACCTAGTCTTAAAACAGTGTCACATACTCCAGTATGACTACTTCATCTTCACTGTAGCCTTTTGCCCTCAAATGACACAGTAGCATACAGACCTCATTAGTGTCACGGAAAGGCAAATCAGTAACGATGATTTATTCCTCTACACCAGGAAAGGAAAACCTGCAATCAAAAAGAATTCCCTGCACAAGTCCATCAGCCTGCCTTTAAAGATAACCAGCTATGGTTTAAACCCATTACAATTAAAGGGAAACATTTTTCTCCATGGCAAGCTCTTTCAGGAGCTCTATCCAGGATACCTGTCAGGTGTCATAGCCTGTCAGTATGACACAACTTTGAAAAAACAAAACAAAACAAAAATTCCCAAAACCAAATCAAAGCAGCAAACCCATAAACCTTCATATTCAGAACTCTTCCCTAATATTACCTCTATGTTTAGGTACTTCTAAAGATATGTAGCCTCACAGAACACAGAGATATTTTCTACCTTGCCTAAAGTAAGAGTTGTAAGTCAGTAGCAGCAGTGCTTCAATGAAGAAAATGCAAATCTCTCAAGAAAGCCACTTTTAACTGAAAAACAGTTCTCAAACAAGTGCACTTACTAATTCTTATGTTTTATCTCAATATTTTTCCTGAAATAATTTTAAAAACAAAATAATAGCAGTAGCATGTGCATATGCATGTAGGTATGAGAAAAATATACTGACAGAGTGAGTACAACATGTAGTCAGAAGAAAGACTGGATTACCTGTTCTGAACTGGTGAGGCACAGACACAGCAAATGTGGTATAACACAGAAAGCAACCTATGAGACTTTGGAAGGCTCAGTGTGGCCTCCCTGAGTGTTCATTTTTCAGTGGCAGTAGCAGTCAGGATGAGTCAGACAGCAGCAGGGCAACAAAGAGAAGAAAGAACTGAGAGGGGAAACTTTCTTCACAAGGGCGGGGGAACCCTGGGCTAAACAAAAGTCCTCTTGAAGTCCTCTTCAGCACTGTCTTTGAAGACAGGTTTTGAATGCAGCTGTGATTTGGGATAGTTGGCTTAGATAGCCAAACGTATTCACGCCCTGTGAATAACGCTTTATTACTTATATGTTAATTTGGGATTAGAGCAATTTTTTGGCTATAATTCCTATGTAATGAGCTCCAATCTTTTCTGCAGATGCTAATCAGAGAGACTTCACTAGGCCTGACCTTCAAATTGTACTTGAATGTGAAAGTACCTTGGATAATCTGGGTAGCAGAAACAGTCTAGCTACACCAACACCAGACTCACAAGCTTGCCCTCGCCTTCTGTAGCTCACCCATGCACATGGTTTGCTCTATTTTTTCATTTTCCTTTTTTCCAGTCACAGCCTGTAGGATGTACCTCATAAATTTCAGTTAGAAGGTAGAATGTTCACAGAAAGCACATTTTTAAAACAATCACTGTTATAATAAATGACAAAATACTCTTGGCTCTCACCTCCAGTGTATTCATTTTAAGTATTTAAGTAAACATAGTTCTAGGTGTTGACATGTTGACACAACACAATGTATTTAAAGAAATGGAAGAAGAAATGCTAGAAAGTTTTGTGTTTCATGCTCTCTACACTAAGAGATATTCCACACAATTTGTTTTCTAAATTGTGTACTGTTTCACAGAAGACTGATTTCCTTGAGTAAACACAGCAAGGAAGAAAATTTATTATTAAGGAAATAATTATACTTGATATTGTCAGGAGGAAAAAAAAAAGGTTTATAGGCAATCAAGTGCAGGTGTATGCACTCTGCCAGCAGCAGTGGCTTCCACAGTTCGGAAACCCATCAAGGTTCCAAACATGCCTTGGTAGGATTAGGTACACAGTAAGTCTTGTTATGAGTTTTATGCACATATTTGTCTCAAAAAGCACTATATCACAACAGATCAGTTTCAAGGTAGGTCTATTTTGGACCACTTGCCTTTTTGACAAAAAGGACTTAAGACATTACGCAGGCGCTGAATGGAAGAGATGAAAACTACCCTCTCACCCTTGAAATGCTAATATCAGCCTTAAAAACAGAGAAGAGCCATATCTCATGCTAACTGCAGCTGGCACAGTTCTGATAAAGATACAGTAAATTAAATTGATGTAAACATATCTAATTTACAAAAATTAAGGAGCTGCATCATTATAATTAAGATTTGAAGTCCCAGACATAACAATTCAGAAACTAAAATCAGCATCTTACAGTTGTTTGTTAGCAGCTCTCCAAAAGTTTTCAGACTTTTTTTCATAACAAAACTATTGATTAATTAGCATTAACTAACACCTTTTCTGACAGTCTCCAATGTCAGGCTAGGCAATTAAAAAAAAGAGCCCTCTAAAGACAATGTATGTTAGTAGGACAGTGAGAAGCTACTGTTGGCACTCCTCTAAGGAAAAGGAAAACCAGATTTACAATTTCAATATTTTTCCAGAACATGTTTCACTTACATCAATTCAAATCTACTAAAGACCAGTATGGTAAAAATGGGTAAGGTGGCTTTATCAATACACTGCAAGGTGATTTATAGTAATAACTGAATATTCCTGAAGTGTGGCAAAAGTCCAGGACAAGTGTTTGTCCATATTTAATACTGAAGAGACACAAGTTAAACATTTTCCTTATAAAACAGGGTTAGCTGATAGGGTAAAACTCCCTCTTTCAATAAAACATTCAGGGAAAGAAAGATTTTACTACACATATATACTTAATTTTACTTTATATCTTTCAACAAGGGGAGCGAGGCAAGTAATAACTAATGTAAGAATATAAAACAAGAAAAACTGAAAAATGGACAAACAAACTGTTGAAAACTTCAGTGTAGGGAAGAAATATTTTTTTATTTGTGTGATTACTCTATATTTTACCTCAACTGTTAAAAAGAAAAGTATTAATGACCATTTTACTTCACAGAAGTCCTAACAGTCAATACAACAAGGATCATTCATTCCATGCATCACATTCTCCTTCCTAAACACACACATTGAACTGAAATCCATTAAATTCATGCAAACATTTTTTCAGTTACCTGCAGAGTATAAAATATTATACCCAAGAAACCAAGATGTTGGGGATAAGATGTATAGAAATTTTGGTTTATGTAAGGTAGTAAAAGTAATCCCCACAGTGAGTGATACAACTCAGATACAGCAAAATAGTGCTCAGAAAATAAATTAATGTGCTTTTTTCAAATTTACAACATCCTATTGTGTCTGAGAAACAGCATAAAAGCAAGCTTTCCCACTCCATTCTCAGTAGACATAGGAAAGCTGAAACAGGAAGGAAAGCAAAAAAAAAACTACAGGGGAAAAAAAGAAAAAGGAAAATTAAAGAAAAAACTCAACAATGTACTAACTGGCAGGAGTGACAAAGACAGGACACAATCCATCAGGCACTGTACACAGCACGGCAACTTACTTTTCCGTCTACAGCTTTGACCCTCATCATGTTCTCTTACAGCCTACCTCATTCTTTCTACCCAGAAAATACTTCTAAAAGTGTATAATTTGTAAATGTGAAAACACAGGAAAGACACGGCTTCACATCTATGATTAGTCACAATATCTAGAGGCATCACTCATATATTATCATGTCCATTACTGAGACTACTACTGCTAAGGTTCATGACTTCCTACCAGAAAAACAGAAAAGTCATTTCTAACAACACAGTGACAAACTCCAAATATGCATAAAGCATAAAAATTTTTCCCTTCTTTCACAGAAACCTCTCTCTTGTGAAGTAGTTGCAATACTATTGTATTAACATCTCAAGAAAACAGTTTAATCCAGAGCTTAAAGCTCCATTTAGTAGCTGCAGACTATCAGAGTTAGGTGAGTCCTATCAGCTTCCATTAATACATTGCTTCTCAAAATACATCTTGCCTTAAAAGTTACTAGGAATCACTAGAAACCATGTTCCTCCTGTAACATTATAAAGGAATCTGCATTTTAATACATAGCATTGTCCCCAGCTGAAGGCTTTTAATTAGGTCTCTTATTTTTGAGACAGAACAATCAATGACTTTATACATGATATCTGAAGTTAATATTGTGTTAATCTGAAGTTACTCATTAAGTATGACTCTAAGGTAAGAATGAGGCTGCACATAAAACGTAATATACGAGTAAACAAATGATCAGTGCACAAAGACAGGTGCTTCAAGCCCTGGAAGTTAAACTAGCAATGATTAGATCACTGCAGGGGAGAACAAAGAAATACAACAAGAATACAGCAAAAATGCCTCCATGTAAAAAATAGAGACTGCCTTTAGACTAGCAATTTACAATTTCTTCTGAGGAAGAAAAAGATGGATGACTGCTATCATTATGTTCTTGTGTTTACTCAAACGCAGTGCCTCTCTTAACTGACGATGCTGAGCTGATGATGGGGAACGTACGTGAACTCTCAAAGGACTTCAGTAAGTCTTCCCCCCCAAAAAAAAGGAAGAGTTTATAACAGGTAGGAAAGGGTTGCAGTAGCTACTAGGAAACAGGATATTAGAGATACGAACAGGCATGCCTTAATAGCTTCTCTAATTTTACTGAGAGCTCAACTACTGAGAATTGTTTAGGGATGAAGGGTTGGTTTGTTTTAAACTTGCTATTTTGCATCATGGCATTTGCAGTTTAGCAATTTATCAAAATAAAGCTTATTTATACATAAAACTAATTTTATTATAAGAAATGATGACTGTTTGATACTACAGCTGTTTGGGTTTTTGTTTGGCATATTTTAAAAAAAAACACAAATAGGCAATGAGTTGTTTGTAGAAATCCTTACCTCCTCTGTGGACTTCTGTTCTGAGAGAACTCTGAATCACTGTCCTTTGATGTTGGAGAGCCCTTATATGTATAAAAAACATCCTCCGTTTCAGTAATATAACTAATCTCATTTGTAAGGTTATCTACAGATGAGTGTCGTGCTTTACGAATTTCATGACGTAGTCTAGGACTCCGCCTTAAAAATAAGGAACACAAACAAAAGTTGTTAGATCAGAATAATTCATAAAACTTTATCAAAATGAAATTTCCATCCTATTGCAATCTATGTCCCAAAATCTCAATGACAGGCCTACAGGTCTCATTTTAAATGAGTAATTTTTAAAGATTTTGTACTGTATACTAGGCAATAATACACTGCTACATTAAGTACACTAAACTGATTTTTTTTTTTTTTTACTCTCTAAAATGCTACCTGTATTGTTAAAGTTCTTAGTCGTAGGGATAATTCAGGTTGGAAGTGATCTATGGAGGTCATGTAGTCCAACCTCCTACTCAAAGCAGGGTCAACCAAGGTCAGAGCAGGCTGTTTAAGGCTTTATTCAGTCAGATCTCAAAAATACTGAAGTATGGAGATCACGTGGCTTCTCTAAGCAGCCACTGCTCAACTGTCCTTGTGGTGAAGCAGTTTTTCATTCTGTCGAGACAGAGCCTCTCTTGTTTCAACATATACCTGTTACCTTGTCCTCCCACCATACAACACTGAAGAACCTGGCCTCATCCTCTAGCTAGTCTCCTCTTAAGTACTGCCAGGATGTTATAAGGCATTGGGAAAACCCTTTTTTCTTAAGGCTGAACAAGTCCAATTATCTCAGCTTCTCCTCACAGAGGAAGTGCTCCAGCCTCCTGACTACCTTTGTGGCTACTGGCCTTGGCTGAGTTTGCACAAGTTCATCAGTGTCTGTCTTGTATTAGCGGACACAAAAGCAGCTGCAGGATTCTAGATAAGGTCTAATGAATGCTGACAAAAAGAGGTATAGTCACTTCCCTTGACCTACCATCTATGCTTCTGTTAATACCACCAGGTTTCTGTTAGAATTCTTTGCTGCCAGGGCACACCAGATACCTCATTTACAGCTTGCTGCCTACCAAGATTACCAGATCCTTTCCCACAGAGTTGCATTGCAGATATTGATGAAGCACTAGGTTCTTCCTTCCCAGGACTTTGCGTTTTTCTTCACTGAAATTTCATACAGCCTGTACCAGCCCACTTCTCCAGCCTATCAGATATGATAGCAGCCCTGCCCTCAAGCTTATTGACGCATCGCCCCAGTTCAGTGCTGTCTCAAACTTTGAGCAACCACTCCATTGCCTCCTCCAGGTCATAAAGATGTTAAGCAGGATAGGTCCCAAGATAGACTCCTCCAGTACTGCACTTATTCTTGGCCTTCAGGTAGAGTACGACTCATTAACCACTCCCTTCTGAGTTCAGCCATCCAACTGTTTTTTTTTTTTTTTTAAACCATCTTGTTGTCCACCCTTCCAGACCACAGTATCTTAACTTAGGTATAATATTCTGGAAGACAGTATCAAAAGCCTTACTAAAGTTGAGGTGACACCCACCCTTCTCCTACCCTGATACATATATTCTCAAAATAACAATGTATAAATATATGTACACACTACCACTACATAATTATGCTGTGAGAATACCTACAATTAGAAAAGGTAAGAGGCTGGAAGGTATGGAAAGGGCAGAAACTGGATTTACCAATTAGGGGTAACAGGAGGTGATCGAGAAGGAAGGCTTTTGGTCTCTAGATGCTCGACAGATAGAGATCGTCTCATAGATGGGTTCCAAACCATCCCACCTATAACTTTTCTGCAGTACTGGCTGTTTACAGACCTGAAAATAAATTAAAAAATGTATGTGAACTATTTTGCACAGAAAACACAAATGAAATAAAATCTGCTTAATAAAGTCAATTTTGTAATTCCTATGTTTTAAAGAGTCCCCCTGTGCTTAACCTTCCTTCCTTACACATCTGCATTCTCACAGAGCCATTTACTGTCCTTCACTCGTGGCAATAAAACTGCTTGTTAATCCCTGCTACAATGATAACCACAAATCTAGAAAAAAATAACTTGCTCTGAGAGGTATTTTTAACCTATTTAAGTAGACGGAGGGGAAAACAGGAAATTTGGTATGTCCTATTGGCACTGAACCAAGTGCCTGACAAAACATGGTTCCAATACAGGCAAAAGATTATAGATGTTCCCAGTTAAAACTCATACAGGGGTAACTGCACTAATGACTTCCCTGAGCACAAGACTACCTTTAACCATCTACCTGTTGCTTCAGCAAATAAGAATTACACCAGACCATTCTTTACTTCCAGAAGGAAGCCACATCTGGGAAAAATGCTTCTTACAGGAATAAACCATTAGGGGAAGATCTGACAGGCAATGTGGATCTCCAAGCCTGGACTGATTCTTTTGACAAGAACATGGCAAGGTAAGGGTTGCATCAGAACAAGAACCTCAGCTAGGAATTTAATACAAGTCTCTTACTAATGGCATTATAGAGTAGAAAAGAAATTTAAGTAGATAAAAATTGATATAAACTAAGTTTTATGCATCTTTTTACACAGCATTCTACAAGAACAGCAGAGAGATAAACTGCTAATCCTCAGTTTTACAGGCCTAGGATTTCTCTTAATGGAAAAGAAGCAATTTATGAGTTACCACCATTTGACTCACCACGTACTGAGCTGTATGTAACAGGTGCATGGGTAGCAGAGTATATGAGGACTCTACTATAGAGCTGAAATGTCTCAATTTTGCATAGCATTAAAAAAACAAGTTGTTTATGCTGTGGATATTACTCATGCTAATATCAAACCTTAAGCATGCTTTGCATTGTACTACTTTTTGTTTATACAAGTAAAAGAAAAATCCACGCAAAACGTTTATTAAGTATTTTACATACCTCATTCATGATTTTAAAGCAAATCAATCCCTTTATCTTCTAAACATATACTTCTAAAGCTTCTCCCAGTTTAAAAAACAAAGATGGAAAACTTAATCTGAAGTGTCCATATGTCGAAATCAGTTATCCACATATGTTTTTTAAGTTTAGTAACCACATAGTCCATGAACTCAGGAGAAGCTTTTCCCTGTATTATGCATTTTATTTCAGTAAGTCTTCTGAGTACCCATGACAAGGCACCAACTACTCTGGTCATCTACAGAAACAGTTGTTTCAAAATAGACTTACATGGATGCAGTGGAGAGGGAGAGTGGAAAAAGGATGTACCACAAAAAATGCATCTTGAATTCCACGCACTTGGAATTAATCAGCTTTACTTTTTTTACAAGTGCCTATTTATGCATTTTCCAATGCAGGTGACTTCTGAGGTGCAATGTAACTCATATGATGGAAGCCAGAGCCCATTCAGAACCTGGTCACAGAATCACTAACAATATATTCTCAAGATTTTTCTGCTACATAATATAAACAACCTCCTGAACACCAAGTAGATGCTCTTCAGATGTCAAATACAAGGGTACTTCTTAGCAAACATACTAGGAAGCTGCCAATGCCTTTCTGGAATGGATTTTAATACCTTAAGGTGACAGTTCCTCGCTCCCATATATTACTGAGGTTATCCTTTGTGGAAAAACAGGCACATTTTTAGGTTTTCAGCAAAGACTGAGAATACACCCAGCAGAGGTTATTAAGCATTCAGTCCAGAAACACTGAGTGAACTCACCTCTCAGAATCTGGGAGATGTGACTCAGCCTGCCCTTAGCATAAGGCTTACAGGCGATTTATACAGCTCAGAAACCTAATTCAAATGGTATTCCACTAGTACCTTAAGCTAAGAAAATCTAGAAGGGCACAGAGATATGTGAATAAGAAACAATATTAAAGGGTTGCTAGAGTTCAACTATTTGAACTGATGCAATAAACACTAAGAAATCTGCCTTGTATGAGTGTAAAATAACATAGTACGAGAAAGCTGCAAATTTCAGAGGAAAACTTGTGATACTTAACATGGGAAAACCTGAATGTAACCCCCTTCAAAGCTGACACAAGTTGGATTAAAAGAATTACTGAAATCAAGTAAATCTTAAGACCTTCAGGATTGCAGAATGTGGTTGGTGGGTCTTGTGTTTGATTTTTGGTTGGGTGTTTTTTTTACTCCATGGAAAATTTTGTTCTCTTTCATAAGTGAGAACACAATCTTTTTTTTGGTTGTATAGCTTCCACAGGAGTTCAGAACCATCCCTGAAAAGGAACACGGAAGCCCATGTTGTCTCTTACAAAACTCCAAAATCATTAGCAATTGGGAAAGTAAGAATTTTCAATATATGACAGGTAACTTCAGGTTGGTAGGAACTACTGAAAGTCTTCCAAAATTCCTGTTGCTTCCTATGTAATTTAGCAGGCTCTAATAGTAAAGGTTGCTGAGTCATTTCTGCCTCATGCAGATCCTAAATTTCATGCTTGTTGCTGGCATAAGTAAGGCCAAAGAACACACTGGTATAAAGGATATCATTTAGCTGATGGAAGATATCACAATGAACAGTTCTCCCTAGAGATTCCTTAAGAGCCTAAATAAGTTGCATTGCTTGTTTCAGAGATAATGCCACCTAATGTGAGATTACTTGAAAATAAGTTTTTCTCATTAACTCAGTTCAACAATGAGAACTATCCTGCATGTTACAGGCTTTTCAGTGATTATAACAGTACATTTTTCAAAAACCAGATGTTTGGTAAAAATTGGAATGATACTAAACTGGTACTGTTTGGAACTCTTACTGTTTTCTTTCTTGACATTACAAGGGCTGTGCAATGCCTGTGCGTGCACGTGTAAATACAAGCATAAGGATTTTGAATCTCTTTGCAAATCTGAGAGAAATAAGGACTCCATGATGTGACAATCCTACAAGCTTTGAGAAAGTTAGCTTCTCAAAACCTGCACTATAGGAAGAACAAATTCATATCACTCCAGAGAGGAGCTAATTCTGAAAATACAGATCTATAAAAAGTTAGAAAATTAGGTCAATGCTCATACAACTACTTGTTCTCGCTTGGTTCAGCTACAATCTCATGCCAGGTGAAAATACAGAATTCCACTCCAGAAGAAAACACAGTATTTCATCAGCCTTCTTACTGTTGGACAGCCCTCATGGGTTAACTGGCTTAATTTAGCTGCAATACTAGTCCTCTTAGTATTAATTTCTGCAGTATCTGAAGAGACATGACAGTATGAAAAGCCATCCAGCAAAGCCTGGGAAGCCATCTGAAGTATGACAGTATCATTCAAAAGTTGAAGCTTATCCAAACAGGATAAAAAGGATCAGTCTGACAAATTAAATGTAAAGTCCAGCTAAATTGTTAAAAAATTGCAAAAACACCAAAAAAACCCTTCACAAAAATAAAATGATAAAATACTTCTCCAAAAACCATCAGAACTAGCAGGTTTCCCATAAGCCTACAGATGATCAACAGAACAAAGAACCCTCCAAAAACCTCCCATTCAAAGAAGATAATGACATAAGTAAGACTTTCTTCTGCTTTCACTAGTAACATGAAAGATTTGTGATATGTTTTGTTATGGAATTTTTTTAAGTGGGTGGAGAGGGACAGGGTCTACGATGACACACAACACGACACATTTGTAGCTGGATTGCTGATAGATGAAACAACAGAACAAATCAACATAGTGAAAGAAATCACCTGGACTGATACTTATAAAAAAATCTAAATGCCTCTAAGATGAAACAGCAGAACTACTTGAGTATAAGCTTCACTTCAAACTAGTGATTTAATCTCTTCAGGATTTCAAAAAGGCATTTTATAAGGTACCTCAAACCCAAAAAGAAACTAAGGAGCTGAGGAATACGGTCCTCACTTGGAGGAATTACTTATTCACTTGTCACATAGAAGAGAGAATAGGAAAAAAAGTTTTAGATTAATAGTGAAAAAAGACCAGCAGTGAAGTTTTGGAGGGATGTGTGTGGGGGGCTCTTCTTTTCAACATATTCACTGGTGATCTAGAGAAAAGAGCGAACAAAGTTGACTGAAGATATTAATCACACAGGATGGCAAAAATAAAGGTCAGTTGTGAAGAAATGCAGAAGGACACTACAACACCAAGTGACTAGACAATAAACTGGCAGATGAAGTTTAATGAAGTTAAGGTCCACTTGGTGCATACAGAAAGGAACAATCCCAACTTCATGCAGCAAAATGACAGGCTCTATAGTATTACTTTTGGGGAACTAGATCTTAGATACCACTATGAAACTACCAGCTCCAAAGAGGCAAGTACAAGATGAGAAATGTCACAAAAATGGTATCTTGAATACTTGTATGGGACAAATTATCAGTCTCAATGTCAATAATAAATAGGCGGTACGACACACTCCAGAAGTTGTCCTAATGTATTAAACAGACTGTGTCTATGACATTAAGGGGTAAACAGTTCAAAACAAATCTGTTCAGAAAATTCTCTTACTGGATCGTGAGCTACTTGATGTTTTTACTTCTTAGTATTTTTATACCTCAAACTGAAACTGTAAGTTGAAACAATTCCAGTAAAACCTATTCAAATACTTTTTGAGGAAATTTTAATACAAGTTCTATTGTAATGATACCATATCACAGAAGCTAAAACCACATTTGTCAAATGGTTCACACACGGACTGGGACACAGCTGGGGGCAGAACTGAGCTCTGCTACTCTAACTTAAGCTATCACTGACACAAATCCTTCTGTTCTCATTACAAAGCAAAACATGCTTTCACATGATACTTACTTTGCTGGATTTCGAGAACCCAGGGTCCAATAATGTGACAAAATCTTTTTTTCATGAGGTAGTGACTTCTTTGCCTGAAAAAATGTATGATGCTCTACACAGGATTTCCATAGATTTTTGCATGCTCTGTAATTTAACATGTTGAAGGCAACAATATGCTCTCTGGATTCATTCTGTAATGGTAGGAAATATGTTTCAATATATACAAGGAGATCAAACTCAGTAAACAAGGTCATAAAACAACAATAAAATTACTTTTAGCTTAAATGGGAAAAATGTTTTTAGGAAAACAAAAAATCAGCAGTGAGTAGATTTTCAGATTTCACCTGTGACCAGAGGAAACTCTAAATTGCTAAACAGATGCAAAGTATTGCTTACATTTAAGTTTTTCAGTTTCTAATCCTTACAGTGTTAATGAAATATTTAAGTCTAGAGTGGTAAAGATTTTGTATATACAAGCATAAAATTAAACAGCTAAACATAGTTTCAGGTTTCCAATAAGATATTGACCACCTAATACAAACAAAACTCTTCTAAACATTTCATTAAGGATGCAACGAAGAAAGAGAAAAAACCCTCAATCTTTGAATTCAAACTCTTCACATAAGGCTTCAATTCAATGATGTTCTTTCAAGAGCCACAATACACAAAAAGGATCTCCCTCAATAGTCTTTCAGAGGATACTAAAGATGTTAACAGCAATCCATCTTGAGGGAAAGAAAGCACCTGTGATGCGACTGGAGCTGCTGCTACTGCAGTTCAAATCCAATCCTGCTTTCTGGACCATAACATGAGGCCACAATGAGGAGATCAAAAGGAAGCAGAACACAAAGCTTGTGTATCTTGGTGAAAACTCTTACTTGCTATTTCAGTGCCAAAGTGCCAGTGAAACACCAGCGTAACACAATTGTGCCGCTCCTGTTATGCTCTCACCGACTGCAGCACTTGTTGAGCTATTTCACATCCCAGTGCTCAAGAGTTTTGCACATGATATAGCTTTGGTTAGTTAATACAGTTATTGATGCAAAGAAAGTGGAATGAAGAGTAAAGCAAATAGGAGAAAGGAAGGTAACACCAGACCGGAGTTAATTGCTATCACAGTTCAGCACTTCACTGAAAAAAAGCCAAGTTTTCAATTTTACCACTCATCTTTTCCAGCTGCTCTGAATCATGACTGAATTTTGACAGATCAGCATACAATTAAGCAGGCAACCATCTCCGTAAAGCTCTCTTTCTAGCTCATACTTTGCATAAAGTAATTATTTGGGTTGCAAAGCCTTTTTATTAAGTGACTCAGAAAGACCTAATAAAGCTCTCTCTCATACAGTAGAGGAAGAAATAGAGGTCCCACCTGGATAACACCTTGATTTCTAGTTGCCATTGTACTCCTTGTTCACAGCAACAACTCTACAGTAACTAACAGACCATTTTGGCTGGAACAATCAGCGTGTTTTTCTTGTATTCTTTTTATTTCTACCAACATTTTACAAATGCTATGTATCAGAGATCAATGCCACATTCTGCAAGTTGCTTCATGAATAGTTCAGACTATGATGACTGAAGTCACTATCTTAGAAAACCAATGAGAATCTCAAAAGATAAGAAGAATTTTCCCCTTGATTTTTACAAAGGCATTGCAAAACATTTAACTGATTGCAATATTTCAGGCATGCTTTCCCTACCTCTATTAAAACATTTAATTATTTATTATTTTTTTTTTAAAAAGTAGATTTTTGTATTTGAGCCTTATGCATACTGGAACAAATTAATCTTTGTCAGTTCACCACAGTTACTTCTAATTAGCTTAGATAAAGTGTGCAAGCATAGTGAAATTTCAGCTCAGAATTTCTTGCAATACAGAAAGCATACATCACTTAAAGATTTAACGACAAGCAGCATTTCTTACATAACCTCTGTTGGCTGAATACCACTTAAAGCATTTTACACTACTCCAGAAGACAAACTAAAGGAAGTGTATAATGTTATTGGCCTGGAGCACCACTAGATTTTATCTTAAAAGGTCTTTTCCAATCTAAATGATTCTATTATATGATTCCATCCTCATCTTACAATTGCCATAAAAATTGGTTTATCTAAATATATCAATTATACTGAAAAGTCACTGTAAAAATACGGAATTAAATACTTATAATATTATATTTTAAAATTTAGGTTTGAAAATATTAATGAATCTTGCTCTCTAAGCCACAAGTGTGTTCTTCCCAGCTGTAACAGAACCTCCTATACGATTTCTAAATAGCCTAAAAGTTTAAATGTGGACTTACACTAGGATAAATACTGTCACAAGTTTCAGGAAAAATGTAGTCAATTTTTAAATTAAAAACCCATATGGCTAACAGGCCACCTTGCAAGTCATGCTATTAAACTTATGCACCATCTTAAAGGTGTGGAGAGTTCTAGAGGGATTCAGGGATCTAGTGCCTATCATACTTAGCAACTCAAATTCCAAAATAATGTTATTTTAATAGTTATCAAGAAATGACGATCAGATAAATTTGTGGCCATTAAGGTAAAGTAAGTCTCTTGCTATTTCAGCATCAGGGAAGAACCTTCATCAGATATAAACTACAGTAGTACCTAGAAAGGAGGGACCAGATTATCCTTGAGGTCCCTTCCAACCTGGCATTCCATGATTTGATGATTCTATGACATATGCCAATTCCATTCACAATTAAAATGTTGCCTGTAAACCAGCATGCTTCCTATTCCTACCGTAATTCTTTCACCCTTAATTAAGTCTACATATCATGAGCTTTTATAGCATCAGACATTCACTGATTCATCAGCCTTATTCCTCAGTTACACAGCTCTTCAGTAGAAACAGAAATACTGAATGCTTCTATGAAGCAGCTGATAACTGACCACAGCAGTGGGAGGGTAAAAGAGGAGGTGAGTATCAGGGACACAGTGAGATGGTTAGTCTGCAAAACAGGGGCATAAGGAAAGAAAAAAGAAGTAAGAGAAATAAGAAGAATAAACCAGGGAAACATGGCACATCCCAGATGACTGCAAATTCATAGCCTTTGAGAACTTTCTGTAGATTTTGCAAAGAAATCTACATATGACATACAAAACCCTGAAGTGTTACAGCACTGTCACCATCTTCAGTAAGAACTTGGCTACAAACACACAGTAGCTGCTCTGCGTTCCCCACATTCTTCCCTCTTCCTTACTTTTAGCTTCGTTTACCCATTTCCTCCTGTCCTTCCAAGCAAAAATCCAACCAACCCAAAGACTGCCACCACCTCAGTCATCTGCCCTCACAAACCCCTCCAGCAACCCAATACTCTGGAGAAAATGCCTGGTAGTCCAGCTGCCCCCTCATTACCATTGCACTGTAGCAGCAAGGTTTTCCAAGAAATACCATTGAAGTACTGCAGACATGCAGACTTCCTGCCCTAAATTTCAAGCAAAGAGGGCTAATTGACAAGGATGGATATATCTAGAGATTTAACAGCACATCTGGTCTGCTTTTTCATATCTACTAAGAGTCAAAAGAGTCATGCGGCTGGCCTTATTTTTCCTGCAGTTCTGTTGCTCTCTAATCACGACACAGTGCACGTCACTGTAATCTCGGAGGGTTACGAAAAAAAGAACTATGATCACTTAAGAGGAGATGAGGTAAAAGAATCAAAAGCCTTGAAATGTCATAATTTAATGAAAGCTTAACTGAGTGAATTTTAAGAACGCTGCCCCTTTCAATGGTGACAGGAGTGTTCATAAAAAAAAATGGAACTTCTGACAGCAGTAAAGGCTTCATGCAATGATTACACATATTTGACATGATCTTTGAGTCCAGTGGCTATTACACATTGACATTTTAATATCTCCTGTTCCAACCTCATATCTTTCAGCTGCAGAGCCTCCTCTGTGCCAGGTACCTTCCCTTCTCCCAAAACCAAGCCCCATGAGCAGAAGGGACCTCACAAAATGCTCCTAGATGGGATAAGCAGCTGTTTAGTAGATTCACTGCAGTGAGACACTCTGCAGGGCAGACAGCATCAAAGAGCAGCAGATGCTGGCAAGAAAAGGGAAACAAGCTAGGTTACTAAATACTGGAGAAAGGATGAAGAGTTATGTTTCCCTCAAGTCTCCAAGGGAGAACAGACCTGCAAGGGAAAGATACTAACAGACTGAATATGGATGGATTCCATGGTGGAATGGAAATAAAAATGTGAAACAGAGTGAGTATAAAAGGACCATAATAGCAAGGGGAAATTAAACAGAATTTTAATTGCAAAAAAACCCAAACCAAACAAAAAAAAAATTGACCATTTCAGCAAAACAAAATGAAACTACTACTTACATGTTTTTGCCGTTGTTGTATAAAAAACTTTTTCCTTTTAAAGGAAATTTTTAATATGTTCACCCTAAAAGAAAGAAACAAACCATGAAACACTAAACAATGTTTATAGGGGGGGAAAAAACCAAAACAATGAAAAATAATACTGTGTACAGCAAGCCTAAAATATTATAGATGTTAAATATCCAATGAATAATCTGCAGCCATCCCCTGCATCAAGTGGCAAACAGGTGTCAAGAAACTCAAAGCAAAAATTTTAGCTAAGGAAAAAAGTCTTTTAAAAATTGAGATTCTTCCTCATTTACTCTTTAAATAGCTCACAGAGCAATTCTCTCCCACCAAATCTATTCTTGCAGCAAAAACCTGATGACATCCTTTACTAAGACACACAAATGTTAAATGTGTCAAGTTTGTACAACTTAAGAATCATACAACAAATGTGACTAAAGGAAAAAAAATTAAAATCCTAATGACATGACAAGGTTGGTCATACAACACCTGAAATGTCCCAGAGACTTCACAGAACTGGCTTCATAATGTGAAAAAATACAGACTTGTATAAATAACTAAACAAAAATTGTAGTTAAGATCATAATTGTAGAAGAATGAAAGCTTTAAGAATGAGTGTTAATATATTTTTCACTTCAATTACTAACATTGCTGCATAATCTATGTGGAAATTTATACAGAACTGAACACCTCTTTTCTATATATACATAGCATGAATAAAGATTTTCTAAGGTAGGGATTGCAGTTGGAATTGGTGCTCAAGCTACTTTTATTTTAATTATATGTTATCAGTTATCAGTTTTGCTAAATAAAACAAACTTACAGGAACCCACACAACTTCCTACAGCAAAACAAGGTTTGTTTAAAATACCTAAAATTTTCTCTACCATACCTCCACTTCAATAACTTAAAACCCCCACATTTTGGAAAAAGAAGTCTGTGATCAGCTGGAGTCATATGGATGCCTTGGGAAAGCTATTTAAGGTCTGATCAAATTTTATCTGCCTGAAAAAACACCATGAAAGGATTTGGCAAGGTCGCTGCTAAAAGACTCAGAATATTCTCATCAACCAACATTTCACAGCACCTTAGACCTCATCATGTAGGAACTATATTGAACATCATCTCAATTCTTACCACATTTTTACATCACTCTCAGCAAGTGGGAAATGACGTATCGTTCATTCCCCACAGCCCATGAGTGAAATGCACTTTAATTCTAGAGCAAGGTTCCTCCTTCATTCAGGAGAGTATATCTGCCAGTTACGAACAAGAAAGGTAACATGATGAACAACCCCTCCTCCTGTACAAATAAGGTGGAAAAGTGAATGCAAACACATTTCTGAAAATGCTTTACTCCATCAATTACAGAATCCCAAAGAAACAGGAATTTCATTCCACACCATGCTTTGGTGATCAGGCAAATTGTCATTCAAGTTACTGGAAAGTTGCAACCATATCTACCCTCTTCTGTCAGGCCATCTGTTGAAATACTTCTGCCATTTGCTACCTCAAATAGTAATGATCTGTACTGCTCACCTAAGAGTTCTGGATGCTGAACTCCCCAATAAACCATATAAACTTTCAGTTGCATTTACTGAGATGCAACTCATTCTTAACCCTAGTGCTACTCCACCTGAAATACTACCAGTCAAGTTTTGAGCTTCTGGTTCTTTCTTATCACATTTCTTGACTTAGATTAAACTTCTACAAGTAATTTTGTGGACTAATTCTCAGCTTACACAGTGACTGTGTAAGCTGGTCTGTTCTTACCCTAATGTTGAACCAGCAGAAAAACAGGACACAGAAAACTAACCTTGCAAACTAAGCAAAAAACCTCCCCACCCAACAACAAGGCAGCCAACTTCCAAAAATACGAGAACTCTCTCAATCCCTCCCTCCTTTTTTTTTCTTCTTCCTAAAAATATGACTCACTGCTTGACCACATTCAAGTAAAATCAGGGCTTTAAGTCTCTACTTTGACTCTCCTCTAAGTAGAGCATTCCTCTCCATTGAATTAATTCTTCTTGAAGTACAACTAAACCTATTTAATTCAGTGACAAAGAACACTTGCTAATCTGACAGTTTCATTTAACATTAACTAAAACTCATTTGCAATGTTACGCCTACAAGTTGAGTGAATGTTCGCATATAGCACAATCCACAAAAAAATCCAAGAGGTTAGGGTATCAAAGGATTTACATTTAACAAGTGCTTGAAGATGCCACATGCAAAACATGACCTGAACAGAATGCAGTTATACTTATTCTAACTGGTGGATCAGCTGCCCTTATCAGTCACCAGTAATGTGTCCAGTGACTATGCAACATTCACAAAAGATTAAATGCCAGCATTTACTTGTAAAACACTCAATTTTTGTAGCATATTAGTAATGATACATCTTTTAGGTCCTATCATTCACAGAGGTCAAATCAGATTTGTCACTTAGTGGGCAACTGAGCTATTCGCTTCCGATCAAATTGGTAGTTCTGTCCCTAGCACTTCACACTAACAGCTGGTATTTTTGATCTGAAGCAGAAATGTTCCCATAGGTGAAAGTCTTGTACTTTGTCATTGGAAGATTCAGCAGGAAAGGTTGTCAAATTTGCTATGTAAGACACTGTTGAGTCATTTTTTAAATTTTAACTAGCAACGTAGAACACACTCCTCTAGCAGTTTCTCTGAAGTTTTCAGAGCAAAGGAACTCCATGCCCTGAACAGCATTTAATACAAAGCCTTAACTGCTGCTGATGTAGAGAGTGCTTGTATGTTTTTGCCATTAAGATATTTTACTTGCAAAATTTCGAAATTATCACAAAATAGTTGAGCACCCCAAGGAATAACTTTCCAGAGCAGATAAAATACTGTGTTAAATCCAGAGCGTTTTTTTTTAAACCTGTCTTGACTTGCAGCCTCTACTGATCAGTCAGCTCCTTACGTAGGTTGCTTTGATTGAAAATCTTCCTTTTGCCAAGGCAGTACTCTCTCACTGCCTCTGTTCCCGAAAACTTTTGGTCCCCTTTGACTACTAACATATGGCATTGTTGCATTGTTGTCACCCACTAATACTGCACAGTTTTTCGCTTACTTGTGGAATGAGTGCTTTCATGGTGTCTGCTGCCACCTTGAGTTCTGGCACGTTTATGGCGAAGCTTGCTCTGCCCGCAGGAAAAACTACTTGCTACAAATGGTGCTACATAAAAAGCCTAAATATTATTTCAATTATCTGAGTGGCTTTTTTTGCATTCTCAGGTATATACTGTTTGGTAAGGAAACTCCTTTCCTGCATACCTTCAGTCCAGCCAAGATATATTAAACCCCAGGCATCACAGAAATAGATCCTGCTTTGAGGTCTAAGAAGAAATTGAAAGTGTACACTACAAATATAGCACAGCTTAGTTTGCTCTGGTGACTTTTCCTCTGAAGCCAGAAACAAAATACCAAACCGTTATCCTCTATGTAGCGAGTTTTTGCTTCTTTCAAGTTGAGAAGATATTTTTAGAGAGAGAGTAGGAAAGCTTGGAACAATTGCATTAGCTGTCACACAACAAGACTTGAAGAAGACAGAAAATGTGCCTCCAGCTGGCAGTTTTTAAAACCTGCAGCTGTTTAAAGAAGCTGAGAGATTGACATACGGAAGGACAGAGCTCAGGGCACAAAGATAAAAGATAAAATTCTTTTATGTTTCAATGTGCATTAGAGATGGAAAAATACAAGATGTCCCTGTGCTCTATGAGAGCATTATTGACATACATTTAGGATGGTTACAGTACATCCAAGGGAGTTGAAAGACAACTTACTGCAAGGAAAAAAACCCAGACTGTGCTGTACACGTTCCCCCAAAAATAAACTGAAATCTATTTTATTGCTTTCCCATAGGAAATACATGTTGGGTTGGGTTAATAATGAAAGGATGGAATAACGTGAGTATTTAAGGAATATTGCTAAGCAGCACCTTTTTATGTAATCAAGGAGCAAAAAGCAAGTACAACCCATTAGAACGCACTTCTCTGTCATGATTAAGAGCACTACACTATCTTACTGAAAACATTCTCCAGAAAAACTGACAAAATATAGAGAAAATTATGCACAATATGATAAAGCTACACTTGATCAAATACACAAAACAAATTCATACTTCTTTTAAAAACGGAAGACTGGGAAATATTCTTTCTGATCCCATCTGAAAATGTTAAGGAAAGGCCCAGCCTCCATGTAATTTCTATTTTATGTAATCATTTTTAGTATGGTATAAAATTAGATCTTAACTAACTTCTAATGTTATTCATGTTAGATACCTTGTACACATTGCTTCTTCGTAGAGATTATTTTCTACAGCAGTATCACGCATTCTAATGTTTTCAGCATCATAAAATAATGCAAAGGTCTCTCCCCTCGAGACGCCAACACTTGTTAACACTATATAGTCTTGTTTGATGATGTTTAAAATTTGGTCTATATTATCCCAGTTCCAGTAAATCTGAAACTCCAAATAACTGAATTTACATTTCTTTTCTAGAAGCAAATATCTTCTTGCTGAATGATAGGATAAAACGATCAGACCATTAGCTGTTGAGCTTTAGTGGCAATACTGATGAAAAAAAAGATATTATTTGGAATAACATATTTCTTTACTACTAAAGGGATTTACCAGGGATAGAAGCTTGTGCAGATGAGTTTTCTGTATACAGCAATTCCACCGGATGCAATTCCAATCATGAGATCTAGATTATGGAGATCCTGCAAAAGAAAAATACAGCAAGAACACAGATGCAGTTTATGTCATTCCCATTTATCTGCTTATACATTAATTTTCAAGTTTTCTATAGTTAAATTGCTACTTCTGAGGCAATTTTTTTTTCTCATGCATCTCTTTCCTTTGATGTTATCTACTAGGTATTACAAACTTCTACACATTAAAACAACTTGTAATGTTCACCTTACTACACTAGATATTCTTTAGGTCAGCATCAGACTAAAGTTTCAGGTGCAGTTTTATTGATTTAACCATGAGAAAGAAGCTGAAGTACTTCCCAAGATCAGTCAGGTAAATGTCACAGAAATTTGGGAACTGAATACAAGTGTCCTGATTCTAATCTATTTAAAAAGAGGAAAGAAATAATTCCTTATTTTTTCCAAATAGGTCTTACTAACAAAGTCTAGGCTGGAGGTGACCACCATTATGCATGTGAGAGTATGCTAGAGAAATATACGTGTGCACATGAATATTTGATACACTAAACCGAATCCATTGTTAACTAAAACAAAAGCTGTGCATTCGCTTAACATGCTCGACTAGAAAAATGCACCCATAAATTTACAATCCTTCATACGTATTGAGATACTCAAGAGGAAACACATGCTTTCATATAAGCAAAATCCTGAGTTAAAAGAAAAAAAACATGGGGGAGTGGATGCTGAATGGTCAGTTTGAGTGTAAACCCAAACTGATGTTACAAAAGTTACAAATCTTGGCGTCCTATTTCTCTATGATCAACATGTGCTAATACATTATTATACAAATTTCTAAACAGAGTTGAACACTTGCATAAATCCACATCTAAGTGTCAAATCCATTGGTTAGAACATCAGGTTTGACTCAAAAGTAGCTTCAGGCTATTTTGCAAAGAATAGCCAAGGGAAATGGATTCTCCTAACGCCTTCAATAACTTAGCTGCTCCTCTAGATGGTACTCTGTGCTCACCTAATACGCAGTTTTCTTATATGTCCAATCCCAGTTTCTTTATATTAGAAGAAAGGTACAGAAGAATAGGACAGATAGCATGTGCTCTAACAATACTGTGGAAAGTCTACAATAGATCCTTTAAAAATAGTTAAATAGAAGTGTGATACAGGCTTATAAATGAATGAAGCTGAACATAACTTGCAAAGTGATTTATAAACCTCCAGTGAAGTATCACAGCCATTCACAGAGAATGAGCATAACCTATTTAATACATAGTGCATTACACTGAATACTAACAAGATAAGAGGGATACCATTTCTACCTCTGAGAGCATAATAAAAGAAAATAATTAGGCAAGCAGCAGACCAAGTAAGTTTAACCTCAAGGTAGGCTAGAATCAACTGAAATTATTAATAACCCTCAGCTACCTGCTGCCCCAATTTGCCAAGAAATGTGCTAAGAGGAGCTGGTTGAATCTCCATCAGAAGTAGTTCCTGAACTGCCAGTTTATGCCAGCATATTACAGAAATCCAGAATTGACACCCCCTTTATTTTAAAACTTGATCAGAAAACGGAGGTATTTCAGGAGATGAACTGCATGTAATTTAGCTGTCTCTGCCACGATACAGTCACCACACAGGAGGGCAGAAACCTGTCTTCCTAGCACTTGGAGCTTACTCCAGGTTTCTGTTTTTACAAATCAGCAGTGTGAAAAAAAAAAATCAGCTTTAGGAGAAAAAGCTGCAAACCTACATGACTTAGCAGAAATAACAGATTACCTAAACACTTGATGGGGATTAATAAAGCCAAACTCTTTTCTCTAGGAGCTTTGTTAGAACAAAGTTCATTCCCCACCTGCCTCTGCCCCACTCCAAAACACTAATCTCCCATGCTATTTGCTATAATGAACTCTCTTGTGTTACACCTAAGAAACCTGAAAACAAGATTTTGGGCTAGCATAAAGAAAGAGGTTCTTCCAAAAGAAAGATTATGTAGAAATGCAGTTATTTCCCATTCACAATATCTGTGGTCTTAAATTGTTCAACTAAGAAATAACATGCATGTATTTTTCTTTTTACCTGTTTCTTTATAGAGATAATAATTTAAAAAAAGATACAAGTTATCATGCCAGTCATCTAAATAGTTAAATACTGATTCACATTTTATTTAATTTACAATTGCCATCTGATTTTTTTGTAGATATGGAAATAATATTGATTCTACAAATTTCTTATCTTCCACTCTCACGGTAAAAATGAAAGATGGATTAACATCAGACTAATTACTGATCAGATGAGATAGTGGTCCAGAGTCAAAAGGAGATGAGGAATTCAACAAATCTCAATACAGTTTTAAGGCATTGAATTCACTCTCCTTAATTTTTAAAAACTATTTTATTTTTGAATGTACAATTTTAGCAGTTCAGATTTATCCTTGGAGATAAACACAAGCGTTTGCAGGTGAAAACTGAGCTTAGATTAATTCACTAATGGAAGTTTCATGTTTAGTGAGTTGCTAAAAAGAGTAGCTCACACTTCCGCAAAATATTGAACTTTGTACCATAAAACATCAAAATTAAGGAAACCAGATACTGACCTGCTCTTCACAAAACATTAATCAGATGTATCTGACTCTCAAACATCACTGCAAGGAGCACCAACTTCCTTTGGCCATTATTTTAAAACCAGGTGTTACCTGGTTCCTCTGGAATCTAAGATGACCAAGACTATTTTAGCAGCAAAGGAAGAGCTGAATCATAAGGATCCACAGTGATAAGGGCTTTCAAAAAGTCACAGCCTTGTAACTACTCTCTGCTAGCATCTGTTCAAAGCACCAGGATTTGGCAAAACTGGAGGGGTAATTTAAGAGTAGTACTAAGTAGGGGGTAGCAGATGAATATCAAGAGGCACTCCAAACATACACTTTGGTGTCAGGCAGAGTAGGGGCTCATGACTAATGAGCTCTGACAACCCATGAGCTCAAGGTCATTAAATATGAAACAATGCAGTGGTAGGGTGATAATTACACTGTTTAAGCAGGTATCACCAGAAGGTATTTCTTCAATACAGCAGAAGGGTGACAGACCTATCTGATCACATGTAACAGTTACCACCTAACATGTCTCTCTCCCGATGCCTTTCCTTTGTACTTTTCCCCATCCTTAAAATAGGCCTGTACTGTATTTCATGAATATGAATGTAATTACAGTGGCTTTATACAGGAATATTTTAGGTATTCTTAAAAATCTAATGCAACACTCATTTAGAATCGTAGAGTATTTTGGGTTGGAAGTGACCTTAGAGATCATCTAGATCCAACCGTCCTGCATGGGCAGGGACACCTCCCACTAGACCAGGCTGCTCAAAGCCCCATCCAACCTGCCCTCGAACACTCCCAGGGAGGGGGCATCCACAGCTTCTCTGGGCAACCTGTGTCAGTGTCTCACCATCCTCACTGTGAAGAATTTCCTCCTAATGTCTAACCTAAATCTACCCTCCTCCAGTTTAAAGTCATTAGCCCTTGTCCTATCACTACAAGCCCTTGTAAATGTCCCTCCCCAGCTTTCTTGTAGGCCCCTTCAGGTACTGGAAAGGCACGTCTGTGGTAGCATAAACGAAAAAAAGGAAGAAAACATGCTGAAGAAAATGACCTTTTCTAGCTCTCCCATCATTACAAAAATAATCTATTTTTTAATTAAAATCCTCAGTGTCAGAAATAACAAATTTCAGAAAAATGTAAGGAAAAACAATGGTCACCTTCATTTAGGAAATCAATCATCTGCAGTATCCTTCATTAAGTTTTCATGCTATGAGCTTTATGCCAAAAAATTGCTATTACATAAAAACACAAATGGTAACTTGCTCACTACGATGAAATATATTAAAAAAAAAAAGGTATTTTGGGGATTCTTCTCGGACAGCTAGCTTAATCTAATAATTATAGCCCAACAGCCAGCGAAATACTAAGACATATTTCATAGAATCATAGAATGTCCTGGGTTGGAAGGGACCTCTAAAGGTCATCTAGTCAAACTCCCCTGCAATAAGCAGGGACATCTCACACTAGAACAGATTGCTCAGAGCCCCATCAAGCCTGACCTTGAATGTCTCCATGGGGCCTCCACCACCTCTCCAGGCAACCTGTTCCAATGATCCACCACCCTAATGTTAAAGAACTTTTTCCTAATGTCCAACCTAAATCTATACCCTTTTCTAGCTTAAAACCATTACCCCTTGTCCTGTCATTACATGCCCTTGCGAACAGATCTTCCCCTTTTTATAGGTACCTTTGATATTTCTATTTCTTATCAATGAACACCCTGTACCCGAAAGTCTTCAAATACATTTTTAGTGGTCATCTTCCATGCTGTTAAATACTGCTTAGATTTAGGCTGGAGTCAGGGAATACAGGAATAATAGATCTCTATATTCTTAACATTGTCAGAAATTCTGAGAAAGTAAGCTCTTAAACCAACTGCCAACTACATCACAACACTAAACAGGCCATTCACTTTCTTTCATGCTGTGACATTCACAGACTTTAGTAAAATTAAGTAAAACGTATAACAGTAATGAAACAATTTATCTTAAAAATACCCTGTTGCTCATTTGAGGAGATCTAGCTTATTTTATTGAAATTTCAGCACCTATGTTACACAAAATATTGAAAAATTACCCAACTCTTTAACTAAAAATAACACATGACAAAGTCAATACTTAAATGCTGCTGGTTTTACCACTATTAAGTCAACATAAAAAAGGGCATGTACGTTTTTTTTTCCAAGTGAAAAATCACAATGTAAACATACTCTACCACTGTGCAATTCCACTCCATAGAATTCAAGTGTTCGTGCTATATTTATGTAGCAGGACTCTGCTTCAGTTTGCTTGAGGCCACTAAAAGAGGGAAAAAATATATATAGAATATAGTGAAAAATAAAATACATTATATTATATTTATTCCAAATGCAGAAAAAACAGAAGAATCCCACAGCCCAGTGTCTGACAAACGTTAACTAGTGCTATGAATTCTTTGCTAGTGAAGGTCCTCCTAAATGCCTCTCCAAAACTGAGCAAGTTATACACAATGTTATTACCTTAGCCATTCTGGATCAATTAATTTTAGAAAAATAATTTGTCACTGTTTCTGTTAAATGGATGATGAAGCAATTATCCTATAAAATCTTCCTTTATAATAAGCAGCTGTATCTGTACATATTCTACATTACATAGTCTCTTGGAAGTAATTCAGGAAAAAGATTAGAAGCAGGAATGTACTAAAAAGTAAGGAGGAAGGAGTTAAAGTTATGAAACTTGCTGAGGAAAAGCCATCTGAATTTATCTACAATCTCTAAGTCCTAAAGTACTTTTTTCTTCTGCTAGATGTGAAATGTGCTGGAAGACTTACAAGGAATCTATCTTGTGGTCTTCTAGAAAGCTTCTATGATTCAGGGACTTTTTTTTCAGAGACAAGAACTCAAAAATCCCCACACCTCCAATAAACAGATTATCTATCTTCATGGAAAGGCTCCATGGAATCTACTAGGAGTTCTAAAAATAGAAGAATCCAAACATAATTTCCATCTAGATTGTTCTCCCATGCCCCCTACTATTTATCTGAGAGGAATGTCATGTGGCCTAAACAAGATACCTTTAGGCATGATAATGAAAGTAGCCCCTTTCAATAAATTGCATGGCTGACACCAGTCGAGAAGTGTAGGGGCAATGAAGAGAGATTTCAGGGCCCTGGGACGGCTGGTTAGGGGATCGGGAGCACAGGTGGTGTTCTCCTCTATCCCACCAGTAGCAGGGATTGATGAGGGGATAAATGGAAGAGCCAGAAGATTAACTCCTGGCTTCAGGACTGGTGCAACCGACAGGACTTTGGCTTTTTTGATCATGGATGGACCTACAGGACACCGGGCATGACAACAGGTGGGGGAAGCTTAACCTGGAGGGGGAGAAGGGTCCTGGCACACAAGTTAGCAGGGCTCATAGACAGGGCTTTAAACTAGGTTTGAAGGGGGATGGGGACAAAACCAGAGATGAGCCTGAGGACAGCTGCCAGTCTGCTGTCCCACTCAAGGAGGGAAATGGGGATAAATGTGGCAACAAGAACAAAGGGCTCACTGATAGGCTGGTAACCACGCAAGTGGTCGGGATATCTGTACCATGGCTCAAGTGTATAGATGCCAATGCCCAAAGAATGGGAAATAAACAAGAGGAGTTAGAAACTATTGTGCACCAGGGAGACCATGATATAATTGCCATCATGGAAACGTGGTGGGATGATTCACATGGTTGGAGTGCTGCAATGGTAGGCTATAGGCTCTTTAGAAGGGACAGGCAAGGCAAGAGAGGTGGTGGGGTGGTGTTATATGTTAAGGAGTGCTTTGACTGCCTAGAGTTCAACACTAGACACACCAAGGCAGAATGTATATGGGTGAGGATAAAAGGGAAGGCCAATGAGGCTGATATCCTGGTGGGAGTCTGCTACACACCACCTGACCAGGATAAAGAGACTGATGAGATGTTCTTTCAAAACCTTGGGGATGTCTCGTGTTTGCTAGCCCTTGTTCTTGTAGGGGACTTCAACTTACCAGATGTCTGCTGGAAGTACAACACAGCAGAAAGGGGCCATTCCAGGAGGTTTCTGGAATGTATAGAAGATAACTTCCTGCTACAGCTGGTAGGTGAACCTACCAGGGGTAGTGCAATGCTAGACCTACTCTTCACAAACGGAGAAGGGCTTGTGGAAGATGTGGTGGTTGGAGGTCGTCTTGGGCACAGCGACCATGATATGATAGAATTTTCAATTTGTGGTGAAGTTAGGAGGGTCGTCAGCAAAACCTCTACCTTGGACTTCCAGAGGGCTGACTTTGGCCTCTTCAGGACACTGGCTGGGAGAGTCCCTTGGGAAGCAGCCCTCAAAAACAAAGGATCGCAGGAAGGCTGGGCTTACTTTAAGAATAAATTTCTGAAGGTGCAGGAGCAGGCTGTCCCTGTGTGCCGAAAAAGGAGCTGGTGGGGAAGAAGACCAGACTGGTTGAGCAGGGAACTACTGCAAAAACTCAGGAATAAAAAACCAATGTATCAATTTTGGAAAAAAGGGCAGGTGAATCAGGAAGTATTTAGGGATATTGTAAGGTCATGTAGGAAGAGAATCAGAGATGCAAAAGCCCAGCTAGAACTTAAACTAGCCATCTCTGTAAAGGATAATAAAAAATGCTTTTATAAATACATTCATAATATAAGGAGGGTCAGGGAAAATCTTCATTCCTTATTGGATGAGGAGGGGGACTTAGTAATGGAGGACAAGGAAAAGGCTGAGGTGCTTAACACCTTCTTTGCCTCAGTCTTTAACAAAAAGACCACCTATCCTCAGAACAACTGGGCTCGTGAGTTGGTAGACAGGGATGGGGAGCAGAATCCCCCTCCTGTCATCCAGGAGGTAGTAGTTAGGGACCTGCTGTGCCACTTAGATCCCAACAAGTCCATGGGTCCAGATGGGATTCATCCTAGGGTGCTGAGGGAGCTGGCAGAAGAACTGGCTAAGCCGCTCTCAATCATTTATCACCAGTCCTGGCTGACTGGGGAGGTCCCAGATGACTGGACGTTGGCCAATGTGACGCCCATCCACAAGAAGGGCTGGAAGGAGGATCCGGGGGACTACAGGCCTGTCAGCCTGACCTCGGTGCCTGGCAAGGTTATGGAACAGATCATCCTGAGTGCCATCAAGAGGCATGTGGAAGACAACCAGGGCATCAGGTCCAGCCAACATGGGTTTAGGAAAGGAAGGTCTCTCATCTCCTTCTATGACTGGGTGACCCGCCTAGTGGATGAGGGGAAGGCTGTGGATGTGGTCTACCTCAACTTCAGCAAGGTCTTTGACACAGTCTCCCCACAGCATCCTCCTGGAGAAGCTAGCAATCCATGGCTTCGACAGGTGCACCCTTCGCTGGGTCAAAAACTGGTTGGATGACCAGGCCCAGAGAGTGATGGTGAATAGAGCTGCATCCAGCTGGCATCTGGTGACCAGCAGTGTCCCCCAGGGATCAGTACTGGGCCCAGTCCTATTCAATATCTTTATTGGCAACCTGGATGTGGGGATTGAGTCCACCCTCAGTAAATTTGCAGATGACACCAAGCTGGGGGGAAGGGTTGATCTGCCGGAGGGTAGGAAGAAGCTGCAGGAGGACCTGGACAGGCTGGGTCGGTAGGCCAAGGCCAACGGCATGAAATTCAGCAAGACCAAGTGAAGGGTCCTGCACTTTGGCCACAATAACCCCAGGCAGAGCTACAGGCTGGGGGAAGAGTGGCTGGAGAGCAGCCTGGCAGAGAGGGGCCTGGGAGTGCTGGTGGACAGCCAGTTGAACATGAGCCAGCAGTGTGCCCAGGTGGCCCAGAAGGCCAATGGCATCCTAGCTTGTATCAGGAATAGTGTGGCCAGCAGGAGTAGGGATGTAATTCTCCCCCTGTACACAGCACTGGTGAGGCCTCACCTTGAGTACTGTGTCCAGTTCTGGGCCCCTCACTTCAAGAAGGATGTTGAGGTGCTGGTGCGGGTCCAGAGGAGAGCAACAAGGCTGGTGAAGGGACCAGAGGGAAAGTCTTATAGGGAGAGGTTGAGGATGTTGGGGTTGTTTAGCCTGGAGAAGAGAAGACTCAGGGGGGACCTTATCACTCTCTTCAGCTACCTGAAGGGAGGTTGTAGTCAGGTGGGGGCTGGGCTCCTTTTCCAGGCAACCAGTTAGACAGGACAAGAGGGCACAGCCTGAAGCTGCTCCAAGGGAGGTTTAGGTTGGATATTAGGAAGCACTTCCTCACGGAGAGGGTGATTAGACATTGGAATGGACTTCCCAGCGAAGTGGTGGAGGCACCATCCCTGGATGTGTTCAAGGAAAGGCTGGATGTGGCACTTAGTGCCATGGTCTAGCTAATGTGGTGGTGTTGGTCATAGGCTGGACTTGATGATCTTAAAGGTCTTTTCCAGCCTTGGTGATTCTGTGAGAACCAATCAGACAAGAGGCAGTTCTAACCTGGAATCTGCTGTAGCCTGTTGACAGGCTGTGCCCACAATCATCCTCACGGGACAGCACAGATCAGTGAGTCAGGCACTACAGCATGTTAGAGTCACTGTAAGAGAGGCTGATGGATGCAGAAGAAGAGACATCCTCATCTTGAGGTGGAACTTCCTGTCTTCTAGTTTACATCCATTGCCCCATATCCTATCACAGGGCATGACTGAAGAGATTGGCTCCTCCTTCTTGACACGCACCCTTCAGATATTTATATACAATCTTCTTTAGACTAAACAGCCCTAGGTCTCTCAGCCTTTCTTCATAAGGCAGGTGTTCCAGTCCCTTAGTCATCCTCATAGCCCTTTGTTAGACTCTCTCAAGTAAATCCCTGTCCTTCTTGAACTGGGGTGCCCAAAACTGGATGCAATACTCCAGGTGGGATCTCACTAGGGCACAGCAGAGCGGAAGGAGAACATCCCTCGACCTGCTGGACACACTTCTTAATGCACCCCAGGACAGCACTGGCCTTGGCCACAAGGGCACGCTGCTGTCCCATGGACAACTTGCTGTCCACCAGAAATCCAAGGTCCTTCGCCATGAAGCTGCTTTCTAGCAAGACAGCTCCTAATCTGTACTGGTGCGTGTTGTTGTTCCTCCCCAGGTGCAGGACTCTATACTTATTCTTGTTGAACCTCATTAGGTTCCTCTTTTCCCACCTCCCCAGTCCGTCCAAATCTCGCTTTCCTGTGAATCAGCCAATCCTCCTAGTTACGTATCAACAGGAAACTTGCAGCTGGATTCTGCACCATTGATCATTACCCTCTGGGTTCTATTGTGTAGCCAGTTCTCAGTTCATCTCACTGTCTGCTCTTCTACCCCACATACCCTGAGCTTGCTTATGAGGATGTTATGGGAGACAGTGTCAAAAGCCTTGCTAACGTCAAGGGCAGACAACATCCACTGGTCTCCCTGCATCTACCCGTTCAGTCACACCATCATAGAAGCCTATCAGGTTAGTCAAACATTATTTCCCCTTCGTAAATCCATGCTGGCTACTCCTGATAACCTTCCTCTCTTCCATGTGCTTAGAGATGACCTCCGGAATGAGTTGCTCTATCATTTTTCCAGGGATGCAGGTGAGGCTGACTGGTCTGTAGTTTCCTGGATCATACTTCTTGCCCTTTTTGAAGGCTGGAGTGACATCGAGTATCATCTTATCATATTAGCAACTAAGTGCAGGTAAAAACAACTCTTTACTAGGTGACCTTCCGAAATGACATGCATAAAATCACATTAATCAAAAGCAATTTAAATACAACCTGTAAAAAGCTGTCATAACATTGCGTTATGTTAAGAACTCCAGATACAAAGGCATTCCACACAAGGCAGCAAATTCTGATTTTTAAACGGGACTTTCCCTTAAAAGGTGGACAATTGCTTCCAATTAATATCCATTCTCTCAAATTCCAGGATATCAAAATACTGTGCTGTGAAACAGCCACTCTAGGAAATACTATATCATGCTTCATGAAACTCAAAGTTACCTTGAACTGGGAAGTCATTGCCAGCAGTGTGGTTTTAGCATTCCAAAATATTGGAGAGAAAAAAAAAAGAGCAAAGACAAAAAAGAACTATTTGCCACAATCCTGAGATAAACTGCTTACTCAGATCTACATCTACAGTGGCTACTGTCACCTCAATTTTGAAAAACAGTAATAGACATTTTCTCTTTTACTGTGTCAGAAAAGCAGAGAAAAACCCCACAAAATTACTATTTTATTATACAACAGGATGCTAAATATAGAATGCCTGATATCTGCAAGAGCGCATTATGTTAATTTTTTAAAATTTGATTAAGAACTTTGTTCAGGAAGATGGTGAAAGTCAGTGGTATACTGACAAGATATGCCCGTAAATTTTAATTTTCAATTTGCATACACCATCTATACCAAACCAATCCAGCTTTGTGTCTTGAAGGGCCAACAAAAACTGCCTCAGCATGGACCTGTGGTTTTTTTTGTTATTACACCTCCCTACTCAATTAGAGAGGAAATCAAACCTTTAGGTCCCTAGGCAGGTGTGAGTTAATGAGATAAACAGGCAAAAGGAAACCAGTGTTAGTGTCTCCTTTTAATTTTTATAGCTATTGATACCCAAGGGCTAACAAACATCATCTGGAATATAAGGATTATATGATGTTTCAAATGCATCCTTTTCCTATAACTGATGGCTAGATTCAGCAAGCCCTATGGAAATATTACCAATTTGCATAGTATCTGCATCCTAAGATCTCAGGCTGCTTATGTACCAAGTAAAAAAAACAGTAAGGAAACCTTGTTAGAACAAAGTATATACAGAAAAATGCCCCAGTGGATTTAGAGATGAAAACAGAAGGAAAGTTTCTGAAGCTATACCAGTTCAATATGACAACAGTTGCTTTGTCAATGGCTACTTACTGTCCACTGAATAGTCTCTTGTATGAACATGTTCACAGAACTACTTCCTCAGATTTTGCAAAAGAACCTGAAAACTAGTTAAAAAAAAACTTGCATAGAGCTACAACATATAAGACATAACATGGATTCAGGTTTGTATTGTGCTTCAGCATTTCCAGCCTTTTCATTTTCCTTTGTGTAAGTTTACCAAAGGATAGTCACTAAAGAATGAAAGAGGATAGATATTTATAGGGCTGGCTTTGCAATCCTGTATTCTAAGAATGCAAACTGAAAAGGGATAATAATGTACAGATACCCCATATGGTCTACAGCAAATATTAATTAGTCCAGATGAGCAGAAATCTGATCCCAAAACACTGTTCTCCTCAAACTCTAAGATGAATTCTCCCATTCTGCCTTTCCTTCTCAAAAGGCCATTCTTGTAAATTAAGCTACTGGCACTGATCTAGTCAAAACCATGTCTCAGACATAAGTATACACTATTAATGCCAGAGAAGGATGTAAGAAATACTGCCAGAACACACAATAGTTTTCCTGCCTCTCCTTCCTTGCCCTCCGAAATAAATAGGCCTGAAGAGTGACGTTTCAAAAAAAGGTGTTAGAACAATAAATAAACATTTTTCCTTGTCTAGTCTACTCAAGCATTTTTATTCAGAACCTCAGTTAACACCAACTACATTAATTCAAATAAAGCAGTTAAATCAAGGCCTCACGCTAACAAAAAAACCCAAAGAAAGCACCAATTTCACTCCAAGGACCCACAAAAAGAAGGAGTTTTTCCAACAGACTCTACCCCATCTTTGTCTGCACCAATGGTAGCTCCTACTCTGTTCTGTTCTCTGCAGGTCATAATCGGTTTTGTATCTGGCTATGACAGCACTAAAGCCATGACTTCAACCTAACCACTTCAAGAATCTTCAGAATCTTCTCTCAGGGGTCTCCAAGACGATTGCTTCCTAAAGACAACCACATTTATTCATGTCTGTCTACATGTCCTCGTCTAAAAACTTCTGAGTGTACTAGAAACTCCAAACTATTGTGGAAGGAGTAGAGGGCTCAGCTGTTGGGTTCCTGGACATGAACAGCTAGGAAACCAGCCCAGATTAGCACCTAGGCAGATAGAATGGCAACAGTTAGAGTTCAGTGGTTACCTCTGTTTCCCCCCATAAATGGCATAGCAATGTGCATGTCCTGGTCTGTTAGACAGCACACATGAAGTTCCAGACTACTCACTACAACCACTAGCAGTAAAGAAACAAGAAGGAGAGGTTAAAGTACTGAAAGATGATGGAAAAAGTCAAGGAGGAGATGAAAATTGAGATATTTCAGGGTATAAATCAAAGAAACTAGGAAAGTGGGGAACTAGCTCTGCTGTAATAAAGATGTAGACACAGAGAAGACAAATCCATAAAGATTCAGATTTAATTTGCTCAAATGCTGAGACTCTATTTGGTTCTCATATTTGCATTCAGCTTGCAAGTGTACGATCAACAACACTAATTCTAAAGCTGCAGTCCTGCAAGAGACAAACCAGCATGGTCAGAAAGAGTAATTAGCAGTAGACTGACTGGAATAATCTGTTGTAGCCTTTATATTACTCTCAGGAGAGTGAAGATAAAACACTATGTTATTGAGGGGTTTTGTGGTGGTTTTTTTCACTCTCACAGACAAGAACCAATAAGTTATCGGAAATGGTAAAATGCCCCAAACCCCTCTAACATCTAGTACAGTGTTCTAGATGACTGCCATTAATAATGTATAATACTAAGTGATCTACTGGATGTTCCAGGCAGAAATTTATACAAAAGTTTCAACACACTGGCATAATACTCTGAATGTGATTAGCCTAGCACCTACAGGATAAAACCAAATATTTCATTTAACAGAAGCCATATGAAACAAAACTGTCTGTTGTACTACAACTACTGAGAACTTAAGCATGCCTTTTTGCATCTTTTTTTTCTTTCAAAACTCAAGAGGTGAGAGAAAAATAGAAGTTAATGTTACCTGTGTTGCTCATGTAAAGACTCTACTTTGGTAAGAAAATCTTTGTTCTGCTCAGGTATAAAGTTGTAATTGGACAGATATCCTGAATGATGTACTGAAGCATTATAGTCTCCAAGTTGTGCTGTTAGGAAATAAGAAACACATACACAAAGTTTTCATAGTTAATTATTTAGGAAAAATCCCTTCTCCTCATTAAAATACACATACATATGGGGAAATGTAAAAATTGCAAATTATTTCCCAACAGACAAGCAGTATTGAACACAAGAAACTGTATGACAGCAGTAAAGAAATTTTTTATTTTTTCAAAATACACTTACTAGAACTATAATCTCAGGCCCTGAATGACTCAGTACTTTATTTAGCTATTTATATAGCTCCATTTTTGCATCAGAACCCATAACACCACCTGACAGGCAGTACATGCCATGTTGGCACAGAGGTGCAGCACTGTAACATTAGAGGAAACCAAATTGCTTCAGTCACAGATGGCAAATGAAATACATTTGATACAAATTTACTTAACTACAACATATTAGAAGTCTTCAACAGAATCTGTCACTTAGTATCTACTCTTCACGGTCAGGTAAAAGAATTTTGAAACAGTATCTAAACTAAACAAGTTCCCTAAAACTTTATCCCTTAAAAATTATTCTAATCAGTAGGTACTTCTCAATAGCTATTAAACAAAAGTTAATTCTTATCCACAATTGGGAGAATACCTGAAAATAAATGAAAATTTAAGTTACTTTAAATTTATAGCCTTGGTCTATGCAAGCTTTCTTTAAAAGCTAGGTCAGCATAACTTTATATCCTGAAAAACATGCACAAATCTTTTATTTGTAATAAAGATGCAATGTCAGGGGCAGAAGGGAGTTTGCTTCAAAAAATATTTACCAATGCCACAAATCTACCTAGTTTCAGTTAAAGAAGAAATTCAAGACCTTTCTTTCATGAAAACTGTGCTTTCGGGAAATAGTTGAAGAGATTAAAACCAAAAAATTATAGTAAGTTTAGGCAAAGAACTAGAACCTGTACTAATCTGCTTTTTCCCTAAGGATCGTTCCCAAGCTTTATTTGTCACCATTTGCTACCATTATTTCTGAGAAAAAACAACGTGTAAAAAGTGATTTAATTGACTCAGGTTCGGAGCGGGATGGGACAAAGGGGACGGCGACAGGGGAAGAAAAAAAAGAGTTGTGGATTTCAGAAGTAACTTACAGCTACAATAACTATAGAGTATCTGTAGTGCAGGGGGTAACTAATATTTGCCACTTATATATCCAAAAAGCATGATTTCTATGGCCTAGAAAACAGAACCACTGCGATAGGAAACAATTCCCAGGCAAATGCAGTCAGAAGCTAATATAGTTGCACACCTAATTGTCAATATAAAGGCAAATATTTAAGTGAAAAAGTAAGTGAAATTATTTAGTAATTATTTTGAATATAGACCTTTCTGCATTGTTTAGCCCTTTGTTTTTAAAGGTAGCCTGAATTTTAAGTTAGTAAGCAAAATGGCTAGCAAAAGACTAAACACCATTAGAACCAAAACACATACTTGAACACTTCTGTCAAATAATTTATCTCTGAAGACAACAGTAAGACAAAAACAATACAGAAGATACAGAGTATAACACAGAACTGAATTCATTTTACAAATACCTACTTATTAACAATACTTCAAGTATCTGTCAAGACCAAAGGTAAGGCAATAACACTGAAAACAATAAATACAGTTTTTGTACAAAGTAGGTATGTTAACAACAGTGTAAAAATAAACCACACAATTTCAGATGAGTAGTTACTTGAAGACTTTTTCCTTTATTAACCACTAATACAACCCATTTTTTCTATGGAACACAGCCTACATTTTGAAGTTTTGTTGCATCCAGCTTGAATTATACTCTTGTCATTGGGAAGAGACCAGACTGCCAGGAATAAGACAACACAATTGTGTGCTTAAATTTTATTTGCTTGAGGTAAAAAAATTTTTTTACTGTAATTTTACCTTCTCTAAAGAGGGCAACTGCTGTTCCTTCATGCATTACGAGGTAGGGTCTTCTTGCTCATCTTCCAAATGGGCAGGTTTCTCTGGTCTTTTTTCCTCTTCCTGCTAGCTACCTGAGGTCATGTCAATAAGGGGAGCAGTTTAGAGTACTACTTGCTTCGCCAGCTCCCCAGCCAACTGTCAGAGTTGAAGAGAAACTATAAACGCTGATTAGTAGACATCTTGGAAGACTAATGATCTTATGCAGGATTTTAGTTATCCAAGTAGGAAAAAAAAGTTAGGGCATATCAAGACCTCAGTAAGAAGAAAAACCTGTGAGGTTCTACTTCTTTACTGGATTTCTTCAGAAGAGAGCAGAGGGGAAGGAAATATTCAAGACCTATTTCTAATCTGAGTTTCTCCTGACATGGCTTCTACTCTGATTGCATGAGCCAGGAGATACTGAGTGAGGATGAAGTTACAGTAAAAAAAAAAAGCACATTTTTACCTTTCTCCATTCTAGACAACTGTTGCTCTTTAATTCATAGAATGGTTTGAGTTGGAAGAAGCCTTTAAAGGTTCAACCCCCCTGCAATGAGCAGGGACATCTTCAAATAGATCAGGTTGTTCAGAGACCCATCCAACCTGACCTTGAATACCTACAGGGACAGGTTTTCTACCACCTCTCTGGGCAACCTGTTCCAGTGTCTCACCACCATCATTGTCAAAAATTTCTTCCTGGTACCTAATCTAAATCTACTCTCAGTTTACAACCATTACCCCTTATCCTATCACTACATGCCCTGCTAAAAAGTCCCTCCCCAGCTTTCCTGTAGGCCCCTTCAGGTACTGGAAGGCCACTATAAGGTCTCCCTGGAGCCTTCTCTTCTCCAGGCTCAACAACCCCAGTTCTCTCACCCTGACTTTATAGGAGAGGTGCTCAAACCCTCTGATCATCTTCATGGCCCTTCTCTGGACTCACTCCAATAGCTCCATGTCCTTCTTGTGTTGAGGACTCCAGAATTGGACACAGTACTCCAGGTGGAGTCTCATGAGAGGGGAGTAGAAGGGGAGAATCACCTCCCTTGACCTGCTGGCCACACTTCTTTTGATGCAGCCCAGGATATGTTTGGCTTTCTGGGCTGCAAGTGCACATTACTGGCTCATGTTGAGCTTTTTGTATACCAGTACCCTCAAGTCCTTTCCACAGGGCTACTCACAACCCCTTAATCCCCCAGCCTGTATTGATACCAAGGATTGCTCTGACCCAGGTGGAGGACCTTGCACTTGGCCTTGTTGAACTTCATTAAGTTCACATGGGCCCATTTCTCAAGCTTGTCCAGGTTCCTCTGGATGGCATCCTGTCCCTCAGGAGTGTCAACTGCACCACTCAGCTTAGTATCATCTGCAAACTTGTTAATAGTGCACTTGATTCCACTATGTCATTGATGAAAATATAAAGCAGTACTGGTCCCAATACAGACCCCTGAGGGACACCACCTGTCACCCATCTCCATCTGGACATCAAGCCACTGACCACTATCCTCTGGATGTGACCATCCAACCAACTCCTTCTCCACCAAGCAGTCCACCAATCAAGTACTTATCTCTTCAATTTAGAGAGAAGGATGCTATAATCATAGAATGGTTTGGGTTGGATCAACTAGTTCCAACTCCCCTGCAGAGGCAGCAACATCTTCCACTAGATCAGGTTGCTCAAAGCCCCATCCAACCTATCTTTGAACACTTCTAGGGAGGGTGCATCCACAACTTATCTGGACAACCTGTTCCAGTGCCTCACCAGCCTCACAGTGAAGAATTTCTTCCTAATGCCTAACCTAAAACTATCCTCTTTCAGTTTAAAGCCATTATCCCTCATCCTATCACTACACACCCTTGTAAAAAGTCCCTCTTAATCTTTAAAAAAAAAATAAAAAATCAGTTGTTTGAATATCAGATTCTTATATTTTAGAGTTTTATATCTAATATGAAAGGCTTTAAAGAAGGGAATGTGATGAACCAGTCATTTAGACAGCCACATTCAATAAAAAGAGGACATTTATTTTATAACTCTTATTAAAAGAATAGTGCAATACCCAAACAGCTACAGAATATTTTTTCCCTGGATGAAGTTTTATGTTGACCTGCTGAAACAGAAGTTGCACAAGCTTTCAACATAGTAAGAACTTATGAATACTTGAAAAAACAAACAAAAATTTTGAGGTCATATATGCTGTTACAGGGTATGAACTGTCTATGCCTTACTGTAGCCTTAACAATCCACACTTTCTTCAGACTTGGTAAAAAGAATTTGTTCAGTTACAAAAATGTGGTGGGTATATACTTTTGTCTCTTTGTTCTGGGAGCAGAAAGACTTTCGTGCAGGAAGGCACCAAAGAAATCAATAGTAATCACCAGCAATTCTATGAGAAATTCTAAGAAAACAATAAAATCTATAGTAATTCTATGGGTACACATTTATCTTCCCTAGAATGAGAAGCTTGAGTACCAGATACATTGCTGCATTAGGAAGGGAGTAGGGTGGGAAAGGAAGAAAAAAAAAAAAACAACAAAACCGAAACACTTTATCACCAAGGCTTCATTTATTTAGTGGTTTCTTCCAAGAAACCATTGGTTGTTGTACTTATATTTTGGGGTAAGGCAGCACTGATCTCATTTCTGTCCTCCACTACCCCAAAGGGGAGGTGCAAGAAAGAGATAGACTCTGCTGTGAGTTGCAAACCAAAAGGATGACAGACAACTGAAATTTCAGCATTGGAAATGCAAAACTGAACTGGAAAATCCCTGAGCAACCTGATCTGACTTTGAAGAAGCCCTTTCCAAGCTAAATTTGCCTGTGTTTCTTACATGAAGTTATTTTTGACATCCAAGCTTCCTGGTACACAACCAAGATAATTATTTGATGTAATACAGTGGTGATCAATGGCTCTATGTCCAAATGGAGACCTGTGATGAGTGCTGTTCCCCAAGGGTTGGTACTCAGACTGGGGCCATCTAACATCTTTGTCAGCAACGTGGACAGTGGCACTGAGTGCACCCTCAGCAAGTTTGCTGACAACACCAAAGTGTGTGGTGAGGTCAACACATTGGAGGAAAGGGAAGCCATCTAGGGGGACCTTGACAAGCTTGAGAGGTGGGCTTGTGCAAACTGCAGGAAGTTCAACAAGGCCAAGTGCAAGGTCCTGCACCTGGGCTGGGGCAATCCCAAGCACAAATACAGTCTGGGTGGAGAACAGATTGAAAACAGTCCAGAGGAGAAGGACTTGGGAGTGATACGGATGAGAAGCTCAACATGAGCTGGCAATGTGCACTTGCAGCCCAGAAAGCCAACTGTGTCCTGGGCTGCATCAAAAGAAGCATGGCCAGTAGGTCAAGGGATGTGATTATCCCCCTTTACTTAGCTCTCGTGAGACCCCACCGGGAATACTGTGTCCAATTCTGGAGCCCCCAACACAAGAAGGACATGGAGCTCCTGGAGAAAGTCCAGAGAAAGGCTACGAAGATAATCTGAGGGCTGGAGCACCTCTCCTACGAGGACAGGCTGAGAGAGTTGGTGCTGTTCAGCCTGGAGAAGAGGAGGCTCCAGGGAGACCTTATAGTGGCCTTCCAGTACCTGAAGGGACCTACAGGAAAGCTGGGGAGGGACTTTTACATGGGCTTGTAGTGTTCTCACTAGAGAGGTAATGGAGAGAACTAGAGACAAGAGGTAATGGATCAAAACCACAAGAGGTAATGGATCAAAACCACAAGAGGTAATGGATCAAAACCACAAGAGGTAATGGATCAAAACCACAAGAGGTAATGGATCAAAACCACAAGAGGTAATGGATCAAAACCACAAGAGGTAATGGATCAAAACCACAAGAGGTAATGGATCAAAACCACAAGAGGTAATGGATCAAAACCACAAGAGAGGAGATTTAGGCTAGACATTAGGAGGAAATTCTTTACTGTGAGGGTGATAAGACACTGAAACAGTTTGTCCAGGGAAACTGTGGAAGTTCCCTCCCTGGAAGTGTCCAAGGCCAGGTCGGATGGGGCCCTAGGCAACTTTATCTAGTAGGAGGTGCCCCTGCCCATGCATGGGGTTTGGAACTAGATGGTCTTTAAGTTCCTTTCCAACTCAAACCATACTATGATTCTATGATAACAGTAGAAAAGATATGCTTTTAGCTTTGCATAACTTAAAAGTGTAACCATTTTCAATCTATCAACTGTGTGATATCCTTAAAGGTTCAGAAGACAAGTTGGTCTCCAATTCTACAAAATTTGCTTGTAAACAATAACTACAAGTTTGCCTACTAAGTAACGGCACCAGAACCTATTTCTGTGTATGGGAAATCCAAGTAACTACTGATGTCAGAAGGCAAATGTATGAATGGTTCATTGGCTAAGCACGATGGGGAATCACTTAAAGACAATATAGACAATTCTGTCCAAAGGAATGCATAAAAAAGGTAGTCTAAACACCTGAGGAGTGTACCAGAAAAAAATCAAGTAGTTTCATATTGAATTCTTAACTTTTTACAGAGTTGAATATTTTAGGTGACATGAATGAAGCACAAAATGAACGAGTTGCCTGGTTTTAAAAGGGGATAATTACATAAGCAGATCAAGTTCCCAGTGGAACAGAAAATAATGAAACAATGGGACAAGTTTAGCCTACCAGTTATATAAACAAAACAAACTTTTATCAAGGAGAAAAAAAATCATCTTGTATTAAACAAGATTAAAATATAGTTAGGGCCACATGTCTGGCTTCCAAACAAGGATAGCAATAGTGATCAACATGCTGAGATTGGAGTGGAACATGGTATTGAATGCTAATGATAAATGTATTTTTGTATGTACACTGAGGTATCACATATGTTGTCTCAGCATTCACTACTATTTATTGTCATAATACTGTACTACATGGACTTTGACCGTGGGGAATTGTTCTTTTCCTCTTTTTAATATTTAGTAGGTTCATCTGTCTTAAAAATACAGAACAATAGCATCCACCTAGGCTATGAGGCACTGTAGAAACTCAACTCCATCAGCTACAGCACTGGCCAATATCCCAGTTCAGGGTTCTCCACTCCAGAGATCATAGCACTGTACTTTGTTTTGAAGTGTCACAGATTTAAAAAAAAAAAATATTTGTGGCGCAGTGGAAGAACACCAAACTTGAAGTAATAATCTCCTGAAGTGGAGTATGTACTACTTAGCACAACAGTAAAACAGGGAAAACAGGCCAAAACAGCTGAAGAGCTGCTGGACTTAAACTATCAGGAGAGTCTTAGAAGACCTGTTGTACAAAGAGATGCTGCTCAAGAGCAGCAATCAAGATCACAGTGAACTCAGTGGAAAAATGTCAGTGTACTTCAATTAATCTCTCCAAGATGATTCTTGTATTAAGAGTTTCATCAACATCACACAGATAACACTCCGGTACTGCTGATGACAGGTACTGTAAGACACGATAAAAGGTACCTGTGACTGAACAGCACTGCTGCAGGCTTCAGAAAACCAGATGGGATATAGATACAAACCTTAGACTACCCAACACTTCTGGTAAATAATTTCAAACACTGGAAATTCAGGTCAAAGCTTTGTTCATCCAATCTTGATTTTGAGCCTGAGACATAACATCCACAGGTGCCCTGGAGGGTAGCAGGAACCTGACTGACCTCTGAGCAAGTCACTTAGCTCACATGATGTCTTTCTGAGCACTATTCCATGTCAAAAAAAACCATGGGCAGGTAGTACACATGGAGAAAAATCCTAGCTAGCTATGAAAAGAAGCGGGTCTCCATAAATTAGGAAGTCTGAGGTTTCAATGTAATTTCTATAAAAAGAGAGGGGGACAGGAGGAAGGCAAGTTAGAACAGTCAGGCAAGAAAAAGTTGATGGAGGAATTACATGGTGCAACTCTCACTGTGGAGCTGCTGTTCATGTTCCTCTAAATCTTGCAGCCCACCTCCTCCTCTGGGAACTCAGCCTTCTGGCATTCCCCAAATTTTAACAAACTCTCTCATACCTAGTTCCAGAGGATTTCTTCCTTTTCTTAGAAGAGATTAAAGCCCACTTGAATCCCAGGGAATCAGTCAACCACTTCCTGAATGAACTCTGCTAGATAGATAGTGGTATCACAGGAGATAAGAGAAAGACTGCTTTGAAGAAAAACCCAGTCATAACAAAACACTGAGCAAGTGCTGCTAAGGACAAGGAAAGCTTGGAAGCATTCATAACCTTTTTTGTAAGCTTCAATGCTGTGCTTTAGATTCAATTCCCAACGCAGCAAAGGATTTACACACATATTCTCAACAAACCCATGGGACTTTTTGCATACCAATAGTCAGTCATTTAAATACTGTTCTGGAAATGGGAACTTACTACACAAAGTGACAGAAAACAAGTGGTGCTAAATCAGCTTTTTGACATTTTAAATTAAAAATGTGATACACATGCTGCATACGTCCCTTATTTTATTTTTTAGGCTGTACAACATCCCTATTTTACACTAGTAAAAAACAGGGCATCTGATTTATTGTTACATTATTTCTTTTATAAGACAGTATCCTTCAGACTTAAAGATTTCAAAATTATTTGAAATGCACCCTAGTAAGTTATCCTTAACAAAGCATTTCAAAATCCACTGATCATTTCTGTCACAAAGCACATTTAGTGATAATAAAGTAACAGCTTACTCAAGTGTCTGAACTGTATTCGTAATGAAGTTTAGTCACGTGCTATTTAGATTCAGTATTCACACCCACTTGTATTCCCCTGTAACTTAGCACCATCGGACAACACAGGGTGTGCCACAAAGGTGTAGGGTAACATGCTAGAGTTTTCTTTCAGAAGCACAGTGCTGAACTCAAACAGCTGTGCAGAGGGCAATACAGAGAAACAGCACATCTCCACCAACTGTCTGTCCCTTTGCACAACACAGACGAAGCCTGTGAAGGTCAGCCACACAATTGCCTCATGTGAAAACTGTCGTTAAAAAGCAAGAGCAGAAATATCAAACATCAGACTTCATGCAAAAAGAATGACATCTTCCTCAGCCCTCCCTCCCAGTGACAACTGCTCCACCTTTTAAATAAATACGGTTATCAGAAAATTATGAGTTCCCCTTCTGTATACAAGGCAAGTTACAGCAGCCTGAAAACCACCAAGAAGTGGCAGTAATAAGAAACAGCTCAGGTAGAACTGATCCTTGGCAACTACAGACAATCACTTTTTAATAAGCAGGTACCTCATGTTCAAGAACTTCAACTCTCTTTAAAAAGTATGATTGGAAATCAAAACTCCATAAAAAAACCCTTATTTAAAGCAACTGAAGTTGACAAGAATCCTAGCAAACATGACATTGGAAATCAAAACTCCATAAAAAAACCCTTATTTAAAGCAACTGAAGTTGACAAGAATCCTAGCAAACATGACTAAATCAGGAGACTTACTCAGATTCCAAATATTTTTTCCTATGCCATCATGTTTAGATAAATGGCAGGCAACAAGCTGGTAGGAAAACAAACCTTTTTTTTTCTTTAAAGGGAATTAATCTTTTTATTGAATGTTTCATTTGTGGCTGATCATAGAATCATAGAATCATAGAATCCTAGGGGTTGGAAGGGACCTCGAAAGATCATCTAGTCCAACCCCCCCTGCCAGAGCAGGGTCACCTAGAGCACATCACATAGGAACGCATCCAGGTGGGTTTTGAATGTCTCCAGTGATGCAGAGATTATTTATAGATATCATACAAACAGCAACAGAAAGGCCATCAGCTAGGAAAAGAGAAAGGTGGGGTTTTTAAATTAAAAAACAACACCACCACCACCCCAAAACGAACACCCCTGGATAATAATAACACTATCATGAATTAGCAAAACCAGGCAACTGGCTGCATGGGAAGTTCCAGAATCCACCAGGACAGAGAAAGATTAAAACACACTAGTACCCTTCTACAATCTTAACTGACCTTCTATCATTTCATATCATTCTCCTTTAGTACAAAGAACTGCATTAGTAGCTATTCAAAGCACTAAAAGGGAACTCTCATAAAAATGAAGGGAAGAAGGAATTACTTTGGTATTTGGGGTATACCACCTGTGACATAATTAATTTTAAAAATCATGTGAAGTCTAACTTTGTGATAAAATACTTGCATTCTTCAGCGTACCTTTACATTTTTGCCCTTTTGCACAACCAGGTCAGCAATGCTGCATTCAGCAATCCTAAGGGTTCAGAGTGTTTCAGCCTTCAGGTGCCCTACTGTGCCCCAGGGATACAGAAGCAGGGACACATTTCCTTTGGCAACAAAACTGGGACTCCTGCCTACTATGGAAAACTTGTTCTAATTTCAACAGTTCTTACTAAGCTTGAATGTGGTTAAAGTTCCATTTAATAAAAGGGCGCAACATACAATAGACTTAAACATAAAAGTGAATGTTCCACAGCCACTTGGGATTTCCACAGATACCAACAGCTTACCACTTTCCCTGTTGAAAACCACGTTAATTATTTCGTTTGGTCCTTATTTCAAGCAAAAATTACCTCAATAATTTCTGTGGACTTTGCTAGCCTTTCCATAAAGAAAAGGGATGAATATACATCAGCAAAATTACGCAGCTATCCTAACCTACTTTTCTTTACAATCAATTTTACAAATATACAAACTTCACTAAACCCTCAACCTGTTTTTTTGTTTGTTTAATGAGAAAATGAAAAACAGCTGGAGGAAGACCTATCGCTTCAGGATGCCTGTAAGGCATAGGATCAGGCTCCATTTTGGTTCTTCTACAGCAGATATTTTTCTAATATTAACCTTAGAAATAATTTTTCCCAGTTGCAGGCAGATGAGAAGGATGTAATTTCTTGTACATAGCATCACCTTAAATGTATCACAAAGTGTCAGACAGTTTTACATATCTAACAAATCAAAGTCCCTGAAAAAACATTGCATAAGAACTTTGGAGTTTCTTAATCATGAATGTATCTTCCCCTGTTCTCTAGATGATGTCTTTATTCCCCTGGAATGCTTTTCCATAGGGATTGTAACACAGAGTATGTTTCATTACCATGTTTCCAATGACAATGAAAACCTTCCTTTTTTGTCAGCAGTACAAACATACATAAAGAAGAACAATGTTAGTATTGTATCAACTTTTTTTTTTTTGACAGACCTAACAAGTATGCTTTTTTCTGTTCAGGCTGTCTGAAGACTGCTTTGATAATCAACACTTTCTTTATGAAGCATCACCTGTAGCACTTTGAACATTCCACACAAATAGATAACAGAATAAATCTTTCCTTATTTTTCAGTGCCAAACAGCAGAGAAGATAGCTGGTCAAACATCTTTATGAACAAAACAATGACGGATTATTACTTACATTGTACTGCATACGATGCCAGGACAACAGCAGAACTAATGGGGCATGACAACCTGGAAAGGGGGGAAAATGTTTTTATTTAGATATAGACAAATAAACATATTGCCAACAGTGTCTCTGCAATTAGTTCAGTATGTGAATTTTCATTTACCTTCAGAGAGTGTATGATTTTTTGTTACAAAGTTTGGCTGTCAAAGGACAGTAGGATTGGACATTAAAAACTAGTTACTCTGTAACAGCTTAAGTGAATGGAAATACCTAGACCTAAAAGGAGATGCTCAAAATTGTTGCTGAATGCTTATTCAGGAAAGCAAAAGGAGACCTGATTTTTATGGGGCTTGGACTATTTTAAAAGCTGCAGTCTCGTGTATTTAAAATCAGACAAAACCACTAAAATTAGCCAGACGCCAAGCACAGTATCAGCTCTGAACTCATGACCACAACTGACTCCACAGAAGAAAAAAGCCAAGACCTAAAAGCAATTTACATATGCTACAAATACTCAGACCACCTTTTTCCCTTTTCTTTTGTTTTTTTCAAATGTACAAGTGCACACAAATCACAAGCAAAGGAACAACTGGTTATACGCTCACCATTTAGGGAACATAACCCTGAAATCATAAGAAACAATAGCATGAGCTGCCCCTTGCTATCCCTCCTGCTCACCACACCAAGCAGCAGGTCCCCATGTTTGGGATACCGTGCCTAGGCACACCATGCCTTGTATAAGGATCTCTCAAGTTGACATTGTATGTGGAGACACATCTCCTACAGCTCAGTCAGAACAGACTTCTAAATTGTTCTTATTAAGTGAGCTAGGTGAAAATTTTTAACATTTCCTAGCAATCTGATTTGCTTTTAAAGCAATATTTCACAAGGTACATTTTTATAGCAATGATACCCTCAGAAATAAAAGGCTTTGCTTTCATTTATTTTCAAAATAATTATAGAGAAATCAAAGATTTTTCTTATTACCTTCCTTCCACGATATCAGTCTTCAATTGCAGGAAGAATAAGTGCCTAGAAAAGATTTTTTTTTTTTTTTAAACAAACATACATTTAGAAGTTACGGTTTTAATGGTTACATGTATTAGTTTTATTTTATTAGATTTCCTGGCAAACTATATAAACAGATGAATAAAGCTTAGTAGGATTTACAAATATGCAATCATACACCCACTCATTCTCACAACAGTTTTGAAGATCTTTGGCAGTCTGTACTACAACTCCAGGACCACAGTATTAATGCCACAGTGAACACTACAAAAACCAAACCATTACAGACCTGGGCTCTCTTTCTTTCAGGAATATTTATCTTGGATGTAATTAAAAAAAACCCAAAAACCAACAAAACAAAAACAACAAAAAAAGCCCACCCTGTGATATTCTATTTTGGAATTACACAATGGAGGATGAGAAATTTCTCAAGCATATGCTGACAAAAGCTTATAATTCTCCAAGAGCAGTTCAGTCTTGTTCTTATTAGTGTTTCACAGTATTACCTGATAGTGAGATACAGGAGAGCTGGGATGTAAAGAACCATAAGAGCACATCTTTGAATAATCTCCATTTAAAACTGCAGAACAACTTTCAGCTGCTTGATTAGCAAATACTAGTACTGGTTAATAATTAAGTTTTTTAAAAGAAATATAATTTAATACACTGTACTACTTATATTCTCAAATCACTATAATTAACATAAAAATGCTACTAAAAAGTTTCCAAAATGCCGGATTAATGGGTTCCTGTGAAAACTAAATTCCAAATCACAGGCACTGAACAGAACAAGCATTCAGTGAAAGTTTTGTGGCAACTGAAAATTTCCTTAACTCATGTATTCCGCCACCCCAAAACACTCGGAGATAGATTAAAAATTAAAAGTTCATATAGATCTTTGTAGGCTACAAGTAATGGGCAAACTAGAAAAAAACCTGTTATCTGTTCTTCCTGAAACAAAATAATCCCCACCCTTCCACACCCTTGGCATTAAATTTACTACGAGTGTTCAAAACTGACTCAGTGTTGATACAATACTTCTAATATAGACTTAGGGCACACAGACAGCTTACTCATTGAACTTCCCTATTTTTTTAATCATTGCATCTGACTAATTAAGGGATCAGAAAAGGAGAAAATATGCAATAGGCAAGTACTTCAAGAGGTGAAGGTTTCAAAAACAACAAAAAAAAGGAATCCAAGGTGCAGATAAACCAACTCTCATGGTTGTCCCAGCTGTATTTTGGAGTTGTGAGCTGTGTAAAGCTGAAAACATTCATTACAAGCATTGCATCAAGCTGTTAATCCCAAACGCATTTAACACAGAGTTATATGAAGTTATCTACCTACAAAAGCACAGCTTGCCACGCTGTGGAGATGGGAAAGGAGAGCTTTACACATTCTTAGGTTCATGGAAGCAAACATCAAACAGAAGTTACCTGGTTTGTTCTTGCTGAAGTGTGTTAGGATCAGGTATAAAAAACCTCACACGAAAACGAAGGGTGCAGGGAAAACCTCCTACAATATTTTAGAAGAGCAAATAGATTTTTTGTTTGAAAAAGAAAGCTCCCAAGGCTTTTATTTCTGTATTTATAAAAAAGTTATATGAATGACCACATAGAAATCTCATCCATTTTTCTCACAGAACTACAAGAAACCAAGAGAAGTCTCTCTTCATCTCCCAACACCAACCATGAAAAGAAAATACTCTCAAATATTGTGATGCTTTCATTTAAAGTACTTTGTATATGCTACTTCACATAAAAGGCATTATTTAGTTATATTTGCCTCACACGTCTAAGACAAGAAAAAAGCAGCAAATATATTTGAAGCATCTACATGAAAGTGGCTCCACTTCCCTCAATCAAACTCCCAGTTCTTTAATTTCCCTATCAGAAGGAATTTACTGGCACCATGGTATGTCTACTGCTTTCACAGCCATGACATTTCAACACTGTTCAGAAGCCAGTTTTAGACACTACTGCAGCATCAGTGACCTACCAGGTCTTATTAGCACTCTGGTAGCAGTAAGAGATGTAGAAGTAAGACACACTCTTAAAGAGAATCTACACCACCAGGACCCAATAATTTAAGAACTTTATTTATTCTAGTCTATCATAAGAACACAGAAAAGCAGGACTACACATTTACAACCAACGTATCAAAAACAAGTCTTACCTTTTAACTGTTTTCTAATAGGTTTGTTTGGTTCAAGCCATCGCTGTGAAATGAAAAACTATTAGATAGATTAGAAATATTTACAAATATATACTATTTATGTGTATGTGTGTGCATGCATATGTGTATATGTGTAAAACAAGACCACATCTGGAGTCCAGTTCTGGGCTCCCCAGTTCAAGAGGGACTGGCAATACGCTGGAAAAAGAGTCCAACAGAGGGCTACAAGGATGATTGAGGGACTGGAACTTCTGTCATATGTGGAAAGGCTGAGAGACCTGGGGCTATTTAGTCTTGAGAAGAGAAGACTGAGAGGAGACCTGATTAATGTCTATAAATATCTGAAGGGTAGCTGTCAAGAATGGGCCAGTCTCTTTTCAGTGGTGCCCTGTGATAGGATGAGGGGAAATGGCACCAAGTTACAACACAGGAAGTTCCACCTCAACATGAGGAAAAACTTCTTTACTGTGAGAGTGCCAGAGCACTGGAACAGGCTGCCCAGAGAGGTTGTGGAGTCTCCTTCTCCACAGACTTTCAAGACCCGACTGGATGCATTCCTGTGTGATCTGCCCTAGGTGTTCCTGCTGCAGCAGGGGGGTTGGACTTGATGATCTTCAGAGGTCCCTTCCAACCCCTATGATTCTATGAAATTTGTACATATCTATGCGTATATGTGTGTATATATGCATACACACATATACATGCACACACATTTATTATTTACTATACTTACAGGTGAATCTACTGAAGTTTCATTTTGCTGTAAACCAAAATATTCCTTCTCTGTCACACCCAGCTGGTTATAGGTCATATCCAACAAAATCTGTCCAGTGTCTTGTTTCTGAAAATGAGAAAACTTTTGAAGTGAAACACTTAAAATATTTTCAGATACATTTAATTCAAAGAAATTTGCATTTAAAAACATGTGACTCATGAATAATAATAGCTACAAATTAATTGGTTCAAAGTTTCTTGGCAATGTAATAACTCTATTGTTAAAATAAATTAAAAATTAGAGAATTTTATTAAAGCTAATCTCTTTCTAAAACGCTAGGCAGCTGAAATCTCATAATATAAACTGACATGAACTCAAGCCCTTGAGATCGGCCCAGCATTTTGCTTTTAATCAGACGAGCTCTCCCCTGACCACAGCCTTTAGAAGCAATGCCGCTCTCCAGAGCTGCAGTCTGCAGGGATGGCTAACAGCCACCTGGGGCTGCTCTAGCCCCTGCTGTCACCACCGAAGCAGCTGCGCTCTGTTTCCATACGGGCTGTCAAAAGGTAAGGTCAGTATACACCAGCATGGGGGGGGGGGGAAAAAGTAGGAGGATGCTGAGCTACAGCCATAAGATCCTATACTTCAGCCTGAACTCCCACCTGCCCCTCAGCCTCTACACGCTCAGCTGCCTTTCAGCCACCCCACTTTCTGCTGGATGTCCCTTGGGACCAGTAGCACAGAAGAACTGGTGCAACAGGGAACTGCAAAGGCAGCGGAGAGCCAGAAGCAGAAGTATGGTATAATTTTCCCCAAACCAAACAATTATCTCCATGCCACAGCATTGTGGAGAGCAGATAAACCAACTTCTGCCAAACAAAACTGTGAACCAATTCTATTAAAAAACCCAACCACAAAAAGAAATGAAAAAAAAACCCTCCACAAGATTGCAATCTTAAATAAGCTAATATGTAATAATAGCTTGCAAAGCTGTATAGCATTTTAGGTCTATATTTTTATACACGGAATTGCTGGACAGAACAAAAAATCAGGCCTGTTTTCTTGATATCTGTTAAAAAAGCTGTAACAAACTCATTTTTCATATGATCTTCCAAATTTCAGTCTTAAAGCAGAAATAAACTGCACACATGCAAAATATAATTTTTTTTCAATAAATTACCAGTTAAATTATTTAGACTGCCAAAGACAAACACTTTGTCCTGAAACAAAATTATTAAAAATTAAGTTCTGATTTCTTAAACAGATTTCTTAATTTCTTAAACAATCTCTTGAAATAAAGGACTATGTATAAGCATGTTAGTGACCACATTTTTCTGGATAGCCCCAGTCCTACTCAGTGCGTAAGAGTGCTCACTAGGCAAGCCAAGAACAATATTGTATTCAATTCTCTTTTTCTAGACCACGTTTATTATACAACACTCAAGCCCTGTTCAGAAGACAGTTTTATCTTTTTTCTTTTTTTAAATAGGGAACTGCACCATTGTAACCAAGTGCTTTAACTAGTAACATATTCCACAGTCTTCCTGCTTTCTATTTAAAAGATGCAAAAAGAAAAGCAAAGATTCAAGCAAAAGACACCCAACTTGACTACCTTATTTTAGAGGACAGAATATTATCCAACACTTCCTACTGCTAGAGCAGAACTTCTAGTAGCTCATCCGTGTTTCTACATCCGTCTCCAGATGTCAAGGTAAGAGAACAGCCAACTATTGGCCTCCTGTGAAAAACTGTGCCTGTTTTCAGGAATGAAGTCACATAAGGAGGACATGGAGCTCCTGGAGAGAGTCCAGAGGAGGGCCAAAAAGACAATTTGAGGGCTGGAGCACCTCTGCTATGAGGATAGGCTGAGAGAGTTGGGGTTGTCCAGCCTGGAGAAGAGAAGGCTCCGGGGAGACCTCAGAGTGGCCTTCTAGTATCTGAAGGGGCTACAGGAAAGCTGAGGAAAGACTTTTTACAAGGGCTTGTAGCGAGAAGACAAAGGGTAATGGATTAAAACGGGAAGAGGGGAGATTTAGATTAGACATGAGGAAGAAATTCTTTAGTGTGAGGGTGGTGAGGCACTGGAACAGGTTTCCCAGAGAAGTTGTGGATGCCCCATCCCTGGAAGCATTCAAGGGCAGGTTGGATGGGTCTAGTGGGAGGTGTCCCAGCCCATTGCAGAGGGGTTGGATCTAGATGATCTTTAAGGTCTCTTCTAACCCAAATCATTCAATGATTCTATGATATCAATAAAATAATGTGGGCACATAATGTGGGCACACTTGACTGTCTTATGTGTGAGACTACCCTTTCCCCTCCAACAGTCTCCCATCTTGTTTAACTTTTGCAACTAACAGCTGGAGTCTCGCAACAAATTCAAGCCCACTCAGGCCTGTGAGTCGTTGTGGCCATCAAAAGCAGCAGCTCTGTCTGCTCCCTCCTCTGCAGCTGCACATTCCAACTCTCCTCCTTTCAAACAGGCTGCTGTTCCTTGTGATATTCAAACTATGACACTGATCAAAACAGTACTTTTTTCTGAAAGAGCATAGAGCTGGATCCAACTTATGAAATGAAATCTGAGCAACAGGTAAAGACCACGGGACCAAGCATTCCTTGTCACACACAGCTATGGCACTGTGCATCTGTCAGTCTTCATAGCAGAGCCCACCTCATTGACAGTGCTGGACAGAACTGCCTGAGATTTGTTATCAGGGATTTTCCATATGTATATGCAAGAGGGTGCTATGAAAACAGAAGATGCCACCTTAAACCTCTGAAATAATGGGCATTTCCTGACGTGAATACATTCATCTTCAGCACTGCCTTAATACACATACTTGTTTCCCCAGGGTTCTGTTTTTATAAGCAGAGTGTTAGAACACTTTCAAGTGACATCACATGACACCTGCACAACTCAGAAGCATAACTGCACATCTATGGCATGTACTTGTGACATGAGCTAAGTGAGCAACTGTTGTTATATTGTGACCAGAAGCAGTAATTACAGGGGATGAGACACACTTCATTGAAAGGAATTTTTGAGGCATAACAGACTTCATTACAAATTTGTCAGGAGAAGACCACAGAGGGCAAATTCTTCTGCTAATTTTCACTCTGAATTTCAATACTTCTGATTCCCTTTGGTCTCCTTTCTTTGCAATCACATTCCCTTCTCATTTTTCATGCTTCTGGTTCTTCATACCAATTCCGATGGCTTCACCTTCTCTCTCTCGACCCTCTCGCAACTGCATCCCTCCCTCTCCCCTGGCACACCACTTGCTAAGCCTTCTCACTCTTTCCCTGAACAGACAAGCAAGCTCTCTGTTAAAATATTCTTGCTCAGCAGTAGCAATACTCTCTTTGCAATTGTTCTCATGGGTCTCCTAACCATAAACTTAGCTCCTTAGCCAGTACTAGTCTCCTCCTAACTACCTACTATTTTCTTCTCCTCCTCTCCACATTTCCCATCACAAGCAATTTCCAACACTACTTTTCTATGGTTCCAGATCTTACTCTCTGGTAATAAAAGCATGATGTTTGTTCCACAATGCCTAGTAATTTTAAATTGTCATCTTATTCGGTTGTTAAATTTCTAGAATTTGAAGGGCTTTGTTGTTTTTCCTTAAGAAAATTTGTATTTACTCATCTTTGTATTTGTGTTAAGAAATACCTGAATTATTTTTCAGTCTATACACCTAAAAATAAAGTTACCACACAGCTCGCACTGCACAATCTTATATCTCTTTTGCACATAAACAATTTTGAGATGTAAGTGTAAAGTGAGGCAGGCTAAGAATGTCACATCACTGCTTTTTAATTTTCACATTTGTTCCAATAAAGTCCATAGCCTGTGTACTCCAGCACCACAGCCTGTCAAGTGCTTTATAACACAATGTATTTTCCACTCTTAACCTCAGGAAGCAGGCAAAACAACATTACCACCACTCGCCAAACTGGGCATTAGAACCTAGTTCTCCTTAACCCTCTTAACCATTACAGCAAGTTGTTGAGACATTCTTTATAAAGCTCTTGCCTTTCTACAATAAGATTAAAAAAACATGCACTTTCCACACTAGCCTATTATGTTACAGTGACACAAGCTCTTCAGATAATCTTAAGAATTTTAACTTTTCTACTAAAAAGAAACATTTCCCTGAGGTTTGCTTGTTTTCACCCCAAAAATAGATTTCCATTTATTTCATCTGCTTGATATCTACCAATCCTTACTATGAACTGTTGAAAGCTTTGCATCAACCACCTCATAACCACACCATTCATCTCCATTTCCATCTGCCTTGAAATAAAATTTCACCTTACGTTGGATAGGCCAAAAATTAATATTTAAAGCAGTCATAACAAGCACCTATTACACTCTGCCTGTGCCACAACCACTTCCTGCTATATTTAGGAAATCTGCATTTCTCAAGTTTAATTTCTAGTAAACCATACAATTTTGAAGGGAAAAAAAAAAACCTTCATTATTTTTAATGTTACATACTGCCTAGAAGTTGGGGTGCTCAAGACCCAGTGTCTTAAGAACTGCATAAAGAGAAGTGAAGATTGTTAGATTTTTTTTGAGTGGAGGGGTAAATATGCAAGTAATCCTTCTCAGTTTGTTAACTTCTACATGGTAGAACGGTACAAACTGACACTTTAAGAGGACAGTGTAACCTATAGCACATCTCCCTGACCCTCTGCTCTGCAAGATCTTTGCCCCCACTTTAGGGCAATAATAACCTCACAGTTAAGCACCACCTAAGCTTTTGCAAAATCATCTCACTTCAGACATGATACCTATTCCCCCTCATGTGCTGTTTGAGGTCATCCTTTCCTAATTTAGCTTGTAACATTCAGCTACCACCAAACAGCCTGTATCTTTTGGTACTTATATGTCTATAAGCTTGAATAAAGTGCTACACTTTCTTCTAATTTCCACACAAATTTAACTCACAGCTAATTTATTTGCTCTTCTGCTAACTCTGTCCTTTTCTCTTCCTGGAATTTATTTACTCACCTGATGCTCGTATTCAGAGCATGCAAGGTTTTGTTTAGCTAGAACAAACAGAACATCCTCTTCTTTCCTTAGGTCCAGACTTTTGCAGAGCATCCTAGTTGTACTTTCTATGCTTGCCTGACTGGAACTTCCCACTTTTGTCCGCAAGTAGCCAGGATCGACACGTGATATTCCCTGGAGGGTGGCCTTGATGCCAAGACTAACACTGTTAATTCTTCCTTGACATTGGCTGAAGATTCCTGCCTGGTGTATAATAGCGCTCACCTTTTCCAGAATGGTAACACATGAGCAGCTCAGCCTGCAACCTACCTATGTTCTCCTCCTCTATTGTTTGCAACTGAAAATTGAGCTTAAGAAAACATTACCTCATCTTATGAAAGCTATTGGTTTACACTACTGATTTCCCTCACTGCTATTACTCTTGTTCAAGATAAGCTATCTGCTACCTAATATTCCTGTGTCTTTTTTATTGCTAATAATGCCTCAAACTTACATTTTTGCTTTACTGAAAGATTCAATAGCTACATGTTCCTGAAATTTGAAAGTCAAGAACTTCATTAATGTCCTTGCACTGCTTAACATCTGTTTCAGCAACTCCCTGCCCATCCCCTAACTCTTCTAGATTCCATACACTCCAGCACAGCACTTTCCTATATAAAGGTCATACAAAATATTTATTCAAGCCCGCAGAGTTATGACCCACTGCATTCCCTCTGCCTCAAAAATTATTTAATACAAACATATAGGTTAGTCATTCCAGTTTTAACTCTGGAAAAATCTCCCCTCCACCAATTCCTTCCTTCAGCATTTATGATAAAGTCAGGCCCCTCAAAGGCCTAAGACTAACAAGCCTGCTGTAGGTCAGATCACTTTCTCACTGTCCTCAAAGGCATAATCAGATTTCATACTGTCCTACTGTTTTCCAGCCATGGAGTATACTGATCTGCCTCAGTATAAAACTAAGTATTTGTTGCCGGTCTGCAACTTCATACAGCAGTTCTTTGAACATGCAGGGACACAGATTAGCACTAAACTGTCTTGTATCATCAAACAATATATAGTAGGGAAACCCAGTGACAAAGATGCAACAATTCTGCATCTCTGCATTTTACTATGAGTGGTTTAAAATTATAAAACTCACATCTACAATCACAAAGCACCTTTAAGACTTGTATCTCTGCCCATTATTTTAAACATACCAATAGTAATTTTGGTTGTTAATTTTAACAGTCATGTTCCTTCTCAAATACTGGAAGAAAAAGCATAACTGAGATAGTGGGGAAGGAAAAACATTCCTTATGGTTTGAATTTCAAGTCATGTAACTTTTCTCCTTGTTACAGAAGTGATCCGACACTGTAAATTTTATCCCTCCATGAAAGACAATTTACTGGACATCAAGAGGCATACTTCCTAAGAGGTCTTTCCTAGTAAATGAGCCAAAGTAGAGCAATAATGGAAAATTCCTGCATGTTTATACTGAAAGTTACAAATAAATTTGTATTATTGCTCAATACACACCTGTTAAACACAAACATTTTATGTGAGCACATTCTGTATATTTTAGAATGACAACTATCATTTTCCCTACATGGAAGGCTTATGCATTATAACCTTAGAAAAAGGCACAAGTAACATTAAAGACAGAAATAAATTCATCTTATCACAAAATTCAAACACCTGAAATTTACTGGGAGGCTTCAAGAAAATCTGGATATAATTAAAATCAAGTGCAACATTTGGTACCAAGGACAGTAAAGTCTTTGTCTCAGATGTGTTTCTGAAAGAAAACATTTCCAACTCTTAGCCGAGGTGCATCTTATAGTCTTTGTCTGGTCTTTAGATATGTTCCATCTAAATACTGACACATAATGGGCAAAAGACAAGAAAGGCCATTACAGCCTTGCAAAGTTAACATGTTTCTACTTGGACTGTAAGCAACGTAAAGGAATGTGTCTGCCTGTACTCCCATGTGAACTTCCTTGATTATGATGACATAAGAACAGCACAAACCATAAGTGACATTGATTAACTTTTTGTGATACCATCAATACAAATTCCAGATTCATCAGAACTGTAGCATAAACACCGTTAAATAAAAACAATGAACAAAAACACCCTATCACTTCACTACTCTGTCAAAGCCAAATATCCAGGATAAAAATGGCACTGCTCTCTTGAAATTAAGTCTATTTACGGTTGGCCAGGCTACTGACATTCTTTGGGATAAGAGCTTAATATGAACAAATTTCAGGGATCAAATTATGCACCTATCGTCAGGTTTCTCAATAGATAGAAAGTATCTCAGGTTATATCCATAAGCAAAAACCACATTCTTTCTTCTTTTGCCCAGTTTTGGAATATTTGGTTTCATTCACACTACTACAGATACAACTGCTGGGAAAAGAAAGTATCACCTAGCAGAATGAGAGAGACCTATACTTGGAAAGTTTCATAAGCAGTTTGCTAACAATGTTTCATGAAAATCAGCTGGGTGTGCTCTATGAAGATCCTGTTGCTACACGATGACAAAAAAGTTGTACCTCTATTCTCCAGGTTCTCTAAAAGGTTCAGTATTTGGAGATACCATGAATACCATCATTTTAAAGGTGTCACTTAGTACTCATTCAAAATTCCAAAATATATCAGCTATTCTTTTCAGCGTGTCAGCAGGTTGTAAATTTAAACTATTTAATCTATCATCTTTGTCTTAAATTTAAATCCACCTCAAATTACTAGTGTTGAGCATCTGTGCAGCACCAGTAAGACATCAGAAATGAAAACTTCGGAATATCTATATGTTTAAACTGAAAGCAAATTTGTCTCAGGTTTCTTCTTACCCTTGATGTTTCTTTTCTTTGATGTTATTTTCCTACATAATTCCCCTATGCCTTTGAAAGAAAGAAATCTTGTTACAGTAGGAATTCTGTGGTGAGACAGCTGCAACATGACAAAGCATTGTTCAGTATTTTTCACTCTGTTGTCATTAGAATGGGAGGAGTCTTCAATTCTATGTATGCTAGTAAATGGATGAAGGCCAAGGTTTGATCATTCTGCTTTTCCCCATTCACTGTTCTCTTTTGTGTCAGAAAAGTTTAATACTGTCTGTGAATGTAAAACATAGTTACATATACACAAATATTAGCCTAATGTTTGTTCAAAGTGTTACACACATTCCAACTTAGAGCCTTCATAAATCACAACCAGGTACCACTAGCCCACAAACATACAACCCTGAAAAATCCCCCATCTTAATTTTTCACTGATACGTTGAAGTTCTTTTAAAGAGAAAACACTACAATCTGTGCTTTAAAAGTGGTGATCTTGTTCAGTTCCAGTTCTCTAAACTCAGACTACAGAGAAAAATTCAACAGATTTCAGCAGTAACAGTAAAAACTGAGAAAGCAAAAAAAGAGAAAGCCTATTTACAACATTCACAAGACATAGCATGTCTTTTTATCCATGTATCTTTTAACTACGTCTAGTCATTTCAGAAAGCACCTTCATTGTAATAATGCATTACTACACTATTAAATACATTGCTGTTAATTTGTCTTACGGATAATAATATCATATGATATTTAATTTCTTTAAAATTTAGATTTATCGATTGACTCTCATCCAGAAATGAATGAAGTATGGAACAAAATCAGGTCTATAAATCAATGTCTTCATATCAGAAACAGTTTCTCCAAAGCAACACAGGCAGATTTCACCAGTGAGGAAAACCTGTTCAGAGCAAAACTGTCTTTCCTTCAATATGTACCTTGCTGATGACCAGACTGACCACAGACCTGAGTTACTGTTTGCTCGCAGACATAAAACTGAATGATGTTGGCAACTAAAATAAAAACATGCTCACAGTCAGGCACAAGCTTCACAAAGCTCAATTTTTCTGTTAACGTAAGCAGAACTTGGATACAAATTTTCCACAGCTGGCTTCAAACCATTTTGAGAGCTACACCTTGTGACACTACCAGAGTACGGGAAAGCCTGTTCTTAGGCAGACATCAAGGTTAGATACCAGTATGAAAGCTCAGTACTCTGAGAACATAAATCTGGCAAACTTCTTCCTTGCCTTAGCCCACAAGACAGTGGGGTAGCCATGCTCCCTGCTTCTTTTCAATGCTGGGTCCTGCATTACCCCTACAGCAGTTCAGCATTATAGCTGCAGTAAAGGAGGCCCTTTTCATTCTTGGAGGAAGAGGTAACCAGCAGTGATACCCTGCGGGTACATTGAAGGCAGGGAGAGAAATCAGCTGGGTCTAGAGTTTCAAAATGGAACCCATTTATCATATTGCACTTAGTGCTTTAAGGGTGAAATGAAAAGCAAAAGTTGACTTGAAGTCCTGCACCGCACAAGTGAAGTGCTAAATCTAAATCTGCATAAGCACCTGTTTACATGGAAGAATGTATTACTACACATGGGTTTCAAACAGTTTTAAATTCCTCATTTTTCAAAGAGCCTTGTGCAGGGGAGAGGGGGCAATTATGCTAGCTTGTTGACAGACAAGGCAATCCCACAGAGCATGCTGAAAAACAATGGAAACTGTATACTAATGTGTTGCTCTTCTATACATCTACCCTCCTTGTATCCCACTCTCTAATGTTAGCTACTTTATGTATTTATATACACACGTGTATAAAATTTTACATGTATATGTAAAATATGCAAATATATGCAAAAATATGACACTAATTACATATATATTAGAATGAAAATAAACTGGTTACTTATCAATTAATTTCTATTTCAGTACATAAAAATCCATCTCCAAAGAGAATTGTGATATTACTTAGGAAAATACAGGTGTGAGGTGAAGTTTTGCATCTCCTGTAAGAAAGCATTGCATAATTAGAGATATCCAACAACGCAGCTTCCTCGGCAAAAGCCTCTTCTTAAATATGGTAAAATGGATAAAACAAGCATCACATACATAAGATCAACATGATTATACTTAAATTGATTATATACTGAAAATTGATTGAGGGGTGAAGGTACTTCCTTCATTTTCATTTAATAATTAACTAATACTTTATTCAGCACTGAAGGTTACAAATGAAAATATTTAGAGAATAAAATACAGTAAAAATACAGAGTACAAAGCCCAATTTGTGCCCTTTTCCTTCCCATTCCCAGATAAAGAGATTACATTAAAGTAGGAAAGACTGAGCAGAACTGTCCTTCTAAGCCATGATGTCTTCACTATTCACATCAACTTTGTATTTCAGAAAATGTGTACTGATCTCACTACAGGAATTTACAGGGTTTCCTCCTTTTAGCACTACCAGTCCCTTGATGGGAGAACAGGAGGAACACATGCAAATTTGGGACTCCCCTTTAAATTTGAATTATTCATAGCTGATAATGGTCAGTAGATAGATCTGTTTCTTCATGGTTCCCACATCACACAGAAGACCTTTTTCCAGCTACAACGATTTTATCACATTTCAGTTGGTTGACTTTAAAATAAAATTAAAATAGCACTTTATAACTCTATTTCATAACCAGTAACTCTGCAATTTGTAATGGCAAAGCTACATCTTCAACATCTTTTAGAAATTCCATGCCTCAGGGTTCCACATTTGATCTTTAGCTCTCAAACAAATTTCTGCGTATTAAAAAAAAAAAAAAAGGTCTTCAAAACTTACGTTGACTTTGAAGCTTTGTACTGAGCCATCCAAAAAGTGGACATTACAGATTATCTCTGATCGGGTTTTCTCTTTTGGTAGTTCTGATGCTCGTATGTTATTTATCCTCCCACCTAAGGCTCGTAAACGGGAGTTCATAACTATTGCTGAATAACCTATAAAACAAAAATTATGTTTAATAACAGTTCCTATAATTCACTATGTTTCGTCTGTTTTTTCAGAGAAACCCACAATATCATGAGGACCTCATTACACCCCAAATACCTATAGTAACAAACGCTTCTCATAGAAAAAATAAATTGTAAAATTAGTACATTGTAAACCAGAACACGACTGTATAATATAGAGGGGATTCTGTGTTCTAAACGAGAACGTTCTGAAGAGAATCACATGTAACCCTTACAACGTATACTCAGGTTTGGCATGGCCATTACCTTAGTTTAAATCCATAAAAAACTCAGACACCTGCCATGAAGCAGGAAGGCAATGTCAAGACAAGTTTTCATCATCTGTAACTAGTAAATCTCTCATCCCCTTCTAGATTTCCTACACATTTCTAAATTTACCATACAAGGTTCATGACAATAGAATAATTCTGTTTACTCTCAACTTACAAAAGAGTCTTCATTTAATGCAGATCACATTCTGTTTGTTTCAGGAATATATATACAAACACCATATGTAAGGCAACCAGAATTAACGCTAAAAGCATGTCAACATTTTACAGTCTAGCATACATAAATTCACAAAGCCAGAAATGGATAGCCAAGAACTAGAACTTCCCATAAGCTCCAACAAAACAAGTTTCTTTCTGTTTAATTTTTTCTTTTTTTTTTTTGGAAAAACCTTTGCAAACACCAGAACTCTGGAAGCCCGTTTTCACAAATGAAAAACAAAAGCAAACAAAAACAAACAAACAAACAAGAAAACAAAAAAAACCCCACCAAACAACAACAAAAATAGGTCATTCATTGAAATAAGAGATGAATTAAATACAGTCAAGCCTGTAAACATTTCAAGCCTCTCTTCACTAGATCAGTTTACCAATTAACATCACAGCATATAAAGCCAGCTGGCAAGTGAAGCAGAGAACAGCTTTCCAGGTTAATTACCATACCAATTACCAAATCATACCTCACTTACTAGAGGCTAGCTGCAGAGACTTGCGTAATATGAGTGTTTCCTAGACTGCTGTCCAAGCTATACAGGACCAATGTCAGGACTATTTTGCAATGTCCCCTATTTTTGTATCTGTCTGAAAACATAGCCTGGCTTTTCTTTTAAGCAGCTAAAGAAACGGAACAACTTGGAATAAAATCACTTAAAATTCTGAAACATCGTATCTACTCACACATCACTACAAAAAGCAAATGTGAAATGCATAAAGAGCCATGAGATGCAAAATTGCATAGAGCACTAAAGGCAACAAAGCAGTACAGTCATCCATGCTCATGGAATGATGTTTAATCTACACTTAGAAGCAGCTGAAACAATTCCCTTCTCACAGAAAACTCAGACACACAAAAGCATTCAACAAGTACTCTCTCATACTTTTTTTTTGTCAGCCAATTGGATAGCTTGCTATTGTACGTTTTCTAAATGTAAAACTGTAAGTTGCCAAGATTCATATATTTAGTCAGCACACTGCATTTTTTTCCCAGGAGATCAGCAGTATTTTTCTGTTCTTTCACAAAGGTGTGGTTTTGGGGTTTTGTTTGTTTACTAGCTTTGGCATTCTTGTTTTCTTCTGTTTTTAAAGGAGGGGAAAAAGGAAGATGTGATCTTCAGGTGAATTCGGAACAGTATTTCCATATAAACCATTATACACTCCTATTGCTTTGAAATTGTTCTTGACATACAGTCTGCAGTTAATGTATATTAATTTTCTAATTTTTTTTTATCCAGAAAATGGGTTTTGTTATTCAGGAATGGTTGTTGCTAAATAAAGCATGCAGTTATCTAATTATCAAGTAAATAAAAATAGGTAAAGACAGGTTACAACTATGTATCTCACATGCTTTAACTTTCTAGCAGCTAAGTTTTAAAGTATTTTTTCAGCACTGTGTTCATCTTTTACCGAAAAGCCAGGTGACTACATGAATTATACCGCAGAGTATTTTCTCCCCTTTCCACCCTCAGAGGTAAAAAAACCCCCACTTTCTACTTGCAGAAAGAGCTTCCTACCCACTAGTCCAGTTATGGGTAAAAGAAGAAAGTTATTCTTCGCCATGGGCCAGCCACCAGATGAGAGAGGTTTTTTGCTAGGCAGATGCAAAGATTCATCAGGCTGGCCTGCAGGGCTCAGTCTGCATTGCAATGCCCAGCACTCCTGGAGCTTACAGACTTCTCTGCTCTTGGGAAAATGCTGTATGACCCTTCTCATATTCCCCAATTGTTCTCACTTGCCACCCCCAATGCTTCCTATCTTACACTTCCACCATTCCAGTTTTCTAAGAATGTTCTACTTGTCTTCCACCTTCAGCAGGGCTTCAGCAGAGAGCAACAACCACAGGAGGCTCCAGCACTCAGCTCCTGATCTGCCTGGATAAAGTGAGAAAATCACGCTCAGCTCCTGCACTCGTAATGCAGAGGGTGCAGCAGGTCAAGCCATGCTTGGAGACCCCGTGGAAATTCTCATTAGATACCAGAATCATAATCACTCTACAGCAAAGCATTATTTTTTCAAGCGTTACAATACAGCTAAGAAGCTGCTACTCACTTGTTCAAGATTCAAATATACAAGTTGATAAAAAAGCCTAACATTTTTATGTATATATGCTTGCTACCCAGAAAAAAAAAACAAAACAAACAGAAAAACAATGACCAAACAACAAAACATCAAACTTTTATAACTGTGAAAAAACAAACCTGAATAAACTGATTATTTTAATTCAACTTTCATGCATAGCAGCACAGGTAATTACAGGTCCACTTCATACCAAGGTCCCTCTTTGCAGAAAACCTAGCAGGTCACCTGGGTAACCTTGCCCATACTTAAGGTAGATTTGGTAGGCTTGGTTTAATTTTCAAGATTATGGTCCTGTATGTTCTTCATAACTTAAACCCCTTAACACTTCTCCACTTCTGTATCAATTTCTACATGAAATTCAACCATTGCCCCAGATAAATCATACTATACTCCCTAAACCCAAGCCCAGATCTCCACTGAATGCTGTTGACCAGACACACAATAGAGGACAGGAATTTCACCCTAAAGTCATCTGCAACAAACATGAAATACCATTTTGAAGTTTTTCACAACATAACGAGAATTGTGGATGTCAAAGACATGATACAATACACACTGCTACTGCTGAACTTCCACATGTTCTCCAGCAAGTCAGACCTGCTCTTTTCTATGTCATAAACCTGTTACCTGTCTCCCAGCATCCACAGAAATTATCCAAGAATGAACCGTAACACATACATGCATACTGCTGTAAAAATTATAAAATCAGAGAGGTGCTCAGTTTTAGATTAAAGCTGCAGTTGGCTTTTATGCTAGTTCTTCACATTTACATTTGTTTTAATATCTTCAGGTTATGCACTGGATGCCCCCAACTGAAAGAGTAACTTGCAATTTCATCACCAGAAATTCAAACCTGCTACTGTAATCAATTTGCCTTGAGTTCACAAATGAAAATTTGGAATTCCTTGATTTTTACAATTTTATGCAAATGCAAACCAGTAACACAATCAGAGTTCATGGTTTGTGTTTATAGCATGCAAAGACTTGATTTCAGTAAGGCATTTGACACCGTCTCCCACAGCATCCTTGTAGATAAGTTGATCAGGTATGGGTTTGGTGATCAGGTAGTGAGGTGGATCAGGAACTGGTTGATGGGAAGGAGTCAGAGAGTTGTAGTCAATGGGGCAGAATCTGGTTGGAAGTGTGTGACTAGTGGAGTCCCTCAGGGGTCAGTACTGGGACCGATGTTGTTCAACATCTTCATCAACGACCTGGATGAGGGTATAGAATGTACCCTCAGCAAGTTTGCTGATGACACTAAGCTGGGAGGAGTGGCTGACACACCAGAAGGCTGTGCTGCCATTCAGAGAGACTTAGACAGGCTGGAGAGTTGGGCGGGGAGAAACATGATGAAATTCAACAAGGGGAAGTGTAGAGTTTTGCATTTAGGGAAGAACAACACGATGTCCCAGTATAGGTTGGGGGCTGACCTGCTGGAGAGTAGTGTAGGTGAAAGAGACCTGGGGGTCCTGGTAGACAGGAGGATGACCATGAGCCAGCAATGTGCCCTTGTGGCCAAGAAGGCCAATAGCATCCTGGGGTGCATTAGAAAGGGTGTGGTTAGTAGGTCAAGAGAGGTTCTCCTCCCCCTCTATTCTGCATTGGTGAGGCCGCATCTGGAGTATTGTGTCCAGTTCTGGGCCCCTCAGTTCAAGGAGGACAGGGAACTGCTTGAAAGAGTCCAGCGCAGAGCCACAAAGATGATTAAGGGAGTGGAACATCTCCCTTATGAGGAAAGGCTGAGGGAGCTGGGTCTCTTTAGCTTGGAAAAAAGGAGGCTGAGGGGTGACCTCATCAATGTTTACAAATATGTAAGGGGTGAGTGTCAGGGAGATGGAGTTAGGCTCTTCTCAGTGATGACCAGTGATAGGACAAGGGGTAATGGGTGCAAATTGGAGCATAGAAGGTTCAAGGTGAATATCCGAAAAAATTTTTTTACTGTGAGAGTGACAGAGCACTGGAACAGGCTGTCCAGGGAGGTTGTGGAGTCTCCTTCACTGGAGACATTCAAAACCCGCCTGGATGCGTTCCTATGTGATGTACTCTAGGTGACCCTGCTCTGGCAAGGGGGGTTGGACTAGATGATCTTTCGAGGTCCCTTCCAACCCCTAGGATTCTATGATTCTATGACCATGGAAACTGTGCCAAGACTGGGATAAACAGTCGAGTGTTTGGATGCCACAGCCATCAGTCAACTGGAGCTGAAATGGCCTAATCCAGCCTCAGGAAACTGCCACCAGCTGGGAGTCCCCAGCAGAGAAAGCCAGACTCTTCATTCCCACCTCCATGGCCTTCAACATTACTGTGCAGATGGAGAGTTCCTCTGAAGGAGCTATTTCACAGGTGTCTCACCACAGGCACCAGCCTAAGTCATTTTTTGTGTCCTAACTTGGCGTCCTGTACACTCAAGACAGTCTGTAAGGAAACAACTTTGTGAATCCCTAGTCTAACAGGCAAGGGAAAGAGAACAGGAGTGAGCAGCTGAGTTACTAGCACCTGCTTTACTAATTTTCCACCATATATGACCTGTGTTTAAAGATGTATTTTAAATAGGCCCAGATTATTGAAATGGCAGGTGGAACCACAGGAAGCCAACTGCAATGGCAACTGCTTTTGGGACAGGCAGAGGGTCCTGGAAATCCCAAGCAAGACCAGATGCCATTGATGAGCCTACAGCCCTGAGCAACCAGGAGCAGCCATTACATGCAAATCCAAGCTCCCCCTTTGTAGTCTCAGGCAGGAAGCTAATTTACAAAACAAACTAACAAAGAAAACTGTAAGATAAATTTGAAAATTATCAACAAGTGAATAGTCTAGCAACTATTCCCCTTTCCCTAAATTAAGCATCTCAAATGCAGAAAGTTGAGAGTTGTATTTTAATTATAAAACAAACAAAGCCACCCCCAAAACACAGTTATTTTCACCCTAAGGTACAAAACAAACATAAGGAATTCTATCCCATAATCAAAACATGTAACAGGCTTACAGGAGCAGCAAACACAGCTACAGAAAGAAGTTAATATTTTCCAAGAACTTTAAACACATTTCTGGACAAGTTTGGTTATGCATGCCTTCTACTACAATAATACTGCAGTCAAGCAGAACAAAAACAATGTGTTTTCCTCATCTTTCGCGTTCAAGACTGACGTTTAAAAATACTTCTTTCATACCAGTATTTAATTTCTTTCCAACTCACTTAGAAACTGTTGGTAAAGAAACATAAGATCTGATTCGCAGTATAACTACCATTAATGTGCTTGCTAACAAGGAACTAAATCAAGAGCAGATTTGCTGAGTATATACCCAAGGACCTTCTACATATAATCACACCCTATATAAATGTGATATTTTTTAATAAAACATTAATTACCCATTTCATTGGGTAAATGGGGCTATTTCTACTCCTGCAAGTGGTTGCACTCATGTTTTCTCCAGCAGAAGACTATGGCACTGTAAGTATTCTCAGAGTTTCTTTATAGTCGTGACTCAAGATGTATAAGTTCCATCTTGGACTCTTGAAAATGGTAAATATTGCACAATCTGTGATAATGTCATATGTGAAAGGACAGAGCTTCTAGCCTACTCTCATTATCTTATCTGTGTGACTACCTCTGACAATGAAAGGAAAAACCATAGTACTAAATACATGATCGAGGTCTTGCATGCCCTTTCAGTAATAGTTACATTTTATGGTTATCTATTGCTTTATTTAAAATATATGAAATAAAATAAATGGGAATACAGAGATGTATACCAAATTACAGGTGTTTTTTTATCAATGTATAGCCCTAAGACAACCAAAAAAAAGGCTCTTCAGCATGCCTCAGCTTTCACCAATTGCTGCTTAAAATAATCTCCCAATTTATCATCTGAAAAGAGTAACTCTAGTGAATCTGAATTTTTTGTAGTAATCTATATTCTGATTATCCTTCCCATGTAGTAAGAATTATTTACACACCTCAAAGCCATATCTGGCATCTTAATGAGAGTTAAATTATTCAGATTTTCTAAAAAGAAAGCTGAAGTTTAACTCAACACGTACGAAAAACAGCTGCTGTTCTCACCTTCTGCAAAGGAAACACTTAATCTTGTCTACATTACCAACAAGAAACTAATGTCTGCCCATTAATGTAAAAATTTAACTCTAATATTTTGCAGGAAAATCCCATGAGGTATTTAAACACAATACAATATCTGCAAGTTCCCATGCAAATTTCAGAGCATTACTAAAGCAACAACCCAAGTAAAAGATAAACTTCAGTTTGAGCAATGTGTGCAGGTTATAACTTGCTCCTTATGTATAGGTATTTCCTGCAAAATTTTCCTGACATTTTGATAATAAATTACACAAAGTGAATTTGAAAGCCAGAAATATCAGAACATGATGAAACTTTGCATCGCTTGAAAAAAATCAATTAAACTATATAGAACGAGCATGAAAGCCTTAGATGATTAAGCATTACAGCTGACACCTCCAAATTGAGATACAGAGAAAAAGAGACTTCTTGCACCATCTTCTTTCTTAGAACCAGAGTAAAGCTTATTATCCATGTTGAATATCCAATCCCCAAAGTAGTAGCTGCAAGTTTTCCAACTGTCACTCTTAAGACAGACAGCAATATCATTATAATAGAAGCTTTCCACCCCAAAATTAAAATCAGCATTAAAAAAAATATTGAAGATTCAACTTGCTTATATTTACTTCCAGTGGCTAACATCTGTGATATATTCCAGCACAGCAAAATTCTTTACCTGTCATATAAATAATGAATAGGTCTAGTAATGCATTCTGAGAACATGTTACCAAGAACTGCATGAAAAAGGTTTCAGGCATTCTAGTTATCATCTTAAGTTTTCCAGAAAAATTGATGTTACAGGCAGATATTACAGAAAATAAGTCCATTAAGTAAAAAAAATATAAAATTAACATATATTCTTGCACATATTGCCAGCCCAATATTTACCAGAACTAATACAGAACAGAGTAAAGAAAAAAAATTCTTGCATAATAAAATATAATGATAGTTGTTCTTCATCTGACAACTCTTTATGCTGAGTTCCTCCACAAATAAGCCTTCAGGGTAGGACTGTACATATGATTATATCTCTATTTGCTTATTTAGATTATACTTGAAAGCATTTTATAGTTTCAATGAAGGTAGTTACAAGTAAAAAAGCCTCAATTTAAAAAAAAACATCAAACCACAAGTAATTTTGAATACTCCTTCCTTTGCTAACCTCCAGAAAATTGGAAACTAACTTTTTCTTTTCCTTTTAAAAGCCAAAAAGTAAGTAGACAAACTGGATTGTTTCTATGTGTAAAAATCAGGTACCTACTATCTGCTCAATCAATATATAACTGAAGAAAGTAAAAATTCCCCACTCCACTACAAGAGGTTAGGTGCTTAATTAGCGCATAAGATTATTAAGTACTTTGGCAAGCCTTTCCTGCACTTCGTTTAGGTTTCCATTATAACATATCCCTAGTGAACTTGTATTGCAAAGAGTTTTCAAGAGAAATCCAGCTATTTTGAACTCTGGTTTCAGGAAGACCACACATGAACATGAAAGATGGACTGGAGGAAGTGGCAGCACAGGAAATAAGCCTGCATTTTAGCTCTAGCATTACACTGTATCTTGATTGACATATCCCTAAGATCCCATTAAGCCAATAACACACTGAAGGTAACAAAAGCACTGTGAGAAGCTGCAAATACCTGGCACAGATAAGCCATGCAGCCAGTAAGCCACCCACTCTTAATTCAACTCTGCTGCCTGGTACATATATGTACACTCACACAGCTGGGCTGGGGAAATAACTTGTGTTGGGGACCATCCAGTCTCTCGATGGAGAGCAGAGGGGGTCTTGCTGACACTCTCTCTTCAGATTGTGAATTATACATTAATATTGGTTAAGTTACAGAAAGCAGAGCTGCACTTACAGTGACAGAGTAACAACACAAAGTAAATGAATTATCTTTAAAAAAAGGAAATACCTGTCAAAGGTTTGTTCTGTGTGTGTATATATATATTTTTTCATTCCAAGACAAGTTTTGTAGACAAAGACTACTTCAATCTTTCTGAGACCTTTCTTGGAGGGGGGAGAGGCAGGGTGGTAATACTCCCTCTCCTTTTTTCAAAAGTTTTTGTTACCCTGCATCCTATATTTTGCCTGCAAAGTCTTAAAATGTGTACAACTTCAGAAATACCAACAGTTCTTGCTGTTAAGTCTGAAGAGGACACAGACTGGCTAGAAATAAAGCAGCACCAGTTGCTATTATAGGTTAATAGAGATTATTTGGACAAAACTGTCATATTCTTTACATAGTCATAGTCTTTACATGTTGGGGGGGGGGGGGAAAGAATTATCCCATCCTCTCAGCAACACATTCGACAGCAAGACTGGTTATCTGAAAACTTAATCTTGAAATCAGATAACCTAAAGGTAATTAAATTCTAGAAGAGCTTACTGGTAGAAAAACAATACTGACCCTCGATCTCAGTACTTAGGTTCTTAAGAGACTTTAATCCAACTTCTGAGGAAAATATCTGGGTCTCCTTTGCAAAGGATCACACCAGATTGTATGAATGACCTTTCAAACTTTCAAAGGTGAGAATCTCACACCTTGATCATGCTAATTTCACTGATGCTACTTTACATACATAGAATTAAACCGTGCAGCCCAGTCATGGCACGCTCATCTTACACAGCTTGAAGTATTACTGTTAGACCTTAGATACTGGATTAACACTAGTTCAGAGATACCATCTACTGCATGCAGAATGAGCAAGGAGAAGATCAACAAATGGCAAGAAAAAGCAACTGAAGCAATAGCAGAGACCTGCTCCTTACACTGTTCAAGTACTATAAAATAGAGATGAGACACACTTGTAATGCTTTCACGTGTTCAGCTGTTTTTATTGCTCATGTAAGAGATCTTGATCATGTTTATTTTTAAAAACTCCTTTCTAAAATAACACCTTAAGCCAGTGTGTTCAGGGCAATAACAGCTCATTGCTCCATTTCCTGGACAGTGTCAATTGAAGAATTCAGGAACTCTACAGTTTCCTCTATCGCCTATCTCAACTTTAAACAGCACTACGGCACAAAAGAAAACTGGCTCACCAAAACCACAAGAGCTATCACTGATTTAATTCCTAAATAATGCCTTTTGGGGGCTACAAACATTGCATTAATTCAAATTAGAAACTGCAGACTGAAAGTCAAAGTTGACCTTTCTTGGCTTGATAGTGTCTTATTATGTTTACAACATTGAAGAGTGGAAGAACATGAAAAGCTGAGTCAAAGTGAAAGTTGAGTGTTGCAGTGCCCAACTACCAACATTTCCCATAAATAGTTCAGGATAGACTGAAGTATACAAAGGTATTTTTATAAAAGAAGAAAAACTGCTGTGTTGTAAAATCAAATATGACGCTGCGTGCACACCTACAGCATTTGGGTAACCAAATAAAGCCATTAGTTAAAAACTTATGCCTTGAAATTTTCAAAACCGTAAGTATGCATTCACCACTGAATTTTACAAAGACATGCTACTGAAGTATTCTGAAACCTCAGGTATCAAGTTAATTACTGTAACAAAATTTAAATACAAAAAGACACAAAGTTAGCAGGCAATAGACTGTATGTCATGAAACTATTGTATGACAGATGAGAACCATTGTGTCGGCTTTACTGCCAAGTAAAGTTTTAATAATTAAGCAAAATTTTAATCCTCTGCATTACAGATTCAGGAAGGGATGTAGAAAAACAAACAACCAAAAGCTCTCACTAAGGATTAAATCAGATATATCCAAAACATAAAGGGAAAACTGTACTTTTAATATATCTATAGTATGATACCAGTCAAGCAGTCTAGAAACTACCTGTGCTACTTCTACTGATTTTAAAAACACAGAAAAAACCTTAAAACAGGGATTATCCACACAAATGTCACACTAGGCTTGCAGAGGTCAATACTAATCTCCACCTCCTCTAGTGTAAAATAAAGAAATTTCCCCTTTGAGAAGTGACAAAACTTTGCTGAGAATGTCAGAAAAGCATCTGAGACATGCTGGCTTTTGATAGAGTACAACAGTTCAAAGTTACACTCTATGAGTTAAAACACTACTCATCTATATTGAAACAACATTTCATTTGCTAACGCAGCAGAATGGTCTATAAATAAAAAAATCATGGCTTGCAGGTAATAATACCACTTATGAGTTGACTCCTACAGGTGTGTTAAAAAAAACAACCACCAGCTTTTGAAAACAAGCCTCTCCTCTTATCTCAACTGCATGTCCAAAGTAATTTTTCCCCATATATTAATCAGTCCAATAAAAGATCTTTCTTCAATTTTTCCTTCTGATTAACACAATACATTATTCACAAAGCTGTAGTTACCAAACGTAATTATTTTCAACAGGACTGATGTAATCATGCCTCACATTTCATCCTCTTTCTTTAGAGTAAAAGAAATTTAAGTTGTTTTTTAACGAGAGGGAAAGAAGCAGCCCACAGACAGAACAGAGTATAAACTCAACACAAGGCTGTGAATCTAAGTGTCCATATTCTCTTTCTGATGTTGTCACTAAGGGCATTTTGCACACACGTCACTTTCATCCTCTCCAAATTGAACATGGATCATGACTGAAGTATTGCCAATGTATACTTTTTCAAAACTTGAAAAAGTATGTTTTAGGCATGTTTTAGTTAAGTGGATTGTGAATAAACAACTTCAGAACTTGTTGTTACAGTGCTATCTACTTCGATAGCATGACTGAAGAGCAAATTTCTACAAAAGAATTGAACAGAGCTTAAATCTGTCATGTCAGATAGATGCTGCCGGCAGTGGTGACTGCCATCCGTTGCCAAGGGGGGAAAAGAAGGAGAACAAATACCTTAATCATGGCTGTGAGAGTATTAATGCCACAGAAAGGTAAATGGACTTCTAAAGAAAATGGGAATTTCACAAGAATTTCTGTAATGCATTGTTATAAAAACCCAAGAAAAAGCCTGAATTTACAGATGACTGAAGTTTCTCTCTTGCATGAGCAGGGCTGAATAGTGAATCCAGATTGTGAAATCTCTCCACCACTTGAAAATTAGATGAAAAGCAAATAGAAAATAAAGAGCAAGAGGAACAAACACAGAACATCACCAGACAGCAGTATGCAAAGCCTGCACTGGCTCAGATTAATTTTGTGTTTTCAGTGAAAGTCTACCTCATCTACACATTTAATCAATGAAATTGAGAAAAGTTTGGAAGTGCTGGGGTCTTCAGCTGCCTCAGGTTCATTTGAAGAAGTCAGATATAAAATAAAGCCATTAGTAGTGATGTCTTCATGAACTTACACATACGGAACATCAGATGGTCTTGTGATACCAAAAATCAAAACTGCATGTTTGCCCATCGTTACTGTTAAAGATTTTTAATATTACCCACATATTAGCTAAGACAGTTTTTATTGCTTTCACAAACCTCAGAAGCAGGCAAGCAACTACCACCAAGACACACAGCAAAAGTTTTCTGCTGGAAATGATACTCAGCTGACAAACTCAAGCACGTTGTTAAGTAATTTTTAATTATATGCTGGATTTTGATCAGAATGCTTGATCCCATACTACATTAATTCCCATTAATGTTTTGCACTGTTACGCAGTGTTTTCAGTGATGGTCATTACTTAATCTGCTTCTCAACACAACAGACTGTGTCATTCCAACTTTGGAAGAAAAAGTTTCATCACTGGCAGCAAAAAAATGCAGTCCATATTTTTGCAAGAAAACCTTTCTGTTGGAGAAACAACCAGATCCCGTGAGAAAGCCTTCCTTATGAATTGTGTTAATCAACAAAAACACTCTTTAGAATTACTATGATTTATTTTTCTGCACCCAGACTTTTCTTTCAGACCTTAAAGCTTAAAACTTCACATAAATGTTTTCTGTACATTCATGGTTCACCTATTTTATAATCCATGTTCTGACATGAGCTTTTAAAATATCTTCCCTCAAGCACAACAGAGGACTACTTCTGCTATGAAATTTACAATCACAAAAGGTCTGCAAAGGGATCTGGAACAAAGAACTGAAAATTGTGCCGCTACCCACAGAATACTATTGAAAAAGATATGATGGTAGAATAACCTAACCATAGCAATTGCTCCTTTTGAAACAGGATGGACGCAATAGCAATCAGAAAATTAAAAGTCATTATGTTATGGAGGGAACATAAAACTGACAACCTAACTTCAATCTATAAGGACAGAAAAATAATTTTCTTTCAGACACTATTCAATTTATCCTCTCAGACAGTTCAAAATGGCGCAAGTTAAGAAGATCCTCAAATCTCACAAAACTAGCTTGTTTGAAGGAATCACAAAAAGTTCTACCTCTCAAACTACAGGAAAAAGCTTGAAAATGTGTTGCAAAAGTCTTGGAACTCAAAGCCAGAACCTACACAATGTTAAGAAATCAAAACGCCTCCTGATACTTTGGTCACAACTGTTACGTGTTCAGATTCGCAAAACTGAAGGTGTTCATGTATGAAGTTTATTTGCCATGTGAGGGGACTGGGGGAGAACAACTTCTCCAGAAAGTTTATAAACAAATGGACACTGTGAAAAGCTAGCCTATGAACATCTGCACTTTGTAAACAACTGTCATGGAAGAACAGTTTTATGTTATTCTTTGATCTCTGTCTTCATCTCACCTTCCTCCCCATTTATGACTAGCTGACAAATTTGCATTTTAAACTTATCAACGCACAGCTGTTTTTCTTCCCCTTTCAATTTGTTGCAGAGACTTCAAAACATCTAGGTTCACATCAATTTGTATTCTTCTATCTAATAACACCAAACTGCTTGCCAGAACCTGCACTAGCAAGGACTGCATACAACTTTTGAGTAAGTACTTGTCCTGCACAAAGAGAATAGGTAAACAACCAAAAAAAAAAACACCAACACTGCCACTCAAATGCCTTTTTTCCAATTCCTGCTCATGCTTGGGTGTCCTCATTTTAAAAGAAGAAAGCAATTCCTACACACAGTGAAGAAAAAAATTAGGTAAACATACAGCAGCACAAATACAGCAGCACAATTCCTAGCTTGCAAACAATCTGTGCCTTCTGTTTTTCCATAAGCATTTAAACAATGTATGCTTTAGACCAGAGAAATCTAAACATTTAGGTCTTTACCTCCTTGTTAGGCAATTTTTTCATCACCCTACAAACTTAACACGAACCAAGCAACCACAGCATACCAGACCACATGGAAATCACTTTGAAAAGCATTAATCCAAAAGATGCTCCTGTGTTGTCCCTCCACCACAAACACAGTGGCTGTTATCTTTAAGTCAGTTCCTTCCTTTTAACAAATTAATTCACTAACGCCCCAATATAGTCAAAAAAGCAGCCAATCAGTCAGCAGGCAACACAGCTTTGCTGCTAAGCTTAGCCAAAGGCTACTGGCTGGCTGGCCAGCCAGGTCACTGGCAGCACAAAACACCTCCCTGGACCAGGGCAAAGCTAAGCACCCTTCCACCATCACAGGGTTTGTGAAAATATTGGACTAACTTTTAGGCAAACACCTGCTAAACCTTCTGCCATGAAGTGAGCAAAGTGACACACTGCTTTTTCTCGGTTGTGTGGGCTTTTAATTCATGGTGCTGGCAACAAGATAAGTCTGCCTATTCCAGTTGCTACAAGTGACGTGAACAGACACAGACAGTGTCTGACAGTTGGAGTTCAAACCCAACTAAAGGGAACACACTGAGAAGCTGGAAACCTGGGGCCAGTGAAGGGGATACCAATCAGAATGGCAAGGGAAGGTGGCCTGAATTTACGATGAGCAGGAGCCATGTCAACCATGACTGGAGTCTGGGGCTAACACTTTACTCCCCAATGGAGCCAGGTAGAGTGAGATTTTGGAAAGGTGACTTTGTAAAGAGCTGCTTACTCTTGAGTGAAGTACTCCTTTGGGTTTAGTTTTCTGTTTTGTTTTAGGGTTTAGTGTGTTTTGTTGGGTTTGTTGTTATTTCTTCAACTCTCCTACTGACATACAGTGCCTGCAGAAGTAATTCAAGCTCATTTAGATCTTCTCCATTTTTAACACACCTATCCAACAAATGAGCATTTATAACAAAGCTTCCAGATACTTGAAGTAATGCTAATCTCTTGAACCTTGTATTTACAAGCTTGTTAAAAGGTCCCATCCACAGCCAGACTCACATAATTCACAGCATTAAACAACATCATTGTTTGAGAATACATCTTTATTATCCACTATATTTATCAATTGCTGCTATTTTTCAGAGTTTCAAACTTGGAAGCTAGTTTGGTTTTTAAGATTTAAATCACTAAATACGCATGACAATGCCAGGCATTTTTAAACACGCATCAAGTTTTGCCAAGTAGATCTGACATTCCCCAATCCTTCCTACTTCAGCGTTTGTATTCCTGGTTGGCAGGTAGAACATTTATCTACTTTCCACAAAGCAATCTTAGCGTGCTGTGGCAACCGATTACAGAGGAATGCAGGCACTAGGCCAGCATTGCTCATTTATACTGAAACAGGAGCAAAAAAAGGAGAGCTTTGCTTACAGTGCTGAGATCCGGTATCTTTCTCCTAGTTTCTCCACCTTTAGGTGCTTTTGCGTGGCGGTGACATTGAGTAATGCCTCCCACTAGGCAAATTCCTCAAAACTAAACGTGGAAGGGCTGGGAGAGGTGAGGAGGGAGTTGACTGCAGCACCGATCACAGAACAGCTGGACTGAGAAATAGAACAGAAGTCTACAAGCACTAATGCTTTATTTATTTCACAACTCTGCAAGACACCAGAAGTACATTTTGAAGGAAAGGCATCAAAACAAGGACTACCTGAAAACACAATAGTGTGTTTCTGGTTTTGCTTAGGACTAGTCAGTTGACCAAAAGCAAGTGATACAGCAAATCAATGACAAAAATGCCCATTTCCCTGGAAAGAACTGATTGTTATGAGGGCTTTAAATGAGACACTAATTTGAAATCGATTCTTCAAACAAAGTTGTCAAGCTTATTTTACCACAGTAATTGAATAAAGCAGATTAACAACTCGATTTTAAAAGCTATTAGCTAAACTTTTACATAGATTTCTAATATTTAAGCTTATGCTGTGATCAGTAACAAAGGTAATGACCCCTATTCCAGATTGCCTACCCTAAATTAAACTAAGCTAAGTATTTTTTATAGATGTGTATTTAATCTTAATTGCTTTCCCAGTGCAAAATGTACCTTGTCATAAGCAGGTAAGTGGTCTGCTTGCCCACAAGAGCTTTCTAAATGTGACATCAATATTTACACATGCTGAATGCACTCAACCCTTACCTGATCTTCGGAATCAAAGTACAAATTCTGGCCTATGCCATATACACTTTCCGACTACTAATAAAACCTAGAATCTCACCTAAGCAAGGCTGTCCCTTGCAGAAATAGAGTTGGGATTCAACTTCTGCATGTAATGGGAATTAACTGCCAAATCTAGCCAAAACTTCACCAAAACTGATTACCAAGCCATCATTCATGCAGTAGCATACAGTCCCCCTTTTGAAGCAGTATGACAAGAACAGGAATTCTTTCAAAGTAAAGACAATTTGCAAGACTAAACAGAATTAAGAGGTAGAGGAGCTTTGCTGGGGACTGCATGCAATGACAGGCTCATTGCCTACCCTGAGCCAGCAAACACAAAGCAACCAAAGAGAAGCAGAGCAACATGCTTGAAAGGAAACTAAGAAAACTTCATAGCAGAGCTCTGGCTGGGAAGCAGTTCAAAAATCTTCAGGAAGAATCACAAAGGGAATGCATCCTGGTTTATTTCATATTCCATTCATGAAGAAAGGGCTCTCCTGTCCATAAATTTCAAAGCATTGTATCGTATAATGTTCAAATGAAAAAATAAATCAAAACTGATAAGGCTAATCAAATCTATGATTAGTGTAGGCTCTTAAGAACATACGGGTTTTCAAGCAGAATAAGCAGAAGACCAGACATGAAAACAAGAACTGGATGAATAAAAGCATAATGGGATGGGTTGGAACAAAGCAAACAGTAACAAGAGTATGAGAGCAATGCAGAGAGAGAAGGAAGAAAAAATTAGATTAGATAGTGGAAGGGGAGTTATCTGAAGTCTCTAAAACAATGAATAAAGTTTGTTAGTTTGTTCCTGAGGAACTCTAGACCAAAGCCAGGCAACAAAAAAAAAAAAGTATTTAGGATGGGTCATATTCTCATTTATACAAATTCCTACTAGCACCATTAAAAAAACAAACCAAACAAAGGTTTAGACCATCAATTACTGAATTATTGTGAAATATAAGACTGGGGTTTGAATGGTTTTTTTGTTGGGGTTTTGGAGGTTTTGTGTTTGTTTTTTTTTTAAATGCCCTTTGAAGTTCCAGTATCTTTTGTGGGTTTCCCTTCATAAATATTAGATAGTATGATTTTATGCTGAGCTAGTAATACTTCCTTGACAGCACTGCTAGTCCTAGTCAATGTCAAACTATGTTATCTGCACAGTTGGGTAAGGAGTTGGATGCATCTCATGCAATTATCTGGCATTCTCTTACTGCTGAATTTGTCATTTTCTCCATCATTACTCAAATACGTAGTGTAAAGACAGCTGACTAACAGTGACCACGCATGCACATAACCTTCTGTGCCAGACACACAGTACTATACTTAAATACAGAACTTAACTTCTTGTTTCCCAAACAGATAAAGGTTTGACCTGCTATAAAAATCAGTATAAAGTGTATGTAAGTATAATATTTTGCCAGCATTCAGTTTTAGTGCTTCCAGACCAACTCCTCAGCTCTGCCCTATTACCATCCCCAGAAAGAGAAAGAAACAAAAACCTCAGAACAAAAATGACAACTCTATCCAGAAGCATTATTACAACCAGTACCACAGACCTTACTAATTACTTTCTTCCACCCCAAGCTTCCAACCATATTTCAGCATACAACATTTTATCAAACCATCTTCTTCCTGCCTCCAAGAACTTTATGCTTTATGACCAAAACTAAATGACTAAGGAAAAAACTGTGAATATTGCCAAAGACATACTATATTAAACTAGTACACTGTAGTGTACTAAACTTGTAAGGAAGAAATGCATAGATACACATGGAATATATGCACTCTTACTTGAACAGATTGAATCAGAGGAATCATCCTGTAATTTACTCCACAAGAAAAACCATGTTAATAAAACTGTTCTGATTAACTAATCAAAAATTTGGAAGGCAAGAGAGCAGGATATCAAGCAGCTTAAAGTTAAGTCCTTGTGAGGTTGTAGCACCTTTTCGTAAATTTATTAGTCCAGTGTCTAGTGACTTATTCCAGTTTCCTCTTCACTAACTCTGTTGTTTGCCAAGTCTAAGAAATTCAGTATCAAAATACAATGCAGTAAAGAAAATATTAGAAATGCTTACGAGCAGAGTAATCTATCTGTTGGAATAATAATGAAAGCCAAAATAAAGGAAATTAAAGGGAACAAAAGAGAAAAATTAATCTGGTTTACGACACCAAGACCTCATTTGAAGCATTACTTAAGAGAAACAAACAACCTGCCTCTTTTTCTGGGTAAAACACACCTTTTTCAAAAATTCAAAATGCAGGTTTGAGGTGGCCACTTTCCTCTGGCTTCTAGCCACGTGAAACTCCAAAACTGGACCACAAACTAGGCTCTAAACCCGAGTGTGAAAGCGAGCCCCAGCAATGCTGCTCCCCCACCGGTCCCCAAAGCCAGCGGCTCCAGGGCTCCGAGCCCTGGCACAGCCCTGCCCACCTGCAGCAGCAGTCCCGCTCCGGCACTATGCGTGTGCTGCTGCTGCTGAAACCCAAAGCGGAGGCTGGAGCAACTCATTAACCACGCGGCCGTAATTCCCTGCCAGGGCATGAGAAGCAGGTTCACAAACAACGCCCAGAGACAGTGTTTCCAGAGCACCTGGGAGGTGTGTTGAGGCAGGAGGTTTGCAGCCTCCTTGCTGATAACAAACCCCAGGGGAATCCCATGCCCTGCCTGCCAGGAGAAAATGGATTCATTGCCAGTAGCGGGCATTTAAAACCACCAACCTCTTTATTTTAGGGCCAGTCTATTGGAGGATCTTTTCTGCCTTTCCTGCACAACCCACCTAGGGCAGCTGTCACCTACATCATTACACTTCTAATTGTGCAAACAACAGTTAATTATACATCTGGCTATCAGTACAGAAAGGTGACAGCACACCAGTGCCTGAAGCGGCGCTATCTGTTTGAACACGGCCAGTGACAGCTGCAATTATGCTAAGGAGTCAGGGAAGAGTAAGAAACATCTACACCAACCATCTCTTCTCACAGGCAAGCTCAATGGAAACACCTTGCTCCCCATTTCAAGAAAAGTTCCTAAAATGGATAGGTGGCACGGGAAAAGAGAAAGTATGACCTAAATGCAAAGAAAAAGAGAGACATCAAACAACAACACAAAAATCAGCAACAACACAGGAGGTAAAATATGTTTGGTTTGTTGTTTTTGTTGTTTTTTTTTAACTTAAGAGAAATGCTGACTTTGTAACTGTTTTTTCCCCGCTGAAATGCTTTTACCAGCTAAGACAACTGCCCTGGTTTCCCCTTAATGAAAACGCAAAAAAAAAAAAAAAAGAGAGCCTGAGAGTAACAGTCAAATTTTGAGGTAAGAGAGGAGTCATTATAAAACAAGCTTCTAAGGCATACCCATATATGTACATGGCTTTGATTGCAAAGTTAAGCATTCAAAAGAGTATCCAAAAGTTACTAAAAACACTCAACCCAAATCATAACTAAGCCAAGTAGTCCTTATGCTTAATTTTACATGCCAGTCAGTGACAGGTTAGCACACAGAGTTTTGAATATTTAAGTATACTTTCCCACAAAGTAGCTTACAGGACTCCAGTAACAGACACTGAAGTTCTATTCTGAAATTCAGGCCTAAATTTTTGGGTTTTCTACTGCATCGTACATATTTCATGTATTATAAATACAGACGTCACCATCCTAACACAGATCTTAGAATTATTTCCTGAGCCAGTATGCAGCAGAATTTCCTTGACATAATCTGAGAGGCTAGTTAGCACACTGTTACAGGGAATGTCCAAAGAGTACATCAGCTTCTGAATGAATTCTACAATGAACTGCTGGGGCAAAAACACTTGCGACAGGAAGCCCAACTACTATAATGGGCCATTTTGAAAACAAAAAATAGTTTAAAAAAATATCAAAAAACAGGATTCGTCTACCTCAAAGTATCTTGAAACATAAATATCTCCACTATTCATAAGCTTTTCTTAACTTCTTAACATGCTCAATTTGTTTTGTGACAAATACATCAATACATATATATCTATATAAATACATATATATACACAGAGCCATAAAATCAACTTCATTAAGGCATTCATAATTAACATATGACTAATAATAAAGAAAAAAATTGTAGTTGGTACAAAAAATTGTAGTAGTCAAATGCTTTCGGATTCTATTTGAAACTAGGTTTTTCAGCACTACTCTAGCAGCATGGTGTACATCAAGCAAAATCCTATAGGAGACAACCTGACCAAGAGCTCTTTCTTCTTTTAGACTCTGCTCTCATATAAATGAAAATAAATATGTATCAGTATTAGAGCTATTTCTCTCATACAGAGCAACAGTGTCAGTTCCCTTCACAAAAATATCATTGTGTGGTGCTAAAGTTTTGCATTGGTGGACTAACTTATTTCCCACATTTAATTTCAGCAGAAAAAAAAATACCTTATTCTAACACAATTTGATGTTATTTTTGGTACACTATCACCAATATTATAGAAAAATGTGCCTACATGTGACCTACATCACAGAATCATAGAAAAATCTAGGTTGGAAGGGATCTCTGGAGATGATCTCATCTAACTGTTCTTAAAAAAAAGTAGGGCTTTAAAATAGATTTTCCAAGGTCCCATCAGGTCAAACACTGAGTATTTCCATCAAGAAGGAGTCCACCACTTCTCTAGACAACCTACTGCAGGGTTTAATAGTTCTTGAGGTAAAGATTTTTCTTTCCTTATATCCAGGCTTCTAAATAAACAAAAATCAGCACACAAACAAAACAACACAAAAACCCTCCACATAAAGAAAGAATAAACAGGAAGTTTAGTACACTAACAATTTCATAATTAAATTTCTACACACTAACCTAATATATCCCGTTGTCCAATAATATAGTTAAGTACAAAGTGAAGACTGAAACCTCTGTATTGCAGAAATTGCAGTTGTCCAACACTGGACAACTCTCATGTCTTAACACTAGCAATGCAGCAGAAACCAACAGGCATTATAAGTTAATGTCTCTGGAATATTTATTTCAAGTAACTACAGTTTATGATATAAGTGACTGCTCAAGGTATTAATTTATTATTGAATACTTCGGCAATGTATCAGCAATCCCTTTTGGTGGCTACCTCTGATACCACTCACTGTCCTACTGAGTCACACAGGCATGCCAGGATGCTCTGAATCTGTACATACTATTACTCTCATCCCTTAGAATCCTAGGCTGAGCTCTCTTCTGCTCCCAGACCCCAAGCCTTCAGTGCCCTCCATATGCTTCCTTACTGCCAGTACCCTCTCTTGTCTTGCCCAGCCATTAGTTAGAGGCTGTAGAGTGAGGCAACATAGTGGCTGCAGCTGCTCCCTCATTACCCTGTGGGCAAAATAATATATACACCTGCTGAGCCTCACACTGAAGCCCTGTCCTTAGCACAGGCACTAACCTTTTAATATAGCTCACAGCTCAATGTCTGTAAGACATCTCAATTTATTTTATTTTTTTAATAAAATGTGTTGAAACCAGCCAACAGTCTTGCACATCACTGGAGTAGGAACAGAAAACCAGCCTGCTCTTTGGACAGCAAAATAGACTCAGGAGTTGAATGTTCATTTGATCCAACGTTGTTCAAAGTCACCTGACAGGACATCAAGGTTTAAAGTACTGAAGAAACAAACTTTCACCTTACTCACTTGTCACACATCAACTGCCAAAAAGGGATCCCAACGGACGGAAAGCAAGGACACTAATAAAGTCAGGCTTGTCACACTGTTTGACCTTATCTGCTGGTGAGAAGCACACTTGCGGATCGCCTTGAAGCTGCCATCAAACCAATCCAGTAAAACAGGCTTTTTTTTATTACCCATGTTAAGAGTTCAACTTTGCATTATAACATACAGCAAATGGTTGTAAAGCCAGTTTTTCTCCTCACTTCCAGAAAGAAAAGCAAATGAGCTTCAATGAATGATGCAAGCCATCTTTAACCAAGAAAGGCCATTAGACAATTCTATGCACCTGGCAGCTGAAAAGCAAAGATACACACAGGACTGACTCAGTACTTCAATCAGCCACACAACTGAGGTGACACTGAAGGGAACACTTTCTTCAGAGCTTCAGTAGCATCCAGCCTACCATCTGCTTTTGTTGAGAAAGTTATAAGGATAAGCATGTCATCTTGGGCTTAGAAGTAATTTTAGTTAAGTAATCGGGGGGGATGAAATCAAGTTTGCCCTTTAATTGCCTGTTCTGCTTACAGACGTTTGGGGGAAGAGAGGCAGAAAGAAAAACAAGGGTCAAAATAAGCACTACTTTTGCCTTTGGTAAATGAGGTGATTAAAAGCTACAGTGTTGGGCACTTGGCAGACTAAGCAACACGCAGATTTATTTTCTTCATACCAGCTTAACACAGCCTGTTTTGTCTTCGGCTGCTTGCTTTAACACCCAAAAGAGAAATTTTAAACCAGCTCTCTTATACTGAGGAAGATTTACTTCCTGGGTAATTAGAAAAAAACAGCCACAGATGACCCTAGCTCACAGCATGACACTACTCCAAGTCAGTTCAAACATAGCACACACTGGTTAACAAGTAACAGAGTTTGTAACTGATAATAGTAACAAAATCTCTTGCTCTTGAGAGTACCAGATGACAGAGCTAACTTCAGAGCCCAGTACCACCAGAGTCCAGAGGCTCACTTGTTCAGACCACAGTTCAATGCATTAATTAATCTATGCTATTGAAAAATTATGTTATCCACCAGAACTCCTTATAATAAAGGGCTGTAGTCCTAAGGAATCTAAGGAATACGGGTAAAACACTAGGAGCAAGCTTGGCTTCCTACATACAAAAGATCACAACTCCTCTACAATCATTTTGTTCCAAGAGGATGGGTTTTTTTGGAAGAAGTGTTATTTATATCATGTTTTCAGAAACAGAAATAAAACACAAATAGCAGCAAGTTATTCTAGCGATGAATTACCTTTATTACTAGGTCTATTCTGAATATATCCAGCTTCATATTCCACTGAATCATACTGCTTGATTACCACAAAACCTCCAGTTGCTCACAAGTCAGATATATCTGTTTTAGAAACCAAGTATAGTTAGATAAGTGACACTTACTGTAAAGCCAAATGTACTGCTACCTCAGGATCTGAAGTCAATGTACTCAGCTCAGTGTAAATTAACATGTAATAAAACAGGGTTTACCAGTTTACCACAGATTTTAAACAGCTCTATAATTGTGTTGTTCTGTTCATATTGGTAAGGAGAAATCCCTAATTTTACATTGCAGACCAGTTAAGTGTAGTACTTCCATCACATCAAAATGCAAGAATTTCACAATTCATAAAAGAAAAGCAAAAGTAAAAAAAAAGAAATTAATCCCCCAGTGAGAGAGGCAGTAATGCGTTTCAGCACCTAAGCCACAGTGCAAATCTGGTGCAGGGCTTCCAGAGGTTTTGCTCTACATGCAGGTAACAAAACAAGTAAAACTTGAAAAAAGGCAACAAGCTTCTTCATAGAATGCTCAGTGAAATATTTGGCTAGAAAAGAAAAAACAGTCTCCCATGTTTACCTAAGGAGTTCAAAATTAAGTATATACATTCACCTTTGCATTACGTAGTTATTGACAAGGACTTAAATTGCAAAGGAAATGGGGGAAAAATATATTTTTAACACTTTATTTGTGCTTGAGCATTTACCAAACCTGTGAAGCTTGTGTCAAAAAGCAAATATCACAACACATAGCTCTCTCTTACTACTAAGGGCATAGACAGTTTCACTACAAGAAGTCAAAGGTTCTATACCAAATAGAACTACATATTTGTAAATAGCCTGAGGGGACAGGGGGAGTGTTATCCTGGTGAACTATGGTATAATTATGTCCCAGAAAAGCACATGCTATTAATAAAAACTGTCTGTTATCATTACACTGGCAGATAGGCGTTTGTTTCACACTTTGAGGAAATGTGATGTTGGCAAGCCTATGTATTCATCTGCAACAAAAGCATGATGCTCCCTATTCATCCCAGGGAGACACTACTTGATACACACAGTGCACTGGCTAGAAACAGAAGGCTGTTAAGTCAATTAAGTGCTTCTTAATGTAATAGTATCAGCTCACTCACGTGCTCTGTCAATTATTTGGTACCTTTGGTCAAAGGCACCACATAACAGGGCAGAATCAATGAAATGCTTAAATATCTATCTGAAAAATAATAAAGTCATATCTGCTCCGAAAAGGCAAAAGAAAACACAACCTTTCCCATTATTAAACACTGAATCACTTCCTAGTTACCAAAAACCCACAATGTTCCCCTTAATCCTGGAGCCTTATCAGCTCCCAGGTGCCAAACCACCAGCTTCCTCCAGATAGATATCTTTTTCTCCAGGTGTGTATTTTCATTATGAATAGGAAACATACTTAACCAAGCTGGAGAATAAAACTTAAAATCCACTGAATTTCATGAACTGAAAGTTACAGTTAGGACAGCTGCTTTACTACAAGTGTATTGCTGGAGTGTTCTGAAATCTGTCAGGGAATTTTGGTCTCTTGCCACATCAACAGTGTGCCCTTGACTGGCACAGTCCCACAGGCTTTCCCTCAGCTTATGAAACTTTTTGGCAACTACTTCAAAGAACAACTGTGTTGCTAAAGTCAACCGTATCTGAAAGCAAGAAGAATCATTTTCTAAAGTGTTCTTTTTTGTTTTTTTAATAAAAAACCTCCACTATGGCTGCAAATATTAAATAAAACCACATTTGGGTGCACTCTTATTAAAAGCTACTGTTAATTTAACATACATTAAATACAGTATCGTCAGTATTTTCACAGATGAAGAGTCGCCCAATATTTACAAAATTGAATTTTCTCAGTGACATCTCAAATTGCTTATTATTTTGGAGTAAAATGGAAAGTATTGATTCCTTCCCAATTGTTCCCCACAATTATAAACTGTAAAAAACTATTTGCAATTATATCACTGGCTTTCAACATTGTAACAGTCATCAAATGCTGCATACCTTGATGAGCAGCCTAATCTGTCTTGTTCTACTATTGCTTTTCAAAAATAATTTTATTAAATACACATGCAATTTAGGTTTTTAACTAGGTATTCAAACTCCCACATGACTAAATTCTTAGCAACTTTTTCAGATGTCACACAAAATTAAGGATATTTACAGAAATATGCTTTGAAGGGAAAAAAGTTTATGACCCTTAACACAATAGGATCTGTCTGCAAAAAGATTAGCAAAAGACATGATCTCTTTTGAAACTAATCCTGAATAGAATAGTGCACAAGGTGATTTTGAGAGTGATTTATGCACTACCCTCACTAAAGTTCACCAATGATTTTCTATCAAGTGAAAATTGTCACACTATTTTTACCAGGCATCTGAGAAAGCCATATTTGAAGGTGGCAATGGGCAGAACAGAGACCGAAATTGCAACCGAGCTTACTGTATAATTCAAGTTAACAGAAGGTTCTAATAAATACTTCTATTGACTCAAGAATGGAGAGAATCAAGATTTAAAATTGAGTTAGACATCCTCAAGGATGGAAATCTTAAACAACAGTAGTCTAGAGAGTGATGTGTCAAAGAGCAAACTATCAGAGTTCAATAATTTTATCTCCTTAAAGCCTTCTGGTAATTAACAAAATCCACTGACACACAGGACCCAAATACAAGCAGTCAGGGACATGATAAAAGTTCAAACTACACCATAACTATGGAGTTAATCTACACTGTAAGTCAGGATGTTAGCAAAAATTTTTTAAATTGACTTCCAAGGTGCTTTAATCAATTTTTACTGATATATAAATGGCTAGAAGTATGGGCAAAAACTAAAAACTATCCCATCCTATAGCAACCACTGAAAGACAATGAGGACAACTCGTGCTCGCTAGCTTGCTGAAAGACTCCTTTCTTTCTTATAGTAAACACATGGATGAATACATTTTGAAATAACAACATGAAGATAAGAAAGGTATGCTGTACTTTAGCACGTGCTAGCTGATCTTCAACTTGACCAAAGTACAACAAGACAGAGATTTTTAATGTGCTATTTAGAACATTAGCAAAATATTCAAGAAGTTAGCCTCTTCCAGACAAACCACTAGCAATGAAGCAACCACGGCAATAAAAAAAATCCTCACATGTGCTTAACTTCAGGTACATGTCCAAGTTTGCCTATAACCAAAAACCGTGTAAGAATATGAAAAAAATAGAAAATTGCCAAAATTCTGAAAAGTGTTTTATATTGATACAGATGTCAAAATAGAAGCCAAACACACATACATCCAATATGTGGGATAGAAATGTTACGATTTAAAAGAAACCAGCAAAAGTCAGTGAAAGAGCAGATCAGAACTCCACACGCTCGGGACCAAACTCTGGGAGATGCCCCACGTTGAACAACAGGATCCATACTCACACAACTGTAGGCAAAACAATACAAGAATGACACTACAGTACAAAAGCCCACACATATACCAGTCACAGTGCAGGCTCCCAGCTTTAATTCATAAAATGCATCATTCCACAGAGCATAACTGTATCACGTAACTTGCTAGGGAAATAGCCATGGTTACTCATCACAGTCTGGCATTATGAACCACTTGCTTTCCATAACACTACACACACCAGATTAAAATCTGTCTGGGGGTGAAGGGAGAGGACAGCGGGAAATCAATGAACAAGATGTCAAATCGTAACTACTCCGGTACTTTAAAGTACAAACAAAACGGTGTTTGACTTTTACTGAAATACTTTACTGTTGATTTCAGTTGCTTACAATTGCTCTTTTTCCAAAGTTTTTAAAGTCTTGTTCGGGTTTTTTTAAAAAAGTCTGTTTAATAGTGTAAATAATTAAACACTAAAAAAAAAAAGGGGGGGGCTTTTTTGTTTCTTGATATAGAAAAAATGAAAAGAAAGCCTTACCTTGTGCACATTAGGTTTTACTTGATATTTAAAACATATGACAGAGGCATCCAGCCTTGGTTAGTACTACTGGCATCTGTCAGAATCACTAAAATTAAAGCTGATCCTAAACCAGGGGAACTGCATCTTGGCAGCTACAAAGGTTGAAACATCTTATGATTTCACATTAATTTTACCACTTCTTCTCTTTCAGAAAATATAAAAAAAAATATAAGTAAAGCACACTTTAGTGTTGTCCACCTTATAATTTCAGAAATGAAACCGTTAAGGGTGACTGAAACATTATGTGAACTCAAAGGAAGAGTAGGTGATTAGTTTCATATTACATTACATTAGAAGAGCAAAGCAGAGTTAGAATCACTTTCTGTACATCCAGTTTTCTTCTTCTTGCAGAGGATGTAAATATATTGATTTTGTTTTCACCTCGATTGATCAAAAACCTCCAAAACTCCTTGTAAAACTTTACTGTTCACTATGATAACATGCATGCACAGGTTTCAATTAAGAACTGATTTTTGCTCCCGTTTTTCTTTAATTTTTATGAGCAACATCGCTAAATCTTAGTAAGTTCTAAAAATAAAAACAAGAGATCCCTACGACTGGTACATAATTACCTTAATACTGCACAGTATTAAGAATAATTATCTAACCAACTTAACAGCAAACAAGCCACTAGGTTGAATTAGAGGATAAAAGCTAGTTGTTGATAAAGATGATGGAAAGTAGGTGGCTGTGACAAGGGTTACCACATTACCTCTTGAAACATACTGAATTGGTCAATACAAGTAAACATGTGACACACTACTTCGTGACACTTTCCTTGTGATGCAAGGAAAAGTATCTGTTTCAGTTTTGGCAAAGCAGCACCTTTCAAAAAGCCCCAAATTCTTTCTGCTAGAAGAGGGATTATGATGACTTAGCTTGAAGAGCTCCTCTCAATTCCAGATTCTGAAAAACAGAGTCTCCTCAGCAGAGCTTTCAGTCTTACTTCAAAGCTTGGGATACACTCTCTCTCCTCAACATACATTGCCATAAGTACTTGTATGAAACATAAACTTGTCAAGAGAGAGAAGTGATGAAATTACAGCCAATATGGCAGATTGAACATATACCTGTATCATGTGTAAGCTTCACTGTTTCTTGCGATTTCAGTTTTGTCTGTAAAACTGCATTACTTGTCTACTGTTCTTTAATCTTCATACTGAAGAAAGATTTGCAGAAGTTTAACAGAGGGAACTTAGTCACAGAAATTAGACTAATCCAACCCTAATGATCTTCATTTCAAACAGAGGCAATTAGGATAATGTGTTGGCTACAGACTAAGGGGCCTAATAGCCTGCAGAGATCCATCACTGCATCCCTTTGCGGTGATACACTCTCCTGTTAGATCAACGGTGAGGATTCTTGGACAAAAGACCTGCACTTATTAAACAGAGAGGTGTTGTTACTGGATGAAGACACATGCTGAGATGAGATGAGACAGCAAGGCCACATGAGAAGAGAAGGCCCTCAAACCATGAAAGTATGCCAGCCAAAGTTGGAGAAACTCTCAGAATGCTGAAAATGCCGATACATTTCTGCCTGTATCTTTTCCAACTGTTTTTCTGCAAGCTGATTGAAAAATACCTCACATCCTATTGATGAGTGCCAGATGGAGAATCTGTATTCAAAGTGTATGTCCACAGCCCAGATTTTTCTTGGACTTCTCCATCTTCCAAGCCAGGAGCGCACAGGACTCATCAGATTAACAACAGTACAGCAATGCACCAAGCATGTATGAGGTTTTGAGGTTTCTCTTGAATCTTCCTGGCCCAGCAGACAGGAACCCTTTTTTGAGACTAAATTATGTAAGGAAGCATCAGTATATTCCTTAGGGTGAAGGCTTTTCAAGATTTTGAATGCAGTTTGCCAGGAGGAGGAAAAAGCAAGACCAAAAGAAGCTTTATAAAGCAAGCTGTTTGGAAATGTTTTCTATATTACCTGATTTCCTAGCATTTCATGAAGTATTTTTTGTGCAGGGATATGAAAAGAGAAATAAAAGGAATACAAAGCCCTGTGCAGGACACATGACTAAGTTTTATACTACAATGCTAATAATAGAAATAAGAACTCAGTACATGCTGATATGAATGCAATGGTATCTTCGGGTATGGGGAGATTAGAATAAAGTATCTTAAGATAAGTCAAGATGAAACTCGGAGCACATCTGTTGCTCCACTCCAACTGCCTATCCCCCTGCACTTTCCCATCAGTAATCACCCCTACAGAGAATAACTTACCTCCTACTAATTCATACTTGTCATGAGGTGAGACCATACACACCTTCTGATTTTTAGGCCTTCATAACAAGAAAACACTACAGCTCATGAAAAGCATCCAACTCCACAACAAAACTGCAGGCAGAGTGTTTCTGGCAGATACTGACACTTCTACATAGCCTGGACTAAATTGCCTAAACCCTGCCTTATCTTTGGGCTTAAGAGACAATCCCCACTAAGAATTACCTGTTGACTGATTTGGGTAGCTTCCTACTTGAGGAGAGCTGTCCCATGTTCTAGTCCAAGGTATCTGAAGTTCCCATTAGGGGCTCAAATGTCAGAGCGATGATTCTTCCCACAAGTCAGACACCTGCAAGCTGGATATGCTAGTACCCATCAAGGTTGCACCAAATCCCCCTCCTTCACTAACCTCGGGCACTTAATACCATAGAACAAAATACACATTGCAGTACTCCACATGGGTAGCCAAAAGACATGAGAAACCAGTACTACAAACTAAGACCTAATACAAGGAAGAATTAAAATAAATAATTTTTGCTTAGTATACTCAAAGCTGTAGTTTTGGGAAAACAAGTGAAGAATGCACTTTTCCACCTTAGTGCAAACTTTTCAGCAGACAACCACCCACTGTTGCCTCTGACAGCAACCAGTTCCCAACTTAATAAGACTTAAGGAATTATTTCTCATTTAAAAAATATGCCACAAGGCTCCTGCAAAACTTACAATGCACCTCTACCGTATTTAAAATAACATGGTTGGTAACAATTGTCTTCATCACCATTAAGCTTCAGTTTACTTGTAACAGGTCAATTTGTAATGAACAAATAGCACTATGGATAGATGCCAGCATGGCAATATTATTTATGAACACACAGAGTGACAAAATAGAAGAACTGCTCATGTACATGCATTTAATCCACCTTGGAGAATTTAACATTAATGACTTCCATACACAACACTTTCAGTGTGGTGCCTCTGCAAGGTTACTCTTTCAGTGTCTATGTAAAGCTATCGTTTACTCATCAGTACAAAAATTAGGTCACAGCTCAGAAATGTATGGACAACTGTCTCTAACACTGACTGTTAAAAAAACCCATCCAAGATCTTTGGAAATTAGTTGCTATTTTAGACCACTGGCGTGGATGAAAATAAGATTTATCGTGTGACAAGTCATGAAGGTGATGCTACTGCCACATTAGCTTTTTGAACTTCTGAATTAAGCATACTACATGAATACTACAAATTAATAAATTAAGAAGCAATTATGGACCCTTCTGGATATGTTATTAAATTACAAAGTTCAATTAACTATAGTCTTATTACAGTCTTAGTTTGTACTAACAGTATTTTGGAGGCATCATGGTAAAAAGTATTGCACAGTACAACATGTCACTGTGATATTATCCAAAACATCTGTCCTAAAATCATGAACTGTCCCATTCTTGGAATGTGCAAAGAAGGTGATAACGGACACATAAGAAATGCTTATGGAATCATAGAGAGAGTTAACAAGTGTTAAGAGCTTTTCCAGGAATGTACTGCCAGCAGTATTAGAGTGTTTAATGAAAAACTCAACCTTATCGACAAAAGTTTGTTCTTTAAATGAGCTGTTCTGCTAAGTGTACTTCGAAATAGATGGAATATTACATTTTTTTCTTATGAACTAAAAACCAAAGATATATTAGATACTTGTCACCAACCCATCAAGGCACTTTTGCCAAAAGACAGTGCCAGAGAATGTCAACATCATAAAAATTTAGTATTTGTATTTCATCAGCAAGTTTTCCCGTTTTTAACTAATTAAGCAGACCTTTCTTCCCTCCATTTCTGTTTGTTAACAGTTTTCTTTATGGTCAAAACTGCCCAGGTAATAGGGACAATTTGTTTCTTCTACAGATTAGTTTCAGATAAATTAAAAGAAAAGTGCAACTCGCCTCTGAAGCTAAGTATTCTACACATCTAAATTCACTTTTTATAAATAATTTTTCTATGCAATACTGTGCAAAATTAGTGCTTCATTAATACCAATATTTCTACTAAAAAGACAGTTCTGTATTATCAAAGTAGCAGCACTAGTATTAATATTGTCAAAGCACTAATTTGTTCAGGTTTCTATTACACAGGTATTAGAGCAGGAGCAATTTGTATGACAAGCTGTACAACCACGAGGGAAGTAACCATCCTAGCAGGGAAAAACCAAAAAAAAACCCCAACCTTGTATCTTTTAAAGAGGAAAGCAATGAGCTACAAAAGGAGAGGCTGACTAATTATTTCAAATAAACTCAGTGAAGAGAGGAAATGAGAAATGCTGTAAGATGAATGAATTTTACATTAGAAGAAGTATCTTTTATTGCCCTTGCATGTGTTTCACAACACCTATAAGGTAACTCTTTTCCACACTTCATATATATTATATATGTTACTTATATTATATTGATATGTACTGGAGATTTCTACATCTCCACACTGTAAGTCAGCATCCAAAATGCTGAAAGTAACCACCGTGGAGAGACGGCAGCCTCTGACGTGACTCTTAGCTCTGGGCTTTAAGTTTCGATCCCTCGGCAGACCCGTGCCGAGTCCGCCGGTCCGACCGTCCGTGCGGGCAGGGGCGAGGGCAAGAGCAGGAACAGGGGCGCTCAGTCCCCGCAGCCTCAGGCATCGGTGCTCGGACGAGCTGAACAAAGTCTGAGGCGAGGTACTCCGCCAACACTCAGAGCAACAAAAGGTGGGAAGAGGGAAGGAGCCAAACCAGCCCTACAATAAGTCAGGAACGGCAAGAGCAGGAGCGAGCGGGGACGGAACGAGAGCTGCCCCTGTTCCCAGCCCAGGGACTCGACGGCGCCCACCTGCCGGGCCGCACCGCACCGCACCGCCCTCACACCCCGCTGAAAAAACAGTGCGCGGAGGACAAGACTCAACTGAGGGACCCTGCGGGGCAGCGCCGCGCCCAGTGACGGTCCGGGGCGTTCCGAGCCGCCCGTTCCCCTCCGGCACGGCACGGCACAGCACAGCTCGGCTGACGGCCAGTCCGGTACCGCCGCTCATCTTCCCGCTCGCTTCACTCCTCCAGCCCGACCAGCCGCCGGGAGCAGCCCTCGCCTCCTCCGCCGCTCTCCCCCGGGGCCAGCAGCCAGCCCGGGAGCGGCGCGGGGCCAGCTGCCCGCCCGGGCACTCCGCCGGCCGGCCGAGGAGAGAAGCACGGGGGCGGCCCCAGCGGCACAACCGCCCCCGCCTCCCGGAGGCGCCCCGGCGGCGCCAACTTTCCCCGCAGCCGGGCTTCCGCGCCCCGCTCCGCTCCCGCCGCCCCGCCCGGTACCTGCCGCGCCGCCCCACGCCGCTGCCGCCGCCCTGCTCCCCCAGGGGGCGCAGAAGGCCGTAACGGCCGTTGCGGCCACCGCGCGGATCCGAGATAAGCAGGTGCGGAGCCCGGGACCAGAGAGACGACCCCGAACCCGCCGCCGCCAGCTCCTGCGCCTGGGCTAGGCGGGGCGGGGCGGGGAGGGGAGGGGCGGGGAGGAGCGCGCCCACCCGCCCGTGACCGCCCCCTAGCGGAGAGACTGGCCGAGCCCGACCGCACACCCTTCTTCCCGCTTCGGCACCGCTCGGATGCCTTCGGCACTTTCCGCCGCTCCCGGAAGGGGGAATGGGCGAGGCAGGGAGGGTGGGGGGGAATGGAAGCAGAGTCGTCCTGCGGACGGCGCGCATGCGCCGTGTTGGGGGCGCCCGGGCACCTGTCCCAGCGCGGCGGGGCGGCCGCGGCTGCTGCCCCAGGCAGAGGGGCGAGTTCTGCTCTTGGAGCTGCCCTGCCTGCGGGCTGCATCTCCTGGCTGCGGGGCGCCTGGGAGCTTTTATCACCACGTGTGATAAAGTTACGCTCCTCCCAGTGCTCAAATTTAGATAGGCAGTACTGTGTAGGCATGCACAAACTGGCTCCCGTGCTCCTTTTTTTAGGGAGACCTCCAATGTGAGGTCTTTTCCTATTAGGGACCATTTGAGTGTGGCTTCAGAGGTGGGGAGGAGAGCAGCGAGGCATGCCTCTGCTGCTCGAGGCCCAGGCCAGCTGACAGGCGGTGTGAGGAAATGAGGACCCTGGGGTCTGCTTGCTTTCATCACCTGGGTTAGTAACAAGGCAAATGCAGAGATAGATGAATTATCATCAAAGAAAGCAGTTTACAGCACACTGCACCTGCTCACTTCTCCTGGAGGGAAGTGGACAGGTCTGACCGTTGGTGGGGCTGAGGTCTCCAGAAGCCACAGGGAGGAGTGCTGTGCCTCCTGCTTTCCTCCTGCTTTCCAACTTCTTACAGGGCATGCTGCAGCACCATGCGGAGGGATCAGCTCAGGTCTTGCAATGGTGTAACTGTGTCAGAGCAACTCTACACCCATGCTAATTAACCGAGCCTTTCAACAGAGCTAATTAACTGAAGCAGAATACCTCAATGGCCAAGCAATCCAGTGGTATGTTTTCTCTAGTGGCAAAGAAATTTCCAGATGCATTCTCCTGCCCTTGTGGTACAGTTGTGCTAATGCAACCGTAAATGAGATCAATTAAACAGTCCAGGTTAAAGCATACACTAAAACTCTTAAAAAATATGTGAAACTTGGATGTTAGTTTCCCAAAGTGTTTTAGCCCCCATCTTCAGAGATCTCTGTTAACACAAATGCAGGGGTGGGAGCAGGGAGACAGAAAACTGCTGTGCCAGAAGCTCCACACAAGCCCAGGGAAAACTAGAACCATGCCAGAGAAAAGCGTACCAGACTGTTCCTTGACATCGCTATATTGTTTCAAATTCCAGAATTACCCTTTCCAAACTGAATTTAGGGACCTCTGTGCTGCATTGCATAGTATAAATATACCTGCAGTGGAGATGTGGCTTTCCAAAATGCAACTTGGCTCTAGCAGTCTTCTTGCTCTGTACTGCTCATCTAGTCAGCCTTTCCTCGGTATGCCACTTTGCTGGATAATTTGGGTAGAGTAATTTGAAGGCAGCAACTCCAGATACAGTGAAGGCAGGAGAATGGGAGCCAGTTTGTGCATGTCTACATAGTACTGCCTATCTAAATTTGAGTACTGGGAGGAGCATAGCCATATCACATTTTCCCACCAGGGACAATGCACGCTGCTGCTCAGCATGGCTGATCTGCAGGGTTTTGCAGATTTCCCGCAGGTTTCTCTGGACAATTCTGTCTTATGCTCATAAACATGTTCATAAATACCTACCTTGAAGAGCAATCTATCCAGAAGACTTGATTGAGGAAGGCATCTAATCCCTCTTCATTTATAAAAGGTGCAAATACTTAATCTTCCACACATTTAAATCCTAATGAAATATTCAAAGTTGACAGGCTTCATTCTTGTTAACAGGTTCTGAGACTGGGAGTAAGTTCATATGTTAACTCTGTAACATTTCTCCTGAGTGTAAGAATCCTTGGCTCTAGCATTAGAGAGTTTGTTAGAAAGCACTGGCGTTGCCATCCTGGATCAGCCCATTAGGTCTGTGTGTTTCCAGCAGAACCTGTCCTTCTTAATGAGTGAGGATTAGACCCCTCCAGCACTTTGTGTGCCATGGAAGGAAGCTAAACTTCCTTTAAACTGATACTCTGCATTTTCCAAACAGTCGAAGTACTTTGTAAGCAATAGTCATCATCTCCTATTTTAGAGGGAATGCAGTAAAATGTGCATAACAGATACATGGCATTAACACAGGGCCAAAGGCCAAGCTGCTGCTCATGTTAAAAGTTACTGTATCTTGCCTTCTACATAGTCCCATGTAAGTCCTTAAGAGCATTAATTTAGTGACACGATAGCCAGTACATTCCAATTAATCATAGTCAGGGCCTGATGACTTTTAGAGATGAAGTATGAGTGTATTATGCATTTGATATAATTTTACAATTCCTGTGTTTCCAGTAGGACCAAAGCTGTGCAGCTAGTTAACTCTTTCATTACAACATCAGAAATTACATTGTTGGACATTCAGAGAAATACATAATCCCAGTCTTCCCATATGTTAAAAATGTTGTATCAACTACTGTCAGTCATACCAGTGAAGAAGGGTATTCCCCATTCTGCTGACTGGGAGTTGCAGTTTTAATGGGAACAAAAAAACAGCTTTCTATTATACAAAATTGCTTTCTGCTCCAAAATTCTGTTCTTGTAAAGCACTTTCCCAAATTCCTATGGAAAGGTAGAGAATCCTATACTGATTAAAAGCAGGGAAGAAAAGAAGGAATACAAGAGATATGACTGCCACACATGGGATACCACAGGAGTGCTAGTAAATATCTCCCACTAACAGATGATCTCTCCCACCAAATATCAGCTAATAACAAAATAGCTATGTTTCAGAAACACTGATGTATGTGAATGTTCCTATATATCACCTGTTTGTTAAAAATGTGCTGAATTAGATAAATATTAATTCATTATCTGTAAATAATTTTCCTATCACACAACCAAAATGTGGACAAAATACTAATTCCATGAAAATAACAGCCTGAAATTAAAAAGAAAAAACACCACTCCCCTCCAAAAATAAAACAAAAAAAAACAAACCCAAAAAACCAAAAACCAGAATAAAGGTTGTTTCTGCTATTTTCACCTTTTGTGGCAGAGGCATTATTATTTTCTGTAGTTACATAAACACACTACTTTCTGCAGGATTGCCCCCATTCACTGCACATGTTAACACCTACCAACTGGATGGCTACTCTCATTCTGTTGATTATCCAGCTGAGGACATAGGTTTTCAATTCTCAGTTCCTATACGTGTTTGGTCACATCTCTCAGCACTTCTTTAAATAGAAAAATCATAACCTGAACCTCTGTTCAGTTTACTTAAAAGGAGTGCCCCATTCCTGATCAGAGGGAAGAAGTCCTGCTGGAGTGACTTCCTCAGCATCACCCAGAAGTGCTGTTCCAATAGCAAACATCTCTGATAGCAGTTTGTGCAGCTAACTAGACAGGGCTCAGGTATTGCTTAGAACTAGATAAGGAAAAAAAAAAAATGTGGGTAGTGTTACTTTAATATAGATAAGTTCTCCAGTTCAGTTTACTTGTAGTGACATGAGGAAAAGTGTAGCTCTGAAAAGTTGAGGAGAAGAGAAGGCTGCTTATTTGAGCAGCATATCCAGCTTAGGCTACCCCTTAGTGAGTTCATGAAACCACAGTCTGATTTCACAGCTTAGACTGGCTTTCTTTTCTCAGCATTAGTAGCCAGGGAAAGATTAGCAGGAAAAAGTCCTGATCACTGCTTGGCTGTGACTTAGATGGAGATAAAGCACAGAGCATGTTTTAAGAGATGTATAAAATGATTGTTACACTTAATATCCAGTTCTGGACAACCTAGAGGAAAGAAGTACGAATAACTGATTTAGCAAACAAGTCTAATGGGGAAAAGTTACAGATTTGTACCAGCTTGGGATGGGCACAAAACAACAAGGTCAGTGTCTTCAGTCATGTACAACATCCCCTGTGGCTGGGATGAAGTGCAAACAGCTTCACTGAAAGCAATTATTACAATCACATGTTAGAACAAATCTTTCTAGATATAAGCCAGACTACCTGGGCAAATAGCAGAACCTCTTTCACTGCATGTTTTAAGTGCAACTTATGTAAATATCCTGTATTTAGTGATTGATCCCATACTAAGGAGGAGTAAAGAAAAAATCTCCCTGAGACCTCTACGAACGCATGTCTGTAGTCTGTATGGCTTGTGGAGCACAACTGCTTTAGGCTTGTGTTGTCAAGACCTTTAAGTCTCTACTAAGTAAATATATGTGTGTGTGTGTTTGTGTGTGTGTGTGTGTGTATATATGTGCACACACACAGATTTTCAGAAGTTAATCAACCAAATTTAAGAGGATTTCCTTCAGGTCAGCAAAAGACTCCTTGCTGTCATAATAATGGACTTGCTAAAAGTCTCAATAGATAGTTACAAAGAGGGGGTTTGTGTGTTTCTTTTTAGTTAGCAATTCTTTATCCTAACTCTGCTTCTTCAAAAGGCTAAATTATGCTTAAACTCATTTCAGCCTGAGGCAGAAGCTCACGATGGGAAACTACACCCCAAATAATTAAATTCTTGCACAGTTGTAACGGAAACTGGATCTTTATAAGGAAAATACTTGGCAATGGGAGCTCGAAACATTGTGGTCACTCTGCCTTATAGATAGATCCGCATTATGTGTACACAGAAGAAGCCTCACCCCACTCCCAGAGACACTAACAGCCATCCTTATCTCAAGTTCATGAGATCTATTTTGAAGTCCCAGCCTTTTAAAAACATAAACCAACAGTGAACTTTCCAAAAGAACCTAGGTGGCTTCACTTATGTTCGCACTGTCACAAAATGCTGGTTTAAGTGCATACAGCCTGGGAGTGTACGCTACAGCAGTGAACGCTGCTCAGCTGTTAGACAGTAACTTGTCTGGCCAAAGTAATGTATGTGCTTGCACAGTCTTTGTGGGTCTTACCCTCCTCCTGCACTTCAGGCGAGGTTGTCAAAAGTGCCTGCATTGACTTACAGGCATGTGTGAAGCAAGTCGTGTTGTGCGCTGATTCGTGAAATACGCATCATGAAATACTGGTTAAACAGAGTGGAAGGGTACATTAAAAAATTGACAGTGGTATTGTACCTACAATGTTGCACTTAGTCCTGAACAGTGAAAATGTACCAGACTGTAAAAACATATTTCTAAGGGAAACAGTGAAAGTACAATCAACCAATTAAACATAGGCAGAACATTGTAGGTTAAATATATTGGTGGTACATTACCCTGTGCATACACGTACAGAAATTAAGTAATAATTTTTATCTCTACTTCTATTATCTCATCAGTAATATGGTGAATATGTATTAACATGAATATTGGCCTTTCTGTCACTGACAAGCATACAGCTCAAATTATGTTTTTGGCTTGGTCTTCCTTTAATCCTTATGGCCACTCAATGATTTCCTCTTATCAGCAATACCTAATTATTCTAAATTATGAGAGAGGAAGACATATTGTTATAACTCACAAATTTTTCTTGCATTCAGCTATAACAGTATTTCCCTACTTCAGGATATATATTTTTGAATATAAAAAATACAGTTCATAGGAAAGAAGTGTCAAATAATTTTGGCTTTGTCTAAAATTTGCAAATGTTTTACATTCAGCAATTAACCATGAAAAGCATATTTAAATGTATCTTATTTAAACGAACGCAGTATATGTATTTAATAAAGCTTCACAAGAGAAACAACATGGCTCTATGCTAATATTCTGTAAAATGTATTTTGTTTCTTTCAAAATTACCACTCCCTAAAATATAACAGGAGCCCATTTTAAGTTCGGTGTCATTTGAATTTGAGATGGAACACTGAAGAAAGCTGCCTTAATTGAAGCTTGAAAGATATGGAATTGAGCCTTCAGGGTGTGTTGGGCACTTTTCTTGTCATTCTGGTTGATTGATTTGCATGATGTGGGTGGGGAATGTTGTTGATCAGGCTGTCCGTTTTAATTTTGTACTGGTTGTGTCAGCTTTACAGTGAAGTATGAACTCTGCTCTAAAGCGAGGGGCCAGCATACAAGCTTTGCAATAGACATTGTGCTGCAGGCTAAAATAAGTAAAATAGTGCCATTTACACTCTCTTGAAAAGTGCAACAGTTAAGTGAACTCAGAATATTGTATGCTGCAATACATTATCATTAGTCTCCTGTATTGAATAAGTGCCTTCTCTTTTTTAGTTTCCTGACTCACATGTATATAAACAGACTGGAAGAAAAGTCTTTAAAATTAACATGTCACTTTCCTGGTTCCTTGAGAAATACTGTCTGAATTTAGCAACCAACAAGCCTCAGCCTTAATGATGAGACTTGATACGTCCCCTTAAGGAAAAAAAAAACACAACACAACAAGCTGATATTATTGCTCTGGTTTACATTGCAAAGTATGCCAAACCTAACCCAGCTGCCATCAGACAACAGTGTCTTGCTGCTGCTTCATTTCCTATCAAATAATTCTATTTAAAATGGGCTGAATCAGTCTCCTAATTCGTTCCTACATGCACATCTATTGCAATCAGACTTTCTTTAAACAGCAGAAGCAGAACAACTCTAAACGTATTAGTTTTCTGTGAAACCTTTCTGCCGAGAGTGTTTAACTGGGTAACTGTTCTTGCTTCATTGCTGGTAATAGTTCTGTGGCCATTGTGAAAACCAAAAGCACCCTCCAACAGATGGCATATAGGCCAATTAATTACATTAGTGCCTCTGCATTATTTGACATCCTACATAAATGGAACAAATAGCCTTTCCTTTTGCAGTGTTCATTAATGCTCTCAAAAATGGAAAAAAAAAATAAATCGGATCCCTCTTCCCACCTACTCCCCACCCCCTGATAAGGAAAACATATGTTTCAGATTAGTAATAGAGCAGCTTCTTTCTGAAGGTCACAATTAATGCAAAAAGTAAAACCTTAACTATACTTCTTTTAAGAGGCTGTTAATGGAATGTGCAAATGCCTCAATATTTTCATATTCAGCACAGTTCAGTCCACTAGCACACACGGTTATAGTGTACCTGAGGGGAGAAGACATAAAGAATTAGGTCTGGAGTCTGGGGATCAGAAGGCAACAGCTTGACTAGACTAATTGATTTCCAGACTGATGTTTTAAAAATCTATACAGTGAAAATACTAATGAGGCCCTGTTTTAGAGGGAGGAGAAGAAGTTCTAAATTTAACTGTGAACTTTCAATAACTAGGAGATCTTATGCTCCAGGTATATAAAGCAGCTGGAGAGGTTTTCTTCCTATGAGCCGTCCAAACTATCTTGTATAAGCCTGGCTCTGCCTGTTGTGACACACACAAAAAGCAGTATATGTCAGAGGACTTAAAAGCTGGATGTTGTAGCATTCAACTTCCAGATGCCCAACTCTGGAGTGAAATCGGGACCCCTACATGCAGCTCTTGGGCTGCTTCAACAGAGTATGTTGCAAAAGATTTCCAGCTCATATTGTGTTGGAGAACTGCCAATTGGGAGTTCTGAATTGGGAGCACTTGGTTAACATCTTCAGCAGAAAGATGCCAGTGTTAGTGGTGGGGAGCACTCCTACGCAGATAACTGTTAGGTCTCACTTCTCTGCCTCAGGTGCTCCAGAGAGGCACCTCTGTTCCACTGGGATATATTTCCTGGAAGTGTGCTCTTGGTCACAGGTAGGATTTATTTCCCTTATTTCTGGATTCTCATCAGGATCAGTATTACCTGAGCTGTGGTTTCACAGCCATGTTGGTGCCAATGTGAGTGTCTGCAGGAGCGCAACTCAAGGGACCTAGACTGTGATTTATCAAAATCAAATACCCCTAAAGTCTCTGATTTGCTGCCCTGTAAACACTGGGAGTTATAATGCTGGAGTTTTAAATTTAGACCATGTCCCACTCTAAACACGCATGTTGTACCTGGCCTTTCATGGTGTTCATACTTATCCTGACTCTCATGAGAATGATCTGAAGCTCTGAAAGGGTTATCATCATTCTGTGGATTACTCACATAGAGAAGAATTAAGAGAGAGCGTTAAAGCCTGCAGAGTCACACACCCTCAAATTAGGAAATAACAGTGTTAAAAGCATTCACAGTTTTCTAATTGTGCCATCCTAGCAAAGTTCTCAAATACAGAGTACCATTTAATATTGGAATGTTACATATTCCTTGTCACAAAGCTATCTTTTCAGGGGTTATTGAATCCTTTTAAAATATCAGCCAGTTTTGAGAAGAAACATAACCTCCTGATTTTTTTCCTCATTGTTGCAAAACCGTTTCTCAAGTTCAATGTGATTTCTCAAAAGTTAGAATTTGTGGTAGTACAAAGCTTCGCAGACAACAGTAATTAGTCTTCCTCTCCCTGAATCACCTTGTGATAGGGTTTGTGGTGACCCTGGTGTCCTTGCAAGGCAAAAAGAGGCAAACATGTTCAGAGCTAAAGAAAAGATGGTTTTGTCACAACCTGCCCTTCGATTTGCTTTGGCTGCCCTGGCTCTGTGCTGAGTAAATGCTTGTGGATAGTAGAAGTCTGTTGGGTAACGAGAGGCAGTGGGGGGCAAAGAGAGGAAGCAGGAGGAAGGCTTAACAGCCTTTGAAATTTCTTGTTTTGATGGAGATGGGGATAGTTTGGAATGGGGATGTTCTTGATGTTATTGGTCACTGGATATTTCTTTTGTTCGAGCATAATAGAGGCTTAGTTGTCTTCAGTCTGCTATGAATGTCCACACTTTATATCCTTAGATTGACTCATTCATTTCCAGAGTAAAGAGAAGTAAGATTTGTAATCCAGGTCCCAGCGCTACAGTCAAGTGCTCTCATTCCTGATTATTCGAAGCAGAGCAAGACATATTCCCCAGAGTGACCAGGTGCCTAAGCAAACTTTCTGAATTGCTTTAGTTAGAGAAAGAAGTCAAACCATTATTTGCTGCTTTCCTAGCAAAGGATTAAAGACAGCATTTCTAGATTAAACTTGTGATAAGAGTGGAATCTAATGGCTCTGAAGTCGCCAGGATGGTGGGGGAGAGCATGCTGATTTTTGAAGGATCACATATAGATATTTTGCCATTTTTATTATGAAATGTAGGAACAAAACAAGGATTTTGGGTGCCACCGGACATCTAATTCCACTGGGAACTGCATGTTTTAATGCTCAGACGCATTTGGGTCCTGTGTGGAGAATATGAACAGTTTGGGTACTTTGGGTTAACTACCATTTCTATAAATAAACAAGTGCATAGCGCCGTCACATGTTCTTCCTTTCCTGCCTTCCACTCCATATGGGACTTGTATAATTCTAGAATTACAAATATGACATAATCACCAACACTTCCACTGGTAACATTACTATCTCTGTAAAGCCCGATAGCTAACAAAAACTGTTTTCAAAGCAGAGCTGATCTCATTGCTGATGCTTGCGCATAAAGATGTTTTGGCATGATAAGATTCTGTGTAAACTGACATGTTTGTTATTGAAACATCTCTTAAGTTTCCATAACTGTTCAAAAGAGAAAATAAAAAAAGATCGTAACTTCTTTCCTGGATGGAAACGGCAGAACAAAAGCATTTCTGAAAACTTTTCACTGCTGAAAGACTATTTTAAGTACAGAAAGAAACAAACTAAGCTGATACGAATAGGCTATTTGGTCTTTAAGCAAATAAGAATTCAGTTGTTTCACTACCACAGAACAGCATTGCTCCTGATGCTTCTCCTCCAAACCTTTTTTTATGAGTCAATAGCTCCAAGTAGCTAATGCCAAACACTGCTGTAAGCCGGTATGCTACTATCTGGAAATTCCATTTTAGACTTTGTCAAAAAACTGTAGAAGAATCGACCACAAAATAAAGGGGGAAATTGCTTACAGTGTGTAAGAGACTGCTGTTCTATTAAGAGAGTTAATTGGAGCAAAATGACTACAATTATAAGTAGGAACTATAATGGGAACGTGAATGAAATATATATTGTTATATGACCCATTAATGATTCCAAAAAAAAGCCACAAGATGAATGAGTCACTGAGTTTTAAATATAGTTCCCCGCTGAAATAGTTTTATTATCAAACAAGGTTCCACTTGAATCAAAAGGGAGCAAGAGCTATATGATGGGGTCCTACAGCCTCTGTGATTCGTACACTGGCAGCAAAGGCAGAGGCTACACAAGTAGTTTCTATTATAAGTGATGTAAGAGAGAAACATTTGCAAAGGGATGACTCACTGATCAGAGGGCTTTCAGTTTGACTGTGACAGTGGTTCAGATAAATGCATTCATTATTTTCTATAGCCTGTGACCTTTTCCGCTTCATAAATAGTAACATTTATTTTTCTGCACAATATTTATTTCAACATCATCACTATTGATTTCACTGTATTTCATCAGTTGTTCCAGTCGTAAAATCAGGCTCACTTGCTAATAATATAAGATCAGCAGCTTTCTAAAGGCAAAGAAAATAGCAAAGATGCACTACCATTTTAACAGCTGGGAACAGAAATAGCCTTTGACACAATGCTTTTAAAGTAATTTTTTTACTACATGACACAATTTATTTTTAAAGAACTGTGATGTGTCTTACAGACACCTCTGGCAAAAAGTTATGAGAGGGGTAAAACAAACAAAATGACCTCTGTTCTGCTGGCCACCAAAACAGCACAAGGAAGTGAAGAATTTTACAAGGTTCTTTGGAAACATAAATGCAGTGACCATATTGCAGATGTTCTTACTATCATTTGCAGTGCTGTCTCTGAAGATCATTTCTAATTCCAGCTACAATTTGCATGAAGTGAAGAAGTAATTCAGGTAGCCTGAACTAAGTTTGTGGGTTTACGGGATCATGTATCGCTACAAGGAGCTTTTGAGAGCTTATATGCAGAAGTATGTCTCACCACTTGAAGACATTTCCTCTGCACATTTGAAGAAGTGAAAGAAAACTTCAAAGTAATGATAAGAAATGGTAACCTCTTTCTTCTTTTTCCCATTTTCCCTCTCCTGCACGACATATTCATACTTCTAAAGAGATAAGAGGAACAAACTTCATTGCCAGTGGGCTGCTAAGTCCATAGAGACAAACTTAAACAATGATTTATTTCTCAAAATAAATAAAACTGAGAGCAACCCTCTTTCCCTGGAAAAATTTGGCATAATTTACTGATAGGAAACCATGAAAAGCATCTGGTATTTAAAAGCTATTAAGAACTCAACCCAGCCAGACTCTCTCCTGTCTATAGTTCAAATAAATTGGCTTACTCTTCGGAGTGAACATGGGATGAGTGCACAGGGCTTGCCTCTCAGCGTGGGTGTCTGCTGCACACCATTGCCTGAACTCACCCTGTCAAAGCAATAGAGCTCAGAGTTTAAGCTGCCATTCAACCCCTAGTTTAGCACAAACTGTTTATAAACTCTCCAGTAGCTTGTTAATACATCAACATTTACATTGGTTATAATGACACCAAAGGAGTAATTAAGATAAAATATTCTAACTGCACCTGAATTTATCTTGTATTTTGTTGCTATTCAGATCATATTGTGTGTATATAACCTCATCTTGAAAACATATATGCAAAAACAGGAAGTTCATATATGAAAGTACTCCAGAAATAAAACAGTATTATGCATGAGAGTGTGCAGGTCTGCATGATTTATTCCTGTCAATACCAAGACAACTGTAACATGAACAGCGTTTCTTTGAGTTAGCATGTTCAATAAATTCATCCCTGGTAACAGTGCTGATGTCCAGCATTAGGGTTATAGACCACACATCCATAACAATCTTTTCTCCCATCTATTGTGAAAATCTGCTGTCCAGCTCAGAGAAATGGAAGAGATATTAAAGGCCTGAAGTAAATGATGAAGAGCTTGCGATCACCCCGTGTTTATTTATGTGATGAGTCCTAACAACAAGCTGGCATTTCCTGCAAGTCACGTGTGTCTGGGAGTCTTTGGAGATTTGTGGCAGGGAGGATGATAGATCCCTTGGTTTGCAAGCTGTGCTTGCCTTTTAGGGGTTTCATTGGCCTATCCAGGGATCCCTCATATTGACATTTCTTGTGGTCTCTTCTGTACACTGATGCGATTGCCACTATGAGAGATATCTGTTATACCTTTAGACATATATCCATGAAAAACATGTCTGGTATTTTTAAAAACATGCATTTTCAATTAATCTGCTTTCATATTGTTCATAGCTTGCTGTAGAATTAAATACTTTTTTTTTTTTAAATCCATGCTATAATAGGAGTATTTGGAATATGAACTCTTTTGTGTGATACCAACTGTAGAATGTTACTGCAGTTGTCTTTGCAAGATCAAACTTGATGTAAAAGTTCTGTTGATATCCTCAATATCAAACACCAAAATACTAACCGTAGTAGCACAGATTGCCACATCAAAAGAATGTAAATCTTCAGAATATTTATTTACTTCTTATAGTTGAGATCTAGGAAAAAAGTCTTGAGTAAAATATAACTGATTTTTTAATGAGCTTTTTATGAGGAGCTTGGTATACTTTTTAAGAATTATTTGAAGAAATTGACAGCATTAGTTTATTTAAGATTAAGCAAGACTTATGCCATTTTCATATAAAAGTAGATAACTTGAAATATTTTTTGTCCATTTGGTGTGCCAAAGCAAACTTGTTTCCATGCAATACTTTACTGCTGAAAATAATATTCTGCCAAAGCTGTAAGACATAGTATGACATGAAGATTAATTTTCATGAAATTTTTTAGCCAGGCAGACTTTGCTGTATACCAGAAATCAATAACCATTATAATATATTTTAAATTGTGTTATTTATTTCTATTCTAATAGATGGAGGGAATAAGAAGCCCCCCGGTGAAAAAACTAGTATTTTTGTATTGAAATGGATATTAAAAAAGCACAGTATTACTTAGTGACTCTAAACTGCACATGCTTGTGTGCTCTGTTCAGTGCCCATAAAGAGTACCACGGAAGCTGAAGAAGACTGGTCATATGCATAAAGTTAAAGCATATTCCTAAGTACCTGTAAGCTGAAGGGCTAGTTTAACAAATGCATTAACCATCTTTTTTTCCTTTATGCTTATATTTCCAGTGAAAAGAGTATTCAGTATCTTAAATCTTTTTCATCAGACAAAACTGCACTTGAACTCTGAACATCACAGCATGAGAAATAAAATGCAGGAAATAAAAAGCACTGTCAAACCAATTGTATAAGGAGTTTACTGTGGAACATGTTTCTTCAATATCTTAAAGCCACTCCTCCAATTTGGATTTCAAGGGACAATGTGAGAGCATGAGACTAGAAAGCGACACCAGGGCTCTTAGCACTGGCAAGCATTGGCTGTTAGTTACTTCAGAAGACAACCTGCAAAGGATTTGTGATTTAATAGCCCACTTGAAAATGCATGCACAAAACAATACCCACCCACAGACTTCATTTCTGATATATCCTTTGCAGAAGTATATCATTACAGAAGAAAGTAGCCTGCAGGAAAAATACAATTGGGCCCATAGATGAGTGGGCCCAGACTTAGTTCCAGGGAGTTTTGCTGAAAGGAATTGACCTTATTGTTAATAAGAGACAGCACGATCAACCAAACAAAACTGCCCATTCTGAAATTGCATCATGTTTGTTTAGAGTGTATGGAAAAGAGGAAGACTCTTGATACAATCATACATTTAGCTGAGAATGAGAAAACATTATATTTAAATAATGCTTTTTCTGGTGGCTGGCAGTGTGGCTCAGAAACAAATCCCTTAAACTGCTATTATTAGCTATCTCAGAGGAGAGAGATATTTTATCTGACTCTGCCCCAATTTGAAGACCTCTCAGTAATACAAAGAAATTGAAGTAAAACTATATGAAAGTCATTTGTCCTAATTTCTAGCACCTACTAAAGTGATCCATATTGAAAGTCTAATCTAAGGAATGAAGCTTTAAAGGACTAGCTTCCTGCTTCCAAACATAAAGCATTCTTCCCGTCAGCTCTTCTCCTCCACCACAGACCTGTTGTGATTTTGTTTTATAGTTCCAATATAAAGGGGATGCTATTTTCTTAATAGGAGCTGGGAATGTTTAAAATTCAAGATACAGTTTCTGTGCATAATGGCAGAATTGTATCAGGTCACAATCTACAAGCACCACTTTATTTTCTTGTTACTTCAATTCATTGGTTGCAGGTTAGGTACAGTCTCCTAGTTCAACTTACATTCAGTCAAATGGCAAGGTGATAACCCTTCAGAAAATCCTCCCCTTCAGAAAACTGCCTCCTATAGTCTCTGTACACTGGAAAATATGTGGAAAATACTGTAGGGAATGAAAAGTGTCAGAAATACGTGGCAATTTAAGAAAAAAAAGAAAAAATTAGGAAGCATGAGTGAAACTGTAGTATAACGTTTCCTGAGATGGCACCAAAACTAAAATGAAAAAAAAATCTCAGGTTGTCCTGAATGTTGTTGAAGGAGTTTGAGCCAGGAAAGCCACTAGTCATTTACAGCCAAAAATAATGTGGATTTCTGTCAACCTTGTCTTTCTAGGTTTGTGTCAGTCCATATTTTCCCTGTCTTTCTGTTGGCTACTTGCCTTTTCAGTACTTTAACTAAAGGGTAAGAAATGAAGCTATACTTGGCCAGCAGACCATACTGATGAGTCAATACACTGCTTCCTTGGAGGCCAAAAATACCTTTCACATGATGTAATTGTGGACTTTTATTTTACTTGCCAACTAGTACTTATAGTCAGTGTCTATGATAAAAACTAATGATCTGGATACCTGAGGCACAGTGGTGCAAAGACAGAGGAGCTCATAGTCATTACTTAGTAGTGACATCCAGTCAGATGGATATACTGCACACAGTAGCTACAGAGATTAGAGGTTTCTATTGGATTCTGAAGAGTACCATTCAGGAAGGCAGCATTTGTACAGGGAAGTAATATTTATTAGATAAATTGATAGAGGTCAAAGCATGTTGTGCTTGATCATGGAACACCACAGATATAGCATATTCCAGCTGGAACAGCTTCTTTCTAAACAGAAAATATATTGCGTCCATTTCTGCCTGCATTATGAGGATTTTAACCCTGTATATATAAGTAATTTACAGTGCTTGATGATTAACAGGAATAGGATTAAGTTCCTGCTCAGCCCTGTTTCCTTTCTGGCACTAGCAGAAATAGCGCACAGTACAATCTCATTTTGGATGCAAGAAGAAATATCTGTTAAGTAAAGTCAACACTTGAACTCAAGAGAGGGTGTGAACAACTGTAGGTAGATATTTCTGAGTAACCTTGTATGTGAATGTACTGGTTGAGAGGCAGGAGTGCTTTGTTGCAGGTGGGTAACTCATGCATGAGTCAGGAGCAACTCTAGTGACAAACCTGCAGGAAGTGTAATTCGCATGAACCCTTCACATTACGACTGCCTTTAGAAGTATGTACATCGACCAAAAAAACTTCACAAATAAGAGAGGTGAGATCAGTCAGACCAGAAGAGCCAAGCCTGTAAAAATGGCCTGAAGTTACCAAAAGCACTTAAGAAAGTCATGAGCAAACCAATCATTCTCAAGAAGAGAGGGGAAAAAAAAAAAATTCAGAACCTTAGCACTTCTGAGTGTCAGAAAGGCTATGGAAATGCTGCTGCAGATTTTATTTTATTTTGGGTTTTGTTTGTTTGGCTTGTTGGTGGTTGTTGTTCTTTTGTAAAAAGGCTATGAAACCATGAAATTAAAGTAAAATTAGCTTTTAACCTGAAAAAAAACTAATTCAGTTGTACCCAGACTTTGATAGCAAAGATCACTTATTTACCGACTGGACACAAGAGGTAAATTTTTCACCATGAGGACAAACATTGGAATAGTCTCCCAAGGGAAGTGGTAGATTCCCCCACGCTGGACAGTTTTAAGTCTCAGCTTGACAGGGTGCTGAGCCACCTCAGATAAACTATAGTATTACCTGGAAAGGTTAGACCAGATGATCCTTGAGGTCCCTTCCGACCTGGCGTTCTACGATTATTCTATGATTGTATTTTACAGTCACGGGCTTTGAAGGCTGCGTTCCCCCCGTGTGTGAGAGGCAGCGGTGGCCGTGCGCCTTCCCGCCAGTCCTCTGCCGCCCTCTGCTGGCCGCAGCCCGCCTGTGGGGCCTTCGCTGCCTGCTCCTGCGGCGGCGGCGGGGGAGGGAACAAAAAAACCCCACAACTAATTTCTAAAGAAAATGCGGGTCCTGCCCGTGCTGCTCTGTTCACGCTCGGTGGTACTTACACAGGCTTGTACCTCCTGAGAAACGCATTCCTTCCCTTGCGGTAGGTGTGTCCTTTATGCAGAAGCGGCCCGGGATGTCTCTGGTAGTCCTTCAGCTTCCTCTTCTCTGAACAAAGTAGCTTACATGAAGATCCAAATTTGCAGCCCTCGAGCATTCCATTTCCTGTGGAAATGCCCCAGTCTTGAAGCTCGCAATCAAATAAGAAACTGGAACCTGGATACCCAGGACTCCAAGGCCAGCAGAGCCTTTCCTGTGCCCAATGCCTTTGGAAGACATTCACACTGCTGTTTGGCTACCAGCCTTAGTCATGGACCAGGAACCTGTTTACACTGGGTTACTTCATGGTAATAATAATTTACGACTTCTGGAAATTAAGGGGTTTTGATTTGCGTGGGGTTTTTTTGTTTTGTTTTTGTTTATTTTTAAACTATGTGACATTAGCTGTAAAGAAAACAGCGAAACTCCCAGCTGTATTAGCCCTGGTAAACTGAGCAGAGTCTGTTGTTGCTTGTGCTCATGTGGTTTCTGGTGTGTTTACACTGAAATCATGTGCAGAAATAGCCAAAATAGTTAAACACAAAATACAAATCCCATATCTAAAAATCTCATTCCATAGCTCGGTTTTTCCTCTCTCTCCAAATCCCTTTCTGATGTGTATTGCAACCCTTCCACTGAATAGTTCTTTCTTTAAGGTTGTCTTCAAGAGTTTTACCTTTTTCCATGGAAAGCAGCTTACTGTTTCCCAAGGATGCTCTCAAATGCTCTGCATCTCTTTTGCTACTTATCTTTGTTATGATGATGTACTTTTATAAGTATTTGAACTTTACAATGTAGATCAAATTAGATTCCCCACAGTGAGGAAGTAATGTAAATTAAGATGAGGGCAAACGGAAGAATGGTTTTGGGATACATGTTCTGTGCTGCAGTGCTAGAAGTAGTCAGCTGCTCAGCAGCAAGCAGAGCTCAAAACCAAGACAGAGCAGAGGAAAGGCAATAGCAGAGAGAGGAGATAGTAGCACAGACAGAAGGAGGAGGAATAAGAGTGACCACTCCATCATGTGGCATGTTCCTGTCTGCGTCTGGCATGATGGGCCAGATTGCATGATTGAGCAAGCCATTCTTTTTCTCATTGCCTATGATAACAGATACCCCCAGAACCGTAAAGCTTATCACAAAGAGGTTTTCACCTCCCTTTGAACATGAGCAATGCTGCTATAGCTTCTGTTACTGTCAGTACCTTTATGCAGGTGCAGTTTGGTGGAATTCTCTGGAAAGCTGTGAAGTCTTCATTTTAGTTTTCAAGCCACAATGGTAAGCTGGTCTAAATTATTCAGTGCTGCAGCCCAGACACCATTTCTGGGTCACCCCAGGTGATGGCAACCCTCTCCACTCTGAGGAATTCAATGATGATAGCAGTATATTTGGACATGTATGGGAATAATTGGAGATTATATGCACAATAGCCATATCTCCCTACTGTTTATACATGTGCAGAGTCCAAGGAAGAAGCACAGTTCATCAGTCACATATAATCACCTGTGTTTGGGCAAGGCCACACAGTTCAGCTTCTGCCATGTGCTCTGAGATTGCAAGACTAGCTATTGCTCCGTCTACCTTGCTGGTAGGACCAAGGATTTACCTCCCCTGCAACTCTGAGGAGATTCAAATCCTTGCTCCAAGTAGGGCATACTGGAGAATATAACACCAAACATCAATCTCCTGTATATACTTAGAGCAAAACTCTACAACCACCAAGTTGTAACTGCTTGTGCCTTACTTTTGGTAAAGACTTGGCCTGACTTGTATGCCTGCATCCAGGACACTGTTCATGGCTGTAATTCTTCCAGCCAAGAGCAAGCTTCCTAGCTTTCACCTAACTGCTGACTCAGTCCTTGAGCCTCTCCTTGGCATTTCCTACTGTGATAACCATTTGGCTCCTTGATTGGTAATAGAGTGTTCAATGTGCATAAGGGCTTGCTGGCCTGGGGGCTTAGGGTTGGATCCACCTCTCCCCTGAAGGCAATAGAAAGCATCTTCCTGACAGCACTAGAAGTGCAAAGAGGCTACAGATGTCTATCTAAAGCAATATGAGGGGCAATACACCCCACCCAGTTTTCCATAGCATTTTCCCTAGGCAACATTGGATAAAGAAGGAGTTTTTCTTTACTATTGAGCATTGAAATCATCACAGCCAGATTAAATTAATATTCCCCTGTGGCATTTACAGAAACACAGCTGGATCAGCAAAACATATCAATGACAGGCTTGACAAGTATTTATGATACTCACTGTCATTTTCTACTTATATTTTCACCATTCCCTAAGATAGTTGAAGTGAATTGGAACACAACCAATACAGGCACAAATTTTCAACCTCCCATTTATTCAAAACAAGGTGTATTGCATTAATTTAGGATGGGTTTTAAATATGCATTTATCTGTCATCTTTGATGAAATTATCTTTCAATTGTAAATCTCACAAAGTCAGCTTCAGGCATTCCAGTTGAATTTTGTCCATGAGTTCAATGAAGCTATAAATTTTATTCTTACTTAACTATTGAAATAAAGAAACACATGCAACTGGGATAGTTGCATACGTGCTTTATGTAGCTCCATATCAAAGATCTTTCTGTTTTCTTTCAACGGAAGTCATTCAAGATCCCCTGAGCCTGAAGGTTCCCTCCCATTTCTTCTTAATCCTTCTCCTACACACTTGTTTTCATCCATACCCAAATATCAAGGCATAGAAAGTCGGTTTACAAGGGATGAGATTAATTGCCAAGACATGAGCAGTTTGAAGGTTGCTACCCTGCTGACTTCTGGATTTTAGACCCAAGTTCAATTTTAAGCTCCTCCAGTTGTTGATTCTGAGATTAACAGTCATTTCTCCTATTTTTAACCACAAACAGCTTTGAAATTAACATTTTTTGGTGCTGAATCTTGCATTTGTTTCCAACATAGGAATAAGATTTTCCCCACATGCATTTAGCTGTGTTGAACTTAAATTAGAAAAAGGAAAGAACAGATACGCATCTTTGAGAATTCAGTTAACATTTACTTGCACTTCACTAACTAATGCCAAATGCAGGAAGGAAGTAAACATTCTTTTCTTTAAGAAAATTAATGAATGAAAGTGTGTTATAATGTGGAAAAAATAACATAGGAAACGTTATCACAAGCAGAAAGTGTATTATTCCAGTTCTGACACTGGAGGAGAGGGGAAGTGAAGTATAACTAACTTCACTTTTAGTCATCGCATACTATTCCCAGTGTTGTTTTACAGTAACATTTGAAATGTGGTTGTTTCTATAAGAATGAATTCTGGGGTCAGGGTTTATCCTCATTTTCCCTGGACGTACTGTGCACTGCCCATGGTAGCAGTGACTTGAGCTCTGCCTGCTTGCACTCTGCTTGCAGACCTAGATGACTGGCCGGGGAAGTGCCAGCTGGCCTGACCACACTGTCATTGCTGCAGCTGCTGGAGACGAGGTCAGAGTGACCTCTGTGGACATGGCCAGCTGTGGCTTCCCAGAGCTGTGACGTTTTTAGCCCTGGCATCATCTAGATGCTGCAGATAAGCTAGCACTGCGATTGCCAGCATCTGAGCAGCCATGATCTCTGAAGATAAAACCAAGCCACCTTTCCCTGCTCTCAGTCATGCCTATCAACCAGTAACCAACTGGGACCCTTGTTGGCAACAGCTAAGCTGAAATCCGATGTAAAGTGCCACTGTGATGGCCGGGCATCCAAGATGATCCCTGCCTTCCCACTGGGCTTGTGGCTGGTGACTGGGCAGTAGACTGCCCTACACACATGCAGAACAACAATAAACCTGGATGTCTCATAATCTGCATACTGCTGTTTACAAAACTGAAAGGCTAATAGTAACACTAGCCAAAACAGAACTGAAGTAAGTATCAAATATGTAATGCCTCTTGGGATAAATAAATACTGTGAGTCACAAGGAGCTGCAATAGCAGAGACTGATGAAGATCAGAAAGGAACAGGGGTGTAAATGCCATGGCCTTTTAGGAACTGTGTGCTTGAAAGAAGATACCATCACAACATACTGTCCTTTACCTCCTCTTTTTCCTTATAGCTTTCCTGAACCTCTAGGATTTTGAGCTCAGCTGAAAGCGAAATTGGAAAGAGCATTGTGCACCTGGGTTCTCCAAACTCATAGGCTATAAAGCTGTCTGCTTCTGTTGTGGAGATGAAGGGACAGGGTTTGATATCTCCTCACCACAATATATGGCTTGATGAGAGTAAGGCACAACTTTGTTTCAAGAGCTTTACCTTTTTCCAGTTCTTTATGGTGCTAAATGTCTCCAGCTTTCAATCACAGCAATGCTGAGTGCCCAGCACCTGGTGATAACAAATCCCAAACTTACTGGGGTGGAAGCTGGAGCTCCAAAATTAATCAGGACAGGATTTAATTGACAATTTTATTTTCCAAGCAGAACTTTCAGTAATCTGCTGATATTTTTAACAGTATAAAAACACTGGTAAAGAAATAGTCTCAATGTGCAGTCACGCAGCTGGATTTCTACATCATGTTAAGAACAATAAACAGAAAAACCTTTCTGGAGGCAGTTAGTGTCTATAAGTATCTGAAATACCATCCTGGGAAAGGGTGGTCACTGTAGAAATGCATAGCTGTCTGACTAAGCTGTAGCTGGTCCACTGGAAATACTCACACTCAGTAAACCAAAGCATTGTTGAACGCAGGGCTGCCACCTCACATACAAGCTTGTGAAAACACCAGATGGTGACTGGAAGCTCTGGCTTGGTGTAGACTTGCCCAACCCTCTGGATTAGGGACATGTTCTCTTCAGACTTGGGTGGGTCTCCTCAAGATTTACACCCATTACTAACCAGTAAACAAAATATTAATTTGAGGAGTGGGTTCAGAGGGCAATGATTATTTAGGTGCTGCAACAGAGATAGTGTAACCCTGTGGCTTCTTCATCCCTAAGACAACTGGAAAATGCAAAGTGATGGTGTATGGAGTAGGAAACTGGGATTTAGCCCTGTACCAAATCCTAACCTTCTGGAAATGAAAGGACATTCCTAAAGGTATGAAGCTGACAGGGCTAGGAAGCAAGGAAGCCTGTAGTTTCCTCCTCCTACCTTTCACGAGCTTGGACCTTGGTGCTGCAGGAAACAAGTGGGACAGGATGTATGAAGTGCACACCAAGGAATTACACCACTGAAGCCTCCAGCATCTCTCCAGGAAAGCAGGGAAGGAAGGGTGCAGAACACACCTCACCTTTTACGTTGTATACATGACTTGATCCTCAGGATGAACTGATGTGAAATAGTAGGGTAGTCTTAAGAGAATGGCTACTTGTTGTTTTTTTTCAAAGAGATACATTTCTTCAGACAATGAATCCAAAAGTGGTTCAGTGATAACCGCAATATCACCAGTCTTCCCAAAGGTAAAACCAAGGCTGGGATTAAATGTACAGCTAACGTAATCCATGGAAGCTCATTGAAGCCCATGCTAATTTGCATGGCTTCATCTTGGATGATATGTGGAATGACACCCTCAGAATAACAAAGCCATGAGGGAAAGAAGAACAAAAGAAAGTTAGTAACCTTCACTTTGAGGTGGTTTTATTTTTTTTACTTTTGCAGGTTTCTGCCTCAAATTAACATTGGTTAATGAAGTTCTTTGCTGTGAACAGTAGGTCGATTACTGTAAGGATTACATTTGTCTTTCATTAACTTTATCTTACTGCTATTGCTCCTGCTCAAGGATATTCTAATAAATGAAGTCTCGCATCCTAATGAGTTTCAGCTGTATTAGAAAAGGATGAATAAATAAAAAATCCAAAAATAATTTTTAATTATGCAGGGATTGTTCCCAAAGTGAATCCCTCCCAGACAGGAAGGTGGCTTTTAATACCTGCTGGTTTGAGAAGAACCATTTCCAAAGGGATCATTAGAAAATTCATCTTTTACAGATGCAACACTCATGGCACCAGTTAATTAATGAAGCTGGATATTAGCATGACTTTAGTACAAAAATAGATACAAAGTAGCTGTTAGAACACAAGCATCCAAAATAGAAAGTCCGATTTTTCCCTTCTTGGTTATATCAGTGAAGCAGAAATTAGACTTTGGGCCACAAGCACTTCCTAAAGATAATATTTCCTATCTGCAAAATTAAGACTATGAGATGAAACGTACCTGATACAAAAATACCTTAGTTATTGTGAAGTATCAAAGCATCACTGAAATAACTGGAATTGTACTGATAAATCCCAGCAGAGTGCCTGAGCCATCTGGGTTTCTGTGCAGAAGAGAACTGTGGTTTGATACGTGCCTGTTCTATGGATATTTCAAACTCCACGTGGCTCCCCCTGATACTAAAATGAGACCAGTCTGAATCCATCAGGCACTGACCTTGTTAACCTGCCAATCTCCTCTACCCCGTTCCCTTCTTCTAAGTGTGATTTTTGCATTTAACAAGTCTGATCATCTCAGCTGAGTTAAATAGCTCCATTTTTTCATACAGTAGCTAATCCATCTTTGTGCAGCTGTGCAGAAGTAACACTGATAACACTAATGCATTACTTCAGCAACAAAAGCCATGAGAGTGGATAAAGTGCCTCTGAACTCATGTCCATAGGGTATAAATCCAAGCTGGAAAATCCAACCAGACTTCCACCTGAGTGGGAGGAGACCTGGATAATTTGACTAGAGAGTGGCTCAGGTGCCCATTCCTGCTACCACTGCTAAAATAATATTAGATGAGGGCAAAAAATGAAGATGACACATTTGCAAACAATCTAAAAAGAAGCAGTCTCCAAATTTACCTGTTCCACAACCTTCCAATGCCTTTACAACAGGTGATGTGGGTTTTCTTATGAGTGTTTTTCCAACAATATAAAATTACTTGATGTCAACTTCTGTTTTTGAATGGCACAGACCAACTTGGGCGTAGGAGGAAGGAGCCAGCCAAGAGGAAATTTGAGGCTTTTTAGCTTCCCACTGTAAGCAGGTATGCATTGACTGTACTGCTTCCAAAGGCGTATGCTGCAAGTCAGCATTAATAATAGCTCACAAAAATGTGGCTGGGCCTGTATAATACACAAGATGTAGTCATAGCACCCTGTAGGACAGCACCCATTATAGTGCAGCTTCCAGGTGTCTAAGTACTAAAACCTCTACCTCCTCCCAGTTCACCACATCTACACCCTATTTGTTCCTAAAAATCCTCTGTCTCAACCTTGAAAGAATGAACATGTCCAATAGAGGCAGCAAAAGTCAGGGTGATTTGGGATTTTCCAACAAAACATTTTTACTGGAAAACTCAATTTCTGAGAATGAAAATGTTTCTCCAAATGTTGAATAAATAAATCACCCAAGGCTGCCAATGAAACAAGATATCCTGAGAAGACACCCAATGGGCTATGATGCTCTCACAGTGTGTAGCACTTGTAAAACTTGTGGGTTTTTCAGTCAGGTTCTTGCACAGCCTTGCGACGTGGAATAAAGAAACCCCTCAGGTTCCTGCCACAGAAACAAGGGTCTCGTAACCCTAGATTTTTAGCTTCACTGAAACTTAGCTTTAGACTCTGCAATACAGAGGCAGAAGGTCTCAGATCTCAGTTGACTCAGCCAGTGGTTTCCCATCTTTTAGATTATAACTGGTCCCTCCTCTCACTGGATCTTAAAAGCCACATGGAAGCCATGGAAAGTGGACTTTTAAGCTCCATTTCATTCCTAAACAAAAGGTTTTGATAGTTTCCAAAACATGTTTTCTCTGCCACTGTGAAACATTTTGAAATGCTGTTGTTGTTTTTTTTCCTCTAGAGTGAAATATTTGTCCTTTTTCAGAATTTTTGGATACCCAATAAACATGGAAATTCTTGTTTTAATCAGCTTCAACTGAAGTCAAAAAGCGGAAAAAAGAAAAAAAAAAACCACCAAACCACAGTCGCATACCGCTACTTGGGAAATCTGTGGAGGTTTCCACTCCTACCAGCAGAATTACATTGTTGGTTAGAAAGAGCAACACCCAGAACAGTTTTGCATCGGAAACATGGATCAACAGGAACAGCTGTGGTCTTTGTCATGATAATCAGAGAAAAGAAGACTTGATCCCTTTACTTACATAAGCTAAAGATTTTGTATTTCCCTACCTTTCATCTAAGTGCTTTCTTCAAATCTTGGCCAGTGGACAAGAAATTAGTCAAGATGTTTGAGATGATGTGAAAAGAAAAAAAAAAAAATCTGCTAAACCTGCCTTTGTTCAGATGTTTGGAAATTGCAGGAGTAATTAGAGCTTTGTTACAACAATTGAAAATGCTTATCTTCTGAGCTGACATACTTGATGCATAAATCCAATTCCTTTATGTACTTAGTAGGGATTAGAAGAGGGGAAAAAAAAGTAGGAAGGGTTGTTTTGGTTTTTTCTCATCCACGGCTGCAGGGGTTTTATTTTACTTAACAACAGGAGGCTGCAGTGTTATCAAGTTCTCCAAAAGTCAATTCCAAATCACATTTGTTTTGGATTCATTGAAATGCTTCCCTTCGAAGGGAACCAACCTCGAATTTTGACATTTTATTCAGATTCACTAGATTTTATTTTGGAATATTGTGGAGGAGGAGAAAGTTATCTGTCATACAGTTTGGTCTGGTGTCCTAAGGAAATAAGTACTATATTACCATGCTTTCAATGTGCTTCTGTTCTTGCCTGTCCTCCTCCTCTCTTCCCACACCCCCAAAAGATTTTGAATCAAGTTTTGATCAAATCTGTCAGAGAATTCTGCAATTCTTACCATCTCAGGAAAGCAGGGCAGTGAGTAAAGTTGGAAAAGAAACACTATTAATACACCATTAAGGGTAGAAAAACAAAGAGCCATCTTATTAAAGGTGAGAGAATCTGCACCAGAGTTTCTTGTTATGGTCTCACCACGTACAGAACAGCTTGTTACCAGTGTTGGGGAGTTCCAGCTGTCTGTGTGATGGTCTCCTGGCTGAATGCATGGGCATAACCAAAGAATTTAAGGAAACAAAGAACAAAAGAGAGACAAGGGTAAGGCACTGAAGAAACAATTGGGAAGACAACTACTGAGTAATTACCTTCAGTTGGGAATGATCTGAAAGGATGTTGTCTTCCCACAATTCGCCACAGTAAAAAACAAAAAAGAAAAAGAAGAAAGGATGATCCTGAACTGCTGCTTCATCTTGGATCTAGAAATCCATGGAGACTAAATGATCTGTGAGTATTATGGAGAAGTCTCAAGTACAGAAAGTAGGCCCCGGAAGAGAAGAAAAAGCCTCCCCATCACACATCAGGTTGCTTCCAACCAGTGATGGAGATCTAGGTCGAAAGGAACATATGTGTGTTTTCAAGGAAATATTCAGAGATAGAGGAGTGGACCCATTTCATCCTTTGTTATAATATATTGTGAATGTGAGTAGAAAAATCAGTAATGTTTTGAAAAACTGTTCACAGGTTATCAGTAGATCACTAATATTGTCTTCCACAGAAGGGGCCTTAAACCTCCAAATGCAGCTGGGTTTTGCTGGGAACTGTACAGAGAGGACATGGCAATACTGGGATCCCACTAGGAGTGGTTGCACTAGGTGGTCACACAGCCCAAGTCAGAGGAAGAGGAAAGACCACTCTTGAGAAGGGTGAAACAAGGGATTTAAAAAAGCACAGGTTGCACCACAAGCCTGAGTGAAACACAGTGTTAAGCCATTTTAGAAAACAAAACACAAAAAAACAACCCAAAACCCCCAAACAAACAAAAAAACAACAGTTCTTCAAATCATTAATAGAGGAAACAAGGCTTTTTTTGGAGCAGCCTTTTGTCCCGCCCCACCATTTTCTCTTCAAAACAAAACTCTCCACCGTAAGTGGTTCTTAGGCAGGATTGCTAATCAGCGTGGTACATTTTAGGGCCAGTAAAGAGTCAAGTGACAGTGTGATTGCCTGAACAAGGCAACACAAGCAACCAGAGTGTACTGAATGCTCTGCAGCCACTGCCCAGTGACACTATTCCCCCATAGTAAGCAGCAGCAGGATAAACTAGTCTGCAATTACCAAGAGCATTAATTCACTCTTTTAAACATAAACATAGATCTACAATGAGATTACATTATACATCAGAAACAAGGCAAAGTTTGAAGATATTTGTTGAAATTTGGCTTAATGACTCTTTTGTCATTGTAATTCGTACCTTTCACCTTGCTAGTATCTAGCAATTGCAAATTGGCACACTGACAGAGAATGAAAGTAGTATCTTTCACCTGTCCTTTCTGTTGGCTTTATCTGTTCTTTCCTATTTTTTTCTCTATGTTTTGCAGACACAGTGGATTTTTTCTTAAAAGCTGCTAGTCCATTTACAATTTTTAACCACTTCACAGCCAGCTCCCTGTAATTTGTTTCTAAAAATGAGGGGTTTTTTGTAAGTTAAAAAACCTATACTACTCTGTGCCTTTTACATTCACTGGCTGACAGTGGATTACACAGAAGACCCATGATTCCTTTTCATGTCATATATCCAACCACAACACATGGCCTCCACGTATTTTGTTGCAAGTGACAAAAAAATTCACAGGAACCATTTCTGAAGGTGCCAAAAGTTATCAGAGCTTTTATAAAGCCAGCATGGATTCAGCCCTAACCCTGTCTTTGCAGAGACTCAGAAGGGAAGCCCAAACCACTAGCTGGTCAGCCTGCATGTCAAGCACTGTACGAGCCATCTCCAACTGTGAGCTCCTCCATCGTGGGATGGGTAGAGCCCATGACTAGCAGCAGGTCTGCAGTGGTGTGGGGGGTGAAACCCCCAAGATACAAGGAAGGAAGCCAGTGCAGGCTGTTTTGAAGGTGGTTTCTAGGAGCTGGGCTCCCCTCCTAGCCTGGTCTCCTCCCACAGCAGAGAGCCCACAGCCCTGGAGAAGCTGTTGTCATCCGTCACCACCAATTACTCGCAGACATTCTCTTCCTTTTAGTTCTCCAGCAGATGTCTTGTGGCTCAGACTCAGGAAAATCCCTACACCCTTCTTGGACACAGTAGACACATCTTCCAAAAAGCGAGGAAGGAATTTGCCATGTCCTCATAAAGTCAAATTTTCCTTGTACACACAGTCAAGTGAACTGCAGGGCTAGGGACTGCCCTGTTTCACTTAACACGTGCAGGCTGCACTGCCACTGTGCCCAGGGGCCCATGGGAACATCCACTACACCTATAGCACTCTATAGTCCATAGTATGTTGTTTATTATGTGTTCCTTCCCAGCAGAATTGTTAATGCTAATCAGACTAGGGAGGAGAGAAGTCCCTTTTTCCAGGAAGCTTATCCTCTCAAGATTCCAGTTTCATGACTCAGCGTTCTGTTTAACTCATTTTATCTGACACAAAACACTGCAGATATGTTCCATGCAAAGAAATAACAGTGGAAAACGATGCAAGCATTTTCTGGAGGGAAGAAGCTAAGTACATCACATTGAATTTGATTGCTGTCTTTTCCTTCAAGAAAATACCAAATTGTGTATCTGAGATTAAACCCCCTCCCTGGAGGTGTTTAAGGCCAGGTTGGATGAGGCTTTGTGCAGCCTGGTCTAGTGTGAGGTGTCCCTGCTCATAGCAGGGAGGTTGGAACCTTATGTTCTTTAAAGTCCCTTCCAACCTTAACCATTCTATGATTCTGTGATGCAGCCCTGCCTTTTCACTGTCAGCATGTGGTGCATGCTGTTTGCTTACTCATCACAATAACTAGTCTGGTGCATCTTTCCAGGTTTTCAATATTAGATTATCTGAGCATATAAAATCAAGCTGATGGAATGAGTCACCTGATGGATTATTGCCTACTGAAAAAAAGCAAAGGCTTGTTATTATATTTTCCTACAATGCACCACATGCACCTATGGGGCTGTAAAGATAATAAGCATGAACTTGATTACTGCTAATATGCTCTGCTTCAAGTCTTAGATACACGGTGTATTTCTCTTATATAATAACTTTTTGTTCATTTCCTAGAATTAACAAAATCCTTCAGAGAAATTACTCTGATGAATATGGTTGCATTGGTCTCATTAAAAATTCAAGCAGTAATACCAGTAGAGCAATAGAAGTCACTGTTCAAAAAACCACTGCAGACTTGGGCCATTAAATGTGTCATCAGATCCACCTTAATGGAATCAACTACACTTAAGAAAATTATATGCTCCAGTGTTAATAAGAGTACATTTCACATTGCTAAAATGCTTTTTTATTTTGGATACTGCACCTATTTCTTGCTTTTTGTAGAGATGAAAAATAAGATTTCACTTTACATACATATATTCCCAGCAAGAGCTGGGAGAGAGGATTGCTGTCTGATAGTTGCTACTGCTGCTAAGCCTTTACGCAGCAGAGGAAAACAAATAGCAGCAAATCAAACAACAGTGGTATTCAATTAACAGTCCATGTGGAACCTGAAAACATTTGTCCACTCTGCCACCAGGAGCCTGTACTTTCTCCTACACTTTTTCCTGACATGCCCATGATATGTTTTTCACTCAGGTCGGGTCTGCCCAAGGGAACAGATTTGGTGGCCTCACTTTCCTCTCAAGGAGTGCTCTTCCATAGGCTGACCTGTGGGGCAGGTGAGCTAAAGCTGCAAAAGGTCATTTGAGAGATGCTTCAGAAGAAACCTGCTAATCTTCTGAATTGGCAGGGGTACTTAACTGCAAATACCAAAAGCTGAATGAGAAATACCAGTGAGGTTTCTCATGGAGAGTCAGAGCTAATCACACCAGCAAGGTGGTCCGAGTGAAGTGGTGGCACTCCAGCCTAGCTCTTTTCCTTCCAAAATGATGGCAAGTGTCACCTGAGGTTCAACAGGTAATGAAGACTCTTTTTCCACAGAGCTCTGGACCAAAAACTTGCATCAGGGCCAGATGCCCCCAGCTGAACTCCCAGGCAGGGGGAAGGCTAAGCATGCTTCTCCACTTTGGAGGTAAAAGGCATCCATCCCACCCTTCTGGCCTCCCTGGAGAAGGGCAGATGTCTAGACAGTTGGCCACCAGTCCTCATCCCAGGTCTTCTGCTCCCACTGCCAAGAGCAGGACCCTCTCTGATCAACCATGAGGGGAAGCTGGTATTGCAAAGTAAAAAAAACCTAACAAGCAGAGGAAAAGACAGCAAACATGGTACTGAGGTGTAGAAGGAAGACAGACAACTTGCCTGAGCCCTTCCACAACGTATAAACAAATGCCACAGGCAAAATCCGAAATGGCAGAGCAGAACCACAGTTTCTATAGGCTTTTCAGTCTTAGAAGCCATGAGTACTAGCTATTAAAACAGACCTAATGGCCAATAGCTTCCTGTCATCTCAGGTGGTCACAAAACAACAGAGAGGCAGGCATTGCCAGCCTGTCCTCTGTCATGACCATAACAGATGTCACCCTGCACTCCTGGGGAATACCACAGCTCTGCAGCAGCAGTGGTCCCTCACTCCTCCCATGAGCAATCCCCATGGATAGCACAACACCTCCTACAGAAATGGTTGGGTTTTTTCCCCGGGGAATTTATCTTTAATGAAGCATAACAAAATCGCCTGATACTGCATTCTCTGAGCATGAACTATTCTGTTGTATTCTGTTGGGTAGCTCTTTCCTGCAGGACAATGACATGATGAAAGGACCTGCCCTCATTTATTTAATAAATAAAATTGAATTAAAATTAAATATTCTTAATACAAGGCATTGTGGGTTGTTATGGGTTGTTTTTTTAGTAAAAAAGGAAAACCCAAGTAGCAATAGTTTCCCAAATAATTCTGCTAAACTTCAGAAGTTCCACTCAGTGTTTAAGGAAAGGTGTTAATGAAGCCATTTCTGAAGCCAGAGATAATTCTGTATTTATTAATACGAAAAGTTCAAAAGATTAACCATACAGATTCTTTGACATTTCATCTTGCAAATGCGTAATCCCGATAGGGAAAGTATTTTGGCAAGAGCACCCTCACTGTTGAATGCATGATGGTTACTCTGGGAAAGGGAACAAGAGCTAGCTTGTTGAAATGGCACTGCAAATGCAGAAGACAAGCAGGTTTTACAGACCACTGGTCCTAGACAGTTCTGTAGGTGTTTGTCTTACAGATGTGAATGAAGTGAGAGCTCTAGTCCAAGTTCTTGAACTAACTCTGACACAGCTCCAACTGAAGGAGTGAAGGTAGAAAAGCACTCTCATCCTTGCCATTTTTTTTTTTTCTCTGGTTGTTCATGTGGTTTTTAAAATTTGCAGGGGATTCTCCAGCGGGATCGTAAGACCATTTGTCTCTGAAGCACAGAGATCAATGGGCAGCTCAGTGAAAAGCCACTCTGGGGAGGGAAGAGAACTCCAAATTCCAAGCCAGCAAGTTGAGTTAGTATTTCCACCCATGGTTTTGCAAGGATTAACTATTAAAAAAAATTTAACTAAGCTCTGCTTTGCCTGCACAGCTGCAATTTTAATAGCCACACATCTTGTGGAACTGTTGTATTTTCTCCATGGCAAGCCTGCAGCAGTGAATGTAGCTCTGAGCTGTTTCTGTATTACTGAAATTCACATAATTGTGATTTTCTGACCCTTTTCCTCCATTATCATTAAGAAGAAAACAAAGTGTTTCTTCTACTCAGACTTGGCTGTCACTCTCCAAGGCAATTGTATATTATCTGCCTCCTCATTATCTGGACCACGACAGTAAAAAAACCAAATGAAGCATAGACAAAAACCCTGGAGCTAACTTAGAGTACTTAGTATTGCATATTGCCTAACTAGCCATGTCCCTCTTGCAATCAGATTTTTGATGCCATAGCTAGAAATCTTGAAATAGTTTTTGATTCTTACCTTACTTCTGCCTCTCTTGTTTGTGCACATTTGTCATCTCTAGCAGCTTTGAGCTTTATTTCTTTTGTTTTGATTCCACAAATCTTCTAATTCATGTTCTAGGTTGCATGAATGTCTGAGGTTTCTAGAAAATACTAAACCTAGGGTTTCAGAACAACCCACATACTTCCAATGCTGTATTAAACTCTTCTTAGTAACAACCCATAGAACATGCAGCAGTATGGAAATTTTTGGTTGATAACTTTTTTTTTTCCTGGATAAGAGGTACTTCAAACTTTAGGACAACTTAAATTTATGGCCTAATAAAGGTTCTTAGTGCTATTAGCTCTATCCTGAATGCCATCTCTGTCTCTTCTCTGTGTGGGGTGGAGGACAGAGGTGGGCATCCAGTACCTTAATGGTAACACCAGAGGAGCTGCAGGGACTTTGGAAACAGCTCAGCTACAGTACGTGGAAGCCAAGTGAAATGCATAGGGCAGTCTTGATCTTTTGAGCTGTTGTGTCCTGATGACACCAAATATAAACAAACAAAAAAAGCTCCAAACATCACATTCGACCTTCTTCATTTCTGGACAAAACAAGCATCTTATCAAGGAGGTTTTTGGCTTTCATCTCTCTTTGATCTAATATGTGCCTCCCTAGTAAACTTTTTACAGATCCCAGTGTCTTCTGGGGAACAGAAACAAATGTTACAACAAACAAATCCAAAGGAAAAGGTTTGGGGTTTGGTGTGTTGGGTTTTTATTGTTGGGGTGGGTTTTTTTGTAGGTTTTTTTTTTTATTCTTTTATCCAGAAACAACAAAATTGGTTCCCAACTTGGAACACAATTATTTATGACTACAAATCAGTTGACTTCACTGCTGCTGTGCCATCCAAAATTACTTTGTAATCTGGAAAAAAAATAATTGTGCTGAGGAGAAAGGGAGAAATGGCCATTTCCCAGGCTTTTTTGACCTTCTGAGCAAGAATTGGAACTTGCCTAGTGGTTTAGATGCTAATCTGTCTACCCAGTGTGTGGGTGTGCTCTGAGTCACAGCCAACATGTGCACTCACTTCTAAAACAAGGCTTCCTAAATATTTTTGTAAGGGTAACTTTTGTTTAACTTTGATTTGGCGGAGTCCCACATGAGAATGGTTAAAATCTCAGGAAGAACCGTATGTTGCATATGGAGCTGCTAGGAACAACTTTGAAAGTTTTCAGGCATTTTTCTCAAACTGAAGAAGAAAAGCCTCACCCCTCCCCCCCCCCCCCCCCCCCGACATGAATTAAGATATTGCTTTTTTCTCACCCACTTGCCAGCTAACCACATCTGTCAGGCTCCAAGCGTGCAACAACAACTGCCTGTCCACAGTGAAGATAAATGTCTTTTTTTTTTTTTTTTGGCCTTTGCGGTATTTATTTTTTTAATCCATGCCTAGTTACTAAAACTCAAGGGGCATTCTGCTGAGGACATTCCAGGCAACTGTAACTGTGCAAGTACTGAGCAAACAGGATATAGTGGCCATATATATACAGGCAGCAGGCACCACAGAGATTTCTGCAAAGACAAGTAATATTTTATTTTTTTTTTATTGTTCTGCTTATTACATAACTGGGAACACGGATAATGAACATGTTTCAAAGCATCACAGGTGTTACAAATTGCTTTCTTTCTTGGAGGCCCTGTTATTAACCCAGTTACTGCTGGTAATAATACCTGCTACTCTGCAAATAAGCCTGAAAAATGCACTGGGGCCAGATTCAATAAAGGGCTTAGGTGACTCAGCGCAAGTTGGTGTAATTCCCTGCATTTAAGGTCTCAGGCCTTTGAGCAGAGTCTGAATCTGGAAAAATAGATCTATAAAGTGCACAAAGAGTGTTAGGTGCCTGCAATAACAACTCCAAGCAGTTTCTTATGCATCTGCCTAGACTTAGCCAATAAAGCTGGCTGGGTGAGAAGAGGAATCTTAAAACCCACCTGGAGATCCTTGTATTTGGTTGGGATCCACAAACAAGATCCCTTCCAAAATACAGCTTTTTTTTTTTTTTTACTTTTTTTCTTCCCTTTGGAGAACAGAGGAGGCCTTATGCTTTTTAATATTCCTCCTTTGCCATGGTTGCCATACATTCATATAACACCCTGCTGCTGAAGCTGTAACTGGGGAAGTGGATGTCCTAAGTTTGGTTCCCTGCTTTGGCTGCACAGTGTGTGTGGGAAGGGGGCTTCAAACACCCCCCTCCACCCACCTCCCCAGAGACTATGCAATTAAGCAGCTCTAAAGTAGGTCAGTGTGAGTGGGCTGGAGGGATATGCTCTTCTTCCTCCAGCTGCAACTGTGCACAAAAAAATTCAGGATTCATTAGTCCATGAAGAGAAAGAGCATATTAAGCAACCGAGTCATGTTTCCTCATGCTCCGGACACTCACCTGGCATGAGGACAGCCAGGTTTCTGGACCTTGTCTACACTTGATTTTCTGTTTTAACCAGTGGGGGTTGTATGTGAACTACAGGAAAAAGAGGTCCCAGCATAGGAACTGAAACTCAGGCCTGTCCAGCTCTACTTGCAGTGTTGTAACCCCCAACAGGCTGGTGACACGGCTGGAACGGGGCTGCACAGCATCGGAATAGCATCTCTCCTGCTAGCCAGGCTTTCTCTCAAGACACTGAATAGATTTGAACCTAAATATATATGGGTCCAAATGTATTTGAATATTCCCTGTTCAAATAAGGAATGAAAATTTCCAAGTTTGCTAAGAAATAACCAAGCTACATGTAGTGCTCAGACAGAGGAGAGAAATGTTGCATTTCAGCAGCAAACAGCAATGGCCACTGCAAGTAATAAGGTGAGAAATAGGTCCCTGAAAGCTGAGCATGTTCTACGGACACTTGTGGGACCAACTGTCCCTACAGTCAGCTTAGTTAGGGATAGGTACAAAGCAAGTCTTCAGTTGTTTGCTCAACTCCTCTAAGACTGGGATGCTCAGGACATGCACAGAAATACAGCTCCAAGCTCCTGGAAAACTTAAGAGCAAATAAGTCCTTGAACTTAATCACCACCAGCTTCTTTGGGATTTTAGTCTTAAGTGTCTCAGCTGGATCAAGTCCTAGATCAGAGAACCTTGTATGGATTTGACACTGAGCTCCTTTTTATACGAGAGGCAAGAGAGAGAGCTCCCTGCAGACTGGTGTGTTCAAGTTAGACCATCCCTCTAAAAGGAAACACAGGGTAAAGTTTTGCTCTCAGCTACCCCATTACATCTTGGACTCAGTGGTGATGCAATTGACAGCATAACTGGGCCAAAAATATGTCATCAGAATTGGGGGTTTTTTAGAGGCAAAGCCATACTATGGGACAGTGAAAATAAATGCAAGTAAGTAGATCCCTCACTCCAACAGCTCCATATGGCCAATGCAGTAGAGCCTCTATCCCCTGGAAATCCAGCAGAGCAGAAACCTCACAGATGTGATGGAAAAAAAAACTCTCCAAAGTGTCAGAAACCTTTCCAGACCCAGCAGCTCAGTGGATCACACATGTACCTGCATATAAGACAACAAGTCTATGCTGAGCAGTACGGCAACTATATCCCAGTCCATTTTAAACTTCTTTCTGCTGTTTTCTTCCTCCACATCATTTCCCTTCCTTGCAAAGCTGGCCTAGGCCAGCCTCTCGCTGTCCCTCTGAGCCCATCTTCCTGCACTAGGAGCTGAACGCCTCCAGCTGCTGGTAGCATTCCCACCCACGTTACCACAGCAGCAGAAACAGAAAAACATTAAACACAAGGACGCCGTGTGGGCAACATCCCTGCATCCTCTGGGTTCATAAGCAGCCTTCATGCAGCTGCCAGGCCCCCAGAGGAGCCTTTGGAGCTCGAGTGTTCACTCTGGCTCCTTTTCCAGCTGAACCTGGCACGTTTATGGGACAACCAAGGTCTTCTGTGTGCAAAACAAGTAGCCATCACTGGCTGTATCCACTTTATGTGTTTTTCAGAGAAGCATTTTAGTGGCCCATCTGTTCAGAGTGAGCATAACTTAAACAGTTTCCCCCGATATACTTCTCAGTGACCTTTGATTGGTACAGTTGTCCTTCTTATATTTCTACCTGAGATCCACCCTTGCATTGCATAATCATTTCTTCCAGAGATAAGTCAACAGAGAGGAATTCACATGGAAACATCTTCCAACATGACGTTGAGATGAGGAGCATATGAAGAGCATGTTTATTACTTTCGGCTTGTTTGTAGTTTATTTTTTTCTTCCTTTGGACATATCTGATCTTCAAAAAGTAAGGAGTGATCCAGACTTCATTTCTTGTTAGCTGTCTACAGCTATAGATTGGATTGACATACACTGATGTGTTAATCTGGCAAGTTATCAAAAAAATCCAAGCTGAAAAAGCTGAGAGGCAGCACAGCTCCCTGGAAAACAGATTTCCTCAAATAAACCTTTTGTTTTGACAATATGACAGTTCTGTTCAAGAACAGTAACTCTATTGGCACAGTATATTTTGATTTCTCCGAGACACTCAATTTAACACCATGTGACATTTTGATCTAAAATGTGCATTAATTGGAACTTACAGTGTGTGTGTTAGGTGGATTAAAAGTTGGTTCCCTGGTAGGTCTTTAAAAGGTAGCTGTCCATGAGGAGATAACTGGGGCTGTTTTTCTTGTGGTCCAGTTCTTAGTCTGACTTGATTTAATACGTCAATCCGCAATCCAAAAAACAAACAAAAAAATCTGGTAGGTGACTAAAAAAACCTCAGTGAGTTTGTTAATAGGGAATCACTCCTGCTCTGACCATTTAAATGGTCAAAGTCTAAAAAAAATGCATTTTTATATGATCGAACAAAATACTTTAGATTTTAAAATAGACAAATGAGGTTGAGGATGAACAAATGCCTGGGAAAACTGTTTCCAATAAGGACTTTTTAAGGACTCCTAGACAATCACCACATTTTTGTCTCCTCAAGACACGTAGAAAGCAGAGATCTCCCATGTTTTCCCATCAGCACACACATAATACCCCGGCACTACATTTAAGCAATATTAAGAAATATATTAATTTTAGAATGCTTATTTCAAATCTGAAATCAAAGTAAGCCATCCTGAAAGTGTATGTTTGACATTTCCTTTCTGGGAAAACATAACCATCAAAAATGAGCATACAAACAAAAACCCCTCACCCCGAACACAAATCCTTTTGTGTTGAAATTTCCATGCTTACTTCCAATTTAAAGATGATTGGCTTTTGGGAAGATTGAAAAAAGAATTTCAGTAGTTATTAATTGTGACAGATCATTAAAGTACAAGCACTCTAGTAAAGGCTTAGTCTAGTGTGCTTTTTTCATATACTTTTCCAGAGCTATGAAAAAAAGTGTATATCTGGACTCTGGTAATATAGAAATATTACCAAATAGTACCAAAAGGAAGCAGCTATTTAGGAGTATCTAGGCCTATGTTACATAATTGGGAAGTTCCAGAAGAAAATGCATTTATTACACACACTTTACTTTCTAAGAGGACCAAAATCCATTGTAATGGCTAATTTAGTATATTTTCCTTTGAAAACTATCTTTGTCAAGGTGGGCTTTTTGAAAGGCTTGAAAAAGTTGATGAAAACAGGGAGCCTAGTTAGGTAGCTGTGCCTATATGCAATATGTACACCTCCCACAACATTGTTTTGTCAATTAGTAGTTCATGAAACAGGAAAAAAAACCAACCATAACAGCAGCAAGAGATGGAAGGATCTTAACCTCTGTGCTGCTGTTTTAGGACTTAGTATCTTCCTGGTCTTGTCACATCTGTGATGAGACAAGCCTTCTGGAGAGATACCTGATACCAGATGTTACTAATGAGAAGTTTACCCCAACAGAGTGAAACAGAGTGACAGACTTCAGAAAGCCCCAGCTAATATTCAGAAGGAAAGAGCATTCACCTGTGGAGTGAATGTCCTGACACCACAGCATTGGACCTTCCTGGACCTATGAAAAACATATCTCATGACTGACTATGAGCTAATTTTTCAATGTTGTAACCACCCCGGTGTGTCTTGGATAATCAAGAAAAACCCCATAAATGTCTTAGTTTTTCTTGAAAGACATTTAGGGAGACAAATGACATTAAGCAGAAGACACATGGAAACGTGTGTCTTCATGGACAATCAGACCCTAAGTTCAGGTACAAAGTTTCAAGTTTCTTGTTGACTTCACAAAGCAAAGATACAAAATCAACTGGCTCCCAACAAGTAGCTGCAGTCTCCCAAAGATGTATCATGCCCTTTTTGCATAGAAGAAAAGGTTTCTGAAAAAACGTTGGATTTTATTTATAAGCTAAAATCTTCAGCAGGTTGACCTTTTGGAGCAGTTGAAAAAAAGCACCTAGTTTTGAGCTGAAATGCATCGCTTGCTGAGGCACAATTTGACTTTTTACAGCTAGAATGGGCCCATTCAGTACTCAATTTGTCTTTTTAACATGTGGGATACATGCACTACTTGTTCCTGGCAAGTGCTTAAACCATAAATGCAATGAAGCTGGTCCTCCACACAGTCCTTTCTTCAGCCTATGGGGTAACTCCATTGGCTTGGGGGGGGTGGGGGGGTGGGGGGGTGTCACTGCTGATTCATGCCACCAGAAGGTGTAATTAGAGGACCCAGCTCGTCCCTTCTCAGGTATTACATGGCTTGCTTCCTTCCTTCCTTCCTCCCATGGCTTTATTTCCTTTGGATTTGAGTTTATTTTTCCCATGCAAATTTTTCAGCCTCTATGGGGCAGCATGACACATTTCTGTGAAATCAGGGGCCAAACAGAGATTAAGAAATCTCCCTTTCTCTCGTACACACATGCAAAAACAACGACATGCAGTATAAAGTTGTATTTCATACACAAAACTGAGCAATTTGAGATCTCCAGTCACCTATGTTTTCCACAGAAGGCAACTGGATGATTTTAATCCAGTATGACTCTTGATTTCTTTAATGTTTAGAAGTGAACAACAGAAAAAAAAAAATAATCAGACCATGAAAGACAAAAACACTCACTTATATTGCTTAGGTTACAGCAAAGCTAAAGATAAATTACTGTCATCCCGCTTTCTAAAAACCTCTAATAGGACACTAGGCAGCAAGAAGGAAAGCATCACTCTTTTTTTATAGCACAGATATTATAACTCCAGGTTTCATCAAAATGAGACTTTGTAGAAAGTAGAAAACAAGACAAAATAGAAAATATCTCTCCATGGGTAAACTGCATCTTTGCTGACATCCCTGTCCTATTCGGCTCTTGATAACCACCATAAAGTCCTGTACAAAGTGACATCTTTACATCCAGAACAAAGATTACCCTTCCATCTGGAGTAAGTTTTAAATCACATCCTCCTGAAGTTGCCAAAGCAAGCTAGGACATTCAAAAGGCAAAGTTTCTTGAGTTCAAAGAGAGAAGGGTTTTTTGCACTGAACTTTGTTCTGGCAGCGTATTGAAGTGGCTTCAGGACATAGTAGTTCCGTTTCTACTTTTGCTTAGTGTTTTGTTCAGACAAGTTCAGTCCAGACTTAGCTACCCGACTTCACTGTAGTCAGCTACATTTCTACCTTTCTGTCATACTCATCTTTGGCACCCTGCAACTCTGACTTGGTGTTTTTCAGAAGTCTTTTTAAAACATGCCTAGTAATTTTAAAAAGCAACATGTACGGATATTTGCTTGTTCTTTTTTGTCTGTGTTAAATTTTCTAGTAATAAAAGTAAGCTTTTGGTTAGCAAAGGTCTGTGACAGCTTCCTTTGGGGAAAGAGGGATGGATTAGCAAATGTTTGCACGGTATCATAACTTTGAGCTGACATTTGGATAAAGTATTAGAAAGCTTGCTGATGCCTTAGGAAAAAGAGGCTTTGCATTGTCAAAACAGACAAACAAAAGACATTGTTTTTAATCATACTATATCTTTCTAGAAAATGCTTTCACAGCACTCCAGTCTGCCACTCAAGTTACTAAATCAAAGCTCATTGTTCACATTTTCCACCACACAAGCAGCCCCACGCTACAGCACTTTGTAAATACAAGTAGAAAGTCAAAGATTAAAGCAAGTTTCTTCAAAATGCTTTTCTAGCAGAGCTCTGCATACAAGCATTCTTTCTTTTGCTTGTAAGTACACTAATCGTATTTCAATTGCATGCCTACAATATAAAGTTAATAGCTTCCTTATTTCCTTATTTTAGCACTTCCCCTCTACTCCCTCTGTCTTTTCAATTATGCCAGCTAGATTATTTCTTTCATTTCCTTTCACCAGTGTCCTGTTTTCATTTCTTATACAAAATCATATTTGGTCACTTACACTTTTCATGAGGATAAGCACACGACAGCAGCATCTCTTGCTCCACCATGGTGCTGACTGTTGCAGAAGTCAGTGGTCTTTTGAATAGCGCTTTAAGAAAATATTTTGGAAAGTTAAGCTCACTCATGCAGGCTTCTGATCTTCTCCAGCACTCTCGGCTTCTCTGTGCTGTCACATGTTATCCACCCTCCTGAGAAACCTGTGAAACAGGTCTGGCAAGGCACATCTTGTGTGTCAGAAGAGTTTTAATTGACTCATTGCAACAGGTACCCACCCTCATTAAAAATGTTGTTGAAAGGAGCAGTCTCTTAGCGCCTCATTTGAAATTACAGAACCTACCGAATGTCACAGCTGGTGCACTTTAAAGGGAAACTACTTGCTGGGTTTGCGAATATACAGGAAACAATTTAAAATCAATCTTACATGCCAAATAAACCACAGCTAGCGGTATAATTGAGATGCTCCTGCACTGTGAAAGAGTCAGAATCCTCCTGCTGAGCACCCAGGTGGCAAGGGCTGCCACTGCCTATCCCAAAGGCACAGTACCTTGTGAGACAAAAGCTCCACAGCTCTGCTGCAGAGGCCTCTGCCTCTGTGAACAGCAACTCTGACTGCTGCTGATGTGAACAGATTGTGTGGACCTCATTTCTGAGAAATGCATCCCCAGGAACACAAGGTGAATAGTGCCTCAGTGCTTGCAGAGATGATTGCCCCATGCAGTAACCTCAGAGGTTGCTCTGCCTTTCACCAGCCACTGTCTACCCATCCCAGGCTCAGTGAGGATCCCCCAGCACTGCCCTGAGAGTCCCTCACAGCTGTTACCACGTATCTGTTACCCCCTTGACCAAGAGGGGTTGCAGGTGGGTCCTCATTAAGACCTGTATCAATTTCACATCAGAGAGCAGCTCATAGTACCCCCATAGCAGCTTCCTACTGCTGGTGCTCTTGCAAGCTGGTGATACATAGTCAAGTGCAAGTAAGGCTGTGGTTAACGAGGAACCAGAAAGCAGGAGACACGGGATTTACGCCTCACTCTGCCTCTAATTTGCCCTGTCACCTTTGGCAAATTGCTTTACCTCTTGGTGTTTCTGTTTTACCATCTCCAACACGCACGTAATTGTAGTTCCCATTCTTGGGAAAATGCTTTGAGATCTAGGTATAAAATGCAGTGTGGAAGATGAAACTATCATTATTGCACACTTGGAAAACATTGGGATGAGGCAGACAATGTGACTGTGTGAAATTTCATGCATGTAAAGTGTTGTCTTTTAAGAGTAACATGACCTTATTGTAATAATAATTTTTTTTTAAAGATACTCCTACAGAATTTGGCAAAAGTTCAGTTTCTGTTTTCACAGTGGAATGCTGAGAGAAAAATCTAAATCAATTCTCACTTCTAGGAACATTACGCCCTCCTGGAAACAGCAAGTCCACCAGGGGTTCCTCAGTGGAATATTACATAATATGGCCATTTCCTGCTTTTCTCTCACCTGGGTAAATAAAATCTCTCCTTTTGCAGCCTACGAGAACTCACATTATACTCAATGAGTCTAAATAGTCATCCTCTTTCTCTTTAAAAGCTAAAACTCAACAAAGCTTGCAAATTTTGTGTTTTTTTCATGTGCAGGTAAGCTTGAACAGATTGATGTAAAGTTAAATTTTCCAGAGGCTGAATTCACTCCCATAGGGGCCTGCTACTTGTTTTAGCACTCCAGCAAACAAACTGAAAGAGGTGCTTGTATTCACCCTTCTTCTAGAGTGTTGCTCATTGAGAGGCTTTCCTCAATAAGGAGGATTGTAAAGGGCATGACAGTTAATTTTCCCCTGGAGTTCAGGGTGAATAATTTTTCACCTGCTCTACTCAGGAAGACAGCAGCTGTTGGGCTCTGAGAAGTGCAGGATGGAGCTGCCTTGGCATTCCTGCTTCTGCTTCTGTTGCTGTAATCCATGCACTTTCACACTTAGCCTGAAGACATCTCAAGTTATGGCAATCCTCTTGAGATGATATACTGAGGACCCATACAAGGTTGAAAACTTGGGCAGACTCACAAAAGCTTTCAGGAATTCTGTTGTCTGTGTTGTCTGTGAAGATACGAAGTTATTGCTTTTTTTGACTGCGCATCCTTTTCTGTAAGACAGTTCTCAGTAGAAATTTGTTTATCCACTGTCCTGCTTAGACTAAAGTTCTGGGTAGTTCTTAACATGGGCAATAGGCCAGAGATGGAGCTGGGCAATGCTGAGTTGAAGATAAGTGGCTGTGTCGTAATAGCATTTTGTGAAATGCCCCTTGATTGCATGTTAACCCTGGCACATTCTGAAAGTGTACCTGAGCCTTGAAATGTAATGCTCTACATGGTTTAACATGGTTAGCCAGGTTTATTACAGACCAGGAGAATGGTAAATGTGTAACCTACTCACTTCTTACTCCATAATCCATTAACTTCAGAGCCATGTTCTAAGATGTCCTAAGGTTACTGCACTGATGATCTACAGTAAGAAGTGAATTACATAGAGCTTCAAGTTCAGGAACCCATGGAAGTACATTTGCAGAAGGGTGTGCATTTGTTTGTGCTGTCTGAATACATGCAGTTGCAGTAGGTGACTTCTCAATAATCACATTCTTAAGACACTAGCAAACACATACTGGGTATCAGATTAGCATGGTCTGATTTGAATTTGGGTGGAAAGGACTGTTAGGAAGAAGAAGATACTTTTTGGGTAGAGATAATAAAAAAATTCCACAAGCAATCCTTTTAAAACATTTTTTTATCTTTCTCTGTTGAGCTGTAATCCTGCCTGTGGATGAAACAGGTGGGGAATTAGAGCTATTACCCAGCCTTTGGAAATGGAAGGCATAGTGTGAGTTGATTCCAACTTTTTACAGGAGATAAGTGAAAAATAACAGTTGAAGCTAGGCTTTTTGGTGCTTTAGATAACATTTGGATGAGTGAATGTGTTTGGTTAAACATCACATGCTAAAAATTTGAAAACCATCTAATGAACTAAGTGAGCTGAGTGAACTGCAGGACAAAAACACTAGGAAGGGTCAAGTTTACAGACAAGAGCATTCTGTTGTAATCATGAAATGAAAGTATGAAGTGATAGCAGCCATTTATGTCTTTGGACAGACTCCAAGCATTCAAACTGATGCATACATTTCTATGTGAGTTATTTCAAAGAGTGTTCAAATTACAAACATGCCATAATTGTGGTGCTTGATCTTCCAAGATGCTCATATCTATAATTATAATCATTGTCTGAAAAAACAGTGCAGGTTTACAGTAACTGTGCAATTGCTGCTTGTCTCCACTTCTGTCACTGAAGTGACAAAATAACCAAGTCATCCTCCCATCTGCTGCTTCCTTATAATGCCAAATTTGTCCTCACCCTGATATCTGGCCATAACCTACAATTATGTGTCATTTAGCTTTCCGTGGAACTGATCAAAGGGTGTCCAATGCAAGACTGATTTGGGAATGTGCCAAAAGAATGAGGGTGGACCCCAAATGACATACAATGGAGGAGGCTTAAGCAATTGTTTCTTTAAATAGCACAGGTTTCCCACTTCAGGTAATAACTCTCTCACCCAGTGCAATATGAAGATGAAATCCTGAATAGCAATAGAAAACAGGCCTTTAAAGGTTCTCTAGTCCAACCCCCCGATAGTGAGCAGGAACATCTTCAACTGGATCATGTTGCTCAGAGCCCAATCCGACCTGACCTTGAATGTTTCCAGGGATGTGGCTTCTACTACCTCTCTGGGCAACCTGTTCCAGTGTTTCATCACCCTCACAGTAAAAAATTTCTTCCTTATAGCTAGTCTAAATCTACCCTTTAAGTTACCAGCATTACCCCTTGTCCTATCACTACAGACCCTGCTAAAATTTTTGTCCCCATCTTTCTTATAGGCCCACTTTAGGTATTGAAAGGTCACAATAAGGTCTCTGCAGAACCTCTCTTCTCCAGGCTGAACAACCCCAACTTTGTCAGCCTGTCCTTGTAGGAGAGGTTCTCCAGCCCTCTGGTCATCTTCATGGCCCTCCTCTGGACTCACTCCAAGAGCTCCATGTCCTTCTTGTACTGGGGACTCCAGAATTGGGCACAGTACTCCAGGTGGGGTCTCAAGAGAGCAGAGTAGAGGGGGAGAATCACCTCCCTTGACCTACTGGCCACGCTTCTTTTGATGCAGCCCAGGATATGTTTGGCTTTCTGGCCTGCAAGCTCATGTTGAGCTTCTCATCAACCAGCACCCCCAAGTCCTTCTCAGGTCTGTTCTCAGTCCCTTCATCCCCCAATCTGTATTGATACCAGAGATTTCCCAGAAACAGGTGGAGACCCTTGCACTTGGCCTTGTTGAATTTATTGGTCCATAGAAGCATGTGATGGTGTCATCCAGACCATCTGGGTAAGCTTTGCTTTTCTTTTTTAACTGAAGGACCCTATAATGCTAATTCAGCAGAATAGTTTTTGTTTGAAAAAGGCTTTCAGGTATTACTGCTAAGCATCTGCTGCTTGCACAGCAAGTCCTACAAGACTAAAGGCAAGGGGCAGAAAGGGTGCCAGTGCTCTCTTTGGAAGGGATGAAGCCCACTTGGGGAGGAATTGTGCTGCCTCAACCTGGAAGCAGTGAGCTGTGAGGTTATACAACATGAAGATGCCAAGTGTGGCTTTAGCAGAGTACACATCTGCAGCAAACACATGCAGGTAAGAGGCACAACACACCCAGGACCAAGTGCTGCTACGTGCAAAAGGCTTTAGGAGACATTTTCTTGTTGCATTCAAGTGTTTAGAGTGAGAGGCTGCTTCCTCACACTGAGTTTTGGACACCTGCTGTGTAGATCCCTGTATGTCAGGTGGTCAGCCCAGGTTGTCTACACAGTCCATGGAGAGAACTAGGCACAGTGAGGACGTTAGTCATCTGAACTGTTCCTGACATCTCTTTTAAGAGGAAACAAACTGTGCCCTAGACCCCTTTGTGCACTGACTTGCTCTCCATTGTCTGTAAAGAGGCCCTACTGTGACTTGTTCTGAGGAGAACCCCTACATTTGCTAAGATGAATTCAGCTTTTCAGACACTGCAGAAAACCAAACAGCTTGCATTCATTCATCTGGCTGCATTTTTCCATTCCGTTTCTCAGACAGGGGGATGCACTGTTTCCACTAAGTTGTGCCCTGCAGACTCCAGGATGACTCTGGAACATACTTCATCCTCCTGACACCTATTACTTGGACCCTAAAAAGCAAGAGGAGCCACTAAGCAATACGCAGCAGTACGACTGCTGAACATATCACTGCCTAGAAGCAAAAGTAAGGGACCTGTGCGGAACACTTGAAATTTTTCCTAGGACAAGATTTCCCGAAGATGATATAAAACTTGTAATGTTTGTGATTGGTTTTTTTAGTCTAAATTAAACAGTGACTCAACATTTTGACCTCTCAAGATCTCACATCAAAAGCCATCACATATTTTAGGCAAAATCTAATTCAAGCATCCACTGACAGGGTAATTTCTGTATGACACGTACCTGCTGTCAGACACAGTGCAGATTTCTGCAAAGCAAACAGCAGTAAGGTAACTTGGCACACTGGCTGCTTCTTCTGGAGTCATTGCAAGGAAGACAGCTTTAAATACTTGCCCATTCAACAGTATTATCAAAATTTTTCCTGCTAAACTGCCAGTTCCTTTCGACTAATGAGCAGAAAACTCGTCAGGCTGAAAGGACCGTGGAAGTGAAATCATCCTGCTGAGCTGCAGCAGAAACCTGAAAGGACCCAGGGACAAAAGGCTACCAGGCACCAATGTGCTTTCCCACTCTCTTTGAGGGTGATGCAACGTGCTGTTAATCCAGCAGTATTTTTTTTTTCTTGATTCAGCTCAAGGGATCAACAAACATACCTGAAGGCATGAGGGATGTGTTTAAACAAAGGAGATGTGAACAGATTCAAACCTCAGACTTAAAAATAGGGAAACAAAAAGACTGCACAAGGCAAAAAGGCAGTAATTGCAAGGGCAAAACCATGCAGAATAATGAATCCAGTAATAAATTGCTGCCAGCGAAAACAGATTTCCAGTTAACTCTGTCTGCTGTTCCACTGCATAATCCTGCCTGTTGAGTGGGGCACAATATGAAAGATTGTTTTTAAGTAGTAAATTCTCTTTCCAACCTGTATTCTCTCTGTATTTTTTTATGTTGTGGTGTGAGTTTCTGGTTGATGGGCTGGTGAACCAAGAGGGCTGATGCACTGGGAGTCTGCTTCTGCTATGTGTTTGCTCTTGCAGCAAGTCCTCAGGGCCCTACTGACCAGCTTCATTACTGGCAACTTTGAATCTGATTCAGGATTTCCTGGGCTTCCATCTGGCCATTACAGGTGAAGGTGCACTGAGATACTTGGTGGGCTGACATTGCTTACATCTGTAGCTGTTTGCTTTGCCAGTAGAGTCCCATATGGATAAAAGAAAGTCAGATGTAAACTGCAGAAGTCCCATGTTGCAGTCATAAAATCTTACTTGTTCATGCTAATAAAAGTAGGGAGAGGTAGATATCTAAGTATCAGCCCTGGGACTCTTTATAATGACAAATAAAGGCAATACATGACTTCCTTTTTAATGCCCACACATTAAACAGAAAAGGAAGGACTATGTTAGCTGCTTCCATTTAAAATATATTGCTAGAGAACAAGGTCTCCACCACTGGTTGTGCTTGGACCATTTTCCACACCTAACCTCTGTGGATCCCCCTAAAACAAAGGAGCTGGGAAGCCTAAGTAATTTAATTCAAGAAGGGAGGATAGCTGGAGAAAAGAGGGCAAGGATAGTTCCCTTGGTCATGGAAACCCTCAGTTATGTGGCCTCCTCAGAGCCCATTTGCAGCTGCTCCCACTACTTAGAGCATCTAAGTGTACATCAGGGGCCAGAAGTCTCTTTAGGCAGTGTTGTGTAAGGGGAAAGTGAAACTGACTTAAAACCACTGTTACACACGTCCTCCTCTCACTGCTTGTCATTTTATGTGATTGCCCATATTTTAATCTATTTTTCTACTGCAATTAGCGTAAACTGGCACTTCCTCACCCTTAGTACTGGAAATTATTTTTGTCAGGAATACAAAAAACCAGAAAGGTATACTAACAAGAGGAAGAGGATGATCTTGCCTAGTAGTCAGTGCATGTAGCCAAGTTCTACTAGAAAAGAGTAATTCAGCATAAATAGATTCAATAATTTTGAATATTGAAGGTATTAAATATACAGGAGATCCCTAGTATAGTTGTATGTATGTGAAGTGAAAATAGGGTATTATTCCAACAGGAAAAAAAATACCAAACAACCAACAGGCATATGTGTTCACTTAAAAAAATCACAAAACTGACCATATAGGGTGTAGGAATTTGCTCAGAGTTAGTCGGAGGGTTTAATTACACTGCATTTCTTGGGTGAGTAAGCTTCTTGACTTCTTTGCAATGTGCTGACCAGAGGACATGTGTAAGCTTCACTGTATTTAGTAAATACCTTCGGGTAGATGAATTCCAAGTGACAGCCACATGGTTCCATGTAGCAAAATAGTGACTTGTCATCACCATTAAGTTATCATCACACAAAACATCAACAAAGAAATGGCTATGTTACTGGCAAGTGAGTGAGACACTTTAAAATGACACAGAGTGGTGTTTCATCTGTTTTCCTCTGATATAAGCTTCAGAAGCGTGACTCCTTCCTAAATTAGTTTCAAATCCCATAATTTCTTTTGTCTTGATACTTCTTTTCACACGCATGACTCTTGCACACCCACTACAAGCAGGCAGCTCCTATTAACTGTGACTTCAAAGAAACGCCCTTGTGCAGCTCCATTCTGGACTAGGGAGCCAGACATGTCCATGCAGACCAGCAAACAAAATGTCCCCCACTCAGACAGCAAGGGAACGGGGCATCCTCTATTTAATCATCTCACCAAGAGCTGCACAAACTCTTGGTGCAGTTTCAAAAATCAGGTAAGCATTCAGTTAGATATTTGTTACACTTTGATGAAAGGAAGTGACATGTTGGGTACAAATTAGCTCGGGGAGGATAGCAAGAAACTATTTTTATCACTGCATAGGATCAGTATTTCAAGAATATGTTTTCTGGAGATATGTTTGCTGAATTTAATCAGCCATTATGTATAGATGCTGCTTCATCTTATGCACAAGACTCCAGCTTTCTCACATCTAAATACGATATGCTTAGTAACTCAGAACTTTGAAGTACTGTATCTGTCGATGTCTTTGCAGCAAGCCATAGACCTGCAATTTTAAGAATTCCTTTGTATTTCCAAACACTCTGCACCAGGGAATGACATCTAGCTTATTATCTGCTCTGCTACTGATTCCTTTGGCATCTGTGCTTTGCTTGCTGGGTATCAGGAGATTTGATCACAGATGTAAATAAAAAATCCAGTCTAGGTTTTGTTTTTTTTTCTCTCTTCATCCAGGTAACTTAGATGTCAAATATGTTGTACAATAGAAAGTGTTGTTCTATAAGGTGTCCAAGACCAGTAAGTAAATGTGACTGTTTCAAAAGGAACGTTTTAATGCTTGATGTGACATTAACTTTCAAAATGCAAAATATTTATTCAGATAACTATTCAATTTAACTTCACAAAAAAAAAATAAATTCAAATGCAGTTTCTTATAACTATCATACTGGTTTTATGGCAGCACCTTTCAACTGAAGAAAATAAGAAAAGCTACAGGTTGGTTTTTTTACACTACTTTATGCATACATACAGTTCTAATATTATGCTTTAAATTACCAAAAAATGTAATCCCTTCAGGGCTTATACCAACTTATACCCCTAATTATTTCTGCCATTAATTACCCTGATCTTATAAGTCTACACAGATGCCACAATTTAAAGTCTTACTGTTCTTAATGAAGTCACACACACCAGCATGGAGAAAGAAGGCATTCGCTAATGGGTCTTAACAACTGTTTTATAAAAATCTGTGTGAACACTAAATTTTAAGAGCTAACAGAATGCCATTGCAGCAGATGATGTTAACATTTCCTGGAAAACAATTTGACCTTGCTCATCTGCACAAGGATTCATTTCTGCCTTTGAAGAGAGTGCCTCAAAAAGAAATCACAAATATAACATTGAAGAGTTTCAAATACACTGTCTTAAGGTGCTTTCTTGCAACACGTTAATCATCTTACAAGTACTTTTTATTGCAGACTTTCTTCAAAAGTTGAAACTTAGGAAAATTTCAAGTTATTTTGGGTAGGTCTATGGTATGCTCCAAGTAATGCCTTGAGTTACTTCTTTGAAACAATATGGGTTTTTTATGACTTCGTAGAATTGACAGAGTTGGAGTTGTTCGGCCTCGACAAGGGGTAATGGTTTTAAACTGGAAGAGGGGAGTTTGAGGTTAGATGTTAGGAAGAAATTCTTTACTTTAGGGTGGTGAGGTATTGGAACAGGTTGCCCAGAGAAGCTGTGGATGCCCTCTCCCTGGAAGTGTTCAAGGCCAGGTTGGACAGGGCTTTGTGCAACCTGGTCTAGTGGGAGGTGTCCCTGCCTTTGCAGTGGGGTTGGAACTAGATTATGTTCTAGGTCCCTTCCAACCCAAACCATTCTATGATTCTATGATTCTGTAATTGCTTTAGTTTTCACTAGCAATGCTGCTGCTGACCTGCAAGTGAAAAGACTCAGCTTCTGCTCCATTTTTGAGACCAGTTTTGTAAGAGCTACCAGTAATTAAAAAACAGACTTCAGTTTTGAGACAGGAACATATAACTTGACTACTGCTCACAAAGGGCCCATCAGCTGATTTAAGCATCAAGCATAAACTCTCAACCCAAAGACAATAAGAAGTCCAACCAAAGATGACTGCAGCAGAAGGCATTGCCATGACATGATGAAGACAGATATTTTAGTCTTTTTTTAAGTATAACTGAATGAGACTGTTAGGGTGAGGAAAGTCAGAACAACACTTGCCTATTTGTAACAGTAGAGGGGGGTTGTTTCCATGTTTTAAAATGTAACTTTATCAGTATAATCACTCTGAATAAAATAATTTATGGTATTCAAGCCAGAAAATTTTTAAGTCATGAATGCTAACCAGAATAGCTGGTAACACAGGTCGATCTGGAAGAGCTGCTGGAAGTTTCATTACTCTTTCTTTGATAACTTTCAGTGGCTTGTTATTACATGGACAATGCTGATGTTCTGTTTTATGGTTTAGGTTTTTATTATTATTTTAAATTTATTTTATTATTTAAATCATTTGTGTTTTGGAGTCTATTTTTTCCTATGCCCTTAAGGACCAGGTACGGTTTTGTAATTGAGTCTGAAAAACAGGAGTGGAATGATGGTCCATAGGTAATTGAGTAAATGAATGAGATAAAGAAATTAACAGGAAATCAGTCCTATTCTTATTTAGCATATATTGCATGCCTTGAGAAAAAGATATGTTTTTCTGTGTTTGCTGCTGAATGTAAATACCAGCCCAGTGCTGTGTAGCAAAGGCTTTAGAGAGAGGTATGAAGTACCACGGTGTCTTGTGCATTTCAGCTTTTAAGCCCAGATGTTCTGTTCAGTGATTTACATAAAAGTAATCTTTTTTTCATTAACAACCTTTACAGAGTGATAGAAAACCAGACATAAAAATAATAGCGATTCCAGCAGATGCTCTGTCCTTGAGCCAAGATCCACTAACCAACACCCCCTCCTTTTACAGGATGCTTTAGATACCTTATTTCATCAGTCAGTGGTACTTCTGCATATAATGTCCTTCAACAGCTAATGACCTAGGACATAAGGACATGGGACTTTTTGCCTGTATGAGTCAGCTTCATATATTCACGATGCATCTTTATTAGTATTTCAGTCCAGATCAGGAGGGTGTGCTAAAGTGACTCTCCCAGTTTCTGTGCCTTGGTTTGGCCTAAGAGAGGATGAACTGCATCAAACTCCAGCCATTCGAGTCCATGGAGTAAAAAAACAACAATCCCTGAGACAGCAATCATAGGGATGCTCTGTAGATCCACATCTGTTGCTCTGCATTGATTGTTAGTGTAGACATAGCCTCCAGAGTGCTACTCCTTTGGTAAAATGTTGGGAGATTTTTGGTGATCAAAATACATTGTCACCAAGAGAATATATTCCATAAAAACGAAATGCTTTGAGGGAACAGGCCATATATTTTGGAGGAAAGGCATGGGAGAATATTTGAAACAATTCGGTAGTGTGGAACTGAGTAAGGTGTGGAGGTTGGGGGCTTTTTTGATTCACTTGGTTCCAATTTCTTCTGGAATTTTAGCTTTTGCTGTATATTATGCTAAAAATTTAAGTATTTTAACATTATCAAAATATATTTTGAAGTTATTTTTCTGTTTCCAAATGAGAATATTTTGCCTCTAAGTAAAATCGATCAATCAAATTTTCATCAAAATCCATGCTAACATGGATTTAGAAGCTTCCATGCTTTTCAAATATCAGAATTTCATTTTCCAGAAAGCTCTCTTCTTAACCTATTGCTAAACTGGCACTAATACACCAGATATGACCAAGCACAGGTTTCATAACAAAACCATATGCTCCAGTTCATTTCAGTAGATGCTGCTACCTGGAAATCCTTCAGTCTGTTGTGAGTTGTTATTTCCCAGGAAAAGGCAGCAGAGAATTAACCTGTACATCCAAATTTGTGGTAAATGCCCGAGGAGCCTCACCTTTGCTGCCATTAACTTATTCTCCTACAACAAATGATACAGTGCTCTGTATTCATGAAGTTTTGTGCACTTGCAAAGAGTCAAAGGAAAGCAAATTTATTTCTAGTGGTGCCAGGCTCTGCCCTTTCCAAGGAAGCGTGTTCCTGAGTATGCAGAAGAGCAAATGTTCCCTTCTTTTCCTTGCCTGATGCCCTGCCACCACCCACCGGGTTAGAGCTCCTCCCAAGGTCAAAAATGACAATCGTTTCCCTTCTCAGCCTGAAAGAGGTGGCATTAAAAACATGAACATGAGGGTGTGTGAATCTTGGAGAGCTTGGAGCTCACCTGCTCTGTAAATGCAGTGGAAAGATTTATGGTTTCTAATTTATTTGGGCTGCACCACTTTTAATGTCGTAAAAAAATATATGGGCTTTTAAAATCCTTCTACTGCTGTTCCCACACAGGGATAAGTAGATGCTATAATGCATTTTTTTTTAAGATAGTAAAATAGCAGTGTGCACAATCAAATTTGTGCTTATACAACCCGTTGAATAGTCATCTTGGTACAAAATCTCTGTGCAAGCTTTTGGGCATTTTTGTGGGGCAGCTTGGGTGAGGAATGGCCTTTGCATTTGACCCCAGTTACAGCCATCAGTCTGCAGGCATTCTGGTTTTATCAGGCACTGTCTTAGCTCAGTTGCTGTGCAACTTCTCCCTCTTGGCACCCAGCAGGCAGGTTAACTTTTTCCAGTGGAACAAAACCCTTCTATGATTTCAGCTTGGACACTGGAAGAGATGGTGAGAGGGATCCCCCTAAGGAAGCAGGAACCAGAGGGGGCAAAGATGCTCAGGATTAAGGCAGGGATGCTTAGATGGACAGTTTGAGCAAAGGCAACCCAAGACAAACTGGAACATTTCTTTTATTGCTCTACCATGAGCGGTGGCAGTTGAGGCATGATCTCACAAACTCATGAGGTGCAATGGCATGATCAGAGCTGGAGGGAGCCTGACTCAGCCTCCTCCTGGTCAGCGAGGGTGGAAGTGCCAGGGCTGACCTGCTGCAGCCCTTTGGGTAACCCAAAAGCAACAACCTCACTTGGGTAATGCTGAGGCTTTCAACCAGTTTCCTAATCTGTGGGCAGCCACCCTGCTGTGTCAGGCTATTAAGGAGAGAGAGAGAGGCGTCTTTTCTGGGAATCACCTTCCTTTTCTCCTGGTTCAGGCTCAGCAGCTCCTTTTCCTGTCTTTGCTGAGGCATGGAGAAAGAAAAAAGTAAATCTGTATAAAGCTGCTGTTTATACTGGAGGAAAAAGAGAAGGTTGATATATTAACAACAAATTAAAGAACTTCCTGAAGGTCATGTTAAAACATGCTTCCTGACACCGACTTCAGTTAGTGAATAGAGTCTCAGATTTCTTTGGAAATTTGCCGGTGTCTAAGAGCCTTCTTTTAACCCTTGTCTTGACTAGTTCTCAAAAAAACATTTGCAAATAATTAAAATCAGTTGGCCAACACTGCGTGCAAAGTGAATGTTGCTCCGAACTCTTGCTGAAAATCAGCCAGTCAAATGCCCCGTGACTCAGTTATTTGTGAATTGGTCTAATTTTCCTGTGAAAACTATAAAGAAACTTTCAAATTGCTCGTATGCCTCAGCAAATGCATTTTTAACCAGCTCAGCCCTATTTGTGGAGTGAGCTCTCAAGAGCTCATAACCAACCAGTCCTTCTCATTTTTGTATTTTTCAATTTGTTTGGGTTTGGGGGAAAATACGTGTCATCTACAAATTAGCTTATTAGAGCTGTGTGTTGAGCTCATACGGGGAGCAACACTGATAGAAATTAGATTCCTTCATTATTTTAAATTGTAGTCCTAACAGAGGAGCTAGTAGCTAAATGCACAATTATATACTCATAATAACATGACTCTGACCAAAGGGCAGTGAGGCGATGTAAGATGCTGAGTGAGCCAACTGGTCCAGCAACAACAGAAGTCCTTTGTACAGCCAGTCATTTTCCCCAGGGCTTCCTTGAAACCTAAAGAGCACTGTTTACACTAGAAAAGCTTCTTACAAAGGAAGCCCTGGCTGGGTTGTGATCACTGGCTAGCCATTAGGTGGGGATTTCTGTCTCCCTTCTCAACTCTGGTGATACCTGGCAGCTTTGGCTTTGAATATTGGACTTGCCTTTGGATGCCCACTCCTGCCCATGATGTCCACCTATCCCTGCGTACAAGAAAATATATGACTGTGATAGTGCAACCACTGATTGTTTTCCAATCAAGTATTACACCAGGTCCCTGGGACTTCAGCTTAAAGCTTACGATGCTATTTAAGGAGATCTAGGATAGTTTTCTCTGGGAAGCAGGAAGCTGAACATAAATAGCCAAAAGCACTTGTGCTTACTAGGCACCCTGAAGGGTAGGTCCTGCTTGGAAAAGTCTTATGAACTGAAAGGTAATAATTCAAAGAAAAGGAGAATGATAGCCATAAGATGTAGTTAGTGCTCTGGAAGAGCAGATTAGGCATTTGCAAATGCATCCAGCTGGCAGCCATTTCTCTCCCTCTTTGTAATAAAACACACTTAGTGTTTCCTATAAGCATGAACACAGTTTATGTATAGGCTGACTTGCAAAGCATGGCTTTTCCAGAGGCACAGGATCTGTTGGCTTGTCTTCTTTGCACATTTAGAAGTATGATACACAGCCATCACTATATACTGCAGTGTAGGGTAGGGTAAGACATCCATCACATATATTATTGAGGTAGGTAAAGATATTCTTTATTCCAAGCTCCATTGCATCTGAATTATGAAACATTTCTCATTTGTGAGAAGTCTCATAATATACCTATACACATGCATTTACATAATGTTCTTAAAATACATCTCATTTTAAAAGTTGGTGATGAACTCAACTCATGAAGAACTGCAAATCTCCACAGTACTGCACACTTAATGAAGGAGAAAGCTGAACATCAGCTCAGATTTTACTTGAACCACTCTTCAGCTAAAGCAATGCAAGGAGGATTAAAACAAGAGCCTAAATTGTCAGACTTATTGCCCACTGTGAGAAGAAGGGGACTGTAATTTGCCCTTCCATTTCATTCCTCTCTCAGCAGAAAAACTTGCCTATACAAGTGCTTATACAGCTCACAAAAGGATAATACAGCCTCCATGCACAGAGCTTCTTGTGGGAGATCCTGCCCTCTGGGTCTATTCCAGCCCAGGGGAATAGCCTGGAGCAAAGGATGTAGGATTGTGTTTAGTTTGCATAACCTACTCCTTTGTGAATAGAAAAACAGGCCAAAAATAATTTCCTCGGGGTCTTTCCATTGATTCTTACTTGAAGGTGCTGCAAAATTACAATGCAAGAAATATAAATATTCAAGCACCACTCACAGATCCACTTCTGAATAGTGTGAATAGGAGAGGAAATAAAAGTGCCTAAAAAGTGGGGGCATGGATGATTACAAATGTCTCCAAAGCACCAGTATTGAGAAAAAAAGGAAAGGAAACCCTAAATTTGCGTAATGCTTGGCTGTAATACACAGCTACCACAGCACATTTCCTATCAAAAATCTGTGAGGAAATATATCGTTTTCTCAAATTCCCTAGCTGGCACTCTGTCAAAGGCCACTGTTTCCTTCACTGCTTATTCAGCATAAGAGTCAGTAACATCATCATTTTTCTCAGCAGCTACACACACGTATTTCCAAAAGTTTTTCCGGTGCTTATCTAGTGTTTAGGACACTCCGACCTTGAAAGAGAAGGTCTACGTGCACCTATCAGTCAGTGGTATCTTTTAATTAGGGTGAAAGAAATATCTGCTGTGTGAAAACGGGCAGTTCAGATGCCTGTTATTCTTCTCTGCCATGAGGTAAGACCAAGGCCATCTTGCGTAAGGGTATCGCAGGGACCTGTGGGAGATCAGGTCCCATAGAACATCTCCATCTGGAGACACCTGGAGAAAGGGATCAGCAGGTCATTTGTCAGTAGTGCTGAGAGCTAGAGGGCAGGTATTCCTACTACCCTGTGTCAGTTTAAAGAGATACAGTAAATATATGCAAAGGATGTGAAATTAGATGCAATAGGGAAAGGGAAAGCTGATGATCTATGGGCCTTCTAGAAAGCTGTGCTGAGTTATTGCCTCAAAGTGGGAGGAGAAGGCTCCGTGGGACACCATGTGCACTGGGTCATGCTTGCTATGTCCTTGCTTATAAGCAGAGCCAGTTAGCATTTTATTTTTTTTCTCCTTTAGCAGTTTAACTGGGGGACAAATAGAAAAGAAAGTCTGTTGGCTCAGATCAAGCCAGAATAATTTATTATAGCTCTCTTGTCAGAAGAGGGGGGAGAAAATTGTTCTGGACAACACAAGAATTCAGTCATGTTTATTGTTAGTAAAGGTCAAAATCATATTGTCATACATTTTATATATTGGAATCTAAGGACATGGCACAGTAAAAGCCAGAGAAAAGAGATTAATCCCCTTCCCCTGCTATTTTGGGGGACGGTTGATGTCTGATCATGAAGCGCTCAGGGGTGCAAGGTGACCCTGAGCAGAGGAAATGAAGGATGCCCCGACTGGAATAGTTATGCAAGAACCAGGCACAAACCACTTCCATATCTAGGGCAGGCACAGTCACCAGGGAAGTGAAAAGCGGGAGGTCGAGGCAAGAAGAGGAGTCACAGGCAGGGACATGAGGGTGCAATGCAACGTGGCAGAAGAAAGCAGCTGAACGAAGAGGCATCTCATCAGGTGAGATGAGAAACTCTCTTGAGGTGACTTGGCTGAGGTGTGATCAGCAACACTGTACAGAAGTCTGGGCATCCCTCTGCTAGAAAGAAAATCCTGAGTCAGAGGAAGGTCTAGTGGTACCAGCAATGATCTCTGGGCTGGGAAGACCAACTTGAGGAAAATTAAGAGAGCTTGGGTAAGCTATAGGCAATGGCTGGGACAAGAATATTTGAAGGGTGAAAAGGTGAAAAAGGGAGACAAATCACTTAAGGCAGAGCAAGAAGTATGATTAGGATCATTAAGTGCTTGTACAGCACTTAAAGATTGCTCAGAAATTTCATGGAACAAATACCTGTCCACAGCCCAAGAACCTTACAGTCTAGTCAGAGGTATGACAGGGCGCTAGACTTAAAGAATGGAAGGAAAGAAAACGGAGGTTGAGGGATATAATAATAAGTAATGTGTTGAAACTAAGACAGAACAAACCTAAACTGAACATTAACATTCAAATAGATCACTAGGGTGATGGAAAAATCTCTCAAGAAAATTGAGGAAATACTCCATTTATCACACCTTCGTAAAATGCCACATAAAGTATCACCTGAGAAATGGATGAAGGGATTTCTCCCTGGAGGAGGTCACAAACTGTTTCATGCAGGTGAAGGAACACAGTTGGGGTCTCAACAAGGAGCACACAGACACAAGGCAAACAGCAGAGTGCTGGACACACGTGTCAGCCTTTGCAGACATTGTTTCCTTTGTCCACAGAAAATGCAGAAAGAACTACTGTCATGCAAAGCCCCATTACATCACTGATATATTGCTAGAATGGGGTTTTCATAAATACCAGAAATGGTTTAGGAAGTTTTTGGAACTGCATATTTCTGTTGTGTAAAGAATAAAGGTTGGGACTGTATTCTGGTTTCCAGAGAGAGATAACGGGCTTGATTCTTTGTCCTCTTGCTTCCCAGTAAAACATTTAATACCACAAAGTCTATAATACAATTCTGTGTCACAACACTATCATCCCACTTACTTTATGCTATAAAAGTTCAAAAGACCACCTAGGATGCAAAACTGCTGATCTTTATTGTCATTCTTCTCTAAGATTTAAATATCGGGTGCAGGCAGGACCAGACATCTTACAGCAGCTTTATGCCAGGAAGTCCACTGCAGGCATTACTACTTACACAGGAGTTAGATCAGGATCAGCTCGCAGGGCAATTATATTGGTTTCCTCATTCTATTTCAGATTCCTTACACTTATTCCTCACTGTGAAAGTAATGGTCAGAGTTAATACCTAGAAAAGCTGGGGCAGAGAGAGACTTCCCTCACATTCAGCACAGCAAAATGCCTCTGAAGTAAAGCGGGTATCTTCATTGTTAGGTGCACTAAGGAGGTCTGTAGAGTTTTCAAACAAAATTTCACTATCCTACTTTCCAAATCATATTCCATCAGTAAACACGTTCTCAAGGACTTGATGCATCATCCTCAATTCTGTTTCCCTACAGCAACTAGCTTAAGACTCTAGGAACTGATATGCCAGAACTGACTGAGTTGTCCCAGGAGTGTAGGATGTTTTTTCCACCATGGCTCAGTCTGAACTTAGCTGCCTTTGACTAGATAAGATAAATAGAACAGATAAAGTTTGCCATCTAGAGGAACTGTATAGAAATCCACTTTTCTTTCTGCTGAATCTCTTCTTGCAGTTACTCATGTGAGTATGAGCAGGCCAACAAAAGGAAGTGATGAATTTTGGTACTGATCGTTAACTAACCAACTACTGAAGAGTTTAAACAAGGTGATGGGGAAGCCTGACTTCAATCTGCTTTTTTTGCCATCCCACTTCTCCCTCTTTTTTCATCCTGTAGAAGGACCCCTGCTCCATCTTGGCCACACAAATACTCAACAGTGGTGTCCCCTTCCTACCTGTTTCTGTGCAATAATGAGAAGGGACACCAGAGGGGTGAATCTCTACCCTGACATTTTGGTGAGATGGAGTCTGGAGGATCGACAAGATGTCCTCCCTGAAGTCCTGGCAAACCTGAGTTATCCTGTGGTCTGATGGAGCCCTGTGGATGCTTCCTAGACAAGAGACACAAGCAGCTACCCTTTTGCACAGCTTACCACTCCCAGTACTGTGACACAATATGAAAGCTTGGGACTCAATTCCCTCATCTGCTTCAAGGGACTGAAATATCAACCTCTCCCTTCTCAAGGACATCATCTACTGCTCTTCACAGAAAGATAGAGTCTTTAGACCATAGAGAAGGTCAAAATTACAAGGACACCCTGCCTCATTCATCTGTGGATAAATGGAAATAATTAAGTGCCATCACCTGTGCATGTTTTTTATCTCAAAAAATTCCAAAACAGGTAAGCAGCCCTCAGAGCAAGATCTGTAACTGGATGGGTCCCAGATCACATAGAGTTTATAGATCTTAGCTAAGATATTTAACTACTAAGATCTCAGCTCTGAGTAACGTACCCTCTGACACAGGTTACTTGGTGGTGAATAGGCAGTGAAGTGCCTCACTGAACAGCCCAGCACACTCCCCATGTGGCTTGCTGCCATCTCTCACCAGCCTTAGCATCCTACTCACATCCAAGAGGAGCTGCATGCTTACTGAGCTGTAGGCATCAGCCCTGGAATCTCTAGTAGGTCTCCACATCTGGCTGGAAAGGGCAGAGCAAGCAAAGGACAGCTTGAGAGGAAACAGCAGGTGATTTTGGTAGTAGGGACAGGCCACAGGCTACTAAAGCTGCCTGAAAAATGCAGTTGATCAAGCGAGGGTAAGAAGGTGCAGCTGTGCTCTCGTAAGATCTCACAGGCACACCGCAGTCCCTGGCTGGGAGTCTCAGAGCAGCCACTAGTGGCTCACTGGCCGGGCAAAGCTGATGGGATTTCCAACCCTGAAGCAGTGCATGTGGGATGGAGTGGAAAGAAGGTGACCATGGTGGACAGGCATGAATGCATCCAGGCAGAAAGGCCAAGAAAAATCAGTTCTCCTGCTGTTCCAGTGAAAGCAAGCTGCCCTGGCTGTGTGCAATCCAGTTGTGGCTGCTGTGCCATCCAGTTGTGGCTGCTGTGCCACTCACCCTTGTCAAACATGCACAGTGACTCCCGGCTACTTTCTCTTGCACAAGAGTGTGTTCGGTGAGCACCGACCCGCAGTGTCGGGGTGCAATTATTTGTCTAGGCGCAATGCTAGGCACAAGGTCACTGGCACTGTTCGTTAAAGTGCCTCAATTTCAGACCTGACCTTCTGCCTCGAGCACAGATGCTTCAAAGAGATTATGGAGGCATGAGTACCACTCTCATTTCACTGGATGGAAAGTAATATTTCCTTCCAGCTTCAGGCAGAGCAGGGCAAAACAGTAAACAGAGTTTCACATTCATTTCCTTACATTTGGTAAGGGAGGACTTAATATAATTAAGCAAATAGCTCTGTTCTTCTTCTTCTTTTGAAATCAAAAGGAGTTTTGCCATTTACAGAAATTAAAACCAGAAAAATGTCTGCTGTGCTTTTGTCTTTCCACGGGCAGACCAATACCAGAAGAGTCTTGTCTTTGTGGAAGTCAATGAGATGCTGCTGGCTTACACTAGGGGTGAATGCAACCGATCGTGAGCTGTCATCCCTCAGGCTAATTACAAGCTCATCAGTTCAGGGATTCTTTGGAATTCACTTGTAGGGATCAGTGTGGTTAATTCACTCAACTGAAATTTTTGGCATTGTGGTGGCGTACCTCAGGACCTATGGTTAACTTCCAAATTACCACTCCTTTGGCTGGGAAGCTGGCTACAATTAGATGAGTCGTCCCCAGTTCAGTACTGGTCTGATACGTTACCCACCCTGCTGTACCCTATTGTTTAATCATACCTCACTTCTCTTAATGAGGCTCATTTATCTTTCTTTCAAGTTGCATACAATTTTCTGCTTTACTGAGATTTATGATGAAAGAAAGAGAAACGCTGCTAATTGATCCCCTTACAGGTGACATTATCTCTTGCAAGAGCATCAATCAGGGGTGGTAAACATCTGTTTGACAATATTTTTCCTTTTTATATTTCACTTTGGAAATTTTAGGAACAGCTGAAGTTCTGCTGATCAAGGCTGAGCAATACACAGCCTTCATCTGAGAAATTACAAGTACAGGGAACACGGAAATAGAAATCCCTCAGATCTCTGGTGGCTTTGTGGTGATTATTAGAGCTAGTTGACCAGACCAGCAGAACCTTTTCATCGAGAGCTGCCCTTTGCACATTAACCTACATGTGTATAAGCCTCTGAACATGATGTTTGCAACAGTCTGTGAGCATGGCTGTGTCAGCCCATGGATGACAGAAGTTTCCAAGTTCAGCTGTCTATTGAAGCAGCAAGAAAGGAGCAATTGCCTTGTCCCTTGTCCCACATCAGTTACTTGGCAGACAGAAAAACACAGGGAGAAAAGCAGTGAAACTGACCAATGGTGCCATCCAGGCTTGTGCAGGAGCAGACTGACTGTTTTGGTCTCTAATCAGAGTAGTAACTGCTGATTTTTGGCCCAGATGGAAACTGATCCTGACTGTCACACAGAGGCAGTTGTATGTTTTAAATAGCAGTTCTCCCTGGGTTCAGGGAGAGGGCACCAATATGCCACTGCTGCTTTGAGCAGCCTCCCCAGGACCATTACTATCCCTGCCCAGCCCCAAGGATCGGGATCAGGTCCATCTGGGAGCCCTGGTCTAGGGCTGCAGGACTGATTTGGTAACCCCTCAAGGACTCTCCTCCCTCCATTTTGCTATTCTTCTTTAATATACTGGGCTCACCTTCGTCCTTGAGATCAATTGCGTTTCACCACAAATATTGAATTGTCATCCACTGGAAGAGCCCAGCTTTGTGCAGCTCCCCTTTGGTTCAATTAGATATATGCATATGAGGATTTTGCAACAAAGGGAAGAAGAACCTATAAAAGCAAGAAATGTTGACTGACTTACTAACAACCTCTGTCTAGTTATAAAAGACTCGGCTGCAACGATACCCTACCTCATTTTCAGATTCACAAGCCTGAGCTGCCATGCTAGCAACATTAGCCTGCTCCTTGCAACACTTCACAGCAGAAAAAAGCTACAAAAAATTTGAAAATTATTTAGACCTTTTCAATCTCAGTAGAGAAAGATTTTTTTGCTCTACAACTTCTTTCCAGTGAAACCATCCTATTGATTCTGGTTCTTCATCACGTTGGAAGTCACGTAGGTTATTAATCACCTGAGCACAGGGATTTCAGAATGACGCTGAGGGAGGATTCTTTGTTCCCATGAGATGATGTTTTCACACATGGGCTGCACTGGGACATAAAAGCATGCCAGGTGCCAGGGAGAGAAAAATGAGACTGCTCAATAATCCAGACCTTGTTTTGTTCCCATGATTGCATGAAAATCTCATTGACCTGTTCTGCCCGATTCACCCTTTTTTGCAGTGTATATGCTAGAGAGAGAAACACAAAGATACAGTTGTCAACAGCTGTCAACTTCCTTTTTTGCCTGCTGGCAGTGAAAAAGCTGATTAACTGCTTTCGGGTGCAGTTAATTTAGTAAATTAGGAAGTGGGATGTCATTGTCTAAACTTTCAGAAGCACTTGGGCTGCACAGATACTTGACTGTTGGACTGTTTAATCAACCCAACGTTTACTGAGTGTTCAGGTCATACTTCTAGAAAATCAAATCTGTTAAGTATCAAAATTGGACATCCAAAAAACGAAATGCTTCGATCACACAGCAGCTTTCTGAATATTATGAAGATCCATTTAGACCATACTGAGGGAAGCAAATATTATTAGCTCCAAACTTCCAGGAGAAAGAGGAGTTTATCCAGCAGAGAGGAGTTAAATTCTGCTGCTGACTTCACTCAGACCAAGATTTCAACCACATTTCAGCATTGCAAAGAGTATATTAGACCCATCCTCCATCCCCAAAACTGGAAAAACAAACTTTTCCTTGACTGAGTCAAAAAGGGAATCAGCCAGTAAGTCAATGGTAATAGACTTGTACCCTGGACTCAGTATAAGGTTTCATTTAAAAACAAATTTAGAGGCAGTCTTTGAAGTTCAAAAGCAGATGTAGCACAGCTGATTCTCTAAACTGATGGATCCATTCTTATAATAATGTAACATTTTGGCTTAGCTTCCCAGAGAAATGGTGCCTGCATGAACTGCATGGCCCTTCTCACTCATTCACTGCAAGAGTGGATGGAGAACACTGTTCAGCCATGTAGCTCAGGGGGGCAATTCGTTGGGCTCTCTAGTTTACATCTTCCTGCATTCAGCAAAGGATATTTGAAGTCATTCATCATACTTCTCACTGGAGAGGAAGGTTTGAGGATTGCAGCACATGATGTATGAGAAGAGGCTGAGAGTGTGAGTTTATTCAGCCTGAAGAAGAGAAAGCAAAGGGCAGGGTGTACAACTACCTACGGGTGATGGGTAGAGAGAAGACCAGAGTCTTCTTGAAGGTGCACAGTGAAGGATAAGAGGCAAGAGCCAGAAACTGAATTTCTGAAAGGTTGTCAATAAAGGTTGTTGGAGATACTCAAAACTCAACTGGATACTGCCCTGAGACACCTGATTTAGCCCTGAAGCTTGGAGCAGTGTGTTGGAACTAGAGGACCTTCAGAAATCCGTTCAAACACAGTTATCTTGACATTGAAAAGTCAATAGCCAAGAGGCTAACCAGAAATTAATGAACATTAATAGCACTGAAAACAAAATTCCACATGAACGAATTCACATAAAGCCCATCATAGTAATTTTAAAAATCTTATTAAGTTGCTATTGCATTGCAACATACTTTTTGGCTGATTAGCTGAGAAAACAACTCATTTACAGTGAAAAAGGAATCATAGTGAAGTCCACATCACTGTAGTCTGATTACACTGGTGTTCATGCAGCTTTATTTTTAGCTAGAAATGAGAAATAGTTGAAAGCTGGAGGGGAGAGCTCACTTTTAAGCCAGCATTTCCCAATTCCCAAGTCCATTCATGAATTTGTAGCCACATTTCCAGCTGGATTCCTGGCTTTATGGTTCTATTGCCCTAAGGGAACCAGGAGTCACAGTCTCTTGTTCTACTGACAGCCTCTTAAGAGGTTTCATCTCCTCTGCCTTTCATGATCACACATCCTCTTTCTGACAGCTGCAGTTATTACTTCCAAACAAAATCCAGGTTAAGAAAGGCTGAGTTTATATCAAAATAATGCTGGCATCAAGAGGTCAAAAATCATGATGTTTCTGAACGAGTAAGCTTTGCTACAGCTGGAGAGCTTTTCAGTTCTCATTGCAAGATTAAGGTCAGAAGTTTTCCCCCTCTGAGAATTCTGCCTCCCAATTCTGCATTCAGATATGGTTTTAAGGTCCATGATCTTAAGGTTTACTTTGTTGTGCAACTACTTTGAGTAGTAGCTTTAGCACCCTGTCTATATCCAGCATCAGTTTCTTTTTCAAGAAGCAGCTGACAACAACATGATTTCAGCTATTTCTCTCCAGGATCTGGCAGTTAGTGGGCTGCAATAACAAGAATTGGTAGGATGAACTATTGTATGGAGCTTCACAAACCTATAAATTGCTGTTATTTATATTAATGCATTCTAGAAGGCTTAGATAATTTTATTTCATTTCATTATCCACTTTTTATTTTCATATTTTTCTAAATTGAATTTTGATGTTTTCTTTACCTATAGAAAATGCTGTAGACAGCAAAAGTATTCCATTATTTAATTAGAAAAAAAATGCCATTATTTCACTGTGTTCTGGCACTTGATATCTGATACCTCTGCCTCTCAATCTCTACCTGTTCCTTGTGGCATAAAGCATCTCACCAGAGACTTCAGAAAAATAAAAACACATACTTAGGGGAATTTCCTAATATGTGCAGTTTCTGAGAGATATGTGTGCATATGGCAAGGGAATTGTCTTCCAACAGGCATTTCTCTCCACACCTAATGTGATGCCTGACTGTATGCCTCCCCTCTAACTGCTGAATCACTCTGGATTTTCTGCTCTTTGACAAATGTCATGGCCATTTTTCCAAATGACCGATTCTGTAATATCACTATATGGCTAACTTGTAGTCTTTTAACTCAGAAAGCTGTGTCTTGCTCAGGCTTTTTCAAAGCTAAGTTTTTCTGACAAAATGGGAATTAGAATTGAAATAAATATTTTGCCCATCAGTATGTTGGGGCTGATGGACGAAATGAGAAGAAATACAACAGAGGGTAGAATGAGCCTTCTAATCCAAATGCTCTTATTTGAAGCAGAATATTTATTTAATGTAGGTGTAGGTAAATATGCTAATTGAAATACCTGACAATCTCATTTAGATCATATATAGCTTCTTAAATACATTATTACTTTGCCTCTTAAATACATGATTGCTGGCTTGTATTGGTTTTGCACTTAGAAAAGAGGTCTGGTAGGAATCCACTTGCATTTTTTGTAATGATTCATGCATGCCTCAGATACACACAGCTCTCAGTCTTGCTTGACTCACTTACCCAATTGTTTCAGGTTACCCACTCAGTGAACCATCAGATTCTCTTTTCCTCGACATATTCTTCACTCCATTCATAAGTAGTTCCAAATTATCATGCCATGCCAGTGGGAAAAGCATATGAGATTGAATGAATACCAAATGACTCCATGAAGTCAGTACAAGACAACATAAGGTAATGTGAGAACTCGATAAAGTGCTTCCCTCAGATAAAACCATGCACAACTAGTTAACAAAAAGTCCCCCAAGCTTAGCAAGCTAAATTAGCAATGTCTATTGGCTTTTAATTCTTCTAAGAGTCTCTGGCCACAATATACAACTCTGATGATACAGCACAGGCCAGCAGTGGCAGTTTTCAAGTGTGCCTGGGACAAATTTTTAGCAGGGTACAGTGGAGCCAGGTCACACAGCGTCTGGAGAGGGACACAGGCCCATGGTCCTGGGTCTGTGCTCCTGGGAGCTGCCCAGAGTTCAGCCAGCGTATCTGTTGTGAGCTGTACGAGGAAAGACAGAAGGCATCAAGCTGCATTACAAAACTTTATCCTGCACTTGTACAAGTCTGGGAAATAATTTTGTTTACAGGGAGAGCAGCTCTTTGGTTGTCACGGGTACTGCTCTGGGTCTGATACAAAACATGGGGTGCCACAACCCGTGTTCCCTCAGAAAAACTGCATGCAGCTAAACCAGTGAAATTCGAAATATAACATGATTCATGGGGACTTAGATAACAATGGATACCTTGGAGGTTCATCGCCATTTGTAGAAGTGAATAGATGGGTTCAGCAGTGCAGGGCCTTCTGTAGTCTTCTAGTTTTGTTGTGGTTTTGGAAATAATAACTCATAAACTTTTCAACAGCCTTATCTGATTCATCTACTGTAAGTACCAGAAAACAACAGACTTGACATTAGATCATGGCAGGCTTTCCAAACACAGCTTCATGGAAAACACAGCCCTTTCAGAAACCAAATGCTGATTCCACTTCTGGACTGAGAATGAATCTCTGCATTAACAACCCTGGCCAGAGTACTTCAATCTAGATGGCACACTTACCTCTGAATAACAGCAAAAAGCGTGAGACAGGCTTAAAGATGAAATATACTGGTTATCTAGGAGAAGCTGATGTTGACATCCAAGTTGGCAGTGTGTTGCCAAGTTTTGGTTGTAAGTCTGGAATAGATTGGCTCACAGAAGAAACTGGGTCTAGCATAGAAATGCACTTAATTATAGGCTATGCATACAAGTGAAGAGGCTCTTCACTTGAGATCAATGTCATCTCAAACGTGCCATGAAACTGTTGTACTAAATCAAATTCCCTGATTTCTCACATTATTGTCTTCCTTGGTGAGTATTTGAGGGTTTTTGTTTGTTTTTTTTTTGGTGTGCCCTGTCCCTATCTTACCTTTGCCATGGTCTGTTCTTGGTTATCACCCTTCCAGGATGACTTCAGAGCATCAGTAGAAAAACAACTAACTCGTTCTGTGACATAGTCCTGGGATTATTACAGAGATGTTTCTGATGTACCTCTGCACATGGCAGTGATGCTCAAGGATGCCCCATGCCAAACCTCCCTAACATCTCCCCCTGTCTGCAGTCCTAAGTGAGTCCCTTTGCACCTTTGCACCTGCCTCTTTTCTTTTCCACTGGAAGCCACCCACAGCCACCATCACAGTGAGCAGCAAAGTAACCTAGTTGACATGAAAGAGAGGGAAGAGAGGCCTCTTAAATGGCACCTTGCTTAAGAGGTACCACTCCGTCAATGACTTACTCTGAGTTCCCTGAATCTGATTTATGGGGCTGAGGATACCTACGTCCTTGCCTAAAAAAAATTACAAACTGGGTGGCAAAGGCATGTAAGGACTGAAACGCGTTTCCCTTAATGGCCTATTCCAAAACACGCTTGGGGCATTCTCCTCTATTCTTGCTGAAGTTCCACCTTGTACTTAAATGCTGGTGGCTGCAGCAAGGAGACAAGCCTCTGTAACACACTCACATGGCCAGTGAAGAGGAGGAGCACTGCCTTCTCCTCCCTTCTCTGGGGGCTATGTCTAATTTTGACCATGTAGCTGCCTCATGACAGCTGTATAATCAGAGAGACACAGACATACCCACATCTTTCACCTCCATAGGAGTGACCTACCTGTTGGGCTACAGAGTCATGCTCTTCTTCCCCTCCCACCACCACACTGGTGTGCCTGGGAGTCACGTGCAGATCCTGTCTTACTGTGTCCATGTCCCTTATCTCTCTGGCCCAATGAATCACAGATCATTTCTGTGTAACCCTCATGAGAAGGGAGGGACAAGCCTTCCCTGTGATTCCCACACACACCCAGTTCTGTTAAGTCCCCAGTCTTGCCTACTGATGGGTTAGAGAAAGACTGTTGGATCCCTGCAGGCAAAGAAGAGGGAAATGAACCTTCTCTTCTCCGACACCCTTGACGAGAGCTCCAACTTCTGGATAACAGACATGGCTCCAACAGGACTGCCTCTGGACATATTTTAAAGGAAACCAGTGACTATTAGTGCATTTTGTGCAGAACCTGAGCTAAGTGTGCAACTGATTGGCATGCTGGCTAGACAGATGGAGGCTGTCGGTGCAACAGCTGGAGGAACACCTCACCTGTGAATCCCAGCACTGATGAGACATCCTTCAGTCCTGCACCACATACTCATCCCATGAGCCCGGCAGTGCCTCCAAGCAGAGCGTAGCATCTCATGAGCTCAAAGGTCAAGAATGCAACCACCACCAGTGGATATGTCAAGCACAATATGCATTTTATTGGTTTCATTTCCAAGAAAGTAAAAAAACAGACTGAAGAAGAAATGCATAGAATAATCTCTAGAATTTATGAATAACAATCACATTTTTATGCCGTCCTTCCTTTTGATTTGTGTATAATTTTTAAAGAAGGGTGACCTAAAATTTTGACCATATTTTTAAGGATGCCGTTGAAAGTATGTCAATCATAAACCATATCTGAACTATCTTAGTCATATCAGAGAACAAAGAGTTCAGAGGCTACGCCTAAAAGTGCTGATTTCTGTTCCATGATTTCAATTTCCTGGCTATTATTACAGCTTGTAACAATCACCGTTTTTGCCTTGAGATTTAAGAAGGAGTTAAATCCCACAGAAAATTGAATGTGTCTGAATAATTCACTGCAAGGAAATATGGACTTAATTTTCAAATTTATAGGGGACTTTCCACATACAGCACTCTGGAAATACTGTATTAAGTATATTTCTTATCCATATAAGGTAAACATAGATCTGCAATTAGTCCAAAGATGTAATTTTGCACCAATGGGAGTACTTAGATGAAAGCGCCTGCATTCAGAGGAAAGGGTCTTTTTTCTATATATTCTGAAGATTGAGAAGTCACACCTTATACAGCACATAATCTTTCTATGTAATATATATAGTGTTTCAAAGTGTTTATGCCCTTTTCATTCCTGCAGTACCTGGGTTTGCATTATGCTAAGTTCTTCTTTCTTCGATTTTTTTTTCACATTATGGGAAGGATGTTCTTTCTACACACTTACAGCACGTGTCATTTAAAAGTGACTATTCCTACTTCAAGATTTTCCACAGAATTTTGGCACTGAGAAGAATTTGTCTTCATCGATAGTAAAACACATCAATACTGAACACTCCACTTACTAGACAAGAAATACTATCCTTTGTTGAGATGAAAGATTCCTTACGTGTCTTCCATCAATCTGAAGCGTTGTGACATTTCCTATCACTGTAGCACAAGGATGTTCCTTCTGGGAAATGCACAGAATATACTAATGAGAATGTTCATACATCAGATAAATGTTTTGGGTTTTTTTTTGCTGTAAAATGACAAAATTATTCTTGATCTAGTATTACTAAGCCACAGCAGAGAGAAAGTGTAATTGCCTGTAAATAATAGGTCAAAATGACCAAGCATGACATTTTTAAAGTTCAAATCCTCTCATCCTTAGTTATCATACATTGCATTAAGGCTGTTCACAAATGGTATTTGCCAAGCCACTGTGTACCAAAGTGACTTATTTTGTAGTAAATCCAGTAACAAGTGAAACACAATTGCTTTCAATTTCCTTTTCTAACTTCTGTGCCATTTTAAACAAATGACATACTGGTGAGGTGAAGAGGACAGAGCAAAGCCCCAGAGATCATGTGAAGGTCAGCATACAGCAGGTATCTTCATATTAAATTTGCCAGAGCTTTCTATCCAACAAAACAATGTTCTGCATAACAGAAAGGCAAAGAATGAAACAGTTTAGATTTAGATACCAGGAAACTGCTTTTCAAGATTCCAAAAAGCCAGCTCATTACAACATCAGATAATTGACTATTAGACAGATAAAATCCCTGCTTTTCAAAGCAGACATCAAGGAGCAGTGCTTGGGCTCTGAAGTGGAAGGCAGAACTCTCAAAACTGATCCACAGTTTACATACATATGAAGCACCTCTCTTTCCATGTATTTTATGGCAGGTTGTAAGAAACAGATAATGTCTCTTCTCATTTCCATTACAAAGCTCCGCTGAGAGACAAGTATGAGTCTGTACCAGCTGAACTGAGTAAAACCAGTTCTTCAAAAGACTTAAAAAAAAAGAAGAAGAAGAAACCAGTTTAAAAAAAAAAAGGAAGGTAAGGGAAAGAAGAAAGACCATCTTTGCATCCTGATTCGCAGACTGGGTGATGTGCTTCTCTTCTCCCATTGTAGGTTGCTCGGTGCTAGTTGCTCCCCTTTCAGAATGACTCTTCGACAAATTCTTTCACAAAGCTGCCTGCTCCCTTCCAGGGATATCCTCAGACAAGTCATGGGTTGCTTCAGCCAGGAGCACTTTCAGACAATTTGAGCCAAAGTTGCCCCAAGGAAGACCTAAATCATGCTGGATGAGAGTTATGACGGTGCTTTTAACGGGGTCAAGATTTCACTTCTGAAATGGCAGTAGAGCAGCCAATTGAAGAGAATTTCCTCTTCCAGAAGGACTTCCTGGAAGCAAGAAATTGCCCTGTGGCTGGCTGGACACATTTTGGGGGTCATAAAACACCTGGCCTCGATGTATTCAGTCTTGCATTACACTGTTTCATGTGTGAGTGTTGTGGGGTTTGGTGTGTCCTCCCACCCTATGTGGCTTGCTTTATTTTTTAAAATTTTCACAATATTCACAATTGATATTTCAGACTAAGTCCTAGGTTTCAAGGATTTGCCCTCAGAAATCAGAAAGCATGAGTTGTATTCAGCAGAGTAAAAGAACTCAAGAGCTTTCTAAGAAGGACATTATCAAATGCACAGAATAAGAAAAAAAGAATACTTTGACCTGTTCAGCATGGAGAAGCATCATAACTTTCAAGAGTTCCATTAAGTGGCCATCAGAGGCCATCTATACAAAGTTTGTATAGAAAACATGACTGTATTAGTTGAAAAATCTCTACTTAGGAAAAATGTGTCATCATCCACAAATATGGAAGGAAACAAGTGAGAAGTCATCACATAAGATAAAACAGACAGAAAAGTAGCAAATGGGAACAAGAGAAATAAGTTGAGGACAAATGGGTGAAATTGTTTCATAGGGAATGTGTTTTGTAGATGGCATCCTAGATCTTCGCTGATCTTTGTGCCTTTCTGGCATCCTCACACACCACTTCCGAAGAGGGAGACACAGATTTCCCAATAACAGTTGCCTCTTCTCCAGTACTTTCAGACTGTCCACACTTCACCTTTAGTTTCATTTTCGAAAAGCTGAATGGACTGCTACTTTCATGCCACTCTCCTGCTCTTCCCTTCCCACCCACACTGTTTCTAAAATACATCCTGCATACTCTCTCCCAATTGTGGTTTTAACAAAGCAACAGAAGGAAGTAGTGCATTGTTGTGTGTACTTTCCTTCATTGAGATGTGGGTTTCTGACAACAATCCTGAGCTTGTTTTGGGAGTCATCTACCAGTAAAACTTGATCAAACCTGTTGCATCCTGAAGCGATTGAGCAAAATCAAGTTATGGCTGCTGTAACCTAATCACAAGCAAAAACATGTAGGTGAGCTGTAATTATCAAGAGTTCTGCCATCTGATAACATTTACAGCAAACAGAAAATTAAAAGACTTTAACCAAAAGCAAAAGAGTGGATGCTTTTCCTTCTTTTTTGAATAACCGACTGCTGACTTTTCCCTGGAGTTTCATACTAATCTCATCTCCACCAGAGGACCTATCCTGAACATTTTTCTTCACCAGATGTCGGGGGCTGAATTTCTGTATTCTCCTTCAGCACTGGAAGTACTTGAGACCCAACTGATAAAGTATCTGGAAAGGATGAGTGCAAGGGCTGGTTCATCAGATATATGCCAAAGTTTGTCTGGAAAAAGCAAAATATTTATTGAGAAGCAAGTAATCAGATCAACAGAGGATCTCACAACCCAGATATGTTTAGAAAAACAATATTGCTTCAGGACTAAGGAGGTATGAACTATCTCCATATAATTAGGAACATTTTCAACTAATTAACTATAATAGACTGGTAAACAAAAGCTAGCCCCATGCTATTCAAGAAGAATACCTTAAGTAAGTGGATAAATAACGTAGTATTTAATCATGAGTTCCACAGTATCATATATGTAATTTACTCTCCCTCACAGTCTTTTAATTTAATGACTCTTCTGGCTTCTTGACAAATACAGTTCATGCATTATCACAAATACAGGCTAGGCAGCACGAGAATGCACTTATGTTCAAACAGCGAGGAAAAGTCTTGCATCTTCTACCATGAATTATTCACTTTGCTAACAGAACTGTGTTCTGCCCAGCCCTTGTGAATCTCCCTTTATTTTTTTTTAAGAATATTTTACAGAAAATACTCAGAAAGTTTGTTTTATTAGGACTACCACTTGTTATCTGTCATTACCTGTGAAGTCAGCCTACATAAATATTAGAAATACCTAAGATATGTGTCCTTGTGATAATGAATAATAAAGAGAAGAGGAACAGAATAACCAGTGCACCCAATGACCATACAACCCTTGCAGGTACCAAAAACCTGATACGAGTGTCTGCCCTCTTCTGTGTGGTCTTAATCTCAAGCAGGTTGAATGTTACAGTTGTAGCTGTGAACAGCTGGGTGTGATCTGGAAATGTCACTGTAAGAGACTGGTGTGTTTTTGTGATTTTGTTTTCCAACAGTGGAGAGTTTAGAAATGTGCAAGAAACATACTTGCAGTCTCATAATGATCTTTTCCAAATAATTAGATAATATTTAATTAAAGAAATACGTAAAGTAAGAAATAAAAGAATGCCAAAGGCCATGTTAAATTGATAATTCATTTTTAGGCTTCAGAAAGTCTTTGTTCTTCAAACTGAGGACCTTGGAAACCCAATACTAATTTTCTTGTCTTTTTTTTGCAGGTTTCAATAAAAAGTGTTTTGTTTTGTTAGGCTATAGCCAAAATGCATCAGTCACTCGAAAGCATAAAGCAAATAAAAAAGCAAACGAAATTCACTTGGTATTTCTGGGAAAAAAAAAAAAAAAATTAAAACCAAAACTCTACTCTCCTTCTCCACTTCCTGATTACATTTACTGCCATTGTTCAGATTGATGATCCTGAAATTGAGGAAATTACTTTTACAGCATGTTTAGAAAAATATATGAGGTAAAAGGAATTGCAATAAATGTAAAAAAAATAGTGTTAGCTGAATTTAAGGGAGCATATTTGACAGACTAAATATGAAGGCAGTATTTTTTTTGCTGTTCTTGCACAGTATAATTAAATAAAGATACGGAAATGAGGTAAAATGAAACAGCTTTTAGCCTTTGAAGAATTAGCGAGAGGTTTGGCTGAGACCTACTCCGAAGGAAGAGAGATGCTGTAAAGCAGAGATCTATTCAAACACGGCCTCAGCCTCTGATTTTGCCTCCTTCTGTTTCATTTGTAATCATAAACATTAAAATTGGCTACTTCTGCTATTCCTCCATCTCACTGGCATTTCCCACGTATTGCGTATGAGTTGGACCTGATCAGGCCTATCCCATTAATGACACTTTTTGGATACCCGTGACCATAATGGTGTCAACACTGGTGGACACAGGGCAGATCTTTATGGCCAGTGCTCTAGTATTTAATATTGGGGAACAACTGCAGCACAGCAAGCTCCCAATCCTCTAGCACAGTGACTGTGTTGGCTCAACCATGATGCTAAAATCGTAAGTTTGTCACTTTCATTTGAAATATTAAACTACATAGTATTTTTTTTCCCTTCTTGCTTTTCTCTTATTTGTTGACAAGCTGTGGTTTCTCTATTGGCATAAATGATGTGTTTTTCAGCCTTGTGGTTAATAAACTGGATTTATTTTCTATACCATAGTGCAACAATAACAGTTGCCATAATTTTATCGTTTTAAAAAACAATCATAAACCAGATATTGTAAAATTAGTATTAGTCCACACTGCACCACATTTCACTAATGAAGGAATTTTATAACTCATCCATGTAAATCAACTTATTTGATACATGAGATATTTTCATTTATATTTACTGTATTGACGTCTTGCTTTATCTGAAAATGAGACTAAAATAAATCTGGGCAGATTGTTCACTGTGGAGAATTTAATTTAGCAATATTTCTATTAGTGAATTACTTAGGAAGATTTTTCTTTTCCTGAAGTACTTTAAACTATTCAGAATTATTTAAGAAAAGGCATGGGTGAATACATATTACCTTCAGGAGTTCTCAAATACTATTTTAGTATTGGTCCTTAGTATTTCTTGGCTCTGATTGGGAATCCAAAGTTTCATAGCATTTTTTTCAGTGCCAAGATTGGGTGATGCCTAAAGAGTTTCCAAGGTGAAAACTTGATGGTATGCCAATGGTACACATATTTTAGTACTGATACCTACTTGGAATTGTTGACCTCTTTCTTTTGTGAATGTTCTTAAGACCCGAATTTAGCTTGTGATTACCAGAAGTGAATTTACTATATTTTAAATAAATTTCCTTATTTTTTCAATAATTACAAATACTGACTAAGCAAACACTGATAATAGCACACTCCCCAGCAACCACAGAAGCTGTGCATTCTGCCTTTTCAGCTCTATTTCAAGAGAAAGTTAAAATGTAGAAATTGGCCCTTCTCACATTTCACTGTTGAAAAATGAGGCTTTCAGACACAGAGATTACAGCCTGCAGAGTTATTATAAAGAACTGCATAATCTGTTTCTGCTGTTGCTACCTTTTCCTGACTTCAAGGGCATTTTGTTCTGCATATAACCTCCCCAGAACACACCAAGAACTGGGCAGGGAGTTCTGGACCATGAGTTCTGTGGCTTTATCAGCTCGGTCTTCTGATTGCAGCAGGGGCTCTTCCCATCACTCTTAAACTTCACACAGAAAATAACGTAAAGCTCCTTGATTACTAAAAAGCACAACACTTCACTGCTAGACAAACAGATAAAACATACTTATTCTTGCCAACAGTGAATCATATGATAGTCATCACACTCACTTAAAGGAGGGGCTATAACATGCTGTCGTTCTTGCATGTTGTTTCAAGTACATTTACTGAATCAACTGTTAGATTGATTAGATATTCACTGACAGAAATATTCTGGGTGAAGTATCTATCTCCTTTTGTAAGATAGAAGCCTGAGGTGCTACATCTGACAAAGGCTGAGATGAGATGCCTTCAAGCTACAGCTCCTAAACAATCAGTTAATTCAGACTACCACTTAGGTAAAATGCCCTGCTAGAATGCTTAACAACCACAGAAGTGATACTGCGTGATAAAAATTAGCTTTGGATGGATGAGTTCTGGATTTTGGCCCTGGATGTAGCTCTGTTCTCCCAATAGAGAAATTTACCTGTTCACGTCTTCTCATTTTATTCATACAATAAAAGCTGTTTCTTTCTTTGGTGTTTATTGTGGTTTTTTGTTTGTTTTTAATAGACGGGTGTTTCATTAGCTCTGGATTCACCAAAAACTTATTAGTAAAACCTTTCAAAATAGGAAAGTGGAAGTACTTACTTTCAACATGCTGATTTTTCATGTTGGAAAAAAGGGAAACATTTAAATTGGTGCCAAAAAAATCCCATCTTGTTCTTTTGAAAGTATCTGGGTAGCAGAATGTTTTTCTAAGTACTGGTTTTCCTTTGATCTACCTTAAATAAATGCATTTTTCAGCTCAGTCACCAATGAGAAAAGAGAATCACATTCTTTCAGAGGTCTATTAATTACATCAATCACTCTTTGCAAATGTTCCAGATCTTTGGATGAAAAGCACTGCAGAGTGTAAAGCCCTGCATTACTGTGAAAATGATGATAATGATGCATCAGATAAGAGAAGTCATTTGCTATCCTTGCTAATGTTTCAGTAAGCAATCCAAAGGCATAGCTCTAATTCTGCAGGGAAAGAACCTCTCCCAAGGCACAATGAGATACACAAAGGAGGATCAACAGCCCGCAGGAAAAAAACACAAGCTTTTTAGTGTATGAGGGCATGTGCAAACAAAATGGATTTCCCTTGATGTACTGCTATCCATACATTTATGCTGGGCAGACTGCTAATATAATTCCTTTTGCTACCTTGACAGCAAGTCCCAGCTTATAGCACTGCTGCAAACCTACCCACAGGGCTTCCCCTATTGTTAGCGTTAAACTGCATCTGCAAAACACAGAAGGCTGGCAGGAATTCAGTGTTCTCTACTTTCTGTCCATGTGTGTTTTGCATTAAGTGGTGATGCATGTGAAATAGTGTGCGGGTATTTTCATGCTATTTGCTTAATGGAGTTATCTAGTCTCTCACAGTCTGGTGAAGTACCAGAGCTCTCTCTCACAGTGGAGCTCATTTTTCCTTTTCAGTAAAAAATTACAGAAGGAATCCTTAATGAGTGTTTCTTCTGAACTGATGGCAGCAGAGAGTTTGCTTTGTACAGGTATTTGCTTTTTATTTCAAACAATGTGACAAAATGTTTCATAAAAAGTAGCTGGCTAGGCTTCAGCACCCTGCTTTACAGTTATAAGGAAACATGCAAATTGCTTATGTGGCTAATTAGAGTAGCTGGTTCTGACTTTCAGCTGCAATGCATCTATACAAAGCCTCAATCTTTCAACCTGGAGCACCAGGTTCTCAGAGGGATGGAGAAAAATATTACTTCAGAAATAAATATCGAACGACCTCTTACAGGCCTTACTTTATTTAGTTCATTATTTAAGTTCATTGGCAGTGCTGTCATTTGGACTACCAGTTTGATAAAGTTCAATAGATTTTTGCAGGTTGGTGTTCTTGGAAAAACGAAACAAAATGGTAAATACTGACATCTGGCTCTCTTGTTAAGCATTCAGGATTTGCTATCCATTCATATGTGCAGAATCTGTAAGGTTTTGGAAATTGAGCACTACAACAGCCTTTCAAAAATACCAGTTCCCCTTGTACTGGGAAATTAGCTGAAATCTGATTTTGTTGCATTTGTTTTTTGTAGTTCAAATTGCATTGACAGCTGGGAACAAGTATTGCTAAATTCCTCCACTGAATCTGTATCTGATAAAAAAAGAAAATGAAGTCTATGAGATGACGCCTTAACAGCAAAGCACATGCTAGAGACATGAGTCACCAAAGGATTAGCTCTGCAATTTAACACAGTCACATGAACTCGGTGTTCTTTCTCCCTCCCCACTGTGAAAGGTTTGGATCAATGTCCTCTGCTAGGTCTGCTTAGCACACTGAGGATGCCATGCTCCTCACATGCTACTCACTAATAACCAGCTTGTGACCATCACCCCACAGATCACTTGCAGGAGGTGTAGCCTCGGAGGTCTTCTGAGACCAGTTCAGGCAAAACTACCAGTTCAAACTGTATCAGTTGTCAAGCTAACCTAGAGCTTTATGCAGAGCAGGGCATGCTCAGCAGATCCCATCTGTCAGCAGCGCTGAATGCTGGGAAAAATAAAAAAAGAAAGCTGAAGGCCCAGTTCTTTGCAGCATGAATATTGTTGTGCAGTTGAGGGAAGCAGAACACTGCCCTGCTGTGAATAGCAGCACTGTGCTCTGCAGTGCCTTGCCTTGCCATCCATCTTTTATCTGGCACCAGCTTGTTCTCAAGAGGCTGGATTGTGCTCTTTGCCTAATTCTGTTTGAACGAGCTATGTGGTTCTAGGAGTGCTTGTATCACAAAAATCGTTGCATTGCTGAGTTAATCAGAGTGAAAGAGAAGCCCATCTTTGCTGTGGGAAACATGCAGAAGATGCTGTGCCTCTCCTGAGAATCTGTGTTCTGGGTGAGGTTTTGTTGCCATTTCAGGAGGTCTCTGAATACTGAGTGCTTTTACCCTACAGAGGATTCAAGTAATAATCCAGTAAAACCCATGTAGGTAGAGAAAGTCCTCCACATACTGCACCCAGTGTGGCAGCTGGGCAGCATCCCTGCCCAGAGTGCCACAATGAGCTCTGAAGTGTCCCAGATATTCCAGCTGCGGCTCGCCATTACCTGGAGAGAGCTCTTGTCCTCAGGCTACCTTCCATGGCCAGGAGCTCATCTCACAAAGGTACACATGCTGTGGCAATCTGGATGCCAGAGCCTGCTGTGCAATCATAAGTCACCTCAGGTCAGGGGGAAGCTCGCCTGTCCCCGTCTCACTCTGCACCAGGCAGTTGGCTCCAGATGGACCCAGCAGAGCTATTCACCAAGGATAACATTCATTGAAAATGTAGCCCTTTGTTTGCCTAATGAGTCACTGAGACAAATCAATTTATTATTTTTTCCCCAAACAAAGAATTCGTTATTTGTAACTTGTTTGTGCATTGTTTGGGTGAATCATTTTAAACCTATTATTGCTCTGCCTCTGTGCTGTGCCCAGTCTCTGGTGTTTGGCTGGTATTGGTGAGGCTCTGAGCCCCGACCGGCTAACAAACTTTTACAACAGAAGTTTAACAAACAGGAAGCAATCAATTTGGAGTAAAGATTTTCAGCTAAATACATACTCATGAGGAGACTTGTGAAGCTTTTGGGATGCCAAACTGTCTAGCCATCGTCTGAGCACTCTCAATTCCAAGAAGCAATGCAACCTTAGGAAGAAGAAGGGCTCCAAAGGAATGCCTGTATTTCACAGGTACTCTCCGGTCACTTGCTTAATCAATTACTCTCGACTTTGACTACATTCCCATCTGCTCTGTTCTTCCTGCTGAGTAGTTTCTCACAGTAAGAATAAAATTTAGTCTTACACGCTATCTGTATCGTTTCAAACACTTCCTCATTTTTCTGCAGATTTCTTTTCTTCAATGACATCAGCACATGAGCTCGTGTTTTTAGAGACCAAAATAAACACATTGTAAAGCATAAACACATACTGAATAAAAGCAAGCACAGAAAAAAATAATGCATATTAAGTCAATTTCTGAATAAAAATAGTGTTGAGCATTTTATGGAAATAAACCATGTCATATCTGGGTTGTAAGTGCATCCTCTTTTTACTGAAAAAACAAATGGAAATGATCATCTTAAAAACTTAATCATGAATATTCTCTCAGCAGATATTTCACTATACATGCAATGAAGTCACTAGATCTTTCTCTACAGCTATTTTGGAGTACTGTACTGACCTTTCTGCCTCTGGCAGCAGACAGAGACTGCAGAAATTCTTTGTTTCGTTCCCCAGACTGTTGATCAATGCAGATTATTTGACATCTGCTACACGGACCTACAACCTGAAATTTCAATTAAATAAGGTTCACAGCTGTATATCAAAGCAGTACAACACAGAACAGTACAAGCTTTTGACCATCCTAATATCTTAAGAACCTATATTTAACATACTTTTCCTGTGTTCTTTTATGCTTTAATTATGTAAGAGGTCAGGCCATTCACCTAATGTAGGTACATTTTCAAAGGGTCTACTTGCAAAGGTCTCACTGATTTTTTAATTCACTTTTTCTTTTCTTCTTTTGGTGAAAACTTTCCCAGAGACAGAATCTGAGAAATCAAAACCATTTACATATTTTTATTTCCTGATGGCTTAACTTCATTTACAGGCTGGCAGGGCTGCTTGCCCAAAGGGGAACTGAATACAGAATTAAGCTAGCATCTCAGGATTCAACCCAAGGAGGATTTTCTTGGAGTTAAACTAATGGGGTTTGGTTTACATTGCTTCAGTGCAGCTGAAACACACAATATCCCCCACTCTTTCTCATAGGCACAGCACTTGTAGATAATCAGAATCCAAGATGTGAATTTTCACAAGTTTACATAATCAGAAGGAATAATGAAACTCTCTACTGTAACTTCATACAAAGCATGGTTCTTAAAGCTAATTCTTGTTTTAACTAGGGTGTGTTTTTAGGGAAAAAACCCCCTGTAATTAATTTCTTCCTACTTTTAAAAGCACTAAAATTAAGAGGGAAGACATATTCCCGTTTCCCTCAATATTTCACCCTGAACTTTAGCAAAGTTGAACATTACAGAAACTAACTTACATAACAGAACTGTCTTAATGGTATCTCAATGTACAAATTCTTCTTCTGTAAAATGTGTCATAAATTTCAAACAGGGCAAAAAACTAAACCTGAGACTGCAAACATTTTTATATGCTTATCTGAAGTGCTATTTCCATTCTTTGAGATACATCTAGAAGTGCTTGTACAACTCTTCAGTGTAATCATTAAAACCATGCATTTGAGTAAAGTTTTTCAGATGATTTTCCACAGCTTTAATATTTTATTAAAAGAACAAGAAAACAAGACAAAGAAGGAAATTTTTTCCCCTGCTTTGCTTTGTTCAACAGCTTCTTCTACCATTTTCTTGTCATCAAGTACCGTTAAATAATTTCTACTGTTACTGCAACAGTATCTGAACAGGGACCTAGTAGAGACTGGAAAAGACAATGAAACTTGCAGAAGCCTTTCTATTTTCAGCTTGCATTCCTAAAGTATTTCAATGCCAGGAACAGGAATGCCTTTTTATCCTGTAATTTTACAGTATCTTTCACAACAAGATCCTGAGCTGAGAACCCTAAAGCAACTCCAGTCTCCAACAAGCTATATACACCAAGGATTTTGTCTTCATCTCCTTCCTAAAGAAATTTTTCCTCAATTTTCTTTAACTCATATTACAGCTTACTGATCAACGTACACATAAGAAGAGAGTAGATGTCACAGTTTCCACCCTGACTGAAAAAATGGCCTCTCCATTTCTTACAGGATGCTGATCAGAAAGACATAGGACTGATGCCTATTACAGCTTCCAGATCTGACCTTAGCACTTTTATTAGTCACACCTTCATTACCAACCCCGAAAGAAATAAAAAGTCATTTTCACAACCTAGGCAGTGCATTTTCAAACAAATATTTAGTATCTAAGGACCAGACAAATCCAATAGAACTTGTAATAAATGTGTGCATCATTCCCTTATGTTTCATGTGTAGCTTCTTAATGGATCCTTTGTTGAAGTTTTTCTCAAAAAAATAGATTTGCCAACAAAGTCTAACTCTTCAGCATTTTACTTACCATACAACGCACATTATGTTGTCAGATACGATCTAAAGCATAATAGAAATCTTAGAAATGTCTTGAATAGGGACTAAGGCAAAATTTATACAACAGAGGGCAATAGACAGCGATTGTTCACTTATACGCAGTCTTTTGGCAGTTGCCTGATGTACAGTAATCCAAGGTTGTATTTGGACTATTACCCTTAACAGCAATCAGTATTCTCTCGTGACATGCTGGCTAAGTATTTGCTGCAAACTGCCTCAAAACACTGGTCATTTTTCCACTCAGTTGGAAAGAGGTGGGAAATGTTATGAATTACGAAATAAATGAAAAAAAGGCATGGAGAAATATGTCAAAACCTCTCAATTATATTGAAGCATTTTTTGCCACAGGTCACAGCATGTTTGTTTTTTTTACACGCTTCATAAATTTCATCTGCACAAACTGCACTGGCCACGTTCCAGCCAAAGCCTTGCGAAAATTGCTTTGTCTCCAGGGGTCAAAATACTTCATGATAGACTGGGACTAGGACAAGAGAGATGAGTTCACACCTGGAATCGCAGAGCACCTATTGAAATCTCAGCCCACTCTTCTTCTTCAAAGGACTCTGGTGCACTGATGACAATGTTAGCACGGAAACGTCGGATTAATTCCTCTAATTCCAATGGCTCTTCCAATCTGTTTCACAGAGCAGACAGAATAAAAGAAAAAATAAGGTTTATTAACTACTTCTCCACTAGGTATTTGTGCTCTAAGAATCTAGTGGCTAATACGATTCAGCAAATGTTTCTCCAGAATAACCCGGACCAAGTTTCATTACAAAGGCTATGAAAATGGCACTATAATCTGTAAACCTTCAACTATAATCTGTAATCTCTTGACTACAGATCTTCTAGGTGGCTTCTTCAGAGGTGTAACTTGGAACTGTGAAGTAGGTATGAAAGTATGTAGGCAGGCAATTGTGAGCAATGGACATGAGAAAATTTCTTATTAGTTATCATATGTAAGCCTTTTCATTTGGTAACAATGGTAAATGAAAAGATCTTTTGAGTTAGCGATGATTTGACTTGTTAAATGCTTCTAAAAAGAAGGCAAATAGAAACTTACTCTGCACAGGGACAACAGATGCTGAAGGTGAAAAAGGCTAGTAAAGGCATTTTATGAGAGAATGTATTCCTCATATTATTATAATTTGCCTTTGGGATGCAGCAGATTGCACCAAATGATAGGTGTCTGGAAACAAATTAATCTCTGTGTGATGATATCTTCACCTCTTTACAAGCACTTGAACTGCCAGAGTGTAGATTTGTGTCAGTGCAGAGAACATACATGAGGCAGACAGAGCAGCAGACTGCATACAAATATCAGAAATCTGGCTGTACCTTTGAAATGTCATTCTTTACTCTTCTTCTAAAAGAGAACCTGACCAGCACCAGAAAAAAAAGACAGCCCTAGCATCTGCAAGGGAGTTCTTTCAGCACCATTGTTAGTGGGGAAGAGTGTTTGTTTTTACACTAGCTATTGTGAACAACTTAAAATACTCCATCAACTGTGGTCTGACAGCTTTGGGATATGACACCCTATAGCCAAGGCAGGAACCTGGGTAAGTAGTGAAAAGAGAAGCTACTGTCCTGAAAAAAATATTTTAAAAAACTAAGGACATACAGTTTAAAATGTGCTTTCATTAAAATGAGAAAAAACATGCAAAATCAAAACACAGGAAAAACTGTTCACATCAAGCAGTCTTGGCAGAAGAAGCCTGTTAGGTGAAAAAAAGAGCTTGACTTTATTTAAAATAGTCTGGATGATCTTCTTTAGCAGACAAATGTGCATGAGGATAAACTGCCTGTGCAGACTTTCAGTCAAACCACACAAGCCCTGCTCCACTGAGCATTTGCTGTTCACAAGGGTTCCAGCAGCCTGGGGGTAGAAAGTGGGATGGGAAGCTGCAGGGCTACACGTTTTCTCTTGAGATCCTACCAGCAATCCCATGGCTGAGACACAATTCATAATGATTGCAGGAGACAGGAGCCAACAGAGAAAGTGTAACCTATGCTGCAGCTCAGACAGACAGGGAGGAAAATAGCAGTTAGGCGTGAGCCAGTTCAGTTATGCTGTTGTGCTTCCTAGCTTTGCTGTGGGCTCTTGGAGCTTGGATGCTGTGTACCCTCTGGTTTTGAATGCATTTTGTGAAAAATCAGTGCTTGCCACCTCAGTCAGTACTGGTGGGGGCATCAAAAGCCCCATTAGCCTCAGAGCTGGGCCTGTAGCATCCTGAGCCAGCTGTTCAAAACTTGACTGTCATTTGTACTGTTCTAACCGTTGCTGCTGATCCTCCAAGCCTGCAATGCCCTTACTCCTTCTCTCTGTCTTCAACCTGCTCAAGCTCACCTCCAAAATATCTGACCTCTCCTGTGCCTATCCCCAGCCCTCAGAACTGCTTCTAATTACCTAGCAGCATGTATCTGAGTAAACGTCTGTCATTTGTCCCCCTCCCCCTAAGACATGCACCAGCTGGATGGAGTGACGGGCACTTTCATCCAGCAAATCTCAGCCAGGATCTGTTGTGAAAATCAGCGTATTTTGTCAAATCCGGCCTGGTTACCTTGGACTTTCACAGTAGTGGGCCCTGCAATCCAGAATGCATTACATACATTTAACGGGGAAACTTGAAAATGAGTATTTGCTTTTTTAGGGGCCAATTTCTAGGAAGAACATCTGAGCATAAGGCCAGGCCATAGGAATTTTCATGGAGGTGACCTGTAAAGGCAACACCAGAGAGACAGATGTCTTCATATACATATAGCTCTCCAACAGTATGTTACATTCTAATTTTTAATTAAATTGCTGTTTTTGTTTTAGATCACCTCTAAGGAGCCAAGTGCAAACTGGAAGATTAAATTTTTTTTTACAGAAGATACAAAGAGAAATTATTGAAACTCAATTGATGATGAAGGTTGTTTTATAAATCTTAGCAGGTTTCCATTAAACAGAAATACCTCACATGCTAAGAAGCTAATTAATACTTTCTAAAAAAAGAAAACATTTAATAAAGATGCATATGTGCAGATCCTTGAAAATAAATTGCACAGTTCTGTCTTTGGAATGTTCGTACACCACAATTTAGTAACAGTGTGAAATTATGATCATAGAATCATAGAATGGTTTGGCTTGGAAAGGACCTTAGAGATAATCTAGTTCCAACCCCCCTGCCATGGGCAGGGACACCTCCCACTAGACCAGGTTGCTCCAAGCCCCATCCAACCTGGTCTTGAACACTTCCAGGGAGGGGGAATCCACAGGTTCCCTGGGCAACCTGTTCCAGTGTCTCACCACCCTCATGTGAAAGAATTTCTTCCTAATGCCTAATCTAAATCTACCCTCTTCCAGTTTGAAACTATGATGATGCTTTATGCTAAATTTATTTCCCTAGCACCCTGAGAAAGCACTGCATGCCAAAATAGGGAATAGTTTTCCAACTCAAGCTGCAGAGTGGTAAGCGAGATGCTGTTCAGGCATCATGGCAGCTCCACTCCCATCTGGAGCTTCCTTTGAAGCAAAGATTACAAGCCTAGCTGTACTGGAAGGTATTAGGTGCAAAATCAGTAGATCATCAGACACTGCATGTTTTACCAAATTCCCTGTCCTCCTTAATCCTCATTTGCTGCTCACTCTGGTGACTTACTCCTCTTCTTTGCACTCAGATCCCATGTCTGGAAGGGACAGAGTCGCACCATGAGTCTCACCCATGGAAAAAGCCTGGTCTGAGTAAGAGATGCCTGTAAATGTTGTTCTCCTTAAGATATGTAACCAAGCCAGGCAAGCCTCAAAAAAAGGCATTAACTATCACTGAGAAAGAGTAGGCAAAACAGCTGAGAGATGGATTGATTCAAACCTTTTCCAGGAATTTTTCACAGAGGAGCACTGCCATGATACGTTAAAATTGCCCAACTGTCTTCTCCTAAAGAAAGAAAACCCTCAGGCAATGCAAGCTTCAGTGGTCTGTAGCGATGTTGCAGTCACTGGTTTTAAATCCTGAAGCTATATACATACCATGCTTACAGCTATATATATATGTATATGTATTCCTCCTGTACTCAAAACAGGAATTTCAATGCACAGGGCATGTTTGGTGGGTGACTAAGAGGAGAGAAGACGATTCCAAGTAGAGGCAGGGAAGTTTAGTGAAATAGGAAAAGGGGGCTCAGAGACAAATGCCAGGGCTGTGGGATTCACACCTATGATGGTGGCCTTGAAGGCAGATTTTCTGTGGATTTGAGCCTGTCCTACTTATATTCAAGAATCAGCAACTTTCTGTTGTCAGCATATGAAAATTTTCTTGGTAACGGGTTCCTTGTCCTCAAACTGTGGCTGGCTCAGTATTCCATTTGCTGCTTGTATCTCCCACTTTTGTACATGTAAAGCCACATTCAATTAAGAAATTAAATTAATCCAGTCCTGCATGTAGTGTAAAAATATTTCTGTTGTGGATGTTTTCTGCAAATCTTAATCCTTGCCATAGAAAATAAATAGTTCAGCAAGTAGCAAGATTTTGTATTTTCACCTGCCAGATTATTTATGTTGAGAAAACCTAATTATCCAACCAGAAGGTGGCTGGTTCCCAGCACTCTCCTGCCACCAACTAATTTTACAATAATTTTGTTTAAGTTTTCCTAAAGACAACTGACAAAAATATTATGTTCAAGCATTCAATCCAAATTTTCATAAATCATATAGAAATGAGTAATTATACAATTTAGTACCTATATATTTTGAACACTGAAAAGTAACTATCTCTAAATTTCCAGATAAAAAAGTTATATTGCATCTTATGGCAAGGTTCTGGAATCCAAGACCACTGAGAGACTTTTGGAGACAGAAGGATCTTACCTTGCAGAAATATGTTCTTTCAGCTGCAGAATGCTTGCAACATTTATCAGGAGGTATTGTGCTTCATTCACAAGAGAGAGTGAGATGTTTGTAGCAGATGCCAGACCTAAGAAAATGAATCCAGTATTCTCAAATGAGAATTAAAAATCAAGATGATTGTACTAGTAATTTCACCTCATCTTTCCTTTGACCTCTTACTCATTCTCACTAAAAAATTATTCATTCGGCTCCACACACTAAGGAAAGACTCCAAGAATCCACTCAAAGCTGTAAATGATAACGAAGCAATGCATTTAGAAACTGACATAGAGCTGAGATTTTACCAAATTTGTAAAACAATTTACAGTCCATCTATGCATTTGCTCTTTCCATTTGATCCTTTTTATAATGGAATGTAGTCTAAGAATAAAATATTTTTTTATAGATTTCTCATGATCATTTTTCAAAATTATCAGTGAGTTTCCAGAAAAAATCATGGTCATGATGATAAAAAAAACCCAGACTGGTGTAACAAGTAGAAAGGCAGCATAAACATAGTTTGGGTAGAAATGTACCCTTTGAAACCTACTAGATCAACAGGTGACAGGACAAGAGGGCATAGCCTGAATGTGCTCCAAGGGAGGTTTAGGTTGGATATTAGGAAGCACTTCCTTTCACCCTTTATCAGGGTAATTATATAGTCAGCATGAATTTTGTGAGCCTGATGTTTACTAAAGTGAGAAATCACAACTATTTTTAAGAATGACAACATACCTTTTGTATTTTTCTGATGCAACTGGTTTTTTGCATCTGAACTTTGTCTTATCAAGCGACATGGACGACCAAGAAACAAAGAGAACCAGTCAGCAATTCTTTCTCCACAGTCGTATGTTTTTACCCTATTACAAGAAAAGAGGGACTTAGGAAAATTTGATTGCCAAAACATTAATTTGCAAAACTGAAGAAGAATTACAATGATGTTTATTCTGCTGTTTCCAATACAAAATACAGATTCTGTAATCTCTGATGAGTAATAAAACAGAGAAGTGAAGTTCTGCATAATTTTATCTCCCAATTTCCTCAACTTTACTCTGTTAGTCTTGAAGTTATTATTCACGAGATCTAACTTAGTTTTATACAGAAAATTACTGTGGAATAAAGGATTAAATAATCATAACGCTCAAGACACTGACTTTGAAGTACAGTAACTGTAGCCCATATTACAAGATTAAAATACAGTATAATGAAAACGTTATTCTCTGGTCCTTGCTTTTTACTAAAGCAAAGGGGATTAATCTGAGTTGAATTTAAGATTGCCCCATTGTGACACACTGTATGTACTTTTTAATGATCCCATCAGGTACAATGACGTTAATTCCATAATTTAATTCATGTTGGTACAGACATTCCACATTAAAACGTGGCTCCGCTAGCAGAGCCCAAGTATCTCTCTATCTAAAGATGGTTGCCATTACTAGTAAATTGCCTAGTGAGTTCTGCAAGGCTGGCAATAGATTTGTCTTCTTTACCTGGATGTAATCTCCCCTAAAAGGATTGTGAGATCACCTCTGTCAGTTCAGGAAGGGCACGGATCAGACCACTGGGAAGTGATCCTATTTGTCATTAGATTCCTCAGCCCTGAGTAATCTTAACTTCAATCTTAAATTACTTATGTAGGTTCCCCTCACAGTAAATGGAAAGAGGTAAGTAGTTCCCATCTATATAAGACCTCAGGATTGGAGGACTTTCAGTAGGGGAGCGTTTAACTCTATTGACTACAAAAGAAGATCTGACTGACATCTAACTTTTAGATGGCATAAACAGGTAAGAAGAATGCAAATTCTCATGCCAATCTAGGCAAGATTTTGTAGTAAGGAAAGTGAGGTAGCAGTGGTCCTATGCTCACCTTTTTGTCCTATCCAGCCAATGAAGCTGATCTGCATGGAGACCATCTGCTCTGTGAAACACGAAAAAAGCTCCTGAAAGCAAAAGATGCTAAGCCCTAGGATTGAGAGAAGTGTCTCGGCTTTATGAAATGCTCTGTAGGTTCAGCTGAGTTACACAGGTAGAAAGCCAGGACAACTGAAATCAAAGAGATTTTATAATCTGGCAAGGATTAGATTCCTCCTCAGCAGATGTTCTCAATTTTGATTGTGGTGCAGCTCTGCATCCCTCTCCCCACTCTGAGACTGAGCTGATGCCAACCACAGCTGCATCTAGCCAGCAATGTCCTAAAGCTCAGATGAAACTCTGGTATTGTGAGATGTAAACACTGTGGCAAGAAACAAGGGCCAAAAGGTGAGACTCCACATGAGATGCTATAGTCTGAGCTGAGCAGTTCCTGTGTCCTTGCTGATGACTGTGTTAGGGGGAAGGCTGCTGACGAAAAGGCATGAAACTTCCATGGTAACCACACAGGTGAAACAGATACCCCAAATATTTTTTTCCTACCAAACAGAGGTTGCGAAATTAAATCCTCTAGAAGCCTGCTGAGTCTTAACACTGTATAAATCAGGATCAAAGTTTTGCCCTCTTTTTATTTGCTTACCATTTTGAGTTACAGTGGCTGAGTTAGAGACACAGCATTCTTAGTATTTCATCAGATGTCAATGTGTGGTTTTGTCTTCCAAGACTCCTATGTTCCCAAATTGTTGAAAACTATTTTGTCAGAGCATTTTCTGAGCAAGTACTATCATGTCTTCAAGGCCTTATTCAGAGTCCTTTTGTTGTAGCTCAATTCTATTTTTTGCTTATGTTTATTTTTACTGAGTATAACTTTACATCTGTCAGCATTACTTTTCATTTGGCACATGCCAGGCAATTTATAAAGGAGGGCCTATTTCTCTCAGATTTTACTTGCTGTTTGCCTTGAGTTCCCCACTCATCTTCTTACTATGTCATTTAGCTTCAGTGCCTTACAACTGGTCCCTCTAGCTAGGTAATTTATAGAACAAGAAACGAGGACAGCTGAAGTCTGAATATTGATCTGAAGGGATATAATACATACTTTTATGTACAACAGGCTTAGTTCAACTTGTTTTTAACTATGCCTTTGTCTTCTTCCACCACTGACACCCTTCCTTTGATCTTTTTGATATTGTGACCTGTCAAAGAGGAGGCTGTGTTAGAGCACAGCACTAACCTTGAGTATTTAGGGTCTTCTACAACATTGATAACCTTAACATTACTAGCTTCTGCTTGCACCTGTCCACTGTTGGGTATTATACTAGAATGCCATGCTCCTGATGATATCATCAGCAGCACATGCTGATGGACGGCCCCTGTTGAGATGAAGACTAACGCTAATGAATCGCTTCACAAGGGAAACTTGGGCTCATTAAACTTTTATGGCTGCTGTGAAATTCAGCTTCCTCATGTGACTGCATGCAAATTCTACATCATGTGCATTTCTCAGCTATCTCAGTGTAAATTCAGAGTAACTCCCTACGCCAACAGAACTGGATGAATCAGAGAGCTGAATTAACGGTGAAAAAAGCTTTCAGTAGGGGTTTCTTTTGAATAAAAGCCTTTTAATAAAGACTTTTGAACCCAATGCTCACCACAGCCACTTTGCAGAAAAGCCCCCAGACCACAAATCACCTCCAGTCCTGCTGCAAGGCATTGTTTTGCTCCTGTTTTCATTTTTTTGGCCATGGACACTCCCTTGCTGAAACACAGGAACCTGGCATCACTGCTACCAGATCTGTTCACTCATTCCTGCCCTTTTTATTTACAAATCACAGGCCACTCTGTGAAACTTATCTGCCATCTCCCTTTTCTTTGTCATTCCATCATTTTTTCCCTCCTCAGAACTCTTAAGCAGTTTCCCATGAAAAATTCCTATTTCATACATTAAAAATGACATGGTTTGTGACGTGAAAGACAAGTTACAATTGATAGTATGGCAGACAATTATGTGCACACAGAGAGAAAGATAGCCTAGGCTATTTTACAGCCTATAATAGATGCACTAACCATGGGGAGGCTAAGGATGAGTCAACTCTAAGGGAAGTAGGACAGATGGTTAAAACAAATGCCTCTTGGGTGAATTCCACTACCTGAGGTAAATACACTTCTGAGAAAAAGATCCTCTTTATCATCCAGATAGCTAGTAGAAAAGAAGGAGAAGATAATTTCCTTCATGGCTCCATGGGGAAAATGGCTAGGTCTTCTGCTGGTTTGTTTATATGTTACCCTCAAAGAAGCAAACGTAGAGGATTACAAAGAAGATGTAAATCTGTAAGTGGCCCTTTTAGCTGGACTTACCAAGAGACTCCATGAAAAGAAACATAGTAGATAATGCAAATATACTTCAGGAAGGCACTTGATACACTGCCACTCAGAAAACTTAATGAGACTGGGAAGTACTTAGAAAATACGATGGATAAACACTTAAGTTCACTGATAGGAAATTAATTTATGCATAATTTTATATTTCATGGAAGTGGTATGCCTCTTGATTAGAGTTAATGTTATTTCACATATTCACCTGCAATCTTCCCAAGATTGTTAAGGGGACATTGATCAACACAGGTGGTCAAAACAAAATTAAAAAGGGTTGTAAATATGGAAAATTGTTTATAACCTCAGTGGCTTCTAGCAATTTTGAATCTGCACAGCATGATATAGGCAAAATTGCCAGCATCATTACTCTCAAATGAAGGAACTGAATTATAGAGGCCTGCTGAGGGCCCCAGTTGGCATTTGGAAGTAACTGGGCACACCTTTCCCTTTTCTCATTCCTGCAGCAAGTGTCATCACAGTCTCTTGTAACATACTTCCCCTCCATTTTAATATTTAATATTTTTTAGTGTTCTCTACCAGACACACTGTGCATGCCAAATATTCTATCTAAAACTGTCTTCTCCTGGTCCACTAAGTCATTCACTACTTTCCAGTCCCTGCCTCTTTTTTTAAGGACTTCTGTTCCTGTGTGTCTATCCAATCGTGTCCTGAGGGTCACTGCAGTGATTTTCAGCTCCAATTCCTCTCTGCTCTCACTCACCTGTGTGAACAGACTTTACTTTCACAGATCACAGTCTCTTTTCCAGTGTTGTCTTCTAGTAATACAGATATTGGGTCCATGCCTAGATGGGCAAAGAGCAAAGCATATTTAAAAAAAACCCCTATTTATGCAGAAACATAGGGTCATGAAAAAAGTTTTTATTTTTGCACCTCTTCACAATCATAGTTGGCATCCCAAATAACGTGATAAAAATTCTCTTTCTGCTAGAATTATATTCTCTGCCTGCAGGTGGCTCCAAATGACAATGCAAAGAGCAAAGGCTGCAGATGACCTTGGTACCCAAACTACATGAAGCAGTGCACAATTTCAGCTTTGAGTAACTTTATTCTCTCTGCATCTTGGGTAAAGAATTCCTTCCTTAGTCATGGTTTCTGTTGAAAGGATGAGTTTATCACTGTTGCTCGCCCTCTAGCAAATCAGGAGATGAGGTTAATCACTGTCAGGTTGTTTTTTTTCCTTGGAGTCGTGGGATGGAGTGATCAGAAAGATGATAGATGGAAGGAAGGGGGGAGCGAAAAAATAAGCACAGGCTGTTCAAGGAAAGAAATATAATGTGTCTTAAAACTACAATAATTTAAAGATAAAATTTATGGAAACCACTAATCTGAGAATGAGTCCCATCTATCCATCTCTAAGTTTAAACCAGATGTGGAATCCTTGGTAATGATGTATGTTAACAATTTCTTCTGTAGTTTACTTACCTTGAACAGAATGAGCCAAAGAGATGGAAAGGCTACCATGGCTTACTAGAACTAAAAGAAAAGCTGTGCTATTTTTACTAGAACTGAAAGAAAAGCTGTACTATTTTCCTTTCTTTTATTGAAAGCCATAATCTGAAACAATAAGCAAAGGGTTTTACTGTGCGCCTGCAATGAATTCTACTCTTTTCCGTTATGCTGCAATATAAACCAGCAAAGACTGACCTCCTGTATCCCAGCTTTGTATCAGTGTGTTTCAATTCCACTCATTACTTCCTGTTTGTATTATTGTAGTACAAATGAGAATCGAGCTCTAAGAGCTCTGTGAATGGTGAAATCAATTTGTTTTATTATCTTCTGAAGAATAATGAAATGTAGTTCAGATTCACTATATCCCAACTATCAGCTCTGTTTCACGGAAGTTTTCAATACAGAAAGAGATCTTCTTTTTTAGCTAATGAAGTTAGTATACTTCAGATGCAAAGTCAGAGGAGGAAAAGCTAGGTCCACTTAGAAAAATAAAACATGTAAGTAATAGGCATTGAACTTGCTTGCACTGACCTGAAAAAAGAAGCCAATGTTATAATCTTATAAACTAGAACTAATGCTCTTGTTCTTTGCAAAAATTAACCATTTGGATCATTCTTTCTGGAAAAGGGGAGTTTGAAATTCTTCATCCTGTAGGCATCCTTAGCTATTACATCTTTTAAAAATACTTCCTAAGCAAGGCATACTCACAAAAATTCTTAAAATAGAGTCTCAGGGCTCTAAAAAAGCCTCTCTTTTATATACCAGCAAGTGTATCACATTTTTATTGAACAGTACACACTTTACAGTGATGTTTTGGTCAGTTAAACATTGTTAATTGCAATTTCATTCTATCTCAAAGCAAAAAAATAAAGCAGAATATTGCCAGTTACTAAAATGTAAAAGCTGTCATTCTCCATGGTCATTTGCTTGATAATAAAATTCACAGATGTGCTCACAGTATTAATATTAAAAAAAAAATAAATCTTGTCTTTATAGCTCCTATTTTCAGTCAATGAGAAAAATTAGAGGTCTGTTATTTCAATAGACTGAAATATAAACTATTCATGTATATTCTTTCATCACTGTATACACTTAATTCCCATTATTTTTATTGGCAGGAACACATGACTATTTCAAGGCACAAAAAACCCCATAAAGTATAATTAGCTGCTTAGTTTTGCTAGCATCTTTCTACTCCAATATTTTAAAGGGCCTTCACAACACTCAAAACTTCTCCCTCTGTGCAGTGACAAACTACTGCCCAACTTGTCAGAGCAATGTTGACAGTTAGCTAAAATGGAAAGAGAGAAATTAGTCTACAGAAATGTATTCTCAGGTGAATTCTGTTTGGTTTACTTTCATGTCAGTCAGGAACAAGCCCAGTGCAATCTGTGCCACCATGTATTTGATGAAGCAGGACAAGATTTTCCTTTATTCCCACTCAAATAATATGGCTTCTAGAAACAAAGGCACTTGTTCCAGCCCACCTTTAAGTTGCCAGGAGCCTAACCATTAACTGCTAGAGTTGAGATACAAGAAGTTGTCTTTTTCCACTGGGGCTTATTTAAAGTTACACCGATTTTCCCAAAGTGGAGTTAGTGACACTGTTCATGTCAAAAAGAACAGGAAATACCTGTTAACAACCAAATAGCCTAAGAAAATAGGCTAGGTAGAAAGAGAGGTAGGTGAAAGAGACCTGGGGGGTCCTGGTAGACAGGAGGATGACCATGAGCCAGCAATGTGCCCTTGTGGCCAAGAAGGCCAATGGCATCCTGGGGTGCATTAGAAAGGGTGTGGTTAGTAGGTCAAGAGAGGTTCTCCTCCCCCTCTATTCTGCATTGGTGAGGCCGCATCTGGAGTATTGTGTCCAGTTCTGGGCCCCTCAGTTCAAGAAGGACAGGGAACTGCTTGAAAGAGTCCAGCGCAGAGCCACAAAGATGATTAAGGGAGTGGAACATCTCCCTTATGAGGAAAGGCTGAGGGAGCTGGGTCTCTTTAGCTTGGAAAAAAGGAGGCTGAGGGGTGACCTCATCAATGTTTACAAATATGTAAGGGGTGAGTGTCAGGGAGATGGAGTTAGGCTCTTCTCAGTGATGACCAGTGATAGGACAAGGGGTAATGGGTGCAAATTGGAGCATAGGAGGTTCAAGGTGAATATCAGAAAAAACTCCTTTACTGTGAGAGTGACAGAGCACTGGAACAGGCTGCCCAGGGAGGTTGTGGAGTCTCCTTCACTGGAGACATTCAAAACCCACCTGGATGCGTTCCTGTGTGATGTGCTCTAGGTGACCCTGCTCTGGCAGGGGGGGTTGGACTAGATGATCTTTTGAGGTCCCTTCCAACCCCTAGGATTCTATGATTCTATGATTCTATGAAAATAATTCTGACAAAATTCAGAAATGAAGTTTCTCAAAATTAAAATCTCACTCCTTCCACCAAAATAAAGCAAAAGCCCTTCCTCTCCCTCTGCTCTCACTAACTCAAGGACCAGGAGAATACCTGGAGCTCTCCAGCTGCCCTGCAAGCCACCTAATTTTGCAGGCATGCCAGGGAAGGATCCTAAGCCTTGGAGCAATTTTGGCCTTGTCTAGAGCCCCAATCTGATGTCCTTGCTACACAGAGGGATAGCAGGACTGCACAGTCAGTCAGACAGTGGGTCTGCCCATCCAAGGCTGGTTGTTAGATGAGCTACAGAGACACGCTAGGCACAGGGGTTAAAGAAAGAACATGAAGTGGTGTCTCAGCACATGGAGGGTTCAGCAAAAGGTATTCAAGTAGTTACTGTCACACTAAATCATGTTGACAGTTTTATTTTGTTGGACAGACACCTCCAGACAGCAGAGCACTCTCTAGATGGAGATAATTGCCACAGCCTGCTCTCACAATGAGAAAAGCACAGATGACAGCAGAGAGACTGGTAGAGAAAGCAGAGTGGTTCCAGACTCCTTGCAGAGGAGCAGGCGGAAGGCAGCTAGCTTGGCTGTGGTTGTCACCTGGTCAGCTGGGAGCTGCTTGATTTTTACATTCAGCAGAGCAAGAGCTGCAGTAAAGGTGAAGCTCAAAGGTTTTGCCTCTTTGTTCACCACTGTTGCCTCCCTCACCCAGTGCTCACCACAAGAAATGTCCTCATCATACTGAGAAGAACAGAGGAACTGCATGAGGAGTGTAAGGGCAGGGGGAGGAGAGGGATAGTTGGAGGAAACAAAACTCTTGGAAAGTTGCATGCGACTGTTGCAGAGGAAAGGCAGTTGGGGTGGGAGGCAGCCAGTGGCAGAAACAAACTCACAGAGCAACAAAGCTGGAAGAGACCTGAAGGTAGTTGTAGTCAGCAGGCTAAGTGCTACAAATCTGAAGTACCATTAGCTACAGATGTAGGCCAGCGAAGGCTCTGAGCTGCACAATAGCCAGCCTGACACATCAGAGGGCTACTGCTCCTCAGTGAACCCATTGCTGCTGCAGCTACACACGTTCTTCAGCTTCAGGTTCTACATTAGCAAGAAACTACTGGCAGGCTGCAGTGGTGATAAAAGCAACGGTGATTAACATGGGATTTGCAAGGCAAGATTCAACTTATTGAATTTGTCTGCCATTAAATAATTTAGGTGGGAGATATAACAATGACCCATGGATGTGAAGGGTTAAAAGAAAAAAAAAACAAAACCAACACAAATAATTAATTTAGACTGCAGGTTAGAGGAAAGAAAACATAATAAATATTGGAACAACTTCCTGCAGATTTATCTGCTCAGTCTTACCCTGTCAGTTCATACATGTTCCCATCACTGTGCTGTCTTATAAGCACTAACCTCAGGAATAGTCTCCCCAAGCAAATGAGAGCCATTGTCTCACTGTCAAGCATTAGAAAAATACCACAGGCTGCAAGTACACTATGAGAGTGAAAAATAGCAGGACTATTACAAAAAGAGGGCCCAGATTACCTTACAGGCTACGATTATTGGTATCTAGAGTCATTATACAAAGAATAATATTCCACAACTCTTATGTACTGGCTGTGCCAAAGTAGACTATAAATAAATGCCAAACATGTTTCTGTTAGAGCATGCTGGAGAGCTGATCAATCACTTTGGGGCAGAAAAGTGCTCCATAGACTTGGTCAATCACTTCTGGATAGAAATAGTTCTCACTTTCGTAGGAAGGAAGGTGAATGACAGCAAAGACTCCAAAAATGACACAAAGTAAAATGTAGGATTTAAAGGTGAATTTCACCCTGGCACTAACTATGGCAAGAGATTGTAAATCTCAGTGAAAAATGGGTCTCTTGACTGTCATTTTTGTATGAGAAAACTTCTTCCTGACTCTCTGAAGTCTGTCAGTGCAGATATTATTGACAGGCAAACATGCTAATGGATATGCACCTGTCTGAACAATGGCATACTAGCAAGGAAAATAATTAAGAACATACTTAAGAGCAGGTTGAAGCAATCAAATGGACCAACAGAGTTGAACCTTTGAAAATGTGAAGGATAAATGGAAAAGGTTTGGACATGACTTCATATTTTATCTGCAAGCTAGAGGTACTAGCAGAAAGAAAGATATATGGAAATGAACTGAATTTCTAGAAATAATTAGTTCTGAAGCACTTGGTAATTTAAAAGCTGTGAGAGAAGGTTGTCTGTGCAACTGTACTACAAAATTTTAAAGTGCAAGGTGCTCCACATAGAATTGAAATGAATTAACACCACCTTTTCAAAGAAAGATTACAAAGGGAAGAGTGGAAAATAGTGTTTGTGCCAATGAGCCAGTATGGAATCCCTAAGATGAGACAAGATTGTGTTTGGGATCCGAAACATACATGCAAAATCACACAAGACTAATTGAAGCACTGAAATGTACATTTGACAAACCTGTTCCAGACAAAATAAACCAACTGGTCAGACTTAATTTTATGAAGAGGGCTCAGACAGCTGGAGAGGACAACAACTGTAATGTACATAGAGAAAGGAGACTGTAGTTACAGACCCACTCATATGGATTTCTAATAAAGGGTGAAAAAAAATGAGCATAGGTTCCTCTGTTTTGTTCTAGCTGCTGAAAATGTGGGGACATATATTATTAATGGTTAAGACATACAGGCTGAGTAAATGTTAGACCCCAGGGAAATGATGAACACCATTCAGACACATGCAAACTTGGCATTAATAATGGCTTTTGTGGAATACAAACTTGCTCCGGTGTTCAGTGCTGACAGCACTGAACTGCAAACAAAAGCATTTGCAGCCCTAAGTCGCAAAGGACTTTCTGTAACACTTTCCATGTTGTTTTTTTCTTGCTTTTCTTCCCCTCAGCAGAGAATAGAAATGGTTTTGATGAATCCAGAGACTCATGAAATATTTGCCTGCTAATGCAAGTATTTAGCTGAGCTAAATAATGTCTGGTCCTTATTTTAATTCGTACTAATTTCCACTGAAGACTCTACCACTCTAGTCCCACAGCTGGAAGGAGAAGGACAGCTATAAATGGGAAGATCTTTGGCCAGGGTGTTTTATATTAAGACTGCTATTCCTTTACATTTGCAGCAATTACAATCCCTTCAGGCTGATGGATTTCATGATGGGGAGAGAGAGACTAGTCAGTAAATTTCCACATCTGTCAATTCATTACTCCTTCCTGCAACATCCACTTTATGATTGCACATAGGCAGTCACTGTCCACTCTCTGTCAGTCCCAACAACAAGCTAGGAAACTACTCAGGGCTGTATACTATTGCCTAGGCTTTCTTTGGCCACAGCTGGTAGCAGAATTTGTCCCTGAAGTCAGTAAGCATATGCAGCATTCAGTACTTTGGTGGGTCCATGCAGGTGTCTCTGCCTAGAAGTTTGACATGAATAATGAAGAGGAGAAAAGGATATTGGTTACTAACCTTCTGCCTGGATGACCATAACCTTTTTGTTCAGGTCAATTGAGGGATTTACAAGACACAACTTTGGCTCCTGCTTCTGAGTCATGCAGACTCCATTCTGGTTTACAACCATCCAGTTACGGTCAAACAGCAAACCCTGGTTTCCCACTGGCCATTCTGTAACCTGGAAAGCATCAGGAAGGGATACAAAAGTTTAGAAAATGTTAGCTGCATTAGTAGATTCATGCTGGTAAGAAAAGAGAGGGAAAAGAAGCTGTTAATGAAATATTCTGAAATCAAGAAAACCCGTGCTAGCCAATGTCAGCCTTAAATAAGAGAAACCTTAATTGGAAATCAAAGATAAAGATATCACTGCATAAAGCTGACAAAGCAAAATGGAGTTACGATAATTTGTTTCATATTATCATATACTTTGATTTAACAGAGCTATGAGAATAAACAACCTCTGAAACACTCTGATAATGGCTTTCAGTTTTATCCTAATCCATTTTCTGATCCTTTCCCCCCAACGATTTTCTTTTAATTTACAAATAATGGACATTTCATGAGAGTTGTACTAATTAAGGCAAAACCAACCAAACAAAACCCAAGACAAATACGAAAATCAAAATTCTGAAAAAACTTCCATATTTTTCATAAAACTGGAACCACTTTATCAATGAATCCATTTCAGAAAACCTCCACCACTGAGGCTTCTGGTTTAGCTAGGAGCATAATAGATTCTCCAGATCCCCTTACAACAAAATACATTGTCTTCTTTGCTAGCTGCTCTTCCATTACTTCCGTAACAGTCTTTACATTCAATAGCCTATACAAGCATATTGTCCTTGCTTTCATGTACATTTTTCTGGTGAAAAGAACATCTGTTACTGATGCTACACAGATGGTAATCTTGAAATCCAAAAAGAGAGTAATTTTAATAATGCCTTTGGGTGATATTAATAACTGCTTTCTCCTTCAGAATTTTAAAATATTAATACCATTCTTCTAACATAGTGCTGGGCATTTAAACATATTGCTTCAACTCATGTATGCTTTCTAGTCACAGTTGAGTACAGAGAAAAGTTAACTACAGCTGAACTTTGTTGAATTCTTGCAAAGAAGCTTAGTGCAGCTCACATGATTGAACTGGCAAAAGGCTTGGGCAAAAGTATTGAGTAAAAGATGTGTCAGACACAGCCTGGTGCTATGAATAAAAGCATGGCTAGAAGCACTGGTTACATTAATTAAAAATTACATTTTTGCTTAGCATGTGCTCTATCCAAAACCCCACAAAACCACAATATCCCTTTTTTAGAAACTTTTCCAGGTTTTATAGGAGCCTGCAGAAGCAGCTTGACTGACTAGATGGACTGACTAGAGAAAGCCGAGGGCAGGCACTCTGAAACTGAAAACTTAAAGCATTAAAACTGAACTCTAAATTTAAATTTGGCCACAGTGCTATCAACTGTATTGAGTACAGAAAATACATGGAAAATTATTAAAGATAAGAAATTTATCAACCTACTTGGTTTATAATATTCTTTTGGCAATTTTAAAAGTGAGCATGGATGAAAAATTCAGTCAAAAATGGAAGCTTTAGGTCTGACAGTGTCATCTGAAACCATGTTGTTCAAGTGCCTCAAACTGTCAGCAACTAAATGATGTGAACTTTTGATCTGTCTTTTTAGGAGAGGAATCATAACCCAAAGACTGCAATATCAGCTGAATGAACAGACTTTTGTCCTTGCTGGAAATTATTCTTTGGAGAGGCCCGTATTTTTTTATTAACCTGTATAATTAAATTACAAAATACATTTCAACAGCTGGTGATCATCTGAGAGCTGCAAAAATTCCCTGCTAACAATCTCTCTTTCAAAACAGAAGATCACTAACTGGTAATACATCCTCCCATGGATCCAACAGATCTTTACAGGAATTGCAAGTCATAATGAGAAGAATAAACGAAAAGAGCAGAAAAATAGAAAAAGTGGAGGAAGACAAGGATTCCTAGCTCCCTTCTGGGTGCATTCAGGTTTTTTGGTTTCATTTCAGGACATCAATCTTTGTTATAGGAAATAGCTTAAGTGTTTGCTGACCCTTCACCAAAGGTAAGAGGTTTTATGAGCAAAACAAAATGTCTTCTCTTTAATCAGAGCTTTAGCTAATTCTTACATGATAATAGGCATTGTGGGGAAAGCTCAGCTGACAGGTTGCAGATATTTGGATATAATGAACACCTTCCATTCAAAATGCCCCTGGTAGGTCCAAAATAAGGGCAAGCAACTCCATGCTCCACTCTGAGATGTAGCACATGACTACAGATTCTGGGCCATTTTTCCCCTTCCTCTGGGTATTTGACATTGGAACAAGAATCATACATACACATGCCCAGAAGTAAGTCTCTCTAATGAATGTTCCCTGTACACTGTCAAGTGCTCTACTTACTCTCCACTTTTCAACTCACTGTATTGCATATGCTGCTAGAACCCTGGTAAATAAAGCTGTAACAGTAAAATAACTGTGTAACTGCCTTGGACAGAGTCACAGATGATCAAGAAATAGTCAGAGCTGGCTTGTTACTAATACTGATACTGGAGATGAGCATGGAAGAACATACACGTTTCTATTCTTAGTACTTAGGAATGTGGCCTGTGCAGACTGTCTCCTACCATTATATCAAAGAGGCTGAAGGGATTGTTAAATGATTGGAAGCAAATGAACTAGAGCAGGTCAAGCAAATCCCGCCTGCTCTGCTTTCATTCGAGATACGAGAAGAGTGGTTCCATTTGGCTCCCTTGGATTACATCTGAGATGTCTGCCCAAGGCTGGCAGAAATGACACAGGCAGCAAAGATGATCCACATCCCAGCGGACCAGAAGGTCAGTCAGGGCACTCAGATGTCACTAACTACCTATATTCAGGCAACAATGCCGTGCAACAAAGCAACCAATGAAGCTTACTGAGAAGTAAAATAAAACAGGTTAGAGTACATTGCAGTGAACAATACTGTGTTACATAGCTTCTAATTTGATTCCCTGAAGTTCTCTGACCATCTCTGACTACTGAGACAGATCAGAAGAGGGAGAACAGAAAGAAATCAGGGACACCAGGATTTTACTGAGAGATGCTAGCATACACCTTCATTCCCAGCATTGCAGATGGGCTCATCATCTAATATAAGGTCTTCTCTACCTGTCATAAACAAGGATCATTGCATTGTACAGCCAATACATATTATTATCCTATCTGTTTTAGTCCATTTTTCTTCTTGTAATGTAAAAATATTAATTGTAAAAACACGATTTGTTTGGGTTTTTTTTCAGCTTTCTTGAAAGCATTTTGAGCTGGATTCCTCCATAGTTCACAGTAATGTCAACATGAAGGCTAACACAATTTTCAAACACATTAAAGGAATCACTAAATAGGTTTTAAATTATGCAAGTTTAAAAATGTTGGTGGTCTTACATATAATTTATCCACTGATCACTAGGAATTTGCATTGTATTTTAAATTAAAAGCTAATTTGTCTTCTGTGTTGAGATGTAATTTTTATACTCTGAAAACTACTACATGAATAATAAAGTTATTAATGTTTAAAGTCCTGACCTTTTTCACTGGGCACACTGCATTATGTAATTATACAAAATTCATCGACATGAGATATGTTAATGTTTAAAAATGCATGTTTAAAACACATTTTTATCACAGAATCACAGAATGGTAGGGGTTCAAAGGCACCTCCAAAGATCATTGAGTCCAACCCCTCTGCCAGAGCAGGACCAAAAACTAGGGCAGATCACTCAGAAAGGCATCCAGACAGGTCCTGAAAGTCTCCAGAGATGGAGACTCTACAACCTTTCTGGGGAGGCTGTTCATGTTGGAAAAGAAGAGAAAACATGATTTGGGATAAAGTTTACTCCTCTTCTCTGCTTCTTCCCATTTAATAAAATAATAGTGGGGAAAAGAAAGGGCATTTAAGAAGCTGAGTTAGAATATTCTACCCTCTGCTTCCTACGCCATGTGTACAAACACCACGGAACAACTTTGAACAGAAACTGTCCCATGGCCAGGAACACATCATGAAATGCACACGCTGTAGGAACTAACTGACCTGCAGTGAGCTGATGATCTTCATGCCAAGCTTCACCCTCCCAGCTGCCAAAGCACTCTGTGCTCTCATTTTCTTTGGAGGTCAAGCACCTCCCATACTAAAACACTTAGAAGACAGCAGAGAAATCAGAGCTTAGGAGAGGAGGAGATGATGTGACTCTAAAGAAGAGATCAAATAGCTGTGAGTTTGTACTCATCTTCTCATCAAGTTTCTTCTGCCTCCACTAATTAAGTCATCTATCCTGCAACCAGTAAGTTGTTTATTGGTATAAAGTCAGCAGGCAGACTTTACAGGCAGAAGGGCTGTGTCCTGCACTCACAGCTGTAATTTTCCATTGCAGGTATTATTTTAGACAAATGCAAGCAGTCATGTATTTACAATAACGCCCAATAAAGCCCATTTACTACACATGCTAAAGGTCTGCCCTACCATGCCAGATGGAGGCTATGAGATTCTTATCTCAAGTTGTATCATCTACAAGCCACTGCTTGATTCAGAATGGGATTAACTGATTTTTGAAGATAATTAAAAATGGTGGGCTGTAAATTGCCATTTGCACCTCTTCTATAGGCAGACAATGAGATTGACAGATCTTTCACAGGCTGGTTATGTATGACAGTCAACGTATGACAGGTCTAGAAGTGTAACTCAGACATTTGGGAACAAAAAACTGAAGAATGCCTGGTGGACAGGAAGAAGATTAAGAAAACAAACACATTTTCTTCAGGGATTTACTTTGAGATTGAAAATAATGAAAATCAATCCATCAATCTTGGTTTCATCTCCTGGCCTGCTTTCCTTACACATTGAAAGCCCTTTTTCATCATATCTGTTAGGTCAGCTTCTACTGTTCTTTCATGTGAACTCATGTATTGTCTATGAACTAAGCAGAAATGCACAAAAAATGCTTTTTGAGAAGAGGAGAAGAAGAATTAAACACTATTCATAGTGAACTTCTAGTTTCTTCCAATACCATGTACTAAAGGCATTTAATTGTATACTACTTTCTGGTAATATGGGCTCTGACAGTGCTTAGCTTTCTGGATTCTAATGTGGCTGCTACTTTGTTATCAAAAATATCAAACCAGACTTCAAAAATCATTCTAAGCATGCAAAACCAAACCTTTTAATATAGTTGCAATTTTAATATCTGTAGTTTTACACTATTCAAATCAGCTAGTGGTAGCTGATTTAGCAAGTTGCCCTGGATTCCTCCTGTAGTTCATGGAAAGAGACAGAAATATCCATGAACAATAATTTTTCCTACTGCAGATGCCTATTTTATGATAAGATGAATTAGCAGGTATCTGTCTCTCACTGCTTACAGAATACTATCTAACTTTGGAGGGGTAAGTTGAGGTAAGATGAACCCTGCTTTCATGCTGGGCCCTTTAACACATCCCTGGCACAGGAAGCATGCATGAGGAACTGGGATTTTCCACCTTGTATAAAATTGCAGTCCTGTCTGTCAGGGAGCACTGGGTTTGTATGAACTGATCAACTAGAGCTGTTTCCCCTCACAGAGCTTGAAGAGAAGAAACCTGGCTCAGCTTGTGGGGGAACATAAACTGTCTTTCATGCTGAGGTATGTCTTACCTGCTCCTGGGCGCAATCACTTCAAAGCCTTCCTAGCACTGAATGTTGTGGTACGTATCTCACAACACCAGCCTGCACGTTAAAAATAGAATTTAACCCCAAAGGGGCCTGAATACTGCTACAACATTTCAGCAGCTTCTGTAGTGGGCTTCTGTAATACAGCTATAATAACTGCAACACTTAAACAATGAAATGTGGGATGACTCTCATTTTCTAAACAGTTTGATTTAGTGGGAGGGTAATAAGGCATGGAAATTGTTTGCACAGGTCTCATTTAATTGTGACTCTGAATTAAAGACATCATAAGCCAAACCAAATTTAAAAATACAGATGTTTTCTTGATCATTTAACAGTCTTTGCTTTAATTCCCCAGCCTCTTTCTGCATTAAGAAAAAAAAAATCTTGATCAAATCAGTTGAGAAGCCGTAGATTAAGTGCTGGTGATTTGCCACTGAATTTTATCCCAATTTTCACTCAGATGTGAGACAGTGACCTACACCAGCAAGTTTTCATAGGGAAAGTTATAACGATATTGACATTCATTAAATCATTTCCCAGTATGGTACTAAACAGAATCACATTCTAGGTCATGTGTGGGCTACACACCTATTTCATCATGCATTATTTAAAAAAAAAAAAAAAAGTCACAGCTAAGGTGATGATATTATTAACTTGGTAAAAAAGCAATTAAAATCTTCAATGAGTGAACTTTCAAATAGTGCAGCAACACTTAAATGTCATATTTCTGTTGCAAATGTATTTTTAATGATAACATTTCTTTGTAATGTAAATTGGCCTCTTCTCAATTATAACATGTTAATCAAGTTATTTCTCAATTGCTGCTTAACCATCAATGCCTACAAGTCCATCGCATGTCATCCTGTAAAAGAATACTAATTACTTGATGATATTTTAGCCAAGTTTTGCAAATCCAACTATTTTTTTCAAGACTGCATATTAAGAGCAGATTTCTCTGTCGGGGGAGGGGAAAGCAGAAGACACATTTGCATCCTGCAACTTTGGCCTAATTGCAAATCCTTCAAAGTACCTTAGCATGATACCTTAGCAAAGTACCTTGATCCTAGAAACTGGAGAAAAGGGAAAAATGGGTAGCCACAGACTGTTTGCTAATTATTCATGCACATGCTATTCCTGGTTGACATGTCCGAGAGGAGTAAGGAAAAACACAAGGTTGAGACGAAGATTTAAAAATGATTCAAAGCGTATACCTCAAATGCAGAGCAGGATTTGATTGGGTAGACATAAATGTTGGTGACAGTGATGGGCTTTCCACCTCTTCTATACATTGGCACTGCAGTCTCAGAAACAGCTGCCCTTATGCTTTCTGCCTCAGCCTCCGGTGGCTGCCAGTTGATAGTCATCTTTGTCACAGACGAATTATTCCTGAGTTCTCTGTCCAAGATGTGTGGTATTGGAGACAATTTATCTGCATTGTTAAAAGAAGGGTGGTCATCTGGGACAGTCTCTGTCATCAGCGTTGTAACAGAGGACTGGAAGGGAATCTCACTGTCTGACTTGGAGAGTCTGGTGGCTATGATGAATTTCAAAAAAGTTTGTGCATCCTCAAAAGAAGACATGTAGCCAAAGGATATTCTCACAGAACCAGTGGGACGTCCATCAACTAGGTCTGTATCATCTCCACAGACATGGCCAGCCTAGTTTTAAATAGGAAGAAAACCAAATAAAACTTTGCTGTATTTGCCTCTGATTTTACAAAGCTATTAATATGTCTTTTACCTCTAACCTGAAAAACTGTTTTCAAAAATACTAAGTTAACTCAGTAATACAAAATTGAGGAAAAAAACCCCAATGATCTTATTACTTACCTAAGCTGGGAACAAGATCATTTTGAGATGCTTGTCCTATTCTACCCTAAGACTAGAGTGACTTCTCAAAAACTTGTCAAGAATTAGAAAAAGTTGGTATGTCCCAGGATGGCCTGTTAGCTAGGGCAGTCTCTAGGTATATTCTAGTATCATCTGCATAGTTCACTGCAATTTAAACTGGGATATTACATTCAGAGAAGTGAACAAATTGACTGCTGATTTTTCTGGGGCAGTTTTCTTGATGTTTGCTGTCAGAACAGCTCCAATTTATACTACCAGTGGCTTATTCATGGCTTGTGTTAATGAGTCCAATGGACTCAATGGATCCAGCTGAGAACTGGTCTGGGACATTAGCAAAGCAGAGACTTGAATCTAGAGCTCCAACATCCAAAGTGACTTGCCTCATCATTGGGATATGCAGTAGATCTGTCTTTCTGATCCAGTCAATGCATTGCTTTCAGGATGGAAAGAACTAGCCTTTCCCCTAGCATTTCCTCCTTTGAAGAACACAAGTTGCCACTCCTGAAAAATCTTTGTTGAAAAATGCTTCAAATACCTTAACAGTGATCTCCACATAGGTACCCCTCCACTTGATATGTCTGTCACAGAGCACTCTCTGGAAAACTCTCCCCTAGAGCAGAAGTTTCTCCTTCAGTAAGAGTGAATGCTGCCACTCATCTCCAGTGAAAGCTAGAGACTCCCTTTGTGTATTCATCTAACAGTATCTCACCTATGGACATAAGATTTAGTCCTAGGTCAGTATCTTTAATTTTCGAAGTACAGCAGCTGTTTTTTACTTTTTCTCAGAATTTCATTTTTTTACATATTTCTGTTGCATAAAAATGAAAGTGTGAATATTTACACCAGGGCTTTTTAAAGCAAGAAATGTCACAGTTCAATGAACACAGATGCCATTCATGCAAGAAGTAATAAAAAACAACTTCTCTGTGTCAAAGCATGCAATACAGTAGCAAATATTTTAATGTCATGTGATGTAGTTTATCCTTGACAATAGAGCAGATGCAACATTTGCAAAATTAGGTTGCATCTGTTAATATATATGTAGCCCTTCTGCCAAGTATTGACTGATTGACTGAGGACAGAGGTTCCTGCTGTGCAGATAAGTAAACAAGTTCCTACCTAAGACCCTAGGAAAACTAACCACACTTCTCCAGGGACCCCTGAGGACAGAAAGTCTGCCCTCACAGGCATTTTTGTCATGGAAATCTTCATCAGGAAGGGAAGAATATAGTCAGCACCCTGGGAAAAGGCAAAACTGAAATGTATGTGCAAATAAAAGATGCCTTCCCCTACACAGTAATGTTGTCAATGACTCATCCAGATCCTTCTCAAAGGACTGATAAGAATGTCTCAAAATAATCACTGCTTGACCACACCACCTCATCATACCACTTCTGGCAGACTGAGTGTCTCGTTTAAGTTTGGGTTTAGTCTACCCCCTTTAAATGTTCAGCTTTATTAACATTATACAGATGTATAAGAAGCCAACCACTTCTTAGCAAAATCCTCTTTATATAAAGAGATCCAAGAGCTTTGCAGGTGGTCATTTGACGTACTGCACTTCAGCAGACCTTTTTTTCCTTTCTCAAATTATCTTGGGGAACTTGCTCACCCCTCGAAAATTCAAGCATCACGCACCTGGTCTTAGACAGATTGTGCATGAGGAGACTATGGACATAGAGCTTTCCATTGTAAATCAAAGCACCATTTTGTCAAGAAAGTTATTAAAGAGTTCTCCCCCTTTAAGAACTTCTGCTATCAATCTTGTATATACATGTGTTTACGAAAGTTATGTGTTTACAAATGTCTGTGTGATATTGTAAAGGAGCCATTAAAACTTTTTATCTTTTGAAGAATACAATAAGTAAAATTTTGGACTGTTCTGTAGTAATTTACTGTAATTTCAAACTCTGATGAATATGCAGACATGAAGCCTCCCCCACTTCACTGTAATACATCCTGTAACATACCTTTTACTGACAGTTTATGGAAAATATTAGTAATCTAGAAAACAGTTTTACATCCATGTTCTAAAAATCTAACACCCCAATAATCTAGGTAGATGTCATCTAAATTTAGTCTCTGAGATTCACTGTGTATTCTCATTTATTATTTCTTGTCCAATTTGTGTATGCATTTTAAACTGTAACATCCCACAGCAACAGGTCTAGAATACTTCAACATTATTAAGTACAATTAAGGGTACTTAAGGAACAACATGAAATGAATTGTCCAGGAACTTCTGTTCTGCAGGAAGTCTGGATTTCATGTAATTCTAAATCAGAACAAAAAGCCACAAGTATATATTTTCCAATGAAATGAAAAGAAGTAACACATACTGCTTTGGGTCCACAAAATTATTTTGTTTCAAAACTTCATTTCAAGGAATTGAATTTCAACTAATTTAGTTCTTTAACATGGCTATTGATTTGAAAGGTCAGAGAAAGCAAATAAAATTTGCCTTCATTCTGAAAGTCACAGAGACTCAAAACCACAGGACATGGTACACCTACTTTAGCTTTTAACTAATTAGGGCCTTTTTTTTAGATAGAGAGCCAGATTTTCTTCTCCCCTTGAAATCTTCCATCCTTAGGAAAATCAGAACTGATAGGCAGAAGGTGCTGCCTGGTTCACCGAATCTAGATGTCTTCCACAGGCAATATATAATGTAATCTCATTCAGAAACTAACCTGCAAGTTCCTCTGGATGTCCTCATTGCTCATCCCCAAATGAATCTGGCAGGCTCCTGTATTACAGAAGCAACCTGTGCGGACATGTATGTTGTAGAGACTGGCCATCTTGTCCACCTTCCCGATTCAGCAGGAGATAAGACATAGGAGAAGAATGAAAAATAGACTTTTAAAAGTTGTGGTAAACAATATACAATGTTTTAAAAGTAGAATACAATTGGAGGTAAACTATTTCCCTAAATTATTAACAACTAACTGTAGCATTCCTGTACACATTTAGGATTTTTCAGCCTTGTTATTCAGCTGAAAGAAAACAGGGGTGGAAGCAGAAATGCTTACCTTGGCATTGAGAGACTGTGCACACAACTCACACACAGACACACACAGAGCATATCAGTTCAGGTCCTAATGCTGTTAATGACAGTACATGTACTTAATTTTAAACCTGTGAACAGGTTCATTCACATCATAGTGCTAATTATGGGCCCGTGGTCAAGTGTCATTCAGTGTCTTGACAGAACCGTGACCTCCAACTGCATCTGCAGAGCTTGAAGAGAGGCCTGGGGCACCTCTTCAGTTAGCTAAAGAAAACCTTGTTCTTCAAGGATCTGAAACTGCAACTCCTCATTACAGACACTGATTGCATTTCTGGGATTTTGGCACACAAATGCTTGAAAAGTCAGCCCCCCAGTAAGCAGTAACATCTGACAGGGCAGGGACTAAATTGGAATATCTCCTTGAGTCTTCTACATATGACAACTCAGTCCACCAGCTCCTTGGTGTACTTTTTCCTCATACTGTGCTGTGTTATACCATTTCTTTATTGTCCACTAAATAATGAATGGGCAGAAATATGATACTGGATGACAAACTGGCATGAATAAATTATGTGAAGGAATGAAGAAGTGCAAAGAGAACAGAAGCACATGTCTACATGTGCCTAGGCAGGAGATACATATGCATGCACTGGCAGGAGAGCACTGCAGAGGAGAGATATGGATTGTCAGGGTTTCATAGCACACCTAAGAAACAACAAAAGCACATCATGGGGATCCTCTTAACACAGTTAAGAAATCATGGAAGCACACTTCAGAGATCTGAAAACGCTTTATGTTGATTTCAAAAAGCAACAACAGCAGCTGGTAAGGTTAACTAAGCAGGTATAGCTACTGCCAGTTACTTCTTTGACAATAGATGATGAACATTCTTGGTCACAATGGGGATACAGGAAAGTCAGATGGTCAGACAGGTAGCAAGGAACCTGGCACATCCTATCTCTACCTCAGACTTCCAGAACAAACTCGCACAAGCTGCATCAATCTCTTTGTGCTTTTGCTACTTTTTCTGCAAAATGCATAGCTGAGAGCTCTGAGAATAACCCCACTGCAGACTGAGAGGACCCCACCAGTGACACAATCCTCCTCGAAGGGAGCTCAGACTTAGCTATGCACAGAGTAACAGCTCAGCATAAAGTTGCAGGAATGGAAGTGTTGACCACCTCAAACTAACCACTTCCCTAACTGTGAACTCATGCTTTATCTGTCTGAGGTATCAATGTAAACAGTTACCCTAGCTTTTCTAGCTGGCATAATCACTATTGCCTTTTGTTATTTTTAAACATAATTTCTCTTTGTATAGGATAACAGCCCAATAGATGTAACAAGTACTTCTGCATATATTTCAGCCTATCTCGTGTCTCCTGTCTTCTCACGTCAGCCTGTCTTCTGGCATCTCTGAGTTTAACTGTCAGATACCAAGCACCTTTAACTTCACTATCTCAGCAGCTTGAAAAACCAAGCCTTCTGTTAGAACTTATTCCAATCTGAAATAATTCAACCTAATTAGTGTTTGGCTTTGCTAAAAGCAGTTCAGACAACATTACATGTCTTTTTTTTTTGTGTATGGGGCACAAGGAACTCCACACAAAAATGTGCTGTATACACAGAAGAAATCTTACACCATTGCAGTGCACATGTTCTCAAGTTCACCCTTAAATACATTCTGCCCCACTAGTTCAGTTAAAAATGGTTCAGTTCTCAAACAGAGATACAATCAAAATAACTCCATATATCTAGACTTGGAAATCATAGAACTGAATCAGTCCTGAGGTCCCTATTCACAATTAATGCCTTAGAGAATATCCTGCGTTCAAACCATGTTTCTCAAAGTTATAGTAAAAGGCATTTGTTGAGAAAGACTGTTGTGGTGTCATTAGCTTTGTTTTGTCAGAAGACTTCAATCTGTGAACGGTGACATTTTCTTGACTTCTTTTTTCATTTAGATGAGAAAAGTTGTCATCCTGGCATAACATGGTTTGTCATGGTTGCTAGTGACTCGTGGGTGAATCCATCTTTCTGTTAATGATGACAAGCAAGGCAAAAATCTTGCAGATACTTCACTGCTGCATTTGTACAATGTTTGGTCTTATTTGCTCAGCATACAAAAAACTTTTAAATATCTTTTTTTAATTATATTTATTATTTGAAGAAACACTGCTGGGGCAGCCTTTCTAATCAAAGTGTATTTAGTGCAATGAAGTTACCATGACCCAATTTCAAGGAATTGCGAACAAGAATTTTTAAGAAATCTTTTTAATTTTGTGAAATAAATTATTACTGCTCTTTAATGAACAGTAATTTCATTTTAGCTGTGCAACCCACTATCCTTCTCCAATAACACTTATGTATTAACCTGTACAGTAGACAAAGATTATTGATATATAAATACGTATAAGGGGAATATAGGGAATTGTGGTTCAGGAGAACAAAGATAAGTTATCCGTAGCTTTAGTATTAATCAAACTCTGTTATCACTCGTGATAACACACACAGGTCTTTGGAAAGTGATATACACTTTTCACTGCAGACAATGTTACCATGTAGAGCAACAAAGATGACTGGGTGATCGGAGAGCAACAAAGAAGATTAGATGATTGGGGGATTGGAGCATCTCTCTTATGAAGAGAGACTGAAAGAGCTGGGACTCTTTAGCCTGGAGATGTGAAGGCTGAGGGGAGACCTTATCAATGTATACAAGTATCTGAAGGGTGGGTGCAATGAAGACGCTGACAGGCTCTTCTCAGTAGTTCCCAGTGTCAGAACTAAGGGCAACAGGTGCAAGTTGGAACATAGGAAGTTCCATTTAAATATGAGAAAAAACTTCTTTACAGTGAGGGTGACAGAGCACTGGAACAGGCTGCCCAGAGAGGTTGTGGAGTCTCCATCTCTGGAGATATTCAAAACCCGCCTGGATGCAGTCCTGAGTAATGTGCTCTAGGTTATTCTGCTTCAGTAGGAGAGTTGGACTAGATGATCTTTAGAGGTCCCTTCCAACTCTGGCGATTCTGTGATTCTGTGATTCTGTAAAGAATCAGTAAGGACAGCACTGCAAATCTATCGGTCCCTTAAACGCATGTTTGACTTTCCCTTGGACAGATGCTTTAATTTCTGCTTGTTTAGTTTCACCCTAGAATTATGCTACTTGGGGAGTTAATTTCTCTCTCTCTGCAGTACTACCACATAGCAAAACAAACAGAACATAAAACATCCGTTCACTTATTTCGAATAAAAAAGCTTATTTAAATAAAGCACATCTTTAAAATTGCTGTAAGTAGCAATAATGGGTATGGAGCTCAGAGTTATGAAATACAGAATGTTGCTTGCAGCTCTGTGTGTAACAGTGGCAGCTGACTTTTGGGAGCCAGGAATATGTTATCAATGAAGGCACAGAAGCATGAATAGTACTAATGGTAAGTACACAGCTTAATATACTCATATTGTCAGTTTTGGTGATTTCCTGGGTTTGATATTTGGAACTATTGTGCCTTGGTCTTTAACAACTTAAAGACTACAATTAAACTGCAAAACACATGAAGAAATCTTGCAGCATTTTTACTAATTGCGGTCAGTGAGGACATGGTAATTAAACCATCACGACATCCTGGAGTCCCGTCTGCTCCTCAGAGCCCCTTAGCATTCATTACTTCTTCTGAAGCTCTTCACTGTGGGCCAAGCTCTGTAGGTTGCTTCACACCCCAACACTTCTGATCTCAGATTGTCTTGATTTTTGACAAACAAAAGGTGCTTTCCCACACTTCTAGACTGTGGTCTTCAAGTTTAATAAACACACACAAATGAAGTTCACCTAAGTCAACCTTTAAAACAGTTATTTTTTATAATTATTATTATTTTTTTTCAGAGATATTTTCTATTTTAACCATAGTTGACTTCCTCAGTGAGCCTTCCATTAGTGTTGCCCAAATAACAAAATGCTCACAGTTAGAGGTTTGTTTTTTTTTACAGTGTTCTATATGAAAAATGCTATTACCATGTATTTTTTTTTTTTTAATATAAAAAATGTTGAGGTGGTGAGGGCTTTTCCCCCTTGTTTTGATGCATAACCCTACAACAGTCCCCCTGGGATAGCTGGCATTTTAGTTCCCACTTGGCAGCTGGACAGCTCCAAAAATACCTTTGATTCGGGTGTGTTCTGATTTCACAGAATCACAGAATCACCAAGGCTGGAAAAGACCTTTAATATCATCAGGTCCAGCCTATGACCTAACACCACCACATCAGCTAGACCATGGCACTAAGCGCCACATTCAGCCTTTCCTTGAACACATCCAGGGATGGGGCCTCCACCACCTCCCTGGGTAGTCCATTCCAATGTCTAATCACCCTCTCCGTGAGGAAGTGCTTCCATTCTCTGTCACCCAGCTGCACCCATGACTCCTCTGCCTTTGCTAAATGACTGACTTCTGCTATCCACTCACTTCAAAGCCTCTGTGGTGGTCATTTGAAAGGTGTAAGCTTTTCTCTGGCTTTGCTTCCACTAAAATAAGCCTGAGAATGATGCTTAGTGTAGGTAGTTATGTACTAAGTGATAGTAAATATTTACCAATATAACATAGTTTTGCATTATTTCTAATCAGCTAAGTTTAAGATTTTCACTAAGAACGATGGATTCCCCAGGAACCCCTGCTGAAGTAATTCCCACAGGATCCAATTGTGTAGCTCTTATTTAAGCAAGTACTTCTTATTTGTGCAAGTTCTTTTACTGAGTATTGCAAGAATTATTCATGTGAACAAAGGAAATTTGTATAATAGATCATGAAGTGTCCCAAAAAAACCAAAATCATATAAGTCATTACTGGCAGGTACTGTCCTTCAGGAATTGGGATTGGGACTTCTCATCCTACTTTCTACAATGCTCAAACTTTAAAGCACTTTGTTTGTCTGATGGATTTGCTCATTACAAGAATTTCACTGCACACCACTGATGGCTGGTTATAAAACAGGCTTCATGACACTGTTCTCCACATCCACTGGTAAATTAATTCACTGATTCATGGCATAGAATTGGAGAGAAAGTAAGCTGGCTCTTTCTGCCATCCAGCATTTGACTGTGAAATGTTGTTGCTGATGCAAATGCATACTTAATCTTGTTTAATAGAATTTAATAAGAAGTAGGTCAGAAGAAAAAAAAAAAAACATCAGCACTTGTTTCCAAATCATTTAGTAGGAGGAAAAAAGCATTTTAGCTGAGTTACAGCATACTTAAACTGGTTTAACTGCACAGTTTCCTGCAACAAAGGCATTTTTTCCCCATCCTAGGGAAAGAATTTCTAAGTGGGCAGATTCCCACAGAATTGATGAATCTGATCCTCTTCTGCTTATTGTATCTCTAGATGTTGACAATGCTTTAAACTAATTGGAGAGTGGATGTAAATCTCTCTTCAGACTACACCCATTCATCACTCACTCAGACCAAAACCCCTTTAGTAGAAGGCAGTGAAATATTAGACAGAGATACTGAATTAACTGGAATTGCCAAACTCAGTGTCCTGATAGAGGAAATGCTAGCTTGCCACTTGATGTGATAATTTTCTCTGCTGGTGTTAAAGACAGCAAAATATTAGGTAAGAGAAGCAGGCTGGAAACATCAGCGCACTCAGAATATGTGGGTTGCTATTCTGCAAGAATTCTCACTTAGATGATGCCATATACAAGCAAACTGCAGGTCCTCCATGCTTAAAAGAATAACAATAATTTTACACTTCTGTGATCCAGAAGCTAGATGATACTTTGGGGATGGAGTGGCTATAATGAAGAAATGAAACACCCTCTTGATTGTTAATGGATGACCTCAAGTTTTTTCAATTGCTTTTTTCTTCTCTGCAGTACATGTAGCGAATGGATTTAATTGGATCGTATATAAACTTCATGAATACAAGATCCAGGTATTTGAAACTGGGCAGGCTGATGAGTGGGATAAACACCTCAGTTTTCTTTGATTTGGCATCTCAGTGACCATAGCTCTCTCCAGCCAATGGCATTTTCTCATAGCTTTTTCTTCTTTTTTTTTTAATTTTTTTTAAACTGCATTCAGTGGCAATGAAAATCTGATTTGATAAAATGACGTCAGGGAAAGGATGGGTTCCAGGAAGAAAAGCAAAGCAAAGGAACACAAGTCCTCTGTGGCTTCCTAACTCTGACTTCAACAGAGTATTTCCTTGTAAGTAATAGGAAAGGCTATATCTCTGCATCCCATTGTACATCTCTAGCTGTTTACTACGTTAAAAGCTTTGGGTCAGACTGCAACTAGTCAGAGAAGTGGAAGCCAGAGGCAAAAGACACAGAAGACTAAGCTATAGTTTGTATCAAAAAGGGATAAGGGGAAAAGTAGCAGACTAATAAAAGTGGAAACAATACTTAGGGATAAAAAGGTGCAGTGCATGATGCTGAAAGTATAGTGTAATAGATTTAATTCATGTCCCAATCAAAACCTTCTTCATTTTTTCCTCTTTTTCTTAAATCACTTAAACCCTCCTTCGTCTGTATTTATCCCTGAAAAGGGGGATATTAGGTCAGAGAAAGGTTATAGGGTTAAAATCCCATGATAGACTGTGTTGAAATATCATTTTAGTTATGAAAATTCAGGGTCCTATACAGTATTTGTGTGTGGAGCAGTAAGATGCAAGCAAGGTAATAGAGAAGGTGTAGCCAGGCTCTCTTTGTCTTTCAAGGATTCAGATGGTGGACTGAACTGGACACTGCATTTGTCCAAAAGAAGTTGACCGGCTTTTACTAAGATCAAGAGAAAGCAAATCCAGCAGATGCTGTCAAAAGTGCAGACCTTTTGCTGCTACCATGTGATTTCTTTTCATTTTTCTCTCCTGTGAAACAAGGTCTGTAGTTTAGAGCCACAGTTTGGCCCTGTTACTAAACATAAAATATTTAGCCTCCCTCGTTCATCTGATAATTTTTCATCTGAACAACTATAAGTATGTTTCTTTTATCTCCTTTCCAGTTTCCTTAGCAACATGCAAGGACACTCCAGAGAAGCAGTGTCAGGCAACACCTTCAGTCTAGGCATTTATGAAGCTTTCTAACCACGACCATCTCTGATGAGCAGTTTAATAGTAGGCAACTTCAAGCATACTATCTCACATGCGTCTTTGTCCCCCCACAATGAGATATTACCGAAAGCAACTCAGCCTGTACTCTGCCTCAGCAAGAAGAGAGCTTCATAACCTACTAACTAGGTTTGCAGTTATCACACTGACTCTCTCAGGAACAGCATCTCCTTACGCTCTGTCAGTAATCCCCTAGATTAGTTGTTGTGGATAGCTCCTTGTTTTCAGGGCTGCCTTTGAGTGCCCAGTGCCGTGCAAACAAATGCAAGCAAAGATCCAGATCCTAATGGCATTTCTTGCCAGTTAGAAGCAACAAGGTGCCATTTTTTCACAAGCCAGTGTGGCTTGCTGCATTGCTGCTATCTCCCTGTTTACCAGACATCCACAGTGCAACAGGAAACTAATTGGAACCAAGGAAATCAGTGGACTCTCAAGAGGAATCTTCACAACAATCTTTTTCTCCCTCTAATAGTGTTTGCATTCTATTGTGCTGGTCCATCTGCCATCCCCAGCTTCCTGAAATCAATGGCTAAATCTATAGCTAAAATCAATAGTGAGCAATCATCCTTGCAATTTTTAGGTAGCTATTGGGAAGATGGCCAAAAATCCCATTAGGCATGTTAAGAACATTTTTCTTTCCCTGAGTCATCAAAATTAATATAATGAGTGGATATGCTTCTAAAAGCATTAGTGTAACTAACTCAAAGTTGTTTGAACATCTCTGCAATGACGTTCTTAGCTGGAATTAAAAAATGCTGGGTTTCCATTTCCTCTGGCCCGGATGAAAAAATGCTGAACTTCTCTACCTGCAATACTGAATGATTGTTTTACATGAAAATAAAAAGTAACAGATGGAAAAAAAAAAAACAAACAAAAAATATTATAGTTTGAAGAACAACAAAAAAATCTCCTGCTTAATAGCTTTCTATGAAGATTTATTTCACATAGATTAAATAAAGTAGAAATTAACCCTCATCATTGCTTAATTCACTTTCTCCTGCAGGGACATGGTATGAATTTCCAGACAAGTACTGATAGCTACTACCAGGCTCCAATTCGTAGTCTGATCAAATCGACCTGGTAACTGCTTCCTAGGGATGTGAAATACTGTAGCTCCTTTTCTTCCCACTCTTCCAATTCACATGTTGTCCTTGCTCTAATTCTGTACCTATATACCAGATGTAGAGTGCACTGGACCCAATCTAGTAGTGAAACAGAGGGTACCATCTAAGACACAAACACCAATTATTTCAAGAAATCTACTCACTACAGGTATTGGCATTGTCCCTTTTATTGTGTAATGATAAGTAGTGATATGAATATGTATTCAACCAGCTGTGTGTATATACAAATGTATCTGCCACTTGATATCTGAAGATTTGCCAGTGTTTAACGTATTTTCTCTTCACTCCTGTGAGGTTCAAATATGAATCCCTCAAGGTGACACTGAAAGACTACAGCAGAAGGAGAAGATTTCATCTGGCCATTGCCAGGTCCTGGCTACTGATCTAGGTCCAGCTAAGCAATTTCCTTAAACATCACTGAAGAAAAAGGAAGCTTTTAAAAGAGAACATTGTGAATCTGAAGCAACTAAAATGTACTTGCAGTATGAAAGTGTTTCCAGTACTATCTACCACCATTTTATTTACCTTGAACAACTACTTCCATGTGCATTTCCCATCCTGCCTCATATCACTTTGTCCCATGTTACTTCTGCTTGCAGACCTGACCAAATGCAAACAGACAGAATTATTTCGACCTGCTTATATTGCTCTGTGTCTTCCCTGGGCACATCTCTGCCACACAACACCATTTCAGACTGCTTGTCCAACTGTCCTCTGCCTCTCATGGGTAGAATCTCCTTTTTTAATGCCTTCCTGCCAAACTAGTGTCTCGTTCTTTGCCTAATCCATGTAATAATGGACTTCAGCTGCATTGTGGGAAATTTAGGTTAAGCATTAGGAAATATTGTGTAATAGTGAATATAGCTAAGTTCCAGAATGAACTGCCTCCAGAGGCTGTGGAAAGGTTGATCCTATCTTGGCACACAATGATGATAGGTAACCTCTCGTAGTCCCTGCAGTCCTAACATCTATTTTTCCTCCTCCATGTCCTCTGAAACCACAGGGATGAATTTGGCTTGGTTGCTAAGCTGCTTACATGACAATTCACTGCCATAGGATGCCTTGGATGCAGAAGGACGAATGAGGTTAAAAAGAAAAGAAAATTTCTTTTGTTTCTTGAGGGAGTCTCATTCTGGTTTTACCCTCTTCTTATACTGCTAGCATCTGGACAATGGCAGAAAGAGGCTACCAGGGTAGAGAACGTGATCTAAGTGATTTTGAGGACAAATATTCTGATTTAAGACCCTGGTCTTAACTTCAAAATTGTAGCAAATAAAGGCAGGAAAGGAAAAAAAAACCAACAGTGAGGCGTTAAGTCTACACTTATATTAACTAAAGGGAGGTTGAGATGGAAGGAAAGTGGGTGAGACAGTGGGCAGATGCTGTAACAAAAGCAGTCATGAAATTGCACTGTAAATTTGTGCTGAAGAGACATACACTGGAAGAGAATTGTTGATAGTTTTTTTCTTGAGAAATGGAGGAAGAAAGATAAGTTCAAAGTCTAGATGCCTCTTCACTCTATCCAGGTTGATGAAAGTGAGCCAGGACATGCTAATGCAGGCTCCTAGACAAAATCGGTCATCATCTATCAGAGCAGGGTTCTCAGTCTTGAGAGGCAAAACTCATCCATATGCAACACTACAGAAGAGCATTCCTTAGGCAAACTAAAATGTTTACATTCTCTATCTTTGGCAGCTGATTCCTGTTATAGCAGTTTGTCTATCACAGACAAGTGTGAAGTGGCAGGCAAGAAGGCTGAGACTGCTAATGGACTGATGCTTGTTCCCTTCCTGACAGGATTTTTAGGAGGCGTGGAAAGCATATAAGGATACCAAGGGAACTTTCGCAGGTGAGACAATCACAGCAAGCTACTTCTGTTTACCTTCAGGCTCCAGGCAAAGGAGGCAGTGTGAAAAAGCAGAATGGGAAAGACAACTGGTAATCCACAAATGAAATGATGGCTATTTTTCAAAAGATCGCTATGATAGTTTGCTCACTCTTTATGCCTATGACACACAGGAGAAGAAAATATTGTCTCAGAAGACCAGAGTAAAAAGGAAAAAAGTTTTATAAGGGAAGTGCTATTTTTCACTGGGGGCAGAAAACACTGAACTGGAAGCTGTGACTGGGTAAGAGCTCTCCAGGGCATACAATTGAAGCAATATTTCAGGTAAAATTCCAACTACCCATCTCTGCTTCTTACCCTTTTCCCTTCTTCCAGCTCTCAAACTGACTCTACAGAATGAAATGTGTAAGGAAGGTTTATAAAATTACTCTGCAATTATCTATTGAATATACAAAGAACATTTCACAGGTGTCTTCTTATACAAAGAGGAAAACTTAAAATTATATTAGCATAAAAGGTCCCTCATAGCAGAGATTTTTTATTTTTTTTTCAAATCTGCACACGGAAGGGAACATATAACTTTGCACTTTGACCTGATTTATAAGAAATACATTTTTTTGCATGTGGATGATTGTTGTTTCAAAATCAGTGTTGTTCCCTTACAGTTGCTTCATCTCCTCTGGCATTCAAAACAGACTGGAACCTCACAGAGTCATATACAAGCTTTTGATAAAAAGGACGCCAAGGATGCAAACTCAAGCTGAGTCGTTGCTGTCAGACAGTGCTTCAGAGATTGGAAGTACTTGGGAGTATATAAACACATGACATTCGTAGATGCTGAAGACTACAGATAGTCACTATTAATAAATGAGCCAGTGGTGACTCTCTGTGTGAAGAGTCTGCAGTATTAGTAGCTCAGCATTGAGCATATACATAACCCCATTTTTTGGGACATCACAAACATCCTATAGTATCTAGAGCTAATTGCCTAATTTCCTGGTAGCCTCACAAGGAAGCAGAAGATTGACAGCTCGCTGCAGTAATGTCAGCTCTGCTAAGTCAGTGGTGCAGGATGGAAGCTGCAGAGGCCCTTCATCTCTACCCCTGCACTTTCTCACCTTTCAAATCACCAGCCACACTTCATTAATAGCAAAAGCTATAATGCTGGAGAATTATCCATTCTAACTAGACAAGTATATATGAAGAAGCTGTTTGGCATAAAGACTATCTTCATGTCAAGTACTGGACCTGTCAAGTACTCATCATCATTTAACCCCTCTTCATAACTGGGGCATTTTGGTGCTGCAGTGCAAATAAACACATAACATAAAATGACAGATGTGCTACTGCAGAGGACAGGCAGCTTGTGTGAAAAGAATACAGGTATCCTCCCAAGTAATTTCAAGAACAAATTGCTACTTACAGTAGCCTACAAGACAGCTTTACTGAAGGAAATAATTTTCATGGGAAGTGTTTGGTGTAGCTCAAAGGAGGAAATGTAATGTTATTTTAGTGCTCAAAGACAAGGGGTTTATGGAGATTTCAAAACTGTGGTAGTTTTATGCCTAGTTTCATGAAAAATCTGAAGAAGAAACAAAGCTTTTGAGTGACTATTGGTGTTTGGAGTCTGAAAGTCCCTCTTCTTTCATTGCTTTAATTACCATTTAGAGCAAAATAACTAAACCACTAATTAAACTGTCAATTAAACCAATGATACAACTGGTATACAAAGAAAGTTTATTCCAAATAGGATATTCTAACACAGGAATATCCTTCAAGAATCACAAAGAAACATTTAAATGAAAAAACAATAGCAATTCAACTTTAATAACTATTCACTCCCACCTTATCACTTCCTAACCCTCGAGTGTTCTGTATCATATATACTGTAAAAGGGGGCTGTCAAAAGAGCTGCCATCCCTGAGAGTGCTATCATGGTATGGTCTCATTTGTGTGTCTCACTTTAATGAGATGCCTTCATGTGATCTCCAGTGCTGCAATGAAGGTTTTACTCAAGGATGAAACTGAGACTGTGGCTATTTCCTATTGCTGTAATTGACCTGATGTATGTAACTCAAGCATGTTTGTGCTTAGTGGCACAATCTTGTTAGATCTGGTAATTAAACTCTGGAAGCAGTGAGAAATAGATTTCAATAATAGAAGCAGGTAAAAACAACTTTCCTTCCGAATACTACACAGATGAAAGATGCATTTTTTTCCCTCCTTTCATTTTTCAGGGCAGTGTTAAATGTCATGTATTTCACTACATGCCTTTCACATCCTGAGTATCTTGGACTTAGTTCAGAGTTTTGAATATAATGTAAATTATGCAAATCTTGAGGCTTAAATGTAAGCTTGGTATCCTCTGAAGACACAGTCTACTTATTAAGTCTTTCTTGCTAATTTCAAATGTTCCAAATAAACTGCTCAAAACCTCATCATATTTTCTCTGGCATCAGTTAGATTGTCCTTTTCAGGCTACCAAATGCTGGTGTCCAGCCACACTGTGCCCTCTAATAGGCAATGGGCACATAACAATTCTCTGTCAGAAAGACAAATAGAACTGGTTGGATGCCTGGTTATAAGAAATAAATTATAGATGGGCTACCATCCATAAAGGAATAGGACATTCTGTCATTTCTCTTCATATACTAGCTGAAATTACAACTTGACTAATTAATGTGTCCACTAGTAGTAGGTAGGTAAGTCAAATAGAAATGTCATCCAAAATTGTCCCTTCATTAAAGATTCCCCAAAATGTTTTCTGGGAGCCTTCTGAAACTGTGTTCTCCTAACTCCACTAAATTACATTTGAACAGTGACCAGTGAATCCAGACAAATGTGCAGATCACTGAGATGACCAAACTAGAGGATACTATTTCATTTCTAAACCATTAATGGACATACTGGATTTAACTTTGATTTGAATGAACCTATTTAATTTTAGCCATGCATATAGGTATGAGGATGAGAGTATACTGCCAGTTTCATGATGCTTACTCTCTTCTGTATGTATTTTCTTTGTAATCGTAAAGAAGAAGCAAACATTTTTCTCCCCCATAACTGCCATAAGATGTCTATGCAAGAATGTAATTCCATAAAGATGCCAGTTATATATACATATATCACACATAGCTTTGGAAAGAATAGTGCTGTTGCTTGTTAATTTCTGAAAGTCCTTAAATTGCGCATTATTTTAATTAAAAAAAGTAATCTAACAGGCACTGCAGATGAGATGGGTACACATTTGGAAACTTTACAGTTCTTCATTCTACATACTCATGCCAGAAGTGATGAGAATCTGGCGAACAGCACAATCCAGATGATACAGATCAATAAAGAAGCTTTTTTATGAGCAGACACTGCACCAAACAGGCACAGTGGAGACATAAGACAATAAAATAATTCTTTCTTTGAGGGTACAGTTGAGTTTAAAAAAGTGAAGCAGGCAAGAGCCATTTTTACTAGGGAATTGTGAAAATCGGAAATGCAAATAAAGGTTTTGGTTTTAAACGAAGGACAAAAGTAACTTCAGAGTGTTTGTGGGGTGTTTTACCAACTCAGCTGTGTTAATATCTCCAGTCTTTTCTGAACATTGCCACATATATTCAAGACTGTATAAAGGGCTAATACACTCCTAGAATGTGGAATTCTTTAAAATGAAATGTGGCAACTATTTGAGACTATTTGGTAGCATAGTCAATAAAAAGATGTATGGGAAGAAGAGCTTTTCCAGTACTATACATACACCCGTCCCATGTTCATCATCTGTGGTAAGTGTCTTAAAAAGAACTGTAAAACTCCATATTGACAAGCTATAAAGTAACTGCTTCACTTCTGCTTTCTATTGTGTATACATGGATCTCCTCTTGTATTCTCATAGACATGTCTCTGTGTTCCTTGTTATCTGGCTCTTCTCCTCTCTGGCAGAGGAATGTTGAGAAACATCTTTTGCAGCATTCCCACGCTCTTCCTACTGGCCCATAATTACCAGCTTCCAAGAGCAATGCAGTTCTGCCACTACTGTTGGTAGAGGGAGGTAGCTGCTGAGTCAGATGGTGCCAGTTTTTGACAACTTTTAAAAAATCAAGGTCATACACTTGGACTTGTGGGCTTATTAAATTGTCAGCCAATGAAAAACACAAGCATTAAACAAAACTAGAGTATTATGAGTTTTCTGACTTCTGCTATGGACAAGTGAGCTACATTACCCTACACTACCTACTGCCCACACAGTGCACAGTCATACAAAATTATGGTCATACACCATTATCTCTCTACTGAAGGTAGAAAAGTTTCACAAAGTTTCATGTTACAGATACTCAGTATACCTGATGGATAAAGGCTAGAAAAAGCTGTTGAGAAAGACAGCATTTAACGATTTTTTGAGCTTGAATCTCGCTCCTTACTTGATAATTCAAGTTTATTCAATGCTTCCTCAGGTATATTACAAAAATGTAATTATTAGAGCTGAAAGGAAAAGAGAAATCCTCTTTCATGGGTGACTGCAATATTTTGAGACCTGATTTAATTTGTATGTCAAAGCTCCAAGGCAGTCTCTTGTGTTAGCTTTTCTAGACTTGCTCTTCAGTTCCCAGTTTTGAGCACTCTAGACAAAGTCAACAAGAAACCAAACTGCGTAGCCAATGCATCCTATTAAAACAACCCACTTTAAAACTTCCTATGGGTTGAGTATTAAATCTGTAAGATACTGGCTTTGGCTACTAAATGCTTTCCTTTGTGCTGGCACTATTTATTGGATTCTCTTTCTACTATGTTAAAAATGGTGTGTTATGTTGTGCAGGACTAAAAAAAAAATAATCTAAAACCTCAGAAGGGACCGTTAAATATTTCCTTTAAGATAAAGAACTAATTATGAATATGCTTAAAATCTAAACGTAACTCTCAGTTAAGACAAGAGAAAAACATACCTGTGAAAAGCCAATCACCTCTCCATTTTCATCGAGCACGTTAAAATTAATGATTGGACCCTGGACATCAGGACTGCTGAAATCTGTATCGCTGTAAATACATACTACAGGAGCCCCATTGGCATATCTTAAGGTGGACAGCACAGTATATGTGTAGTGAGCTAATGCAAAGGTATGCTGCTTTATTTTCTCCATTCCACCTACAAAAGAAAAGTGCATGTACATGTCAGATTTTTAATGGAAATTTAAAAAAAGGATGATGTTTCAGAATGATGTAGCTGGGATGTAACCAGCACAAAATCGGTAGTTTTGGGTTCCTTTACATGAATATACAATTTGCAAAAATTTCTTTCCTCATACAAAAGCTTCAGAAGTTCTGCTGCACTAAATATTTCTCTACAAATAATCTACTGTAGAAATCTAAAGTTACACTGAAATGGATTCACGCACATTACAACATTGATAGTTCCAGTCTAAACATATCACTAAGACATTCTGGCGCAATTAATTTGAAAAGCAAGTTTTGCTCCAGATCTGGCTCTGGAAATCATGGGAATGAAGCATCAATTCCAGTACAGCACAGAAAAGAAATTGCTATGTCTAACATAAAATAAAAATAATAAAATTACACATGAAATTAGAAATTATAAGTACTAGTCTACAAGAAATTTACTTGAATATTGATGAAATATTCTTCCAAGCCTGCTCTTCATTTTGCAGAAGAAAAAGAAAGAAGATGTTGTGAATGCCTCATTGACTACACCCATGCAATCTATCAGAGAAGCTTTGCAGGGAAGTTTTCACAGAACTTGTCCTGGAAAAAGCATAAAGAGGAAATATGTTGTCTTTTTTTGCCTTCTCTCCCTCCCCCCCCTGCCCCCTTCTTTTCCTTTTTTTTTTTTTTCCCCCCTACATGGAGGAGTTTGGAAAAAAGGACTGCAGATATTTCCTGACAGATGAAGACTTCTACATCTCTGCATTCTGAGAGGATGTTGTGCCTCTGTTAGATGTCCTTTTGGAAGGGTGCCTTTCTCTTGTGCTGACAGAATATGCCATAGATGATATATCATGGTCACCTGTGGCTTAGGGAATATTTTGATTCTGTGCAGGAAATTAAAACATAAGCGTCAGATACAAACCCAGCCATTTGAGTCAAAGAAGAACATATATAATCTGAAATGAAGAAGTAGGTTGTGATATTCACTGGGATAAACTGCTGACAGGAAACAAGTAATTGGGTATGACAATAAATATGGTAACAGAAAAGCAATAAACCTATTCCTAACCCTAATCAAACAGTAATTTATCACATTGAACAAGAAAATTACAAGTAATCTTCAAAGTAGAAACTGAAAACCCATGAATTTGCATTTTTATGGAAGACAATTAGAAGATAACAGTATGATCTCAAAGTATTCTAAGAAACACATGGAGATACCTGAAGGTTAACAACATGTTTATACCCAATCAAATCTCCACTGAAGACAGCTGGAGTTTTGGCTGAAAATCCATGGTGGTTTTTATTATACATACTATGTGTTGCACTATTGTAGGCCTCCGTCATGTGGGAAAAAAAAAGGAAAGATTAATTTCCTCAAAAGCCTCTTGAAGTAGTATTTTTCTGCCTGGGTTTTAGACCCAGAATACTTTTTGCGATGTTGAGTATCTTATTTTAGGTACATAAGCATTTCTGTAACTAAAAAAGAGGTTTGACATTTTCTTTTGCTTTTTTTAAAAAAAAAACAAACAAACAACTGTGTAACTATGAATCTCACACTTCTGTGCATACCATATTTATAGCTGAGTATCTGGAAACTTCTACAGTCTTATATAACAGCCCTTGGACAGAAATCTTGTAATCTGATTGTTGACTTTTGTGCTTTTACCTTTAAAAAGACTGCATCATTTATTATTGTATACAAAGGAAAAAAGGAAAGATATCTTTTTCTTGACATCCAGAAGATTTACATTAAATTCTATTACTTCACTTATCTTCAAGTTTCTCTACTTTAGATAAGTTGAAAAGCAGATAGCATAGAAATATGTTAGATATAATGTGGAAGTACCTTTTTGGTGCTAAAGAATAATAAGTAAAAATAAGATATTTAATGAGATAGTAACACACAAAGCACTTTCAAGGAACATTGCCAGAAGCTAATCAGTACAATTTCGAGATGTTAGCCACAAGAAACTTGGCAAGAATCTCTAGAACACTTTGGTCTGAAAGATTATGTGCATTTTCAGAGTATTTGAGAAGAAAAGATTGCCTAGTCAGAGATGTCCTAGTCATTGCTTGGTAGAAGTTAAGGGTCTTGAATTAGTAAAACAAAATAAAACAGCTATTACTCAGCAAAGTAGCTGTCTTAAGAGAAGTGACTGTCTTGTCAGCTTCTGAGATGTCTGTAATCTCCTGATTCAGAGCTTTTCCAAATTGGCAGGAATCTTTTAATGGAAGATTAAACTACTGTCTTTATATCTTGTTGAAGAAAACTCTTTTTCAGAAATTTCAATCTCTCGTTCACAGCAATCATCCTGCTATCATTTCTGTATTGTCTTCAGCCATTCTCTTTTAAAGTTGCTTAATCATATTTCCTTGTTAATTATTGAGAAGCTGATGAGGCTCTTAATTATTTATTCTAACAAATCTAAATGCAATAGCCTGCAGTTGCTTTGCTGCCCTGTGGCTGGAGAGAGGAAGCCATGTTGCTGAGGTCCTGCATTTTTAAGTAGCAGAGTAGGTTGTGCTTAGGTCTGATGTCACAGCAAATCCTGTGAAACAAATGCCAGCAATCTGAAGTTTGTTCTGACAGAAATAGTGGTATATTCAGAAAATAGTTGTGATTTATTTTTATTTTGCTAAACAAAATGATATGTAGTATATCCTGCATAAATCCAGTGCTTACCTAATTTCCCTCTCCCTACTGGGGAAACGAATATGAGAAAGAGAAAATAAAAACCAGAACAAATCTTTGGGAATTGAAGAGCAAGTCTAGAAAAGCTAAACATGATCTACGGACTTGCATTATTGCATCAACCCTCATACTTGGGTGACAAAAATAAAACTCGTTGCTTGATTGAATCTGTCTAGAGAAAATGAGCAGGCAATCTTCTATATTATGGTTGAATTGGTATTTATTAGCGTATTGCATTCCTGCATTCCTGCATTTTATCTTCTCTCTATACAGAACTCTGGTTTTATGCCCAGTTCCTTAACTCTGCTCCGAGACTCTTCCCTAGCTGCCTTCTTGAGGATAAAAGAAGCAGCACACCGTAAGACTTTTGGAAGACTTACAGCTTGAAAAAATCATCAGTACTTCCTCTTGAGAAGGTGCTGGGAAAGATTAAGTGCCCTGACTCCCTCTCACTTTATTCCGTATCACCGCATTGTTCTGTTAAGATGAATTGCATCTAGTTGCTTCTAAAAATTATTTTGAAATGAAGAACAATTTATGCACTCTGTAATTTGGATCAGAATTAATCTGATATAGCCTAAATTATACCAGTTGAAGTCTATCTAATAACATTCACTGTATTTATGTGTGTAGGAACACATTCAGCAAAAAGGATGTTCTCATTACTGACTTATTTCTTCTTACGGTAGAAATATAAGGACTTCTCTGTCAAAAGTAAACTCCTGCATTTCTGTGGATTAATATGCCCCTTATTACTTTGTCTCCATGTGTATGTTTTGACTTTACATTAAGCCAGACATGATAATTTAATTAATTCTTCCCAACAGCACTTCATTTTTCACACTACTTGTTGCCACAATGAATGCCATATATTTTCGCAGTGACAAAGATATTGAGCAGAAGAGATTGACAAAGAAAGCTTGTACTTCCATGTACAAAACTCCTTCCAAAAGTACTCTAGTAAACCTGTGGAGATGCTGTCAAACCTCATCTTGCTGATGTATCTTTGTACACTGTATCCTGACAGGTTAGCATGATTTCAGATGTACCATCCCAACTTATACTTCCATTTGGGTACTTTTATGGAAACAGATCCAGTATTGAAAATTCAGAGTGCCAGTGTGCTGGATAACCCACAGCTAAATTTACAATGTCAGCTCTTCCATAGGAATTGCACGTGTGCATGTGCCTGTCCACAGAGATGGTGGGACAGTTCAGTTATCTGGAAGAGAAGGGTAAGATACAAAAGGGTTCAAACTCTGCACAATTGTCACCACAGTACTGCATATCCACTGCTAGGTTTGCCTGGTGATAATGTCTTGCATTTGCATTACCTCTGTCTAATTATATCTGCTTTTTACATGCAAAATACAGTAAGATTTTAGCTTTCTGGTGAATTTCATCTAATCAGCGAAAAACAGATGACCTGTAAGTATTCAGTATAGAATGCTTTTGAGTTAGTATAGACCTGGTTTTGCATTATACAAATGGCAAACATGTCTGGCATACAATCTCCTCTCTCAAACAACCAGGATTTTAGTAGCTCAAATGTTCAAATTTTAGTTCTTCCTGAAAGAGCTGTAGACAGATAGGCATACGTCAATATCTATAAAAGGTTTTTAATAAAAAGATTAAGATAAAGCAGAGACTGAAATTGAGCCTCTAGAATGAAAGCTCTGGTGCTTAAGGTTTTTCGGCTGTATTCAGAAATCTTTGTGATCTGCATTCAAATACATTTCTTATCTCTCTTATTATGATAAATTAAATACTGGAGTTAAGGAAGAGGAGAGCTATAAATCAAATATACAGTTATTGTTCTAACCTGCTGTGAAAAAAACACAGAAATGGAGGTTTAAGTGAACAAATTTTCTGTTGCTCCAGTAAACCCAAAACACGTATCTCTGGATAAGAAAAAGATCAATGTGATTCATTATTCTTCAGCATTAGGGAACAGATAGCAACGAGGCAGAGAAATGATTAGTTGAAATCTCAGCAAACCAGTCAGCAGGGAGTGAAACCAAGGTGTAGCCACCTTCTAATAAATCCCAAACAAGGCATATCGCCATCTGGGACCTATGAGTCAAGGTGCCAATGAAGCCATGGAACCTGTAAATCCTGTCAAACATTTGGAGTCTTTCCTTCCCTTCCTCCAAGAAGCATACATTAAGATTCATTTCTGGTCTTTTTTTTGGTGTTCTTTTATGCGTGTAACTGAATGTCTCCCACTGAAGTCTGTCACCTGCTTAGTGTTATTCTCCCAAAGAACATCTCTTGAGGATGAACTTGGTACTGGTAGCTTCATATATCTCCTTTGCAAATTTGAGTGGTTTGTCTTAAAGCCACATTAAACAATGTATTCTAACCACTGATATTTTTTAGCAATCCTGCTTCAGACAAAACACTGCAAACTTGAAAATGAAAAATTCCTGTGATGATCCAACCCCCTGCCCCCGAAGTGCAACCTGAAATGTTATAAATACAATACTAGAAGAGCAAATAATGAGAGAAAAATATAATCAACATAATAAGAAATCTTGATCACTCACCCTCTGGTAGGGCTCCTACATTCATCAAGAAAAATATTAAATATACACATTCCTGGTGTTTTTTTCCCCTAAATGATGAGAACAGCTGTTCTAAGTCAGATTGCAAGCTCCTTATTCACACTGAATCACATGAACAATCCCATCAACTTGATCTATAAAACACATGTAATAAAAATTGATTTGGGGACCTCAAAGTGGAGTAGACTGTGACCTTCTTCTAGCAACTGAGGTAACTACATTTGTGAGCAAGAAGGGAAAAACCTGTATCCCTAGATGCTATTTGTACTTCCAAAAAAAAATAATACCTTGTCATGCATAGGTTAGAGCAGGCTTCTTTCTTAAGATGTAACAAAAAGAATTACATAAAAAGGAAATTTCAGTTATGAAACCATGTAAATTATTTTAATAGTATATAGTTGTGCTTGAAAGTACATAATTAATTTGCAACAGTCCATCTCACAAGATCAGTGTCAAGGTTGAAACTTCAGATAAACTCTTGCAAGGTAACTATGTACTTTCTGTGTGTCCAAAGTGGAGAGCCACGTTACACTCTCAACACTACTAAATCCATGCAGAATTCAGCGGGTAATAGGGGGACCTTTTACTCTCTCAACACTAATTCTTTGCATAATAGCTCAAATCCTTTTATTCTCCTCCTTCTCTCACACCATCTCAATAGTTTAAGACTGTGGGAAGCAACTGCTTAATCCTCTATTCAGAATGTTATACCCAAACCAAACATGAAACACATATTTGGTGTTTATCTTCATAAACAGAAGGCTCTTTGATGCCCCGGCTCCCACTTCTTTAGAGCAGCTAATTCAAGCTCTGTTTTTACACAGTGAGGGAAGTTAGCAGTCCTTGTTCTGAATAAAATGAGCAGCACAGTCTAAAAGAAGCAGCTCCTCATTTGCAAATGAGGAATACTTTGCCTTTTTTTTTTTAAATTTCTTGGGAGTAGTATAAGAGAGGGGAAGTTGTATGTGCCAGCTGGGTGACTCACCTTTAATGTAACTATTTTAATTACAGGTACAATTCAATTTTGATTAACTGCTTGTTACACTGAACACTATCTAATAATTCAAATAAGCTCCACGTAAGATACATTTAATTTACTGTTTGCTATTTTTAGGAGATAGTTGTTTTTTTTGAGCCAGGAGAGGCGTATGTGTGTGCGCCTGTCTGTCCATCCTTTTTATTCTTCCATGAGCCCAAACCACACTCTCAGCAGAGGAAATAATTTCAGGATGACTTTTCAAACAATAAACCCAGCAACATAAAAGATGAATGGGGAGGCTTTTGTAAAAAGGCAGAGTGTTTTGCACACCTCATGGAAGCAGCATTCAAACTGCATCTCCAGAGTGCTGGATCACATGAGCCTACAGAGGTTTCTGCAAGAACAACAGAATCAGCCCTGAAAGTATGTATTTATGAGATACTCGGATTTTACCTCTAAAGGCTTTATCTCCCAAGGTTTCTCTCAGTCCAGCAGAACAACTTCTGCTTACGATTCTGTCATCTTAAGGACTATATGCAAGGGAAGCTTGTATTATAAAAGCACATCAATTCTCCTGGCAACTGTTAGAAACCTGAATGTAACATACAGGCTTGGTTTCTGCTTTATTATAGAAGTCGCTCTGTCCTTTGTTTAATGGGGCCTGCTATGCACAATTCCTTGAAGTCAGCATGTGAAAGCTTTACTACTGCCTTTTTTCCTGGTATTGTCAACTCAACAGATAGCCTGCTAATATCAGGCAGTGCATAAAACCTTTTGTCTCAAAGCTATCGTCATGGGGATTTAGAAAGTGTAAGATGGGGCAGTAAATCTTACGTTTTCAAGTCAATAAGACTAATTCAGAACTGACTTTGCATGAACAATTATTTTTCTATTTACTTATTCTAGTCAGCCACAACTTTCTAATCACTTTAACATAGCAGGAGGGAAACATTTCTCAACTTCTGCTCAGCCACACTACGTTACTATCATGAAGTCTGCAGTTAAGTACAAATCTTCCCTCAAATAACTTTGCTAGAAGACTCAGTCACCAGTATTATTTGACACTTTCATGACTTTCTAATGGCTCCGCAGTTTTGTGGGTTGCTTGTTTTTGTTTTTATTTTCCCCTGAGGTGAGCTGCAGACCAACGGAGAGAAACAACTTCCACCATAAAAGAGCTGAATATAAAGATAAATACAAATGTGTTTTTCTTAGGAGGAAATCTCTCCCTCAGCATCAAGAGAACCCTTTAAAATATTCTGCAAACCAAGTCAGCTTCTTTCTTTTTCTCCCTAAGATGACAGATCCCAATCTCAAGCCTTACTAGGATATAAATCAGCTCTGTTTCAAAGCTCACCACGCCTGCATTAGGTGAAGAAGAATGGGTAATTGTGTGCTCAAGCCTCACACTTCAGTATCCAGTGGTTTGACTTTGCCTTCTTACAAGTTTTACATTAGCAATTCTTTTAACATTTCTGGAATCTTCTTGTCAATGAAACACTTTAGTGCCCAAGGCAGCACATCAATTTGCATTCCAGGTTTTCCCTGCCTGATAATATTGGTTGAACAACTTTCCTCTTTTCCTCTGATAATCTCTGAACCAGGGCTGTGGCTGCTAGTGTACGAAGTAGTGGGGATGCTCTATGTCTGCTCTTGTGCAGCCTTTGTATCACATTCTTTGTAAGGCTCCAGAAATTGTTGATCACAGTCATACAGGAAATACCACAAATTCATTTGATTGAACCAAGAAATACCACACAGAAAAAGAAAAGTTTCCAGACAACAAATTCTAAGGCATGATGTTGCTTACTGATGGAACACGAAAAAAGTACACTCAGTTTTTCCATTCTGTATATGTAACATTCAGGAATACTGAAGGCTGGTAAAATAAGCCCTAGCCATTATTATTAAGAGAACAATATTTTCCTTAGTGAAATTTTGGATTTATAGATATTTATAATTTTCTGATAGTCTGAAAGGACTCTCTCTCTCCTGGGTAATGTTCTTACAATGATAGCTACCATGGAGGAAACAAAGAGTGTCATTTATGAAAAAAAGGCAATAAAGCAGCTACAGGAAATTCTAAAAAACGGCTTTCAAATTTCCTTGATTTGATGCCCTAATCCTAAAGAAACATACAGTCAATATTTAAAAAGTGCTCATGATTCTTGGACCTCATGCTAAACTGAATTATACCAGGACTTGTCCCAAGCTTTTAAACAGGCAAATGTTGTTTTAATAAATATCTACATTAATACCACAAGAGATACCTTTAGCTAAATATTTCAGGAACTGCTATTTTTATTGACCCTCCCCCAGGGTCACAGCATTAACTCTGCTTTACATCACTCACTGTTCTTGGGAGGACCGAAGGGTGACCCACTGACACACTTTTCTTCATCTTTCTGCCTGGATGTGGCAGGCTCAGATCTCTTGAAGTTCATTGGTGAGGTTTGTGAGATAGTGAGATGTGTGAACACACACATCATTTCACAGATAATGAAAGGAAAACATGAGAGCAGAAATTACTACTTTGCCACAAAGCTGCACACTATCAACACAAATGTTTGAGCAATGATCTTACAGTCCCAGCCTAACTTACCAAGAGTCTGTTCAATCAAAGTGACATGCCAGTACTTCTTAAAAGTATAGCCATTGCTGTGGCACACTCAGCAATAACTTTTGTAAGACAGTACCTGTGTTTTTATAAACTGAATGTCCTGCAGTGTTGGCTGGCATAATTTTAGCTTTTGACAGGTTGCCATTACATTGCTCATACTGTGTGCTCTTCAAGTCATGGGGTGATGAGTAATAAAATAAAGACTGAACATCTTTAATTTTGTAAGCACAGGATAGGTATTTTAATCAATTGCAAGTTCAGGGTGCAGATCTACTAAAAAGAAGACTGGAAGAGAAATCTAAGGTAGAAAATATGAATATTATAAAGTAATTTATTCTAATTTTTGCTTCCTTCTTAAGACTGGTAGTGTGCTTCAGAAAGAATTAACTACTCTTAGTTTTACATGAGCTTCAATATGCTGTAACACCATAAATCAGTCAGAATCTGTGCTTCAGATTCAGTTCAGAAGTGCTGAAGTATTTCAAGACATGAGCAAATCTTATGTTCACCACTTACTGTCTCATGCTGTAAATCCACATCTATGGTGAACTAGAGAACTGCCTCTGAAGGCAGACTTAGATGAGGTTAAAAGAAAACATGTATCGAAGCAAGGAATTGCTGAAGGACGAATGCTACCAGTTCAGAGGGAGCCACTGCCAGGGAAGAAGAGTGAGGCAGCGTGCACTTAGGAAGCCCTGGCCTTTCCCCATGGCCACCAGTTACACCTGAACTCTGCAGAAGTGAGGGAAAAAGAGCAGGGGCTGCTGCGTCAAATGAGAAACTTTGCATTTAAGGTGTAAACTCAACGATTAAAATTGGCTTTAAAAAAACCCCACACCTTCCCCATCATTTCAATTTCAGATATTTTTAATAGCAAGGCTTTATAGAAAGGAAGGTCCAGCTTAAGGCACCATTCACAAACTTCCTTTTCAGCTGAGGAAGAAAAGGCAAGATGGCAGAGGTTCCTTTCCCACCAAGTAGGGATGAATCTACAACACTTACGAGGGGTGTGGAGGGCCCAGATTCACCCATCTCTTCCCTTGAAGGGCTTTAGACTCTAGTTTGTAACAATAAACCAACACATTTTACTTCCCTGGTTTCTTCAGAGCTCTCAATTTTTGGAATGCTTTTTCTTACATCTTGACGCAATATTATTAAAGTGGTAATACAGGCTACTTCTATTCAGACTGTTTTATGAGATCAGTATTTTAAGATGTTAATACCACTGGGCATAACAAAGGGAAACTTTGGTAATACAGCTTTTTTTGTGTTTTCTGGTCATTCAGTATTATCTGCCGTACACTACTTTCTTTGATGCAGCATATTTGCCAAAGACATCTAGAATGCAGAAACAGGCCTATTTTATTATTTGAGAAATGGAATATTCAGAATAAATCAGGAGCTTCACCAAGGTCATTCTTGCCCCACCAATGACAACCACAGTCTTGCTACTCTAAATGAAAAATATGACCATGAAAAGCACTTCTTATTTAAAGCATCATGAAATAAAAATCTTTAGAAATGAATCAGAGTATATATGGCTACTATGCCTAACAGAAGCTGAGTGTTATTAGTGCTAGGAAAGAAAGTTGACACAAGCTTAGCTGCATGACCTTCGGCTACACAGAGATGCTGCGTAATGTGAGGCATGCAAATTCCATAATATGAAGCAAAGAATCTCCTTTATTACCTTAGCCTTGAATTACAAAAACTTGTTGAAATATGTAATCTAGTATTCTTTCTTTTCATCTTGAAAGATGCTTAACTCAAGATATGAGACAATGTGAATGGCTTTAATTGCATACAAGGAGACCCCTTCTTACATAACTTTGCCTTGGCTTAGTCTCTCTAGTGGCACAGTTGGAAGCCCTGTTTTGCAGTTAAATGACTCAATCCTTCTGAAGATTTGTATTTAGTCTATTTTGTTTATTAGGTAACTTTATGCTACAGACATCCTCTTCTGAATTGAATCAACCAGAATGGCTATTTCAGGCTGCCCAAAGCTTCCAATATTTCTAGAATCAACCTTTCTGGGCTGGCCAGGCCTCTGGTGGTCCTAATCTCTAGAAGATGATCCTACAGGAACTACCATGGTACTTAGTGAGAGACACAAGACACTTAATTCAAAACAGCAGCAAACTCCAGACCAATTCGGGCTGCAGTGATTAATCAAACTGTTCAAACATTTGATGGCAAACCCAAGAGGAAATCTTTGGTACTTAAGAAAGTGTGAATTTAAATGCATGGCAATGCATCTAAAGGCTGCATATATCAAGCATTCATGTGGGTGCATTTAATGCAGAACTAGTATATTCATTTACCTCCCTGAAATTCTTCTGCCTTCTCCCATATGGCAGGATATGGGGGAAAGCAATATGTAAAGGATCAGTCCTGTTTCATTTTTTGAGAACAGTAATTGTCCCACAATATATGGCGGGCTCCCATGCACAAAACCTTTTACTGGTACTTGTGGCATTTTTCCAAGGACCTCTCCAATAACTTTTAAAAGTTCAAGAACATCTTCAATGTCTACTGGAATGGTTTGAACTTACTGAGCTGTTTTCAACAGGGAAATTTTACTAAATCAGAGATCAAAAGGCAACTGCTAGCCCATCAAGTGTGGTGTGCATTACGTTTTAGGGTGTCCTGAAGTGACCATGATCAGATGAAGCATTTATCAGATAAATTTAGCCAGGATGGTGATACGGCATTTCTACCCTTTCTCTTTTCCCCTTATGATTTTCACCCAAGATCTTTCTCAAATGAAAAGGCATCAATACATCTATGAAGACAGATCAGAAAGATGCAGGTTAAGCTGCCCTTTCGTGGCTGTAGCAGGCAGGCAGCTTCAACTCCCCAGGAGAGACAGAGCAGTGCTGACAGCTACATAGCAAGTCCTCTTTAGAAAGCTGCTGGACCTTCAGTGGTCCGGAACTGGTCTGGGAGGTTTTTTACACTGGTCAGTAATTTTTCTATTTCTTGTCTTCTGACATAGTTTTAATAAAATTCTCTCCAGAGTATGAGGAGGCTTAGCATGGGACATACCTCTTGCTCTACATTCTGTCAAATAGCACTGTGTTATAGCCTTTTTTTTTTTTAATTCTTCCTAGCTATCCTAATATCACAACTTCCAGAAAGTGTGAGATGTGATAGAAAACCTACATTTTGCTCTCAAGAGTAAAGTTCTACTCTCTTATGTGCCAATTCAAGACAGATGTTTCACAGGATTAAGTCACCCGTCATAAAGCTAGAGAACAAACAAATAAATAGGTAAGTAAATAAATGTTAGCTCAAGCACTTCTTTCCTTCTGTCTCTCTGAACATGCAAGAAATAAATTTATAAATATCTTCAAGTTATGATGAATCACACCATTTTTCTAAGATCAGTAGAAATGGTGAGGTTAAGACACTTCACCTGTCTTGAACACAGAACTTTAAAGGAAAAAGGAAGGTATAAATTGAAGGATCAGAAACATTATGAATTTATAGTCCCAACCAGACTTGTCTCACCTGTAAGATCAAATCAATCAATCAAACAATCAAAAAAAAAGCTTTCTTTTTGAGGCCTTGACAATGAAAGTCTTGCCAATTGTACTCATTGCAGCTGTTCCTTTTTTCTTTAATGGAATGATGCTGTCAAGTTCAGTATGTGATCTACTGTAAAAGCTTAGATGCTTTTCTATCAGACCAGATAACAAGAAATGTTGGTAACAAGGCAGCAAGTTGATTATTTCTGACTAAAAGTTGAACCTTGAAGGCTCACTTTGTTCAACAGCCAGAGAGAGCAACTGAAATCTTTACTTTCTTTTGCAACCTATGAAACTTTGACTCAACTGACACCAAACTTCCATGTAATGTATTATGAGCTCTGCTATGAAGGATTAAATTGTTTCCCACATGTCATCCAGCTCTTTCTCTTCACTCATTTCCACTACTTTCTATGGATAATATTCACCGAGCTTCTGTATGCGTGATGTGTTTATAATTTTACCTTAAGATATTCTGTAAGACAGTTAAACACATCACTATACTGCTCTGCTATTTTTGCTTTTTGATTATGCTGGTATTAGTTTCCTCCACAGAATCTTCCCTTGATCTATAGGAGGAAAGCGATGAAAGGGTGTGTCAGGGGCATCAGGCAGTTTAATGTTAGTTGCTTGTAAGCCAGGTTAGGCAGTAATGGACTCAGAGTCTATGAAAGCTGACAGGATCCTCCACTGCTGTAAAGCTCTCCTGCAGCAATCAGCAAGAACATGGTTCCAGACCCTACACGCTGCTGACATGCGGACCCACCTTTTCAAGACATTCTGAAATTCCTTCATGCTGACTGAATGTACCCCGTCAGGTTTTAGTACTTTATTTTTTGTATTTTGTTTGGCAGAGGAGATGGTAAGTATTTGACCCAAAGGCAGAGGCTGGATCAGCCTGTTTCACACAGCTGCTTGTTGAGAGGACATTTATTTAAACCTCTTTCTGTCAGACCAGAATGATCTATTAGTACTACAAAATGGCATGATGCCCAGAGACAGATTTTGAGAATTTCTGCTTTCGTGAACAGGAAGACATTCTCCAGACTGATTTATGAAACAGAGATCAAAATGTATTTTTAAAACCTCTTACTGCAGTCATAAAAATATATTGCTTTTAAACACCTATGATGTTATTAAATTAATGGATTGTTATTGCTACTCTCAATTTAAAAATTCCAATTTATAAAACTCTCAGCCTCTTTTTCCTACTGTTAACTTACCCCCTTCTTGTTCTCATGCTCCCCCTTTTATTAACCTCCAGCTTTTTTAGATGATTGAAGAAAATCAGGAACGTTCTCTGGCAGTTACACTAAATTGTATTTTAAATTATGTACTCACTTTTCCCTTTAGAGCTGAGTGTCAGGTATTCAGAACTTGGAATAATCTAAGGACATGTTGATTTTTGTAAAAATAATGAAATCAAGCATGCTAAAATTATAAAATATGTCATTAACTAGTTTCAGACAGAAATTTTTCTGTTATTGTTATACAAAATTCTTACGTATCTAATGGTCATTGGCCAATGGCATTCTGCTTATAAAGAAACTATGGAAGTGATATTTTCTAAATACCCTATCAGGAAGAAAGCTGAGGTATCCAGATCTCCTAGCTAATAAAATCTCAAATAAATGTTTGTTTCAAAAGCATTCAACTGCTTCACTTCAAAGCTTTTGTGAATACTGAAGTTCAAGATGCATTATGTAATACAATTAAATAAATCTTAAATACTATATCTAGATGGCCTGATTGAATAATTTTAGACTTTTTCCTGTAAAACATTATATCAAAATAAACGAATTTCAGTAAGACATATGTCCCCTCAGACAATGTTCCAGTGAGAACTGTAACTAGTTTTAGTCTCTTTCTCCTTCCTAGTCCATTTGCTTATGCAAAGATTGAGCAAATAAAAGGGAGGAAAGCTGTTTAATTATTATTGTTACAATTATTTTATCCTTAGAAACTATTACTTTTAGGAAAAAGAGGATTAGAATGTGAGACTCAATTAATCCTTATACATCTGCAATAGCATTTCCACTCTTTTTGTTTTATTTTCTATTTCAAGGAGATGTCCAGGTCTTATAAAACTACTTCTTTTCCAGAAACAGTTCAAGTTTGGCCTGGCTTTACAATATTTTTTGTCTTTTTTTTTTTTTTTTTAGTAACACTTGTGTTTCTTAAGGGATCTGCTCTTCTATTTATGTCTACAATAAATCCAACCAATTCATAGAAAGAAAAGTGATAGTGCCAAAAGAAAACCGAAGTTAAAAAGTAAGCTGATGGCTGGTCCATATACATACCCTCCTACACAGAATCACATTAATTGTGATCAGTAAAATACCATCTGTCAAAACCAGACTCCCAAGGAAGTCCTAATGAGCAAGAAATGGAAAATAGTTTTCTTAGTGGGGTTTAGTGAAGAAAGACTAATTTAAAAATCACTTTCTTGTTTGTGGATTAAGAGGGGAGCTACCACAGTCTTACTCTTAAGCTTTTCAGAAGTACAACTTACCGTGCAGTTTGTTCTTCTGCCATGTTTCCTTCCCTCCCTCTGAAGCATTTTCATGTCTTTCTCTATTGGTTCTGTTCTCATACTGTTGCTCTTCTCCAGACCTTTCATGTAACAGCAGTGGTGGGGCTACTTGCTTCTGTTGCTAACTCACACGGTATGAACAATATCCACAGAATCATTCTTGCTCTGAACCTCACAAGCAGACATTTTTTGCACAAATACAATCAAAACCAGAGCTGGCAATCTCACAAATCACATTCAAATCCACTCATATAACTTCCAGTATATTTCTTCTTGTCATGGGGTCAGAAACCGTGAAGAGGTCCCTCCTAAGTTCCTTGGTCAACACCTTAAACACAGGTGTGTCAGCAAAATGCATATATGTTCATTTTTTTTCCCTGTTAAACAGTGAAAAACTTGCTTGAAGGATGAACCACGCAGTATTATTTACCTCACATATTACAAATACAATTCAATTATATAAAATAAATAAAGAAATAAAGACTGGCTCTCAAGCAGACAGATAATACAAATAATGAGCACTAGGGTTTAAAAATAAATAACATTTTCAAGTTCTTTTCTGCAGCATGAGGACAAGAAATTTGTTATTGCTATAGTAAAACAAAGTACAATTTATACTCACAAGAGACTAGATGTTTGCTGTTTAGGAAGGATACCACACAGCATAAGACTATGAGAACAGTGGAGGAGTTAGGAATGCCAGGCATCAGTCTGTAGCTTAAAGTAACTGGTTTGCCTCATACTTTTTAAGATTGTAATTCGTCTAACTAAAGATCACAGTCTTTTTAAAAGGAAATGAAGGTCATATTGAGATCTTATTTAAAATGACATCAATCTAGAAGAAATCCATTTATCATATTTACCCTTATACCTATTTTCTGCAGCATTTAGAAAAATTTAACATACATACAAGTACTTTAAATCTACTCAAAACGCAGGCTATTAGTTTTCTAAATTATTTATACAGATTTGGTTGCATTCCTTTACTAGTTTTCCCTTAACTCTATTTCCTATTTATGCATGGGCTTTATTCTTTCTACATTGCTCAAGCTGTGCATTTTCATAATGCAGAAACTTTCAAGGGGCACGGTGATACAGACACTACCAGGAATATTACTTTTTAGATGCTTATCTCAGGGAGGAATAAAGAGGAATGAGAAATAATATTCCAAGTCTGCAATAATTTCAGATTCTTACAGTTGATCTTTTTGTTTACCTCTATGTGATAAAAATGCTGCTGGGAGCGGATGGAAAGTAACAGGGAACAATTCCTCTTAAAAAAAAAAAAAAAAGAAAAAGAAAGGAAAAGAAAAGAGTTTATAAGAAAAATTAAGTTCCAGTGTAGTTGTGTGAGAGATTAAATAAATACCAATGCACTGCAGTACTCATAAATTTTAGTCCTCAGGGCTTGCTGTTGCTTCTTGCCTTCTGCTTTCTGAATATCGATAGCTGATGTTTTCAAGCTTTTCTCTAAAACAATGATTTAGAAAACTAAACCTTTTTTAACAAACAATGTTCATAGCCACATTACTATAAAATAAAGCTTTAAGGAAAATGTTAATTATCTCAGACTTGTGAAAAAAAATATGAACTGCTGAGATAATTGAACCTGCACTTATTTTGAAAGCATTCTTAAACTGTAGGTCTTTTACGTCAAATGTATAAATATATTCAGTATAATTTCCTATCTTATGCTCTATTAATCCCATAAACTAAGATGAAACAGAGTAGCACAAAAGTACTCCTAGTAAACATACAAACACAAACAGTGCTTCAGAATACCCTCTTTTGCACCGTCTGAGGAATCAAACATGCCTTGTCAAACACATGGTGACTCAACAGATCAAAACTTTGAGACATGAAAGGAAAGAGTTGAGGGACAGCCTGCCAAGATGTGGCACTCAGCCGTGCTTACATAGATGCTCTTCAAAGATGCTGTGAAACAGGCCTGCCCACACACACCATACCATTCAGATGTGCATCAGATACAAGGCATGTTTTTAGCTGCAAAACAGTTAGGTTCCTAACAGCACAACTGTGAATCTATGTATTTATGACTATTCTGTAATATTAAAAATAAATAAATAAAAAAAACCAACCTGAGAACAAACCACATACACACACACATGGTGGCTTCCAGCCTGCATCACTTCACTGGTCATGCCCTCACTGGCTATCAGCTCTTCATACACATGAAGCCCTAAGTGCCAACTTAGATGTTGTGAGCAGTTTCCAATATAAACATAAAAACAGGACTGAAGGGAGGAAAGATGAGTGAAAATGAGCAAATGCCCCAATAAATGTATTAAACGTCTGTAAATTCTTCCATGAATATTACACAATACATAACAAAAATTTTAAAACATGGCACTGAAGTAATAAAAACTCTTATTTCTCTTATCATATACAGCATTATGCTTTACAAGACAGTTTGCAACTTCCACCTCCAAACAATACAAGTTTCAAGTTAAGAACATTTGAGTCGAATCTCCTCTTAAACTCACTAGAACAACTGAAGTGAATCAAATCACGGTGAAACTTTGTGTCTTCCTACCCAGGCACATAGGTCCCACTGAATACAGTAGGAATTGGACATGCTCAGAGACAGGCCATACTCTTCTTGGACTTGACTATCACCACAGCTGCACTGTGTATCTCGGACAAGCATGAAAATCTCAAAGAGCATAAGGTTTCTTTGGCATGGGCTGTAATTTCCAAGACTCACAAGTAAATCAGCTTGCCTATGCTTTTGCAAAGAGTGCAAGCTCTGTAGGTTCCCGTTTCTTGTCCGCTCATTTGTGTGGCTACGCATCTGTTAAACTCTTCCTGAAACCAAAGGCATTCAATGATTAAAACTAATATTCTTCACCATGAATAAATATAAGAATGCAGGTTTTCACTACAAAAAACACCCTTTTTTATAAGGTGCCCAAAATAAGGGCAGTAAAAGTCCTTCATAAAGTAAGTAAGACAGCAGTAGCCGATTTTCTCTGCAGTCAAGTCACACAGCTGCTGTACTCCACTGCAAAAGAGTACAGCATCTCCCTCAGCTTCAGTCATCAGAAACATCTCCCCAGAAGAATGTGTTGACCAGAAAAAAGGTCCACTTCTTTTTGAAAGTCACTAGATCTATATCAGGTGATATGATACTTTGCACTTCTAAAAGCAGCTGGCATCATGACTTCCTGTTGAAGATGCCATTCTCTCTCCTACTGTGACATTGACAAATACTGAACTTTTGCTGGATCGTGGGCTGGAAACTACCACTATTTTTTTCTAGTTAAAAAAAAGGTATTCAAAAGAAATAATGTGATAAACAGAGAAGGGCTGAAGATGTATGCAACGTCCCACAGAATGTATCTGAAGAAATGCTTTCTTGTGTTGACTAGCAAACAGAGAAGCAATGCTGAAAAGAAAAATTAAACATTTATGAGAAAAAGATGAATTATCTTATAAAAATTTATACTAAAGCTGTGCCATTTGTCAGGGTTTTGAAGGAATCTTGAGAATGAGGCTTAGGGGCTTTGAGTAGCTCATTACACAGGCTCCCCCTGCAATCCAGGCACAGCTTATATTTTGAAGCTAACTTTCTTCAGACACTTGTGTCAATCCTGGACTTTGTTCCCCTGCTTAGAAAGGTTTTGTTCACACACTGTTGTAGGAGGTGAACACTTAAGAGTAAAATAAACCTCCCAAAACTGTGTAAAAAAGATTAGTTCTAGTTAATATTTTTACCACAAATGTTTTGCCAATATTTTATACTTTTTTTTTTTTTTTTTTTTTTTTTTTTTAAGAAAACAGGCAGTTCAGCCCAATTAACTGAGTGGTCCCAATGCAAAAAAAGAATGGATTCAAGTAAAAAAAGTTTGCAGGTACCTAAGCTGAGATAAAGTACAGTTTTAAATTTCAGAGGATATTTTTATTATCTCTAAGCAGGTGACAGCTACTGCCAGGTATAAGAAATATCTTTCTTCCTCCACTCAAGCCTTCAGTCTTCTTTAACTTTTCTAAGCTTTGAAATGAAGATGTTCTTAATACCAGAGAAAGAGGCTTTGCATATGAAACGAATGATTAAACTCACATGAGATGCATCCTTTTTGGAGATGAGGGATTGCATGAAAGAAAGATCCACTGTGATCTTTTCCTTCCTCTCACTTTCATATTAAAACAAACGCTGTATCATTATTGGGAAGGGTTTGTTCCAAGGTCACTCAATTGTTTGGCACTTACAAGCTGGCAGCCCATCACAGGCAGGCACATATAATCATTATTGATGCTGGCAGTCTCCACCCTTGCTAATGCTACTTGTTCTGTCAGCCAGTCCCCGGCTTGTCGCAGGCGAACGTAATTATTCTTTGAGCCGTGCCTCGGATCTGCAGCTGAAGGGAGCTGTTTGATGCTAGACCATGAGCAAGTACCAAATAGTGTCATGCCTATTATAGAACATGCAAGTCAACAACTACTGCTTAATTAGGCTTAAATCCTCCATCCAAGGCACAACGCATATGCCAAGCCATGTGCTGGGGATCTCTGAAGGAAAGAACCTCGCCTCCTCCCATGTGTGAAAGGGCTGAAAGGGCTGCCATCTCAATGCTGCTGCAGCCCCCAAAGAGGGTACTCTCTGAGATGGTGTTGATCCCATGTCCCCATCTTCAGGATAGGGACGAATGACTCAATTACTCAGCTTCTGCTATTACCGTGAGGCAGAACTACACAACCTACAGGATTTCTTGGCTCCAGAGCCTCACAGAAAATTACCTCTGCTCTGCAAGCATCAAAAACATTTTTCTTCCATTGTCTTTATTATTCCTCTTTGAAATTTGCAGTTGTAACTAAAACTGCTGAAACTTGATGCTATTTAAATGACAACTGGATTTATAAAAATGAAACCAGGTACGTGACTTTTCAACAAAACACTTTAAATAACTTTAAAACATGAACATTTTGGAGATGAAAAAGAATTCTGGTTAAAAGACTAACAACATTATACTGACTATAATTTTAAACCCATCATTCAAAATGTGTGTCAATTAGTATGTTCAAAAATTGAAGAAGAAAACAAGTGTTTCACAAGCTTCAAAGCCCTCAGAAAATTTTGCCCAGACCTTCAGTAACAATTATGACATTCCCAAATTTTATGGGATTTTATCTCTTTATGAAAACCTTCCTGATATGGAGATGCCTTCATTAGTTCATTTGAAAATATTTAGATTTTTCTACTAGAAAATTCCAGAGTTGTATGATTTAATACTATTTTAAAATTTCTACTCTTTTCGTTAACGTATAGCTCACTGAATATGCCAAATTGATAAATAAGCCTGGAATGCCAGACACATTATATATAGAGAGAGAACAAATATGCACTGCAGAGGTTGTTTGTCTGCTAGGAACAAAAAAATCCCATAAAGAAAAGCCCACTTCATGATGCTAGTAAAACACACAAAAGCCATCAACTACTAACATCTTATAGCTATACTTCTTTTCAGTAGCTTGACAATTCAAAATTAGCATTGATTTAAAATTCTCCTTTTGGTAAGGATCAATACATACAACATATCTCTGTAAGTATTGTTTGCTGAGGAAAACATTAAAAGACAGTAACAAGGATGAAGCACTTTTTCGATGAAGATACATTGGGCTGCTTTTAGCAAGATACTTTGAAAAAAATAATTTATATAGGGGGCATATGCATATTTATGTAGATACCTCCACAATTTGCACTTATGCCCCTTTTATCATATATATGAATTTTACTTAGACTGAGGAAAGGTTACTATCCACAGTCTGTTCTTTCCCTCTTTTATTATGAAATACGTAACAAATTTTTAGCTTGATGTATAAACAGGTGTATTTTCCAGGAAAAAAAAAAAAAGTTTAACATATGTACTCTAAAATGAAAATATTCTGCTTACAAAATTACTGCATCAACACTACCCCCTTAAATTGCTTGCGAGTAAGAACTTCATTAAGACCTCAATCCTGGAAATAATTTATTAAATGTCATTAATAGTTATATTATTGTAAGAGATTCTTTATAGAAAAGTCTGATAAAATCAAATCCTTTGGGCTGCCTAGCAATTACTGTGAAAGTCCAGATAGTTTAACAAAGAATTTTTAGAGGTTGGGAGCTTTTCTTGCTTTCATATGGGGCTCTATATCCAGCTCATAACTCCCTTCTAATTGGTAGCGCATGGTTAAAAATGTAATAGAAAAGCTTCTATTTTCAATTAAATACTTGATAGCTTTTTCAGGAAGGACTAAACCCTAAATATTTAAGATTAGTTTCAATAACCATTTTTTTACTATGCCCATAAAAAGCTTATGGGCTCCATTTCCTTCCCTTGCTACCATTCCCGTATGTGTAGCACAGCCTGATTCTTCCTCAAATGATAGAGTGACCTCATGAACCACAGGAATAATCTACTTCCTGATTCTGTGCTTAAGGAAATCAATGAGAATTTTTTTTTAGTTATTTAAATGAATCCTGAATCAGATACACAGTGTATGTGCCTGAACGCCCATTTTCACTCACGTGCTGATGATGACCTTGTCCATCTTTTCAGAAATGCTCCAAATCACCATTAGGATTAGTCACTGCAAAAATTTGGTTTTAACCCAACACTAAAAATTCAATTTCAGGTCAACCAAATGTTTCAAGGATCACCTTCTTCAAGCTCAAGAATAATCCATCCTAGCAAGCATCAAACAAAGCAACGGCAGCACGAGACTTCCAGGGATGAACAAGGAGCTCCTCATTAAACTAAAATACAAAAATGTAGGAAGGTGGAAACAGGGTCAGGTGACCCAGGAGGAATACACAGCCATGGTCTGAGCATGCAGGGATGTGATTAGGAATTTGGTGAGGGACATAATGGGTGATAGGAAGGACTTACAAAAGCAGAAGACCTGGTGAGGAAGGATGCAGAAAAAGGTAAAGTTCTCAACACATTATTTGTCTCAGTCTTTACTGGTGAGCCTTGCCATTAGAAATCCCAGGCCCTGAGACAACGGGAAAGCCCAGTCCAAGGAAAACTTACCATCAGTGGAGCAGGATCAAGTTAGAGACCCTTTAAAATAAACTGGGCATAAACAAGCCCACGGGCCCTGACAGGATGCACCCATGAGTGCTGAGGGAGCTGGTTGATGTAACTTGTAAGGCCAAATCTGACAAATCTTTGAGAGATCATGGTGACTGGGAGAAGTGCCCAGAGACTGGAGGAAAGCAGATGTTGCTCCGATCTTCAAGAAGGGCAAGGACTCAGAGAATTACAGGCTGGTAAGCCTCATCTCAGTCCCTATGAAGGTGATGGAACAGATGAGTCTGGAGACCATTTCCACAGACACGAAAGACAAGAAGGTGATCAGGCATAGTCAGCATGGACTTACAAATTGGAAATCATGCTTAACCAACCTTATAGCCTTCTGAGATGACTAGTTGGGTGAATGAGGAGAGACCAGTTGATGTTGTTTATCTGGACTTTAATAAGGTTTTTGACACTGTTTCTCATAAAACCCTCACAGACATTCTGACAAAGCATGGGCTAGAAAAGTGGACAATGAGGTCAACCAAAAACTGGCTTACCTGCCTGGCCTAGAGGGTTTTGATCAATGGAAGAAAGTCCAGCTGGAAGCTAGTCCCTAGTAGTGTACTCCAGGTATTGCTATATTGCTAATGAGTCCTTTTCTGTGTAACAACTTTCATTAATGACCTGGACAATGGGACAGCATGTATGCTTTACAAATTTGCAGATGATACAACATATGACTGTGCTGCCACCCAGAGGGACTTTGACAAGCTGGAGAACTCGGAAGAGGAACCTCATGAAGAACAACAGAGAGACATGCAAAGTCCTGCATTTGTGTAGGAGTAACTCTGGGCACCAGTACAGATTCAGGTCTGCCTGGCTGGAAAGCAGCTTTTTAGAAAAGGATCTGGAGGTCTTAGTGGACAACAAGCTGACCACAAGCCAGCAAAGTGTCCTTGTGGCAAGGAAGATAGATGGTATCCTGGGCTGTTTTATGCTGATGGAGGTGATCCTTCCCCTTTGTTTAGCACTGGTGAGGCCACATCTGGAGTGCTGTGTCCAGTTCTGAGCTCCCCAGTACAAGAGATATGGACATACTGGAGTAAGTCTAAAGAAGGGCTAAAAGGATGAATAAGGGACTGGAGCACCTCAAATATAGGATAGGAGAGGCTGGGGCCATTTAGCCTGGAGAAGAGATGGCTTGGGGGAGTCTTCTCACTGTAAGTACTTGATGGGAGGGTGTAAAGAAGATGAACCCAGGCTCAGTGGTGCCCAATGACAGGACAGGATGCAATGAGCACAAACTGAAACACCGGAAATTCCACCCAAACATCAGAAAAAAACTTGCCAGAAATCCCTCAGCCTTGAGCTGGGAGGACTCTTTGTCTTCATTCCATTGAGGAATGCATTTAGTCCCTACATGGGTTTAGAAAAGTCATTACAGACTCATTCCCTGATACAAGCAAAGTGATATATCCATTGTTCTTTCATACAGACACAGTGACTAACAGCTTTAATAACCTGTGAGCAGCCAGACTTGATTACAACTCTCATCCTTGTTTTATAAAATTCACCCTCTTTAAAGAGAAAGCAGCTGATCAGGAGCCAGAATTCCTGTTATATAAGAAATTCCGATATATTAAAAAGTAATTCTGATTTGAATTGCAAATATAAAGTGATGAAAGTCCTGTGAAGTGAAAATGAAAAAACCCCAAACACTACACAATTCATGCCCATGAACAATAATTTCAATAATTTATTAAAAGGCTTTAAGGAAGTAGTTGCCAGGGTTGCCACAAAGGTTACACTCCCTAGCTTAATAAAGTGTCTTTCCATTACCAGCTACATTCTGAGGAACCAAACTCAAAAATTCAATATCTTAGTTTGTTCTGATTCATGTAACCTTCTAAAGTTATAAAAAAATCACAACTTGCTAATTATATTTTGACAGCATTTGACAAGATGTATGAAAACTAATATCTTGTAATCTACAAGAAAACCAGATAAATACTTCCACATTTTGTAGATACAAGACACGCTGATATTTCTTACAAAAGGAATGCAATGTCCAAATGGAGAACAGTGATGAGTGGTGTTCCTCAGGGATCATTATCACTGAGTTAAAGAGGAAAAAAGTCTTTTCTGGAGGAAAAAAACTTGCAGCTCAGGTAAAGCCAAGAAAACAAAAACCTGAGACTAACAAAGTTTCTCCTTTATAAAGGAACACTTCTCTACAGATGACAGAGTAACGTATCTATTTCCTAGCAGAGTTCTTCTCATAAAGATCTGTAGGCCATAGATAACTGGCCATAAAATACACTTACTCCAAGGCTATGTAAGTTGCAATAAATCCTGTACAGCTTCAAAATTATCAGACAGATGTCTGTGGCATTCAGAATGTATAGTGCTTGTCTCGAACAATCCAAGAGATAAGTGATGGACTCTGGCACTCAGGATATCTGTTGTCTGTCTTGTGGCATCTGAGAGTGAAACAACAGCTGTTGATGAACTAAAGAGATGTCTCAGCAACCCACCCAACCGTTTTTTCCCCTCCTGCAGCAAGTAACTGGGGAGTTTAGTGTGGGACATGCTGAGCTTGGAGAAAAAGGAGATCTACAGCTGGCTCTGGGAGCAGGATATCCAGTGATAACCAGACCTTGATATTTCATGAAAGCCACCAACTTAGCAGGACAAGATAAAGAGTGCCACTTCCTAGGACCAAAACCACTGCAATAAACTAAGCCTGTGGTGCCAGTTGTCTCGACCTCCTCTTTGTAATGCAGAGATCTCCAAACAAAGACTATCTGCAGGACTTAACCTAGCCCATACCTACGCCCCCCCCCCATCTCAGAGGACGGAGAAGATAGGAGTTTTTTTCCCTGATGCAGGGAGAAAAGTGGGGGTGCAGTGGGCAAGAACTGTATAAAAATCTGGGACTCTGTGGGTGCATTTGAAGCACTTCCCCACCAGGAACCACTTCCCCACCGAAGACATCGCTGGACCGTGGGTGGGAACTATTCTCTTGTTTGCTGTCCTCTTATATCTCTGCTTTCTCCTTTCTTTTCTGTCTCTGTTTTCCTGCCTGTCCTATCCGCTCTAGGGACCTTTGCTGTGTTGCTCTAATAAAAGTTTGTTGTGTGCGTGACATCTGACCTCGTTTGCGTCTTAATTTCACCATTTGGGATCACCTTTATAAAAAATTGCCACGTATCCGAATACCGGATCGTGGCAATGTCCTAATACCATTTTTACCTTCTTTTACTTTCATATGCCCTAAGCTCAGACTTAAGTACTGGTGATCCAGACTTGGGTTTCACCTACATCAGCTCACCAAAACTAACCTGATGTTTGTTATTCATATATTCACTTATTGAAATAAATAACATATTCAGAGTATTATGATGCATTGGCATTGAACAGGCTTAATTAAGTTGTGAATACGAATACTTGTACTAAATGTTAAAATGACTAAAAACAAAAGAAGAAACAGTAATTACAGCTGCAACAAGTTCTCCATAAAGGTAGTCTCTGGGGTCCTGACAAGAGGCAGCTGAATCTCAGCACTTCTCACTGCTGAAAAGTGATGTCAGCTGCTGCATCAGACAGTGCTAACTGAGTCTGGCATTGAACTCGGCAGCCTCTGGTTAGGTGTGCCCTCCAAAGTCCTTACAAAATTGTTGAGGCTGTTTTAATTCATTACTACTGGCTGATGCACATGGAAAACAGACAGAATCCTCTGAACGATCCACTGAAAACAGACTGCTGATGCACATCTCCACAAAATCTTCCCATTAAGGAACCAATTACCCACAGAGGGCTCATACACCTCACAATCGATGCTTACTCCCCTTCTTTTTCCTAAACGTGCACTCTTCAGCCCCAGAAATACACAGGACCCACACAATTATTAAAATTTGCCAGTTCATATGCTTTATGCCACTCTCACAAACATCTATAGCTTCAACTCAGGTATCTCAGATTATATCCATTCCCTTTTAAGGTTGCAAAGAAAGTGAGTGAGGAGACAGAAGCTAGCACTGCTCAGCCAGCTCCTCTGGGCCCAAGCAACATAAAGAACATTTCTGGCAGGTCAGCCAAGTTGGGAAAGTTGGGATAAGGAGTTCATAGCAGCACTTTTCTCAGACATAGGTACATACCATCTTTCCCTACTCCTGTGGCTTTTTTTTTTTTTTTTTTTTTTTTTAAGCATGTAGTGATACATTGCCTTCGAGGTAGAAGGACAGTATTGATGATGTTGCTCATCTTCTCGTTTTCTTCCCTTTGGCCTCCCAGGCCTCATTTTCCTTTTAAATATGAGCCCAGGATAAGATGGTAAAAATTGTTCCTAATTCTCTTCTAACACAAACAGAAGTCACAAAGAATGAAATGGTAGTCGAAGATTGTTAAGGGGGGAGAATGGGAAGCAGTGTCTGTCTCCTCCACTCCATGTTGTAAAGCAGGTACCGATGCTTTCTTTAAGTCTCAAGGCATTAACACTGCTTCATAGACATTCTGCCAGTTTCATTAATTACACTTCTATTCCAATCATTTCATAAGCAGACTGTACTTATAATCTGGCTATTTATCCTAATGTTTGATGTTTCTGACTCACATAAATACATTATATTTGAATGCAGAAAAGTACTTTGCATGACAAATTTGAGATTTCTGCTGGAAACATTTGACTGAAATTTATTTTTGCTATCCACAGGGAATAAGCCCGTCCATTATTTGATTGTTATTCACATTTTGGTAATCGCATTATGAACTTCTACTGAGAAATGAAATGGCAATGTGCCTTTTTTCCCTCTAAGAGCAAACGTCTCCCTCCCCCTTCCCATAGCACAGACCTTGAAAGAGCATTAGAAAATTGAAGTTTGAATATTCATTAAAGCACGTCATTGCTTAGTCACTGCTCGCCATTCAGATGACACATAGTGCCTAGGCAAGCTTAATGCAGCAATGGGAATTCAGTCTTGTTTTTACAGGATGGGTGTAGACTTCAGTGGACAGATTCCTAACGGTGCTCAGCTGTCCTAATTGCATTAATGTTGTTAGGCCATAAACCATCTTACATCAGTTGATGATCTGACTTTATGTTTAAAGTAAGGCCACACAGAAATAGTAACAAATTTCATTTCTAGGCTTTATTCAGATCTGTCTTGATAATCTCATTCTGTCCAGCAGCTGCTTTACCTATAATGCCTTATACTAAACACCACATGCTTGCACTGCCTGCTGGAGTTATCTGCCCTTGGCATTGTTTGCCCTGTCTTCCAATGTTGTTATACTCTTCTCTCCTAGAGACTTCCTCTAGCAGTTCCCACACCGGCAGGAAATTTATCACACTCTATCTCATTCTGTATAGCTATTATCAAACATCACAAGCACAAGAAAGGATGACATAAAAATATCTTTGGGCTACTAAAACCCATGAGTCAAATTCATCTCTTGTTCCACCTCACAAATCGCAGCTATCTGTTAATTGTATCCCCCACTGCTTCTAGATTTTATGAGCATCAAATCACAGCAAGTTATTTCTCTGGAATTTGCTGAAGAAAAACCACACCTAAAACCAAAACTACAACAAAAAATGCTGCCTCTACTCTTACTCTTTTCAATGTGAGTTTTCTAACCTGAATATCTAATGTATTTCCTGCTCTCTGACCATTTGGCAGCACTTTAGAATCTCCTCTGCTTTGTTATGCTGTAAAGAAACTCCTGTTGATTGCATTTCCACCAACCATCTCACAAGAAACCTTTGTTTTCGGTACTTGGAAAAAATATGAACGCAAAATCATGGTGGAAATAGAAACCCAGCACAACACACAGCCTTGCACCACAAGCACAGCCACTCCTCTGAACCAGTTGTGCCTGTGGTCAGAGTGTGAAGAGGAGGTTGTTGGAACTGCCCAAAAACATGGGCACCCTTCTCAGCTGTGGCTCAGCCCCATCACAGGACAGCATGTGGCATACAAAGGCCCCAAAAAGACTTCACCTCCCAGTGGTGTCTCACATACTGGAACAGAAGCAAGTGGGAAGATTTGGTATTTTTTTATTTATTCAAATAAATTAGCAGGGGAGGAACATAATTTAAAAAATAATTTTGTCCGTGAGCTTGTCACAGACCTGGCAAATCCAACTCACTAAACCTCAACCCTCACCATGAGATCTACACAAATAACTTCCTTGCAACTGGGCTTGCATTGCAAGTAATTTAGCATATCTCTGTATTTTCCCCCTTTCTATAACCTTCTGTGCTGGATGCAGTCATTGGCCTGATCCTTTCATCCTCTGACTAGCTGGTGGCAAATGCTGCTCTGCAGATCTCTGCAACCACAACTCAGAGAGCCAGCCACATACCCTTCTCACAGTTCTTTATGCTACACATACCCTTTCAGCATTACTAGAGATCTTCCATGTTGGGGAGTGAAATAATTGGGAGGTCTGTCAAAAACAGGACTTTGAAAATAATCCATTATATTTTAGCTTGTTGCAGTGTAAAAGAGAAAGCACAGTGGCAAACTGCACATAATATTGTTCCTTTTATAGAAATGTTACTTTACAGAAGCAAAAATGTCAGAGTGTGCTGAAAAACTTACAATTTACACTAGAAAATGCATAAAGTTGGGTCTAATCCTGCTCACCTTAATAACAATACTTGCTCAAGTAACAGCATGAATGGTTCAGTCTTTTGCATTACCAGCGTATGATGGATAAGCAGAGCTATTTAGTTTGCTTAGCAGATACTGCTTGGAAAGGGTAAAAATTCCTTCTCGATTTGTTATCAATCTAATGTCCACTAGACATGTAGCACATATTAGTGCTAAAGACAGATAAGTGGCTTAATAATGTAATGAGAACGATTAATAGAAACATGTCAACCCATTTAACTGGATAATTATCATCTTTGCTTTACATTTCTCACAATTAAACTAGCACAATCCAAACATTCAAATGAATTACACACATCGAGAAAAAGATATTCTGGAGTTTGAACTTCACTTGTTTCCTTAATAATTGGATGAACCCAGCAGTTCAAATGCCCAGATCAACAGTGCATGGTGGTTAGCTCAAGGCCCCCTTATTGATCTTTTGTATGCATGGTAAATTAGCAAGTATGGCAGCAGCTTGCAGCCCCCAAATCCTTTTAATGTTTTTGTTCTTACTGAATTGGAGTTGGACTTGATAATCCTGATGGGTCCCTTCCAACTCAGCATACTCTATGATTCTATGATTCTATGATTCTATGATTCTATGAATCAAGTGGCACAGGAGCAACTGGTTTGTCGTTACAGTTCCTTCTCCTGCTTTTCTCCACTCCCCAACCCCCCCCCCCCCCCCCCCCCCCCCCGCCCCATTTTCTTGAACACTGGTTTGATTCCCCTGGCTGTGACTTGCTTCTAAGAGTAGCAATGGCCCTGTAGAACAGCAGAAACAGAAGGCACCATGGGAATGCTTTAAACATAACAAACCCTGGAAAACTAAACATATGAGAGAAAACACATTTTGTCTTCTGCTAAGCAGGGTTTTAAATCCCCATAAGCATCACTTTTGTTTTTTTGATAAGCAGGAACATGTCCCTAAAGGATGCCTTTACTTATTTTAGTCTCTGTTCATGTGCTGCTGCTCATCACTGAGCACCCTCCAATTCTGTACATGTACTTGTGTGATGAGATAATCAGGACTGCATAACATATTTTGGATTATAAGAAACAACTGATTTATAGGATGACAGTTGAGTGTTTTCCACATTATTCTCCAAGATAGTCCATGCAGCTTCTGTTCTTCACCCGTATCATCTTAATATAAAATTATTGGGATATTTTATTTCTCAAATACCTGGATGGACTAATGTTTTTTAAATTATATTGATATGAGATTCAAGCCTCTGTTATAAGCCAGAGGTGGCAAACTCCGTAGCTCTCACCCATAACCCTAAGTAGGATTGTGAATTCGAGCCTTCAGCCACAGCATTTCATGATTTTTATTTATGGAGGAAGAGGCAGATGAAACTTAGAATAGTAGGTTGGGCTGCCAACTGCCAGAGCTCAGAAGTAGGTACAATGACTACTCAGCCTCAAGAAATCAACTCCGTCCAAGATCTGGGGTGGATGTCTGGAAAAAAAAATCTCTCCATCAAGACACAATGATAAATTAGCAGCCGATCTTGCAAACCATAGCCTAAGTGAAATCTGAGTTTTGTGTCCCTCTAGAAGATCATCTTATTTATCTCAAAATAAAAAATGAGATATTGTAATACCAAATCAATAAGGACAGTGGACAAGAAAGAAATTACAACAAAAAAAACTAATGATGTTTGTTCTAAAAGAAACCAGGTAGAATAAATAATTGAAAACACCTCCATGAACATAGATGATCCTATTATCCAACCCCCCCCCCCAACAACAAAACTGCCACTAATGTGAAGAAGAAAAAGGGAAAAATAAATGTGAGAGTGCCTGGAAGCACTCTGAAAAGGCCCCGGCTTTCAGATACTCACACAACATAATTTTTGTTACACTTTAAGAAATAAACTTACACTTGGGCCAAAGCTCTCTACTAGTTAGAAGATGAGTTTCACTGCTTATATATAGTCACAAGAAAGGAAACAAACTGTTGTTCTGATTAGGGAATCTATATTGAAAAAGAAACCTTTCAAAACAGATATCCTCCTCTGTGCCAAAACAGGTTCAAACACAACCTAACTGTAAGCATCCAACCCACCCTGTCATCTGCACACTCATCTAGAACCAATTTGCTCCAATTTATCTTTACACAATATGGAAAAAAAAATACCACTTTAGAGTGTTGTCAACATTTATGAAAATTTATTTATATAAATAAAACCAGCTCAATAATGATGATTTCCAGCTTTGCCCTTTGACTTCTGGGAGAATTTCTTTTATGGTGTGAACTCCTAGCAATGTCCAAGGAGTGAAACTACCTCAATTGTTAAGTGTCAGTCCTCTGAAGATATTTCTCAAACCCACCTATAAAAGGCGGCTTTTCAAACAGCATCTCCATGATCTTGGCCAAAGTTTTAGGGGCAGATGGTGTCAACTATCATACCTCCACCAACATCAAAAAAAACTGTAACAGCTTATACCAGGTGAGGACTCCCCAAAGGAGCATGAATATTGGTTGCCTTGCACAGTGCTGTAATTATTTAGGTCATTAGAAAAGGGGTGCCATGTCAGAAGCGTGGCATTTTCACCTTACTTTACACTGACTTGGAACATCATGCCTGAAATACAGAATCGTGCTGCTAGACACTCAAGAGCAAATAGTGTTTTATTCCCTAAAGGCTCTGCCAGTGTGGTTACAGTACCAAAATCTTTCTAACAGAAAGAGGGTTTACACCAGCTCTTGTGACTAAAACTCAACCTAGTTTGCTAGTGAAATAACTACAAACAACTGAGCAGACCTTCTGGCAACATCGCTCTGCTGTAAAAAAAGAAAGACCTCTGACTGATGCAGTTAAGCTCAGAAAATTTATGTCAGTGATCTTATCTCCCTAAATCCCTGTGATATGTGCAATTCGTGCTAAAATTCATTGACATTCAAAATCTGCTCATTCAGCCCTTCTTTTTAAAGAGAGTATCAATTTTTTTTTCATGCATTCGATAGCCCAAGAAGATTTAATTACACCTCTGTATTCTCAATTTATAAAGCTACATATATCTTATTCAAATACTATCTTATGGCAGAAGTTTTCCTGCTCAGCCCCATTTTTTGTTGATACTCGTGAGAATGGCATTGACATTAGCCTCATACTTACAAATGAATTGATTTTTATGACTGCCTTAAAATCTCGTAAGTAGGAGCCTACTAGGTTGTCATAAGGTTCCTACTAGGAATCTCATAAGTAGTACCTAAAATCTCGTAAGTAGGAATCTCATTCAGTAGGAAGGTAGCCTAGGTTCAATGTGATTTTGAATTTTATACTTTAAAAGTAGAAACTAGGCAGAAATTTTAGTGTCCTGGGGTTTCAATCAATATTGTGAATAAAATACCAAAAGTAGCAATTATTGGTCAAAACAGTAAAAAAAAAAAGTAATTTTAGCATCAACTTGCGACAACACACTCAGGTTAAAAGACCACAAACAACAATCAAGTTAAACCAATCGATTTCAAACCTTTGTATTAAATTCAGTACAGTAGAGAACAATTTGTAAGATGCACAAGCAAAGTATTTGAAAGCTCTTTAAAATAAAAAGATTAAAAAAAAAGAAAGGAGAAAGTAAGGGAGGAGAAAGGAAGAGCAAAAGAAAAACTTACAAAAATACTTTTCCAGCTGTCATAGAATTGCAACATTTTGAGTTAAAGCAGCACGCAAGTGGATATCCTTCATCCAGTGAAGTCTTCTTTTCATGGAAATTAGGATGTGAACAAAAATGAGGGAATAGGGGATGAGTTATGTGTGATTCTTAAATCTGGAGTTTGGCTGAGGTGCACACATAGACCTTAAAGCATTAATAGACCTGAAATGGACATTACAAATGCAATTATCTAGAGTAAAAAAAAAATAATACTTTTAGGAATGTAGCACATTAAGTGATTAAAATAGGTTCAGTGATTGTTTACCTCAGAGAATAGTGATGTTTTATTTGAATAAAGCTAGTCTGAAAAAATTCAGTGCTGCAGCAGGTCACTTGTAAGAGGGACTCATGGAATCGTCAGAGTTGGAAGGGACGTCTAGAGATCATTCAGTCCAACTCCCCTGCTAAAGCAGGATGGCCTAGTGCACATTACTCAGGACTGCATCCAGGCAGGTCTTGAATATCTCTGGAGAAGGAGACTCCACAACCTCCCTGGGCAGCCTGTTCCAGTGCTCTGCCACCCTCACCATAAAGAAGTTCTTTCCTCATATTTAAATGGAACGTCCTATGTTCCAGCTTCTGCCCGTTGCCCTTTGTCCTGTCACTGGGAACTACTGAGAAGAGTCTGGCTTCATCCTCCTTGCACCCACCCTTTAGATACTTATAGGCATTAATAAGGTCTCCCCTCAGCCTTCTCTTCTCCAGGCTAAAGAGTCCCAGCTCTCTCAGCCTTTCCTCATTAAAGAGATGCTCCAATCCCCCATCATCTTTGTCACCCTCCGCTGGACTCCTTCTAGTAGTTCCCTGTCTCTCTTGAACTGGGGAGCCCAGAACTGGATGCAGTATTCCAGATGTGGCCTCATCAGAGTAGAGGGGAAGAACCACAGACTCATAGAATGGTTAGAGTTGGAAGGGACCTTAAAGATCATTGACTTCCGACTCCCTTGCATGAGCAGGGACACCTCTCACTAGACCAGGTTGCTCAGAGGTCCATTCAACCTGAGCTTGAACGCCCCCAGGGATGGAGCCTCCACAACTTCACTGGGCAACCTGTTCCAGTGTCTCACCACCCTCACACTAAAGAACTTCCTTCTGATCTCTAACCTAAATCTCTCCTCTTGCATTTTCAAACCATTACCCCTTGTCCTATCACTATGTGCTCTTGTAAAAAGCCCCTCCCCAGCCTTTCTGTAGGCCCCCTTCAGGTACTGGAAGGCTGCTATGAGGTCCCCCTGGAGCTGAACAACCCCAATTCCCTCAGCCTTTCTTCATAAGAGCGGTGCTCCAGTCCTCGGATCGTTTTTGTGGCACTCCTCTGGACACGCTCCAGCAGATCCACATCTTTCTTGTAATGGGGGCTCCAGAGCTGGACACAGTATTTCAGGTGAGGTCTCACCAGGGCAGAGTAGAGGGGAAGAATCACCTCTCTTGATCCGCTGGCCATACTTCTTTTGATACAGCCCAGGATGCAGTTGGCCCTCTGGGCTGCAGTTGCACATTGGGGGCTCATGTGCCACTCTTGACCTCTCTCAACCTACTGGCCACACTCTTCCTTATGCACCCCAGGATTCCATGTGCCCTCCTGGAAGCAAGGGCACATTGCTGGCTCATGGATAATTTACCAGGATTCCCAGTTCCTCCTCCTTGGAACTGCTTTCCAGAAGGTCCACCCCTAACCTATATTGGTGCATGGGGTTCTTTCTCCCCAGGTGCAGGACCCTATACTTGCCCTTGTTGAACCTCATTAGGTTCTTCTCTGCCCGGCTCTCCAGCCTGTCCAGTTCATGCTGGATGGCAGCACAGCCCTCTGGAGTGTCAGCCACCCCTCCCAGTTTGGTATCATCAGCAAACTTGCTGAGGATACACTCTGTCCCCTCGTCCACGTCATTGATGAATGACTCATTTATTTTAAAAACATTCAACTAAAAAACAAGCATTAGAAGACAGCTGCTTTTTAAAATATATTTTACTAGTAGAGATTTTGAGAAAATACGCCCACTCCAACTAGGTGGATGAGATGCTTCTCAGTGTCTTAAATCCACAGGTTCACCTAAAATGCAAAGACTGATTTTTAAACACTTAATGACCTTTTTTTGGGGGTATGTAATAATCTGTGCTCTTTCAGTTCTGCTTTTGCACCTCTGCAAGGCTATGCCAACCCCAAGGTATGTGGGTGTCTCCAGAAAGGGCATCAAGGCTGGACCAGTGAAGAAGAGGCAGGGCTACCAGGCAGAGGCCCGGGGGCTCCTCCAGGCCCTGGGACCAAAGAACTCTTCCTGGTACCTCCATCTGTGTGAGCTCCAGGCATTTGCTCATTCCAGCACTGTCCGCCTCTAAGTGTTTAAACCACAACTAGAGCAGCTAGTGCATAAGCATTGAAATTGTATCTGGAACAGCTCTATTGAGAACCATGAAAACTTGGCAAAGGTGACAACTGAGGCAGATGTTTATAGAAAAAGTAAACTGCGAGTGTGGAGCAAGCATTAGACACAAAAGCAGTCATTGTAAGTGGAATAGCTTTTCTGATTATGTCCTGTATTTTCTTTCTTTCCATTCTATATTGACTGAATCAAAATCAGTGGAGAATAACTGTGATTGTTACATGATTTGCCATTAGTCCTGTTCATCTACAATGGACCATAAACTCCTTTATTGTCTTTATTGTCTCTGATATACACATATCCACTAAAAGTAGTGTAGTAGCTCAACTGGAAGTAACCTTAGTGAGACAACAGGAAAATTTTACTTTGCCTAATTAATTCCGTATCTGTTGATAGACTACTTAACGCTTTGTCCCAAATGATAGATTTAATGCTCCAGTACATCTAAAAGATTCAGAGTGCTCATTTCTCTATTAGCAGGTCTCCCTTCAGAGGTGTAAGAAATGGCATTGTAGGACCTGAGGCAGAGAACTCTTGGTAACATTTTGCCAGTAGATGTCTCTGCTAAACACGCTGAAGGGAACACACTAAGCTTCAAAATTCAGCAAAATCCAAGTGGCAGTTAGCATCCTTCATCTGAGGAGCAGGGGTAAAACCAAGTAGGTCACTAGCAATTTCGGAAGTCTCTTCTTACACAGTCACAATAAAAACAAGGTTTACTTAAAACTCTGATTCCCAAGTTAATTAAGTATTTATTTTTTCTCCTGATATTATCTCACTCATTAAGAAGAATTCCCAAAAGGCTAAATTTATGTATTAATATCCTTGACAGAAGTTACGAAACTATAGTCTTGAGGGAAAAAATATTTTTATCATTTAAATTCTAGCTTTTGTGAAAACAAGCTGTCCATTTCTAGTTCCAACAGGGAACTTTCTGTACATAATATGTCTTCTCAAACTAAAAATCAGAATGTGGAGGAATAAATGTTAGTTTTAGGCTGAAATAGCACAGTACATGGTAGAATAATTACGCCCCTGATGGATAACTTTCAGAGGTTCTTACATTTTCTTTACATCTATATGTTATTTGGCAATGGTCTTATTTGCAAAAGCAGAGCTTCTAAGCAAAGAAACTTAATATTAGTTTCTCTTAATTGGCACTTGCCATTAACATACAGCATGATTTTCTGATTAATAATGAAGAAAAGATCTTAAAAGGTGCAGATCAGCTGGAAAAGCATCTGCTTAAAATACACACACGTAATTAGGAGAGGACGTCAAACAGACTTGATTACATATTTCATGGGTATGTGTCAAAAAGTGTAAAGCATTTGACTTAACCCCAGGGTGACTTCAAGAGGATTAACTCTATCCAGTGTTTGTGATTAGCACCATATAATCTGGATCTGCTGAATAAGTGGAGTTTTACACAATATGCAAATTTTCTTTCCCATTAATTTAGCCCCTTTGGATTTAGCATAAAATCTCTGTGTTGCATGAAGGGCTGAAGCAGCTGGATCCAGTTAGCTAGGAAATTAAAAATGTAATAAATGAAATAAGGTAATCCTTGCTATGGTAGCCAGTGCACACTAGAACAGGACCCTGAGATCTGCTGAGGGATGGCTGAAGTGCACACTCCTAACACGAGCCAGACCTTCTTCCACAAATGCCAAAACGCTGATCCTTCCTCTAATCACAGTGTGCTCTAGTTATTCATATAGCTACATTTATTTCACTGCTCTGCTAAGGTTCATTTTTCAGGTGCATGCTAGTCAGAAAACTGCTCGAGTATCAGCCAAGGAAATTAGTATCCACATGGTAACATTTTATTTCCTTGTTTGTACATCATGACGTGGCAAAAATTAATTAACAATATATTACATTGTTTAAAATGCAATTGAATTAATTTATGTGTAATTTTATTTTCTATTTCCCTTTCAATTCTGTTTTTTAGCTGGAATTATACAGAGAGAATTCTTGAGTATTTCTTATACAGGTTTTAAGAATACAACTGCACAAGATTTTTATTTTTTCCCCATTTTAAAAGGGTATTCCGAAGATAATAAGAACCCTAATCTAATCAATGAACTTAGATAGCCAACAGTCTTTGGAAGGTCTGCAGACAAGCCCAAAAGCCCTCAGTTCTGTTCTGAAATCTAAGGTCCCATAGGACTTTATAGTTTTTTATCTCTTAGCAATGACAATGACAACTGTGTAGTGAAAATTACAATTCCTTCAGATCCCAACTATATCTGACACAGAAAATGATCTAGACAGAAAGGTAATACAGACAGAAGCATTTCTCCAAGATATCCTTTAGCCATGTGTAGGCAATTCTGGATTGGTCTAGGAACCAGAGGATCAGAGCTTCATTATTCTTGAATGCCATTAACACTCCTACAGACATTCTGAAGAGCTGGGTCTCACACCCATTCTGTCTTGATGTAGGCTATAACAATTTATCCAACTTTACTTATTGAAAGTGACAGACTTCACAATGCTACCTCTGGCAGAACTGGGAACCGATTCCACATCTACAGTTAAAAAAGGTATGCCCCATCCATTAATTCAAACTTGCCTTCCAAATACATTGTATGTGCTTGGCTGTACTTTCAGCCAGTTGCACAAGAGTGCCTCAGCTGCTTGCTCATTTTGTAATACTGATTCTTTAATTGTTTTAATTCCATCTACAGCCATTAGCAAATACGTGCTCAGCTGAGCAGGTCTTTCCTATTAAATTAACCGCAGTCCCAAGAATGGCTTCTTTTGATGAAAAAGAACCAACTGAGTTTTCTTTCCTCCTAATCAGCTTTAACCAGTCATTTGAAAATGAAAATGATCACAGACTTCCGAAGTCAGCTGTACATACACACGCTTTACATAAGCCATCTTTTCACTAGCATATTCCCACCCTGGAGACAGATTTTTTTTTCGTTTGTTTGTTTTTGCAAGATAGTGTGTCTGCTGTCAGACTTGGAGCCTTTCCCTCGCAAAGAAAACAACACCTACCTGAATAAGCCTGCATTTGAAGCATGGAATACATATTGCAAATCAGAAATTACTCATGGAGTAATAGATTAAAGTTTCTCAAACAGAAAACCTCATGCTGAGTTTTCATGCTTCTCAGGGTTCCCCCAGCCATTCCCTGTTTTGCTTTAAAGGTTTATTTCAAAAACAAGAACTGTAGAGTCTGCCCTGCCCAACACAAGACACAGATCTAAGGGAAGGTAAAAAACCCAAAACACTGCTTCTACCTCCACTACTTTCACTGTTCAGATTCAAAGGGATCATCAGCAGGGAAGTTATTTAAAAGTAATGTGCTATACCACGCTAAGCTAACATCTTAGGTCCCTTAACAGACAATGAGAAGAACTAGTATTGCAGGCTGTAACTCTTATCTTAGATTTCCAAAAAAGGTTAGAAGGATCAAGCTAGTGAAGTACTGTCTACTCCACTGATTGCAATGGGAATCTAAATCGTCACCTCAGATGTAGGTGCTGACAGCAATGTAAGATAAATCTTACTCAGAGATTAAATGCAGAACTGGAAACATATTTAGTTACCTAACCCCTGCTCCCCTGAATATCAGTACCAATGTGATTTAATAAAAGTCAAGTAAATTTCATGGTCGAGGAAAGGAACTCAAGTCTCCCAAGTCCTCATCCAGCTCCCTGGCCATTACATTAGCCTTCTTTTCATGGCCCCATTGTCTTCAAGGGCAGCATTCACAAGAGTGTCCACACAGACAAAATCCTCACAGTGGAATGCAGCCTAGAGTTGGAGTAACTTGAAAGCGAACAAGTGCAGGTAATAACTCTGTAAAGGTTCTGATCCATCAGTAGGTCAGAGCTTAGTTTCACAGCAACCATCTGATGGAAGGCTGAAAAAACAACTCTCTTGCTATGTGCAGCAAGCTACACAGAATTGCAAGAAAATTAAGACTGTACAGTTGGTGTTCACATTAGTAAAACCTTTTTCAATAGATGATCTGATTAGGAATGAGGCTCCACAAGTTTCAATCAGGAATAAACAGGATTCACATACAATGTAATAAAAAAAGATATACTGATTGCTTAGTGATTTGCTGTAGCACCATAAAAAAGTCTGTCTCTCTGTTTAGGAACACTGGTTTATAACGAACTAACTAAATACAGTAGATACAGAAATAGAATAATCACTCCAGTTTACTAAACATTCTCCTATCTTGCTTTCCTGGTTTTATACTACTGTATATGCCTCCTGATTTCACTGATAGGGAGAGAGTAGGCCCAGGATTTTATCATTCTTGTTAGATCACCACCTACTATCTCAAACAAATTGACCAACACATGGACAAACCCTACTCTTATCAGTTCATTTAAAACTCTGATTTATAGCTACTCCAGCTCAATGGAGATGTCCACATTCTTATATTACTCATCAGGGCTGGAAAAAAAAGAATTATCAGTCAGAAAACAGACAAGAATGTACAACTAATGTCCATATTCCTGCCTTAAAGCCTGTATTTGGGAATGACCGGTGTAGGAGTGCACTTTGCCATCCCTTAGGATCCAGACAACAGCTCCTGTAAATTCATTGGCTCTTCAGCATTTCACTTAGCTTTAGTAAAGTCAACACTGCAACCTGCAACACAGAACTAAGGATACTAATGTGTTCAGCAGCTGTCACAGTCACTGTGCAAATGCTGTTTTTCCTACTGTTTTGACATATTTGGTTCGTTTTGGTTTGTCATTTTGGTGTTTTGTTTTGTTTTTTTCCTGCAATGATTTATCCAACAGTTAGATGAAAGTGTGTAAATCATACCAGAAATCAAAGTGCATACTGTGATCTTACTGCAGGTTCCAGTAACTTCAGAAGCAATTCTTGCACTACAACATGGAAGTGTAACTAGTAGGACACCCCACTTGTGACTAATCTCTTCTTCACCTAGGGACTAAACAAGACACATAAAGAAGGATGGAAGAGGAAAGGCAGGCACAGGCCAGACTAACCAGCATATGCTGCCAACAGGGTGGGGTTAAGGCTTCCTTGGTGAGAAAAACAGGACCAGTGACTCCAGCATTCTTTCATGTGGAAACACACAAAGCCCACCTAAACAAAATTGCCTCACATTTCTCCTAGTATTCTTTAATATCTGAGACCTGCAACAGACACAGCTCTACCAAAGGAGAAATTCTCAGAAGCTGCAGGCCTCAAGAGCTCAGTTATCACTGGATGAGTGGGAAGCCTGTCAGTATTGAGCATTGACACTCCCTGTCACTTCTTGCCTCAGCAAGCCACAGCTGATGCAAGAGCACCTGTGGTGATCCTCCAGCTACTAGCTGCCCCAGCTTGAGCTTCCCAGAAGTCTCCCAAACATGAAAAGACTGTTGCAAATCTCTCCCCCTGTAATACACTGGATGCCACCAAATGCTTTCACTGCAGGTCTTGCTAACTCTTTTGTCTGAACACAGAACAATTATCTCTTGCCAAGAGTGTATTTTCTGTCAGCTGTGCTGCACTTCTTCATCAGCTCAGCTTATAATAAAGACAATTTCCTGTTCTTTTAGTTCCTAAGAAGCATATTTTTCTCTCTAGCTGTATTACATTAGAACATCCAAGACATTTCTGTGGTGTACCATCTCTTCCTCTGTTATCTCTACAGGTCTGAGAAATTACTCTAACATTTTTGGTCCTCTCCTAGCCCTCTTCAGAGATTAGGCAGTTTGTGAATGCAATCCACATCAATATTAGAAAATGCATATTAAAAAAAACCCAAACAAAAAAGCGTTTTTTATTTCCAGAGATTAAAGTCCGCAAAGGCAGGCCTGGAAGGATTTCTTCCAGCAAATCACTTTTTCAAAGCTTTTCAAATCATGCTCTAGCTGTTCTGCTCTTCTTTCAGTGGTACAAATGACATTTAGTTTGCATTAGTTAAGCCACAAAAGAAAGCTGAGAAAACCCGGAGTGATGTAATGTGCTAGCAGCAAGAAATAAATAACTTTTTTTCTATTTTTTCCTCTAAACCAAGTTTATCTTGGAACAGAAATTTAAAAATAGAAACAGTCACCTCACTATCCATGAAAGGAGAGGAGAGATTTTTGCCTATAGACATACTAGAAGTGTCATTAACTAGGAATCAGAATACCTTTGGATTTTAAGCTTTTATGCATTCTCTTCACATTTAAAAGTCCACCTTTTGTTTCTGATGCCATAATTTAAAATGCCCTCTCTTCAGTGTATCCATATTTTCATATTTAGAGTGTGGATGGAGAATCTTCTCCCTACTGTCAACCTGAGAAATATTTTTTCTCAGAAAAACAACCACAACAACCCCTACCTCTCTCTCAAGTGCAGTTAGAGGAAGTGTTGATTTTGAGCAGTGAGATAAGATTAGTACAAATTGTGCAGGTTTCTTTTATGTTAAAGTTCATCTTATGGCAAGTGGTTGTCTGAAAGAAAGAAAAATTTCATCAATGATTCCTTCTCTCTTAAATCAAGGGAAGAATTTCTCCCTAAAATGAAGAATTTCATAAACGTCAACCAAAATGGAGCATCCACTTCCAACACACCTATGTATCTCAAGCCAAAACACATTTATTAACAGCATGTTTAATCTTCTGACTTTTAAAAGAAAAAACCCAAATCCATTAAAATTATGAATGAAAGCAGCCCCAAGGACGAATGCAGTAAAATTCACAGCATCAAAACCATACTTCAAATTTAGGTGACATGCCCAGACAATGGCAGGATACAGTCAAAAACTCCACACAGAAGAAGGAATCCCAGTAATCCCTGCCAATCTGACTGAGAAGAAAATTCTTTTCTGGCCCTAAACTGTGTGATTTGCATAACATACATGCGAATCTGTGCAGTACCACTAAACTCAGGTTGCTCAATGTCCCATCACTGGCTGCAACCAGTCCTTGATGTAACAGAGGACGGTAAACATTATAACAGGGCAAAACACAACTTAAAAGTCCCAAAGACAAGTTAGAAATCAAAGTCAGCCTCACCATTTAGCCTCTTGCACTGTATTTCACTTTGGCTGTTGTGTGGTATAATTTTCTTCATGAAAACCAACACAACCATTACTCTTCAACTACCAGTGAAGCATCCAGTTGATTTAGAAAGGACTTTTAATTCATTATTCTTAGGAGACTTACTCCAGGTCTTAAAATTTCTTCCAATACATATTATATTTTCTTGTGAAGAGAATTAGTATTTCCTGAACAAACTTCATAGAAGTAATCCTTCTAACATACTTGCAAGTTATGTACCTTGGTATCATTTGTAAAACTGATAAAAATTTGCTAATAAAAATACATAGCAGCTAAAGGTTAAGTTTAGCAGTGCAGTTGTTTTAAAATTCCAATATTTGTCAAGACAATCTTTTAATTTACTTTTTCAAATTTCTCTTCAGTAAGGGTTTCTTCTCACTTACTCTTTCAGGTAGTATTTTTTCTCATCTGTCTTTATCTTCCTATATTTCAGCGCTTTGGAAAAAAAAAATTTAAAATTGAAAAATGAAATATTCCTAATTTTTTCTTCTTTTTTCATTGAAAGGATTCTAAATCTGAAAATTTGAAACTTACACATTTTTTACATAGCAATTTGCAGCTTCAAAAAAGCTTGCTTTCTAGTCAAATCCAAGCTGTGCAATAAAGGAACACAAGGAAAAACAAGTTTATTACAGCAGTTAAAATACACTAATCAAAATACTCTGCAAGATTTGTAAAAATGTCTCTTCTAAGCTAAGAGTTGTTGTTATACAGAAGACAACAGACATAATCACTTGATAAACTTATTAAACTTCTCACCACATCTACAGAACTGTTCTAGCATCCAGAAGATAGCAGTCCATAGCTCTTTTCAATGTGATAAACAGCACCATAAAAAGCCTTGTAATGATTTTATTCGAGTGTACTGGTATGGTGCTGATATAGTCAACTGCATTTTTTAATAATGAGCAAATATAACAATTCACCATAAACCCTTCAGAGTAGTATAAATGCATATGCTTTGCTATATGAACCAGTTAGGCCTGTGCATTGATTGTTGGAAAAAAAAAAAAGAAAGTTCATCAATACTGCAGACAGAAAGTTATTACTTCAAGCTAGATTTTAAAAAAATCTTCAACCAACCAACCCCCCATAAGGAAAAAATGAATCAAGCCCAGAATCAAAGCCAACTCACCCACTCACATAACAATTTTGTGGAGAACCCCTTTGACAGATTATTCTAAGCCACTTCAGCTGCCTTAGATTCTCATCACTGCTATAGGTCAGAAGGCAGATTAAAAGCAGTAATAAAGACTTAAAAGGTCTCAACATACTATTTTTCATGCCTGTATTCTACACTTTCATCCACTGCTATCCACTTTATTTGGGTTCAGGGATAAGTACTGCCCTTACTCTAGTATTAACAGATTTTTCAATTGTTTAGCTGAAATACGTACCAATAGAAGGTTTAGGTGGATGGGAAATGCAATGGGAGAGACACTGTTATCAAGGCTCCCATTATGGCAGGCAATACTGCTACACACAGAACCAAAGCAGGTAGCCCTCTTCACAAGGGAGTATGTTTGTGTAAGATTGCCCATCCCTCAGAATGTGTACTAAAGGCTGGTTTCTGATCCCTGGTCTCTACACAAAGCATCATAAAGCAAAATATCTTCCTTGTTGGGGCTCAGTCAGACTCCTGTTGAAGTGGATGAAAACTGCTATTGATTTTCACAGGAGCAAGACCTCAAGCATCTTAACAGAACACTCCTCAGAGAAGTCTTGCTGTGAAAGGAAGAAGAAATCAGAATCCTTCAGATAACTCCTGACAATAAACCTCCACAGACACTAGCAGAAAGTATACCAGCCTGAAAAGTACATAGTCAGTGCCTCTGTGGACTCAGGTCTCTTCTACATCATAATGCACTTTATGCCTTTATACAGGAGTGCACCAGAGAAGGGTGGTTCAGACATTACACATTAACTGTGCACATACCTGAGTATGAAACACATATTTCAGGACCATGTTTTGTTAAGCTGGCACACTCCACATGTGGAAGTACACCATGGTGCCAGCCTCATGCACAGCCAATGGTGCAAGCTTCCCTAGCCAGAAGTCATCTCCTGCACCTATTGGGAGAATCACTGCCCCATGGCAGCATTCCCAGAGAGGCTGTGCATTTGGGGTCCTGAGCCAGCCAAGTAGCAGTCTACCCTGAAATCAACAAGGTACATGAGCATCATCCTTCAGATATAGCTTCTGGCATGAAGATCAGCTCAAAGGTTCATTTGGGACTTCAGCATTACATCCATATTAAGGGCTTCAAAGACACTCTTATAATGGGAGCCACTGAAAAGTGCTTCAAAGCCATGGGACTCCCCAGCAAGCTAGAAAGCCTGCACTGGCCTCTTATCCCAGGCCACCTGCCTTTTGCCTGGGGAGATGAAGTCACAGTAGTAGATGTGCCATGGAAATAATCTTCCCAGGAAAGTCCACTGCGAAGAGATCTTTGCCAGGTTTGCACTAGCTTCCCAGAGTTAGTGTGACTGAAGAACTTCCATTCCATAAACCAAGGCAAGATCAAGATGGCAGGCTGTGAGCTTGTTTATAAATCTCAAATGTACTTAGCTCTGCACATAGCCACAGATTGAATGTGCCCTAAGCAGTAACTGGAAAGGCCTGTCTTCCACTCTCCACAGCTCAATATGCCCCAGCCTGCCTTTAAATAACCTCTGAATGGAAGGATGCATTAGCCTTTGGTAGTTACAAAATCACAGACTAATTTAGGTTTGACTTCCTGAGGTCATGCAGCTCAAAGCAGGGGTTTCTTTAAAGCTGGATCAAATTGTTCGGGGTCGAACCTAGTCAAATTCTGAACATCTCCAAGGATGGAGATTTGACAGACTCTCTGGGCACTTGCTGCAGTGTTTGACTACCCTCATCCTAAAAAATTATTTCCTTATGCCCAGCCAGAATTTTCATCCTGAAAAATAATCTCTATAAGCGCAGCCAGAATTCCCCTTTTTGCAGCCTGTGACTGTTGTCTCTTCTCCTTCCCCTTTGCACCTTGAGAGGCAGGAACTTCACTACAATTTCACAACAATGTGCTTTTCTGAGAATTTTCAGAAGACTTACAGTGCTAAGTTGTATCAAATAGAGAAAAAAATGAGAAGAAAACCCCAAAACAACAAACCTGACAACATAATCCTGCTTTCCACTGAAGTGTGTCAAAGTACAGACATAAATAAGCTGCTGTGAAAAGTCTTAGTCTGGAATGTTCACTGTTTGCAGATAGCTACCTGTACAGTGGGACTTAACTCTAAACTGTCTTTTTTGGTTCCTCAAGTTGCCTGGTCCTCATACACAGCAGGAACTCCTACTGCATCGAGTCTCAATAGGATGTAGCTCAGCTACTTTCCTGTTGCATTTTTGTGAGCATGAGGAAGACTAGATGTGCTCAACGTCTTCAAGCCATGTATGCGTATATGTAAAGAACAGTGTGCATATTTTGTTTTTTTCCAAACCAAGCTCAAATAATACAAAACCCAAGATCTAAGTAAGAACTGAAGTCTGATCTTCACACTGATGAACATGGATAATAAATCTAGAAAGAACAACTAAGCTACAGCCATGGAAATATGAACAGACTTATGCCCTGAGTCTAAATCTGGAACTTCACTCTTCAGTATTAGAGTTATGTTAACTGACCTGTGAGTTTTTCCAGAACATCAAATCCATGTTTCAAAGCAATGATATCAAGAAAAGAGACTGTGCCGTCTTCAAACCTAAAGAATGGAACAAATGAGCACAGTAAACAAATCATGCAGCTAAAATGCATTTGAATCTATTTTTAGAGTTATTATTTTATACTCAGTGAATCTAACCTACAGAGTGGGAACTCTTCCCTTAGGGATTAATATTCCAGTCTTGCAGTGTCCTGTAAAGCCGAAATATAGTTTTCAAAGCTAGAGGTTCACATGAACAGTTGCTTGCACAGAGAAAATGATATTTACCCCTGCATTGGCTACTTCCAGGGTTTGGATTTCTAGAGTAATAGGTAACAGTTATGTCTTATGTCATAAGGTTCTAAGTTGTCTTCTGACAACCTCAGAAGATGTCAGGAACAGGTGAGGAGATAGAATCATAGAATCATCAATGTTGGAAAAGACCTTCAAAATCATCGAGTCCAACCGTAATCCAACTACCACAACCACTAAACTATACCCTGAAGTGCCCACTGAGTATCCCAAGACGAAAGACAGCAGTTGATCTACAGGAGCTGACCATTAACACACCTCCTCATCTCCAAACCCTCCACAGACATAACCTTTACCCATATGCAGCATTTCCCTTGTCCCTCCCCTAATGCCTCTTCTGGTGAGGACCAGTGCAAAGTACAGACAGGAAGTGACCCAGAACAGATGTGATGCATATAATTAAAAATAAAGTGGGAGAACTGCCAGTTACCTGCAAATGAAGTTATGCACTTGTCACCAGCAGACCAGTCACAGGGCTGGAACAGCCCTGGGCTGCCCATTACAGGTTGCATAACTCCTGTGCCCTGGCAACACCTCTTGTTCTCACTTCCCAGAGGCTTCAGGATCTGACCCATGGCCAGGGAGAGCCTTTCACCTCTCCAAATCTTGCTTTACAAGGTGGGGACCTTGTGTATGTCCCACTCTGAAGTGATTATATCTAGGACAGTGCAGTTAGAAGGGAAGAAGAGACCTTCCTTACCTGCAGCTAAAAGGAAGATCACCAACGAATCTCCCTACACATGCTCCTCCTGGAAATTAAGAACTGACCTATAACAACAATTCTATACAAGGGTGCATCCCTGTCATGGTTTGGCTCCGGGTTGGCAGTCAAGCCAATAACAATAATGCTCTCAGTCCCAACCTCCTCCCTCAAGGTAGGGAAAGAGGGAGAAAAATGAGAAAGAGAGGCTTTCTGGGTTGAAAAGTGGAACAGATTGATTTTCATTATTAGTGATAAGGGAATATATATATATTTGTAAAGGGATGTGCAACACCCGATCCCCTCCCTCCTCCCCCAGCGACTCTCACAGCAACTCTTCTCCCTGGTGACTCCCAGCTGAAGGGGGGAGTGTCCGGGCGCACGGACGGGGCCCTCGGGTGTCGGCTGGGAAGAAAGAATGAAAAAAGAGAGAGAGCCAAAGAGAGGGTGATAGAAGCGACAGTAAGCAGAAAAGTGAGAGAAAAAGGAAACAAAAGGCTTGACTTCCGTGATGTCTTAACCTATACTGAAAGCTAAATAGAGAAAATATTATGAGAAGGGAATATTCTGATTTGCTGATCCTGCCTTCGGTCTAACCTGCTCCCCCGTAGGGGGGAGGCTGCAGACAGTCAGAAGTGACCTTGGTTATTATCAGTCCACTGGCGCTGCTAAAAAGTTCACTGAAAGGAAAAAAAATCAGCAAAGAAAAAGTTCACTTCGCCATGGCTCAAACCAGGACAATCCCATACGAACATCTTTTAAAGGAAACACCAAATGAAAACAAAAATGCCAGATCTGATAACCCACTGCAGCCACAGTTCAAAAGGAGAAGGTGTCGCTCTGAGGTGGGCATTTATTCAGGAAGTGGTACCCAAGAGAATTTCAAGGGGCAGAAGGGACACCGTATCAGGCATCAAAATAATTTTTAGTCTTTGCATGCAACACAGTCCATGAGGAGTTTTATGGAGTGACCATTCAGCTTGCTTCTTAAAAAAGGGGAATGCAGAATAATGTTGACAACTGATGAAAGCAAAATACAGAACTCACTACCATCTAAGGCAGAACCTGGGGTCCCAGCAAGTCTCTCAAAAAGAGGGAGCTATCTCCAAAGCTGTAACAGTTAATGCTGGAAATTAATCCACCAGCAACACCCCCAAATCCTATGGGCCAAGTTTAAAACTAAATTCTGATTATGAGGATGAGACCTTACCAGGAATCTGCTGTTCCTTGAATCTGTCTCAGAAAAGGCTGATTATGTTCACATTGAAAAATGACTGGAGGACATGGAGTACAACAAAGGTGCTCTTGGGCAGAAAGACTTCACATGCAAACATAACGAACAAAAAAATAGGGGATTACTTTGTTTTGCTGGATGTATCATTTTTCATAATGCATGTAAAAAGCTTTTGGTGCCACAATTAAATAACTATTGTGACAAGGCTCGAAGGTTAAAAATGACAAACTTCAAATGCTTTTTCTGTAATGAAATAAACCTCAATAGAAGTGCATAATAGCGCTCACTTCTACAGTGATTTTTCTTACTTATTTTTTATTTTTTCTACAGTTATCAAACAATTTAAACACTGCAAGTGACACTGTCAGGTAAAGGACATAAAAGCTTCCAAAAATATTTAGTAAAGTTTTGCACAAAAGAGTAATGCAGGAGTATTGTGTAGATAAGGTAATATGTTCAGCTGGGATGAAGTAAGACAAATACAGGCAGCAAATAATTATAAACCGAGAGGTAAGAGAAAACTGGTCGACTTACAAGGATGAATGGCCCAAAATAAGCTATATGCTTGTAAATTTCAACACAACATAGGCAAAAGAATCCTTCTTAGGAATTTCTGAATCTTGCCTAGCAATAATTATTGCTAGTCTATTGCTCCTGAACCTCAGGGAAGAAACCTTGCTGGTTGTCAGTGATGAAATTTAAAATGGCCTCTTGTGATGTGAAAGAGACCTAACAGCAGGGATATTTTCACAGATACTTGTGGACCGGTATCTGAGGGAAGCAATACTCTATCCAAAAAACCAGAAAAATTGGGGGAGGAAGACGTAGAAGAGATAAGGTAGAGGCTAACAGTGCTTTTGGAATTAAATGCAGAAAAACATTAAAAATTTGCACGGGCTGCAGGAAATGTCACAGTGATCCCACATGGCTGCCAAGGAGATATTACAGAAAGCATCCGTGAGGGCAAAGTGACCTGCACTGCTCAGTTACTGGAAATGGCCAACAAACCAAATAAAACACTGGGAACTAAAGACCAGAGCAGAGACACCGACACTGAGCCCATCAAGATGACTGCGCAACCCTCAAAAACCTTATCATTATCAGAACTGAAAGACCAACAAAGGTGCCAGCCTAGATCTTCAAAGGCTTCCATGTCTTACCTATGGCAAAAGGCAAAGTGATAATTGGATTTCTGTTCATTAATTGTGATTATTAACTAAGCAGACAGCTGCAGTACATCCATATGCAATATAAGAGATGCATGTACCACATCACCGTTCTAAGACCTTCAAGATTTTCATGAAAATACACCAGAGCTTAGGAATCTCTTTTTGTTTAGAAAAAAGAAAGCAAACAAGATTAATGAGTTTTTGGTCAAATATTATGCTCCAGAACAGTACAATTGTTGTGGCAGTATAAGCATCCTGCATTGTTTTGTCAGACCCAAGTTATTTATTCTTTCTAAATCACAAAAATATTGCCTGCTGGGAGCTGCATTGCAAGAACCAGAAGCCATAAAATAATTAAAAATAATGCTAAAAAGATCTGCTCAAAGATATGGGCCAGTCTCCTTATTTTAAAATGTAGATATGGATTATTTTGCAAAATTCCTCTCTTGTGTTTTGTAGGTTCATATGGATCTCTCCATTTCTATATTACCAGCTTTCTATTTCTGATAAAGAAAGCACTAATATTTCATTATTCCTATAATATGTATACTTACACTACTTTCAGTACACTTGACTTTCATGTATGTTCTTCAGATTTACTGAACACCTGATGTGCGATTTCATGTAATGCTTTCATCCCCCTATTTCCAGCTATTGCATGGATCATTTTGTGTTATTCCCAGAGAAACTTAGAGGAATCATCTCTATATTCTGTATTTAGCAAATCTATAAATTCTGATATATATCAAATTAAGCCTTAAGTGTTATAGCAATTGTACTTACTAGCATGGCAAAACATGATGTTATGAAGGGTAGCTATTCCCATCTTGGGTCACAGAGCTCTTTCCCAGCATATTTAACTGTATTTAGGATCAAGGACAAACGTTCCTTGCATGACACAGCATTGTTTTCCAAAGCCTAGTTTTCTGTTTGATGCAACTGACGCTTCAAATAAATTCTTTCCCACTCAATAGCAGTTCCAGTGTCAGAATAATCAGTTTAGGATGAAATTAATTTGAATGCTGGTCTAGAAGCCATTTCCTGAAGTAATAAAGGTTCTGCAGCTGCTGATGTATAAAGGATACTTACAAAGGCTAACACTGCAGAATATCAACCCAATAAACTACAAGCTTACCTCTCTTATCTAGTTCTTATTATAATTGATCCCACTTAATCACATTTGGGATGAGATCAATTGTGTAGCTGATTGAGTTTGTGAAAAGCTGATAGCATTTGACATCAACCTGCTATCTGACAAACTGGTTCAACAGCTTGTGGCATAACAAAAACCACAGCAGCCTGCCTAGTTCTATCTAGGAGCTATGAAGCTGATGAGCTGCTCTTCTTTTTCAAGTCACACAAGACCTCTGGTTCTAGAAGCAGCCATTTTTTCTTTGAGTCATGAGAGAAAACTATTGCTTACAGAGAGAGGTCCCACCTTTAGGATCTTCCTAGGGATGGAGATAGGCTAATCTCTCTTTGAATCCTTGTTCAATTGGTTGTTGTGACATTTTCTGTTAGGCTTCTGCATACAAATGTTATTTTCTAAAGTCAACATCCCACACTTCAGGGCAACTGAAAAAAGGAAGGAAACTGTGACATCTTGGCCAATTTGAGTTTGTCCTCTCCTTAGCTGGTCACCTTCACATGAAGTAAGATGACAGCCTGGACAATTGTGATTGGAAATAAAGTACTTAAGGGCTAAACAAACAACTCATGTTTAAAGAGAAGACTTATGAGTAAAATTTGGTGGAAGATGCAAATATTACTCTGGAGTTGGACAGCATACTGATTTAAGTCAGGAGTCCAAAAGGGCCCTTAAGCCAACGCTGAGGTGCTGAAATATCTTGCATAATGTGAGCTATTCTGCAAATGGAAAGTAAACAAAGCATAGCTTGTAAGTGTTTTAGGTGGGAGCACTTGCCTCTGGATTCTGGGTAGGCTAACTAGCTTAGCAAGCAGCTGAGAGATTCAGCTGGTATTTTTCAATTAATTTGCCCAGAGTAAATCCAGACACAGAGCCAGTGCACATGTGCAATTTCCACCCAGAACACAGTTTGGAGCTTTGAAACTTTGATAAAAATCCCATAGCAAGGTCAAAAATAATCCTGCTCATTTGAGAGCACTGCTGAGTCAGTGCAAAGTGCAATGAAGGAGCGTGGAAGGGAACATCACTGTCAGCCAGCTTCCAACTCTCCTTTACACTGGGGTAATGACTCCATTTAGGTCAAATGAGCAGAAGTCATTCCTGAGTTTCTAAAGCAAGTAAAAGTGAAACCAAATCCACCAAGAAAGCGTATTTCCTGAATAAGCTGCTTTTCTTTTCTTTTCTTTTTTTTAAACACTCCTCAGGAGTGGAGCTGCCCTTTGAAGTGAGATGTTACACAAGTTCCTTTCATCTTTTCAATTCATTTATTTTCATCTAATTAAAAAGTGCAACAATACAGAGAGCTTCTTCGCATGCATTTAAAAGTAGTTCATTCAGATCCTATTTTTCACCTCTTAGAGATACTCCATATCACCTCCACATGAAACAATTGTGTTGGCAAATTTAATTTTTACATTTTATACATTTACCTGTTTATTTTATATTGATATTTTCTGGAATTACAATAGCACTACGGGTATACAGTGTCAGGCTTATGGCTGTAGTAACAGACTGGTTCAGCCACATTCATGTCCTTAGGTTAATTGCCATCTCTGATATTAGCAGGGGAATGGATCTTAATTGGTCTCCCTGCTTTTCAACATCAAAACCCAACATTTGGAAAAGGAGATATGTTTTTTTTCTTTAACTTAAAGTACATCATTATCGCTCTTTGAAACCTTGAGGGCCCTGTTCTGCTCTTTAGCACATCTATCAACTCTTCCTGAGAGAAAGTTCCAGGTATCTTACCAGGGTGTTTGTGGGCCTCCAGACAACACACACCCGTTGGTCTGGCATTGTCTCCCACAAAATGATGCTCTTCATTTTTAGCAGTTTACCAGCTGTCTATATTAATCACTTAACCACGGTCATATTAACAGCAACAACTGAATTTTAAGGCAGCATCATGTGAGATACTGCATTTATCTGTGAGCTTTTCGATCCTCTACTAGTAAAACCCTTGGAAAAGGATTTGATCCCCAGACACGAATCTCATATACGCACTCCCTTTGGAGTGAATACCTTTGTTTCACATGGTGGATGTCACTGAAGCAAGTAAATAAAATAACCTGTTGTAACAGGCATGTATGCTATAATTAAATTACACTTTCGTAATAATCCAACTTCTGCACAACTGCCTCCATAGGAGCATGCTACAGTAAGCCAAGAATTTAAATGTTAGCAGGCCAGTAAGAAATCACAGACCTCAGAATAAGACACCTAGTCTCACCACTTCAGCAACTCCTTTTTACCTCTGTTAGTGACATTTTACACATTCCTGAACGATGATTTTTTCTGACACAATGAAAGGAGAAGGCTTATCCAGTGCCTCAAGAACTGCCACTTGAGGAGAAAACTGAATGAATACATCAATCCATTTTTATCCCTCAAACGTCTCTGTGCATCTCTCCCTTATGTGCAGTTTAGTGAACTTCTAGCTGGAAACTTTGCACACTACCTGTATCTAGAAAAATCTTCCTTTTTTGCAATGAAAGATTAGCAGTCCTTGAGACTGCTACTCAAATGAGTTTGAATGACACACTCTGATTTTGCAGGCCATAAGCTGCTGAGGGCTCTGTCATAGAGTAAAAATCACACTTCCGACAATTATGTATCACAGTACTTTCAGTAGGTAATTTTCAACTAAAACTATATTTCTTCTACTAATATAATTTTTACAATTAATGTTTTGCAACATATTTTTTGAAGTGTTTAAACAAAAGCTTTGCCTACAAGTATTTAAATCATGCAACGATGAGTAAGGTAAATTCAGAGATAACATACTCCCTTCCACCCACCCTTATATGGGCCCTCCAAAGTCAAAGAATAACATAACTTTTTTTTTCCCCACCAGGAGATCCATTGGTCACAAAAGCTTGTACCACATTTGTCTCTGGCCAAAGATTCCCTTGCAGCTTCACAAAACAGGCCAATGTGGTTTCTTTGCATTGTCAGGGAGAAGAAACAAAATAATATTTCTCTTTAAAATTCCATCATGCAAAGTTGAATATCTTTGAGGTACATAAAACATTGTGAAAAGGGGTATTTCCTTGAGGCTTATTAAACATAAGTCTTCAGGAACATGAGGCCTGCTGGTTCACTTGCCTCAAACAATATGTTAAACTATCTGCTAGTTAGCTTGCAATTTATACTCATTCATCTTAATTTGTAAGTTATTAATGTCAACAAGAACTCCATTAAGGTGCATTTCAGTGTGAGCAGGTGTGTTGCAAATGTATCTGTCACTGTCTCAGTATTTATGTATCTGTATCTGTATCTGTATATTTATGTTTCTGTTTCTGTATTTGTATCTGTATCTGTATCTCTATCTCTATCTCTATCTCTATCTCTATCTCTATCTCTATCTCTATCTCTATCTCTATCTGTCTCAATATAAATGTATCTGTATCTGTCTCAGTATTTAACATTTGATATGCATTATTCTCCCCTGATTAAATATCAACAGTGCAAATGTTCACACCTCTGCTTCCCATGGGAAGGTAATATTCAGATACAACCCCACGTAATAGTTAAACTGAGCAATTTGCAAAATGTATATGCATACACTGTTCACTGATCAGTTATGAGTAATGAATCTTTAATAAAAATTTGAAGCCCTTTCTTTGATTTTTCTCCTTAGGAGCAAAGAAGGGATGAAAGACATTCTGGAGATGAATTTTTCATATGCAATAATCTGACCAGCTGTAATCATTTGTCCATGTTCAGGATAAACAGATTTGTTTATTTCCTCATGAAGAATGAGATGCAATCTTTCATCCTTAAGCAGGTGCATTTGGGGATAAAGAATATCTTTGTAATGACCTGCTAAAGACAAATCAATTTAAAATTTGGGAGACAAAGAAGGATTCACTTGGACATTAATTTATACTTAAAAATGCAGACATAAAAATACTGCTGTCTAATCACGTGTGCCAGTGAGGCAGACCCAGATCAATGACCTCAGATAATGTTAGCAGTAACTTATCATCAGATAACAGAGAAAATCCCTATGATTGCTTTCCAATGGGTGGGCTCCATTCTAAAGAAAGGTCTGTGTCTCAAAGCAGGAGCTACTGCAATGTACAAGCCTTATTTCCACTGCAGGTAAAAGTGAATCCAGCAACACTTCTGGGCACTTTATTTCCTCAGTTATGAGGGGGTGAAAAGACTCTTATGCCATCCCTAAAGCTTCTTTCTCTAGCAATAAAAATTATTTCTGGACCTAATTTTCAGAGGCAATGCACACCCAAGATTAGCAGAATCCACTGGGACCTGTGAATGAAACCAGGTTCTTTGTTATTAAGCCTCTCATGTTAACCCATTCTGTGTTGAGCCATCATTTGGGGCAGATTGGTTTTTCTTCATGGCAATCTGAAAACTTAAAGAATTTAAAATGTTGGTACTGTCGCTAAGACAGGCTTAAATTGTGCTCATGATAGTGATGCCACAAAAAATAAAGAGGAGGTGGCTCAACAAAAATGAATATTTTTGCTGGAAGGCAGGAAGGTAAAAAACAAAAAGAAACGGAGCCTCTTCATCTTCCTCGAGCAGTGTCTATTCTATTAGTTTTCCAAGTGAAAAGAAATACAGAGAAAGTTCCCATCTATACTTTTCTGATGCAGCTACAAAACAATCTAAGCCAAAACTCACAGGGATAGGAGTGCTTGCAAATTTGCCTTCAGCATGTCTCAGGACTGCACAGAATCTCGCCTCCCAGATGTCAGGAGGGCTAAATTACAGTGAACCTTCAGGTTCAGATCTTCTGCCACTGGAAATCAGTGAAGTGCTGAAGGCAGCACTGCCCAGCTGGACTCTCAACTATGCATCCACATTGCAGCTGTCTTCAGGACAAACTGTACTTAGCATCTTTCCACTCATCACTAACTCAGATAAAGTAGAAGCAAGAAACAATTTTCTTTTTTATGAAGTGCAATGAGTATTAAGTGGATGTCAGAAACCTTCATGCATACACTGAATAAAAATTAATAGCTGTCACCAATAATATAATGTTATCACTGTTTGTTGTCTTTTCCTTCTGATGTGAATGTGCACACATGTGGAACTGCCTGTCGGTGGCATATCCCAAGTACAAGTAACAAGTAAGTGCTAAGCAGCTGAGTTTAATGTATGATGTATATACCAACAATACCCTGTGTATCTAGATAGGGTGGCAGCTTGATAGCACCGGCATTATTAAATTACTGCTATAAAACAGTGTAGGTTCAGAATAAGGTCTGATTAGCTAGTTTGCATGTTGAGACCTTTGTGATAACAGTAAAATTGTCAAAGCAGAATGAAGAGCCTAATACAAGGAGGACTTCAGCTAATAAGACATTCCAAAGTGTACATGCAACCTTTTTAGGCATAGGGGGTGTAGCCGACTGAGACTTTCATGAGGAAAAAAACATATTCTTTCTGCCCCACTATCATGTTTGAAAAAAAAAATTAAATAGTAAGATGTGCTACACCAAACCAGGTGCATCCTGGAAATCAACTGTTTTACTGCAAAACTTACCAAGACATCTTTCCATTTTGAGATTGCAGAACTACTAATATGCAGACCTCTTCCTAGTTTTTTTGTTGGTTGTTTGTTTTGCTTTTTTAATTTTTTCAGCATCATTATGAGGCTTGCTAAGACTTTACACTACCCTGTGAGGTCAGCTGGTAGTATTTCACTCATAAGATGAGGACAAAAAAGTTGAAGACGTAAGTGACTTTTCCAAGGACCTAGGCTGACTCATTTACGAAGCTTGGTATGCAATTACCTCTCCTCTTCAAAAGGAAGGCAGTGATAAAGACCCCAGGAATATCATGTGCTCATGTTATAAACAAAGGTAGCTGCTTTAGCTTTCACAAATGTTCTGGACCTGCACTGATAAGACCCATAACTGGAGGAAGTTCTGCAGGTCTTCAACCATCTGAATCCAAAAGAAAGGATCACATTAACTAACGATTCCTTCAAGAAATCAGGAAAACTCTGGCATGTGACCTGCTGTTGCTGATGCTTTAAGCAGGGAGCACAGAGAGATGACTTCTATCCTTGGCTTTGACAGAGAACAGTATGAGTCAGGTAGATGAGGATACAGTGAGGTAAATAAACAGCAGGGGGCTAGGAGTGCATGCATTAATAGAGAAATAAAAAGTTTAATATTAATTGAAGCATTTGTTATGTAAGTAATATCATCCCAGCTATCATCCAAATAGAGAACAGGATAATGAGTGGGTGAAAAAAGCACAGATGTTTATAAGCTAAGACAAAGTATGTGGGCTATAAAATGGGGGGGGGGGGGAAGCTCCGCAGGACACTTTACTTAGTACCTGGTAGAAAAATAATCAGAAAACGTGCTAAAGAAAACACAGAAATATAAGAGAGATGGTGGTGAAGAAAACAGAACTGTTTTGCATTGAAATATCTTTGGTGAGATGTTCAAAACAAGCAGGACTAGTTGTTGAGATTCTGCTACAGGCAATGTACCTATACAGGAAAAAATGTTTTTGGGTAACAACAGATACATTTCTACCACACTCACAGAAATTAATACCATCGTAAATTTCCTACAAGCAAAACCAAGACAACAGATATGAGTTCAATTATTCCTCAACATCAGAGACAAAATAAAACCAAACCTGCTACAAATAAAATCATTATCTGAAAAATGGCTTTTACAAACAGTTATACAATGCAAGATGGAAGACTTTGACAGATAGAAAGCCTGGTCAAAGGGATTACAACTTACATTGTAAAGACAGATAAGCAACCTCAAACAAGGTTTTCAGTGTGACTGGGGCAAAATAGATTGTTAACACTATTACTTGGTCAGGAAAACTAACTGAAGTCATTAGATACTTAGATACAGAGGAGATGTAAAATGACTTGAGCTTCAAAAATGCGTGGCATTTGCATCCCAAAAATACTGAAATGAGAGAAAATGAACTTCTAGAAAAAGCTTCCAGCAATAACCTGCAAAAAAAAAACCTCTGAAGAGATATTTTAGTACTGCTTTCAAAAGCTGACAAGAAATCTGGAGAAGTGCTGCTCAGTGAAGGACAGTACTGTTCGAAAGAACAGGGATAAAGTGAGAATTCCCATGAGCCAAGCCCTGACAACACAAATGAAAGTGAACAGGAAACTACCATTTATATAAAGTCAAAGGAAAATACAAAAAATATATAATATATAATGAAATAAGGAATATAAGTAAAAAACAGAGCTGGAAGAGAAAAAAGAGCCTGAAAACTAAATGAGTACTTGGCTTCAGATTTAACAAGGACTCTGATGAAAAAACATAGGTCAGGACAGTGTGACTCATGGCTGAAAGTATGTGGAAAGTGTGAAAACTGAAGCTATTGCAACTGGTGTAGAAATTCACTTCAAAGGTTTTAATGTACTTGAACACAGGCAGACAGACAAATTATATCCCAAAATAGTAAGAAATTGGCATGACAAACTCCCAAGTCCAGTTACAGAGGCCAGTAAACAAATTTGTCAAATCAGGAATGGAAAACAGAAAACAAAACATTTATACTGAAGAAAGGGAACCAGAGTGATCCAGGCAACAACACATTTGTTAGATTGATCTCAGCATTACGTACACCCTAAAAAAAAGTTCCGAATGAAAGGACAATTAAATGAGTAAATAAAAACACATTCAAATTCATCACAGATTGTGCCAATGGAAAGTAAAGCCCAGAGGGGCAGTCATTTTAAGAGCTCACTATTTTTCTAGACAAAGGAAATGCAGAACTAATTAATCTGGATTTCAGCAAAACATTACCTCTAGTGCTGTACAAGAAGCTATTACAGAGTAAAGATTATTAGAAGAGTGCTACAGTAGGCTAAGAAATTGTGCTGAAAGGTGACCTATTGAGCGAGGAAAAGGCTACCTGTTTAGTTGCTCAAGCACTGGTTTTGGGACAAGTGTCTCTTTCAGTAGTCTCTATTGAGACAAGTATCTCTTTTAGTAATGATCTTGGCATAAAAGGTAGGAATGTGAAGATAAAACAGGCTGCTAAAGTGAAATCTGGGGATTGTCAATGCAGAAGATGAGGCTGCATATCGTATGCAGTCAGAAACAGATAGTGTCGAAAACTCTAAAAACAGAAACAAGATTAAATGTGTAATATGCTATATTGTATGATAAGTAGATAATCATGCATAAACCCTGTTCTGCAGCTTGGGATTACTGACATGAACTTCTGCCATGAACTGGAGGAATGTAATCTGGAACATCAGATTTATTACTTGATCATTTATCAGCCATCAGCATGGCAGACAAGAAAACATGCTAGGATTTACAGATAGAAAAATATTAACACCATTAATAAAGGTCTAATACAATTTTCTGTGACATACTGCATATGATCAGAGAAAAGGAAAACTCATCTTAGGACAGTGTTCAGTTCACTTAGTATGGAATGCAATTCCATGCAATCAGTCTATAATAGCAGAATTGCTCTTGGTAGTTCTAGAGATGGAAGAGGAGGGTAACAATTAGGGAGCAAAAAGAGCTGTTTAAGCTACAGGACAAAATGCAGATAAATGACCAAACTGATCACAAGATAATACAGTTTGCAAATCAGAAGTCTTGTGTCCATGGAAATACGAGATTATAGAACAATTTTCCAACAGGAGTAGCAGGAGCAAACCAAAACCAATAAGCTCCTTCCCCTGTGCCAAAGCTCTCCCCGTTCAGTCTGCACACAGGCTCAGTATAAACAAGGGGTTATATACTGTGGGTGTCTTTGACAGCAAACAGGTTGATTACATGATCCAAAAAGTTTTTGCCCCTCCTAAAAATCCAATAAATGGAAATGCCAAAACAGCAACTCCTCTCACTTTATGAAGCTGAATATAAAAAGTCCATAAATACAGAAGTCTGTGACTTTGGAAACCTCTGAAAACCCTGGAGTCACCTCTTGATTTTCCTCTGACCAAGTCTGTTCCATTTCACACCCAATTAAGGTGGCACTGCCTTGTGCAACATCAACTGTATAAAGAGATTACTGAGACAAGAGCAAAAGAAATGGACTTACTAATAGCTTTTTTTTTTTCTTATAAATTTGCATGCATGTTCTCTCAGCCTGACAGCACAGCATCTTGACTAGTTTCATATGCTTCCATTAAGGAGGTTCTCTGGTGATAGTGGTGAGGAACAAAAAGACAATTTAATTTAGATTCATTGTCACAGAAGTAAAAGGTGATCTCAACAGCTGTATGATTTTATAGAATTATCCTAACCCAGTAAAAATGAAAATAACCACCTCCATGAATGTTTTTTTACATCAACGTTCAGAAATTCTCCCTCCCTCCCTCAATCATATTAGACTCAAAAGAATCATTGAAAAAGGAAAATTGTACAGTGACATTGTAATACAAAATACTCGTTTGAAAACCTAAACATGCAGCAATACAGTAGGTCATATATATTCTGTCTTATGAATAAAAGCAATTTCAAAATTCACCTCTCAATGAGTCTATAATCCTCCTGGTTGGAAATACATGGAGTTTTCGTGTATGCTACAGAGACCGTAAGCACAAGACAAAACGGCTGCATTCAAGTTTCACAGAACTGCATCCCCCACCACAGAAAAATAGGTATGCTGTCTATAAAAAGCCCACCAGAGAAGAGTTTCTCATAGTTTACCAACTGAAGACTAACCAGAGCTGAAATTAAATTACTTGCTATTCCACTACTTCAATGTTTCAGGTACAACACATATTTCCCGGATGTAACTGAGGTTTGTGACGTAGCAGGCAGCGAAGATGTCTCGTATGAGTAGAAATATACAATAAAAGAACCAGCTGACATTGCTTCAAATATATTACTGACCCTTTAGACATGCAAACCACTGCAGAGAACCAAATATGGCAGAAAGCAGGTAGCTTTGCATGCAGGGAATTTATAATAACATACAGAGGAAAGTATAATTGCATTTGAAAGTATGCTTAGTACTATGCAAGTCACAGAATCACACAGAATTACAGAATGTTAGGGGTTGGAAGGGACCTCTGAAGATCATCGAGTCCAACCCCCTTGCCAGAGCAAGACCAAAAACTAGGGCAGATCACTCAGAAAGGCATCCAGACAGTTCTTGAAAGTCTCCAGAGAAGGACACTCCACAATCTCTCTGGGGAGCCTGTTCCAGTGCTCTGTAACCTTCACAGTAAAGAAGTTCTTCCTTATGTTGAGGTGGAACTTCCTATGCTCGAGTTTGAATCCATTGCCCCTCATCCTATCACTGGGCACAAGTGAAAAGAGGTTGTCTCCACCTTCTTGACACCCAGCCCTCATGCATTTATAGACATTAATTACATGCCCCCCAAGTCTTCTCTCTGGACTGAAAAGACCCAGGACTCCTAGCCTTTCCTCGTAAGGCAGGTGTTCCAGTCCCTTAATCATCCTTGTAGCCCTCCATTGGACTCTCTCAAGTAGATCCCTGTCCCTCTTGAACTGGGGAGCCCAGAACTGGACACAATACGCCAAGTCAGGTCTCACCAGGGCCGAGTAGAGGGGGAGGAGAACCTCCCTCGATCTGCTGGACACACTAAGTACTTTGCAAAAACAGTCTTAGGAAGGCAAAAAACAAACAAGCAAACAAAAATAAAATCACATTCAGTGAGCTGACACAGGCTCTGAATCAGCCAAAAGGGCACTGTGTTGTATCACAGTGTGATGGTAGAGCAGCACACTGCATTGTTACCCACAGCTTGGTTGCCAGACTCTCAAATTTCCCGCTACAAACAAAACTAGTTTGCGTTAACAGAGTAGAAGGTTCCCTACAGCAGAAAGTTCTCCAGCTGAAAACAGATAGAAATTTTGGAGAGAAAAGGTACATGGAGTTGCCATTCACAAATATCGTACACAGTTTTTAAGGAAATACAGGAAGCATAGTAGTATGAAGCCTAAAATACCAGCTATGCAGTATTTTGGTGGTTGGAGGAACCCATGATTCTAAATTGAATTCATTTCTAGTCTTCTATGTCAGAGAACAGAAATCCAGAATTTCACATAGCAGTGAAATAGCCACCTTAAAATGACACAATCACTGCAAAGTTTTGCCTTCAAAACCATTATTCACATAATGAATTCCAAATATATTTCATATATTTTAATCTCTTAATATACACAGAAAACCTCATATAAAACCTAATAAAACTTACAAGACCATTCAGTATTTTGATATATCAGCTATGCTTTTGGAAGGCTTCTTTCCTCCACCCTTCCTTCCACATGTATGTTAATGTTTGCTTTACTGAATATAATTACTGAAAAAAATACAGTTGAGATTAGATTTCAGTTATAATTAATGATGAATGTATCAAAGTATTATGATGCTGTTTATCACACTGCTTGCAATGTAATTTAGTGCAATAATACTAAGACTCGCTACGTGACAGTTATTTAGCATTTAAGTCTTCTTAAGATGCTCTGCAGAGTATCCTAAATGTTAACTATGGGAAGATTATTTTATATAACAGCAGCTTCAGGCAAAATGTGGCGACAACTTGCTAGAGCTCAGCAAAAGCTCTTAAATCTTATGTCATCTGCAAGCTGAAATATAATAATTAAATAATCTAGACATGTTGTAAAGCTAATGAGAAATCCAAAGGATAAAATTAAAAATCAACATTAATAGGGCAGCTTAACCATATGAGGAAAAAAACAGTCTTTGTTCTTTCTCATACAATTTTTGAAGAGATATCTTCCTTTTAAATGTGTACATACACACAAATGATTGAAACCTACGATCCTGGAGGGGGAAAAAAAAAGTAATAACTTTGGATGCTATAGACAGACAGCTCTGGGTATTTTAAGGTAAGTCTTAGCTGTCCTGGTTTGTTGTGGTTTTGGTGGTTTTTTTTTTCTCTTTGTAGCCACTAAATTAATTTTGTTTTCATCTCAGACTTTTCTTCTCTCAGAGGGTCCCCGCTGAGTATTCACTTGTATACTTGTGAATGGACTTGATGATCTTAAAGGTCTCTTCTAGCCTTGGTGATTCTGAGATACTGGAGATTACTGAATCCTGTGGCTGGCCTTAGGCCTTCGTCTGTGATGAAATTGCAAGTTTGCTCTGAGGAGCTGTCTTCCAGTGCAGCACAGGGCTGCTCAGTGACCTCAGATTTGAGAGGAAAATTATGTTTTTACATGTGTTTCCTGTGATGATTAAACAAAGACAATTGATTGCTTCATGTCTTTACCAGGAAAATACCAGACATGGAGGGAATCAAGTGCACCCTCAGCAAGTTTGCTGATGACATCAAGCTGTGTGGTGTGGTCAACACGCTGGAGGGGAGACAGGCCATCCAGAGGGACCTGGATAGGCTTGAGAGATGGGCCCATGCCAACCTCATGAATAAGGCTAAGTGCAAGGTCCTGTATCTTAGTTAGTGCAATCTCAAGAACAAATACAGGTTGAGTGGAGAACAGGTTGAGAGCAGTTCTGAGAAGGACTCGGGAGTGTTGATTGATGAGAAGCTCAACATGGGCTGGCAATGTGTGCTTGCGGCCCAGAAAGCCAACTGTATTCTGGACTGCATCAAACAAAGCGTGGCCAGCAGGTCAAGGGAGGTGATCCTGCCCCTCTGCTCTGCTCTTGTGAGACCACACCTGGAGTACCATGCCCAGTTCTGGAGCCCCCAACACAAGAAGGCCACGGAGCTGTTGGAGTGAGTCCAGAGGAAGGTCACAAAGATGATCAGAGGGCTGGAGCACCTTTCCTGCGACGACAGGCTGAGAGAGTTGGGGTTGTTCAACCTGGAGATAAGAAGGCTCCAGGGAGACCTTATAGTGGCCTTGCAGTAACTGAAGGGGGGCCTACAGGAAAGCTGGGAGGGACTTTTTACAAGGGCATGTAGTGATAGCACAAGGGGTAGTGGCTTTAAACTGGAAGAGAGGAGGTTTAGTTTAAACATTAGGAAAAAATTATTTCCTCTGAGAGTGGTGAGACACTGGAACACATTGCCCAAGGAAGCTGTGGATGCCTCATCCCTGGAAGTGCTCAAAGCCAGACTGGATGGGGCTTTGAGCAACTTGGTCTAGTGGGAGGTGTTTGTGCCCATGCATGAGAGTTGGGACTAGATGATCTTTAAGGTCCCTTCCAACCCTAACCATTCTACGATTCTATCATTCTCTGATACTATGACTATTTCTGTAGTTAGTGTGATTAAAATGAAACAGTTTTAATGCCCAGTCTAATGCTAGATGCAAAGTCTAGTTTAAGAGAAATTGTACATGTATATAGGAAATCAGTTCAGTTTGGGATCTTGTTTTCAAGTTGTGACATGCTGAAAATTCATATTTAAAGTTCAAACTTTACAACGGAAATGGTTTATTTTGCTGTAATTTCTCACTGTGCCATAGCATTCTGTGCACATATGACGTGCCATGTACCATTTACTAATGTAATTCCATCCTGCTAAAATCAAATATACTTTAGGTACATGATTCTAGCCTCTGATTAAAACCCACAATTCTCCACAAATTCTTCTGAAAAAAATCCAAATACTAAAAGTGCTTACAACTCAACTGAGACATGAAATACATGTAATCTTGCATCAAGTTCCGCCATTCTTGTAGAAACAATTCTAAAACTTCATTAATTTAGTATAAACCTTTAAGAAAATATTACTAACATCTTGTTGCTATGTCTGAACTGCAATTCCTTTTCAGTTGTAACCTATTAAAATAACTGATAATCTATGTTTTTGTAACAAGTGTAGTTATAGATTTTAGAGTGTCTAATAAACTAGCTCTTTTTAGGGTACTTTGTTTCTAATATTGTATATCTTTTGGAGAATACAAGGGACAATGCCTAATAATACACTAGCAAGAACATTTTTCCTAATGCAGTTTTGCATTTACTAAAGTTTTTCAAGCTACATTTGTTATTAGAATTCAGTTCAGCAGACACCATGCTTAACAGAACTTGACTAATGTTTTTGTTCAATTAACTATCATACCATCTATTAAAATTCTGGTATTCAAACTCACTGGAGCCATTTCAAAGGCTCCTTTGAGAAAAACAGAATATATTACTGAGACAAGTGGAAGATTTCGAGAGGTAAAACATCTGATATTGGTACATCCGTCATCACAAAAACCTTGAAAAATTTTAAGCTATGCAAAAAGAATCAGCATTTTTTACAACCTTTTGTCACCATAATAACAAATGCACATGTTGGAATGAACTGAAGACAATACTGATTATCCATAGAGATGGATGCTGATTAGCCAGAAAGATCCTGGTAAAATTTGACTCTCAAGAAGCACTTGGTCCCAGGCCTGAAGGGTCTGCCTATTAATTTCAAGGTGAGCCCCAGAGCTTTCAAATAGTTCTAATGACACCCCAGCTAGCAGGAGCAAGACCTGCAGGCAAATTTATCATGGACTCTAATCAGAATTTGTGACTCTTTCTCCCTTACCTCCTCCTTATGCTAGCAGGTAGGTGTCAGCAAGAAGACTGTTTGTGCAGGTAGGCTGAAAAAGAGCACTGTGCTGCTTGGTTCTGCTTATAGCAGTCGTGTGGTGCCTGACCAGTCTTCTGGAGAGACTGGCGGGGATACCCTCTGCCAGCTCCCATCATGGGATGTCCTTATGGAGTACTGGTGCCTATATGCAAGTTTTCTGTCCTTTAGACCTTGCACTTTCCCTTGGTCTCAATACCTGCCAAGCAAACTGCCATGTTGCCTTTGCTTGTACTTTTTTTGTCAAAAAGCTTGAAGCTATAATTTTAAACTGAAAAAAAAACCCCAAACAATTAAGGTTTTCATTAATATTAAGAGAGCCATCTTGACATTCTTCTCTGCTTTCAGACAGATACATGGCTCAGTTTATGACCAAACTAAAGCCCTACAAACCATTCATTGATGTGGAGCACCATGACTTGAGTAATTTCAAATTTCTTTGCTATATACATGTAAGAGATACGTCCTCGATGTTTATCTTGATTAGAGTAAATTGGACACTTTTCAACAATTGCTTACAAGCACCTGCTGAGGAACACACTCAACCATTCAACTCAGCCAGCTACCTTGTACCACTTTGCACAATAGGTCAGCTCAATGCTGCTAACTACAGTTATCAGGTTATAAATTAAGAATATATTGTATCCTACCATGGACATTCCCATAAAGAGATGATAATGAAATACCATGTATGTTAACGTAAATGTAACTGTGAGTTTATTATCTTTGCTTGTTTTCCTCAGTCACTGTTTGAAACCAAATCTTCCTGTATTTCTGACTGACCCTTTTTGCAGTGCCCATATACAGAAGATAAATACTGCTCTCCTGCTTTATGAAGGTGAACTGGAGCTTAAAAAGAAAAGAGCTGTGGTTCCTGTGTTGAGATACTACGGGTTCTGTTTTCAGGTGATGGGAACAGCTACCGTTCTGCCAACTAATGTCAATATTGGATTCCAGAATTTAACGCAGGCTGGGTAAATGAAATCTGCAGCCACTTTCAACAACTGTGTTAAACAGCAAAGATACTTATCCTAAATTCAAACAAATAAAAATGTTACGGAACTTGAAAAAGAAAGATGATCCAGATCTCTCAAATCCTAAGAATTTCCTTTAATTATAGGCTATTACTCCTTTGTGGAGTCAAAGTACACTAGCAGATTGCATACTGAATAAAGAACTGCAAGTCATTGGTATTATGTACATCTAAGACACTAAGCTGCGCAGAGAGCCTGTCTAAAATCAGGATTTCATCTGGAATAGGACAAGAATTCCCTAAAGCAAGTGGAGAAAGAGAAAATATTTAGTTTCAGAGCGTCTGAAAAAGCATCAGTAACAGAACTCTATAACGTGTGAGGATTGCATTAAAGTATCGAGGGAGTATTTGAAGGCATCATAAAGAAGATAACAAATAAAAGCCATTCTAAACAACAATACCACCATACAGACTCTGCTGTACATAGCCTGTCCTGGTCAGCAAAACTGTGTACCATTTGAGAGGCATGTGACCAGATAACATGGTCTCATTCAGTACTTTGCATCAGAAAAAGCAGCAATGCACCACCACAGAGCACTTCTTAATTTGCAAGATGAAAAAAAAATATTTCTAAGTCCTTTTTTTTCTAGATCAGCTTTGCTTTTTATAAAGGGCTGACGAATCCTTCCAAAGCAACACAGTGTAGGTGCAGTTGTAAGGGATAGCAGGTACATACATACTTTCTCTAAGCAAACAAAGTGAGCTAGCACGTCTTAGCTGTTCTACCTCCTGGGGTGTTTTGATACAGACTGATTAGCCCATGGCTAATAGTTATGCGAAATAGGTGCCAAGAATCTACTCCCTCTTGGAGACACTGGGTCCTCAGTGTTCTGGAAGACTTGATGCTTCTCTGGGAAAGCATCTGTTGTGTTCAGTCAATTTCTGGTTTAGGAAAAAAATCCAGCAGCCATACATCTCTCTTAGTGTACAAATACAAATTAACTATGTTTGCCAAGGTATAGATAATTTATAATTAATGAAGTTGCATTGTTAGGAGCAAACAGTCTGTCTAACCTAACCGAAGATAAACTCTACATTAGGAAAATCTTCATCTGGGCGTCTGGTTTTGAAGCTGAACCAGCTAAACTGCATTATTGTGCAGTGAGAAAATATGCTGATAAAACTCTTCATTTGCACAAAATAAGTCATAAAGGACAGAAAAATCCATGTTTACTTCCCACACATTCAGCTAAAATCTCATTCTTCAACAATGAACAAATTGTGGCAAGAGGAGGTTATAGATAAACTAAACTCAATATAGCGTAATTATATATAATTGCAATTGTGCTGGTAATTATTTTTCTTAATTTGTGTCTTTATCGAATGGCTGAGGAAATATTTATAACGTAATTGTTATGCACACTGGCACAATCGTAATTCTCACTGCAAATACAGGGCATTCTCTAAAGCTTTTCTTAAGAGTCAAGTATAATCAGGGGATTGCAAAACAAAACCAGAAAAACAATGGAGTGAAAACAGAATAATGAGTCAACATTTCATTGGGATGATCTTACAAGGAAGATCATAAAAATGTAATTTATAAAAACAGCCTGAAAAACTGTCACTAGCTTTTAGTCTAAATGTCAATATTTTCTACCAATGCAGGATTTCTGCAAACAGGATTATTACTGCTGCATCTCATTTTTGCCAAGAAGGTCTTATTCTCTTAGGATGCTGCTGTAAGGCAACGCTAAAAGGGAAAAGACAAACTTTGAACTTTTCAGTCATAAAGAAAATTCCCATTTTAAATGGTAATCAAATTGCCAGGATGAAAAGGTTTCAGTTTTTTATCATTTTGTTGAGTGTATTTTCCTTGCAATCAGGGAAGTGATTGAAATAAAAAGATTAAGACAGAATGTTGGACATAGTACAAAGTAACACTGTCTTCTCAGATGTGCCCAGAGCCTGCAAGACCCGTCAGGGACCTGAACTTCCAAACCTAATTGGGGCTGTCTAGATATTAGATCAAACCTATTGGGGCTGTACATCATTAAACAAATAGAGAAAGCACAACAGACACCATGCCTCACTAAATTTAATAGCCTGAGGTTGAAGAATCAAGTTTATCTTTGAGTGTAAGATGCTATCTAAAAATCAATCAGTAACCAGGATAGTGTTAACTTACACCAGGTATATTGAAATAAACACCCTCCCCCCCTGCCCATAGTGCTAAAATGATACTGCTAACTGTATTTTTTTCCCTTCCTTTTAGGATTAGGGTTATTTATAAAGGTATATTATAATTATCTTACTTTTACTGTGCAGTTTAACTTAATGTCATGCAAAGGCTGTCAGAATATCTGTCATGCAAAGGCTGTCAGAAAAGTGTGGGGTTTTGGGGTTCTTTTATTTATTTATTTATTTATTTATTTTCCTGCAAACAGAAACAGATGCCAAAGATATTTTCCCCTATGGAAATGAGACAAAAGGTACCATCATTACCTTTTTTTTTTTTTTTTTTCCCTGCAGATCTGTAATGCATATAGTAATTGTGTCACCATGGGATGTCAAATCACTGTGGTACATGAAGCCAGAAAGTCTTTGCTGCAATTGATAACTATATGTTTCAGAATAAATGTAGTTATACTGTGCTTTGTTGTAAATTTAAGATCCGAATTTCAACTCTACAATAAGGTTATTCCCTAGAAATTAAACTCTGTTAGAATTCTGGTTTTAGCTTCAGAAGAAATAGGCAAGAAGCAGAAAGCAGTGTCTGGATGCTTATTTTGAGTGGAGCACAAGGAAAAACTGCCTGATTTAATCTAACCATGGAAGGCAAGTTTTATAAAGAGAGGTAAACTGATTTCCCAGCTGCAACAGTTGGTCCAATAAATAAGGTTACTGCAACTCACAAGTCTTGCCTTCCTGTATTTTAGACTATTGTTGACTATGACAACTCCCATGTTCTTGAGGTCCCAGGGCAAGAATTTGGCTGCACACTTTTAGCTCCAGCACCATGCACAGTCTGGACCACAGAAGCAGCCTTCAAACTCCAGCTTGTGAAATAAAAACAGCTTGGGTCAGTGTTTGGGTTTTGGTCTCTTCCCCAAATTAAAACTTGGGATTGGAGAACTTCTCATGTATTTAGGTTTTCATTGAAAACTGAACTGGCACAAGAACAGCATAAATAATATTTTCCTATTAACTCTTCAAAAAAGCAGTGTACATCTGGAAAAAGTTTTCAGTGAAGGGATCAATAAGCTATTATTACATAAAGAGTTAAGATCCACAATATTTATTCTGAGGACAGCATCACTCAAAGACTTTTTGGATCATGAGGAACCCTAAAACAGTCAAGTCATTATAAGTTTACTGAGTTGATACACTGATACATTCTGCTACATCAAGTTCTTCTGATGTTTTCCAAACTTTAATCTCTAGCTGTAATCAATATGCACCTCAGCGCAGCCCAGAGGAAAGGTGAGGACAAGACACGGCTTCTATTTTTACTTTCTGTACAGTTAAGTCTACAGACAGGCTGACAGCAAGGCAAGCTGACCAGAAAAATTACAGTCAGGAACACAATACTGCCATTTTTGCTCACCTTCTGACGGTGCCCACTGGGAAGTCTGTTTGCCAGGTCACTGCCTGAGATGCTACTCAGCCACCCAGCATTTAAGGGCAAAGGAAGTGAATTGGGCCTTACACACAGGGCCACACTGTGGGCTTGGTGGCTTATTCATGCAGAATTGAAAAATAAATCTGTCATGAGACATGGGGTCCCACACCTCTGTTACTTTGGATGTTAGCTAAAGGCTTTGTTCTCCAGTAGGCTCGAAGGAAGAGAGCTCTTAATTTAGGTTAGAGGAAAAAAATATTAATCAAGCAACATGCTGCATCCATTCTTATGGCTTGCTAGTGGCATACTCTCCTCCTTGTTTGTGTCTATAGTTTTTCTTTTTCTACATGTCATTTGCACCTTGAAAATCTGTAGACAGTGTAAGTTGTGGACATAAATATAGCAAGAGAATACTACTCTTCCTCCACCCCCTTCAGGCCACCCACAGAAGAGCACATTTGACAGACTCGTCAAGTGTTTTCACACCTTTCCAATATGCCACTATAGATTTAAAAGTATCTGAATGAATCCAGCACGGTATTTAATGATAGCTGGGCTTTCCTTGTCACATTCTGTGTGCACCTGAGGAAAAAGAAGTTTCAGAAATCTTAAATTAATAGATTATTAATCTTTAACTTGGGAAAGCAGCAAAGATATGAAAAGTTTACTTAAATAAGATGTTCTGCTGAGAATTCTTATGATCATATAAATTTTTAACATTCCAGCAGCCATTTAAATAGCTGAAGGTAGATCTCCTTGGCTGCTAAAACTGCTTCCTTAACTACAGGATGATCTTTTTAAGATTCACATTGCCTCTTTAGCTCATAATTTAAATAAACCAGGCTAGGATAAGAAATCTTCCTTTATCTTTGACTCGCAGCTCTGATTGCCAAGCATTTGTGTTCATTAGACAGGAAGGGAGATTAAATGAGAACTTATTCAGTGCTCTCTGCATGGGAGAAGTATATGTTAATTTACATTTTCTTGCACATGGAAACTGAAATAAAACCCCTATTTACTATACTTTAACTGTAGTTAAACCCTAAGTTTAATTCATCAAATAATATGAATTCCTGAAAATTTCATATAGTTGATCTTAATAGGTAGCACATCCACTAAGATATCCACTAAGCTAATCCACTGTTACATTAAGGATTTGGTGACAATGTCAATAGCAAGCAAATATCAGAGAAACTTCTAGAGAACACAAAATAAATTTATCTACATTCCTATACATATTTCATATAAATGAAGACTGTGGATGTGTTCATCCTGTGGACATTAATCTTCATATACTTTATGCCATAGTAGAAAGATTTACAGAAAATATTTAGGATGTCTGCTTCAAACTGGCAAACTAACAAATTAAGAGACCATTCTCCTTTAACAAGAGAAGAATAGCACATTTTGATTCACATTTTTTATAGAAGCTGAACAGATTGAAATGTCTTGGCTGGAGTTAAAATTTTACATGAGTTCTATTAATAATGTTTACCTGTGCCCTGTTGTGAACTTACATCAGCAACACAGTTATAAGAATACAAACAAGAAAATTATGAAGGTGCTCAAGCTTCTTGGAAATGCAATAATGTTGTAAAGAGAAAGCTGACTTAATTATATCTATCATTAATAACATTTTGCAGGCCAAATCCTTTATCAAATCCTGATTAGCTGCACCACAGTATGTAGTCCTCACTAAAACTTAAAATTGTACCCTGCATCTCTGTGAGTAAAACTCTTTGTAAATCCACCGCTTGGTAACAGAGAACAGGAAAAGTTACAGCTTCATGAAGTTGTTACATCTAGAATTTATAGTTAGACTCAGTCAAAAGTTGCAGGGAGGAATTTTTCCATATTTAAGTATCTACTGGTGAATCAAGTATGGTTTCTTACTTACATGTGTCCTTGTATACGTAAGTATATAAAAAATCCCAAATTTTTCAGAAAACTTCAGCTTAGATGCATGGTTCTGCTTCTTTTGGTTGCTCTAATTTAATCATCACGTTCATTAAATGGCAAGAGTGTAATTCTTACAAACAATTAGAGAGGGATTTTTCCTGCTCTATCCCCATTTTTGTAGCAATCTGCCTAGGAAAAGAAACTAGAAATGTCTAGGTAGTAAATCCATGAGAATTCGTGTATTTTTAAAATTGCTTCGAATGATTAAAAGTGATTAAAACTGGCCTATAAAACATAATCAAAGACCTCCTGTTGAGTCCAGCAGGAGGTGAATTGGGCCAACAGGCCTTTATGCAGCAGTTCTGTCACTGTAGCCCCAAAGAGCTTATGCTGTTATCATTGATTGCATCAAATTTTTGAAGGCCTGCAAATCCTAGCCTTTCAGCACAAGAGTACAACCTCTCTCGGGATACAGGTGTTGCGCTACCAAGCGTTCATATTAAAGCAAATACAAAAAAAGTAGGGATCTTGAAGGTCTTTTCCAAGCAGAATAATACTGTGATACTGTGATATTGTAGTATTTCAAATCTTAAAAGTTATTGTGACAAGAAAGTGGAAAAACTATTTCAACCCTGCAAATGCTACAGCAGCTTCAGTATTAAATTACTAGTAAACATTGAACATTTTTATGATAAATGTAAAAATAGAAATATTAAAACTTACACTAAATACAAGTTACATGTAAATTAAAGGAGAATAATGATGTAACAACCAAATATTCCATTTTGATGGACAGATGTCTGCCTTTTACATTAGGAAGTCAAATAAAGTGCTGCTTTCCCACAAAATACTTGGATTTCAGCTAAACAGCTGTCAAAATTTCAACAAATTAATACTTTTTTTTCAGAAAGAGCAAGATGTCAAGCTTAACAGATTCTTGCAGCTACAGAAAACAATTTTTTAAAAGGAAGTGAAACATGGCACTATTTGTGGAATATTTAATACCTTCAGAAAGATGGCCATGTGTTTCCTGTATATAATGCAGAAACTAAGAACTGTATAAAAAAAAATCTGGTGTCTAATTAATTAAATTAAGAGTAGAAATCTCTGTCAAGAAACATTCCTATACCACTATTCAGTGTGGCTCTTCAGAAAACGATTTTCCATATAGGAAGAATCATTTAAGATGAAAATGTATTAAAGTAACTGTTAGCAAATACCCTGGATCAAATTAAATTTCCAAAAGACAGATTTTGTATACGGCATCTAGAAACTTCCAGGGTCATTTAGGCAATTAAAAGGAACATTCATACTTACTAGAAAACAAGGCAATTTTTAGGATGTTCAAATGATGCAGCTATACTAATGGAAAACCAGAGGTATAGATTGCTAACTATGAAGGGACTGTTTCCTATTCAGACAGGCAACATCCAAAAAAGATAGACAGAACCATGGGTAAGCTTATGATACTCAGCAAAAGACTATACAGCTTCCTTATTTTCTTATACAAACAGAGCTCAAATATTCAGATCAGCAGACCCAAAATTCCTAAGTGTCACTGCGTTATTGGTGCCTTCTAAATTATGCTGGCAGTCATATCAGCATAAAATCTACTTCTTTAGAAGAAAGAACAGTCTCACGTACAAACATCTAATTTCTGTCACACAGAGATGTGATTTGAACTGTACTAGAATAGAGTAGTCAAGATGACACGAGAAAAATGCTATCAAATGATAAGCACTAAAAGATGACTAGCGATAACTTGGCATCCACATATTGGTATTCCACAGTGAAGGCTTGTATTTCTTATATGCATACATATGCTTTGTTGGATTTGACAAAAGTTCATGCAAGGTTTACTTTATCTTTTTACTTCTGTTTCTCAAAACAAACACAGAAAATCTCAGGCTAACAATTACTCTGGTTCTTTATTTTTATACAGTTCTTCTAAACTAACCCATTGTGATGTAATACAGAAAAAATGTAGATACAGGACAAACAAGAGCTAAGCATAATCTGGTATGGACAGCATCATTAATTCTTACGAGGACGTCAAAGCAGCTGCCTTCATTTGTACACTGACAGCAGAAAAACTTTAAAAAAATTTTGTTTTTTTCTAGGAAGGTTTAACTGGGTTACTGTTACTTAGCATTAATATATCGTTTTGCCCATGAAGACAGTCCATGCCAAATCTGTTGCTGACGAAAGCACCATGTGAGTTTTCTCACTTAAACTGGTCATGTATTAGTGTAGCTAACTTCAGACCAATCACAACGCCTCTAACTTAGGCCAAAGTGAGTGACAAAAAGAATGAGATTAATACTAACCATTTTTTAGCAGTGGATGTTATGAAAAAAAGTAAAGCAATCTATATTGCTGAACTTACTTGCATCAGAAGCCATAAAAAATAAATTAAAAAGGGGCTACTTCAGAGTACACCTACAAACAACTGCAAAATGTCTGACATAAAGTATTAAATAGGAGATACAATCCTTTTCAGTAGAACTGTAACTCTAAAGCTTTTAATCATAAAATTCACAAAAAATAAAGCTATTACAATCATTTGACACAGTTATTAAACCATGGCAGATGTTATTTGATAATATAAATGCCTAGATATGGAAAAACTAGATTATAATAATGCTAGAGAATCCCTCTGAAATTTTAATTGAACACAGACTGAAATGTGACAGCCAAGTGTTTAATCGAATCTGAGTATTTCCTGCTTTGGAAACTGTTGCTTATATGTGAAAGTCAAGACAGATTTTAAAACCTTTTTTTCTCAAGAGCATCAATATTTTTTTTCTTCTGAATTAAATGTGTTTGAGAAGCCTGTAGCTGTTTCTTTCACGGGTTCCCAAGAGCACAACTGCCAGATGCACTCTTGCATATATTTGACTAGTAAGAAGATGAAAAAAAAAACCCCAAACCCATGCTTGTACTTCTAATCTTCAAATACTAGCCCGACTGATATAATCTAAACATTTAAACTGCTCTGTTTTTATGTATCTCTTTTTTCCCACTAGGAAGCCAGTGACCACTGAACTTTTTTAAAAACTAGCACTCTGTAGCTGAGCTATAAAGAAAACATAAAATTATATCAAATTAGAAGTCACATAATCTGAGTCATTAAGTGTAAGATGGTTTTGTGAGTCTTCTGCTATTAACAGACAAACCTTTATGGGCATTTCAGCTTGCTCTCTGGTATTCTGAGAAGAATTCTGATCCAGAATACCTTTCAAAAATTTTAGAGGCATTGTTCTGAGTGAAAGCCACTGAACTCGAAAAAAAATCCAGTCAAGGTTAAGATCTCTTTTGAAACATCACATAGATGGTTGCCACATGACATATGAATGTGTCTTGGTCTCCCTTTGTGGAGCCTTTATGATGAGTTCATGGATCTGGAGGTGTCCACCCACAACAGGCTGAAACCCACAAAATCTTCTCAAACCCACCTTCTTCTCAAAAAGGGCAAATATAAGGAAGCAAGAATGATTAACATCAACTCAGGACAAAGTGTATTAGCATGTTATAGCAGAGGAGATGCTTTGTCATTTGGGGTCAGGCACTTCCTGATGTAACCTTAGTATCAGTTTCTGTTAGAGGAGAATACGTTTTCATTGTATAATGATTATTTGCATTAAGGACAAAACCTTAAAGAAAACAACCTAGCCCCATCCAATTTTGGAATAACTCAATTTTGATTGTATTCAGCCAGTAATTTTAATTGCCAGGCACTGCACCATGCATCCCTCAACTCCCTGCCCACCAGAAAGAACATCTCAAACCCACACATGTAGCTGGGGGACAGGATCCACTGTAAAGGAAGAAGATAAGTATTTTGTGAGAGCTTTTCTTCCAAAAGAATCCACACAGAAATACAGCACAACAATTAGCATAAACCTATGCTATTTAAAGTACAAGCTGAAGTCTTCGTTAATGCTCAGAGATGTTTCTGGACTAGAAATTGATTTAAATACATATACTTCAGACCTTTTCTGAATTGAGAGAATAGACAATATTGTCCTCCTTGCTATGTTAGTTGCTTTACATTATTCTGTTTTAAAAACCAACTCAGTACTCTTTCCTAAGTCTAAAGGTTGTTCCCTGTCACTACTCCTGCAGAGAGGGCTAGGTGAGTGACATCTGCTCTCATCCCTCCACACTTTCTCTTCTACACATCCAAAAAAGTCCTTGATTTACCCGGCACAAATACCTTGGTTCTGTGCAAAACTCAGCCCCAGGCAGGGAGCCGTGCAGCAGAGCTGGATGTGATTTCATGATGCAACAGGTTTTAATCAGAAAATGACAAAACTGTTGAAACCAAAATGGTTCAAAATAGGAGCTTGTGCAGCTTGAGAACCTCCACAGTCCAAAGATGTGTGTTTCTGGAAAGCTGCCCACAGCCTGCCATGAAACTGTACAGCACCGGCTCACCATCCACCCTAGCAAATGGACTGGCATGGGGTTCACAGCCCCAGTTTCTTTGCTCTACCTGGCAACAAAGAAGCACATAAGGGATTCAGCTGCCATCTGGACATGGGAAGTTAAACTTTGTCTTCAAAGCCATGAGCAAGCAAGCCTGCCAGGCCTGACTCTACACAGGGATCCAAATGTCTTGGTCTGCAATGCAGTCTACCTGCTGGCAGAAGGCCTGGGTGGTATGGCAGCTGTACACTGTAGGATCCTGCAGTTTGGGCTCATTTACTCCCCCAAACAGGAAGACCTGTGGAAACCACAGACTGCAATGGCTGCTTTGAAGCTCAATGCAGCAGCAGTCATGCAGAAGACATGTCAGAGACTTTAGTACATGCCGATGGGAATGGCCCTCATCCAAAACTTGTGACAGCTTCCGATGAGACATCACTACTCATCTGCAGATTGGAGACACAGGAAGAGACTGAGACATTGAGCCATATTTCTACAATTTCCCTGCTTGTTGCTAATGGTTCATGAAAAAAAACCCTGTCCGAGGCTGTCCCCCCTGCTCCCGGCCCTGCCCAAGGGAGTCCCCAACGTGGGGGGCTGCCACCCTCACAGGCACATTGTTTCAACATTCCCATGCTCACATCATCTTATGCTTTAAAAAAATCCTAAAACAGAAAAAATAAACCTCTTGTCATGGTCATTCCCCACCCTGATGACCTTCTTACCACTCTTCCTCTGCTTGGGTAGCAGAGCTACATTAGCACGAGGAAGGAGCAGGGAAGCCCCCAGGTCACAAAAAGCTGTAATTGCCTTCCGGGGGAAGGAGGGGAGATGCGAGAAGGATCCTTGGGTGGCTCTGGAGAGGCATAGGATGTGCCCCACGCAGGGCCAGGCCTGTGGACAGCACACGCTCCTGCCCAGGCTGGCTGCCTTTTCCACATCTCAAGCTACCTGCTGTAAAAAGTGATTACATTCACTCCAAAGGAGCTAATAAAGTCTCAGTAGCCAACTCGGGACAATTTCAACATCACTTTGCAAGTATTTAAAACACATAAACTTGCCGAAGGATTCATGATACATAAAAACTAGGTTAAAATAATGTTAAGTATCTAAATTTATGCCCTGATACTAGTTATAGCTCTACAGTATATCTGCCTTAGCTCATGTTTTTGTCTCTAAAACTTAAGAAGTCAAATGCAGAGTATTATACTAATTATGTACTATGCATGGAGTATTTACAGCAATTCCTGTTCCTAAGAACTGCCTGAGGTAAAAAGAGAGAGCAAAAGCTTTAATTCCTGCACTTTGAAGTAAATCAATCTCTTAACATTGTCTGCAGAGGACTGGTATGTAGTAAATAGTGTCTGGGTCAAAAAGCCAGTCTCACCCTTTTGTATGCTGTATGCTATTGATATATTCTGAGTACACAATACAACCAATGAAGAAAAAATTGCGATTTTTATGCCAAATAAGTTACCATTGTTTTTACTTATATATCAAACAGGTTAATCAATCAGATATGTAAAATCCACAAAGCACAATAAAAAGTGTAGAATAAATTTATCACCAGAAAACAAATGCTGTAAAATCCCAATAGCTGGTGCTAGAAATTCACAAAGCCTGTCAACAAAGACTTAGGGAAAACATTTAATTCTGAATTTGAGTATAAGAACTCCCTAGGGTGAAACTATGTTATGACAACTTGCTAGCTGCAATTAATGCAAAGATACACCCTGTTTCAGGCAGAATTTTTACTGTATTAGATCAAAGGCAAAATGAAGTCCTGACATAGAAGAGATTTTTTTTATTTCTTGCCATCATCTCAAAACACTTTCTACTTTAAGAAAAATGTGTTTTATAATGAGCTCCAAATTTGTTTCATGTATTTAAAAACCCTTACTGCATTGAAGGTCCCTAGTAATTCATAAGATTTATTTCATAAGTCAATAATTTGGTACCGGTCATATACTGGGATGGAAGTCCTTAACAACAGATTGATGCTTGATGTGGTTTACATGAGCTTCTGTGTGCCTACATTAGGCACATGATTGCTACTGGCTTTCAGTGAGACTGGGGTAATGAAAGAAGAAGAAACATGGTTAGTTTAGTTCAGCCTACTTCCAAGTAAGATTCTCTGCAAAAATCCTGTACCTGTGTTTATTTCCATACTGTAGATTGCAGACTAGCACAAAAACACTCCAGTCTGCCCAAATGTGGTATCTTCCTCAAAGGCAATGTAAATTGCCTGGTGTGGATGTCTGTAGCACTGTGGCTGCATTGCACTGAGGATCTGAAAAGGTTTGATTAAAAGTAGTTTAGGAATCTGTGTGCTGTAACTGCATGCTGCAACACACCCAAACATTTAGACGTTAACCAATGTGATGCCTGTCTTTTTGGCTCACTGCTAGCATTCACAGCTCTAAGTCCTGTATGTGACTCACTTCAGATTGGGATATCCAGACTGTGCAATAGGAAACACCGAAAATTAAAACACAATTCAAACCTTATTTCCCCCTGGCACCTAGTGAAAGTCTTACTCAGAACACCTTCTTCTGTGGCTCTGGACTCTGGAACTTCAGGATCAGACTGGAAGGTGATGATTCCTTTTTTTTCCCCAAAATATCTGCTGGAAGAGCCTGCTAGTCATAGCTAACGTTGTACTCTGGGAGGCAGGTGTTTGAACATCTGCAGGAAGCATTCAAGTGGGGATTTGTATAACCTGGAAGACCCTAACTACCAGTCTTCTTCATCTGATTAGCTAAAAGGAAATGCATCACCAGCTGCTCAAACAAAAACTGAAGATTAAAGGCTGCCTTCAAAACTGATAGAGGTTTTCAAGGCAAGAGGTTGAGAATATAAATAAGGACATTCAAGAGTTGTACGAATGACTAGAAGTGGAGCTAACTGACCAAAGGAAGATGTCAATGCCAACTGTTGCCTCTCCAAAGTTTTACGTATGTTGTTTCTTCTCTTTGGATACTGCCCACTAATCCAAGTTCATAAATACGTTTTCAAGTGTTTGGTTGCCCTCTACAAGCATTTACTAGAGGCACTGCTTTCAGTTTATCTCAGATTCAGCAACTGAAGGTGAATCCCATGGTGAATCCAGATCAAAAGGGACCCCTACAGGATTTCATTTGGCTCACTGATTTACAATTTTTAGTTTATTCTGACTATGCTGAATTTTCAAGCAATGAAACACCTTCACTATTGGAAAAAATAATCACTTGGAGGATTAGAGTGCAAAATCACGTAAGAATGCTTCCTTAATGGTGGGAGTTCAAAAACAAATTAAGCAAAATTTTCCTTAGCATCAAACACTGAAGAAGCTGGCTGACTGCAGAGATGGCTGGCAGAAAAACACAAAAAATGCCAACTGCCACCTTGGATGTTCTGTGAAGTAAAAAGACAGACTGCATGAAGCTCTCCAGCAGATACTTAGGCTTCAGCAGGGAAGGGAAAGAGCAACAGGTTACTTGAACCTTCTTACAGTTACTCAGAAAGCAAAAAATCCCCTTTTTCTTTATTTTTCCACAGCTCTTGTTTTGAAAAAAAGTTGTAAAATTTGTCAGAATTAAGTTCTATCACCTAAATGAAAGGACTTAGTCTGCCTTTCAGACAGGGAGAGCAGCTGTGTGAGAGCCCTACACAGTTCTGCTCATTGGACTTTGGCCTCTTGTCTCTTCAGGATGGGGTGGCACCAGGAGGTGAGGGAAAGGAAGAGACATCCTCTTGTTGCCTGTTCAGGCTTACAAGTTCCTGTCAGTGGCTGCAATAAGTCTGCCAGATGCAGGAGGCAGCCTCATGGTGGAAACACTGACTAGAAATTAGATGGACACCCCTGTCACTTTCCAAGTATCTCATCTAAAAGTCATCACTGTTGTTTGAAAGGATGTTTGTTCAGGAATTATATGGATGTGGAAATTCCCCCATAAGTGGTCCTGTTTGGAGATGTCTACGTATCACAAAAACATGGAAACAGCAAAACAGGGTGATACTTAAGCCCACTTACTACATCAAAGTAATCACGGGCAGATGGACAGAGCCCATAAGCGTGGAAGTCAATGGGCCTACACTAGCGTACCAGGTGAGCATGTGCATTAAGTATTGTGCTCTTCTACACATGGTCCAGTCCTTAGGTGATTTCTCAGCACTATGAAGAGTTTCTGTATAAATCAGTACCAGTCACTATATTCTTTCTTTTTATGCTAACATAAACATGCTATAATTGTAACGAGGCAACTTTAGGACCAGCTTTTTGCCAAGGGATTCTCAGGCTGCTCCATATCCACCATTGAGCTTCACAATTTTGTCTCCAGCTCCAGCTTTTGGGATCCTAGCAATAGCTCTCATCCCTACCTCTCTGCATCCATGTTTCACTCCTTCACTTCTTTCCCCTCCACAAGCACAAACTCAGCATGCAACTGAGGATCCAAACGGTGTTACTATACACATACCTACACAGGCACGCAGAGAGTTGTCCAGGTGTGCACAGTTCTCCACCACAGTACGTGGGTGTGCCTTAATTGAAGACATTTCCTGCACAACTTACGGGACTGAACAATTTGTCTGCAGGTCATACATATCAACCAAGATATATCATCTCAAAATAAAAAGCTGCAGCATCAAGAATAAAGAAACCTGCTTTGGTTAAGTACAATGCATAAGAGACTACAGAAGTGTGGATGCTGCTTTGGAACTGTGAAATCATTCAAGCCGCAGAGGCAAGAGCCACTAAAACTCGTCAGGGACAAAGTCATGCCACCTGGATTTCCAAAGCTTTTGAAAATGCATTTGGAAATGAAAAACACACAACTAGATATTTCACTCTGGTAGACTAAGATGCAGCTATCCAATTTACAGATAACACAACAGCTTCTTTTCTCTTAGTCATAAATTCCAGGGTGATCAGATTCTGAATAGCTCTCCCAGATACAAAAGAAAAATAGGGCAGATGATGAATATTTTATCTCTGAATTCTTGCTATACATAATCATATTATTTTATTATCTCATGCTGTGCAGAAAAAAAAAAACATGGGAAATGAGGATAGATTTGTGAATGATAATAATAATTTGTCAAGCTGTTTGATACAAGGATGAAAATAGAATAAACATGATTTTGAAAGTTGAGATAGGAAGACTGGCTACTGCCATGAAATGGGAAAACGTGGAACTGATTTAAGCTTATTAAAGTAACGTAAAAGAGTCTGCAATAGAATAATTTATATAGCAAGAACAATAAAATAAAGTACAAGGAACACTAGCAAAAGCTGTATCCATTAAGACAAAAGGTAACCATTTTGACAGTCCTGGGAAGGAAAGATGAATAAACACCCTCATCACACATCTCCACTCAAGTCTCATCTTGACTTAGAAAAAGCCATTTCCTTAGTACACTGCACTTGATTATGTGTGGATGGGAAATACCTTCTGCTAAGCGTATTCAGATACACATATTCTAATCCACTTTTCCAATGACATTTTTTAGAGTTCAAGTTTTCTTATGAATTACCACATGAAATGACGTTTCATTGTATTCAATCCCAATGTGAATCCAGCAGCGTAAACAAGCTTTTTTTTAGAAAAAAACATTTAAAGAAATCAACTTTTTGAAACCACAAATACATGCCTAAAGAGAGAATGCAGATAGAGCTCGGAGAGTTGCACAGAAGTACAGAGGCTGGAAAGGACCTCTGGGGATCTCCAGTCCAACCTCCCACCAAAAGCATATCCAGCTGGAGCAGGCTACTCAGGGCCTTCTCTAGTTGGGTGTGGATACCTCCAAAGATGAAGGCTGCTTACGGCAATTTGGCAGAGATAAAACCTGGCTAGAGTTGCTGTTTATATGAAAAAAAAGACCTAGATGTCTCAGTCACTGGTCAAAGAAATAGAAATGTGGCCCAATGGTAAGGCAATCATACTAGTTTTGGCCATGGTGGTCTGGCAGTTTATTTGAAGTGTAGTAGTTGTGTTCCTAACTGCTCTATCTAAACCTCTATTTTTAAATATTAGGTTTTCAAATAATAAACAAATGATTAGATGAGGACATATGTAAGTATTTATCTATTTACAATGACTCAGACTGTCTGCATGACACTTTGGTATCTAACAGAAGCTAGTATCACATGCTTGGGTATCCAGCTGTCAGTTTTGATTATTTGAGTTAGTTTCCTTCATACCAAGATTAGACACTCTGTAGCCAGCCTGTCTGAGAAATCAGATTGGATAAATTCCTTTGTTTATAACTCTGTAGTAGAAAAAGGTTAAAGCAGGCCTTTCTGAGCAGTAAAAAAAGCCCTTGAAAGTAGTGGCAGCCTCCAGTACTTGAAAGGCTCACAATTAGGCAACCTCTGAAAACGCCTGAAAGAGACACCAGAGATAGAGCTCCCCTCAAGGTCCCCACAAAACTTTCTCTTCCTAATTAAAAAACATATAAAAGCAGAACTGAGGTCTAAAATGTTTTTTAATATTGTTATCTGCTATGCAATCTCGGGAGTCATGTGTCAACTACCTCTAGAAAAGCTACTCAGAAATTAGAGCCTGCCCAGGTCAAATTAAAGCAGGTTTTCTCCTTGGCTTGCAGGTGATGCAGGAGCACCCTAGGATCCCATTATTTTTATACCCTTTCATCCTGACTTCCAGTGAGTGCTGCACTTCAAAGCCTTTTTGGTTTGAAGAAAACAGAAACAGAGGTCAGAATGCCAATGTTTCCCTGTTGTTTTTGTTTCTAAATTAGAAGATTACTTGGATGTTCACTGTACCAATTTTCATTTCAGAAATAAGGCATGGCCTTGTACAGCAAAAGAGCCAGGCTAATGCAGCCAGCCTCTGCGTTTAACAGCCTAGAACCAACATCCCACAGCAACAATCAGAGCACACATCTGGAAGAGGTGCACACACACAAAGCATTGTTACACATTGCTACCTATACAGTGAAAGGTCAGAATTTACATCATGGGAGATGCAGGACTTTGTGTTGCTGATGACACATCTGTAACCAAATGCAAGGCATGAATGACTTTTTTTTTAATAATATACCCTTTTCACCTCTAGCCTCTCCCAAGGACTATCACTGAATATTAAATGCTGATCCTAAGTGTTTACTTTGTGCAGATGTATTGGATGTGAGATAGGAAGAATACCCTTTATTGCATTTATGTAAGATGTTGCTGGCATGATGGAGAGAGGCAGAGAGACCAAGCATCACTAAGAGTGGTATTTCAGTGTGTTAAGGGACTGGGGAAGCTTAACCCTTGCCCAGCATTTCCTTATGTGTGAATGTTTTCTGTAGGAGAGATTCACAGCTTCTCCAGAACCTCAGTCATGGAATAAGAGCACTACAAGTATTTGTCCTAAGTAATTTATCTTACTGAATGTGTTATTCTAATAAAGCTTCTATTGAGAGTAAAGCATGCCATCTTTCCAGTGAAGTACATAGACCTTGCTTTCCATTTTCACTGTGGGTCATTCAGATCATGTTCTTTAGATAGGAAAAAAAGAATACTGAGAAGAAAACAGAATTAATACATGAAATACCTATCCAACTGCATAAAGAAGCACAGATGTCACAGCCCACTGCACGCACCAACCCTAAGACATTTGTCTGATGCCAACAGTATCAGCAAAAACCCCTCTTTGTTAAACAAAGCCTTACCTTTCTGCTATAGATTTCCTTGGGAAATAAAAATTCTCTTCTGCAAGGTAGGCAGCTGCAGTTCCACCTCCGAAATAGGTCTTCCTCAAGAAGGGGGCAATTCGGTTGTTTACCAATAGTGCTCCTAATCCAGTTGGGAATCCAAAGATTTTATAGAATGAGATGGAGATGAAGTCAGCTTGGTGAACTCCCAAGTCTAATGGAGAACTGCTCACATATGAAGCTGCATCTAGTAGAACAAACCACTTCCCCGGTATTTTGATGGGGCAGAGTTTTCCAGATTTTATGTCCTGTATCCATGAAAGGGGATATTTGGTACCAGAAAAATTGCTCTGAGCTGGATAAGAGAAAAGATGAGGTGTTGTACAGTTTTGTTCTTCAGCTGATAACCTGCTTTTTTCTGATAACAAGATTTCCTTTGGTTTTATTGGAACAGATAAGACATTCATTGAAGCAGTTATCCCCCTCATGCCCACCACAGATGTGTGGCTGTCAGTTAGGTAACAAAATCGACTGCTGGGTTGCTTTGTGCCTTCAGGTATCCAAGGGAATGCTTCTGCAACCAGTTTAAGTGCAGCTGTGCATCCAGATGTGAAAATGATGGTGTAATCTTCAGCAGTAGTATGAAAGTGTTGCAATATTCTGAAAAATGTAACAAAAAAAATCCAGGTTATTTTCTGATTTTTCTATTTTATTGCTCTGTGATACATTTGGGTTCTTTTCAGCATGAATTCTTCTACTCTGACACCTGATATGAATAGAATCATACAGGTTTTGCCAAAGAGCACAATAAACTTCAGCAAGTGTAAGCCAAATCATTTTGCCCACGAGAGACTCCAGTGCTGCACTGGATGTTACTGGGTTTTTAAGGATGGAAGCCAATTCTGCCTGGCTCTGAATAAAGTGACCAGTCTGGTCCCTCAGTGGGATCAGAATTAAGCCAGCATATGATTAAAGTTACACTGTTCTTGAGAGAGCCCATTTTTATTGGCAAACTATTAGGGGTTTTACTGTATAAAGTATTTTAAACAGCCAGAACATCTTTCAGTTAAAGAACAATAATCTACTTAAATACTGGGCATCCCAATTAAGGGTCAAAGGATTCAATAGGGAAATCTTAGCATACAGATTTTCTCCTTGCTTGTATTATTAACAACAGAAACACAAGACAGCAGGAAGCAACAGATGCTTCATATGTGCCTTATGCACACGAAGTTGTATTCTCTGTAGTCTGCAAAGACAGCCTAATCCAGAAGCAACCTAATGTCTTCCGATGAGCCAGACTATGAAAACTTAAGCAAGTCTGTCTCTTGAGACATGCCAACACCATGCACTCGATGCCTGGACAGAACTCTTTTGGCTCTGAACTACCTTTTGCCAACACCATCTAACACACCTTTTGGTACTCATGCTAGGTAGTGCATCTATTACAGTTTTGCAGTGTGCAATATGAATCTTCAGTCCCTTTTCTGACCTTTTTAACCTGAAGAACCTTCTCTCAAGAAACTTTTAGAAAAATCTACTGATATTAACAGGAAAACTAACAACCCTCTAAGAGAAACCAGCTTCAGTGCATGAAGCAGAGGAAACAAAATTGAACCAGAGCATAAATGTTGCTGCTCAGCAGTGCTGTCTGGTTTTCAAGAAAGGTAAGATGTAACAGGGTTTCTCAGTGTACCTCTCCTGCTGCAGAATGTTTTTGTGAGCAACATAACTTATCAGTGCTCTCTAAGCAGCTGGTGCTCTGACCTGTGTAATTCCAAGGTACAGATCAGCATTTGAAGAGCCTGTGGACTCTCAACGTGAGAATTCCCAATGTGTATCATTAAAAGTTTGCAGTTTTTATATAGCAGGAGATTTCCTTACTAGAACAGGCAGAAAATGAAGACACAGTTGCATTTAAATGTAAGTTGTATGAACAGTTATGTGACAAATCCAAGCTAAAATTTCCTGAACCACAGGACAGTGGAGAGAAATGCCTTAAAGTTGTATGTGTCCAGTCTGAAACACAAATGCTACAACCAAAGGGTGACAGAGCTGGATGCATGGGGTACAGCAATCAAAGATTAAACACTGGAAAAGAAACAATTACAGTGACTATGATGATTAGGACTAAAAAACACCCTGCAAAATCCCACTGAAATGATACTATTAATTCTTTTCTCAGTTGAAGGGAAGTGTCATTGTGCTGTCATGTACAGGATGCAATTCATAGGCCCAAATTAGACTTCAGTTTATTTATAACTTAAATTTTTGGAATCTGATGCAATTTTTAAGGTATTTTTATGTCTTCTGGAAATGAAGAAAGAATTTCAGCTTTTATGAAGGACATCAGCAAGTCATGGACTTAAGCTTTACATATTCTGAGAAACCGTTTGAAAGAATTCATAAGGATTTTTCTGAAATAGATTTGCTGGGGGATATAGTTGCTGCAAGCAGTCACAGCTCCAGAGAAACCAAACTTCACCACTGGACTTTAGAAACCTAACAGGGATGAAGACAGGGACAATCACAGAAGTTTTTGTAAAGAGTATTGAACTGACAGCCTGTCTCATTCATTCCTGTGACATGGTCTCTCTGGTTACTGAATCAATCCACTCCCCCTTCACCTGAAGTGAGCTGTACAGCCTTCTCCATCACTACCTGCCTTACAGCTTGAAGCACGTGTGTGTGTCGTACAGGACACCTGACTGATGGAACGTGAAACCCTCAACCCAAGCAGCAGCCTCTGTTGAAGTGAAGCTACGTGTAGGGTTACCACTCAGAGCCATGCCCTGATTTTCAGTCCTTACATCATTCTGCCTTTTTTCTCCTTTCCTTGCATTATCCTAGATATAGAAAAGGTGGAAAGCAGGGCAAGCAAGAATCCTAACTTCTTCTTCAAGGAGAGAGAGGGACAGCATTAGACTCTTGTTTCTAGGGGAAAGTAACTGCAGAAAGTGGGTTAGTAAGGATGTCGTGTCTTTGTGGTTATGGACGTAACGTGGTTATGGTTATGTACGTGGCATATTGTGGCATGACTTACAATCATCTTGGATAGATCTTGGAATTATTACACTGATATAAACACAAATTACAAAAAAGTTGTGCAATTCCAAGCAATAATCAACAACAAAGTATCAAACTTTCTATGTTTTTACCTCTGTGAGCGCTAGGACGAGTTACATATTCACGTGTGTGCGCACACAGAATACGTTTTGAGTTAAGAAGTGTCACGATTTGACTCGGATTGGCAATTAAACCAGAGACAACAATGCTCTCGATCCCCTCCCCACACCCACCCAGGTAGGGAAGGAGAGAGAGAATTAAGGAGAGAGACTTAGCTGGATTGAAAATTAAACTAGACAGCTTTAATTAGATGTACAATTATGTACAAGTATGTTCAGGAATGTGCAAAAGCCTCTTGCCTCCTCCCACCCCCAGCAACTCCCCTGGCACTCTCCTGAGCTGTGAGCAGTCCCAAAATCTCCCAGACCGCAGGCAGGAGATAAGGTAGAGCAGACAGGGGCTGGGTTATGAGGGTTATGAGGTCAGAGCCTGGGGGTCGATGGTGATGGATGGATGGAGTCCTTCCCAGACACCGGTCACGGATGGAAGAGAAGGGAAGAAGAAGGAGGAAGGAAGTTGTCTTCTGTGATCTCTGACCTTCCTCTGAGCTTACACAGATATTTGGAATGGAATACCTTTGGTCAATTCTGCTGTCTGTCTAGTCCAGCTCCCCATGGGAGGGTCATAGATATGACTCCCCTGCCCTCAGTAGCATCTGTAGCGGCACAGTCACTGGGTAGAACAAACTGACCTTCGTGTCTCAGTAGAAACATAAACATTCCAGTGTTATCAGTCCACTAGCTGGAACACTTGTTGCTAGTTAAAAGAAAGCTTACTGAAGGAACAAAAAAATCAGTAAAGGGGAAATTAGCTTAATCCTCGCTCAAACCAGGACAAAAAGCTAGGTAACATGAGCAAATTCTTAATATGCAACATCTTTTCATAAAAGCAAGCTGAGAAAAAGCACACTGAAGACTGTTACCAAGCCTGCTCACCTTTTACTTTCCATGCTTTCTCTGCTCTCCTCCCCATTCAGCCTCTTTGTGTCACACAGGCCGAGTGGGTGGTGAAACACAGCTAGGCGAAATGCCAAATTTTGCATTTCTACAAAGGAATTGTACTCACTTACTGCAGCACTTAATTTGACTAAAAGACACTGCAAAATGACAATAGCGAGGATGCAAGAACCGGGGATTGAGATTTAGTGATGGGATGCTGTTGTGCAACCATGAATACCAGAGCCAGTGAGTATTTTTATTAAACATTTACACAACTTCACAAAACAATATTATTTTGGTTTGTTTAAGCTCACAAATAGTGACAACTCTATGTTTAATAGAGCCCATGCACATGGGTAGTATTTATTTAGTTTTAAATCATTCAAATTTAGAAACAGCGGAAGAGTTCTGAAATAAAATCCATGACATAACACTGATGCATTTATCTATTCAGTTCAGTGCCAGAAACTGACTTTCAGATGGAAAAAATCAGGCTGTCAAGTAAAATTTTCTAAAGTTCCCAAATTAATTAGAAACATTTTTTTAAAGGTATTTAAGTTCCTAAAGCTACAGAACCAACCATGGTAGTTACACTTCTAATTGACTTCAATAGGAAATAGGTTATTTTGTGAATCTCAATAGGTACCTACTTGCGTTTTCAATCTCTATATGCCGCATAAAATTGCTATGATTCCAGGACTTGCAAAAGAGGTAGAATTTTCAAATTCACACTTACATTTTGGCTGAGGCATTTCTGATGTTAAAAAAGGAAAATAAATACATGAAGCAATATCACCAGAGCTAAGGGAATTTCTTTCTCCAGAAGAGCTGTCAGCACCTCAGAATAAGGTTTATAAAATGAATACCACAAACTCCTGAACTAGAGCAGCACTCCTGTGATAAAATCAGAGTACCCAGGGATAGAAAACTGCAATACATTTGAATGACTTCTGCAGCCCACAGTACTACATCCTCTGTTCTGAAATGAATATTGGGAAGCACTGGCTATTACACATGGAATTCCTAATGCTTTCTTGTCTTTGTAAGACATAACCCATTACAGTAAAATGCAGTTCACCTTTATTACACTGCGAGAAGATTTATAGCCCTATATAAGGTCGTTGTTGGCAGCAGGACTAAAGACCAGTGGTAGAAAACTGATAGCTTGATCTACTATAGCTCACAGCTGCAAAGAGCAGTGGTATTTTATAGTATTACAAATTTCCACTTTTCAAAGGACTCTTTGGAATAAATGACTAAGAGGATTATTGTTTCATTACACATAATGATACAGTTGTGCCATCATGGGCAAGACAGTAGAAAAGCTGAGAAACTTCACCCAGTACGTTGCTTTTAGGCTGGCAAGGTGAGGGACGAAGCCACACACTCCCTCTTTGCAGTATATCAAAGATCCACCATGACTGGCCACCTCTTCTCCCTCTCCTCTCACCTCTCCAAGAGCACACAGATCACAGCACGTGGAGGTAAATAATGCATAGCCAAGAAGCCAGTCCAGGGAGAAGCCACTGAAAATGCCCTCACTTGACCACACTTCCCTGTGCACACTCATATTCTGAGACCTCTCTGTTAGCTGGTGTTTAATCCTTCAAAAAGTTACCGTGATAGTTTTGTGTCTTCATTACTGAAATTGAGCCAAAATGCCTTACTACTCTGAAGTAAATGCTGGTAGGGGAAGTCAATTAATTTTCAACCAAGCTTGCTGTCTCATTTTATAAATTTAATACACACATAATTAATAATGGGCTTTATATTTAATGGTATCTATAATCAAGTAATATATTTTGAGGGAGTAGTCATATTATCTCACTCACCTAATCCAACAGCTTGAATTAATAGTTTAATTACAACTAGACACTCCACATTGCCATTGGCAGCTTTGCAGAAAGCGAAGGCTACTGATTTGTTCAGCTACCTCAGGTACAAAGTGTTAGCCAAAGTTAGATGAAAGGGATGCTCTCCACAGCTGCTGCCGGGCTGCCATTACCTCATGCAAGAAACCAGATGTTCCTCCTCGCCACCACCTCTTTGTTTGTGGCTCTCAGCAGCAGATCATTACAGTCCATTACAGTCTCCCAGAATTAAGTTGCTTTACATGGCTTTTCTTCCATGCTTCTAGGTTTTAAATACCTCTCAGTTTCTCCACTGTCTCAAATTTACCATTTTGCAAACACCTGTAAAAAGCTGAACAGCAACTTATATTGCTAGGTTTGGGCCCTTCCACACTTTAATTCCACTTGTTGCAAACATTTTCATTTCTGGTTGGCAAGATCAAAATATGTGAAAGGGGTCTGTGATTTTCATGTTTTCTATTTGTATTCAAATATTTATTTAGATTTTTGTCCTGGCTTCACTGGGACAGAGTCATAGGCCAGCCAGTCAGGGCAGCTGACCCAAGTTAACTAGCAGGTGTCATGTACATTATAAAGGGGGACGTGTGCTGAGGGGGTCAGTTGTGTTTTGTTGGGGCTACTCTCTCTTGGCCTGCTGCTCCCTCTGCTATACCTGAGGACCAGGCTGAGTATAAGCTTATATACTTTTTGTTGGTGTTTGTATTAGCTTTCTTATGTCATTAAATCTGTTTATATTTCAACCTATGGGGCTTCTCTCCCTGATTCCCCTTCTTGGCTGGGTAGGGGTTATTGGGTGAGAGAGGAAACTGCTCCAGTTTAGCCTCGGGTAGGGACTAAGTGAAGACAATTGTATATGAACTTTCATAAACATTGTCAGTACAATGCTTTTCTAGCCAGTAGCTGATGTAGCTAAAAAAGACCCTGTGTAAAAGTTTAAGTATTTCCATTATAAGAAGGTATTCAGATTTGAAAACAGAAGCAAAGTTACCTATTCAACAGCACAAGTTTAGCTAGCACTTTTTAGAGGCTACTTTTCATCTGCACATTTACATATAAAAATATTTCTTACTATGATTTTTTTCTATTCTTATGCTACTTAGATGCACAAATCCAGTTTGGACATGTACTGAGAGATGCTTAGCTTGAGCCTCAGAAATATCATCACACTGTTTTCTGTTCTATAGAAAATCTAAAAAGATGTAACATACTGATGTTTAAGGAATAGGTTTTGTATGAATGGCAATTAAATAGAAAAAATTACTGCTAAGTCAAACACAGTATTTTATTTTGACTTTTCTTGATGTTAGAGGGTAACGCATCTCATACCTGGTGTTTTAATCCTTTCCACACACAAGTGCAAATGAGAATGATAGACAGTGGCTACATCTACAACATTTCTGGGTAAGAGCATTTTAATGTTCCTCATTTATTAATTAAGGGTCATTCCCAGCTATCAAAGCAGTCAATTGAAAAACTCCCATCAACTTTAGTGAGGGATCCTCAGGTCTTGTAAACCGATGTGGTTGTTCCAGACACCAGGTCCTGCACCCTGCTTTTAGGCTTAACTTAATATGCAACAGTAGTTCTTCTACACGTTTTTATCTATGTATATGAAAAAAAAAAAAAGGAAGAGACGATGTGGGTATCCTTATTTAAGACAATGCAGAAGGATACTGTGATGAAGCACGTGCTGCTTAACAGCTTAACACACAACCTATATTTATTTTTCTTAATGTCTCTTACTGACAGCAGTGACAGCTTAGTTTAACTAGTTACAGCTCTATCTGTAAAGGGAATGCTGCAGATCAAGAAACTAAAAGGACAAGCCTTTCGAGCAGAAAATGTCTTTACAAAATAAGATATAAAATAAAGTGTATTCAATCCAGTATGTCACAGCATGGTATTATATTCTTTTTGTCAATTCCCAATGCAAAAAAAAGCAAACTCCAATCTATGACTGTTTTTAAGAATCAAGTGTATTTAAGCAGGAAAAAAATCTACCTCCAACAAAACATTAATTTAATGAAAAAACCCCTTGTACAAGTGTTGTTTTTTTTTTCTCTTAAAGCAATATTTTCAACAGGAATCTAAGCCATATCATCTCGGTGACCTGTGCAGCTAACCCAGCAGAGGTCTAGCAAATGGGAGGATTTGCCCATGGATAAATAACTGCATAAGGAAGAGCATTAGGATAAATCTTTACCATTCTCTTTCAAAGTTTGCCCAGCCCTCTTTTCTGTTTCTTCTCTCATACTGACAATGCACAAATTTAAACCTCTTGGAACATACAGTAACTATGAAATAGGCACATGCTGTTCTATTATCTTCAGTGGTTATATCCACATAAACTTGTTTACTGACTATTCTACTCGGAGGGCACTCATTCTGAACCCAGCTTGCAGAATTGATTAGGATCTCACCCATTTACACTACTGCTGTGTAGAGCAACACTGAAATCAGCTCCCTGAAAAAAATTATTAGCTGGAATGCACCCCATGAGCTCCACTTGCCTAAGCAGGTGAGAAAAAAGTCCCTCCCTTTCTGTTTGAAAGCATTACTTTCTTTAGGCATTCATGGTTGGCCATCTGAATTGAAGCATTATAGTCAGTTACATTTATTCTCCTAGGCATTGCCCAATTCACTGGAGACACACTGTGGAAATACCTTTTGGCTTATAAAGGTCATAGTTGGTCTTCCCCAAATAAACTCCCTCTCTAATTTTGCAAAGCAGGGATCACAGCAGAATGCCTGGAGTTTCCATAGCACAACATCTTTAGAAGAGCAGGAGCTCCTGAATGGCTACAAAATGAATTCCCGTAGGAAAAGATGCTTTGATGAATAACGCTTATGAGAAGCACACACACTGACCGAAAGGTGTTGACCCTCATTTCAAAGTGCACATCCAGAAGGCATTCAGTGTCACACTGGGCATACTGACAGAGCAAACTAAAATTTAGGGTGGTATTATGGTACCACATATCGCCAGAAGAGCAAAACCATGGGAAGGAATTATGAAAACCATAAAATCCGACACTGCAGGCTACCTGTCGGTAGAGCAGTTTGTTCTAACACACAAATATAACTCCTCTCACTGACAGAAGTCTGTAACATTCGAGATGTGGCAGAACCCCCTGGGTAACTCTTTGCTTTGAAATTAAATAGTTATTTTTCTGTGTAGAGAGGTGAGATCAATAGCTATATGGTTTTAAAACCACTTTGTGGCTATTTTTTGTAAGATCAGCCAGTTTCATTTACTCTGGTGTTTGAACAACTGCCAAATATTTGCAAAAACACTTGTGAATCCCAGGTTTTTTATTAATTAGGGCACAAATGACTCTGCAAATTTATATCGTTAGTTCTTCAAATAAAAATTTAACATCTTTTATCCAAGTCAACTGGGAAGAAAATGGAAAAAATAACTAATATTTTAGCCCACCATCTAAGGAACACTACTCAGGACTAGACAGCAAACAGCTCACGAACAAACCATCTCAAACTGTTTTTGCACAAATTGCCAAATAGAAAACTACAAATGAATCTGAGTCAGTTTGTAAATCATTCATGGATTAAAATTCAAAGTATTTTTGCAGAAAATCTTAGGAGTCACCACAAAGAAGCTGAATCAAAACCAGACATATGAAGATTTTGTACATGGACTAGTATAGTACCTCAGTTGCTGTCTAGGGCAACTTCAGAATGAAATGTCCTCATCACAGTATTTTCTTCATAAGATACACCAAACAACTAAGGTCACTGTATTTTCTCTTTTCAAACTCCTCTTAAGTAGCACAGAATGTAAGTTTTAGGCATTCCCTGAGCAGAAACAAAGAATGCATCAAGATAGACTTCAATGGCAAACACTCAAGACAGCACAGTACCAGCCAGTGGTATCATTTCTACTAGTAATATGTGTAATACCCTCTTCACAGGCTATGAGAACAAATTAAAGGGTGTACGTATGGAAACTCATATCACCTTAAGACATCTACACTGTGGATACCTGAGCACATCATCTGTTGGAGTCACTCAAAAGCCACAGACCCCACAGCAGGCAGCTCATCTGACCTAAGCTAGAAGTCTGCTTCAGGCTGAGATGTCTCACCCTGGACATGTCCAAATTAACATCAGCTTCAGCATCTTTGGCGCACAATCATCCCTCTTTCCAATCTTACTCAGTACGTCCTGATCTTTAACTTTTCCAGATGTTCTGGGCTCCTGCTAGAATGATTAACTTCTTAGTATTGCAGTGTCTAATTGATTCAGCTAATGCTTGCAAGCATCACTGGCATTAGCCCTGCCTACGTATCCTAAATATATTTGCTGGTAAGTGGTCAGAAGTTGCTTCACTTTATTTTCTGATTCTTGGAAAGCGGAGCATGACAGCTGGCTGTTTTCCAGCAGTAGAGCAAGTATAAACTTGTACAGGCTGTTTCAGAAAAAAAAAAAGTAACAAGAAAAAAAAGCACACTCAGGTGTTCTGATGGTTCTATGCTCTCAAGTTTTTACATTGCTTAACATTTTAAGCAACCTCAGGTAAGGAATTAGATATTCTTTAAGGTGCTAAAATTTTTGTTAATAAGCTGAGCTTGTTTTTTTTCTTTTTTACAATCCATTTACAAAATGGATTTGCCAAAAAAAAGACAAAAAACAAACACATAAGTTTAAGTTATTTGCACGTTTCCTGGTATTTTTGATTGTAAAGTACAAGTAACTAATCATAACTTCAAAAGCATAACTCAGCATTTCACACAATGTCCAGCAAGCGTTAGCCTTATTGTGTGATGGCAGCATTCAAACACAGACATATGGTCATTACTTACTGAGTCTTCCAGTACTTATTTATTCTTTGTATCTCTACTTTGGGGTGGTATTGACTGGGACTAATGTAGGTTGGAGAGGCAGTAGGAGAGCAGCTGTGTAGATGAGTCTGTGCAACTTCCCATGTATGGGGGTAACAGGGATTATGGCTTCTCTACATTGGCTCCAAGCAAGCCTGTTCTTGAGCTGTGCTGGGGACCAAAGCACAGCAGCTGTGACAAGGTGTGCTGGTCCCTAACACTCCCACATGGCTAAAAATCTCCCACCATTTTCTTTCTGGTGTTTAAGGACTCACATGTTTGACAAACGTGGACTCAATCACTACTATTTATGGTTATCAGACAATGGATTAATCAGTGTCTATAGCCTGTGAAGAGTATAGCTGCTTGCCTCCTTGGTAGGATGCACCATTTGGCAGACATCTTCCAAATGCTGAGACCCATCTGATGGCTCCTACTCCAATTTCTGCTCTGAAACAAATCCTTGATCCTAATCTTGCAACATATCAACCACAAATGAAGATAGCTGTATCAGTGATCACATATGTATTGCTTACTACTTAATATTAACCTGTTCCTCTGGAAAAACTGCGAAACACAAGGTGAAAGACAAAATGTTTTCACATCAAAAGGAGTCAGCTACATAAAATGTACCCATAGCAGTAGTGAACTACTCTGACCCCACATGTCCATAAGCTCAGAAACAGACCGTTTCCAGCATAACCACCTCTTCAATGTATTTCTACAGCCTGACTACAAAAATTCATTACACCTGTAGCCAGAGTTTTCTTGCTCAATGGGAAAAAAAAAAACATGAAGAAGGGATAATTTCTTGCCATGAAGAAGGGATAATTTCTTGCAGATAAACGGTCTGTACGGTGAGATCACATTTACTTGGGAAACACTGAGGCCCTGAACTTCAGAGGTACTCAGGTGCTTAATCAGGAATTAGATGATTTTGTGAATCTGGGCCTCAGTTACTATGGTGACAGGGATTATGGCAAACACTCATACATAAATAGGCCTTATGTCATCAAGGGTTGCTTTTCAAGTACTATGCTTTTGTCTGGAAATGGCATTAGATGAAGCTGTTACTCTGAAATCACCACAGTCTGCTTTCAAAATACAGAGTTCTTACGTGAATCTATTAATGTACTTCAGCAGCATTTTACTTTACATGGCATAGGTATCCCAGGCAAATCAGTCAAATCCTCAACAGCCATTTGTACTTTCCCTTGCTCAGGTAAAAAGCCAAAAGAGTGAATTCTGGAAGACTGCTGGCCAGCGTTTATTTGCTGTTTGTTTTTCCTGTGGTGCGATGGCCCACCTCAGCAGCGTAGCTTTGATTTTGCCTTCTAGGAAGCACATTGAAGCATTTCACAGAAAACCACAAAAACTTCCTATCAGTATGAAGGGCAGTGACAATAATATGAAGAACAGAGACAGTAATCCTTGGCACATGAGTTCTTGAGACCTGACGGACCCTCAAATTTTGGTAGAACAGTGGACGATCTGGTCACTTTGAGTTAGAAATAACACGATACCATGAATATTAGTGAAATCATACTGGTGGCTGTAATTACAGAAATACTGAAGAGAGAAAGGCTTTCCTATTTGTTTGTTGAGCTGACCAAAGGATTCTTGGTGTCAGTGTGCACTCAGTGCATGCTGCTCGCTCTGAACCACCTTCATGTTTTGGCTCAAACAGGCCCAAGATTTCCCAGAAATTATGAATGGATGCCTCCACATACGGGAAATATCATTTCTGCAAGTCAACTCGCTCTTCATTCACTTTAAATCCTGACAACTGTGCTTCCAGTGCTCCTGGCAGCTGAGGGAGAAACTGTTCTACACATGATGAATGCAACAAGGCATAAATGACTGTTGAGGGATACTCTTGGCTTGCCTTAAAACAGAACCTGGTTGCAATCTATGACAAACACTTTAGGGAATGAGGAACAAACAAAAATATTTTTAGAAACTCACAAGTGGCATTTTTAGAATGATAAAATGAAAGCAGTTTAGAGGGAACTTAAAACAACTTCAAACCTATAGCATCACAAAACCTCCATATAAATGCTATTGCTTTACTAACTAAACAGAAAATATTAATTAAAATTAGGAACCAGCCACTGCATGTAAGAGAGGGAGCTAAGAGAAATATTTTGTAACTCACTGCAATCCTTCCCATATTGTCTGAGGATCATTCTATTCAAAACAAAATGGACAAGGAAATAAAGTAAAGCTGTTTAAAGTGTCCCATCAGTTAATTCTGATATAAATTAAAACTGCTATTGATTAGAAAGTTCACCCCAGAGGATGTATGTTAAGCAACCTTTCCTTTTTGCAACCTCTGCTGCCTGGAAGCAGCAAACCTTGTGAAATCAAAAGTAACTTTAGTTACTTTTGAAAGTGTACTAACAACCATAACTTCCTATGGTCCTTCTACACTGCATCCTCATCTTGTAGAGCTGCAAGGCACAAAAAATGAGCCAAAAAATATAGTAGCTGCCTTGGATTTCTCTTTTTCTCACTATCTCGCTGCTAGAAGACAGAAACCTGATCCAGGAGGCCAGGAAAACCAGATGTGAGATTGTCAGTCCATATGTGGGAAGAGATACCTATGTCTCATATTCTGGGAAGCATTCTGAATAGCAAACACCATTGCTGTGAACCACTGCAACCTCAAAAAAGCCAATTACAATGGGTAAGGGGCAATATTTATGAACCTGTTTCTGACTTAGGAAAGCCATTTTTTCTTTTGGAAAAAAATTCAGGCCAGGAAAAGATTCTCAAAATGAGCAGAGGACCATTGACACATGCAGGGTATTTTGTCTTGTGGGATCAGGCCCACAGATGACACCTTCAAAACAGTGATAAAGTTGACTTTTTAAGTTCAAGGTTTTTTACAGAACAAAAGCAGAAAATTAGGATGGCAAAATCTCATGATATTTGACCTCTTTGGACGGTTCTTTTAAATAGGATGATCAACAGTTAAGAATATTTGCAAACTTTCTCTTTCTGATTTCATCAAGCACCTTAAAAAACAAAAGCAAGGAACACGTTGCAGCTGAGAACTGAGATCTGCATTGTAGCCTTTCAGCACTGGAGTTGACACCTACATGTGTCAAGCTTCAACAGCAGGATAACTGATTCTTCTGGACTACGTGTAGATTCACAGAAATTACCAAACTCAGACTTGGCTAACTTCACAGTACTGTCTATGCTCATGCAGCAACACAAAATTTTGTTTCTCATTACAAGATTTCTTAAATTTTGTTTTTGTTGAGAGGAGGGGTTAATTATTATTCTTGTTATTATTGATACATTTGCAGTAATTGCAGCAGAACTAATAGTTGTGACAACACTGATGCAATTCCTATCAGTGTATGGACGTGCAGGGACCTTTGTGTTGCTACATATGCACAGTTGCATAAAAGGAAGCCCTTTACCCTTGATTAACTTTCAAAGAAAAATATCACCTAGAATTTATTGCTGCTGGGATCCAGAAGTCCTGAAAGTGTATTCAAGCTAAAACAAAAGACTGGGTACATTCATGCGTTACCTTGTACAGTGATGAAATCTTTTTGGGAAAAACATAATTGAGTGAATAAATCTTACAGTAGACATGGATTTAACCTATAACCCTTTTGCATTAGTGAATCTAAGCATTCTACAAATTCATCAGAATTGGAAAGTTTTATTAATGGATGAAAAAAATATACTCCACAAAAACTACAAATCACAACAGCCCCGTGTTACTCTGCAGGATCACATTATGATAGGCTAGCTCTTGTGAAAGTGACCTCTTCTCAAATACAAATCAGGTGGGATGTGAGCAGTGAGATCTGATCAGAGATTTAGAGATCTACCAAAGCTTTTCTCCACAGCCCTGAGCTCAAATTCCCGCAGGATCAAGTCAGATTTCATACCCACAAAGCAGGAGAACAGAATTCCAAGATGTTTAATTTACAAAGGTTTTTCAGATAAAATCTACTGCCTTTTCTGCTCTGTGTACTTTTGAACTCTACCTATCATGTTTTCAGCACTATTTATGAAGATCTGTCACACCTCTGATGCTTTGATATTAGCTTTGGTAACATCTAATATCACGAGGAGCATAATGAAAAGTGCAGAATATATTTGATGAATATTTATTCAGAGTTCTAAAGACATTAACGATATGTACGTCTGTGCCCTTTGTACGTTGCTTTCTGCAAACATCCCAGCAAATGTACAGTGAGTGTGAATGATTACAGAATGTTCTAGGAAAGTAAATACTGAACTTGTAAGTGCTATGTTGTAAAAGTCAAAGGCAGAAGCTTAACATGTATCCTGTGTCTCATCAAAGGGTTCAAATTCTGAATTGCAAGATCTCAAAATACATTGCTGGCAAGCATTCCATCCAACAAGGATTTCAGCAGAAATTATTTGGTGAATAACAAATCATGCTGAAGAAAAGACTAATTTTTTGTGGGCAATTTCCAGAATAATAGACATTACATTCCTAACACAAAATAAAGAATTATGTTCTTTGCCCCACTTACTGTCACCCGCTCATTAGGAATATGGCAAGAAATGGACACCAAAAGGCAATTTTTCTGCAGAAGCCAAATTTAAAAGACAAATCCCAGAGGCATGTGTGGAAGTCCACCATAGTGCAGTACATATTTTTAGATATTACAATTTCAGATTTCAATAAGTGTTTGCTCAATGTGACTGGGCAGCTGTAGATCAGTGCTCTGGTGTATCATTTCATACTTTGTTATCATCTGTCTAGACCATCTGGCTGCAACTCAACACTGCATGCCCCTAAAACAAAGGTAGATGCATGAATTGTTAAGAGACACTATCGAACTAAGTCACCTGTGAGTATTAGCAGGAGACAGAAACAGTAAGTGGTCCACTATAAAAGCAGACAGGCTCTTTCTGAATGCACTTTGCTTGTAATTCAAACACAATTACATGTGATGGGTACAAGATATTTTATATCGTTGCTGCTTATTCACATTATAGATCTCTTGGGCTCTTCTTCATTATGCATGATTTCTACACAAGTTTTTGAAAAGGGCAAAAGTTGCATAAATAGTTTCAAGGTTACCATTTGTTTCTTATATTCTCCTGCCTTTTGAAACTCTGCCATTCGTTTGCAAAATAATATTCTCATAGAAATCTAAAAATAAAGGTATTGTGACAGCCTGTTGCACAAAACCTTCAAGAAAGCAAATACTTCTACCTAGCCCAAACTAAAGGCAAAATCTTGCTCTTTTGAGATCAGGCAGCCATCAATCAGGCTTTCATGCAACATGTGTAGATGTTGTCCACTAAGCCCAGTGCTCATCACAGTACATCTGGCACTGCACATATTGCCACAAGTCTGTGTGGCCCAGTGTAGCTTTGGCCACTTTACTTCTGGCGCTCAATTCTGCCTACTCATTAGAGAGCTGCTATCAGGCTCACCAGAAAAGGGTTACAGCTGGGAATCAGCACTCAGTGATTCACTCACGTCTCTTTCAAAATTGTTTAGACCACTGCCCCTATAGAAAGTCTGCTGAGACTTCAGTATATCCTGGTTAGGTTCCTGCAGTTAGAGGCAGGAATCAAAGAGCCCTTAATTTCTGCCTCAAATTTTTTCTGTTCTAAAAGAACCTAGCAGTACTTTTGTTCATCTTTTCATTTCTACTAGCCCAAAAATCTAAATAGTTATCTTTTCAACAATACAGTTCCCTCTCAGCAGCCACCAGAAGCAGTGGGATTCACTTAGTGGACACATCTGTTCCAGGGTGTTGCACTTCCCAGGTAGCCTCTGAGGTTAGAGGGGTGTTTCAGCATGCTAGAATGAGTGGCAATTTCTGAGGGGCAATTTCTGTTCACTATGGAGACCTCCCTCTAAACCATTTACTCCTGCTTAAACAACCACCACCATTTTTAGTGTACTCACTGTACATTTCGGTTGGATGTCTGATTATCACAGAATCACAGAATCACCAAGGCTGGAAAAGACCTTTAAGATCATCAAGTCCAGCCTATGACCAACACCACCACACCGTCTAGACCATGGTACTAAGTGCCACATCCAGCCTTTCCTTGAACACATCCAGGGACGGTGCCTCCACCACTTCCCTGGGAAGTCTATTCCAATGTCTAATCACTCTCTCTGTAAGGAAATACTTCCTAATATCCAACCTAAACCTCCCTTGGAGCAGCTTCAGGCTGTGCCCTCTTGTCCTGTCACTGGTTGCCTGGAAAAAAAGCCCAGCCCCCACCTGACTACAACCTCCCTTCAGGTAGTTGAAGAGAGTGATAAGGTCCCCCCTGAGTCTCCTCTTCTCCAGGCTAAACAACCCCAGCACCCTCAGCCTCTCCCTAACAGACTTTCCCTCTAGTCCCTTCACCAGCCTCGTTGCTCTCCTCTGGACCTGCTCCAGCACCTCAACGTCCTTCTTGAAGTGAGGGGCCCAGAACTGCACACAGTACTCAAGGTGAGGCCTCACCAGTGCTGTGTACAGGGGGAGAATTACATCCCTACTCCTGCTGGCCACATTATTCCTGATACAAGCCAGGATGCCATTGGCCTTCGGGGCCACCTGGGCACACTGCTGGCTCATGTTCAACTGGCTGTCCACCAGCACTCCCAGGTCCCTCTCTGCTGGGCCGCTCTCCAGCCACTCTTCCCCCAGCCTGTAGCGTTGCACGGGGTTTTTATGGCCAAAGTGCAGGACTCTGCACTTGGTCTTGTTGAATTTCATGCCATTGGCCTCAGCCCATTGACCCAGCCTGTCCAGGTCCTCCTGCAGCTTCTTCCTACCCTCCGGCAGATCGACACTCCCCCCCAACTTGGTGTCATCTGCAAACTTACTAAGGGTGGACTCAATCCCCACATCCAGGTTGCCAATAAAGATATTGAATAGGACTGGGCCCAGTACTGATCCCTGGGGGACACTGCTGGTCACCGGATGCCAGCTGGATGCAGCTCCATTCACCATCACTCTCTGGGCCCGGTCATCCAACCAGTTTTTGACCCAGTGAAGGGTGCACCTGTCCGAGCCATGGATTGCTAGCTTCTCCAGGAGGATGCTGTGGGAGACTGGGGCTTGCTGAAGTCAAGGTAGACCACATCCACAGCCTTCCCCTCATCCACTAGGCAGGTCACCCAGTCATAGAAGGAGATGAGATTGGTCAGGCAGGACCTTCCCTTCCTAAACCCATGTTGGCTGGACCTGATGCCCTGGTTGTCTTCCACATGCCGCTTGATGGCACTCAGGATGATCTGTTCCATAACCTTGCGAGGCACTGAGGTCAGGCTTACAGGCCTATAGTTCCCTGGATCCTCCTTCCAGCCCTTCTTGTGGATGGGTGTCACATTGGCCAACCTCTAGTCATCTGGGACCTCCCCAGTGAGCCAGGACTGGTGATAAATGATTGAGAGTGGTTTAGCCAGTTCTTCTGCCAGCTCTCTCAGCACCCTAGGATGAATCCCATCCAGACCCATGGACTTGTTGGGATATAAGTGGCACAGCAGGTCCCTAACTACTTCCTATTGGATTACAGGAGGGGGATTCTGCTATCTTCTGCTATCTATTCTGCTAGGGGGGTTCTATCAAAGTGTCACATCACTTGTAGTAATCCAGATAAAAGAGCTTAATAAAAAAGTATGAAAGTTATAAAGGTCTGTTTATACTTATTGTTAAGGTGCTGCTTCAAATTTAAGTTGGGATGCACTACTGTTGATATCCCACCTTTGTACCCCATGAAGAACTTCATACAGCTCTCTGAATGCCTTTCTGAAAGCAGAACACTCAGAATGGTTGGTTATAAAGGAGATTCTGATGCAGCATCTCAGCTTTTCATCTGACAGATGCTGGGCAGATTCTCCAATTCTCTGCATGCAGCTACTGATTGATTTGTTTCTTTACTTGAAACAGGAAGGTTACTGCTTCCACTGCTGCTGTCTTCCCCTACTCCCTCCCATTTGGCAGCTATTACAGCAAACTCCTGCAGCAACAGCTATCACTTCAAATCCTGTCTATTTTTCACTGGAAGCAGCAGATGTACCCATAACACTTCACTAAAGTTAGTAAGGAAGTGTTGACATGACATATCTGCTACAAGATCACTGCAGATTTATTGGGTGCTTAAGACAGCTCAGGAGAGTATTTAAGAATGTCTTTAACACTCAATGCTTACCCATTGCTTTCAATTTGTCTAATATTACATGCATACCTAAAATCTTTCTTGAACCGAGACATGACACAGTAAGCTCCTCACATTCATCCTCATTCTTCCTCAACCCCCATAAATTATTTAAATGTCTTAAATGTCATAACCATTTCATAAGCAATTCAGTGTTTCTTTATTCAATGTTGAGCCATACTGATGAGTTTTGTTTAACCACAGGTCGAGCAGCAAAATGGAAGTAGGCTGTCACTCCTCTTTCTGCCAGCAGGCTGGCAGTAGAGGAGATGATGTTGAACAGACTTGTAATAGGTTTTGGCATAGCCTTTTTCGTTTCTTTCTTTCTTTGCATGAATGTCCTGTTGTGGAAATCTCCAAGTAACACTTACAGGTAGACAGGGTCTAGATAAGAAAAGCTACTTTGTTTATAATATTCCTTCAATTTGCAGTGCAGATGTCTTCTGAGATCTTCTTTAAATGTAACTTTCAAGGTTAATTTTTATAAAAATAATGCCCATTACCAACTTGTAATGATATTTTAATATTTTATATTATTGATAATACAAAGTATTATAATACAAGAAGCTCTGCTCACCGACAGGATCCCACTGTGAGAGATGCTGTATGCACAAAGTACAAACTAAATTCCTCAAAGGACTTCAGGATGGCTCTGATCACCTTCCAATTCCCAGGAAAGTCTGTGTGTGCTGCAGAATCAGCAAAGCCTTGAAAAACACTTTATGAGGCAGACTGCATCAAGGAGAATCAAACAGAAATGTTGTTTTGCTTAGATACATGTTTGTGTGCATGCACAGAGACAAAAAATACTTTAAGCTAGGGAGAAGCACATGTAAATAAAAAGAAAATTACTCCAGGGTATTTGTAAAGCTTTACAAGATCTGAAAAGCTATGCAAAGGAACAGAGCTTCTGTGTGCTCCCCAGACAAAGCTAATTGACCATCAATTCAATTCAATTGACCATCAATTTACACTCTTGTGCCATCTACTATATTCAGTGCATAAGACTTCATATGGACATATGGAGATCATTTATGGCTTTATCATCCTTACTGTTCTCATGAGGATTAAGCTTACTGTTATTCTTAGATATTTCTCAGCAACATTACAAAGGAAGAAAAAAACATACATCTGTCACAAAGCTGCATTCCTTTCTGATCGACCAAGGTACTATTATTTCACTCTGAATGAGAAAGCAAAGAGAGGTTTGCTTTTAAGTCATGATTCGTAGGTGCTAAAGATGTTTATTTATTTTGTACAATAATTCAATTGTACGTAATTGAGTACCTACTTAACATTTGTATCTAATATATTGAATACAACTGAACAAGTGGGGAATCAAACAACTTAAGGTTTTTTTTCTCCCCTAGATATCTCCTTTTCCCTTTTGCTTTTGCAGAATATTTGGTAACTGATGCTCAGAAACCCGGGTCAGAAAAACGCAAGCATTACAATATACTTGCACATATTCTGTTGCTCTTGTACACACATTGTTTTCTGCAGCAATCAAGGTACACTGCACTCTGATCCTTTACTATTCTTAGAAAGCTACAATCCCCAGTCCTTACACAGGCTAAAGTCTTTGCCTTTTCTCTGCGTGGGTGGTAACATTTAGGTGTTTATGCTACTAAGCGTCATATGCCAGATTCTGCTAATCGACTCTCTTGCTAGCAATTCCACTAAATTTGTGCCAAATAAATACCGCTAAGATGAGAAAAAGTTGTCAAGTGCAAGCATTTATTTTTCTTAGGTTTTGTCCCAAACAAATTACCAGTATTATTTTGTGTCAAACATCAAAAGAAGTATGGCCAGCAGAGCGAGGAAGGTGATTCTCCCCCTTTGCTCTGCTCTGGTGAGGATGCACCTGGACTACTGTGTACAGCTCTAGAGCCCTCATCACAGGAAAGACATGGAGCTGTTGAAGAGGGTCCAAAGAAGGGCCAGGAAGATGATCAAAGGGCTGGAGCACCTCTGCTATGAAGACAGGCTGAGAGAGTTGGGGCTGTTCAGCCTGGAGAAGAGAAGGCTGCAGGCAGACAGTATAGTGGCCTACAGGAAAGCTGGGGAGGGGCTTTTCACCAGAGAAGGGCAGTGATAGGACAAGGGGTAATGGTTTTAAAATGAAAGAGGGGAGATTTAGGTTAGACATCAGGAAGAAATTCTTCGCCATAAGGGTACTAAGGCACTGGAATGGGTTGCTTAGGGAGGTTGTGGAAGCCCCCCTAGCCCCCCCTAGTTTAAGGCTAGGTTGGATGAGGTTTTGTGCAGCCTGGTCTAGTGTGAGTGTCCCTGCTCATAGCAGGGAGGTTGGAACCTGATGATCTTTAAGGTCCCTTCCAACCTTAACCATTCTATGATTTTATGATTTATTTCCACTAAGTATTTTGAAGAAAAATCAATCCATCAACCAATCAATCACTGCTTTTAATCCATCTGAGTTCAACTAAAGGATATTTCCACAACTTACTATAATGTTCCAAGGCATGCCCATTTATGTCGGTCCACAAGGGCAGATCTTCTAACATAACACATCTTCCTTAGCATTCTCTCCTCTGCCTTTGGCATGATTACCTTGTCCCACTCCCTACTATCCCAAATTCTACTGCAAGAAACAGTTTCCTCCTTCGGCCATTCGACCAAGTTGTTGCCACCAAGTAGCTCTCCCCCATCTCGACTGAACCAAAAAAAGCATTTTGTTCTCAAGGCTCACTGGAGTCTTGTTACTTAGCACTTCTTACTCACTGCCAAGGTTTTGACTCATGGCTCTGTGCTACATACCTTAGCACTTCCTCATGTGTTTTCAAATGGTCCTATTTCTGCTCTAGAAAAACCTTGTAGCAAATATCAATTAATGGAATATCCACTTACGCATACTTGATTACAGATGCCCCTTGTTGCATTCCACCCCTGCCACTCCTCAGAATATATATTCTTTCAGCAAGTGGGACAGTGGCACTGTTACTTTTAATTTTGATCTCTCTCTCCTACTGGGTCTACTGTGCTCGCTTAAAAACATCTGTGCCCACCTGTGGTCTCTGCCCTTAAACCTAGATAATAATTTTTTTCTGGAAAAAGTCTACCTTCCCCAGACACTACCTAACACAACAAGTACCTCAGTGTGCATCAGGTATTTTATAAACGATCACAGCAAAAATCAAACGAGATGTATGGTAAACATTTGTACCCTAAATGTTTGAATGCAAACCAGAAAGCACATAAAACATGAAGATTCTGGATGCCTGATTTGGTAGCACTTCTGAAATTCAGGCTCAAGCAACATATCCCTAGCACCTACTAATGTTGATAACAGCTTAAAACATTTAATTGTTTTTAATCAAGATTTTAAACTGATTTTACTTTAAACAATAATTTTATTGAAGTGATTAACTCAAGAAATCACATAGAGAATGTGTGAAAATGTAGATCTTCTCTCTTCAAATGACTATATAAAGCCTGGTTCTGTCAGCAGTAGAATCGGAACTGTTTCAGAATCAGCATCATGCTACAGAAGTACTTATTAGTACCTACAAAAGAAAATAAAACTTTTTAATGTGAAAGGTATCTGGAGACCTATAATATTTTTTAAACCATGAAACTTAACTACCTCATCTACTTTTGCTCTCAATATCAGAAAGCAAGAAAGTATACTGTTGGACACCGCCAGAAACTATTAAGATAAATTAATGTCCTGGTTTGAGCCAGGATTAAGCTAATTTTCCTTTTAGTGAGTTTTTTTTTCCTTCAGTAAGCTTTTAACTAGCAACAAGTGTTCCAGCTAGTGGACTGATAACACTGGAATGTTTAAGTTACTGCTGAGACTCCAAGGTCGCTTCTTAGCTCTGCTGCTACAGAGGCTGCCGGAGCAGGAGAATCCTATCTGTGACCCCCCTGTGGGGGGCTGGACTAGACAGACAGCAGAACTGACCAAAGGTATTCCATTCCATATATCTACGTAAGCTCCAAGGAAGGTCAGAGATCACAGAAGACAACTTCCTTCCTGCTTCTTCTTCCCTTCTCTTCCATCCATGGCCGGCATCTGGGGAGGACTCCATCCATCCATCCATCACTGTTGACCCCTAGGCTCTGACCTCATAACCCTCATAACCCTCATAACATTAGCAGGTATCACATCTGGGAAAAAGTAAGCAGGGAACATTTACAATTAAAAAAATATATGATGGACCAAATTCCTTTACACATTCCAGAGTCAGACAAGTCTTGTAGGAGTGTAACTGAGCACTTTGTTGCTGAGTGAGGCCAAGGTAATCTTGCCAAATGTACGTACTTAACCAGCTGCTACCACCAGCAGCTTGGTTAGCTCTATAAAGTTTCCCTAATCAACTAACATTCCTTTTCAGACAAAGATATAAATTTACAAAAGGGAATATGAAGCAGCAGGATGTCCCGGCAGCAAAGAAGACAAGCAACGTCCTGGGTTGGATTATCACAAGCACAGCCCATCATCCTGCCTCCTCTACTATGCCATCATTAGAACACATCAGGAGTACTGCAGTTTTGGGACACGAGCACAGGCAGGATAGTTCAGCTAGTTCAGTGGAGAGACATCAAAGCAGAGCAAATGCTCCACAGGGAGAGGTTTTTAGACTGTGGAAGTAATGGCTTTTTGGGGATCTAATAGCAGCCTTTCACTACCTGTGAGGAGGTCATCAAGAAGACAGAGCCAGGCTCTTTACAGTGGTATGGCAGGAGGATGTTGGGCTAAAGATATCAAAAGAAATGAAAGGGTCCAACTGGATAGGAGAAAAAGCTTTTTCACCATGAGGACAGTAAAGCAATTAAATGGGCTGTGGAGAGGTATTGTGTAGTCTGGAGTTCTTGGAGGTTTTCAAATGGGTATGGCTTTCAAGAACTGGAAAAAGCCCTGAGCAACCTGGTTTTATAGCTGACCCCGCTTCAAGCAGGAACTTTGACTAGATGCCTCCTGAGATCCCTTCCAACCTGAACTAACCTGTGATCTTACAATTCTAATACGAAGTTAGCATAAGATTTCTTCACTTCTGCCTTATCTCTTCCTCCTCAGTACAGATCCCATTGTTTTCACCATGTACCAAACACCTTCTCCTTCCATTCTTCAGTTAAGGTTCTCTATGTTCAAAGCACAAGGGATGACTGATATCTTTGGCTGTCTTCTTTTGCACTTTACAGAAACAAGAAATCAAGTAGAGCAAAAATGCCTCCCAAAGCAGACACTATTTTCTTTTTTGCAAGTGAGAAAACTTGTTTGGTATGTGCCATACAACAGAAAAATAAAAAGGTTAAGTCTTAAACAATTAAGAACCTGAAGTCTGGCTACTAATTCCAACAGGATGTGCCACTGTATTTTTTTCAAAGCTGACTGGTAGTGCAAGCATGCAAGACAATTTTAATATTTAGAAAAAGACTGGTTAGATTCTTGACATCCACTCACACTTATGCCTGTTAGATTATTACGAAGAAGGCACAATAATGCAGAGCAGAAGAAGAGATAATTTTTCTCACAGTTCATACCAGCAAAGAGCATAATAGTTAATTTGGTTCAGGTAAAGGAGAGAGTTCTTGTGGACAAAGAGCTGAAGTGACTTAGAAGAGTCTGAAGTCCCTGGCATCATGAATGTGGCTAAACTACTTGTCTAAATATATTTAGGTTACCAGAACATAAAACAAGTCATACATGAAAAACAAAAATCAAACACCCCCATGCTGCTCTTCTTCATGTTTGTGCTATCAAAAAATAAAGCCTGCTTATAAAAAACATATCTGCTCTGAACAGCAGTTAAACACGTGCCTAGTTTTAAATGTGGGCTTATGCCCCACAGGAGCAGAGGCTTGCAATTTTAACTCATACTTCTATGTTATTCCAGATAGCAACAGATAAAAGGAATTATTTTCTGGAGTGGAGGCCTGACAGCATTTACCAGAGGGAAGTTTAAGCAGGCTAACAGCAGCTCATTAAAATCTGCCTCTATTTGTGTGGGCCTTTCTGACATCTACCACCAGAGCTACCTGCGATCCTACAGGAGAAAAGGGAAGGCAGCACAAAGGTCAGTGGATATAGTATTCCACTGGTGCCTTCCAAAACAAAGGATTTAAAATAATAATTTACTTTCTGTCAACCTCCTTCCCTTCACCTCTGTCTGCCAAGTACAAAATCCAAGGAAAAAGGTTCAAAATGAAGTTTTCTATGGCATGAGGTTTGTGTGTGAGTTTATCTCTCTTCGTCAGTCAGTCCCTAGAGGAAATAATTGTTTTGAACTAATAAAACAATGAAGAACATCTCATACCAATCTATATTTTTTACAATAGATTTTTAATGCATTTTTTCTCAGTTTCCCAGATTTCATTGTATCACCTTTGTGTATGAGTATTAGATTAATGCTTGTAAAAATTTGAGTCCGGATATAAATATCATGGCAATTTTGCATGTGCAAGATGAGGACTTCTGGTAGCAAATGAATTTTTAAATACAGACCATTAAAGATTTGCAGAAGCCAGAAGGGCTTGTCACTTCATGTAGTTTGAAGACAGATTAAAAGTTCCCATCCTAATCAGTCTCTGATACACAATTTTATGGTTTTTCACTCTACTTCAGGGGAAAAAAAGAAGTTCTTACTGCACTTTGCATGGGTTTTGTGAGACAGATTATCAGTAGGCATGACTGACTGAATTGGCTTGTTGCTGCTCAAACGGAGAATGCACTTGACTGATCTGAGCTCCTACTATAACTCAAAAATTTCCTGGCTAATTATGCTTTTGCAAATATAGAAAACGTGCATGCAGAGTTCTAAAGACATTAAGTTGCAGTTTTATTCCACTGATGGCTTGTTGATTAGGGAAATCTTTTATACATACAAAACCAAGAAAAAAAACCTGTATCTGCGTGCAGAAGAAGGTCCGATGAGAAATACTGTGTGTTCTTCTAAGAGGGAAGCAGCCCAGAAAATAGCAAGCCATATTAAGGAAAATATTACAGGAGATGGCACATGAAAAAATATTTTTGTAAAAATATCTACAGCAAACAGATTATTGTTAATCTCCAAGTCACCTCCAGCTTATAGCTCAGACTGTTGTACAATCACTGGGAAAATGCACTTTGACCAGTGAATCTAGTTTTTATTTAAAGTATCCATCCAATCAAGCATTCACATGTGTTTAAACGTGTCAGTTTTCAGCCTTGTAAATGCTATCTAAGTGCAGCATCATTATAGATAGAAATCATGTGGCTCCAATCCTTAAAATACAAGCAAGCACAGGTTGTTGGAAATAAACCCCAGTGAAAGCAGGCACAGTTGAGGATGTGGCTTTACTTTGCACAGGTGAGCAAGAGGCAGAGGGATTTTTCAAACATCCTTGTTGTGAGGATGATTTATGAAATGTCCCCATTAGCAAAGTAAGTTGTGTCTTCTGAGTTTCAAGAAAGTTTGACTCAAGAAGACAGTTTGGCTGTACACATTTTTACATTTTCATTATATTATTTACCTTTCTTTTAATGATGTTAAAGAAATTTTCTACACTTACAGAGACATCTTGACATGTCAATAAAGTCCAAAACACTAAAAGCCTCCCTCAATTTCACCTTGAGGTGGAGTGGGGTAAAGGACTACGTATTTCTCCAAAGGCTTTGGGAGCTGGACTTGCTGGGAGATTCAGGCACATAGGATCTCATAGACAAGTTCAGCACAGAGAAGCAACATCTCTTTCTTTAGCAACTTTGGCTGTGTAGTGGATATCAAGGATATGTGCTTATTTAAAAAGGTGGTATCAATGCAACCAAAACGCTGCAATAACAACAATATGTGTTGGATAGTAACATATTAAAAGTTTAACATTACAAAATGCCATTCCACTGTCTTCTGTGGTAGCTTACCTTTAATCAACACCTCTACCTACCCATGTTTAACCAATTGGCAGTCTTACTCAGATATGTCAGCAAGAAATATGATTACTTGAAAGAAAGCACATTTGTATAACATTAAATCAACACCTAATTAATGTAGCAAATAAACCATCACATTTTCATTATAACCATGTAATCATTCTAAGTGTATTAGTTAAAGCAACAGACAATTTTATTACACAGATATATCTCTGTTTTGATTGTGTTGTTAAAACATGACTATACAGCTGCCTGTTTCATGTATTACAATATTCAACAGCCTAATATAATGTTCTTCCACCTCTTGGGGTTGTTTTTCTTTTGGTTGAGCTTTAAGATGTACCCCTGGACATTTCATGAGCCCTAGCTGATAAAGGAAGAGAACAAGACATATTGATGGAAGACAGAGCAATGCAGTACCACAGCATGCTCATGCATAATACAGACAGCCATTTATTTCCCTCAAGTAACAATAAGGAGGTTTTTAAAAATGCCAAGATGTGTTATTGTGCCTGTAGAGCTAATTTTAGCACATGTATATGTAGCCAAAAGGGTCCTGCAAATCTTCCACAGCAACCAAACAGGCCAAACCATTAAGAGTCCCAGACACAACTACTTTATTGGGTATGGACATCTACTCCCAAAGAACAAGCTATAGACTTGCCTCTCTATGGTATTGAACAACACTGAGACTCACTGGTAAACGAGTAAAGCCTGGTAAACCTCTTTTACTTGTCCAGAACATCAAGACTATCTAAACTTACGTCAAAACATCTCTACTTCTCCAAGTTGCTCAGAACTGTGGGCATTTACCTACTACCCACTCCCTATCCAGAGGGATATACCATTCCCCTGCTACTCAGCAGTGGTATTACTCACAGCACAGAATAGCACCCACACTCCCAGGCAAGAAAGAGAATGCAAATCTCATTTTCAGCCTGCCCAAAAGGCTCCCAAAGCAATGCAGCTGTGGAAGGAAATGTTCCAAATGAGTGCAAAAGTACCTTTCACAACACAGTGATGCTTCCATTTCTTTGGTACTATATGGAACTCTAGCTCTAGAAGCATCAACAAGGTGATCAGGAGTTAAACAGATTAGAAGGGGCCTTCCTAACACAAGGTCTTACAAAAGTGGAGTAAAATATAGCTAAATACATCATTAGAAATCAAGCACTTGACCAGGATACATTTTGTCCTAAAGTCTGTTTACCAACTATTCCTGACTTTGCTCATTAGAAGTTTTTTGCAATTGCTGCATGCTTTATCTAAACAAGTTTCTGTCAATGGCAAAAATTCTCTTCACCTTTTATAAACTCTTTGACTGTTCTTTACTCACGGTATTAAGTTCAGTCACCCGAGCCACCACATTGCCTCTAAACTTCTAAAAAAGAATAGAATCAGCTAGCTAAGTGAAAAATAATCAGGTTTTATGACCTTGCCTGTGGACACATTGCTGTGTTAACATGAGGTGACCACCATGGGTACAAAAAGAAGAACCCAGAATACTTCCTCTGTTGGCTTCACCAACACTTCAACACTTAGCCATTAAATACTTGGTGAAAATACAAATAGGTTCATTTCTGATGGTGCATTGGCAGGGTCTCTTAAGATTTCTTTGATTCTTGCCAGAGAGCCTAAGGGCTGAGAAGCCATGGTGAGGTGAGAGCCCCAAAACCTGGTCTACTGAGTTAAAATTTACTTTCACGATGCTGAAACAAAAAGAATAAGTTTTCAGTTTTTTTCAAGTGTCTAATTAAATTTCCTGCACATACAATTCCAAAACATTCTGCTTTTGGAGAACTCAGCTACTCAAGCAGCATCAGTCAGATTCATGACAGGCAGCATTTCTAGTGCCTGTGAAGAAAGAACAAAGAGAAAGAACAAAGAGGCAAAATAAAGGTAGGAACACTATAGAATGGTCATCAACACCCTTTCTGTGGCACTGCCTTCTTCTCCAGCCAATACGAATTTCCAGGCTATTAGAAAGTAATTCTCCCTAATATATGGTTTTCATGTTTCTGCCAGGATGAATTTTCTTCTGTGCAAATAGAAACAGTCAATTCAGCTACTAACAACCACTAAAAACACAGCAATAAGAATGAAACTGTATGGGAAAAAGAGAAACAAACAACAACAACAACAAAATGCTCATTGCTTGCTGTGTTTGTGATTAAGTGACACATCACCACACATTGGATTGAGTAGACCCAGGATATTCAGCACAGGGAAGTCAATATCCGTCCAAAGTAATTTTCATTTGACATGAGACATGATAGTTCAGTTGGATTGAATTGTCAGGTACCTAACAGTATTACAGAGACCTTGTAGTCATGCCTACCAGGTAAGCTGTTCCAATGAAAGAATCACAGAATGGTTTGGGTTGGAAGGGACATTAAAGATCATCTAGTTCCAAACCCCATGCATGGGCAGGGACACCTCCCACTAGACCAGCTTGCTCAAAGTCCCATCCAGTCTGGCCCTGAACACTTCTGGGGATGCAGCATTCACAACTTCCCTGGGCAATCTGATCCCCTGTCTCAACACCCTCACAGGAAAAAATTTCCTCCTAAAATCTAAACTAAATCTACCTTCTTCCCGTTTACAGCCATTACCCCTTGTCCTATCACTACACACCTTGGTAAAAAGTCCCTCCCCGGTTTTCCTGTAGGCCCCTTCAGGTATTGGAAGTCCACTATAAGGTCTTCCAAGAGCCTTCGCTTCTCCAGGTTGAACAACCCCAACTCTTTAAGCTTGTCCTCATAGGAGAGGCGCTCCAGCCCTTTGATCATGTTTTGGTTTGAGCAAGCTCTTTGCTGATTTTTTTCAGTGAACTTTTTAGCAGCACCAGTGGACTGATAATAACCAAGGTCACTTCTGACTGTCTGCAGCCTCCTCCCCTACAGGGGAGCAGATTAGACCGAAGGCAGGATCAGCAAATCAGAATATTCCCTTCTCATCATATTTTCACTGTTTGGCTTTCAGTATAGGTTAAGACATCATGGAAGTCAAGCCTTTCTTTTTCCTTTTCCACTCGGTTTTCTGCTTACTATCGCTTCTATCACCCTCTCTTTGGCTCTCTCTCTTTTTTTTCCATTTTTCTTCCCAGCCGACACCCGAGGGCCCCGTCCGTGCGCCCGGACACTCCCCCCTTCAGCTGGGAGTCACCAGGGAGAAGAGTTGCTGTGAGAGTCGCTGGGGGAGGAGGGACGGGATCGGGTGTTGCACATCCCTTTACAAATATAAATATATATTCCCTTATCACTAATAATTAAAATCAATCTGTTTCACTCTTCAACCCAGAAAGCCTCTCTTTCTCATTTTTCTCCCTCTTTCCCTGCCTTAGGGGAGGAGAGAGGGAATGGGTGAATCGAGAGACTGCCAACTTGGTGCCAAACCAATACAGATCACCTTTGTGGCCCTCCTCTGGACTCACTCCAACAACTCCATGGCCTTCTTGTGTTGGGGGCTCCAGATTTGGACACACTACTCCAGGTGGGGTCTCATGAGAGCAGAGTAGAGGGGCAGAATCACCTCCCTTGACCTACTGGCCATGCTTCTTTTGATGCAGCCCAGGACATGTTTGTCTTTCTGGGCTGCAAGTGCACATTACTGGATCATGTTGAGCTTCTCATCAACCAACAAACCCAGGTCCTTCTCCTCAAGGCTGTTCTCAATCCATTCTCTGCCCAACCTGTATTTGTGCATGTGATTGCCCTGATCCAGGTGCAGGACCTTGCACTAAGCCTTATTCAATATCATGAGGTTGGTATGGGCCCACCTCTCAAGCCTTGTTGAGGTCCCTCTGGATGGCCTCCCTTCCCTCCAGCATGTCAACCACACCGCTTGGTGTTGTCAGCAAACTTGCTGAGGATCCACTTGATCCCACCATCCATATCACCGACAACCAGCACCAATCTCACTACTGACCCCTGAGGAACACCACTCATCACTGGTCTCCATTTGGACATGGAGCCCTTGGCCACAACTCTCAGTTCAAAATCCACTGCCTTGCTATTTACCAAAGAAATGCAAGTGATGAGACGCTTGGAAACCAACTTGTCCATTTAACTGTGAATGAAACCACTAAATACAGAAAGATATTATTAAAATTTTAAAATACCCTACCTGATCCAAGAGTTCCTAAGCCAGTGGTCACTGCATGCTGGAAAAGTATAGAAGGAAAGCATAATAAAATTATTCCTTTATTCTTACCTAGGTGTCTGCTATTGATACTGACATAAAGTCTTATGCTAACATTACAGTGTTGGTCTGGGACTCAGATAATCAAATTTTGGGCAAATGGTGCAGCTTTCATTTCCTATGCACCTTTGAACAAATCACATCTTCTCTTTGCTTTCCACCAAACATACCTGGAAACTACTCCATTATCAGCATCACACTCTCTATCTGATAAGTAGAGAGCAGAACATATTAAAGTTTACAGTGTCAAAGCTCCCATTTCTGGATCCAAGCATTACAGATCAGTGTCTGCAATACAAATCACTGCCACCTTCTCTATTTTTAAGCAGCCACATTTTAAGCCACAAGTGAATACAAGATTCTAGTGCTAAGTGTGCCCAATCTGAAAAGTCTGGCCTCAGTTGCATGTCCCTAAGATGGGAATATTCAGATATGCCTTCTTTTTTATCTATTGTACATATATTATTTACCAAAGTGTAGGTTTCATCTCACTAATGCTCAGTTTAGGTGGAGACATTTCCAACACATATCTTAACATGATATATCAACATTTTTAAGATGACTTACATTTTATACTGCTACAAGAGTATCATTGCTATAAATAAACTGGTTTTCTCCTACCAAGGTGCTCCCAGCTCTAAGCAAACCTGAAAAAAACCTGAAAAAAAATAATTGGGGTCAATACCATTTAACATCTTCATCAACACTCTGGAGAACAGGATGGAATGCACCCTCAGCAAAGCTCATGAATGATATCATAGTAGGGAGACTGGCTGATATGTCAGAAGGCAGAGCTGCCATTCAAAGGGACCCTGACAGGCTGAGGAAACAGGCTTACAAACCTCACACAGTTCAGAGAGAAGTTAGTTCTGCTCCTGAGATGGAACAACACATCATGGATGGATGGAACATCAGCACAGACTGAGGACCAACTGACCTAAGCAGTAGCTCTACCAGAAAACTTTTCTGGTAGAAAAGTTGAATAGAAGTAACCAGGGCACTCGTGGCAATTAATGCCAACCACATACTGGACAGTACAACTAATAGCATGGATAACAGGTCTAGTGATTATTCCTATTGTCCAGCACTCAAACAGTGTCTGGAAGACTCTGTCAGGTTTTGAGATTTTGGTATAAGACAGATCTGGAAACTGGAGCGAGTTCAGCAGTGGTCCACTAAAATGCCCAGGAGGTTGAAGCACATGCACTGTGAAGAGAGACTGAAGGATGGTGTTTGCTCAGCCAGGAGGAGGCTTCAGGGGACTTCATTACTGCAGTCAGTTACCAAAGAGAGGAGAGTGTTAGGTAAGACAGAGCCAGACTTTTCTCTGGCCTACACGGATAAGAGGCAACAATCACAGCTGCAGCATGGAAAATTTGATCAAACCTAAGGAAGAATGTCTTCCCTAAGAACACAGGCAATCACCACAACAAGTTTCCCAGAAGGGCTGTGTAATCTCCATCCTTGGAGATACTAAAAGCTCGAATGGACACAGCTGTAAGTAACCTGACCTAGCTTCAAAGCTAGCCTTTTATGCAAAATCATTACAAAATGCTGTAAGGAGAAAGGACATTCCTGCTGTTTTGTAGAAGAACATTTGAAACTGCACACACTCTGGGAGGCAGAGGAGAGGGAGAAGAAGGGCGTAACAGAAATTGGGATTCCAACATCATTTTAAAAAAAGATGGAAGGAGGAAAAAACCAAAGAGCTGTTGGAGAAGAAACAAGTTACAAAACCAACAGAATTCCTGCCAACTAACAACCTCTGACTAGAAGCCAACTAAGAGAACTCAAGAGCCAGTTGAATGGGGGAGGCTTCCAGAAAACCAGTTCCTTCTATGCTAAAGGCTTTAAAAGTCAACAGGGTCAGTTAAAAATTGATCCATTGTCATTTTATAGACAGTGAGCAAAAAGACTGCTGGGTGGATGTAATGTGATCACAGCTGTTCAGTCCCGTGAGCAGCATGAGGCTACATTCTGCAATAGCTGGAAGCAGCAGGCAGCCTCTTGCTGGAAGCCCTACGAAGAGAAAATTGCCGCTGTTGATCCTCATGCTGCTGTTGAATTCGATGGCAATTTTTACTGCATAAATGACTGCAAGATCATAGCCTACATTAAAACAGCGTTAACATAGAGAAACATGTTTTAACTTCCAAAGAATATGGGTCCCAGTGGTTTCTAACCAACAGGAGTTCTGTGTCAAGGGGCAAGTTTGGCTCCCAGCTTACTGTTGCATTACCTAGTTGCTGTCAGAAAAATAAGGAAATGGAAAAAAAATAAAAAGGAAAAAGACATATGCACTCATGGATATATATCTGACTCAGTAATGACCTTTTATTCTGATAAACTGCTGATCTTTCAAATACTGGAAACAACGTATTTATCTCATGGAAACTGACTGATGTGCTGGCAACGTCATTTTAAAAACCATCTGTGCCAGCCAAATATCAAAGTCTGTTATTTCGTTTTAAGTGGATTTATCCAATTCTCTTGCAAGTCAGTGCATAGCCTGACCTTAGGCAGGAACTGCAATAAGGAAGCCTGTGCAAGGGAGCCTGAGAACAAGCACATAATATCAAGTACAAAAGATACATTAAATTCATAACTATCCTGAACAACAGAAACATGTAAACAAATATCTAACAAATATTCTACTAATATCCCATATTAGTGAGCATTCTAGGCCCTTTGCTGTTGCTTTTCTTGTTTGCAGCAATGGGAAGGAGGAAACTATTCATGTTGGCCCATGCCACACTTCCTTTGAAGGACATTCAACTGTCCGCATAGTACTTGGAGCTTCCTTTGATATATCTACTCATCTGATTAACGGGAGCATTTCCTCTCTTCCTACATGAAAATTTGAAATTAACTGTCTGTTTTCTTATGTCTTCTTTCAATATCAAAGAAGGTGACTCTTTTCATGACACGTCTTTAGACATATTGTTTTGACATTGGGAGTAGAAGAAAAAAGAAGTGAGAAATTTTGCTGTTCATTAGATTTATTTTTTTTTTTGCCCCTCTGGTGTCTGTTCCAACACTACCCTTGAGGGAAAACATCTGTTACCTGACCAATAGTTCTCCTTCCTTGCTTAGATCCTGTTTCCCTGTGGAATATCCTTAATTTTGCTGCACTGGCATTTTAGATGCCCTTTATTCTCTCTCCCCTTTCAATATGTTTATGTTTTACCTACACAGGCTTCTTTTTCACTTTCATTCTGAAGAAGGATCAAATAAAGTGCAGTGGAATGTCTTCTTAGGGACAATTTCTGCACGGTATGCATGTACATACACTGTATGCAAGTTGTACATTTCCTGTATGCAAGAAGAGCTCATTCAAACCTTTACATAGGCACATATTTACAGATACTTTGGCCTAATTTTTAGCCAAACTTAAAATTTCCTTCAAAAATAATGACAAAAGTTGAAATAAGGGTCCTAAGAGTAAGAATGTTTTCTTTAAATCAAAAATATAAGGAAGATACATATGTGAACAAGCACTTTTGATAACCAAGAACTTGGGACAGAAGATCTAAAAAAAAAATCCCCCAATAATTATTTTCACTCTTATGATCACAGGACCACAGAATTGACATAGTTGGAAAGGAACTCTGAGATCATTGAGTCAAACCATCAACACAAAACAAAGCAAAAAAAAAACAACTAAGCTAGAGCTGTATAAAGCCCTTCAAAGTTAAGAAAAGTTATTCTCATGACACGGGCAAGTCATTAGCTCTTCAAATTTCAAAGGTACTTTATCTTCTCTTTGCTACTTAGGCGATGAATTACATGTATACAGGTTGTGACTGAATATACACTTCAAAATCCCTATTCCCAAACAGCAGAAATAAAAAATTATTTTGAGGAAGTCGAAGTCTTGTGTCATTCTGAGCAGACATGTCCACGTAGTGCTTGAAAGATGGTTTTAATTCCAGTTAAAATAACAGGAATTCTCTTCGGGTGTCAAAACCACTGACTACTTACATCTCCTGATGTGACAGAAAAAAAATGTGATTTTCACAACATGTCATTCGGACACGACATAAGGTGCAACCTACAAAGCCTGCCTGATGGAAACAGACTTGATTAGAAAACAGAAATATTTTAATGAATATGGGTCACCTTAATTTGCAAAGATGACAACTTTTGATCTTTCTGCTCAAAGCCACCAAAATTCAAACTGGACTGAAATTCAAATATGACATATTCTCTTTTCCCAGCCAATGTTTTCCTTCTATTTTGAATCACTCCATTACACTACCCAGAGAGAGACTTCCAGAAGTTTATTAGAGATAAACCAAGAGAAAATCTTACTGCTCACAGGTGGTTAAGATGGAAAATATTTCCTAAGAATGCACTGGGATCTGTAATCTTACACGTGAAGAAAAGAGCTAAGATGTTTTTGCGGTCTTAAATAATGGTTTCAGGGTGACATTTCAAGATGGTATTTTTCTAGTTATTTACTTCTTCTCTATTAAAAAGCAAGTCAGGTCAAGACTCAAGTGTCACGGAGGTACACTGAATTAGAGAAGAGAAAGTTATGATGATCTCCAAGGCATTAAGAAAGACAAATTATCAGTTGCCACAGAATATCGTGGGGCTTTCAGTGGTCACTGATTTATTATTTTTTTCTCCTGTCAGCAGCAATTCACAGATAGCCTTTCTAAATCCAGAAGTGCTCCCCTAACTTTCATAATATATTAATCCTTCAGCAACAGATACAGAGCACCTTTCCTGTTGAAAAAGATTCTTTGTTGATGGCCATATGAAAACAATCTTAATTCATTTCAGAGGATTGACCTACAGCATTGTGGTGTATTTCTAGATACATTCCTTATTGCAATTCAAAACAAAAACTTAGAAGAATTATTATAAAATTTGTTTTATTTTGCCACGGAGGAAAAAAAGCATATGTAGCTTAAGTAGGTGATCTGAGACTTTGACCTTTTCAGTAAACTTACAAACAACCCTTGTACGTTCCTCTCTTTCATCTGGCACGTATTTGTACTGGTGAGGATTAAGGCACCCTAACTTAGGCTGAGTATTATCTTGCTCCGTATGCATTTTAACTCATTTCAGTGGGAACTATCAGTGGAAGTAAACAGTAAAACATGTGTCAGGGTCTCCAAGGTGCCTCCCCAAATTAGAAAACATGTTTTTAAAAAACATGTGTGTTCCATGGGAGTAGTTTCAGTACTGTTTATAAAAGTTTTAGTATATTCCAGTCCATGGCACAGTTCCTTTGCATCTCAGATACTGTCTCATATCCTGTAAATTTAACTGTCTTTGCTGTTATTTAACTGCCTACATGGAAAACAATAAAAAAACCTAGACAATACATTTTTACACACATCCTTTCCTTCTGGCATACGCACATGCCAGTTTTCCTCAACTGGCTGATCGATCTCTTTTGATTAAAATCCCTCCTGTTTATATATGCTAGCAGCAGAAGTGCAGCATATGTCAGTTATTTTCATGCATCTCAAACCTTTTTGAGCCGCTCTTTCCAAATTACAGATCTTTACTCTATGGAAGCAAAATCTGCTCTTCTTCTCTGGGTGCAGATTCTTTAAAACATAAATAAAGACATGAAAATGCTGTGCACTGCTAGATCAAATGCCTACCAGAAGTCTACTAAGTCAAGAGCTGTTCCTATCAATTGAGCTCAGAAAACAGTCTCAAGCAAACAAGATCTGTTTTCTCTGAAATCCAGTTGATTTGCATTAATAAAATTGCTGTCCTTTAATACTTTACTGATTGAGTCTTTCATATATATGTCAATATATATGTCAAGCTAACTGGTATAAAGTTACTCCAGCTTCACTGAAGAATGAATACTTTCAAGCTGTACAAAGACTGGACATTGTAAATGACATGTTTGGGTCCCCCAACAAGCTACACAAATGTCAGAATGGTATTGTACGTATTTTCCTCTCAGTAAGTTATTAGGTTCACTTTTTCTTTTTGCCTATCCAAGCCATCTGTGTGTTGGAGAAATTAGCTCCAAATGAGTGTAATTTAAAATCCATCATTTTTCACAATGTGTGCAATCAGACTTGAATTATTTAGAAATTATCAATGCAAGCTGCCTTACTTAACCCTTTGAAGGGAAAGAACTTGCAAGGAGAAAAAAGTATATCCAGGCAGTGGACTCAGTAACTGAAATCAAGGTACAAGAGGTCATGGTGACAAAACCCTGACCTCACCTCACTGCTAAGATAAAAAAGCTCAGGTCACAGAGACAATTCCAATTAGCTCACAAAGAAGCCACTGTTACTTGCAGCATGGCTGTCAATTATTAACTTGCATGGCTAATTATAATGATAGGTTTTGATAGATAGTTTCCATATAACTGTGTACCTTTTCCTCCTATGTAAGGAGAAAAAAAGAACAAAAAGCACAAAAAAGGGCTATTCCAGACTGGAGTTTTTTCCCTCTTAGTAGTTACAAAAATAGATGTGATGCATTTCAGTGGCACAAGTAACATGACTGATCCTCCCAGTAAGCATCACTGTAAACTGGCAAACTCATTAAAGCCAATAATTTCTACATATACAGCAGAGTGCACCCAAGTACCCAGCCTTTTTTTTTTTTTTTTTTTTTTTTTTTAAGGTGTGGAAAGGGCATAACATTTCACAGATGAAGAAAATAAAAAACAATGCTGATATACTTTGCATATCTCGTCCATACTCAAAGGCACACAGCTTCAAATCCAGTTATTTAAAAGGCTGAATTAAAATAAAGTAAAACCGGTACACACAGCTAGTGTTTGCCACCCTGAAGGACAAAGCAGAAGGAGCAAGCTCCTAGAATTAGAACACTGGTGGGGGACTCAGAAAACAGTGGTTCATTTCCATGAGCCTCTTGGATGCCTCATTCATCACCACTCCGTTTCACTCACTTCATGCAAGTATTTCAGAAGGGCTACCATGAAGGCAAATGCATTACTGGGTGTGAACCCTTTCCCCCAGATTTCAGAAGAACAAACAATAAGAACATCAATACAAAAAGAGCTTAAACCTCAGTGGTATGCATGATGCTTTGCAAAGATATAGCACCCTTTCAAATTACTTTTGAGTAAAATTTTGAGTACTGACAAGGCCCTAAGTCTTTTTAACTGCATTTGTGTATTGACCTTACAGAATTTTAGCAGCATTTATTTCACAGGAAACCAACAAAAAGAATATGTGCTGCTTGTATCAGCAGGAGATACTTATTGTAATAAAATGTCAGTCTGAAACCTTGATCTTGAACTGTCCCAAGACAAAAGACACACTCCTTATCTAAGACTGATCATGATAAAGTTTGCCTGCATGTATTTCCAAAATTAAATCTTGGTGTCTTTTTCCTAAAATAATTTTTTCCACTACATTGTTTTCCAATCAAATATTTTAAGAAGCTAAAAGTATCCTCTTACTAAATCACAGAACACAACTGTAAATAAGCAAGACATTATTTCCACATTTTATATATAGAGAAACAGGTTCCAAGAAACAAAAACAGACATCTAGCATCATATAATTTGGTGTAATTCTAATTCTTGCAAACTGCAAAACTATGATTAGGTCTCTAACTTCCAATGTAATTAACCCTGCTAATTAAAATCTCAATCAAGATTTGTAATACCTGATATATTACAAGGTTAAACACACGGAGATCTAAAAACTGCAAACTTTTAATATATATTATCATTAACAATATCAACTGAGTATCTTGAGCTACATTTAAGGGACAATGTAATATAAAAATCTCAAAAAGGTTTGAAGAAACAGAGTACTGAAAAGTTCGACCTAGGAAGCTACAAAAAGCATGGCTGGTTCAAAATGGAAATCTCACTTAATCATGGAGCACAACAGTTGCTCAGGTTTTGAGAATTTAATGTAATATAATTAAATTTCAGCAACTCAGTGAAGTGTACACTTGCTGAATTAAAATCTGCTGGATTTCATTTGCACTACTGTGTGAAGTATGTTACCAACAATATCCCACTTCTGATTTGTGTCCTAACTTCAGACATGCCCTAAACTCGTATTTTGGACAGTCTAGCTTGTGGACCACCATCAATAATACTGCTGGACTACACTCTGCTACTACCACATTTTTTCCATCAAGAGAACACCTCAGACAGGAGTATGCTAGTAAGGCTACAACAAACTTACACCCTTCTCTCTCCAGTACTTATTCACGGAAGTACATTCCTGAGTTACAATGTTTTAAGATGTATTAAATGTACTAATGCTGCAGCTGGCACGTTAGTAGCTGTCCCATGGTTGAATTTAACTCTGAGTGCAAACAACAAAGTATACAAGAGGGAAGCTTGTATTTACATGCACAAACATGTCTAATGCTAATTAGGCAGAATGCTGGACAAGGGTGTAATTCCTTGCAACATTTCCCGTTCTACATTTCACCGCTACAACGGAGGCTCCTTCGCTCTCACTTGCCTAAATATTTTGCTTGAATAAGTTTTCTTAGGTGAGAAACACATTCCCTCTATAAATTCCCTTCCCCAACTTCTCAGAAAATACAATTTACTCTCTCCTTTTTCAATAGATCCAAGCACAATGAGAAAAATTATTCATTACATATATCAATTTCTTTGCTTCTGATAAGACAACTGCCCTGTGCAAACAAAAGATTCAGCTGAAGCTTTCTCTGTTTTAATAATACAGGCCAAGCTGTAGCCCTAAGGACCATGTTGAGAGCCCCGGTATCTTTCCTCTTTCTCATTCCTGCTTGCTTGAGTTGCAGTGAGAAAGGCATTTGTGAAAACAAGAAGTGAGCAGGTAGACCTCTTGGATTAATTTTTAACACTAAAGTCCATCTTACACTGTTGAGAGCTGTGGCAAAAAATGTACCATTTCATGGCTTGTACACCTATGGATAACTGCTAAACAACAGCCCTTAGCTTCATCTTACACCACTATGAAAAAACGGCTTAGCATATTTGCTCAAGGAAATAGCACTTTAATGCATTCTAAACTCTTCCCACAAGTCTAACATGTGGGAAAGCTTCACAGCTATACTGAGCTGTGTATAAAAATAACCATGTATCTCGTTGTCTTACAAGTTTTTAATAATATGCACTCAATGAATAGTTTTATTTCTCCAATGATTTTGAGTTGTTCCACAAATCTGTGAATTCAAACAGAGCTTAAAAACAGGCTGCAAAACACACAGATATGCTGCTATCACCACTTTTTCTCCCCTAAAGGGACTGCAGCGCATATGAAAACAATGTATAGACTTCTGCAAATAAGAGCTTTTCTCATTTTCACTAATTCAGCAGCGAAATGGATGGTAATGCCATATATACCTACCTAGCTACTTAAAACATCAGCTCTGCACTGAAAATCATATTGTCTCTTACTAATCTGTGATTTCACAGCCTCTGCCAAGGTAAGCTTTAAGTAGGTTTGTGAAGTGGAACAAAATTCTAGTTTTACACCTTCCTTGTCATGCCTGCTTTTTTGCAAGCAAATTAGATTCCTCTTTTAAGGTTAGACTCTAAATTAAATAATGTGCCCATCTTGTAGTTCGTGAAGGACAGAGTACTTGCTACATATTGTCTCCAGACACATATACCACATAGTTGTTGATACTGACCACACCATAGCTGTTTATATTGATCATGAGGAAACCTACTGCCCCACAGTTGGAAGAAAAGGAAATACAGTGACAAAGAACAGCGCTGGTTTACCCCTCTCCTTCCCGATGAAAAAACACTGACCCTTAACCTACCAACTTCTTACAGTTTTCATTGATTGCAATTAATTGGCTGCCTTTGATCCTTGACTAGCAGTAACAGTAGTAAGGATGACTGCTTCCCGAAAACACAGGCAGGCTTTGCACTGAAGACTCCATGACATTTTCCTGCGTTTCTCAGATGTAGACTGTTTCACGTAAGTCACTGTTCCCCTCAGGTTTCTGCAATATGGTAATATGACTATTTCTGCTACTTTTAAAATTACAGCAGTAAAAACAGCTGCCAATATCAATATTGGATCAGTCACTTCCTCCTGTCATTGAAAAAAAAAACAATTTCTTTTCTTATCATCATCTTTCTCCCAACTGTCCTGCATTCACACTGAAGCTCTGTTTAATTAAAAAGTTACCACATTCTCGTAACAATACCAGGCATTTAATAAAACACATACTTTCCGCAATTCATGCAATTAAAGCATCAGATATGCATCCAGTGAATAATTGTTTTTAGATCCTGGGACTGGATTTACTTAACCTAACTTTGTCCTCTTAACCTGCACTAGTCACCCCTAAAAAGTTATTAATTATACCTACTTTAGATACCAATGTCAATCTAAGATGGTTAAAATTAGGCTAACTAAACTGAGCAGCTCACTTATATTGCCGAAGTGATCAGTTTAAGTACAGGTTCTTTTGCTGTTTATGTCCAATTATGTTTGTCACACACAAAAAAATGAATACAACATCAGCATTTGACAAAAATTAATCTAGCCACAGCACTCGGCAAGGTCAAGTTCTGTCTGGAGAGACGGTGCGGAATGATTTGACTTTCATGAATGAAAAACTACAGTCTTCTGGTTCACTTTAAAGATGATAAAAAATGGTCAAATAATTTCAAATTATCCAAACAGCATTTCTTCTCAGTTCTGAAATCTTTCAAGATTTAGGGGGAGAAGTGAATTGTGGGCCAGGAAGTTTGGTTACCCTAAACCCCAGCATGGGGAATGCAGGCTTTACTTGCCCAGAAATTCCTTCTCCTTCAGGAGGACGTGGCCTGAAGATAAAAGTCTTCATTGTAGCATTTTATATTTTTAAGTTATATGAACATAGCGTGATTTAAACATTTCAGTTACTTAGCACAATAATGCTTTTTGGTAATAAAATCACCTGGAATTATTATAAATTAGAAGCCTCAAGTATGTGACAATACTGCATTAGTCCCTGGAATTTCTATGCATATCTACAAATCCATATATAGATATACACACATACCCACAGACAGACATAGATATTTAAATAAAGCAGGAGTATCTAAACAGCAGAGGAAGACACAGCCCAGATGTCTTTAGGAAGGCAGTGCCAAACCCACCAGATTTCCACTGCTGCTGCCACCCAAGTGATGGTGTGAACAGGTATAATCAGCAAGTCAGAAAAAATACTGACAGGCTACACGACTGGGTTAGGGAAGGATGGTACATGCTCAGGAACTACAAAGAAGCAGAGATGCAGAAGACCTTGTCTGTCTCTTGTTCATTTCAAGGCTTCTCCAGCAATAACAAGTGGATACCAAAAATTCCAAAAAGGTGGGGAGAGGGAAGCAATGCAGGTATTATTGTCTAATGACAGTGTCTTTGATTGAAGAGAATTACTTTTTTGCATATACATACTCTGTACAACACAAAACACTGTCTGTAGATTCAGCTCCCAAGTGAGACTTGCAGATCTGTGGTTCTACGTCATCCGTTAATTTCCTGAGTGATCTTAAGCAAGTCATTCTACTTTCCTGTACCACAGGTGCCTGTCTGCAAACTAAGGAAAAAAAAACAAAATCAGGATCTCCCCCTCTTCTGTCGCTGTCTACCTTAAAACATTGAGTGCTAAGGGAATGCTAAGCTACTTGAATCACAAACTGTCGGTCCTCTACCATAAGTGAACTTAAGCAAGGCAGAGATTTTGGCAATAGTGATTTTAAAATAGTTTCTGTTACTGAAACACAAACCCTAACAATGCCAGAACTGTATGTGATTCAGTAATATATTAGCAACAGCTTTTGGAAAATCTACAGGATTCCTCCAATCCCCTATCTGAATTCTCCTTAATCGGAAGAAAGAAGCATATCATTGTTTTTTGATGGAAATGTTTTCCTGTTACTCTGCAAAATCCTTTTGAAAACAGGATTTTCCTACCCCTATCTCCACAAGCTCTGTGGCTCCCAGAAAACCTTCTAAAATGAACTGATTTTGGCATGCTTCAGATGGTAGCAAGTTTCCAGGCATTATTAACCAGATACTCCAGCACTGCTCCACAAGGCTAAACATTCCCTGTCTTCTTCCTTGCTCAGATAAACTAAAATATTGTACAGGAACAAAGTGAAAAGTTTTTTTCAGATAATGCATATAGCTGTGCATTTGTCACGTGGTGTTGCTTGCTTCCTTGGTAATGTTAATAACGCGCTACTTTAATTTAAATAAAATTATTAATTATTATAATTTATAATATCTTTTACGTCTCTCAGCTCTCTTGCAAAAAGAAACCCCTTCCTTGTTCAGAGAGCTTATGAAAGATAAGGAGACCAGAGGAAAGGATATTAGTATATATTTGGTACTGCCAACACATCCCTAGGCAGTTTGGGAGACAATCCATTGCATAACTTCTTCACAGATTGCAATGCATAAGTCAATGAAATAGCCCATCTCCTCCTCTTACATCATGTCCAGACTACAGTGAGTACATAAACAAAGAAATACTGTCTGACAACTGAACACATGAGTTATCAAGAGAAATTAGAGGTCACTTACAGCCATAAAGTCTCTCTAGTTTTCTGCATGTAGAACAGAGTATAAAAACCGAAGTGAACTTTTCTCATCAAGAGTGTGGATCCTTCATAATTTACACACACAGACTTGCAGCTATTATCAAATCATGTAAGCAGTCCAATTGCTACCACCCAATCACTTGTGCTCAGAGCTGCGGGGCATTTATATTGTGTGATGAATCCGAGGTACTTACCTATAGATAACTAAATTCAAAATCAGTGACAAAAGGAAGACAAGTTTAGATCGATTCTCACTGGATAAAAACCCAGACACCATATCCATTTATGTATTCACTATTCAAATCACCTGTACATATTAGGTACATTTGTGGGCTAAAATATTTTACCAGAACAACAGTGCATGTCTTCCTGTGCTCGGCAGCAAACCAATTCCTGTGACTTAGGCAGAAACAAACTCTGATACTGCAACAGTCACATGGAGGTATGTCTTCCAGATAGTACTACGAGTCTTTGCAGTTACCAAAATAAGAAAACTTCACAGGTAACTGTTCCTGGTTTTCTACAAAACCAAATGCTGGACAGGAAAGGGCTTGGGGAGAACAGGGTTTATTGAAAACACAAGTGTGTGTGATTTTGTTTTCCATGTCTCGCACAAGATAAACCTAAAGACACTTGGAGAGGAGAGGCAAAAAGAAATCCCAGAATAGCTGAAATCCCATTACAAAATAAACCACAGTGTTTATTATGCATGAGACTGAGCTGTAACTCCCTTGCCTGCAAGACAGAGAGCAGGAAGCTCATGTGAATTCCAGTATCACACAACCTAGGTGAGAGAGTGATAGAGCAAATGTGTGTCTATCTTCTTCCTTAACCTTGTACTTGTTTCCAACAGAACTAATATGAATTGGATAAAAGCAGCATTTTAGGGACCAAGTTTCTCAACCAATGTTTAGTGGCATCATTGGGGGAAAAACGAAGTTTCAAACTCTTGGCCCAAATCAGGCAGAAAAGACTGCTTAGGAGAATATTTTGGGAGGCTTCCACTTGACCTGCACACTCAGGATCTCCTTTATTCTTTCTACTTTTTCTACTGCATGCATTTTCTTCCCTCCACTCTCAGTTCTTGGTGCAAGTTCTCTGTCCTGTTGTTACAAGCAAATTGTCACAGTAAAAACTCAAGAAGGATCAGAAAGCCAAATCCCAGTGGTAATTTTAGCCTCTTGGGGGAATGGGGAGTAACTTTATGCCATAACACAATCTCTGGTAGTATCTCTACCTCAGTCTCCTCCTCAGGACGCTGTCAAATTTCAAATCAGTGTGACTGATGGGAAGTTGTTTCAGAGACATATAGTATAGGGAAAAATAGATGCTGGGCTCCTCAGTTGCAGTTGAAATAGACCCGAATAAGTACCACTGCTGGGGAAAAAAGTGGGCAAGCTGCTTCTATGAAGCACACTGTCTGCCAGAAGCCAAGCCATACGCGAGCACCATGCAGTCAAGCCAAATGCCATTTCAAGCCTGCTAACAAGTGTACTGTACCCTTCAGTAGTACTGCCAATCCAGAAGCTTTCAAAAATGAAAAGGGAGACACTTCAAGTCTCCCCATATTTACAGCTACCATGTCAGGTTTCCTCTTGGGAGCAGAAGTCACAGCTGTGAGCTGTAACACCCACAATCTCACAGTTTAATTTCACAGTCAGTGCAAGGAGTCTTCCTCTAGTCAATAGGACAGAGCCAAGTTTCTTTGCACAGATATGAGATACGGGAGCAGGCATAGGACACGAGTCCCACAGAGGAGATGCAGGAATCTTAAATTCTGTTCTGGGATTTGGGTTTGTTTTGTTACTATTTTGGTTAGTGTTTTATTCAATGCAAAGGTTTTCTAAAATGTATGCTGCCATTCTGATGCCCAGAGCATCCCTTTCAAATCTTTTGAAGGCAGGCACCTGGCTAGAAGGTAAGGTAAGGGCTGTTGCTTTTCTGGCAGTTCTTCAGAAGCAGCAGGGTTGAGTTGAAGATAAATTTTACATAAACAATATCAGGACATAAGCAAGCTCATATGGTTGTTTTTAGCTGGGAAGTATGACTCGAAGTAATACAGCTGACAGGGACATAATTGAAGAGGTGCCAAGGAGTTAGAACATTAAGGTAAAACCAGTGCTGCCTACATAGTAAGAAAATAACACTTTAGATAGAAAACAAGCAGGAAAAAAATTAAGACTGCAGAAAACAGCGATGAATGGCAATATGTCTTTTCTTCTTAAAGTATGACTCTTCCCAGACAATAATAAAAAGAGATCAGAATTATTCCATGTAATGAAGCTAGAGAAGAGAAAAGAAAGTCAAAAGTCCTATTTGGGTTTTTTTTCCCCTTCACATTACAGCCTTCTAGCCACAACACAGGCAGTACTCAAGTATAAAAGAACACATAAATAGGGCTCTGTATTCAATGCTGATCTGCCTTGCAAAGCTCTTCTCTGTAGTCATATCACCTGCCCACAGAAGCAGAAGGAAAATAAAATAATCCTGTTGCATTGCTATTAAATCAGCAGATAAACCTGTGAGTAAATATCTAGACCAGAGTGGCTAAGGGAATAAATATCTGTTCCAGAAACGTAGAAAATACATTCTTAAATTTACTGGAATCCTATTTCCATTTCATCATAGAATCATAGAATGGTTTAAGTTGGAAGGGACCCTGCAGTAAGGAGGGACACCTTCAGCTAGATCGGGTTGCATTTCCCATCCAACCTGACCTTGAATGTTTCCAGGGATGGGGCTTCTATCACCTCTCTGAGCAAACTGTTCCTGGTGTTTTACCACCATCATTGGAAAAAATTTCCTTCTTAAATCTAGTCTAAATCTACCCTCATTCAGTTTAAAACCATTACCCCTTGTCATATGGCTACAAGCCATGCTAAAAAGTTTGTCCTCATCTTTCTTATAGGTCCCCTTTAAGTATTGAAAAGCTGCTATAAGGTCTCCTCAAAGCCTTCTCTTCTCCTGGCTGAACTACCCCAACTCTCTCAGCCCATCTTCATAGGAGAGGTGCTCCAGCCCTCTGAGCAGTTTTGTCCTCCTTCCCTCCACCTGTTCCAACAGGTCTTTACCTGGTACAAATTGCTGCTGGCATCTGGAACAGAGTACACAGACTCAATATTTAATTTTGCATCTGACTAGCACTTCTCCCCTTCTTTCTTGCATCCCTTTCTCTGCCTTTAGTTTTATTTCAGATAACTCTGCTACATGCTTTGGTGGTCATTTTTTATCAGCAGCCCTAGTTTACTGTACCCACTGCAGGTAGCTTATGCAATTTATGTTTGTAATTTTTCTGCAAAGCACCTAGCACGATGGTGAGAGGCTCCATTTAAAATTACCTACATAAATAAGCAAATATATTCCATTAGCATATAACAGATTGTGCTTATCGAACTATAAACACTGTAGGTTCAGAAAGTTCAGTGGCAGTGTTACTACCAATGCACAGGAGGAACATGTATTCATTTTCAAATAGGTCTAACAGACCCTAGTATGTTGCATACCACAGCAATAATCTTCTCACAATTTGCTAGGAAGAATTTAAGATTCTCATTTTCTTCTTTACATTGTATGAGTAGCTTTTTCTGGGCAACACACTTTGCTTGTGCTAGACTCAAACATACAGCCAAAACCCATCTACCACATCTCCCCCAATACCATTAACAATGGGAATAATGTATGAGACAGGTGAGAACTTTGTGCCCAGGTGTAAAACCTGCTGAAAGCTGTTGACATCCAACATCCTGGACTTCCCAGCTCTAGAGCCACAAGTCAGTCAAACACTGAAGCAATTTGAGGATCCACTCAGAGCACTGACAGAAAGGCTCATTCCAGAGAAGTAGTTGCTATCTTATATACCCACTTTCAGACACAGGACACCAGCCTAACAGGGACCTTAGGCATATCACATGCTACAGCCATTATTATCTGCCAGGAGTAGTTTTGACCATCTCCATTTGTCTGCCCTACTGCCTGCCAAAAACTACCCATTTTTGCCACAACTGGCACTGAGTGTATGTACATGTCTCCACTGCTTCAGCACCACATCCAGCATCTGGACTTAAAACTATTACTGTCAGCAGCTCCAGTCTGCTGGCTCTGGTACCGAGGCTGAATTTCCAGAAGAGCCATGGAAGGAGGCCATGGGAGAGTAACAGCACACTACTGAAGCTGGTAGAGCATGATTTATGTCACAACTCATCTTGCAGCTTCCTTAAAAGCTGTCTTCAAATGCCTTGCCACATCAGAATGAATGAAAGATAAGTCTGCTGGCCTCTGTTCACCAAATTGTATATTGCTGTTTTTTCTTTTCCATTTAGAAAGTGAGACTGAACTGCATACTACGAAGAATAAATCACCAGGGCAATTTCTTTCACTGTAGTTACAAAAACAAGTTTAGCAACCTTTATATTTTGCTGTGATTGAACCTTCCTACAGAGCTGCCATTCACGAATTTTAAATGACTTCCAACACGCTTTGCACCTCAGTAATTATATTCTAAGTTATCAAGTTCACACACGCTCTCTTTTACTAGCAACCCACATGTGCTTGAGAGAAATTGCTTCTGAATATGCTTAATTTTAAAGTCTTCATTTTACACACTGTATGTAATCAAACTTTTTATTAAACATTGCCAAGCAATCTGTCTCATTTAAAATGAGTCGCTAGAAGAGGTAAAGGTCCATTAAGCTGTTAATTGAAAACTATAACTCTGATTTTTTGAAAAGTTATGTTGAATATAGTTTCCCTAAATGCTGAATTCCATATTTACCTAATTCTACTGCCATAGCTACTACCTTGGTCAGGCATATGGTAACAAATCAACACAGCCACACCAGCAAAATTTTCCCATGTAGAAAGAGGGAGAAAAAAAAAAAAAAGATTTAATTTCCCTTTATCTTATTTGAGTTTTATATGGGGAATTTCATTGTACAGGTATAAAATACAATTCTGCTAATGTAGAAATACAAGTACACCCTAAAGGCAGAGTGCTTCTTCTATAGTAATGGCTTAAGTGATTTGATAGCTCAAATTCACTGCAAGTAAACCTCAATTAGACTTGAAAATGAAAGTCAAGCAAGTGACATAGAAAATGTTATATGCCACTGTTTTTAAATTACTTATAATGAAGGTCAAAAAATACTTTAGGCTGTGAAAATACAACTGAGATGACTCTAAATCGTATCAGCCACATATAAACATTTTCAAAAGGATTGCCACTTCTTATATATGGTTCTGAAATGGTTTGAATGCAGGTCTTTGTATGCAAAAACCACCATAAAATCATTTGACTATACCAAACTCAAGAAACATCAACACTTTTTACATACTAGCTAATTAACCAGACATTACCTCATATGAAATAAAATTGTATTTCTCATTCTTAAATGACTTTATATCCATCTTTGTTTTCGTAGTAAGTTGAATCGTAAGATAATGAAATTAGAGTGGAAAAGGATGAAGCATGTATTACTTTCTCTCAAAAGGCACATCACTGAAAGCACAGTATCACATGAATGTTGAGTTACTTTTCCCTTTTTTCCCCCTATCAAATCACTTGTGCAAATCTCCTCACAACACTGAGAATGCAGTAATTAGTAATTAGCGCTGGTATGTGTAAATGTATTTTGTCTGGTAGGAGACTCTTTGTCAGGGGAATCTCTCTAACAAGCCTTACAACCTGTCCATAGGAACATCTTCAGCTGCCTGACTTTCCAGCCTCTTATCAAGGCCATACAGTTTCTAAACAGCAGCGCACCTTCCCAGCAAGATTTTGTGGTCAATCCATTCTCACTTTGGAAGGCCTGTGACAGCTCTGAATTGCCAAGCACACCTTCCTCACATACAGCAACATACTTTGCTGCAGCGTCCACATGGGAAAACCAACAGCCCCCTCAGCAGAAACATCAGAATCCAGATGCCTTATCCCTTTCCTTCATACATGTGCTTACAGCTCTTTCATGCGCCACAACCAGGAAGAAGGTTATCTTTGCTCTTTTTTCACATAATAGAAAGAACACCCAAAACCAAAAGGAGCCCCAAATTTACAAAAGAAAACAGCATAGGTATTTTGTTAAATACAAACAGCCCTGAAACATACCAGCACTATCTTTCAAATTACAATAGCTGTTCAGGGCCTGAGACTTCAGATTACGAGAATTAAATTTCCAAAACTCAGTGGAGTGTGTGCTTATTTAATTAAAAGCAGGCAGAATTTCATTTGCACTTCATTGTTAAGAATACCGCCTATAATATCACATTTTGGCAGTGCAGCTTAACTTCAATTTATACTAAAAGCATACTTCATCAAACTCATTCTGAAGTTCATTACAAACGCTAACTGCCAGTACTATTTGCTATAGCGATCCCATCCCATTTGGATGTTTAAATAGTCAAACACGGTCAGATAAACTTGGAGTGGCTGGTGAATGTTCTATGCTTTTTCAGATGAAGACTTTTGGATTTGAAGCGCTACTGTGCGCTACATTATGTATCCTTGATTTTAAATTTTCACGGGTATGGCTCGAGGTGTTGAAAAATGACAGAACTTCTGTGTTTGTACCTGCGCCTCTAAAGTACATCAGGTTATTTTACTTTTCTCTTACAAATAAAGCAGCATATTATATTCATTACTGGACTGTATCACACAAAGCAGGGATTTCTCACAAATTGACGGGAATTTACCCTTGTGCACTGCCTTCAGACAATGCATATGGCTGAGACTGTGCCCTGCAAGGTTGGTACATGGTAAAACTTTCTTTTACCCACAAGAGAAAAAGGGAGGCTTGGAGAGAACCAACAGCATCCCATGTACTGAAATAGCCACTCAAAACAGCTGGAAAGAGCTACTGGAAAGTCAGACACCTTCCTCTTTCCTCTGAGCCGCTATATCAGCCAAGTACAAGGGAGGAAAGGCACTGCTCCTACTCATTTTGGCTCAGGCAAGTTTGCTTACCTGACCTATATCATGGCTGTTCAGGCTTCTTCCTTCTCTAAGGTAACATGTTGCTGACAGATTTAAAACTCCTTTCAATCTACTGCTGCAACACATATTTCATCACAAATAAACACAGGCAAAGTTTATGCTGCAGTCATGGACAATAATTCAGAAATTATCGACTTGTAGCATACTATTTACATAGGAGAAACATGACCAAGTAGAGCCAGGAGGTCTGTTTTAATCCAGGCTTAGTCACTGCCTTCATACGCTGTCTCAGCCATAACACTGCGGAAGGATGGATTGATTTTGGTCACAGGGTAGAATGTGGTGGTGCAGACTCCCCTGCTGCCCCAGCTGCATTGCAGTTAGCACCAGCCAACGTTGTTCTTGCTGAAGTTACAAGGGTGGTGTGCCCAATGCTGTTCTTATTTTAATTGCAAGTCCAGTGAGCTGGGACAATCTGACACTTTCTGACCTTGCCTACTGGGTCAGTGAGATGAGACAATTGGCACCTTCTTGTCCTGGTACGCCAGTTACTTGGGGTAGTTAGGCACTCCCTAACTGCACCTGGAACTGCTGTTGCTTGGGAAACGTACCCAAGAGCCCTTCTGCCTGAATCACAAGCCCACTCTAAAAGTTGCTGACATCAACTGTCTAGAATTGTGGCCACAATGGAGAAAGATGGCTCAAAGTTAATCATCTTGTGACCCCATAAAAATTGATTCTAAAGTGAGGCTCTCTGGGATCACATACCTCATATTTCATAACAGAAGATATATTCCAACCAAAGAAAAGAGTGACAGGGTCCACTCTGAACCTTGTGACACAACGGGAGGTTTTCCTTACCCTTTTATTAGACATAAATCATGAACCAAGTCTGGGACTAAGTCTGGAGCCAGCTGCTTCTAGAATCTTCTCTGAGAAGGATTTTAGAAAGAAAGGGGTCCTTTATGAACATCATGGCTCAGAAGGAGGGCCTCCCTCATTCTCTTTTCCTGATCCCTGTATAAATCATTTCAACTCAATCCTGACTCAATCTCCTCTATCTCTGAATAAATAACTTCTCCTGATCCCCGTGCAAATCACTCCAACCTGATTCCAACCTCTATATGGTTATTCCATATAGTAAGAGTGAAACTTGCCATCAAACAGTCACACTTCTACAAATGTATATTAAAATCACTTTTTCTAAGATCTTTATCATAGAATCATAGAATGGTTTAGGTTGGACGGGACCTAGAAGATCATTTAGTTCCAACCCCCCTGCATGGGCAGGGACACCTTTCACTAGACAAGGTTGCTCAAAGCCCTGTCCAACCCGGCTTTGAACACCTCCATGGAGGGGGCAAATGGAAGCAACCTTAAGTCCTTCAACTCCCATCCGTGACCATATGATACGAATGGAGTTAACATCAAGCATTTTGGCGTAATTAAAAATCTTATCTGTGGCCCACAGTTCAGTCCTTGAAACACCAGACAGCTACTATCCAGTAAGCTTGTACAAGGGGACTTCAGGGTCTGGAGCATATCAGTGTGGGACTAAAGGGTTTCTAGCCCTGCAGGGCTAGCAGAACAACTCTCGTCTAACAGAATGTTTTGGATTCTAGTTTTCACTTCCAAAGAAAGACAGATCTATGTGAAAACAAAACAAAACAAAACAATCAGCCTTGAGTTTTTATGAATTTACAGCAAGATTGCAAGCATCTTCAGACAAGATCTTACTAGCAGGCAGACCTCATTCTCCTGGTGCAAGGAACTTGGCATGGACAGTCAGTGAACAGGAGGCTCACCAGAGTGCCAGCATCCTAAAAAAGATGGCAGAGTGGGACACCACACAGAATTTTGGCAGCAGGATTTTGGAGCTAACAGGTCAGTGAATTTTTCTTAGCAGGGCAAAAGAAACTAGGATTCTGTCTCGCACCTCTGCTGCAGAGTGCTTTCCTTGTTAGCACAAAAACCTCAGCATCATATTCCAGAGGTCAGTTTTAGTATTGCTCATCATCATCGTTGGTCTTTTGGTGGTTTTTTTTTGCTTCCTGCAACACAACACTGATTTCATACAAAGTTTACTCACAAGTCAGAAAAATCTGGTCTGTGAACACTGACAGATTGATATCACATCTCTATAACCTCCTTTACTGTGTGACAGATACTGTGCAAAAAAATGTAGTGAAATACCAAACACCTTCAGAAAGGTAAAGACAAATGAAAAGAAGTGATGAGGGCTGAGAAAAGCCCGAGTGCTGAAAAGCTCTTTTGAACACTATTGACTCTGAACACTGTATTCATGACAAGCCTAGGGAGTCTTCATAAAATCCAAAGCATATACATCTTACTCCTACAAAACAGTCTCACCATCCAAAAGGCTGCAATAAATTCTAAAGTATTAGCAACATGTGATTGAGCTGGCACTCAATACTAATAATGATGCAATTTTCTTCTTCCTTGACACATATCAAATATACTAATAAAATCTAGCAAATTAAACCTGGATTCACTAGACATTATTAACCTTAATATCAAGGAGACAGTTCTGTTTAAAGTCTTGCTTCATTTATCTTTCATATTCCTGTATCTTACCATGGCTCATGCTGCTTCTTAAAGGCACCCTTTAATTTCAAGGACACTGTCTTTTCCTACAACTGTCATATTAGAAATAGAAAGTTTAAAACAGGTGAGAAACTGGGATCAATGAAATAAGCAGAGAAACGAAAGAATAAAAAAAGTTAGAAGGAACACATCAATATTGCCAGCATATATTGTAAAGCTATATCTGAGTTTTAGGCACTTATGTGCTGCATATTTTCAAACTATCAATCTAAGCTAGTGCATTTAGCTTCAAAGAACTAAACACTCAAAGTGATCAAGTGAATCGAATAAATTTCTCTCCTTCAAGTCAACGTGGTTTCCTACAGAATAGCGATTTGTACAAAATCTCACAGTCTTCTTTCATTTTTGCTTCATTCATACCAGTATCAACCAGATTACGGACGACATTATCAGCCTAATATGAAATTTCAGAACAAAAACAAACAGGAAAAATAATCTTCCAACAAATTTATTACATTCTAGAAGAATCCACACAAAGATATGCTTTTCCTTCATTCTGGACATCCATTGTGTCTGCAGCTTTCCTCTATTAATTTGAAATGCTGGTGTCATTTCCTTAACTTTAAAATACTTTTTGTCTTACCCTAGCATCCAGAACATTTAATCAGGTCACATCGCCGCTGAAGAATCTTTTATTCTGTCTCAATTACCATACCCTTGATTGCTATAATGCAGGACTTATTTTAATGACCCCATTCTATTTGGGCTACACATTTCAGAAAGATGAAGGCAATCCAGAAAAAGCCCAGAGACAGGGCCAATGAGATTGGGGTGGAGGATGAAAAATACACCTTAGAAGTAGACCCTGGAGGAACTTATCTTGTTTGACCTGTCAAAACAAAAGAATGAGACAGGTTTCTACATGCATGCATTAGAAGAAGTTAATGGTACAAAAGACCACAAAAGCCTATAAGTAACAGAAAATCTGATGCAGAAAAAAAAGGATACTGGCTTCCCATAAGCCAGCGGAAGAGGGAGTTTTCTAGCCCTTCCAGTAGGGAAATATCTTAAATAGTAGATGAAAACTACCCTGCAATAGCAGATGAGACACAAAACCCCTGGTCATGTGCATTCCCATACCCCTGAACCACACCAGCTGGGATATGTTTATGATCTGGCACCCTGGGCCCTCACATTCTCATTTCATCCCTGCTCAGGTGAAGGTGGCCAGTTTGTACCACGTCATTACCTCTTGCCAGTCACCGCTTCTCCTCCCGTACTCCCTGTTCTGCTTACTCAGTTTCTTATGTCCAACACTGCTGCTGCAATGCTCCTGCTGTCTCTGCTCCCTCTGGTGTTTAATTTATCACCCAGGCAGCCTGGAAGCTGTGCAGCTGCCCTGCTTTTTGCCACAGAAAGATTCAAACTTTCAGCAGGGCAGCAATGTCCTCAGTAACAAGCCGTTATATATTTAATGAGCACAGCTAGATGGCATCTGCCTATGGCCAAATGGGTTCTCAGTGTCGTCAGAAGAAAAAAAGGCAACAACTACTAACAGACGTGGGATATTAACTGAGAATTTCAGCAAGACAGCAGGTTGCTGAAGGGAGGAAAACAGAAAAAAACCCCTCAGAGCTAGAACTATGGCATCTAGCATGGGTGCTGTAAGTAACTTGCTCATTAGAGAAAGGGAGAGTGGAGCATATGTGCCATTGTTTGGCAAAGCAAATGTGTTTGCTCTGTCTATAAGACTGGATGAAGACTGTTCCAGACTAAAGATAGTCTGGAACAACACATAAAAGCCAATGGCATTATTAGAGATGAGAAGACAGTCACAGTTATACTTGATGTAACAGGGACAGAAGGAGAAAATTCTGAGCCTACATCACAAATGAGAAAAAAAAAAGTAATTAAATTGTTTAAACCATACCGAGTCACCTGCCCCCAAAGTCACCACTACTTGCAGATCATATCTGCTTCTGGAGAAAAAATAATGGAAGTTCCGGAATAAATCCTCATATTCATGAGGTTAGAAGTTCACCAACAGTTTAGAACTATATATATATTCAAAATGTAAACAATATGGCATGAACTAGCTAGCCTCTGTTCATGATGATAAAAAAGATAAGCAACACTAATAGCTATTCACTTAGGTGGACTATATAATACAAACATTTCCGTGAGTACCAGTGTTTAAAGTGCTAAAAATCAAGACAGGATTATGAAGTGTGTGCAACAAAAACAGTACTGAAGAGCTGAGGAAAGACAGCAGTAAGTAGAGTCAGAATTGACATGCTTTTGGATAAGGACAAAAGATAAATAACGCAAACAATGATTGTTTGAGGACTCAAGTTTGCTGGTTAAAACTGCAGCAAGGTAGGGCTCATGTAGTAAACATACGGATGAGTAGAAAAAGCTCTGCTTTTCAGCAGAAGTGACACCAGGAATTTCAGATTCGTTGAGACACAGATGCCACCAGGGAAGCCCTTGGAAATGATGTAGTGTCTCTTCAACAATTATAACAACAGACGAAGTATTGCTTTAGAAGTGAAATGAGTAAGATTCAAAATGGATCTCAATACTGGGCTTGCTAACTACACTGAAAGATCATTAGAGACATCTTTAAAAGATGCAGTAATAAATTTTCTCTGTCCTTCTGAAAACATAGATGAATTAGTCTTTCTCAGGGTGTGTGTGTGCGTGTATAAATATATAAAAACCATAAGGTATAAACAGCATAGGGCAAACTTCATTACATGACTTCATCGGTCGTGTAACTCTCAATAGAGAATCACTGCATAAGTTTCAGATGGTAGAGTACAAAAGTATTTGCAGTCTTAAAAAAAAATTAGACATGAGAAAAAATAATAGCTGAATTTTGGTCAGCATACATAACATAAGCTGGCATTCAAATTTCTTAACTGGAGTTTACCGAAATGGAACAATTCAGTGCTATATAACTTACACTGAGAAACAGAACTGCAGTGAAGTAAAAAAAAAAATTGTCAAGCACAACAGGTACACAAAGGGGGTGGCAGAAATTACTTTTGTGCTAAATATCTGGTCTTTCGAAAGCCTTATTTAAAAAACAAATAATCATCTAGGTTAGTAATGAAGCGTTCAGATTCCCCTGCAGCTGGCAAATAGACTGCTAGGGCTCCCAACAGGTAGACAGCACTGTATCACTACTCACTAAATAGCCAGGGCAACAAGTCTTACCAGAAGAGTCACAGACTGGTGTCTCACTATACTGCTTCTTAGCAAGCAACTACAAATCCAGAAGAGGAAGGAACACTGCATTTCTTCTACAGGCATTGTACAGCCTAGGGAGGGAAAGAAGCTTCCCAAGAAACCCTGAAGAAGGCAAAGACATGAAGAGAAAGGGAAAATGGAATTTGTGTTGGGGAAATGTCACTATCTTTACCAATGTATTTTGTTCCAACTGGAATATCTCATTCATCAGCTGAGATGTCCTCTTGCAGGCTTCCCTGCAGACACAGAGGCCATCAGGTCCCTGCCGAAACAGCAGCTGAGGAGGCAGCAAGGCTGTGTGCATTTACAAAACATAAACGAATATGGTGGCCTGAATCCAAGTAAGCCTTTACCACCCTCCCTGCTCTTAATGTTATTTAGAGAGTAATGGCATAGCAAGATCGCTTTTAAACTTCATCTCTATTGCTTCTTTGTCACAGCCATATTATAAAAACAGACTCCTGAGGTTTTTTTCTGAATTGGGAAGGAAAAAAAATAAAGGTTGTATTCACCCTTTTTCAATCATCTTTGCAGAACACCCTCTAACCACCCATACAAATTAAACACAGAATTGCCCAGAAGCATTTCATCCTTTGTGTTCATAAACTAGCAATCTTGGTCTCCAGATTTTAATTTATTCTAGTGTAATATTTATTTCTTTCAATAAATGAAGCATTCCAGATTTTGCTCTCTTTGCAACAAAGATTATTCAAAGAACAAGACCATGAATGCACAAATTTTATTTACTTCTATGACTTCCTACAAACCATGAAGTTATAAAGCTGACTACTACAAGAGTTGCAGACAGTATTAGCAAATTCCTTTTTAAAGCTTCAGTTTATCAAGTTAATGGTTAATTAATTTATTAAAACAGAGATGAAAGTCTAGGAACAAAGTTCCAAACTAAAACAGACCAATTATATTGGTTTTTAAACCGGTCTCCTGACTCATTAAAAACATCAGCACTTGTTACCCTGTCCAGAAGCCTTTTTTTTTTTTTTTTTTTTGCATAGGACTGTAAAAAGTAAACTCACCACCAAAAGTAATGGATTGATTCCTAGAAGCAACTGTTTATATGGAATCCTTTGTCTTAATTTCAAGTTTACTATCCATCCCACTAGATTTTTTCTTTTAGTGCTAAGAAGAAAAAAAAAACAGGTTCAGACAGTTATATAAAAGGCTGGGTGTGACCAAGGAGGAAACAAGAATCTGCACCAAAGCCATTGCTCTGCTGTCGCTTAGCGCAGACCACAGCACCGAGTTGGGATATTAGCCAGTTCACTGTGGGCACACTGGAGTTGTTTCATTGCACACCTACATCAAATCATTAAGTGAACCATGAGGAAAAAGATCACCCCTCTTGCCTATTCTCTAACTCTTCAAAAACCCATCCATTATTCATAGTTATCTTCTAATGCTTCTTCCATTTGCCATGTACAGTCACCCCAGTGAGCACCGTCTCCTTTTGCTAGACTTCACCAACTGTGGTATTTCAGACTTGCTCTGGCAACTGAACAGCAGGACCAGGAAGCGCAGCCTTTGCAAACGCCATTACAAAACAAGCATGCCAAAGGGCTGAACCATCCTAGTTTTGAAACAAGGTTTTCAAGTTGAGATGTACCATTAAGGAGGACAGGACACAGCACTCAGATGTCAGTCATCCATACAGTTTCCCGTTGATGACCTTTGCAAAGGACAAATCAATACTAAGCAGATACCATATCTACTATTTCTTACTGCGTAGGAAAGGTCAACCAATTTTCATGTATGTAGCAGTTCTAACATTACTGTTTTCAGACACAGAATTGCTTAAGCCTGGGAACAAAGAAAAAACTATTATCTTCCTGTGCATAGCACCATTTCAGAATATGTGATAGTTTAAAAAAAAAAAAGGCTTGGAATGGAAACTTATTTCATAAGCAAAATACGATGCTTATGGAAGGATTGCAAAGCTTTACCTTGCTCTCATGAAATGATCTCTACAAATACAAGCTAAATTAAATTATAAACAGTATTTATAAGATTTTTTTCCTTTGCAAAATCTGGTAACACCTGTGTATTTTACCACAGAAGCACATATTTCTTTTAAATACTAAGCTATTTACATTCTTTTTGTGCATGCCTGCTGCACCTTTTTTCATTTGTATGCACATGCCACAGAGATTCTTCTACTTTTATGGTTCACCGAGATGGTATATTTTGAGAGAGGCTTTTATCAAAATACAGGGTTTGGTTCTCTATTTAAACTTGATCGCATGTAGCTCACTGCCAAATCCTTTTAGCTTCAGTGAGAAAATTCTATAGTACACATATTGCCACAATCTAGGAGATGCCTGGTACTGAAATCTTAGCTGAAACATCTTGCTTTTTAAAAATAAAATTATTTGAATTCGTAAAGTATGCTTAAGTTTAACATTTCACAGTATCTGAAAGTTCAAGGATAAACATCAAAACTCTATGAAATTCAACAACAGTGTTTAAATGAAAAAGCCATCATTTTGTGTATCTTAAACACACCACAAACATGAAACAACACCAAAACTTCAGTCTGGCTCTAGTTAGAAGACAATAACTGCTGCACTATTTTCTATTGCAAGTGTAAGATCTACAAGGACCATGTTTTAAAATACTCAGAAAGCTAGTATTTTTAAATGCTTGCATATGGGAAAAAGTTTATTTAATACTCAAGGTAATAAATTTCTGAGTTGCGTTATCTCTGCAGAATGTTAAGGAGATACTGCAGTAGTGTTGTTTAGTTGTAGGGAACCGGAGCAATGGCATTTCCATACATCTGTAAGCAAAGTTGTAAAAGGGATCTATAATCTTTTGATGCATACATTTAATACATTTAGCTAAGGTTTATTACACTTCTAGCTTCCTCTTCTCAAAATCACTCATGCTTAATGTAGATATACACACCATGTTAAAAATCTCTCAGCAGTTCAAGTGAAGCAATGTTTTTAAGAATAAAAGTTATTTTTACTCTTATTGTACTTGAGTTGGTCAAAAGGTAATCAGTTTTGATTACTGTAACTTTAAAATAATAGAAAACATCCACTGATTCAAAAAACTATTTTTTTATGCTATTTTTTTGCAAATCCATGTTCTAAGAGCGTTTTCTGTCTGTCAAGCAAACCTGAAGGCAACACCAAACCATACAGCTTTTTAGTGTGGAACAGTGTACACTGGTAGATTAGGAAAGTCTACCCTGATGCTGCTATCACCAAAATCGACAAACATAAATCAGAAATTAAGCTTTGTGCTTATTTTTAGTTAGTTGCCTGTGTCATCCCATCAGAAAATCATATTGTCTTTAAGTCAAACACTGAAAAAACCATTCTTCTGGCTGCAGCCATGTGTCAAAAGCAGAATTATAAGCAAGCAATTAATTTTAAGATTTCTGAAGCTACCTTCTGAATTATTTTTTGACTGCAGAAATCCAGTCTATGTGCTGTGATGCAGGACAGAGCTGCCTGTCACCTGGTCTTGTCATATTGCTTATTTTGATTAGCTGCAGTGGCATAAAAGTATAGATTTTTTAATATACTTTTATTGCCTTTTAGATAGCTGACTTACTGACAGTAGTTTTGGGGCATTTTCTTCCTGAATTTTTATGACTACATCTTTTTGATGGCTATGCTTTTTAGGTTTTATTGGGGAATAATGACAATTTCTATAGGGGTAGATGACAAATTCTATTAGGTGTAATACTGAAAATGCTCAATGGGATGCAGAGTGCTTTTTTTTTTTTCCCTCCAAAAAGAAAACAAAGAAAGAAACAGAAACAATACAAACACTGGTATGATTCTTTTCATCTCCCATTCTGCTCTTATAAGAGTCTCACGTTTTTTCAAAGCAAGATCCAAGCTGAAGATGTTAGCTCTTTTAAAGTAATCTATGTAAGTGACACACTGGAAGTCTATTTCCTTACTCCCTAACAAGAGAGAACACAGAGTACAACAGCCCTTACTCTAGAAACAGCTACAATTTCCACTGTGCCTTCATCAGAAGAACTGTGAAATGGCAACATTGAAATACCACTGAAAGCAAATGGTAACCAGAATGCTAACATTGCATGTGAACACACACCTGTGCTCAGGAGATTCTACAGGCCTGTAGGTATTGCTGTACCTGGCTGTAAGTGTCTGTTTTGAACACAGGTATTCCTCATTGTCCTGGTTTGAGCCAGGATTAAGCTAATTTTCCTTTTACTGATTTTTGATTTTTTTTTCCTTCAGTAAGCTCTCTTTAACTAGCAGCAAGTGTTCCAGCTAGTAGACTGGTAACACTGGAATGTTTATGTTACTGCCGAGACTCCAAGGTTGATTCTTAGCTCTGCCGCTACAGATGCTACTGAGAGCAAGGAGAGCTGTACCTGTGACCCCCCCTGGGGGGCTGGACTAGACAGACAGCAGAACTGACCAAAGGTATTCCATTCCATAGATCTACGTAAGCTCGAGGAAGGTCAGAGATCACAGAAGACAACTTCCTTCCTGCTTCTTCTTCCCTTCTCTTCCGTCCATGGCCGGCATCCAGGGAGGACTCCATCCATCCATCACCATCGACCCCCAGGCTCTGACCTCATAACCCTCATAACCCAGCCCCTGTCTGCTCTGCCTTATCTCCTCCCTGCAGGCTGAGACTTTTCGGGACTGCTCACAGCTAAGGAAAGAGCCGGAGGAGTGGCTGGGAGTGGGAGGAGGCAAGAAGCTTTTGCACATTCCTGAACATACTTGCATATAATTGTACTTATAATTAAAGCTGTCTAATTTAGTTTTCAATCCAGCTGAGTCTCTCTCCTTGGTATCCCTCTCGTTTCCCTACCTGGGTGAGAGGGGGGAGGGGATCAAGAGCACTGTTGTCCCTGGTTTATTTGCCGATCCTGAGTCAAACCGTGACACTCATGGATAGTCTCTGTCATTTCACTTGGCCCTACACTAACAGGTTGTCATCCTGCACAGCATAAGAGAGGGTTGCAGAAGAAGCAAAAATAAACAATTTATCCAGAAAGTTGGTGGCGGGGCAGGGGGACAGGTTATAGCCAGCAGCATCTTCCAGCTAGAGATCTTGGTTTTTTACATTCTCATAAAAGTGCAGTCAGAGAAAAAGAAGCAGGAAGGTGTCAGGCAGATTTTATTAATTACAATTGTGAACATTACAATGCTATAGTTCCACAGCTACTAATTTGAATTCTGTGATGTGTGTTGAAAAAATCCTTGATTTAAGGAAGATGATAAAACAAATAAGAATCCCTGATGCTTCTTTCCTTACACAGAGTGCCATCAAAACAGGCAAATAAACTTAAAGCATACATATTCTTCAATAAAGATGTATTTTATAAAATATCAAGAGTTACCTTAAACAAACCCCTAAAACTGGTAACCAAGTACCTAAGTTGTGTATTTCCTCATGGTGTAAACTAATGGTAAGAACTGTACTTTCAGCACACTCTATTCTGGACTTTCAGAGGGATACCTTATTTAGAGATTCAATTCACTTTCTTGCCCATAACCAGAAGTCCCAGCACTGAATTTTACCTTTTCCTTTCCTTTTTGCTCTTAAAAATTATACTAAAACTATTTTAAAAGGTATTTTATTACTCCAACAGAAGTACCGGCTGTAATGTACATACTCCCATAAACTTTTTATAAATTCTCAGAAGCCATTATGCTCTATTTAATTTCATCTGAATTTTAAGCATGTCCTTGCACTTAGTTCCACCTTACTATCTTACCACACCGCCTTACTTACAATCGCTTTTGAGTATCCAATTTCTATATCTTAATTAAAACTGTGGACTTATATTACAGCACTAATTTAAGTAAAGTACTTTGAGAATTGCAGCATCTGGGAGAAAAAGAACTGAATTTGTTCAACACTTGACTGTCCAAGCACCTTGTGTTTTAAAAGCATGGTGTTTAGATGACAGATAAACCTCAGAAATGCTAGCACATCAAATCAAAGTCATCGAAACAGAACAGGCCTAATCAAAATGAAGACTATGAAGAGCATCATATAACATCTGAAAGAAAGATCAGTCTACCTGTATCGGACATGCTCGATTGTGTCATATGTCAGTTTGCTGCTGATATTCTGACTATGAGGGTTGCCTAGGAGACAAGAGAGATACAGAAGTTAATCATTAATCACAATTTTTCTATTAATTTTTTCTTTTATCAAAGCATTACACCAAGTCTGCCTGAAAAGATGACAAAGAAAGATTTAATGTATACTTCACAGCAATGCCCTGAAGCTCCTTAGAACAGTTAGTCAAGAGAAGGAACATGTAACAGAAGAAAGCAATTATGACAGACCTTGAAACCAGCTGGATCACTTACTAATGTTTAGGCAGTTCCCTTAAAAAGAAAATGCAACTGCATATACACAAATGTACTAGGAAAAATTACAGATAGAATGCACATTCATAAATATATTTGCACACTAGCTAAAAAGGAATTTAGAAGAGACAGCATCTGGAGGTAATAAACATTCATGATTGGAGAACAGGACTGACTGGGTTTTTTAGTGTCTGAAATTCAAGTAGCTCATGAAAATACAAATTTTATTGCAAAATTAGTAGCCACCTCAGCACAGCTCAGCACAGGCATGTATTAACAATTAAGACAGCACATAAGAAGGGCATGAATGTATCTTTTTGAGAAAAAAAGATTACAGCAATATCCACAGAGGCACAGCATATTTTCCTATTAGTAAATGAATATAAAGAATATACCTAAACAGTTTGAAAAAAAAAAAGAAAAAAAATTCTTATATTAATACAGTTTTTGCTGTAGGCTGCAATATTAGCTACTCTCTTTTTTAAATTTCAAAATCACCCTGCTGAAAGTTATGGAGTGAAGGTGTTAAACAGAATAAATTTAGAGCTCAAACTCAAAATCTAATACCTTGACATTTCATATCTGATGTTGCATTTCTTTAATTTCCAATTCAAATATTGTCAATTTAGAAGTGAGTATCCCTGTTACTTACATTCCTTTCCTTCATTTACACATGCAACAGCTAAACTGCAGTAGGCCTGTGGATTATCACTCATAAAATAAAAAAGCCCTGTAGGTCAAACTCCCCCTTCACTCACACCTATGTCTGTTAAATGAACTCTTTTTATACAACAGTTACTGTCCTCAGTACAGCAGAGATGTAACAAAAAAAAAGGAGATTTGACTATAATAGAGTTCTTGTTATCATTTTAGTTGAAAGCAGTATTAAAAAAGATACAGTTCGTTCTCCCATAGCATTACAGGTACAATGCAAATCTGCTCCTAACTGGCAGCACTGCTATTTCCATTCACAAGCACTCAAATGATTCACAAATTTAATTTTTTTCTGCCACAGATGTAACGGTTGAGCCCCATGTTGTTTGAGAGAACTAAGATCAGAGTGCACATGCTTCACTTTACAGTGGCTGTAGTGACAGAACATTAATTTTAATATCACTGGCATGGGCTTGAATGGGAGATGTTGAATGTAATCAAGTCAACGTGTCTTGTTACAACAGCAAAACAAACCTATCCCTATCAAGAACAACATCTACTTCATAGTGGAACTTAATTCACCCTCTGTATGCTGGCATTCCTAGCATTCAGGAAACAAGAAAGAGGGAAATGACATGTACAGTGGCGAATTGCAAATGAAAAGTATGGAGAGTTCTCAAGTGGCTCATGCAGGTGATAAGCGCAAGTGTGTTGATCACTGAGTGAACATAGTGGTACCTAGTTCCCAAGAAGAATCACTTTGCTGTATGTATCAGGGAGCACAAGAAAGGCAAAACTAGCTAGAAGGACACAGTCTACAGATGGTAACCACAATAATACATTTTGATTACTTCAGTGGGACTACTCACGGCGTATATAGATAATACTGTACGGTATATATATTTTTTTCTGGTTGAGCATGAATCACTCTAACATCTATTCTCTCACACAGTGACAGTATTTCCTAAACAATGGAAGATGCTGCCTTTGTATAATAGCACATTCAGTGTGTGGTTCTCAGCTACCTAATAATGTTCAAAGGAGAGGAAAGGTTTAAATAGAGGATCTGGGGACAAAGTGCTTGTAGGTGGTGCTGAAGTGCCCACGTCCAGAGTTGAAATAGCTAAATCTCTAACCAGATATTCCACAGTTCTGTCAATATTTTTACTCACGTTCTTATAAGCAAAATTGCTTTGGTGATATATATATTTTTTTTCTGAGTATGCACCTTTGTCTAACAGCCTGGGAAAGGTATAGCACCTATTGCCTGCTTGAATTCACTTGGGATCTTTGAGCTAAGATTTCTTCTAAATTAAATGCTTATACTGAGCCACAATATAAACTCCTTGTGATGACTCTTACCAAGAAGAGGAGTGATTCTGGATTCTTGTCCTTATATAAGAAATTGGGTTTTTGCATGTTGTGTATAAAAAAAAAAAAAAAAAAAAAGACTGAACAAACAGTGCTAAGAGACATATTGTATTTGTTTATATTGTATTTGTTAGGGCATGATGCCCTAATCCCTGGGCAACAGAGTCATGTTGCCTTTGATTTTTCTTCTTCAGCAACACAAACATGTTCTTGGCCACCAAAGAACAAAGAAAGTGGTGACACAAAGGGACTATGACTCTTTTGTAAAATCACTGGTCTTCCAACTACTCTATGCCAGTGTTAAAAAACCTGCAGAAGTACCCTTCCAACTACTCAGGAGGCAGTTTTCATCCATTTAGATGGTAACTTGAGACAAATGGTTTTTTACACTTACCATAAATGTTGTTTTTGAGGTCATCAGTAAAAGCTTTAAGTAGACTCTCTGGGAAAAGCGCTGAACCAGCATGGTCAAGGTAAGTAATTCCTAAAATAAAGATAAAATTACTAGATATAATTTTAAAAATCTTTAATTCTGTTTTCTTCCACAGACTACATTGTGAAGTGCACCATTCAAACACCCCTAGAGCAGTCCACCACACAAAAAGTCAACTTCCCTAAAGTGCCTGGGGTATGACATTTCTGTGCCTTACCTAGAGGCCTCTACAGCTCTCAAAAAAATGCTTCTCAAATATGTTCCTATACTCAGGCAATATTCACAGCATGCATCTTTCATTCACTGTCAAAAAAGAAAAAAGAAGAGGGGGATACAAAAGAAGCCAAATATTTTTATTTCCTCTTTATAATTTTCAATTAAAACCAAAATATTTTAAGAGGTCCTTGCTTTCAGGTTTAGATTACACATTCTCTGGAAAAAACTTTTTGTCCTGTCTGTACAAGACAGAACAAGTTGGTGATTTCCGCCACAGTACTTTGTTACTCCTAGGCACTACTGATTATGAAAACTACTACCATCACAATGATGAAAATTATTATTAATAGCAACAACAATGATAGTACTGGCTCCTTGCTGACAGATGAAGCAACTCTCTCAAGAACTGACAAGGCCTAAATCGTGCTTGAAGCCCAAAGACAGGACTAATTTAGGTTTAAATATTGAAATATTTCTTGCCACTCTGCTGCACTTGACATTCAATTAATTTTAAAAATATCCTTTTGTATTATTAAGCTATTGAAAAACTTTAAAATAAAAGCTTATTGGAAACGAAGGCTTTTTCATGTTTGGCCATTTTAGATTTCTTAATCTTTAGCAATTATTTTTCCATTTCTCCAGTGTGTTTCATACCCTTTATTAGTTTTTTCATTTCACTTACCTTGAGTATTTCAACCTACTTCAAATTTTCATAATGATGAATGTGATTAAGATTAGATTTTCTTAAGTATATTAAAAGCCTTCCCTTTCCACAGGGATTTAAAACTGAATTAAGCTTGAAACGAGAAGCCTTGACACTTGGAAATATATATATTTATATATTATGTTGCTGTAGCAGTGATTCAGTCAGTAAAGATGCGAGGCAGTGCTAATGATAAAACCACTCCGGACACCCATCCCTTCTCTTATTTTCAAAAGGGAAAACTCCCCTGCCTTAAGAGTTCCCCACTTAGAGTATCTAGTGAAAGTAGAATTTTAATGATGGCTTGAATTTAATCAAGTGTTTTGAAGTGTTTTAAGAGGAAGAGTGTGGAAAAAACCTGGATCGATTTATTAGACGTACAGATTTTAGGTTTTCACATTATTTTTTTTTTAAATCCTAGAAAGTTTCTCCTGAGTGGTACGAAGCAGCATGTACAAGCACATGGGGGTCAAAATGCATACGGGGATCTATCCAGTTTCTGACAGGGAAGGTTACAGATGCTTGGCTCACCCCCAAAACCCAGGGGGTTTGGAGGGCAAAAGGCAGGCGAAGGACAGCCAGGCCCCCTACCTGGCACGGCAGCATGGCCTCAACCAGTGAGGGGACAGCAGCGAGGGGACGGCAGCTTTCCCTCCAGCAGGCCATGCGCTCTCCGTGGCCACCCCGAGAGTCGGGCCTGCTATGCGGCCCGCAGCTCGGCACCAAATGCCTCCCCTCTGAGGTGAAGCTGAGCGGGGAGTAACAGCCACAACCATAAACACTGGGGCCTGGCTTGATGGCAGTGGTCAGGGCCATATACAACCCACGCTCACTGGCTACAGCTGGGAGAGCTGGGAAAGGCAGACTGAGAATTGAGAAAGGGGAGAGGCAGCCCAAAGCCAGAGAGAGTCGGGAAGGACTGATGTCCTGGGGGCAACCATCCCAGCCAACACTATCTCAACAAAGCCCACACAGAGATACTATCTAGCTTATTAGCACTTACAGGCACCACAAGCACTGTCTAGCAATGCTTCTCTGGAGACAGACAACTGCCAGTTTTGGATCCTACCAGCCCTAAGGAGGTTGACAGTATTGAAGTGATAATGCCAACTGTACAGCACGAGTGAAAACCAGGCAACCCGATGAGGCTCCTCAAAAACAAACTATTCACCAACAAGGGAACAGACACTTTCTGTCCCGACCGACACTCCAGTGAGGCAATGCGGACTAAAAGATATCTAGGTAAAAGCCCCCTAAGTGTATTCTTTAAATTTTATTTGTTATGTTAATTTATTAATTATGTTATCCTCACTACAAAGGACAATACTGCAGTTCTGTGAAATCCAGGTAAAAAAATCAGCAAGTCATTTTTTAAATTCCTCATCTGGGTATATTACTTTGAAATGTGGGAGGACATTTGGATGAGGAAGGAAAACAATTAATTCTAATTTTTTGTTATATCTTTAATGGTGCTGTTTAATTGAAAACAGAGATCAGCATTTAATACTCTCTCTCCACTGCCCCAAAGAAGAAATAGGCTGTCTCATCATTCAAGGTTGCACTGAAGCAAGTTTCTTTTATTGCTACTTCACTTCTGTGCTTTAGTTCTTTTCCTTTCTGTCTTATTTCAATAAAATTGTATTTTTAAAAGAAAGACCACAAAAATGGCACATGCATAACACTGGCAAAGAAAAGAACATTTATAACTGTCATTGTGCTTTTCTCCTGGTTTAATAACATTTGCTATTTTAACTTTATTGAACGCACATTAAACAAAGAGTTTTGTTAGTGCATACAGAATAATACAGTTCCCCCTCTCTCACAGTGTGATTTAGTATATAATGCTGTCAGCACTATGAAATTATACTGTTTATGGGAAGTAACAGAGAAAGAAAATACCATATGATCAACCAAAAGAAGATTAAAATGCAGTATCTATCAGGACATGGTTTCATTGCTGAGGGAAAATGTAAAATTAACTTTTAGTTTAATTTACATACTGTTAAGTTGGGAATGTTTAACTGACTTCATTGATCTAATCATATACCAAGTATTTGATAAAATCATTTCAGAAGTAGGTTTTCTAAAAGGTCTTTCGAAAACCATTCAATGTGTCAGCATTAGTTATGTAAAGTTATTCAGAAAAAATATTGGCTCATAATCTGTAATATTTATATGCTAATATCCTTGCAGATTAATTTTACATTGGGAACTCTTTGGGAACCAATGCAGGCCAGTTTGTCCCACTGAAGAAAGTCCCAGCCCAGCTCTCTGTTCTCCTTCTGAGCACTTCTTCATAAAGCATCCGCCATGTCTTCATGCCTGACTTGGCTGTTTGTCTGGCATGCACATGCACATACAGCCTCAGAAACACCCAGGGACCATTCAGCTTAACTGAACATTTCTATCTCTTAAATGAAAAAAGATAAAGATACTTTAATTTGGAGCATTTTAATATTAGAGTTTTAGACCAGGTGAGAACACTCGATTGTACATAGTCTGCCCGCAAAACACACATGGGAAATAAAAAGAAACTAACTGGATTTATCTTTTGGAGCCAAAATACCTGCTTCTGAGAAAAGCACACTTTCCTAAAAGGTGACTGCACCTGATTTATAAAAGTTATGATAAAGTTAACAAGTGATCTTAAATTATAAAAGAAATTTAAGGATGTAACTTGACGAACTGAGAGTAGAGCAAGGCAGTTACATCTTTATTAAATCTTTAGTAACAATTAAACTATGTATATGCCTAGACTATCCAGAGGATGGTCTAGCAAGGGAGGAGAACGGAGATACCACAGAATCGTAGAACAGTTTTGGTTGGAAAAGACCTTTAAAATGGAGGCACTCTCTACAATGGCCTCATGGCAAATGAAGAGTAAGCTTTCTCTTTTTTCATCCATGCCTGGTCACCCAGCTCCTATCTAGCAAAATTCTTACTGCTTTGGTGTTATGTAATCTGCTCTTTTAATCCCTGAAATTGTTCTTGGTGCTACACATTTCCGAACTTTGACTGAGTATCACTTCCAAAAATAACCAATTTACCTACATTGCATGTGGCTCCTCCGTGTCCACCTCCTTAACTTTTGCCATCCTGTTATTCTACCATAGTCACCACAGCAAGCTGACCTGTGCTGTGGCTTCACAGCTTATTTTTTACAGCCCAGGCCCTTCAAAATTCCTGCACTGCATCTGCTTACAGGCTGCCAGTTAAATTGCCAAAAGTTTCATAATGAAGAATGAAATGTGTAGTTACAAGGCAGCAACTGTAGAGAGAAATGAATTTTGATTGTTGGATATAAATGCAATTCAGTGGGATTATATACACAATATTACTTGGAAAGTAGCTATAGCCAATGCCCTGGGGAGACAGTAGATACTTTAAGTGCAGCCATATTAACAAAAACAGTATGAACCAGATTATACGAAAAGCAGCTGAAAGCAAAATAAAGCATTATCTGTCAAAAGATAAATGTGAGAGATTTTCATGTACCAAAACAAAAGCAAGAGAAAACTGGCACAACCAAGTGACAAAATAGGGAGGAGAGGACTCTACAGAGGTTGTAGACAAGTGTGGTAGCATTTAGACACAGTGAGATTTTAACAGGCATTATCACATCAGGCATCTCAAGTTATTGTAATCATCTAAGTCACATGCCCTTGAGAGGCAGCTCCCTCTTTCTGTTAACTGCATAAGAATTTAGCTCCCCCCATGGATGCTTCTAAATTAAACATCAAAAGTAGCTTTAACTGTGTAAAACGTATAATCTCACAATGATACAGGGCATGATATGCCCACACTGTATAAACAAGTAAAGATCCTGGTTAGGCAAAACAATTAATGATGTACATTAAAAAAATTAAAATAAAATAAAATAAAAATCCTACTAATATGGCTTTGAGATTTGTTTTGCTGGGTATTTTCTGGATTAAACATTTACTGAATATTGTTACCTGTACCTTCAGTTCCTGTTTGGCATTGATTTAGACAAAAGCTATCAAAACCAGAATATGCTTTCTAAGTAACAAGATGCCTTTCACTTAGACACTCCTGCTCTGCTAGACAAAGTAATGCTTGGTTTCCCTTGCTTAGGGCCAAGGAGCTCTTCAAAAGACCACAAAAGCATAGTGCTTGATGGACAAGGCCATAGATGCCTACAGCCTGAATAGTTACGATGCAGTTAAAGATAACGTTGTCCCTCAGCATGATGTGACTAAATTGCTACAGGCCCACTGAAGTGACGGAGCAGTCAGCCCACAGTCATTGTGCATGTTCTGCTTCCTTCTGCCATTCGAGTAATCACAGCTCGACCCAGCTGCCTAATGTTGATCTGCACAGGACTGCGAGGAACCTGGATAATGGTATCAGTATTTTACGGGCTGCTAACAAGTTACTGAGTTCAATGGTGTCTAATTAATGTATTTTAGTGTTTGACTTGATGGACTGATTCCAAAAAGCAAAGCATGAAATGTGCAATTACATTTATCTGTAATAAGTTTCCATTATTCTTCTCCATGTGCTATTGGCTTGCATCTGCTCTCTTTGCATTATTACCTACAGCAAAGCAGACAGAATATTAAAACAGTTTACAGTCAATATCATGTACCCACTTCGCTTGCTGTACTCCTCAGCAGGGGCCATACTGACTCCACAGAAGCTAATTAGTGGCATGGGTTATTCCAGTAAGAGCTGGCATTATTCTATGAACATGAGCCCCTACTTGCAGCTTACAGGTTACAGCTTGCTGGTAATGAGATCTGTGTGTGCACAAAAAGAAAGTGAGGATTTCACAAGTATTAAGAAGTCACATCCAAGCCCATGAAATGTATCTTTCACAGCTACAAAAAAAAAATCAATAAAAAACTACATGCTCTCGTTTGCCAGCTCCTGTGTTACATAAGACCACAGTAAAGGGATCAGTCAGCACTCACCGTGGTCCATTTGGACTGCCTGTAAGATACAGCTTTATTCAGTGATCACTTTTTGCCCACTGACTGCAGTCACTGATCTTATTTCTACAGACACCTTTAGGGTTTGTTCCAGACCAGCTGAAGCCTTACTTGTGGCCGTGAATCAGAGATACATCAGCTACATGCAAATAACATACTGCAGCCTACTGTCTTGTCATCTTTGGATGAAATATAAATCACAAGTAATTCATATTTATGCAAGTCTTCAAACAACTGCAGCTCACCCAAAGTGAAACGAGCTTTCACACCTTCCAAGAGATGATAGAAAAGGCTCTGGGGAGACCCCATAGTGGCCTCTCAATACCTGAAGGGGCCTACAGGAAAGCTGGAGAGGGACTTTCTACAAGGGCATGTAGTGATAGCACAAGAGGTAATGGTTTTAAACTGGGAGAAGGTAGACTTTCATTAGACAACGGGAAGAAATTCTTCACTGCGAAGGTGGTGAGATACTGGAACAGGTTGCCCAGAGAACTTGTGAATGTCTCCTCTTTGGAAGTGTTCAAGGCCAGGCTGGATGGGGCTTTGAGCAGCCTGGTCTAGTGGGCAGTGTCCCTACCTATGGCAGGGGAGTTAGAACTATATGACCTTTAAGGTCCCTTCCAACCCAAACTGTTCTGTGATTCTGTGTGATTCTGTGATCTTTCAGTCTTTTTTTTTTTTCCCTTTCTCTCTGATACAATTGATATAATGAAAGAAGAGTTGAAAGAGAACATACTCTCCATCTTATTACCAGAAAATGCATTTGTTAGTTTTGCTGAAATTTTCGCAGAAACATTCACTTATGTGTAGGAAAACGGCATTCAGAATTTCCAGTGGAGATGAAAATACAGTTGTAAAAAGCAATGTTTAAGGAATCTTAATTATTTATAGTAGCAGTCATTAGCTAAACATTCTAGTAGCATTCTCCTGTTCTACTTTTCTTCCAATTCTTCCCATAAAACAGCCACATGCTGACACCATGTCAAGATAATGTTTGAAACTGACTTTTCTAGTCAGTTCTATTTCTTGCTCTGTGACCTGAATTAACTGAACCCATGTAAGATCTAGGACAAATTAGTGACTCTATGTAGTCCCTGCAAATATATCAAATTAAATGTGCAGTGCCATATAGAAGACTTTTAAAATTATTTTATGGATTTTCAAAAACAATAGGAGAAGACAAAGTAAATTCAAAATAACAGAAAACCAAAAAGTGACCCTCTTTTTCTCCCTTTTCCTTTAAAGCTCATTTTCTTACACAGAATTACTCACATCATTATGAGCTTCTGGGAGCATGAGCCTTGGGTTGAACATACAACCACAGCAATAATTAAACACCCACACAAGAACTGGTACACATAATGAAGAGAGAATGTCACCAAAAAATTGGTTATAATGACTGTTGAAGCCGTACAGAAACACTTTCCAGTTGGTATTTCTTCTTGGTGACAAAGATGACCTATAATGCCTTCTTTGGCAAATGCAATGGTACCTCCCTCTGCTGGCTTTTTCTGGCAAAGAAGCTGCTACTGCAAACCAGTAGTAAAGTTATTCTCCAGGGGAAGTTCTTCACACAAGGTTCTGCACAATTATAGCCCTTGATTTATTTATAACATCCAGCAAACAGTCCATTGCCAGGAACAGACAGCAAAGATCAGTTTCTGAGATATAAGCATAAGAGAAACATACGTTTCCCTGCAGCATGTATTTGGACCATCTCTGAGAGACAAACTCGTAAAACCAAATAACCGTGTTACCAAGAGGAACTGTATGTAAATTCAAAGACATGAAATGAAGAGTGTGAGGACTGTTGGCCAGAACCCTACTCCTGTAAGACAAAAGCTCTGAGAAGACTCTCCTAGCCCATAGTTCTTTGCTACAACAGGTAACTACACTCATCAGCCAAGCTACTTCCATCTGAAAAATAGGTAGGTTCTTAGTCTGTTTGCTCAAACTAGAATGGTGCTTCAGAATCGCATCCTCCTAGTAAGAAACTACACCTTAACCTCTAGACTACGTTTTTCAGGGTCAGTCTCCCATGTCAGCACCATTTTCCTTTAATACCTATCTTCACCCACTGGGCTACAACAGGTATTTCTCCTTTGACAAGCCAGTAGCACCTCTCCACCTGAGCTGGCTAAAAATGCTATCATCCTTTATTTCTGATGCATGATAAATCTAACAAGCCATCCCAGTTCCAGTCGTACCTCTTCCAGCTGGAAGCTCTTTCTCTGGAAAGGACAGAGGATTGGAAAGCATCAGGTGGGGGAGCAGAACACACATTCCAGAAGAAGAACTCAGAATTTTGGAAAGAGTAATTTTCCCTAACTTTACTGGAAAAACACCTCCTCAGACCAATACGTCCAAATCTCTTGGCTTACACTCCTAACTGTTACTCCTTACCTGATTTACATTCCTAATTGTTCTAGTAGTCAGAAAAAAACCCAGCATTATTAAACCATGGAGAGGTTTAATGCTTGAAAAGTCCATGTATAATGCTTGACCAAGATCTCCTGTGTCTCACCTTTTCACTAGTATGAAGTCACCAATATAAACTGAAACCACGAATAGGGGAAAGCAACAATTTTTCAGTGTGCTCTCTATAGTGAGAAAAAGTGTTAAATATAGGAGTTTCAGTATCACTTCTGAGTAACTGAAGATTTACTATAATGTATGACAGGAATTTCATTTTAATAAGACACAGAAGTACAGAGATTTTATTAAGGAGGCGGGAAATATGCATGAAAAACTATGTATAAGCTTTTCTAGTGCATATGTATTGGGTTAATCTAAACATGTTTTCATCATAAAATCTTTTGGTACTGATTCCCCACAGAGTGAGACAATTTAACTTTTACTGTATAGTATTTTGATCCTAGCTGCCACCTCAAGTGAAACTTACTCAGCTATGAACAGACCAATCTAAAATATAAGATTATGCTTAGTTGCTTTAGCTTCACTGAAGTTCACAGATTGCACTAGACATACAGATGCCAATAATATAGCTCATTAAATAAATATATTTAATCTTTTGAGACTTTTTTTTAATTATAATTTTGTAAAATTTTTCAGGACTGATTGTAATTTCGTAGTATCTTCACCAACAATTTAATACTTCAATACAAAAAGCATAACCTAATTGGAAAACAAGATTTTTCTCACTAAAAAATAAATTTCTAACAGACACAAACAGGTTTATGTCAATTATTTAACAGGAATCTAATTATACACTGGCATAAATGTTCTGCTAGGACCTTTTTATATTTGGCCTAAATTAGTTTCTACACCTTATTTTCCATTTCTTAGGGGTCTTCCCAAGCACAGATTCAAAGTCTTCAAAAACCATTTCCAGTAATGTGCTAGGCATGAAAAAATGCATTCATCAAAAAATAATGTTATAGCAAACCACAGTTTTTAATTTGGAAACAGTATGACAACTGCAGAGACTTGTTAACTAGTTCCGACAAAGGTAACAAAATACCAGCTTCCCAATGACTACGCCTGAATTGCAGCAGTATGTGAGAGAAAACCTACCTAACACAGGCCTGCTTTTAATGGGAGTAACAGCATGCAGCTTCCAGATACTCTCTTTTTTTTAAACTTTATTGGATGTCTGGCATTTTACAGCTTACTAAAAGAAAACTAAAAGCCATTTGAGCTGTTGACACAAGCATATAGCTTATGACCGTCTTTTTAAGAGACTTGTTATTATGTGACACAACTTTTGGAGGTTTGGTCATTACTTTGAATCTAACTTTGGACAACAAAAATCGACTACTGGATACTGCCATACAGCTTTTTATAAGTAGGGCTTTGTGGCTCTTCCAGAGATATTACCCTGCATTGGGTATGGACATTATCATTTCAGAGGTCAGGTTCTCATACCTCTGAAGGGCTGCAATGGGACAAAAAAAGTCTTTTCCAAAGTCCAGTGAGTCAAAAGGAACTCAAGCGAAGTCTCATTTTGTTTCCAGCTGTACTACAATGAATAACCAGAGCAGGACTTTGCCTTCAGGTCACAGAGACCTCACCCCTGTGGAAAAGAAGCAAGCTTCATTTAAACATGTGAATATTCATACGGTCTGACTGAGAGCCTTTGAAGTAATTATGAGGCTCAGCTGAACTCTGTATGAGTTAAACCATTAACAAATACAGTATAATCAGCATTTCCTAAACGTACTGCACTGATTACCTTTTTGGTTTCAGGCCAAGTTAAAGAGCTGGGTTATGATCTGCACCGAAGCTTAAATGACCTTTGAATCAAGTGAAATTTTCCTTTCTTGAATAAGATAGGCTGGGCTGCTCACAATGCTGTCTCCTCATATGGTATCTATGGATACTCTCACTAGAAGTTCAGGTATCAGTTCAAAAGTGCAACATTTTTAATGATCCATTGACAAAAGGAGTAGGAGGGGTATAATAACAAAGGCAAAAGCAACAGAATCTCCAAATGACATACATCAGCTTACTAGAGTCAATTACATCAAACAAACAACTGTTCCAGAAGTGTATTCAAGGCATCCAGGTGATGAAGTGTTTCCTCCAAGCACATACCATACACCTTATTTACAAATGTGCACAAATATGCCTGTGTATGCCGTACTAAGGTAGGCATATGAATATATGTACACAAGTATCCCCTTATGAGGATAATTCACGTTTTCTTGTACCAGACCATAAGGAAACGCAGATGTGAATCTGGAGACTCTCCTCCCTTACAGCTCTTTTCCACCTTCTATACATTTTCTCTAACTGTATGGTTTTCCTAAGTGATAAGCTAGAAGCCATCACATCTGTTTCAGTCTCACTAAATCAAAATTAACTTCTACAGAACAGCATCAACACTCAACAAAAACAATACCGATTTTTGGTAACATAGCAAAGTTGTTTGTCAGGGTTTCGTTACAGAAGGAAAAGAGACTTCATCTTAAGTGCCCCTTCCCTCCCCCCACAAATAAGACAGAACAAAACAAAGGTATCTAAAAATCTCCCATAATTACTGGTGGATATCTTTGAAGAGAGTTAGGCACACTTCTAACTGGAATAAATTTTCATTCCCTAGAGAATCCCAGTACGGGGGAATGAGTTCTAATGCTGTTCAGCTCAAGGCAAGTCCATTCAGTGAACTACTCTTCTCCTTTGCAACTTTACTTCATCAGGATGCTCTATGTTCAAATAAAAACAGGATTTGGGGCACCTGTAAAGTTAATCTGATTTATGCTAGTTCTAAGAGAATAAACATACCTGAGCATCATGAACCAAATAATAGACTGATGCTACTGATATACAGTAGTTTATGTTTGCTAACAACCTTCCAGTGGATACTTTTGCATACCAAAATCAGTTTCGCAGTTGCTCTTTTTTTTTTTTTTTAAACAGACCCAGTAATAAAGCAATTACAACTTTATCCTAATTTTATAACCATACACCTAAAGAATATTTTTCTGCACTTCACTAAATCATGGTGTCATTCCTCTCAATTAAAGGGCTTCTTTTAATACTTACGGCATTAGAAAAGAATTATAATTTCACCATAAATTATTTAAAGAACTAAACACAAATGGTCTCATTAACACCAGACTAGCTTTGAGAATGAATAAAAGATTATGTATGGAAAAAAAGCAAATATTCCATAGTTTTCCTAATCCCTGAACTCAGCTTAAAACGACAACTGTGCCACAACACCAGCTATTGCATTTTGCCTCAAGGCAGCTGAGAAATCGTTATGCATTTAAAAATCAGGGCCTTCCCCCACAAAATGTATACTCTTGCCATACTTGTCGTACCTGAATAAATGACAAGACCAGACAAAATATTCATACAACATATCTTACTCAGTTTATGACACAAGATACTTGAAAATCCTACCTAGATAAAATCACACATAGGGTACTCTGCCTCCAGAACTGACTACAAGATTGGATCCTGAGTACCAATTCTGTATCTGGACTCTCTGTAACTATCATACTCACACTGAAGTGCTGGAGTTGCTGGAGTTCCCCACCCCACATGACAGCTGTCATGATATTACTTGGTACTGTTTCCCCCACTTCAGTGACACTGAAGTTTATCCCGGAAGCACAGCAGTGTAATCCTTATACTTTACAAGTACAACTATCCATTTCTGTACTTGCAGAAATGGAAGAAAAACTGATTAAAGTTCTGATGATAAGAGCTCTTTAGCCTCTCACGAGCTGTCACGCTCAGTGATGCAAAGCCTGGAGGATTGACCGAGTGCCTTCAAACAAGCATTACACACTGTGAACTCTGCAACAGTCCGCACATTCAAAGAAACAGAGGTTTTCATAATTTATTTTTTTAATGGGTAGCTTCACCTTCCATGACCTAAAAAAGCTGACTTTGCCTTTCATTAGAGCTAATCAGAATATAAATACTCCAACAAAAGCAGGTGTTTTTAAAAGGACATTTGGGGGGTATGGAAGGGAAGATTTCTCCCAGCCCTTGAAAAATACCAGATGCAAAGGAAACTCAGTAAAAAAAAGTATTGATGTAACTCACTAGGATTTATATTTTTTCATCATTCATTAATTACTCAACCTTATACTATTATAGGCTTCTAAGGATAACCAGAAGTTATCCTTACAATTCCCTCCCTATATAGGAAGGAGAAATAGATGTCTTTGCCCCTTAAACAGCATTTCATTGGACTACACCCAACCTTTGGGCAAGTTGATATTGAAAAATGCAGGGCGAAGGGAGGGTTTTTTTAATGCAGCCTGCATCTCAAGGAGGGTTTGTATAGCCACAGGAAGGCTTTGTCTTCTGTCCCCAGATCTCTCCTACTAGGTCACATGAAAACAGGGTCATGGTAGTGCTCACTTGAAGAGTCCTGGTTCCACAGCCCTGCAGTGCAGTGACGCTTTCTGTGCTCTGCAGATGAGCTTCATTGAGCCTGAATGTAAGGCAGCTCCTAACAGAATCCTCATTACTTCCTTCCTCACTCCCAGAAGTCTGGGTTCTTTCCAAGCAGTAGTTTATACCCAAAGATCACTTTAAATTCTGTTTTCCAACCAAAAAAATCCTAGGCTTCAAAAGAAATAGAAGATGGAAAGTTTAGAACTAAACTAGACAAGAAGCTACAAAAGTTAGTATTGAAATAGCTCTATGTGGTACCTTCCACAACAAGTTACTTCTCAGGCATTCGCATTCTTAAGGGAATGCATTTAAAAGCTGTTACTCATTAATCAAATGTTTTGTTTGTGAACACACACTCTATGATCAAGTAACAATGGAGTGCAATAATCGAGACACAGTTTTGTGTGAACATCCATTCGGTCAGCTTCCCAGCCTCACAAAACTAGCGAGTTCATGTGGGAGGGAAAACATCATGTGTGTGGCTGGCAAAGGCTCCTTTTTAATGCAGCCTTTAATTTTCCTCCATTCAGTCCATCAGGTAGGGAGTTGTTGCTAGTTAACCACTTTTATTTATCTGCTTTTATCCAGTCTCAAAGGCAACATGCATTATCAAAGCAAACTGTCCATCACAACTGAGATCAGACAGGGTATTAAGAAGGGTATTGCATTCTGCTTACTGGGCTTCCGCACTCCTAAATTGATTAAATCTGTAACAAATATTTTCCTAGCATGTGATGAATCAAAGATGATGACAGGCTTTAAAAAAGTTGCATATTGCCAAAGCAGCTGATTTTGTTTTGTGACAATTCTAATTGTTTACACTAAAATAAGTAGGCAGATATACAAATAATAAAAATGTGACTGCCAGTCACATGTTTAATAAGTTACACTCCTTAGAAAGTTACTTGGGAAATGAATGGCACAGACCATCGCTTCTCTGTGGCACAGGATCTATCTGGGCAGCCATACCACAGGTGGTTTATGTTGGGTTTTAGGAAAAACTTAATGACTGAAAGGGTTGTCAGGCCCTGGAACAGGCTGCCCAGGGAAGTGGCTGAGTCACTATCCTTGGAAGTATTTAAAAGATGTGTAGATGAGGGGCTTAGGGACATGGCTTAGTGGGGGATTTCACAGCGTTACGTTAGTGGTTGAACTTGATGATCTTAAAGGTCTTTTCCAACCTAAACTATTCTATTATTCTATGATCATGTAAATACTGCCAGGAGTATAACAACTAGCCTCATTAGCAATGAAACTAATGAAGTCTGACTTTTTACTGCTTTGTGACCTGTCTTTATGCCTCTCTGCCCTACTATACCCCTGTTCCTCTGTAACTCAGACATCCCTTTCCCACACCTTCACTTCTTGACACCACCTTATTTGTAATACCTCCACAATACACATCTTCTAACAAATGTGACAGGAACCAGTCTCTGGTTCTCAATATGCAGACATGGTAACACTATCAGTATTATTAACTTAGGAAGAAAAAAAAAAAAATACCAACCCCAAGCTGCCATATTCTTAGGAAGAATCTTTTTTTTCAGTTATTTTTTTTAAGTTTCTAAGTTCAGTGAATGACCATAATTAAAAAAACCAAAAAACCCCAAACAAACCAACAACAATAACAAAACACCCAAAACAAAAACCCCCAGTTTACTACTATTTTAGTGTCACATAAATGAAACATCTGCATTTATGGCTTGGGCCAAGACAACCTATTATAAAAAGCCTGAGACATTTGAGAGCTCAGCATCCTACTTCCTAAATATCATCTCTGAGTTAAGCATACCACTAGCCTCCAGCTCAGCAAATATCTTGTGCTGTCTAGCCATTTATCAACCTCTCATATCAGTGCTTTGTATTAGGCAGTACTCTGCAGTACAGTCTACCTAAATTCAATGACAGCTTTTTCACATCCAAGTGATGCCTCTGCAGCATCTCTCTGATACCAAGTATGCAATAAATCAAGCTGACCAACAAAAACTGACCTCTCACCTCTCCCTATATCTTTTTTTCCTGGGAGTACACTTGAACTCTGGTGAGCAGCTCAGATATGGGAATTACTACCATAACATGTCATGGAATTGTCAAGAGCTTCACATGTTAGGTTCTGATTCTAAGGGAATTCCAGTATAAGTGCAGAGACACCAGAAGCAGATCACATCTGCCTAAAAACTTACATACACTCTTTAACTAATAATCTTACATGTAATACTTAAGAAAAAAAAAAACAAACCAAATCAGATATACATTGTGCAGAAATATACAGAAAAAGGCTGGAAAGAAACCAATACACATCTTACATATAGCAACAGCATAAAAAAAGGAGTAGGGCAAATAGGAGAATAGAAGAGGAAGCAAAGGCAACAGAAGGAAGAATGCATCACTGATGTGGGATTTTGCAGCAACACGATTTTGGTGGATTCCAAATTTATGAGTAAGAGACAAGAAAGCATCTTGTGCTTTTCTAAATAAAACATCTGCCTGTTTCAACACTTCCATACATCATGTGCAGACATTAATTTTAGAGATAATGTATCTTTTAATTAAAAGTGCAATTTTTTAATGGGTGGCTGATACCCTGCAGCATCTATAGAGTTCCATAAAGTATCTTTGCAACTCTAATATTTTTTTATCTCTACATGTTGATTTAAAAAATCCAATGTCTATATATGATTATTTTCTGTTGTAAAGAATCTAGACACTGATTGACTATTTCTAAAATACACCTGAAAAATCTGAGTTCATGTCAAATGTATCAGGTTTTAAATGTCTTGTACTATGTGACACAGTCAGTTACAACATCAGTTTAATGGTACAGTGAACATCTTTACATGGGTATTACAACATTACTCACGGAAGTGCTTACACTACTCTGAGTAATACAATTCAAGAAACATAACATTACCTGTATCTTTCAGGGATTTTTTTTTTCTAATTAATATTTAAACTAACTAAAACTTTATTCAGTGCTGAAATATTACAACGGTAATATCATTGACTCCTCCTCACTAAGAGCTATGTCCATCACAAAGAGCAAAATATCACCCAGCTCTGGGTGATCAACTGAAAGGTCAGTCCTGCCCAGAGCAGACCACCGATAGCCTTCTGAACCCTGAAATGCAAGGTAAGACATTCCTTAACAGCAGAGAACAGTACCTGTTACTTCTATGCAGGCAGAGGACAATGCCTGAAACTAGCACACAGTTACTGTTACTGCATTTGTTATTAAATCCACTTTATGTTCCACACATGCTTCCTCTTTGATATACGTGCTTTAGATAATAACTTATTTAAATAACTACTGCTGACTTGAAATCAAGAGGAAGCATTAAGGCTTTACATGAACATATATTGGTTTTCACAAAACAACTGTCACAGTTGTGCAGTTACACTTCCCATACCACAGCTTCTCCACCCACTAAATGCATCTTCTCATATGTCTTCTAGCATTTCAAACTATCCACCAGCAGCCTCCTTCCATAAATGTAATTTATTTTGCTTTTTTTTCTCCTAAATAATAAAAAATAGTGTTTCACCAATTCAAATCACATTGTGACAGAGAGGCTAGAGAGGACAGGAGCAGGTTACAAGCCAGAGGTCTCACAGCCACTGAGGGGAGAGCAGACAAGCCTTGCACAGTGGTAGGAAGAGGAGCTCTCAGCTTTAGACACCAAAACAAGAGGTTTAGATTTCTTCTCTGTTCAGGATGAGCTAGAGGTGAAGTAACTTGGTAAGACGTAGATGTAAAAAACCAACCAAATAAAAAAACCCTATACAAAGCAAACAAATAAACCCCCCCCAAATTATTTTAGCATAGAAAAACTATTCAAAATTATTTATTTATTTAAAATAAAAGGAAGAAACTTCAGACAAAAGGCTGGTAGAATTTCTGGCTTGACAAGGCAAGCAAACTGGCACAGCAGTAGAGAAACAAAGGTCATGCCTAGATTTGCAATTAAGAGGTGAGAACTACTCTTCAGGCTCACAGTATACGCATCTTCGTTTCATAAAATACGAGCATCAGTTACCTATCAATAAAATGACTCTGAGTTGACACACTAGAATGCATTTCCTACTGCTGAAAATCCACCAAAACACCAGATTACCTCAAATGTGACAGAAGAGAGAGGCTTCACTGTTCTTGGAGGACAGAGCTGACCTTTGCTAACTGAGCCACTGAGAACTACTGGCTTGCATGGAGGAGATCTGCTTTTCCCATTCTCCTACTTAAAGGGAAAGTCTTGTTGCAATTAATTACCTGAAATATGAGTAAAAAGTCTTAATTTTGTGTAAGGTCAGATTCAATACTCAGCTATTCCTTAACTGCACAACAGAATCAACTCTAGTATGGGACTGAAAAAAAATTTGAGTTTCAAAGAAATAAAGGCCAATTCTGTTGCTGAAAGCTCAGTTTGCTTTTTTTTTTTTGTTTTTTTAACAGGCAAGCTACAATATTATTGCTAGTTGTATGTAATCACACATCACAAATGTTCATACTACTAAGGTAACACATGACTTGTCACATGACTGCTGTTGAAGTAGAGGACAGTGACCAATCTCACATTAAATGTGACAGCGCATCTTACACCAGTTAAAGACCATCTTCAAATAGTCAGCAGCCTTTTAAGTATATGTGATTACTAATACGTGCTAGTTTTTCATTTGGAGGATGGGTATCCACTGCTTATCACTCTTGGAATGAAATGGACACAGCTATCTTAGAGGAGAATACTGGCACACAACTCAAACTGGAAAGGCATTTTAGGATTAAATGCTACAGCACAAATCACATGTCAGCTTTTTCTCTTTTAAAACCACGATACAAACTGAAGCTAATATTTTCTTCACTATGATAAACATCACAGAAGCATATTCATCCCCATTACTTAACAACAGAACCTACAAACTCCCACTGATTTCTTTATCCCTCTCTAAAGCACAATTTACAATCCTACACCGCAGATAAGGGCACGCTGCTCATAGGATTAAAGTCAAGGTCACATATTGCGCATACGCTGCTGCCTGTGAAACAGGGATCTGTTACACAGACTCCACATATATTTTTAGAAGGGGCTGCTCTAGCCATCAGGTAACAGCCCTTGAATTACAAAACTGAAGATAAACTTTGGCCTAAAAGGTAAAATTTAAGTCTTCTGTGCCAAAACAGACAGACCCCTGCTGACTCCAAGAAGCAGAGTAGTTCCTTTTATCCCTTCACAAAACCTGAAGGAAAAATGCCCAACACGCTCAGTATGAGCCTAACTTTCCTTCTGATGGAGCCAAGAGTGAAACTCCTGCAGACTTTGAGGACAACAGGTAGACCACCTTTGAAAAATCCTGGGTTTATAGGATATCTAGTAGCCAGTCTTCCCTACACACATTCACTGTACCTTCTTGACAGGCACTTGTGCAACTATTCATACTAGAGCTAAACCAGAAGCATTAGCACCATGCAAGCAAAGGTTTATAACACAGAAAAGATTTCTGCCTTCCCAGAAAGCACCAGTTGCACAAATGTCCTTGGATCTGTTCATTTGGGAGCCCAGACCGATCCACCAGTCGTGATTCATTAACAGATACACTTTATTTAAAAACTGAGTAGCCTCATGAGAAAATCTAAGGAGTTCTGAACAGTCTGCTTAAACAGCTAAACAATGTTTAGTTACAAAACACCCACTATTCATTTATCTTGGCCTGAATGTAGACAAGCAGCTTACTGTTATGAAACTTTAACTGATACAGCTCATATGACACTTGTCTCTGAAATTAACTTACTGAACCTTAGTTACAGAAAAGTTCCCCTAACTACTGCTTGAAATTAAGTTTTTTCCACATCCCTCTAGAGGCAAAGTGTAACTCCATTCTTTACGAAGTAAACATCCTGTGTGAAACAGCCTGTTCTTGCATTCGATCACCAAAATTCAAAGAAAAAAGGCACAGTAATGCAAAACCCTCACCAGAAGGAGCTGCCTAAATAAGAGGTTCAGGACAACCAGACTGACGTTATTCACACTGGTCTCTACTCTGGCTTTTCCCTAAGTATTTTGAAGTGCTAATATCATTGGCATCAATACCTCTTTAAGTAAAATTGATTATTTTAGTATACCCATCACGATTACATTTGAAGTAATATATGCGAGCAACGTTTAATGGTGGGTGGAGGGAAAATCTACATAACCTACAAAGGTCGTTTATAAAGACCTGTCTTAGCACAAACGTTTACTTAGACATAGGGTGTTTTACCATTTTTATTTGCCTTCCCCACTCCCCCACTTCTTAGTATCTGTCTCTGCATCTTGTCTCTGCTCCTAAATCCTGCTGCAGAGCTCATGGCTGCCCGGGACACTTCTGCCGCAGGCGAGGGAGAGGGGGAACGGGCTGCGGCGAGACCAGTGCTTTCTGCCGAAGGTCCCCCCTACCCATACCGCTGCCTCACACCAGAAACCGCCCTCTCAGAGCCGGGATGAAGCGAGCTGAGACCAGCCCGGGCGTCCCCCACCGCTAGCCCGCCCCATGCCGCCCTGCCCGCCCCTCACCCGCCTCTCACCCGCCCCTCACCCGCCCCTCTGGGATGCGCCCGGCCCGCGGTACCTCGGAGCCGGGGAAACTCACGCTCCCGCAGGCCCGAAAGGCCGCCGCCGTACCCGTACTCGTAACCGGCGGGGCAGCTGGCCTGGAAGGCGTGGAAGGAGAGCAGCTCGCCCCGCGGCACCTCGGCCATGTCTAGGACTGCAGGCGAAAAGTAGGGAGAGAAAGTCTGATAAAAACACCAAGCGCGACGCTCTCCGGGCAGCGAAGCCTCCTCGCTGGCAGCCCTGCGAGCGGACACTGCGATCGGCCCGGCCCGGCCCGGCACGGCCCCGCCGCGCCTCGCTCCTCCCGCCTCCCGCCCCCGGCCGGCTGCCCGCCCTGCCCCAGGAGAGGCTGCAGGGCTCGGGGATGGCGCCAGGCATGGCCAACAGCAGTTCGGCTGCAGCTGAGCCAGCGGCCGGGGCCAGGACAGGCAGGCGGCAGGCGAGGTGTGCGCTGCCGGTGCGGGCCGTGAGCCGGGCCTGCCCCGGTCCCAGCACCAGCCAGCCTAGACGGGTGCACAGCTGGATCGGTGGGGTCGTGCGAAAGGGGCCCAGTGCAGCAGTACCAGCAGGGACTCTTCGGCAGTTGAGTTGTCTCCTGCCTGCACTTGTAGTCTGTGCTTGGACAACCAATGCAGGAAAATGACAAAATCCAACAAACCCAACTAAAGCCAGGCCAAGAGGAAGATTCCTGAAGCTTCAGGTTAAGCGTCCCGCTGCTCAAATCCCCTACTAGTGAGGGGCAGTATTTAAAGTAGGCATAGAATTACGGAATGGTTTGGGTTGGATGGGACACTAAAAATCATCTGGTTCCAACTCCCCTGCCATGGGCAGGGACACCTCTCACTAGACCAGGTTGCTCAATGCCCCATCCAACCTGGCCTTGAAAGCTTCCAGGAAGGGGCCATCCACAACCTTCCTGGGCAACCTGAGCCAGTGTCTCACCACACTCACAGTGAAGAATTTCTTCCTAATGTCTAACCTAAATCTGCTCTTTTCCAGTTGGAAACCATTTTTACTTATCTATCACTACATGCTCTTGTAAAAAGTCCCTCCCCAGCTTTCCTGTAGGCCCCTTTGGGTACTGGAAGGCCAATATGAGGTCTCTGCAGAGCCTTCTCTTCTTGAGGCTGGAAAACCCCAACTCCCAGCCCAACTAAAAAAGATGTCAAGAAATAAACTCCTTGTCAGTTCATTATGTTACCAGTCATCATGCCAAGTGGGAATAGGAGTGGGGGTTGCAAAGGCAGGACAGCTGAGGGGGAAATGTCCCTTGCCATCTGGGAAAGGCAACAGCTCAATGGAAACCAGGTCCCCTGTTCCACTCTCCCTCGGGGCTCGGTGCAGAAGAGATGGCACGTCTTGGCGAGGGGCAGGGGTGGGGGTTGGGAAAGAAGGCCTCACACAAGCCTTGATAAGCAACAAAAGAACACTTTATTGGTAGGAGGGGTTGCAGGTGAACCTGTGGGAAGGCCAGAGGGTTTGTTTTCAGTTAAAGGGAACTTTCCCCTTGCGAGCCCATGTTGGCTGTGACCAGCGACTGCGTTGTCTCTGACCCCTGGGCCTCGCACCATGGCTCAGCAGGCAGACACGCCAGGGCCCCATGCTGTTTCCCTGTGTGCCCACAGCTGCCTGCTGGATGACATCAGTTGTGTGAGTAAGGGCAATGGCTCTCATGGTGCGAGGGGGTATGTTCCTCCTCCGCTGCTTCCCCTTCTTCAGGCCCCTGGGAGGTGCCTTCCTCTTTGGCGGCTGCAGGAACCGTCCCTGTGCCGTCCCACGCCGAGGTGGGCAGCCACCCGCCTGGCTGCTCCGGCTGCTCCCTGGCAGGCAGGCAGGCCTGGGCTCCACAGCCTTCCCTGGTGGGCCCAGAGACAAGCGCTGCATGGCCTCCACCAGAGAGGTGATGTCAGCTGCAGTCACGGCACAAGGGGTGGTGGTGGTGGTGGTGGTGTTCCTCTGCTGCCTCCTTTTCCTCCTCTGCTGCCTCTGCCTCGTCCTCTGGGCAGATGCCTTCCTCCTCCGTGGTTCAGGGGAGCGGCTCTGTGGCCTCCCACACCAAGGTGGGCAGCCATCCACCTCACTGCTCCAGCTCCTCTTCCTTCCAGCCATGCTTGGCATCCAAGGGCCTTGAAGCTGGAAGGCAAACTGTGCGCCAGCTGCTGGGGCCCTGCTTTTATAGGGCTGGTGACGTCAGGAAGCCATTGTGATGGTGATTGTGACTCTGGCCAATGTGTGTGGCCAAATATGGTGGGTTTGGGCATGGGGGGCCCATGGGCTGGAAGATGCCCAAAGGTGGGAGAAGGAAGGTCACAGGGGCTGAGGGCCCCTTTCCTGGGGCTCACTCCCATCTGCCCTGTTGCTTGCCCAAGAGAAAGGCTGCCCCTTGGGCACAGGGACCACCCTGCACCTGATGATGTCATGAGCCCTGGGCTCACGCTGTCTTCTCATCCCATGTCTGGGGTTTCCTTGGTGAGATGGTGGCAACCATGTTCCAGTAGTGTGGGGAGGCCTCAGTGACCCCCATCCAGGGACCTGGTGCCCTGCAACTGGCTGAGAAGGGACAAAGCATCCAGACATCCCTCTGATGGGAAAGCGAGGCCCAGCTGGCCTGGGCAAGGTCTCCCAGTGCTCCATAAAAGAACTGCTCATTGCACAGTGTTACATGGACGCTTCTTGCCCAGCCCTGCCCCTGGTGCATGGAGAGGTGCCATCTCTTCTGCATGGAGCCCCCAATGGAGAGGGGAGGAAAGGCCCAGGTTCCGTTTGGGCTGCTGTGCCATTGCGACCCAGGGAGCCTGTTGGAGGCCACTGAGGGAGGTCCCTGGGGCCTGGAGGGAGGGTTGGCTTCAGTCTGAGGTGCACCATTCCTCTGTTCACTAGTGTGGAGGACAAAGCTGCTCACCACTTTTGCCAGCTCTTGCTTACCTATTCTAAGAAAGAGCTTTCCCATTTTGATGGAAGAATCACAGGCAGCTCCTGAACTGGAGCCTTCTGGCAGGTGTCCATGATGAAGTTCTTACCCTTCTCAGACATCTGCCCAGAAGCTCACTGGAGACAGACAAAGGAAAAAAACAAACCAAGCAGCTGTGGAGGCCCCATCACTGGGAGTGGTCAAGGGCAGGTTGGATGGGTCTTTGAGCAACCTGGTGTAGTGGCAGGTGTCCCTGCCCCTGCAAGGGGGTTGGAACTAGGTGATCTTTAAAGACCTTTCCAACCCTAAGCATTCAATGATTCTAGGAAAGGTGACATCACTGAACACCCAGCACAACTTCACCAAGGACATGTTGTGCCGGGACCGACATGAGCCTTGCTTTGTGGAGGTGACAGTCCTAGCAGGACAAGGGGAGAGCAGTGACTGCCATGTAGTCTGGCGGTTTTTTTGCAAGGTCCGTGACACAGCATCCCGCAGTATCCAGATGGGTGAGATATGGACAGGAGAAGGGGGCTACATGCTGGAAGGACCACTGCCTTATGCTCAGCAGGACAAATCCCACTTGTGGAGCAGCTGCTAGTGGTGGTGTACCTGAGGTCAGGGGTGGGGCTGATGCTGGGGATGTTCCAAAGTAAGGGCCTGGATGGTTAGTGGGACAGGCCACCTTCTGCAATGTTGCGGGTGTCACTTCCCATCTGTGGAAGGCAGGACAGCTCATGTTCAAAGCAGCATAACGAACCCATAGGTCATAGAATAATGAATGGAATGGTTTGGGTTGGATGGGACACTAAAGATCATCTGGTTCCAACTCCCCTGCCATGGGCAGGGACACCTCCCACTAGACCAGGTTGCTCAATGCCCCACCCAACCTGGCCTTGAAAGCTTCCAGGAAGGAATCCACAACCTTCCTGGGCAACCTGAGCCAGTGTCACACCACACTCACAGTGAAGAATTTCTTCCTAATGTCTAACCCAAATCTGCTCTTTTCCAGTTGGAAACCATTTTTACTTATCTATCACTACATGCTCTTGTAAAAAGTCCCTCCCCAGCTTTCCTGTAGGCCCCTTTGGGTACTGGAAGGCCGAGATGAGGTCTCTGCAGAGCCTTCTCTTCTCAAGGCTGGACCACTCCAACTCCCAGCCCATCTTCATAGGATGCCTTTACCATTTCCAGAAACTCAGAAGTAGCTGTCAGATTAAAACTAAAAAAAGATGTCAAGAAATAAACTCCTTGTCAGTTCATTATGTTACCAGTCATCATGGCAAGTGGGAATAGGAGAGTGGGGGTTGCAAAGGCAGGACAGCTGAGGGGGAAATGTCCCTTGCCATCTGGGAAAGGCAACAGCTCAATGGAAACCAGGTCCCCTGTTCCACTCTCCCTCGGGGCTCGGTGCAGAAGAGATGGCACGTCTTGGCAAGGGGCAGGGGTGGGGGTTGGGAAAGAAGGCCTCACACAAGCCTTGATAAGCAACAAAAGAACACTTTATTGGTAGGAGGGGTTGCAGGTGAACCTGTGGGAAGGCCAGAGGGTTTGTTTTCAGTTAAAGGGAACTTTCCCCTTGCGAGCCCATGTTGGCTGTGACCAGCGACTGCGTTGTCTCTGACCCCTGGGCCTCGCACCATGGCTCAGCAGGCAGACACGCCAGGGCCCCATGCTGTTTCCCTCTGTGCCCACAGCTGCCTGCTGGATGACATCAGTTGTGTGAGCAAGGGCAATGGCTCTCATGGTGCGAGGGGGTATGTTCCTCCTCCGCTGCTTCCCCTTCTTCAGGCCCCTGGGAGGTGCCTTCCTCTTTGGCGGCTGCAGGAACCGTCCCTGTGCCGTCCCACGCCGAGGTGGGCAGCCACCCGCCTGGCTGCTCCGGCTGCTCCCTGGCAGGCAGGCAGGCCTGGGCTCCACAGCCTTCCCTGGTGGGCCCAGAGACAAGCGCTGCATGGCCTCCACCAGAGAGGTGATGTCAGCTGCAGTCACGGCACAAGGGGTGGTGGTGGTGGTGGTGGTGTTCCTCTGCTGCCTCCTTTTCCTCCTCTGCTGCCTCTGCCTCGTCCTCTGGGCAGATGCCTTCCTCCTCCGTGGTTCAGGGGAGCGGCTCTGTGGCCTCCCACACCAAGGTGGGCAGCCATCCACCTCACTGCTCCAGCTCCTCTTCCTTCCAGCCATGCTTGGCATCCAAGGGCCTTGAAGCTGGAAGGCAAACTGTGCGCCAGCTGCTGGGGCCCTGCTTTTATAGGGCTGGTGACGTCAGGAAGCCATTGTGATGGTGATTGTGACTCTGGCCAATGTGTGTGGCCAAATATGGTGGGTTTGGGCATGGGGGGCCCATGGGCTGGAAGATGCCCAAAGGTGGGAGAAGGAAGGTCACAGGGGCCAACTCCCTCAGACTGTCTTCATAGGAGAGGTGCTCCAGCTCTTTGACCAACATTGGGAGTTGCTCCAACAGCTCCATATCCTTTCTTTGTGGAGGGTTCCAGAACTGAACACAGGTGGGGTCTCATAAGAGTGGAGTAGAGAGGGAGAATCACCCCCCTCAACTTGCTGGCCATGGTTCTTTTGATGCAGCCCAGGACACAGCTGGCTTTCATGGCTGCAGGTGCACATTGCCAGCTCATGTTGAGGTTTTCCTTGACCAACACCACCAGGTCCTTCTCCTCAGGTCTGCTCTCAAACCATTCTCCACCCAGCCTGTAATTGTGCTTGGGATTGTCCTGACCCATATGCAGGACCTTGCACTTGGCCCATCAAACCTCTTTTCCCTATGCTACTCAAAATAAATGCTCAAATTTTCTTCATATCCTCTAGATGATGCCTCTTTCATGGCTGCTAATAAGCAGTGGAAGTCTCTTTCTTACTCCCTTGGAGTTGTATGGTATTCCTGCATCAGGCTTAACCAGCTCTACTGGCTATAGATGCCATGTGGTCAACATGTAGGACCATGCTTTGCCAGAAGCCTAAGGAGTGGCATAGGCTGGTCTTCAGGTGTGGAGAGAATTACAGCCATCAGCCATGCACGTATAAAACTTTGCTTAGTAAGATAAACTATAACCATACACAGAAGAATCATAGCCAGAGGAAAGTGGGGAGGGGAGTGGGGTTTTTTTTGCTGTTTGGTTTGTTTGTTTGTTTGTTTTTAAATCTTTAAGTACTATTTGCAGTGAATTTTACTTCTCACAGCTTTGCAATCTGCAGAGCATTAAATGACCCCTGAGTCCAATAGTAAAAAATAAACCTGCACGTTAGGATGGATCTGTGTAGAAACATAGAATGGTTTGGGTTGGAATGGACCTTAAAGATCATCTAGATCCAACCCTCCTGCATTGGCAGGGATATCTCCCACTAGGTCAGGTTGCTGAAATTGCATACGAATTCTGGTAAGACCAAATCTTTAGTTAGATTGTTTGAAATACTGTCAATTGGTCATCAAAGAAATGGGAAACTACCAAGAAAAAACTGAGCCCAGATTGAACCATAAAGATTTTCACTTATGAAGAGATACTGAATGAAAACCATGTAGAAAACTAAAAAATAAGCCTGGCATGAAGTAGCATACTAATATGGTCCCTACTTTATAAATTAGAAAATTTTGTCTGGTTTATGAACCACAGCCCTGGCTCCAAAGTGCTGAGGAATATTTTGGTAAAGCTGTAAGAACATGTTTGTCCCTGACATATTGTGACAGGTGTATAGCACTGTGCCTCATTCCCAGATGCAGTCCCCTTTTGCAGAATTTATCTCGATAATCTGTTTCTTCCCAGCATCACCAATACTGTATCTCTTTATGTTTTGCTTGTGCCCTTTTTTTTGCTCCAACAGATGCCAAAGCCAGAAGAAATACAAGGCCATTGTCATATTATCTACAATAGCCATTGTTTCACTTTGGTGTGATATATCAATGTAATATAAATGTGTTTCCATTTAAAATAATTCCCTGCACAACAACCAGCGTGTATTACACTAACATTTTAAATGTCCCAAGGTACACACAACGTTTTCTATGAGGCCCACACAATAGATGGCCTAAACTTTCAAAGAGTTACCAGAATTTAATGTGGACAGAAACAGTACCTCGCTGCCTCAACTCCTGCTTTTGGTATACTTGCATTTTTAGCCTCAGTTTTAAGGAAATGAGGCCTTTGCAGAGAAGAGAGTGTTTCCTGTTTCCATCAGTAATTAATTCTGAACTAGGTTACTAGTTTAATCATGTGGGGAGATGACTTGAAAGCTTCTGAGTTTCAAAAACATTGGGTGCTGGATAGAGGAGGAATACTGAAGGAAAAATGGGGAAACTAACAGAGATGGGAGATCTAAAAATGGAACATTTCAGTCATCAAACACCGTACACTTTATTTGACAGCCAACAGACAATCCACACATCCCAGGTTTGGGAATAGCCACTGGGCGTGCTGGTCCCTGCTGAGAGGGACTGTGCTAGTCTATGTGAGAGAGGGGGAGCTGGGATAAAATGGCACAAATAAATAAAAAAAACCCAACAACCAGGTTTTACTTGTCCTTCTGTTCACAGAACACAGGATTTTAAAATACGTTCTGAACAATGATCAAGAGCTTGGTAATTTCTTTTGATGGGGCCAAAAGCAAAGGGAAAAGAAAAAGAAGAGGAAGGAAATGCAAAATCCAAAGGTGATGTCTTCACTGTAATCAACAATTTAGTTTAAAATAATAGAATACATTCAGGAAATAGTAGGATTTACACACATGCCTGAAAATGCTTTCTGGGGAACGGAGTTTGTTTTGTGTTTTTCACATGAAAGATGTGGTTGCACTGCTATTAAAAATTAGTTTCTGATCCTACCTCAGGAACAGCTTCACACTCCCTGCACATGCAGAGAAATTCCACCAGCACATTCACCTGAAAGTTTGCATCACACCCCATAAATACCAGCTGGAATGTATTCTGCACCTCTCAAAGAACTAAGTACATATACTATAAAACCTCATAATAAACTTTACCTAATGGTTGTTTATTATATTACACAAATTATTCAAGGAGATACCTTCAGTGCAATTCTCACTGAGCATGATGGTCTTGGGTATAAATGTGGCAATCTCAGGACTATCAAGGGACCATGGCTGGAAACTTACATCCCAAATTATTTTCAGTTTGCCCAGAAGACGGACACCTGGGTCTTCCTTCTCTGACAGTTCTGAGAGACATGCTCAGCAGATACAGCACATACCAAAAATATCTTTTTTGGCTTAGCTGATGATCTCACTGAAACTGATTACCAAATGAACTGTACCTTGTGCATTTCCTTCCATGTAAACAAAACACCTCTGTTGAAAAAGAGCAGTGGCTGTCAAGTGGAGGAATGTTTTTAACTGATCTCCTGAAGTTTCTTTTTGTTTTTTAAAAAACAGAACCTGCACCAAATACCTTTTTTTTAATAAACTTTAATAATTTTATGCATCACAATTTAGAAGGGCCTATCCCATCACTATTACTTTTTTTTTACTGCATGGATATGTAGAAAATACCTACCATGGATTTTTCCTCAAATCTCTAGTTCCCTGCTATCAATTTCCAGAGTAATTTATATATATTGATTGCTGTGCATAGTTCCTGTGCTATTTTCATATATTGTGTATGTCAAATGGTTGTTTTCACTTCTTTATTGAACCAAGATGACTTCTCCCCACCAAAACAGTCCTTTTTCTTGATGACAGAGTGCAGCATTCTGATATTACAGTAAATCCATTCTAGACTAATATCCATTTATATTTTTATATAAAAATGTTTCCTCACAATCTATTTCTGTTTGTTTTGTGTGGGTTTTTTCTTTTTTCTCCTGGTTTTGGAAGAGTAGTCCTTTGGAAGCAACACGTGTGGAGATGGTACTAATTGGCAAGGTGCTCTGTTTGCACATTGCATGTCATCTGGTGATGATCACTGATCCTTGGGGAGCTACCCGTTTCCAGTGCAGGGCTTAGTTTGTCTTCATCCATCATGAAGGCTGACCAGAATCTTCTAAATAACAAGAGGCATTAAGGTCTCTCTGTCTCAGTACAGAAGTTTTTGTGTTTGAAAATGAGTATAACTTGTAAAAACTAACTGCTGGCTCTATTTCTGAGGCAACAGCTGGAGATTTCATAGAATATCCATAATAAAAACCATAGTTTTTGCTGTCTCCACATTGCAGAGTAATTTTTTCACTTCTCTGGTTATCAAGTGAAGCTGGGGGATCAGTCCATGTAAGCACATTAATTAAATTATATACATTGCTGGGTAGATACTTCCTAAAGAGTGACTTTCACAAAACTGTAGTTATAAAATGCTGTTAGCCAGAGGGTCACTGTGCACATGCACTGGGCACACAAATTGCATGCATTAAACCCCCCATCCATGCACACACAGAGTTTTGCAGGTTCTTTGCTTAATGAAGGGCTCAGTAGCAGAAACAGAGCAATTTGACTTGCTCTTTCCAAGTTTTAGCAGAGTGAAATAATGCCTCCAGGTAATGTAGTTAGTAGGTTTCGTGATTCATAAATGTTAATGTGTAACACTGCCATTCCATGGAAGACATTACCAAATTAAAAAAGGGTTTTTCTTAATCCCTTCACTGCACTGTGACAATGCTTTTTTTTTTCTCTCCTAGCAACTGTTTAAAAGCACTGTAAGAAAACAGCCTCTGCACAAATACTTTACAAACAACTCAAAACCTGATAAACTTCTCTATAAAGTTTTGCACTGTCCACTTACAGCTCTGCCCTGTCCTGGGCAGAAACATGGATTGCATAATCTTTCTCTGTCCCCTCCAGCACATTTTGTGAATGTACATCCTACCTGTATACAAACCAACTGAACAGTGCTGAGTGTGGGCAAGATCTCTTCTGTTTGCAAATATGCAGTAAAGGTGATTCTGCTCAACAAGAAAGCCTGTCTGTTTGGTTTACTAGACCAAGGAATGGATTATTCATATTGCCCACATTATATAACAAACAGAGTTAAAGAATAGTTGAGGTTGAAAGAGAGCTCTGGAGGTCATGTATTCCACTACCCTCCCCCCCCCCCCCCCCCATCCACTTATTTGTGGTTTCTCACTGTTATGCCACTGGTCTCCAGTAACAATCATACATTTTATAACAATGACAGCAATTGGCAGCTAATATAGAAAAACATTGCACATCACATAAAGTCCAGTCATTGTCAGCTTCCAGTTCTGAACCCTGTAACACCCTGCTAGCTTTATCATTGCATGACTATGCTAAGACACCTCTTAGAGTCTCCCCCTTTCACAAAACTTTACTGACAAGGCTAGTATAAAATACATAGACTAAAGTTGTCAAAAGCCATGAGCTTGGCCTTTATCTCTGCGACTGGTCTACTCTGTGAGCAGGAAAGGCTATTCCTTCCCAAACCATTCTGTGGTTCCTTGTATCTTTAGGTATAAATTAATGAAATCTATGAATCAGAGCTTATGGACACGATTGGATATTGTTTTAAAGGGTTAAGCAGTTTGGAATAATGTAACACAAAGCATGCAGAACATTAAGACCCAACATAATGCTATATATGTGAACACTGCAATAATGGTCTTGGAACTGAGAGGTTTTGCTCTCAGGCAGAATGCTTGCCAGCATAAAGCCAGATTCTGCTCTGATACTCCACTGGCACTGAAAGCATTAGTGGAAATGAATGCTACAGCCATTAAATGGTTGTGCAAAGGTCAGCACAGGCAGAGCCTCACCTTTGTGGTTGTATGTTAGGAAAAGCTCATTGCAGCCCAGATCACACTTGCTACACATTTAAGTGTGACCTCTTATTTGTACATTATACACAAAATGAGTTTTCACTCTATTATTTTTCACACGGTCGTGAAGCAATAAAGACTATTTTGCTCATTGCAGAGACATCTCAATGTGTGCACACGCTGCTGCCATCTCTGATTAGTTAACTGGTTGATCTGAAAAAGTGTGCAGTATTAGAAACTCTAATGCAGTTGCTTACTGACTGCAAACTTACTGCAAACAGGTATTTATTGAATATAAGGAAAACTTTAATTAATCACGTTTACAATTAGTTACAAGAAACCCACTTCCTATATGGCCCTTTGAGCCTACCAGTTACAAAAAACTTCTAAGGCATGTACGGCAAAAGTCAAGATTACAACTTTTAGTTTATCCCTGTGCACATTTAAAAAAGAATATGTGCACAAGAAAAAATCCTAATTATTTTTTCACTGACATCTGATATTCCGTTTTGCATATGGGTCACTGTCTTTAGAAATAAAAGTGGCCATATTTCTCCTCAGAATTAGGGATGATCATTGTGAATTGTTTAGACTATTGGTCTGTGGTGATCCTCCACTTGGGAATGGGTGGGGGAGCAGAAAGGGAACATGAGAACAGGCAGGGAAGCAATCTCTCAATCTCTCACACCACTGCAGGGTGCAGTGGGAAAGACACAGCCCTGGCAGAGTCATAGCTGTATAAACCTCTGCATCTTCCCGCCCATTGTGGTCAACCACTTCCGAGACAGTAAAGCCAAGCAACATATAGCCATACTGGTTAATCCTTCCCCCATGAGGGCCAAGGTTTCTAAACAAACACATTTCAGCAGGTTGAGAAGACTCCTGAGCCAGCTGTGCAAGAAGCTTGAGCAGAAACACAGGTACCGTGGTGATTTTGTGGGACTAACTGTGCAGCCAGGAGGACAGGTTGCCTGTCTCTGCCCTTTTTGCCCTCCAGTTCTTGTAATGCCCACCATTTATTTTAGTTTTGGTCTGTGTGTGCTACCCCCTTCCTCCTCGACTCTATTTGCAGCACACCTTCTCTTTTAGTTGCCTTTAAATTTGGCTGATCCTTGCCTGCCGATAGTGAATCCTGAGACAGAGCCCCATCCCTCAAAAGAATATCAACTATCATGAGACAGGAAAGGAATCCCTAGGGCACAGCTGGTATTTTCTGCCCCGTTGCTGCACTCTTCAGGCCAGTGTTTTTTAACTGCAAACTTTGAGATAGGAACCCTTTTTTTTTGCTATTACTGAACACATTTGTTCAGTGTTCAATGCCATCAGCCCCTGTTCCAAGGCAAATCCCAGTTCTCATCTTAGGGAGCAGGTGGGGGGCATCTAAAAGGTTTAGGCCATAAGCACTAATGCTCACTGAAAGCATCTAATTCCTGCAAATGTTACTATTAAACTTCATGTTCAAAGGGTTTAACAGTTATTAAAATATGATTTATTGCAACAACATGGCAAAGCTTTGTGTTGCTAACGAGAATCCAGAAGTTCAAAGGAAGACTTGATACCATAAGCCTCTGCTTTCGAAAGGCTGATTGTGTTGCAAATATGACATGCACGAGTTTGACAAACAGTAGCTAGGCCATCTCTCATTAAGTCATTCTGGCTAACACAGATTTCAGTGGAAAGACATTTGCACCTTGTCACCCTAATAGTCAGGCAGGTGGCACTGGGTGGAGACGTGAGGTAAACTGAAGGACTGAAGCAAACACAAAACCAACAGGTATTTTAACAAGGACCACACCCAACATGGTTGAAGAACCTCATACCCCATACAGATATCAGAAGTGAATACGGTTTGGGATTCAGGTTTTACCGCTTGTTCTCACCCATATAACATGCCCAGACAGGAAAGTTTTGTCATGAGACACCTCTTAGAAATCAGTCCTGAGCACGAAAATTGACCTGAATGATAATGCAGGGTTGGGTTTAAAATTATAGACTCATATCATAGTACATCCATCATGACTAAAATTTGTACATGCATGCAGCATACTAACGCTTTTTGCTTTTATTATAATGTATCCAGAAAATATAAACACTTTTGATCTCTGACAGGACTACAAGTGTCACGAAGATATTTCACACTGAATTATTAATGTGGATTGGAGAGTCTTAATCTTGCTGTTTGAGGCTTAGTGATACTGGCTTTATATGGCAAGCAGTTTTTTACAGTTACAAAATCCAAAATGTTTCATATATCCACATGCAGAAGTGCAGAGAAGATTTCTGTACTGCATAATAGAAGCAACAGATCCACGTATGTGGTGTTTGTAACTATGGAGCTTACAATTTATGCCTGTTATCACAAGCTACCAAAAAAACATTCCCAGCATTTCAGCTTTAACACGCTGGCAACTTTGTCAAAAATTTAATTCTCTCTTTCTTTGAAATAGATTTGTAGACTTAAATATGTAACTAAATATGCAATAATGTTTCTCATCCCACCTCCCGTTCTTAAAGGCTTTCCATTATCTTTTGACAGTTCAGCTTAAAAAATTCAGAATCTTTTGTGCTGACTAAAAAGCAATATGAAACAAATGTATGATGAGATACAGTAACCAGTTCAGCTTCTTTATTTTCAGTATATTGCTCTGAATTATTTTTAAGCTACTCACTGTGTCTGTTAGATTATATATTTGACATTTCTCTTAAAACATAAAGCTAGAGCATATTTGATGCTGTTGACCAATTTTGCCATGTCTGGTGGCACACTGAAGTATTGTTAACCTTTGTTAATTTTAAAAAATCTTGTTCTTAGTTTTGACAGTCTTTCTGTGCTTAGAGGTGGGTTCCAAGCAATAGCTGTTCACTACAGTAAAAATACTCTGACTACTCAGAGAATTTGACAGAAGATCTAGGTGTTAATATTTGTTCTCAAAAACCTTGAGAACACCTTGTAAGAAGATAGTACCTCCAGCTTGGGACTAGAAGTTTTAATGAAGTGATTACTGATGGCCTTTTTAACTTAGGCCTTTTCCAAAGTCATTTCGACTAGCCTGTAATTAAAAAATAAAAAAGAAACATTTAAGGTCTTGTCTTTGATAGAGTCTCAACTACCTGAAATTCTTCAATACTAAAATCAAAAAGGCACTGCAGCCATCTTTCATTATTTTAGACATATTGCTTAGGAGTCTTACTTTATATATGATCATATAGTGGGCTGCATCAAAAGAAGTGTGGCCGGCAGGCCAAAGGAAGTGATTCTGCCCCTATACTCAGCTCTTGTGAGACCTCACCTGGAGTGCTGTGTCCATTTCTGGAGACCTCAAGACATGGAGGACATGAAGCTTTTGGAGCAAGACCAGAGTAGAAGATGATGTCACCTTTTCCTAGAATAATCGAATGCTTAGGGTTGGAAGGGACCTTAAATGTCATCTAGTTCCAAACCCCCTGCATTGGCAGGAACACCTCCCACTACACCAAGTTGCCAAAGACCCATCCAGCCTGCCGTTGAACACTCCCAGTGATGGGGCCTCCACAGCCACTTTTTTCCTTTTTCTTTTTCTTTTGTCTGCTACTAGCAATCTTCTGGGCAGATGACTAAGAAGTGTAAGAACTTGATCATGGACACCTGCCAGAGGCTCCAGTGAGGCCTGTGATTCTTCCAACAAAATGGAAAAGCTCTTTCTTGGAACAGGCAAGCAAGAGTTGGCAAAAGTGGTGAGCAGCTTGGTCCTCCATACAAGTGAATAGAGCAATGGTGCACCTCAGCTTCAATCCAGCCCTCCCTCAGTGGCCTCCGACAGGCTCCCTGTATCACAGTGGCACAGCAGCCCAAAGGACAACAGGGCCTTTCCTCCCCTTTCCCCCGGGATTGCATGCAGAAGAGATGGCACCACTCCACGCACCAGGGGCAGGGCTGGGCAATGGGGAAGAAGCGTTCACATAACACCCTGCAATGAGCAGTTCTTTAATGGAGCAGTGGGAGATCTTGTGCAGGCCAGCTGGGCCTCCCTGTCCCGTCAGAGGGATGTCTGGATGCTTTGTCCCCTCTTAGCCAGTGCTGAGCACAGGGGGCTGCGCCACTTGCAGGGCACTGGCTCCATGACAGGAGTCACTGAAGCCTCCCAACACTCCTGGAACATGGTTGCCACCATCTCAATGAGGAAACCCCAGACATGGGATGAGAAGGGGGCTGGAGCCCAGGGCTCATGAGGGGAGGTGGAGGGTGGTCTGAGTACCCAAGGGACAGCCTTTCTCTTGGGCAAACAACATGGCAGGTGGGAGTGAGCCCCAGGAAAGGGACCCTCAGCCCCTGTGACCCTCTTCCTCCCACCTTTGGGCATCTTCCAGTCCATGGGCCCCCCATGCCCAAACCCACCATATTTGGCCACACCCATCAGCCAGAGTCACAATCACCATCACAATGGCTTCCTAACGTCACCAGCTCTATAAAAGCAGGGCCCCTGCAGCTGGCCCACAGTTCACCTTCCAGCTTCAAGGCCCTTGGATGCCAAGCATGGCTGGAAGGAAGAGAAGCTGGAGCAGCGAGGTGGATGGCTGCCCACCTTGGTGTGGGAGGCCAGAGAGCTGCTCCCCCGAACCACGGAGGAGGAAGGCATCTGCCCAGAGGACGAGGCAGAGGCAGCAGAGGAGGAAAAGGAGGCAGCAGAGGAGGAACACCACCACCACCACCCCTTGTGCCGTGACTGCAGCCGACATCGCCTCTCTGGTGGAGGCCATGCAGTGCTTGTCTCTGGGCCCACCAGGGAAGGCTGTGGAGCCCAGGCCTGCCTGCCTGCCAGGGAGCAGCCGGAGCAGCCAGGCGGGTGGCTGCCCACCTCGGCGTGGGACGGCACAGGGACGGTTCCTGCAGCCGCCAAAGAGGAAGGCACCTCCCAGGGGCCTGAAGAAGGGGAAGCAGCGGAGGAGGAACATACCCCCTCGCACCATGAGAGCCATTGCCCTTGCTCACACAACTGATGTCATCCAGCAGGCAGCTGTGGGCACACAGGGAAACAGCATGGGGCCCTGGCGTGTCTGCCTGCTGAGCCATGGTGCGAGGCCCAGGGGTCAGAGACAACGCAGTCGCTGGTCACAGCCAACATGGGCTCGCAAGGGGAAAGTTCCGTTTAACTGAAAACAAACCCTCTGGCCTTCCCACAGGTTCACCTGCAACCCCTCCTACCAATAAAGTGTTCTTTTGTTGCTTATCAAGGCTTGTGTGAGGCCTTCTTTCCCAACCCCCACCCCTGCCCCTCGCCAAGACGTGCCATCTCTTCTGCACCGAGCCCCGAGGGAGAGTGGAACAGGGGGCCTGGTTTTCATCGAGCTGTTGCCTTTCCCAGATGGCAAGGGACATTTCCCCTTCAGCTGTCCTGCCTTTGCAACCCCCACTCCTATTCCCACTTGGCATGATGACTGGTAACATAATGAACTGACAAGTTTATTTCTCTATATTTTAGTTTTAATCTGACAGCTACTTCTGAGTTTCTGGAAATGGTAAAGGCATCCTATGAAGATGGGCTGGGAGTTGGGGTTTTCCAGCCTCAAGAAGAGAAGGCTCTGCAGAGACCTCATCTCGGCCTTCCAGTACCCAAAGGGGCCTACAGGAAAGCTGGGGAGGGACTTTTTACAAGAGCATGTAGTGACAGGTAAAAGAGCAGATTTAGGTTAGACATTAGGAAGAAATTCTTCACTGTGAATGTGGTGAGACACTGGCTCAGGTTGCCCAGGAAGGTTGTGGATGGCCCCTCCCTGGAAGCTTTCAAGGCCAGGTTGGATGGGGCATTGAGCAACCTGGTCTAGTGAGAGGTGTCCCTGCCCACGGCAGGGGAGTTGGAACCAGATGATTTTTAGTGTCCCATCCAACCCAAACCATTCCATAATTCTATGCCTACTTTAAATGCTGCCCCTCACTAGTAGGGGATTTGAGCAGAGGGATACTTAACCTGAAGCTTCAGGAATCTTCCTCTTGGCCTGGCTCTAGTTGGGTTCGTTGGATTTTGTCATTTTCCTGCATTGGTTGTCCCAGCATAGACTACGAGTGCAGGCAGGAGACAATTCGACTGCCGAAGAGTCCCTGCTGGTACTGCTGCGCTGGGCCCCTTTCGCACGACCCCACCGATCCAGCTGTGCACCCGTCTAGGCTGGCTGGTGCTGGGACCGGGGCAGGCCCGGCTCACGGCCCGCACCGGCAGCGTACACCTCGCCTGCCGCCTGCCTGTCCTGGCCCCGGCCGCTGGCTCAGCTGCAGCCGAACTGCTGTTGGCCATGCCTGGCGCCATCCCCGAGCCCTGCCGCCTCTCCTGGGGCAGGGCGGGCAGCCGGCCGGGGGCGGGAGGCGGGAGGAGCGAGGCGCGGCGGGGCCGGGCCGGGCCGGGCCGGGCCGATCGCAGTGTCCGCTCGCAGGGCTGCCAGCGAGGAGGCTTCGCTGCCCGGAGAGCGTCGCGCTTGGTGTTTTTATCAGACTTTCTCTCCCTACTTTCCGCCTGCAGTCCTAGCCGTGGCCGAGGTGCCGCGGGGCGAGCTGCGGCTGTGGATGGCCCCTCCCTGGAAGCTTTCAAGGCCAGGTTGGATGGGGCATTGAGCAACCTGGTCTAGTGGGAGGTGTCCCTGCCCATGGCAGGGGAGTTGGAACTAGATGATCTTTAGCGACCCTTCCAATCAAAACCATTCCATGATTCTATGTATGTGCGCCATCAGCAAAGTCAGTAAGTTAGAGATGATGCACTCACCAGTGACCAGGGTTTCACACACCTGGAAGGAATCTATTGGGTGAAACTGAACTGGGAAAAAGAAAACATATTACCCATGGATTTCACGTTTAACCCTTGAGGACCTCTCAAATGCAGACCTCCATGACTTGTTTTGTAAACACATGTTTTGTAAACACATTTAGAAAAGCACATGGGTATTTTGATTTTTTAAATATATGGCAAGTCTTTGGCATATTTTCACTTAATCAGAGAATCTTCAGAACTATTTCAGAGTAGGCTTTGATAGGAAAACCTCTTGATTACCCTGCTGTTTTGTGCAGAGGAGGTGTTTGAAAGCTGGTGAATTGGAGCAGTTTTGTAAATGCTGATCTCCACTCATATTTTTTTATCAACTTTGACATTCAACCTCAGCTGACTAAATCAGCACAACGGTTCACAAAATTGCTAAAGGGAAGCAGTGGTCTGACTTGCTGGTGGCACTTTAAGACAACTCATTTACTGCTGGCAAAAAGGCTTGGCTCGCGTGTGCCTCCCACAAGGCAGAGCAGCATCTCAGGCTTCTGCCACTTACAGGCAGTGTTGTCTCCAAATATTCCCACAGGCTCTGTCCTGGAACCCGTGGGCAGAATTAAGGAAGGAGTGAGAGAAATCAGCTCATCAGGAAGCAATTTAAACTAATAAGAACAAATCACAGACAGAAGATGAGGAGATTAAGCTTATAGAGAACTAAATTCTATCCAAATCATCTGCTTGCCTCAAGTCTGGGTGGAAAGAAACTGTTTCCTCCAGTTGGTGTTGTGAACAAGTGCACTGGCAAGTGATAAACCTTGAAAGTTAGTGCTTATAGGGTTACAGCATGGTGTCCAAATCCCTAATTCAAACCCAAAACTTCAAATCATACTGCACAAGGCTGCTATAAACACCGAGTTCCCTGGGTCTTCTGCAGTGGAGGTGCCCTCAGTGCTTACATACCACAGAAAAATATTTAATCTCAGTAATCTGCATTAAACCTTGTGAATCTGACTGCAAAGCATTGAGTGTCCTGAACCTTCTTCCCACTGTATACTTGCTATCAAACACATTTTTAATTTTGTACATTATCTATTTCTGGATAGGAAAGGACTGTGCCTTTCATAACAAAAGACCCGGGTCTCAGGATCACTGGCATCAGTGAGGGTCACTAGAAGCACTTTCTTTGACTCTGCCTGATGACTTCAGAGTTTGATTCAAGTCTGTGGCTTGTAATAGTCAAGAGCTACACTGCCTAGCCAAAGAGAGGAATAATCACCTCATGTTGAGTCTAAGTGGAAGATATATAATGGAACTGAGATTAACTCACTGCACAATAAAACTTGTGCCAATTTACAGGTTAGGGTTTAGAGGCAGGTGAGCTGCAGCAACTCTCCAAATGTTCTTACATTTCAAGCTATACCCTTTAAAAGTTTAATTTTAAATTTTTTATGCTTTGCTTCATAAAAAATTAAAAGAGAGAGAGCTTTCCTGCAATTAAGAAGTACTCCATGTAGTTTGAGAAGGGGCTGCATTTTTTAAAATATTGGGAGGTAGCGTTCTGTAATTGGAGTTGTCACTTGGCAAAGTGAACATACACACTTAACCCTGCCAGGATGTCTCTCCTCTTGCCTCCGTGCACGTGGACACATCCTTCTACAGCATCTGACTGGCAGGCAGCAGCCCTCTGTCATCTCTTCAGCTCACTGAAATATCTGGGTAGAGCACTGGAAACAGCCAGATGATATTTATAGTACACCATGAAGAATCAGGGGATTTGTGAAAAGGAAATGAAAGAGGAGCAATTTCTGGCTTCCTTCAGATTCTTAGAAAATATTAATAGAGTAAGGAAATAGGAGAATTTTGCGTATAAGTGAAAGGCCAGGAAGAAACACAAAGCAAGCTCCCTTTTAAACAACAAAGAGAGATCTACCTGCCAACTGTCATGTAAGTGGAGGAAGTTAATGTCAGACTTTGACAGGCAAGTCTGAGAAATTTGTTACACTGATAGGGCTCAGATTTTTTTTTTTTTTTTTTGTCTTTTGTCTTTACAAGTGTCCTGGTTTGAGCCAGGATGAAGCTAATTTTCCTTTACTGATTTTTTTTTTCCTTCAGTAAGATCACCGGTGTGACTTGGAGTAAATGGACTGCTTTAATTACCCAGCGAGCTCAGATAGGAAGGCCTAATTGTCCAGGTATTGTAGAAGCAATTACAAACTGGCCAGAAGGCACACACTTTGGAATACCACCACAAGAAGTGGTGAGATGGGCTCAAGAAGCTCCACCATGTGATCATCTACCAGAGACTGAGAAAAATTTGCTCTTTTCACTGATGGCTCCTGTTGTCTTGTAGGGAACTGCCGAAAGTGAAAAGCTGCTGTGTGGAGTCCTATGCAACTAGTTGCACAAGCAGCTGAAGGAGAAGGTGAATCGAGTCAATTAGCAGAGGTAAAAGCCATCCAGCTGGCTTTGGACATTGCTGAGAGACAGGGGTGGCCAAGACACTATCACTACACTGACTCATGGATGGCAGCAAATGCCTTGTGGGGTTGGCTAAAGCAGTGGCAGCAGAACAACTGGCAGTGAAAGGGTAAACCTGTTTGGGTTGCTGAGCTGTGGAAAGACGTTGCAGCTCAGATGGAGAAACTGGTTGTAAAAGTGCGTCATGTAGATGCACACGTACTTCTGAGTCGAGCCACTGAGGAACATCGACACAACCAATGAGCAGATGAGGCTGCTCAAGTGTTCCAAATAGACTTAGACTGGGAACATAAGGGTGAACTGTTTTTAGCTTGATGGGCCCATGACACTTCAGGTCATCAGGGCAGAGATGCAACATACAGATGGGCTCATGACTGAGGGTTGGACTTAACCATGGACGCTATTGCGCAGGTTATCCACAAGTGTGAAACGTGCGCTGCAATTAAGCAGGCAAAACGGTTGAAACCTTTGTGGTATCAGGGGAGATGGTCAAAGTACAGGTATGGGGAGGCCTGGCAAATTGACTATATCACACTGCCTCAGGCCTGCCAGGGTAAGCGCTATGTGCTTACAATGGTGGAAACAAGTACAGGATGGTTGGAAACATCCTGCACCTCGTGCCACAGCCCGGAACACCATCCTGGGCCTTGAGAAGCAAATCTTGTGGAGACATGGTACTCCAGAAAGAATTGAGTCAGACAATGGGACTCATTTCAAAAACAATCTTGTGACTGAGTGGGCCAAAGAACATGGTATCTAGTGGATATACCATATCCCGTACTATGCACAAGCCTCAGGGAAAATTGAAAGGTACAATGGTCTGTTAAAAGCTACCCTGAAGGCAATAGGTGTTGGAACTTTCAAAAACTGGGACAAAAATTTGGCAAAGGCCACCTGGTTAGTTAATACCAGGGGATCCATCAATTGGGCTGGTCCTGCTCAGTCAGACCTTCTACATACTGCAGATGGGGATAAAGTCCCTGTGGTATGTGAAAGAAATCTGTTGGGTAAAAGTGTTTGGGTTTATCCTGCTTCAGGCAATGGTAAACCTGTCCGGGGTGTTGCTTTTGCTCAAGGACCTGGACATACCTGGTATGTGATGATGGAGCATGGTGAAGTACAATATGTACTTCAAGGTAATCTGACTCTGGAGGAAAATCCTTAATTTCACAGTTGGTAAAATATAGAGCCTATATGTAATATATGGTATGGAATAAGGGGTGGAACGTCCTGGTTTGAGCCAGGATGAAGATAATTTTCCTTTTACTGATTTTTTTTTTTCCTTCAGCAACCTCTCTTAACTAACAGCAAGTGTTCCAGCTAGTGGACTGATAACACTGGAATGTTTATGTTACTGCTGAGACTCCAAGTCACTTCTTAGCTCTGCTGCTACAGAGGCTACCAGGGCAGGAGAGTCGTATCTATGACCCCCCCCATAAGGGAGCTGGACTAGACAGACAGCAGAACTGACCAAAGGTATTCCATTCCATATATCTACGTAAGCTCCGAGGAAGGTCAGAGATCACAGAAGACAACTTCCTTCCTGCTTCTTCTTCCCTTCTCTTCTGTCCATGGCCGGTGTCCAGGGAGGACTCCATCCATCCATCACCATCAACCCGTAGGCTCAGGCATCTCTGACCTCATAACCCTCATAACCCAGCCCCTGTCTGCTCTGCCTTATCTCCTCCCTGCAGGCTGAGACATTTCGGGACTGCTCACAGCTCAGGAGAGTGCTGGGGGAGTTGCTGGGGGTGGGGGGAGGCAAGAGGCTTTTGCACATTCCTGAACATACTTGTATATAATTGTACTTATAATTAAAGCTGTCTAATTTAGTTTTCAATCCAGCTGAGTCTCTCTTCTTGGTATCCCTCTCCTTTCCCTACCTGGGGGAGGGGGGAGGGGATCGAGAGTATTGTTGTCTCTGGTTTATTTGCCAATCCTGAGTCAAACCGTGACAACAATGTCCTTTTAGACAGTAGCAAATGAAGAGATAGAAGGAAAGGGAAGCTTTGAAAATAAGAGAGAGAGGGGAAATGAAGTCAATCCCATAAAGGTTATGAGATGAATATAATGAATATAAATGAAAACCTATTGCGCACAGCAACAAGAAGTTACTTCTGGGATTTTCCTTTGACATACCTGAGACTATCTCAGCTTTTCCATAGCTATCCAAAACATCGGATAGATAAATCTCTTTGCAGTGGCAGTCCCTGCATGTTTGCTTTGTGGGTCTGACAGCAGTCCTCACAGCCTTGTGCTGATAACACAAAAAGCCCACAATTTCTAAGAATCAGAGATTCTTTAATTTGTAATGAGAAGTTACTGTCATTTCGGAAAAATGTTGCCATACAGCTTCACATTAAATTTTTCAGCAGCCAGGTCATCTGAAGCCACTCCATGCACATCATGTGAGTTCTTCAGTCAAAAGGCTGTGGCCAGGTACTGATGGAAAAGATGATCTTTGCTTGATGAGATGCAACCAAGGCCTTCTGTGATCATTTGTACTGTAAGATTTCTTGATTTCTTGATAGCAGCAACTGCACAGTAGTCAATGCTAAAAAAAGCATTGATCCACCCCCCTGCACCTAATCAGAACTAACACCATGCAAATCCTATAAATTATAACAAGCTACATTTTTGTTAATTAAAACTTTGTGTAAATAAAGAAAATGTCACTCATCCACGTTCTGATTTTTAGCATGGTTAATAAAGAGAGACATTAGCTTGCAGCAAGAGAGACAGCACCATGCCAATGTTTGCAAAACTATTATTGGCAAAGAAAATCATTTATTTGCAATAATCCATTCTCTCCTTTTTTGACTCAGGATACGTATCCAAAAGCTGAAGAATAGAACGTGCAAAGAAATTTAACTTTTTTATGAAATATGTTTAATTAGAAGCTTGATTCTAATTAGGCCATACAACTACAGTAAGTCTCTTTGAATCAAGACTTTGCCTTTGATAACAATGAACAAGCTTCCAAGCATAAAGCACAACAAAAAATTACAAAAGCGACTACTGATTTTTTGAACCATTTCTTGCTACAAAAGGCTGTGAACAACATTGGTGCCTGCTATTTATTTATGTATAGATCATAAAGAAAAAACTAACAGCATCATTGGCATTGTATGCAGGAATTCAAGGAATCATAGAATCATAGAATCGTCAAGGTTGGAAAAGACCTTCAATATCATCAAGTCCAACCATCCACCCTACAATCCCTAACCACTAAACCATCTTATGAAACACCATGTCTACCCCTTTTTTGAACATCTCCAGGGATGGTGCCTTCAGCTGCAGTAGATCCAGACCCCCAACCATCTGCCTTTGGTTCTCATACTATGCACATACTTTTTCCTAAACCCAAGGCTCTTATTTTGCAGGCCAATAGAGATTAGGAATATTACAAAAGTATATGAGGGCTTCCAGGAATTTAAAAAAGGGGATGTGGAAGGCAAAAATAATTTTTTGGTGCTCTTAGCAAACTGTTAAGGAACTAAACATGAAGAGTCAAAATGGCTATAGCCTCTTCTATAAGAATATGCAAATTAATAGCATTCAGGGGCTGGGAAGGAGGGAATCAAGTGCCCCTTCCAGTGATGGTCAATGGTAAAGTTGACATTCAAGAGCAGGTTAGATTGTCTATTACAGGAGGACTATGCATATTTTTGTGACTCTTAATAAAATATCAAAGGCTAAGCAGATATGGACTTTGTACTACTTTTGCAAACTTCCATTTAAGTTACAAAAGATTAAAAAAAAATTAACCTTACACAAAGAGACAAGTAAAATTCTATGCAATGCAGAACCAGGACTTACCTGAGATTTTGGAATTCCTACATTAGTTTACTTATTGGTAAGCTCAGGTAAGACAATGTGATGAAATACAAGTATGGGATCCTTATTGTTAGACAAGGGAGCAAGAAAATGTTTTAAAAAAATCCATTTTAGGGGTCAGAGACAGCTTCATGGCAGCAATGGATGAAGACAGCCTCTCCCTTCACTTCAAATACTTTCTCCCTTTCTAGTGAGGATAAAGGGATAGTTGCACTCATCTCAGGGACAGAGAAGAGAATCTCTTTTATGCTGTAAGAACTTGAAAAATGGAATTCTTAAAACATACATTTCTGCAAACACACTCAGAAAAATAAAAAATGTCCAAGCCTATCACTCCAGGTCATGCAAACCCTGCTAGACCTACGGCTGCCAAAAAAAAACCCCAGTATTCATATTTCTCAACATCTATGAGTACTAATAAAGCAATTAATAATACTAATACTTTGACTTACATAGTGCTTCTCAACTGAAGTTATCAAAATACTTCACAAAGCTTAGCATTCAGAAGGGATTTAAAGCCTAGGTACTCCATGGCATAAACCAGCCTTTATATGAAGCAAAAAGAGCAGCAGGGCAAAATTCCAAATTATTATTTCAAAATCTATTTGATTAAATATTCTTGCATCTTTCTCTGGAGCATATATTACAGATCTTTCTTAAGGACCAAACAGCATTTTGCTCAGTAAGGTAATGATTTTGTTCCTACTCCATTTTTTAGACAGGAAAACCATGCATGAGGTATGGCTGAGATACCACTGTATATAACCAAACTGCCTTTAAGTTGATCAGATAGAACTATTTAGACACCACCACATACACTGACCTACACTATAAATTTCCCCTTTCTCAGTCCTTTACTTTGAACAGTAGATATCACTCATATTCCCTAAAGCCTAATGCCATTCAGCACTTTCACGATTGTGATGTAAAATATTGTAACTGGGGCTAATTGTAGCATAAAAAAACAAAGTATCACTATGTCTATACCTCAAAGATCTGTATATTAATCTCTTTTATACTAAACTTTCATAACTAGCAGTGCTTCTTTGTTTTGTTTTGTACTGAAACAGGTTCCATTCTTAAAGTAGAAAACCAAGAAAAAGCAAAAAAGTTGGATTTATATTTCATATGACACTTTCTGAGATGAAAAATACTCATTTTTAAAAAAAGTGGAAGATTAAGGAGGTTTGTCACCTTCTATTAAGAACTAAATCTGTTCAAATAACAAAAAAGACCTAGTTGTCACAGTATTTGTCATAACCATCATGCTACATCCTAACAGAATAATGAAAAACTATCATCTTTGGCTTCCACACATGCAATAATCATCCCTGAAAGCTTTCCAAATCCTGATGCTGTAATGTCAATAGCAGGGATCAGAAAGTGATGTGTGGCACTGGGGGGTGCAGGGGAGCTATACATGCAGATGCAGTCAGAAGGTATTTTGAACAGAGCTTTGTTCCCATAAAGCACACGCAGCTCTGCCCTAGGTTTCCAATCTTCATACTGCAGCCAGGGTAAAACCACTGATTTAGGAAACGGTGAGGAAAATCTGAGCATTGTGAGCAAACTCCTTTTTTAGAACTGCTGTCCCTAGAGCCACAGCTAGGACTCTAGAGCTTGGGTGAGTCTTGGCATTCACAAGCCAACAACGTTAGTACTCTTGTGCTATTACATGTAACTACTATAATAAATACCATAAAGTTGATTGAGTACAAGTGACTCCATTCCCCATTCTTAGTTTAACAGCAAAGCTATGAATGAAAAGCATATGTAAAAAACTGTACATATTACTGTCATAATACCTATTGTTGTGTGAGCTACTTAATTTAGGTTTTTTAAAAAGTTGGGAAAGCAACTCTCTTTGGCAGAATCTGTTTTCCTCTCCTTTTAATGTTTTTTCTTCATTTTTATTTTAAAGCTGAATTCCAGCCACTCTGAACTGATCTCATTCCTGATGCACATCTCTCCTGACCTGCAAGCTGTTGCCTTCCTTCAGGAGGTGCTCACCATGTGCACAGAATCTCACAACAGATTTGGGGTTCCTTTCATTTACTAGGATGAGGAACAGACTAGAATAAGGACACTGACATAATTTCCAGTGAGATGTAAAGCACAAGGCTTAATTCTTACTCAGCAAGGTCCCCATGGCCTGAAGCAGAAGGCAAAAATCAGGTCTGGAAGAGCAAAATTCAAAACCTGAAAACCCTCAATAACGTATGTTTCATAATACACTAAATATTTATAAGATTGCTGATACCAACGTACTACTGCAAAGTGCCTTGTGCTGGGAAAATTAGTCAATAATACTAGAATATAGAGAAATCAGCCAAATGACCAAGGAAGTGGCTCTAGTACATCCTCCTAGCCAGGCTGCTAGCAAAGCTGCCAACACTGTCACACTGGGGAATGTTGCCCACAGCATCCCCTAACCCATGTCTCCTCCCATCTGAAGAGCTGGGTGACATGGTGACAGAAAGCTTCAATTGCTTGGCCTCCACAAGCAATGCCTGTGGGGGAAAAGGCTCCTATACTGAGTGATGTGTGTACACAATCTAGAAGAAAGCTTTCACTTTTTTGATAGCCTGAGTTTCTCCCACACAGCCTGAAGATGTCATTACCAGTTCCCCTGAACTCATATGTATTGAATCGTAGAAATTGTTTCAACATTTTTGCGTTTCTGTCTGACATTAGTCAGGGTTAATTGATGATAATGGTAAGGGTAATTAGTTTTAACAGGCACCGAGTTCCATACCCCAAGCCTCTTATGACTGAAATAGAACAGCAGTCAAAACGTGGCATGAAAAATAACATGACAATGCCCAGTCATCTGCAAACATAGGGGGGTGGGAATTACATATGTGTTTGTGTGCACTTGCATATGTTTGTGTGTATCGAACTGCTTTAGAAAAAATGGGGACTTGTCCAGCATGCAATTAATTGCTTTTTTGTTATTAATGTTAGCTGAAATGCAGCAAGCTGAGGTTTGCCAACAAATACTCCAATATCAAGTTGTGAAGTTGCACTATTTCATTCTGGAAGAAACAATGCCTTGAACTATCACTTAAAATTACATGAAGCTGTGAGTTCCAATTTGCAAAGCTTAGCTAAATCTTACAGTCGTTTGGTTTGTTTTTGTTTCTGTTTTTGTTTTTGTTTTGTTGTTGTTGTTTTTTTTCCTCCAAAGTGTATGAAACATCCCATTTGAAAACATAAGAGGTACTAAAGTCAAAAGCAGAAGTTACAGGTCATCTGACTAGTGCAGCATCTTGAAACCTAAGGCAGGAGCTATCACACTGAGAACTGATATGACAACATGCAAAAATTAAAATACTCTGTGTCTCACTTGGTTTTCCTGCACACTTTTCCCATCTCTTCTCCCATAAAAGTTTCCTCGTTGTAAACCTCACACCCCATGGGTTGCTGTCAGGCTGTTTGGGGTTTGTCTCCCTACCAGTGCATTCAGGTGACCCACAACAGCTGTACCAACCAACCCATGTTCCTGCTGATCAGCTGAGACTGGCCTACATAACATGTGCTGGGACCCAGGTTTCGACATATTATTAAAATTATTATTTTATTGAAATATCAGGAAAAAAATAATCAAAAATCAATGTTGGCCCAGTTTTACCTGCAAGCATAGTAAAACAGAAAAGGTGAGTGAAATTACTGGTTAGTGACATTAAGCAGAGTATGGAGAAAACCACACATCTTGTTTGAACCTTAAGATAAGCTTTAATTATCAAGCTGGGCAGAGCAAGCAACACATGCAGAGGTTAATGCAATTCACATTTATAAAATCAACTTGTCCCAGAAAGCCTGACAAATATTTGAGACTGAGAAACAAATATTTGAGATGACAGAAGACTCTCTTCCCAGGGTGAAGGGAAGATGGCCCTTCCAAGGACTACAGCACAACAGTGACTATTGTATCTTCTGTGGCTGGACTGATGGAAGATTACTTGGGGATGTGATCGCAGTGTGACAAGGAAAGTTTACGGTTGGATGGCATATAAGCCTGATCCTAAATTTTCCTGAAGTCTTTAAGACAGATATTGAAGTAGTAATGCAGGCAGCAAGCACTTGCAATCCCACTGAGTTCAATTACTTCTGAATGTCCTCAGCACTTTTGAACACTAAGCTATTTATTTACTTTGCTATATGTGCATACAGACACACATTTCAGTATCTTGTTTTAGACAAGCAAACTTGACAACACAGGGTTTAATCTTTCCATTGTCTCACCCTAAAATGCTGTTATAACTCCTTTAAAAGGAATGGTCTTCCTTCACTTCAATTTTCATGGGAATAATCTGGGTTTCAGACACCAGTAGCAAGACAAACCAGAGAAGACATTTTTCAATTTCATTATCACCTGCTTGGCCTGGAGCATGAAAGCTAAATGGCCACTTTGCTCACACTTGTGTCACAGAGCCAATGTGACTGAAAGGTGATTATAATTCCAGTTGTGGCTTAAGCCTGAGAAATGAGGTAACGAACTGTTAGAAAGGTGTCCTATCCCTCACCAGCTTTCAGTCTACTGATAGCTCTGCATAACTAAGTTGTATCACTCAGAACTAAGTTATACCACTCCCCTATTTACGGGAACACACAATCATTCAATCCAAGGATTTTTAAGTCTTTTAGGAATGCTGGCCCTCTGAACATCACAACTACCCTTTGAGAGGAATTGGGCATTACTACCATACCAGACATTTCCAAGTCACCAGGGAAATTTTTGGAAGGCCTGGGCATACTGCCAACTCTATAGGTTCATCTAACACAGTGGAAATTAATAGGTCATAAGACCAAAAGTAACTGGCTATGATCCCATAGCCACACCATGCAGGGCAGGCCAGAGGAATCCCCAGAATTAATTCCTTTTCTGTCTAAAGAACATATTTTTTTTAGGGAAAAGAAAACCCCACACAATCTTGATATGGCAACTTCCAGTTATGGGCAATCTATAACAACTTTTGGGAAGTTGTTCCAAATCCCAATGACCTAATGTTTAAAACTAAAGAGCAGATCAGCTGTAGCATAATATAATATAACCAAGTATTATTGCTATTTTCCAAAAGGCACACGGTAATATTAAGATCATAATTTAATAGATGAAATGTCTATATTTCAATAAGTCTCCTGATGTCCAAAACATCATTTTCTAATGAAAACACCCAATCACATAGAACTGCACAAAATCATCATGGTTGGAAAAGACTTCCAAGATCACCAGTCCAACCATCCACTCAGGTGTGTTGATCAGTCTCTCAATTCACCCCTCCCCCCCTCCTCCCCCAAGGTAGGGAAAGAGGGAGAAAAATGAAAAAGAGAGGCTTTCTGGGTTGAAAAGTGAAAGAGACTGATTTTAATTATTAGTGATAAGGGAATATATATATATTTGTAAAGGGATGTGCAACACCCGATCCCCTCCCTCCTCCCCCAGCGACTCTCACAGCAACTCTTCTCCCTGGTGACTCCCAGCTGAAGGGGGGAGTGTCCGGGCGCACGGACGGGGCCCTCGGGTGTCGGCTGTCGACCTCCAACTAGATTCTGTCCCATTGACCACAACTCTCTGACTTCTTCCTTGAACCAGTTAATGATCTACCTCACTACCTGATCATCAAGACCACACTTCCTCAGTTTATCTACGAGGATGCTGTGGGAGACAGTGTCAAATGCTTTATTGAAATCAAGATAAACCACATCTACTACCCTATCATCATCTATCCACCTAGTTACTTCCTCATAGAAGGCTATAAGGTTGGTCAAACATGACTTCCCCTTGGTAAAACCATGTTGACTGCTCTTAATGACCCCCCTTAACCTTGATATGCCTAGTGACAGTGCCAAGAATAAGTTGTTCCATGACCTTTCCAGGGATGGAGCTGAGGCTGACCAATCTCTAGTTACCCAGCTCCTCCTCCTTGCCCTTTTTGTAGACTAGAGTGACATTTGCTATCCCCCAGTCCTTAGGCACCTCTCCTGTTGCCCACAACTTACATGATGGAGAGTGGCCTAGCAATGACCTCCACCAGTTCCCTCAGCACCTGCGGGTGCATTCCATCTGGACCCATTGATTTATGGATGTCCAGATTGCTTAACTGATCCCTAACCCAATCCTCATCTACCAAAGCAAACCCCTCCTTCATCCTGACTTCTTCTGGGGCTTTAGGGATCTGGGGCTCCTGGGGAGAGTCTGCAGCAGTAAAGACAGAGACAAAGAAGGCATTCAGTACATCTGCCTTCTTTATATCCTCTGTCTCTAGGGCACCCTCCTCATTCAGCAGTGGGCCTATATTGCCTCTAGTGTTAGTTTTATCTGCAATGCATTTGAAGAAGCCCTTTCTATTGTCTTTGACCCCACTAGCAAGGTCTAGTTCCAAGGAGGCCTTAGCTTTCCTAATTGCCTCCCTAGATCCTCTGACAACAGTCCTATATTCCTCCCAAGTGGCCAGCCCCTCCTTCCATGATCCATAGATCCTCTTTTTCCACTTGAGTTTGCCCAGCAGTTCCTTGTTTAACCATGCTGGTCTCCTGGCTCCCTTACTTGATTTCCTACCCATTGGGATGCTCTGATCCTGATCTTGGAAGAAGTGGTCCTTGAATGTTGACCAACTATCTTGAGACCCTTTACCATCTAGTACCCTGTCCCATGGGACTTCTCTTAACAATTAATTGAAGAGGCCAAAGTTGGCCCTGCAGGAGTCCAGGGTTCTGGTCCTGCTAGGTATTCTGTTCCTCCCACACAGGATCCTGCGCTCCACCATCTTGTGATCACTGCAGCCAAGGCTTCCATTGTCACTGCTTCAACTAGACCCTCCTTGTTGGTGACTGCAAGATCCAGCAGCTCTCCTCTCCTAGTTGGTTTGTCCACCATTTGTATCAAGAAGTTATCATCAGTGCATTGAAGGAACCTCCTAGACTGTGAATGGCTGGCTGTGTAGGCCTTCTGGGAAATACCTGGGTAGTTAAAATCCCCCATGAGGACTAAGGCCTGTAATTGCGAGGCTGTTTTCAGCTGCCTGTAGCAAACCTCATCAACTCCCTCATCCTGATCAGGAGGTCTGTAATATACCCCACAACTGTATCACCCATGCCAGCCTGCCCCCTAATTCGTACCCACAGACTTGCCACTTGCTCCTCATCGGTCCCTGGACAGAACTCAACACATTCTAGTTGCTCTCTCACATAAAGAACAACTCCACTGCCTCACTTTGCTGACCTGTCTTTCCTAAAAAGGACACAGCCATCTATGACCACATTCCAGTCATGTGAGCTGTCCCACCATGTCTCTGTAATTGTCCCCAGATCATAACCTTTAGACCGCACACAGACCTCTAGCTCCTCCTGTTTATTCCCCATGCTGTGTGTGTTGGTGTACAGGCATTTCAGGGAGCGAGTTGAGCACGCTGGTGGCACCCTTGGGAGGCAGGAGGCCTTCTGGTCTTCATTAATACTAGAACAATGCCCCACATGTTCAAACCCAGCTACAATCCCCTCCCACTTTGAATCTAGTTTAAAGCTCTGTGAATAAGCCCTGCTAACTCCTGCCCTAGGACCCTTTTCCCCCTGCAGGACAGGGTCCTCCCATCCAATGCCAGCAGGCCCGGTGTCCTGGAAATCAAACCATCCAGGAGTTTTGTCCCCTACCCCCTTCAAGTCTAGTTTAAAGCTCTCTCTTCCAAGGGATGGTGACTCCACCACTTCCCTGGGCAGTCCGTTCCTGTGCATGACCTTCACTACAGCCTCCTTTCAGGTAGCTGTAGAGAGCAATGAGGTCTCCCCTCAGCCCCCTCTTCTCCAAGCTAAACAATCCCAATCCCTCAGCCTCTCCTCACAGTACTCGTTCTCCTCACAGTACTCATTCTCTAGACCCTCACCAGCTTTTTCGCTCTTCCCCGAACATGCTTCAGCACCTCAATGTCCTTCCTATAGTGAGGGGCCCAGAACTAAACACAGTACTCAAGGTGCGGCCTCATCAGTGCCAAATACAATCACTTCCCTTCTCCTGCTGGCCACACTGTTTCTGATACAAGCCAGGATGCTGTTGGCCTTCTTGGCCACCTGGGCACATTGCTGGCTTATGTTAAGCCAGCTGTCAACCAGCACCCCCAAGTCCTTTCCCTTTTGGCAGCTTTCCAGTCACTCTTCCCTAAGCCTGTAGAGTTGTATGGCATTGTTATGACCAAGTGCTGGATCCAGCACTTGGGTCCTGTTGAAGCTCATACAGTTAGCCTCAGCCCATCAATCCAGGAAGGTCACCTGGTCATAGAAGGAGATCAGGTTGGTCAAGCAGGACCTTCCCTTCCTGAACCCATGCTGGCTGGCCCTGATCCCCTGGCTGCCCTGCACCTGCCATGTGAGCTCACTAAAGATGAACCTCTCCATGATTTTCCCCAGTACCGAGGTCAGGCTGACAGGCCTGTAGTTCCCTGGATCCCCCTTCCAACCCTTCTTGTAGATGGGCATCACATTGGCAAGCCTCCAGTCATCTGGGACCTCCCCTATATACCAGGACTGTTGATAAATGATAGAGAGAGAGGCTTGGTGATCTCCTCTGCCAGCTCCCTCAGTACCCTTGGGTGAATCCCGTCTGGCCCCATAGACTTGTGAGTGTCCATGTGCCATAGCAGGTCATTAACTGCTTCCTCCTGGATTATGGGGGAGTTGTTCTGCTCTCTGTCCTTATCTTCCAACTCAGGAGACTGAATACCCAGGGGAAAGCTAGTCTGACTACTAAAGGTGGAGGCAAAGAAGGCATTAAGTATCTCAGCCTTTTCCTTGTCCTTGGTTGCAGTGTTCTCCCCCGCATCCAATAAAGGATGGAGATTCTCCCTGGCTCTCTTTTTGTTAATGTATTTGTAAAAACATCCTAAACACAAAGCTCTGTTGAATACAGGTAAGGTACTATTCATGTAAACTCTCTAGATATCTTTGGTCCCTTAAATGCTATAGTCAAGACCTTTGGTCTTGTTGCTTGTGAAAAATCTTTCCTTTTGCTAATTATTTCTGGTGTTGAATCTGGGGAAGTACATCCCTGCAGCTCCCAATATCAGTGTTTTTCTGAGCTTTCAGGACCTGGAGGATTTAATTTTTATCACAAGTTCCTAACAGCACCTGGCAGGATGCATCTGCAGTGACAAGTTCTAGCAGAACAGACCTACAGCAGGTGAGTTCTTTGGTTCTCTATTCTTGAGGGTCAGATTTATATTAAAAAAAGGAAAAAAACCCAAACACTAAATAGAAAATACTTCCTCTAGGAATAGTTCAGGGCTGGAAATTCTATAAATGTCCATAACAGGAATTCTCAATGAGTTTTTACTAAATGCCCGCTCTTCAAAAGTTTTACTGCAGGAGCCTAGTATTTCTGCATTCTTCTTTGAATCATTTGTGAGAGTAAAGCAGGATGCTAAGGTGGGGTGGGTGGGAACAAGTAAAAAGAACACCAGTACTCAGAAGAGAGAAAGTTCCCTGATTTTGATGAGACAAGCACTCACCATGCAGAGGAGGATGAAAAGAAACTGAAAACATTTATAGTGCACTTTTTGTATCTGTGAGCCAATTAAACAGCTTCCGTGGAAATAGTTTTGTTCTGAAAGATGCCAAGTGAATAAAATTTAGAGGTGTGTCATGTAGTAGTATTCTAAAATGCTGACAAAAAGTTATCACAGCATCATGATGCAGCTGGAATTTATTTTTTTTTTACCACAGAACAGTCAAACATGCATTTACTCACAAGAAATTTTCACTATGGATTACTTTATTAAAATTTCTCATCCTGATTTGTGAAGAAATTACATTTTGATAAATCCTGACACTTCCTACAGAACGGACTTTCTGTTCTTTGTCTAGCTCCTTTGAGTGTATCTCCATAAATGCGTTGCAGACTTGTTTGGTTTGCAAATAATCTCTCCTTGCTGCTTTCCTTATTCAATTCTTCATAATCCTGCTGGGTTCTTTTTCAAGAATACTCATTAGTTGTAAATGTTTTTTGCTAAATCTCATCCTCAGGTATTCCTGCATTAGCCTCAAGGCCTCTGATTATGCTTTCCATGACAGTTATCCTCTCTTTTGCCTTTGATATGTTCTGTGAACGGTTCTTAACAAACAGTTCTGTTGTTAAAGTACAAGTAAAAGAAATCAAAGAGTTTCTCAGTAGTGGTACCTCTGCAGGGCAAACAGGAATAAAGCACAGTAAAAGTGTATTTGTGTCATTCAAATTAGCAGATGGGAGTCTGGAAGTGCATTGCAAGAGATACGGTGAGAAAAGCCACTACTTTAATGTAGGTTCATTTCAGAAAAGCACTATATTTTAGGATAAATAACTCTATCCCACTAGAAGTGGTTTTCGAGAGCTAAATTACTACCTTTAGACTCATAAAAGTTATGCTAATAGGTTGCAATTTTCTAAGGCCAGGTAAAAGTACAGAAATGTAAATGTGGATGCACATTTTGTGTGAACAGTGTTTGCATTGATCCTAAGTACAGCAAATACAATTATTTCCGCAGTTCATGGTTAGGTTTTTTGAAAAGAATAGTCAATATGAGGAAAAATTTAGGGCCATTAGCTTTGAGACCTCTGTGTGTTACTGGTAAAGAATGATGTTAAATGTGACATCATCATCCTACTTGAGGTAAAAATTTAAACTCTGTCACATTAGGCTGAAGAAGAAGAAATAGCCCAGTTCAACTTTTTGGCAGAAGTGGAACAGAGGGTAATCTGAATTTCTTACCTCTAAAAGATCTCCTGTGGTTGCTAACCCACCTTGCCTGTTCATGTTGTTTAAAATCAGTAAGAAATGCTTCATTCATTGCCAGCCTCATCACAGCAGTGCTGGAAAACATCTGGGCAACTGTCTGAAAACAAGCACGCTGAAGAAGCTCAATTAGAGTAATTTTAACCTAGACTATTTCTGTTACAAACTGTGTTAACATAGGATTACATAACTGCAAAAATAGTGGAACTGAATGGTATTCACCTGCCCTCAAAAGTACTCGTTAGTCTTCAGACTTGAATATAGTATGATTTAATAGATCTGATAACATTGATATCCCTTTTGTTACAGACAAGGAATATACAGGTAATATTTTAACTGACTCTGATACCAACTCAAGATTGTAAATCGGCTGCACCACAGCAAGTTCAAAGTAGAAAGAAAAAAAATAAACAATCTATCAATAGTTTAATGTTGAGCTGATGGTTAAGAAGCAGAGTATGCCCCAGGTACATGTTAGGGCCCATTTTGTTCAGAACATTCACCAGTAGATTTGATAGCAACAGAGCACACTCTCAGCAGATCTATAAGGAGGTTCAGTCCAGAAAAACCCTGGGGACTGAGCCAACAGGAGCCTCAGGAAGCTCAGCAAATAGCACCAGGTATTGCACTGGGGATGAGGTGATGTCATGTGTCAGCACAGCTGGAGGACAACAGGCTGAGGAGCAGCTCTGCTAAAAAGGACCTGAGGGTTGCAGTGGACTTTACTGGACTTTGTCAATACAGGAAACTGGTGCTGGGCTATATGAGGTGAAGATTTGCCCATGTTGCTGTTGATACTGCAACTGGAGTATTGTGTCCTGTTTTGGGCCTTCCAGTTCAGGAAGGATGCTGAGAAACTGGAGAGGGTCCAGTACATTCCTGTCAAGATGGCTGAGTCCTAGAGCTTCTTCTCACACGCTGTGTGCTAAGACAGCTGGACATAGTGTGATGAAGGGCTAATTTGATAATAGCCTTATTAAAGATATAATAGCCTGGAAAGAGTTAAAAGACAATGGAACCAACCTCTTTGACGATGGCAGATGGTATAAAACAAGGGGAAATGGCCAAAACTTCCAGTCTGAGAGGCTCAGACTGCACTATAGGAAAAAATTTATTTGCTAGGAGAGTAGAGAAGCACTGGAATAAGTTATTTTTGGAGATTATGGTAATTTTTGGAGGATTTTCTTACTTGGCTACAGAAAACCACTGCTAAAATCTCCTCCAGTGTTGGAGACACATGCTTCAAGTGGTTGAAGTAGACAGTGCTTTGACAGTGGTTGAAGTAGACAACCTCCAGATGTCCCTATAACAATCAACACTTCTACAGTTATCATCCAGCAGTTGGTGAAGGTCTATCTGCAGCTCTCATCAAGGACACAGAGCTGGCTCAACGCAGTTCTGCTTCCTCTTTTCCAGTGAAAGAACTGTCATAACAGACAAGTCTTCTTTCATCTCTCAAGGCTGATCTAAATTTTCTAACACTAACACTAACCTACTTTGGAAGCATGTGAGGTAGTAACACTAATGGATTGCCTCAAAGCAATACCTGAAAAGCTTCCAGTCAGCAAAACAACTGCACGTCTTGCTGCCACCCTCATTAATATGCTCTAAATTTAGTGAATTCTTGCTGATTTTAACAGGACCGTCCACCATATATCTAGGGTAACAGGGGGGATTTAGTATAGGTGGCCTCTATTTCCACCTCCAGCAAGAGTACATCATGCTTTTTACATAAATAGCATTTAGATGTCATAAAGACTGCTTCAGAAACACTCATGTTAGAATAGAATTTGAGAACATTTTCAGTTTTTGCACAGCTTTAATTTTCACATCCCCTGGAGGATTCTTATTGGTCATGGGTAATGTTCTGGAGATAAACTTTCTTTAAAAGATTCAAATTTTCAAATGTGATTTTGGGACACTTATCTAGGTAACAAGTTTCCATACTAAGAAAGTAGAGGGGGATTAATACACACTAAACAGACATTTATATTTTCCTGGTTTTCCTTTATGTCTTATAGGGCTGACATCATAAGAAAGTATTGAACATAACACAGATGTTTCAATTGATCCATCCTGAAGTATTCTTGGTGGATGGAAATTTTAGACATTGACCTTTGTCACCAATATGTGACAAGGATGTCTTTCAATTTGAGTTGTCCTTGCATGAGGAAATAATATGCTGCTTCATTCCACTTCAAAACTTCAAGCTAATGCTGTATATGCCATCATGAAGAAGGCAGCTATAATGTTAGACACAGCAATACGTAATTCCTAGTTATTAGGAAACATAATAGCTTTACCATTATTTTAATTTGGTGGAATGTTTTTTCTGTAGTCATATACATTCCATAGCTTCTTTTAGTATATGTCTGAATAGAAGTGGAAAGATACAATGTAAGCATTGCCAGTACTCCTTTTTCTTCCTATTTTGAAAGCTGACCTCACTCCTTTGAGATTAGAGAAACTGACAGCCTTATTCCACATCAGCCATGTGTATGGTGCAAAGCTGCCTGTCACCTGCCTTCAACAAGGTTTTACAACACGGTCCTCCAAACCAGAAGGAAAAAAAAATAATTCAGTCAGTCACTGTGCTTAAACTGAGAAATGCTCCTCTTTCATTAGCTAACAAATTTAAAATAAGAACTGGTTAATCTTAGTTTCAGGAGGAAATTGTGGGACTTCTTCCATGAAAATAAAGATAATTTTCATAAAAAAAATTTCAGATGTGGAACCAGACATCAGCTCAGCTGGTACAGGCCATCAATTACTGAAAGTCTGAGCATTTATTGTGTTCTGTTTTTTCCTATTCTTCTTGAAAAAACAATCAGATTGAAAAACTCCATGCTTTTCCACTGAAGGTATCCTGAAAAGGAGAAGTGGGACTTCCAAGTGTGCTGATACAGTAATTTGCCTTTTTTCTTTATTTTTTTTTTTTAGCATTCCACTTGCTCACATGAAAATAGAATTAGATTTCCTCATAAAAATGTCTAAATAACAGCTTGCCTTGTTTTCAGGGGATAAAGCACAGTCAAAGAGTTACATCCACAAAATGTTCCTTTGCCCTCCAGGTCATCTCTCAGTCCACCACAGAGCATATCGAGTGGAGCCACAGTGTCTGCTGATGCTCAGTGTCTGCTCTGGGTGGGGAAATTCAGAGCCTGGCACGGAGCTTATGCTGTTGCCATGCAGAAGCAGAGGGAAACATTTGATCCAATGTTATTTGAGTTCTGCAACTACCTTCTGCTAAGCCTGGTATGCGTACGATAAAGTTATTTTAATCTGTTGTTTATTCCTTTGTTTCTTGTTTTATTTTTAGCTATATACAGGAAAAATGTTTGAAGTAGTAAAGACCAGCTGCTACAGTATTACTTACTAGTTAGGACAGTATTTCAAATGCCTGTTGTATTCCTTTATCTGCAATTACAATACCTTGTGGAGCCTGAGTTGCTGCAGCGCCGTCCTATAATTATGATCATTCAATCAATATTATAGATTTAAAAAATAAGTAGCTTTGCTTCTGTTCCTTATCTTGTAATCAGAGCAATGTTCAATTTGTATATACAGACATGCTCTTGGCATCTGTGAGGTTTTTCTTCCTGCTTTCAATACTGCACCCCAGTTCATCACAGAGTCATTCCAGTTTCATTCAAGGTGGGAAAATGCCTACCTCATTAGGAAAAAAAATCAACAAGAAACCAATTAACTGAGTCACAAGAATGAGGGATATATCAAAGCCCAGCTGGGAACAGCACAGAACAGCTTTCAGCCCCTGATACAATGCGGACTTCAGGCAGCAAAGAGTAAAATGGGTACCTGCTCTTAGTGGTATTCATCCCACTTCAGTGAGGAAACACATCTTGTCCCTGAACAGGTTTGAATCTCCTCCATATGGGCATAACACAACCCTTTCATACCTCACAAAAAGCCATGGTCCTTCTTCCCCATCACCCACAGATCTGCCGGCTCACGCTGTTCCCCTCATACGAGGCTTATACCAGGCAGTGGAAGTGTTGTTCCATTCCTGAGATTGCTTCCCCCAGTTTCTTTAACTAGAGGTTGCATTTCCTGAATAGGAGAGCAGACTTGCTGATTGGTAGAGCTATCATTGTGATAAGGGAGGGAATGCAAAAGCTTGCACTTTCACTCAAATAGGAAACAAAGTAATTCAGTGATCAATGAAGATGCCTGGTCTGCTACATACCTGGTTCCCTGAATGAGCATCTTGAGCACCTAAAGGTGTAAGATTTACCTTGAGTTTTACCTATGGAGTAGCACATAGGTATGTACACATTTAGAAACAGGGGTAAGTATGATAAAAATGGATATAGGCAGATGGAACAGACTGAAACATCTCTCTAGGGAAAGGTTAATATTGTTAAAATGAATATCCTAAAGTAATGTGTATTTTTAGCTCCTAGGCAGTATACACATCATATGGATTCCAGTAAGGTCGTGCTGTTGGTTTACACTCCAAGTTAGTTTTCATTAAAAGAGATCACAATATCTAGCATTACCAAAGTGTGTTCCATCTCAGAAAATGAATAGGGAATGCTTAATCTATATAAAAACATTTCCTTACAATGTTTGCTATCCAAAGAGTACAGCACCATGATAGAATAAAAACTATAGATAAAATAACTAGAAAGCTAAGTAAAAGAAAAATAAGTAGCATTTTCCTTATTTCTTTACTAGGTGAGGTAACTAGCCTTAAAAAAAAAAAAAAAAGGTTACCAAGTACAAAAGATAATCAGTAGCACTGGTGCAAAGCAGTATTAGAATTTGCAGATTTCTTTTTTGTTGTTGCTTTTCTGAGTAAGTTTTAGTAACACGGATAATAACTTCTCCATTTTATATTCACCTACTCTGGAAATTGCCTGTAAAACACTGTAAAAGACTTTCAAAAAGATGGTGTGGGAATCCTAACTGTTTGGGAGGTGAGGAGCAGTGCAGTTCCAGACTGAAAGCGGAAGGACAACAGGTCTGCAAAAAAGCCTAATGAGTAGGTCTGCTCCTGCCAAGTCTTGTCTTTGTCTTTCAAAGGCACCAAAATCTGCCCCCGCCCCATCCCACTTGGTGTTTTCTTCACTGGGGATTTTAGCAAGTTCTCCAAATACAGTTTGTCTGTATTCTGTCTGTATTTCCTGATGTTTTGTGGTGGAATAGGCAAGGGCTTTATTCCCTTGACTCAAGAAGTCCAGAAAATGTTTGGTGGAAACTTGACAGCCAGTATACCTGACATTCCCATTGTGGCCTTATTCAAACTAGGGTTTTGTATCCTGCTCCAAAATTCCACATATCTTTGGCTTTTCCTAGTGTGGTTCCAGTGACCAGGGCTTCTGTTCAGCAAAGCCACTCTGAAGGTAAAGATGTGCTTAAGGGTAAATGTGGCCTTAAATGCTTTCTTAACTAGGGAAGGTAAATTCTCTGATTAAGTGGAAGCACTCAGAAAACATCTAATTTTGTTCTCTATTACTCAAACCTGTGGATTCATACAACTATATTTATGAGGAATTAGTCCTGATTTAAACCTGTGCATAATCTTAAAACAGATTCCAAACCATTTCTAGAAACTGGAAGCCCCGTTCACTTCTATACTACTTCCTTGTGACATCTGTATCAATCTGCTGACACCAAGAGAATACAGGTCAGCATAATGAGCAAACACCCTAATCAAGCTCTTGGATGCTGACTTTGCTGTCCCTCCTAATTTGTGGTTTTCTTAGAGAAAAAACGGACAAATGAAGTTTGAGGTCATCCAGCTCCTCAAACTCTGAAGGGGTTCAGACAAGAAGATTCTGTTTTGGTCTGCCCACATTTGAATTTCAGTTTTTGTTTGCAATATGTGAGAATAAGTTTTTGAACAGGCAAATAAAGGTTTTTCCTCTACTTCCAATGCTGTCCCTATCCTCCCTACCCTACTCACCCTTCCCAATCAAATAAATAAGCTGCTGTCACTGACTTGTCACTGATTTTAAACTAGGGTTATAGATTATAGCCTGGTTTTATACAACACTACTTTTTACCTGTTTGGTAGTGTAATTCTTTCTGCCTTTACAGTAACTCCAGAGCTGAATTAACCAGACAGCAAATATCATCATGATCACTCAAATGTGTTACTGCCTGCGTTGAGGAAGAGTTATAATAAGCACCTACCAAAAGATCCCACTTAATTAAGTATGTGTATAATGCACCAAAGATGATTACATAAACATGCACCTAAAGTAGGGGACTTCTGAGTACTCAGAGAAAATGCACACATGCGTACAGAGACAACCCAAATCATTTTCTGCCAGCAACAAAATTGTGTCTAAAACTGGCAGCAATATGTCAGTCAAAATCATGCACTTCTTACTGTGCAGCAGGTGAAGTCTATATTACTGAAATCGCCACGGGATAAAATGCTGTTTACTTGCCTATCCTGTCCTTTGCTGCAGAGGCTAAACATCTTTCTCTTGCCCTCCAAGGTGGAACAACAGACTTTGCCAGCTGTCCTGTCAGTCAGAGCTTTACGAGAGCATCATTCTCACGCCTTAGATTTCAGCAAGAATGAATCTGCTGACTGCACATTTAGCACCCAAGGTAAAGAAAAGGCAGACAGATTTCATATTCACAAAGCCCCTGTACAGAGGCATTCAGATCTTTCCAATGCTCTTAATTTCCTGCCAAACAAAAGCAGTCATTTCATTGAAGGCTAAGGAAAACACAAGGTGTATCTTATCTCAGATATGATTAGGTTAATTACTTGGCCATCTGCATTCAATATCTAAATCAGAAGATAGCTTGTGATTGATAATTTATTATAAATATATTTATTCAAATTTGTGTCACTGAGAAATGCGTGTGCCTTTGGAAAGACGAGAAAACATACTTTAGTTTAGTTATTCTTATTTATACTACTACATGCAGATTTAAACAGTTTATGTGAAATTTAAAGGTAAATTGCATCAGGTTCTCCAGATGCTGGAAATAATTTACTTTGCCTGTCCTGCAGCATTACCGTTTGTGTATCATTTCAAAGTTCACAAGGTAATTGCCTCATTATCTGTTCATCTAATTTCACAAAGAAATGACAATCCCTAGCTGCTGAGGTCATGGCCCATCAAAAATGGTGCTGTCTCTCATTTTATATCTGATCTTTGGTAGATCTTAATTTGCTTATCTCAGTTCTCATACATTGAATAAATTGCTGAATTCTATTAAAATCTCCACCAACTGCTCAAGATTTAAGACTGAACTACTGAATTGACACTTATTGAATTATCAAGATATTATTGCCAATGTGAGCCAGTAAAACAATAATTAAAATATACAAGATTAATATACCTTTTAGTTTCCTGTGTACCATTTGAATTCAGTCCAAATGTGGCTCTGTACACACATACAGAAAATATCACCTCAGTTAGCATGACAAAAACCTGTGTCTATTTTTTTTTCCCCCTTTATATAGTTACAATGACTTCAGCTTCAAGAGCTTCGAGAAATAAAGGTAACATTAACAACATTGCGCAAATTTTCTTGGGTGGATAGTGCAGTATTTTAAGTTGTATTTTCCTATATAATGCTTCAAATTAAATCCTCTGAAACATCATTCTGCTGTACATACTGAAGATAGCTTTCTCTAAAGAGATATGCTTAATACTGTATTTAGCTTCCTACTCTAATCTCCAAGTATGTCCACATTCCTTACACAGAGAATGGCAGATACTCTGTGATGGTCACTCTTGGATTCAGGGTTTCCGTTTTTGGCACTGCTGCCATGTTTCTGTTGCTGGAAGAGGAAAGGAGTTTGCACAAGCGGACAAAAGTTATTTGATAAATCCCTGTTGACCAATCATTGCTTGGTCTGGCAGGTCACTGGGAAATTTGATCTCTTCACACCCCCCTTCATCCTCACTGAGTGAGACTGTTGACCCCTAGGAGATCCCACTTGAATAGATAGCTACCCAAAAGTATTATCTTACTCTGCTACTGTATCACAGTGCAAAGTGCTACACTTTTCTACTTCTTATCTTTCTGCAGACCTCTTGCTTCTGATGGCAGCTCTATCTCTGCCACCATTGGAATCAAGGACCAAGAACTATCAGCATAAGTGAGAGGCAGTGGTAGTTTGCCTTCTTCCCTACTCTCAAATCTCTAAAATTGGAGACAAGTGTGTTGCAGCTAGATTTGTGCTCCCAGTGCCTGTTGACCAGTGCCTCTGCTTCACCACTTAATCGCAGCAAAACTGAACTAAAGCACATGTCTGTCATTTCCTTTCTGAAGAGCAGGTTCCCAAGGTGACATGCAGCCTTTATAATTGCCTACTAGAGCACAAAGCTAGTCCTTAAATGAAAGATGTAATAGAGGAAACAGATCTTCTAAATATGCCCAGAAAGGCTGATTCTTCACTGGAGGAAAGATTTAACTTCTCATTACCATTTTTCTTACATGGCAGAAATACACACAAAGTCAAAGAATCTTGTAGCATTCATCATGAAAGGGAAGGGGGGGGGGGGAAGGGACAAAATATGCTTGCCAGCACCTCCCATAGTGCTGTTAACTGGGTGTGCATGGAAGTCAAGAGATGATTAATCACAGGGCTAAAGATCAGGCTTTCATAAGCTGTTTTAGATATCTTTGGTGCTTCATCATCAGCTTGGTACTGTACAGCTGAAAGGAAAACATCAGAATCAACTCACCCTGAGGTCACTTGCCTCTCATGCCTTGCTGGAGGTAGAACTTTGGTTACTTTTGTTCTCATAAGTTGTTTGGCTGTTCGTTCAAAATCTGGCACTGCATCACTTTCTGTTTGTGACTTCACTTGTGTATCTCTCTTAGCAATAGCCTCAGACGTACCCTGTTACAATGCTTCACATGCAGGGTTTTCTGAAGCTTGGCCTGTTGCAGAAAAGTGAGGAGATCTTGCTACATGCTGGTTTGGGGGGCCAGGAGGGAAGGGAGGAAAAATATAGTGCTGTTGCAAAGTGTTATTTACATTGCATGTTGGTGTTCTGGGTAAGGAACTGAAATCCTGTCACTGTGACTATAGAGTAGGAAGGAACACAAAAGGGAACAACAGTCCATCTGCAGAAGGTAGAAACTAATATAGAAAGGCACATGGGAAGTTAGTGGAATAGCATATGCTACAATCACACTGAGGAGGCACTGAGACTGTATGGTGAAATTGCTGTGGTTTTAGATAGGATATGGTGTATGCCAGCTTTTAGTAGTTCTGTACATAAAAAGCTTTAAGCATGGCCCTACTAAACTTTGTACAAAATATAACAACTTTATTCCCCTTTCCCTTGCTCCCACAGTTTGGACCAGACCTGACATGAAGATAAACCAAGCTTTTAAGGGAATCAATAGGGAAGTCTCAGATAGAATTTGCATCTGACAAAGCAGAATATCTTATACAGCAGCTTATCGAGAAATAATTTTAAGTTTCAAGCTTTTCCCCTTGGGTCTTCTTCAGCTACATAACATGGCTCATATTTAAAGCAAAGCAAACAAAATTCCACTTGGCATTTGTGCTTCACTCTAATAACAAGGAAAAGAGGTTGCAGCATCATGGAAGTGCAGGGCAATGTGTTCAGATATAAAGTTGCTTTTATTTTAAACGGATCTGTCATGAACACCTTTTTCCAGGGCATCTAACAAGAGACTCATTCCATAAGAGTATTTAATTAAAACTGGGAGAATGTATATTGACTGGGAATAAATTTATTTTTTGTTTCAAACCGTTTATGAGCAAGTACTCATTTCTGTTAACATATTCTTTAATGGAAGGTACTTGCCAACTAGTTTGGACATACTATTTTTTGATGTCAACAAACTGTTTCACTTTGTTTGCTTGCTCATCATGGTTTATAATTAGTCCTAAGTTACTACACAATATTTATGCTTCCTGATTAAACATATGAAACTTTTCAAAGAAAAGACGACAAAACAATAAATAGCAAATACTGAATCAATGAATAACAAACACCATTCTGGTAAGAACCATTTGATGAAAAATCACCTACGCCAAGGAATCATGAATCACCCAGAACTCGTGAACATTTTCAAGAGTATCTGACAGTTGCTACAAACAACAAATAATGCTGCTAAAGAACAGCCACAGAATGAAGCAAGCCTATTTATTCAGAATTATATTGATGAACCTATATTTCCTTCATCCAATATTTATTGTCCCATAAGGATCTTTCTCCCCACTTCTACAAAAAAAATTTGAAATATCTTCTTTCCTCTCAAAGTGGCCTCAGACAGTTACAAACACGATGGTTAAGCCTAGCACAACACAGTTATTCAGAATCTGCTTTTATGTTACACGCATACAGGTCTTCCCAGCAATTTGCACTTCCTTTACTGAGGTGGTGAGTCTGGCTGGCTGCTACCTCAACATCCTGCTCATTACACTTTTAAGTAGTTTGCTGTTTACATCAAGGGTCCTGGTTAGTGATCTGGTGAAAACACTGTTGATTGTATTGGGAAGTTGAAGAGGCAGGCATGCAATCCCAAGCCCTGTTGTCTTGTCTTTACTTCACCTTTACCTTCTGTTTCACAACATCTAGTTGTCCTTATACTCTCACAGTTAAATAGGTTTTGAGGAGAGGCAGAGGCTGCATGGTCTTACAGTGATTTTTGTTGCTTATTCTCCAAATTTTTCCTTTTTTGACAACAGGTGTTTCTGCCCTGAAATTTAGTTTTGGAAATCAGTGTTCAAAAGAAAACATACAACCCTAAGAAAACCCATGCTGATTTAGTTAAAAGGTCTATGTAGCCTAGCACTTGCATTCAGTCATAAACTAATATGCCCAAGGAAGAATTAAGGGAGGCATAAAGCAACATGGGGTCAGGAGCCTCTGCTAACCTCAGGTGCTACCTGCTTTAAGGCTTCCTGAAGTGGAGATGGTGCCTTTAGTATTTAATAACTTTAATTAGTGTTTAATTAGTGTTCTAACAGGGCAAATTCCTTTTCAGACTTTGAGAACTTTAGGGTCCATGGCACCCTATTGCCAGGCATTCCACAGCTCAAACACAGGTGGTGCAGGGGGCAATTATCTATTTGATTTGAACCTGGTCTGTGCACTGTAGTCCTTGTATACAAAAACCTTTTCATTCCTGTAAAAATAAATATTAGCTGACTTGTTATATAACAATATCAGATCACAAACCATGTTGTCAATGAGGTCATTCTCATCTCTGTAATATCAAAGGCAAACAGAGAGTACAAGAATATGCTGGGTGGAGGTGATAGCAGGACTACAGAGATCCTGCCTGGTCCTCTAACATGAGGACTGTACCCGTCACTTTTGTGTTAGTCACACTTACAGCCAAATGCAGTTTTCCTAACATCACCTCTCCCCTCAAAGCATACAAATTCCAAACCTCATTATAACAACACTCATTTATCTGCCCAGGAGGAGGCCAGGCTGTCTCAGGTCCTCCCAGGATGACGCTGGATACCTTGCTGACTGGAAAGCACTGCAGAGGAACAGTGTGCTCCTTGCAGAGGAGACAGAGCAGAGACACCCAAGGCCACTTACACATGGGCATGGATCCATCTGTCAAACCCTTTTGGCTGCAAATGTGATGAAGACCAGATTCTGTACTGCCATTACGGATTAAAGCATCAGTGATGAAGTAGTCCAGATCCTGAAAGGCTTCCCTTAGGACTGTTCAACTGAGTAAAGGTAACCTGTGCACAGGGCTCATCTGTCAGAGCCTGAATATGTGTGAAATCTACAGGGCTGGGTCACCATATCCCTCTGTGTTTGAAGACTGCCAGACATGTCCTCTGACAATATGAAGTAGCAACTAAAGTTCTTCAGCCTCAGATTGGACTGGAAAATTTCCAAGGCTAAGTTTTTAAAAATCCATGAAGGGTCATTGTTTGAAATGAAACGTCTCACAAAAACATAGAGCTGGCTGCAGCATTTTCAGGATGCTGTGAATGGCCAGAGCAAAAGAGGCCAAGCAAAAAACCCCAATAGAGAAGAGCCAGTAACCTTATGATTAGTCCACAGGCAATAAATATGAATCATGCCAGTCTTAAAGGTTGCATATTAAATAAAACAGTTTCCACTATGCACACGTTGTGTAATTGCCATGGTTTAATGCCTTCAGAGTTGGATGGGGGAGACAATCAGAAGGGTAAAAGTGAGAAAACTCGTGTGTTGAGATAAAAGCAGTTTAATAGATAATGCGAAAGCAGAGCACGCAAGCAAAGGAAAACTAGAAATTCATTCACTGCTTCCCATGGGCAGGCAGGTGTTCAGCCATCTCCAGGACAGCTGGGCTCCATCATGTGTAACAGTTACTTGGGAAGATAAAATCATCATTCCAAATGTCCCTCCTTTCCTTGTTCTTCTGCACCTTTATATGCTGAGCATGACATCATATGATATGGAATAGCCCTTTGGTCAGTTGAGGTTAGTTGTCCCAGCTGTGTCCCCCACCTTCTTGTGCAACCCCAGCCTACTCACTGGTAGGGTGGGGTAAGAAGTGGAAAATGCCTTGGCTCTGTGTAAGCACTGCTCAGCAATAATCATAGAATCAGTAAAGTTGGAAGGGACCTTAAAGATCATCAAGTTCCAACCCCCCTGCCATGAGCAGGGACCCCTACCACTACACCAGGTTGCACAAAACCTCGTCCAACCTGGCCTTAAAAACCTCCAGGGATGGGGCATCAACAACCTCCCTGGGCAACCCATTCCAGTTCCTCACCACCCTTACAGTGAAGAATTTCTTCCTAATATCTAACCTAAATCTCCTCTCTCTCAGTTTAAAACCATTACCCCTTGTCCTATCACTATCTTCTCTGATGAAAAGCCCCTCCCCAGCTTTCCTGTAGGCCCCTTTCAAGTACTGGAAGGCTGCTATAAGATCTCCTCAGAGCCTTCTCTTCTCTAGGCTGAACAGCCCCAATTCTCTTAGCCTGTCTTCATAGCAGAGGTGATCCAGGCCTTCGATCATCATTGTGGCCCTTTTCTGGACCTCTTCAACAGGTCAATACCTTTATTGTGCTGAGGACACCAGAACTGTACTCAGTCCTCCAGGTGTGGTCTCACCAGAGCAGAGTAGAGGGGCAGAATCACCTCCCTGGCCCTGCTGGCCACACTTCTTTTGATGCAGCCCAGGATGTGGTTGGCTCTCTGGGCTGCAAGTGCACACTGGCGGCTCATGTTGTGCTTCTCATCTACTACCACCCCCAAGTACTTCTCATCAGGACTGCTCTCTGGCCATTCTGCCCCCAGCCTGTATTTGTGCCTGGGGTTGTGCTGACCCAGGTGCAGGACCTTGCACTTGGTCCTGTTGACCTTCATGAGGATGGCATTGGCCCACCTCTCCAGCCTGTCAAGGTCCCTCTGGATGGTGTCCCTTCCCTCTAGGGTGTCAACCACACCACACAGTTTGGTATCATCAGCAAACTTGTTGAGGATACACTCAATGCCACTGTCCATGTCTCCAACAAAGATGTTAAGCAGCACTGGTCCCAATACTGATCCCTGAGGGACACCACTTGTCACCTGCCTCCATTTGGACACTGAACCATTGACCACAGCTCTCTGGGTGCGGCCATCCAGCCAATTACTTATCCACCGAGTGGTCCATTTGTCAAATCCATGCCTTGTCAGTTTGAAGACCAGGATGTCATGTAGGACAGTGTCAAACGCCTTGCACAATCCAGGTAGATGACATCAGTTGCTCTGCCACCATCCGCCATCTCTGTTACCTTGTTGTAAAAAGGCCACCAGATTGGTCAGGCACAACTTGCCCTTAATGAAGCCATGTTGGCTGTCACCAATCACCTCTTTAATTTCCATGTGCCCTAGCAGACTTCCCAGGAGGATCTGCTCCATGATCTTGCCAGGCACAGAGGTGAGACTGACCAGCCTGTAGTTCCCTGGGTCTTCCTTTTTCCCCTTTTTAAAAATAGGGGCTATGTTTCCTTTTTTCCAGTAATGAAAATATGCCCCTATGTTCAACACTGTTTTCAGCACAAATCTCAAACACAGCCCCATACCAGCTAATATGAAGAAAATTAACTCTGTCCCAGCCGAAACCAGCACAGCAATATTGCTGAAAAGGTGTGAAGGGTTGGAGATCCCCTTGATGAGGTGTCTCCTATTTAATTTCTCTATGATCCTGCTCCTGGAAATGTTATTTCTCTGACTAGGCCTGTTCACATGTTAGCCATTTTCTGCAGATCCAAAGAGGAGCATGTTTTGGAAATCTATGATTAAAGTTATTTACTTTAACTTAGATGTTGATGCTACTTGTGATGGAGTGCCTGCCATAATTCTAAGGTAGTCCCTGCAGAGATAAATCTGGAGGAAATGAGTATTTTATCCAGAGCTTGCCATGGAAAATTACAAATGCATAAAATCAATCTTTGTAGCTTAAATTATATGAACACTGCAGTATCTTAATTCTATACAGTTGTGTGGAATTTGTTTTTATGTAGATTGCACTTCATCTTGTTAATTACCATCATATAAACATCACTAGTATTCTGAAAGATTGTCTTAATAAAACAAGTATATAATATTACATTGCTTTATCCATGCTCAGGAATCACTATCATTTTAATTTTACACTGAAATGCAACAATTGCTGCCATATTACTATACTTGGACCAGATTCTGCTGGTATCTTACCCTTTAAAACAGTCCTACTAGCCAGGCTGCAAATCTCAAAGAAAGGATTTCGCATTAAGGCAGTTATTACTTTGGTCAGAGGAAAGAATAACTAAATTTTTTGCTACTGTCTTAGAAGCTAAAAGCCACTTTAGTACCCAGGCAAGTGCTTCTGCTCTTTGGGGCAGGTGGAACCACATAAATCAATTGTATAAATTCAGCAGCCCTTCTTAGCCAATTCACATGAGCAAGGTCCTTCCCACTAACTGGAAAACAGAAAATCCTGCTCTATTTCTGCGCAGCACTAATTGGTTTGCAGCAAGTTTCTTGCATTTTTCAATTTAAACAAATCTCTGAAGTGTCATAAATCTAGGTTTACCGTGTTCATAAAACTACAGACCTCCCAATTTGTACTCTAATTATGTTTTGTTATTGTTATTATTAGCTTATTCTTGCTATGAATGTTTTTATATTGCTTGAAATTGATGCTAATACTCCCTGACATACAGCCTGACATATATTAAGAATGCAGAAAATGAAATGATGGATCTAATTAAAAATCCATCTGTTCAGTTAATTTAGAGGTGTGCCAAACAGTTCAAATGAGACTTGGTCAGCAGCAAATCACATCCACCTGTACCATTTGCTCAGCAGTTACTGTCCCGAGTAACGTTATTTTCTTAGAAACACTCTTACTATTCAGTTCAGAGACTGCACGCTGAGCAGTAAGAAGCACAGCTATTACTCTTGAACAGAAATACCACACGTAAAAATGTAGTTTGAGCTTACTAAATGAAAAAAAGACCTATGACAAAATGCTGTACATCATGTTGACTCACTCCATTAATTGTAATGACTGTGCCTCCAAGACACAGAACAATCACATCAGTATTACCTATAGAGATATAGCAGCTCTCTATCCAGGAAGAATGTCCCCCTTAGTGTCAATGGTCTGTGCTTTTCTCTCCTGTAAGCCCATCAAAGTTAATAGAGTTGTACCAAGAATACATTTGGTCCCATCTGATTATGGGACACTTAACATGTTATTTGATAGCCTGCATGCTGTGTTATTGCTTTACATGCAAAAAACATAATAATTCAAAAATCATTCAACTGGCAAGCTAGATCTTTGTTTCTTTTAAAAAGAAAGAAAAATAAGCATGTCTCAGTCTGGTGAGCAGTGGTCTGTTGTGTGGCAGACCTATACTATCACAGATGAGGTATATTTCCTCTGTACCAAAGACATTTTTCTGGAACACAAAGAAGTAGCTATATGTAAAATAAGCTACTCAGCATTTTCTTCCTGCTCAATCTGCAATCAGCCTCCCTCTAGTATGTACCACTTGGATCTGTACTCTGGATTCCAGAGAAGGCAATGCCTACTCACTCCCATGCCCAGAGGGGCTCCCTGATCTTTGACTTTTGAAAGCTGCAACCAGTGGACAACTTTAAAGAGTTTAAAGCAAACAGCAGCCACCTGCTTTTAGCACAAAATAACAGAACATCCACTAAGGAACAACAAACCAGCAGTTTCAATGGCATAAACCAAACATTTCTCACCAGCAAAAGCTTCTGCCATGTCCTTTGCTCAGCATAGTTTCAGGTTAGTATTTTTATTACTGTTCCCCAACTTTCTAATTTTTTTTACACAAAGTGTCCTTCTGCTACACTTGGAAATTTAACAGGGAATGAGCAAATGAATCAGCAAGTGTAAAGACAGTGCAATCTGCAGTAGAGCCATGAAGAGGAAGCCCACCAGAACCAAGACCTCAGGGTACCAGCTTTCATAGGCAGGCATGGAGGCATTCATGGGTTAACATGCATACTACCTCCCTAAACATGGATATTAGGAAGGACCTTCATGGATGCACATGCTTTGGCATGCTTTTCCACATTGCCACAATTAAGAGAATGAGCACTGCATCAGAGAAACTGTGGAGAAGGGGGAGGCAGAGAGCAGTGCCCACAGTGTCAGTGTGGGCAAACACAACCCAGAAGGTCCAGAGGGAGGGATGGAAAAACCCTTTTACTGTCAGAGAGACATTTGGAGACTAAAACTCATGACTTAAAAATGGAAGGGAAGGTATTAAGATAAATGTGAACAAGAGAGATGAGCAAAAAAAGGTTGGACAAGCTAAAGTAGACAGAGAGATGGGAAGCAGGACCCTAGCAAGGTTCCAGAGTAAGTGAGAACACACCCACTGGCAACGCTTTAGCTGCAGTGACAGTATTTCTCTCATGTTTATTCCAAAATAACTAAGGGAAGCATATGTCTCTAGCTATATTAAGCCTACAAAAGTGTGATGTCCTATGTTATAAAGGTTTGTATTAGGGAAGGGGGTGTTCATTTCAGAAGCAATCACTGAGCAAGGAAGCAACATGCCAGAAACCATATTTCAGTAATTCACTGGGATACTGGTTACTGTATGTTCAGCTGATGTCTAGGGTAGCAAGAAGCTGGCTATGCACAGAGGTCTAAGATAGGCTACTGAGAAATGCCATATTGATCCCAGAATGTGGGATCTGATCAGCACTTTAGTTACCTTCTGTTGTCAAGAGAAATAATCATATATCATCCCGTTCAGTGACAGCAACTTAGTGAGAGATAAAAAAAGTCTCACAACAGATTTATATCTCTCACTAGAATAAATGTAAATTCCAGTGACCACCTGGGGAGGATCACTATTATTGACTAACAAAGGACAGGTTGCAAAAACTCTAGGTTCCAAAAAATGTACTAATGTGTTGATAATCTGAAAAATTACATCTCATCTTGCACTCTGTGTGTCATATGGGGTTTTTTTTGCATTGAAAGGAACAGATTTACTAGATGCTGCTGTCTTTGGGACCATTTTCTTAGACAATTGTATGGGAATCTCATCTAAAGTTACAGGTCTACCTTGGTGTTTCTGGACCAAGGCATAGCTCCTACTGTACAGACAAGTATCCTTGGGATTTCCACAGTAGAAGAGATAAGGCTGTGACTCTGAATAATCTTTTTCTGGGCTTTCTGTGCACAATTTTGGGGCAGAACTGACCCCAGTCTATTCTTACACCCCACACAAAGAACCAGCTGTGAAAGCATATGGCTGAGCTGTGGGAGACTTCATTTTAGAGCAGGATCTTCACCCTAAACACTGCAATTCAGAGAGAAGTTCTTTGAACACAAGGAAACAGGGAGAGCACTCAGTTTGCACTCTCAGTCCCCAGTGTGGAAGACTTCCCTGTTCACAGAATCACAGAATGTTAGGGGTTAGAAGGGACCTCTGAAGATCATTGAGTCCAACCCCCTTGCCAGAGCAAGACCAAAAACTAGGGCAGATCACTCAGAAAGGCATCCAGACAGTTCTTGAAAGTCTCCAGAGAAGGACACTCCACGGTCTCTCTGGGGAGCCTGTTCCAGTGCTCTGTAACCCTCACAGTAAAGAAATCCTTCCTCATGTTGAGGTGGAACTTCCTATGCTCGAGTTTGAATCCATTGCCCCTCATCCTATCACTGGGCACAAGTGAAAAGAGGTTGTCCCTGCCTTCTTGACACCCAGCCCTCATGTATTTATAGACATTAATTAGATCCCCCCTCAGTCTTCTCCTCTCTAGACTGAAAAGCCCAGGTCTCTCAGCCTTTCCTCGTAAGGCAGTGTTCCAGTCCCTTACTCATCCTCGTAGCCCTCCACTGGACTCTTTCAAGTAGATCCCTGTCCCTCTTGAACTAGGGAGCCCAGAACTGGACACAATACTCCAAGTGAGGTCTCACCAGGGCTGAGTAGAGGGGGAGGACAGCCTCCCTCGATCTGCTGGACACACTCCTCCTAATGCACCCAGGATACCATTGGCCTTTTTGGCCACGAGAGCACATTGTTGTCCCATGGATAACTTGTTGTCTAGCAGGACTCCAAGGTCCTTCTCCATAGAGCTGCTCTCTAGCAGATCACCTCCTAACCTGTATTGGTGCATTTTGTTGTTCCTACTGGGTGCAGGACTCTGCATTTGCTCTTGTTGAACCTCATTAGGTTCCTCCTTGCCCAGCTCTCCAGCCTGTCCAAATCTTGTTGAATGGCTGCACAGCCTTCAGGTGAATGAGCCAATCCTCCCAGCTTCATGTCATCAGCAAACCTGCTGAGAAGACACTCTGTCCCATCATCAAGGTCATTGATAAAGATGAACAGGACTGGACCCAGCACTGATCCCTGAGGGACTCCACTAGTTATACGTCTCCAGCTGGACTCTGCACCATTGATCACCACTCCTTGGCCTCTATTGTGTAGCCAGTTCTTAATCTATCTCACTGTCCATTCTTTTATCCCACATATCCTGAGCTTGCTCACGAGGATGTTATGGGAGACTGTGTCAAAGCCTTGCTAAGGTTGAGGTAGACTACATCCACTAGCCTCTCTGCATCTATGCATTTAGTCACAACATCATAGAAGGCTATAAGATTAGTCAAGCATCATTACCCCTTGGTAAATCCATGCTGATTACTCCTGTTAACCTTCTTCTCTTCCATGTGCTTCGAGATGACCTCCAGAATGAGCCACTCCATCATTTTTGCAGGGATGGAGGTGAAACTGACTAGTCTGTAATTTCCTGGATCTTCCTTCTTGCCCTTTTTGAAGACTGGAGTGACATTGGTTTTCTTCCAGTCCTCAGGCACCTCTCCTGTTTGCTATGATCTTTCAAAAACGATGGAGAGTGGTAGGGCGATAACATCAGCCAGCTCTCTCAACACTCTTGGGTGCATCCCATCAGGGCCCATGGGCTTGTGTACATTCAATTTGCCTAACTAATCTCTGACCCACTCTTCATTGGCTAGTGGAGAGTCTTCCCTCCTCCAGACTTCCTCTCCTGTATCCAGGGTCTGAAGTTCATAAGGGCTGGTCTTAGTAAAGACCGAAGCAAAGAAGGTATTCAGCAAATCTGCCTTCTCTGCATCCTCTGTTATCGGGGCTCCCACCTCATTCAGCAGTGGGCCCACATTTTCCCTGTCCTTCCTTTTACTGCTGATATATTTGAAGAAGCTCTTTTTGTTCTCTTTTACTTCCTTTGCCAGTTTAAGTTCTAAGAGGGCTTTGGCTTTTCTTGTTGCCTTCCTACATAGCCTGACAACGTCCCTGTAGTTCTCCCAAGTGACAAGTCCCTTCTTCCATGAACTGTAAATTTCTTTCTTCCACGAGGTTTTCTTCAGAAGATCCTTGCTTATCCATGCAGGTTGTTTACCACCTCTACCCGATTTTTTACTTTATATGATGTTAATGAGCTTGAGGCAAAAACCCAAACAGAGTCTGTTTTGGTCAGTGGGATACATCCAGGTTCCTCGCATAGGACCCAGTGAGTAAGTATTTTGCTCAAAATGGGAGAGTTTCAATAGGAGAGACCAGGTCCCTGTAGCCTTGTTGGGACACTCTAGACAGATGATTGGGGTGTAAATTAGTGGTTGTCTTGGATTCAGATCCCAAATTAAGATGAATAAGAAGGGCAGCACAGGAGCTTTCTCTCCTGCCTTGTGGATGAACACTCCACCTGGGAGGCCCTTTTCCTTCTCACTGGGCTTTGTGCGAGGCTCATGCCAGCAGCTGTGGTCCCACTCAGACCTCACAGGTGACACCAGCATAACACTACCTGGTTTAGGGATCTCAACAGAGATTTAACTGCTGAGCTGTTTGCTACCAACGGGACTCATTATTTTCTGCAGAAAATGTATAGAACTGTTGGCACTTCAGGGTTTAGGTTGACTCCAGGCTTTGGAATTGGAACTACTAGTAGCTACTACCAGCCTATCTGACTCTAAAGCCTTAAGACACAGGAAAGATGGGGAAAATAATTTTATATTTTAGAATGTAAACTAGTGAGTAGAGGTGCAAGGGCAAGGTGAAAATTCCATTTATAGAAGAGAGAATGGGACAGCTCAGTGAAGTGATGGGCGCTAAGCATTATTAAGAAGTGTTCAGTTATGTTTCTGTGGTAACACCTTCCAAAAAAATTTCTCTCCCCCTAAAAAAACAGTCAGTAGGCAATATATGTGCTATTTTCCCACAAAAATAGCACACTTGTAATTTCTCATCAACTCTAGGAAAAGATTTGCATGATGACAAATCCATAGTGTCTACATTCACGGGGGAAATTAGCATACCATCATGATTTGTGTTACTATTTGGTTTATTTCCCAGTCAAACATTTGCTGGGTTTTTTTAAAACATGGGATAAATTAGTTAAAATCAATATTATGGGTGTTGAATAATTTTGTCGCCTTCAGATAACTTCATCGATAACTTCTGTTATCTAGAAATCCTGTGTCTAAAATACCCTTTACAACGTTGTGAAGCACCAGTTTCCACAGAATCTTAGAAAAAGGTTGGAAAAGACCTTTAAGTTATTCAAATCCAATTGTTAACCCAATACTGCCAAGTCCATCACTAAACTATGTCCCTAAGCACCACATCTACACATCTTTTAAATAGCTCCATGGGTGATGGAGGTGTTTAATACCTTCCAGACACCTTGAGCTCACAGCGTTGTGCAGGGAGTTGCCTGATGGAACCTGAATGTTTCCCTCATACAAAAGCAATGTCTGTATTCGCTGCTAGGAAGAGACTCCATTCAGTAAGCCAGTGCTCCAGGAAAAAGTTATCAAAGATTTAGGTCTATCTTACAGCATTCTCTAAGAATATTTTCTGCAATCACAGTGTAGGCTATCCATACCCATTGCCTCATCTGATCTCAAATGCCCCTTTCAAGAGTTTCCAGATTTGCATGCCAAGACCATTGGATTCTGACTTTGTCTGAAAACCACTTAGAGAAGCCCCAAGATTGAGGAAGCTGCAACCATCACTATTTGAGCCCAGACAATATTGGTAGACTTATAGAGTGATTGTAAACCCATGAAATATTCTGAAAAGGTAGATTAATGTCAATTGAGTGAAGAATTGAGCTTGGAGCTCACGTAATTAATCCCTTTAAATTGTTTCAACATTTTTTTACATATCCAGAAAAAATTATTTCCACTAAATTGCCAGAAAGTACCTTGTGTTTTTGAAGCACATTTGTATGGTGTGCATATTTTTATCCTTTGTACATTGTTGACACCTCTTCAAATTTCTACACTTGACAATGGACTGACATCCAGGCTCCTCATTTTATCCCTCAATATATTTATACTTCACAGTCTAAAAAAACTTGATGTTACTCTTATGAAATGTTAGACCCAATTTAACATTTACTCTCTGAAACATATTATACCAGCAAATAGGGTTTTTTTTCCTCTTCATTTATGCAACATTTTGCCTAATGAGCTAAAACTTACTGATTCATTTTATTTTACTGAATGAAGATATTCATATGCAACAAGAGTCATCTTGTTAAAAGGGTAAGCCTGGCAATGAAGATTCATTGAGCCAAGAACTAAAGCCTATGTGCAGAGAAGTGTAATTTAGCATTCAGTCAATAGATATATGGTCAAAGCAAGTTACCTATTAGAAAGACAGCAAAGAATGGTGAGGCAGGAAAAATGGAGTACTGCATATTTTAACTTGTACCTTCTAATGTTTCTTTCCTAGCACCTACATTCCTGATCGTAGCACATAGCCTATATAGAATTATAACCACAAAGCTATCATTTCCTGTTTTATAATTATTCTCTCTCCAACTCTACTGTGCATTTGTTAAAATGCGTAATGAAAAATTCAGAAGGACAGAGAAGCACAAAAAAAAAACCAAACAAAAAACTGAAGGACCAAAGAATATGCCCTTCAGTGAAATAACTCCATCAATTTATACTATCAGAAAGAAACATAAGACATGGCTGCACAACACAATCTGATCTCCTTTGTAGGGACAGAAAAGAGTTAAGGAGGTGGTTCTCAGTCAGATGAGAAGAGCCAATACTTCCAAGCTGATACTCAACAAATTTGTATTTGAACTATGATGTTTCTTGAAAATTTATCATCTGGGTGAATAAATTTCAAGAAGAGGAGACTTCACCCTCACTTGTTATCACTACCAAGCAGAATATTGTTGCTCAGACGGATGCCTGGAGGCAGTGCACAGTGCCCACTGCCCTCCTGAGAGCGCGCAGGCCACCTCACCACCACATGCTGCTGATCTAGAAGCACACCTCAGCATCCTCCTGCTGTGGGGCAAACTCATCTACAACAGTTTCCAAGCACAGGTAGAGCAAACTCTAGCCTGCTGCTCAACAAAGCAACATATCTTTTATCAAACACAAGTTATTCAGCTCAATATGGCAAAAAGAAACTAGACAAAATATAATACTCTGATATTCAGAGATCAGGCAGAAGGCCTTCCCATCAGCCTCAGTACACAGCCAATACCTGCTGTGTGCTTGCTCCTCCACAGAAGTGTGCCCTCTGGCACCACAAAGTATTTATGTCATCCACCACTTCCATACTGGAGTATTGTCCAAGTGTTTCTGACACTTCCTAAACTATAGCTAAGCAGCAGAAGGGTGATACAGATTTCACCAGCTGCAGAGCATTTGAGTAGCTTGCCTGAAGTCACAGAAGACCAAACAAAGAATTTGCAAGAAAGAGTCCTAATACCAATATGGAGAAGTCAACCCTAAAACCCCAATGTCCTGATTATACTATAGAAACACTAAACATGCAGAGAGGCTGAGCAAGCCAATTGCTTGGGACTTGTCTGCTGAGGCTTTCCCTCAGGTGAATTTTTGCCCAATTCTTTTTGTTCCACGAGCTATTTATGTGGAAGCTGATATATTTCCAGGGGTAACCTCATGGCAAAAGTAGACTATTTTTTTTCAAAAGATAGAGGAAAATTCAGATCTTGAGAACACTGGGCCAGATCTAGGAGTGGAATTGTGTAATTGCTGACTTAGAGAGCTAAAACAGAGACAAATTCAAGTCCAAAATGAGGGCTTTTTCAATTCCCTACAATGTGAAAGAGGCAGTTCATCTACTGTGCTGTGAAGACATTCAACTCTGTCTCTGCTGCAATTTGCTTCTTTGCAGAAACCCAGAATAAACCTCAGTAAACACAGCCAGGTGCAAACTTTGCACTATCCCATAACGTCTGGGTTCTAGGATTTGACATGATGGAAGAGGAAGACTAACAAAACTTAGATCTTGTTTCCAGCTTAGACAACTTCGTGTTTCAGTTTGGGCAAGACACTTGAAACAAAAAATGTTTGCTCTCAGTAGGTAAGCTAGGCTCCTAGGCAATTTCCTGTGGTTTCAAGGTTAGACCTAAATCCAAACTAATACTGTTAATTTTTCTAAGTAATGCACTATAAAGCTTGAAGTGTTTGTGGGTTGGAGCCTCAGATGGTGTTTGCTTAAAGTATTCTGGAATCCTCAGTAAAATGACACCAGGGCAAGGGTACCATGTTACTCTCTACTCCCATTTTGGCAATATTTAAACTTGCAATCATTTTACACTATTTAAAAATATATATCCCCTGATGCTCTTATTGTTAAATATTCAGCCCAATTGAATATTCCTTAGACAGATAATTGATCATTTTACAGTACTGGGTTTAAATAAGAGAAATTAACAGCCTCAAATTGCAGCCCGAAGTGATTTATACATTTGAATTCCTGTCCATATTCAAGCCTATTACAAGGACAGATTTTATCATCCTCCTATTTCATTGGGGCAAAAATATGTATTTCATTTTCATCTTACTCAAAGTTTTCACCAAGAAGCAACTCTTCAACCAGAGATTCCCAAATGTTAGACCAATGGACTTCCACTAACCCTCAGAATGTCCCATGGACCACAATGCAGCATCATCATCCAACTTTTAATTTAGAAAAAAATAAAACAATTTTTTCTGTTTTGTGTGGTTCCCTAAGCCATGTTACCACAGCCTGCTGGCTCTGTTTGGGAGACAGTATTATGAATAAGTTCAATAGTGTTAGCATTTTTAATAGCTTTCAGGTTTTTGTTCCTAAAAAAAGGGGAGAGCAAGCTTTCCCCATACAGTGTGGTTATCCCTGTTCTGATGCTTCATCCTCATGCTCGTCCTTGTGCTCCTTTACCTTTTTTTTCCCAACAAATGATAATACAGCAAAGAGCTACACAGCAATGATTACCTACCAAAAGTTACTCATACTAAAATTCTTGAGGTGTTCTTCAGATACCTCCCCTATCCTTTTTTCCTCTTGCCAATTATGATGTACTTACGATTAAAATGTGATCTTTTAAATTTTTTTTTGCTTTGAAGAAGAGATGAATGTTTTCCTACTTTCCTAAGTACAACACGATGTATGAGGCAGACAGCCTTGCAAGAGGTAGTACAGCATGCAGATGAATAATAATGAGGCTCACATGTTTTAGAATTTAAGATTTTTATTAGAAAGCTGTTATTTGAAAATTTTAGTGCAGTTAAAATAAGTGGGCTGTTCTTTTGACGGGGTTGTTTTTGTTGTGTTTTGGGTTTTGGTGTTTTTTGTTTGTTTTTAATCCAATCAACCAAGTGGTGTTTATAATGAAGGGGCCTCAACTAACTCTCACTCTATTCAAAGACTTCACTGACTTCAAAGGGAGTTGACTCAAGCCCTTGTAAAAGGAGTTGTAAAAATGATTAGTGTCAGGGCTTTGTTTTAGAGCTAAACTGTAACTAACCACAAAAATGGTTTTATTATAAAGATTTAATATGCATCTGGGAATAAGATTTTGTCTTCCAGTTATTGTAAGATGCCCATCACTGAGGGAGAAAGAAGAGTCCTATCGCTTTCATAGAATCATAGAATATCCCATCAGGATCATCGACTCCAACTCCTGTCTCTGTGTAGGGCACCTCAAGAATAACACCATGTGCCTGAGAGCATCATCCAAATCCTTCTTGAACTCAGGCAGGCTTGGTGCTGTGACGACTTCCCTGGGGACCTTGTTCCAGTGCTCAACCACCCACTGGGTGAAAAACCTTTTCCTGATATCCAACCTAAACCTCCTCTGATTCAGCTTCCTGCCATTTCCCCAAGTCCTGTCTCTGGTCACAGGAGTGAAGAGATCAGTACGTGCCCCATCTCTTCCCCTTGTGAGGAAGCCATAGACTGCAATGAGGTCACCCCTCAGCCTCCTCTTCTCCAAGCTGAACAATCCAAGTGACCTCAGCCGCTCCTCATAAGTCATCCCTTCCAGACCCTGCACTATCCTCATGGCTCTCCTTTGGACACTCTCCAATAGCTAGATGTCATTTTTATATTGTGGAGCCCAAAATTGCATGCAGTAATCAAGGTGAGGCCGAACCAGTGCAGAGTAGAGTGGGACAATCACCCCCCTCGACTGGCTGGCAACACCATTCTTGATGCACCCCAGGACACAGTTGGGCCTCCTGGTTTCTAGGGCACACTGCTGGCTCATATTCAGTTTGCCATCAACCAGGACCCCCAGGTCCCTCTCTGCCAGGCTGCTCTCCAGTCACTTGTTCCCTAGTCTGTACTTGCTTTGTTGCAACCCTCTCTTTCTTGATTGTTGCTAAGTTTGTGCTGCCTTTCAGCGACAGAACAGCATGACAGAACAGCATTTGTGTTACCAAAGTGTACATCTCCAAGGACATACTAGGAGTGAAGCCCTAGAAAGATAACCAACCAGATTGTGCAAACCCATCTTTTTCAACAGGGCATAGGACAACATTTATCCCTGGCTTCATTCATCATCATTTGCCTGCAGTGTGCCCAGGTGGCCAAGAGAGTTCATGGCATCCCAGCCTGCATAAGGAATAGTGTGGTCAGCAGGGCCAGGGAGGTGATCTTACCCCTGTATGCGGCACTGGTGAGGCTGCACCTCAAGTACTGTGTGCAGTTTTGGGCACCTCACTACAGGAGGGACATTGAGCTACTAGAGCGTGTCCAAAGAGGGCAATGAAGCTGATGAAGGGTTTGAAGCCTAGAGAAAAAGAGGCCAAGGGGAGACCGTATCACTCTACAACTACATTAAAGGAGGTTGTGAAGAGGTGGGGATCAGGCTCTTCAATGAAGTTACAAGTGATAGGGCAAGAGGTACTGGCATCAAATTGCACCAGGGGAGGTTTAGATAGGATGTTATTCACTGAAAGGATTATCAAGCATTGGAACAGGCTGCTCAGGGTGGTGGTGGAGTCACCATCCTTGGAAGTATTTAAAAAAACATGCAGATGTGGTGCTTGGGTATATGGTTTAGTTAATAACTTGTCAGTCTTAGATTGATGGTTGGACTCCATGATCTTGAATGTCTTTTCCAACCAAGGTAATTCTGTGATTCTTTGATATAACCTTAAAAAAAAAAACCCAAAAAACATTGCTGCTCCCAGGTGAAGTAATAAATACCCTCTATTTCTACAGCCCAGTATTTCCATAAATTATGAAACTGTTCAGCATGGCAGAAGACGGATTACACCAACCAGGAGCACTGGAGACTTTTGGTTTGGCTGTACCAATCCAAATTGCCCTTCTGGCTTTAAGCTGCCAGGTATCTGAATGAGTTAATTTCATCTAGTTTGAGCTAGGTATTCCTTAGTTATGAACAGTATCCTCACCATACCCATTTCAGGTGCTGTATCTCTTACCTCACCATTATTCGTCAGATTTTATAGATCCAGCTCAAGCCTCACTATTAATTTAATCCCCTCATCCTGCACCCAGATCTTTACCTGCAGAGAAACATAGATCTGCATAAAGACTGCAAGATCCACCAAGACTGAGTAGATTCTCAGAGAAGTGACTCCATTGTTCATTGCTTTAAGCATTAAAGAAATGGTTGCCTGGCACTTTAACTAAGAGACCTCAAGAAACATAGATTTTTAAAATGCTGTAAGAAAACGTATCTGAGTAACCAAGAAAGCATTTGTGATGATGACAAGTTAGGTTTTATGGGTGTAATAACAGAAAATTTAAATTGTTAGTATGAACATATTCAGTCTGCAACCCATGAAGGAATTCCTTCAAGCCTTGTATACGAACCCAAACCAACTTTAATTTAAGGAGGTCAGGCACCACCAATGCCAATGTAAAAGTGGCAGCATAGAGTTCAAAGTGCTCTTTGCAGACCACAGTGAAGCCTGGGTTGTGACATGCAGCATTACAAGCATCCACTCTAGTTTAAAACTAAATGTAGGCACACGGCACTTTTCAAAGCAGTACAAGGTACAGCAGGTGGCAACAAAATAAAAAGTGCAGCTCTAACAGTGCTTTATTTCTACTGTGAGCATTTCCAAGTATTTAGGGCTTTAAGTGTAAAAGAAGAGTCCAGAAGACAAAAAGAAATAGCACAAATCATAGATATGTGCTCAAGCAAGTCCAAGCTAAAGACCTCTCACATTCTGGGGATGTCAGTTTGGGATTTTAGTTCAACTTTTAGATCCAAAGTGACAGCACAGGAAGCCAACCAGAGACCTGCAGCCACAGCGTAAGAGAAGCTATATGCCTGGCAATGCCAAGCAGCAGGCAGGGTAAGATCCCTGCACTTCAACCCAAAAGTGCTGGTGAGGCCCACAGCTTTGAATACACTTTTGCTGTAAAATCAGATTAGCATAGTAGTTCTCAAATGCATTTCTTCCTAAGAAGATCTCCAGAACTAGCATCACACTGACAAATATGCAGACACACACGAGTTTTCTAGTCACTGCTTCTTCGAAAGGAGATATTTAACACTGTTGGGAATGCAGGGCTTCTCCATATCTGTTTGAAATGGGCTAACTATTGATTTTAACTGATTAAAGTTTAACAGAGCTTTAGTAAATTTCTTATCGATCTAAAACTTAATCATTATTGGTTTATGGGCTCTGTTAAAACATAGAGTGGCCAGGTGTCCCGCTCAATACCTATATACTGTTTTCAATTAACTCATTTCAGGGGAAAAAATATCTACGGAACATATTGCTGGATATTTATTTTGCTGGTCCATGTCTTGACTGCTTATGCAACTGACCAAATCAATTTTAAGAAAAATGTAACACAGATGCAAACATATCATTGAAATTCAGGAGGAGCCTTCCAGTATTAACTGCTTAAAGTTGAACTAAACATACAAAGCAATGCAAACACCAATAATCTGTTTTATTTCATTCCCAGTATCATTTTCTCAAAAGACTGTGGTGTGCATATTTGTTCGCACTGCATTGTGGATCCTTCATAAAAAGAGTTGTGAGCTTACCAAGAAGAATTAAAAAACGGTGTTACACATTGCAGCAGCTCTGCTAATAATAGGAAAGAAAATATTTGCTTGGTGTATAAGATGTCTGCATGGCACGAGGGAAAGGAATCTTAATTCTAAAAGATTCAGTTCCAAAGTTTTGGTTTTGTTTTTTTTTTTGTTTTTTTTGTTTTGTTTTTGTTTTTCTTTTTTTTTTGTTTTGTTTTTTTTTAAGATACCACATTTCTTTGCTGGTTTTCATGGAAATTATTCTCCTTTGTTACAAAGATGAGAAAAAAACATCCTTTTCTCTCATTCAGGACCACACTAGTACTGTCAAAGATCTTACGGTTTATTTCAGCCAGTGAAAATGTGGCCTGCCAGTTTCACATCAATCTTATCACAGCTGGTACAAATCATTCCTGTCCATCACAGCTGCAATAAACCTCAGTCATCCCCTGAAATCTAGAGAGAATGCTTTAATCATTTTACTGACTTCTGCTGGTGTTCTGGCACTGCAGAACTATTAAAAGGAAAAGTTCTACAACTAGGTCAGATGTATTGTTGGCATAATAAATCAGTTTGTTTAAAACCTGGTTTTATTCTACTTTGCAGTTTTAGAAAGTGCTAATGGTACATACTTCAAACTTCAGTATTTAAAAAGCAACCCCTTCCTATTTTTCATTTTCTTTTTCCAGATCATGCATGTTTTGAGTTCCATGATGCAAATCCCCATAGGCTGCCTCATAATTGGTAACACATCGTCTATTTAGAAGAGCTACTTGGGCAATGCTAGTGGACAAAATCTACCATAATCCTAACCTAGATTTTAAAATTGCTAGTTTCCAGAAGACTATTGTATTCACAGGTATAGGGGTGATACGTTTCATTTTGATTTTGCCTTCTCTATTTGCCAACATGATTTATCTATTCAAGTTTTGGGAATGGCATTTTTAACCACATGAGTAAGACAAATCCGATTTTGTACCTACAATGCATTTTGCAAGTGAAAGAGGTGCCAATTTGTTTTATAAGCCTGGAGGCAAACATTACCCCAGTTAAAACACAGTTAGAAAGTGTACTTGTGTAAGTTACATGGAAAAACTTTTATTGGCAGCATAAGAAATAAGCTATCATGGAATACCCATTTCTTCAGTAAGTCAGGGGGAAAAAAGAAGTGCAAAAGTGAAGATCCACATATTAGGCAGCAAATCCTGTAAAACAGTGATTTAGCAGGGATCTAGCTCCACTCTTTAGAAGTATAATTTCATTCTCTAAAGGTACAATTAGGCATTAGATTTATCTTCGTATTATGTTTTATGCACATCTTATAATATCAGTTCTGCAGCTGCTTTCTTGGGTGTTGTGTTACATTGTTATGTTCATTGAATCTAGAGTAAAGTGAAGTAAATTATATAAGCTCCATTGACCATACTGCACAGATCAGAAAGCCAAGAAGTCAAACTAACAAAACAGCCATCATCATTCAAAGCTCAGAGTCTATCAGGTCTTTTATTGACTTTCATCTTTAAATAAAAAACAACTCAATTCTTGTATTACCTTCTGAGGGGTTCAGAATGTCTGTAGCTTGGAAACCACCTTCACAATTTCCTAAAAATATGGAGATTACTTATCTGAAAAGGATTATATCTTTCCATGGCAGATCCAGGAAGCAATAAGATACCACTGCATTAACTCCTGTTAATGCAGGATGCCGGTTATTGATGCAGAACAAACTACTGGTTTAATAATAATTGATCTTTCAATTTTATTTTTATTGTCTTACAATGAAAACATCTTTTTCTATGTGTATGAAGATAAATTTTAAATTAATATTCCTAAATAAACAATCTATCAAATAGAAGAACCAAGTAAATTCTCCTGGTTACAAGAAGAAAACAAAGCAAAATTGAGATGACTAACATGGAAAAAGGGACCAACTTCTTTATTTGATAGGGCTCCACTCTGAAAGAAGCAGATTATATACGAATTTAGAAAACCCCAATAGGAGCTGATTGTGAAGGATGTGAACTGGTGGCCACGACAGAATGCTTATATCTTTCTGAAAAACAAAGCTTCCAAAGGTCACAATAGTTGTAGGGTTTGTTTTATGGTTTGGGTTTCTTTAAGGAAAAAACAAACCAACCAAACCAACCAAAAAAACCAACCATCAACACTAAAAAAACCCACACACAACCAAAAACCAAACAACAAGCTCCTCATTATAAGGTACCTATCAAGGTCATAGAATTTACTAGAGGATATGTGGGACAGGCCAAAGAAATTTCTGAGGAAATGGTCCAGAGGAATTGTTATGAAGCGTTTCTATGACAAACATCTAGTTCAACATACAAACTGTTTTGGGTAATGACAATCACAAGGTCACAATAAGTATGTATGAGATAGAGGATGTTTAACTGATAGCATATGAAATTTTCCAGACAGACTCCAACTCCCCTTATAAAAGGAAAGGACTTCAAGCACAAGAAAAAAAACTGTTAGGAGAGGAAAAAGGCATTTGAAGACTCATTGACAACCTTTGCAAATCAACTATTAAATTAACAGGCTTTCCCTTTTCTCCCACTCCTATGGCTGGATAACTTGGAAATACACATCTACAGATGTGGATTTCTTGAATTTTGTATTTTCTTTTTAAATAAATGTGACAATAAGCTTATGCCCCCCTTTCATCTATTCTTATCCCATAATAAGAAAGTATTGCATACTTTTTTAATGGTGCAACTGATTCCAGGAATCAAGAATGTTTGCCCAGAACTGAGGCAAGATCTTGCAGCCTAAGTTTTAAAGGACTTTAAAGACAGCCAGATGGAAGATCAAGCATATAAATTAGATGATCTTTGGCCTATATCAGAAAATAATTACTCAATCTATCATAGTGATTATTTATTGTGTTGCTTGTGTCCTAACAAAAACGTCAGTGAGCTTCTAATTGCGTTAGGTTCAGTTAAAAGAAAGTTCCAGGTCGGCTCAAGTGAGAAGGCAGCTGAAGTCTGCTCTGCATTTAGCATCCATGAACCACAAAAGAAAAATACATGCTTGCATCTGTCTCCTCAGAGAGCAGCTAAAACATTTTAGCCACCATTAGCGCCAATTACCTCCCTCTTCAAGGGGGCACTGCTTACAGCAAATATAGCTGACATGATTATTACCTAAGGTAGCTTCCCTCCAGAACACAGAAAACCTCCCTCCTCCAACATGACTGAAAACTGCTTACATCCCACCCCCTCTCCCCAGGTAAACCAGGTGAAGATTTAGCTTTTTTTTTTCAGTATGAAAACCTAGAAGAGAAAACAGATAAGTGTAAATATTGCCTGCAAATCCCTGACATGCCAAGGGCAGCTCTTGGGACCGTGAGCAGCTCATATTGTGCCGTTCAAATAAACTGAGTCATCCTCTCTCTAGACACTGTTACCTGACTCAGCCTGCATGATTTGACCTTAGAGTTCATAAAAGTACACTGGAAAAGAGACCGTCTCAGCACATAGACCTAACAGAAGATTCCTGAGAGTTTTGAAAAGAAATTGCATTTTTCTTTATGGAGAAGAAATAGATCAGTTTGAGGCAGTTCTGTGTTTGCACGTGGTTGCTATCACACTAACTTCTCATTTACTTAGAGGTGTACAGCATATGGTTTACCAGTGAACAACACCATGTCCTAAATACACTGACCCTACCTGCAGCACTAAACTCTGCCACATAAGGAGGTATAGGATGGTTTAACACTGAAAGTGTGGGCAAAGCGCTGGCGCATTGACAGGGCTGAGCACATGATGTACACCACCATGGGTAAGTGAAACCAATTCTCTTGCAAGCTAAAAATTCTTCCTTCAGCATGAAAGATTTGCCTCTTTATTTGATTTATAAAATGCTTAATTATCTACATAACCTCCAGCAGCTTGTTTTTTTAACCTTTCTACAACTGAAAAACACAGCCATCTGATTAAGCAACTCCACACCATTCCTACTCACCACAGACCTCAACATCACCTGTCTTAGCCTACTCCTCCTACCTTCAGTCAAAAGTTCAACAGAGTTTAATTCACAGGGGACCTATAACATCTTCAGAGCATTAAAATTTTGGGATTCTTTTCTGCTCTTACAGATTTTGTGTTCTGTCCTGCTGTATCTGGTTGTAACTATGTGGCCCTGAAACACCAGGTGTTGTAACACTGAAAATTTCAAACCAAGTAAAACAAAAAGCTAGACAGAGAGCTTATTTTCTAGAATGGCATGAAAGGCTGACAGGACAGCGTTCTATACCATTCAGGATAAGCACAGATGTTTGCTTTAACTCAACACAGGTCAGACTTCTGTGTTTTCAGGAAGACATATACAGAAATAAACTTCAGGGCCAGGAAGAATTTGTACTAACTAGCTAACAGTCTGTAGTCAATTTAAATGAAAGCACATCCCACCTGGTTTGGATTAGCTTTTTGATAAACAAACTTTCTATGCAGAGAGATAACATTATAAGGGATATCAGGAATCTTACGAATAACTAAAGCAAATGTTATTAAGCAGTTCTCCTCTCTTGTTGTGCTCACAAAACGTTCCAAGCTCTGGCGTTGTTGCACATATTTAAATATCAGCATCACTTTCATAGCTATATGTTGTGCTGCTATGAGAGCACATTTCTCTCTATTCTTCTTTCAGAAGTTGCATCTGAACCTCAAAAACATGACAAGAATATACAGCATGGGTCACTTCGCTTAAGCAGAATCAGAAAACTTGAAGTCGTGTATAAAGGCAGTATTACCCTTTTCCTGCAGGTCCATTGAAACAAGGTGAACAAGGAACAAAAATAACTGGGAGGAGAATTATTACCTTCTAAAGGAGAAGAGAATCTCAGCAGTAAACCAAACATCATCCAGATGAGTAGCTGCTGCACTAAGGAAAACCAGGGTAGGACATTCATCCAAGTAATGCAACTATCAAAACTTAATGCAAGACCCACAGAGCTGGGAGGGTAAAAGAAAGATAGGTACCACCAGAGTACATAATGCTTTCTCAGACATCTGCATTTTATTAAAGCTCACAGGATAGTCAGGTGTGATATATCAAGTAGACTGTCTGTAGTTAAACCCCATTAAGCAACTTCAGGTGTTGCTATTGGGCAGGTCCCTCAGTTGCTGACTGGAGTTTCCTATTTAACTGAATTTCACTAGTGTCTTCATACCCATAAAGAGAATGTTCTGATTTCATAAAATGGTTAGAGTTGGAAGGGACCTTAAAGATCATCGAGTTCCAACTCCCCTGCATGAGCAGGGACACCTCCCACTAGACCAGGCTGCTCAGAGCCCCATCCAACCTGGGCTTGAATACCCCCAGGGATGGAGCCTCCACAACTCTGCACAAACCACTTTCAGTGTCTCACTACCCTCACAATAAAGAATTTCCTTCTGATGTCTAACCTAAATCTCTCCTCCTTCAGTTTCAAACCATTACCTCTTGTCCTATCACTATGTGCTCTTGTAAAAAGCCCCTCCTCAGCTTTTCTGTAAGCCCTCTTCAGGTACTGGGAGGCTGCTATGAGGTCCCCCTGGAGTCTTCTCTGCTTCAGGCTGAACAACCCCAACTCCCTCAGCCTTTCTTCATAAGAGAGGTGCTCCAGCCCTTGGATCATTTTCATGGCCCCCCTCTGGACACATTCCAGCAGGTCCATGTCTTTCTTGTGTTGGGGTTTTCAGAACTGGACACAGTATTCCAGGTGAGGTCTCACCAGGGCAGAGTAGAGGGGCAGAATCACCTCTCTTGATCTGCTGGCCACACTTCTTTTGATACAGCCCAGGACGTGATTGGCCCTCTGGGCTGCAGTTGCACATTGGTGGCTCATGTCCAGCTTTGGATCCACTAGTACCCCCAAGGTCTTTTTCCACAGGGCTGCTCTCTAGCATGTCTTCCCCCAGCCTGTATTGATGTTTCTGGTTGCCACAGCCCAGGTGCAGGACCCTGCACTTGGCCTTGTTGAACCTCATGAGGTTCACTTGGGTCCACTTCTCCAGCTTGTCCAGGTCCCTCTGGATGGCATCCCGTCCCTCTGGAATATGGACTGCACCACCCAGCTTGGTGTCGTCAGCAAACTTACTGATGGTGCTGTCAATATAATTGATGAAGATATTAAACAACACAGGTCCCAGTATGGACCCCTGAGGGACACCACTTGTCACTTTTCTCCATCTGGACACTGAGCCATTGACCACTACCTTCTGGACACGACTATCCAGCCAGTTCCTAATCCACTGAGCAGTCTACCCATGAAACCCATATCTCTCCAATTTAGAGAGAAGGCTGCTGTGAGGGACTGTGTCAAAGGCCTTGCAGAAATCCAGACAGATGACATTAGCTGCTTTTCCCTTGTTGACAGATGTAGTTACACCATTGTAGAAAGCCACTAGGTTGGTCAAGCAGGATTTGCCCCTGGTAAAGCCATGCTGGCTGTCATGAATCACCTTCCTGTCCTCCATGTGCCTTAGCATTTCTTCTAGGAGGATCTGCCACATGATCTTCCCAGGCACAGAGGTGAGGCTGACAGGTCAGTAGTTCCCAGGGTCATCCTTTCTACCCTTTTTAAAGATGGGTGTGACATTGTCCTTTCTTCCAGTCACTGGGGACTTCATCTGACTGCCATGACTTTTCAAATATCATGGAGAGTGGTTTTGCAACTACATTTGCCAATTCCCTCAGCACTCTGGGATGCATCTCATCAGGTGCCATGGACTGGTATATCTTCAGGTGCCTCACAAATCCAGACACTTAATCCTATACTAAATAGAGCTTGTGCTTTACATTTAAGACAAAAACACAAGACAGGTTACCTGTGGGGATTATTAATGAGAACATTTTGGAGGAAGTCTGGGTTCTGGGTTGTCCTCCTAAAGGGCAGGTATGATTTAGTCCTCCCTAACTGACATTAAATAAATGGGGGTCTCATCTGACATTGAGCTTCTGCAATGATAGCAATAATGCATTCTTTCCTGGTGTTTTTTTCATTGTCAATTTTACTTTGCCCTGGAAAGTTTTTCCTAATATCAAAGTTACATTTTTCCCCTCTCTGCTTGAAGCCTTTGCCTCCTTATCTTCCTCTGTAGATTAATCTTCCATAACTACAACATACTTAATGTAGAAATTATATCTCCTTTTGATCACCTTATTTCTTGACCAGATATGCCCAGTTCTGATTTTTTCCATGTACATTCTTATTTTGCAGACCATTTCCTAATGCTTTGTTATCTCTAAATTTTATTGAATTTGCCTGTCTTTCAAAAAATGTGGCACCCATAATCAAGTGAGGAACTCTGTGAGGGCAATGAGTTCTCACCTGTAAAAGTGACAGTGTGGTATAATATCACTCTTGCTTTTCATATTATGCTGACACAGTGTTCACTTCTTGTTTTGATGCATTATCATCCTCACTGCTCAAACGTCTTTTCACTGTACATGGTATGGCTGATTGAAACTCAAAAGGTATCAAATGTGCACTGTAGGTAGAGCTGTCAGAGCAATTGATTGTCAGGATGTGGTTCTAGAGAGAGCCCACTGTCTTATAACTGAACTGAAAGGGCGATGCAAAAAACAAAGGTAGTTCAAGAACCATGAAAGTGTGGGAGACATGCTAGCTATGAGATTACTTTGGAAGGAAGCAGAAAATAATACTGAAGAAGGAAGGGAAAAAACAAATTAAAAAGGAAATGCTTAGATAAATCTAAACCAGCTAAAAAAAAAAATAATTTGAGAGATAAGGTACAAATTGTATGGGCTTATTAGGTTGATTAAGTGCCTCTTCCTCAGAACTTCCATCCAAATATGCCAACATACCTCCTCACTGATGTTATTTTTACATATACAAGTATGTATAATTGTTCCTTTGGAGTTCAGTGTACAGGTACTTGTAAAATAAATGTCAAACAAAGTATGGAATACATTAATATTTATTTTCCATCCATTTCTATATTTTAACTTCTGATATTATTATCATTAAATCCCAGTCTTGTAAACTCAACCAGCTTCTGAGGGTTCTAACCAAGGAAATTAAGGGTGTGAGGAATAAATTCATGTTTGTTATATCCACAAAGCCTCCATGGTCTTCAAGTTGTATTCTAGATGACACCGAGCAAAATTTACAGCTGAAACTAAATTAATAAGTCTTGTTGTTATGCAGTGGAGCCCAGTCCCAGCAGAATATTAGGAGAATAAAGCAATATTATTATTTTGTTAGTGAAGTTAGCAGATAGAGACTTCAATGCAAAGATTTGTGCTCAGATCAAGGAAAGAAGAGAGAGCATTTTAGGCTCCCATTTTTTGAAACAAAAATGCCCTTGAAGATTTCATTTTACTTAATCTTACATTAATCTTACAATCCTCATTCTGTTCTTCAGCAAGATGCAGCTGAAATTCAGACACCATGGGTTTTTCTGTAAATATTTTCTCTTCCACTTCAGTATTGTTTAAACAGACAGCTATGCATGCCTACTGCTGTTTCAAAACATCCAGTATTTTATATTTCATCGGGTTGTGGGATAGCTCAAAATCACGTGCACAAATCTTTAACATTCTAATAATTCATGGCAGAAAGTTCTTGCATCTTCTCTGAAAAGTTGTATTGGCATGCTGAAGGAACTACAGCCATGTTCTGCTCTAATGCAGGATTAAGTGTGACAGGTGAGCAAGCTGTTTTTATTCTGTCAAAGCCCTCTATACAGCACACCTAGAAGCCAGGTGTTTTCTCTGATGAGTGTCAAAAGCCTCAAACTCCTGGGTGTCTCACATGTTCTCAATTGTCATTTTGTCTCTCAGAGGCTAACCACCACATCTGGGGACTGCCAGCAGCTGATTTACAGAAGATACAACCTTGGTTAAGATCAACACTCACCATTAATTTTTGTAGAGTAAATTGTTGTTCCTCAGATGATGGTAAACAAAAAGAGAAGAGAACTCATTTTCTATTTTCCAGGTTGCAGAGTGAATATGAGAGAATCTGGGCACTCTGCTTGCTGCTCAGGTGTTACAACATGGAGAATCACACCTCAGATCTTTCGGTCATTCACTGCTTTCAATTACATGATAGTGTTTCCTGTGAGTAAAGTCACAGGAAAAGGCTGTAGGCACGTGAAGCTCCACCACTTCATACAGCGTGGAATTATCTGTGTGGCAATAGGAGAAGTAGTAAAAGCAGCTCTTTTTTGAATTTAAGTTGGTTGGAGATGATATCTCCATAAAATTAATGACAGCCTCAATACACTAGGGAGAGATTTAGACCTATGTTTTTATTTCAGTTTCTTGTTATGAATCATTTGTCATGACCGGCTAATACGCTGAAGGGAACTATTGTCTCACACAGTGCTTTAATGTGGCTAAAGGCTTCACTCTAACCGTCTAATATATCCCTTTTGAGCTTCTCTGACAGGTTTTGGACATAACGTCAATGTTTCACTGATATTTACTACACTTGCTCAAAGAAGAGACAGATTTTAAAGGACCACACTTAGCATCCCATTTCACCTTATCGGTAATCATACAAACATCACAGTTTGTGCTTTTATAATTGAGGCAAGAGTTGTTTTTTACTTTTATTTCATTCTAAAGGCTACCTTTCTCCAGGTACTTCTGTCTGAGCAGTACTTTACTGGGGCATTTACATCCAGTTTGGGCTGCACTGTTGCTCTGTGGATAGCCCAATGGAGAGGCACTGAAGGCAGCTTTCAGAAATGACTGAGGCCATAAAAGAGATGGAAGTCACCAAGTTTTGTGAGAAAGTTTCCATCCCTGGCCCAAGCAGATTCAGATCTGTAATTGCTACCCATGTAGATTGGATTAATTAAAAAATGGTCAGTGGCTTTCTGGAAGAGCCATGGGTTTCCGTAACATTTTTAGGAATCTTGGAAACAGGCTGATGGAGTGTTATTGCATGTACCTATGATTTTCATGGTCTTGAGAAGAGAATTTGGGAGTTATAAAAGAGGAAAATTAATTTTGCCCACCTTTGGAACCTTTTTTGGGAAACAACTCAGGATCTGATTTGGATGGTTAGGAGTTGATTGCGCCTGTGCTGTTCTCAGTGAAAATCTTTTCACTGCCTCCAGTGAGCTCAGGATTGGTCTGTAAATCAAAAATAGTATTGAAATATGGGTAAATGATGAAAACTTACTACAAATCTCTAACTCTATAGCTATCCCTTGCATCCTCCTGTTTCAGTTGTACCATCATGCGCAAAGGACATATTCTTTTGAGACTGTTGGAAGAGTCATAGTAATTTAGATGAAATTTTGGTGTGAGGTCTGTAAGCAGTTGGTAGAGAGGGTGAGTCATTTACTACACATTTCCCTCTCCACGTGGATATAAAAATAAATGTTCTGCATTGGAGTACTTGACATATACAATTATGCTATTTACTCAAGACTGTTCCGTCTTGCAGGGGCAAATGTTAGTCATTGTTCTCTTGATGGTTTCTTCAGTACATTCACCTTTCTTTAAAAAAAAATGTTGGTTTTCAGGCTTGCAGTTGTGGGCATTGTTTTCCTCCTTTGAATACTGTGGTCAGGACTTTTAAGAGATTTTTAGGCATCAGGCCCCTGATATGAGAAGTGAGGAGAACTGGATCACTCACTTCCTTAAGCATACTTGAAAATCCTGCTCTTCACTCATGCAAGGTCAGCAAGATACACTTTCATGCAAGTATTTATGTACACAAGTTGAATTAGGCATGTGCAGAAGCATTTGCAGTATGTGGATTTGAATGGAGATTTGATTAGAAAAGGACCTTTATATATGCAAGGAAATGCTATTTTGAAGGAACATTTTAATGCACTGGCATGTCCAGGTTTCCTAGATATTTAGCAATGGAAAAAGCCAAACTTTTTAGCTCCAGTATAGCTTTGGATTAGCAAGCAGGCCCTGCACACACATTGTATTTTATATACCGTGAACTGTTTCCTCTTTATTAATCCAGCATGCAAGGCTTTAATTTCTTACTGAGGCCCATCTTTTTATTTCTTCTAGGTTTTAAAATCTGTTTGGTTGGCACTTTGCTTCTTGGAGACCACTGGTGTCATTTTCTCCAAATTGTTAGCGTAAACAGTCTGTAACTTGAGTAAGCCAAATGTGGGTGTATTAATCTTCCCAGTGCCAGCTAAGCAAGCCTGGCAAGGCACAGTTTAATTCTGATATCAGAAAAATGGTAAATAATATTTTTTTCCCCTTTTCCTTTTTAGTTCTGAAATACCCAGATCCTTATATTTGGCTCTTGTAAGTTAAAAGATGAATAGAAGATTAAGGAAATTCTTTTTATAATCATATACAGGAGCAAGAATGAGCAAGTTAGGAGAGGAAAAGAACAGCATGGAATATATTCAATAGTGGTCAAAAAGGAGACTGGCATATCCAGACAGCTGGCTGCATCAGTGTGAGCTAAAGGCTAGGCCTGTTACAGCAAATAAAGCAACACATGAGTTAATGAGTGTCTCGAAAGATTAATAAGCTAAAAATTGACTACTGTTAGACATCATTCAAGATATATGCCACTCTTCTTAGGCAGAAGCCTGCCTCATAAGCTGCTACATCAACTTTAACATATGGTTGTGTTGCAAGATACTGTCCTGTACTCTAACCATGGGATAGTCCCTGTCTGCTTCCTGTAGGACCTTTAAGCCTGACTTTCATGACTGAGGGTCTAATTCCAGTCTCAAAACTTGCTTTCTATTAGCAGAAGGTCTGGTGGCAGATTTCCCACTCTTTGAGTTCAATGTCAGGAGCTTTTACTTCCACAGCAATATTCCCTCTTCCCCTGTAGCTCACAGATAGTGCTCACTGGGTTTCTGGATCAGGAAAGATAGCATGGAGGTGCAGCAGAGCAGGAGGCAGGGTGATGCCAAGGGAAGGATCCAAACTGTCCCAGCAGCAGCACGCTTCAAACAAGAAAATATGGAGAGCCTCAGGCAGTCAGTAATGCTGTATTTGCAAGGACATTGCTGGGGCTACAAGGAATGTACATGGACGAGTCGCTACCCCCAAAACCTTTGAAACATCCAGGGAGATTATCAGTGCTCTTGGGCTGATTTCATGCTTTCTTCTAGGTGGGTAAACATCTCTCGTTGCATTCATAGCTGAGGAGCAGATAGAAGATCCCATCACATGCCCATTCCAGCAAAGCTCACATGTAATCTGAATCCCCATGGAATTATTAAAGCAAGCCCTGAGTTTATGGGTTTTAGATTCATATTCTGTGCTGTGCTTAAATGTTTTGCTGGAAGGGGGGTGGAACTCTCTGCCAGTTGATCACAAGTTACCAGGAAAATAACAGCCTAATATAACACCAGCTGTAGCCTCAGAAAAACATCATGGATCTATTCACCTGCAGCCTTCAGTATGACCTCAAACAAATCACTTAGAACCTCAGCTTTTGAGATCCAAGCACTCTTAATTACTCTTGATGTGAAAAGGGTGAAGCGAGTTGCTCAGTACCCTACCATTCCAAAGTTTTAGTATTTATATCTATTGAACAAGTTTGGAGACACACAGAGCCCTAAAATTCCTACTGCTTTTTCTCCGCACTAACAGCAGAGAATGCCACAGCTGCTTCTTTTCTGTGGGCAATAGAACAGCAGAGAAGTGGGATGGTGCTGAATCCTCGCAAAAGCATTTCTGGCTTTGTGCACATAGGTCAACACTTGCTTTCAAATTTTTAAAGCAAAATTTACCTTAGCTGCAAGAATGTTTGCTGTTAAAAGAATGCATTGCTTTATCCTGTTTGAAATAAAAAAATATCTTTGCTTTTTCTGTGAGACTCCTGAAATGAATGCAAATAATCATATATACACAAAAAACCATGGCCTGTCAATCACAGACCATCACTCCTTGTTCTAGAAGTGAACAAGGCCAAAATATGGGACAAGAGCCAGTAAGAAAAGTAATACTGCAGGAAGCTTTAATGCTTACTGTAACCACAGCCTGAAGCATCAGCATTTCGGATATCAATAATTTACAGGAATAGGTAATGACAATAGCTTGGTTCAACTTCTCATATACCCCACAGGAAATAAATTGACTCAGGTAACTGGAGATACACTGCAGTGAGTTCTGAAATACCAAATCCTGTAAATTTATATCTAGTACTGTTTCTGATGCTGCTAACAGGTGGGACGGCTGGCCTCAAGTCTGTTGATGTAAGGGATAGTCTTGCCATTTATTTCGAGAGGCTTTTCAATGAGGCCCTTCATGACATTTCTGAAGAGGCTTAAAGTACTAAACCAAATCATCAGCTTAGTCTTCAAAGAGGATATGCTACACTTTGTCCATTCGCAAAAACTTAGGCACCTCTGGGACGTCAGGCAACAAACATTGAACCCAGGCAAGACATTTTTGTCCCACTGAAACAAATGGCCATTTCATCGTTGGTTCTGAGAGTAATCTCCTATGGTGGCAACATAGAAACACAGGAACAAAAGGAAGAGCATCCGCAGGTGATTTAAGGAAAGTCTATACTCACTCTTCTTAAGTGAAAAGTAAAACCTACTTTAAAACTAGGGAATTTTAATATTGAGACAGAAGTAAAGCAGTAGAAGCTAATGTAATTGCCTTTTTCTACAATGGAAATGTATTTTTAAATATCTTCAATTCTTTTTCTTTTAAATAAAATACAGCGAAATAATAGAAGAACAAAATGCTATCAAATTATAACAAAACCAGCTACTTTAATCCGCAGGTGACAGAACCAATACCACCTTCATGCTTTATTGAAATGTGTTATAGGTGGTATCAATCTCCTTATTCTCTCCACTTCAGGACAATTCACTATTTAAGACTGAGAAGCAACAGCACAGTACAGGTTAGCTTGGTACTGGGCAAAGGAAAGTCACTGGAACAAACAAGAAGCTGAATGATAAAGAATCTATCTAATATCTTTGTTTTCCATGTCTGACATATGTGGTAGTTTTTACTGATCTAATATCCATGTCCTCATCACTTTGAATCACCTTGTTCAGGCTCCAAGTAAGTTACTATGCATTCAAATACCGAGACATTCAAATCGGTTGTGAGATCACAACCGATTTTAAAATAATGAGAATCTAAATAAAATCAGAGAGTGGGTTTTTTTATGTCTTTACCCCCATTTTTTCTGAATGTTAGTTTCCAAATCTATCTGCAACTGTGACAAACAGAAAGTCTTCTGGAGCTGGAGCAGACATTTGTTTGCATTTGTGTGACTACTGATGCTTTGTGAAACACAAGCAACATCATGAAGTTCATAACATATCTTAAGTGAATAAGGCAAGGCCTGCTGTGAGGGAATTCCTGTCTAAACAAAACCGCTCTGCGTGTTGAGGGGTTTTGAGCTAGTTCTTAAAATTTTTCTGTCTCAAACTAATAGCACTTCTGGTTAATTTTTAAGATATGTTCACATCTTTATTAACAAAAACTTATTTACCAGTAAAAGATTTTTTTTGTTTGTTTGTTTGTTTTCTGGACTGAAAACTTTGCCACTGTGGTGCTGCTGCAGGTACATAGCAAATGGAAGTGGAGGAGGGGACAAGGCAGCCCTGGAAAGCTTGAGTAAGGCCTTTCTCAGCCACAGCCCCTGTAGCACGAAGGGGACCAATCTCATCATGTGTCCATGATTTGCTGAGGACCTAAGCTGAAGTGGGTGCGCAAACAGAAGTGGTGGGCCCATCCACACATATTTTTTTTTGGAGTGGACTACTATCTATACACCCCAGTCTCCTGGAAGGTAGCTCTTACCCATCAGGTTCTTGGCACATGAGGGTCACACCATGAGGGAATGTTTCTCCTAGACTCTCTTTGGGCTTTTTGCTTCCCAGTCCTTTACCCTATGGCCAAAGTGCAGATGCTCAAAGGTACTCAGATGCCCTCCTTCACCAGGTCTGACTGTCTGTCAACATGAATGTAGCTCAGAAACAGCCAACGCACCCCACCCATTGGTCTGACTCAAATCACAGGCTATATGTGCCCTGTTACACACTGGGTACATGTACCCCCAAAGGGATGCCATTTACATGGGCAGCCTGAAATGGAGAGGGTTATGCTCCTGACCACTTTGGAGACCACTCCCTTTGAGTGGTATAGATGTAGTCACCAGTTGTTTTGGCTCCACTAGGGACGTAGATTAAATTGTTACAATCTACTACATCTGCTAGATTTTCAGAAGTGTTCAGTGCCTAACAGGGGGGTCAGGTATGTAACAGAATCCAGCTGCAAATTAGCCACTGGAGTGTTTTCTAAAAGCAGTTGTTACTGGGTGGCAAATGCATTTGAAAATCAAGGGAAAAGAGGCAGGCTAAAGAGCTCAACAGAGCAAAGATGCACATCCTTGGGGCTGGTCAACACGCTCATAACTCCATGCTTGTTCCCACCTCCATGTATAGTCTGCCACCACAATTTAAAGCAATGAGATTGAACCACCTGTGAAAGAGCAACTCTCTCGTAAGTGTTAAGATAAGCTCTGAAATGGTTTGCGAAGAGTACAAGTCCTTTGAAAGTCTAATGTAAAAGAAATAGGTATCTCTGTTTCCCAGACTATCCACAGAAAAAGTTAAGAAAAAATGAGGTGAGGAACAGAGGTTTCACCCGGGCATTTATTATGAATCACAAAGGCATTTTCCAATAAATCATAAACTTAATTCAAACACACTGAACTTATATTCAACTTAATTTCCTTTCAAAGTTGTTACAGATAATATAACAACATGGTCCTTGTTTTAACTCCACAGGGATGCTGTCAAGGCAGTATATTACAATATATGAAGTTTTAAAAAAAAACATGTTGCCAAATTTATATTATGTAATTTAGTTCCCAGTGCCATAAATTTCAGGTAGCAAGTTAAGCATTCTGAGCAATTCATCTGGAAAAGTGACAGCATATTTATTTCTACCTTATTTCTCCTCTGAGTTCACATAATAGAAGTAACTGGAAAGCTATAGCAGGCCTGTAATGTAATAAATACAGCACTGCATAAGATATTTGGAAGCCTGTGACAAGGCAAAACCATAAATGTAGTCCTCAATAAATCTCACGTTTGGTATAGTACCTGTTGACCAATGCCACTTCCTCTGCTTAAATATCCTGCAAATGAGTTCTGGGGCAGATTTACTGGGGAAGGGAGAGAGCTGAGAAAGGGGTTTTAGTCCCAACCATTAATTTTAGTGGTGCAATGCCCTCACTCTTTTTCAGGTGTCTCGGACTAAGCCCAAAGCTACTTTACCAGTTACACTGGGGCTCTACCTGCCTCTAGCATGTGATGGCCATCATAGATGTATACATTGTAGGCACATAATTCAGTGGCAGCTCTTGGTAGTGGTAAATGCAGGTGGTACCTATATATATTCCATTCTTTTAATTGACTGGTATAAACTGACCTTCAGTAATTTGTTATTAGGAAGCTCAAGCTTCACAGAATTGACATTATGTCACCCGTAATATTTTCATAATCTGTGAAGGCTAATAAGTGTTATTATGGAGTAAGCACTCCTGTCTTTTCATGAAGTGCTTGATAAAATTGGACCTTCTCTAGAGATAGGATATGATTAATACAACCTCACCCCCAGATCTAAGAATACTCTGATTATTTGCCCAGATAATTAAAACTGTTTACTTGTGCCATGAAAGGCCAATTTAAACAGATTGTGAACCTTAGCCTAGGGAGCATTCAAGATTTCTTGAGCTTGTTACTGGCAAAGGATGAATTTTAATACTAACATAATTATTTCATCATTATGAGCATACTGAGGTTAGTACAGATGCTTCTTAAAATGAGATTATGATCTAAGTGTGCTGCAGATATATAGAAAGCTGTCAGCTACTTCATGAGCCTGCCTCAAGGCAAGAAATAAATTATTCTTTAAGGAAATGTGAAACACTAACTATAACCTTTAAACAGCTAAAGGAGTTATATTAACAAATATAAATACGTACATGCATGCAGCTTAGGAGAATGACAAAATTACTGTCATTTGGGGCATCTAAACACACTTTAACCTATATGATTTCTTTCTCTGCAGGTTCTGATATCACAGTCTCTTTCCTAATACTAAGTTAATTGGTATTCTCTTAGGCCTCATGGAACTATGACTTATTATTGGCAGGGATGGTAGCCAAAAGGCACAGGAGAGAGACATATATAGACACATATAGAGCTGTGTCTATGTCAGGAGCTCACACCTTTATCAGATACAATGGAAATTTAGCTTGCATTATTTCTGTTCCTTTAACTCTTGATGTGAACATTCATATTCACAAGTAGGAGGGAATTTTTTGGCTCTGGGGTTAATCAGAAGAGCTGTTGGGGACTGAGGAGGAGTCATATCAGCAGCTACTGCTTCTGAAAAGGATGCTATGAGTTGCATGGCTGACTTGTATTAACAGACTGAGTGGGTGCTCTTAATCCTCTTCCGTGCAATTTCCAAAGTTAGACAAGATGACCAGTAAGCAACCTCTCCTGTCTTCACTTGGGTCACAGATTCAACGTTTTCTGTATGCGTGCAGATCTAGAGATTACTTTAACATAACTAAGTAAGTAAATAAATTAATAAAGAAACAAATATTGATGCGGGACTGTGGAGAGGTCTGAAATGTCTGTCTGCACACACAAAGCTCAGCCCTTTCGGGAGTCTGTTTTCACTGGTAGTGAAGGACAACAGGCTTTTGTATGAAAGGTTTTTCTTTGCAGTTTACATTTTATTATAGAACTAGCTGATATAGACAAACACCAAACCTATTTTGATTCAAAATAAAAAGAGTGGTGGGAATCCAGACTAGTAGTCCAATTGCAGTTCCTGTTGGACCTTTCATTTTCCTCCACTAATTGTTGGCATAACCTTCAAAATGGGATGTTACTACTGCCCAATAGCAGAGAAAGGTCTTCTGTGAAACAATATACTCCCACAGAGGCCAGTTATATAGATAAAGAAAAAAGAAGATGGAAACAGTACTGGATTCATGAGATATAAAATAGCGGAAAGGTATCAAAAATACATCTGAGAGGAAATTTGTGAATTCATGTGGGGCTTATTTGCTCTGGTTTACATATCCACTGATATTTTAACTGGATGCACTGCTGGTCCATTATTTTAATAACAAGTTCCACACAAGTATCATACAGATTTATTATTTTTCACATAAAAATACACTGCAGGAAATAATTTTTAAATGTTCCTCAATTCAGGACACTGAATTTGGTCTTTGAAAATTGCTAAGGTATTATTTTGCACATCTTGCTATGTCTGCCTGTATTTTGTTCAGCTGGGTATAGGTTAGATGAAGCATAGTCAGCTACATTGTTTGTATTCTTGACAGAAGGAAACAAAACAGCAGGGAAAGAAACAAAAGGAAAACCTGTGCTGTTAAGAAAAAAAAGAAATCTCTGCTAAATGACTCAGCAAGGTCTAGATCCTTGCTCTTCACACAGTCGTATGCAGAATGACTCTGTCACAAGAAATCCTTTTAAAGAATTACATTTTTAGGTAGAAGCATGAAATTCAAAAATAGGGTTTTAACACCATTTGATCTCTTCTCCAGCATGCTCTAATGCTTTGCTAGGAAGCACTGACATGCCAGGATGCCAGCCCCTTTGATTTTAAAGCAAATAGAAAATGAGAAAAACGACAAAAGCATCTCTAACCTCTAATTGCAAAATTTACTTTTTTGTTTTGTTTTGTTTAGTTAACAAAAAATTAAAAATCAGAGTGAACTTCTGATACATGAAATGTATTAATTAGACTAAGCTAAGGAGGTATCTGTCCTCAGAAGACCATATGGCTTAGAAGTAAGTAATTCCACATCACTGATTTGCTGGCAATAATGGAGTGAGGCAGAAGAATGAATTAATTTTAAATCACATCCATAAGGGGAATGGATTGTTCAGAATGTTCTTTGTGCCACACAATGACTGTAATTTTAAACTGCTAATACCTTACAATGAGACCCATAAATGGGTTATTTCTTGCTTTTCATGGGGCCGAATTCTGCTCTTTTGCTATTCTTGCGTAGCCATTATTAAGATCAGCGGAAGTCGAACCAACTTTTAGAAGTGTGGGATTTTTTTGCAGTCTGTTTGGACATAGTCAGATAAAACTGGGTTGCCCAGCTCAGCTGTTCCTCCCCAGGAGCCACAAAGTGTATGTGGCATTGGGTTGTGCAAATAGGGGACTCTTGCCTAACTGCTCCCTCTTCCCATCCACAAGCAGACTTTTGAGTCAGGGGATTGCCTTTGCTTTCTTTTTTGCAATCCTGGTCAGCTCGATGGGTCTCTCTATCACAGGTTGCCTTTGCTGGGGCCAACATGCTTGATGAGCAACTTCTCTGGAAAATGTAAAATGTGAGGATGTGTCTTTGAAGCATAGGATGCATCTGACAAAGCTGAAAATACTGTAAGTAATTTAAATAGTTCAAAGCGTTTGCACAACATTACCTGGAGAAGAAAGTGGCTGTTGTTGCATGTTATGAATTGTACAGCCAAGCCGGAGGCCTTGATCCACAGGATCAATAGGAGATTAAAATCCTCACTGTGTCAGGAGTTAGGTTATTCACTGGCAACATCTACCATGTTGGCTGATATTGGCTGATTTATATATGGAAGCACAGATACAGGCACTTAATTAAATACAACTGAATTACAATGACCATAACTTTGAAAGACTGAAACTTAAGTGCTAGCACTGCATGGCTTCAGTGTTTGCTTCCTAGTTTCAAGCCTCCCTGACCAGAGAATCCACATCGCTGCCCCAATGGCAGCTGGGCAGAGGGTGCAAGCTGTGACACACTTAGAGTCAACCTGCCCTGACGTGACACCTGCCCACAACTTCGGCAAGGCATAGCCCACATGTGGGGCTACGGCCCAAACGTGCAAAGGTAGTTACATATCTTAACCCTCACTGGTGTCACCAATGAGCAAGCCTCTCAAGGTCTAGATGCTGTTCAGTCTACAAAAGGTTCTGCCAAATGACCTACAGCTGTAGCTGAAGCTGCACACATCCTGCTTAAGTTGCCAACTCACCCTGAAGACACCTGAAGCCCAGAGGTCCACAGCTTCTCCTTGGCAGAAATTCCACAGATTCACAAATGATGGTCTGAGCAGCTGTAGTCTGCAAAGCAGGTGCTGCCTTGCTGATCCTGCCTGATTGGCTGGTGTCCATATAAATGAGAGGGGATGCTAGGCAGCCCTCCACTTTAAGAAAACTGCTATGCAGCTAGAAAATTTGAATGTAGGAGCCCTGGGTAAACTTCAGTCCTCTTTCTAAGGTGATCTAAGTCTATCTCTAGACAACTGCTAGCCATTATACCATGTTAACCAACCATGGAGTGATATTTGTGATCCCTGGTGGGACTATTCCCTTTTATGTGACGTACTTAAAATGCCTAGACCGCAACAAATGCCATCTTAACTCTCAAATCTACACTATTTCACTTAGTGTTAAACTAAATAAAGCATTTATAGGACCAGGAATGGCACTCAGGTTTCCCAGGTCTGCATTACTAAAAGAGAGCCAGGCTTGAGTGCCATTGTAAGGTGAATTTTTAAATTTTCCAGGCACAGAACTCCAATGAGAAGAACTGAGAGTAAATCAACTACTGTCAGAGGACAGAGTAATCCCTTTTGTACCAGGGCAGGAAAAGTTTTCAGGGGGTGGTGCTCTGGCTAAACCCTGCTAATGAATCAGCTAAGCATCCGTACAGGTGTGGCCTTGAGATCTCTACTCTCTTCTACAAAAGATAAATGTGAGATAAGGATTATTAACTGCATTAATGTAGAGAAGCAGACAGAGAAGGATGGTATGATCTCGAGGGAGTCCATAAGAAACTGCAAATAATTCTACTGATGCTTTCCCACATCGTTAGTTTTGTGTTCAGGTGTATTCTCCTCTGAAGGCATTCATCAGCAAACATATACCAGGAAAATGTGTACTTTTTTTTTTTCTCATATGGAATCAGAAAACATGCACCTGCACATTTATTTTTCCTGTATTGTTTTCCATGACATGTATTTGTAAAAGAGTAGAATTGACTAGAAGAGCCTGTGATGCCATTAGTTTGGAGATAAGCATCCTACTCAATTCCTTTCTGTAGTTAGCAGTGTCAAAATGATGGAAAGAAGCAGAAGAACAGTGGCAGAAATAGAAGTTTGGTGGTGTAAACGAACAGAACAGAAAAATTGGAAGACACGAAACAAATCTTAAATGATTTTTGCACATGTGTAGGCAGTTTAGAAAACATTATCCTAGTTGGAATATATCGATTGAAATCTAATCTAATCTCCTGAAATTCTATTAGCAACAGCCCAGAACAACAGCTAGGTCATAAGAAAGATCAGCTCAATTTCTGGGGGGTCCTCACTGAGACTGAAACTTCAGCTCATTTCCTAAGTGCTGAAAAACCTAAACTATGATGGAGGGGCTGCTCAAAAATTAGCAATGTTTCCCCTCTTGCAAGCAGTAAGCACCACCAAGGATTTTGGACAACCAGAAAACCTTCCTAAATGTATCTACAGCATAGCCTTGTTGCAGGGGAAATGGTGCCAGGGAGCTGAGTGAAAGCCTGGTGTGTTGGGAACGGGTATCCAAGGCCAGGGCAAGTGCAGCTCACAGAACAGCACTTGCCTCCTGTTTGAGGCTGACTGACCTCGATCCCACTGCTCTTGAGGGGTACCCTCATTTCTCTGTCTTCTGCTATTGCAGCTCCCCTGTAAAACCAGTGAGAGATAAAGCACTGAGGTATGAAGCAGCTGCTCTTGGTGTCACTTGGTGTAAATTGCCAGAGGAGAAGGACACCAATGGATCCTCTGTTTCTCACTCACCCATCTCTGCTTCACTCCTTAGTTTTCCTTATAAATATAATAAAGATTCATCTTAGTGATCAGCTCCAGCCCAGTTCCACTAACAGAGAACCCTTCAGCTGCCAGTTGCCTTTGTAAAGAAATTACCTCAACCTCAAGCATACCACAATATGTGGGCAAAATAAGAATTACTTGGTATCAATGTGTTCTCTTTGTTCACAGTGAGACTACCATAGACCCCTCTTTTCCTTACAGGGCCTCCCCATTTTTTTTCCAGAATCATGTAGTCACATGAAAGGTCTCCAAAAAGAAGTGAGAGATGAAGAATGAGTCATGAAGGGACTGTCATAGGCAGAGGTAATGGCCTTAATTCTCTTTTGCCTTGAGGTTGCTTTATGTTTGTGCTGTGTGTGTCAATGGACCTTAGAGTGCACCTGAACAAAATAAATCTGTTCATACCTCCCATTGCTAGGATCCTGTCAGGGGGTCATAGTATGAATTGAAACAGTCTGTCTTTAGGCTGGGACTTGCCCTGGGTTCTGCTCTTGCTGGGTACAGGCAGCATCCTAATGGCAGGAAATTTTAACAGGACTGCACTGAGCAGCTCATGGAGAAACACAGACCCCTCCCAGATGGGGAACAAAATGAGTCAAGTCTGGCTCTCAGAGAAGCACCCTATATTCTCTGCCAGCTCTTACCTGACAGAAAAACTGCCAGCCATAGCGGTCCAACGTGCAGCAGTTCATCTTGCGGGATCTGTTGCTGCCACACTTGGCAAACACGTTCTCCCCAGGCAGCAATTGCAATAGGTATTGTAGCAACATAGCAGCCAGCCCTAACAAACTCCTTTTTGTTCCCAGGTACACTTACTCAGCTGCCTTTGTTTGGCTCTGCTGTCGTTTTACATAAGAAAGCACAGAGAAGTCCAAATCCTCTGAAACTAGCCAGTGGTAGAGTGGTGTGATGGTAAATAAAAGTGACAGCTGTTGGGCAACCTTGATTCTGTCCCAGACTCTGACTTATTTTGGGACCACATACAAGTCATTTAATCACTTTGTGCATTTTATTATGCTTGTATGCTCTGCCTTTGCTTTGGCTGATGAGACTGGCCTCCTCCAAAATGAGTCTGCATCTCTGGGTTCTTGTTAAAAACACATGGTAAACAAACAACAGTAATAAATGGCATTCCTTGAAAGGTGTTTTAGCAACACAGGAGCAGATCAGATAAAACAAGGGCACTCCTGTGCAATTTTTCCAGGGGAGCAGTATATATGAGCAAAGATGGATGCTGTCCTCCCACTCGGTGAATCAGGATGGCTGCATCATGTGAGAAAGGACTAGTAACCTATGCAGCTCCTTGACTGTGCTGCATCACCAGCCAGCCCTGGAGATGATGGGCAGATTATATCATTGCAAAGTGCTTCAAAATGGTGAGAGAGGTAAACACTTCTAGGCTGAAGTGCTGCTGCCACTCAGTCCCCTCCTAGCTGATGAGAGGTGAACAACGGGACCCTTATTGCTGCTCCAGGTAACATGGCTGCTCTGAGTTGTTACTAATCTTTACATGGTACCAGGAGTGCTGACACAAATCCAAAATAATTTTTTAAAAGGCAGCCACAAAGATACAGCAGAAGAAAAATATAAGGGCTGGTGGCTAAGCCAGAAGCAATCAGGCCTCCAGCTTCATTGCTTACTGTAGAAAATATAGACTGTAATAGGAAAAGTTTTAAGCTGTAACTCACAGCAATTTGTGCAACTGAGAAGCCTGATAAACACAAATTAGCTTTGCTTCTTACAATTTCAGAGTCATCATTGATAGTTTTAATGCATTACACAGAGCGAATAAGAAGAAAAATTATGGCAACAGCATTTGGTATAATTTATGTTTTTTATCAACCCACAGAAGCTTTTATTGGGGGGAAATACAATGCTGAAATGTTTTCTCATCTTTCAGGTTTACAGTTTCTGAGAGAGTGGGTTCTAATTTCCTATTGTTAGGTGTCTGAAAGGTTCTCTTTTCATATTTAAGTTAAATATTTTATTCACAGAACTCTTGCAATTTTGTTTTTATGCCTGTATACACCTAATTGGAGAATAAAGGTCATAAATATTATTCATTAATGGAGAATGAGTAACAATTATCCAATAGATTCACATATATATTCTTAGTATTCCTCTAAATTTCTTCATTTTATGGTAAATTTAAGAAACATCTATATTGCATTACTTTTTTTTTTGTTGTTGTTAGATAAATGCTCTATAAACAGCTGAGACTATAAAGCTAGCTGAAGTCTACAGTGTTTGGTCTCAAAAATTCAATACGCTGCAGTAAGCGGGAAAGATTAAGTGACTTGAGTTCAGTAGTTTAAAAATATTTTCCAAGTCTCCTCTGTGAGAGGCTCGAGATGGTTCACATGACTTTCTCCCACAGAATTATGATCGTAGAAAGAAAGCAATTACTCTTTTATACTCAGTCCAGAAAAGAAAACTTGCATAGAAAGAAAACTGTTGAAGTTGTACAGTTCAGCACTCCAGCAATAAGAGATACCACATTTGCCACCCATTAGCATCACTTTATCAGTATCACCATTTTACAGATGGGAAATCCTAACACAGAGAGATTAAGGTAAAAAATGCCCACTAATGCTCTTTGCTCTGTTTGAAATACCTTGGACCTACTTTTTGGAAAGGATTTACTGTATATAGCAGCTCGTGTATCAAAAGACAGTTTCCATGGATTTCAACAGCATTTGAAAGTTATCACTATTTCTGCAAATGAGACCCTGAGGTATTGAATCAGATATCCAGAAAATGAAGAAAAGTCAGTAAAAAGACCACCAGTGAAATACCTCCTTTATATTATTTTCTTTCTACACTGCCTTTTTCTGCATTTTATTTCTGCAAAGCCTTTTTTCATTAACTGCATCTCTTCCAAATGCTGCATGTCTCCTAAATTCTGTAGCTGGTATCCTACAGAAAATGAAGCCTCATTCGTGAAAAATTGCACACTACCAGGAAACTGAACATTGAACTGAAAACTAGTTGATGCTTTCCTATATGAAATTTTTTGTCTTGTAAATCAGTGATGTATTGAAACAAAATAATTTTGCAGAATGTACTGGCTTGAGTGCTTTAAATTTTATAATTTTTTTTGCTTAACTACAAAATGTTAGATTATTCTAGTTTCAGAATAATACAGTTATATCTGTAATTAAAGAGCACTTGGTTTAGATGTATTTTGGTTTATGGTGTAACGATGTTTAAAGAGATAAATGTTAAAACTGAAACTATATACAACTTTTTGAACATTATGAGTGAGAAACCTATCACCTGACTTGAATTTTTTCCCAGAATTTAGTCAGAAAAGTGATTTTTTTTTTCAATTCTTTGGTTTTGTTTGTTTTTTCAGAACATTTCCTCCAGCCCCAATAATGGAATTTCAGAATTTCCTACAAAAGGAAAGCCTAGGTCTTGCAAATGTCACAAAGCCTTTTAACACAAAAAGTCTGTTTTAAAAGTAAGGCAGTCTGGACTCTTTTTTCCTGTTTCTTTTCTCTTAATTCCTATTTTCCTCACTGCATCCTAAGACCTCACAGTACTTATTTTCCAGCCTCTTTCACCTTCTTAATGCAGCTCAGTTGTTCTTTATTTCCATTCTTTGTTCCCTTCTCACTCATTATTCCCTTTTTTTTCTATTGTTTGCCAGCCTTGTCCCCTCTTTCTTTCTCTTTCTCTTTCTCTTTCTCTTTCTCTTTCTCTTTCTCTTTCTCTTTCTCTTTCTCTTTCTCTTTCTCTTTCTCTTTCTCTTTCTCTTTCTCTTTCTCTTTCTCTTTCTCTTTCTCTTTCTTTCTCTTTCTCTTTCTCTTTCTCTCTCTTCCTCTTCCTCTTCCTCTTCCTCTTCCTCTTCCTCTTCCTCTTTCTCCTTCTTCTTCTCTTTACTAAAGTGCTCTTTGACAAACTCCCCTTTTCTCCACAGGCTTGGTTTCTTCTTCCCTCACCTTCAGAGGAAACAGCTTTTTCTTCTGAGGGCCAGCATAACAGCATGAAGACCTCTGAAACAATCTTTTACTCATGGTCCTGTTGGCCAAATGAAGCAGATACACTGCTACGTCCAGCTGAATTTGCCAGCAGACTTTGTACAGTATCACACTGGATTGTGCTCACCATAGAGAGGAAATTTGGGGCATTTTACCTATTTGCAATGACCATATTTAAATGGTCATTTTAAAACAGCTTACTCCTTGTACAAATACAACATGTACCTCTCTGTCACAATAGCCTCTCCCTAACAAACTTCTTGACCTTGCTTCAGGTAATGAGGAAAAGAATATAAAAATTACTGATGCATAAAGAAAAAGACTGTCAAATATTATTTTTTCACCCTATGCGAAACAACCTATATTTCTCTGCTTTATTCTTCAAAACAGCTGGAGTGTATAGAAAATAAATACCCAAATAATCCCTAAAAAAGTATCCATAGGCAGGCACCTTATCAGCATGAAAATTTTAAACATTAGCACTTAAAAGCTTGACAATGTTTTATAAAACTGAGGGGAGTTTCAAGGGCAACATCCCCCAATTTTAGTAATAGGCAGTGTTATCTGCTCCACTGATAATAAACTAGAAAGTTAAATAACCCATGAGTAAAGCAATGTGTTAGCAACAATGTTAGCAGATACTAGTCTCCCTCTGGTCAAATCTTTCCAGCCCAACATTAAACCTACAGGCTGGTATAAAACAGTTGACAGCATGCTTTGGGATTGAATTAGAGGCTTCTAGCTTCTAAAGCGACCTTACCCTTTTTTTTGCTCAAATCACACAAGCGTATGCTTGAGTTTCCACGGGTAATATGAACCCTGCTTGAACTGAGCTGACCTACACAGAGCCAGCTAAAATGCCTAGATATTTATGTTACAATTTATAAAGAAAATCCGGATAAACCACCCATGGAGATGAAGGAACCGGCTATACCAACACTGGCAGTGAGCAGTACGTACTACAAAATAATTCGCGTTACGTGACAATCTGGAGAGAATTCCTGAAGGATGCTTTTAAAGGTGCTAACATTGTGTCACTCCTCACCAATTACCAAAAAAAAAAAAAAAAAGAAAAAAAAGAGAGGAAAAGTTGTGGCTTAGGTATATTATGCATGAGGTTTGCTGAGAATATTTCCTCTCAGCAGAACAACAGTGAGTAATAATGACTGAAATCTTATTTCTTTTGTAGCATCATTTGGCTTTATTTGCATCAATCATGAGAGTTCATTCAGACTTTTTTATTAGGTTGGGGTGTAATGAATATAGAATGGCTGGCAGAAAACTCGGTCTGCTCTGGGGGAACAAACTGTGTGGGCTGAGTCTCATCAAAGCCATTGTGCTGATCATGGTTATGCAAATAATAGTTATTATCTGTTCAGGAAAAAAACCAACTTTCTTTTGATTCCTTCTTGTTTGTTATTTTTAAGGAGGAGTGAATCTCTCCTGACTCTGCCTAATCCTCTATTCACTTTGTGGAAAAAAAGTCCTATTTTAAATTTGGCTGAATGAGGGGTATAATGGGGTTCACTGGATAAGATGAGGCTCTTGATCTCCATTCTTCACACTGAGCTAATTACAGATCTTGGACAGATCTTAACACGCTATTTGACTGTGAACTAGTGCAGTCATTAGTGCCTGCTCTCTTGAGTCCTCTGAGTTGTGTGGTTTGGGATGTCAGTGGCTTTTGACAAGGTGATCCATCCTCTCTGAAGCCAATCTGTGAGCTGCACACAAATCCACACAGGAAGCAGCTGCAGTCCAGGCTCTGGCCCCAGCTCCAGCCTCAGCTAATATTAGTTGCCTTGTCTGAAATTAACTGTTTATAAAATGCCACCAATAATTATTAGCTGGCGTGCTCAATGGAGGAGGACAAGCATCATGAAACAAGACAAAAGGTGTCAAATGACAAAATACAACAGCATATTAACATGCTAATGCATCTAGAATTTGCCACAGATATAATAGACTCTTGGAAGTAATTCAGGCAAGAATTTGTTTTCTCCTAAAAGGAGGTGAAACTACACAAAGACATAGTGAGATGAAGGTCTATATCTATCTTAACATGTTGGAGCAAAACAAAAAAATATTTGCAGTATCCAGGGTGCATGTTTCACTCAATAACCTAAAACTTAGCGAAAGACAACAAGCCATGATATTGATAAGGAAAATACTCCACTCCTAGAAAGAGTGACTTGTTCGCAAGATAATTGCCTTTTTATGTGAAATCAAAAAAAGGAGAAATTTTTTAAGCATTTATAGCAGACTTCACTCTGGTATGTGTGACACGTTGCCTGGAGGGTTTATACAATCTCTAATGGAAGATCAGATTGTACCAGGCCTCAGAGACATGGAAGAGAGATAAAAAATACTTTTGAAAATAGGCTTAAAGGTAACAGAATAAGCAACTGAAATATGCCAGCCTGCAGAATGTACTCAGATCAGATTACAAGTTTTGATTTCTCTTTTTTCTCCTCTTTGGTGCCACTGTGGACTAGGTTTGAGAACAAAATAAAACAAAACCCAGGAACATGCAGAAGCAAAATAAAAGTTAACCTGCAAGAGGCAACAAGAAAAAAGAATGTGAAGAGGACAGAGATAAGCACAGAACTGAGCACTAACTTGCATTTGGCAGAGTTGCTGTCCCTGCAAAGAAATAAAGCCATTAGAGCACAGCCTCACTGAGATTACCTAAAGACAAAAAGAGGTACTCATAGTTATTTGTGGAAATTGCTCAAAACAAAGTCACATCCACTGACTGGAATACTACCTGGAAGATTCAACACTCAGGAGATCTCACAAGTGAGTGTAATATCTGAAGTCTGAGTGAAAGTTTTAAGAGAAAAACATAGGCATAAGGAAAGCTATAACAATGACACATTGCAGAATTTATTCCCAGGATGGGGCATAAAGGTAAGATATGGTCTTGAAAACAGAAAGTTTGGAATTGTTTGGAAAGTTCTAGGGCTGAATGCATGTAAGATACTGACTACCAACTATGGTTTATTTTATAGAAGAACAGGCAGCCAAGAAAGTGGCAAACATGGAGATAGAATTAAAAAAAAAGGGAAAGAGTAGTCATGGTTTCAGCAAGTAGGCAAATAAGGGAAGAAAGCTTTATCAACTTTAAGAAAGCTTGTTAACAAAGAAAAATTTATAAGAATATATGAAAAAGAGAATGTATAAAAAACCTTTCACTTTGATACTACTTATCTAAATAAACAATTAAAAAAGTGAGTTGATATCAGATTGGTTTAGATCTTTTAGTGCTAGTACAGTTGTCAACCACTTCTCAATTCATATTGCCATTATACAGAAATCTGTCCCTATTTATACAACCAAGCATCACAACAGGGTTTTTAGTCACATAATTTTTCAGCAACCTTTTGTTAAATATTCATCCACTGTGACCATTAGACCTTTTGTGAAGTTTCTGCTTTCAAATTCTCATATGTATTGGCCTTTCACCCTCCCTAGATTAAGTGTGGGGACTGCATTTGGGAGACAAGCTTTTCTGGAAACAGTGTGGCTTACTGCACAGTAAAGCTTTTCTGTTTTCCTGGCACCACCTAATCATTGCTTTTCACTTCAAATTTTTGTGACACCTTAAAATGTGATCAGTGACATTTTTATTAATTTTTTAATTGCAGATGAGAAGGATGGCTTTGCCTCTAGACACAAAAGGCCATACAAATCATAAAAATGTTATATTATTTTATGAAAGAAAGGGGGGATATGAAGAATCCAGAAAAAATAACACTTCTGATCTTTAATCAGCCCCTCAGATTCATTAATGGAGAAATGCCAAGTGCAGGGAATTTATGCTCAATCTCAAGAGGGAGCATAGTCCATACAAATAAAGTTTTTAGAAAAATCCTAGTATTCTCTGTATATCACTGGCCTTTTAAAAAATGCTTATAACTTGGTTAATAAGATTTTCCCAGAGATGGCATAAGAAAAAGCTATAAGCAACAGACCTCAGGGATCTCCTTGTGGGGAACACTGGGCAATTTTCCGTAAAGCAAGATACAGTAAACTAATAAGCATTATTGAGAAAACAGACATTGACCACTGCTTTGAGGTGTACCTGCCCAGTCTTTCATCCCCATTGAACAATCTCTTCCTCTGAGAAAAAAGATTATAAAGTCAGAGAAGCGAGTTTTTGCTGTAGTATTAACTAGGATCCTTAACTTATTTGAAGAGAGAAAATCTGAAGTGACTATGCCAGCAGCAGTATACGTATCAACAATTAAATTAAAAGGTTCATAAATAACTCCTCCTTCCCACTGTATCTTTGCAGGTGAGTCATTTCCTCAAACCTACTTTCAGTGACAAGTCAGTGACTCTCTGAATTGCAGCAAAATCTGCCTAGCAACTCCTAGTCCTCAGGATGTTTTTCAGGAGGATTTCTCTGCCTACTGCCTGAACGACCTGCAGGCTCCCAGCTCTGTACTTGCATTTTCCTTTCTGCCACAGACAGTGGGCCCAAACATTTTGAGCCCAGAAAAAGTTCAGTTCTTCACCATGCAGGAGCTATCTCCCCTCCCTACTGGGAATTGCACTGAATTCAGACTTTTTAAAGAAAAGTAACACTATTGTAAATATATATATATGAATTGATAATAGTATTGTCCATGACTGAAGTAGCTGGGGTGATGAAACAAAGCTGATAGGAGCTTCATGGAAACAAACCAGAGGAGGTAGCTCTTCAAACAGAATGAAGCATAGTCCTGTTTTCTTCTGAAAGTTATGGGTTCAAGGAGAGGCTGGACAAGTATTTGCAATAAAACTCCACTGAAGGTTACCAAGCTCAGGAAATCTTCAGAGCTGCAAGTAGTTGGATGCTGGGAGCACATGAGGGTAAATATCATGCACTAGACCTGTTCTTTTCCCGAGGAGTCAATCTATGACCACTACTGGGACAGAGTCCTGGGCTAGCAGTTTGACCAGCACAGCTCTTAACAGATTTTTGCATAATAAAGAAAAAGTCACAAAGTGTTCATATTACAAACCAAAGATATGGATATTTCCAAACTCAGGCCACAGTGCATCTTGCAATGCTTCTCAGTGCATATATATCTCAATAGGACTTTATTGATGCAGTAGATACCACTGACACATCACTGCAGCAGATTCTCATTAAGAAATATAGACAGATGTATTTGTATGTACATGTACATGTATGTATGCATGCATGTAAGTATGCATGTATGTATGTACCTTTCTAGCCACCCACCTACCTACCTACCTATCATTTTTTAGCCCATCTTTTTGTGTTCTGAGCATCTTTCAGCCAGAAATCTATTCCTTCCTCCATTTCTCACAACCAGCATCAATCTCGGAGCACATGATGCATTAAACACCAATTAAAGCTCTTTATTCTGCAGGTGAGCTTACTTGTTTAGCTTTGGGGGTTTTTCCAGTCATGTCACATTTGCTGTTTTTATTCCTCAGAATCCCTAGCTTGGATTATTTTTTCCGCAGTTAAGGGTTGCTTCACATAAAAGCAGACTGCAAACATATAATTTTTAGATGAGCCACCTGGATATTATCATTGCTGTTATAATTTTCCACTTTCGTATCATTGCATTTGTTTCTTTACCAGATGTTTACAAAGCGTGTGTGGATCATTTTTCTTTCCATTTGTTAAAAGCTTGAGCAGCAAACTCCAGTTTAATTATTCCAGGGCTGGTCACTTCTTTTTTCACTAGCACATTAAAAGATAGCCAGCCCATAAGGGATGGCTTCTCAGTCTGAGAAACTGATCTTCCTTTCAGTGATTCAGCAACTACACATTAAGACTGGACATTGTGTATAATGAAATTAATGTTATTTTGAAAATGCTCTGTAGATGTTTTATATATACCCTAATTATGGACCAGTGGGGAAGTTTCATTGTAATGTACAAAAAAACATAGACTTCTACCATGTAGTATTATTATTATAACTACTATTACTACTACTATTATTATTATTTTACTTAAATCTAGCTATCACCTACTAGCCTGTGAAGTGTGTAGCTCAGAGTGACATGTCAAGATCCTGACACCAGTGTGGACAGACCAGTCTGCATGGTAAGAAGAAGGAGATGGTGGTGGCTGGATCATCAGCACCAACTACCTCTATTGAACTACATGAAACCAGAAAGCAAGACAAAAGTGTGGCCAACATTCGAATACCAGGAGATTAAATCAACACTACAGGATCCAGGACAAGGAGCAAACACCAAATCACGGGCAATCTTGCAGCCTGAAGGAACAATGAGCAACAACTAGGCAATGCCTAATTCGATCAGGTTTACCTACATTTAGTTATTAGGGAGGAAGACAGCAAAGGCTGCTACTGCCAGCTCCAAAGGGCTAGTGATCTAAAACAACTATTGATCTAAGACTCCTCTTGAGGTACCAACCGCAGAAATGTCCAGATCCCAAACAGACCAGGTAGTCCGAAAGCAGTACTGCTGCAATCACTGGTTTTTTCAGATTTTTAAATAGAGCTCAGTCCACACAGGCCTTGTAAGTTTGTATAACTAAGTTGTGCAAATGGTACAAATACTGAATTTCACAAAATTATGTCTTTTGTTGCATTGAAGTAACTCTTTATGAGCAGCAGTTTGAATCATATAAGTCAGGGAGATATTTAGTGTCTCCTAACTACCTAACTGTGACGGAAGTCAAAGTCAGCCAAGGTTTTGAAATGGAACTGCCTAGACCTTGTCATGATAATGAGATCCCCAAAGAAGACCAAAAGGCTTTGAAATTCAGAAAGCAGTATTTTATTAGAGCTTGAACCAGAACCAAAGTATTCAATAGAAAAAACTAAAAATTACCAACTGAAGCAGAGTAGAAACAAAAAGTGTTCCTAAAGATGTCTTCGTCAGTTACTGGCTTGGTTTCGGTCAACTTGGTGACTTTCTAAGTTTGTCACAAACTTGACTGATGGCCCCTGATCCCTAGGAAGTCCTTTCCACCAACCTCCAAAGTGTGTCTGGTCCTCCTGAGCTTTAGGCTCCCACCTCTATGTTGTAACTCTTCTACATGCCATGCCCAACTGTCTTGCAAACGTTTTCCTCCCAGGTATGCTCAGCTGCTGGATAGACAGGAACCATCTGCTTTACCCTCCAAGGGGCTGCACCTGGCCTAGCCTTCATAAAGGGAAATCCTACAACTGTGAACAAAGGAGTAAAAAAAAATTAATTCCTGTCCACTATGCAAGTCTTTGTCAATGTATTGATAGCCCGTTTATGGATTTTAATGTAAGGGGAAATGCTAACACTAATAGATGCAGAACCACCCTAAAATTAGTTTTTCTGCAATATAGCACTTAGACAACACAAAGCTGTTACTATCCATATCCATATATATTTGACAGCAAGGATGAATATGTTAGCCACAGCCTTAATGAGGATATGATAAAGGAAGAGGGGGGTGTAAAGCAGCAGCAATTAGATTTGGCAGTTCTTTGTGAAATTGATGCAACACAAAGTAAGACGTTCTTTAAACATTAAAATGCAGCAAACAGATAAATGTCTCAGCTACCACCATTGTGGAATTGGAACAGAAAGGGATACCTGTATTAAAATGTCTTGGAAAAGCACAAGACACGGATACACTGGGAGAGGAAAGCAGTGTAAAGGTTTGGAAATAGCCATAATGTGGCTACGTGGAAGGGCCAGAAAAGTAAGGTTGATGGCTGAAAATATGCTAACCATGGAAGTTCCTCTGATTCAGCATGAGGTATGAAGGGTGAGAGTGCTATGAAAAGCATGGGCATGGGAGATAAAGAAGGAAGCAAGGACCTGGGCCTCATTCAGAATCAGACCAAAGCAGCTGGTCCATGCCTTATGTAAAGAAGTCACTGGGCTTAAGTTCTAGGCCAGTGTTGAAAATACACAACAAAGGTTAATAGGAAGGCTGGGTGTCTTCCCATTCTGTGATGGTTTCTGTGATCGGGGTGACTAAGGGGATGCCTGCTGGAATAAAGTGGGGAGATGACCTAAGACCCAGTGGCTTCTCCCTCTTGAAACTAAAAGGAACATGCAATATTATGCAACAGCCAACATCATATGACTGACCAGCACAACTGACCAGAGTGGGAAACTAGCAGGCTTAAATGGCAGGGATCCAAGGGAAAAGCCTGCCTTATAAGAATTATACCATGAAAATGACATTTCAACTTAAATATCAAGGTAATTTATTTCAATTTCCCAAATAAATTAAACAATCAAATGTTTAAAATCATGCCACAATATAAATCAATAGATAGGCTTATATTTGAAATTATCAAATCACTATACCATGCATTCAGATTCATGACAGCTGCTTTATTTTTATAAAGGAAAACTCTAACCTGACATAGGCAGCACCCCAAAAAATAGTGGGTACTTTTGCAGTATAATGTAACTGATAGTATCCCTACGTGAGGTTGGAATAGACTTGTAAGATACAAAAATTTGAAGACAAAGTTCCCATAGCCAGTAAAGATTTGGCAATAATATTGAATTAAACATGTCTTACACTTGGCTCACTGAGAACATTTCATTTCAGCTGAACTGCAGTGTTCACTAATGACTGAAACCTTATTATTTTTTTAAAATTTTCTAGTATTTGGCTTTATTTGCTGCAGTCGTGGGAGTTCATTCAGTCTTTCTTTTTTATTAGTTTGGGATATAAAGGCTAGCAAAAGCTCTGTCAGCTCTGGAGGAACAAACTGTGTGGGCTGAATCTCATCAAATTCACTGATGTTATGCTGATCATGTCTAATATCTGTTCAGGGATGTAAAAACTTTTTACCAGGAGTGAAATTGTACCGACTCTGCCCAGTACCCATGAAAGGAAGCTAATCTAAAGGGCAACTGAGGGAATACTATTCACTGGTTAAAAATTCATATTTTAAACAGATTCTAAAGTTGGCTCTAAGCAAAGACACTTTTTCCAGATTAATAACCCTCTCCTTTCTCAGAATCCTGAGCAGATTTACACAGAGACCTAAAGTCAGTTCATAAAATGTGTTTAAACTGGCAGAAGAGAATTTTATGATAGAAAAAAGTTCACTCTTATTGAACCTATACAAAAATGTACTCCATATTTCTATTACATAAGGGATCCCAAACCTATGGATGTGTTTATTATTTACAACCTCCTTTCTGTTAAAATATATTTTTAAATTAAGCCCTCCCTTATTCTTGAATTACTCAATTTCATATCAAAGTGCTGAAAACGATGCCTCTTTTTAAACCTGTCTTTTAAAGAAAATATATCACGAGGCTAGAAGAGCGTCATATAGCAATTTATTCTCAGCTCTGACTTTCCAAAAGATGTAAAATCAAAATGAGTCTAAGACTTGTATATGCAGGTCCCTGAAGAAGAGAGACATTCTTTAAACCTGCTTCTCCTTTTCAGGTGCTTGCAGAGCTCCTCTGCTGTTCCTCTGCCTGATCTTCTTCCTCTGAGATCTCAAGCTGCCAGTCTCCCTCCTCTCATTTCTTTGCCTCTCCATGGCACATGTGTACTTCACCCGTTCCTCTGCCACCACACTTTCCTTACATCTCTGAGGATCTTTCTTATTTTCAGACATCTCTTCAGCTGCATCAGAGCCTTCCCTTTACCTGCAATAGCCCAGCTACCCCGGCAAGCACCTGGGGACTGGGAGACTGAGGGCTGCTGATGGGCAGTCAGCCACAGTAGTCAGCTCTGAGGCCTCCCAAGTACCGCCAAGCCTCTCCTGTTCTCCAAGTGTAGATGAGAAAATGCCTTCTGGCTGCTGCAGGGTGAAGGCTGGACAGTTGGCAAGGCACGAGGGAGCAAAAGATCCGATTTTCATGATCCCAAATGCTCCTTGTGAGATGCTGCATACCCTTGTTAAGCACAGCCTTCTGTGGGATGTTGACCATGTTCCGTAACTTTCTGGATCAGATATATATATTGCAGCTAAAAGTTTTGGGCCTCTTCAGATAACTTATTTAGCAGAACTAGAATCCCAAGTGATTCGTTTTCTGGGGAAAATTTTCTACTGAAATATTCTGTGTCACATTCCTCCTATCCTTTAATCTGTAGGCAGTGCCTTGAAAATTTATTTGGAGGCAATTTGAATTTAAAAGAGGAAATAAATCCACCCAAATCATACAACAGTAGCTGACTTCACTAATCAAGAAAGATTTTTACCTAGCCAGGGATCTTTTATCAAAGACATAATGAAATCTTCAGTGGAGTCACTCAGGACTTTACAGGATATTATAAAGCATCTTTCATGCAAGCTCTGTCCAAAATTCATTATTAAACTAAGACAGTCAGAAAATGAGGGTGAGGTTGAGCAAGTCTTGTGTGAATGTAAGTGTTTCAAAGAATTCCAGCACCCATACTCCACCCTGATGTCCCCCATGAACGACCCTGGAGGACAGAGCCTGCTGCTCTCACCCACCTTCAGCCATACTCCCCTGCTAAAATGTCACAAAAGCTCCTGCGAGCACTGTGAGGTAGCATGTTTGTTCTCAGTGCTGGATTTTCATGCCCATACTGTTTGGTTTATGAACTGAAGGACTGCCTCAAATTACATTTTCTGTTTGATTTTGGAATTTTTCTCTATGACAGTGCTGACTGCTTCAATTCCTAGAGTAAAATTTCAGAGACTCCCACTGAGTGGGAGGATTTTAGCTTGATCTGCCATTGAAATGAGGCTTGTTTCATTGCTCATTCTGCATGTGTAGTTACAAGCTGGTCTCCTGCTTTCTAATCCATTGCTGAATTTCAATCAAATCTGACAAAGATTCTGTGAGTTTGGTGAAGACAGCAAGCTTGAGGGCCATTAGTTCCCTGCTGTGAAAAAAACTAATAAGATAATAAATTTTTAGGCAGAAACTCAAGCAGTTGAGGGAGAGAGAGTAAGAAAGAGATGTTGAAAACCAGGGGTTTTGTTTCCTCTGCCCAAATAACTACTTGCTCCATTGTTTCTGTTCCTGAAGCCAAGATCCCCATCGTTCCTGCCACATCAACCATTTCAATTTCAAATGTTTTATAGGCAACACAGTGCATTCTGGTTTCCAATACTTTGTTTAGATTTTCATTATTTTTAATAGTTGGAGAAAAATCCGTGGAGGAAGCAAGAGCTGAGAGAAAGAGAGCTTGTTACTGCTTATGAACTGAAACAACGGGATTCTGCTAAAGTTGTCCTGGTGATATCTTATATGTCAGTGGTCACTACTGGATGAATTATTGACAGTTACTGCTCTGCGTTGTTTTGTTCCCATCCATTGGCTCTGTAAATTGTGTGGCAGGTGACAAACTACATGATTCAATGCTCAGCTCTTACTGACCAAAGGGCTTCCAGGAAACACTGAGTTGCTCAGAGATCTGTGAGACAAGCACCAATTCCACTTGACAAACAAGAAAAAACTTGATTAATAGACCAAATGTGGATTTTTTCTGCTATGGTTTAGGGTAATCCTTTGTGTCCTTGAATTAAGAAGACCAATGTCATGCCAGCTGTATTGGCATGCTTGAAAATTCAGACTTTAGCACAGAATAGTGATGAAACTTGGCTTTATAGGAGAAAATCTGATAGAGTTCCAAAGATTAAAATACACCCCCCCAAAATAGAAATAATATTAGTAATTAGCTAAAAAAGAATGAGATTCAATGACTTAATAGTACCATTCAAAGAGTTTTAAGCTGTGTATAATTAAGAAAAAGTTTAGAAGAGCAGAATATGAACTGTACCATTATGAATGGAAGTAGTTTGTTAGGGGTGTTCTGGCAGCAAAGTAAATCCAAAAATAGAGTCCTGGATTCAGTCCCAGCTAAAAGAACCAAAACTTGCAGATGTTGCTAATGCAGACAAAAACCAGAACACATATATGTGACCAGATGTGACAGTACTAAGAATTGCATCTGGCACAGAATATGTGGCGCTTTTAGCATCACACCAAGAAGTGTTACTGAATACTTACGTATCTTACCATATCTTTCAGAAGGCCCTGATTCAGCAAACAATTTAAATGCATGCTTAACTTCAATATGTAAGTGGCATTACTCATATGTAGATGGACGTGTTTAAGCAACTTGCTGAATCAAATAATAAAACCCCTAACAATCTGATCTGACTATGAGTCAACTGACTAACAAGATTCACCATTTCTTCCTGGAGACAAAAGCCCCTTTATTTTTCTGTACTTTATTTGCTGCACTCTATTTCCTTCTGATTTATTTCTTCTCTTGGGTTTTGGTTTGCCAGTTTCCTGTTGCTGTTGTTCATCAAATATTTCATATACAAGTGCTTTCAAAATAAGGCGATCAATCCAGAGCAACATATTTGTAGTAATATATAATTGAGTATTTTCCTGTCATGCAATGGCTGCAGCATTTACAAAATTATTTTCTGCATGCATTTATGCTGATAAGCTAGAAAAGTAAATAAAATTTCATGCAAAATCCTAAAGAGAGCAATAGACGATAGCTATTTGGCCTCATATTATGCATAACTACATTTTGGATTTTCAATTATGTTCATAACACAAGAAGGAGTTGTTAGGAAATTATCCACTTCACTATTTTCTTCAGTTCTGGACTGTCTCATCTGTCTTGCATTCATGAATTTTCTCTCTGAGAACTACCAGCAATGGGGCTTGAGGGCATTGATTGGTCAGCAGAAATCAGCAGATGACAATGTTCCCCTAAATAAAAAAATAAGTACAACACGCCACTTTCTGCTTCTAGCAAAGGAGAAGGACTCATTGGTCAAATATTAGAATAATCCCTTCCTTTTTTTTTTGTTCTTCTTTTGCATGGCTCTTTCTCTGTGATTTTCTTCAACACTAATACCTCTCAACCCCACCACTCTAAAGGAATCAATAAAAAAAACATTGTTCCTATTCCCATAAACGAGAACTGACTAGAACACACATTCAGAACGGTCATTGTCTTTCCACCTCACTGCTGCCCTTGCCTTCCTCACTCCCTGGCCTCTATCCTGACCACCAAGGTCTTCTGTTTTCCCTTCCTCCAGCTCTGGCACTACTAACTCTTTTCCATGAGCCCATTTAACATGCTAACACAGCAGAGAGCTGGCCAGGGTTGTCACGGCTTTTGCTTTCTGCTGTCATAGAGATCCATGCCAGTCCATGTACGGGCCTGGTAATAACCAGAGCCAGCCCAGGACTGGATGGGAAGGCATGGCTATGAGCAGGGTGGCCAACGGGAGGGAAAGTGGCAAATCCCTCACTGAACAGCATGCAGCTCTTTAGCTGATCCAGAAAACCATATGCTTAAGATGATGACCCTCAGCAAATTTGCAGACAACACACCTGAGGGACAGGATGCCACCCAGGGGGACCTGAACAAGCTTGTGAAGTGGGCTTGTATGAACCTCATGAACAGAAACAAGCCCAAATGCAAGGTCCTGCACATGGATCGTGGGTACTTCTGTTATCAATACAGACTGGGGGATGAAGAGATTGAGAGCAGCCCTGAGGAGAAGGACTTGGAGGTGTTGGTTGATGAGCAGCTCAACATCAGCCGGCAATGTGCACTTGAGTCCAGAAAGCCAACCGTATCCTGGGCTGCATCAAAAGAATCATGTCCAGCAGGTCAAGGGAGGTGATTCTCCTCTTCTACTCCACTCTTGTGAGACCCCACCTGGACTACTGGGTCCAGTTCTGGAGCCCCCAACATAAGAAGGACATGGAGCTGTTGGAGTGAGTCCAGAGGAGGGCCACAAAGTTGATCAGAGGGCTGGAGAATCTCTCCTGTGAAGACAGGCTGAGAGAGTTGGGTTTGTTCAGCCCAGAGAAGAGAAGGCTCCAGGAAGACCTTGTAAAGGTCTTCCAGTATCTGAAGAGGCACCTACAGGAAAGCTGGAAAGGGACTCTTTACAAGGGTTTGTAGTGATAGGACAAGGGGTAATGGTTTAATCTGAAAGAGGGGAGATTTAGGTTAGATATTAGCAAAAAATTCTTTACAATGAAGGTGGTGAAACACTGGCACTGGTTGCCCAGAGAAGTGGTAGAAGCCTCATCCCTGGACACATTCAAGGCCAGGCTGGACAGGGCTCTGAGCAACCTGATCTAGTTGAAGATGTCTCTGCTCGTTGTAGGGGGTTGGGCTAGATAACATTTAAAGGTCTCTTCCAATCTAAACCACTCTATGATTCTATGCAGCTTTCCCAAAGCATTTGAATGAAAGCCACTGGCACTATCCACTTTTGCCAAGTGTGGAAGAGGGATCAAATTTCCAGGAAGTGACCAGGGGATCAAATAGTGTAATGACTTACTAAGGAAGAGCATCAGAGCCCTCACTTCCACATGTTCTGCAAACGAGGCATTGTACAGCTGGGGACTGTAGGGAAAAAAACCTCCTAGCAGGCTGGCAATAGTTTACATGCAAAAAAGGGATTTAATTTTTGAAACTTTTGGTAGTGAGTTATTTATCTAGCTCTAAACCTTTACCTACAGGACTTTAGGAACATTACGAGGATTAGCTGATGTTTGTGAAGTGCTTTATGGATGAAAGTACTAAGTGTCCAGGACAGAGACTACTGACACCAATTGCTTTCTGGCACTCTGCATTATATATGCAAGGGAAGCAATGAATTTAAACAGGTTTAATAAAACCCAAAAGAAATCTCTCATGAAAACGCTTAAAGGCAAAGCTCTTCACTGGGAAAGAGGACAGTCCAGTCACTTGTTCTGGTGCAGTAGGACACAGTAGCCCTTGCCATCTAAATAATATACTTTAAATCTGCTAGGTATGCAAGGAAACTTTCACCAAAGAGAGCAATGCTGTGAAATCCTTAACCTTAGAACTAAAAAGCAGCAGATTGCAGTTAAGAATTTCATGAAGCATCCCAGAAGACAGCCCTTTCGAAGCCAAGCAGAGGGATCACTAGGCCATATGCCCTGGGTACAGGTCACCCAGTTAATCTCCATTTAGGAGAGCAGAATAATTGGCCTCTGAAGTAAAAGTTACTCATTGAGATAAAATCTAGATGTTGAAAACTTTGAGATTTACCTATTCCTAGTAATTATCCTTCATCAGATTTAATTAAGCCCTGTGGGTAAAGCAAAAGCACTGAGAGATTTTATATCCATGTCATATATATTTCTGAAGGGAGGCTAAGTACAATGTCCTCTACCTCTTTTGCTTTGCTGAGTGGGAATTCTGTCATCCAGTGTTTTCCTGTACATGATGGAGAACATCTGAGAGTATTTTATCTGGAGCAACCTACATTTCTGCAGTCCACATGGAACATTAAGCATCAATGCTTATGTCCTGGTTTTGTTGGGACAGAATTATAAAATATTTTTTCTGTTTAGAGAAACCATAGTTTTGAGAGACTGCAGAGTCCAATTCTGTGAGAACAAAAAAGAAAAGATGTGTTGGTTTTGTTTATGCCCAACTCTGGTATGTGGGTTTCCATGGTGGCCAAGGTTGAGGGTAGTTTTGAACTATGTGGGTGCAGTGGGCCAGGAGGGGCGAAGCCCAGAGCAGCTGACCTAAGCTGGCCAAAGAAAGTATCCCATACCATAAATGTTATCCTCCTTATGTATTGGGAAGTTGGAGGAGGTGTTTGGGGCTTCTACCATGGCTGCCTTCCCCAGAGGGTCCCGTCTGTCTTGTCTGTCATCCTTTGCCTGAGGCCTGCTCCTCTGCTGGCTGTGACCATCATGTTCTGGCTGGAGCTGCCATGCTCAGTGGGGGCACTCAGCCTGCACTGCTGGAAGCACACAGCTCAGGACTGCTCTCTGGAGCTGAGTATAACTTTGTGCCTTATATTAGTATTGGGGTTAATATTAAATCATTATTCTATGAAATGTGTTTTCATTTCAACTCATAAGTCTCCTTTCCTTTTCGAGATTACCCTTCATGGGTGGGGTCGGGTGATAGAGCAACTATCCAAACTGTGACAGCTTACTTCAGGAACCCTAGTTATTGCTGCCATGTAAGTCTGTTCACATTAATTATTCTGTGTAATTCCTCCATCAACACTAAATATCTGACCAAGTGTGATAAGCTCTCTACTTTAGAGAGAGGAGACATAGCCCCGAGTACTTCACTCAGTGTCTCAGCAAGCAGAGTACACCTGTATATCGAAAGTTTATTTGGATATCTGCTGTCAAGACATCAATGGATACTGAAGATACTAGTATATTAGCCATGCATGACCAAAATCTTATTAATACAAAATTTATATTCAATTCAACTATTTCATTGGTAAAGATGTTTAAAACAGAACCTGATCTTTTAAGATTCACAATTGAGTCAGACATAGCTGAGGTGAAGCTGATGGGAGAGGATCCTCTTCCAACTTCTCATTGGGAAGCTCTGTTCCAAGAAAAATGCTGCAGCTTGTCTGTCTAAAAATAAAAATAAAAAAAAAAAAAAGTAATAAAGACTTTTAAAGTAAGTTTTTCAGTTTGAGGGGTATTGTGTATTCTGTCATGCAACAAAAACTGTAGAGACTGTAAAATGACAGGGTATTTGATTTTTTTTTTTTATTGCTGCAGTTCCTGCTTAGATTTCTCCACTCCCCAGGTATTTTACTGTGCTACAGTGATTCATTTACAAATCTTGTATTTGCAAGTGGCATGAATGCAGTGTTAAAACCTACAATGGTGATTTGCAAACTGCAGTCTTTTTTGTCTGTAGGGAGTTGAGCGGGTCCCAGATAATGCTGGCAAGAATGCCTTAAAGCATGGAACTGGAACTGCCTCTGCTGAGACTGCTGAGACCCAGCTGGCAGAAGCATCACCAGAAATACAGGAAGGTGGGAGGAAGTCAGCTACTGCTGCTGTAGAAATAGCCACTGCATAGGACTTGCTATCCTCACCAAGAGAGTGGAAAAAAGATCAACCACTATTGTCATCCAAGGGTACTTGTAATGAGATCTGCTACCATTTTATGAGACTCCTGGCATGTTTGGGAGGGATGATCTTTAGACGACTGTTGGGGGTTGTGAGGAAGGGTATCAAGGTCTCTCTCTGCAGCTCATCTTGCCCTCTCCTGAGGTGCCTATCTGCCCCATTGCAAGCAGATACCCTATTTTCACCTCTTGCAAGGCACAGTGTGGTGCCTGAACAGCTGCTATTTACCATGATGTGCCTCACCAGCATTGCAGATGGGGGAAGGGGTACAGGCCAGGGGATGAAAGAGGTTGTTGGGCATTTTTCCTGATAAAGTCCCTTCACAGACCCTAACAGGAGCATATATCCGTGTAAAACTGAGGCAGCTCTTTCAGCAAGAGAGCTAAACTCTGACTGCATGAGAGTCATTCTGTCACAGAAGGCCAGAAGCCAGAGTGCAAGCAGGATGAATGGGTGAAAACTTCAACACCTCTCTTTGAGGTGGGAATAAAACCACACATTTTTGCTGAAAATGTCAGCCTCACAGAGGCTTCTTCCCCTGAGGTTTGATGCTTGCTTGATAACCTTGCTTAGTGCAAGCCAAACAAACAGGGAACTTTGTTCTCTGAGTGGGAAGTTAGAGATGTTTCCAGGAGCACTGTCAACACTATCACCTTCACCCACAGGTTCAGAGATGACTCAGTGCATCTGAGGATGCCAGTTTTGGAAACCAAGCTGAGCATGCTGCTTGTGCCAGAGACAGGGCTGAGGTCAGGTTAGCTAAACAGGTGTAGCCTTAGCCCCATCACTAATATGCTCAGTCTAGGTTTTGGAGATATTTTACTTCTTCCATTTAATAGAAGGTGGGGCTGTGCATGATGGTTCTGTCAACACAGTCACTACAAGTTAGTAGATCTGGCCATGAATTAATGGTCAGAAATTGTCTGGGTGTATAATTCAAATTATGTAAATGCATCATGTGTCTGTTTGAATTATTATGTATTTTCTTTTGAAAGACTGATACGTAAAACCTCTGCAGCATCTTCAGGCTTCAGTAAGGAACATGAAAAAGGCTATCTCTCTTTCTTTGAATGCTGTACTGTTTCCCTTGCCAAGCTAATACTCTCCTAAAGAGGGGAAAATTTTTCTCCTTTAAGCTTCTTTGACCTTGTTTGTTTTACACTGGTAAAGATATTTGCTATTTCTAATAACCATTAATGACCATACTTAAAAATATCTGGAACTCAAGTCCATTTTTAAACAATACTATGATTTTCCTGATTGTACCTCAAATACAAGTGCTGTCATAAAGACAGGAAAAAGCAGCATGAACTGCTCCACCAGAGCAGCAGAAGAAAAGAAATAACACCTAGGCGAGATTTGCTAATACCAGATTGGGTGGCATGATTCGTTCCAAGTGTTTAAAAATAACAGGATGACATTAGTGTATAAATGGTGCAAAATCAAAGGACTGCTGTCCTGGTTGGTAGGTCAGGAGTCTGGTGTACACTGCTATTTTAAGTGGTAGTAAAGTCTGTATAGTGACAGTATAACCAAGAACCTACTGCTAGAAAAATTGTTGCTCTTTCACACCAGCGACTGAAGGAAAATTTTAGTTGCCAGTCTGGCTGTGCATTGCAGGTTGAATCTGTCCTACTTGCCACATATTTTTTCTGGGGAAAAAAATTCCACATCTAAATAATGTTCACAAGCAACATGGATATATCTAAGTGTGCACAGGTACTTGAGTAGAATCCATTAGTCTGAGCAAGATAGCCTGCCTATGTCTAGTTATTATCACTTGGCTCTGGGGGCAAAGTGAGGTGATCATGAAAATGGCTTCCATAGTAATTATTCTATATTTGTCACTGCATTTGTGACTACCATGTTAATACCAGCAAAATTCAAAATCTGATAAAAGTAGGAGCCTGCTCTGTCAAAAAACAGAGATACCTGAATGAAAAGTTCATGCAGTTTTATTTTTTCATATTTTTACCTCTATATCCAATCACTCAGATTTTTCAAGGCAAGGTGAAGAAATTCATCACTCATTTTCAAAAGTCTTAACATAAACTTTAGAAGTCTTATTTTCGTGGTTCCCAGTAAAATAGACAAATTTCTCTCATTAAGAGACTGCATGATCAAATTTTGAGAACAGTGTGAATTTCCTGTTAAAGTTTTGCCATTAGTTATATATAGAAGTGGTAGAGTAACTCTCAGAGTGGATCATTTAAAGCCTTCTAAGAGGATTAAAATGTCTGATTCAGAGACACAGCCATTAGATGGATGACTTTTCAGAGTGAAGCAAAGCTCAGCCCTGCTCTGATGTTTATCCTGAAACATGTATACTTAGTAAAGTGCATTTTGAAGGTAAGTTGCCAATGTGTTGACTCTGTATTTCAGCAATACTGAATGTGCTCATACTTAAAGTGACTTCTACTTTATTCTAAGACATATGAAGTCATAAATAAGGAGTGGGATTTTTTTTAGCCATGCTCCCCAGTGGCTTAAGTTTACTGGGACTTTCAAAAGCCTTGCTGATGCTCTGCTTCAGGATTAGACTGGGAAAATAACCAGACTTTTTTCACATTCTAGACCTAAAATCCTAATGCCAAAAGGAAGAATATTGCTGCTGTTCATACTGCATTGCTACCTGGAGCTCAGACCTGATGCTTGTGCCCAGCACAGTGCAAAGCTTCAGCATGATGTATCTTTCACCTAACAGCTTGTCTTGTCTAGATAAGAGATGATGTATCTAAGTACCATCTGCCATTTACATATTTTTCCCACATTTTGGCCATCATTTTGCCCAAACACTTCGTTGATAATACACCAGTTACCAAAAAAAGATGCCAGGAGCCCTGAATTACTCCTAACTGGTAGAAGCTAAATTAGCTGTTGAACTTCCAACGTTATTTCCACTTCAGCAATAAACTGCAGCTCATTGTCTTCTTGAACTGTATTGTATGTCCTTTTGAAGAAAAAAAAATAGCTGTAGAAAAATAGCTTCATGTGGTTAAAAGTATCATTCCAGAATTTGTGTTGAGACACAACCAAGGTATGTCAGCATGCTTGTGCTCAGTCTGTCTGCTGCTTTTTTCAATGTTTGCATAAATTAAAGCAAAAGAGTAAAACCTAAATGTGTGAGACAGAATTGGACATCCTTAGTCACCTGCGACTCAGCATTGAACTAGAAGCTGATCCAAAACCAAGCAGAGCTGCAACAATCTTAACAAGCTCCTTGCTAAACTCCCATGGAAGCAAGGTAGAAGTTATTCTCTGGCCTGGAGTAAAACCTGAATTAAAATCATGGCAAAATTTATTATTAAAAGAAATAAGCCAGTGGTCACTCCTCTTGAGTTCATCAGGCATGAATTATTACCTTCTTGGACGTAACAGCTGGAAGAAAGACTTCATGCTCAGCTCAGACCATAAGAGGCTTTCCCTAGAAATGCAGCAACACAGTTTATCAGAGAATGAGTTGAACACGTTAACTGTACTGAGTTAAAACAGGAGATTGCTATTTAGAGTGGACAGCTGGAACTGGAAGGTACTCAATGATGCTGCAACTACACTGGTATAATTTGTCTCATTCTGGATCTGTATTTCTTTTTTTGTTATTGCAGACCCTTTCGTCTTAGAGAATCATGACCTTCTCAGGAGTGCAGGGGTCTTCAGTGGAAGATGCCTGATCTGACATTGGCTTGTCTTGTAATTTTCTCAAAAGCATTCAGCCTGACAATAAATAAATATAGTTGAAGTGTTGAGACATGAATTTAATAAGCTATGCTACCACTGCATTTATATTCATTCATTCATTCATGCATCCATGCATCATTCATTCAGCTCTTCAAGTTACTAAGTTACTTCCATAAGCCCCAGTAATTTAATTCATAAGCATAGCATCAGACAATGCTTATCAGCTACATAACAAAAAAGGTGTGATCTCTTGGAGTCTCATATTTTGCAGTCTCTGTGGTCTGTTTTGTGCTTAGGACTGAAAAGTTATTTTCAGGCCTCAAACAGCAGAAATTACTTTTGCGCATTCCTTTCTTAGAGAGCATAGGTGGAAATGAGATTTTTTTTTTTGCTTACAAATGTTTTTTAGCTGGCCAAGGGGCAAGCTACAAGTTGTAAAGGTTTTCACACCCTGGAGACATATTTGGAGACAGATGCTTAGAATCCAGCCCTTGCTGATGAAGTTGAGTTCTTGTTACAGTTTGGCACTGAGTTGGCAGTCGAACCAATAATAATAACACTCTTGATTCACCCCCTTCTCCCTCCTCCCCTAAGGTAGGGAAAGAGGGAGTAAAATGAAAAAGAGAGGCTTTCTGGGTTGAAAAGTGAAACAGATTGATTTTAATTATTAGTGATAAGGGAATATATCTATATTTGTAAAGGGATGTGCAACACCCGATCCCCTCCCTCCTCCCCCAGCGACTCTCACAGCAACTCTTCTCCCTGGTGACTCCCAGCTGAAGGGGGGAGTGTCCGGGCGCACGGACGGGGCCCTCGGGTGTCGGCTGGGAAGAAAAAATGAATAAAGAAAGAGAGAGAGAGCCAAAGAGAGGGAGATAGAAGTGACAGTAAGCAGAAAAGTGAGTGGAAAAGGAAAAAGAAAGGCTTGACTTCCGTGATATCTTAACCTATACTGAAAGCCAAACAGTGAAAATATTATGAGAAGGGAATATTCTGATTTGCTGATCCTGCCTTCAGTCTAATCTGCTCCCCTGTAGGGGGGGAGGCTGCAGACAGTCAGAAGTGACCTTGGTTATTATCAGTCTGCTGGTGCTGCTAAAAAGTTCACTGAAAGAAAAAAAAAAATCAGCAAAGAGCTTCACCCTGGCTCAAACCAAAACAGTTCTGTAAGACATATAGATACCTGTGAGCATGCCTTTCTTTCCTTGCTCTATTTCTTTTCATGACCTTTCAAGAAGAGATTCACTGAATATTGACGGAGGAAGGGTAGAGTCCCTCCATCTCTGTCACTAACTTCCTGAATTACTACTGCTTCCTTCACTCAAACCAGGCAATGTGTGTTGGATGGACAATGAAACAGATCCTTGACTGCTAAAAAAAAGGATACTGATGTCATTTTAATGATAGCCAAGTTAAGCATCTGTTCCACTCCAGTGCGTATGTAGTGATGTATGCTGCAGAGTGAACGTATGTGAATCTCTCTATAATTTGTATATAAAAAGTGTTGGAAAAGCTTGCCTTCTGTAAGTATATTAATCTTATTGTCTCCAGCTTTTTATAGTTCATGGCATGTGCTAACCAGTTTGCTTTTATGAATAAGTAGCATTGAAAGTGACTGAGTTATTAATAGAATCCTAGAATCATAGAATGGTTTTGATTGGAAGGGACCTTAAAGATCACCTAGCTCCAACACCGCTGCATAGGCAGGGACATCTTCCACTACACCACGTTGTTCAAAGTCCTATCCAACCTCGTCTCGAACAGTTCCCGGGATGGGGCTTCTACTACCTCTCTGGGCAACTTGTTTCTGTGTATTACCACACTCACTGTAAAGAATTTCTTCCTAATGTCTAATCTAAATCTTCCCTCTTCCAGTTATAAGCCATTACCCCTTGTCCTTTTGCTACATGCCCTTGTAAAAAGTCCCTCCGAGCTTTCTTGTAGGCACCCTTTGGATACTGGAAGGCCACTCTAAGGTCTCCCCAGAGCCTTCTCTTCTCCATGTTGCACAACCCCTATACTCTCAGCCTGTATTCATAGGAGAGATGCTCCAGCCCTCTGATCATCTTCATGGCCCTCCTCTGGACTCGCTCTAACAGACCATGTCTGTCTCGTGCTGTGGGCTCCAGAACTGGACACAGTACTCCAGGTGAGGTCTCAGGAAAGCAGAGTAGAGGGGTAGAATCACCTCCCTTCACCTGCTGGCCACACTTCTTTTGATGCAGCCCAGGACACAGTTGGCTTTCTGGGCTGCAAGTGCACATTGCCAGCTCATGTTGAGCTTTTCATCAACCAACACCTTCAAGTCCTTCTCCTCAGAGCTGTTTTTGATCCATTCTCCACCCAGCATGTACTTGTGTTTAGGATGGCCCTGACCCAGGTGCAGCATCTTGCACCTGACTTGGTTGAATTTCATGCAGTTTGCACAAGCCCACACCTCAAGCCTGTCAAGGTCCCTCTGGATGGCATCCCTTCCCTCCATCATGTTGACCTCACCCCACAGTTTGGTGTCATGGGCAAACTTGCTGAGGATACACTCGATCCCACTGTCCCTATCTCCAACAAAGATGTTAAACAGCACCGGTTCGAGTGCTGACCCTTGAGGAATGCCACTTGTGCAGTCATTTGCCCTTAGTGAAACCATGTTGGCTGTCACCAGTCACCTCTTTATTATCCATGTGCCTTAGCAGAGCCTTTAGGAGGATCTGCTCCATGCCCTTGCTGGGTACAGAGGTGAAACTAACCGGCCTGTAGCTCCCCAGCTTTTGTCTGAAAAACATTGCAGTACTAAACAGCCAGATGCATGTGATGCTTTGTTTTAACATAGCCCTGTTTATTCCCATAGAAAATCCAAGCCATGTCTTCTAAATTTGTCATCTAATCTCCAACATAAGACAGGCCCCAGGATTTCTGAGGACACTAAAATTGCACATTTTTCCCTCATATAATATTAAGAAGTTAGGTTCAATTTAATGAACATAGAAAATATAGATAAATATTAAAAGCAAGAAAATGAGGATATTAAAAAGAAATTGAAGTAAAAATAAACATTCAATTTTGCCACCCTCAAATGCTCTCTTTCACACTGAAATTTATGTTTTGAATCCAAGTATAGGGTTCATGTTTACTGTTTTCTTGGAAAAACAGAGTAATTTTGATTAAAATAAACAGAACTCCACAATGGTTAATTGTATTTCTGTACCACATGTGATTACAAAGAGACTGGTATGATAAGGGTTTCCCTTGACATGACTACCTATTCTATCTCAAACTCTTCAATAACCATTCTTTAAATAATGGGATTCTCACAGGGTTTAATTTTCCCAAACTCATCCTATCTATGCACAGAATAGAAGTAGTGATTAATTTTTCAAAAGGCTTTGTTAAAGCCTTCACTGTTGAAAAATTATGCAGTAGGAATGGTAACACAAAACACGACCGTTGCTGTTGTATTCATAATGTTTTCTCTTCTGAAGCATTGAATTTCACCACTGGATGTGTCTAAATACTAAACTGAAATTGGCACCTGTTTAGCTGAGCTTCAGATCTTTTTTAACTGAGAACTAAATATTGCCAGAATTGAACCTTTTGCCAATAATGACTTTGTGCAAACATAAATCTTTAAGTTGACAAGTCATTGTATGCATAGTGTTTTTTAATGCCTTTTGTTATTTTTTTTTGTAGCATTGAATAACTAGAAGTTTGTGCAAGAGAACAACAGCTTGTACCAAGGAAGACAGCACACCGCCCCTTCTAGAAAGCAGTGATAAAATGTTCCAGGCCACACCTGAGGATGGTTCTGGCATGCTGATATTTTGCCCTGAATTTTAATTCACAACAAGAAATAGGGAGAATAGCAATCATGGCTGTGGTAAATCACTAAGCACTAGTCACAGACAGTGGGCAGAAGATAATTCCCCAGATGCCTTTCCCATCCAATTTTCTGTGCATTTGGCACTGTCTGTAACTACTTATGCTGAATCTCATGAGCTAAATGCACAGGGGGTATCTTTTTTTTAATCACCTAGCTGTAAGAAGGAAGACATGGTTTAAAACAGCACAACCCATTGCCAAGAATAAGAAATTTTAAGAACTGATCTTGCCTTTTGGTGATATCAGTGAAAAAAAGTCTTGATCTTAAACCACTGAATAGTATAGCTACAAAAACACAAAACAAGGAGAGGGATGGGCCAAATCAATTCTGTATTACAAAGCTTTGCCAAGCTATATGGATTTAATACACAGGCATAAATACTCAGGGCAACACAGGGCAAGCTACTTGCAAAAAGCTTACTCAATTTTGCATTCAGCTTTCAGGCTGAAAGCAACTGAACAGATTCTAGCTGGTTAGCACAAGTCACACGAAGGAAGATACAGGATGGCAAGCAAAGTTCAAGTCTGTTTCCCAGGAGATTTCTATTTACTTTGCCAACCCACAGACCAACTCCTCCCAGTATATTATTACTACTATTACCTGTATCCCCTGGACCAGAGCTCAAATGTGCATGTCTCCTTGCTGTGAAATTGCACCTTTATTTCCTATACTTACTCTTGAGATGAAGCATGAAAGATAAATTCCAAGACAAAAGAAATAGATCAGATGTCTCTGTGGTTTCTCAAGCCTTTCTCCTCTATCCTCTTACATTTTAGGTCTTATTTAGTAAATTCATTCATATATCTGCAAATTTATGCCTCAAGTGTGCCACTCTTAGGATATCACTTGTACTCACTGGTATCCCACCTTCGGTAACAATCTTTAATAATAAGCACTACCCTGGGCACCCCATGGTATCCCGTTATCCTGTAGTATCACACGACTACATTTTTTTTCTTTCTGTGCTAAGCCTCGTAACAGGTGCCTGTTGCAGGTCTCCCTTTAGTGTGCACAAAAGCAGCAACAGTTTCAATTTGCCTTTTGATCCTTTGAGTTTTACTTTGCTTTAATCCAAGACTAACAAAGCATTCTGGCAAGGCTGCATGAGAGTAGGTGTCCAAGAGAAATACTAGTGTGCTCTCTGTATTAAGCAGTATCAAAATAGTGTCTCTCACCAAAATGAAGATAGGTTTGAAGAAAAATTATAACAGATAGAGCCTTTTTCATGTGAAATTGGGACATCCATAGTGTTTCTCCCAGCACAAATAGGTAATATGGATACTTAGAATGACTAGATATTCCCATTCTGCTCCAGGTAGTAATTTAGAAAAATTATAACTCTCTCACCTAAGTATGTGAAGATTACTAAAAAGGTAGGCAACAGTGCAAGGATAGAAGCAGAACTAAAATAAAATTATTTTAAAATACATCCTCTATGCAAGATGTCAAGTCCTAGTCAGATTATAAAAGGGATTAAATAACTTCAAAGGAAAATTAATACATAAAGTTGGTTCTTAATATCAGAATCTGTCTGCTTCAGCACAAATGTTATGATTCCCTTAGATTTCAAAAATGTTAGTTTATTTTTGCCTGCTACCAGCACAGATTGCCTCACTGGATGATGGACAAAATGCCCGTCAAGTAATTTGTCAGTTTTTACCTAGCTAAAACCTCTGTGTTTCTTTACAAGACAGAAAATATAAGGAAGGTAGATGCTGACATATGATAAACTATCATCATTTTACTGAAGATATTCAGTTATTCTCTTTTGGCTATTTATAGTCATGTTGGAATTTAGGAAGATTTACCAACCTGCTGATGTTGCCTGCTCTGTGGAAAAGGATAAAACTCCTTACACCTCTCAAATGTTTTTTAAAGCAGTGAATAAAAATGTAGTAAGAACTGAATATTAAGAATTTATACAGCATCTTTTTATCCCTCCAATTACTTGTTTTTTATATTTTAATCTCAGTAATTTCAAATTGCCGTAGGTTTGTGTTTTCTGAACAAAATCCTGAATTGAATTGCAGCTAGCCTTATTCTTTCCCAGGTATTATCCATTTTTGATCATCTACAGAATTTAACTGCCCCATGAAAACAGTGTATTTTTAAATTAAGATTATTTAAGGAGCTCCGAATGAAGGACCCAGTGTAGTGCTAAAGAAATTTAAAGATTAAATAGTGCAAATAAAATGAGATTATTTTAGTGATGTTTTTGCTTTGTAAATAAAATTGGACCAGAATGCCCAACTCCCTTAGTCTTGAAGGAAAGATCTTATTCTGAACTAATATAATTACAATTAAGTTAAAAACAAACCGAGACTTTGCACCATTTTTAATTATACCAGAATTAACTAAGAGTTATTTTTCTTATACCAGATTTTCCCCATTGTCTAGGACTTTTTCAGAGCATCCTGACTTCAGAGTGACTGAAATAACTATCCAGTGTACCACTACTTGGTTTTCAGCATTATTTTTTGATGTGAGTCTTCGTCAGCTTTTCTTGCTTTTTTAGTATGGCCCATATATAATTTTTTAATCACGAGCATTGTAGTGGTAGGTGTTATGTTCAGCAGTTGGGACAGAATAATGAGAACTTCTGGCCAGATCTCTGGGATTAAGGGTGATAAGAAATTTTATTAGATGTAGACGGGTAGTACAGCAGGAAGCATCATGAGGTTTCACAGATATTTTGTGTCAAGAGAGGAATGGCAGGACTCACAAATTGTTGGTTCCTTTCTGGGCTCTGAGAAGAATGGGTCTGCACTGTCTCTTATAGAATTACAGAATGGTTAAAGTTGGAAGGGACCTTAGAGATCATCAGGTTCTGTCTTATTATGTCTGTCTTAATCTCTGTTTTTTTCCCCCACCTCTTATTCCTAGTTCATAGCTCTTTTTTTTTTTTAAATTTCAGGTTGCTTATCCACATACTCATTGCATACAACCAGTCTCCTCAACCTTATATCAGACTTTCTCCAGACTTCCAGGATCTGGCCCCCCACCTTCTCCTCTTCCTTATTGCTCACCCAAGCCACTTCTCTTCTGTGCTGTTGCTTCTGTTCATGCACTTTTATTACTCACCCTTACCAGCACCTCACAGAAATATCCCTTATGAGTCACATGAGCAGTCCTTGCCTCCCCAGACTTTATCTTGATGCATAGTTCCAAATTAGGTGTCCCCCAGGATTTCACATCTAATGTCTTCCCACAGGAAGAAAAGGATGAGATCTTATAGCCCAGATGCCTTTGTTTTTACTGTAGGAAACTACTTCCTAAACCAGATCAAACTCCTGAGAAAATGAAATACTGTTGGTTTCCTACTGGAAAGCTCCTCCAGACCTACTTTAGCTTCCAGACCAAACTTAACCAGATTCAGCTGATACTGTTTTCTTTTATGCTGATATTTTCCACACCCAGTGTGAACTGATTTCCTTACAGACAGTAAGTATTTCCTCTTTTTTATTTTTACTAACCTAAATAAACTATGCTTTTCTAATCTCCCTCCTCTAAGTAAAGTTTTCCTTTACCCATTAATTTTAATCCTCCTGCTTTGTACCTGTTCAACTCTAGATTCATCTTCATTAAACATAACCATCCAGAATAGAACAAAATACTGCAGACAAGGTCTTATACATTAGTACTAATACTTTCCTTTCAGTACTGCAGATGCTGTATCTTAAGCTTTCACATACATTTTTGAGGCTATGTAAGTCAGACTGATGTCTCATGTATTCCCATAATAGACTAATGCTCCTGGTTTCTTTATCCTCATTAATTTTTCAGAGTTGACAAATTCCAAATTTATTGATGAAATTTGTGTTATTCATCTCTAATCCCAGTTCCAGCTACTGTACTGAACCCTATTTGTGCCACTCTCATTGTCAGTGATATTCTGAAGTGTACCCTGAATTATATTCTAACTCTTCTTGTCAGTCTTACAACTGCTTATTATCAGCACATTTAGCAGACTGCCATTTTTGATGTCAAGGTCATTAATAAAAATATTTAATGAGTCTGGTCTCAAGACTGATCTTTGAGGAGTAATCACTCTACAGCCAGCTAGATGCTCTTTCGGCACAGTCTGGAGTATTCTCTCTAGCTTTTTCCTTATTAATGTTATAATTCTTCTAAAATACTGCATCTTCCACAGTTTAACTAGTAGCTTTCTATGTGACATCAGGCTGAAGACAAGATAGACTAAGAAAATGTAATATATCTCTAAAATCTGTAGAACTAATTTCCTGACGAAGAAAGTGAAGTCAGTGAACTGTGAGGGATCTTCAGCAGAATCAAGTTACATTTTATCCCATTTTCACTTACTTTCTGGTTTTAGATATTCTTCCCACAAATATTTCTGTCCTGGTTTGAGCCAGGATGAAGCTAATTTTCCTTTTACTGTGTTTTTTTTCCTTCAGTAAGCTCTCTTTTAACTAGCAGCAAGTGTTCCAGCTAGTGGACTGATAACACTGGAATGCTTATGTTTCTGCCGAGACTCCAAGGTCGCTTCTTAGCTCTGCTGCTACAGAGGCTACTGGGGCAGGAGAATTGTATCTGTGACCCCCCCGTAGGGGAGCTGGACTAGACAGACAACAGAACTGACCAAAGGTATTCCATTCCATATATCTACGTAAGCTCCAAGGAAGGTCAGAGATCATAGAAGACAACTTCCTTCCTGCTTCTTCTTCCCTTCTCTTCCGTCCATGGCCGGCATCCAGGGAGGACTCCATCCATCCATCACCATCGACCCCCAGGCTCTGACCTCATAACCCTCATAACCCAGCCCCTGTCTGCTCTGCCTTATCTCCTCCCTGTGGGCTGAGACATTTCGGGACTGTTCACAGATAAGGAGAGTGCCAGGGGAGTTGCTGGGGGTGGGGGGAGGCAAGAGGCTTTTGCACATTCCTGAACATATTGTATATAATTGTACATGTAATTAAAGCTGTCTAATTTAGTTTTCAATGTAGCTAAGTCTCTCTCCTTAATTCTCTCTCTCCTTCCCTACTTGGGTGGGACGGGGAGGGGATCAAGAGCATTGCTGCCTCTGGTTTAATTCTCCATCCTGAGTCAAACCGTGACAATTTCTGATAAAACATACCATGTCTAGGAGGCCAAACATATGAACCTCATTATAGCCCCCATCCCCCTACCACACACTTTTCTCAAAGACTTTTATTGTGGGTCCAAACCCACAAGATAATAGCTCTGTTCAAACTCCTTGCTATGAATCTTACAAACTTATGTGTCAATTTTTTCTGTATTCTGCAACATGCAGGGTATCTGACCACAGTGGCTCAAGTGCACTGTGCTCCTTGTATGCTGCTTCCAGTTCAGATGAGTTTATTTCCAGTTCTGAACTCTCTCCTCCTTTACACATCTTGCCTTTGAGCCTGTACTAAACATCTCATCCTCCTTGTATGGGTTGGTATCTATTAGGTAGCTCCGTGGCTGTTCACTATCAAGAACCACAAATTCGGCTGTAGTAACAAATATTCAGCACATCAGCAAACCAGTTCCATCAATGTGAAGCCAGATCTGAAAAAGGGAGCGACCTCCAGTTGGCAATCATTCATCTCATTTCACACAGGAGGAGAAAGAATCCCAGAGAAGGCCAAAGAATTCAATTATTCAAATTCTGTTCTACCCATGATCCTCAGTCCAAGCCTATGTGTGCTCCCCTATGGTCCTATCCTCCTGCTAGCTTTGCCTTGTTGATATTCCCTGCTGCAAACTGGCTCCAGGGCTTCAAACAAGTTGGCTGCAACCAGTCCACCACTACTTTTCTGTGCACAAGAAGGACTTGCAGGGATGTTTCCAATGCAAGTGGCAATCGGGCCAGCAGCAATGCAGCTGGGAAGGGCATGGCTCACAGGTCTGGGTCTTAGGCTGTCACTCTAGCTGACACTTAACAGATGAAACAAGGACAAGATCTTGGATCTGAAAAGTGAGTATAAGTCAACATGATATACCTTCTAGCTGAAGCTGGGATTAAAGCTGCACCATTTTAATTTTGGGGCCAGAACCTGGACTGGAGCCACAACCTGCTGAGCACCTATCCTGTTTACTTGCTGATTTGTAACCTAGCATGTGCCAGCTGGCTTTTCAAGCAAGGGAGCTTACATCCAGGGCTGGGGTATGCCTCAAATCTGAAAGCTGCACTGACAAGCAGTTGGCACTGGCCATGCTCAAAATGGCTCATCACCCAGGCTTTAACGGTTATCTTCAGAGGTTTGGACCCTCCTGCCATACCATCCCACTCTTAGCACCTCACCACAGAAATGAGATCCCTGTGTTGGAATTATCTGAGCTAGACAAGAATGCTAGGGGACTCCATCACAGGAGAAAAAGAATGTCAGATATAGGCTGCTTGGGACAGTATGGAGTAGACAGGACTGAAGAGGACCCCACATAACCTAGAGCAGACAGCTTGCATGTCCGAAGAAACTCCAGCCCAGCTTCTTGCACAAGCACCAAAGGGATATCACACACCTCTGGACTCCTCTAAAACCATTGCTGCCACAAATGGTGCCAAAGTAGTAGAGGAATCTTGGCCACCGGGAAAAAATACTGCAGACCTTGACTATAAATGGCTCTATAAACTCAAGGAGGAAACCTGTTGGGAAAAAAAAGGAAGAAAACTCATTTTTTTCCAAATTTCAGAGATAATTTCAGCCATATTTGTTCACAATTTCAAAGAAAAATTAAAGCTTTACAGTTGAAGATGGATGAACTATTCATAGCAAATAATGTAGCCATCAAACATAGAATTTTAGTCCCTTGATGTATTATCAATGAATAGCCTGATTTTGATGAATATGCTCATTAGTTATAATTGTTTAACAAATGATTTATCTGAAAAAGTCCCCTGAGTTGTCTCTGATCTACTTGCCTCTTGATTATTCACTAGATGTGGTACATGATTACTTTTCTCCCTCCTAGAATAAGTGAAATATTATCAGTATCTGTGAACATTTCCAGCATGAATATTCATTTGTGAATGCACATGTTATATGACTTGTCACTAAAGGCATCCATTATCCCACTATGAAGAGTAGTTTGACTCTTTTTTAAAATGAATGTAATTTATTGTGGCATCTATTCATTAGAAAGGTTACTTTAAAAATATAACTAAGTAATTATATTTAAATGTCAATTCATCCCTTGCTGCAAATATTTTTCCTTTTAACTCCGTATTTTAAATGCTGCTATAAACATAGAAATGGGTTTTTTAACTCTTGCACAGCCAAACACACCTTTTAGCAGAGGTTATCTTCAGAGAATCAGCAGATCTACACTGAAACCCAGCAGTATGATAACAATTTGTGTGCACATAAACCATGTCTTCCTGAAAGAATTTACACTCTCGAAGACTGAGACATGTGGTGTCCAAAAGTTAAAGAGAGAAAAAAAAAAAAAAAGAGACAGGAAGAAATTGTAGACATTCACAGGAAAAACTAAATTCCCCAGGAAATAGAAAAATGTGATAAAGAAACCAAGGTGAAGTGCTGTGAAATAGTGAAAAAACTTAACAAAAAAGAAAAGCTTGTAACAATAAATTATTATAGAGACGAGGACACTGAAGTTGGAAACTCTACTTGTAATTCAGGCACATTAAAGGAAATTTCTTATCTGTGTACATGGCTGGCACTAATTTGTTTGTTTACACTGGAAAACATTATAAATTGTTTTGGAATTACTTTTTTCTTGATCCAGAAATAACACTCTGAGCACTACCTCTGTGCTATTTCAATAGCTTCTCACATGTAAAATCTGTATCTGCTAAATATGGCATACCAAGTGAGGTAGAGACAAATCATGGACCAAAAGATGACTTGTTAAGAGTGTTTCTAATGTTCTGTTAAAGGATATGGTTTTAAATGCTCCAGTGTATGGGGTACCCACAGCAAATTTCCTTTATAAAAGCTGTGCTAAAATTTTAAAAAACAAAACTTCAAAGCCCATAAAGAAGAAATTCAGATCCTTGCTTGGTGCCACAGACATTCGGGAAGTGGTTATAACAATTGCATCAAATACTACCCTACAGTTCAGCAAGAAGATGAGTCTCTTATGAAGTCACTATTGCTAATGAGAGTATCAAAATTCCTTATTAACCATGAGAAAATGAAGCAGATTATGTGATAAAAGGTATGTTAAAGCTTTTTCATCCCTAAGACAGTGAATATAAAACCAATTTAAAAACATGAGTGCGAAAGGCAAGTGTCTCTTTGGAAGATGTTACCTGCTCATTTACTGCAGCAATTACTAAGCAGGGTCAGATTAGCAGGAGAAATAAGAGGCCTTCTCAGATACATCTCCAAAGAAAGGAAGAAAAAAAGCTGTACTCTACAAAGAGAAAATCAGAATGGACCAAAAAGGACCCACTGGATCAGATATCATCAGGCAATGAACTGCATAAAACTGTCCAGAAACCAAAACCTGGGACCTATTGTGAAGGAATACAAGACTGAAGAGACTGACACAGACTGTTGTATTGCAAGTATTGTACATCTTCTGTCAGGAAGACAGAGATATTTGACAAACAGGCATTTAGAGGTTAGGCTTGGCATCCATGGAGAATCCCACCAGAAGTCTCACTCTCACCTCCTTTGCTTTTGAGCTTTAGTGCTAAGATTATGGAGATATCCATGGACTTCAACACAAAAGTTCATTACTGCTGGAGAACTACACTTGGTACCTGGAGACAAACAGAAGAAACGGTGATAGAAGAGATGGAGCAACTAAGGAATAAATTGTATTCAGAGTATCTACAACTGCAGGATTAAACTGGGAAGAGTGCAAACAAGGATTTTATATTTTCATGAAGCTGGGTAGAACCACAGTAAACAATTAGAACTTATGTTTTAACAATGAAACAGAGTAAAAAAAAAAAAGCGTACACATAGTGTGGAAGCAAACACAGACCAAACCAGTAACCTGTTTTTGGACAGAGTTGCTGTATTTACGAAAAACAAAATCATTTTCCAAAAGGCTGTTAAGAAGAACAAAATGGACTGACATGAACAGAAGTGTATGTATTCTCCAGAAAGAAAAGGATTCAGCAACAATCAAGATCAGTATAGTAATAGCATAACTACAGATTTTAAAGTAGAAAAATTAGGTCCAGCAATTTGAAGAGTATCTTGAATATAAATGGAGCATACATTAATCTTACAATGGACAGTAGACATCAGGATCAGTTGCACACCAAATATAAAAATTGAAAAGAAAACCTAGTTATGTGGAAAATAGCTGGTAAATCTAGCATTTATATGGGAAAGCCTACTTCCAGTGTGAATATTTTTGAGTTGGTTACTAAAAGAAGCAAAATCCTGAAAGATTATGTAAATTAGCTCCAGTCATCCTTTGCACTCCACTCTAACTCAGCCTGATTGTAGGACTAATATCTTGAAAATTATTTTGAATATGAAGGTTAGGGTACCAAAGGTAAACCAAGGCACTTGAGTGTCTCACTGTAAATCATTCATGTCTGGCTCTTCTGTCCTAATATAGATGTTTGAAATCTCCACAACAGAACTGAAGCTATGCTGCTTATGCCCACCTTTTACTCGATATATTATTCATACAACACAGATTAAAGACAAATTGCCTCAATAAATCGTGCTATTTCATGCAACAGTGGGTATAACATTGTTGTTCTCATTCTGTTGGCATCATTGGAAAGATATTTGATAGTTGTAATGGCATAGAGAGGTGTTTTTGCAGTTTAGCACCATGCAGTTTACTGCTTTTAGCTGATGTTTTGATTTTCATTCCCCTGCCACCAGTTATCCATTTAAAAATCATAATCATACTACTTGATTTAAGGTGAATGAGTACTACTTTCTAAAATCCCTAATAGAATTTAATTTAGGAATTTTCAGTAGTTCATTCAATCCTGGAATAAGAACAGATACAAATTTCCCCCTCTTTAAAATAGTGGTTAAAACACGTTTATTGCAATATGACTTATGAATAGACAATTTTCTTAGATTCTTGCTTGAAATACTGTAGCATCAGTTACTGGAATCTTACTGGCTTAGAACAATTTGAAGGCATGAGGTAGCTACTAAAGGTACAGGAGCCAGCAGGACAACCCAAATCCCAGTATTTGCCTCTCAGATTTAAGAAAACTGCATTTGAAGCCGGACTGATTTCTTAACTGATTGATTTTGTCCAAACTGATGATGCAGTAGAAATTCTGTTTGAGGAAAACTGGGAATTTTCTGTATTTTGGCTGAACATCTTCATAAATATTTTTTCTTCAGACTGAATGTTGGGTATCTATTTATGGATACCATTTTTCTATGTGGATAGAGGTGAATGAAAAAGAATCAAAAAGGAATCATATTGTAAGATTTGAAAGTACTGAGGCAACTTGTACTATTTTCTCCAAGTGTCAGCATAGAACTCAAAATGGATGGTGACACCCACTCTCTGAAATAATTTCTAGTCTTTCTCGTGAGTTTCCAAATATATGACAAAAGAGAGTGAGAAAAAAGAGACAAATATAGATGCTGATAATTATAGAAAAAGCCTCTGGCACATCCAGAAATAGAACACAAACTTCTGACTCATAGATCTGCATCCTGGCCATTGCACCACACTGCATTTCCTAGAGACTTATTTTTATTGAGTAAATGTGTATTTCATAAATATGAAGATTAAAATGCATTGTAAAATTGTCACCAAAATCCTATTTTAAGTATTGTTAAGAGTTTACTGTGTTTATGTACAGTTTAAAATAATCCCTACAATAAAGCCCCCACACTGCATGATGTTACATAATTTCATTGATGATTTTATAAATCATCAATGTTAATCTACCTGAGCTAGGCTATGAAGATCTTCCAAGCGTAAGTAATTGGAATTTTGCAAGGATCTTTATTTTACCAGGAAATACAGTAATACCAAATGATAAACGTGTTTTCATGAACAGAGACAGTACCATGCTATTGTGACTGAAATTAGTTTTAGCTTAATATTTTGTCAACATAGAGGAAAGAGGTATTTGTTGCTGGTCTTCATTATCCATTCTCTCTGATGTCATTGCATTTAGGAAGATATTTTGTGAAGAGTTTGTAGGAGATTTCAATTAAATAAACCTAAACATAAACCATTATTTTTTCTTAGAAATATATGGGTTTGGTGTCCTAAATGTGTGCCCCATGTAGGTTAATAGTTAGTTCACTGAGTTCTAAAAGCTCATTTGGCACTTTTTGCATACAAGTATCACCCTGTTCCTTGGATATATAAATTGTAAGGAGGGAAGCACAAGAAATAGAGATCTAGGGCCTTGCATTCATGCAGGCTTTTAGCACTAATATGAATATATATATACATTCTCTGTGTGTCATGACCCTCTTGGGACAAAAACCAGCACAGTTTTATATTTTAACAGATTTGTATATATTGGAAAGTAGAGGGTTTGAAGTCTGTGGAACAGACTTTTTTATGAGCATAGGTAACCAAGCAGTTTGGACACGCTACTTGGCACAGAGGAAACTGATCTTTAGGAGAATAGTGTAGCCACAGCCAGGGACATTACATGAGCAACAAAAGGAGACTGAAAAAAATCAGCTCCTATTTAGTTCATGATCAAAATACTCAAAGAAAGAAGATGCTGTATATGCTGATGTATGGAGAATAGGTGAGAGATATTCAGATTGCTTGCTTATGAGCACACATTTCACCTAGATCAAAGGGGCATATTAAATCAAGTGTTTAAAAACTGAATCTATTAGAAGGAATGAAGCAACAAAAGAAATGGAGGATCGGTGTTCTTCCGCATTCACCACTCCCAAGTCATTGACAGCCTGGAAGCAAAAAAGTCTTACATCATCATGTCCACCATTCCAACAGAAAAATCACAGTATGGATACAGTGAGCATGTTCTTCCTTCCATCAAATCTGAGTGCAGAGTGGGCTGCAAAAGTACTCTTTAATGATGTGCAGGGGGGAATATTCATTATCATGGTGCCTTTCTCTCCGACGGACAGATTATGCTTCTACCCCTGCACTCATAAAACTATAGATGAAGATCTCCTGTTTGTCCTGGGACATTGAGTACCACAGAAAGTGCTTGATTATCAGGCTAGTGGTGTTTAATTCAATGGAACTGATGAAGACTGATGTACATTTCTTATGTGGAAAAAGAATTAAATACATAACTGTGTAATCAGACTTGGTGCTTTAATAGGGCCAACTTATAAATTCTGAAAATAATTACAAAACAAATCAGTTGAGAGAAAAAATATAAACAGAAGTGTCTGAGAGATGACTGGAACCATTTCATATTATATAAAAAATCCAAAGTCTAAAAAAGTGAAAAGATATCCACACTGCCTAAAAAGCAACTTAGTAAAGAAAAAAAAAAAAGCAGGTACAAAATCATGTTAACTTTATATATATATTTTATATACATGTATTTTAAGAGTAGAATAGAGGTAATATATCCATAACTATGAAAAGTGTTCTGATTGTGGTTCATTATTTTTAAATGTGCATAAACATGGGGTAAACTCTCAACATAGTGCTCATTAAAAGATTTGGATGAGAAAACTGTTCATTCCTCTGTTTAATATTAATGAAATGAGCATTTACTTAGTGCAAGTAAGCCTTTAAGTGAAGCAGTGTGGTTCTATGACCAGAATGAAATTAATATAAATAAACTTAGGAACTAAGAGGTAGAGAAAATGTATATTAGTTCCTAAGTTATATTAGGAGAAAAATATAAATATAAAAGGAGAAAAAAGGAACCTGATGAAAACCTTCTAGTCAGCAGAGTTAAAAACAATGCAAATGAGACTTTTAAGTAAAGTAGGAACAAAAGAAGTCCTAAAAACTCTCAGTGCATTTGTTTTTAGATAGAAATTCTGTTTTCTTCTGTCTATGCTCAACTCAGAATGACACTGCGACACTGACATAGTCTCAGTGCAGAGGGAGGTGGCAGACTTATCCTGCTTAGCACGAAAGACCAAGTGGTCTGTCAGGAAAGCAGTGGGATGATGCAGCTTAGCCCTGTGGCGACAAGGGTGCTGTAGTATATTTCACTCTATCATACCTTTGTCACCGCTGCTTAACTGCTTCCTTAGGTGAGGTGTTTCTAAAGGAGCACATCCATGTAACTGGTATTTTAGACAGGAGCTGATTTTGTTGCCTTGAGCATCCTATGGAGAGCTAGGTCTCAACCTTTTGTTTGTTTGTTTTCTTCAAAGACTCCCTGGCAGGCTGTCTGGAGAGGACCTCTGTAAGATCTTGCATTCCCACCTCACCTATAGCCAGACTACTGGAAAAGAGCTGCCTTGTTAACCTTCCAGAAAAATTACAGACAGCCAGAAACCTGAAAGTTCAAAGAGTACTGGCCTGCAGATTGCTAAGTGCCTGGCTCCTTAGCAATTCAAGCTCTCACACAAATCTGGGGAAAGAAGCCAAGAAGGCTACTAAGGAGCTAGGGATACCAGGGGCCACAGAGTCTTCAGCTGTGGGTCAGAGTCCACATGAATTGATCCAGAGTCCTGATTCTTGGCCTTTTCTAAGGGGATTTCTTGATCTCTCAGAGCTTTATGCCATAATCAAAAGTGAATGCACTGTAAGTCCTGTGCAAAAAAGCTGTCTACAAAGGTTCTGACATCAGCTAGTGGAAGAGGTAGGCTAGAAGACTTATTTTAATGTAGATGACTTAAGATCTAGCTTCTGTATTAAGGAGAAGGGGAAAAAAATCACAGCACAGGGCACAAAGGAGTTTTACTTAGCATAAGGTATTAGAAAACTGCACATCACCATAAGTCAAAGAATCAGAATGCTTTGGATTAGAACGGACCTTAAAGATCATCTAGTTCCAACTTCCCTGCATGGGCAGGGACACCTCCCACTAGGTCAGGTTGATCAGGGCCCCATCTAACCTGGCCTTGAGCACTTCCAGGGATGAGGCATCCACAGCTTCCCTGGGCAACCTGTCTCACCACTCTCACACTAAAGACTTTCCTCCTAATGTCAAACCTGAATTTCCCCTCTTCCAGTTTTGACCCATTACCCCTTGTCCTCTCACTACAAGTCCTTGTAAAAAGTCCCTCCTCAGCTTTCCTGTAGGCCCTCTTCAGGCACTGGAAGGCCACTATAAGGTCTTCCTAGAGCCTTATCTTCTCCAGGCTGAAAAGCACCAACTCTCTCAGCCTGTCCTCATAGGAGAGGTGCTCCAGACCTCGGATCATCTTCGTGGCCCTCCTGTGGACATGCTCCATGAGGTACATGTCCTTTTTAGGTTGGAGGCTCCAGAACTGGGCACAGTACTCCAGGTGGGATCTCACGAGAGCTAAGTAGAGGGGGACAATTACCTCCCTTGACATATTGGCTGCACTTATGATGCAGCCCAGGACACAGTTGGCTTTCTGGGCTGCAAGCACACATTTCCGGCTCACGTTGAGCTTCTCATCAACCAACACCCCCAAGTCCTTCTCCTCTGGACTGTTTTCGATCCATTCTCCACCCAGACTGTGTTTGTGCTTGGGATTGTCCTGACCCAGGTGCAAAACCTTGCACTTGGCCTAGTTTAACTTCATGCAGGTTGCACAAGCCCACATCTCAAGCCTGTCAAGATCCCTCTTGATGGCATCCCTTCCCTCCAGTTTCTCGACCTCACCACACACTTTGGTGTCATCAGCAAACATGCTTAGGATGCACTCAATGCCAATGTTCATGTTGCTGACAAAGATGCCAAATAGCACCGGTTCAAGTACTGACCCTTGGAGAACACCACTTGTCACAGGTCTCCATATGGACATCAAGCCATTGATCACCTCTCTTTGAATGCAACCATCCAGTGAGTTCTTTACTCAATCAGGTGTCCATCCATAGAATCCATACTGTTCCAGTTTAATTACCAGGATGGTCATGCAGGACAGTGTTGACGGCTTTGCACAGGTCCAGGTAGATGACATCGGTTGCTCTTCCTTTGTCCACCGATGCCACCCCATTCTAGAAGGCCACCAAAATAGTCAGGCAGGATTTTCCCTTGGTGAAGCCATGTTGGCTGTCACCAGTCACCCCTTTGCTCTCCATGTGCCATAGTAGAGCCTTCAGGAGGATCTACACCATGATCTTGCCAGGCACAGAGGTGAGACTGACTGGTCTATAGTTCCCTGGGTCTTCCTTTTTTCCCTTCTTGAAAATGGGAGTTATGTTTCCACTTTTCCAGTCAGTGGGGATTTCTCCAGACTGCCAAGACTTTTCAAATATGATGGACAGAGGCACTGCAGCTTCATTGGTCAGTTCCTTCAGGAGCCGTGGATGAATCCTGTCAGGTCCCATAGACTTGTGCACTTTCAGGTCCTTCAGATGGTCACGAACCTGCCCTTCTCCTACATTGGGGAGATCTTCCTTTTCACAGGTCATGCCTTTACCTTCTCCAACTTGGATGGTGTGACCAGAGCCCTTGCCAGTGAAGACTGAGGCAAAGTAGTTATTATGTACCTCAGCCTTCTCTATGTCCTGCATGGCCAGGTTTCCAGTTTGCTTCTGAAGTGGGCCCACAGTTTCCCTCGTCTTCCTCATATTGATGACATACCCATAGAAACCTTTCTTGTTATGCTTAACATCCCTGGCCAGGTCCAACTCTATCTGTGCTTTGGCCTTCCTTACCCAATCCCTTGTTGCTCGGACAACTTGTCTGTACTCCCCCCAGGTTACCTGGCCCTGCTTCTACTCTCTGCATACCTTGTTTTTACATTTAACTGCGTCCAGAAGCTCCTTGCTCATCAATACAGTGCTACCGAAGATCACAGAATCACAGAATCATTAAGGTTGGAAAAGACCTTGAAGATCATCAAGTCCAGCCATCAGCCCTACACCCCTGTGACCACTAATCTATCTCCCAAAGCAGCACATCTACCCATTTTTTGAACATTTCCAGGAACAGTGCCTCCACCACCTCCCTGGGCAGCCTGTTCCAATGCCTCACCACTCTTTCTGTGAAGAAATTTTTCCTAATATCCAATCTGAACCTCCCCTGGTGAAACTTGAGCCCATGTCCTCTTGTCCTATCACTAGCCACTAGGGAAAAGAGGCCAACACCCCCCTCACTACAACCTCCTTTCAGGTAGTTATAAAGAGCAATGAGGTCTCCCCTCAGCCTCCTCTTCTCCAAGCAGAACAGCCCCAGCTCCCTCAGCCTCTCCTCAGAAGACCTGTTCTCCAGACCCCTAATAAGCCTAGTTGCCCTTCTTCTCACCCTCTCCACCACCTCGATGTCCTTCTTATACTGCAGTGCCCAAAACTGCACACAGTGTTCAAGGTGTGGCCCCACCAAGGCCCAACCTCCCTGGTCCTGCTGGTCACACTATTCCTGATGCAGGCCAGGATGCCACTGGCCTTATTGGCCACCTGGGCACACTGCTGGCTCATGTTCAATCAACACCCCCAGGTCCCTCTCTGCTGGGCAGCTCTCCAGCCACTCCTTCCCAAGCCTGTAGTCCTGCCTTGGGTTGTTGTGGCCAAAGTGCAGGACCTGACATTTGGTCTTATTGAAACTCATGCCATTTGCCTTGGCCCATCGATCAAGCCTGTCCAGATCCCTCTGCAGAGCCTCCCTATGCTCAAGTGGATCAATACTCCCACCCAACTTAGTGTCATCTGCAAACTTACTGAGGGTGCACTCTATCCCCTCATCCAAATTGTCAATAAAGATCTTGAACAGGAGCGGCGCCAGCACTGAGCTCTGGGGAACACCACTCCTGACTAGGTGCCAACTGGATTTAACTCCATTCATCACAACTCTTTGGACACGGCAGAGAGGGACCTGGGAGTGCTGGTGGACAGCCGGTTGAACACGAGCCAGCAGTGTGCCCAGGTGGCTTGGAAGGCCAATGGCATCCTGGCTTGTATCAGGAATAGTGTGGCCAGCAGGACTAGGGATGGGATTCTCCCCCTGTACACAGCACTGGTGAGGCCTCACCTCGAGTACTGTGTACAGTTCTGGGCCTCTCACTTCAAGAAGGACATTGAGGTGCTGGAGTGGGTCCAGAGGAGAGCAACAAGGCTGGTGAAAGGACTAGAGGGAAAGTCTTATAGGGAGAGGCTGAGGATGCTGGGGTTGTTTAGCCTGGAGAAGAGGAGACTCAGGGGGGACCTTATCACTGTCTTCAACTACCTAAGGGGAGGTTGTAGTCAGGTGGGGGCTGGGCTCTTCTCCCAGGCAACTAGCAACAAGACAAGAGGGCACAGCCTCAAGCTGCTCCAGGGGAGGTTTAGGTTGGATATTAGGAAGTACTTCCTCACGGAGAGGGTGATTAAACATTGGAATAGACTTCCCAGGGAAGTGGTGGAGGCACCGTCCCTGGATGTGTTCGAGGAAAGGCTGGATGTGGCACTTAGTGCCATAGTCTAGATGGTGTGGTGGTGTTGGTCATAGGCTGGACGTGATGATCTTAAAGGTCTTTTCCAGCCTTGGTGATTCTGTGACCTGGCCATCCAACCATTTTTTTATCCAGCGAAGCATGTGCACATCCAAGCCACAAGCAGCCAGCTTCTCCAGGAGAATGCTGTGGGAAACCTTGTCAAGGGCCTTGCTAAAGTCAAGGTAGACAACATCCACAGGCCTTCCCTTGTTCAATAAGTGGGTCACCCTGTCACAGAAGGAGATGAGGTTAGTCAAACAGGACCTGCCCTTCATGAGCCCATGCTGACTGGGCCTGATCACCTGGTTGTCCTGAATGTACCGCATAATGGTACTCAGGATGATCTGTTCCATCAGCTTCCCTGGTACTGAAGTCAAATTAATAGGCCTGTAATTTCCTGGATCATGCTTCCATCCCAATGCTGGGAAAATACAGTGGGAATGGTATTGCTAGTCCCACCAGCATGGACATCTAATGACGTTAATGGACTCATCCAATGCCACTATGATCTTGAGAATTATTTGGTCAGCTGAGGCTTGGGAGTCAACTGTTGGAACACCTGCATGGCAGTGTTGCTTGTGTAGCAATAGCAAGCCATTAATACCATGGCAGTAGAAAAGGAAGTCAGAGGGATTTCTGTAGGATGTGCAGGCAGAGGAAGGCACTGTCTGGAATTTCTGGACAGAGGCTTGGGAGCAGGACTCAGAGCCATCACAGCCTCTTTCATTACCTTGTATCTTACTGACATGCGCTTCAGACCTACTTGCAGTCCCAAATACCAAGGTCCAGATAACCTGTTTCTATACATACACCTACACATACATAAAGAGTAGAAGGATTTCTTTGCTCAGAGTAGTTCGGTAGAAGAAGAAAAATTGTTTTCAAACAACCATCAAATAGAAGCCAATTATTTTTCATGTCCTTTCTGGTCCACTGAGAGCACAGGACTTTTAAAAATTATTTGGATGTTAGCTGTCTTTTCTTCTAAACAGTCCATTGTTGTTCAGGATTACCTGAGCTTAGGTCTCAGCTCATACTTCGTAGTTCCTCAGCCAGTATGATGTCCTCTACACCCATCTATAGGCACCTTCCACATGATGTGAGAATGCTCAGCACTTTTTCAAGTCCTTCCTTTTCTCGGGACTTCTTCCAACCACACAGAGTAGATCGTCACACCACTGTGAGTACCATGCCAGCAGTAGGTTTCCAGCTGAGTTCCTCACAACATGCCTGAGCTAAAACCCGCAGTACAGTCTTCCAAAAATGGCACCATCTCAGCTTTACTTTGTGGCATACTTAATTCTCTTAAAGCCCAGGGCATTTCAGCAATGTTGGACTGGAAAACCAATGCAGTTTTACACTGCATTGAAGGTCATGTTTGAAGGTCTTTTATGTTAAGCAGTCACAGGCCTGTGTTTCCAAAAGTGATATGATTTTGGAGGTTTCAGTTTTACGGGTGCCTTATCAAAATGGCTGTTAAGAATTCCCTCTGAAACTACTGAGGATCTACCTTAGAAATCCACTCTTACAGAAAGAAGAAAATGGTTAAAAAATAATAATTAAAAAAAGAGGCAAATGAAAAGAGGAAAGGGTGAAATTTTGGGGGCACTATCTCTTCACTTTTCTTACTGTATTTTTTTCCCCATTTTTTTAGAATGAATTGGGTTTTGGTGAATGCATGCAATCTCTATTTTCCTTTATTTTTCTCTCTTGGAATATGCTGTTTGAACAGCTACTTCAGAAACACGTATTTTAAACAATGTACTTTGAATTGTGATTTGCATACTGCCAAATGTCTATTCAAATATTCAATATTCAAATGTAGTTGCAATTACTGTGGTTGGGAGTGACAAACACCAGGAGACCATCTATCAAGCTAATTTATCTCCCTATCTGTATCAGTATCAATCCACTCACTGTTCTTCTTTTACAGTATCAGAGATAATATGGTATTTACAGTGTTATGTATTTGCCAGATGCATGTTAATTAAGGGAGAGGAGATGTAAATGTATCTTTGGCAGGTTTCTTCATTCAGCTGTCTTGAGAAATACTCAAAAGCAATTTCCATTAACTGCTGTGCTATTTACTGGTGAGGACAGAAATGATCATTAGTGACTCCCTGCCGCTGAATGCAGCCCTCCACCTCATCATAATTCTTAGGGAAGGTTTGCTTTAAAATAGGAAAAGAATATAGAAGAAACTTTATGGTTCATTGTTCCAAACCTACTGCCTTGTTGCAAATGCCAGCATAGACTGACATTTATTTTAAAGCTTAGGATGTGAGTTTTAACAGCTGAAGCAAAATCCATAAGGGAGCAAAAGGAACACAATTTCTAACAGAAACTTCAGGAAAAGGGGAAAAGAGCAGTCAAGAGCCCAACTAATTTGGTATTCTCTTAAGAACCTAGACCTGGAGCTTCAACATCTTACACCAGAAAAAGTTTCTGGAATATTTCTTTTACATATTTTCTATTTCCTTCTTTGTGCCAGTATGATGTGCAGAACAGCTGGGAATAGGACAGGGCTTGTGTACCCCCCAATTAAACATGGGGAAAGGACTTGCTGCTTGCTCATTCCCTGTGCAACCCTATGTTGTTTTGGAAAGGTTAGGCAAATAGACATGATGTGCTTGTTAAAGTAGCTGTGGGCCTCTTAGCCTCCCTAGGGCTGAATTTATTTAACAAATCATTTTAGGACATACTGACCTTGCTTGGTAGGCCTTCCAGGGTCATATTTTTACATAGATGAACTACTCTTGAACAGTTTCTCCATTTTGTAGGACAAAAATAGGCTTTTTTTTTAGCAGCAGGTGAGTACTATAAAAGTCCTTGTCCCACCTAGCTATTCCACAACCAGCATATTAACTGGTCAACCAGGGTATTTATTGTGGAAATTGGGAGAAAATGTCATTTCACATTATTTTTATAGTTCACATATTTTTCTATCACATTATCTCAAGGTTGTAACAGAATGCAGTGTCTTGTTGCCATTAACATTGTGATAAAAAAAAAAGCAGTAAGTTGCATTTATTCATTTTCTATAGTACTTTTTACTTTCCCTGCAGCATACTGGCTGTTCAGGAGCGTGACAAACCCCATCTTGCTGGGAAGTAACTAGAGGATGCTTTTCTGCAGGGGTTCAACCCTACTTAAGACATACGATGTAACTACACACGAGGCAGCAGTTTTCAAATACAGTTATTAATGGGCTCAAAAACATCAATAAATCGATCCATGGAAAGGAGTGGCATGGTAAAAAAGCAATACAAGCCATTTCCATGAATCACTGCACTTTTGGCAAATTCATGTGCTTAATCACTAGTGAGAGCTTTCTCTTTTAGGTAGACTATTTTGCAAAGGTACCAAATGATCTTTCCTTCCATGCAAAATTCCCCCGCTCCAAAAAAGACTCTCCTCTCCAAAAAGGCATATGAAATAGTTCTTTAAATATACAGACATCTAAAGCCTACCCATAAATTGGTGCTAACATGCATATCAAAGTTTTTCTGCGGAACGGTATAATGCCAGAAGCACTTTTCTTTTTCATAAAAATCTTAATGAAGCTTAAACCAGCAACTTCTAACATCTTTACTTAGAGATACAGCATCTTGTGTGTTTTTTAATAAATACACTCACTGATTTCTTTAATTACATGCAAAAAAAGTGTATGGGTTTATATACACATCAAGTGAATAAAGTGAAGTTATCTAGGCAAATGATATTCTAGCGCATGGCGAAGATCTATTAAAATAGGGATGAGGCCCCATCCTGACTCCACGAACTCTGACTGCTCTGAGGACCAATGAGATTTACATCTTACAAGGAAATTGTCCTCTCCACTGAGAAACTTCCTCACTTTCCAAAAAGCATCCAGTCTCTTCAGGAATTTTTTAAATTTCTTTCTATTCTGGGGAAATTTTTATAATTTTTCAGCATTTTTAAGTTAGGAATTATTGGTCAGGCATGGGTTACAGCCAACAAAAAAATAGAGAAAAATTCCATTTTACATCCACACAATTGTGACCAGTGGGTGAGTTGTGGTTTGTGATATTAAAGGAGATGCATAGTCTTTGCAAGTATAGGATCTTAGTTATTTTCTTTCTTTAAGGAGTGATAATGCAGTAGATCATACACCTATGAAGTTTTATTAAATATTTATCATAAAGGTTTACCAGCCTTATTAGTTTCACCTCTGCCAGTAGTGGAGCTTTCACAAAATGGAATGTGATTTCTGTTTTCCACTTCTCAGTCTTTGACTGTAATGCATTAAGACAATAAACTGATTTATTTTTCCAGATGTGTTTTTCTTTCTTTAAGCATTATTTTCTTCCTAGTTTTGTTTAATTTTACACTTGACTGAGGTGTATAAACTGATGGAGCTGAGGTAGTTTTGGGAAAACACATGTGTAGGTTACAAAATGCTTGAACTGTGATTTTGAAAAAAACAGTTGCAGCTATAAGATAATTATCTGGAGTCTAAATAAATTTATTTTTAAAAAATATTATTCACAGCAGTGTAAGAAGTACTTCTCCCAGCTTAAATGAAGTGATGGACTTCAGACATGTATGCTTCAATTCTAACTTGACCTCAGCTTAAGCCTTAAGCCTTTCTGACACATGTAACACAGAGGTGATCAGGTAAGGGCATAGGGAGGAAATTAGGAGGGCAAACATTGTTTGGGTTAAAGCAGACTATTTCATTGATTGTCTACCACCCTGGTTTCCTAAGTGTTGTCACTTTATATAATCACACTCTGCTCTGGTCATCTCCTCCTAAGATGACTTACTAACTTTTGAATGCACCAAACATTAGCAATCCAATCTGACAGAAATGTAGGTAACTTGGAAGTCACATTTATGCAAGCTTCATATACATAAACAGCCATTAGAAATGAAAACCCCAAGGGAAAAATATATAATCACAGAATGGTTGTGGTTGGAAGGGCCCTCTGGAGGTCCTCTAGTCAAAGACCTCTGCTCAAGAAGGGCCACCTAGAGCTGGTTGCCCAGGACTATGCCCAGACAGCTTCTGAATATCTCCAAGGATGGAGACTCCACAGCTTCTTTGGGCACCCTGTTGCAGTGTTCAACCACCCTCACATAAAAAAAAAAAAAAGTGTTTTCTGATGTTCAGGAGGATTTTCACATGTTTCAATTTGTGCCCACTGCCTTCTCTCCTGGAACAAGGCAAGGGGACCTTGAAGACCGTGGTATCTCACCCTTCATTCAGCAGTGAGAATCCAACCATGAAAAAGAGCTCTTAAAAATGCCTCAGGTTGCAACTATGCTAAATATGAAGTGAAAGTAATGGGTCAGAACTGGAGTTTGGATTGCCTTTCTTATGCAGATAGTCTGTTATTTTAGGTCACCATCCTATGTATGTACTCCTCTACACAATGGGAGACCTGCTTTCTGCCTTGATCTGTCCATCTTCCTCAAGATGCCTAACAAGCTTTCAGGCTTTTTTCAGAACAGCAGTGCAAGTTTGCTGGGCACTTCTGGCATTTTCTAAATGAAATCAGCACAAAACTATTAACTAAAGCCAATCTTGAGGTTAATGACCTGAAAGATGGTCCCAGCCCTTGCAAGTTGTGCTCCCCACAGCATTGTGTCCTACTGTTCTTGTTTGCTATAACTGCGCAGCAGTAATGCCTCCAGGTTAAGCATGTGCTCTCTCTAGGCTCCTTGACTCCACAACTGTATCTTCCACTGACTTGCTATAATGTTGACCACAGAACTGGCTCATGTCTGAGCACAGGCAGGTTGTAGGGCAAGACTGGCGAGTTTCCATTGACTCATTTGTAATGGGAAGACTTGTGGTCTGCATCCCTCCTGTGTACAGGTCACTACCTGAGCAGTCTGCTCTCTCCTGACACAAGGCTACTGCATATTCTCCAAACCAGTAGGGTATTCCCGTATCTGCTTAGGTATCAACTCCATCCTGATGCAGTAATACAGGATAGAATATTTAGACTAGCATTAGGTAGCTGATATCTATATGCTCCTTCATTCCCATCTTGCAGTTGTCCTGGCATTGGCTCCTGGGGCAGTCATTGGTTTCAAGCTTTATTTCAAATTTAAAAAAATATTTTCATAGAAGCATAGAATGGTTTGGGTTGGAAGGGACATTAAAGATCATCTATTTACAACACCCTTGCATGGGCAGGGACACCTCCCACTAGAACAGGTTGCTCAAAGCTCCATCCAACCTGGCCTTGAACACTTCCAGGGGTGAGGCACCTTCCTAGGCCCTTCCCTATTCCAGTGTCTGACCACCCTCATAGTGAAGATTTTGTGCTGTGAAGAATTATGTGCTGCATAGTGAAGAAATTTGCGCTGTTTTGAATTCCTCATAGATTTTGCTATCACACTATTTATAAAATCATATTCCTGATTAATACATTTGCTTGTAAAACACGGAAAAAAACAGCATGAAATGCATAAATAACACTTTCTGCAAAAGAAAACAAGGATTCTTTAACTAAGAAGGTCTGTCTTCACTAAGACCTTGTACCATTGCCTGTCCACTGAAGTAGCTATAAACCTCCCCTCTTTTTCCAGTTACCTCATCCTTCTGAAAGTCAGAGACAAAACAGGGTATGGCATGGATGTACAGGAGGGTAGAGGCAGACCTGGTTGTGTCCATGGTCCCAAGAGAGGCATCCAGGTACAGCTACAGATGTGGAGGTCACAGAAACTGTGAAAGTTTCCCTCGCAATGACCCCTTGCTCACCTCCTGGCCTTGATTTGTACTTCCTACCACCCACCCCTGTGCCACCTCCTTGGGCTTCATATTTGCCAAAGCAGAAACATCCCTAGCCCAACTTCAGTAACTATCCAGTGACTCCCAAGCCTACGTCAAAGACCACCGGCCTTCATCAAACCAACTCAGGGTCACAGGCCTTGAGGTGCTTTACTGCCAAATGTAAAAAAAAATTAAAAAATAAGAAAAAAACCCCACAGTTTGCTGCTGTACAAAGACATCACAAGGTATGTGGTATACCTTGCTCAAAACTAGCTCAGTTATCAGTTGAGGAAGCAACCCTTTTTAATACAGGAAGGCATACTAAGTTTCCCCTTTACTAACAAAAATCCATATCTTTGTGAATTCATTTACTCACATGTTCAGAAAACAAATTCACTTAGTGGAGTAATTCTCCTTCCTTAAGCCTTGAATTTCACATCCTTACCTTCTAATACCTATGGCTTTTCTTTCAGTTGGGAAGTAACTGTTTCTGACAGCTCCTTAATTGGTCTCCTATATTGCAGTTAGGAATAAGAAACATCCCATTTGCTTCCAGCTTGTGCTGCTCTTATGGTACTTATTTATGAACTCTCTTTGAGGTTTTCATGCCTTTCTAGCTAAACCCTCCATTCCTTTCATGTTTTGGATTTTCTGTAATGTCCAGACTTCACACCATCCACAAATTAAAGGCTTGTATTACATTACTTCTTCTGCTTGGTAAATTTTATTTGCTTTAATCATAGCTTAATTCTGTGCCTCTTCTTTCCAAGATCTGTTCTCTTATCAAAGACACACATACCAAAAATTGTAAGCCCAGCTCTTCAGTCTTAGATCAGTCAAAAAGTCTGCTACGTTTTTCTCTCCTTCTATGTAACCTCTGCTAAAATGCATCTGTCTATGTATGTATTCATGCATTTTCAGATGGAACACAATACTTTTTAGATTTCTGCAATACAGTTTCATAGCCGGCCTCCTCTGTCCAGAATATCTGAAAATATATGAAAGCATTTGCCGCTTCGGGGTCTGCTATTATCAGAAATAGAGCTACCTCCACCTGCCTTATTCCTCACAGCCCCCATTTACAGATACGAAGTGCTGTGCTCCAGAGTTTCACTACTGGTGGGCATTTTTAAAAATCTCCTTTATCTCTGGCACCACACACTGCCCATCAATCACTCTGAGCCAAGGATTTTAAAAAAGGAATATTTCTTACTGCATCCAAGTTCTAAGAAACCTACACAGTATATTATGAGTTTTTGCATAAAACAATAACCTGTTGACCAATTCATACCAGAAACTTCTAAGGCTCCCTACAAGCTCTGTAATAGCATAGCTGCTGCATTTTTATTACATTTTTTTTTCCCTGGATTTTGAATTGATGTCTATGCTGTTTGATGGTGGTGAAAGAGCTTCACCTCAAATACTGCTCTTTCTACTGATACCATTAACACATTTCCTATGGGAAATGGAAAGGCATTGAAACTTCACAGAAAAATTCCATCTTAAAAAAACCTTCAAATCAATTTTCACTATTGCTTCCTCATTACTTTTCTTTCCCCTCCTCCCTGTAAAAGCTTTCATGTAAATATTTAGAAACTCCACAAATGGTTCTTCCAGATAAGAAATTGTCATTCTATGCAAACCAAATCTGAGATGTTACACATTCTCTAGAGCCTTTGATGTTTTCCCACCATGAATTTCCCAAAGAAAGGAGATAGCTAACATCTCGTGTTTATTACCCCACACAGTGTGAGGGGAAAAAATACCCCTGCCATTTGCAGAGCAAGGACTGAAGGCAAGCTAGAATGGCAATCAAATTTTCAAAGTTTCATCGAATCCAGTAGATGAAATGCTGGTTACGGTTTACCTTTGCCCGCAGTGGGTTGAGCTTTCTGCTGCTTACAATCTCTGAATCTGGGTGTCAAAATCTCACAGAGCAGACTTAGGAGCTCTAGAACAATCCAAGGTAAGATGAGTAGGAGCCATCCCATCCTATGCAGAAGTCTGCACAAGTGCACTGTACCAACATACACTCACTCGCTCACTCACAAGTAACCTTCTTCTTCAAAGAGGGCTTTGCCAGAGAAGAAGGGAACTGCCCCTTGCTAACAATGCCCACTGTGTAGCAACGCCTCCCTGTCAGAGGTTGCTACAGCTAGTAATCTACAGGAGGAAAAGTTCATAGGAGACAACTCTACCTCACCATAGAGGAAAATGCATTTAAACTGTTCACACTGATCCAGCGGATCTTGCCTGAAGCAAATTAGGGAGTGCTCATCTGCTGCTGGTGGTAGCTGCTGCTTCTATCCTGTCCCCAAGCATGCTGGGAGAGGCCACTGGCTCAGAGCCACAGTGGAAGAAGCCTGGAACATGGTTGGCAGGTTGTATTTGTGTGAAAGTGACTCCTGGAAGCACTCCTAATTGACCCGAGACAGTTCCTGTCACAAAGGACACTGGACTTCCCACTCATCTACCTGAGGCACGTATATGCTGAGGAGTCACAGGTGAAAATAACTGGTATGGAGTGCCAGCAAAAACCTTCTGAAGAAGGTCAAATTGGTGGATAAAGGTTCTTGTGGAATGGGGCTCAGGATGGAAAGGTTCTTGATTTGTCAGGTGGAAAACAAAAAAATATTTTCATAGTTGGTTAAAGCAAAAATAAGGAAGATTCAAATCATTCACAGAAAGAATCTGCTCCTTCCTTGCTGACATAATCGAATAATACAAATACATACACTAATTCAATCCATTTGCCAAATTCCCTGTGCAGTCAATATTTAATGATTTCAAATAATAAATATAACTTCCTATTATTACTATCAAGTAACTTGGGTATGTGCCTCTCATTTCCATATTAAAAGACTGTCCTGTCTGTTCTTGTTATCACATATCAGAAATAGTAACACACCTTCTACATGTCGGTTTAAAAATAAAAAGGCATGTTTTTCCTGACAACCTTTACATGAGACTTGATTTAAGCTTTTTAGGTCAATCCCAGAAATCTGATGTTTCATGCATTATTTTCTGAAAGGAGAAATTAATTATCAAATCTGTCAAATCATGTATGAATTTAAATACAGGAGTGGACGTATTTTAGATTGTGAGTCAGATTTATAAGCATAAGGGTAAACTAGACTTAATAGAGCAGAATTTGACTCTGATTAATTCACAGATAGCTATCTGTTTTCAAATATAGTTAGAAATAAATGTCCATGCAGTGGCCATGATGTAAGTGTGCAACCATTAAGTAATATGGATATTCCATTGAAATATTTTTCTTTTGTTTTGTGTTTTCACTTCACTTGGCCCATTAAGTAACATTTTCATTCATGCTGCTGTTCAATAATTTTGAAAGCAGAATGAGAATTCCAGTGGGAAAAGAATATGCAATCAGAACTAGGAATAATTTGTTCTGCTGTAAAGGACTTGATAAGTTTTTTATTTTTTTCCCCAATATTCTTTTTATTAATTGGATTTGGATAATGGAATACTAAAAAGGTACAATGATGTAAAATATTAAGGTGCTGCCAGATATTTTAACACTACAGAGTAATGAGAATTTACATTTATCTTAAAATATACTCCTGAAAGTGGAAGCACAAAATGATATTGCAATTGCTTCTCATGTTGTGAAATTGCTCATTGGGCCAATGTTGTCAAAGTCAATGGGAATTGTGCCTAAATCTGTGATTCAGAAGCAGGATGAAAATGACAGAGAAAATCTGAGTTGACAAAAAAACATCGGAAGAACTGATTATGGAAGGGCTGAAGATGCACAAAATGAAAGGTAGCACCATTAAGCCAAAAGAAGCGTTTTAACTTGAGTACATGGGTTGCAAAACTACTAGATACAATTAATGATGACCTGATCTGAAGTTATCCTGGTGTAAAACCACACTCACACCACTGCAAGTAAGTTCAAAGTCTGTTCTGCTGTAAGTCAGCAGCCCCCTCCTAGTTCAGTAAAAGTGAGCTAAACACATACCTACAAAAAAGAGAGAGCAAAAGGCAGTAAACTACGGACCTGATCTTAGTTTGGAAGTTCTTGGCACAGCTCAGGGCACAGAATTTAGAGAAATAGAAGGTAGAAACAAAAGGCAAAATAGCCTTCCTCATAGGAAACCCTACAGACACACAAGGAAAGTAGAGACCCTTGCACCAAGGAGTAGAATAAGAAGTGAAAGGAAAAAATGAAGGCAACTTGAAAAAGACAACAAAGAGTTGGAATATAATGACTTAGCAAAATCGTCTTTTCTCTTTTTGGCAGTCTTAAGGGCAAAGCTCCAGTTGCCTCCAAAATAGATAAAATAAACACATATACTCAAGCTTTTCCCCTTATTTCCGTAACAGCATTAGCATTCTGTAACAATATTATTCTCATGGGAACCCTACTTTTATTCCTTACATTACATTTTTCAGCCATCTTTTCTCCTTCCAGCTCTCACACCTCTTGGATTTTTTTTTTTCTTCTCCTTTTTCTCTAGCTTGTAATCACCCTTTGCCCTCCCTCTCTTTTCCTATTTCCAGACTGGCTTATTGCTACACACCTGGTTTGCATCTCCTCTCTTTTTCTTTGGCCCTGTCCTGCTGGCCCCACCAGGGGACTTGACCCACACCACTGCCCATGGACACAGAGGTTTTTTAAGTTCAGCCTTGGGCCCTCAACCTCTTGTGTTTTTTTTTCCCCACTATGCTGTAGGAGTACTGGTCTTGAGCTTAGTCACCGTTATGCCTGGCCATAGATGGTTCTGATCTATAGTCTGATTTTCCAGCTTGATCTCAAACCTGCTCTGCCCTGGTGAACCTCCCCAGCAGTCACTGGAGTTGATCTTGTCCCTGACTTGCAGGCTGATTTCACAGCAAACTTGCCTGGTGATCTGGACTCTTGCTTGAACCTCACCATGATTTCCAGGCCTGTTTGCTCACCTCACTTGGGTGTTGTGGGATGAGTGCAGCAATGTTGGAAAGGGTTATGTCCCTTAGTCCCTTGTACCCAGTTCTTGAGGGAGCCGCTGGTCTTTGCTGCTCCTTGACACCTGGTCTCCTGGTCAGTTGATTTCTGGGATATTCTTATCTTCAACAAAATCTAGCTTTATCCTAGAAGTTAAAGAATTGCTTCCATTTATATATATATATATATATATATATATATATATATATATAAGAATTATTCTCTTCTGACTAATATCCTTGGGATGAAAAAATTTTAAAAGCTCACCAGAATTAAAAAAACAAACAAACAACCTACAACAATCACTTCCTTAAGAAAACACTGCTGATAGTTTTTTACATGCAGTGTCAGAACAGGGGAAACATCACATCTTCCGGTCACAAGCCTCAAAGACAAAGGAAGCTAGACCAAAAAGAGAAAGCTTGTGCCCTTCTGAATGGAGCAGGACTCTGCTACATTTTGCTTTTCTATTTTATTGGCTTGATCCTACCAATGGTGTCCTGTAGTACTTGCTATGAGCTACTGTACATATCTTCCAAAGTCCAGCAATCCTATTCTTATTGTCCACAACATATTTGCTGTAAGTAGTTAAGATGAGTTGTAATCTCTGACCCACTGTATATGATGGGAAAGACAGACTTGACAAATGAAGAGCGAGCTTCGACTTTTTCTGACAAATGAAGAACATGGACTGACAGCCAAATGAGAGATCCATTCTAGTCTCCTTTTAAAATGGATGAACCTGTCAGTAATCTCCTTGGTCAGATAAGAATTACCACTAAGTCTGAAGAGATAGCCAACCAAAGTTTAATACATAAACTAATAGAATGGGGGAACAGCTAGTGTCATTCTATTGCATTGGAAAGAGCTTGTAGAGGTCAACCTAGTATGTATGGTGCCATGTGCCCAAATTAGAAGCATGCTCACTTTTAAAAATGCAACTGTAATTTCAGAAATCATTGAAATGGAATGCCCTTTTGAGAACTTGTTGATTATATTCTGGAAAAGTACATTCAGTGGTGGTAGACAAGTCACTTTGGATAGCTTCTGGCAAATTTTGTGACATAGCTGTTCAAACATAAAAAGTGAACTGGAGTAATATGGCTTTCACAAAAGTCCATCACTCCTGGCCTGTGTAGCATCTTTGGAAGGATGTAGGAGACAGACTGATGCTGTTACTCAATGATACAAAGCAATTAGGGGGGGGGAAGGGGGAAACTGCTCATTACTGTCATCAAGAGATACATATTTATTGATTTATCCCAGGAAGGACTGCTCACAACTTCAGTGGCTGCAATATAAATGAATGTTGACTAAGTTAGGTATGACATGTGTCCACAAAATCCCTTACATGTCAAGGTATCACAAATAATCCTTAATTCTTTGAGCAGTTTTGACAAGAAGCAGACACTTAAATGCAGCTGTGATTCTGGACTAGTGATTACAATAGGCATTTCCTCTGATAGAGGGTAGAAACTTTCCTATTAATGGGGAACTTAAGATAACTGCTACTTCTCTGCTGAAGGAGAAGGGATTTCCCTCCATAACTCCATCATTTGTCTGCCTGGTTTCCAGCTCAGCTGCTCTGCCTCAGCCTGGGACAAAAGATTTGCTCACAAGTGCACATTATTAGCCTGGTTTATGTTAATTCAAATTCATATGTAAAAATGTATCCAGGTCTATCACAATACTAATAATTTTAGAGGAAAATATGGTAATGCATTTAATTTATATTAATCTGTATTTAGATACTTTAAATTGCTGTCAGTTGCATCAAACTGCAACCAAATAGCAAAAATAACTCATTCGATATCACACAGTATTAGGAATGTTTAGCATTTTAAAGACATGTAAGCTAGTAAAATACAAAGATTTGAAAAGAAGGCCTTGATAATAATTGGCAAAACTCCTAAAAATATGAACAAAACTATCAATAATATTTAAGATCATAAGGCTTTTCAGGTTGGTCATCTAGTCTGAAGTGTTTCATTTCAGTGGTTTTTGATATTTTTTCAATTCAAAAGCCTGCATTATCTTTTATTTCCCAGTCACATCTTTGGAATTCTAACATCACACACTTATGAAATACCTTATTTCACAAATGCAGTAAAACTGTTAAATTTACTGTTAAAACCCATGGAACATGGGGTGGGGAGGAGATGGGAGGAGAGGACATGGAGTTTTTCAGTTAGAAGGGACCTACAGTGACCATCTAGTCCAACTGCCTGACCCAATCAGGGCTGACCAAAAGTTAAAGCATATTGTTAAGGGCACTGTCTAAATGCCTCTTAAACACTGACGGGGTTGGGGCATCAGCCTAGGAAGCCTGTTCCAGAGTTTGGCCACCTTCTCGGTAAATAAATGTTTCCTCTTATCTAGTCTGAACCTCCCTGGTGCAGCTTTGAACTCTTCCCATGTATCCTACCACTGGGTACCAGGGGTAGGAGATCAGCACCTCACTCTTTGCTTGCCCTCCTCAGGAAGCTGTAGAGAGCAATGAGGTCACCCCTCAACCTCCTCTTCAAAGTAGACAAGCCCAAAGTCCTTAGCCACTCCTCATAGCACATTATTTCACTAGCTTTGTTGCCTTTGTCTGGATGCATTTGAGTACCTTCACATGCCTCTTAAATTGTGGGGCCCAGAACTGCACACAGTACTCAAGGTGAAGCTGCACCAAAGGTTCACCTCATGTTGACTACAGCATGGCATTAGGGTAAGAGTACGAAGTAGCAGAGGAGATCTGTAGACATCTCCCCCAAGTTGAGAGGGAAACAAGCCACTCTTTGGCTGGATCTAGCCTGCAGCAGAAATTTTAAAGAGATACTACTGACAGGCAAGGGTTGGGGGTGACCTGGTTCATACCTGTCAGCAGTATAAAGACACTGAATGCATTACCCAAACTAAAGTTTTTATCTCTTTGCCTCAAAGATTACTTTGCTGCAATGTCACTGTACATGATTTGTGTGTTTCATAATGAACCAAACGCAACTTGTGTCTTCCTCTGGCCTGCCTGAATGAAAACCAAAGGAAAGCTTCCCCAGCATTAACTGTTTGCAGCAACAGTGACACTCTGAAGCAATATAATGACCTGTGAGGAGTGATTTTGTTTATGTCGGTTTAGATGCTCTGTCTCGTTCTCTCAGTAATCTTTCTGACTACCTTTGTGTTTTGATCAATTCAGACAATTATCTATAATGCATGTATACTGTCTCCTGGAAAAAGGATTTCTACAGGAGCCTTTTACACAATAAAAATACCATATTTTAACCCTTGTCATTTAAATGTACGTTCAAGCTGTAAAACTGACTGTTTCCCAGCATGCAAATGACTTGAGTGCCAAGTTATGCTTGTAAATCAGACATCAAATACGCAGATCCTGTGACATGGCAACCGAAACATACATTTTAAAAAGATATGCTGGCCTGTGACCATTGTGCGTTTAGATGTTCCCAAATACCACCAGTGTGTGTGCTTTTTATAATCCAGCCATAAAGCCATTCATCAAAGGGCTTTTTTTTTTTTTCTTCCTTGGAGAAAAGGAATTTAAAATAATAGGTGTGTGCAACTTTGGCAGTCAGTAGGGCCACAGAGTTAAATAACTGAAGGTAAAAACATACCCTGATGTTACTGCGAATAGAGTGGCCCAGGGAACTGGTAATGGTCAGAGCCTCACAGTGTATCCTAGATGGACCTGTGTTTTACAGTAAATTGGCACTTCTGCAACAGGGCAAAATGATTCATAAATGTCAGAAGCCAATGAGAGTTCATGTAAATGCATGTTAACTGAGATGCAGTTTCCTGAAAATGAAGTGAAATTAAAGAAAATATTTAATAACATAATGTATAAAACATTACCCCCACTGTAATGTATAAAACATTTCCCCAACTTAGCTATTGAAGAAATCAAGGCTCAAAGCAGCACAGAGTTTATTTCCAATGTTGTTACTCCCCATTGTGTGGCTGTGAATAATTTTGTATATATTTGATTTTTAAAAAGAGAGATGTGATGCAAATCCTGTAAACTCTTGGGTTCAGTCATTAGACCACTGAACAATTTGGTTCACAGAAGAAACTGGAGAAGAAATGGGCAGAAGCTGAGCCTGCACCAAGGCAGAAGAGGATCTTCTTCCTCTGATTCCTAAGAGAAGCTCACAAAAGGAACTACATCCTCTTATTTTATTCCTACTTCATATGAGAGATTTGGAAAGGTCATTATTCCTCCAGTTCCTCTGCTGCAAACCCGTAGGAAGCACTTCTTCCTCTGGAGGAGGGAAAAAGTTTCAAATACAGGATAATGAAATTGTTGTTCGGTTCTGAGAACATCTTTTTCTATTTAATGAATGATTAATTTAGCAAAGATGTTCCGGTTCCAACCAAGATGTGGGTTCAAATATTTTACTCGCTCTCGTATTTCAGCTGAGAGTGACTGGGAAGCCAGAGCACAGAGATAACAGTGTGCTTTTGAGAGCCCCTGTGGGAGTGCTCCAAAGGTGCCTGCAAGACCAGAGCCACCCTCTTACCTGGAGACTGAAAGCAGGCACTCCACATCTCCTGCCATATTACACCAGTGGCATGATGTCAGCTGTTTGACCATCACAATGTGCTCAGCTGGGCTGCCTGCAGTCCCCACGTTGACAGCTGGTTGGTAAGACTGCCTTCCCTGTGGGTACCAAGGCCAGTATTTAGGAGTAACCATTACATACCCTGGTACCTCCACAACTGTTATCCCAGATGGCTTCATCTATTGCCAGGTATCAACACTTGATACAAGTTTGAGTAAAAGTCTTAGCATGAGTTTACATACTGGAGCATATCCTTCTACTATTTACTATATGCACTCCTGCTTATCTCAGCGCAGCAGTGGTGCTGAAGCACAGCTCGTATACCATTTGCAAGTTGTGGATCTGACAGCTTAGCCTGTGCTTGCTCTCATCATTTATGGGACAATGCCAACTCGAAATCACAAGTCATAAACAGACATGTTTACTTACGGTTGTTAATAGCCCTGCAGATAGAAATAAAATACTTTTTAAAAGCCCATTTATTTCTCTGCACTTAAATTCTCCATTTTTTTCCCGACTTCTTTCAACCTAGAGAATGAAAATGTAACAAGGTGTCCGAAGTTTTTATGTTTATCTGCTAAAAAAACTTTCAAAGGATTTATTTTTAGTTTCTCAGTACTTCTGGGGGTAGTAAGTCGAGTAAAAGCTTGCTTCTAAAACATCTAAATGTTTGTTGGATTTTGTCAGCTGTTTAAGACGAATGTGACCTTCTGAGAGTGCTCATCAACAAAATGCTGCGAGTAGCTTCCATTTGGATCAAGAATGAACATCATCTGCTGGCGCCGCTCTCTGCACACCACGTTTCCGCATTAAAGGCAAGGTTGGATGCAGTTTTACTACTTTTAATGAAAATAAGTACAGTTCTCAGCCTCCCAGCTTGTTGCCGGTGCCTTTCCCAGCGCTGGAGAGGGACGCTTACGTGCCATAGATACACATAATTCAGCTAATAACAGCCCTTTCAGCACGCCCAAATTTTCTTCTCAAACCTGTACTCCCTTTACACCACGAGAGCCGTGCTAGGGGTGCGCCCGGGAGGGGGGGGGCTCCACAGTCTGGCAGGGACCCTCGGCTCCCAGGGAGGGACCCTCGGCTCCCAGGGAGGGACACCCGGCTCCCTCGGACTCCTCACCGGCACTTCCCCTCCGCGGCAGGCAACCGACTCCGCTTGCCTGGCAGGCCAACCCCTCCACCCCTGCCGCCGCGGAGAGTCCCCCATACTGCCCTTCTCCGGGACCCCCGCCCGCGGGCGCTGTCTCCCTGCCACTGCCCCGGAGCGCCCCCGCCGCGCCCCGGCCCACAGCGGCGGGCGGCGGGGGGCGCCCGCGGGCGGCGGCGGGAGCGCGGGCGCGGGGGTGGCCGAGGAGCGGCGGCGGCGGCGTGAACGCGGCTGCAGAACCCCAGCGAGGCGGGAGCGGGAGCGCCGCGCCCGCCGCAGCCGCCGGAGCCGGGCGAGCAGCGAGCCCGGCCGCCCGGAGTCGCCGGCAGCCCCGCGGGGAGGCAGCCAGGGGCCCCTCGCCGAACGCGCGCCCCCCCCGCCTCGCCGCTTCTTCCGCCCGCCCCCAGCCAAGAGAAACAAAACAAAACCCCGGCACCACCACGCTCTCCCTCCTTCTCCTCTTGGCATTTGGTGGTGTTTGGTTTTTTTGTTTTAATTATTTTTATTTTTTATTTTTATTTTTTCTTGGGGATTCTTTTTCCTACCACGCTGAGTTGCACCTTCTTGATAATTTCTCTTCCCCCGCGTTTTTTTATACTCTTCTCCCTGCTTTCAAACCCTGTGTCTGTGTGTTTCAATACTATCACCTCTGCTAAAAATAGATCTTTTTATATACCCTTCCTCCTCTCTGACCCCATCCAACACCCCTTGTTAAGGTGAGTTTTGTCTTTTCATCACTTTTTTTCCTTGTGTGTTGTTTTTGTTTGTTTTCTTCCCCCCCCTTTAGGGCAGGTTTTAGGGAGGAGGGGATGCGGAGGAGAGAATTTCGTGGGGAGTCAGGCATGTTTGCGAAGCATTATTTTCCCTCCTGCAGCCTCAGCATCATTCCGGACTGCTCCCTTTTATCCAAAGGATGTAGCTAGCTGATGAAAGTGGGGAACTACTCTTCCTTATCAGTGCATGCTTGGGAGCCACAGCAACAGCAGGGGAAAAAAAAAAGCGCCTCTCTTTTTTTTCCTTTGTACCCCCTCTCCCCCCATTCCCTCCTCCTCTCTGTGTTTTGTTGGTTTTTTTGGGGTGTTTGCGGGGTGTTTTTTGTTTGGTAGGGTTTTTTTTGCGTTTGGGTTTTTTTTGTTTGGTTTGGTTTGTTTTTGTTTGGGGTTTTTTGTTGTTTGGTTTGTTTTGGTTTTTTTTTTTCTGTAGGGGGTGTGTGTGCTTGCTTTCTGTTTTTAAGCAATACACGGGATTTGGAAAGAATTGCACGTGATGTCGGGGGGAGCGAGTGTGCATGTGCACGTGTGTCTTGAGTGTGTGTGCGAATGTATGCGTGAAGTGCATTTGTATTTTGTGTTTGTGGGATGAGTGCTACAGCTTCCAAACAGCTACTGTACATAGAGTGAGGAGCACGGCAGAGGCTGCTGATGGAGAAATCGGTCAGGAATGCAGGAAAGCTACAGAGTTCTCCACAGAGTCCGGTCCCTTGTGCTCCAGGACATCTTCCCATACATCATTACTGGCACCTTCAAGGTGATGGCTCTTATTCCTCTCCTGGCTTCTCAGTAGTGGAGTGCTGAGAGGGAAAACTTTAGGGCTAATGTGAATTGATAGCGTTTTTGTTCCTCCAGCAGCCCGAGACAGTGTTATTCCAGGGAATAAGTGGGGAAAATAGCATTGTGATCCAGAGCAACTGGATCAATTGCTGTCAAATATTAGTGTTCAGTGAGAAAAAAAGATAAAACATGGTTAGTTTGGCCAGCCAGCAGCATTGCAGCCTGGTTTACTTCCCAGTTCCAAAGTTGTAGGCTATTTCTTTCTTCAGCTGTTCATCTGTTCCCATTAATAACAGAAATGCATTTCTACAGTAAAACACTCTATTATAAATCCACTGGTGCATGATTTTCAAGTAATTTATCTGTTTCACGGCTTTCCCCCCAGTCTTTTGGTGTGCTTTCAGCTAGGTATTTTACCTATGTGTGTGAAGTGGGTTAGTACAGAATTTAGTTGCATTTTAACAAGGAGTTAAGACATAACTTGCAGGGTGCCATTTGCAAAGTGTCACTTAATATAAAGCAAACTAACAGCCCCAAGCTCTTTTTAATTGATTTTTTGCATTTCCCTAGTTTGTTTCAAAACAAGCAGGTGATTGTGCATAAGAACTTGGAAGGAAAACTGGCTCCACAATGATAAGCAGTTTCAAATTTTGAGACCTTAAAATGATTACACTTGTCTGTGGAACCTGAATTTGTTTATGAAATCTAGTGGATCCAAAGTACATGAAAGAGCACTTTGCACACATAGTTTTCTAGCATATTGAACCTTTTTTGCATCTGGAAGTTTACAAATGCACCAAAAAGGTTGCTATCATCTGTGTTTAGAGGCCTTCATGCTGTATGAATACAGAGACAATAATGTTGCCTGTCTAGCTAATGCAATTCCAAAATAATCTGTCTTTCCACCTGCTGTGTCGATGATGTTCAACAAAAATGAGTAGTCACAGAAGTAGTCTTGTGCTATCAGGAGTCATTTAATCATTTATTTTTCTTGTTAGTCTACATTAAAGTATTTTGCACAAGTATGCCTTGGGATTTTTTTTTTTTCTGCTGTGGCTGACTGCTGTGAAATCAGGAAGCATGGTTTGAGTGAGTTGTGCCATTCCTAATGCTTGGTAGCAGTGAGGGGAGAAACACCTGATGTGCGTTGTACATCATCCCTGAATGTATGCAGTGAGTGAGAAAAAGATGGAAAACCAGCACAGTGCACTAACAGTTTAAATAAATAAATAAGGGTGATGCATGTTAGCTTGTCAGCTGCTGTTCTGCTGAACCCTGACTAGTGGCAAAATACATTTTCCTGGCAAGCACTGCGATGTGATAAATTTTTTCTGATTTGATCAAGCTGGCTGTTAAAATCTCTCGTGGCACAGGAGAGCTCTTGTTCTGCTGATAAAAATCATGCTTCCTTGTTTTAATCCAGGGAAGGCTGAAATATCCACAACTCTTACTGAAGTCACTAGGAGTTACTTACATTCAGCACTGATCAGGATTTTTTACCTAAACATGAGGATTCAGGATATTTCAGGTTACATTTGCCAGCAGATCTGAAATGTGTAATTTTGTTTAGATTTTACATTGGGTGCATACAGTATGTTTACTAGTAAATGTTTGTTTTTACCACAGGAACACTAAAATATGTCTGTAGATGGAAAAGTTTAGTGTTGGTTTTCTCAGGGGCTTTTAAAAAGAGTTCTCCTGATAGTGTTCACTTCACAAATCTGTGCACTGAGTTCCTTATGCTAGTTGATTAGCTGTTGGCACCAATGGAGGAAAAAAAGTGGATGGGAAAAAAAAAAACAAACGACCAAGTCGTGTTTCTTTATCATAATGACTGAAAAACTAGAGCGCTTTCAGCCAGATAGGAAAATCATGAAGCAAGGTGAATGTTGAATTTGAGCTGGTGGCTGTTCCCATTGATGTGAGTTGCAGCACACCAACACTGAAGTTATTCTGTAATGCAGTAATCTAGCTGAAACTTCCCTTCAGTTTATGTTTTGAGGCTTGGATGAAACCTCAAACCATGGATTTATTCACCTTTAAAGCCTTTTTTGTTTGTTTGTTGTTGTTTTGTTTTGTTTTTCTTTTGAAACGTGTTATAAATCTATGAACTGCTATAAACAAAGTACTGGAGGGAGAGTTCAGAAGTCACTCTGTGGATCTTACTGCTATAAAAGTAAAATGGGATGTCTCCCTACTGTTAGCCAACAGAAATTATTTCCTTGTGTTATCACACTTTATTATTCTGCAATGTCAGTCTAAAATACTTAGTCCAAGGAGTTTTCATTCTGCGGGTGTGCTTCCAAAAATGAAGAACGTGTGTATCTTGTCTTGTCCTAAACTACAACTACCCATCAGTTTCAGAAGCATTTTGTTGCAGGGCAAAATTGCTGTTACATTTGGACATACTTATTGAGGATGCTGGATCAACCCAGATTTTCTTAAACTATCACAGTGTTGCCTAGGATTTTTGGGGATGGGGTGCAGTAGTAGTATCTGTATCCATGCAGAATGCAATCACAATGTACATGAAAAAGAAGTAGCATAATCCATCTGAAAATGAATCTGTTTTTCTCTGTAAAGTCCTCTTTTCTAGTTTGAGATGGTACAATGTGTGTGTTTCAATCTGAGTGTGTATTTGTAATTTTGAAATGTTTAGATGAATGTGGTTACTTTATGCAAAGTGGCCTTTTTATTTGCATTTTGTCTGCTAGATATGTAATTTTTGTAATAATTTTTTTTTTTCCTCCTGCACTTGGTTACACATAGAAGAAAATTAGTATATTCCTCCTGGGAACCATGTGCAACTCTGGAGAGCCAGGCACTGAACAGACCTGCAAGCCCTGTGAACGTGAATGTGGATGACCTGTTAGGGGTGACCCGTGCTTGGGCATGGCAGGGAAAGGAAGAGTGTGGCTCTTAGAGGAAGTGGAGTATCTAACTATCTGGTGCTGGAGTGGCTGTGTGCTTCAGGGCTAAAATAGCAAGTTGCTTTATCACCCTTAAAAGTGTTAAATTATCTTGTGGTTTGCATTTAGCAATCTGCTTGTTTTTTTTCTTTGTATTAGGGGAGATATGGAAGACGTAATTGCAGTCTGGTATTGCTAACACAGGCAGCTCTCTGATGACAACTGTTTGTAGGGTGTCACATGAAAAATAGATGTGGAGAGGAGTTTCCAGAGTTTTCTTCTTTGTGGCATGTTTTCATTTACGCCCATTTTCCCTGGACTTGAGTCTAGCTGTTATACCCTACTTGCCTGTGTAGGCTGGAGGCTGCTTTGTGTGCAGAAAGTGTTTGTAGGAAGGGGAAGAAGAATATTATTGTTAACTTTGGAATAATGCAATGTAACAGCTCCACCAAGCCCAACCAAATGCAAGAATGGTAAAATATCCAGAATTTGCCTAACGTGTATGTGAGATCTCGTACTTCATGAGAGGAGATGCAATTTTAAACATAATTCAAAGGGAATGCTCTTCCCAGAATGAGAACTGGTATTAGTAAATCCCCGTGACCACTCTTGTCCTGGGGGATCTGTTTAGAGCACCCTGGTTAATTCCTGGTTAAAGTGGGGTGAGGCCAGTTTCTCTCATTTGAGCTACTACTGTAACTGGGTCTGTATTCCAGTGCTGCAGTGATGTCAGTAACAATACACTGTTGATTTCTGCTAACAGGCAGTGCTTTTAACAGGGTGTATGAATCCAGTCATTTTGATTATGGATCTGCTTATCTGACTTTCTCATCTATGCATTAAATATATTTAAATGCTGTGAACACTTTAGTAGACTACAGGGGAGCAAAATGCTTATCATCTGTAAATGAAAGATGAAATAGTTAATTTGTTCTTTCATTTGTTTTGGGGGGGTGCAGGTGGTTCAGGACTACATATTATTAGACTAGAATTTATCTCATAGTTTGCTTAAAAATAGTTACAAAAATATTTATTATTATCAATTTCATACAGGTTTTTCTGTATGTTTTAAAAAAAGATTTAGTTTCGTAATGAGGTTTTAGGGTAGGCCACTGAGGTATAATGAGAACTTAACCCTCTTAGTGACTGGTTGTTATTACACTTTCATGAATATAAATGACATACATAGTGACAAGGTCTTTTTCAAACTTCTGGCACTTTGCATGCAACAATGTCTTTTATAATGAGTCATCTGGAGCTCCCATAAAGATTTTTGTTGGTTTTTTTTTTTTTTTATCCGCAGTGGAAGTACAACAATTTTAAGCAAATCAAAGTGTCTGGGTTATTTGAGCTCTGATAGAATAAAACAGCCATGAATGTACAGTTCTCTTATCAATGCCATCTTCATCTTGGTGAGTTCGATATAAAATGTGTCTACAAGCCAGGCATAGCAGTTTGGGGCAATACCTTTAGGTCGTGATGGCTGCTTTAGTACCCCAGGTAGAGACACACCAGTACTCAGTGACAAGATGGTGAAAGACAGGGAGGCTCAGCTGGGAAGTTAACAGGACCTTGAGGTGGGCTCAGAAGACCTCTCAGGAAAAAATGTCTGTCTTCCTGGAGGAGAAGTTAGCATGTGACCATGATGTACTTCTAAGCTTCCTCTGTACATGACAAAATCCCAATGGTGTGCTAGTGCAGAGGCCTAATGAAATTTACCTAATCCAGCAGAAATTGTCACAGAGCAGAAAGGGAGTATAATACTTCTATTAAATAAAAATGTGCATGGTTTCTTCTCCTGTTGTGATACCAGTGGAGAAGTGTGTTCATTTGTGTACCTTTTGAAAAAGTTTATACCTTTTGACTTACAGTAATTAATGGGGAGTGAGTTAAACTACAAAAAAAAATAAAAGTTAAGGCTTATTTTGCACTTAACCATTACAGAGGCATAATCTATGGCTTGAGAGTTCTTGTTTCAATGGTGACAGCCATCTCCTGAAGTGGCACAGAATGCAGGGTGTGTGTGATGCTTTTCCTACCTGTAAAATGGGATAGTAAAGTTAAGGCTAAATTCAGCAATTCCTGGCCATATTAAATAGTTCCTCAACTTCAGTGGGGTTGTTTGCCTACGTGAGAGACTCAGAAACAAGCTTATAGAACAGTGACAACAGGGAAGGTGTGAAGTATCATCATTATTATCTCAGAGAAGCTTCTCTTGTATGAGACAGCTCATGTTCCAGGCAGTCTGCATCACCAGGCTAAAGTTCCTTGGCAGTTTTACTTGATTCCTGCAATGCATCACTACCTGATTCTGTGGCAGGATAAAATAAATTTAAAGTCCTTTCTAAAATCTGAGGTCTAAATAAAGAACATGTTAAATATAAGACCATTTAAAATATATTAACTGATCTAATGTTTTAGCTGTATGTTTCTGAGTGTCCATCCATGTGCCAGAAATTATTTTGTCTATATTAGGTTTTCACCTAATCCAAAAATGCTTTATGAATTTTAGAGGCCAATAAATACTTCATTGGTAATTCTTTGTACGTCAGAAATAAGACACTGGTGAGGTACTAGTATAGTTTACCCAGAGAGGTTGTGGATGCCCCCTCCCTGGAAGTGTTCAAGGCCAGCCAGGTTGGATGGGACTTTGAGCAACCTGGCCTAGTGGGAGGGGTCCCAGCCCATGCAAGGGGGTTGGAACTGAATGATCCTTAAGGCCCCTTTCAGCCCAAACCATTCTAAGATTCTGTGTTACAGACATCAACTAAGTAGCCATCACAGCTAATTCTCCTTGGGTTTAGTAGTGTGTAGACAAATCTTTAAGTGTCAGTAATAGTAAAATGAGGGACCAGGAGAGAATTTATTTTCCCTTCTCTTTTCTTCCTCTAGTTTGCTTTCAGTGGTAACGTGAGGTAAAGACTAGAATTGTAGATTTGACTGTTCCTAGCCACTGGCTGAGTTTTAAGGCTCCTTATTCTTTTTGAGTGGGGACCAGTGCTCATATTAGCATTTTGGATTGGCAGGGTTTTTCTGCCTGGCATTACGGAAGAACCTGGGAAGAGGAGGATTTTGTGATTCTTTCAAGTCTGAAGGTAAAATCTGCAGTGCCATATGGATAATATCAGATCATCCACCCCTCTGAGATCTTCCCAGTGCGCATTGCAAAAACAAGCTCAGGCTACATCTACAAGGCCAAAATCTAAAAAGCAACTTGTAAATTTGTGCTCTCATTCCAGTTTTGCTTGTATGTGACACCTGTATCTGCAGCCTGGAGATGGAAGTGATGGGAGGCAGAATCAGGGGTAGTAGTGTAGTTGCAGTCGAGGAAAGGATTTAGCAAGTGGGTAACAAAGTAGCAAAAATGCAAAAAGATAAGTGTGGGGGAGTCCTTAAGAGGGGATGGAAGAGGGAAAGACATTGCACAGGGATGGGTTTAATAAGATTTAACAGAATGTGAGAGATAAAAAGCACAAGACAAAAATCAGAGATGGAGGCTGGGTTGCAAGAAAGACAGTGCAAGTAACAGTAAAAGGCAAAAAGACAGGTGAAAGGGAGCTGTGCACTCCTAATTTGAAATGTAGTTTCAAGATCAGTTTTAAGTTGGTCTAAATTCCATCTGCTGCTGCAAAGAGAGTCCTGCACACTCTTCCTTCTTTCTCCAAATGATATGCTGCAACTGGTAATGCGCAAAAAGAAAAATTAATCCAGATCAGATCCTTGATCCAGCTGACTAACTGCTCATTATTAACATTACTGCTGCCTCAAGGCAAAGAGGCAGGGGCAGACATAGGAAAGGGCAACATAAAATTGAGTTATGCTGATGATAGAGCTGTGCTTTTGGTCTGAAAGTCCTGGTGAGATTCTGAGTTAGAAATTATTTAGAAGAGAGGCTGGGGCTGGCCAGGAAGACTTGGTATGGTGGTACAAGGAAAGGAAGAAATCACCGGGGAGAGTATTTATAGTAAGCTGCATAGACGGCTGCATGCAAAGGAAAAAAGATGCTCAAAACACTTAGGAGGCAAAGTCAGGCATTTAAAAGTTACAAAAAGATGGTGTTTATGTTGCCTGTGTATTTAATTCAGCATCCATAGGCACGACTGCTGATGCAATCATTAATTACATGATCAAGCAGGGCTTTTTTCCCTTGGTTCAACCTGAAGAGAGGCAGGGTGGTGGGGGGTCCAGGAGTGCCATACACCTCAAAAGTGGCTGCTCTGTGCCTCATGACCCCTGTGGAGCAGAGCAGTGCCTGCAACTTGGGGCTTACTTGCCCTCATTGCATCATGGCTGCTGAAGTCCAGTCCTCAACAGTCCCATCAGTGACTCCAAACTTCCCTCTCACAACCTTAATCTGCATCTCCTTCATGGGTTCCCACGTGTTTCATACTGACTTGTACTGCTTTTTATCAATCCAATATTTATGGCTCCCAACCAAAACATCTTTCTGCCTCTTTTCACCTAATATGCCCTGCAACGTGCTATACATGTGCAGCATGTGTTAAGCATACTTTTAGATGGTAATGTATGCTCCAAATTTCTCTTGGAATAAGAAGAAACAATATAGAAAAATAAAAAGAAATTCGGAATAAAATGCCTTCCGAGAAAAGGAGGCAAAGGTTGGAATATGTGTTGCAATAAATTAAATATAAAGCTCTTAGACCTTGTTGACTATCTTTTTAATGATTTTTTAAATATTAAATGGGCAAATTAAATTATGCACAAATATACAGATGCACACACATTAAAAAAAACCCCACATCATGGATTCCACTCTTAGAAGGAAAGGGTTGAAAAAGAACAGTGTATCCAGCCCTGTGAGAAGTAAAATGCTGGCAGATGATGTCATGCTGTCCAGACTAGCATAAAAGATGTATTTAAAAAAATCTTAGCTGACTTATTTAAATAAATTATATTAAAATTCTGAGAAATCCTGAGTGCTAGCTGATGATCCTTAGGTTTTACTTTGATCATGTTTTACAGGTTCTGATATCTTTTCATAACGTATTTTTAAAATTATTATGTTTCTTATTTTAAGCATACCTATAGAGTATTGCATACTCCCAAGAAGAAGTGACTGATTCTTTTGGGTTATCCAGTTCAGTCCCTTGCTCTTGCAGCCAAAAAATCATATAATTGCTTTCATGTGCTGAGGGAACTGCTTCTTACAAATATTTAGGGATTTTTTTTTTAGTTTCCATACTACCATTTGGAGGCTGTTTCAGTATTCTGCTTTCTTTTCCCATTTAAGTATGTTCATGGCCTGCTTATATTACGTTGTTCTTGATCTAATATTGTACGTGAGCTTAAGTGTGCTTTTCTGCACAGTGTTTTCTGCCCTAAAGTTTGGAGCAGTCCTGCTTGCTGTCTTCCTGTTCTCGGCTTAAAAAGCGAAGCTCTCACCTGACAGAGTTCAACTCCTAAATTCTTGCGGAGGATAGACAATGGTGTAAAGTTGGACAAAACAGTTCTGGTCATGCTCCTCATTTTTGTGATGACTCATCTTACCCCAGTCTTCAGTATTGACTTCCAGAGAGTGAGTGAAATGTCAAGTGCTGTACCCACATTTCTCTCTGGGGTAGGTTTGAACCTCCAGGGTGTAGTGCTTTACAGGGTTTTTGCAGACTCATTGTCATTTGTCTTGGTTCTGATTTCTTACTATAAATAGTTCAAGTAAGACAGAAGGAACCTTTGTTTATAGTTTGAAAAAAAATCCTGTTTCTCCTTTGGATTAAATTTAAATTGGTGAGAATCGATACATTTAAACAGATACAATATTCTAAGCATTAATGTTTCAAATAGGAGGCAACCATTATGCTCTAAGCAAAATTATTTTCAGGTCAGACTATCTGATAGTCCTAATCAAGAATGCACTGGATTTCATGTGGATTTGCTACTTACACTTCGTTTGGGAAGCTGGAAATTAGTATAGGAAATTTTGATTCTGGACTAATTTTCTGATTTTAAAATTATTGAGAAAAGGAACGTGTATTTGTTTTTGTTCCTTGAAGTAGAATGTAAACAGAGGACAGGAAAGAAAAGTGGCTAGCCTTTTTATGTTTCAAGAATTTACTTGAAATGGCTTTATTTTGAAAAGTGAAGGGCATAAAAATTGGTGCAGCCTCACCTTGTACTCACTCACCTGTACTATGTGCAGTTTACGGACCCACAATTTAAGGATGTGAAGGTCCTTGAATGCGTCCAGAGGAGGGCAACAAAACTGGTTGAAAAGGCTGGAAGGAATGTCCTATGAAGAGCAGCTAAGGACTTTGAGCTTGTCTAGTTTGTGGAGAAGGAGGCTGAGAGACAACCTCATTGCTCTCTACAGCTTCCTGAGGAGGGGATGTGGAGATGGAGAAGCTGATTTCTTCTCCCTGGAGTCCAGTGATAGGACATGTGGGAATAGTTCAAAGCTGCACCAGAGGAGGTTTCTTTACCAAGAGGATGATGAAATACTGCAACAGGCTTCCTAGAGAGGTGGTCAGTGCCCCAACCCTGTCAGTATTTAAGAGGCCAGTGCCCTTGACAATATGCTTTAACTTTTGGTCATTCCTGAATGGGTCAGGCAGTTGGACTAGGTGATTGGTGTAGGTCCTTTCCAACTGAAATCCTATTCTATTCTATTCTATTCTATTCTATTCTATTCTATTCTATTCTATTCTATTCTATTCTATTCTATTCTATTCATGTAATTTCATTTTGTGTTCTCTGTTCTTTCTCAAAAACCAAGGAGTAGAGATACGATATAGAAGCTTTTACATTTTTTTGCAACTTTAAAGTCTTTGCCCCTATACATGAAATAATTTAACCAACATTTCACAAGACAAGGTGAATGCTCTATAGTTATATTGATACAACTATTACTGTCTTTATCAAAGTCAGGTATATCTGAACTGTTTTGTATGTTACTATATTATACAGTATTTACCTAAAGTAGAATTACTGCATTTCTCATTTAAAAAAGCCCCAACACCTTCCTATGTTACAAGTCATTAATCTTATGTCAGAAGATTAATATGGATGGATAAGATACAGTTCTGTTATTTATTAGATATTTTAAAATACTACAATAAACAACATGTAAAACAGTAAAATCCCACAGTGAGCGAAGCAGCTGGAAATGTAACTCATATCAGCTGCCAACAATAGACACTCCTTTTTGCTTTCTCTGGGGCCTGTTGGCATTTGCTTTGCCTGCAGAATGACTATGCATGTTATCTGCAAGGTGTTAGTCCATTAGTAGTGAGCAACTGGTGTAGACATCCTCTTCATGGAAAAGGGTGTGTGTCACAGCAATGTTTTATGTATACCTACATGGGCAGATAACTTCACTCACAGGATTTGTCCCATTTAACCTAGCAGGGCTGCAGGTTTTTATTCAAGTGTTTGTAGGAGTAACCTCTGAGTCATATTTGTCCTGCAGACCTGGACGTGGAAGGGATTCAAGATCTGTGTAGGGGAATAGACTGCCAGCATGTGCATACACAGAAGTTGGAGTTGGGAAGAAGCCTGGAGTCCTTTGCACTAACTGTTCAGAAAACCAGAATGTTTATGCTGACTGAAAAGAATGCAGCAATGTACAAAGAAGTGTTGATAATGTTGCTGTTACTTAAAAAACAAAACAAAACAGATTTTTTCATTAAAAAATGAACTATTGATCTGACACAAAAATAATATAATACTACTATGTCATAACTTTGGATGCTTTTTGATTTACAAATTTTTTTTCCACATGCTGTTGCTATGCTAAGAATTAACACATCAGGGAGAGATACCATAACAAATAACATAATAACAAATAACTTGTAAGAGCTTTGCATTTCCTGGGACAACACAGGGTCAGTTTAGAGTTTCTAGTGAAGCCCTGTCAAAAGAGTTCTCAAACTGTGGGCAGCATCTCTCTTATTATTCATAGTCTACTTTTGCATGACCAAACCAAATCAATAAAATAAACCTTTTTATGAATAAGAGTAGATGAACTACAGAGGAATTCTTGCCTCCTTTAGAAAATTTTAGGTGTTCCATAAATTGGGAGGGAAAATATAAAGAAAAACCAAACAAATAAACAAGAAAAACAGACCAAAAAAATGTGACAGGGTAATAGAGGTGAAGCTAAGAAAAACAACATTGGAGATTTCCAGCTTTTGGGGTAGGGAATTTGGGGTGGGCATTGAAGGCGGATGTAGCCCAAGGTGTACTGTACTTGATTTTTAGGAATCAAATAATGATAAAATTGGATGAGTACAAGAACTGGAAATACCAGCTGTGGCCTATAATACCATGCCAAGCTCCTACATGGTAAAGACTGATCAGAGTATTTGAGTGTTGAAGAACAGGTAGAACTTCAAATGGTTCCAGACCTAGTTGCTGTGACTCCGTTACCAACAGTACTTGTGTGTGACAGCCTACTAAACAGAGATCCTGTGGAAGATAATTTTTAATTTCCTGAACAGAAGTTACCTATGTTTCGAAATGTGATAAACTTAAGTTATCACATGAGAGGAAGCCCTCCTTAGTGCTCTTTTTAATTAGTAACTGTAGTAACAGATTGTTTTGTGGGAAGGGATAGAGAGGGGATTGGGGACTCCCAAGTTTGTCTGAGTAGCTGAAGTCACAGGAGAGGACAGGCAGTGGCTCTGCTGGAAGATCAGGAGAACAAAGAGTGACTCTTTATTCAGTGTTAGAAGACAGTGGGTTTGTCAAGTGGCAAGGTGAACTTGCAGGCTCAGTCTCCCTTGCTGAGGGAAAAGGGAAAAATTTTGAGAGGACTGCTGGTTCTCTCCTATATTCCAAGTCCAGGGGACTTTAAATGTAAGAGACTCCTGTCTGATCTTTGTCCATTAATTAACCAGAATTAGGAAGATTGACCCAGAGAGTTTATTCCAAATACAGTGTTTCTCACCACAAACCTGAGGGGTTTTTTATATAAATGGTCCCATCAATCCAGATGTTTCTCTAAACTATCACCTCAGTTCCACATGGACCACGTAGAAGAATAGCTCTATAATACTAAACCATTTAATATGGGAAGTATAAAAAATGTTCAGTTGTAGGCTTACTTAATTCTTCAGGCTGCGATGATGCCGGTTCTTTTCAAAGCTGGCATCTCCTCAGTCACAGAGTTGGTGGCCTCATGCCAAGCTCAGCATCCCTTCAGAATCATGCAGTGTTTGTATTGCAATAGTGTTTCCAGTGTTTTAGCAATGTGGCCGGCTTGCTTTCCTATGTCCTGGCTTCAGTTTGCTTACAGTAACCTCGTTCAGACTCACCTACACATTTCGAGAGATAGCTTACTGCAGTGTAGCCTACTTAATATTTTTATCCAGCGTACCAGATCTCACTTGCACACTGGTTTGCAAACTGCTCAAGCAGGGAGTCATGGTGGAGATGCCTACTTGGCAGTGGAGGGACTGTTTTTCTCCTGAGAAGTGCTGCTGAAGGCCAGCAATCCTGTCTATCCTTAGCTTGGACAGTCCTCCCATCTCCTAGCAGAAGTGCTTTCGCATAGTGTGGAGGCAGTGGAATTCAATAATAACCAGAGTGTGAAAACAGGGGGATCAGCTGGCTGAAAACTTAGGCCTCTTGGAAAATCCCCCTCTAATGTGTTTCAGTCTCTAACTTCTGTCAATTAAAAAGGATTTTATGTCAAGAGCCTCCCTGAAGATCCTGCTAACCTTCTGATTTTGTTGGTTTTACATGTGGATATTTTAAATCAGCGTGCAGAATTACTGTTCTTTTTAGGCTGTTTTTCTGAAAGGCTTATGACGGTCTTTTTGCCTTCCTCCTCTTATCTCCAGTAACTCTTGTGTCCATTTGCCGGTGTCAGCCACATCTTCCGTGGGGCAGAAAAGCTCAAAATACAGTTTGGTCACTAGAAGTTTAATCCAGGTATGTGCCTGGACAGATGCGAAGGACACTGGCCCCAAAGAGGAGGCCACGGGTTGTCTGTGATGGGCCCCAGGCAGACCCTTGATGTACTCCAGCCATAGGAGTCAGTCAATGGCTGGACCGTCTTATACAACTAAAACACTTTAAATCAACACAAGTTTGTAGAAAACTAGGCTTCTTTAGTGGCCTCCTGTAATGCTTTTGTTGATAACTCTGACATATAGTAACTATCCACATTTTTCATGGCTATCCTTGGCATTTAGGGATGCTTGGAACTCTGCAGACCTCAGTTTTCTGCTCCAATTTTTGTTAGAATTATGTTAACTTTCTCTGCTTTTACAGCTTCTGGTGTGTTTTCAATAGTCATATATTTCATTAAAGTTTCTTCAAAATGCTTTTTTGAGAAGGGTGTTATTGTGAGATTCAAAATTAGGCAAGTCTGAATAGAAAGCAACTTTCTTCTTTGTAGCCCTGTTTTGAGAGTGTATTCTGATACATGAAACTTTCATTATCCTTTAATTATTGATAGGAAGCATTTTCTTACCAGCATAGCACTTACATGCAGTGAAGTCACTTTTCAGGAGAAATTACTGCAAGCAATTTTTGGATGAGTTTCAGTTTTGCAAATGGCTTAGGTTTTTTCCCTTTGTTTTTCCTTAGTAGCCCATAAATTAAATCACAAATGATAAGCAAGATCGTTATGCTGTCATGAATCACTCAGGTTCTAATGGCCTAATGCACTAAGCCTTAATTAGTAATATTGTATTTTTAAAAAGGCAATATTGTGAATGAAATCTGAACATGCACTATTTTATAACTGGGCTTCCCAGAAGATTTTAAATGGATTCCTCTTCTTGGTATGTTTTTAAATAATTAATACGGCCACTCCAAGCCCTTAGTAGACAAACGAATTATTGGCTGCTAGGGACAAAATTTGGTTTGGGCAAAATAACTTCACGGGGACATGGCGCTGCATACATCTGCTGCTCTAATTAGAAAGTTTGCCTAGGGTGCTTCTATCAGAAAGAGTGGGAAAAAATAGTGCTGCACAATCTGTTGTAACAGAGTGAATCCTGAAAAATGTGATTTATACAAGATTTCTGGTTAACGCTTTCACTTCTGCTGGAACACTCAGGTGCCATTTCAGCAGATTTTCTACAGGTGGTGCTGTATTGGCCTTCCCTGGATGGGCTGCCTGCTGGAAATGCCACTGTTGCATGCTAGATTTAGGGTCTGCAAAGGCATTGGTTTGTGGTGCAAAAGACCATTGCTGCTCTGTCCTACAGATGTTTACTAACAAGCCCTTGTGAGCTGCTCCAGCCATGGAGAATAGACCAGCAATTGGAGTTCCCTGGTGCTGTGTCCCTTTAGTCCAGATAGGCTTTCAGTTTATGCTTTTTCCACAGGCGTTTAAAATCAGGAGTGACAGCATGAAAGGAGTTTCAGCAGTCCAGTGACAGCCACACATTTTCTGGGGGAAACTGGTTAAGCTGGGACTGAAGGGAATTGCTGTGGGACGATGGTCAAGAGCATCTCATCTCACTGGGGAGCATTCAGATCCTGAAACCAGGCCCTTCTTACTAGAGTGGTTGTATCTCATCCAGTCAGACAACGTTTGGGTCAAAATAAACAGCTATGGTTATGGGGAGAATTAATCACAGGTGTGCAAGTGAGAGCAGCTTTTGCTCGCTTCCTGAATTTAATTTACCAATTCACCAAATATTTTCTGGGAAAGGATAAGTTTTAACAAATACCTATTTTTAACACACGGCAGGAGTTTGTTGTCATGGAACTATAATTTTTTGCAGCTTTCTGGAGAAACCTGGTGGGCTTGGTGGAGAGTATAGAGATCCAGGGCCTGTTCTCCCTAAACCTCATTTAAGTCAATAAATAATCCCTGAAGGAAGCACTTTAAGAGTGCTGAAAATAAAGCAGGTGGAATTTGATTTAAAGAAAAGGAAATTAATTATCCTAAAAATGTTTATGCACTGGAGAAAGTGAAATGTGATCAACTACATGAAATTCCGTGTTATCAACCATTCCGAATGTTTCAGAGAATAGATGAATGTCTTAAAGGCAAGTACAGGTGTTACAGGAGATGCAACTGTATTTTACACATCAAATTATCATTATTTTTATATTATTATGTTCATACTATGGTGTTGCAGAACAGCAGAAGCAAAGCAACTCTTCAGATATGCTAATGAAATGTTTATAAAATCGAAGTCAGACACCAGAAATCAGAGAAATGTAGTGGCCTGATATGAAGCTGTACTTCTGAATATCTGTTGTTCTTTTGAATTTTCCTTAACGATACCTTTACAAGGAGTCAGAAAGGATGAAGCAGTATGATGCTGAGGCATCTCAAGCATTTACAGAGCATCCTGCTTGACATACAGCTGGATTTGATTTTCTTTCTTTTACAGTTTTCGGCTTTAGCTAATCCAAGTACTTAAGTAGGTTGTTAAATCTATGGTCAGTGTAACTATTAAAGTTTTTCTCTTTTTTCAGAGTGGTATAATAGTATCTAGAATATGTATACCTTTAATAATTTTTTTGATAAATAGCATAACGTCTTGTTTCCATGAAACCTCGGAAATTTTCTAAATAATGAAAAGACAGTGCTTTTGTGCCAGGCTACTGGGGGGCGGGGGGCTGATTACAAAAGAAAGGAGGAGAGGAAGCCACAAATTGTTGTCATTTATTTGTTCCCCAGCAGCAAACATCTACAAATCAAAGAAATCTGATTAGAATGATGAGATACTTCATATCACCTGGTGTTGAATTTAAGTTTATTTTTCCCATAAGGCATGCTTAGAGTGTTCTATTTATGGGTATTTGAGGGTCTTTAAAGTTTAATTTCCACTGAACTGAAATTTATGGTTCTAGGGAGGATCTCATAAGGCAGGACTATATAAAATTATTTTCTTGTCCTTCTAAACGATTCCACTTTTAAATGGTTCATCAGCTCTTATGCAGTATGCTGTGTTGATTTGTGGACTAACTTTTGACGTATGTATTATTCATGTTGTGACTGGTGTTCAAGTTTCATCAATGATTTCACTGCCCAAAAGAACATTAGAAAGAATGAACAACATCATTTTGAATGCACTGGTACTATACTTGATTGGACTTGATGATCTTAAAGGTCTTTTCCAACCAAGGTGATTCTATGGTTCTGTGCTTATTTATGTTGGGCATACACCAAAGCTTTTTGCATATCCTTTCACTCTTGATGCACAAGTAAAATTGAACTAATTACAGAATGATATTCCATCTTCAACAAAGATGTGTTCCATTCTGGTTTGTCCTGCTTTCCTCATCAGCACAGAAGAGCATATGTACGGGCAATTTTTTTTTCTGCCCTTCTCAAGTACCCAGACAAAAGTACAAGACTAAAAGGATGACAGGAGCCAGTTTTTCTGTTCAAGTTCCTTCCCACATTTCAGGAATGATTACTTTTCAAAAAAGTACTGAAAACCAGAAGCGGATAGTCAAAAAAGTGCAAGTGTGGCTAAAACCTTAAATGTGGCAGCTTGGAAATGTTTCTATTGTTCCTTGTTTCCATGCCTGAAGTTCAAGGGACTTATGTTTTTCTATGAACTTGGCTTCCTGACCAACCAGTGTCCCCTTGTTTAAGGAGCAACCATGACACAGCCTTATCCCTTTTTTATCATGGGAGTCTGGTGGAAGATCTAGGTAAGCCAGAGAAAGGTATGGTAGTAGATAAATTTCAAACCATATGCAGGAAACACTGTCACTCCCAAATACAAGTGTTACAGCTTTGACTAACATTGCAAAAGCTTTTGTCAGACTTTTTCATGGCAAGCAAGTTTTTGTGCCCAAGTGGGGTGTTAAAGGCAGGTAGAGATGGGCAGGAAGTATTATCACCCAAGTATTTCTCTGTTGAAATGAATTTCTGATACAGAGTGTTCAAGCTAGCCCTTGTGCCATGTCACGCCATAAACATAAGGATGAGCTCACTCTTGTGAGATTCATTATGAGGAAGAAAAATCCAGGCCAGTGTTTGGTAAATGCTCAGCTGCAACTCAGATTTATTCAATCTGCCATCTGCCTAGATATTCACAGTTTTCACAAAACTCAAGCTTGAGAAATGCACTTACATGTACAGGCACTGTGTGCTTTATTTCTTTCTCTGCAATGATACTGTGTAGAAATATACTAGTATGTTCTGTGTAGACAATCAGATTTCGATTTCCTTATTCAAACCCCAATGCAATTAAAGTCTTCTGTGGTTTTGATTTTCATTGTAGAACTTCTCACAGACAGCTTTACTGGGGTTTTGTTATGAGTCATGGTGGTCTGCTAGTCTCATCTGTTTCTACCTAATCTCATCTCTAAAGTTTAAAGTAATATTGGGTTTCCTTTTTACTGAAATTTTAACCACTGGGATAAAATATAAAGCATTACTAAGATATTGCCATTCAGTGTAATTTATTTTAGCTGGCGTACTTGCTTCAGAGTCCACCCTAGTAGCTAGCTTGCACAAGCAGTGAGGATTCTGACTGTATGGGTAAGTTCAGTGCTGAAATCCCTCTTATTAGTTTCACAATTTTGAACACTTTAACATGTTCCGCCACAAAGTCTCTCAGTGTACAGAAATATTTTAAATGACTCAATAAGAGCGAGTTCAAAAGACGATCTCTCTGACATGCCTTCTTCAAAGCAAGACTACATTTCTCTGCAATTAAAAAAAAAAAAGTGTCTTACCTCTCCCCCTTCCTACTGTGAGTTGTGCCGGAGCTGTGATTTTTTTCAATAGGTGTTGTTTATAAAAAGGACCTATATTCTGCTGTTCAGCACACTAGAAACCCTTTAGTTTTCAGTTTCAGTATATAAATATTGATTTTGTACCTCACTGGTTTTGTTAGTTAACTTAAAGGTGACAGCATTTTTGTTGAATAAATGTTTTTAAGGAAATAAAATGCTGTACCATTCTGAAAGTGATACGCTTATTTCATAAAGTGACCATGTAATCTCAGCGGCTAATTGCAGTCTGTTTGAGGTATTCTGGTTTGGATGTGACAAGTGTTGTTACTTAAGAAAGCCATTCTCAAAAATTACTGCAGATGGCTGTTTTATGATCAAGCTATGCAAAATTTGCATGCAGATTCAAGTTAAAGGCATCAGAGCACTTCTTTCTGCTGTTAGATATGTATAGCTATTCTTGCTGTATCTCCTACAGCAGTTTACTCAGTTCTTTTGATGTAACTTTAGATTAAACATAAGTATTGTTGCTCATTAGAAAGCACTGGATTTTACAGGCCCCACTTAGCTTCAGATTTTTGTTTTCAGTATTGTCAAGAAATTAGGAACAGAAGAGGAGTTAGACGTGGCAAGGGTCCCATGCTTTGATCCAGTACAAGTGCTTTTCATAACAAGGCCTTACAGCCATGGAAAAAACTACAGTTTGAACCTCGCACTCAAGCTGTGGGATTTTATTCCTGGAAGTCACATTAGTGGCTCAGTGACCAATGCTCAGTCCTGTCCTGTGAACCTAACTTCAGAACTGCAGGCAGTTGGAAAACACTTCTGTAACCAGAATGAGAACAGCCTCAGGCTTGCAAAGATTACAGATAGAGGATACTTGGTAATGTGAAAAATAAGCCTCACTGGTGTATATGTCAACACTTCTCTGAAAGATCATGTTTGCAAGTTGCTGAGCATTGCTCAGCCACCATCAATTCCTCCTGAAACCAGTGGACCAAACCCTTAGCTTCATAAATCAGAGAAACTGCTGCTGTCCTAAAGATATGCTTGATTATTACTGAAAAAAAATCACACCAAAGCTGGAGATAGTCTGAATTTTCAGGTCTGCATATTTTAAGTCTCCAGTTCTACCCAGTTCTTTAGTATTATGAAAAGTTTCTGATTGAGCAGGCTTTTTTTCTGGCACATTGATAGGTAAGTTCCTTTTTTTGTCTTTTGAGAGAGTAATTTCTTTCCTTTTTCCTGTAAGCATTGTGTGGCTCACTCCTCTTTAAGCAACAGTGAGTAGAGTAGTAAGGTGTGGAAAGCCACCTCTGTTTTACCAACATTTCTTTTCTTTCAAGTACATTCCGATGAGCATTGAGAAGTACCACTGGTCCTACAATATAGGTAGCAACATTTCAGCTACCCTGGGGAGGTATTTGCTGCCTTGGACTTGATGAATTGCAGACTTAGTAGTGTTCCTCAGCAACTACAAGACAGAGATCATCTTGACTGCATTCAGTTTTCCTAAAAGGTTGTGGAAAGGCATTCAAAGACAATGAACACAGTAATTCACATAATGTAACAGTATCTCTCACTTTTATCACAAATGGCACAAGTTTGACAAATGCAGAAGGGAGCAAGGGGGGAATGGAAAATGAAAGGGAAACATACTTTTTGTCTGCACTTCTCCTCCTACAGCCTTCAGGAGAGTTGCGAAATGCTTCACACCAAGAACGTATTTTCTTCCTGTGAGGTCTGCAAGCTCATCTGAGGGTTCCCCACTAACTTCCACTGTCTTGCCTATGTAGAAAATACCAGCTCAAGGTTTACTGTCAGAAGGCTTTTTGTGCATTACTGAATCCGAGAATTTCAGAATTGCAAGTAGGGACACTCGAGACACCTTACTCAGAGGTACTACTTTCTTAAGGTAGTTCCTTTCAGATTTATTTTTGAATAGCTCTCTCCTTCCTCTGCCAGGTTTCATGCCTTCCTGTTTCATCGTCATCCTGAAGAAGGCTTTTCATACTCACCTGCATTGGCTGTGTGACTCAACTGCAGGCTTTGTTCAGGCAGCAAGCCAAATCTAGTTGTCCAATCTAGTTGTCACATCTAGAAGTGAATGTTCTTGCTATGCTATTTATTCAATCAGAATCTGGTTCTTATATCTTTCCCTTTGGACTGTAGCTGAACATAAAGAAGGCTCAACTTTTCACAGCTTTTTTACAGTTTAATGTACTGCTGTTTCTTTGGATGCTGAAGTGTCAACCCTACTATAGGGAAACAAGACCTTGCTAGCTATCTCAATGAAGATGAAGATATTGCCCCTCCTTAACTGTCTTCCTAATCCTCTAAGCCTTTCCCAGCCCAAATTCCTGTCAAATTCATAGGAATGCAGGAAATCTAGGATAACAACTTACAACAATTACCAATCCAGTTTCTGTTTGAATAATGCAATAGTTGTATAAATATTGAAGTTAGGAGTCTACATTTCTGTTTGCGTTTTTTCTGGCAACCAATCCTTCAAGAAGCCAAGGGGTTCATAAGTAAGAAATGCTGCTAGTTTACATAACCTTGTTATGATGCTTGTTTTCATTGCAAATAGTTGTGTGGATATAGGGAAAAGATAACTGCAGCTAAAGATTCCATCCACTATTTATTCATTTTTAAACTTTTTAATTGCCTTTTATTTGTGGCAGAGTAGCTAGCAAAGAAGCTGTGTCTGCATATGTTATTTCAGATAACTTTCTATTTTTTAAGGTGGGGGCTGTGTAAAAATGTTTTGAATAATGACCTTTGGGATACCACACAGATCTGACTGTCAATAGAGCTAGTAGGAAGAAAAACAATTGAGGGAGCACATTAGCACTCCAAAGCACATACTGTTAGTTCCTCAAGAAAATACTGAGCTGACAAACACTGGGCAACGTTTGTCTTGCTGGAGAATAAAAGAGTGCAGCTTCCCATTCCCATTTTAGAACAATATTTACAATTACATGTCTAACCAAAACATATATACATAACACAGACTTGCTGATAAGTATTGGTTTGAATATTCTCAGCATGTGTGCACACCAATCTCCTGTTTTTCCAGAGTCTTTGCTTTGTACTGCTCAGCCTCCATTCCCTGCTACAGATTGGTGCTCAGTGTCTGAGGCAATCAGTGGGAGAAAACACTAAGAGAAAGTGAATGCTTTTCTCCCTTTCTAAAAAACAAAAGTAATGCTTCGAAACAAATGTATAAAAGCATAACAACCCAAACCTAAGACCTCTAGGCAGGAATAGACTGATAAGGTTATATAACCTTTTATCCTCTTGCTCTAGGCTCTTGCCAGGCAATAGCAGAAGGCCTAGCAGTGTTTTCATGATGTACCATGCACAGTCAAGCAGCCAATTCTGTATGAGACTGATGTCTAACCATCTATATTCTTGGGTTATTTTGAACCTTCTGATACAAAATAAACTGCTTGTTTTGATTAACATGATGCCTACAGAAATCCGTGTAGGAATCTGTGTTGAACATGACCCACGTGAGAAATGCAGATCTTTGCCCACTTAGAGTGACCTAAAAAGATGCATACAAGAGCCAAGCTCTCCAAGGCATCAAATTCCCACAAACTTTGTGAACCTTCACATAAACACCTTTGAGGATCTCAGTTTTGCCCTTTTGATAACCCAACCTAAACTGAGGCACCTGAGCACTGAGCTGTCTGAAGCAACCGCTGCACTGAAATACTATTTTGTGAACCAACTTTATCCCAATAAGGCTTGTTTTAATATCAATGAGATATGCAGAGTAGGATGGAAAGCATTTTTGGCCAGCCATTGATTATAAATGCCACATATTTCCCTTCTTTAAGCTCTTGAGCAGCTGACTTAAGCGCATCTGTTAGTTCATGTAGAGAGCTGGGAACTTCCAAAGGGCCATTCAGTTATTACATGGATTGAGTTACTCTCAGTTTTAAAAGGATAATAGCCCCTGGTAAATGAAGTGTGTTAATTTGTCCTGCAAAGACTTAAGTAACATTTTTGTGGGAACGTAAATAATAATTGTTACATGAATTACAATAGTTTCCCGATATGATCTTACAGACTCCCAGGCATCTGTGGCCTACTCCTGAGGGATCTCTGAAAGATAATTAACAATAGCAACCGACTTGTAGAAAATTTTATTCTGTTATCTAGGGATCCATGCATTCAGCAGAAAATTATTGGGGAAAATAAACAGAATCAGGAGCTGAAGAAGCATGCTAACTTATGATGCATACAAAGATACTCCTGAAATTCTCAAAATGATAAGGTGTTCTGTTGGCATGTCTGGAGACAATAATGATCTTACACCACTTCCTCCTGGAAGCTTCATTTCCTGTGTGACTACATAGGAAATAGGTCTGTATTTCTCCATCAGTTCTTCTAGTCTTACGTTTCTAAAAGAGAAATGGAATGTTTGTACTGAGATGCTGCAGTTCTCCATATGATTGTCGGTAGCATCTGATTGTCCAGTACATAAAGAGTGAACCCTTTCAAGGGCTTTGAGCTCATTCTGTTCACAGTGATGACAGTGAATATTGGTAGGAAGATGTGTAAAGCAGCTCAGAAGCATCTCAGCTCGGAAGAACACGGCCAGTGAAAACAACAGGAACATTTAAACAGGTGTTACAGGAGGATTTGTTTTGAGGGAATACTGTCAGAGGGAGGATCGTATAAAGTTTATTAACTGCCCAGCAGCACTTGGAGAGTATTCCTCTTTCTCCTTCATATATTCATTCAGACTTAGGCATAATTACCCTGCCTGAGGTTCTCATAAGTAGCCAAGAGGGACAATTTACATTAGAAACTATATAGAAAACTGTGTAGGTAGAATGATGCAAGCAGTCAATTTTTTTTATTGACTGTAGTAATGGGAAAAATAAGAAAAAAATAAGAAAAAAGGATTTTGTTCCAAAACTTAAACCTACAAAGGAAAATAAAGCACCCACCCTAATACATAGTTTAACCTGAAGTGAAAATTGTGCTTATGCTTATTTTTTTAAATTTTCAATAGAAATACAGCTAGTTTTACAACTAAAAACATTATAGAAATACAGCTAGTTTTGTTCCAAAGCAAACAGCTAACTTACAACTGCATCAATATTTTTCACACACAGACCAAAAAAGCCAAGCCTTTATACTGAATTCAGGCTGAATTTCGCCAGGCTAGACTTGCAGGCCTTTTTCTAGGTGCTCAACAAGCTAGCATGCCCAGACCCAGCACGACCAATGTTTGAGGATGGCATGCAGTAAGTTTGAAAAGGTCTGTGATATTTCTTTCTTTCTTTTAAAAAATGTTTCTGAAGTGATCACAGTTGTCTTAAGAGGTCAAATGTCTAGTAACTGGAAAATGGGAAATATTTTATATTGTCTGAGTCAGGCTTTGTGTATGCTTTGGAAATAGCTGTTTAGTTGTACAGAAATAAATGGAGACCTTCAAATTAATCTCTTGTTTTATTAGCACATGGATATGCTGTTCAAATTATGCAGAAAGACCAGACTGCCTTGGCTATGAAAGGCTCATGAGATATGGCAATCTGATAGTAACCAAACACCATGGAGTAGTCTTATCATTTTTTACAAAACCTTATCATTTACACAAGCAAAAGTATGCTGAGGAAGATGGGATTGTTCTTTTGGAACGGCTCCTCTTCAGGTTGTTAATCTCTTCCCTTAAATGCTGATCAATTACTTTGACTTCCTCAATGAAATCACATCTGGGAGTAAACCTGCATTATGTGTGAGCAGTGTGACAAAACGGAAGTAAGGAGAGTGATGCAAAACCCAAATTTTTCTTAAAATAGCGAATGAGGGAGAGATTTGTCGTTTTGGTGGTGACTTTTTCCTCCTTTCCTTTTTCCATATGAGTAGTGAGTAGGCTTGAATTTTAGTCTAGTGAGGTGTGTGTATGTAGGTGTGTGTTGCAAGGTTTCAGTGCACATGGTCAGTTTTTCAAAGGAGCTTAAGACCTAAACCTCTTCATGTGTCACAGACTAAGATCAGGGCTCACTCTAGTGAGCTTTTATGAACTCATAAAAGTAAGCAATCAAAAGTGGGGTCTCACCTGGTATCAAAGCATGCTCCGTAGATTCATTCTGTAGAAACAGACCTAGGAAAACCTTTGGGAGGCAGGTACTTCACTCTGTGGTGGCACTTTAGCAATCCATTAGATTTTCATGGAAGTGGTTTCTGTAAGCTATTAAATCAGTGAACTGTTCTTGGCCAATTTCGCTTCTCAGTGCTCAGAGACCTCTCTTCAGGCATCAATATGTAATGCTAGAATAAAAAGAACAGTAAAGCCCAAGTTCCTCTGACTCACCTCTTCCCTGTACTTATGTGTACAGATTATAGGATGCGACCTCTTTGCAGTAATTTATTATTCCCCTAGAAAGTTTCTGAAATCTCCCTTCTTGTGAGGTGATTCTCCAGTTCTCTATCCTAAACCCACAAAAATGTTTGGATAACTGTGTTGCTACACTGAGGTGCTAACAGGAAAAAAATAGTCAGTTTCTCTGCTGCTTGACGATACCTGCATAGGCAAGGAGTTCCATGTTCAGGTTAAAGACTAAATCAGGGCTGCTGGTCTTTAGCATTTATGGCAGCAATTGCAAGCTTCCAGGTGACATCAGGAGCACGCTAACATTTTGGGTGATGAACCTACCAGAGACAACCTGGTCTTGTGCAAATCCTACTCTGGTTTGGGATCGAGGTTGTCACCTCTGAAACCCTTGTGTGTGTTTCAATACATTGTATTAACAAAGTCCATGGGCATCTTAAATGACAAGCTTTTTCTTTCCCCTTCCAAACTGGTTTCATTTAAAGGGAAGGTAAGCTTTAGACCAAACAGCTAATAGGTGTATTTCAATCAAGTGAGCTGCTTTAATAAGCAGTTCCAGGATCCACTGAATGAAGGTCATTTACAATGCTAACTAACATTAACCAGTCTGAGCACTGAATCTTCCCACTTGTAGTGAAGTTCTTTATGAATCATTTGTGTTACATGTTTCATCATTAGAACTGTTTAGGAGTGAATTATGATAGTGGCAGTGCTGCTGTGTCTTTAGTGGATGGAGGGTGCATCAAGGATGTCTTCTAAATAACCAGAGATAGTTTCATGGTTCAGACCCTGAATTTTGGCAGATGTAATTACTGGTCTGAGATTTTCTAGCAGTAAAAGAGTAATCAGCATTTTCTCCACTGAAAGGGTTGTCAGTCACTGGAACAGGCTGCCCAGGGAAGTGGTAGAGTCACCATCCAGGAAGGTATTTAAAAGACGTGAAGCTTAGGGACATGCTTTAGTGGTGGTCTTGGCAGTGTCAGGTTTACGGTTGGACTTGGTGATCTTAAGGGTCCTTTCCAACCTAAATGATCTATGATTCTATGATTTAATTTTAGGGGGAGTGGCTTGGATTACATGACTGTAAGTATTGTATCAGAATCTAGATAAATATTAACAGTAAATTTAAGAAACCAATGAAAAAAAAAACCAAACAAATGGGAATATTAGTGAAGAAAAGCAGCATTTCAGTCCTTAGTTCTAAATTTATATTGTAGAGTTTTATCTCCAAACACATTAAACACTATCTTTTAAAATAGTAAATTGTCTTCAGAAAATTATTACTTAATCATCCTTATTCAGTCAAATTCATGTTGGTTCACATTTGGTGCTTTCACACTTAATTTTCATTTTAGATTTTGAGAACCATGAAATTATTCTACATGGTAAAATAAGCATATGAGAATAAAAATACCACCTAGACTCATATACTTATTTAACTTATTATCTATAAATACCTTTTTTTGTTCCTTCATAGAATTAAAAAAAAAAAGTTATTGTAAATTCAAGAATAGTGACTATTTTTGCACTATGAGATAGTGCACATATGCAACTTTAACGTTTTGAAACTTCTTTAGGAGGAAAGGGTTAAAGCTTTTGTCTAGAAGTCTTCAAAGGATAATATATATATCATAAAGCAGAACACAGCTGAGCAAACATCTGGTTAAATATGTTTTGAGGTGACCTATAGAAGATATAGATTTTTTTTGATGCTTTGTTTGGTTGGGTTGGTTTGGGGTTTTTTTTTGCTTTACATTAGAAGATTAATCTTGCATATATTCAATCCTTTGTAATCAAAATATCTTGTTTGTGATGCACTGAAGTTGCACGTCCAGTCGTGAACTATCAGTCAAGCTGATAAGTTTGTGACCTGTTGACTGTTTCTATCAGAACAAAGGTAGTAATGGGAATCATAATACTTTTTTTGCTGAAAACATTTCAAAGGGGTTCTTTGGCTTGAATGATGTTTTTCCTGTTCATATACTTCTAGATTTTAACATCTTAAGAAGAGTCAAATTTGAATTAATGAAAATTTCAGTTATTACTCCAGTTCCCGAACTAACCCTTCTGCAATTCTGTATCCTGGGCTTTCTTTTCCATCTTCCATACTACTATTACTGCTCTTACTTTCTTGGTAATAGTGACTTTCTCCTTGTATACCTCACTAGGTATTATACTGTCCTGAATTAATGTCTACCCTCCATTCAAAGGAGACATATTCGTTTGTCATATTCTTACCCTTTCACAAATCTTTAGGCAGTGTAACAGTTACAGAGTATTTTAGGACACCACTTTGACTGTGAATAATCCATGCCAGCATGCTTGCTTTTGGTGTACTTTTGGCTCAGTAGCACAATTCAGTAATAGTGATGTTGAGGCTGTAGATTTCACTGGCAGTACAAGAAGAGCTGTTAGATATGGTTTTTAGGGTTCTTATTCTCATTCAGTTTTATTTAACTTTTGCTCAGATACCTCATCTGACGTTTCAAAACCTGTCAACCTACTGTATTAGTTTTGTGCTACCAGATACCATTTCAGTGACTCCAAAAAAGTTTAGAAGTGTACAGCATATTAATGTAGCAACAGATCAGGTCCAGATAAATGCAATATTTGAGATAAAGTGTAAAGTGTTTTTGTTTTGTTTCGTTTTGTTTTTTTTCATGTGTAATAATGCTTTTATTGTTTTATTGGGTGGATTGACAGTCTTATTTACCTAGGGTGGGTTTGTTGATTAAGAATCAGCTTTTGCTGCAGTGTAGATTTATGATCCATCTAAGTACTCTGAAGTGATACTTTAGGTTGAGTGACTCATGCTGGAAAACAGTATTTTAGGTGAACCAGAGGGTGGAACAGTGTCATGATAAATGAGCTGAATCACTAACCTTGTTCATGTAGCTAGCTCATAATACCTCTGTGTTGGTCTGTGTTGACTCCCCTGACAAATGCAGCCAAACAGGGTTACTACTTTAATGTATTTTTTGTTTGATTTTCTTCTTTTTTTTTTCATCTTCTTATGCAAAATAGTGGAAATTATATACTGGCACTAAGACTTGTAAAAGGAAGTTGCCATCCTGTTCATCAAGAATACAAAAGTTAGTTATTAAATAGTTGTTTGAACCTCTGACAGAAGCTTTGTCAAATTTATTCTTCCTGCTCACTGTGCTCGACTTATTACTGATGTCTTGTGCTTTAAATGACAGAGAAAGCCTTATCTTTTCTTGAATGAAGCCTCTGAGATGTATTGTTGTACATAGTTGTTGACTGGTTTAGGAGTTTCAATTCCATCCTTTCTCTGAAACCTTAGCAATTCACTGAAATGAATGAATTAATGTTTACCATAGCACCCCTTTGATCCTTCATCACCTATCTCTTTGCTTGATTATACTTTTTACTATTATTTGGAGCACTTCTTCATCTGCCTTTCGAGGCAAGTCTTAACTCATCAGTGATGCTTTTGAAACTCGGCAGCATCACAGTGCAGTATAGTTGATAACAACACCTCCCTATCTCATGGATTTCGTGCTTTTACTGTAACCACTAGCAACTTAATTTGCAAAGTGTATAGCATAACATGAAATTCATCTGCCTTTTGATTTACCCAGAAATTAACGTTGCCAGCTGGATTGATTAGGAGCTTGCTTCTGTCCTTGGTGTCACATGCGAGATCCGTGTGTGAATCTGTCTTTGGAGATCTGAATAGTATCTTGAGAGAGGGAGGGGAACGACCTTGTATTCTTTTTTTTGCTCTTCCTCTAAACTTGGAATGTATTTAAAGCATGTTTTGATTTTCACTGTATTTCCTGTTATCCTGGAATTACAGGTTGGGTACAATTTATGCTATGGCCAAAACATTACACTAGTCATGTTTCAGTGGCTGGTTGGACTAAGACTGGCCCATCAGTCAGTGCATTTGGGAAACTGGGACAAGAAGTGAGTTTTGCTTTTGCAGCACCCACCATCCAAAGGGAAGAATGAAAGGGTCTTCTTTATAGCACAGTCATCGTTGCCCTGATGAAGGCAGTGGGCAGCATGTCTGTCATGGTTTGGGCCTAACCCAACAACAAAGAGCCAGCCATGTGGCCGCTCACTCAACTTCCTCTTACCCCCCACCCCCCATGCATGCACTGAGATGGGGAGGACAAAGGCCAACTAGAAGCTCATGGGTCGAGACAAAGGACAAGGAGGGTTCTTCAGGTCCCTGGCAAAACAGACTCAACTTAGGGAAAACATAATTTAATTTCACACTAATCAGATACACACAGGACACAGACAACACAAAGAGCAGCACTTACCTACGTTATCCCCACCCAGGCCCAAATTACTTTGTTCCCGATTTCTCTCCCTCCTTCCCCCCAGTGGCACAGAGGGACAGGGGATGGGATTTAGAGTCAGTTCACTGTTGTTCCCTGCCACTCCTTCCTCCTCAGGAAGAAGGATTCTTTACAGCCCTTCTCTGTTTCTCCCTGGGGCACCTCCCATGGGAGAGAGTCCTCCACAAACCTCTCCTTCATGAGTCCTTCCCACGAGGTCCGGAGCAAGCTGCTCCAGCGTGGGCTTCCCACAGAGTCACGGGCTGCTTCGGGAACAGTCACCTCTCCTGCCACGGGGTCTTCATCCACAGCTGCATAATCCAAGTCCACTGGCAGCAAATCCACATTCACCCCTCCTGGTACCTTCAGGGAATGTTCTACCATGTTCCTCCATCAATGCAGGGGGACAGCTTGCCATCTTGCCATAGGTTGCAGGGAAACTTCTGCTTGGGCATTTTCTTCCCCTTCTTCCTCACCAACCATGGGCACTGCTCCATGGGTCTCCAGCTCAGCTCTTCTTCCACTGCTTGCTCTGCTCAGGTCTTATATCAGTTCTTTCATCTGTTAAACACAGAGGCGCATCTATTGTCCCTCTAATGGCTCCTTGGCTGGTTTTGGAGCTGGGGGAGCTCTTCAGCTTCTTACCGGAGCCACCCGTGGGGCCCTTCCCCCACTACAAAAAAACCCCACCAAACCAACACAGCGTCCCATTACGTATTTCACCAATAGTTCCACTCTCCTACAGCTTCGCCAAGAGCAAAAGCCTTCCTGCTGGCTCCTCTACCTTTGGTGTGCTCTCCCTCCTACCTCTCCAGCTGCCTACCTGTGGTCACAGCAGAGTACTAACCTCAGCCTGGCTTCTAAGTTGATAAGTCATTCAGCTTATTAACTCCTGTTCTGTGTATGTGCCACTTGCTGGTAACCTGGCTGCCCAGAGACATGTTCTGGAGACTGTATGACTTACAGGTATCACACAGAGCATGACACTCTTTTCCATTTCCATTATGTTTTTTTTCTTTCCTTTTGAAAACTATGCTGCTAGTATATTCTATTAAAAAGCTATTGAATAAACACTTTTTCTCCCACTTTGGGAGGAAAAGCTGGGAGGGACATAGTAGCATTCCAGTACTTGAAGGGGGGCCTGCAGAAAAGCTGGAGAGGGACTTTTTAGAAGGTCTTGTAGTGATAGGACAAGAGGTAATATAGTTAAGCTGAAAGAGTAGATTTAGGTTAGACATTAGGAAAAAATTCGTCACTGTGAGGGTGATGAGGCACTGGAACAGTTTGCCCAGAGAAGTTGTGGATGCTCCCTCCCTGGAAGTGTTCAAGGCTAGGTTGGATGGGGCTTTGAGCAACTTGGTGTAGTGGAAGGTGTTCCTGCCCATCTCAGGGGGTTTGGAACTCTATGATCTTTAAGGTCCCTTCCAACCCAAACCATTCTACGATTCTATTATTTGGTTTGGTTCAGAAATGGAATTTTCAAAAAGGTATGAACACCAGCAGAGATCAATGTTCTTTTGCTCCTTTTTTTAATAATGGATCTCCCTTCCCCCAGAAACGAATCCCAAATCCAAGAGACAGGAAAATATTTTCAGTTTTATTTTTGTCACCATCACAAGAGCTTATAGATGGAATGTTTGGGCTTGTCATTGACTAATTTTGAATAGGAAAAAAGTTCTGGGGGAGAACCAGAATAAAAGTTGGTGTGTGCAGTGATTCTTCATTGTTAAAATGCTTTGGAAAATATCATGTTGACAGCAAAGTAATGGAACAGGAAGTGGATAAATATTTTCAATATATTGCCCCTGGTGTTTGAAGTCAGCCTCATTTTTACTAGCAGAAAATAGGACATCTTCACAGCACCACAATGATAATTTCACTTCTCACTGAGACAAAGAGGAAAAAATTAGGAAGGTGAGATAAACAGGAAATTTCACTGCAGCATTAGGCACCAAGAATGGTGAGGTACTGTTTTGAAGGAAAATGTTGCAAATGCTGTGATAACTGGCATTATCTTTGAGTAAGTATTCATGAAGTTTATAATTAATTAGGATAATTTGTTACTCTTGCAGCTGAATTTTAACTCTACAGCATTTTCTCAGGCTCTTTTTTCTTTGACCTAAATCCGTCTAATTTTTTGTCTTCGCTAAAAGCACGGAACAAAAACACTATTGTGTCCTAGGCTGTGCTCAAGTAGATCAAGGAAGTTTGCATTGCTAAGCAAAGCCATATACATTTTAGTCATCCCAGAAATGTTTGAACACTACACAATTAAGTGAGATGAGTGTCCATCTGATGGAAATGTGAACTGTTCGTGCTTAAACCTGTTTGTAAAACAGTCCAATGGGGGAACAAAAGAGTGGGGAAAAAAATCTGAAAATGTAATCAGGCATAGTAACACTTTAAGCTTAGAGAGGAGAAAAGCATTTCATTTGTAGATGTAAATGAAATGTCATTAGCATTCAGTGTCTTCAGGACAGTTCTTCATTTACGTTTGTTAACATTAGCATTTCTTAAGGATGATTTAATATATTTTTGAAAGCTTTTTTTTTTTTAAACTGGGAGATTATTCAGAAGAGCACGGCTGCAGTTTTGCAGATATTATATAATCAACACTTCCTGTGATTAAGTTTTCTATTCTAAACAGAATAAAATTGAATATGTTGTAAAGCGCTGTGAAAAATAGCAGAATACCTTATGTGCTTACACATTCAAGGCAATTGCTTATGATGTTATTAAGTTCCATTTTGTAATTTGGAAGTTTGTTCTATTTTATATCTTTAAAAGACATGCTTTTGAGTAAGAAAAAAATGCTGGAGTTTTTTTTTCCCCTTTGATAGCAGAGATCTTTGATCTATGGATAGGACAGGCTCACCAGCTGACTGACAAGCTTCTCACCCAGGCATGCCTCTGACCCTAACTGAAAGAAATTGTCCTTACAGCCCACTGGGTATGTCACTGTCTGCTCATGAGGCTTGTCCTCTGAATAAACTGTAAGTGTAAAGGCCATGTAATGCCAAACCAGGAGGAGACACCTGCCTGCTAGAAAATGGGGTGGCCGCTATTTTTTTTTTTAATATGGCTGATGAGCTGGAATACTAGGAGAAAGGCTGATGTGAACAGTTGAGTGTTCCTCATCAGCACTGTAACTCGAACAGGAGGAACAGAATTAAATAAGAGTGGTTTCAAAGGCTTCAGAACAGAGCAGGTCCTGCAAACTACGGTGCCCATTGCGATGCTTATTGGCTGCTGCGTGCTCAAAGACCCTCCAGTCTCCTAACACATACATCGAGCTCTGGCTCACATCTTGTTTTGCAAGATGCAACATGTAGATCCTTCTGTAAATGAGAAAAGTTATCAGTAACATCTTTTAAACTTTTCAAATAAGCTACATTTTTTTCTATATTCAAAACTCCTTTATGCACCTTTTTCATGAAGTGTTTTTGTACACTGGATCTACAATTCATAGTCAAATGTATGTCCACCCATAGAGTTTTTCTAAGAGCATCTGTAGCTACCAGACAGCTTGCTTCTGAGTTTTGTTCACTTACTATGCTCCTACAGATAAATCTATGGACAAATAAATCATCTCTGAAAGGAGATGATTGAAGAATTGTGCATAAGAACAGTTGCTCATACATGATTTTGCTACAAAGAGAAGACACGTGACAAGCTAGAAGTCCTGCTCATGGTGCCTTTCCTTCTGCCATCTGGATCAATTTCTGTGGATTGAGAATCAGAGGCATACAGTTCCTTTTATTTCCAGGAAAAGTATTTTCCAGGCAGATTTAAGGAAGATGTAATGTCAGACTAAACTTTTGGGTATCCTGGGTGTATGTAGAAAGCACTGGTGTAGCCAAATGAGAGTGTATACCACAAGGTGGATTATTTCTGAAGGTAGGCAAAAAGAAAGGAAGGACTACTCACCCTATTTGAGGATTGTTTTGTCGTATCTTTATGCCACAGTGAGAAATGTGTTTGTACACATACAGTTTTAAACTGGTGACCCAGATAAAAAGAAGCATGTATCATCTTGCAATACCTCAGCCATCCTCATCACTTTTGTTATTTTCCTGAACATTTTTGCACCTCCCTCCATGACATCTCCTGCATTTAGATGTTTTAGAGGCATGCTGGTTTTAGCACTGCTGCATTTCAGGTGTGCTGATGATCAAATAGCGTAACTTTAATGTTGTCAGTGCTGATTCAAATATGATTGTATGATATTTATTATAAACTTCTGTTACTATGCTTTCTATATTTAGTTCTTTTTTAACTCTGAATTGTCTGATGGTTTTCTCATCTGGCAGATTTTATTTTTTTAAAACTTTTTTTTTTTACTTTTTTTTGCTGGTCCCTGGAGGTTTTTTAGGGTCAGCTAAGCACAGTCACAGCTGACATAATCTTGTGTTAGTGATAGTCCTTGCTTTGAGTGGGAGGTTAGACTAGATGACCTCCAGAAGTTTTTTCCAACTGTCATTTCCATGAGTCATCCTGTATTAGTCATTCTTTTTCTGAAAAAAAAAAAAAAATAAAAAATTACCTAACTGGAGAGCAGGGGATAGGACTGGACACTACACGTGGGCCTAATTCATCAGGGTTTCTACTGTCTCATGCCAGCTGCAATGTTGACAAAGCAGTGGGTTATTTCAAACCAATAGGTATGACCTGGACCCTCGATATTTGTTTGTGGAGAAGTTTGCAGAACTTTAAATGTGCTGCATTTATTGCTGTATTTATTGTGCCAAGGTATGGTACCACACTGAAAACACCCCTGGCAGACCTTGTACTCATGCACCTTCACATGGCAAGAGATAAACAGGGTTGTGGTGGGTAATGGAAAAATACGACTCAGTTGGGGAATGACAAAGTTTGTTTAATGAGCTGAAGATAAAAAATGAATAAAATTTAAATCTGTATCTTGGTTGAGTGAGAGACAGATGGAAGAAATCTACAAATTTTGGGTGTGTGAAAGCTCTCCTGGAAAATGCAGCTCTGTTGAAATCAAAATACTTCACGAAAGCAGGTCAACTGCAGTAGACTTTTGTCTTTATTTAAAAAAAAAATAAAAAAGACTGTCAGAGCACATTTTAATGTTTTGGAATGCATCTTTTTTTAATTCTTAGTTTTGAAGTGATTCTATTCATCTTTCATTTAGTTTGATTTCTTCAGAAAAAAAAGTATAAACAATAAGCAAATAAACAGGAGAGCCATGGAATTTTCCTTCCAAGATTATTTGAAGTGTTTCAGTTTTGCTGTAATTTGGAGCAGAGCCAGAGTATAAAATCCTTGGAAATTGCTATCATCCGTCAGTTCCCAGGGGGCCTGAGAAGGACTTCTGTTCAGAGTTGCACTTCATCTAGCATCTCTTGAGATGCAGAGGCAACACTAATTGCCAGTAGCCCTTCTATGGCTCATTTGCTTTGCACTCCAGATTGCAAGGGACTGAATGTGCAAGTGGTTTCAAGATCCCACTATGCCTGATGTCCAGCTGCAGTGGTAACGCTTCTCCTGTCACATTGCACTGAAAACTAGCAGCCTGGTTCTTTTTTTCCCTGCTTGCTGTACCTAATCTCTTTCAGGATCAAAAGAATTGTAAGGGAAGAATTTTCTATTGACACTTTCTGGGACTATAGAAGAGATTTAGTAGAGCTTTTCTTTCTCTGCCCTCCTTTCTCTGTTACATCTATTACCAGGTGACTGGGATAAGTGATGACTGGCATGTCTTGCAAGAAACAGCTCAGTTCTGCTATTGGCTATTAAGTAATTGCTTTATACCATTGAGAGATTGTTCATTTGTTTGTACATGAAGGGACCTGTGATAGTCTGATGTTTCAGCATTTATGGTGTCATTTAGTGCTGAAGAAGTTACTGTTCTTGTAGGAATTCACATAAAGAAAAGTGTATTGGAAAAATGGTTGCTGTCACTGTCACTGTGTACTTAACACAGTATTGATAATAAATCTTTTGCATTATAATAAGTTGGTTTGGTTTTTTGGCAGACTTCATTGTCTTTCATTATGTCTTGGATGTAGGCCATTTAAAGAAACACATAGGACCTCATTTAGAAGTAAAACAATTGAATGAGCTATTGAGTTGAGGATCAAAACAAAGGCCTGTAATTTTCATCCTGGTTCTGGTCTTGCAAAGGAATCTTTGGATTCATGTGGTACGAGAAATTTAGCATCATCCATTCCGCAGCTTCCTGTCTGCTTTGGAGCAGTGTTGTCTTTACTGTGAAACCCATGTTTGGGGACTTTTTCCTTTCAGGCATGCACATCACTCCCACTGTGGATAATTGGTTATGTATTGGTAGCATGGGATGACGACTTTTCTTAAATGCTTGCAAAGGCGCTTACTTCGCAGAACTGCAGCAAATTGCTACTTGAGCAGTGGATTTTAAAACTAATGTATGAGTTTGTCTTTTTTAGACATAGTAACCTTTAAACTAGCAAAGACAAATTGCTGTATGGTTTAAATACATCATATGGCATTTTGAAGTACTACTCAAGAGCACTGTGTGCATGCAAGATCAGTGGCCAATTTACTTCGGAGAATAGACGAGCTAGGTGCTCTACCTAGGTATCTTTTCAGCAGATTCCTTACTAGAAAGTATATTTGTCCCTGTTAATCCTTTAGTTCTTTTGTTTCATTCACTGTGTAACCAGCTTTGCTTTGCACAATAGGTAATGCCACCCCAGTTTGCATGACAGCTAGCGGAAGAAGCTCAGTAAGTCTTTGGATTTCTTGTACTGGGTGAAATGGGGAATGATGAGACTTACAATAGCAATGCCTTGTTAAGATACTACATAGGAAAAACTTGTACTGTTGTGCTTTCTACAACTTTACCTGGGATTCACTGTGTTTCAAATAAATGTTTTTTATCATAAACCGCAAAGAGAATATTCTGTTGTATTAATGTAGTTAAATGTTTTGAAATGACAAAGTGCTTTTAAAATTCAAGTAAGTTACTTGGGGATGGCGAAGCAAAATAAAACTTTAGCATTTCAATACCTATACAGGGAAGGTACTTACGGGCTATTGTGTCTTTAACAGATAATTAGCATACATAACATGGCAATTTGCAAAAGTTACAGACCACATTATAGTCAAAGTCACAATTAGAACTACAGCTGTAAACAAAAAGTGGAACTGTCCTCAAAAGGGGGCATTAAGAAGTTCAGAAAATATTTTAGTGTTTTCATTTGTTTGTTGGCTTGTTTTTTAATGAAAAGGACTAAGATTCAGATGGATATTAAATAAAAAGCATTATTTACAGAAAGCATCTGATAGCTTTGCGTGATACGTCTAAAATTTGATTGCTTGGGTGCATTGTATAAACTAAATTTTGTCAAACTTCAGCTCTTAGTGCATGACAAAGAAATTTTCTCATAATAAAGGAGAAGGAGGAGCTGGAAATCTATGTCAATCTAATGAGAAAACAGGTTATGAACTCAGCTTCATTTGGAACTGAGACCAATGTAATAATACCAAGATGAGGGCCATTAAAGTTTATTAAATTTGTCTAACAATATCATCCAGAATTAGTTAAAAAATACATGGATTATTTATGAAATATGTACAATCTGGAGCTAGTTTGCTTTCAAATCTTTCCTGTGGAAAGTAGTCCTTTATGATGATTTCATAAAGTTGTCATTAAGTGGCTAGACCAAATGTATTTTAAAGTGCTTAAGGAGATACTTGATGGAGCAGCAGGAAGTAATGTGCGTTCCTGTTGTGTCTCTTTTGCATTCATGAGAGAAAAATGTTCTTTTTTAGTATGTTAATATTGAATTGGTAAGATCTATGTAGGAGAGCTCTAATAAGATTCAAGTTCAAGGCTTGGCTTGTAGAATTATCTATGTGAGGTGCAGACTAGCCCCTCTAAAACAAACAAGCCAGACAATTGTGGTTCATTGAGCATGGTCATGAAGAGTATGGTCTCTTCTAAGAGATTACATGTCTCAACCTCAGCCACCTTCTGACCAGTAGAGTGTTAGCTGTTCTGAAGGTTGCCATCTGTGGTGGGGGGCACGGCTTCTTGGAAATGTGATGTTGGGAAGGTCTGCTGCTAGCTGACTTTTTCCTGGTTGACCACAGACCTGGGAGCCAGCTGTGCTGGTCTCAGGGGGTCAAGGTCCAGGGCTGCTGGGTAATACACAAAAGTCGTAGCCATTGGTCTTCTGGTACTGATCTAAAAACCCTTCACAGAGCAGGCTCAGCTTACTTAGATTAACACTGTTGTTCCTTAGTGGTCATCGCCTTTTTTAAAGATGTATTTTGGTAATTCCATCAAACATGAGCCTCAGGTAGACAGAGGCCGTGTCTTCTTTTCTGCAAATGGGCTGCAAATGTGACACTCCCAATTGCTCAGGATGGCTGGTCCTCAGAGCAAAGTCCCATGCTTACTCAAGTGCAGTCTCGCCATAGACAACCACAGGCATGCAAACACATACACTGGAAGGTACAATGTGAAGGTAGAGATTAATACTTAATTTAGATCTTCTAAAACATTTTAAAAAGCAATTAGCTCATGGCATTTTGACCATCTAAGGAACACAGAAAAATAGGTATTATCTTGGTGATTGACGATTTTCATTTTTTAACCTGTATCTTCTGGATCTTTTGCTGACCTTTTCCATCAGTCACTTAATTGCTGCCTCACACAAGCCTTTGTGGAGTAAGCTAAAGCTGTGGAGTAGTCCTAAAGCCCATGGATAAGCAGAGGGAGCATGCTGAGAGGTTATAATACTAGAGATACTGACTGCTCTGTTAAAAATCTTGGCTTGCCCTTGAGTCCATCAAAGATTTCTGCAATATCTTGCCTCTTTTCAGAACCCCTAGGCAAGCCAGAGCTATTTTGCTCAGTAAGCACCATTCCTTCTCAAAGCCCTACAAGACTTTCATTGCTATTTCTGAGCTAGAGAAGCCCTAAAGAGGAGTATTCAGAATGTATTGATTATTGTCGCGCCCCCCCCATCTTCAAAACAACCTAGAAATATTTTCATTTCAACGTGTTTATTTAGCTAATTTTATCAACAGAAGCCCATGTTTCTGTCAGGTACATTTCCAGCTCAGTGGCCCATCTTAGGATGAGAGAGTATGAAAAGAGATTTACTGGAATCTATGCAAGTGGCACAAGCATCTATTGCCAGGAAAAATTTACCATAATGTCATCTTTATTTCTTTTTGCATGAAAGCTACAGACACACTTCAGGCCTCATGCATGGTAAACACAGAGCCATGGGGTGGGTAGCTTGTGCTACTTACAAAAATGAATTATCACAATAATAATAATAATAATATACCTTGCTGATTTTTGATACATTTGAATATAGTATTTTAGCTTATATTCAGTGGTGTCCATGAATCAATGCTAAGCAGTTCATGGGTTGTCAGGGCTACAGTTTTCTGAATTAAAAAACCCTGAATCATTAGTAGGATGAAGAGTCAGCATTCTTTATGGAAAGAGTAACATATTTTTTTTTCAAATTCAATTAATAAAGACAATATGGATTTAATTAAAGGAGGAATTGCCATCTCTTGGATAGGAATGAGTTCAGTTCCTATTTCACTTGTTTCTTACTGATTATGGAGAAAAGAAAACTGTAGACATGTTGAGTTACAGGTTTGCCACAAGTACATAAAGCAGTAAGGGGTCAGATTGTTTTTGTTGATAGCTGGACGAGACACATGTATTATAACTTAAAGACTTTTAGCTGTTAAACTACAAGTTAAAGACTTGGATTAATTCTTTTGTAGGTAAGAACATTACTATTATTACTTGTTGATTCTAAAACAACCAGACACATAAAACAATTGGGGAATTAAAACAATTGGTTTTAGCCATAGACTCTTACAAAATAATTGAAGCATAAACAAGTTATAATTGTATTAACAAAAACAATAAAATTAAATTCAAAATCTGTTAAAGAAGCCCACCCCCTGATGTGCCAAGAACACTCATAAAAAATAGTAATGATGAGGCACCTATTCTTCACAGGATACAGAGAATTCTTGTAATTTTACTTACAAAAGTGGCAGTTTTGGAAACTGTACATAGGTAGAAGTAGTGGATGCATGTACCACCAAGTATGCAATGTGTTGTGTACGGTTTCTGTTCAAAGGCAGTGTTTTACTTTTGTCTACAGCTATTTCTCATTTTATTATTATTTCATCTTACTTCATTCACAAAATCTAAAAACTAGTTGTTTGCAAGGAGCATGGTAGAGCATTGGTGACTTTTTACCATAGACTGGATGAAGAGAAATACAAAATTACCTGACAATACCAGAACACAGCAATCCTGACCTACCATTTATTGTGGGTGTGCTAGGGTATTGTTGTTTTTAATGAAGGTCAGCTGGATTTGTTGTCCTAAAAACATATTATGGCTAATGGAGGATTTGTGGGTTTTTTTGACAGGAACTACTCAGTTGTTCTGTTTTAATGTTGGTGGTCCCTTCTAGATTTTCGTGACTGCTTTAGGCTTTAAAATCTGTTTGTCAGAAGTGTTCTAGGAGCCACAATGAGATGTTTTTCCTTATGTAACTTCCATTTTTCATACCTTGTCATCTTAAAAAAAAAAAGAGAAAAAAACCCCACCCAAAACCAAAACAAATAGCCATGCAGCAAGGTCTCTTCTAACCTATCAGTTTAAAAATTAAGGACATAACTTTTCTTACAAACCAAAGGGCAGTATTAGTCCTACCTTAATTTTTATCACTCCTTCTGCACATGTTTCTGTTGCTGTGGCAGTAAATCTTTGCTGTTGTGATCTGTCATGCTAGAGGTTATCTCCTCCAGCTTCTGGGATTTTGAAACTGCTTGTTGTCTTCATTCACGATTCAGAGGACAGTGGGGCTTGCGGCAGCGAACAGAACTGTGTCCTAACTGGCCATCTGTGATGAGTTGCCGAGGAAGGCAACACACACAATCCACCATCATGAATGGGCAGATGAATAGGAGTGATGGTGAATAGGGATTAGGCACTCAGGGTTTTTTTTTCAGTCCTGTATGGTGCGCTTTTTGTTACTGAAGAGTCCTCAGAGAAAGACATTTCTCTGGCTGACATACCCTGTCCTTCATCTCCAGGCAGCTATGCAACTGTTTCCAAGCAGGAGAGTTCCTGTAGAGCGTAATCCCTTTGCTCCGCTGTTCCTCTGAAAACAGCGACCCTAGAACTGCAGTGCCTAAACAACACACACTTGTTTACAAGCAGCATTTCTAAATGGGGTAGTTCCCTTACTCCCCAACTGTAGCAGCAAGGAGGTTTCTGATTTTCATTTCCTGTTTCTAGTAGCTGAGTAACAGAAATAGCTCTTGCCCTTTTTACTTAAAGAGCTTTTTGGAAATCTGAAATTGTGTTCTTCATTTCAGACTGACTCCTAAATCATTCCCTTTTTAAAAAAAAGATGTAAGTCTCGTTGAAGTAATTTTTGGAGGAAAAAACCACTCTGAAGACCTCCCAGTATGTCCTCTTGCCAAGGAAATGTTGTTTTTTTCCCAGATTGTCTGATCCTCAGGTTCCTGTGGATCAGTTGCATGTTTGCTTTATGAGTTCTGACAGAAAAAAAACCAAAAAAACGTATGCAATCTTTTAAAACTTTTTCGTTCTCTTAGCTGCACATACGGATATTATTTGTCAACATTTTCCAACCAATGTGGTTAGTCAATGTATAGCAGTTGTAGAACTGGAATGGCTAGACCCATGCAAGATCCATGCAAAGCTACCCGGGGCATTGCTTGTCACGTTTGTAGAAGGCATTCTGTGAATGGTCTGAAGGTGCAAGAACCAGTCCTTTTGTATTCAAAACATAGTCATGGTGTGGTGCTTACTCACATGAAAAAGATGCTTTGATGACTCTGGTTCTAGTCAAAGGCAGAGGCAGAGGCAGATCTGAGGTTCCCTGCAGGATATTCTCCTCAGGCTGGATAGTTATAGCAGTTCTGCTCCCACAGTGAAAATCACAATCCTGTCTAAAAGTTTTGTCACTACTAATCACACTGGGATGATGCAGTAAGAACTGCTCTCCTGCCACTGAGGCAGGCTTATAATACATTTTTTTCTCTCCAGGAGTATAATTGGACTGTAGGCTTCTGTAGCAATGTACAAAGTGGTCCAAACTTCCTCTCAATGAATTTCTACGAAGATTTCAATTTCACACAATGCAAATAATATAGGATGTCTCTAATAACACTACATGGTGCTACCTTGCCCATGGACAACAGCTGACTGTTGCTATCCAGACAGAATTTCACTTTAGCTGCAAGCCTTAGAATATTAGAGATGCTAAGCCTTAGCATAACAGGCCCTCTCAAAAATCTGTGAGATCTTTTGTGTACAGTACTGAATACCGAAGTAGACTGCGGCAGTAGTAGTGCTGTTTTATATACATTTTAAAACTACATATGTTGCTAAATATTAACTATTCATAGGTTTATAAACATAGCCCTGTAGGAATGTGACCATACTTCTGATGTCTCTGAACAAAGCATTTTTTTATTTTATGTTTCTTTTCAGTTGACAGATATATCAACTCTAAAGTAACCAGACGGTTCCCAGTTGAATATGAATTTGAGAGGGCTGATGCACATTGTTTAGTCTAAAAGTCTAAAATAAGTTACTTTAAAGCTGTTTGCTCTGAAGTTGCTAGACTCTACAGTATGTATATAAATAACTGTGCAAAACTTGAATTCACTCTCCAAGTTTAGCCATATGCCAATTTTAAGATCTCCAGCATAAGAGCATTAGACATATGGGCCATTCCTTAATATTTTGGTGGAGCGCATGTTTCATAGGAGGATGTAGCTCATTCCTCCTGGGGGTTGAGTCAAGGGAGTGACTTCTGTTCACCTCCATATACTTTTGTTCAGGCACCATCTGTCTGCATTGTTCCCCATGTTGGTGGTAGACATCTGATTATCTGAGAAGAGCATCAGGTCTTAAACAGTATTGTAGTATTTCTGGGGCCATATGCAGAGTAGAAGTGATTGTTTGGATAAGTCTCAATAAAACAGAGAACCAAAAATGTTGCATCACATTTCAAGTTATGAAGGAGAAATTATGTTAGTAAGCTGCTTTCTCAGAGAAAAGCATTTCTTAAACAGATTAATTCTTCAGAAGAATGTAGGACTTGCCCAAAAGAAAAAAATACCAGAAAACTCAACAAAAGGGGAATGAGAGGACACAAAATCTGTTTTCTTCCCTTCCCCCATTTATTTTGATCGGAGAGACACTATGAATCATATTCCTCTTGACACTTTCAGGAATGATCTTACTGTCCAAATGGCTTAAAAAGAGCTTCACTAGTAAAGAAAATGATCAATAGGATGAGATATTAAAAAGAGAATTTTCCCCCTACTTACTCCAGGCAGCACTGTCAACTCCTTATTGAATTTATGATCTACAGGAAATTAAATACTGACAGCATCACCAGCAAAGATAAGCGTATATTGCTTAGGGTTAATGACTTTCTCGATTTTCTAAATCAAGCTATGTATACATTAGTACCTCAGATTTTTATCAAGTGACTGTTGGCAAGTAACCATGGATAATGATAGCAAGTGAAAATTCCTTTTCTAAATGACAGAGTCGTGCTGTTACATTTTAAGCTCTGGATTTCCAAATGTCTGCTTACTGTCCTGTCAGAGCTCATTTACATGTGTGTGGTATTTTGTTTGAATAGCATGATTGTTATGTCACCCACTTTTGCACACCCTTACAGAGCCCTAGAAAAGGAATTAGAAATGCTGAAGCAGTTTGCAACCTAGAATATTTGGAACTGTGTGCCCATGGTAGACTCCAACTTCATAATTAAGTTTCTCAATTAATGGTTCTATTTACAAAGATGCTGGACTCCCAGGAGTTCCTTTATTTGCTTGAGATATACTGATCTCAAGATTAGGTGCCAGCTCGTGGTTTCTGCAGCTCTAATCAGATTTTTTTTCTTAACTTTCCAACTTTCCCAGAGCTGCAGGCTCCTTCGAGCTTGAGGCATAAACAGATTGATTGAGCCTGAGACTTTTTAGTTTGTTTCTCTTTTAAATAATGTAGTAGGGGCAGGCTGGTGGCAGGTAGGTATCCTTTTCCTTTTAGCAATAACAAAGACCAGTTGCCTCTCAGAAGTTGCCTTGTTGACATACTGGAATGAGGCTCCTTGATCACCAGGGCATGATGTCCTTTGTGAAAGCTACCCCACAAGACCAGTGGTGATCAGTGGGAACTGGCTGATAAGGAAAGCACTGTTGTGATACACAGACAGAAGACCATTGCTACTATCGATATTTAGGTATCTCTTCAGTCACTGGAAAAAAAAAGAGGGAGAAAAGCTTCACACAAAATGTTCTGAATCTGTTGGAGGAGCCTGTGTATATCCACTGGCCACAGGGGGATAAACCTCATTTGTCAATCTACACTAGATATGTGAAGTTCATGCTGTGTTTCTCCAATGGCTGAGTGTGAGTTATTGTAGATACTGTTAACTTACTTTTGTCTGTATGCTACTTGTGTGCTCTGCTAAGTTTTCACTGAAATTGAAGGATTTGCAAACCAGGTTGGTTTTGTTGTTTTGGGGTTTTTTTTGTTGTTTTTTTCTAATGAAGAAACAGAGAGGCAAAGAAGAAGCAGTTTTGCCACAAATGCAGGAAGAATCTGCAAAGAACATCTCCTTTGGGATGTATAATGATGGTACATACGTCTCCTTTCATTTTCTACCTTTGAGGGCCTCTAGTGAGGCCCTGGTCAGACACAACCTTCCTTTGCTTGTGTGAGCTAAAAAGATTAAGCCTAGATTGGTTCGGTATGCTTGGTTGGTACTGATTTAGAGTTTTTTTTAAACTGCATTTCTTGAAGCCTCTGGGGTTGACACAACAGAAGGAGGAATAAAATCCAGGTCAAGTACATAACATTACAGCACTGAATTATCAGGAGAATGAAAAACAAACATAAGCACAGTGTATGAGTAAATTTTCATTAGAAACCATATAAGAAAATAACAATTTTTGTAATAAACTTTTTTCCCCTCGTGGTGCTTCATATATGAGGCATTTTGAGGCTTTCTCAGTGTTTTACCAACAAAATAACAAGCGTCCAAAGAGGTGGCAGGTCAAATATAGACAATACAGACTGGAAAATGAGAAGAAATAGATTCTCCCTTTGTATGCTTCTCCCCCTCCCACCACTGCCATCCTCTCAAATTCCTATCAGTCAAAGCAACGGCCAAAAAAATAATTCAGAGACAGGATTAAATAGAAGAAACATTTTTCATTCCTGCCTTGAAGGGTGCTGAGGTCTTGTTATGAAAGACGGATGCCATGACTGTAACCCAGGCACAAGCACCCTTGTAGTAACATCTCTTCCTGCCCAAGAGTTATCCGAGACCAAACCATTTTAGTTTATCAGCCAGAAAAAAGCCAATGGAATTTACTTTGCCATACAAAAGAGTAGCAGCCTAACCCCTTCATGTTACTTATCTGTTGGTCAGCCTTTAAAAAAACTCTCCTGTAAACTCGAAGTTGATGTAATTCCAAGCATGCAATTTGTCAGTGTCACTGGTAAGTGCACTTTGGCACAAGCAGAAAAAAGGCAAATAGTACTATATGAAAATTCATTAAATTTCAAAAGTCTATCACTGTTACATGGGTCTCTGAGTGAAGAACAGATGAGGAATGAAAACATATAAAACAATTGTCATATGACAGATTCCAAGCAGGTGAAAAGCCAATACTTTATCATAGTTGCAGGTTTTGGTGGCAGCTTGAAACTTAGTAGTCTTCACAGAAGACTTGAGCGTTTGTGGAAACATGACCATCAGAGTAACAATAATGCTAACAGGAAAAATATTAATAGGAATGCAAGTTCTCCTTTTTCAGCCTTTGACTGTTTGCCCTTTGGGTTTTGGATAGCTTAACTAAGTGTATTTTTATTGAGGGGCAAGTCAGGTAATCTCTTAATAAAACAAAAGTGAATGTTTGCTGTGTAAAAAAATTAGTTGTTTTTCGCATTGAATCTATAATCCATTTAGCAAGTCAAAGACTGATGTACCACTCTGATGCCTAAAAGACTCAATTTCTAGTCTCAGAAAAATCCCAAGAGCATAGAGGGAGAAGAGACTTGTTCTTTCAAGTTGTGGAAGAGCTGCTGCCTTTCCTGCTCTAACCCTGTGGTGTCAGGGCTCTCCTTGCTTCTGAGTAGGAACTGTGCTAGCTCCTCCTCTCCACCCCTGCTTGCACTCTGCAGTCTTCAAGGACAGGCTTTCCTTTCAGAACACCTACATTGTTGGAGGGAGAAGTAACTTTTGTATTTCTGGTTGCTGTGTGTGACAGGCTAATCACTTGAAAACTGTACATGTGAAGTCTTGGATGACCACTTTATGAAACACACTAGTGACTGGGAAAATTGCTATGGTGTACTTGAATGCATTAAAAAAAAATAAGAAAAAGAGCATTTCAGAAAATATTCAGACAAAGAAGGTTTTCCAGATGTTCAGGATCAGATTTTTAGACAGATTGGTGATCACTGAGTTGCACAGTTTAGGTCTACGGAAGATCAACCTCTAAAAATTTGTTTGTAGAGTAAGTTACAACCCTTCAGAGTGTATGGCTGTGTTAAGTACCTAAAGAAGCTAATAGGCCCATAATGGGAATCCAAAAGTACTACAGACACAGAAAAAAAAAAAAGGCCTTATGCTAAAAATTTGCAGAAATTGGCAACAAAGAGAAAGTTCACAACATAGAGGAAAAATGGGATAAGCTTAGGGAGTGAAGTAGTATCAGTGAGAATTGCAGGGTTATACATTTGGGGCTTCATAAAAATATTTTAATTTGCCTGGAGGAGATACTAGGCTAAGTGGCAGGAAAAAAAAGCTGTTTTCTACATTTAAAAAGCCTGGCTTCTTAGTCTGGAAAAACAAAGGCTGAGCACAGACATTTTTATTCTCTGTTATAATATCAAGAGGTTAAACATTCAAGATGGATGAACTAAGGGCCTGCACTGGCACAACTGGCAATTCTATTTATAGAATTGATTTAGAGCTACTGACTGCAAGGTTTATGCTTGCCTATTGCATGATCATCATCTACCAAGTTCTCAGGAAAATGATGTCATTTGAGCTTCCCTAGTGTGTTCTACTGGCATGTCCCATCCATGGTCTGTAAGTACTTTATTCACTGATCAATCCAGTCATTTCACATTTGTTTCTACTGAAGGAACCATTTGATGTTGGGCGTGCCTGAAGTATGACTGATAGGAGCCCTGTTGTGTTAGGTGCAACACAAAGAAGTTAGTGTGTTCATCAACTAAAAGGTGTTATGAGATCCAGCAGATCATTTTATCTGGTTATTGCTATGTCAGGATTTGGATCTGCCTTGGTCATTTGCCTTGTAGCTGTTTGTTGGCTATGGTTTCTAAATTATTTCCTCTCTCCCTCCCAGTAAAATTCCATGTTTTTTCTCTTTTTTTATCTGTGTTTTTTCGTCTTCCATATTCCTGGATGCCTTGTTATTTATTCTCTTTCATTTGTATGTTGGAAGTAAACAAATACTTGCTCAGGAGCTATTTTAACCCACTGGCAGTCCATGCAGTATACCCCAGTTTTTGACTGTCTTCTGAGAAGTGAAACAACTTCGTTGATATAAGCCAGCTTTCAAGTATAATTGGTAGATCAAAATACTTTCTACAGTCCAAGAAGATTATTGCAGTTTCACTTAAAGCTATTTCAGAAATTAAATTAAATATGTTATGGTTGTGTCATCTTTTAGATACTGCAGTCCACATCTGAACAAGGATTGCAGATGGATTCAAATTCTGAAATAGTTTTTCTGTTAAAAACCCTATTAATTATGTTTAATCTCATTATCTTGGGAACTACAACCTCTGCAGGTGTGAACAAACTGTGATAGAGAGGTGCTTAATTTTTTTTTAAAAAAAGGAAAGATGATAATACAAAATGGAATTCACATACTGGATATATAGGGAAAAATACTGTCATTGTGATAGAGCCATAATTCAAAATCAACTACATGAGAAGCAAGGAAAATAGGGAGAATCATAGAATCATAGAATGGTTTGGGTTGGAAGGGTCCTTAAGGATCATCTAGTTCCCCACCCCCACATGGACAGGGATACATCCCAGTAGACCAGGTTGCTCAAAGCCCCATCCAACCTGGCCTTCAACGCTTCCAGGGATGAGGCAGCCGCAACTTTCCCAGGCAACCTGTTCCACTCTCTCACCACCTTCACAGAGAAATAATACTACTTTGCAGTACCAAAAATCATGCCATTCCTAGTTTGTAAGAAGATGCATCTAAAGAAAAGTCGGTGCTCTGTCTAGGAGTATGAATACTTGCCATTCTTATTTTCTTGACCCCTCATTGTACAAGTCCTGGATGAAAAAAATGAGTGAGGTTGCTTTGCAGAAGTAACATTTGAGTTAGCATCTATTAGGAGAATTTAGGACATTCAGACTTCAAAACTATTGTTCCAAAATCTCTACAAATTGACCAGTCATCATTACGCTAGCATCAGGGGCTATGATTTAAAATATATTTAATGTTGTGGTTTGGTTTGGGGGTTTTTTGATTTTTTTTTTTTTTTTTTTTTCAAAATCATGGAGCAAAGAGAGATACCTACACTCCAGCAAGTTCTTCACTCATATTCCTCCATAATAGTTTGGAGTATATTTGCTTTCTAGAATAAGCTGAAAAAAGCCTTGTCATAAACTGTATGTTTTATTATGTGTTTAAGAAGAAAATTATTTTGTACTCCCAAGAAAAGTTGTAAAATGGATAGATAAAAGGAAAAGAGAGCAAACAAGTTGCCAGAGATAGCCTAAGCCTCAGATGTATGTTCTGCTGGATTGATACTGATTTGGAAAGCACTCTTACTTATTTTGTTATGTTTAGAAGAGAACTGCAGAATTCCTAAGAGGTAGCAACATGGTGTTGAATTAGGTACGTCCAGTAAGGTAACTTCCTAACGTATCACAAACAATAAGAGCTAATATTACTCTTTGTGACATATAGTGGAATAGATTCTCTTACTTGCTGAATCATTAGATTATCTTGTAAAAGAAACATTGAGAATAATGACATAAATTAAGTTCTGTACCCTGAAGTAAAAAAGCATCTTTTCTAACAGTGTAAGGGCTGAATACTGAACAAACTCTTTGTTGGATGCGCTGAAGAGCATAAGATAAGGGGAGGTGAGGAAATACGGCAGGGTCAAGAGAAGCTGGCTTTGGAGGTCTCATTCATGGTCATTGACTAAAAAGCTATGATAAGAGAGATTTTCTTCTGAGTTCCATTTCCAATCAGAAAATTTCAAAGGCAGAACATCACCTCAGCTCAGCCAGAAATTATTTTTTTTTCTATTATTTTTTCAACTTACCATTTGCATAATGGGAAGAAAATAATTTCATTTTAATTCAAAACATCTTGCTAAACTGTACTGAATCAAACTGTATTTTTATATGCATTCGGCCCATGCTTATTTTGTCTGTTATGTTCTGATTTTTTTTTCCTTATTACTGTGTTACCATTTTCTTGTCTGCAGCTTTTGTAAAGGTACTGCATTCTATTTGTCCTCCCAACTGTGTTGACAAGGCTGGTGTTTAAGTCCTGTAAACTGACATAGTAAACTGACATGTTTCATGATTTTTCCTCTGACACCCATTGTAACTTCAGCTTTCTTTAGATAAAGCATGGTTCTAGGCATCGCTGTTATAGGAAAAAAGCTTGGAAACCCAATTCTACATGTATTTTTAAAAATAACCACAAAAATATCTGTTAGATATTTTTAATACTATTTTAGGAAGCCAAAAAATGCATTTTATAACTCAAAGCACCATCTCCTTTTCTTTGGCTTTTTGCTACTTTGGAATTGTTATGTATGTGTCAAGGTGAATAATGTATGAATCACACTAATATCACCACAGCATCTAAAGAGACAAAGGTCCATGACATTCCTGTCTTACTTTGTGGTTTACTTGTGCTACCTAGTTATGGCAGCAGTCTGGGGTGGCATGTAGTCCAGGAAAATAACAAGAGGTCTTTTCAGAACCTGGATTCATTGTAACAAATTGTTGGGTTTTTTTAGTGACTGTTTTCCATAGCAACTCTGTTGAAATAGAGCAGAGCTTCTGATGAAAGTGTGGAAGGCTGTGTCTCACTCCCTTCCGCTCTCTTTGGCAGAAGGACAAATTAGGACGGGGTATTTTACGCTATTTAAATTACACTGCTCTGTGTTTCTGGGTCATTGTGTAGAGTAAAAACTCAACTGAGTGGCCAGCACAGTCCTTTGAAGAAGCATCTCTGTCTCCATTAATGGTAGATGACAGCTGAGAAGGAAGAGTCACCTTAAGCTTGGATGTGTTGGATACCATCCTCCTCCTTCCTTCCTTCTCTCTGTCACTCCCTCCCTTCCTCCCTCCCTCATACCTTGCAAGGTGCCTTTCAGACCTTGGAGGTTGGTGCCGATCCCAGTGGTAAATTACAGACCTGTACAAGAGACTGTATGTTTTTCCTATAGCCACCTGATCTGTTCATGTATTACTAGTTCGTCCTCCTCAGCACTAATGCAAGAATTCAGGACTTTTATTTTCAGAATAGCAAGCAATCCAGTACAGTGCTGTTTCATCCTATAGAAACCACAGCTGCTTTATCTATATCCAACAGCTGCCACAAAACACCCCTTGCAAGCTATCTTCTGTCCAGCAGTGAGGAAGGTGAGGCCAGCAGCGCATGCCGCACAGCTGGAAAGCTGCTGCACCACAGCTGCTCAGAAACAGCTCACTTCCCCAGCCAATCGGCATTTTCCCGTTCTTCTTCTGCACTCCACCTCATTGATTTCAAACTGCCAGTAGCTTTCTAGAAACACCCCTTAGGGGATTTTCTACTTAGGTGGGAAACTCGTATTAAATATCTTTGCCATGTCGTACCACTGATTTTTCAGCAGAGCTCTCCATTGATCTCACCAGGGAGTCTGCTTTAAACCAATAGCATAATTTGGCCCTTAAGCACTAAGGTATGTTCACATAAGAGCAATCTAAGTTACAGTCACAGGAATGATTCCACCCTGACGGAATCAACGTGCTTTCTATTTTAAACCTGACTTTGAATTGCCATCCTGCCCATCTGAAAATAAAAGTTTCAACAGCTCCATATTTCTTATTGCGTGCCTAACACATTTGAGTGTAACTGGGGCAAGATAGCATTGAAATTCAAAAGCTTGGGGAAAAGAGATGATATTTTCTTTCTCAGAGCAACTGCAGCATTCATGCTGAGATACAGCTCTGTGTCCCACCATTAATCTCAGGAGTTGGTACTGCATCTCCATGTCATGAAGTCCTGCATACGTCAGATAATTTGGGACTTAGCTCAGTCTTTAGACCACTATAAATACGCTTTTTAACAAAAATGGTGCATTCAGGTGATGGTCTTCATTGCTTGTTCTCTCTCACCACCCTGACACTGTCATCTGTCTGCACATGTGCCAGATACCTCAGAGGCACAGAAAATAAAAGTTTTGCTATGGACATTTGTTCCCAGGGCAAACAAGAGGAATTAAGTAAGTGCTTTACTAGGCATACATTCTTTCAAAGGCAGTAATTGTAAAGGGATCGCCTAGTTTTACATAGATGATGGCATGAAGTACTTTTTTCAGCAGGACGTGTAAGATCCAGTGCAGTTCCAGAGAGAAGGTTACAACATACGGCAGCATATTGATGGAGCAGCAAGCAATCTGTTTGCAGCTTTATCTCAGCCCCAGCTCCTTATCAGGCTACCTTTTAGAGACATGCAGATCCTGCAGAGAAAGGCATCATTAGTAGCTGTAATTGCTTCCTATGCTGGAGCAGAACATTTAAAGAAATACTGTATAGAAAATATAAACATCAGAGCTGCATCTGATGAAGAGTGGTGACAACCAGAGACATCCTTTTCCATGGCCAGGCTGTGATTTTATATTCAGATTATGGAAAAATCAGTAATGTTTCAAAACATATCTTCTCTTATATTAAATAGTAGCTATTAAAGTAACTATTAGAAAAGACAGAAAGTTTCTACACTGACTATTCATGGGTTTAATCCATAATTTTACCAGGAAGTCCTGCTGCACCCATGTTTGGTTTTGTTTGTCTTTTTGAAAATTATGTCCTCCCCTTGCAATGGTCTGCTTAAATATTGCATATTAAAATGAGTGGGTATTTAAATTTTCCGCTCAACCAACTTCCTACCACCAGTTTTAAAAATTATTACTTTTTTCCAGAATTGTAAGTTTCTTCGCTAGGTTAGCAAACACTTCAGAATAGCCTTAGAATCATAGAATGGTTTGGTTGGAAAGAACCTTTAACGGTCATCTAGTCTAACCCCCTGCAGTGAGCAGAAACATCTTCAACTAGATCAGGTTGCTCAGAGCCCCATCCAACCTGGCCTTGAATGTTTCCAGGGAGGGGGCATCTACTTCTTCTCTGGGCAACCTGTGCCAGTGTTTTACCACCCTCACTGTAAAAAATCTCCTCCTTATATCTTATCTAAATCTACCCTTTTTAGCTTACAGCCATTACCTCTTGTCTTATCACTACAGGCCATGCTAAAATTTGTCCCCATCTTTTTTATAGGTCCACTTGAGGCATTGAAAGGCCACAATAAGGTCTTCCCAGGGCCTTCTCTTCTCCAGGCTGAACAACCTCAACTCTCTCAGCCTTTCCTCATAGCAGAGGACCCCTGATCATTTTTGTGGCCCTTCTCTGCACTTGCTCCAACAGCCCCATGTCCTTCTTGTGTTGGAGGCTCCAGAACTGGACACAGTACTCCAGGTGGGGTCTCATAAGAGTGCAGTAGATGGGGAGAATTATCTCCTTTGGCCTGCTGGCCACACTTCTTTTGATGTAGCCCAGGATACAGTTGGCTTTCTGGGCTGCAAGTGCACATTACTGGCTCATGTCCAGCACTTCATCCACCAGTACCCCCAAGTGCTTTTCTGCAGGGCTGCTCTCAATCCTTTCATTCCCCAGTCTGTACTGATACCAGGAATTGCCTCAACCCATGTGTAGGGCCTTACACTTGGCCTTGTTGAACTTCATGAGTCAATTTTCTCAGCTGAGATGTGGTTTTAAGTGAGCTGCAGTATCCAAATAATCTTTTGGATAAACTTTGTCATTCTGTTTTACACTGTTTTGCAGCTTCTAATATTCACTCACAGGTATAATTTAAGATATCTGCCCAAACACAGTGATGATTATAATAAGCAAGTACGTCCTAAGGAGATTCAGAGTTAATTTTCCTCTTTTCTGTCATTCAGCAAAATGCTATACATGTGTTACGGAATAAAACAGTGTATAACATCTAAGTAAGCTTTTAATTAAGATCTTCAAAGGCATCTGGATTAGTCCTGTGCAACCTGCTTGAGTGGAGGATTGGACCAGAAGAGCTTGATCTCTGTGAAGACCTGACTACACATCTGTGCTATAGATTTTAATGTTGTGTGGAGATACTAGAGTGAGTTTTATATATGTATCTTGAATAGTCAATGCAGTCTCGTCACAAAAGTTCTGGGTCACAACTCCATTTTCAGGATGTGTGGAGTTCATGCTGCTTACTACAGATTCCTCTGATACTCAAAAAGCTTATTTAAAGCAAGAGTGTAGCTTCACCAGATCTTGTTATAGAAAGTCAGTGTCACAACTACTGACACCATTCCCCAGAGGGGGAGCAGCTGACAGCCATCTGCGGGAACTCTCCAAATACAGCAATTTAGGGAGAGAATGTACTTTCCTGCAGTTCTCTGTTCTCATAGAGTGGCTGAGTAGGCTACCCATAAATCTAACCCAAGCAGTGACAGATCAAACTTTTACTTCTTTAACAGGCCATGCAACTGTATCTAGGGAAGAAAAAAAAAAAGGGGGGGGGGGGGCATTTTAAAGTGTGTTATGAAAATTCAAGAACAGAAATATTTATGTTCTGGTCTTGTGAGTCAGAGTTGCATTTTGGCAGGAGGTCTCAGAATATGGTGGGTATGATGACAGTATAGTAAGTATGATTTTCAGCTGAGGAAAATTTAACACTGTCTCTGTGGCTAAGAATCAGATGGATGTGTTGGTTTTCACTTATTTAACACAAAAGCAAAGCAAGGACACATGTCTCAGAGTGTGCCAAACTGGGCACTTATTAGAGGGCAAAAAGAGAAGGATTCAGCAGTAAAAGATACAGGGGGACAGGACAGGAGAACAGAGTGGTGTGTGTATTTATAGAAGCCATAGATTATCATCCCTAGTACACCTCAGTCCAGCCGTATCAGTGGAGGTAGCCATGCGCTTCTGTACCCAGGCTGGCAGTACAGCTTCAGGTCAGGAAGGCAATACTGTGCATAACCTGCTGCTCTTTCTGCAGAAACCTTCCCAAAATAAGAGATTTCCCAAATCTCCAAAGCATTTGGAGATATCAGCTTTTTATCTGTTTGCCAACAATCACTACCAATATCCAATGGCATGAGAAGTCCCTGATACTTCTGACATTTAGGTGTTCCATCATATTTGTTCCATGATCTCTAGTCATTGCTTGAAGTTTTGGATTCTTTATGCTTACTTTTTGGATAGTGTTTACATTTCACCATGTAAGTCATTAAAAACCTCAAAGCCAAAGGCAAATTTCAGTCCAGCAAACTTGCCATCCCCTTAATACAAGAAGTTTCATGTTGCTTTTATGGTATGGGCAAATCTGAATCAAAGTACTGATGCGAGATATTTTATAGTTTTATTTATTTATTTATTTATTTATTTTATAATGCCAGTTATTCTGGAGTAACTGAGATCCAGATATTTCATTTTGGGCTTTTTTTTTCCACTGTCACTTTGTGATTCTTTTACGTGAGCGACAAGGACTTTTTCAGATATCTGTGGGGCTTAACAGGACTCCTAGTCTTAGGACAGCAGTGGAAACTTGGGGCTGTGTGTCCCCATTTTGTTTCAAATGGTGCTCCTCTGCCTCAGACTAAGATTCCTCTTTGTCAGTTCCCATCTCAAGCCTTTAAGTGAAATGACCAAATGTCCTGGTTTTTTGGCAGCTGCTTTAAAAAAGAGGAGAGGGGATTAGTTAAGTGGGAGCAACAGAGAGCTCAGCAAAACTGCTTGGCTAAAAAGAAGGTTCTTCATAACTTGAGGTAGTCATGCTCCTTGTTGTCCCAGCAGAATTGTTTCCTGTTCCTGCCCCCTCTGGTTCAATATCACATTTAATGCAACACCACAGGGATAGGCATGCCATTGTTCCTTTTAATGCCACCAAGTCACTCCCTTTAGAAAAAGAATAAGATTATCTGTGGGATTTCAGGTTGATACGGAACTGTAGTGTCATAAATGCTGTGCCTCCAAACTCTCCTAAGGTAGAGCAGTAGGATTTCAGTTGATTCAAAGTCATAATTGTTTGTGGGTGGCACTCAAATATTTCACTGGGCTGTGGAAGTAAAATACCAGGCACTTTGAGTCTTGAGTGCTGTTGTAAGCAGTAGCTCTTGTACTCACTGGAAATCCACTGCAAATGCACTTCTCCTTCCTTACATTTTGAAATCACTTTAGAAATTATCCTGTGAATTCCATGTACTGCAACTCCATTCTGGCCGATCGCAATTTGTGAAAAAATGGGAAAAATAACTCTTTGACCAGGGAGGAGAGAAGGAGCCTGAACTGTCACAGTCCTACCAATAATGCCATATTTACTAAACTTTAAAGCTTAATAATAGTCATGTTCATACAGGCAGAGGAATTTTCTTGATTAACATTAGGTGTATTGGAAAGTATTGGAGCATCAAGCCTGAATGAGCACTTAAGGGACCATGGAAGTGCCATAGGGAGAGTTCTGTTAATCCTTCTTTTCACTTGGCAGCAGCCTCCTTAGATGTGAGGGCATCCCAAGCATTTGCTGTTGAAAGGAGGAATGGAAAGGATTGGTCAGCTGTTGGAGCAAGGGTCCTGACCATTGCCTTTTAGACAACATAAGAACTGAGCTGGATTTTGTAGACTGGGCACTAATAGAGGCCCTTCCCTTAGTAGATGTTTTCTGGGGTAGTCACTTGTTCTGGGAGTGCATTATGGAGGGTTATGCAATATATTGTAAATGTGCCAGATGCCAGTAATGAGTCCAGTGCTACTCCCATGAAAACGAATGGCAAATTGGTCTACTTCAGCAAAAGATAGATTGAGGTTTAAAATTGTTTGAGAGGAGATGACTGTTCCTTTTTATGATTTTTCTTATCTTATTACTCCCTCTTTTCCCTTTTCAGTGCCATTACCATATGGATTTAATCCTGTTCCACGTCCATTAGCCACTAGTGCTGCTTTAATGTGAGCTGGCTATATAAGATCCTCTCTGGTGTATGGTCCTGACTCCCATGGCATGTATAACAAAAGCAGCTTGGTTCCCCATTGCTTATCTCATTCACTCCTGATGTATTTACCCACCCTGCCCACTTTTTCTAATCAGTTTTATTGCTGACTGTATTAATGCTGCCCCTGAATAATGACTGGAGTTGGAGATGTGAAGTATTGAAAATTGACTCTGAAAAGACCAGAAGCTGGAAACAGATGGAAAAACCTTGCCGAGGGTGGTGTGTTCTTAAGAACTGTAATCTAGCACTATTCAATGATTTTAAATGAAGAAATGGTACTAATAACTAAATGTTGAAATGATCTTAAGAATCCTTTTTTCCCTCCCCCAAGTACTGTAATTCATTGCATCTGTTTTGATTACTCTTGCAACCTGCTCTTTTCATTTGACAGTTTTGCTATATTTTGTGAATATAACAGTCATACTTTAGCTTAAATATTTTTTTTATTTATTTATATTTTAATTTGACAAAAACCAAAATATTTGTTTTTCATTTTATATTGGTTTATGGAATTGAATATAATATTTTCTCAGTATTCATATTGAAATTGTCAGATGTGTATGTGCACTGTCAAAATCACTGTAGAATGTTAAATAAATTGTGACATCTGTGAGCAGCTTAGAATGACAAAGAGGGATGACTACAAGTTTGTGGAGAATAAATGTAATGGCCTGACAAATAGTAAAGGAAAGATGTTAAATAATTTTCAAACATGCCCATTTTTTTCCCCTGTTCCCCACCATACACTCTTATTCTCCAAAATGAACTTGCACATTTTAAGTAGGGTGTATGTGTGAATTTGTAAAATACAGAGCTGGTAGTTTTTACTCACGAAGAAGCTTTCAAAACACTTGTATTTACAGAGAAGGGACAAAAATTTCAGAAGACATTGTTTATATAAATATGCACACTTATCTCAGGATCACCATAGCCAGAGGTGCACATGTAGCCAGTTCACATGTTCACTTCAGTGGAGACTGTACCAACCCCTTCTGCCAAAGACCAGGAGGTCAGAGAGTAACAGTGGAGGATAGGGACAGAATCTGGCCCGGTTTCTGGTGAATTTTGGGCAGGTCCTTCACAGGCTCTCAGCCACCCATCTGCCTGGTGGGTTTACATTGCTGCCCAGTGCCAACAACTGCAACACGAGCAGGCTGGCGAGCCATGCAGGGCTCTCAGCAAAAGGTCACCTATCCTGGGGGCCCTAAGACAAAAGAGCAGCTGGTCCTATCCTCCAGTTGTGGGGTTTACTGTTACACATTAACGAGAATTAATGCAGAGGGGATGACACATGCATATGTAGGGTACATGTCTGTCAAGAAAATAAACAGGGAATTTTGCAAGTTGCATTTAATACAGAGCTTTTATTCGGGACATGTTGTGGTCCAGACCTGATGAGGATACAGTTTTGTACAGTTTATCCTTTTAGTGGCATTATCCTTATAGAGGAACGCAGGGCAAAGTTACAACAGAAGCAATTCTAATAGGTGTTTGTATAAAGATGTTTTCTACTAAACGAAACAAATCTGATGTGCAATATAACAGTTACTGTATTAAAGTTGCTTAATCTATGAAACACATTCTATTTTATTTTATCACTGAACATGATCCTTCTTTTATTGAAATATTTAGTGGAATTGGTAACCCAATACGTTTCCACGTTATAAAATTTCCTACATTCCTAAGTAAGGGATAATACTGATTATTCATATATACATTCATATATACATTTGTTTAACCTTCCTTAATTTGTATGTAGTTCATCTGTTACTGCATCAGGGACATGGTTCTCTGTTGTTAATTTTCCTAAAATAAATGTTGAAATACTTTCACAAGGAATTATATGGGTAAATTCCATTTTGTTCATGCAAGTGAAATGTCTTTGCATCTCGTAAAATCTCCAACTTATATTCTCCCATGGAAGCAAAATCTTACCAAGGAGTAGAGAGTTCCACTAGGAATTTTACTACCAAAGAAAGTTAATTTATCTTTTGTGCATGTGGGTGGGAGATGGTGGGGTGCAGGAGAGGGGGGAGGTGGCTTCCATACTCCTAACTGTAGTATCATAGAATCATAGAATCACAGAATCATAGAATCCTAGGGGTTGGAAGGGACCTCGAAAGATCATCTAGTCCAACCCCCCCTGCCAGAGCAGGGTCACCTAGAGCACATCACACAGGAACTTGTCTAGGCGGGTTTTGAATGTCTCCAGTGAAGGAGACTCCACAACCTCTCTGGGCAGCCTGTTCCAGTGCTCTGTCACTCTCACAGTAAAAAAGTTTTTTCTGATATTCACCTTGAACCTCCTATGCTCCAATTTGCACCCATTACCCCTTGTCCTATCACTGGTCACCACTGAGAAAAGCTTAACTCCATCTTCCTGACACTCACCCCTTACATATTTGTAAACATTGATGAGGTCACCCCTCAGTCTCCTCTTCTCCAAGCTAAAGAGACCCAGCTCCTCAGCCTTTCCTCATAAGGCAGATGTTCCACTCCCTTAATCATCTTTGTGGCTCTGTGCTGGACTCTTTCAAGCAGTTCCCTGTCCTTCTTGAACTGAGGGGCCCAGAACTGGACACAATACTCCAGATGCGGCCTCACCAATGCAGAATAGAGGGGGAGGAGAACCTCTCTTGACCTACTAACCACACCCTTTCTAATGTACCCCAGGATGCCATTGGCCTTCCTAGCCACAAGGGCACATTGCTGGCTCATGGTCATCCTCCTGTCTACCGGGACCCCCAGGTCCCTTTCACCTACACTGCTCTCCAGCAGGTCAGCCCCCAGCCTGTACTGGTACATGGTGTTTCTCTTCCCCAAATGCAAAACTCTACACTTGCCCTTGTTGAACTTCATCAGGTTTCTCTCCACCCAACTCTCCAGCCTAAGTCTCTCTGAATGGCAGCACAGCCTTCTGGTGTGTCAGCCACTCCTCCCAGCTTAGTGTCATCAGCAAACTTGCTGAGGGTACATTCTATACCCTCATCCAGGTCGTTGATGATGTTGAACAACACCGGTCCCAGTACCGACCCCTGAGGGACTCCACTAGTCACAGACCTAATATTAGTATATTAGTATGCTCTAATTGCAAGGAATAGACAGGGAAAAGAATGTAATACTGAAAAGAAAAAAATAAAATAAATTACTTTCAGTCTGAACCCATGATCTTACAGTAGGAACAGGGTTTTTTTGTTTTGGTTTGGTTTGGTTTTTTAAAAAATATGCAGAGTGACTGATGGGAGGCTAATCATAATAATTTTGGAAATCAAATTCCATTGTATTCTAACCATTGTAATCATTACACTCTTGCAGTTGAAATCTCAGCCACTGAAATCAATGCCTTGAATGGGGCAAAATTATTCCCTGTGAGTAATTGGATCTCTAACTCCATTTTGTTCTCTGATACAGGATCTGGATCAAGTTATTACCTATAATGTCTAAATAATGCTGTGCAAACGTGGAGAGTTCTGACAGCAGTCGGTGTTCTTAGTAATGAATAATGTGGCCCTGAGCACTTTGGTATGAATGGTTGAAAGTTGATATTTTCAGGCAGGTATTGATCAGACAGAATTTGAGTCATACGTGTAGGAGGCTGTAGAAGGGTAGTCTCTATGAGGCAGTCTCACACAGCAGCCTGTTTGTTATTTTATATTTTATTTTATTTTATTTTATATCTTATTTTATTGTATTTTATATCTTATTTTAATTTTTGTAATATTTATTTTATTTTGTTTTATTTTATTTTATGTCAAATTACTCCTGCTGTCACAAGGTCAGTTCCTTTGCAGTGCCATCTGCAGGACATTCAGTGTTCCTTGTAGTCACCAGGAGGTCCTTCTCTACCCATTGCACCTGAAATAAAAACAAAAAAAGCAAACAGAAGACTTTTCAGAGTTCAAGTTAAAGCATGGCTTGGGAAACTCTGAAAATTTTACATTTGATTCACTCAGCTCACGAATTGCAGTTCTTGTTCTATCTTTTGCCTGTAAGATTTTCCAGCCGCATAACAGAACTTCAGCGTTGTGAATAGGAAACTGAAGAGACATGACATATAGGAAAAAACATAATTTATATGTGCCAGAAGGCAACAGAAGATTTGACATGGAGATGTTCTCAATCATATCTGAAGAGCAAAGTAAATGTGGAGGACCAGCATTATAAAGAAGAAATGAATAGCAAATTATGCATAGTTGTCATAAAGCAATGTTTAAGCTCTTCTACTGGCTGAAATAGGGTTGTGTGGCTTAGTAAATGAAAATGCAGAATAGGACCGTTAATTTCTATACCAGTTTGCAAATTTCTGGTACACTCATTACTTTACATTGCTCAGTCCGTGTTTACAAGTTTGCTCAAATTCAGCCAGCTTACAGATGGGCAGTAGGTAATATTTTCATAGCATACTGCAAAACAGTGGGAAAGGGGAAATTTTGCCAAAGATATTGATATAAACCTCTAAAGAAAAATGCTGCAGAGCAAGCAAGAGATGCAGTTTTAAATACATATGTATGTATTCATACACGGGCAGGCTATGTGAAATCTATTTCATCTGTAGTAAGCTGGTAGGATGAAAAGCTATGATTTTACTGATTCTAGACATCTCAGACCTGACACATACAACCCTTACGTCTTCCTCTGTGGTGAAGCAGAGGCTTTGGGGAAAACTATTTTTAGGGCAAGGAGACTTTTAAAGGTTATGAATATGTAGCCAGGAAGGTTAAAGTTTATAGATGAAGCTATTATAGCTGGATATGAAAGAATAACCTGCAGACAGAAATAGTGCTCACAGCCTGGCATTTCAAACATATCACATTGCCAGTCATTTTTTCAACTTGTGGGGCTGTAGTCCGTTTTAATTGCAGTTGCTGTGTAGTACCAGAATGGGACTAGATGATGAATTTTTCACTCATGGTTGTGAGCAGTTAATAAACTGGTAAATTGGATTTGCAGTGCATTCTCGTGTACTTGTTTTAAACTTGCAGATCCTTAAAAGTCTTCACTTCTTCAATTAGAAATAATGACAATGGCTTTTGTTCACTTCTCTTTCCCTTTTGCTGTGTCTCTTCCTTTTATCAGAGGAGAACAAGGTAATAAAAGAAAGTAAAAAATGAAGAGACATACACTGACTTTTTTGTATTTTCAGTCATTCAGCTGAAAAATAATAACCCAAAATTATTGTTCAGACCTTTTAAAATAATTGCCTTTTATTGAATAAGGAATTGAAAACTATTTTTTCCCAAGCCCTGGCCATATGTCTTCAATGACTCACTGTGAAGCTGGCTTCAGCACCACAGTGACTTCAGAAATGCCTATAATTCTTTTCCGTAGTAGATGCTCAAAGACAGAAACACTGACATGAGAATTGCCTATCATGTTTTCCTTCCATCTGATTTGGGTGGCATGATAAAACATGCATTACAGAGTTAAAAGGCTGCCTTAATACATAGCTTGGCCTCTTGCCACGGAAATGGCCATAGACCAAATCTGCTGAATATTTGTACTGGCTTGTGGTGGTGACAGTGGGTGGTGGTATCATTCTGAGGAAGCAAAGGCTCAATGTCTAAGTCTTTTTGTCTGGTTTGCTTGATTCTCAGTTGAATGAATGATGTCTCAGTAGCATCAGTATAACAATGATTATTGGGAGTTATTTCAATATGTGCCTTGGCATACTAATATATATTTTCAGAGTTAAAAAATTAAACTTTATATGGATACTCTGTGAAACTGAGAAGCTGAATACAATCCTGTTCTTATTCAGGTCCTTGCCAAAGCCTGCACCAGCTTCCTGGGGCTGGCAACTGTTATCACATAAACAGTGATTTTATGGAATTGCTACTAAGTCTTCCAGAAGGCATTTTTAAGTTCTACATTAAAAATTAGTTTTGAACAGGATAAATTGGGTTAGTTAGTTATATTTCCACTTTAAGCACAGCCTCTTTTCAAAGAGTCTGCTTTAATTATTTTATTTCACAAAATATTCAGATACTGACAGTTACAATTTAGAGTCTAATTCTGCTCTATCTATTCTACTCTAAGGACCAGAGGTCAGAGGAAACCCAAGGTCTTCTGTACATATTGCTGGAATTCCATTTCCAGATAACAGACAAAGTGCATTTACTGTCTGTAAATGCTCAGTCAATGCAAGGTGACTATCAGGTGATTTTTAACCATTTGAACTTTTCCCTCTCTTTGTTCTCTTGCAATGAATAAGAAAGACTGGAAAAATTCTTAGAAATGTTGAATTTTTCCCTGCTATTTAAAAAGTAGAAATGCCAGAAACAGTTGTTCTGATTTTTATTTTTGGAATACCTACTGGAAATCTTAAAGATGTATATTGCAAGTTCTCACACTTTAAGCTGAGAGACAAGAGTGTTAACAAAAAAATCTCTTATCCAAAATGTCGATCATTTGAGCTGCACAATTTTTTTAAGAAACAAAGAATTTTTGTTTCTAATAGCAACAACAAAATATTTTCTTTTCCCTGGTTTTATTTCCTGTTTTTCCCACTGTCCTTCTTTCATGAGTTGCCTTACTTTATTTTACTAAGGTAAGCAAACTTGAAGTGGAAAAAAGAAAGTAGAGCTCATTCTTCCTAAAAAAAAAAGAAATGAAAAAAAATAATTTCATCCTCCTTGATTTTTTACACCAAGCAAAGAAATGGGACAAAACACCAGCCTGATTCCATGCTCTTTGCTGGTCCCCTTTACTTTATTTGCCAGAGAATATCCAGAATTACTTCTCTGCCTCACTTGCACATCCAGCCTTGATCATTGTTTGGTTCCTTAAAGTATGATGAATTAGGATTTACCATTTGCTTTTGCCTCACAGGTAGTGTACAATGCATGTTGGTAGTGATGGGCTGTACTGCACTGCTGTCAGATACAACACAAAATAAGTCATGATTTGTTCAAAATTAATCACCACTGGGGGACTTTTTTACCAGGGTGTGTAGTGATAGGACAAGGGGTAATGGCTTTAAACTGGAAGAGGGTAGATTTTGGTTAGACAGGTTAGGAAGAAATTCTTTACGGTTAGGGTGGTGAGACACTGGCACAAGTTGCCCAGGGAGGTTGTGGCTGCCCCCTCCCTGGAGGCATTCAAGGCCAGGTTGGATGGAGCTTTGTGCAACCTGGTCTAGTGGAAGGTGTCCCTGCCCTTGCAGGGGGTTGGAACTAGATGACCTTCTATGTCCCTTCCAACCCAAACCATTCTGTGATTTTATGATTCATGTGGGATGAAATCTACAGTTCTCTGTGAGTCTTTCTGCTGGTGAAGTGAACAAAACAGAGCTTTTATTTCTGTGGAATGTGTGCTGGACTGGACCCTTTCTGGTGCTTACTCATGTACTCTCCCAGAAATTGCACTTTAGAGCAAGTCTAAATAAAAATGCAATTTGATGATAAATGGGTCAAAGATGATGCTGTAGATGTTACACAGACTACTATTACCCTACATATTTTAAGACTTTGAAGTTGGAAATATAATAGTTAGAGAACAATTTTGTTTTAAAAGCAAGCCAGACTATTTATTATAAATGGTTAAGTCAGAGCTTTTACTTGCAGATTTAAGGCATATAGGGGATCGTCTATTTGACATAGTTTTGATAAAATGGGGAAATAATAAAACTGGAAAGAATAGCTTCATAGTGTTCATTCCCTCAGGATTTATTTAGATTTATGCAGAATGGCATGTATTTTATAAGATCAGCTTATTTTTCTAAATATCAGAATCAACGTTTTACCTAGTCATAATTAAAATTTCATCTCTGTAAATAAAACCACCTGTAACAACATGTTCTTCTGTCCTTTCCTTGGTTATCCTGGAAGCCCAGTTGTTTTGGGTATCAACTGGTTTTGCCCACTTATTCTGATTTTGCAGTAGTTTATTCAGATTGTGTGTATCATACTCATCATTTTCCTGTATTGCTCATATTTCTACTGCTCATTCCTTGTGTTTTGCTGTTTAAACAGTGTGATTCACCTGTAGCTGTCACACCAGTTTACTAAGAATGTTTCTAAGATTATCTTTAGAGAAAATAAGGCTTAGAGAAGTTGTGTGATTTGGAGGTCAAAGGCAGGAAGAGATTTCAGGTCTTTGAATTTTCATGCACTTCCTACCCAGTCATGCTATTTAGATATTATATGGTATCCTAAAAATAACAGTGAAAATCTAGGGGAGAGGGGAAGGTTCAGGCAACAAAATAATCTAACCAAGGACCACATGCCTCTGTGCGTGTGGATGTAGTGTGCTATAGAGTTGAGTAATTAGGAAAAGAGGTTCACCTTCCCTTAATCTTTAATACTTTGCAAATGATTCAGTGAAGATACAGAATGGGGAAGGATGGGGTTAGATTAGTTTGGAGTGGATGTGGTCTCAGTGTGCATGGAACTTTTTATTAAGACTGTGGATAGATGACATTAGTGATGGCTACTGGTAACACAGACAGGAACTGAGTGGAGTGTTTTTGTCACAACAGAGTTGTAGCACATGTCAGGTAGAAGTGACCACAGCCTCTGTGGTATCACATTGCATGGTGCTATGAGCTAGAGTCCTGCAGGAGTTGTCTTTAGATCATAAGTCACTATTCTACCCCCAAAAAAGCAATTAATTACTGGCTGAGTCTGAATATTCTTAATTATTTAGGTTTGTGTTACATCAGAAGAAATGCTGAATCAACAATGCTGATGGATACTCTTTATATCTTTAGAGGAAGAGGTAATCTGCTCTTGCTTGAATCAGCTATATCTTGTCCTTATACATCAGTTCAGCATCTACCAGCATCTCCAAAATAAATCCTTGCAAAAGGTGAAGTAATACATAGTTGGCTGTGCCAAAGAACTTTGGAACTAAGTTGGGTTTTATGTTTTTGTGCTTGTAGTACTGCAATTACTTCTTTTGTGTGCTAAATTTATTTACATCTCCAATCTAAAGTATGGTTTTGCCCTTTTGGGTCTTTTGAGAAGAACATTCACTAGAATGTATGAGGTAGCTAGAAATGGGATTTATGGTCTACATTCACTCTCTCAGCTCATACTTTTTTCCCAGACTTATTCAGTTTATGCAAGCTCCATGTAATGTGCTGTTTCATTCCCTGGCAGGCAGAGACAGAGAAATAGTAAATTGTAAGAGACTATTTAAGGTATCCTGCATTTTTATGAGAGGTTTTTGTTTGTTTAGATTATGTATGAAATGAATAATATTTACTGTTTATACACTACATATAGTCTTAATTCTGTGTGCTCTACTTAGTCAAAATTTTCCATAGAAGACATTACAGACTCATCAAGACTTGCAAGTGTAAGGCCCACGGATCTTAACAAGAACAATATACCACAACTGAGAACATCCAGAACTTCACAAAATCAAAGTTGACACTTTGCAGAATGCAGAAAAATGTCTCTGTTCCAACCAAAGCCTAATTATTGTACTGCAAAATTTGAGGCACTAGTAAGGACGTATTGAGCTTTTGCAAACCTATTGCCAGTAGGCAATTTATTATTCCATAAATCCTCCACCCATGATCTGACAGCTAATGGAAAGTTCTCCAGACTTGAAGTAGCAGCATGTTCTTTCTCTGTTAGCACATTGTTTGCATTAGAAAGATCAATCAGAATATTTATTATCACAATATCTACAGAAGAGTATTTCGATTGACTCGAATGTTGGAAAATTATGTATTTTACATCAAGCTTCAAAATAGTCCCCAGGGCTTTGGGCTTGTTTTTATCCTAGTTTTATCTTCAGGTGAAGAATTTTCTTTTTTTATTTTTTCTACATCTATTGTTAATGTATATTGAACTTCTTCCTTAACAATAAATGTCTGGTTTGTCCTTTATGTATTCCTTCTAGACATACACTGCACAGTATGTCTGTATAACTTCTTTAAGCTTCTTCCCTGCCAGCTACCTTAGCTGTGGGGAAAATTCTCACAGGGTATTTCAGCAAGTATTTCTGCCAAAAGAGAACTGGAGTCTGGGGCTGCTCTACAGAGACACATGTGATTCCTTTGTGAAGACAAATACAGAAAGGTATCACATTGTTGTTGAAATCAGGGGACTGTACCAAGAGAATTACCATTCAATTTATCTAAATAGATGAGTTTGTTAATTTATTTATTTTTTCCCACTAAGTTTGAGCTCACCATTTCATTTACAGAAGTACCACGTGGCTCTGATCAATTGAATGTTAAGTCTTGTACTTCGTTAGTCCTCTCTTGCATTGGCAACCTTTGCCCACATAGAAGTGAGAGCACAAACAAAAATACCCAATTGTTGTCCAGTTTCTTTGCTAGACATGGTTACTTTTGCATTAATTTGCTTACTGAGTTGTGTCTCATATTGCAGCAGATAGCCCAGAGACAGGCAAAGTAGAGACTAAAATTGCATTCAACTGTTAATAGGTAGTTTATATCTTAGCCCATGGTTAATATTGCTTCTGTATGAGAAGTGTTTGAACTGCATTTGCCACTAAACTACTGTGGATATTCCTCATGTCTTGTAAAGAAGGATACATATGTCTATGCCACCTTTTGGAAATTGCTTTGAGACAGAACACAACATTGCCAAATTTTTTGTTGATCCAGATAGGCGGTGATCTTTTAGGCAAAGTCCCAGATGTTTCCTGAAGTATATTCCCTCCAAAGTGTGCATGATCCAGAATATGGACCAGTTTGGGCTGTCCAGTGTCTATAGCAGTTCTTTAGATATGCTGCAGTCTGTCAGTGGGTGGATTTTGGAGAACAACTAACCTTGCTGCTTCTCAGTTTATAATCACAGGCTGAAACGGCTGACTGAGACTATAATTCCACTGCTGTGGAAGAATGGTAACTTCTGATGACTGGGGACAGACACCAGCAAGGAGGTCCACTCATACCAGTATGTGAAAGTTTTGCAGACACAACACAGATGTACTTCCAGGTTTCCAAACATGAAGAGTAGTGCATGGTATTTACCCACCATTGATAATTTTAGATGTTTTATATAACAGGTTTCTAACATTTTGAACTCTCACTTGCCTGTAAATATTAATTCTTAAGAGACCTCTTCATTCTAAATTAAATTCTCAGGAATAAGGCAGGGTAGAAAAAAAGTGCAACACTGACAGTTTGGTGCACAGTTTCGTCATGAATAAACAAAAAGACTTAAATGTTTGGGGTCTGCTGTATTTCCAGATCTATAGGAAGTGTGAGAGCTGGTTTTATAAAGCTTCTCAAAACACCTGAGCACACATAATCTTGAAAGTTTAGAGAGATAATAGACCTTCTGTAGGATGTAATCTGTTTTCCATGTATCCTACCAGGCACTTGGTTTTAGGATGCCATTTATATGTTAGGCAGCATCAAATGACATAGGGGTTCAAGTACACCTTGGAAAAAAGAGTTCTTCATATCTAATGTCTTTTATTTCATTAGAGTGCACGAAGTATCCCTCTGTCTATCATTTCACTTGCCAGGGTTTTCAATGTTTTTTAATTTCAATGCTCATAATGATGTGTCCATATTTCTTTGGAGATAAGGATTAAAAAAAAAAAAGGCTAAAAAAAAAGCAAAAGCAAAGATGAAAGTATGCTAGAGGAAGTTAATCTTTGTTCTCATTGTGTTGCAACTCACTGAGTCACCCTGCTTGAAATGAGATCCCTGGATATGCACTTCTTTCTCGTGTCTTGCTCAGCTGAGATGAGAAAACTCTGTCTTGAGTTAATAAAAGAGCTCAATTAATGCAGAGTTGTTTGAAATTAAGCTTCCATGCTATGTGCACAGGGAAGAAAAACTTAGCTGATTTGAGTGGCACAAAACTGTACATGCCCCTATCTACATCTTTGGGGTCCTAAATCCCCTTCGTAGTCCAGCTGTTGTGTACACATAAAAATCGTATCATTGCAGTGAGGTACTGGCCTGAACATCAGCAAAAGATGCTTCTTTCTGGACATAACAGTTAATAGCAACTGCAGGAGATACAACAATTTTTATTTGTTTTGCCCCTAGATTTATTTGTTCCTTGTGTGAGAGTTCCCAAAGCCACTTCGATATTCTCAAAGACTATATGGGTTTTTCACCAGCCAGCCATTTCTCACTCCTAGTCTAATCCTTTCACACTCTATATTAGACCACCAGAACAGGATTTTCCTGCTGCCCCACAGTGTATATTCCTGTAAAGATATTGATCCACTCCAGGTCCATGAGTAAGTGTGGTGACCTTACCAGATAGATATCCAGTGTCTTCAGTCACACAAGGATTCATTTTACAAGATCTGTCAAGCTATCTACCAAGATGAGGTTACCTCTTTTGTTATCAGAGGATAAGGTGAGATCCATAATACTGGCAAGAGGACTCCCAGACCTCTGTTTGGAAGCTGTACCCTTCTTCATTGTCAGACTTAAATGGAGGGAAAGGGCGTCTTTTCACCCAGAGGAGATAGAACTGCTGTGCATCTTTAATGCTTGCACTGCTTTTTCTTTTGCCCTCCACTGTGTTGCTTTCTAAGGTACCTCTCCAGAATATATTGTCAGCATTACTTATGTTCAGTGGGGGATATAAATTGCAAGCGCAGAGCTAAATCTGATGACCCAGATTGTTTTTCTGTGCAAGCAAGCTTCCCATTCAGGATTATCTGAATGTAAATATGATGAGTCCTTTGGTCAGAATATTGTACAGTTTGAAACTTCATTTATCTATCAAGTGTTAATGGAAACCCAACACTAGCTAGGCACCATGGGCCTCTAGTTCTTAGAAACTGATAGAGATTTTTCATCATTTACATTTTAAAGTACTCTCTCTCAGACATCAAAAGACTTGCAATTAAGACTTCATTTGAGTAGGGTAATGCTGCACAGAAATATTTTGATTTTAAATCAAATTAGAAAAGGAAGCCACATTTTTTCTCTAATCAAAAGTGAAAGGTAGCAATTTGTAGATAGCCTCACAAATAGCAAACTGATGGTCATGTTGGCAAAATGCTGGGGAGAGCGTGCCTTTCTTATTGAGCTTAGATCATGGGCTTGTAAAAATGTTGAAGTGATGGTGAATGGTCTGATAGCTGAAAATGTTAACCGTTCTGCTGCTGTGTCTGGGCTGGACATACACCATCCGTACTTGCTATTAGCATTGCCTGCTGTGGCATGCACCTTCTCATCACTGGATGAGGATTAGTTTTTCATTTCTCTGGCATAGCACCTGATCAATGTCACATATGCCCTCAAGCCTTGAAAATGTATTCCCTACCTAAGGAAAGTAATACCTTTGAGCTGAAATGTGAACAAGTGAAGCTTCTTCTTCCCTAGGACGAGAGGACTAGGTTTCAGTAGGTGTACAGTGGTGGTAACAGGAGCAGAGTGAGGCCTTTTGTTGGACTACTTAAATGAAAATGTTCTTCACACAGTCATGTGTTCAGAAGGATGAACTTGTTTTGGAAATGTAGCAATAGGATGAGGGATAACAGTTTTAAACTGAAAGAGGGCAGATTTAGGTTAGACATTAGGAAGAAATTCTTCACTATGAGGGTGGTAAAACACTGGAACAGGTTGCCCCAGGAATTTGTGGAGGCCCCCTCTCTGGAACTGGTCAAGGCCAGGTTGGATGGGGCTTTGAACAACCTGCTCTAGTGGGAGGTGTCCCTGCCGATGGCAGGGGGGTTGGAACTAGATGATTTTAAGGTCCCTTCCAACCCAATAATTTTATGATTAAATTACTCCAGAAGCACAAAATACAAGGTGCTGAGATCTTCTGAGAAGTAAGCCTGTGGGATCTGATGTAGCTTTTCCTGACCCTAACACAGAGATATCCAGACCACAGAAAGGGAATTATGCCTAGCACTAATCATTTCCCTCATTAACATTTTTTGCTAGGACCTGTGAGCATTCTGTGTGCTATGAGGCCTGAATTCTCTGCTGTGCTCAGAGATGGGACCCTGATTCCCCTTTGCTTTTGTGTTACCTGATTCTCTGGTATCTGGCCCAAGTGCTTAGTAACGCTAGCAAATTGCTATAAAAAGAATAATTACAAAGAATTTATCAATATTTTGCATAGACAAATGGTACATTGTTTGGTAAATTATGCCAAAAGGTAAAAGGCGTAATTGAAATAGATCCAATTCTTGCTGGATTTGGACTATTCAGAGATTCACCAATCTGTGGCTGTCATTGCCCTTGGTGTGTCCAACATGGATAACAAGAGGATATTGCACCAAACACTGATACAAAACCGAAACAGTGACTTTCATTCACTGAGGCTTTCATACCAGCTCAGTTCATGATCATTACATTCATAAGCAATAAAAATAAGTAAATCAATGGATTAGAGCAAGTGAGTGGAATATAATGCTTGAAAGAGTGAATTATTTAAAAGAAAATAGAAGATGAGTTATGAAAGTTTTGTTTTCCTTTTTGAATCAAACTTGAAAATATTCCCTTACCCACTAAATCAGACAAGCAGATTTATGTTTTGTTTCTTGAGTTTTTGTGAGTGGCCTACATGGACCTTGAGCCACTTTCACAGAAAAACAGAATCAACCTGGTTGGAAAAGACTTTGAAGATCATCAGGTCCAACCATAACCTAAATCCACCCACCATAACGTTTATCTACCCGTTAATGCTAAAAACATGTCCCTTTGGGGAGAGACAGGAAAAAACGTAGTGAAAGACAAATTCTTTTATTCCTGCTGACTTGCAGGAAAACCAGCCAGAAAGAAAATAATTCATAGAATGTAATTAAGAAAGGGTGTGATATTACCAATAGGATGTGATATCCCAAGGAGGGTAAACACTTTAACAAAACGTTCAAGCTTTTTGTTACCAAGCTTTGACTCTTTTTTTTCTTTCCAATATACTGCTGTTCCATGAATTCTCAGCAGTACAGTACTCAACAGTACCTTTCAATTAAAACAGATGGCCATAATACTGCAGGTTTCTCTGCAGCATGGCTTGACATTTGTTTCATGTTGAAGAAAAAAAAAAAAAAGAAAGTAAATATCTTTCTAACCTGATGTCCTCACATGGGCCATTGAAACTAATCTAATCATATTAAAAAACTTAATTTGTACTTTTTCCCCCACCCCTTTGACTTTCCCTGTACAGCAGTTAGCCATCACACTGTGCTTATATAGTGCATTGAAAATTTGATATTGGAAAAATCACTGTGATGTTTTGAGGAATATCTTTATTTTCCTCAGTGGGCTCATCTTTTATTCTGTCTAACAATAAAAAAGCACACTTATATTCACACATCCTGCCTTGGCTTTATATATTTCATGTTGTTTGTTTTTTTTCTCTGAATGTGAATAGTCTTTAGTACCACATAGATAAGAAACAAATATGGTCCAAATACCTCTTTAAAAATAAAAAAGAGGTTGGATGACTGAAGAAAAGAGGGTGCTAAGAGCTTTACACTATTTGGTGTTGGTGTTGTAAGTAGATCAGTGTGTTTGGCAGAGGTTAGGCAAAATTTAAGTCAGTATGAATTTGATGTCTCTTGTGAGCTTAGTTCATCTTGCACTTCTTTTTTGGTTATTTGAGGAGTTGTAATTTCATGCTGATATGTGCCAACAGCAAACTATAACATGTTCAAGCAAATACAGCTCCTCAAATACTTGGTGGAGACCAAAGCACAACCCATTGGTCAAGCCTTTGCCATCAGATCGTGGCTCCCTCAAGGTGGGGGTTTTTCCTCTTTTTGGAGGGTACCATCACAGACTGATAGATACAGTTTGTCTAGCTGTAGGTTTTAATGCTTAAAATGACAAATCTAATAAGGTCAGAAGTTAATCAAGCTCTGCCGGATCTTGCTCCAGCAGTGTAAAAAGGTTATAGCCCCCTATGGTCTGTGTCATCCATCCTCCAGTGGACAAGGACCCTGGAGCAAAAATCACTGCCCAATGCATCTGCTTCAACTGCTGTTGCATTAATATACTAGGCTGTCAGCTGGAGCTTCTAAAGAACAGGCAGTGTTACTACAGGAAGATTGACATCTGGAAGTGACAAAGAAGAGGGTTCAACCAGTGGACGGTTGAACTTCTTAAATCTCTGTTGATCACCCTTCCTGAGACATTGGTACAAGGCAAAGACTAGAATAAGCATGGTGATGAAATTCAGTTGCATGATTAATGTCCCATTTCCTTTTTTAAAAATTTTATTTGTAGGGTTTTTTTGGCTATATCTGCACAAAAAGGCTAACAGTTTTTGAGCTATCATGAATTCTTATTTGGGAGCAAATTTCATCCCACAAGCGTTTTTCCTATATTTGTCACAAATAGTTAGAGTAGTATCATCTTAAAGGCTAGAGGATACGCTCACCAGGCATAACTGAAAAGACAGAAATATCTATCCATAAGAATAATTCCCAGAAGTTTGAAAAATGTTTAATAAAGCAACATTAACAGACCTTTTACAGTAGAAAATTTGTGTGTACATCATGACTTAAGACAGGGGAATTTAAAGGATAAAGCTGAATATGGTGACAATTGACATTTCATTTCTCCCAATATCTGCTAGTCCAAGTATTATATCCAGCATATATGTACTAGTGAGCAGCTTATATTTTTTACAAAATGTCAAGCGTTAATGATACAATATAACTTTACTTAAATAGTTCCTTAAATTTCCATCTTACCTGTATGGTGTCTCTCAATAAACGTATGAGGATCTGAAGATCAGTTCTGGAAGTCTTACATTAGCCTTTAGATTCACTGAAGAATAGCCTATGTGAAAAATGCTGGTGCAATTATGTTTTCACTGACAAATTCATCAAAGACAGGATGGGTTTTTTTATTTTGCAAATACCAGCATGCTGATCTTTATTCATAGATATGGACATCATGACAAACTTTGTGGAAATGGTACTTCTGAAACTCTGCCAAGCTTTGAGACTACAAAGCTTCAATGCCATATTTTCTGCCCTGACTGAACTCAGAAACCTGAATGGAAAAATCAGTGGATCCCTCAAATGTAATCATGGAAAGATTCCTTCATAGGAATGTGTTCAGGTGGGATTTTTCAAGGAGCCTAGAGGAATTAAGTGCTTTGTTTATGTATCTGTGTAAAATTGCGTTGTCAATCAGTTCTTTCATCCCACAGCTGTTAGAGAAGATAGCAAAGCTCCCCTTTAATGCATAGATGCCCTGTAACTTAAATTACAGTTTGGGAGGACACAGATGTCAGTCAAGCTTGGCTGGTCAAATTACTGAGCACACTGGCTCTTTATGCATATTGCCTTTTTAAACTTGTCATTAGGCAAACAAAAACTTTATCTCAATTTGCAGAGTGAGAGTGAAAGGTGAAAGCTATAGGAGAAAGCTTGACTTGGAGCTCTGATTTAGCATGGGATACTTTTCCATTCTGCTAATATTTTTTAATAGAATGCACCTTGCATTTGCTGGATTCGTAAGGCAGCCCTTCATAGCCCTGCCAAAACAATCTCTTCAATGTGATTCTCTTGTTTCAGTCCCTTCCCTATTTGCTCTGATATTGCCAAGATAGAAATGCTGACAACGATGGGAAGTAAGAGCACGGATGTGTAAAGGGAGATAGGGGAGTAAAAAAGCCCCAACAAACGATCATCCTGAAAAGCTGATATAATACAGAGATATATTTAGTCCTGAAATTATTTACACCACCTTATAGAGCTCCTTTTAAAATGTCCTGTTCCCATTTACATGAATGGGGAATGATGTTTTGCTGGTGTCCCATCTCTTTGCCGCTCTGTTCCTCTGTTGTTCTCCTCCCCTTACTCATTTCATTACTGATTGATTTTTCTGAAGGTCTTGCAAGCAAGCAGGTGTGGATGACACTAGCACTGACAAGTGCTTGTAACTGGCCTTTTTCTTTTTGTTTCTGAATGCATGTTTCTGGTATTTATACCACTGGCACTGATGAAGATACCAGGCTTACTGCTTGAAAGCCTTTCCATTTCGGGAAGACTTTTGTTGTTTTTTTGGTTTTTAAACACTGTAGCAAGAATGCTGGTTTCTCCTAATAAAATAAGAAAGCAAACAAGAGCCTCAGTGGTTACAGTACCAGCAGCGATCCAAAGATAATTTATGTTACTGTGTCCTCCTACTTCTGTGCTGCTAGAAGATGGGCAAATTATTTTACTCCAATGGCAAACAAAAACCAGCAAACTCCATTGTGGACCAGAAGGCATTTTCTGCTAAGCTCTACAGTGGGTATTCTTTTGCATTTGAACAGTTCTGGGAAGGAGGAGGGATGCTGGAGCCCCTACCAACCCCCCAGCCTCCCTTTATGTACATAGGTGGCTTATCCAGTGTAATAGGTCTTGCTGCACAACTACAGCTCTATAGATGAGTTACCTAATTCAGTCCATTCTGTAAATATTTAGAAGATCTACCTGACTGCAATATGTTAATTTTGGGTTTATCTCACCTGACTTTCAGTGTCTAGTCTAAGCTGTTTAAGTTCTCTCCAACTGAGTATTTTTTGTTTTCTGTTGATTGCAGCCACACAGTGCAGTTTGACATAACGTGTGCATGTGTACAAGCAGGTGGTTATCTCAGTATTTATCTATATACAGGCATTCATAGATTATTGGTAAATTTAAGACTATTTTTTTCCATATTTAGTTATTGATCATGTGTAACGTACAGCTAACACAATTCATTTTTGAAGGGGCTATTGTATCTTGGGATTTTTTTGTGTATCAGAAAAATGAAGCAGAGTAAATCTCTCAATTGAAATGTGATATGAGGATATGTAAATTTTTTTAATTGCTTGTGTGCAAAAGCAGTCTTGTGTTCTGCTTATGTCAGGAAAAAACCCCAGCAAAACAACAGTACCAAAGGACTTACCTGGCTTACAGCAGTAAACATACGTACTTTTATTTCACAGAATACAGAGTAATTGAAGTTTGAAGGAACCTCTTGAGATCATCCAGTTCACTCTGCCTGCTCAAGTAGGCTCAACTAGAGCAGGTTGCCCAGGGCCTCATCCAGTTGTGCTTTGAATGTCTCCACAGACGGAGATCCACCAACATTTCTATGCAATCTGCCACAGTATTTTTAGCAATTCTCTTTGCTATCAATTGTTAAATAATGTAGTACAACATATGGTAATAGTGAAGCAAAGATCTAAGTATTTTTTCTCAAACTTAGGAAATAACGTCTTTAAATACATGCAAGATCATTTTGTGGAAACTAGACATAATAAAATACACATCTGACCTCACCTTGCTTTCAAAAAAGGGATTACAAAGTATAATAGAAGTGCAGATCTTTGTTTTCTTTTCCACTATCTACATTTCCTGTGGTCTCGGGGTTGGGGTTTTGCTCCTGGCTGGTAGTTATAATAGCTCTAGACATTTTTTGAAAATAAAATGTGGGATTTTGAATGGGGGAGAGTCTTTATACCTGTATGAAAGTTTGTTTTTTCTACCATGTATTTACATTGGTTCTTCACATATCTCATTTCTTTCACTTACGTGAATAAACAAATCACATTAATGTCATGACAGGTATGTGCAGCTTAAGGAGTTCTTTGATGGCAAGCATTTTTATGTATCCTTCAATTCCTATAGATGTTTGGATCTTTTAGACAATAGTATGAACTTGTAAAGTTCCCTGGAGGTTTTAGACCCATGAACTGTATCCAAGAATATTTTCCTATCATAGGTATATAGCCTATGTTATTTTTCTAAGAAATAAGAAAATGTAATTAAATTTAAAATAATTTATTGATCATTTCAGGCTATTATTTGTGTGCATGTCAAAACAGGGCAAGGTGAAACCTTAGGGCAAAAATATGCATGGAATTTTGCAGGATACTTGGTGTCCTTTGTGAGACATAAAAGCAAAACACATATACTGAAGAGAAACATGCTCAAACCAAAGAATTAAATATTTGTTTAGGCAGTAAATATTATAAGTACAGAAGGTAAAATCTTTGCTAAAGTAAAATACTTAGTGATGGCACTGTGTTTATGAAACTGAATCGCAACAGTCAACTAGGTTGTGCAGCAAGAAGAATAAACAGAAAATTTTAATAACCGGTAGCATAAACAAAACCAGAAGTGTCTTAGAAACCAGAGAAAGTTCTTTCTCTTTAGCGGGGACAAAGGTGAACAAGCATGTGTATCAAAAACAGGCAGGTTTTTTTCCTCAAACTAGTTCATTCAGGATTACACAGGTGAACCAAGAAGATGTGGACAGCCAGAGGGTAAGCTTGGAGAGAGTTCACAGCAGCCATTAGGCAGGCGATCTCAGATCCAAGGGCAGGTCTGTGGGTGTACAAACTGGTACTTTTCAGTGGCAGCAGGAATAAACAGCCCCCACGTGCAGGTAAACAGTGCTAGTTGAAGGCTTGATCTGAGGCTTTAGGCAGAATCAAATGTTAGGGAGAAACTACCCAGCTGTGGCTTGTGCTTGGTAGCAGAAATGCCAGCTGCAGCACATAGAGGAAGAGAATCCATGAGTGTGACCCTGAAAAGAAGGAAGACTTCTTGGGTAGAGGGCTTGTTGTAGTAGAAAACCTGAACAGAAGAAAACCCTGCTAGTTTTTCTTCTTTTATTTCTGCTGCATCTAGGGGAAAAGGACTTGTTTCCTTTTTAGATTTTTTTTTTCCCCTTTGTGTGTGTGTGCGTAAGCAGCATTACACTTAATCAAAATACTTATGGTCTTACCTTGACATGAAATGGTGTGATAAAGTAAGATGGCAAAAGACAGATCTTAAATCTTGCCAGGGTAACCATTGGTAACTGGCCTATTTGGGCATTGAGACTACTTCAGAAAATGCCAACAGATTTTTTTTTTTCCTCTGAAACAAAAGCTGAAACAGAGAAATGCCCACCATGCTGATCCAATGGGGCTGGGCTGAGGGCAGTCTGAAAAGACAGTGTGCATTCATATTGAGTAAAACTGGTGCCTTCATACAATCATAGAGTGGTTTGGGTTGGAAGGGATGTTAAAGATCATCTAGTTCCAACCCCCCTGCCATCGGCAGGGACACCTCCCACTAGATCAGGTTGCTGGAAGCCTCATCCAACCTGGCCTTGACCACTTCCATGGAGGAGGCATCCACAACTTCCCTGGGCAACCTGCTCCAGTGTCTCACAACCCTCACAGTAAAGAACTTCTAACTTACCTAAATCTACCCTCTTCCAGTTTAAAGCTGTTCCTCCTCATCCTATCACCACATGCTCTTACAAAAAGTCCCTCCACAGCTTTCCTGTAGGCCCCTTCTGGTACTGAAAGGCTGCTATAAGGTCTCCCTGGAGCCTTCTCGTCTCCAGGCTGAAAAACCCCAGCTCTCTCAGTCTATCTTCATAAGAGAGGTCCTCCAGCCCTTTGATCATCTTTGTAGTCCTCCTCTGGACTTGCTCCAACAGCTTCATGTCCTTCTTGTGTCGGGGGTCTCATGAGAGCAGAGTAGAGGGGGAGAATCAGCTCTCTTCATTCCTTTCAGACCATTGTAACTGGGAGCCAAACCAATTCTGTGTTTAAGAACAGTTTGGGGAATGCTTGATCAATATTTGCTTCCCCTTTTGCCTCTTTACTCAGCTAAGTGATTTGTACCTTTGTTTTGGTAGATAGAATTTGTTACTCATAGACCTCATTGTGCAGCCTTTATCACCTGAAAAGTCTAGGACTTAGAGATACACTCTATTTAATCTATGTGAGACTGTGAACCTATGGATGTATTTTTCTTCAGAGCAAGGTCCAAAGTCTCATTTTATAAAACAACCATGTTGAATTACATAGACAGTTTATCATTAACAATTTAAACACAATTGAATTACTTTTTTTTTTTGCTGGAATGCAAACAAGATGGAAAAGACCATTCCCTCTCTTACAGGTGACCATACAGCAAACTTGTCAACTGTATTCTTGTCCATTCTCAGGTCTTTTAGGTAGCCTTCAGCACTTAAAAGTTATATGCGACTGTCTGTAATCACCTTGGATGGAAAGCAATATGAACATGAAAATAATTGTTCAAAATCACAGGGAGTTGTAAGAGCCACTGTCTAGCTACCCAAGTGCTGAGTGGCACTCAGTGGCAAAGAGGACTCACTCCAACTTTCTCCATTCAAAAGCATACAGCAATTGAAGCTTCCCAAAGCATACAGGGCTTAGCGAAGAAAAGGTCTTTCAAGTCAAGTCTGTGTCAGCTAATAATTTCCTGTACAATCGAGAGAGAGCCAAGAACTCCTCCTACTGCCTTACCTTTGATGCATTTCACACTGTGATACACCTCTCCCCCTTTCTCCCCAAAGTATCTGATATGTTATGGAGACCTAACCTCATAAAGGGATAATAATACTCTTGAGGTGGCTACCAGTACAGCAAACCTGTCATGGGCTACAGTTATTGCCAGAATTTCCCTCCCATGCTTAGTGAAAAGGTGACCAGTCTTTTCTCCCTCTGAGATTTCTTGGTTAGGTACCAGCCATCAAATCAGTTGTGTTCTCATTCAGCGAGTAATTCCGTGAAAATACTCTGTTCCTTTTAGTAACGGCCATTGTTTTTTTCCATCACATGTCAAAAAGAAGGTAGTCTTGAGCTCCTGCACCTTGCTGGTATCTCTCTGAAAAAAAGAGTCTCTTAAAAGGTAAAAAGCTTCTCTATATATTTCCATCAGGAATATATAGTGTTTTGGTATTTGTATTTACTTGACTGAAGGGATACTGGAGATAAATGTATTTGCAAAACTTCTGCCACTTATTATACATTATTCCAGCGCACATATTGCACCATCTATATTTTAAGATTAACTCCAGAGAGCAGAGGATAAATGTCTATACATTGTTTTCCTATCTTACCTGTTTTGTTTGGTTGGGTTTTTTTGTTTGTTTGGTTTGGTTTCATTTTTTGTTTGTTTGTTTTTTGCTTTAGCTTCTTTGAAATTCATTACTGAAAATTTGGAGGTATAAAATTTCCCCAGAATAGCTCAGGTCCGCTGCTAGAAATTCCAAACAAAGTAAGCTTAAGCAGAAATCTTTATCCAGTTCATCTTCTTTCAAAGTAAACTTTGCTTCAATGGGATGCTTTGGTTCAGAGAATCTGACTTTTATACAATCTGTGCTTCTCAAATAAATGGCTCTATAGGGGGAATCATACAGGGAAAATTGCCTTTGAAATGTCACCATTCCCAAGATTTTAAGGGATAGAGTTACTCATGCAAAGCAGTCTTTCTGTCCATCTAGATGGTAATTTAGGGATATGAAATGATCTCTCTCTAAAATTAAGCCAGTGGCAAGGCTATGGATTCAGATGTTCAAATAATAAGTTTAATCTGGAACAGAGAGGCCACACTCTACACTGCACATAGTTCTCCATGGTGTCTTTCAAATCAAAGTCTTCTACGATTTAACTGCTGTATCAGACTAAGAAATTTCTGTGGCAGGAGTGATTCTGTGTTGAAATCCTTCACAGCAAACTTCTTTACTTATGTGACTTGGCTAATGATGATCTCAATATGATAGCTCAATACGTGGCATTTCTTATAAATTGTTATTCTCTAAGATTCTATTTCTTTCTAAAGTCAGTATCACTTCTTGAAGGAAGCACTTTAGTTATGCATCAGAAGTGAAACACTGAAAATCTTTGAAAGGTAGATTCTTTATTATACCAGAATAATGCAGTGCTTTTCCATATCTCTTCACATGCTGCTCAAAACCTTTTTGAGGGTGCCCAGCTGCAGACTGCTCTCTAGCTAGCGTGACTACAGCCATTTGCACTTATATTTTTCAGAATGTGTTGTCATAGACAATTTTATGTTCTACAAGATTATAAGGCCAGACATCATTCTTATCATTGTGAATCGAGAATATTTCCCATACAAAATTATTTACTGACAAAGTCCACAGAATAATTTTCTTCCTCCCAAGCAGATTTTTTTTGTTCAGTTAAGTAGTTAGTCTTATGGTCTATCAGTTATTTTTTTTGCATTTCATGGGAGGTTTTTAAAGACAGAAAGATTAATTAGGCCCCTGTCGCTCTCTGATTGACATGGAGTTGATGTTTCCAGTGAATAGGCTCCTGAGTCTCCTCTAGTTCTTTGAAAATCTTCCACATGATTCCTTTCATTTTTTTGTGCATCCATTTTCCTGGCACTGCTGCTTTTCAAACCTCTATAGAAACACTCATGTGAACCTGGAGGAAATATGCGCTCTATAGTCCACTCCTAATTGCCCTACTGGGCCCATCTCATTAAATGTAATGTCTTATTATCTATCTATATCTTAGCCTTCAGACATAAAATGTGACCTTGGGCTGTGAACCTGCTACTAACGGCAGAAGATCAGATTTCACTACAGCTTGCACAAGAGACCTTCGAGGGGAGACTAAGGTATCTAAAAAAGCTTTTTAATGATTGGGTTGGAGACCCTGATCTCAGCAAGCTACAGGATCAAAGCACCCGCCATGTACTATCTCACCATTTTGTGAAATAAACAGCTGCATTTTATACCCATTCTTACAACTAAAAGTTTGATGTGATTTTTCCCAAGAATTGATGACTAAAGAAGCTAACCACTTTCATTGCACATGAAAGCACTTGGATTCCAGCGTATGTTAACCCAGTTGTTATTCTGGCCCTTCAGGAAAAGTAAAGCCAGGGACTGGGTCCCATACTTGTCTTGGCAATTGTAAACCAGTGAAAACCATGAAGCACTTTCTAGTGGTAGAAAGTCACTCCACAGGATAGGTTAGCTTCAAAAGCCTTTGTGCACAGCAGCAGAAACCATTTCTCAGGCTTGGCCATATAACATGCTCAATATATGCAGTTGTATAAATACAATACTTACATTAAATGGTGTTCTAATGTGTCTATATTTGGCTTCAGAAGTTTTAAAATATGAAAAATTATGACTTAGGAAAAAGTCTGACTGTTTTTATCAAATACTTACTAATAAATAGTAAATCACTACTCCAAGTGGCATATTAGAGATGACACCATCTCTTTACACAACTAGCAAGACTAATAGACCTAGAAATGTGCCACCATTGTAACTAAGAATTCTATTCATAGAATAATAATCTGAAATACCACACTATTTAAAAAATCATACGTCAATGAGCTGGTAATCTAAGATAACAACACAAGTATTAAGTACAGTGTTTATTTTTATATATCGGTGCAAACGCACATAAATACACACACATATACACATAACAGCTGTCAAAATGAAAATAAAAAAGAAGCAGTCAAGTATAAAATTTACAAGTAGACACAGGGAAATAGGAGGAAAAAATCACAAACCTGACCCATTATGGTTGAAGAATAATTATTCAAGATAAAGTATTAAAAACTAAAATCTTTTCTTTTCCTCTTGAGTCAGTTAGCCAAAACATACTGTTAAACTACAGACGCTCCCCTCATTTAAAATAATTCTCCAGGAAGGAAATATTTCCCTTGCCTCTCAGCATACCATGTAATAACATCAGAGGAGAAAGAGATGGTAGATGAAATCTTACAGTAAATTATTCATTAATTCCTCCTTGCAAAGCTTGCAAAGCTGGACACACAATCATATGGAGGAGAACCGTGTGAAGCTGGGCTAGATTAACTGGATTTGGCCATGCAGTTCCCATGGACTACTCCTTTCTCTATGGCAGCAATTTCTGGGATGTGCAGGAATCCTCAACACTTTATTACACAAGGTTATACTCCTAGCTTTTTTTCTGTGCCGCCTACATGTTTCTTCACTTAGTTACCTGGTAAAGTAAGAAGTGACTCTGTCCAAGTCGTGTATTATAGAGAACTGTAAAATGTGTTAGTGAAGGAGTGGTTGGAAGGGTCTCCTTCAAAGGTGAATGGAGCTTTCCCTACAGTGGATGCTTTATAGCTGGCTGCTCGAACTCAGCAAAGTAGGGGATGTTCCCAAAATAGCATATAGAGCTTAACAGATACAATCGGTCTAATTGAGGTGTGACATAAATGGGAGCAGACAGAGTGTGTAGGCAACAATCTCTTGAGCTCTTGCTAGAGAGTCTAAGGTTGCATCACCTGAGTAGCAAAGCGATTGGAGAGCAGAGCTGAAACAGGAAAATAGACTTGCGAGAAGGAAAATGCAGAGCTCGGTGCAGGACTCTTACTGTTTTTGGAAGACAGGCAGATGGGACAGAAAATATGCACTATGTAGGCCAGAGGCTGAGCCTTGAAGTGTATGTCTGTGTGATGAGTGTCTCCATAGGTTCTACCGAATCTGGCTTCGAGTAAGCAGTGATCTAAGTCATTGGTACTGACTCCTGGACAAAGTTTAGGTCATGGGCTACCACATGTAGAAGCCTGGCACAAGGACATGAAGATGTGCCTGTGTGCTACCCATATGGAAATGCTTGTGGAGCCAATCAGTGCTGCAGGTAGTTGCAACCTACTTACTGAAATCCTCTTCCACTTTTACTGTGGAGGAAAGCCAGCTTCGCACTGCTTTTCTCTACAAATGTTTCCAAACTTACTTATGCACAATGCAGGTCAAAAGTTGAACCCCCCCTGCTAAGTTAGGACCTAACAAATCATCTAGATGTAAAAAGAAAAAAAAAAATCTGAATACTTCTTCAATGATAGGAAAAATATTTGTTCAAGTGTTCAAGAGTAATTAATGTTATGCAAATAAGTCTGTCTGGAAGAAGGAAAAATAGAGTAGAAAGGATGAAGGAAAATGTTACAGGTGACCATGCAAGCCTTGCAGAATTATGTCCTTTGTAAGTGGGAGACTCGCCAAGGGGAAATAGATAAAACATGGGTTCAAGGGAAGTTCTGTAAATCTTTTTCCTCAATGTATTGTTTACTTTACTAAGTACTCTTCTGTATGTCGATGGAAATTCCTATTAATAAATGTAAAGTGAATTATTCATATTGTAAGTTAAGTCCTTAAAACCTGAAGTATTTCTTACAAAACTAAAATAACTGATTGAAGAAGTGTTATATAGAGAGCTTGTTCTTAATCTCAGCTGCATAGTATTAATTATCATGCTTCAAAAATGCATGGCGGGGTAGCATTTGGTGCAGTATTGCTTCTGACAGCACAAATTAAATCTATCTACAGTGGATGTTGCCTGTTACTGGATGGAAACATTTATTAGGTCGAGTATGTGCTGCTTCAACAGACAATGAAAAAGATAAACAATTGATTGCAATCAAAAGACAAAACAAAAGCATTGCAATAATGCGACTTATTTGCATAGTTATCAGTAATCCATGGAGGATATAAAAAATCACTTTAAATGCATATACAGCTGCACAAGTGTCTATGCTTTTTGAAATTAATTAAAAAAAACCCTGTGTATGCAATCAATATTACATCTCACATCAAAATTGTCCAACTACATTTCTCCCAGCATGTTTGTATCATCAGAAGTCCCACTCCTAAGCAGTATCATGTATTAATTTCTTTATAAATAAAGTGTACTGTACAGTTGCTTATAAATTGCTTCTGGCATTTAGATCGAAAGAGCACTACAGGATGTCCTTGATTTGCCCTGCCCCACATATCAAAGGTATGGGCTGGGCTGAGCTGTGTGTTTTGAAAAATTCTAAATAGGTGTTTCTACTTGTTGGCAGCTATAGGATACTATGAGGCAAAATATAATTTCTTCTCTTTGCCTCTGTGAACAGCCTCAGAGAATCAGTACCCAAAGAGAGAGCACTTGTCTTCTTGCTGCTGTGGTTCAGGATTGCCAGCAGCGCAGATGACGAGCCCTCCTGGAGCTATTCAGCAAGCACATACCTGCACCAAAATATGAAGCAGAGATTTTTATATAGGAGGTGTTAAATACAGTATATGAAATAATGATTCTCAAATGAGAAAAAAAAATATGGTAGCGCTAGAGCTTGGAGAGATGGATTCCCAGGCCATGCTTTTCCGACTGTCCTTGACATAGTGAATGAATTTAAGTAAGGGCCTGAGGGGACTGATACCAAACACCATTAGACTGCACAGAGACTATTGGCTGCTTTTGTACTGTATATGAACCTTGTCCAGAGCCTGGCAAAAGAGAAAGTGGAATCTCGATTACAAGCGTGATGTTGAATGGACAACTAGACTGCCTACTTGTGGGTAAAAAATGACAGTTTATTTCCAGATGAAGGTTTTGATGGGGTTTCTATATTAAATTCTGCCTCTCCAAGAAAGAGAAGAGTTTCTTTCCTCAACATAAGCAAATGGCACTAGCAATCTAAGACAAAGCCTTCACGGCAGTTATTCCTCTGTAGAACTCTTCAGAAAGGGTAATTTCCATTTCACCAGAAACTGGTATTCCAATATTTTCCTTTTATAACAGAATTCACCACCAAGTCACACTTTGTCACTGTCTCTGAAGCAAAGCTGATGGAAGAAAATAGTGTACATAGATATTAATATTAATATTAATAAATATTTAATCTTCTGTCCATGAGAAGCTCTGGTTTTAGTATGTACATGTTACTATAAGTTGTTGTGCAATGGAAGTTCTCTGAGGAGCTGATGTCTTTCTACATGAATTCTTCAGAAGTCAAGAATCAAAGACTGAAAATCTGAACCTGTCCCATCTCAATCATATATAAATAGATTTTTCAGCAATTAGACTCTTTATTAGAATAATCCAATTTGTCTAATTTGTCAACATCAGCAATGCTGAATTACAAAAACAAGTAATCGTTGGCAGACAATGTAAAGCAATCACCCACTGCTATACTTCTAATTCCTGCCTCAAAAAAACACTGGGCAATTGCTTTAAATGAATTGTTTACATTGTCTGCCAACGATTACTTGTTTTTGTAATTCAGCATTGCTGATGTTGACAAATTAGAAATATATATCGTGAAATGACATGACATCTATTCTAGGGGGGCAGAGGAATGCTGATGTGGAAGACCCTCTTAATGAAAAGCAGTTGATATATGTGTGAGCTCTTCTATAGTTTTGTCAAACAACATAAAAGTGTTATTCTGGATTTACTAGCAGGATATAAAATCCAAATTGAAATAAGATTTTAAAAGGACATAAAATCCCAACACTTCTTATGTCATCAATAAAAAACCCCCACATCTTGCTAAATATGAAGCCTTAAAGTTGCAGTACTATCTTGTGTGCAAAATCAAGAATATCATTTACTCAAGAAAACCACCAGTCTGTGTTAATCCCATTGGAAAATGAGTTAGTATTCTTTGTATTGTATTTTTTATAATTTAATTGCAATTATTGATAGAAACACTGACTTCTCCATTCATCCAATACATCTGTAGGACCTCAATCCTGATGCCTTGTTTTGGCATCCTTCCATCTTGAGACCTCAGTGAGGGTTTAGCTCAGTAAGGATTCACATGCAGTTTGAGGCAGTTTCAGGACATTCACATTTTTAGTGTTCAGATCTTAGAAGCATAATCCGGAATATTCTTTTGAGTCAAGTTATGTTTATTGACTTTTGAAATTAAATTATTTTAAGTATTATTAACAAATTGTCAACAGACAAAGAAGAGAGCTTGTTAGCCAACTTCTGAACAGAATCTGCAAGTGAGAAGGTTGGACTTGTTGGTCTCTGTCTGGCAAGCAAGAGCCCACCAACTTTAGCATGCAAATCAGTATGGTATAGGTGTTAACACTGTTAAGGATCACCTATCCTTTTGGAAGAAGAGCTCAAAATTACTGCAAAATGGGGTTACAGTATAGTATTTAAAGCCAGTTATTGAAATAATGTGGATAGGTATTCTTCTACCCTGGAGCACCAAAACATTTTTATGGGGAAGGGAAGTTGAGGGCTGTGTTTAGCATGCTGCTGCTCTGCTGTGAGTTCCCACATCCAGGGACCAGAGGACCAGCCTGTATCCTGCTCTCCTTTCTGTCCCTTTCTCACCAGCAAGGAAGGATTGGTGAGGGATGCTAAGCTCAAGGGCAGCCTTGGTTGTAACGACCATGAAATGGTGGAGTTCAGGATCCTTAGGGCAGCAAGGAGGGCTCACAGTAAGCTTACTACCCTTGACTTCAGGAGGGCAGATTTCAGCCTCTTCAGGGATCTGCTTGAGAGAGTGTCATGGGCAAACATCCTGGAGGAAAGAGGATCCCATGAAGGCTGGCTGATATTTAAGCATTACCCCCTCCAGGCCCAAGAGCAATGCATCCCAACCAAGAGAAGTCAGGTAAAAACTCCAGCAGACTGGTGTGGATGAGTAAGCAGCTCCTAGAAAAGCTCAAAATTAATAACGAAGTATACAGAGGGTGGAAGCTAGGGCAGGTACCCTGAAAGGATTACAGAGAGGTTGTCCAAAAAAGTCCAAAAGTCAGGTGTTGACTTCGAGAGCATGACATGATGAGATTTGGGGTGAGGAAAAGGAGGGCATCACACTCCAGGACACTGCCTTATCTGATACAAGGTTTGGTAACCAAAAATGTAGTTGTAACTGGAATATAGTAACAGTGTGCTGTCTGAAAGCACAGTAAGGGCTGGCAAGGCAGTAAAATCTGACCAGAACAATTTATTAATGTCTCAGGCAGTAGTCTGATTTCAATAATAACTTTTGATAGTTGTAACCAGGTTATCCTATTGTCTTATTTCAAGCTCAGATTGCCAGAGAAGGGAAGAGATAATGATTTCTGGCCTGGGAGGTCTGGGGTACTGAGCTATTTTCTCTTTCAGGTTTGGAGAGATGTTGCACTCCCAGCCAGTGTGCCATCACTTTATGTCATATGGTCATTTCTTGCTGTGCAACAAGGTTGGATTAAATTGTGCTAGAAACTGCAAAGAACCAGCTCAGCAATCAGAGAAGCTAAGAGTGCTTCCACCCAGGCTATTTGCTTCATCTGTTCCTCTGATTTATGGATGTAGTAGGGGATTGACCTTATCATGTTTGAAAACCTGTAGAGTAACCTGAGATCCCATAAGAAATGTCAGGATACTGAGTTACAAAGAGGGCAGTTTGAAGTCAAAGTTTAGATACTGTAGATTTCTGTGCATGTGCAGGTAGGACCTGTCCTGAAAAGAGATTAGCTCCTCCAATTATGTTGGATAAAGGGACAGACCTAATGGATGTGTTAGGGCTTTTAACTTATACAGATCAGAATTTGATCAGCTCGATGTTGCAATTGTGAGTATAGAAATCTTTAAAAATTCACAATATATTGTCCTGGCTGCTTTTTGGAAGCAAAATACCTAGAAATCTTTCACATTAACCCTGCATACATTTTTATATGCTTTCATTTCAGGTCTGATAAACTGATTTGTGTATGATCTGAATGCACCTATTGTTTTAGAGTAATCAAGCCTGATTGTAATTTTCCCTTTTTAGTCTCCTTAAAAACAACCCTAAACCCAAACAAACATAACAATTCTCTCCTCTTCTGGGGTAACATGCAAATGACCTGCTGGCTCGTAAGCACTTTTGTTTTGCACAGATTGCCAGCCTGAGAGAAAATTATGAGACTGTAAGATTCTGTAGCTTTTCATTTTTGTGGATGCCACTTCCTAACATGTAAGTGGGGTTTATGTTAGTGAAGGAGTCAATAATTTATCCTCTAGGTCTTCCATTAAAGAAATTAACTTGTGATTAATTGCTGCATGCTTCCATTACTGCAATGTAGATGAATTTTAAAAGCCTTTTGACAAAAAGATGCACCTTAGGGTATTTTAATTGCAGTAGCTGTAGAGTACTCTGTAGTTTTATTTTGTATTTTTTATATTCATAGTGATTAAAAAATCAACTTCAGTTAGGGTCACAGGATAATAACATCAGTTCTGTTCTTCTCCAAAGTTTAATTTTTCTGTTTGTGTTTAAGAAGCTGACAACCGTATCTGAAACTCATTGATTATCTGCTTATAATAGCTCATCATCTTGAGGGAACAGATCAGCAAACCTTTTCCGCTTTGTCAAATGTTTTCCAAATAGCAACAAAATGGGGCCAAAGATATTTGAAATTCAATTAGAAGAATGATAATAGGGTATTCTGAAAAAAAATAAATAAATTAAAGAGTGACTTTTGATCCATGTAAAGGGATTGTGATTTTAAATGAAATAAATTGTTCTCTTCACTGGTGTAAGGAGTATTTTTCATCTGGGGGTTCTAGCTTTGCTTTATAGTATTTTTGTTACTTTCCCATAAATGATGGCAAAATCTTAAAAGAGCACTTTCATTCAACTAACATTATTTAATCTACTGAGTCTAAATTTTTCTCGCCTAGATTTTTTTTTTTTTTAAATCTTGTAAAGTCCATTGCCCTACACGAATCTTTCACAGTCATCCACGTAGCTTGAAATTTGCTACTTCCTCATTAAATCTCACCAGATTAACAACATATTCACGTGGGTGTTGTTGGATGTCTTGCTTTCTTCCTTCGTTTTTAAAATACATTCTCATTTACTTGTTCCAATTCCTTGGCCTTCTAGTCTGTCCAAACATATAAGAAAACAGAAATGCATCCTTTCTGTGGTGAAACCAAGGCAACCCAGAGAATGTCTGTGCTGAAATACACAACTGACTTTCACAAATCAAAACAAATTGAGAAATCACAGTTTGAAAATCACCGCAACAGGAAATTAATGTAGAGCCTTGGAATAAAGCAGATTTCAGCACTTTTGCACAATTGCTTACCACCATCTGCAAAAGAAAATTTTGTTTCTTTGTCATTGAATATACAAAGATTTTTATACAAACAGATCTGAATCCTTTCAAGAGTCTGCATTTGATCAGAAAAGAATGAAATGATACTTCGCAATGGATCTGATAAATGCAATATTTATATATGAACATACTCATTGATTTACCTCTGATTTTTTAATAACTTTGGAAAGTCAAAGTAGAAAGAAATTTAATGCTGTTTATTATGGGAAGTGAGTGTTTGAGCCATGTGTTCTAAGTGACTAAAAACTGGATGTTTGAATCTGTTATCAATATTTGGACAGAATGGATGCAATACACAGCCTTAAAATCAGTTAAAACTGTGGGCCAGGATGCCTGTGAATACAGTTCAAAGATATGTTTCACCCTAGGATACTGCCACTTGGTTTTGGTACTCCATCACAGCAAAAAGCAGCAGTGAAATTTAGATCTATCAGAAAAAAGGGTTTTTTTAAGACGTAACAATTTATTACTCAGTCCTCTAATGTTACTAATGTGTAAAAACCTAGAGAAACTTTGCTATCAGTATGTCTACCCTGCATTAGTTCATATAAACACATGGATCATGGAATTATGGCTGAAATGAAAGCAGTCAGCATTCTGATATTGGATGCAGTGGAGATATATGTTATGGCTGTTCCTGTCCTGTACCCCTCTTGGTGTGGCTGGCCAGCTTGGCTACCCTTAGCCACCTTTGAGTTTGTGTCACAGGGAAAATGAACTAATCAGAGCTCCACTGTGATGAGGCAGAACTGAAGCATCATGTTCTGAGAATGCTACCTAGAGAATATATATGAGCACATCTTCCTCATTTAAATAAGTCAGGTTTCTCTTAGAGCCTTTTGGTTAGAAGAAAGAAATAATTAACAAAGGCTACTGATAAAGTCTATAGTTATGGCCGTTTTTTGGTGGTTTTTTGTTTAGTTTTGGTTTGGTTGTTTTTTTTTTGGTTTGGGGTGTTTTTTAATACAAGAATGTGCAACCTCCCTTCTGGCAAAAAGATATAAATTGTGAATTTTAAGAAACAAATCCTGCTGAACAGCAGGTTTAGACAGGCTGCTACAGTTGGGGCCTTAAGGCGTTCTGTGGCTTCCCTGTGGTAAGCCATGGTTCTCATTTGTAAAGCCAGGAGAATTCCCACTGTTGCTATAATCATATGCATGATACTTCTTCCGTCTCAATGCTCCCAGCATCAGTTAAAAAAAGAAAAATAGGCCAAATGTTGGTTGTTATGTATTCAGCTATCCAAAAACTGAGCAAGTTTGTATATTTTTCAGGATTTACTTTTGTCCTCAGCAAAAAAAAATTGGGCTTTTTAGTGGGGAAAAAAAAAAATAAATTATGAGCCACTGAGTTAGTGAATGTTTTCCTGATTCAGAAATGTCAGTAAAGGCATCAGAATTTAATTCTGTTGAGATTTTCTTAGATAAAACATTCTCATTCTCCCATGAACTCTAGTTTTCCAAATACAGAAAGTTTTTTCAGAGAAGGTATGAGAACATACCATGATACTTGCCCTGGTAGACTCTCCCAGGTATGGTCAGCTTGGTGATTAGTGACTTCCTGTCTAGAGTTTGATGCTGCATTTCTTCTATTAAGAGCCCTTGATGGACTCATGTCAGCATGTCCTTTTGATTCCCTTGATTCTTTTGATACCTGGAAAATATGTCAGTAAGTTTCACAGGTCAGTTATGTTATCTTGGTAAAAGTACCTTGATTTCTTTCTAGTCTTCCCTTTGGAATTTTTTTTTTATATTCCCTCTTTCCTGTACTGTGAAAAAGATTGAATATCTGTTCCATATTTACCTTCTCTGGGTCTTTCATGATGCTCTAAACCTCTCTCTGTCTTTCCCCTTTCTGTCCTCTGTCATTTCTCTTTCATTATTGAAGGGTTCTAGTCCGCTGCTTCTTGCTGGCTGTGGAAGCTGTGTCAGAAATTTCATTGTGCCTGCTGCCCTCCCGTGTAGAAGCAGGGAAAAGCCTAGATTGGAAGGGATCTCTGGAGGTCATCTGAGCCCACCTGCAGCTGACAGCAGGTGTTTGGATTAGGCTTCCTATAGACTGATGAAATTTCCTTTTGAAGCAACTGATGTCCATTGCTTTTGTCATGTCACTATGTCCTTGTGAAAATAGTACCTCCATCTTCTTTATAGCTACCTTTCATCAGTCAATACGAAAAAATCCTTCACTATGAGAAGGATGAAACACTGGAACAGGTTGTCCAGAGATGTGGTGGAATCTCTCTTGCTGAAAGTAATTCAAGTCTTGTCTTGTTGGGCGAGTGGGTAATCTAATCCAACCCCCTGCTGTCAACTTTAATGTCTACTTCCTTTTGTTTCTCAAGGCTGTTCTTAGCTGTAAAATGGTGTTCTTAGCTGTAAAACATAAACCTAGAAAACTGATGAATAGCATGCAATCTATTTTGATGGAAATCATGGTGAGAAAGTTCATTGTATATGTGTATATATAGGTATAAAGTGAAATCTTTTCCAAACTCACTAAAATTTGAGGTGAAGACTAGATATTGACTTTTTTTTTTTTTTTTTTTTTTTTTTTTAATTAATACTGGGAAAAGTCCACGGACTGTATTCCCAGGTAGTTCTGGAATTCTGAGTGAAGAGTCCCTCTGGTTTGGGTTTGAGATACTCTTTCTTTTGTGTCTTTTTCTGCTTTTATGAAAGAATGGAGATGAGATCAAGCACTTTAAATTTGTACTGCCACTGAAGCAAAAGTTTCTGTCCTCCTTCCAACTCAACTGCTTCATTCCCTTGCTTGTGTTCTCTTTGATGTTGCCACAAGTGTTTCTGGAAGGAACTTGCCTAGGTTAAACAACAAAGGCAGCAACATTAACAGGACTACATTTGGTAGCAGCATCTGCTCATGCCAGTTTAAACTGTTAACACTATAGCTTAAACAGGCTTTATTTGTCAATATTTGCAACTTCAACGAGCAGCTTTTACACTTCCAAAGGGCTGTATAACATGGTAATCACACGTATCTACACCAGAACTAGTCCCTTGAGTTGGTGCCGAGCATCCAGGCCTGTTACTTTTTTTTGTTTTCTTTTCTGACATTTGATAGAGAAATGCATGTAGAAACAACATAGAGAAATGCATAGAGAAACAGCATGTAAGACCTCAAAAAGCAGTATATAAGAAGTTAATTTCTGTTTTTCCTCCATGAATTTCCTTGAAAGATCCCCATTGAGCTCCTTGTTCGTGTAGAAGACAGCTTCTTACTAAATAAAAGGTATCAGTAAGTGCTTGTTAGCTGAAGAGACAGCCTGTAACTGCACTGTTTTAGGAATTATGCAGACAAATTTTCACCTACTCCCTTTCACAGATATGTTCTAGTTCCCAAGGAAAAAGGCAGAAAAAAGCCTGGGAAAGGATGTTTTCAATTAGTGTGGCTTTCACATATTTAAATTCTGTCTCTGTCTGACAGATAATTGAATAAAATGTGATACATTTTTTATCTTTGTCGAGATAATGTTGGCTGTAGATATTGTTTCGTTATACAGTTCATGTTGACATAGATGGTATTATGCCACTTACAGCTTCTTTGGAACAGTTCTGGCATCAAGTGTCCAGCAGTGATTAATGACCAAGAATACATAGACCTACTGTTGAGCTGAGGATCTGTCTAATCTCTGCTCCTGTTCTTTCTCTCAATTCCAGCATTAGTTAATGTGGCTTCTGTAAACCTCATTTCTGGTGACTTGTCATACAGCTTGTACTGCCAGCAGTTAGCATACAGCTGAAGACCATTCAAATCTCAGTTGCCTTAATTATTGCTTATTATTGTATAGCTTTGATGCCCTTTCTCTGCCTTGCTATTTTTATTTAGTGTTTAATACAGAAAAGACTTTTAAAGCTGTGCTAGACTTTTTTTTTTCAGTCCTTACACACTGTACAATCAATTAATACCCTTTGATAAGTTATGCCAATTAAGTGATATGTGTGTTAATATAAATATTTAATTGTTAAAGGAGAGATCCCTGTGTCCTAATGTCTTAATTAAATTAGGTGCTTTTCAGAAGATTGCCAAGATGGAACTGCATTATGAACATTTGCCACTGCAGGAGATTTCTGCTTATTGAAAGACAAAGGGGTTACTTAATCTAGGATAGTCACAAACTGTACGATCCCTTCATACTGATAAGGGAATTCTCCCTCTTTTAACCTTGATATGTACTGTAGTAATGAATTTATGAAACTTTAAAGTTAGTCACGCCATTTAATTGGGGATATGATGTTAGCACTGTCAAGTAAATGATAAGGATAAAAATTGATCTACATAACAGTTAAAGAGATCAGAGTCAATACCAATTTGCCAATAATTACTATTGCTTTTAAAAGCAAAACTAACATGATTAAAATAGGCAGCCTTTATTGTATACAAACTGGAGTTTAAATATTGCCAATAACATAGTCTTCAATAACATGGCAAACTGTAGGTTTAGGAAAACTAAATATCCTTGACAATGGGCTGCTGAGGCACCGAAGCTATAATTCCCATGAGATTCCTCCATGATAATATGGAACCCAAGTGTTTTATTATCAATGAAAAATATTTCTGCTTTGGGACAAAATTCTCCTGTATTGCAGATTTGCCTGATTATCTGGATATCTTCAGAGATCAGAATCCTGTTTTTGATATGCTGTAGACTCTGTAGTCATGTGTAGATCTCCCACTGAAAACACGTCACCGCAGTTTCCTTCAACGTATAGTACAGCTATGCATAATGTATGATGACTTGAGTGATATGCTATGTGAATCAAAGTTTTAATGTCCTAGTTTTCCAGATATTATTATCTATTCACTGTGTTTCTGAAGGAGCTCTGATTAAGAATCCTGTCAGATGTGACAAGTCATAAAGCCAATAAATACTTTCAGTGAGAACCTGAAAAAGACTCTCTGTGAACATATTTTAATATTAAAATCAGTATTGGGGAATCTGGTTCTTATTTTGCCAGGGGGGAAGAGGATTGCATCAATAGAATCCTACTTGCTAACAACATGCTGTCACCGAAGATCTTAGGGCAAAATTTTCAAAACACAACAGGTTTTCTTTTTGTGTCTGACATGGCAGTTGTTACTCAAATGGTTGGTCTGTATTTGCTTCTTTGCCTTCATTGACCAGAACTCCAAAAGGCAGCCCTCCTCATCACCTTGGGACATACTGCTAAGTAGCTGAATGCCTGGCTTGCCTTGAAGTCTTATCTGTCTCCTTTCTCTCTCAGCATATAAATGGCAGCAAAGCTGTTTAAAATAAACAGCTCAGCTTCACATCCGAGTGCAATCCTTTTGTTGGACTAGACCCTCTCTAGTTACCTGAAATATTTCCTTTCCCCAGTATTAGACTACAGGAGTCTACTTGAAATTTTAGGCTAAATGCAGTTCTTAGACTGTAACATTTCAGCCATATCTTCAGTTGCTTTTTGTTGGTGGTAGACACATTGAAATGGTCAACATGTCTGATAGTCAACAAAAGTCCAATGCTAAGGTTATGTCTACACAGTGAGGGAAGACATACCTAGTTTAAAATAGAAGTGAGAATCAAATACCTTGCTGTTTCTGCAGGAATATTGGGAAGGGTTGTCTCAGTAATGTGAGATGCTCTTCTGTTTTGCTGAAGAGCAAGATGTAGCTGCTTAAGCAGGGATGAGGGCTGTTCCTAGGGACCTATCCAAGAAGAAAGTTCAGCCTGGAGAAGAGAAGGCTCCTGGGAGACATTATAGCGGTGTCCAAGGGATGATGGTTTTAAGCTGAAAGAGGATAGATTTAGATTAGACGTTAAAAGAAATCCTTTACTGTGGGGGTGGTGAGACACTGGGACAGGTGATAGGCAGTAAGGAACCTATCCATGAGAGGAGGGGAGATTTACATTTTCGATTAAGAAGAAATTCTTTACTGTGAGGGCGGTGAGACATTGAAGCAGGTTGCCCAGGGAGGTTGTGGATGCCCCCTCCCTGGAGGTGTTCAAGGCCAGGTTGGATGGGGCTTGGAGCAACCTGATCTAGTGGGAGGTTTCCCCACCCATGCAGGGGGATTGGAACTAGATGATCTTTAACGTCTCTTCCAACCCAAACCATTCTGTGATTCTATGAGTCTATGGAAGCAGAGGAACAGATCTGTGGAAGTGCTTTTAGGGTCCCAGACATAGAACAAGTCTGAATTGAATTATTTTAGTTACTTGGATAATTCTGTTGTCATGTTGTTTTCTGTAATGAAAACTATTTACCAAGCAGTATATTATTGAGTGTATTTATTGAGCAATAAACAAGATTTATTTGATAACTTCGGTATTCTTACATTTGATGCTAACTGTAGAAAAAAAAGAGAGAGTGGTGCAAAACTGTTCAAACCTGTTTTGCGTATTTTGAATTATTGCTAATTGATTCCAGTTCAGATAAGATTTTTAAGTATCATTAAAGTAATAAGCTAGAGAAGGTGCTGTTTGGCTGAGTGCTTTACTATCCACTAGCAAGACAGCTGATAAACCTCTATTGAAAAATCATTTGAAAAGCTAGTACATGGGACTAGTGCTTACTGGGTTATGGATGTTCATAATTCACTTTTCTAGCTGTGTTTTTGTTTTTTTTGCTCTAGGGGGGGGCGGTAAAAGGAGAAATGGACTGGTGGGAATGCAGGAGCATGCATGATGGACAGCATGAGGGTCAGGTTGAGAAAGCGGGAAGAAATGAGGCCAGTGAGAGGGAAATGCACAGGTTTTCTTATAGATGTGAGCAGACACTCAGTGTGGTATCTGCATACCCACTAAGAGAAATGTTTACATTTTAAATGCATTCCAGGCTGACTTTCCAGTCTGAAATTATTGCAGTTTTTGCATACCTTGGCTGAAGAGAGGGAAGTTAACAAACCACAAGGCAGGCTAACATAACATGATTTATCTTTTTTTTCTGGAAAATCAGCCCGACTTTGAGTGGGATCAACTCTATGCTTTTCAATGTACTGAAGCTGAGAGTACTGGGGACCTAAGTCCTTTGCCCAGCCCAAAAGGAGTGAATGGACAGACCAGTTACTCCTCTGGCTGCACTGGATCTCAGTGGCTGCCATGACCCAGCTGCAGCCTGGCCTGAAGGGGTTGGCAGCCAGAGGGCTTGGACCTGATCTGAGGGCACTCCTGCTTGGACAAGGGTAAAGGAGCCCTCGAGGGAGAGGAGAGAGAGTGCTGGAAGACACTGTGGTGGGAGGTGCTTACAAAGGAAAGAAGCAAAGTCACACAGCAGGGAGAGATTGTGAAAAGCAGGCACTGTTTAATGCCTTGTTTCTCATTGGAAAAGGTGGGCCTTGCTGTCCCATCTCTGCCCTTGTCAAGTGACAGTTTTGGAGCAGAGGCAAAATTGACAAGAGCAGGACAGCCAAGGAAAACCTGCACTTCATCTCCTGCCAGCTTCCCTTCCTCCTGCTGCCCTTACTGCTTAATAGTGGGAGTAAGGCTGGAGTACAAAGCATATCTATTCACTCGAGGAGGTGAACCTCATATATCAATAGCACTGTGCCCCTGGTTTTCACAGAATCACAGGATGCTAGGGGTTGGAAGGAAGCTATGGACATCATCTAGTCCACCTCTCAATTTGTCAGGGAAATCGTGTGCAATGAGACCGGGAATGGGAAAGGCCAACTAGAGTAGACTGTGAATCTGGGTATAGACAGAATCATATGTGACAGTCTGAAGAGAAGATGGTCCAAGGCTGTGGGAAAAGCAAAAATGTCTGCTGTGTTTTAGGAAAAACACCCTTTATATGGAACCTGCTGAAAGAAGTCAATTTTGTGAGAATGGGCTTGTGATCCTAAAGCAGTCATGCATACCCATATGGCAAATTGGAGTAACCCAAATAAAATCGAGATTACATCTCTGGGGAGAGAGGATATTCCTTTTGTACAAGCATTACTCTTGCATGTGCAAATTTGTGTCAATTTACCACGTTGATGGGGTTCTGAGCATACAGTCTTTGCAAATAACTGCATGCAAACTCTTTGCAAATTCAGAAGTCAGCTGAAAACTGAGTCTTCAGCAAATTTCTTCATGCTATGTACTATAATATGTCTGATGCTGTTAAATGCAATGAAGAAACAGGCAGAACATTGATCTGCACTGACAGTATTTTTTTATAGTTACCTCTATGCTGGCCCTGTGATTCAATATGATGTGGGTGAGATGTTTGTACAAGTACACAGGAAACCCTTGAACATGGAAAATAGTACTTACTAAAATAGATCACGTTCCCAAGGGAGAAACAGCAAAATAACATGAGACTCATAGAATAAGGAATAACTAAAATTGCCCAATTATTTAAATTGAGGCATTTTTCTATCAATAGAAGATCTTGCTGAGCTTCTGGAGAATAATTTAGAATAGGCATTTTGCCTGCAGTTCACAATATAAATATTTTATATGATCTCCCACACTATTAGAATAATAGAAGTAGTGTTATTTAATCCACTCCTGGCAAAGCAGATGCTTGCCAGAATGCATAAAGCACTCAAGGAACTGTTTTTGTTATAGTTGAAACTAGTTTGTAGAATGATTTATCTGAAGTTAGATCCCTCATCGTGGAAGTGGATTTGATGATGCTTCTGAAACACAATTGAAGGTTGTGTTGAAGGCTTATTAAAAAAAAAAAAAAAAGTAGTCGATGGAAATGTTGTTAACAACAGAAGGATGAAAAAAGCCTCCCTAAAAGGTAAGCAGGCAAAGCAAGAACCTTAGCTTGGTAAGAGGGTAGGGAGGGGGCTGGGGGGGGACTCCATGTCTGTGTATTCTTCGAATTGGACTTAGTAGACATTGTCACCACAGCTAAGTGGAGTTGAGTACACCTTTTTAAAAGTGGTTGAAAGCATAGAACTAGAAGCCTTATCAGAGAACATGCAAGTGCTGTGATTTCCACATAGTGGTCTCAGAAATTGTGCTGCAACCCAGCAGGAATGGAGAAGTTTGAAATTGAATAAAACTTTTCCTAAAAACACGGCCTTTGGAGTGTATATGTTACCTGCAGCACACATTTCAGTTACATGTAGCTGATACACTCCGACCACAGTACTCAGGTCTGAGGTGGGTAGTTGATCCAAATACACCTTCTCTAGCTTCCACTACTGCAAAGTAGAGGGGAGATGAATACTGATTGCTAAGCAGCAGAATTTTGCACACTTGATCTGTTTAGTACTCGGAAAGGCACTGTTGCTAAAATCCTTTGGAAAGCGTTTACTGCCATGCTCCTTTCCCCTAAGGAGGTTGTGCTAAAGCTGTTAAGAATAGGGAAGGATGAAAAGATGACCATTTGTTTCATGCATTTGTTATGTGATATGCTATGTTTGTGATATTTATACTTTGTTTTTCATGCTTATTGTAGCTTTTATTAATGTGTTTGATAACACGGCATTAGCTGCAAGGCAGAAATGTTTACTCTGTTTGGGGGCTTGTTCAACTTTTCAGTATAGATTATAAAACTTCAGCAGCCCCTGGATGGATAGGCTTGAGTTGGAAATTTACGTGTGAGTAAAAAGTATTATAATGCAGATGTGCCAGACAGGAGAAAGGAGAATTTATAATAAGGGGCTGCTCTGGCAGTATTAATCTGCCTCATGTAGACCGTGTGATGAATCATCCCACATCGCCACAAGGGCTGCTGCTGCTGAGTTCTGCCAGCACAATAAAAAGTGTGCATGGAAGGGTGGAAGGAAGGGCACATGAGAGGGATTAGGAAAGGAACAAAGAAAAAACAGCTATTTTAAAAGTGGACATCTCAAGCCTGGCCAGTAGTTCATGTTATATATAATTCAGGCAATTCATTGGGTAAATCATTTCATATGCTCCATGAAATGCAATTTGCTTCCATGGCCAAGCATGACAAAGGTTTCACAGAACTGCAGCTGGCAAAGAGTTCTTCTAGGGTAGTTAATTCAGGGCCCATGAGATTGCTGAGGCGTCTTGTCAGAACACTAAATAATCACACACCATCACGAGGGAATATCTAATTAAGAGTCCAATTTCTCAAGGGTCTGAGTACCTGTTGCAATGTGCTGAGAACCCTTAATTCCTACTGACAAGAGAGGCAGCTTAGGGTGTTCCCAGCAGGCATTTAATAGGATTGTGCCCTTACTTCATTTGGCTAGGGTAAGTCCAGTCCAGTGAGGTGAAGCAACAGTAATCAAACAAGACAAGATAATGACAAACAGGGTTACATCCCTGCAGGAATGTTATTACTTGCAGATGATGGAATACACCCTGCTGCTAAACCCTGTAGAAATTAGGGGCAGATTTAAGGGTGCACTCTTAGGGGTTAAATTTTTGCCTTCAGGAAAGATCCACCTGTACTGACCCCCATGCAAATATCTGTAAAAGGCAACATGAATCCTTTATCTTTGCAGACTGTCACCCTGTGGGAACAAGTTGCAGAATTCCCTTCCACTGTTTGGTCCCAATGACTTCAGTGATTTAGGTGACCTCTTGAGGGTTCTCCGCCTTACAAAAGCAGATGGCATTTTATCCAGTCTTTGAGCAGCATGAACCTTGAGTAGAGTAATTCCAGGGAAATCTGGGTGCTGAAGTTCCCTGAGCAGCATTCCTGGTGTGACCCAGGTAACAGAAAAAAATTTGAGGTGGACAGATAGAGACATACCAGCAAAACATTTTTCTCTTTTTATACACCTGCAACCATATAAAGGCGAAGACTGAGATGAAGTCAGAAGAGAACAGACATTGTATTTTGACTTACGATACTTCTCTTAGGTATTGATGAAGACAGAAATGCTGTTCTTTTTTTGATATGAAGAAGCATCACAAAGGAGTAAATTAGCAAGGAGCATGGCATTATGTTAAGCACTTTTGGGAGAGTGAAAAGTTAAAATCAATCTCTGTGTTGTCAGGCTTTTAAGTGAGGAATGATGCATTAGACTACATAATTTCATTTGATTTGTTGGGAAACCAGAGCTGTTGTGCTGTTTCTTGAACAGAATTACAGGCTTCATTTAAACAGAGATGCAAAGCGCACACATCATTCTGGAGGAGATCAACGTAAGCATTTTCTATATAATGACTAATGTTTACTGGAAGAAATCAAATTACTGTTACACAGTCCATCTGTTTTCTTTTCATGCAATCATGTAAGTGTTTTAGGACAAGCCTCCCTATTTAATCAATTGTAACTGTCTTATGGGAAGGCACTGTTTTCTGTAATAAAATCTATTTTTGTGAAAAGTGTAAGAGTTTTAAATAGTGGTTTCTTCTGCATAAATATAGTGTACATATTGTTCATAACATACAGAGTAGGGATGTACAGCATTAGTTATTATCTGTCAAGAACTTAATTTTAGGGCTTTTTGGGTAGCCATTTTCGAGTATTTGTTGGATCTGCAACTCATTGGTGTTCAACTATTATAGCAAATAACTTAGTGAGTAATAGAAAATTTGTAGGCTGGGAAGTTGCTTCCTACCTACATTTAATAAACGTAGTATAAGGGTCTCTATTTTGTATCACACCTGCTGTGGTAAAAATTAAATACTGGGGAAAGTGATTGTCCATCGTCTAAATGGTTACACTTGGAAAAACTGAAGAAAAAAATGCATGGCTTGTTGGAAAATGAATGCGTGGAATGATATTAGTGAAACTTGAATTTATGTTTGAAGAAGAAGAGAATGACAGAGTGTGAGATTTACTTCACGTTTAAGGGTAGCACCTTCATGGAGGTATATGGTCCCATTCATTTCAGTGAATACTTAATTGAGCCTGCCATTTTATTTTTCTACTGTTTCTGTCAGCTTCCCTGATTCATATATTGTCTTTGAGTGTGCTTAGGTTGCTCTTGAATTCAGAGGAAGCTGAAGGTCTGCATCTTAAGCAAAGTCTCCTCTGATTTCAAAAGCAGCTGTGTGCTTGTGGTGCCAGAGGTTATGCTGTATTGTAACAAATGCCCCGAAATAAAATAAATGAACAAGAAATGTAAGTAACACAACTGGAAATTCCCTGAGAAGGTTGGCTGTCCTTCTCAATAAGGCCAGCAAACCTGAATTTCATTTGTTCAGACACTTCTAAATCAATGAAATTTTGTCTGAATAATTAGGCTGCTTACTCAGGCTTGAAGAGTGTATAGTGCTAAATTCTTGCTTTTTCTTGGGTAAACAAGAAGAGGCAAAGAGGCACCCACACTCTGGTGCCATCCTTTGGTACAGAGGAAGCTTTCTGCCCAGGGAAACATCTGGTGAAATGCAAATCCCCTGTAAGCCATTTTGTGAAGGCTAGACTCAAGATCTCCATGGCCCATCTATTCCTACATATTATGTCACTTGGGAACTGCCAGTATATGGCACAGAGAAAGCTGTCTACAGAGCTAATCAGTCCTAGCACCTACCTAGACTTGGAGCTTACCTAGATCAGTCAAGAATCTGATAAGAACTAGGTAGTCAGTTGATCTTTTATTGGTCTGCATTAATTCAGTAACAGAAACAAAGGAGAACAAGGTGAATGGCTTACAAAATCATATAGGTAGCGGACAGTGAAATATAAAAACTAAAAATGCAGTTATTAGAGGTCTAAAAGTGTTACCCCATCCATCAGATTTTCTACTCAAGTTCACCATCTTTTCTTTCAGAAAAGTATTAAATATTAGATAAATTTTAACTTTTTTTTTTTTCTTTCTGTTTTTTCTTTTTACTTCCACACTTCTTTTATTCAGAGGGAAGAAAACTGCAGGCAAAATAAGTATTTCACAGAATCACAGAGTTGTGTTGGTTAGAACAGACTTCTGACATTCATCAAGAATGTCCTAATCCAAGTGAGACAAACTTAGATAATGTTGCTCAGGGCCTTGTTCACTAGAGTTTGGAGCATCTACAAGAGTGGAGATTCATCAGCCTCTCCCAGCTACCTGTTCCTCAGTCTTCCTTTTGTTGTCAATGTATCTATCCCTGGAAACTCATCTCATTACTTCTTGTGTCCCTTAGCAGATTCCTGTCCAGCTGAGGTCTGGCTTCCCTAATTTCATCCAAGCAGGCCAGAACAAGGAACTCCTACACTGCTCCCAAATAACCTTCCCAGCCTCTTTATCCTCTGTCTGTTCCCACTGCCCTTCTGATGTGCCTGCGTGACTTTCCACATAGCAAACTGGGAAGCCCCTGTGCACTGGGAAAGCTGTTCTCAGCAAAAAGCTTGATCTTCTGACCTCCTTTGCTCTCTTGGTTTTCAGCAGACAAATTTCAGTTCGAGCAATCAACAAAAGCGATGCAAATGTTCAGTTTAGATTTTTCAGGTCATCCTTCTTACTTCCCACCCTTCCATCTATACATCCTCAATCTTTTTCAGAAAGATATAGCCATGTAATCTGAAGGATATAAATACATTTATTTTTCTGGAATTTTTATTATTTTTTTTTAGCCGGAACTTTGGAACAGTCATAGTGAGGCACCACATTTACTAGTAATATGATCTGGTTTTATCCAAAAAGATGTGCTGATGTATTTACAGTTGTCACAGAAAACATTGGACTAGTTCTAAGAACAGTAAACAATAACACTGCTGCTTGGAAATTACAGTATTCTTATTATTAAGAAATAATTTGGTAAAATTACTGAATTTGCCTAGTGGTAAAGAGAGTTTTAAACTATTAGTTACTGTTGTCATAGTTACACTGTATTTTGATATAGCAGTTGTATTCATCTAAACAGTAGCAAAATAATTTGCTCAATGAGCAAGTACAATGAATGAACATCTTAAAATAACAATACAGAACTCCTTACGCCATTTTAAGTGCAGTGAGTAGAGAATGCTGTTGTTTATTTTAAGAATTTCCTTTGTCTGCAGTGCTGATTACACTGAAGTGAGAATCAATGACAAGGTGCCATATAGGAGACTTTATTTATAGTAGCTTTATAACTGATCTAAAGTGAGACAATAGATTTTTATACCCATGACCTTTAATAGAAAAATCTCTGAAGAAAAGTCTGCAATTTCACTTTCAAAGTTACCCCTAGTGAAGGACCTTCGTATTTTAGGCTTTGTGAAACAATTAACATAATTGCCCATTCTTGGTTTGTTTCTTTATTTTTGTTTCTGAATCATTCCAGTTTCGGCTATTCTGTTGACAATTCAGAAAAAAATATTCAGGGGAGCTCTTAAATCTTCAAAGCCAGATATTTGGCAGTTTCTGCTTTTAGTAAGGTTCTTAAGTGCAATTAGTCTGGGGGTTTGCATGTTTGCTTTTCTCCACTTGACCCATGGCAGCATAGTGGTCGTAGAGGATGCAATTCCTTTTTGCATTTCAAATTCTCCTCTTCTGCTTCTCTACCAGATGCATCAATTTTCTGAAGGAAATGAAGTTAAAAAGTGCTGTAGATTATTATAATGCTTGACTTTAAAGTGGTCTCCTGTAGCTCCCTTGGTGGTATAGAGAGGAAAAGAGAGGAAGACAAGTGCTCAGTCACATTCTGAAATATATTTAGGTCTGACCAGCTCATCCCTAAAGAGAAGTCTATAGGTGTTTAAAAAAACCCACACAACCAAAGCATAAAGGAAGATATTCTAGAGTGAAAAGACAGCAAAAAAATTAGTTTAGAGAAGGTACAGGGAAGAGAACATGCATAGAATGACAAGACTGAGTTAATATTTCAGAAAGGATCATGGTCATTGCTGTAATACCTGAACAATGGGATATAAACTTTAGAAGTACATGCATCTAACACCAATGAAAAAATATATTTGAAATGTGCAGAATTAACTTAGAGAATTGATTGGTGTAAGATACTCTTGAGTAAAACACTAGAAACTCTCCTGAGACATATTATCTCTTTGCAACTGAATTGGGTAGCACAAAAGATTCTGGCACTTACTAAGCAATGATCCCCCCAGTCTTCTTATTTGGAAACTGTCTCTTTGGATTTTTATTCTTTAATATTGGCTACTGTTGAAGGCAGGAAATAGGAACTACTTGAATTATAGTATGACTGCAAATTATTGTCACAGTGTCTTCATATGTCACATTCACTCTCTGTGTTCTCTCTGTCACAGGAAACCATCTTATACCCAGAGCAAGAAATGTAATTTCCTTTGGCTGTCCCTGTTCTCTAAGGGATCTCATGCATGAGTGGACTAGAGTAAGGGAAGACAGAAAAAAATTCCGAAGACCCACAGATCATCTTGCTGGCAGGGTGAGTAAATGTCCCAGCATCTCAATCATGAATTGTCAGGTACACGGCAAGTAATCCTGCCTCAAGAATTTCGTCTCCAGTAATTTTTGAGAAAAAGATTATAAAAATTACTCCTGTTTCCAGGTTTCTGACACTGGTGCCCTACATTTGTCCAGAAGTAGCAAGACAGGCACCTTTTATATTTTCATTTTAAGCCTTGAACATGCACTTAATAAAATAGACAATTCTTTGTCATGGGGTTTTTTAGTATATGTGGCACTGTTAAGACCCTTTTCAAATCAACTGTGTAAAACATAAATCTCTATTACCAAATGAGTCCTGAAGAAAACTAATTTTCTCAGTGCTGACTATACTTAGGCTCCTACAGATCTGGGTCTGTGTTGCCTGCTTTCCCTAGCCAATTTTTCCTATCTTACAAAACACAATGAAAAAAATTACCTAGCTGAGAAGCAAATCTGTACTCAACTTATGTGATAGCCAGAACCTAATTGTATGATCCTCTTTTCATTCTGGGTTTGTTTGTTCCAAAAAAATGGTCAAGGCAGAGACTGCAGCAGACCCAGGAGCATTTCCACCAGTTTGTAGCAGTGAGCTAGAAGGTCTGTCAAGTACCAAAAAGCCAATCCAACAGATTCAAGGGTCCTACGTATGGAGGATAAGTTATTTTTCAAAAAGGTGATCAAAGTCAAAGCAGATTACTGACATGGCAGAAAAGCCGAACAAAACCTGAAGATGACCTTGGAGACCTCTGACGCCTCGACAAAAAACATGATGAAAATGTTTCCCTCCTCCATTGGGATGGCTGAAAGTCACACTTAGTGTTTGTTTCCCCACTGTATTTGGTCTGCCCATTTCTGCACTCAAAACTGGCAAGGCCCCATCTGTTTCAGTCTTCTGTGCCGGGGCAAAAAGCATGAGACGAATGGGTACAGCAAACCCATATTCCCTGCAACCCAGGCCCAGTGGACACTGTTTTGAAAGAAAATGTAGAGCAGCTGAATTACGGCTTTAACTGTGTGACCACCCACCCCAGCTAGGAACCTTAAGGCAAATTGCCAGAGCCTGTAACACTATATAACAAAATGAAGGGTTCTCCAGAGGACAGGTACTTTGCTGCCAAGAGGTCTCTGATATGCAATGCAATACCTAGAAGTATAATAGTGCCTTTACAATTGCTGCTAGTTGGTGTGTTTATTGTAATATTAGGCTGTTGTTCTTCACACACTAGATGTGTTTCAACTTTGATGAAAGCAGGCTTTTTCCTACTGCACGTTCTTTGAGGGGCCTGTGAAAACATGAAGGCTGTCTGAACTTTGCTTTACTCTCCAGTCAAAAGAAGAGGAATTTTGGTATTCCTGCTTTTTGTTTTGTTGGCTTTTTTGTTGTTTTCAGTAAGTACTACTCTGAGTGTGCTGAAAGATTATGCTGGTGCACAAAATTTTTATAGAAATCAGGTTATTCCCTTGCCAACTCTGAACCAGGTGGCAACAGCAACAATAACCCTGTTCTGTTGCTGGACTCCAGGATCCATGAGAAAAGGTGTTCAGGGACTGAGGAGTCACTTTTCTGTTCTAGCAGCAGCTTCTTGCCTCCTTGTGGAAAAAGCAGTGGAGCAGATAGAGTCTGTGAGCACACATTTGTTCATACTTCGTAAATAACATGGTCTCTTCTTCAACAATGTAAATACACTCTATTGTTTTAATACACTAGTGTACTATCTGGACCACCACTTATTGCCCCCCTTAGTTCTACTTTATTTTATATAATATCTGTGCAATGGAGTTTTGCTTGATCTTCACTGACACCGTGATGCCATGCAGTGAGGGCCAGTTGACTAAGAACAATAAAGGTGTTCAGTAAAGGTTTAAACATAGTTGAAGGTTTAAGTTAATACTATTTTTATCCTTCAACCCATTTCTATGTTTATTGCTTTTGCAATTCACACCTAAAATAAAATAATCCTCAAACTCAAATCTTATTGATGCTTCATGAATATTAATACAGAGAAAATAATTTGCTAAATTATTAAATGTATAATTAAAGGTTTCACTTTAAACCTGTCATTGCAGTGATTTATGGTTTCTATTATTTTGTCTAAGTAAAACACTTTTTTTTTTTTTTTTAGTGGTGGGAGTATTGTGAAGTGTTTACAACCTAGGGCCAGAAATGCTTTACATGTAAGAACAAAGGGCAGGATGTAGTTTCTCTACTGTCATATTTAGGGCTGAAACAGGTGTCTTCAGCAGTCAGTCCCAGAAAGGCTCAGTAAAGACATAGAACTGGGACACACAATCTGCCTCTGTAGTGCATGCCAACATTGGGTGGAAACCTGCAAACGCAGCAGTAACTGCCTTGAAATAGCCTGCAGCAAAGACTGAGTAGAGCCCAGTGCCTACAGGTTGCAGTCCGGGCTCTTCTCCAGAGGTAGGTTCCCATAGCAAGCTTTTTTAAAAGGAGTCATCAGGCTTTGTGGTTGTCCTTGCAGCCCACCAAATATTTGGGAATTCATTGCTTATGTGATACTGTGGGCTCTTCCCTTCCTCACCAAGTGGCCCAGTCACTGGGCTGTGTTATCCTCTCCTGAGGCTTTCTGCCAGCTGCATGAAATTTGCAACTTACTTCACTCTGGCAAGGCTGTAGTGGGACTGGTGGACCTGTCCTGACTTGTGTTTTCCAGACCAGCTTGTAGTTTTATTGGGAAGTGCATGTCTATTCTGCCTCTGGATGGGGAGAGCCTGAAAATGAGATCTCTCACACCCAAGTGAGTGCTCCAGCTCTATGCTTGTGTTAGACAGGATACTTCCTCTTCCAGCTGCACCCTAGAAAACAAGGGTCTGTTCCGAGAAGTGCAAATTTGCCTGTGTCTTAGATGAACGCTGAGCAGATCTGAGAGTTTGAGGCTTGGGTGTTGTTTCAGGGTCACAGCGGCTCCTGCATTTGAGATTAGCACCTTGTTGCTGAGGTGCAGGTTTTCATAGGACTCAAGTAAGACTAAGTGAGAAATGAGCTTCAGCAGCCATTGAATGGGCATTTTCTCATGTTAGTTTTCATATTCAGACATGTACATTTGTATGTGTCCAAACTTTCTCTTGACCAAGAACTCACCTAAAGAAATAAGATTTCTTCTTCTACCAACATATGGTACTATGATTCTCCTCTGAAGGTTATTTCCCATGACAATTGCTGTTCATTTCTGGACTATTGAAGGATGAAATAGCTTGGGTTTTATTTCTGGTTGGAGGTGTGAATTCACACCCATGCTAACATCTAGGTCTGTTAAACTGAGTGGAAAAAATATGTTGCGTTGTCTTCAGTGTTTTGACCTAAACTTGGTTTATAGGCGCATTATTGACAGTCCACAGCAATGTTTAATACTGTTTCATTATGCTCTGTTGAAGGTAATGTAATATACATTCTCCATACTTACTGTGTTTCTTCTTATTTTTTGTCTCACTGAATATATTGGGGCTATTTTGTTTTAATCCACTGCAGCAATCACAGTAGAAACTTCTGAGAAGAAGAGAACTTTACAGAATTGTAGCAGAATAAAAGCATAAAAGTGAGTTTTCTTGGAAAATGGTTATGTAGAAAGGACTTCTGTTTTGTCTTACTGTAGTATGTGTCTGTCTTGTAGTCAAGTTTTTCACTGCCCGAATATTTTTCAGCTATTGAGGTTATTCTGTTGTTCTCTCTCTCTCTCTCTTTCTTTCTCTCTCTCCTTTGTTTTGTTTTCCTAGCAGAGTGTTTTAAGATAGGTAACCAACAAGCAAATGATGTTCCAGGAAGTGATAAGAAATCATAACTCCAGTAGTGCCCTTAATATTTTTTGGGGGGTGCGTGTTTGTTTCAGGGAAGGACTTATTCACATGAAGCATTGTGATTTTGTTCTTGAGTGATAATAAAATCTGGCAATCTGCACGAGACGTTCCAGTTACTCTATTTGATCGCCAGACCTTTAGTTGGCAGCCTGGTATTTTTCCTGCCATTGCAGTCTCCATTTGGATCAGAGGTCCCTCAAAATTTCTTAAGAGCTTTCTTCAGGTCTGACTAACCTAAGTTACGGTTGGTCTTTACTACTCCTTCAGAATAATAACTATGTAACATGTCCAGGCCTACAGCAGTATAGTGTTGTAGCCTCTTATTCACCTCTTGGTATTGTTGGAAGTCTCTTGGTGTAGCTCATTTTACGGGTACAAAAAATAAGTGTAGCATCAGCTACTCTTTAGGGTGGGTTGAGGTTGGCTCTATTTCTAATCTTGCACTGGGAAGCACAGGTGTAGGTCCCCTCATAGTGAGGTGAATAGTCTCAGTGATTTCAGTGGGCTTCCTTGGGGGAATCAGAGTTTAAAGAGTGCCGCATTTGCCTTCCTCAGGAGAAGCTTCCCGAAGACTTGCTGTGTCCTGTCATCCATAATATTTAGCCTTGTCTGTGCTTAGGAATGAATAATTTGTATTTTGGAACTGTCATAATTATGCTTATTTTGAGAACACTCTGGTAGGTTGTTTTCTTTTTTTCATTTGTCAGAAATATTCCTTCTTTTTCCAGTAGACTGAATAGCTTTTGCTTCTTCTGAGCCATAGAAACTTAACGTGTTAATTCATTTGAGCTTGAGGATTACTGCTCTTTTAGTGTTTATGATGAAAAGTGTTAGCAGAACCCTTGGGGCAAACTCTTTGCTGGAACGAAATGGCATAGATTATTTGAAGTCAGCTGTCTGAGCTGTTTCAATATACAGCAAAGGGAAATTGGACCCCTGGTCTGTGAGCCAATGGACTATATTGGAGGTTTTACCTACGCTACTAGCACATAGAAGAGTAAGATTCGCAGGCAGAGAATTTTTCTCTGTTATCTGTCTGACTCAGCATTCATTGGACTGTCTAGATGCTACATTTGCCATATTTCAATTTAAGAGATAGAATAGACGCTTTCATGGACTTGGAAATCATGTCCAAGGTTTGACGTCCGTAGTGTAAGATAAAAAATTACAGTCAAGATCTGTAAGAGTGCAAGTTGAAAAAGAAGTTTTGCTGCTCAGATGGGAGTCCTGTTGAGATAGAAAAGATAATTTTTTATATTCCATAGTACATCTTTTTGCCTTTTTAGTGTGCAGTTCTTATGTGACATTATAGCTGTTTCTTCAGAAAGCATGGGCAAAACCTGCTTTTGGTAGATCACAAGGAATAACCGTCACAAGGGAAATGGTGCTTGTTTTTTAAAATGCATATATTCTGTTACACATAGCTGAATAGTGGGGGCAGCTAGGAAGAGTCGGTTCAATGAGAAGTTTATGCAGAGGACAGTTAGCATGGTGATGTGAATGTGTGTGCAAATTTGTATTGCTTACTTGCTTTCAGGCTAAACTTTCCCATCACAAGAACCTCAGGTCATTAGAAGCCTCACAACCCCCATGAGGACAGTGTTTCTGAGAGGGGATTATCACTTTTTTGATCACTAATTCTTTAAGAACTTTGATAGGCATCACATAAAGTTTCTGGCTGAAGCAGTGGATCTGCAAGTTGACTTAGTAAGAAGAGACATGCAGAGAGCTGGGCTGCTGCCCAACACCTCTGATACTGCATCAGGCAGACCTGGACCCAAGGCGCAGTGACTGCAGCTGGTTTCTGCCATTTCAAACACAAGACTGCTCCACAAAACCCAGACAATGAAGCCGTTCCTTTAATTTTCTCCTGCTCTGTTGTACTGAACACAGATTATGCAGTTCACCTATTCTTCTTGTATGTTTGCTACCAAGCAATAAAGTGCCATTCCCGAGAGCTGCTGGAGTCAGACTGTCCTGGAATTTGTGGCAGGGACCCTACTTCCTTGTAGCACTATAATGTACCAGGAGGAACATTTTTAGCAAAATGGGATGCACTTAGAGAAATAAGTTATGGTAATTTAATGATTGTATGATATACACTGACACTCACTTTCCAGATTTTAAATAAAAGCCCTATAAAATTATTATAAACACTTTGCAAATATTATTAGGTTGACCTGGACTATTAGTATTCAGGAAAGCAGCACAAGTTGTCTGGAACTTCATAGCCAGACATTTGATGTAACAGAAAGGCAACCTCTTTCTAACCACCTAATCCATACAAGAGAAAATGACTGAGACACCAAATTTATTTCCCAAAAACCAGTAACAGCTACCTCTCGTTGTTTACATCTCACTATATCTGGTTTGATGAAATAATTGCATTCATTCTTGCTGAAATATTAGCATGAAATAATTAATACTTGCACTTAAAGCAATGTGTATTCGAGCATCACAACTAATACTGTGTTAAGATGGAAGATGTTATGTTGTTCACTGTTTCTGGCAGCCCAAGGTTGTACATCGAGCAGAAGTTTATTAAGTTGCTCTTCCAACTGTAAGCAAAAAGAAAAGCTTCTGTTTTACAAGAGAAATAGCAAACTTGGGGTACCATGATTTAGCAGCTTTTAAAGAGTAAGAGCAAGACAGCAATTGCTCTGTGGTGTTATAGAGTTTTACAAGCTAGCCAAACACAAAATCATGGTTTTTGATGGATATGAAATGAGGCTGAAAAGTATGGCAGCCTTTTTAATGAGGCTTATTCCTTTTTTCTTTATATACAGTTTTGTGGAACAGGAGGGAGAAATAAGGTAGAGCGAATGGGAATCCCTGGGGAATTTTTGGGGCTGAATGAAAGGACAAATATTTTGATGGGTTTCATAGAAGGACTGGCATCTTCATTTATGTGATCAACTCTGGCTTTTCTATTTAAGAGGTGGTAAAGTTTCATCAATGTGCAAGATGCTTTGAAGCAATAAAGATTGAAGGTTAATGAAAATGAGAGATATCTTAAATAAGTGAGGAAAGCCTGTGGGAAAGGCCAGAGTGGCTGAAGGAATATTCAAGCAAACAAAATCAATCTGGGAGATGGGGAGAAACATATTTAGTGTTATGAGATTGTTAATATTTTTATTCCCACAATTTTGGGATTTATTCACTATTTTGTCTTTATGCATATAAACATATCTCCCACCAATTTGGGTTTGGGTGTATCTGGCTCCACTTATTACATTAACTATTTTTTCATACTCACCAAAATTTTTGAGAAAAATATTCTAAATTACAATCCAGGTTAATTTAAGTGGGTTTCAGTTAAAATTGAGAGATCCTTAAATAAGCAAATTGAATATTAAATCCATATCCACACACTTCTCTAGCCTTTTGCCTTTCTTTTTCCTCAGACAATCCTGGACTAGCCTGGGAGACTTTACTGACTTCAAACGCATTAAATATATTGATCTGCAGAAAGCTTTGGCGTCAGGCTGTCTGTAGCCTGTGTCATGCTGTTGGAAAGGAAATGCTTTTGCCTCTGTCTTCAGAAGAAACAAAATGAAAAACATTATCAGGGTTTCAAATCACTGTGGAAGCCAGAGAGGCCAAGGGATTTGGCTAATAGCAGCTGTATTGCAATTAGTGCGGCAAAGCTTGGCTAAGAGCAGCAATGATTTGTTTTAGCATCTAAGAAGATGTTAAACAGTGTATTTTTGGAAAAAAATATTTGTTCAGAAATAACTTATATAGTCAGTATATGCCTTCCCACCAGAGTCAGCAGGATTTTGAAGGGGATGCTTTACTTGTCCTTTCCTATTTACAAAGTCTTGTTCTTTCTTCATAATGGGGTTCTGCTGATATCAGTGCAGTACTTCATTGAGTTCTGGACTAGCTTCAAGCTGTGAGGGGTACAAATATAGGCAATTAATTTTGTCTCCTATGTTTTTTACTTTTTCAATAAGTTGCTTAGATTCAGTGATTTGCCCCCATGAGTCTTCTTATACTTAAGCACATGAAAGGTTAGTTGTGCTAATACTGCTGCCGTTGCAATAACAACTAATGTGAACTGTCCTCCACCATCTTCTCCCAAGAGCACAAGGTCCAGAAACCAGCTACAACAGGGATGAACAGCAGTAGTTTTTCCATTATGGAGTTTAACTGAAAAAATGTGACTTTGGTTGTTGAAACCAATCTGGGTTCACCAAAAATGGTTAGAGAATATGACTGCAGTCCTGAACCACTTTTACTCCATTGAATAATAACTGTTTTCTCTCAGTAACTGCCCAAAGAAATTTTTCTTTAATCAGGCCAAAATAGGATTTCCAAACACCTTTTGATACACTGCAAGAACACATCCCCCTTGTGGTATCTGTCACCTAAACATCACACATTACACAAAAATCTCCTGTGCCTATCAGCAGCATCCCACATTTCCTTGGATCCATCACACTCCTCTCTTCCCTGTCAAATCTCATCTTCTAACTGCAGTTACCAGCAACCCTTGCAGATGCATCTCCCTAACATGCAGGTTTCCTGCAGACACAGGTGCCTCAAGTCCCTGCCTCCTCCTCCCTGAATGTGGTGTAAAGTTGTGCAATGGGGAGAGCAAAAGGAGTGGCAGGGGCTTGGCAACTCTCTCCTGAGATTGCTGCATTACGTTTGAGAATAAGGCATGCTTCTGGGTGCTGTCTGCTCTTCAAAGAGAGGAGCTGGACTCAGTTTTGTTTTAAAACGTTTTCTATGAATGTTTATCTTTTCTTTTTTTCCCCTATAACAGTTTTTGGGTTTTTTTTTATAACAGTATTTCCCTTCTTAGGGTAGTTCACAACTCAGTGCAGATATTGCAGCTGTTTTAGACGTGTTTTGTTTTACTTAGGTAACATATACTCTCATCAAGTGCTTGGAGACTTCCCTAGAAAATGTCTTTAGGGATCCACTTTTCTGAGTGTCAGTGCCATCTCCACAGGTGCTGCTGTTTTGCTTTCTTAATTTTGATAACTAATCATGCTCCCAAAGAGGAGCAGAGCCTTGCTGTGAGGCACAGGTGAAAGCTGTCTTCTCATTACAGCCAGTTCTTACCTGGTACCTGCCAGCCAGGACTGACATTCATCTTGCTGTGGAGAGGTGCTTGACTGAGAAAATAAAATTCTTCTGGTGTGATAAACCTGCCTTGCAAGTGGGAGTAAGTTGTATTTCCTACATTGTCTCTTGTAGTTAGTTATAATAGAAATATAAAATAATCTTTGTTTTCCTCAAGGAAGTGTTTTACAAGAATAATTTATTTGTGTTATTCTTCAGCTTTGAAATGCAATTTTGTATAGTGCATAAATAAGGGTGCTGTTGGGTAAATTCAATTTTTTTTCTGTTGTGTAGCTCTTTAATATAGTAATATAGTATGTAGTAATGAAGGAAGAGAGATTGGAAGTTGTCTCTTTTTTTGTTCATGCAGTATCACAGTGAAGGTGACTTACTGGAAAAAAACAAGTGGGCTACTTAGTCTATCTGGCACCAGTGGTTTAGGGTCAGATGAAGGCAGAGGGGGCTGAGATGTGGGTGAGATAGAAGAAGAAGAGGCAAGATTTTAAGTTGTATCTTAAATTACATGAACACTGGTGCTATTTGCTCTTTGATCAGTGTGACCTCTGCTGTTAAATAAAAACTTAAATTAGGAGTACAGGATTGGAAGGGACTTCCTAAGTCTCCTGTCTTTCCTCTTGCCATCCCAGCTGCTGTAGTCTATAAATCCCTTTGGGAAGGCTGTTGTAGTCCATCTTCAATTTAGCAGGGCTTTTTGCCTTGTTATAGGCTGGTTGTTCCCCAGCTGATCTCCTGTGAGTATTGGAAGCCTTCTAATTTTTGACTAAGGAAAGATCAAAGCCAGTTTATTTGTGTTTGCTTTACTGTCAGTATTGTCCTTTAGCTTAAACAGTTTTGTCTTTCTGTTCCCTATAAAACTTCCTCAGACTATATTTTTGTGAAAGTTAACAAACAAAGGCCTTTGAAATGTGTCTTTTCAATGTGGAGGTAAGTTTTGTTGTTTTGCTATTTTGATCGGTGCTCTATTTTCACAATTTCTTAATTCTATTTGGTTTAGGGTGTGTAAAAACTATGATCACTCAGCATTTCAAGTTATTTTTCCACCAATTTCTACAGAATTGATGCATCCTTCTGTAAATGCATTTCCTGGTATATATTCGGCTCTCCTACAGAGAGAGAGCTTATTGGTAGCTTGTAGGCATCTAGAGTAAGATGAATCTCCCTTAGCTTTGTATATCTGTGTCTGAATTAGTCACCTCGGTCTGTCTGTCTAGTCAATGGAGAGAAATGGGTAGAGCTAGGGTGAGATAAATCGGACCTATTTTAAGCATCAAACTTAGGATGGAAGATATCACACACTAAATCTCTGAGAATCATGGAAGCCTGAGGTGCCTTGAGTTTATGAGAATCTTTGCATTTAATCAGAATAATCCTACTCCTTCTGACTGTCAGATTAGCTCCTGGTTTATAGTAGTAGTTGTTGTTACTGTCTGAGTGCATGTCCTTGTGCATTTAACAGGAACACAGTAGAATATAATAGTGCTGTTTCTCAGTGTACTTTATCACATGATGAAGACAAACACTAAGACCTGCTGTAGATATGCTTGCACAAAATTGACTTATTTTCTATGTTTCTGGAATAATAGACTTGGAGGTCTTATTCTACACTTAATTTTCCAAAATCCATGTATTTTTTAACTGTCTCCAAGACTTGAAGGCAGAAGTCCATTGTTGGCAAAACAGGAGTGTCTCAGACTAAGATGCTTTTTTCAGCTACTCAAAGCTCTTAGATGTCAGAGCAGTGGGACTTTTTGGCTGCTACCAAGGAATAGGAAGGCAGACAGAGTACCTCAGACGGTGTAAAACTTCCTTGTGAACGGTTTCAGTTAAATAACACTTTCTGCAATCTGACCAATTAGCTAATGTTCAAGTAATATCATTGAGGACCTAGAGTAGATCAAAATTTTCAAGGTTGGTCAGTGCTACACAGACCTTGAAGGAAGTACAAAAGTGTTGAAAATGCGTGAAGACTAATTTTCAGCTTTGCGCTAAAGCTGAGGATCGTCTTGGCCTTGTATCGATTTAACGTTCTCAGTCAGTCTCTTTTCTAAGGAGGCAACAATGTCTGTAAAGGCTTGCTGAATGACAGTTATTCTCAATTATTTGTAACAGCCTATTTGGAAATTCTTCACAGTTGTCTGCAAGCCTTTTAAGCAGTGTATTGGGAAAGAGACTTAAAGCTAATACAAGGCTATCAAAAAGTGGCTCCTCCAACACATATACTGGTAGTCTGTGATGATTATAAGAGTTAAAGAGTCTACTCATATTTAAAAATCTGCCTAGCTTTCCCCCTGCCCCTCCTACAAAACAAAAAAAGAAGTTGAATTCCTCACCCAGAGTGATTGGTCCTCAAACCAAGGAATATTTAGTGCTTCTCCCTTGCTGGAGGGCAGCGGAAACTGAGGAAACGCTTTCCGCTTTTCTGGGGAAAAGGGAAACATGCTCCTAGAGGCCTTATGCAGCCCGGCCTAGTGTGAGGTGTCCATGCTCATAGCAGGGAGGTTGGAACTACATGATCTTTAAGGTCCCTTCCAGCCCAAACCATTCTATGATTCTGTGATTTGTTTGGAGACAGTGTCTGATCAGAGCCGCTCAGATATGGAGGGGAGAGAGAAGAAGCGCAAGTGTAGCTGAGACAGTCCAAAGCCCTTGGATAGGCTGGTGCTATGTGTGGGCCAGGGTTGGGTGGACAATTCAGTTCTTTGGTATGTGCACCCAAAATTAACGGAGAGGCTTTTATTGCTGTGTAACGTAAAGACAACTAAATTCTCTGGATGATATCACAAGAGGTTTGGATTAGGTGTTATGTCTTGCTCACACAGTGCCATGTAAATGGAAGTCCCACTTGTAGGTTTGTCTGCCAAAGCAGAAAATGAAGTGTACAGCTTTGTTGTGTTGACACTTTGAAATATTGATTTGTTTACTTTTGTAGTAGAGTTGCACTTTCTGAAGTGATGATAACATTCATCTAGCTCACATTTGATGGCTGTGCATCACCTTGACGGTTTATGAATGGACAAAGCCAACTTTATTACTGGGGTGATTCTTACTCACAAGTCACTCTCTGCTGTTTTACTTGACATGCATGGATGTTACTGTACAGTTGGGCTTTCGTGAGGGCACAGCTGATGGATGCTGTCTGGAGTCTGTTCCCGTTGAGAATCAGCTGCCAGAGCCTTTTGATGTCACTGCAGAATTTCTCTACTTCTTTATCCTTGCAGTTACTCCTATGGTTGTAAGACTGAGGAATTAATTTTAGGGTAGTGTGGCTCATCTAATACTATATTCCTGCTCAGTTTGTAGGCCTTATGTATCTATTACTTAATTAACAGAATAGCCTTATCTATTCTGATTATCCTGTTCCTAATTCATATCACTCTTTTCAGTGTTATTCATATCACAACTCATTATCACTTCATCTCACATTTTTCATTATCATTCCATTACCAGCTTACCTGAAGACGCTTGAAAGCCAACTATTAATGATGAAAGCTGGTTTTATTTCTCATTTGGCCGTACCTGCTATCATGGCATGAAAGGTTTATGGGTTGCCAGAGAGCAACTGTTCAGGGATTCCACAGTGCTATTTTTGGGGTATTTTTTAACGGTGGGAATAATAACCCTTGTAATTACTAGTACTGTAAGGGTTGGAGTTTCACGGGGCTATAATGCTGGTTTTATCCAGTTTTTCTCCACTATCATCTGCTGTTGAGGCCTAGGGTTCACCATTGGCCTTTAGAAGACTACCTTTGGGGTTTGTATTGGTGATCAGGGATTGACCTTGATGCCATTTCCGGGTCTAGAACGCCATGTTCAGAACATACCGATTTTTGTTTCACAGGCTTTTAAAGCATGAAACTCCTGAAAGGAAAAAGGGTTTATTAGTGAAGTTTTGGGGTGTGCTTTAAAAAAGCCCTGATCTAAGCGTCAAGCTATTCACTGTGAATCTCACTTGTAATCACTGGTTTCTGTAACACTCTCTTAAATAGCAAAGGTGAAATACTTGTTTTATGTAGACCAAGCCTCATCAGTAACCCCTTCTCCTTTGTTATGATAAATGGAGCATCCCCCCTGCCACAATGAACAAGTACAGATAATAACTAGAGCTTCCTGCTGTACTGGAATTACTACAGATCCTACTAACCCATGTAAAATCAACTAAAAAAACCTTAAAATTCCAGACAGCTTGTACCTGGAAAAGTAAATTGGACACTTTCAAATCTGAATTACCGCGTGATTTATTCATCTAGGTATTACAGTACTGTTTCATTTTAAACTTGTAACATTTAAAAAACTTTAAAACTTCTCTACAGTTTACTTGTGTAGTAGGTGTTAGTTCAGAATAATTTGTCTATATACACATGCAAAAATACAGGCTGGATGTGCAGATCTATAGGTACTTAATGTTCTCGTAAGATATCAAGTGACCATGTAAGTTGCTTTCTTTGGTCCTCTAGCAGATTCCTCCAAGTAACATGTTCTGCTCCTCTTTTGTGGACTCATTTTCTTAAGTTCTTGGCTTGTTACAGAGCTTCTGATCCTCCTTGGAACAATATGAAAATTTATGCAGCCAGGGAAGACAAAGAAGGCTAATCCACATGGTTGTTCCTTGAAAAAAAATAGAGGTAATAATTTCTTACTGGAAGAGATGAAGTTAACAAGCAAAGATGCCTACTTTAGGTGTAAAATGAGTTGAGTCCTGAAGCATTTATGAGTTTAAGGAGATATAATAGTTAGAAAACCTGCTTGAAATCAGGTCTTTTAAGATATTTTACAGAGGAGCAATGTAGGTGATTCTAGTTTTTTAAAGCTTTAGAGGTTTTGAAATTTGTCATGTTGTTCTCAAAGGAAAACAGACCTTTGGACAGTGCAAAATCAGTTCATGTGAAAAGGTCTATTTTCAGTCTTGGGTCCAGTTGATTAAACATAGAATTTTGGAGCCACAAAAGCTGTTGGACAAAATATTATCATATTACTGAAGGATTTCAAGGGTTTCATCTTCTAGAACACAGTATGTTTGGCAGAATATTTACTCCAAAATTTCTACCCAGAACCTTGTGATAAGACCAAGTGATTGTCTAATACTAGCCTTGTGATTATAAGACCAAGTGATTGTCTAATATTAGACAACTAGTCCTAATATTGTGGACAATAGTATAGTGTGATTAAACTGTATGACAATAAAATTCTAACAACATGCTACTCAGATCTGTTTTTAAAATTTGTTCACAAAGGTAAACAAGTGTTAATCACCCTCTTTTCCCCGTCCCCCCCTTTTTTTGTTGTTTTTGTTCCTCAAGTATGCAGGAAACAAAAAAATGATAAAAGAAAACATGAAAGCACTCTTCTGCTCTTTGATATCCAGGCTGACATTTTAAAGGTGGTTTACCTTTTTTCTAAATTGAATTATTCATGGCAAACTGCCCGTCAGCTTAGAACAGTCTATGTCCCTTGTTTAAAAGGTTTGTTAAATAACTAGTAGTAAGAAAAAAAAATTGGAACACTAAGTTTATTGTGATACTAGAATATAAGTTTTGGTTTAATTGTAGTACATGAAACTGCTATGTGTAATGCTCTAAATTTCTGAGAGATCACCAGAAGAAAGACTGCTTATAAATAGTGTTATGACTACAGGTAAACTTTAACCCATAAACTTGACAAGATGTAGGAAGAATAACTGCATCAAGGTGGACTAGAGTATGGAAACTATCTATGAAAAATTCCTAGGCAGCATAGTACTTTTTCATGAAAATATACATGCTACTTGCTTGTTGTAATCAAGCTAATTCCATGTTTGAAAATGTTAAATGCAGATTTTGTTGTAATAAAATTACAAGTTATTTGCCAGAATATGCATAACTTGAGAGAAGAGATGTAAATACAATATATAGGTAGGTGCTTCTGTAGGAGTGTGGGAGGTGTCGTATCAAAGCCTCTAAAATGAGACTCTTCAGCAGCCAGTCAAAGGTCCACAGAGATTCCAAGATTGACCCATAGGATCCATTGGACCCCCAATTGTTTTTCCATGCTCCAAACAACACTTTCTTGGGAGGTCCCAATGAGTTTAGTGACAGAAGTCTATCAACCTTGAATGATCATGGCTCGGGAAGAAGGGGGAGGAAAAAAAAAGATGGAGAGTCATGTACTTCAGTATTTCATTTCCTCTGCTGTTTTCCTCCACAAATATCCCTATCAAAACCAGCACCTTGGATCTCCTGCAATGACTTGCTCTGCTTCCTCTGCATGGCATCTTCAGTAGCTGATGCAAGACTCAGTACAGAAGGAACTTTGGAGTAGGATTTCAGTAAAGGAGTTTTTAGACCACATACCTGCTCCTTTTCTTCCAGCTGTAGTGTGTTTCAGGGGTGCTCTCACTGGCTACTACAAAGTCACTGGCATGGCTAGCATGAGGCAAGTATGGTAGGAGTAAGGGGAGGATGGAGAAAGCATGAAAAAACCCTGAATTGGAACACTTTAGCTTCTTGTCTTGCTTACTTGGTAAGCGGACTGGGATGCTCCATGTGGCAGGAGCAAAGATATAGAGGAAACAGGGATACAAGTGGCAAATGTGGAGGCCTATTGGGCAAGGGCACTAGGAATTAATTTCTCTGCTATCAAACTAGCATGTCTCTCATTTGCTTTGTTTTATCTGATTATTCCACCTGTAATCTCTGGATCTGCACTTTTAATAACTTTTCTTCAACTCTGGGTTCCTTTTTTTTTTTACAGTCCTACATGCACTGTTGTAGTATCCAAAGACAGCAATTTTTGCATTCTTTATTCACAGCTAAAATATTTTCTCTGTTCTATTTGAACTGTAAGATCTATCTTGGATAGACTCAGGCAATCAACTGGACTCAGTTTTTGGTGATTAAAATAAAAAATTGTCTAAGTGCAGAGAAAAGCTAGTCACATAATAAATGTCTTTTAACACTTTAATAATTTCTTATGTTAGTGTATGAGCAAAATATTTTCCAGTTTTCACCTTCTTTCTCTCATTACTATGCAAGACTACACTCTTGAGCTGTTCTGTAGTTTTCTGTGGAGAACTTGTCCATTTCTGTGTGACACGGGATATAGCAGTCTGGCCATTGCTGGAGTGCTTGCATAAATTCAAAATACTCTTCAACTTTTAAGATGTCAGAAAACTAATTTCAAACTTCTATAGGCCAATGCAACTTAATGTATATATGTAAATTTCTGAGCCATGGAAACTGCAGATGTTGGTGTTAGTACGGGTCAAATGTGTTTTCTGGGGGTTCACAACCTGCGTGTGTTCTCACCTGCATCAGCCAAAAGCTTACCTTCACAAACAAAAAACTGTGATGCTTCCCTGTTCTTCTGGAAGCCTATGACCATCAGAACAGGAACCATAGTTGTCCTTTTTTTGTCAGTGCACAAGAAAAATTGCTACCTGGGAAAGTATACATGTCAGGCAGGGCAATGTTAGTACTGGGCTTCTGCTGCATTAAACACAGCATGCTGTTCTTTGTGTAATAGAAATCTTTTCTATCAATACAAGGTCTTGGTGACCCTACTAACCTCAAGATTTTTAGTTCATAGATATTGTTGTACGGAAAGTCCCTCTTAAGTCTTATGGTGTGGTCCCATATTGGTTTTTAATTTCAAAACCTGATTTTTAGGATTGCTACTTAAATGACAGTCTGTGCTGAATAAAAACACTGTTGCTTTGCTAGGAGTAAGGAAAGTATTAATACACCTGTTGCTCTGATTAAAACACCAAGAGCCACCTTCTGCTTTTAATATTGGAAGTGCAAAGCTCTTTCAGCTACAGAAGATTACTATGAAGTTTTGGCATCTTTTTTGTTTCATGTTTGCACAGCATCAAACACAGTGGGGTCCTGGCCTGTGATAAGGACTTCTAAAATACTGTGGTCTATCAACAAAAGTGGCTCTAAGTGGAAATCTAAGAACTGGTTGTGATTTGGTCTCATTCCTAGTGCCATGGCTTATTGAAACTGTTTATACTGTGTTTCTGAAAGATATCCATGTGATTCTAATATTGCTCAGATCCTAACTATTAACAACTAGCTTAGTGCGAGATCTAAAACAAGGGAGATCTTGTATGAGAGCAGACTTTCAGTTCATTCAGTCCAAAGAGAAACTAGTTATTGCCTGTTTCCTTCCCCTAAGAGGAAGAGAGCCCTCAACACTCTTCATTTTATAATATGTCAGGATGAAATTATTTTTTGAAGATGTAAGTTGCATCTACTTTAGCATCATCTTTGCCTTTTCAATGAGCAGTTTGAGAGATGAGAGAAAACATGTTAAAATTTACTATGGGTTTCCCAACAGGGTCTGGAACAGAGAGTGTGGGAGGTTCTTTTGGTTTTGTTTTTTGACAGATGCTCTATGGTATGCTTCAGGGCCCCGATACAGTTCATATTTCTCTTTTTGTTCCCTCACTGAAGTACCAAGAAAAGAATTTTCATCTTTTCCCACTTCCCTTCTGGCATGATAATACTATATTTCTGGGCATTTTCTGAGATAAATGTAACAAGTGTTAGCACATAGCTATTAAATCTTCTAAGACTGCGAAATAGCTGTTCCTGTCTGTCTGTTCACAGCCTTGTAATAAAGCACCTTTTAACTACAAAATCTATCAAAGGTATATGAAAGTCCTCACATTCTGCATTTTCCCATTCTGCTCCCTGTTAAGCCTCCAATGTACAAAATAACATCAATGTCAACTGTTGCTCTAGACTCATGCATGCACAGTTGAGGGTGTAATAGAATCCTCTTTTTTATGGTTTCATCATGGGATTCAGTACAACCTTTGCTGTTCAATACTTATTTTGATACTTGTCTAGGATGAGATCTAGAAACTAGATGCTGTTTCAATCATGCCTTGTACTTGGTAGTATAAATTATTATTGACTTTGGTTTAAGCTTAGAATTTGTTCCATCATGCACTGTTGAAATCCTATCTCCCCCCCTGCAAGATCAGTTCTGCACTTACTCACAGCACATCTTTTCTTTATCATGTGCACACAGTAACATTTTTTTTAGCCCATCAATCTGTATAATGCATGTATATGCTATTTCTTGACTTAAATCACTTTTCTATAAATTATGACATTTTGGAAAGAGGAAGCATTCTAATGTTAGAGGCTTTTTTAGTGGTTTGTCTGGGTTTTTCCCCTTCTATTAGTCCTACTATAGAGATGATGTGATTTTTAAGGCAGTAGGGATGAGGAACTTAGTCCTGCTATGTCCTCAAATGCACACATATCCTTCTTTCACATAATTTAAATATCTTCCTAAAAACCATGGTTGACTAAAAAGAAGTCTCTCATAGATGTGAAAGTTTCTACTAGGTTTTTAAACTGGAAATCAGAGTTGTTGTTTTTTTCATCCTGCTTTTTCAGATCCACAGATGATGTTTTATTTCAATGTTTTGATTCCTACAGGCAAGCTAGATAGTTGTCCTCAAAGTTCTCTCAAATTTTTCTTGCTTTCCTATTTTCTTCTGCCTTTATAATCAAGAAAGTGGATACTTACAGATTCTGCAAGGACAACTTTTATTTTACTAAAAATCTCTTCCAAGAACCTTTAAAGCTCTGTTCCCTTACTGTTTTGTGAGGAAATAATGTGAGTACTACTGAAATCATATACAAGGTTAACGTGAATTGAATTTCTCAAGTCAGTGTTCCTATCATAAATTGAATAATTCCACAGTACATCTTTTCCTTTTCCTAACGCATTGTTAAGGCCAAGTGTAGTGTGGAGTAGGGTGCTGTTGTTCACAAAGCAAGTGAATTTTATTCATCACTTACTTTATTTGCGGAATTTGTAGAACCATACCACTACATGGGTTCTTCCCTCCTCTCCCTGGCAGTAGCTCTATCTGGTCTAGTCAGATATGCAGCACTGCTGCACCTGCAGAGATCAGAGCAGTCTGCACTATGTCACTTGGACATATCATCATTTCCTAAAAAATTAGGTGAGCTTAACAGTAATTTTAAGATACAGTATTTAACATAGGCTGCAGGGAAAACAGGTTTCATACAGTGATTTCTGCATATATTTTTTTTACTCCTTTAAACCATAGCAGTCAATTACTTCTCTAGTAAACTTGGTATAAACTGTGCAGTGAAAGAACAAGCATGAGGTCCTCACACAAACAGAAAAGAGAAGAAAAACCTGGTTTTTTACCCCCTCCCTTTTCTTCTTCATTCTTCTTGAAGGGCTTAGTGCTAGAGTAACAGTCTGATATCTGCCCTCAGCTCTGAGCACAAGGCCTGGGTTGAGGTTCAGTGGGATTACAAGCTACAGTAGGGATGTATCTTCTCCTTAACTCCCTTCTAGCAGGTATGTGGTGTCAGGCGTTTTATGGCTCAACAATAACATTCTTGGTGGTGAACAGAGTGTTTGTTTCCATCTCAAACAGGGAGAAAAATATCAGTTTCTTAACACTGCAACATCACAATTTCCAGAAAAGTGATTTCAGATCATTTTAGGAAGTACAGAAATATATTATTACAAACTACTTGATGAGTTGCAGCTTGACTGCTTGCAGAATATAAGATAAATCAACATTAGATTTGAGGAAGAAAATTATTAGTGCTGATCCTGCAGTACTTTATTGTTCTTAGAAATAAATTATTTAGAAATATTTCTTGAAAGGGATATACCAGTCTTGATTCTGCCCCTGTGGTGTTGTGGCTTCAGTGATTAAACATTGAATATTCCATCTTTTGTATTCCAGAACTGAACAATGCATTTAGCCTCGATGTGATCTGAATTGTGGCATTCATTTCAGATAACTCCTGTGACTTGCTTCTAACTTTAATGCATTTAATGTGGCTAATAAGATGTTCATAGAGTTCTTATTTGCCCAGCCTGGCCCTAATCCCTGAATAAAACTTCTAGATCTTTCTTAAAATATTGTTTAAACTTATGCCAATACTTGTTAGACCTCCACTCACACAGAACCTCACAGAATGGTTGGGGCTGGAAGGAATTTCTTGAGATCATCTAGTTCAACCCCCCTGTTCAAGCAAGGTTGCCAAGGACCTGCTGACAATCCTCTTAAAGTGGGCTAGGATGCTCTTGGACTTTTTGCTGTGAGGGCATACTACTCATGATCAGCTTGTGGTCCACCAGGACCCCAAGGTTTTCTTGGCAAAGCTGCTTTCTAGACATTTGGTTCCTAGCAGGTGTTTTGGAGTGTCTGGAATTATTCTGCCCCAGTTGCTCCTCTCCTTGTTGAACTTAATGAGATTTGTCTTGGTCCATTTCTCCATCCTGTCCAGGTCCTGCTGAATGGCAGCACACCCATCTGCTGTATCGCTCACTTCTTCCTCCCTTTGATTTAAAACAATAATAGCAATAACTGTTGAGTTTTTAATTGTGGTGACTCATGTTTTTTTCAGGCTAGATCATTCAGCTTTGGGATGCAGCACTGTGGGCTGATCTAGTTTAGCAGCAGGGAGAAACACCAAAAGGAATTTTGGTGGTTCCTAGCATTTGCAAGCATATATGAGAAGTAGGCAGACTTCATATATGATAAAAAACATTTCTGTCTTCATTATGGCATATTCTGCCTCCAAGAAAACAAAAATAAACCAGAAACAATTTGTTCTGACTCTCGTGCTTTATCTGTTATTTCCCCTAGGTATGCACACTGCCCCTGCTGCAGAGGGGGCAATAGGTCAGTGAGGTCTTCTCATTCCCTCTTTGTTACAGGCTCTCTCACATCTCAGTCTTGAATGTTTTCTGTAATTATAATTGGCAGGTTGATGTACTTGAAGGCAGCTGCTCTTCAAACGGCGTGCTGTGCCTTGTTAGAATTAATGTCTAGCCTATTGTAGCTGTTCCTCATCTTGCAAGTAAGGAACTGAGGTCATCTTCTGGTGAATTGCGCTCCTTGTACAATGGGGAGTTGGGGGGAAGAAGCTTTTTAAGGCAACTATTTCATCTGTGTTCACAGTTTTACCACAGCAGCATGTTGCAATATAAAAATCTAAGAGGTCAGTAAACAACTGGGTAGTAAATGAGCAACTTAAACAAAAGCTTCTCTGCAATATTTGATGCTTGGGAGGGGGAGAGAAGGAGAGAGCCAGGGATCCATTGTTCAATGTGTTACCAGAGTTGCCGTGTTTTTAAATATAGTGTTAAGTACGGATAACAACAATTGTGGGACAATGACAGGCTCTTTTCCCAAATCATCTTTGAATTTGTTCTTTGAAGATATTGAAACATGGCCTTTAATGAGTCCTGTGTCTCCAATGAATGCAAAAAATGTACGTGCACTGGGGTATTTATAAGCCTAGTTGGTTATGTCCCACAGTGTGAGGCTTTTGGATAATTTGGATCAGAAAGTTATACTGTATGCAGCTCGTGAAAGTATTGATTCATGTTATTTTTTCTTTAAGGCCTTTATGCACTCTTTTCCTGACCTAAAAGTATTTGAAAAATTAATTAGTAGAAATCTGACTGGTTTATTTGTTTGTATTACCTGATAAAGATTTGTTTTCATAGGCTATTGGATCATGCTATAATTGTCTAACAGATGGATGGTAGATTAACAAAGTAGATGCATTCCTCATCCATTTGCATCTCATCTCTTGTGGTGATGAATTTCTAGAGTTACTATTTAACCATTTTCAAGGAAAAATTAAAGGTCACTTTCAGAAATATGGTTATAATTCTGTTAGTTGGATAACATTTCTACAATAAATGAATTTATACCAATAACAAACATGAATTTTGGCGCAATACATCATTTGCTTTTGTTATTTGGATGGAAAGACTAGAAAGCATCGTGGACTAAAGTAAATATCACAGTTTTTTGAAACAGCCATACAAATTGTTATCAGTGAAATCTGAAGTTCAGTAGTATCTGACTCTGAAGATTTTGGGCTGACCCTTACCAGATGTTTCACAGACAAATTTACCATTGTTCACACTGGTGTAGGTGTGTGCATGTGGGGATGTGGGGCAGCATCTGCTGGAGCAGGACTGAGTAGGGAGACAGTACCAGTGTAGAGGAGATGAGGGGGCTGTCAGCCAGGGCAGGCCCCACAGGGGCACCAGACCCAGCCAGTAACAGTGCACAGCCCTCCTGCTGTCCTACAGGCACACCAGTCCTTCATCTCTTCTACCCTGGGAGCACCATGGGGCCCTGTGCAGAAGGACCAGTCAGTGATATGGGGGAAGTCCAGAGCCATTGCTTTTTACTTGTTTTTTCAGCTCTAGATTTTGAGGGAGGAAGTTTGGTGCAAAATGCTGCTCAGCAAAGTATTTAGTGTCATTGCTTTATTCTGTACGCACATGCACATCCATGTATACTTTTTTAAATTTCATACCTATTGTCTCTAATTATTTTAAATGTTTGGAAAAGAGCAACATGCTGGTTTTTTCAGGATGGGATTGCTTTTAAAAAAAATCTTTAGTGGTGGAATTTGTTGGCCCTTAACATGTACCCTTTACAGTCTTTATGCTTCTAGTTTCCATAGAGTGATATAGGTGTGGTGGGCTGATATCGGTCAACAGCCACCCAGACACTTCCTTTTCCACTCTGCTCCTGCAGAATAGGGAGAAACTATAAGGAATGCAAGAAGAATTGTGGATTGAGAAAATGACAGTTTAGTAGGTAAAGTGAAAACTGTGCCTGCAAGCAAAACGAGAGGAGGAATTAATCCACTAATTCCTATTGCTAGGCAGATGTCCAGCCACTTAATGGGAAGCAGGGCCTCAGCATGAATAATGGCTTCTTGGGAGAAAAATAAACATAACTATGAATGTTTCCCTTCTTCCTCCTCCTGTTCATGAGCTTTTATTGCTAAGCTTGACATCATATGATACAGAAAGTCTCTGATCAATTTGGGTCAGTTATCCTGGCTGTGTCTCCTCCCAGCCTCTTGCCTACTCTAGCTTACTCACTGGGGGTAGCAGTGCATAGGGAAGGAAAGAGAGAAAACTTTGACGTTCTGTAAGCACTGTTTAGCAGTAGCCAAAACACTGGGGTGTTGTTAACACTGCTTTAGCCACAAATACAAAGCACAGCACAATATGGGCTGCTACGAAGAAAGTTAACTCCATCTCAGACCCCATACAATCCCCACCCCTTATTCCATACCATTTGCATTGTGCTCCAGTTCTACATTACCTGTGACTGTCCTGTTTTTTATATAGTTTAATTTCTATATCCTAGTCACACTTTTCCACTTACTTTCCTAACCCACACTGCATTACAACATTTGATCCTTCTACCTATGTCTTTTTTCTTCTTACTTTTTCTTTTTATTTCTTATGCCTGAAGGTCCCTCTCACCAACACTTACAACCTACGTTACATGCTACTACTGCTCTTGCAACTTTCAGTCAGGTTTATGTATCCTCATTAACCACTATCCTCTGTTCCTTGACACATACACATACCTCTTCCACATTCCATAGGGCCCTGTTAAATGTCCATAAGAACAGTCGATGACTTGAACTTCATCTGTCAATGTGGTCACTCAAGACAGCAGAGGGACTGTGTTGGGTTGTTGGCTGCCACTACTACCAGCTTCACCATGCTTGCCCTGTTCCTTCTGAGGCTCATCCTCTAGTGCTTTAAGTGCTTCCTACTGTTGTACTTCTTATAATGTTCAACTCATGGTTTCTTTGCTCTCAAGGTTAAATCTCCTTGAGGTACACACAGGATTTCTCTGCCCTTCTGTGTTTTCTGCCAAGTACACGTGGGTTCTTGACAGAAAGCAATTCCAGGAATGTCTCGAGCTTTTCCCAAGGGAGAACCTGCACATGCTGGTTTTCCCAGACACTTTGCTCCCTACGTGCACTCTGGGATCTTTATCTGTTCCCACAGTATGTAAGTGCTTTGTCTGGGCAGCTGCCTAGGATGGATACCCCCTCCAGTAGCCTGAGTTTTTACACCTGAACAGCACTTAAGCCTATGATTTCTTGAAGAGAGAAGGCATCATAATTCCTTTTTCAGGTATCTGCCTCTGAAAGAAAAGCAGCAGTGGCTCACAAAAGCAGCAACGTTCCAAAAAAGTGGCACCCAGTAACACCATCTCTTGGCTGTCAGTTGGCAAGGTTTTGAGTAATTGTCAGGAGAACTTGGGTTTCCCCAAAAGGATGTCTCAATGTAGTCATAGTGGTTGAGAATGCTTTTTCTTTGTTTTTTTGCTTGGAGCTGCAGTGCAATTTTGAACTGAATCCTGTCCTTGTCCCCACTTGCACTGTTTATTGGTTTGGTTCACAACGTGGTTTTTATGTACACAAACAAGATTTTTTGAAGGAGGGCTGTACAGGAAACTCCTTTTCAAATAAGGTTCAGTCTGTAATGGGGACAGAAGACATTGGTGGTACTTTTCAAGAGCTTGGTAGCACTTCTGCATTGGGATCGTGTGTTTGGGGAACCAGTCAAAATGTAGTTTCAAGTAAAATACCCCAGCTACAGGGTAGATTTGGTGTCTTCAGTACCAACTGCTTGAATGTACTACTCTGTTTGGGTTGCACTAACTTCCTTTTTGGCCTGCATAAGGAATAACATGGCCAGCAGGAGTATAGGGAAGTGATCATGTCCCTGTACTAGACACTGGTAAGGCCGCACCTCAAATATTGTGTTCGGATCTGGGCCCCTCACTTTAAAAATGACACGGAGGTGCTGGAGCATGTCCTGAGGAGAGCAACCAAGCTGGTGAAGGGTCTAGAGAACGAGTCATATGAGGAGTAACTGAGGGAGCTGGGGTTGTTTAGTCTGAAGAAAAGGAGGCTGAGGGGAGACCTCTACAACTATTGCTCTCTTCAGCTACCTAAAAGGAGGTTGTAGTGAGGTGGGTGTTGGCCTCTTCTCCCAAGTAACTAACAATGGGACCAGAGGAAATGGCTTGAAATTGAGGCAGGGAGGCTTAGATTGGATATGAGGAAGAATTTCTGCACTGAAAGAGTGGTCAGGCTCTGGAACAGCCTCGCCAGGGAGGTGGTTGAATCACCATCCTTGGAGGTACTCAAAAGCCATGTAGATTTGGTACTTCAGGACATTCTCTAGTGGCCAAGGTTGTGTGTGGTGGTTTTTTTTTGTTGTTTGTTGGGGTTTTTTGGTGTGTTTTTTTGTGTGTGGTGATGGTTGGAGTTAGCTCCTTTCCAACCATGATGATTCTGTGATTCTTTTTACTTCAAACAGAGCTAGAGAGCTCTTCTGAGGTTGCCAGGAGACTTAGCTGTTGAGATGGTCTACAAGCTAGGGCTTATTGTGTAATTTGGAAGCAGCTTACTTCATGTAGATGGGCCCTCAGACCTGCATTCAACTTTTCCCTGTGAAACACTCCAACCTGTGACCCACTGAGAAGTGAAGGGGCACTGCATTGATAATTATTACCTGTTCATTTCTGTGTGCTGGTAATGTGCTCACTGCTGTGTGCCTTGGAAGCTAAATTTCATGAATATTTGGACCCACTTGAACTAACCAGTCACAGTAATTCCAGAAGTAATGGCGATTATGCCACTATTTGTAAATAGATATCAGACCATGCTGGTTTTTTTCACATAGGAAAGGTAAGTAGTGAAATAGAGCTTTCCTCTATCCAATTTCCAAAGACAGGACTCTGGGGAGGAGAGAGGATGCATAAGCAATGCAATAAGAGTTTTACTAGGGCATGAGGCTGATGGTGTGGTACGGCTCTGAAGGTCTCCTGATATGAAGCAGTAGTTAAAACTCATGCCTTTGAAAGGCAAAAATGTTTGTAGACCTGGAGGAGGGCCTGGCTGAACATACAGGAGCTGAATGCAGGGCAGCCCTGACCTGCCAGAGCACCCAGAGATGGCGTTTACCTGGGGGAAAACCTACTTAACACTCCTTTGTGTTAATTCAAACGCAGGGGTAGCGTTAAGAAATGTATCTACAACCAGAGGTGAACCAATCTGTACAGTGCCTTTCTTCTGAAGGCTTTCTTGTGCCCGAGTGTGGGGCACAGAGCTTGGTGCTGTAATGTGATCGCTGCAGTTCTGTCCCGGTGGCCAGTGCTGGTCCCTGTCACATGCCTTGCTAACCATGCCAGGCAGGAAAACCCTGCAGGGAAACTCAATACGGGGAGAATTACAATAGCTGGTCTTTGTGGCTGCAGGAGCGTGCGTTTTGCTGTTGTGAGGCTGTGCAGGGATAAATAAGGGGACAACCTGTTTAAGCAGCGCAGCTGCATGAAGTCTTTTCATGCTGTGTCTGACACTGGCTTTCAGTACAATGGCCAAGGTCAGAAACATTGCAAGGGTTCCTGAAGCACCATGTTGCTTTCACACATCCAGAGTGGCAGGCACGCTGCTTCGTGTCACATTTCCAGTGGCAGGGTTTCCTTCCACTGAGGATAGCTGCATCTTGACATATTGGTTTGTTTTGGCCAAATGACTCTGTGGAAGTGGATCCAAGTCAAGCAGGTGGTTCAGGATAAGTAGTATGACATTATTATACTGACATGCTGATAATCTGAAAATGAGCAGAGGTACAGGTCTTCTCTGATACAAAAATGTATGGAATACTGTTTCCAGTGTCTCCACTGCTGTACATTCTCATTTTGTGGAAGGAAATTTCAGAAACATAATGAAAACATTTTAGTGCTTAAAAAAAGATCTCTCATACCTGTGGTAGCCAATTTGATTGTGTTGGTTTTTTTAATTAAAAAAAAAATACATTTTCGAACTTTAAAAGTATCTGATTTCAGCCTGAAATTGTTACCAAAGTGGAAGAAACCCTGGGAATTTCCATAGGCAAGCTCCTCATCTGTCCAGCAAAGCATCTCCTCCCTCCCAAGCAGGTTGTACGCAGCGCATCACAAGCAGGTAACTATTGCTCAGAGACTCAGATTGTTCACTTTCAGCTCTATTAATAAAGCCCAAAAAGGGTGGTGGTGCTACAGAATTGCTTGGATTCACCTCAGCCTTGCCTCAAACACATGAAAATTTTCACTGTTCAGACAGCTTGCTCTTGGACCATGTCCCTTTCATTCCCACTGGGGGTAGGGTGAGAAATTGCTAGTACAATGCTCCAGAGAACAAATTTGGGTGCATGAGGGTATCTGTAGAGGAGAGAAGTCATACAGTGCAATCCTGGTGTTCTCCCATGTACAGCACAGTGCACTCTATAGCACGACCAGGCGATACTAAGCAGTTAATATTGGTTGTTTTTATATTTCTATGCCCTGTACTGTCATTGCTACTTAATGCTTGTACCTGTGATATATGGAGGATTTACAGCCTTTGTATAAAGTTGAATTTTATAGCTTGCTTTCCTCTGTGATGATAGAAGCTCTTGGTATTGGTCATGCTAATTATCCTTTAATTCCTCAGGGTGGTTTGGAAGAACTAAAGAGCATAAATATCATAAGTGGATTCAGTTTCATTATGCAAAAATTACTTCTCATAGAATGATATTCTGGTACTTGAGTAATTGTAGACTAGGGATTGAATAGGAAAATATGGCTTACTTCTTTGTATTGCAAGTGTAACTGGTTAGTTGGGACTGAGATTTTTTTTTTTTCCAAGGGAGGAGTAAGAGATGCTGAGTAGATATGAGCAAGTTTCAGCACAGAAATAGTCCTTTGCTGAGGACAGAACAGGAAGTGAACATAGGAAAAGTACTGTACCTCTGTAAAGCCAGTAGAGACTAACCTTTACTGTCTCTCTGCCGTACCATTTGGCCTAACCATTGACAGATGGAAACTGGTTTGCTCAGTTTTGCCTCTAAGTTGCTTCTTTAGTCCCTCTGCAGAAACCCTAGTGTCAAACTTTAGCATTCTTAATATAAAATCCATTTTTTATAGCCACTTACTAATGCCTCTGCTCTTGCAAATCTCCTTCTAGTTATATTTGTTTTCTGTGAAAGAATATTAAAAATGCAATTCGGGTATTGTGGAATTTGTAGATCTGCAATTTCCCATCTTCATCTTGGAACCTTAAGACTTTTAATTTAAAATGTATTGTAGTAAGTTGAAGTGGAATATTCTGCTGTTTTCCAAATGCTGAGAAGAAAGGGGAGAAAAAGAGATATTGCTTCTGTTTTACTAGATTCTTGTAAAATAAATTCAGATTTAATATTTGGTGAATTATTGGTGTGTTGCTTGTAAATTTGTACTGAAATGATGTAATAGTTTCAGCTCAGAAAAAGTCTGGGTAGTGGAATTGTGGGGTTTTTGGGTTTTTTGTGGGGTGTGTTTGGTTTGTTTATTTTTTTCCCCCACACAACCTGTATTGGGATGAGAACAATTCCTTCTTCTGAGGTACAGAAGACAGCTGAAATGCCTCATTTGCTTGAAAGGTCTGAATCCATGTCTGGCTTCTGCTGCTTCAAATATGGAATACTCTGAGCTGGAGTTATCTTTACCATCTTGCAGCGCTGTTGCACTGAAAATAGTGATATTTATCAAGCAGGAGAGCAACTGTTTATGTTGTCTGAGAGGATGACGAGTTTGATTCATGCATCTGCTCCAACGCATATAGAAAGCAAAATTAGAAACTGTCTTAAGTTTTATGCCACCCTAGAAAAGCTGATATGCCAATAGTGAGCTGTTCTCCTGGAATGTCATGGGTTTAATTTACCTCGAACTTAGGAAATGCTATGCACAGTTGGATACTGAATACAAGGGGACAACCACTGCTTTCTTCTTTCATATTTATGTGCAACCTTCTTTTTGTTTTAAGTTCTCAAACTTGGATATTTATTTTTGAATTTGGTAGAGCTTTGTATTTGATCTGAATGCAAGCAACAGCATTGTGAAGTTTTTGTGGGAATTTTTGCTTGTTTTCAATGGCCAAGTCAAGAAATGCATTATCTACACAGACTTACATTTGACTTTCTTTGCAGGGGTAGTGGTGGAATATTATGTGGGAAATAGAACTCTATCACTGCTGTCTTTCACCACCAGCCAGTGCTACAGGAGATCTTAGGCTGCTGTAATGTATCTGAGTTTGGTTTATTTCGGGGGTTTTTTGCCAGAGTGGATCCAGCTGAGGTGTGGGACAGCTTCTGAGGTAAAAGGTGGCTGAGATCCATGTTATTTTAAGCATAAGGTCATGAACTTTAGGGTAACAATGATTTCATCACATCTTAAAAGAGACCTCGCTGGGTGGCTTATCTAAGACATGCTTTACCTACAAGGATAGGAAAATTATTCCATGATAAACCTTAACACTCATCTTCAATTTGCATTTTGGAATATGCAATTGTAAGGAAAATGTCTGGAGTAACTATTTGTGAATGAAAACTTGCATTAGCCCTCAATTCTAAAGTGTAATTGTCAAATTGCTGGTAAAATGTTTTGTTGTCAGAGGTGCTTGCATACAATCTGTCAGTTTGCCAAACAGCCTCTACTAAGTCTCTTGTTTTTAGACCTCTTTGCTTCCAAACTGTGTGTGCTCAGAGAATGTGAAATAGGGACTTGTAAAGTCATTTCTCAATCAAAGGCACCCAGAATAAAAGGATCTTTTTGTTTATTTTTCTGGCGGGATGCTGAATGGTAACTCTGAAGCAGTTTGGGTTACTCTTTGGAAGCCTGAAGTATCTTTCAACTGGCTTCCATGCACTGGGAATATGAGAATAGATTTACAAATGAGAATACAGCAATGCTGACGTGAATATCAGAGAAAATAACTGCTTGAAGTTCACATCATGCTCACTGAATGGTTCTCTCAATTGCAATGAATTGTTTTTGTTTCATGGAGATGTTACAAAGCTTTCGTCAACCCCATCCCCCAGCTTTGCAAATGCTACTTCATTTATGCAAGGGACCCCTGGTTATTTGTGGTGGCAGGAGACAGAACAGAGAAAGATGATGACAAGGGTGGCTGTGAAAAACAAATACAGATAATACAAAACATGCAAATTGAGGTATAAAAAAGCACAGTAAACGTATAACGGAGAGGAGGTGCCATTGAGCTAATACTCACTGAAGCCAGGTGGACACTTGCCACATGAGCCTGGTTATTCAAGGGCAGAGTCCAAGCTGGCTCTGCCTGGAGCCAGCACAGATGCCTCTGTGCCTGTAGCCTGTATAGTCCAGTGCCTGGATACTCTGCCCATGGGTGGTGGTAAGTTGGCTGGGTTTGATGTAACTGCATTTTCCAAATCTTTACTGGATCCTTTAACACTACACTTTTAGTCTCAGCTGAGTATGCTTCACCCACTCTAAAGGCTATAAAACTCCTTCTCTTTGATAGAGGACTTCCTGTCTTTACGATTAAATTTGTGGCTTTCCTAGGCATGTCATGACGTTGCTTTCTGCAGGACAGGTGATATCTTAAGATTTCAGTTTTGAAAAAATATCATTGAATGTAACGACCATTTAGAGTAAACTGAAAACAAACCTATGAACAATGTTTTCAGGGCATGTTTAAAAGCTAGCAAGATTAGATAAACTGGGGAGGTACTAGTAGATTAAATGAATGGTAAGATGTGGTTGCTTTCTCTAAAATGTCTGAATTTCCCATTTTAGTTGGACATGAACTTGCTTATTCATAAATTTTTTGTTAATATGTAAACTCTCACAGTAGGTTTTTGTAGAAGAGGACAGGTCTTATTAATTCACAAAATAAAAGCAAGTCTCTTAATGACAAACTAAGGCCAAGCAAGAGCTTGGTGTGAGCGTACGCACATATTTTTGTAGCATGGGTGAAATGCTGGGCATAAGTTCGTGACTGGGGTGGACTGAGAGATTGGATGAAGGGATGCATCCCTGCTTTCCAGCATCTGCTTTGGACAGCTGGATTGCTGCTGTGTGTAGGCAACTTCTGACAACATACAGCTGTCTTTCACTCTTTTTCTTCTTCATCCTTGTAAGCTGACTATCACTGCAGTTTCAGAGCAGATGGATAGTGTTTAGCACAAGTCCCTCTTGGTAGCCTGTCCCCCACTTCTAAAAGTAATGGTCTTTCCACAGTTTTATGAGCTGGGATAAGATTTTAACATAAGGCACAAGCTATGCCTTGTGCCTTTGAACTACAGTGAATGTCCATCTGTTGTTTGAATGCCATTTGGAACACTTAACCCCTGCCAAATCCTTCGGCCTTTGAAGTCCATGGGAGTCTTGCCACTGACTCCAGTTGGGACAGGATTTAGCTGACAAAATTTTTGTTTGCCTTTATTTCACATAATTTGCATGTGGACTCTAACAGACAGTAATATCTACTTATGATTAGGGATGGGTGAAGAAGAAGTGATTTATAAGCAATATGTATCTATGGCCTCATGGTGGAGAATTTTGTAGTTCATTGGTTTGAGGTTTTTTTGAGGTCATAATGCCTGTTAAGATTTGATGTTAACGTCTGTCTTTTCTCATTCCCTTTTAGGAATAATTTACTGGTGCTATGTCTTGAAAAAGGGAAATATTAATTACATTAACTAGGACAGCATACCAATTGTTTTTAAAAAGTCAGTTATTCATACAGTGCTATTCTTTCTGAACAAAGAAGAAATATTTACCCGTGTTAAGAAAGAGAGATGAATGACTCCAGACACTCCCTGTAGTAAGTGGTTGCATGAAATATTTAATTGATCCTTCAGTAACATACAGTTCTACACTTGTGGAATGTATAGTCTTTTATTTTTTGATCAGTTGTACCATTGTTATGTGTAGGTTATGCTTGGTTATTGCCTGCACTTAGTATTTTCAGGATCTGTGATTACACCATTTGCTGCAATGGAAAGGATTATGCTGTCAGTGTTGTGTCAGAGTAGCACAGAATTGCAGTCTGGTGCATAATTAGAGGGATATATTCAGGAACTTTTCCTAGGTGACTGAATTTATAGTGAATATTCAGAAAAAGTGCACATCAAATTACAGATCTTGCATGTGTACAAGAAGCACATATACACTTAAAATGTCACAGGCTGATCGGGCACTGAAAAAATTTGGAAAGATAAACAGAAATAGTTTGTGGACCAGATCAAGTGCTTGGAACAGATTAGGGAGAGGTGTTCTGTGCAAAGTGATTTTGTGCTTAGTGGCTCTTCATCTTTCTTAGTGCCAGACCGTTCCTGTCACACAGATTAGAGATGGCTGGAGGGTAGATTCAGAGAGCTCTGAAGGGCCTTGGTGGCAGCCAGCACCTATGAGACATGGTAGTGTGTCTCTTCAGTGCTCAGTTAGCAAGGAGAGGCTGGTTTCGTGTCAAATATTTCCTAGATGGGAAGAGACTTGGGCTTTTCCGGTACATGCTAGATTTATCCATGGTGGGACAAATCAAAGCTGCAATAGAGCTTCTAGAAAGCTAGCCCTATCAGCTGCTGCAGCTCTGGCATGGGACGAAAAAGAGAGGATCTCAGTTGCCCAAGATAAAGGGTACTCTGCTTTCTGCTGACAGAAAAAGAATAGTATTTGAAAAAAGGCTCCTTCTAGCCTTCACTTTTTCACAATCTAGAAATGCAAATCATAATATGTGATGCAGTTATGATCCAGAAACTCAGCTGCTGTTTTAAGAAGACTTTGTGTATATGGGCTCATACTGAAAATATAATATAAAATGGGTGGTTCCAGATTGTGTCAAGTTATAGCTTGCTGTTTAGGGTGCTGCAGAATTTAACATAAGACTTAAATGTTCTTACAAATGCTGTATTACTCGGTGCCTTGGTGGCTATCCCTTACTGGTGAGATGCCAACCCATATAACTGAAGCGATTGTTCTTATATTTCTTTACCTACCAGATGCTAGATGGTTGTTTTGAGTGCTTATTAATGTGCAATTTGATCTATAAAGAAACATAAATGTGTTGAGGAGGAATCATTGTAAATGTAGAAAGAATAATTATTCCTAATTTGTTATAACAGGTGTTGTCTGGATTTCACCTGATTTTTGTATCATAGTGAAGCTGTTGAACTCACTGGAGTTTCTCACCTAACAAACCTGAAAAGAGGAGGAGAATAATGGCTTCTCTTTGTAAAGTTGACTGAACACAGCACTTGTCATGGTTGCCTTGTGCAGCTACTAAATATTTCATATGAAGTGCTATTTTGAGTATCCGATTATTTAAAGCTAAATTTGGTTTCCCTCTAGGACATACAAGAGATTTGTGAGTAGCAAAAGCTAAATTGTATAGAATATCGTCACCAAAAAGACTTCTTGTTTGCAGTAATCTCCTAAAGCCAGGTGTCTATAGGCTGGGATGAAGGTAAGATTATTCTCTTTGATAAAATTAGTCACTTTAAGAATGACCATTTAGGCTAGCTTTGTGGTCTGTTAGGTTCAGTGTCCTTTCACTGCTACTAAGCACTCACAGATGTTTCCAAGAACAGGGAAAAAAATTCATCTGTGGAAATAATGAGACTTTTCGGGTTTTTTTTCGATTGTAGTTAAAACTAATTCAACAGAGAAATCTCATTGCTTCTCCTTTATCTCCAAATGTATCTTGCTGATTTATTTTCAGCTGTGTTATACGCTGCTGAAGTTATAAATAAATAACACTGTTTTTATTTATTGAAAATGTACCCTTGATAAACTGGAACACAAACTATTACTGAATGTAATTGGTGCTTCAGTCGTTTATATGAGACACCTATATGAAAAAAAACCCTGATATTTTATGTTTCAGTCCTAGTAGCCTAGCCTTACAGACTTTCTCAGCTGTCTTTTAGTGACAGCTTCATTTATTGACAAAATCACTTCACAGGTTACATAATACTGCTGCTTTTTAAGGTTTCTGGTAAAAACCTTCCAGTTGAGTACCCCACCTAATTTCTAACTGGTGTACTAGCAGCACATGCTTTATGTACCTTTTCCATCAAACAATAAAATATATAGACTTTTCATTCAATTGATCATTATGCTTAATAGTACATGCTTTTTCTGCTCTGAGAGAGATGCTTTTTTTTCATCAAGAAAATTCCCACAAGAGAGTGGAAGTACACCTAATGATGTTTAGGATTCTGTTCAATTCAAGGAATTGTAGACATTGATAATCTGAACTGGAGTCCATGTAAACAAATCAGATTTGGAATGCTGCAGTTAAAGGCATGCTTAAGATTTATGGAGGAGCATGGCTCTGGTTTTAATGTTATACTAAAGTTTCTGAAACTCATTCCTCACTGCCACAGTCAGTGATACTTGGATGTAAATTTAAACTGAGAAGCACTGTTGCATTCACACATTTCTATTCTATTAGTGGGAATTCCTAAGGTATCATAGCTAATGGTTATGGGTAGGTCTAGTCCCACAGTGCTGTGTATTGGATGCTCATTAGATCTGTAACCTTGCTGGAATATATTTCAAGAAGGCACGGGGATGCAGAAGTGAATGAAGGACCTTCTGTGGGTCTCTCACTCTGCTTTTGAGTGGTGCTTCACAGCTTGTGAAAGGGGATGACAAACTTCCTGGGAGCTCATCCTTTCCCACCTGCCTTTGTGGCAGGGTACTCTCATCCTGGGAGGCAGGCAGGCATGCTGGAAGGGAGAAGCATTGGTGCCTTTCTTCCCCCCATAAAAAGAGCACCCTGTGTTTCTTTTGGATAAGCCCTCATTGTCTTTGATTATTTTTCCAAACAATTGTATCTACAGATTTGTGTCCTTAAAATAAATCTCATATCCTTTAAATTTTTTGAGTTGTAGTCCAGGTTTCACAGCTAAGTAGCAGTAGCTGAAGGAGTATGCAGAGTTGAACTGAAGCATGAGATATTTTTGACCTCTTTATGAATGTTTCCTTAACTTGAAAGTGAGCATATATGTACTTCACAAGATTATTTTATACATAGAATCATATCATAGAATGGTTTGTGTTGGAAGAGATGTTAAAGATCATCTATTGCCAACCCACCTCCTGTGGGCAGGGACACCTCCCACTCCATCAGGTTGCTCAGAGCCCTGTCCAACCTGGCTTTGAGCACTTCATGGGAGGGGGCATCCACAACCTCCCTGGGCAACCTGTCCCAGTGTCTCACCACCCCCACAGTAAAGGATTTCTTTTAAAGTCTATCCCCTTTCAGCTTAAAACCATTCCCCTTGTCCTGTTGCCACACATCCTTGCAAAAAGTCCTTCCCCAGCTTTCCTGTAGCCCCTTCAGGTACTGGAAGGCCGCTATGAGGTCTCCCTGGAGCCTTCTCTTCTCCAGGCTGAACAACCCCAACTCTCTCATCCTGTCTTTGTAGGAGAGGTGCTCCAGCCCTCTGATTGTCTTTGTGGCCCTCCTCTGGACTTGCTCCAACAACAGCATGTCCTTCCTGTGTTGGGAGCTCCAGATCTGGACACAATATACTACAGGTGGGGTCTCACAAGAGATGGCAAAGAGTCTCGACCAGGATCCACGTTTCACCACTTGAACAGGTGAAATACACAGGGGAATACAAACTCAGATTGGTTCATCTGGATAATTTCCAAATACTTTTGTATGCCAAGTATGTGAAACACCACACAGATTAATTGCCTCTGACACAAAAGCACTATGTCCCAAATAGTTAGCAGTATAAAGGAATTATCCTATAGGAAAAGAGGAGGGACACGTTTATTGCCTATGTGCTTTGAGCAAAGCTTTGACACTTCCTTTAAAAGGGAGAAATCAACAACAATGCTCATGTCACATATAAAAGTATCAGGAATCAGATGCAAATACCTATTGCAGCATGAGAAATTCTATCACAGGCCCCATCCCTGAGTACACTTACAGTTAGCTTCTTCCCACAGGAACATCAAGAGGGATGAAAATTAAGTGTGTAAAGAGCCCCCTCTTCCAGTTCCTGTGCTCTGGTCAACAAGGGAAAAGAAAGTCTCCTAAAAAGGGAATGGACCTATATGTCAGCATTAGGAAAAATTTTTACCAGCCAGATGTAATTGTGGAAAAACATCCCAGGAAGTACAGTTTGAGAGCAACTCTAAGCTTTCTATGAGTAAGTTAAAGTACTACTTTTACTCACCACAGAATAGAGATGGCAGCCCAACAGGTCTTCTTGCAAAGAAACCTTGCCATTTAGGATTACAGAACAAACCCCATGCCTCAAACCAGTAGGGCTCAAGTTAAACATTGGAACTCATGTTCTGTTCCAATAGATTTCAAATATCTATTTGATATTTCAAATTATTATTTCAATATCCCCTAAAAGCGCTGTTTTGCCTAATGAACAAAATCCACAGACCAAAAGGTCTAATGCTCTTTTCTTTGAAATCCATTTAAAGGGCAACTGTTTTCTGTAGACACTTCAGAAAAAGCAAGTTGTAGGAATTGCTGGTGCTACAGGCTCAACTCTCTAGAGGATCCCCTGGTAATAAATAAGTATGGAGTTATTTGAAAGAAAGAAATGAAGTCATTAAATCTTTTTTAAAAATAATTAACATATACATAGTTTCTGCCAGTACAGAAAAATAACACTATGTATTTGTTTATTAGTGTAAAAATATGTTATTTTAGTAACTGGCTATCTGCTCTTGAGAGTGGGGAATCTGTGGGTGAGACAGGTCAAGCTGGTAGGTTTTCCCACTCTTAATTGGGAGCAAAGAAGCAAAGTTTTTTAATTTGTCTTGGGCTCATAAGTGGTACCTTCAGGACTAGGAACATAAAAAGGTTTTGCCACCTCCTGCTTTAGACAGCAGGACAGGGTGCACTGTAAAAGCAGTTTTGGATTTGGATTGGGTACAATTTCCTGCCCACAGAACTCCTTGCAGTAATCCTTGTCCCCAGGAACTGAAATTCTTCTCACCTTGCCACCTTCTCTTCCCTGCTTCTGCCCTCGAGAACTTTGGTACAGCAACAGCCACCCACAGGGCAAGTGATACTGGCAGAAACCCAACAGGTGCTTCCATCATAAGAAGCAGACAACTTGTGGAATAAGAGGGGCTGTACAGTGGGGATGGGGGCTGACACAACTAGACAGCTGTCTGTAACTTCTGATGTTACGATTTCATTAAGCCTGTCCTCAGCAGTACCAGCAGCAGTGGGGTGCTGCTAGCTGTGGAACAAAGCATTCAACAAATCTGCTTTGCCTTGTTGCACTTGATGCTTTCTCAACTCTTTACAGCTGGCTGCAAGTGGATACTTTAAAAGGTGGATGTATTAAATATGTCTTAGACCTAACGTTATCTGTGTTTTGTGCTGTTAGTGTGGGTGTTTGGGCATTGGGTGTTGGTTGTTTTGTTTATTTTTCATTATCTGAATTATCCTATTCTGTTACCCCAGATAATTGAGTTGGCAAAGTGCTGCCTTTTGTGGAAAATTGTGACAGAATTTATTTATAGCAGTGGAGCATTCCCTCTTGGGTGCTGTGGATACATCAGCTTAGGCCTTGCACAAATACATCTAAAGCATCAGTGAGGCTAATAGGAGTTTCATTACTGACTTCTGCCAAGTTCAGGATTTTCCTTGTGGCTCTAAAGAGAGATCTGTCTTTGCAGTTGTTACTCTTTGTCTTTGTACTTAAGTTGTATATGACCTGTGTTTAACCTGAGCACTCTTGATATAAATTTTTCTAGATAAGCTCTCTGGTTTCCTATGTCTCAGCCCGGCTGCCTAATCAGGAAGGGTGTTGTTAAACAATTCTTTAGTAGGCATAAGAAACAAGTGTGCTTAACATAACAGCAAGTGTGAAATAAGCAACCTTCTGCTGAAAGTTCATATGCCAAATGCAGCTAATCCACCATATGTGTGATCTTAAAAAGTACAGACACATGGATATTCCTCCCTCCCCCAGTTTCTTAGCCTTTTTGTGGCTGCTGCAATTGTAAGTAGCCCAGTAACACTATATGCTTGATCGATGTATGGGATCTGTGATGGTATTTTGCAGTTAGGGTTGCTGCATTGCATAGCATCCTTCTAAGTGAAACGAAAGGAATACTGTAAGCTTTTCAGCTGTGACATGCCACCTCAGCAGTGGTATGCCTTTGGGAAAAACAGTGTGACAACCTTTCAGTAGCCCAGAAACGATGTTGCATTCTAGAAAATGTTCTGTTATTGTTTCTTATTTAAGTGGTTTTGTACGTTCCTGGTGAGTTTTCTGTAGAAGGGATGTGAATCTGTCCTTGCCTTCTGACTGCATCTGCTGTGGCCCCTGGATTTACCCTGGTTCCAGCATGAAGGAGAGAAAAAGACTTACGGTGTCCTTGGGATTTGTTTCCTTGCCTCCAAAGGCCAGTTACAAAAGTTTATCAGTGTCCAGCCCTGTACCCCCTGAAGTCATTTAAGGTCTGATCCTGCACAGAGGATGTCACATAAATAGCAGAACGTTTACTCATTTGCAAGTAGGTGGGAACCAGTTCTGTGACACATAATTTGTCACTTATTACGTCAGTGCAGAACGTAACACATTACCCACTTGTATCAAGACTAGAAAAACGAGCACGTTATGTACTGTGTCATAGCCAAAGTGTAACCATGTGCTCCAAGACTCTGTTGTAGACAGAACATGGTTTTGTCAAAGTGAGTATAATCTATTTGTTTGTATGCACAGTTAAAATTACTGCAGAGTAGTTTCCAGATAAGGTTTCATGTAGCCAACTGTGGCAACTGCCTAATTAGCTACAGGTATGGCTTTAGCTGCAGTCTGTAGCCAATAAATAACATGTTTGGTCTATAAGTAGAGGCAAAGGAATTGATTATGTGCATAAGGCAGTTTAATTGTTTCAAGTACTTTTTGCAAATACAAGCTATTAAAAAAGTGAATCAAGCTGGAAAATTTTCCAAGCTATAAAATATTAATTGATCATTAAGTCATTGTAAGAGACACTGATATATGTACCCTGTATCTAAATGTGTTCCTTTTAACTTCCATCTGCTGTTTGTGTACACCAGAGAAGGAAAAAAAAAAAATTGTAAGAAGAGGACTGTAACAAAATCTTTCAGCCCAAAGGTGGACAATCTGGAGAACCTTTTTAGCTTGCAGGTGTAGAGCTGGAACGACTATCATTGCACAGGTTTGGGTTGGAGAGAGCTCTTTGAGAGACACCAGAATCTGGCATGCATTATGTACCTGTGCAGGCAAAACACTCCATCAGTTGGGGCTTATCTGAAGGATGTAGCAGCAGATAGACCACCTGAGAATTATTTAGCAACACAGTGATGAGTCTTCATGTGAAAATCTGATCTTCCAACTTAAAATAGCACTATATATTGTTCTTCAAGACCCCTGGGGGAAAGTTAGGTAGGAGAAAAGGGAAGGAGCTACCCTGAGCTAACGCACATAGATGTGGGTCTGTAATATTAATTGACAGTATCAGCTTTATAGCAGTTAAATTGTTGTATTGATCTGCAGTATGTACGTAAGTCAAGAGAGACAGCAGAACACATACTGAAGTATGCTGTATTTATTCTCATGCTTATGGTTGTTTTGTGTGTATACTAGCCAACTGTCTTCTGGGAAAATTTGAGTTTGATAATAAACAATCTGCTGTGAAAACATACAAAAACAGGATGATACCTATATGACAAATATTTAACCTACTAAAGCTGCACTAAAATACTACCCACCAGCACTATATATACTGTGTTGCTGTATATTTTCCAAAACTGAAGTCTGATGGCCGTATGTTAAAATAAAGAAGCATTGTTTTACCCAGGAGGTAACAAATTTTTCTCTTCTTAACACAGGTGTATTTAGTGCTGCCCTGCAAGTGAGAGGGCAATGTTACAGCTGGGAAAGGTGTTGAAACTAGGCCACATTTTCTACTCAGGGGCCTATATTTCTCTAATTTTTTTTTTATTTGCAATTTCTAGCATTTCTGAATAAAGCTTATAATTTTGGATGCATTCTAGTTCTGTTTGGAGTTTTGGGTGTTTTTTGATCCTTCCTTTAAAACGAGAGAAACTTGACAAACTATTCTATTGTAACTGACCTGAGGAATATGAAAATGTCTTTCAAAATTAATAGCTTAGTTTCCTGAAATGCAGGAATATGTACCTGCTATTTCAAAATATTCTCTCAGAGGAAAAAACACTAAAAAAATTTCTTTTTAAAAACAAAAATAACTAGGAAGAAAAAAGTCCCCAAATGAAGGCATGGATGAAAATTAAGAAGGAAATGTCGTCTTGATCTACAAGTCCTAGATGCTACTTTGTTGCATTTAAATTTGTGTGTGCTCTGACCTGGTGGCTTCTTGTATTATATTTATATTCATATTCTTCTAATGGATATTTTGGGTTCTTTTAAACTATCACCCCCCTTAGAAGGTGAATTTGTAGTAACTAAAAAGCATGGCCAAATGTGTCAGTTTGGCACCGAGTTGGCAGTGTCTCAATTCACCCCTCCCCCCCCTCCTCTCCCAAGGTAGGGAAAGAGGGGGGAAAAAATGAGAAAGAGAGGCTCTCTGGGTTGAAAAGTGAAACAGGTTGATTTTAATTATTGGTGACAAGGGAATATATATTTGCAAAGGGATGTGCAACATCCCACCCCCTCCCTCCTCCCCTGACCACTCTCACAGTGTCCCAGCTGAAGGGGGGAGTGTCCGGGCACACGGACGGGGTCCTCGGGTGTTGGCTGTAAGGAAAAATGGAAAAAAAACAGAGAGAGCAAAAGAGAGGGAGATAGAAGCGACAGTAAGCAGAAAAGAGAGGAAAAAAGGAAAAGGAGAGGCTTGACTTCCGTGATATATTAGCCTATACTGAAAGCCAAAGAGAGAAAATATTACGAGAAGGGAATATTCTGATTTGCTGATCCTGCCTTCAGTCTGATCTGCTCCCCCATAGGGGGGGAGGCTGCAGACAGTCAGAAGTGACCTTGGTTATTATCAGTCCACTGGTGCTGCTAAAAAGTTCACTGAAAGGAAGAAAAAAAAAAATCAGCAAAGAGCTTGCTCAAACCAAAACACCAAACAACAGTATTATAGAAGATTTTCTTCCTCTAAATGGTCCACCATGGATACCAGTTTTATTTGGAAGTTTTTAGAAGTTGTTTTGTAGAACTAGTAAGACAAATTTTGTACTTAAAGTAGTAATATTTTATTCACTCTGGATTGTTACTGAGTAGTAGTGGTGGAAGTGTATCCCTCAGTTTCCAATGTTTTAAATGTTTTGGTTTGAAAACTTCAGTTTTGTTCTGTTTCCCTTTACCATAATGACTTGGTCTCTCCTTGTACCTTGGTTGAAAAAGGAATGCCTGGAAGGAAGCTTTTCTCTTTGTCCTTTTAGCAGGGCAAGCCCATGTATCAAACTTTCTGTGCTGTATGATGCATTCCTATGTCAATGTCAAAAATAGTGCAGGGAATGGCAAGACCAGTGCTTTTCCTCCTCAAACTTGGACCTGAGGGGAGTAGCAAAGCAGGTATAAGTGTACCTGTGGTACTCTTATGTAGGTCTAATTTGTCTTTCATAGATAAATCAGCTATTGTCTATGTTGTCAAGTAGTCTAGTTTTTCAGTATCAAAGCCAGCCAAGTCTTAACTTATCCTAACCACACATCCATTAAAAATTTAAACTTGTAAATAAATCAAATTCATCTATTTCTTTTGCTTGTTTACTCCAACAGTCATATGAATGTAGTCCTATAGTTTCTATAGCGTGTCAGGAACATGCAAGGAGACAAAAAGCATTTATTTGGTGACAAATTAATCTAAAGAGGAAAAAAAACCCCACTTTCACTGTTTGCTTTCCTATAACCCACTCCTTGCCTAGAGGAGCTGGGAGGAGTTGGGTGCATTATCCAGACTCAAAGTCCTGTTTCAGTACAAAACTAGGTTATAGCAAAATTCATTGCTTTGGACATGGTGTGAACTTTGTATTGATATGCTGTTGAGCCCATTCAGAGCACATATCAAACCCTAAAAGAAACCTGAAAAGGTCCTGAGGAAGTTTTGATTGCTGAAATAAAGGATTAGACATTTGAGGACATTATTGTCCAGTACCCTGTGTTGGAATGGGGAGGGTAGGACTTTGCTTTTCTGGAAGCTGGAAATAACCTGTAGTTCTCTTCCAAACTCAAGTAGGGATGGTTGTTCAATGTCTCAGACTGAGCCAGTAGATGGAAGGACCTGAGGCAGTGGGAGCTGAAAGTCAATGCAATTCAGCTGGAAATTGGAAGGCTGGCTATGCGGAATTAGCTCCTTTCTCCACCAACTTTCTCCTGTGTGAGAATTATTGATGTTCTGGTATTGTTACTGAGAGCAGAATTTTAGAACCACAAAATGCATAATAGTGATTGATTGTCAACAGTTTAGTGACATAAAAAGAAGGATGATTTCTTCTATGAAGCGTTGACAATTACAGGCAGAAAAGATTGACATAGGTCAGCTTTGCAAATTCTAATGCATCTCCCCATCACTTAAATTCCTCACCTGAAGCAAGGATAAAAATTTGAAATAACACATAGAAATTAAGATTTTCCTCCAGATTGATCCTAGTTAAATGAAGCATTTTGTCTTGGTTCTTGCCCTTTATTTCTTTTTTGAGCTGAATGCCTACTTGCCCTTCAAGATTTAGTTGGGTTTTTTTGTTTGGGCTTTTTTGTTTTAGGTTTTTTTTGCTTGCAGGCAGGCACTCTAAACTTTTTAAATTTTTCATAATTTATTTTTGTTTAAAAAGAAACAAACCCTAAACCTTAGCAGAATAAATAAACTATAAAAAGAAGACAATGATTGTTTCCAACCTGACCAATTATATTCCAGCTCTGTAACTTTACTTCTGAGACTCCAGCAGGACACACTGTACTCTTGTCTGTAATCAGAGAGAGATGGCATAATGAAGGACTATGGAAATTACCAAGGTAGTTTGGGTACTGGCATCACTGTTGCCATGTTAAAATTGTGCTGCAATGTGTTTTCATTTATGCGCCTGCCGCCTCTCAGCTGAGTAGCATTAACTGTATGTCAAATAAGTAAGTTTCTCTAACTTGATGGATTTCCTATTCTCAGTTGAAGAAGAGTGCTTTTCTGCCCTCTGTTCTATGTTTAGGCTCTTGTTCTGAAACATGAAGGTGCACAGGAGTCCCCAATGCAAATTAATCTTCTGTGATCTTTCAAATGAAACCAACTTCCATGCTAATCTGTTCTGTGTGGCTGTCAAGCCGTTTGGAAGACTTACAGATCCTCACCACAGTAGAAGAGTGACACTTAAGCAACAGCAAACTGCTTTTGAATGTTTTCTGATGTATTGCTGGCATGACTGCTATTTAGGTTAGCACTTGGCCAGGAACGTTTTGTTTCACCTGTTGTTGCTCCAGTCTTTGTATATTGTAAGCATATCTATATTTGAAGACAATCTAATTTAAGCAGCACCTTAAAAACAGACCTCTATTTTTTTAAAGTAGATTGTGGCATACCACTGGCTTTTAAGAACAGAGAAGCAAAGAAACACTAGCATCGCTGATTGTTCAAGTGCTAAAAAAGGAGATTAACAATGTCTGGAATTTGTTTTGTACATGAAGTCAAGACTGGCAAAGTTCATGGGTCACTGAGGTCCTCTGACATGACTAGGCGTATGGTGCTGGGCAGGTATGTGTGTATATACATGTTTTTGAGTGTATAGGTAATGAAAACCATATGGTTGCACTAGTCTTTGGCCATAAATGAGTTGAAATGAAGATTTGTAATGACAGAGACCTGGAAGCATCTCATGGCAATTTAGAGAAGCAGAATCTTTCACAGCCTGTTTCACACTGGCTGGTCAGGGATGATACCTGCTCAGAGATGTTTTTAATGAACTGCACTAAAAGATGCACAATAGATTTAGGGAGGCCTGATGGTGAAGCTTAAGATAGTATATATGGTAGTGACAGCAAGAATCCATATGATAGAGGGAACAGTGGGACAGTTGTCATACATATTTGTTGGTGTCAATCCTTTCCAGAAAAATGACAATTTCTTTTGGAAGATGAATTATGATTTAATTGTCAACTACAGAAGAAAAATAATAGAAATACAATGTGTAGAAATAGAATTCACTTTGAAAAGTCTACAATTGGACAGCTATTATAGTATGTTCAATATACTGAAGTTTTTCTGAAGAGCCCTGCAAGTTCAAGCCAAAATGTCATGCTTTTCGTGGAATTGTTTGCTCAAGGGCATTTGGGAGGACCTTGAGATCAGAAAAAATAAAAGCTAGGTGTAGATAGTGCCTACACTCAGGAACTCATGTGAGAAATTTAAAACTGTTTGGTTTTTGGGTTTGGTTTTGTTGTTTTTTTTTTTAGAAAATAAAGGATTGATTAAAGACTGTTTGAAAAAAGCTTTGCAAGAATCAGATCTCAGGATGACATTCACACAAGTCAGTTGTTTGCAGCTATTTTTATGCAGCATTTGGTAAATGTACTGAGTTATACTTTTATTAACCAGTCTACTGTCCCTCCAGACAAGAAGTAGAAGTATAATATTTGTTTTATGCCTGGGGCCAGGAACAGTCTCACAGATGCAATTTGGCAGTCAGGAGACTGGTTAGACTCTTGGCATCTTCTCCAATGACCACGCAGAAATGCTGTCTGCTGTCTCCTTGTCCACAAAGCAAAAGAGAGATGAAGGACTGGAAGCCCTTCTAATAGCAGCTGTTTGACAACAGTTTTTGTTGTTCGTTTGGGGTTTTTTTTCCCCAAAAAATGGTTGTGGGGGCAAGAGGTAAGGAAGGGAAAAGGCACAAACTCTGCTGTATGACAGGGGAGCACAGGTTAGAGGGTAAATTTAAGATATTTTTTTTAAGGCCAAAGTGAGGCATCTGTAAAGTGAGGAGAGAAGAAGACCAGTCATTGCAGAAGCAGAAGCAGGCAGAGACAAAGAAATGAAGGAGCCTTAAGATGGATATTCTGGAAAAATAAAAGGAGGAAGGAAAAGAGAGATGCCTACCCTTTCTGTGTTTGTGTGTATGTGTCTTTGTCAACCAAAAAGAGGAACTGCATGGATATGTTTTAACTGGGTTATGATAAAGCAGATTGCTTAATCTTCTGATGAAGACGTAATACAGTGTTGTAATTTCCTTTTCTATTGTGCTGAGAAACTCTGAAAAGTGAAAATCCTAGGGAATTGTTTGTGTCAAGGGAAAATTTCAGGCTTGCATTTTTCAATCTGTATTTTTCAGTCTGCTGAAGTCAGGTGTGTACCCTGTACTGGTGCATGACAGACTGTCAGAGAATGAGTACCTTGTTAAGTACTATTTAATTTATTATGACATTCATCTGTTTGGAGTTATTAGCTTTTTGGCAGATTTTTTTTTTTCTCCTTTCAATTAGAGCCTCAAGAATTAAGGGCTTCATGTGGAACAATGAGCAGAAAGCAGCAGCTGCAGGAATGAAGGAAAGAAACCCCATTCTAATCTCAGCAGGTTATTTGAACTATCCCAAGTCTGGTTTACAACCGTAGGTACAAGAATACCTATGGTATACTGCAAGTGAGCTCCACCTCTGAGTCAAAGTGAATATCATTCCTTCTAAAACTAAAGCAATTCTCCTCTGCTGCCTACTTGAATCTCTGTTAGTGGCTTCTTGACTGATGGCTCTGCTGCTGTCCCTTGCTCTGCTCTCTTGAGCAGCACTGCCCACAAAGTAGCACAGGGCTCCCTATCCCTGCAGCATTGGCTGATGGAGTCTCATGCTGCAAGAACTAAAGTTTATTTGGTATTGCTCTGAGTAGCTTTAAAAATAAAGGATTATTAATGGGTTCAAAAGTGTTTTCTGCAAGTACCTTTAAAAAGAAAAAAAATTTTCAAAGGTTCTAATAACCTTTTTATGAGATACTCAAACCCACAAGCTTTGTTGATGCCTGATCATTTATTTGGTTGATTATTTATTTGAGGGAATTACGTCTTTGATTCTTCAGTCTTGGACTGAGCACCTGGTTTTATGGGGGCCCATAAATGTTTCTTCTCTTGGAAACTAAAGTTCTGCAAACTGATTAAATATTGGGTTGAACATTATTTCTTATGTTCAGCAAGATGGCCAAGAGATCAGAAAGCTCTGAGTATCTTTATACAGATTTATTGTCTTTATACAATTTGCTAAGTGATCACTAGCATGCATAATAAATTAATATGGGTAATAAAATGAAAAAAAAGGAAAATATGAGTATGTTGGACTGTAATGCATGACAGATGACTATCACTTAAAGGTGACAGTCATGAACAGCATAGCTGTTTACCAAATACTATGTTCAGCTATGCTGGCAAGGCTGCACACACCTGGACATGCTTGTAAGGAGAGTGCAACACAGCTGGCACCTTCCAGGGCCAAAGGGGAGCCACATCTGCCTGATGTCTTTCTGCTGATGGGGAACAACGTGGTCCTTGGTCCCTTCCAAGGGTGTGAAGGCCAGACCAGGGTTGGGGGGGGGGGGGGGGGGCGGGGGGGGGCGGTGCTTAGTGATGTGAAGCAGCAAGAGCCTGCTGAAGGGGTGAGGAAGCTGAGAGGCTTTCTGTCTCCCATAGCCTGAATAAAGAATCCCCTTTATGCTCCTTAAACTCAAATACTGTTTTCAGTCTGCTAGGAAAGATCCTGCAGGCAACAAGGATGAGAAAGGTGCTTAACAAGTAATAAAGAATAGCAATAACAACTGATTAGGTCTGGGCAGGTAAGAAAAGGGGGAATACTTTGTGAATATTTAAAATCTTAAATGTATTGCATGCAAGTCCCTCCATGCAATATTGTTAATTACTTAGACAACAGAAGCTATGCAATAGCCTTCAATCACAGGCTTCTATTTAATAAGCTTATTGTAATGTACTGCTATTAAAGCTCTTCTAGCAGCTTGTGCAAATTTCCAGCTTTTTCTCCCAGGGCAGCATTGCAAATCAGGCTATAAAATTCATTGGTAAAACTACTTTTCCCCTATTAAAGTAAGAGGATGAAAATGCATAGCGGCAGAGGCAAGACTGGCATCCTCAGCAGAGCAATGGGATTGTAGGGCAACACCAAACCTATTAACTGGCAGCACCACCTAATTGCTAAAACTCTTGGAGAGCTCTCACAAATCTAGTAGAAACATTTGAACATTCACACTATTAAAAATGCTTTTGGTGGCAGGAATGGAATGTTATTTGTTGCTGATTCATAGTTAGGTCACATAAATTCCTGCTCTGCTGTACCAGCCCTGTTCAGAGCAACCTTGTTATGGGAAGGAAGTTGCTCCAATTGACAACAGAAAACTGAGATCAAAGTTCATCCTAATGAAGTTCCTTCTGAGATTGATTTGCCTGTATCTGTTCATTTGCCTGAAGTTGTTTCTTGGATGTTGTACTGAAGATATATCTACTTGTGGGATTCTGCTGGCAGACAGCTTTTGTATACTGTTAGTAGTCACAAAAAAAGCAACCAAAGGGAACACTTGATAAGGATACTGCCCAGTAAGCAATTCTTTATGAACAGGGTAGTACTGTTTAGGATATGATTTCTTGGCTACTTATGATCATAGATTTCCTATCAGACACTGTTTTGTTCCAGGGTAGATTTAGACAGTGCACTACAGCAGTGAAATAAAAGCACCACAGTGTTTTGACCCCCAGTGATAAGCAATAAATTATCTGGGACATTCCTCCTGTCCTACTAATTTGGTTAGACCATTTACAGGTTTTGCAAAATATTTATGGAGGTGAAAAATCTGCAAGTCAGCTGAGAATTTTCACCACTTTAAAAGTGTGTGTTCGGTATCTGAAGATACCACCCTATGTAGAATTGGGTAATGTAAACACCATGTGCAGTGTCTGTATGTGTTTGTCTCTGACTCTTCAAGCTGGAGGTTGGGAAATTCTAAAAAGAAAACTGAAGAAATTAGATGCGATTGTCACTATTGCCTTTCTTTTCTTGGCCCTTTCTAATAACAGAACTATTAATTTTGGGGAAGATCTTATACAAGGGATGGTATGAAAGCTGCCATCCCTGGCCCTTGCAACAGATTCTGGTGCCACAGAAGCTGTCCTGCAGAAGGGCTGACATTTGGGGTGCCTCTCTGTCCTGGTTGTCTGGCCAAACCATGGATCCTGCAGGGATGAAGAGTGCTACAGCTCCTGCTGGTTCCTCTGCCATGTCTCCTTCCTGGGGGTGAGGGGAGGAAGGCTGGGGCATGTGTGGGAAGGTGTGTGTGGGGATGGAGGGAGGGTGTAGGACCAGAGTTCAGGCCTGAGCTGGAAGGACAGTGGTATATGGAGTGCAGCCAGATCCCACAATAGATGGGCACTCGATGGTGCCTTCTGGATACACAGCCAGAACAGAGCCACTGGGGAAAAAGTAACATCTTCCAAGAGAAATTTTAAAGCTTCCAAATGAATATGTTTTCTCTGTTTTTTATACCTTTCTTTGTCTCCAAATAACCATGCTTTCAAATATACTTTATTGGTGGGTTTTTTGTTGTTTGTTTGTAAGTTATTAGCTTCTCCCCTGTGAAAATCCTTAGTCTGTTCTGTTTAAACAGTTTCTTTTCTGCTATGGATATGGACAGGAAGCAAAAGCTTTAAAGGTTTTAAGATCGACCAGCTTCCTTTCCTTTGAATTTAACTGTAGCTTTATTCACAACGTTTTTCCTTCCTTTTTTTTGTTGTTGTTGTTGTTAATTTGTTTTTATGTAGTTCTACACTTGTGCATTGGTGAGAAACAGGTGAAGAATAGCTTCTGTCCTCTAGGTAGTGCTTGCCTCTACAGTCTGATTGTGGGATGCTCAGAGGGAGATACTCTGAGTCAGGTCCTTGTGTCACCAAGTGGGGGCTTGGTGAGATTACGGCTAGCAGTGTTTTGATGCAAGCAGTCACGGTATCTGAAACGCTGTTGTTCTTTGACCTGAACTGCAAGAGCTTCTCCTCATAAAGTTGAGTTGTGACATTTTACAATGTATTTCCATGTTGCTGAGTTACAGGGTGTCTAATGTATTATTATCTCATTCTTCACTAGCACTAGTGATGCTGTGTTAGTATTATGGGTGTGTTGGCACTTTGATTAGTGGACTTAAGGGGCTCAGCTGCATTTCCCTTCCTCTAGTGTCTTATAACAAATGTTATCTCAGGTTTCCAGCACAAGCCAGGAACATTTTTAACTGCACAGCCCAAAGAAAGTAAGAAAATGGCAGGATTTTGGTAGTTTTGCAGGACTTGCTGGACAATCATCTTAGAGATCAGAAACTCCTACAAGTTGTCTGTCAAAACCAAGCCCTCAGCTGAGAGAGAAAAATAAATATTGTTAAGATTAATTTTCAGTCTTCATCCAAGACAGATCTGTTCAGTCCCAATGCCATTTGTTTGTGGAATTTAAATGAGATAAATAAGCTACTTGAGATAACTACTACAAGTGTCCACTAAATGGAAGTGTAAATAAAACCTGTATTCAGCTTTCTTTGAGGTGAGGAAAAAATGTCTCAAAACATGAGCACGTTTATTTTTTTTCATCTACTTCCAAGAAAGAACAAAAGTCTAAAGGTAATAACATCTGAGTGATCAAAAAGAGAAAAGACTGTTAGAAGTAGTTACGTTTAAAAAAATAGACTACAATCAGATAAATGTCTTCTGTAGGTCAGAATTGTGTGGCTCTTATTCGTCTTTTTTTCTCTATGCTTGTATTATGTTTTGATCATTGACCTTTTTTAGTGTGCTCTCCATCACACGTAGTTTGAAGAATAGCTGGATAATTATTCTTTTCTTGTTTTGCTTAAATGAAAAAAAAAACAAACTAAAAATGTACTTTCCTATAAAAATGCAGTAGTGCAACAGCAATGGAAGCTAAACCATTTCATCATAATGTAAACAAGAAAAAGGGTAGGATATACATAAATCAGGAAATTTTATAAGAGTTGTTTAACATTTTGATTGGAATGTTTCTATGCCCTAAGACAACCTCTGACAAAGTTTAACACAACTTCATTCAGTGATATTTATTTAGAAAGTTGAAGGGAAACTTTAATTAAAGGTGGTTACTATCATTATATAATGATGTTTCAACAGGTTTTGCAGTTTTATTACACTTGAGAAACTATGCTGCATGGAATTAATTGTTGGTGATGCTGAAACACTGTAGTTTCAACACATCTAAGTGCTCCTGAGCAGCCTGGCTCATTGCTAGGTTTACTATAATAAGTTCAGCTTAAATTATTGTGGAATTTTTGTAGATGTTTATAGGGAAGCTGGGAAATGCAGTTACAGATTTCCACAGAAATAACTTTGTAGCAATATCAGAGAGCAAATAACTAACTAATCCTTCCTGTGGTGACAAGAGTGAGAGTGCAGAAACTCCTCTTAGAGGTTTTATTGAGCGTTCATGTTGACTTGATTGCATAAATGTCTTTGCATGAGATCATTCAGCCAAAAAGAGACTTTTCCCTGACTCTGAACTGGGAGAAAGGGAAGGTTTGGGTACTGAAGTTGTAGAAAAGAGAGAAGGAAAAGTAAAACGGTTGTGTTTTTGTTGTTGATCTCACATTTTAATTAGCCTGAAATAACCCGTATCTTTAATATCTATTAAAAGAAAATGGGGTGGGGGAGGAGGTTGATCTTATTGCCCAAGGATTGGGCCATGTTTTATGAAAGCTGCAAAACTGCTTAAAATTTGCATTTTCACTTAAACTAGTAGAATTTGGAGGGGAAAAAAGAATAGTCTTTGGAGTAGCTTAGAGACCTGTTTGTCTTCGGAGGGGAGGGGTGTTGGCTCTTCAAAATAACATGTCTGACATTTTAAAACTTTATGCCTTAGGACCAATTTCAGGATCCTGTTTACCTTTGCATCTAGCAGGATTGGCATCACAGAGGCAACAAAGCTCTTGTAAAAAACTGGAAATGAAGATATTCCTCTGTCAAGTTTGATTATTTTTTTTTCCAGAGAGAAGAGCTTTTTTAAAACTGCATCTGTATCTAAAAACCAGCCTAGAACCTACTTAAATAGCATGTAGCGAATCTAGTTACCTTTGTTTTCATGAAGATATTTATTACTATACACTGAACACAGCTATAAACGTCGTACAACATGAATAAAACATTATTGCAGTGGAAAAGTCATCTGCATTTTTAAAAAATTCTTTATTTCAGATATCGGTTAATCTACTTCAAGTGCAAGGATGCATTTACACCATCCATATACTAATGAATTATTCATTAATCCCTTTGTTTTAAAAGTATCATAGTAATTTTATTTCTTAAATTACCATGTTTTATAAAAATGTATCTGCCTCCAGTAATTAACAAGAGAAACAATGGCTGTCACATCTCAAATTTCTCTCTCAATCCCAAAGCATCCTTGTCCTTGGCTACAAAATACCATTCTAGAGAACCAGCAGGCTGCAGCCAAGACATTCTCATTAGCCTTGCAGTTCTGGAACAGGTTAGTGAGTTCTGGCTGTCAGAACTTCTTCAGGTAGTGCTGCCTCACATGAGGCTGTGGCCAGAAAAGATCCTGGAGCTCAAATGGGAAAATAAATGAATATTTAGCAGAAGTTCCGCTAAGCATTTTTATTTTCCTAAGGATGTGGAATCTTACCTGTTGCTTGCTATGGTCATGGTGAAGTATTATAGAGCCTTGTTCTCTTAAGCTCTTGTGCAACTTGGGTAAGTACCAGCTTACAGTAGTGAAAACATCTTCAGGTGGTACTGCAAGGCAGTTGCATAACGAAGTGGTACCAAGTCAGCAAAACTAGAAACTTATCCTTCCCAGAATGGGACTTTTAGACTTATTGCTGGCTTTGGATATGACCAAGCAAAACAGGGTTTTGCTTGTGTCTGGTCAATTCTAAACTTAAGCTAGAATGGGCATGACTGAAAAATGGGACAATGGACTTTTAAAAAACAATGGCCTCAATTTTAGCAGGAGGCTTACAAAGGAATCTTGCCTTAGATAGTTTATTCATCAAATCCATTAATGATTTTTTTTTCTTCCCACACCACCCCCCTATATTTGTCATGGAAGCATGATTGGCAAGACCCTTGACCTTAAAAAATATTCACAAGATATTTCAAATAAAATTATTCTTCTTTCTGGGCCAGAACAATGCAACTTGGATATATAACAGGAGAGGAAGAAATACCAGACTTTATTAAGGTTGTTGGGTTTGTGTAGTGGATTTTTTTGAGTTTTGTTTTAAGGAGTGAGGTGTGGAGATGGGAGCTTGCTTTTTTTTTATTTGAGGTAAATGAAAACACAAAAAATTTGAGATGCTTGTCTTTTAAAAGCAATAGTTGCCAATCTGTCTGACAGGATCAATTGAAAATATGTAAACGTGAGGAGGCAGCTCTACTGAGATGAAAGGACGGCTTGTTTCACCTGAGGATTCACTCTAGTATTTTGTTTTTAGAATTTTACAAGACTGAATGAATATATGCTTATTTTTACACCCCAAAATAAACCTGTTTGCAGATGGCATTCAGGCTCATAAGCATTTAGAATCAACTGTGAGAGCTGGTGTTATTAGCAGCTGGAACTCTGTTTAGATTGACTGGTAGTATTAAATCAAGAGCCCTCCACTGAATCTCAAAGTTACCTCAGTTACTTAATGTAAAAAGGAAATTGTGCTCTCGTCCTTCTGCTGTCTCAACTTTGCATGTATCCACTGTGCGCACACACATTTCCTGCTTTGGCTAGTACTGTCATCCCTGTGGTTTCATGGAGACTAATTTCATTAGTAAGCTTAAAATACAGCAACACTGCAGGCCTTGCTTTCTGATGCTTTGTGGTTTTTGTCACCTACGTTGTGCAGCATGAGGGTAGGACTTTCGTGTAGTGAAGAGTGAACAGGGAACAAAGGATAAGCATGCTTCTGATTTTATTTATTCTCTTTTAAAAAATCCAACACTCCTCTGATCCCCTTCTAGCATTCAGATATGTCAGGGAGAGAGGGGCATGATGCAGTAATCATGACACAACAGGCTGACTTAAAAGTCAGGGTTCATTTTGTACTTCTGCCATCAGTGTTATTTTGAGAGTCTTAAACCTTATGCTCACAGTTCCTTAACGGTGTAAAATGGGGATAGAAAGAGTTTCTTGTGTGGGATGATTTTTGGGTAAGTTGATTTGTTTCTGTAAAAAATATTACATGTTTGTGGAATTGAGCTTCCCAGTTGAAACTGTAACAGGAACTTCGAAGAGAAAAGTATGTAACAGACTATGAAGGGTAAAAGGTGACAACCATGTAGTTGTCTTGTAAAAATAATGCTCTCTTTTTTTTCTTTTATATAGTCTCATGATCTCCCTTTCTCATGCACAGTCCCCTTCACTCTGTGGAGTTGTTCTGTTTCAATGCCTGCTGATAAAAAGTGTAAAGTATTTGCCATAATACTTTTAGCTTAGACCATGCTTTTATACATCTGGCTTGATGACACGCCTAAGCCTCTCACAGATGCAGCTATCATATTTAGTGTGTTTCACACTATAGCAGCTCTGAGCAGTCAATAAAGAAGTGTAAATAGAGCACAAAAATTCTGACATGATTACTTTCTGCCTTTATTTCTACTTGTTGAGAAGAGGGGGGGGGGTCAGAACTAGAGTGTCATACATTCAGTAGTAGTATTTTAGGTTGGAAGCTTTTAAAATTTATATTGAGAAGACTTGTGGTTGGGAATAAGTAGAGCTAAGCTGCAAAGATTTTTATCTGGGGTTGTATTTGTTTTTCTTAGTAATTAGGAATGTTTGTGATCCTCTAAAGAATCCAGTTTTAGCATAAGCAGCAAACTTGATGGGTGATTATAATGTTGAAAAGGCATTTACTTTTGCTCACAAATAAGCAAGGATCAGTAAAAACTGAGTTTGTAATTGATACAAAGCTTGACAAACAGGTTTCATATCTTTAACATTTATTGGAGCCTGTGGTATTTTTTCCTGTGACTTTCAAACAGACTTTGGACCTTGAGACTTTACACTGTGGCTTTTGGATAAGAAAATGTAAGAACGTTTAAGAAAATATATACTTCTTGATTTGTGAAAGGAAGCATTGTTTTCCAACTCCCTGCAGTTCTGAAACTGAAATGCTGCTGAGTATAAGACACATGTTTGGCCCTAAGGGACCTTGGAGAGGATTAGGTAAAAACTCAAAGGCTCTGCATGTGCCTAGAAAAAGCTGGGTTGGGAGGCAGCCTTCTCTAGCAGCTCAGGAATGGCGTAAGCAGAGGAACCCGAGATCCAACAGATGGTTACGTGTCTGTGATTCACTGTCACAGCTCAGGTCAGCACAGCCTGAAGGCTCGTTTAATATATTTTTTTTCACTGGGTACGATGACTAAGGGATCATAAGTAGTGGGAATGACAGCAGGTGAACAGCCTGTTTGAATCTTTTTCCCTTTTCACTTTCAACAGGACTTCAGAGGCAACATCTAAGAGACCCATAGGAACGTGTGTATTTGTGCCATAACTTCCATTGCTTCTTTCTTTCTAACATAAAAAACAGTTTAAAGGATTTTTACTGTAAAGTATCACTTTTTTTTTCACTGTTTTTCAGTATGTTCAGCCTTTGGGTAAATACATGGGACACAACAATTTCAACATCTTTGATGCTGAAAAAATAACTAAGGCTTCTGAGTGTCCTAGTAGTTCTTTTTCATTTCAAGTATAAACTTTTTAATTTTGATAAATGTGGGTTTGACAAAGCAGAATGGGGTATGACCCAGCCTTTTCAAAGACATAGTATTTAATTTTAAAATTCTTGCCTGTTGTCTAATTGTTTTTTTCCTAAGTTCACAGTGAGGAAAAATACCAACACATATTGCAGTTTACAATTCTCTTCAGTCAAGCATTCTGTGCTTTCCTGAGTTTCATAATTTTCTCCCATCTTCTGAAATTTTACTGCTTTTTTAGACTGATGTAGAACAATATCTTGCTGCTTTTATCTTAAGTCCTGAAGGTCTAAGGACAAGACCTAGGCTTACAAGAGTAGTGAATGCTCCCTTTCTGTGACAAAAGGCACCCAAAATAATTTTCCCTGACTCTTTTTCAGTAGTAATGGTGAATCACTGGCCCCTGTATCAAGTTTGATGCTAAGAAAGATATGAACTGAAATCAGGTAAGTGCCCGTGCTTTCTAAAGTAAGTTTGTTACACAGCATCAAAAATGTTTTCACCAATGAGCCCTAGTGCTTAATTCCTACTGTATCCTTCTGTTCCTTCAATAATTCCAATGAATTCAATATTGGCTTTTATCTCCTGTACAACAATCAAACACAGATGGATTTTTCAACCCCTAAGAGCTGGGAATTTCTCAAACATTTTGTTTGGGAGTACTCCATGATTGTCATCTTTTGTTCAATTTCTTCTGTTGCTGGTACACTAGCTTTTTTCTTCAGCTTTTGCATACTGTCAATGGCCATTTTAAATTAAGTGGAAGGAGCTAGACACTTCCACATTAGTGTTCATCAGGGATCACTCCTCTTAATTGTAGATTATTGGAGGGACTTAGCTACTAAACACCATTTGAAGCTCAGGTAATTCATTCGATGAGGAATCCATGACTTGCATTTAACAAGCAAGTCCATAGCTGGAAAAGTCATAATAATTACAGTCGTAGCTGCCCACTGTGCCTCTTTCCTGGAGGTTGACTGATGCCAACTTTATGTGAGAGACAGTTCACTTACATGCAGTTGCTAGGTGCTGCAATATGTCACCCAGTGATCTAGAGAAAACTTGTGCTGCTTTCAGTGTAAAGAAACATGATGGGTCTTTTGCAGAGGAGAGGCACGGAGGTCAGTGATCTCTCTTCCTAGATTGTTTAGGAGTACTACAAGGTGTGGGTCAGCACTATTCAGGGCTTCATATGTTGTTAATACAGTTAATTTATTTGTCTTATTCTTCTTAAGTGGGAGCAGTTGCAACCATCGAGCAGTCTACAGGATTGTTGTCCCACCACAGCTAGTCTGCCTTGCTGCCTGTGCTTTATTCTCTGCGCTCTAGGGTGTAGGTTATTTTGACTGCAAGAGAGCTCAAAGTAACCTTTAGAAAAACTTTAGGAGTCTACTGTGGCTGTACTTCTCTTGCACGATTTGGAGGAAAAACTGCTTCAGTTCATTCCTGCAGTGAATAGTGGAGAACAGGTCTGAGGGAATGAAGGGCTTCACCAGTTTCAGGAGGAACTGGAATTCATGTGTAAAGATAGAGCCGTTAGTGGTCTTTAACATTAAGGGGTATTCATTAACAACATGCATTTGGTAGCAGTCTTCCAAATGGTCAAAGAAAATGGACAAGGACATGCAAGGAGCGGTGGTTTTTCCTTGGAAGCAGCAGCATTGGAGAGCAGCTTTTTTGTTTTTAAACCATTTCCAAAATGTTCACTATTCAAACTTTTGTCCTTTTGTTCTCTGTTTAGATGAAGAAGAAATCTGTCCTGTGGCAGGAGCTCTGATTAATTTCTTTTTCTTGTTTCAGAGAGTAACATAAATGTCTTTGGCCAAGAGAGCTTATTTTTATTCTCACATGCATATAATACAGCATCTTGCTCAATAAAACAGAGATTCCCAACTGGTGCCAGTAGCTGCAGTCCTAATAGAAATATGAATATTATCTAAAGCTTTTATTTTGAGGTTCCAAACAGTGCTCTTACTCAAGAGTTTGTTCCTTTTGATGATGAGTCTCTCGCTGAGCTGCTGGTTTGATTAGCATATTGCATCCATCAGCTTCAATAAGTTACCTGCTTGGTTAGTATCTATTAAGAAATCTTGTTTTATCAGAATTTTTTATTAATACATTTATAGTGCAATAGCACAGCTCATCATAGTTATTTGTGTTCGTCTGTGTACACTACCAGGCATTTGTCAAGTTGATCCCATTGTCATCAAGTGGTGTAGGAATTCGGGATGTATACTCCCTTCCCAAAAATAAGCAGCAGAAGCATTTGTTTATGCAGGGGTTCTGGCAAATGCCTGCGCTCTTCTCCCTACAAAACAAACATATCATTTCCAGAAATACTCTAGGTATGCCAGTCCTACCCTGGCATGGCATTTTCATACAATACAAAGAGAAGAGGCATAAATTCATCTCCACTTTTAGGACCATGGCTCTCTTCCAGATAAATACTTCTTGAGGGTGCTGCGTTTTATATGCGACAGGTTATATTCCACACTCCTAATATTGAAGGTTTACCAGAACATAGCATTAGACCATAACTGCTATCTTTTGAATGCAAGCAGGGTACCTGTTAGACTGTCAATGATCTGCTCTAAGAGGAAAGGAAGGAGAATGCCTGAATTTCGTTTATGAACAAACAGAAGTTAACTATTTGTTGCAATGATTCAAGCCTCATTCTTTTTTTAACCTGACACTTTATCAGAGCAAACTAGAGGAGAACAATGGCTCTTGGAAATGGATATGAGAAACATTAGCAGAACAGTAGCTGTTGTAATGTGCACAACTATAATTAACTTCAAAGGGAATGAAGTCTATGCATCAGTTGGCAGCAGGACAAGGACGTTACCTCGTAGAATAAAACAAAACCAAAAGTGGCCTTTCTAGTCACACTTCTAGTGTGATTAAAGCCCTTTCTATTCCTCTATGTTCTAAAATCGTTCCTCATATTTATCTTTCTTTTTAGGGTCATTAAGCACAACCTAGGAAGCTTTATTTTTCATAAAACTGCTATGTAAGCTTTACTTTTCTATTGCCCTCTTTATTGCCTAACCTCAGTGCTAGGAATTTTTGTCACTTGCCTTTTGCCAGTTGATTGCTGATCTATTATGCGAGTGTAATCAGGCACAATAAAACTGGTAATTGCATTGCCAGCAACCCCTTTCTTCCATTCCGAGGTACTTCTTTCATAAATACTCAGACCTATTTAAACTAGTTCATCACATGCTGATGTAATTACTGTGTCTTATAAGTTTTCTGTAAGTGTATGTGTACATATGTACACATTTTGTTCCAGTATTAAAATACAATATGGTCACCCATATATTAAATTGATATATTGTGAGCTGTACTTGCAAAGAATCAGTGAAAAGTTAAGTTGTTTTCCTAGTTGTTACTTTACTCTGGCTGTTTCTTTCACGTAGTGAGATCTGTAGATAATTTTTTTTCTTCAGATTTGATTCAAAACTTGGAGTTAGTCGAAGCTTACAGTTAAAACTTCTGGATTCCTCTCCTACCTTTTCATGTGATACAAATTTCCTCTAGAATGTCTCTTACATGAGAAGTACCATGGCTTTTTCTTCTGTATGCTGAATTTAATCCCTTTGGCGACTATATAGAAAATTTGTCCAATTTTAGCATATGCCACAGTTCTGTTCAACTTTCTGAATACCAAAAGGACTTCTTCATTAATCCCTCTGTGTTTCCAATATATTTACATTAAAGGCAGTAGTGAAAATTCTGCATCAGAACTTCCACTGACTTCAGCAAATATAGAATCATATAATATCTCAAGTGGGAAACAACCCATAAAAATAATCAAATCCAAATCCCTGCTCTTTGCTCGACTGCTTAAAACTAAATCATATGACTAAGAACATCATGCAGATGCTCCTTGAACTCTGACAAGCTTGGTGCCATGACCACCTCCCTGGGGAGACTGTTCCAGGCACCAACAAACCTCTTGGTGAAGAACCTTTTCCTAATGTCCAATCTGAACTTCCCCTGGTGTAGCTGCATTCCATTAGGAAGTGCCTAGACAACTGTGGGGCTGTGCTGTCAACTCTGAACCTTTCTTCACTTTCCACTTGCCTTTTTACCTTTTCCTTATGCATGGCTAAACCTTGCAGGTCTTTAAATAAAAATCTCTATTCTAAAATTACTGTTTAAATACAGTACTTTACCTGTTTTAATGAATCCAGATTCTTAAAGATCTGGAATTACTTATGTGCCTCATCTGTTAAAAATTAATTGGATGGAAAAGCTCTCAGCTTGAGGGATCTGGGTTTTGATAAATTTAAATGTCTTGTGAGACTATGAGAACGTTTGACATCTCTCTCCCATTTATATACAAATGTACTCCATATAGATATAAGAATAAGCCTGCCTTTACAGTCTAGTAAAAAAGATGTCCTTTTATTATTTTTCCCATTTTGGTCTGTGTTGTATTGAAGTGTGCTTAATCTGAAATTAATTTTATATCCCTAACTTATTCTATGTTCAGCTTTAAAGAGAAAGAAATTGTTCAAATTAAAATAACATTATTTAAAAGGACATTATTTTTTTCTTATCTAGGGAAAGACAAATCAGCAGAAGGTATGCTCTGTAAAAGTGCACTGAAGGGGCAAGAGATCATCATGTCTTTGTTTGTTTTGCAAAGGATAAACAAAGCTCCTGATCTTTTTTGTGTGTCTTTTCAACAGTAATGCTCAGAAGCAAGCCTCACTGCTTGAAATAGCTTCTCAGGTTGCAAAACCTTACTGACCTAATCCAACCAGCTGGTTGTCGCCTAAACTGGTAATCCTGTCCCCCCTCCAACCAAAACTGTGGCTATATAATCTTGCCATCTCCCTTGCTTTGACCCTGCTTATTTACTGGTCAGCCAACACATTTTGCCAAAAAAAAAAATGGATGATGTTTTCTGGTATGGTGATCTATTTTCTAGGTGCTGTGGTACCACCATCCTTTCACAGGCATTGTAGACCTCTAAGGCAGCATAAATCCAGAGCAATGAAGAAATGTTTTTTCCCAGCTAATTGAGGTAAAATGTCCAGGCACTGGCTCAGACCAATATCTGTGTCAGTGCTGAGTAGGCAGAGCAACAACTGGGATGTGGGTTTGTCCAGACCCTTTAGGATGGCAGCATCTCTTAGGACTTGAAGTCAGAAGATCCTGTCCTACTTGGAAAGGGATGATCTTGCCCAAAAGGGAGTTTTAATATTTGTGAAGTTCTTTTACCTAGTACTTGTCCTTCTGTTATCTTGATCTACATAACCCTACATTCTGCTTTGCAGCATATCATGGAGATGGATATTAATAATTCCTCGGAACCAACTACCATAATTCAAAAGAGCCCATCTCTAGCCAGATTTCTTCAGATGCAATTCTAAAGCCACTTTCTTTTTGCCTTAATTATGTAGAATTCCCTGGGGCTTCAGCAGGAGTTTTAACTGTGCAAATGATGCTGAATAAGGTCTCTAGTTTACAGGACTAATTACCCTGTACTTTGATTTGGCTCAAATGCTCCAGCAAAATTTTGCTGTTGGATACATGTGTGCAATTACTGCTGGAAATGGTAGTACTGGAAGAAGCCATCTCAAGGCAAAATTAGTTTTATTAATAACTTCATAAATTAAAGCTAGTGATTCATTATTGTGGTTTTTACTATGCTTTAATGCTTTTGCAAGACATAATTTGTATCCAAAATAATCTGAAAAAGATAATAAGTTAAGGAGAAATACGTACTATAGACTACTGCATTTGCCTCTTTTGTTCCCAAATGCTGTCTGTAGCTGCAAAAGGCTGTTGTCATGAGGTACTTTTTTTTAATTATTTTTTTAATTTTTCCTCTGGTATGTGTTGTCTTTCCCAGTAGATTTTAACTCTTGGTTTTCCCAGAAGGTTTCAGTGTCTTTCCCAGCATCAGTAGCAATTAAAATATCTCCCAGAAGGACAGATTTTACTTCTAGCTGTGTTCTCCAAGTGACTTGAAAAGACTTAATAACTCATGCAGAAAGTGGCTTATATTCCAGGGGAATTACTTAAATGACTTTATTTCTTACTTCAACTCTGAGTTCAAAGGGGATACATATGGCACCACACTGCAAATTCTGTCTTAAATTCAGAGGCCAAAACGACATCAAACAGGAATGAAAAGCCCCTCTGCTGTCCTCGCCAGCAACACAGGGAGCTTTCAGCTCAGGGGAACGGTGATATCCAACAAAAACTTCTTAGAGGCCACTTGTTCAGCAGTTCTTCCAGCTGCCCGCAAGAGCAGCCTGCACAGCAGTGCTGGTGGATGCTGAAGTCCTGTTATGTTAAATACCATATGATAGTGGTACCTGCTGCTTCCGTATCTGATACACTTTGAATTCAGCTGGAGTATATTTCAGGGACTCGGTACCTCTTGCAAACTCCCTTTTCATAAATTATTGGTAATTGGAAATAGCTTAATGTTCAGTGGTTCTTAGAACCACAATTCCCACTGAAGTCAATGAGTGTCCTTACAGCATTAAGTAGCTCTCCCAGCAATGCTTGTGGATCAGGTACCTGGTTCTGCTTTAGTTCCTGTATTTTTTTTTGTTTCCTGAGTAGGCATGTTAGCATAAGAAAAACATTTTGTTTTGAAATCTTTTGCAACTTGTTTTTTTAAATGTACTGAGTGCTATCTTTTTACATGGTTAGTGAATGTTCTTTTCCTCCTCATTTCTAATGTAAATGAATGATGATCCAAGTGAATCCTGTAAAGGACTCATGATGTCATGAATATTAGAAGTCCCTTCATCAGACAAATGTTGTAAACTGAAGAAGCTAATAAAGCTAGTGAGCTTTCTGTTTAATGTTTTCAAGAATGGAGTTTTTTCAAATGCTTATTTTGCTCTTTTTCATTCTGAAAAAAACAAACAAACACTAACAAAAAAACCTCTAAATTTCAATCCATTTCCTTACCCTCCCAATCATCCTCCCAGATGTCAGTGGTACATCTCAGTAGCTTTAAAGTAGCTTGGTTTTGGTTTGGTTTGGTTTTTTCCCCCCTAAAAAACTAAGGGTAGGGGGAGATTCTTTGGAGATCATAATTTCTTCTCTAACTTAGCAAAATGCCCTTTCATACCAAGTTTGATACAGACCTCTTCGAGGAGAAAAAATATTATTTTGATACACGGAGGAGCTAAATATCTAATAAGTTATAAAGATTTTGCTGTTTTGAATTACTTTATATATAAAAAGCATATGCCCTGAAGAAAAAAAGTGACATGTTGCCTAATGCAACAGACTGCTGCAGTATTAGTAGGGTGGGGGAACCACAATTTAAATTTTTCTTTATTTTTCCTCTTTCTTTGTCTGCTCAATCTGATGCTGTTGGACAAGGATGAAATAGAATTGGTGGCTGTGATGTGTCAGTGGTTGATGAAGTGAAATTCTATTTTGCTATTCAAGGGCCATTCAACTCTACATTGTTTTTCTGGTCAGTTGTTCCTGTCATTCAAATTATTGCAGTAAATGTTAAAACAATGCCACCTGATACTGCAGCTCACTTGGTATATTTAACTTGATTTATTGTAGTTCACTGTCAGGATGCTTTGAGGGAAAATTACAGCTACACTTAACAATTTAAATAATGTAAAAATGTATTAATTAACATCGATTAATTTATCCCCGACTCTGATTTCCAGATCAATTGCAGCTATTTATCGAGGAATACTCTGGCAATTCATTTTGAATGCCCTTTTCTCTTGGGCCTGATGAAAACGTAGTAGAGCTTTGCTGACTGGACGAACATGAGGATTTTACTTTTTTTTTTTCCTCTCATATCTGTGTGTTTTGGCAGAACATGGGACAAGCAAAGCACCAGGATGAAAGAGCCAGTCTCTGAACATCTGCCATTGCCTACAATGTAAAGGCAAGTTCTGGTCAGCTGGGGGATGCAGCTGGCATTTTACCTCATGCTCCAAGGATTCTAAATCCTGTTTCACTCAGGAAAAAAAATATATAAAAAAAAATCTAAGGTTTTTGCACTGATATGATGTCTGAATGTCAATGCATTTCCCTTTTCAGATAGAATGTATGTGAGTCTCAGCTTTGGAAGAAGTAGCTTGGTCTGTGGTAAGCGCTGCTTGGTAGGATATGGGATACCCCACCTTAGGTTTTCTCTAATCCCATTTCAAAATAGTTTGAAATTCTGTCTCACTTGTTGGAACAGTGGTCAGGCACTTAGACCTGAGCTTCCAGCATCCTAGTCTATGATATTTGTCTTTGCTTGATTTTCTTGCTTCTAAAAAATAACTTCACTGAAAGCATTGTTGAAATGGAAGTGTTGATGTTAAGCATGTTGAGTTTGATGAGTTAGAATATATTTAACAGACTGTACAGCCAAATCTTAGTGCATAAAGGTGGGTGAGAGTATGTGCCTTAAAAAAAGTGGCAAACAGACTACAATAGAGTTAACGTGGAAAAGGGATTTTTGCAAGCCAGTGAGGAAGGTGCTGTTTACTTTGAGCTAACTCATACTTTCTAAATTCAGTTACTAGTAACCGGTCTGGGATTTGAGTTTCTCCATTTTGACTCATGAAAATTTAATTTTGCATTACACAAATGCAGAGTGATGAGTATGTGTTTCAAATGTTGAGAAAGCTGCTAAGGAGGACCCCATCCTGTGCTAATGGAAGCCCTGCTGGTACTCTTCTGTAGTGAAAAAAACAAGGCTTGAGAAGGGAGTGCACGGATAAGTGCTTCCATTAGCATTACATAGGGGATAACATTTCAGCTCATGTGTCAGGCTCATTTCCTTCCAATGCTTCTCCTGTTATTGGTTTGTTCTCCCCCTTCCCCTCTTGGTGTAAGAGGGAAGGCTACAGAGACTTTCATTGCTCGTTACTATGGTCTACACCCACTCCTTAGCCTTCATTGCACTTGTTGGTTACCTTGTGCTGGCATGCACAAACTAGAAAGTAGACTTACCCTATTAGCTCAAAAAGGTTACCAGAATCTCTGGAGTTCTTACCATTTAAGTGACAAAGGGCAACAGCAATATCACAGCATTCCCATAACTGTAATATTTGCATAAGTTCCATGCTTTGTTTTGGGTTTTTTTTCTACTTCTTAATTTTTTTAAAGTGCTACTTAAAATAACACCCCTGAACATATACACCATCCAAATTTGATCACACACATGCCTGCTAATCCCTAGTGGACACTAGTTTAGTGAATCATTTCAGGCATTCTGTTAGAATAAAAATATGTAATGCAACCATCTGCCCTGCAAGATCCTCACCAAGAGACATGCCTTGGTCTTATTTGTGTTGATGTAAATCCAGAATCCCTTTATATCCAATAAAGGCTTTAGTATAGCTTAAGTCTGTTTTTAAATGGAACCAGTTGCATATTGGCTCTGCATCTTAAATGGTGTTATTAAACTAATAAGGATATCACAAATAGTTTTCTCAGGTGGAAGCACTCTAGACGTATTTGCCTTATGAAGTTCAAAACTGTCAATGTGCAGCATTCCTTTAGGTTACAGCTGGCTGATCCTGCCTTTGGAGATATGATTCTGGCTTACCTACCTTGTGAAGTTATGTTTTTAGCACGTTCATTAAATTTTGTTCACAGTTATGTTCAGATAGCATTGCAGAAGAGTAACTTGGAGCAGTTTTCTGCTTCATTCTTGAAAGATGGCAGTGGGTATAACTTGGAGCAGAATTTGAGATGTATTTTCTTATTACTAAGAGAAATTTATTTTTTTAATTGTAATTTGAAATATTTAACAGATTATCTGTGAAACCCTATAGGAAGCCTCCTAACACGTCACAATTTTTATTTTGCATGTGTAAACAATAAAACGATTTTAAAAACTGTTCAGATTTGAAAGAAATTGAGTATGTGCAATGAACAACAGAGTAGATCAGTAAAATCCCACTTCTCAATGAGAAAGCGTATGATATGAAGAAGCTAATATTTCTAGTGCCTCTCCTCCTATCTGGTATCAGGAAATGAAACAAATGCAAAAAGAGATGCTTATCTGTTTCTGCTCATAGTGTAACACCCTCTGAAGAGCACAGTTTTGCTGCTGTGAAATCGGGAGAAATTAAAAAGGAGACTTAGCTGGTAGTGCTTAGGGTGTTAGGTCTTTGGGGGAACACGCTTGTGAGCTGTTTGCCTCCGACTTTCAGAAAAGGGCCTGAATTTAGCTGGGAACAAGGGAAGAAAGGTGTTCCTGGGAAATACGGTTGCTTCTATGAACGATTCGCAGGATAAGTAATTAAAATTATGGAGCATTATATAACTTAAACGAACAACAGTCTACCTTTTCAGTCAGGTGTGCATGATTCTGAACATACACTTCTGTGGTTTTGGCCCTGTATTCCTATTGAAAACTTCTGTTAGCTTTTGGTGTAAGGCTTGTGAAGCTCCTAGAGAGCACCTTAGGGTGAGTGAGGGAGACAAAATGCAGGAACTATATACGTATTCTTGAGCTCCACCTACAGGCAAATTAATGCTATGTCTCAGAATGGGTGGGTTTATGTGGGCACATGCCCTCAGCTAACGTTGCTTGCACATATTCACAGCATGGTTTTGTTAGAGTCGTGCTCTGAGTCTGCTAGTCCCTGTCTCTCAGCATGGCCTTGAGCATTGTGCTCACAACTTTATGTTGCTGGCAGTGTCGCTGCTGGAACATCGAAGGTTAGCTTGGGTATCTCTGTCTTGCTTTCTATTGCATTTAGATCTGCCCAGCCTTGACTGGTTTGCACTGAGAGCATGTGAAGGTTGAGAAACTGCCTTGAACAGATAATTTTTTTCCTGCTTTTCTTGTGCACTAGTTGAAAATAAAACTTTTCAAATTGTTTTGAGAATTTAGGTGGTACATAAAAGCATCAAATTTAGATTACGTGGATGGAGATAGTGGTCTAACTTGGATGATGAGCCTCTAAATTTAGAGGAAATGCCTTTTGGGAGGGGCACAGCTCTTCTTTATAAATGGTATGGTGATTCTTAGACATAGTCCTAAAGGCTCAAAATGCGATCACACTGTAACTTTTCAGTTTCTGTAACTTGTCTCCCCTCTACAACCTTTTTGAACAAATTCCCTTCCTCATCTTCATTTCCAGCATGTACATGTGTATCTAGCAGTAGTCAGACAAGACAGGAAGGGAGAAAAATGTCAAGGTTTAAACACTGGTATAAAAAACCAGTCTTTTCAGCTGGTATAAAAAACCTCCAGGAGAAGTTTTATGCCTTCTGCTACTGCGTCCCCTAATGGGAAGGTTAGTAAGAGTGATCCCCCTGCCATGGGCACCCCCGGTTCACTGGAGAAGGCATGATTTAGTGATTCCTTTTTCTCAAAGTCACTAGAAGATGTTGCTTCTCTCAAGATGATGGAAGGAAGGGTAGGAGAAAAGAGGGATTACCCCTGGGTTTGCGTGCTCGCTAACTACATCAGCTGCCATGCTATCATCTACTTCATTTGAGACAATGTTAAATTACTATTCCAGGACTTCTGAGTATTATAATATTTTTTTTTTTTCCTGCTCTCTGTCTTCCCGTCCCCTAAGGTGGTACTTTTACACCTTGCTCTTCTCTATTGTCCTGGTGTTTTAAGGATAAAGCTGAGTGGTATGACTCCAGATCTGAGAATTTGAAGGAAGATTCAGAGTGTGTTATTGGGATATTTTGTTACAGATACTGGAAATACCATCGTTTTGACTTTTTTTATTGCCTCAAATTTTTTTAGTTCCTATAAAACCTATGCTTAATATAGACTGCTATACTCAAGGCTTGTTCTCTGTTCATCAGCAGCAAACACATTAAGCCTACATGGACCATGTGTATAGAGAAAAATCATAGAACGGTTTGGGTTGGAAGGGACCTTGGATATGAAGATTTAATCCAAGCTATTCTTCTGCCCAGAGTGAGTTTTGTGAAAGTGTTACAGATTCTAGTTTGATTTCCTCACTTGCTTTCTTTTCTTAGAGAGTTAAACAGGTTTCATCTCTATCTCTATTCACATTTTTGCAGCTACAAGCATAGTCTATATGCATATTTATCTGTACCCATACACATATAACTAAATGTGCTTTGTCAATTGCAATATTATCAGAAGCTTTTATGTGAATATAAGCCTGATTTTTGGTCCAAATTTATATTTAGATTATTCTGTCTTTTATTCTTGTATATCTGAATCTGGGTAATTCTGTTGGCACCAGTAGCAATGCATCTCAGTTTCACAATTGAAATAGATGCACAGCATGACTCTTAATCTGTTTTATTGTTCTGCTGCATTTGAAATAGAGCAAAGAACTACAGACCAGATTGTGGCAACAAAAATGGAAATTTTAATTTTAAAAAAACCAAACAACCCCAAAACAATAAAAACCCACACAAAACCCCACACCTTTCATTATCAGGAATGGAAGTAAAGCAGCATAAGAAGCATTGGTTCCACACTTAGGATTATACAGCAGAAAAATTGTGGGATTTTAAAGTTTGTGGTTTCTTTTAAGCTTTTAATTTATTCTTCAGTGGAATGTGCTTTGTGCATAGTCATGAAATTGTTTGATATAGCAGCAATTAAATCTGGGACTGACCACTATGAATTAATGTAGTATCAGAAAGAAAACAAACAGATAAGCACATGCAGTAGATGAATCAAAGATGGAAATGAGTGAGATCCTTGTTCCATAAAAGAAATCCCAGTAATCTGCAGTTTTATTTTGGCTGTGGTGATTCATCTTTCTTCAGAAGTTTCTCAACAACAGCAACTGTTGTATGCTGTCTTTGAAACTCACATGCTCCCTCTGAAGCAGGGTTTGAATCAGCATGGAATTTGGCTTATCAGACTGTGTCTGTGAAGCCAGCAATTTTTGTCATGCCAGATTGCATCTGGATTAAAAACTGAAGAAAAATGTAGTGACACGTTGTAAAATGAAAAAGACAAGCTTTATTTGCTTCAATGAAATCTCATAATCAGATAAATGTTTCATACTTTGGTTATTATAGTTATTTAAGCAGTAATTATATTCATTAAATGTGTGCTTTAAAGTTAATGTTGTCTGAGATATTACCCACATTAGAGACTTGCATAGAAGTCACTTTTCATATTGAGGCATCATCTGATCCTCATAAAAATTTATCACAATTTTTGATATGTTTTTATGAAAATCAGATGGAAGAACAGAGTATTTTGTCCAGAAGCCAAAAACACAAAACAGTGTTATTTGTGATTGTTCTGTGGGAGGACATTGATAAAGTGTCCTAAACCAGTATGTTTTTAACCTAGCAGTGGCTTATTTATGTCACTCCTAAAACTGAACTGCTCTTTCAGTGTGCATTAGGAGTCTGGACAGAAAATTAGTAAGTAAAATTTCATATCTTTATTTACAGGAGGTTAAGTTTTCTACAATTTGTTTCCTTTCCTGAAAGGAATCTGACCAGCAGTCCTGTACCTCTTTCTCAACACGGACAGAGAGCACTTCAGTGGCGTAGGAGAAACTGAATGATTGCAAACGTCCTCTCCTGAACATTTGTCAAAAGCATAGCTGTAGAAATTAGCTATTTCTTGATAATCATAGCTAGATTATAAAGAATGTCAGTTTGATAGGGATGAGGGAAGAAAGGAGCAGGAAGGGCACAGTCAAAGTTACTTCTGAGAATGACGCCTGGTAAAAAAAGCAATTAGCTTTATTTGGAAAGCTTGCCCAGAACAGCATGTTTCTTACCTTTATCATTAATGGAAGGAGTAGCTGGCTGTACTAGGTGTGATTTTGTGTAAGACTGTCAAGTATTGTGCTGTAAAAAAATACAGGCCACGTTTAAGCAAGCTGTCATGAAGTTTAAAACTACATGAATAATCTTAGCCTAATAAGTAGGTGGGTTAATTATTACTAAAGTCTGAATTTCATATTAAATCACAGCACAAGACTAGTGAAATCTGGCTTTACCATTGTTGGTGCTACAGGCACTGGAGGGGTAAAGGCAGAGCTGTTTCGATTGTAAGAAAGTGGTGGGAGAGTTGCAAGAGTCCTGCATGTATGAGAAAAGACAGAGAAGGTAAAATGAAAACTCATTCAGTGTGTTCCGAAGGTTCAGAGTCTTGCAATTTTATGAAAAAAACCAAACAAACAAAGCAGTGCAAGATGGCTAAGTCCCATTTAGTTTTTCGCTGGCTGATGACAGTGATGCTGATGTTATAGAATGCCTATGTAAGGCACTCTCAGGATTCATTAGCAGATGATTTATGGAAATTAATTTCTGTGAATATTGCTGGGAAGAGCAGATGAAGTGACTGGCTTATGCTGGGACTTTTGAAAAGGACTGGTTAGTGGAGATGGGATAGCAGCTCATATAATGTAGAATGGTCTGGAACACTGGAGGAAGCAGATCTCCATGAGCTTCCGCAGCATCAATTGATTCTGGAGCTCAGCCAGCCTGCCAATGTGCATGTAGATGCCTCCCCAAGTTAAACGATTTTCCGTGCTACTTTCTGAAGCTCTTCTGAGGCTTTCTGTAATGACAGTAGGGTTCATCAGGCTCTTAAGCAATTCTTTGGCAAAATGGTGACTATTGAGTTGCATAAGGATCTGGACTCATCTCCAACTAACACAGTACTTTTCTGTAATGAGATGTTCTTGGTATTTTTACAGATGAGTTTAACATGCCCTATCCTTTTTTCCTTTGCAGTTGGGGTGAATTTTCCTGCTCCTATGACCAGTAATCAGATGGCACTGCAGTCAGGGAGTGAGCAGGTTCACCTTGGGTTAAACAAGTTCCTCGTTTTCAGTTTTTGTGCAGACCAGATTTAAATTCGACAGTGTTTGTTTAGGATTCTGTGCTCAGCACTTTGTATCAGACGAGGAGAAGACCTGCATTTAAATTATTTAGTCTTCAGGACTGATGAAAATTGTCAATCACCTTCCAGCATATTTAACTTATCCTAAAGGATGCTTACAGGTGCAAAAATTCACATTCAGTTGCATTTATAGATCATTTGGTTTATTTTGACAGGGAGTGACTCTCTGTCCTTCTCCTTGCCTTCTGATGTCTTTTTGTCTTGCCCTGAAAATAGGCAGAAATCAGGTTTTGGGTATTAAAATAATAAATTCCTTTCTCTTCAAATTGACCAGACTGACAGTAGAACAAATAGCACAGAAACACACAATTTGTATTCCCTGACATTAAAAAAACAATAGCTAGCATGTCCTGCCTAAAGCAGGAGAAATGCCACCACAGTTGGTGGTAACTGCAAACTCAGTAAGTGGTATTATTGCTTCTGATAATTACTTTCTGTCCAGGCATAAGGAGAAGAAATGGCGTTAACTGTGAAGTGACAACAGGGCTGAAGGGGGGATGGATTTCACAGGGTGTGTGCAACACACCTGAATGAGAAACCTGCCTTTCCCATCCCACAATGTAAAAATGCTTCCATCTCGCATCAAGAAAACAGAGATTTCTAGTGTTTGATTAAAATTAAGTAAAAAGGTGGTGGGATCCTTCCAGGACCACGCTTTTCAGGAGCCACCCTGGACGATGGGCCTGGGCCAGCTTGGAGTGGGAGAGGGGCATGAAGGTAGCTGCCCCAGGTGCCCAGCCAGCACAGAGGCCAGGATGGGAATGGTGGGTGGACAAGGCCACCAGGGGCCCTAGACTGGCTTCTCAAGGATGCCAGAGCGAGGAGCAGTGGGGAAGGGGTAGGCTGGTAGGCTGACCTCTGAAATATCTCCCCTCGTGCCAGAGGCAGAACTGCCCCTGACAACGTTTGGCTGCAGGGGCTGGAGGTTGGCAGTGCCCCATGTTTGTGTTATGGCTTGGTGGAGCAGGGAGGGCAGGCTGAAAGGGAGACCTTTTTGTTAGGAAAATTCCAGCCTGCTCTGGTGTTTGTGAGAATGGTTTGGTCAGGGCAGCTATGTTTCTCCCTCCAAAGGGAAGCTCCACTGGGCAGGGCGAGCAAAAAACAGGAGTAGAGGTTTGTGCTCTTGCATTTGCTTGGGGTTGATTGCTCCTTCAGCCAGAAGAAACAGTCCCAGGGAAGTGGCTGGTAGACTGAAAGTCATATTCACTCATGACACATTTACTCTTCTGCAGGTGAAGATCATCAACCGAGAGAAAAAATTTGTCTTCATGCCATGTCCTAATCCTAAAACTAGACAGATAGAAGCCAGTAGGCAATATCTAGATGGTAACAGCCTTTAATATAAAAGATGCTTGGAAGAAGAGTTATAGTTGAAGTATCACCATTGAAAAGTGATTTATTGAGCCAATGCATTGAAATTGTTTAAGTGAAACCATCTAAGTGAAACTGGCACATCCTGTGTCCCTCAGAGGGATGGTAGCTTCATATAGCTTTTTGCTGAAGTGCTTTTACTGAGGTGGTGGTTATTTTGACCTTCCATGGTGATATGAAGTTCTGTATGGACTTTGGAAAAAAAATGAGGAGGTAGAAATACCACCCGCTAACCAGAGCTGCATGTATTTCCAGAAGGACAGTAAAAAATATATATTTTATTTATTCATATCTTGTAGGAGCTTTCCATAGTGATACTGAGTGAGGGACTGAAGTTCCAGGCTATGCATTTTTTTTCTCCATCCTGCAGTGCTCTGTACTTTTTCTTTTTTCCTTCTTGTGAATCTGGATCATTTTGTTTTGAAGTATATTTTTCTGCCTGACTTAGCAGTTATCTGTGTGATAAATCTGAGAGACAGGGGAGGGGACTGAATTTTATCTGGTCCAAATTTAATGAGACACACGTTTCTCTTGGCTTTTAGCTGGAATAAAACTTTCTTTGTAAAAGCCTCTGAGAAATTTATCCAACTGAGAATTGTTGGATTTATAGGGACTGTTTATACTCATTTGCTGCCTTAAAAATTTGGGCCCAGCAGTCAGGTATACCATGTAGATGTGCAATACAGCCTAGAGAACTATGAATCCAATTAAAAGTTATCTATATATATTGCCAGGTATCTCATCCATGATACAAAACAATCCTAATTGTTTAATGCTTTCAGAAATTCACATGTAGGAGAGCTCTGCAAAATCAAAGCCTCCACGTTAAAAATAAGTTGCCAAGCACCTTGTTTAGATCTGCTTTTCTTGCTTTATAATAAATAGTTGGGAATAATTTTCTATTTTAAACATCAATTTATGATGTTTCCAAATGAAGAAGGATTGTAAGTATGTAACTTGAACATGAGATTGTGGTTTCCTCATCAAGGTTCAGTCCTAAAATAATTTTTGGATTATTTTGAAGTTTATCATGTAAAGATGAGGAAAGAAATACCAGATTGCATCTTTAAAACTAGATGTAGCATAATGCTTTGGAGGGAATAGCTGACTGATGAACGTCAACGATAGCATGTAAAGTAATAATTTATTATAGCTACAGGTAGCCAGTTGTCAGATGGGTCTACACTGAACTACTTTACCAGTTCTGAACATCTTTGCTTTTGTTGATGTTTTACTTATCGGAGGTGAAGGGATCATGCTGTCATTTTCATCACTGAAACCTGTACTTGCATGTAAGTTTGGAGAGTGCCTCGGAAATATAAAAGGAAGAAATCCGTGCTGTTTGCTAAGAGCCTGAAACAGTTATTTCAAGGTGTGTGCCCTCACTTCTGATAATCTGCCTGTTATGGGCAACTAGAGAGATGTCAATATGAAAGGCAATTCTTTTTAAGGGGCTTAGGAAAGAGTATAAATTCCTGCCTCTTGTCCAGCAGTTGTATGCAGGCGCCAAATAATTTTGAAGGTACCTACATCATTTAAAATCCATTTATGACTTTTCTGTGTGCTCTGGAGGAGGCTGTCCAAAAGAAATTTGTCCCTGATTGTCTTGCAGTCAGTTTTTTTGGGAAATAGCAATAGGAATAGGATGCTTGGTCTGCATGAGGACTGAGAAACTGCATATACTTTCTACAGGCATTTGCCTGCTCACCTCATGCTTACCTTACTGCTCAGACGCAGGAGAAGAAAAAGTCTTGGTGAAAAAATGCTTGTGCCGAGATATTCCAGCTGTGTCTGCACAATCCAGCTCCAGGTGCATCAGCATGGAGATGTATCAGCTAGGGCAGACTGGGGCTGTAGCCTGGTGACATCGGCATTGCTCCCTGTAAGGTAGTTGGTGTTTGCTGGCAGGGCTCTGCTGCACACGCTGAGCTCTGCTGTGGTTGGCTGCGTGGCTGCCAGTAGCTGTGTTGGCATAGGTATGTCCACAGGGGCCTTCAGTCACACTTTTGGGGTATAGTCAAACTGCTTAGACATGTGTGAAGGTGTGTGTGCCTCTGCATTTATGTGTGAGCAGTTTGCTGCAGATGTATTACAGCTGAAATAATAATGAAAGTTATCAGCATTTCAGGATACAGTCAAGCTTTTCTGAATTTATCTCAGAATTTGTCTCACCATCAATGTTCAGGGGTTTACTAGTGATGATTAGGAATATTTATGACTTCTTGATTCTCCATTGTTGCACATGGGAGTGAGTGGTATTTTCAGGATTAAAGCATTAAGTTGTATTGAACATTGCTGTTTGCAAGAATGTTAATCTGCAACTCAGTTGTGCCATGATGATTCACACTTCGTAGTCTAGCTGTTGCTGCTTAGCTGACTTCAAAGTGGTACACTAATACCATGGCTTTAACTACTAATATGATAATAGAGGAAGTCCACAGCTAAAATCCTTAATTCTTACCATTTCCTGTTTTACCTCAGAAAAATGATATTTCACAACTGTCACAGTTTGACTCAGGATTAGCTTCATCCTGGCTCAAACCAGGACAACAACTCACCAAGGAACAACTTAAGCCCAGTATTTTATAGGGATCGGTTCTGTGTTGTTTGCTCAAACGTCCTGGTTTTCTCCTTGTAGGTGTTTGGGGTTTTTTTTTAACCAGGGTAAATTACAAGAATATTTCCTATTTTCAATTTATTTTGTTTGGCCAAAAGAAAATCTGTGACAAAAGATGTGGCTTTTGTGGGGAATGTACTTAGTGCCACGTATCCATTCAAAGAGACTTGAAACATTTTGGCTTCTACATACAGATATAGTAACAAAACTTGAAACAACAAAAATAATTGTCTCCCTATTTTTGTCTGCCTGAAGTATTTGTATTTCCACAGTGAGAGCAAAAATGTATATAACTGAAGAGTAGCATAGTATAAAGTATATAAAATTATATTTTTCCTTCAGAAAATTGACCTGTTTACAATTTTGCATGTGCTTGGATATTTTGGAAGTTCATCAAAGAATTCATTATCTGCTTGAAGGAATTAAATAGGGGTAGTTATGACTAAGTTTTTTTTGTATTCTTTTTCTCAAACAGCTTGGTTTTCAATTAATTCCTCCCTCTGTCTCACTTCCCAAAAAGCATGCTACTTTAGAATATTTTAGGGGAAAAAAAGTATATTAATCAGATGGCCAAAGGTAAAACCCTCTTCTTTTTTTCCTTTTTCTTTTTTTTTTTCCCCTAAAGGCACAAACTAAAACGCTTGTTTCACAGTGCTATTGCTATGTCCCCTGTGAACTGAGCTTGAGTCCAAAGGGGTATTCCATACCATATGATGTCATGCTCAGCATATAAAGCTGGGGAAGGAGAAGGAAGGGGGGATGTTCAGAATGACAGCTTTCGTCTTCCCAAACAACTGCTACATGTGATGGAGCCCTGCGTTCCTGGAGATGGCTGAACACCTGCCTGCCCATGGGAAGCAGTAAATTAATTCCTTGTTTGCTTGCTTAAATGCACAGCTTTTGTGTTAGTTATTAGATTGCTTTTATGTCAACCCATGAGTTTCCTCACTTTTACCTTTCTGATTCTGTCACCCATCCCACTGGGGGAGTGAGTGAGTGGCTGTGTGGGACTTAGTTTCCAGCTGGGGTTAAGCCATGACACCTCTCTTCATGCCTTTACATGGTCAGAGCTACAGAGCAAGGCTGACAAAGACAAGTGCGAGTGTGAAACAGGTGAACCACAATATGGTTGTGGCAGGGCCATTTCTCTGGAAACTTTCTACTTTGTCTTGGGGAAAAAAAATAATACTTACCCAGTCAAATCTAGTGTTGGTGCTGAATATGACTGCAGTGCGGTGGCAAGCTCTTCCACCACAATGCATAATTTTTCACTTTGTTGTGATACTTAATTTTAACTTTCAGTTCTATCACATGGGATAATCAATGGGACACCTTGACTCAGTGTTGAAGCATGCAACTGGTTTAAAAGGTCTGGGGCTGAAGTAATTTGGAATAGTATCCTGTATTTTGCTTGCCATGTCTTGAATAACTTTTTAAGCAGGCATAGTGGGCTTATTTTCTGATTTAATAGGAGTCACTCGGAAAAATAAGCTAGTTGCAATTTAACCTTCTCAGAACAGTGATTTGAATTTATGGGAGATCTAGGAAATCTTTGTGTGTGTATTTTCTTTCAAAAATAGAAAATACTTAAATAGAAACCTCAGGAAAAATGAGAAAATTTTAGATTATCTGAAAAACATGGGAAAGCAATAATAATTTTTCTCGAAGACCTGTGAAGTTACATAATCAAAGGACAATATTTATTGACTTGAGGTGGAACTATTCAGATTCACAATGGTTATTTTTTAAATATCTAAATCAGAATGCCCACAACAGACACATGGACCTGTTTAAGTTTTTATTATGCATGTTTCACACAGTGTTGATTCTGATGACTCCTGTTCCAATTAACATATTATTTTTTGTTTGTTTGTTTCATGAATAATCTATTATTCCAGAGCTCTGTTTGGCAAGACACAGAACATAAGCGGTGGCTTTTTGCATGATCCTTGTGAACTCTGACCTATCCCATAAGTATCAGCCATATTATTTGGTTTACCTTCAGCTATGCATGTCTTTGAGATTTTAATGGAAATCTGCAAGAAAATGTTGACTAGGAAGGGAGCTGCATTTCTTTAACATCTCCCATCTCCATGATTTATTTATAGTTAGACCTTCGTGTTTGGGCTGAGAGAGGTTGGCTTGAGGTTTATGGAATGTGACTTGACAACAAAAGAAAAAGCCTAGTAACCTAAAGTCCACTATTGTGGGGTTAAATAAAATCTTGAAATCCCCCAGCAGTACTGTCACAAAGCAGTTCAACTGGTTGGTGTTCCATACTCAGGTGTTACCATAATGACCTCATTGCTCTGCAGTGATAGTGGTTTATGACATTACTAGTAACTAATGTGGGATTTATTCACCAGCAAAAACACACAAACGTGAAGTGCACATAGCTTTTGGAAAATGCTAATTAAAACCAAGCACTTTGAACCTTGGAAAGTTTTCCTAATCCCCATTTTGTAGCTGTTTAAACTAGCACCAAAAAGACAAGTATTTGTTGTCACTGAGGCTGTTATAACTGAGGTTTTGACCTACAATTTTCAAAAGGAATAAGGATCAAAATTCACCTAACTACCTCAAATATATCTGTGATGCCTGAAAATTATTTGGGAAACTTTTTGCTCTAGGAGGTATTTTATTGGCTTTATAACTTGCTGGTGAATGTCTGTAGTTCTTCTGAGAGACAATTCATAGAGCTGTAGTCCTTAGGCTTGAAAAGCTTCCTTATTTTCTTTTGTTTTATGATACTGACTGGTGCAAATAGCGGCTAAAGGATAAATAAGACAGAGGAAGGGACAGAACTCGCTTTAAATGAAATTAACAATATTTTGATGACATCATAAAGTCTAACAGTAATCACTGTTACAAATGACCTCATAAATCAGATTAAGAAAAAAGTAAATAAAAGCATTCTGGGTAAGAAGAATTTGGTTTTGTAAACTGAGGAGAAGAAACATCCTTGTATTATATCTGAAGTCCTCTTTCACTTAAAAAAAAAGTCACAGTTACAGTATATTAGTGAATCTTTTAAAATCTTCATATTGGTTTTGCCCTTGAAGTGTAAGGTAGAAATATCTTTATTATGTCTTATTAACATTTTACAGGGAATTATCTTCCCTATTTGATATTGCAGGAGTTCTTTCAAGGCAAATATACACTGAAGTATCCTGATGGATGTTTTCCATCTTGCCTTTTCAGAAGCACAAGGGAGATGATAGAGCCAAATGAAATGAAAAGTACGAACGCTTTAAGCCATCTTTATGTTTTCCTGATACAGAGATATTTTGGAGGCAGAAAGAGACCCTACAGTAAACTGTTCATCTCTAGGCACATTTGTAAATGTTGGTAGTTGATCTGAAACCAGCCTTTATGGTTTTGAGCAAGCTGCAGTCTTCAAAGTGCTGACTGTTGTGGACTTCTCCATACACTAGTGCTTCTAGTAGCATCTGTGGAGGGCAGCTTGTAAGTAGTCTTCTAAAGCTCCTGGAAAGGGTAAATTTTTTCCCTTTAACCTAAGGCTTTGGGACTATCTTTGCAGCACTTGGGCTTGCTTAATTATTGTGTAGTGTTTTGTCTCAAAGAACTTCTGTAGCAGTCATTTGGGAACCTCACTCATTAATAGAGCTGTATTTTCAGATGTCTTCCAGCTCCCCACAGTAAACACAAAATGTCTTATGGCAGAATTTGCAGCCCATGATTTTTCAGCTTTTTTCTCTTCTGGGCCAGTCTCACACTAAACAAAGATCAAAACAATAATGTTTTATTATGGGATGTGGGGGGACTTGTGTACTTTGTAGGTAGAGACAAGAGAGATACCTCTTATTTTAACAGTTTCATTAGTGATCCAATAAATTGGTTTAGGTTACACAGTCACTCATGTTTAAAAAATAAAAATAATCCCCCCCCTAGCATCTATTTAATAATTGAAGACCTGCCCATACTTTTTGAATAACACTCACATGACTGTCAGGGCAACATACAGGTTACAGCACCTTCATTTTTAGTCCCAGATACAAAGCCTTATATCAAAAATGCCAGATTTTCTTCATCTTTATTTTGTACTTCCTAGAATGCATTTCTCTGGGAAAGGACAGTAAGAAATTTCTGACTTCACATAGGTCTTTTTTCTAGAATTTTTTATCTTGTTGAAGGTTCTTATCTTAAGAATTATTTTTTTGAAGCAGGAGGTGTGGGAGTGGCAAGAATATTCCATCAGGAAACATCCTGATATAAAATTTATGAGATATGTGAAACCTTGTTTGTTTTAGAATTTTTGTGTTAATCTAAATGTGATCGCAATGTAAATTTCAAAATATAATTATTTAGGCTGTTATAGAAAGTTTACCAAAATAGCATGTTTTAAAGGAGATTCAGAATCCCCTTAAGCCAAGCCATTAAAGAAAAAAATCTAAACACATTTGTATTTATAATTTCTAAACATACAACTTACACTTAACATTACATTATCTTGAGTCACCATTTCCCATGCAGAAGTTCCCTTCAAGATAGTTTATGACCTCATCAGACCATTGCACTTCCTATTTTCCTTCACTAAATGTTCATAGTGAAAATCCTGGTGAGTATATGTTACATAACAAGGGAGAAGCTTCCTTTCCCCTTCTTCCCACTTTCCTTCTGAAAATATAGGACTTGGATCTGAAACAGCAGCGTGGGTGCAGTTGCAGTTTAAGAAGGGGAAAATGCTCTCCAGTTTCAGTTCCAGTGATTTTTGTGAGGGTTTCCCACAGTTAACACCCAAGATAAATGCAAATCCCTGTCCCTGCTAACCCATTAATTACATGGGACCGGGCTTCCTCAAGGTGACAATGTTCTGGTGCAGGGTAGGAGGCAGTGCTGTCCAATATCAATAGAGGGTAACAGGGAGCCAGCTCTATTCCAAGTCACTTCCCATCTGACAGATCATGTTCATGTATGTGTTGATATGGACAAATTGCTTCCAGGGCTAGCTCTGGGTTGGAATCAGTGTAGTCCCTGTCTTCTAGTGTGAATCCTGAGGAAATAAATCTGCCTGGGATGCAAGCTGGCTCCATGCACATCCATGGTAGGTGTGCTTGTACTGTACTTGTTTTCAGAAGTCAGTATAGGCATAATAAGGTGGCTTTGGATGGAGACAGCACTGATGCTGAGCAGCCCATGTTCACCCTAGCTGCTTGATTGGACCCCACCTTGTTCCTCAAGACCTACTCCAGTAGATAGGCACCACGATTCCCAGCTTTGTTGCTTCTTGAGGTTTTTTTAATTGGTGCAATGAGTTGTGCTGCGGATACACGGGACATCTTAGTTCCCATGCAAAACCAGGCTGGATCCCTTATCAGTTATTAGCTCAGATGCAGCACAGTAAAAGCAAAAGAAAAAAAGATGTCCTATTTAATAGAAGAGAGTATGGGAGTCCTGCTAAGAAGTCCAACCAGAACCCATAAGACTTCAGGCAGGGAAACATTGATGTAAGGCAGCCACATGAAAAAATGAATCAGTATTATTAACAAGAAAAAAAAGCATCATATGAATGGTTTTAGGAGGCTGATGAAGGATGAATATGAGAATGTAAGTACTTCTGGAAAATAACAGGCAGTTAAAGCAAATGCTGCTTTTTCAGATTATCTCATGTTTTTGGAGTTGGAAACTTCTCTGGTGACAGCCCAGAGGAGTATTGATAGGCCCAGAAGGGAAACTCTGCCTGTCTTAACTGTGACAAAATCTTTGAAAGCAGACACAGGAATAATATCAGCACTTTCAGAAAGGGGAACAACACTCTAGAGTGCTGAAAACGTTTCAGAGAAGCTTCCCAGTGGGGATTTATGAGGAGTTTAAAGAGGTCATGTGAATTCACAGAGGGGAACTAGGTTGTCCTTTCTCCTTTCTGTAAGGTACAGAGCTCCCTGTGGGAAGCTGATCCACAAGTAAGCCGACAAATTGCTTTAGGAGGCAAATAATTAATGTGAAGGGAGAGAGCAGCATCCAGTGACAGGGCTCAGTTTCCACAAGAAGCAAGAACTTCTTAAGACCCTTGTAGGGACGGGCTCCAGATACATGGCTGTTGGCATTTTGGGCTCCTTTATAGCTGCCAGATAACCCAAGACCTGATTCCATAGGTGAAGCTTAGAATTAGTCTTAGAATGTCCTATGAATAATCATTGACATGTGAAGTAGTTGTCCTAGCTTGAGGCATGAGCAAAGAGCTCAGAAAGCATGACCAGAGAATGGCACGTGTTAGTGATTTGGAGGCAGGAGAGAGACTTTTTTGGTAATAGGTATCATTGTGGAAAATGCAGATCCTGGAATGCTAACGTTGACAAGGTTGACGTTGCTTACCAGGTGAATCCCATGTGGAAAGCCAACTGGTCCTAATATCAGTACCACACCCAGGAATTCAGGATTTGAAATCAGTTATGTATTACATATATGAAATGGAAAAGGCATTATTCTGTTCACTTTTACATTCTGTAATGTTTAAACCCATCCTTGCCTGATGTGCACAGTCAATATGTGTGTGACTAATGGTCAAAATTTTTATTTTTGTCTTACGTTATCTATGATATGAATGACCACCTGATACCCTCCAGTATTAAAAATTATGCTGATAACAATTTCACTGGTTAATTAAACCACTTTTTCAAGGAAGAAAGGATTGTGGGGAGAAATGAGGAAAGGCAGAGCATTTTCAGCAGGTGCAAACATGATTTTTACTTATGTTTGTGTTCTTTATAAAAAGACATGAGTATTTGTCTTTTAAATTCCTGATGTGGACTTGTAGTGTTTGACCAAGGGGTATATATTGGTTACATGTAGTAATGTATTACCTGCCAGCTGTCAGCAAGGACATGAACCTCAGTACAGAACAAAATCTAATACTGGGGGAGTGACTTTTCTTCTGCCTTTACCTTTTTCTTTATTAATTTCCAGTTCTTTTAACAAAACATGCCAAAGCATTTCTTGAAATAGATTTTTCCTTTTTTTTCCCCATATTCTTTTATGAAATCAAATACATAGTAGCATCTACAGGCTCTTGACAGAATCAAATTAAGGCATACTGTACTTGATGGATCTGTAAATAAGGAGTACTACTTTAACCACTGCTTCAACCAATGACTGTCCATTAAATAGTGGGGGAAGAATGCATTTCTCCTTCACTTGTGCTGTGTTGTCTTGAGGCATAGGGATGGAAAAATGTGTTTGAAATCTTTTTATATAAAAATAAATAGATTAAAACAACTTATTGTGCAAAGTTTTGATGCAAGACTGTTCAAGGAAAAGGCAAGTGAAAACTTTAGATTCACATGCATATTTTATTTTGTTAAATGGAGACAGATATTAAATGGAGAGCGGTTGAAGCATTAATATTTCACCCTCTTACAATACTTCAACTTTTTGAAGGAAGCTAATGTATGTAAAATTTGGTAACAGTTGAGTGCTTTTTCAAAGATTGTGTGAGCTGGAAGTTCAAGTAACAGCTGTTTCTCACCAATACTGTTGCTGGATGTGCAACCACACATAACCATTGAGTCTTTCAGTTACGCATTTGTTTCATCATATTCTGGGAAAAGTAGTAAATGATGCAAGACTTTTATTGCTCAGACTTCATATAAGATTTTGCAGATTCAGGGCTTTTAAAGTGTGTACAGTTTGGCATGCTGAACATGTACATTTTCCTAGACTCTTGCAAATGGTAAAGGAAGATTATTTTTTTCTGTAACAACTGAGAGAGCCAACCAGAAATTGCTGCACCTGTTAGCAGTGCCTGTGAAAGCAACAGTTCATCCATGTATGTGTAGTAAGCTAAGATAATTTTGAAGTGTTTGGTATGTCTAGTATCTTCAGAGTAGTGGGATTTCTATTTCTCAGCAAAAATTTTGGTTTCTAATGCATATTCTTTCTCTGCTCTGTTCTTATCTACTGTCAATTCATACCTCTGAGTGGCAGAAACTGACCTTTATCAATGGTTAGGATTCATTCTTACCTCTTAAATTGGACATACTTGTGTGTCTGCTTTTTCTTTCTACCTTCTGTATTTTTTCCCATTTGGAATGAACCATATGTTACTGTTTACTCATTCTTGCTTACACAATTTTTTTTCTTTTTTTAGAGTCCAAGTATAGCTATCAGAAAAACAACCCTTAAAGCACATGGACAGAACCCAAACCACCACAACAGTTCTGACTGTTCAGAAGTGTGAAGCAGAACTTAGTGCAGATAGATGAACTTAAAACCCTTTCAGTGGTAATGTGGTGCATGTCTGAAATAAATCTGACCCAAAATTTAAGGTATAGGCTGCTTTGATTTTTTTTTTTTAATATGTTTATTTTTTCCTCAACTGGTAACAAATTTTTACCTGGCCTGTTCTGCCTCCCCAATAAATTTCAAATGTGCCTCTTCCCTACCTTTCCACTGTCAAACAAAAAGTGCTTCCTCTCTCTATTGCTATTACCTAATTTTCTCCTTGAAAAAAAGCCAGGTGAGAACAGTTCAGATGCTTATTTATTTAAAATGCTGAAACACACCTGAGTGTCATCACTCCATGTGTCAGGCAGCTGCTTATGAACATCAGGGTCTTATGGGACTGTCCCCATCTAACATACCCAAGGTACCTGAACTCAGTATGTTCATTTCTCTTTACTGTGGATCTTGCAATGCTCACTCATCCTTCCCCTGCAGCAAAATGGAAAAAGGATGAGAAGAACACTTGAAGTCTTGGCATTTATTTGAAAAAGCCAACACATGTAGCCCTTATATTTTGCTGAGGAAAGCTTGTCGATGTGGGAGATCAAATCCCAGAGACTTGGAAACAAGAAGGCAAATGAAAGAACTCTGAATTTTAGAAACATCTTCTTTAACATCTTTAGCAATATGAGGTATATATACTCTTACAGTTTAGCAGAAAGCCTTCTTCTGTGAGCAGTATTATTCCTGTTTCTGTAATGAGCACCAGTGTTCAAGGCAAGGCGCACAGATGCTCACCTTGGAAGAGGATGAGTACCTGGGGAGGACGCCATGAGAAACTCTGCCAGTAATTTTAGCTAGGAGAGTACAGCAGTCAGAAATTGGGTCAGTACCTCGAGTAGGTTGGAGACTCTGGAAGCTGTGAGAGGTCTTTATGCTGGGAATGAAAATGGAGACTTGTTTTTGGCTGACAGCATGTTGCTTTTCCTTGTGGCTTCACAGTCAGCCTCAGGCTTCTTTGAAGTGACCGAAAGGACCCCTGGTTGTGTGATATTCAGTGTGGGTTGCTTCTTTGCTGCACCTTTCCCCTCCTGCCCTTGGGTTTTTCATTTAATTGGCTTCCCCTTGGATTTTGTTTAACAATCTTTCCTGGCTGTAGAAAATAATTTGCCAAGTGTAAATACAAGTTTATATTAGTGCGTTTGTCATTTCTGTGGTATTTCTTGCTGTGACAACCAGTTTTTCAAAACTATGAGAGAGACAGTGATCCTTTTATTCACTACTTGATACTTTTCTATTCAACATAATACAGACATTTGAAGAATTTTTATAAGAGATGGCATATAGGAGTGGGTTGTTTGATAAACAATGGTGAAACGTTTCCTCAAGATCAAAGAAAGTGATATAGGTAATGTTTTAAAATTACTTCATAATAATAACTCTATGTTAATTTTTCATTTAGTCTTCAGCTCCAAAACAGCATCTAAATCTAAGAGATGTTCAGGTGCCTAGTTTTTCTACAGTCATTAACTCTAGTTAAGGGACTGCTTAGGAAATGATGTGCAATAATGATGTTAATTGGTAACACTGAGAAAATTAATCATAGTTTTAAACCAACTTTTCCCAATTTGAGACATTGTCCCAGTTGTTAAAATAACAATAGCAGTAGATTTCAGAAGATAACTAGTTGAGTCATCAAGCACAGAGACTTGTCCAGCTGTACACATGCCTCCAAGTTCAGGAGTCTTAAAGGTGTGAAATGCTAATGAGTGAAGAGGAGAGGCTGGATTGTGAAGCCCAACATCTGAAGCTCCCTTTTAAGGGCTCAACCACTAGCCACCTAACAATGCTGAAAACCTTAAAAGAGTAATTGTTTTAGATGGTCAAATTTCACCATATTGATTTGGAGTAAGGCTAGGCTGCAGGCTTTAAAAGTCAGCTTAGGCTAACTCAAAGCCAGTGCTTTACAGGCAGCCAAGAGGAAAAAGAATACAGGGTTGGGTGTAGCAGACAGTTGTGTGCTTTTCTCCACTGATGGGGAGACCATTCGGAGCCCTTTCGATAATTGGTCGCAGTACCAGAGCTTCACTGATTAAAAGGCGATGTGTTATGGGTGTGAGAACTTGTGGACTAAAGAGAAAATAATAAAATCCGATGTGGAGAGTGTGCTTGAAGGCAAGGGATGGGGGAGGCTGAGGGCCTTAAGTCACTTTTAAAAACAAGGCTTTTATTACTTTGGAACGTGTGCCAAACAATGTCAAAATAATGGACTGCTGCTTCTGTTAAGTCAAAAAGAAGCTTTTTGTATTATTTTGGAGCTTAAATTTCTGTGGACGGAATTTTTAAAGGTATAAACTGAGTGCCGGTGTATTAAATTGGTGGTTAAAAGTTAAATTAGTTTTCAGATGATGAGAGAGAAGAAATGTTCTTTGGAGGTGCAGTTAGAAGAGAGGTTTGTGTAGGTGTTTAACAGCATAATGGCATGTTTGCTAATAAGGTTCTTGCTAATTTTAGTGCTATTACAACAAATGCTGCAACATACGTGTAGGAGTTAAGAACCTGCCAACGTTAGCTGCTTTGCACTCATTCTCATGGGGATTTTGGTAGGCAGTATATTTGGAAGTATCTCACGACAGTAAACACCCGAAAAAACAGAATTCATTAACACCATGTATGATTTTGAACTAATTCTTTTTTTTCCCCCCTCATTTCCTTGCAGAGACAGTACCTTTCTTTCCCCTTTCATCTTGGCGAGCTGATCACTTCCATTACTTCCTTATTTCTGCTGAGGCTGGTAAGCTGCTTTGATGCATTCAGCAGTCAAAAGTGCAGTTCTGTGTGTGATCATGTTGGCTGAGTAAGCAAAATGAAAGAGGCTGACTGTGAAAGTGAAAAGGTGATTTACGCGCGTGTTATAGTACTGTGCAGTAATAAAACACAGGGATTGTTGGACACACATTATATCGTACAATTATGTAATTATAAACAATATAATTGGAGGCAGTTGAGCTTGAATGCAGCAGGCTGTTATTTAGCAATCATCTCTTTCAAGGCTCATTAAACGCAGATTTATACACAAAATAAAAGCTTTGCTCTATAAAGGCTAAACGTGTAGTGGCATTTATCCCCCAAAACGTAATACATAGATCTAAAGCTGTCAACATCTATAATGGATTTAGTCCATGGTTGTATATGAAGCTGTTCAGTAAGTATGAAAATACCAAGCCCTTTGCATTTATTTAAGGCATTATTTCTGGGACTTCTTTTGTATGTCCATTTTTTAAGAGCCTGCATATGCAGCTGTGATTTTGGATTTTGAAATACAACAAGGAGGGACACTACAGATGGCCAAAATGTTTTTAAAGGTAAAAAAGATATCTTAAGAATCACTGATATTTTAGGCTTATGTTAACCCTTTGAAATTTTATGATTTTGAAATGATTAATGACTTTATGGGAGAGAAATTAAGAAGCTGAAATATTTTGTTGCTGCTACTCCAAGCCACTTAGGGTTTTTATGTGTTGTTGTTTTTTGTTTGTTTGTTTGTTTTACATATTTGACTTTATTATATGAAGCAAAATAAGTTTTTGATTTTAAAAAAAAAAAAAGGGAGAAGAACCTTATGAGCTAAGAGATAAAAAAACCACAGAAGTAAGAATCTCTCAGGTGTGGAGATCTATAACACATGTAGTGGTACTGTCTGACTCAAACTTTTCATAGTTGACAAAGGTTTGGAATGCAGATACATATTTAAATGTGTATAAATATAAATTTAGATGCTTAAATATTTTTGTTAGGCTTTCTTAAGTATCTAGAACTCCCACAGAGAGTTGTGAAACCCCAATGTAAATAACTGAGAAACATTCTTGAAGGAGAGCCTGCAGGGCCTCATATCTGAGTATGGCTCTGTGAGAGTACAACTTGGCACTACAGAGTATCTGACCCAAACGTGCTAGAGACACTTCTGTGTTTGTTTTCAATCCACGTGTAAATTTTTAAATACTCCTTTTTAATGTACTTTCTGACATATCCTTGGCTTCAGTCTCATTTTGTAATTCTCTGCAGTGTGTTTGATTTTCATTCCTTCTTTAAGTGATTCGCTGGAGCCTGATAGATGCAAGGCTCTGATAAGTTTCAGCATGCCTCCGATTACACAAATGGTCTGGAGTGATACAGCCACTGTGTCACTGCTTGCAACATACAGTACCTGCCCTGAGCAGTTTTTGGCTGTTAGCCTTTTCAGAAGTTACTGCATATCACATCACTGTGTTTCACCTGGCTACATCAGAAATATATCTGCATGAAAATGTGCAGTTCTGTTCACTTTTGGTACTGGAAAATGTTAGTTAATATAAGTACGAGTTACTGTAGTTAAATGTTTTCAATATATGAGAAGTATTGTTGTGTCAATGCCTTTAGCAATTGTATGTTAGTTTTAGCCTTCAGTAACTGCCATGTGGAGCTGTACTTCAGAGCTATTTTCCTTCCCCTACTTCTGCCTCGTTTGCTTATTTATCTAAACGTGTTGACTCGTGATGTTTCTCAGACTCATGTTAGTGAATTAACAAGGTCCAGCCTGTTGTAACACCATTCTAAAACACTCTAGTCTTTTCTAAATATAGAGAAAACTAATTCCCGAATACCAGCCATGAAATTCAAATTTTCCTTCATGAGGCTGATTTTGTTTGCTTTTTATTTTTAAAAAATAGGGAAAAAAGAAAAACCTGAGTATTCTTTTAGTAATATAGGGAGAGGTGCTCTAACAGTCTTCACTGGCTCCCTTGTACTACAGTCTTAAAACATTACCACAATAGTTTGGTAGAGGGTTTTTTTGCTTTTTTCTGTCCTTCATGCAAATTTAAATCCCTATACAACAAACAAAACAATTGAGATCTCATGCTTATTAAGTTAAAGAATTTCAGGTTTAAATACTCAGTGGTGAACTATTGTTATCTGGTATGTTGAGGAAGTGGCTCAAGAAATTAGATTGCTAGCATGATTGCATTCCTTTGTGGATATACATTTATACTTTGAAATTGCCAACTCATTTGTGTTCTGCAGAATGAGTAGAAACTGTTTAGACAATCTAACTAGGTAATGTCTTAGGTCTGGGTAATTGGTTTGTTTCGTGGGTTTGTTTGAGTTGTTTTTTTTTTCTTTTTCAGAAGACCATAGATAATGAACCTTAGCTGGAAACAGCCTTGGTAAAGCTTGTATTGCTCATGTTTGTTCCGTATCTTCTGAGTGCTTAAACAATGCATAACTCAGATCCCAAACCTTTCAACTTTCCCATTCAATTAAACTCCATTTTAGAAGAAGAAACTGAGTTATGTTAATCAACATTGCCTTTTCTGTTTCTATCTAAAGTCCTCTCCTTTCAAATAAATTGCCAGTAATCTCCTGGTGTGCTGGGCAAAAAAGTAATGATTAGCTAGTGCTTGACAGCATTTCATGGCTAGGAAATGGAAAAATGAATATTCATTTCAGCTGATCACTACAGTAGTGCATACTGGCTTGTATGACATGCAAAATATTGAAGTTAGACCCCAAATCAAGAACTCTTCTTTCCATATGTGTTGTGGGTGTTTTTGTTTAGGTTTTGAATTACTGCTTCCTGATGCACCACTGCTACAACACAGGAATTGTTTTATCATGGAGTTTTATCACCCTATGGGCTGGTAAAAGAGAAGCAGCATAACAGGATTTATTTTAAAATTCTTGTTAGCAACATCTCCCCATGGTACCTGGTCCCTTAGAATCATAGAATGCCAGGTTGGAAGGGACTTCCAGGATCATCTGGTTCAATGCTTTTAGATAATACTATGGTTTATTTGGAGTGGCTTAGCACCCTGTCAAACTGAGACTTAAAACTGTACTGTGTGGGGAAATCTACCACTCCCCTTGGGAGACTATTCCAATGTTTGATTGTCCTCATAGTGAAAAATTTACCAATCGGTAATTTTGTCCAACCGGAATCTCCCCAGGAGCAACTTGTGCCCATTACCCCTTGTTTTTTCCCTGTGACTCCTTGTAAATAGGGAGTCTCCATCTTCTTTGTAGTCCCCGTTTAAGCCCTTCTCTGGACCCTCTCCAGCCTGTCTGCATCCTTTTTGTAGAGCGCAATACTCCAGGTGTGGTCTGACAAGCCCTGAGTAGAGTGGGATGATGACTTCTTTATCTCTGCTGGTGATGCTCTTGGTGATGCAGCCCAGCATCCTGTTGGCTTTCTTTTCTGCTACAGCACACTGTTCGCTCATGTAGAAGCAGCAGACAGGGTTTTCCACCACAGGGATCCCACAGGGTCTTTGGCTTGCATGACTTTTGAGGTCTGTCTGTCTTTTCATGAGAGGGAGCAGTTTATCCTCCTGGACATCTTGTTTTGTTCTGCTTAGCCCACCATGACTGGCTTATTGGGAAGCTCTGCACAGAGGCAGGTGGAGTGGTTGAACACGCTGGTGTCGTTAAAGGCAGTGTCATATCTGAACCGCTGCTGTTTCCCATACTTGAAACAGGAAATTAATGTCTTGTCTGAGACACTGGGGAGTAATAACTTATAGTTGAGGGTCTCTAAATGGTTACTTAAGGGATTGAAAACAACACATACTGTAAACATTAAACAATCTTAGGAGAAAAATGGACCAACACTGCATGCTGAGTAGTTCATATTACTGTCTGAGCAAATAACTCTTTTTGGAAGTTTATCTATTTTAAGAAATCGGTTGCTGGTTTGTGTGACTTGAACATTTTCCTAATTTTATTCATATCAGCTTTCATGTAGTACATTTATTTCTTTTAAGGTCTAGTCCAAGAATAAAATGTTCTCTATTGTAAACAGCTGTGGTGCAGACAGACAACACTGAGCACATTTAATAGTCGTTGCTCAAGGATCTTTTCCCTCATTATTATTGCATAACTGTGTGCTGTGCACTGGAAGGTGGTGGTCTTTTGAAAGACAGAAGCAAAAAGAAGATAGAGTTGTGAACCCCATCTTGATCCAAAAAGGAAATGTTATTTCAGTTCTGCATATGAGGAAACGGAACACTTAACGTTAGAAGAAAAATGTTGTGTATTAAACTTAGTGTGTGAATTTTCAAGATAATTTTTAATCTAGATGAATGTATGTATTTATGATTGGATAGGTTGCTAATATGTTTCCATTATACTGAGACTGATTCATAACTCTTTCTCTAGTCAAAAATGCAAATAAATAAAAAGGCACTATAGATTAAAAATGTAGTGAATATTCCTAAAGGGATTATGGATCTTAAAGTGCAACAAAAATATTTTCCTTTCAGTCTTTATAAAATAGATTTTATAGATGTAATAGATGTGCTAGTGCTTATCCTGCCACTCCCCTTTTAAAAAATTCTGTGATACTAATAGTTGGAGGCTGTAAAAGCCCTTCTCACTTATAGCTGTTACTAGGGCAAAGCCTATTCAGATGCCTGGGACACTCCCTGAAGTCCACAGGACCTTCAGGGAAAAGCAGAGTCCCTTCTGAGAACAGTAGGGCACTCAAGGAGCTGGTTGCACTTTGTACTCCTAATAGTAAGAAAGACAAATGTTTAAATGCTTCCAAGAACCTAATGCAAATATTGCTTCAAAGCTATTCAAGCCACAGAACTAAGGAAATGTAAAAAAAGTGACTTATGCCTCACAAAGGAGAGGGTTGGGAGTAAAGTATCTTTGTTTATTTGAGAACAGTGGATGCATTTAAGCTGAGCTACGTTGTCCGGCTGGCTTCAATCTCATCTGTTTTAATGAGTGTTCCCTAGGAAAACTGTTGTAATAGCCAACAAGGGATGCAAATCAGCAGAAAGGGCTAGCCATGTAACTCTTCTCTCATATGATGGTGCAAGTATGTGACAAGGCAATTTGCTTGCAGGAAATATCAGAAACTTGATGGTCTTAAACTTGTCAATTAGAACTCTTCTTCTCCAATCCTTTATTCGGTTCTGCATCTCTTTTCTCTCTATACCATGTAAGAATGCTGTGACAACACCATTCCTGAGGAAATTTTCTGATGCATTATAAAATCAGATTGTTGTTTTTGCCCTTGTGGCGTGCCATACAGTGTTAGTTTTTAGTTTCTTATTTGCACTTGCATATGTGTCAACACACTTGCCACAAAACAAACAAAACCATGGAAATTATCCTCTCTCTCAACTCCCCCAAATAACCGTTTGGGTCTTATTTCTCTTTTATATCCTAAAATATTTATGCCTATAATCCCTGCCCAAGGCAAGTCAGATGCTGCTATAGCTTCCTCTCAAGTTAGTAGAAGTTTTGCCACTCAGTTGAGTGGAAATCGGATTCAGCCTTTGCTTACTGACCTCATTCTGATGCAGTGGAGTTCAATCAAGAGAAATATAGGAAGGCCAACGTTAATATAGATTGCATTAAAAAAATCAATGTCAGATGTCATAGGCTAAATGTTCCTGACTTGTGTATCTTTTCCTAGCTTCCCTGAAACCCGATCTCTTGCACTGCTTAAGTGGATTCAATGAAACAATTTAAGTCAGTAATGGTGGATTCATGTTTTGTGCTTCACTTAGGAGGCAATTTATATAGCACACTACAATTCTGTATACCAAAATATGTAGATTGTGTATTGTATTATCTCAAACTCACAGTCAGATAATAATAATTCATTTTGTTGCTGTCACGCTGGTAGAGCTGGTACTTGACCTGTTTTATTTTCAAGAACAATATTAGCATTAGCAATATGTTTTACATACATTAATGAGGATTGAACACCTCTAACTTTGGCTTAGTTTCCAGTGAATGCAGGCTGCTAGAGTCTTTTTTGCCTTGCTTTATAGCTCAAGAGATTTCAGCAAAACTGTTATAAATCTCAGGTTGTGTGGATATAAGAAAACTAAATACTTGTTTCAGAGAGGTGATTTTGTAAAAAAAAAAAAAAAAAAAAGGTGCTGTTGGCAGAAATCTTATCTCCGTGACAGTCCTTATTTCTTTCCATTCCTCTTCTTTTACATTCTCTTCTTTTGACTTTGTTCTGAGAGAGAAATAATATGTAGAGAGGAGCAAAGATGAAAACTAGAAGGAAGGAAGAAGGGCACAGTTTGCTTTCTGATCTTAGCAGATTTATTCAAAGGGCACTGTAAGAATTTGTGTGTACAAATTTTTTACAATAGGTGACATTCAGGGATTTTGTAAATCTTACTGAGATGCTTCTTAGAATCAATGCTGAATCTCAGTGAAGACTATAAAGATTAAAATGAGAACTTAGATTTCCTAATCAGTAGCCTGTCTGTAATATTTGAATTGTAATGGAAAGTGAAAATGAAGTTATGGGATGCTAAGCTCTCTGGGGTGACCAAGTGCTTTTGGTTCTTCCCCACAAAAATCGATTGCTTGTTAGCCTGTTGTAAAGAGGACAAGACTTCATCAGGGGTGAAAATGCATTGCTTCATATTCAACAGGTCAAGTTTTCTTCGAGCTAAGGTGGGTTTGTGGCTCATGGACCTCTGCTGAGATAGGTAAGTTGATTTTGACACATCTTACTACATTGCTGTATCATGACAAATACTTAACTTTATTAAGCTAGCATAAGTGCAAACTACAGATGTATTATTTAACTTGTTTTGCATTCACACTGCTGGAAGTGATACAAAAATTTACCTCCTTTCCCTCTCTCCCAAATGACACTTCAAAAACAAGGTTTAAATTATTAATAATAAGCTTTTTATTCAGAAACAATATATATAGCAGGAGATTAGTGAACAAAAAATAATTTCAATATACCTTATTTCTTGAAATAAGGTGTTAAGATGTTTTAGTATGAAAAGGATATTTGTGCTTAAGGGGAGTCCTCTCAGAAAATCTGGCATAATTGATGCATAGTCTGCTGAAATAAATAACTATGTATAGTAGTCAATAATGCTAAATGACTTTGTGGTACTTTGTTTTCAACTTTTTAATCATATGGGTGCTGTAAAGAAGGTATTAAAGCATGTTGCTAGTACATAAAAGAGAAGCTAAAGTAAAGTTTTATTATGGTGGTGTTCAGTGATTTTTATTATTCATGCAGTTGTTTAATACTTACACCATAGAGGTACAGAACTGTTTGGTCTTATAATCATGGGAGATTGTCTTGATCAAGCAGGAGTTCTGCTTACTCTGGAATATGTGAAGCTGCTTCAGTGCCAGAGGAACAGTTTGGAGAGAAAGGTGAAAGGATTTGATCTGACCTTGCGTGAGGCTCTAGAAACCCTTAGTCCCAGGTGCACCCTCTGTGGAAAGGATTTCTGAGATGGTAGTGGCGGTCAGAAGCAATTGGAAGTGTCCTGCACTTCTCGTGTGACTCAAGCAGATGCACTATGGAGAGGTATTTTTATTTGGCTATAATTGATCTGACAAACCAAGTTGAACTGAAACTTGCAGTAGAAATTTCTAAGTATGGAAAAAACAACAACAAAAAACCAAAACCAACCAAACAAACCACCAAAAACCCCAACCAAAACCAGAAGCAACAACTAACTATTAATTTGTCATCTCTGAAATCCAGTTTAGGAGACTTCTTAATGATGCCATTTTTCAAGCCGCAGGGTAACTTTTTCTGAAGTAATCTAGACAAGATATATATTCCTGATAGGATTTCGAGTCTTATTTACAGTACATGTTGTTGTCTACATTCTGTTTTTTATGGTTAGGATTTAAAAATGAAGGTAGGAAAAAGTGTCAGTGCTTTCTCTACTAGTCTGAACATGATAAATTAATAGAACTTTGTTGATTCTTCAGAGTTTTCTTTTTATGAACTTGTGTAGGAGAGAGTTTAACTCCACCTAGTCTGGTTTACTTTCATCACTTCTTTGCAAGGTATCAAATATGTTTGGGTTTTTTTAAGTTGCATTTTTCATTCATTTTGGTGCAGACCATCAAAGGCAAACTGGTAGCACCAATCCAACACTGGGATGATGAAGTGAGAGTAAAATTAATAGTACTGAATGTAAAACATACAATATTTTTAGCACCAGAACAGTTTGCCATCTGACCTATGTATTACACATGGATTGAGTAGCTTCTAAAATGCCAGCATGTTCTGATGTATAGTTCAGAAACTCATCCATTCCTAGATAAAATATGTCTTAGTTTAATTTTGTGTAATATTTTATGATAAATTATACAGGCAGGCTTTTTTTGTGGTCTGAGAGACTTTCTGGTTTGAAAACTAAACTAGGAAGCTTTAATTAGACACTAACAACAAAAAAGATGTACAGTTATGTACAAGTATGTTCAGGAATGTGCAAAACCCCTATTGCCTTCCTCCACCCCCAGCAGCTCCCCCAGCACTCTCCTGAGCTGTGAGCAGTTCTGAAATGTCCCGGAGCGCTGCTGGAGAGAACGGCAGAGCAGACAGGAGCTGAGGGGAGAGGTACGAGGGTCAGGAATGCACGGGCCTAGGGATCAACAGTGATGGATAGATGGAGTCCTCCCTGGATGCCGGCCATGGACGGAAGAGAAGGGAAGAAATAGCAGGAAGGAAGTTGTCTTCTGTGATCTCTGACCTTACATTGAGCTTGTGTAGATATATGGAATGGAATACTTTGGCCTATTTTGCTGTCTGTCTAGTCCACCCCTCCCTACAGGGATTACAGATACAACTCTTCTGCTCTCGGGAGCATCCTTGGGCAGCAGAGCAAAGCAACCTTGGAGTTTCAGCAGTAGCATAAACATTCCAGCATTATCAGTCCACTAGCTGGAAAATTTGCTGCTAGTTAAAAGAGAGCTCACTGAAGGAAAAAAAAAAAAATCACTAAAAGGAAAATTGGTTTAATCCTGGCTCAAACCAGGACACTGATCCTTGATTTTTCTTTTCTTGGTTTGTTGTTTTGGGTTTTTTTAGCACTGTGTCTTTAACATGCTTAGCATGTGTTAACCAGAATAATTGAACACATGATGGGATTTAAATTATCCAGATTTTATTCTTCATGGCACTTTTTGTGGGTTTTTTTTGTTCCTGTATTTTTCCTTTTAAATTGTTTAAGAAAATTATTTATTATAGTAATGTCAGTATTTATAATTCAGTAGAAATAAGTACTGTTCCTCACAGAAATGAGCTGGGAGAGGGGAAAAACTAAAAAAAACACCCACAACATTTTGTGGAGATAGAGATACTAAAAATGTGGTTATTTCTGTTTCCCTAGTGTTGTTTCCATTAGGGGGGCATTGCAATGTGCAAAGGCTCAGAAAGAGGTCAGTGTAAATAACAACGTGACACTATATGTGCACTAAATACCAAAGGTTGTTTTATTATTTTTTCATGTGAGGGTTGTTGTTGGTTTGGCTTTTTTAATTATTGCTATTCTGCTTGATGTCTCCTTGTTTTTCTCCTTTGGTTTCACGGCAGTCTACCAGTTTATGTCAATAAACGCTGATGCATGTGGCCAAATACGGTGGGTTTGGGCACGGAAAGCCCATGGCCTGGAGGATGCCCAAATGCAGGAGGAGGAGGAGGGTCACAGGGGCTGAGGGCCCCTTTCCTGTGGCTCGCTCCCACCTGCCATGTTGGGTCCCTTCACACCCTAGACCATTCTGTTACTGTAGGAAAAGGTGACATCACTGAACACCCAGCACAGCTTCACCAAGGACGAGTTGTGCTGGGACCAATGTGAGCCTTGCTTTGAGGAGGTGACTGTCCTAGCAGGACAAGAGCAGAGCAGTGACTGCCATGTAGTCGGGCAGTCTTTAGCAAGGCCCATGACACCGCATCCCAGTATCCAGGTGGGTGAGGCATGAACAGGAGATGGGGGCTACAGGCTGGGAGGACTGCCGCCTTGTGCTCAGCAGGACAAATCCCACCTCTGGAGTAGCTGCTAGAGGTGGTGTACCCGAGGTCAGTGGTGGGGTTGATTCTGGGGATGTTCTGAAGTAAGGGCCTGGGTGGTAGTGGGACAGGCCATCTTCTGCAAGGTTGTGGGTGCCCCTTCCTGTCTCAGGAAGGCAGGACAGATCAATGGAAGCAAGGCACTCTCATCCCCACTCCTTCAGGGCTTGGTGGGGAGGAGATGACATCTCTTGGCAAAGGTTGGTTGTAGGGGGTTGGCAAGGAAGGGCCCACGCAAGCCTTGATATTCAACAAAAGAACACTTTATTGGTGGGAGGGGTTGCAGGTGAACCTGTGGGAAGGCCAGAGGGTTTGTTTTCAGTTAAACGGAACTTTCCCCTTGCGAGCCCATGTTGGCTGTGACCAGCGACTGCGTTGTCTCTGACCCCTGGGCCTCGCACCATGGCTCAGCAGGCAGACACGCCAGGGCCCCATGCTGTTTCCCTGTGTGCCCACAGCTGCCTGCTGGATGACATCAGTTGTGTGAGCAAGGGCAATGGCTCTCATGGTGCGAGGGGGTATGTTCCTCCTCCGCTGCTTCCCCTTCTTCAGGCCCCTGGGAGGTGCCTTCCTCTTTGGCGGCTGCAGGAACCGTCCCTGTGCCGTCCCACGCCGAGGTGGGCAGCCACCCGCCTGGCTGCTCCGGCTGCTCCCTGGCAGGCAGGCAGGCCTGGGCTCCACAGCCTTCCCTGGTGGGCCCAGAGACAAGCGCTGCATGGCCTCCACCAGAGAGGTGATGTCAGCTGCAGTCACAGCACAAGGGGGAGTGGTGGTGGTGTTCCTCCTCTGCTGCCTCTGCCTCCTCCTTTGCTGCCTCTGCCTCCTCCTCTGGGCAGATGCTTTCCTCCTCCGTGGTTCAGGGGAGCGGCTCTGTGGCCTCCCACACCAAGGTGGGCAGCCATCCACCTCGCTGTTCCAGCTCCTCTTCCTTCCAGCCATGCTTGGCATCCGAAGGCCTTGGAGCTCGAGGGTGAACTGTGCGCCAGCTTCAGGAACCCTGCTTTTATAGGGCTGGTGGCATCAGGAGGCAATTGTGATGGTGATTGTGACTCTGGCCAATGGGTGTGGCCAAATATGGTGGGTTTGCTCATGTTGCTTGCCCAAGAGAAGGCTGCCCTTGGGCATAGGGACCACTCTGCATTTGATGTTCTTTAAGGTCCCTTCTAACCCAAACCATGCTATGATTCTATGATTCTTTTTCCTCATGAAGTTTCATAAGGTTGTCAGTTGATGATGGTAACTTTTTTCATATAAATATTTCTATAGGTTAAAATCTGTTTTCATTTAGTATAGGCACAATAATAGGTTGGAGAGCATTTACTTTCTTCAAATGTTACTCATAGTCCAATGCAGTCCTTTGAGACTTCTGTTGAAAAGTTTCAGTCTGTTACATTGGATATCTAATCAGAGTTCATTACAACTGTATAACTATTAATGTTTTAAAAAAACATTAAAACACCAGGCAAAACCAAAATAAAAAATCCTGGCAAGTAAGGACTTGGCCCATTTAAGAGCAAATGCCCTTCTTCTCCATCTCAAAAACCTCCCGAATCTAAAATTTGCACCAGTATACTCTCTTCTGTAAGTATTAGGATACATAGGTGATAAAAAGTAGTATAGTAGTAAATGTTGGACTGCATGTTTTAAACAATGTGTGAGCAGGTGAGGAGTTTGAAAGTGGTTGCTGAATTTCTCAGGTGAGTTTAGAGTCCTTTAGGCAACTACATGAGAAAGTATTTGCTTTGTATCATGAATGTTGACCAACTCTTGGATGCAATAGAGGAATCCTTGTCCCATGAATGAGCCACGCAGTGTTGTCTGTGCTGCAATGGCAAAAAAATGGAAATGACAGGAGAAGAGAGACATATAATTCTTGTGTGGTCAGGTTCCTGCTTGAAACTTTTCCTTTGTTTGCTTTCTGAGCAGTACCTGGTCTTGTGGAGCAACAGATAGAGCTAGCTGACCATCAGCCAGGAGGGAGTCCTTGTTATTCTTCCTATTTTGGGGCATCAAACATGTAATTTGGAGCAATGCCAGGGTTGGATTTTAATAAACAAGTGGAGTAGTCTGTATCTTTGATAATGATGGCATCTATTGCTCTTTAGTCTCTCTTAATGGTGTCTAGAAGGACATGTTTGGCTGAGCCTTTGTTCTGATACGCTTTTACACATCCCTGCTTTCAGATCTACTGACGTGGCAATGCTTGTACTGTGCTGAATAAGCAAGTCCTCTATGAAACTTTGGTGTCTGCTCTTGCAGTTCTCTTGGAGTGCATGGACCTGAAATGAGTGGCAAAGCTTGTTATTTTAAAGGAAAGAAGTAATATGAAATCCTGTAAATTACTGTATTTCCTAATAAATTCACCACAGTGTGAGAGAGATCCTCTTGTAGAGAGGATATAACATATTTCACCTTTTCTCAGTCCCCAGCCTGTTGCCTTGCCACTTGTGGTTATTCTGAGTATCCTTTGAGTTTGGCTGGTGAGTTGCTCACTGACACCATGGCTCAACAAGTTGCTGGAATCACATTCTGGAGATCTTAAGGAGACTTAGGCATATGCTGAAAATTTTTCTGCTGAACATTCACATAAGTGTGAGCAAAAATTCTGATGTGACCTTAACTGTTATAATAAAATTTAATTTTGTGTTAAATATTGTGTTTGAAAATCAAATACTTTTTAAACACTCTAGCTTTCACTTACCTGTATCTGTCACATGTATACGTGTTAGACTGAGTTTGAAAGTACTACTGCTACTACCTCTGGGGACATGTCGTTTAACAAGTTTCAAGTTGCTACCAGCACTAGGTCATTATCCTTTTTGTGCACTTTCATTAATCCACAGTTAAAAAAGAACAGTCACGAACTGTGATGTTTTGGCATAACTTGAGAAATTAACATATGCAAACAGATGTATTGTTTGTTGTCTGTGCTTGCATTGAAATTTCCTTTCGGCAGCTGAACAAGGAGAGAGAGCAACTGCAGTAGGGTCTGTGTTTGAAAGAGTGTAGTCTCACAGCATGGCAAGTTTGGCATGTAACAGGAGGTTCTTTCCTGGGGTGGTTGTTCTTGTGGTTAAGGCTTTCCTTGAACTGCTGGTTCTCTTTTATGCCAGGTCTCTCTTGCAAACCTCAGAGGAAGGGATGGAGAAACTGGAAGTTCAAGTCCTTTTGAGTTTGTAGCATTTATATTGTGAGACAGTCTAGATCGAGTCCATTTTGCTAAGCTGCTCACTCGTAATGGATCTGTCACAGCAGCCTGACAATGTATTTGTATCCATTTCAGACAGCCTTTGCTTCTCAGCGCTCTCCCTGTGAAAGTTCCCAGCAGACCACTCAGATTTAATGTTGTCAAATAGTAACTCCTCCTTTCCCCCTCAGAATCAATCTATCCTTTTCATATCCTTTTCATAGATTTAATAGGCAGTTGTCTGTTCCAGTCATGCCTTACCTTTGAATTGGTGTTAAGTAGCTCTTCATTTGACCCCCTTTTTCTCTTGTTCAGCTGCTGTAAAGATGGCACAGCTAAATGATGGAGGGTATTTTGTGTCAAACTATTGTTAGGTTTTTTTCAGGAATTAAAATCTGTTTGGGTTCTTATTTATTGATAATCTACAAGCAGTCGTTGGTTTGTTTCTGACTTAAAGATGGGGGCGGGGGGGGAGGGGGGTGGGAAGGAGAATAGCAGGCAGGAAGGCAGCCTTCCTGCCCACTGTGTCTGAGAAAATAAGTTAGCTTTCAGAACTGAAGCTGCTAATAAACCAGAAAATAAATGACTGCTTTTTCATGCCTGACCACTAATACTGATTGGGTGTCTTTTATTCTGGTGCAGACTTAGTTTAATCTGAAATATAATTTCTGTCTTAGTGGAGCAGGAGGATGTTCTGCCCTCTCCCCTCTCTTTTTTTCTCATGGTTCTCTTCCCTCAACGAGAAATTTTTTTCCAGTTCAAATCACAGAATAAGCCTGCAGGAAGACATCCATTTCTAAATATAATAAGTTGAGCTACAGGATTTACCAAGGTCTGGGGAGCCAAGTGAAAATGAAACCACTGACTCTCTTCTCTACTAATTCATCTCCCGGGTCTCTCCTTTTAGGATTTCTTTTCCTTCCCTCCCCTCTCCTCCTCCCTACCCCCTTCAGAGCTGCTTTCTCTTTAACAACAGTTATATAATGCTGCCTCTCTGTCGGGACATATCCTGTATAGTGCAGCACTAATATAATGCATTTACTACATATAGTAGTAGATCTGTGCAAATTCTTAGGCTTTCAGTTCACATGGGAGACTTGTTTCTACACTTGTGTTTAATAGAGCAGTGGCTTCCCTGGACAGTTCCAGCACTCACAGTGGTGTCCTGCTTCCAGGCTGGGACTGCACCATTTGTGGAGCTGAGGTTTAGGAACATGCCCTAGTATTTTCCTCCTTCATCCTATGCAGCCCCATCTCTACTAACATAGAATCTGAACTGCTCTTTTTGCGCTTTTGAGTCAGATAGAAATAGTAGTACTGGTCAGAGGGGAATGTTTTAAGGGGTATTTCTTTTAAAAATAGACAAAAAATTCAGTGAATTCTGCCATCAAAGCATGGCAGTTTAAAGTTAATTATGAAGAGAGAGTGAAGCTCACTTCATTCTCAACAAGGGGGATTTAGCAAAGCTTTACTCTGGAGTGTTTCTCACTGGGGAAACTTACTGCAAGAAATAAAAAAAACTGTACCTAGTGCTTCTTTGTGGCTTGTTTGTTTGTACCATTCTCTCCCAGAGCTGTCCATTCTGTGGCTTTCTAATTCGATCAATATCAGTATACTTGCTGTTGGTCTTTCTTTATCTCCCCTTGCAAATGCATGTGGGAGAAAGGGAGAGCACTTGACAAATCCACTGCTCTTCTGAGATCTTTCCAGCACTTTCAAGGTGTGTGTTAAGTGTAAAAGCTGAAATGAAATATCTTGGGCTGCACTGACCTCGTCATCTGTTTTTCAGATAGCATACCCATCCCATAAATTCTCTTAGAGATAAATTAAAAATGCCTGTAGAAAAATATAGCCTGGATGTAATAATTAAGGTGTTAAGCAGCAGCCCATTATTCATGTATCAGGATTTTGTATAATAACTTTTTAATCTTTTTATTACTGCTTGAAGAGAGGCTTGACTGAACACTGTCTCTTGACTGAACACTGTTGCTGAAAAGCAGGATTGAGTGATGGGAAACAAACCTTCTAAAAGGGACCGACCAGCAGCAGAGAAGACGTTTCCTCTAAAGTAAATCACTTTTAGGAGGTACTTCCTCCTTGCTAGGCAGTACTGTTTACATATTTTGGCTGAAGGCTGAATTAAATCAGAACGGACAAAAACCTCCTGTGAATGCAAAGTATGAATGGAAACAGTACTGCTGCTGTATCAGTGTAATTTAAAATCCATTTTTAGTTATGCTTACATGACAAAAGTGGCAACCCTGTGGTTAAGCAGTCGTGTCAGAGGCTCCAGTTCACTGACCATTGAAACTGCAGATTATGAGGAGGTCCCAACTTTGCAGACAAGCAAGTGTGCAAAAATTCTGATTCCATTTTTTAAATGGAAGCTGGAGACAAAACCAGGGCAATTATTTAGTGTTGCAGTAAATATCAGTATTCAGCAAGCAACTTTGGTAACAAGCTCACAGTTTTCTTCATAGAGAAAATAGTCAGCCTGGGCTTTTGGGGTTTTGTTTTTGTTTTGTTTTTTTCCTTTCTAAACTGCTTCTTATAAAATTATGATCACTTGCAATTTGGGAGCGGAAATGCTGCTCAGGGAATGCAAAGTCTCAGCAGCTTTTGCCAAATTAAATAACTGTGTCTAAAAGGACTCTGCCTAGATGGTTTCCAGAAGGCTGTGGAACACGCTGGCTCTGCGTATGCTGCACGGGTGAAAAGTAGAGCCTGGAGCCTGGGCAGCCTGTTGGTTTCCTGAGTAGTCAGTGGCTGGAGGGATTTCAGATGCTTGATTGTTTTCAGATTGAAACTTTCCTGCATGGGAATGAGAAATATTACTTTAACCCTTAGTGTGAGAGAGTGGCAATGTTACCTGCTTCACAGCTGTGGTTGCACTATCACCAGTCAGCCGTGTGTCATGGCCACAGGATTATAAGCAATGTGGGGCAGATAAAACCTCTGCCATTGTGCTTCCCATTGTGGCTGGCACAATGAGGCCCTGCTGCTACCTGACTCTGCTGGCAGCTATCTGTCTGGGCCAATTATAACAGCTAGGAAATTTGTAAAATGCACATGCAAGATGTTCAGATAAAAAAAGGGTACTGGTTCAGTGTGAATCTGAAAAAGCTTTTGAGAGATTTCCTGGTTAAACGTTTGCTGCTCTTCTGAGCTGTTTCATCCCCAATTATTATTTACTCTCTTATTAAAAAATATGCATTACTTTCTTTGTGCAGAGAATAAACATGATTGCAAATTCAAAATCAGATCTTGTTCAAGATAGATATCTGTTCCCCTGCTGCTTTCCACATTGTTGAAGTCATCATTTTGGTTCAATATTATGTAATATGGAAAAAAACCAAAACAACAAAACAAAAAAGAGACAGTCATGAGCATTTTGAGATTTACAAAATATCCTCTTTCAGTTTTTATTTTCCTGAAGTAACTTATGTTGTTCCTCATTTTATGAGTGGAGTCTCAAGCACCCTAGAAGCCTTTGTTTTGTGAAGATGTTTCCTTTTGTATGAAAAAAGAAGTTTCCAAGGTAAAAATTGTTTAATTGATTCCAGTGTTTCTTTTGAATCTTGAAATATTTGGGATACATGTCAATACATTAATGAGCTGCTTCTTTTAAAAAATATTTATTGTACTTACAAAACAAGAATTCACTTTTTTTTATTGTTGGGTTTATCTTTTGTAATATTTTTGTTTAAAGGACAAGAACAATGCAACTCTTGTTATCAGGATTACAGATTATCACTCTTTTGAACTTGCAATGTAGTTCTTTTCTTCACTTATATCACATTATAGAGCTGTGAATCAGCCATTAGAAATATTTTCAGTTTTTTCCTTGTAATATGCCTCAATTCTGACAACTATCTTTCCCATATATACCTCTGCAGATGACCGAGCGTTTAAATAAGAGCTAGGTCCTTTTATAACCACCCCATAGCATCACCCATTGACTAGCTTGGGTGGGACCACAGCAGTAGTTTTGAAGAACATTCTTTTTTCTGTGACTGGTAGTGCAGCAGTGTAGGGAAATCCAGGAGGTTGAATGCCCTGATAAATCAGTTTTACAGGAGAAAAATATGGGGGCAAAGCTCTATAAAATGGGGTGGTTAACAACAGTTATGTGATCTCCTTAATAAGATGTCTGACTTCTCTGGGCAAGGACAGTGCTGGACGCACAAGTCAGGACTAAGCACTTGTAGCATTCACCTAAGATTAATGCAGCTGGGGAAGGAGAGGACCCGTGTAACTTCTTTTTTTCATTTTCTTTCTTCTTGTTTTTTTCCCTTTTTTTTTTTTCTTAGTGAAATTAATTAATCTAAGTCTCACTTCTAGGACTGAAAGCCATCAGTACCAACAAACATCTATGTCTTTTGTTCTGACTTGGGTATCTGCAGGAGATCACTTGCAAAATCCCACAGCTGGGAATGATCAGTGGTAGGGAAAACAGCAATTGCCTACCTGAAGAAGGAATATATTTAACTATCTGTAGTTAAATGTACACTGTTTTTAACAGGAACATTTCTCGTAGCTGGACTTGTTTTCCACATGTACTTCAAAGGCTGGAGATACTGCAGTTTGTGGCATGTTACTTTTCTTTTGAACATTTTGGAATATCTGTACAACTGGTCTAGGAAAGAAGAAAGTGACATTTAAATATATCCATTATATCAGTGTATTTGAAATCTTTTTAAAGTCTGCATTTTGCATTCAATATGGCATTGGTTACTCCAAAATGGTTAACAGAGTCTGAATCAGAGTATTTTGGTTTAAAGTTATGGAAAGATTTAATACCCTCTTTTCTTTGCCTTCCAAAAAACTCTATTGCTTTTAATTAGCTGTAGTCTCTTTGCTAATGAGAATGAAATTGCCCAGCTGTGTAGCAGCTGTGGGCCAGCAGTAGATACTGCAGGCTGGAAGCTCTGAGACCCTCTTTCCAACAAAAGCATTCATAAGCCAGTCTCACGTTGAGAGCGTTAAATAACAGTGAAGTGTTTAGATATGTTTGCAGATCTGGACCACAACCGCAATCTTTATCTGGCCAAAATGTGCTGGTTTCTGGCTTTTAAACTTAATCTAGTAAGACAATATACTTGCCATTGCTGGGTTTAACAAGAATGCCAGGAAGTGCTTTTGCTTGATCCTTCCTGGCATTTGCTGACTGATTGATTTGTGACTTTCTCTAGAATAATTCATGGAAGATCAAATGGCAAAATCAACAGGAACCCTTCTGCAAGCTGATGACCATTTACTGTGTGCATAATTTTTTTTTCTGCTCAGTTATGTAGTTGTCTTAGAGCTGCATTCAGAGTGAGATCACACAGTCTCCTCATGCTTATACTTGATTTTTAATGTATGTTATAACTTATGCATAAGTGGACTACATGTTTAACTTTCCAGTTTTTTATGCCATCTGGGACTTCATTTGGAGACATGAGCTGGAAAAATGGGCAGAGATTGATGCAGCTTCAAAGTTTAACTCCTGAATTAAGACTGAACTGTTAAATTTTGTGGGGTTTTGTGTGTAGTTGGTTCACCCCCTGAAAATAGTCAGACACAGTTATTTACTATTTGTACACAGAAACAGATTGGTCTTTAGTACTAAAATCGAGTAACTTCTAACAACCACATTCTCTCAGGTGTGCAACCCCATCATGACAGAAATGAGAGAAATGCCATGTTTCAGGGTACCTTGTAGGAAAAGTGCATCAAAGAGCTAATTTTTTAATATCCTTCTCAATCCATAAAGCACATAATTTGTACATTCATTTTTAAAGTATTTATACTTGATCGTACAGCCAAAGCAAGGTACAATATTCTGTTGATTTAATATAATTTCCTGAGCATTTCAAATAATAACATTATTTTTACTTGCCTTCTGCATATTTACTTATGCAGAATTAAATAATTATTTACTTTAAATAAAATTAAAGTGTTTGGAGATCTATTTTATCAGTTTTTTCTTTTTTACTTAGTTACAAAAGCACTGTAGTCCTAACAAAATCTGTAAAGAAGTTTTCTACTATACAGCTTGATCAGCAGAAATCAGATGCTCTCCATGCCAAAATGAAATTATTCTCCAATATATTTACTATCACACTAGTTCTTTGTTGTCTTCAAGCCTTAATTCGTTTTTCACTAGGTGAAAAATTTAATCAAATTATTAAAATAAGTACTTTAAGTATGGATAACACAGAAGTGGCCAAGTTGGCCAATTAAACCAAATTATTAAGGGCAATGAGAACTAACTCTTCCTGCAAAAATTTATAGGACAACTTTGTTATAGAGTGATTTTTCAGTAAAATAGCAGATGAAAATTCATAATCAAATAATATAATAATTAATATTTGGAAACAGCCTACAGTATACATATTGCATTGGTGGTCCTGAAATTAGCTATTAGCATTTACACAGTGGGTCTTGGAGCACTGCTGTACATAGCTTCTTGAAAATATCTCAAACTCAGTAACAGTCAAAACTGGACACTAGTAAACCAGAAACTGTCATTGTGGTTTTGCATATATACTTGCATAAATCCATGGTGTATTCACATATTGAAATTTTCATGCTGGTCTGGACTTTCCCAAAAGTGAAAGAAGAAAATTAGAGAAGAATAAAAAGGCCAGCAATCAAGAATATGGGACGACTTCTGTATATGAGGAGATGAAGTTCACTGACAATTTTTAACTTTATAATAAACATATCTGAGCAATAACCCAGAGTTTTACCTAACCTTGAACAATGGGAAAAAGAACGTGACAGCTTATTGATTCTTTTTCTCATGGTGCAAGGAATCAGGGTGTCAAAAACAATTTTTCAACCTGAAAGCTTTCAAAAAAATTTTAAATTTTTAGAAGTTCTTTTATGCAACGAGTCTGTGGAATCATTTAATGAATCCTTGACAAAAGTGCCTTGAAGTGCTAGCAGAGCAAAAGCATAGACACAAACTTTGGCTTGCAAAGTCCCTTTGCTGTTGGGGAAATATTGCTCTCTTTCTCTTGTTCATTTACTCTTTCCTTAAGTATCAGTTGCTGATAGAGGCAGTGAAAGGTATAGTACTGCATAGTGGACTATGCATCTGTCTGATATTTTTTTTTTCCTACTAATGCTACATACCATGCACATATAAGTTTTTAAAGTAAAAATACATTTTAGGGGTTGTTTACAGTGCATAAGTGCTTAATTTAGTAGGTGAAGGAAATGGTTGTTGTGTTGTTGTTTTTTCTTTTAATATAACTTCTATATATGTTTCATGAACATTTCTTAAAACCAGAAACACGCCAAAAGTGTGTGTTCAGATAGAAGTTATTTGTAATTGGATAGGTAAAATTTGTCATTAGCTCGCCAGTCTAGGTCCTGATTTTCTCTGTCATCGGCCTCACTATCCTTGTTTTTCCTTTTGAGCACGCAGAGACCCACAGTTCAGATGAACAGGACTAAACCATATGGGATACAGTAGGAGCTCATTCACAGTCAGGTTGCACAAGACTGCAAGTGCAATTTTACCTGTCTATGAGAAACAATAACATTTTACAAGACTAATTTTTAATTGCACCTTTTATTCGGGTGCAGAACAATCCCTGGAGGCTGCCTTTTCACTTCTTAAAATGGAAAACAACAGTGCAAAAAATCACATTCAAGGTAGAAGCAGTGGCTGTTTGGAACTTGCTTGCTGGCTTATTTTCCTTGTTTATTTTTGAACTGAAGGAATACTATGCCTGAGACAGCCCTGTAAGAAAATAATTCTTTTGAAGGGAGTTTCCAGTATTAAAGAGTGGGATTTTTAAAAAAATCTAATTCTACAAGGCAAATAATCATGATGATGATTTCCTAGCTTCATAGTGAGGCAACTGAAGTTTTATTCTATTTTAGGAGCCCTTGGATGAATAATTTGTCCGTACAACATCATTGTATTTTATTTCATTAGTAGAATAACTTCAGTGAGATTTGTATTAATAAAAAACCAGAATGCATGTGACAAGGCTTGAAAATTTACAATGCTGCCACTGAGACATTTTTAAGGGTTTGTTAATCTCCAAATAGTTGGAAAAAAACATTGAATTTGGGCATCTTCTGTCTTCAACAGTTCTTGGCCAATATCTGGCAAAGTATGCTAGGTTAGACAAGCAGCAAAGGGCTTTTTTTGGTTTTGTGTGCAGGCAGACCCACCTTGGCACAGTGGGGTATAGTGCCAGCAAGCCACATACAGTTTCACTGATTTTTTACTTTGAAATATGTTGCCACTAGTGATGGGCATTCCCAGTCCGTGACCTGCCTGGAAGCCGGAGTAGCAAATACATGAAATGTTTGTGTGGTGTGGGTCAACATTAAAGCAGGGCGTGGGTCTGGATTGACAGCTGTTAGCAAAAGATGATGTTACAGTTGAGATGCACCAGATGATGGAGCTCTGTTGTGGATCTGAGGTCTGGGTAATTTGCTGGAGAGCTACTCCAAGTGCTCTGCTGGTAACTGGGTTGGCTTGCTTATATTCTTGTCAGGTACATATACTATTCAGATATTCATGACCTCTCTTAACTTTCTTCCTTTACTATTTCAGGGTGCAGGATGGCGAGTTGCTTACATCTTTGGTTTCATCTGATCAGATTTGGTCTATTTAGAGAGAGCTTCTTCTGCACAGTGCAGCAGAAGGAGAAATATTTCTCTAGGGATCTCTATATGAGCTTGTTGGCCTGTGACTGTTTACTTGGAAAGTTGTTGGATGGTATTCAAGTTAGAAATTGGAGGTGACTCCAGCATCTTTGTTCCTTTGCACTGGTAAAAACCCTAAATATTTTTGTTTGTTTTGAGAGGGAAAAAAAGGAAGAAATCATAGAATTTATGGTAGTGATTATTCTTTTCTGAGATTTCAGCTTATGGCTGCAAGATTATTTAGTGGCTTATGCCAATGGAATAGCTGCAGCAGAAGACAGAAAAGCAAGTAGAATATTGATCAAACCAAAGCAGCCTGCAGGGCACTCTATTGTAAAAAATTTCTGTGCTGAAAAAATGTTCAAATATTTCCCCATGGAATGTGTCAGGAGACAGAAAGGCAGCTGTTTGTAAATGGAGTTTTTCCTATGGAAAACATTTTTGATGGGAAGCTGAAATATACTTAAAAGGAAAAACACCCCAACCAAGTTTGATAACTGATGTACAAGGTCAGTAGTTCCAAGCTGTGCTCCCCTCTCTCCAGGCTTTTGACACTTTCATTTTGATACATTTCAGTCTCTTAGATAAAGCAGAAGTACTGGAGGATACTATATGCAATGACCTTGTAACATTATGGTACCAAAAATATAAATATAACTGATCCTGACTGTTTTTCAATCCAAGATGGTTTCCCTTAGTTATGTTTACAAGGACTCCTGTTTGCAGGTTATAAGCTGCTTGTTTCTGTCTGTTGTGTGGTATGAAGAGGAAGAAAGCACAGAGGCATCTGGCTGCTAGAGAATACTGATATTAAGTAAGACATAAATTTGCAGCCAAAATTTTCCCAGTTCTGCCCTTCATGTATTATATGGATGAGATCAACACTCCCAGCTGAGGGACGGCTCCTTGGAAAGCCAGTCAGAAAGGTTTTCCCTGAGTAAAGAAGAAAGAAGTATAGCAGAGCTCTGTTTCTGATGTGCAGCATACTAACAGGGAAAATATAACATGCTGTCATGGCAAGACTTCGTGGATGATGGCCAGAAAATCACAGTGGGATGAAAACTACATGGTTGTAGCCTGACAGTCTTGTTTTCTAAAAACATGGCTTTTAAAAATTCTGTCCTTTGAAAAGGTTGTCCAAAAGTCTGTTGGGTGTAACAGTCTTAGAAAGGGAGGTAACAGCAAATACAAAGGCTGAAGTCTACATGTGAAGTTTTACCCGTTATTCTAAGGAGATAATAAATAACTGTATGGAAACTTCATTTATTTCCTAGTCCCATTTACAGACAAAACCTGCAGAGGTTTTTTCCAGAACAAGGATTAATTCTCAATCTATCAGTTTCTGTGGCTGAATTTCATAATCCATTAGCTACCTAAGAGTTGTAAGAAACCTTTAAAAATGTTAAAAGTTTGTAATAGTTGCCAAACAGTATGATTTGTATTTATTGCAAATATTCATTATAATTAAAATCTAAAGCAATTTTTGAGGTGTTAGCAAAAGTACGAGTTCTGAGAGCTATTACTATGTTTTCAAGAAAACTGAATAGCATCATTTTCTCTGTTAAAATTTCAGCTAGCAGTACATCCAATATGATTTAATGAACTTCAATGAAATTCCTCTGATATTTGAAACTGGAGATTGAATGCATCTTAGGTCAATAACTCCAGTATTTCACTGTGGTATGTAGCATCTACCAAAGTATTTCTGCAAGATCAGAAATAATACTAGTGGCCTTTTATAGTTTGGTTTCTTTCCGATTGCTCTTACTGGAATATCTGTACATTTTCAGGAAGGATTTAGTATGATGGAAGCAACCCTTCCCATCCTCCCAAACTTAATTGATCAGTCCTTTAGGTGATTAATTAGATGCGCTGAATTTCCAGTGAAGTGTAATGTTTCATCCTAGTTCTTCACGCCTATGTTACCCAGCTGATACATGTAAACTGAAAGAGGTGGTTGCTACAGTGTATGGTTCCTAATAAAATTCAAATTATATAATCATGTCAATTATAGATTAAAAACTCAGGTTCAACAATTATCCAAAGAGCTCTACTTCAATGAAGACCTACAGTCATGTACCTTTCCCTTCCTGTTTGAATTTATAGCTCTCTCACACAGACATAATTTAGATTTCCCTTAAATTGCGCCCTAGATTGTTTTTATTATCTTAACCTGGAACAACATGTGTCTATTCCTGGAATATGGTACCATTATTCTTGAGCTGCATTACCCACTGTGTATGCTGTCTTTTCTACATTCAACGTTTTCAACAAAAACCTTTTTTAGTTCCTGTTAGTGCTTATACATTTGAGTCAGTTAAATGTGGAAGGAGGACTGTCTCTGATGTGTTCATTCTAGTTATGGTAGTGGTCTTTGAAGAACACTCCTATTTATTCATAGATAATACCAAGTTTTTTTTATGTCCAATCTAATGTTTATAATACAGAATTATGCTGCATTTCGTAGGTTAATGAGCAGTGGTGACAGGTGGAAGAAGTATTGGCCACATAATAATATCAGGTTTTGGCCCTAATCAGAATGGTTTTGCTACAAATAGCTAAAAGCTTTTCTTATTCCCAAGTCACTGTCTCCGTAAGAATCCCAGTTTACTGAGCTGGCATTTCTGGTGAAAAGGTTCAGGTTCTCAGAGACTTGGTTAAAAACTCATGGGAATTTCTTTCTCACAAAGGCATTTCATTTCTTTGTCACACACCCATATGCCTTTTACAATCTCCACTTTAGTGATCCAAGCTCATTTTGATTTATTGTCCTTTTCTGGAAAGCCAGATTTCCATTAAAAAATGGAAATTCTTTCTCTGTGCTTATTCAAATATAAAGGCTGTAACTCTGCAGAAACTCTGCACAGAAGTCTTTAGAATCAAGGGCTAACCCATGTACCTGAAGAAGACAAGAATAAGCAGCACATTAGGATCATAGATCACATAGTAACCACCTGAAACCAGGGCACTCTTCACTTCCACTCAAACTTCTGTATCGTGAATTTACTTTGTATTCTTTGTGTGATCATGTTTTGAGAATGAAGGTTACATAGTAACCACCTGAAACCAGGGCACTCTTCACTTCCACTCAAACTTCTGTATCGTGAATTTACTTTGTATTCTTTGTGTGATCATGTTTTGAGAATGAAGGTTACATAGTAACCACCTGAAACCAGGGCACTCTTCACTTCCACTCAAACTTCTGTATCGTGAATTTACTTTGTATTCTTTGTGTGATCATGTTTTGAGAATGAAGGGTTGTTGGCACTGAATTTGTAGGTGCTGCTGAAGTGTTAGATTTGTGTTACTGACAAGAAATCTAATATGCAAGGTGTGTATGGCTTTTGGACCCTTTCAGAAGAAAACGGAAGTCTGTGGAGGTACAATGCTAGTAGTGCCATTAGACTGAAAAGCTCAGGTTATTGATCCATAGTGCAAACATGACCTCAGCCTCTGAGAGACGGCTAAAGCTCTGGCTCTACTGCTCAAAGGTGAAGTGCTGAGGCTGGAGCAGCTGGTGGGGCTGAGGCCAAGCTCAAGACAAAGCAAATTAAGAAAAAGCTGAAAGCCTAATTTGATTTTCTGTGTGGAGCTGGTGCCTCAAGTCTCTGTAGGCATAAGCATTACGAACAGGAGTAAGGAAGGAGGGGTCTAGTGCTAACTATCAAGGATATGGTGCAGTTAATTGGAATTTAATTTACAGGCAGTGCTAGCAATCCATCATTGCTGCCGTCTGCGTAAGTGACAGGCCACATCATTCACGGACAGCAGTGAGAATCATTTAGCCTGGGGCCTGGAGGAGTGCAAATGTGACCCTGGGCCTGTATTTTCCAAAAAATGTTACCCTAATGAAGATACAGAATTTTCCCAAGTTGCTCTAGAATTTCATGTCTGATCACATCTGTACCCAGTTGTTCCTGCTTCCTATTCCACTTGAGAGAAAGCATGTGGGAAGAAGCATGTGGTTTCAGGAGGTGTCAAGAGGTAGAGGTATGGACTGGCACTGTAGAGCTGCTGCTGCAGGATTGTTTCACCCACAGATTGCCCAGGGAAAGAGGCTTTTGGCTGTGGAGACAGCTAGGAAGATTTAAGAGCCGGTGGAGTTTACTGTGCTACCACAGAACCTGACATTTCATTACTTGATTTTTGAAACCCCATGCAAAACCTCTTGAGCTATCCACTATAATGTGGTGTTTGTAAAGATTCCTTAACTTTTCAAAGTTTCCAAGCTTTCCTCTGTGTGTTTCTTCAGCGAGGTTGGAAGAGTTTGTTATTGTAATCTGAGAGTAAGTAGGGAAACCTATTGGGTCTACCAGCAAAGAAACGGAAGTGGTGGTTGTGCCTAAAATAACTCAGTCTGGAGTTCTGTCCTCTTGAAATTTATATTTGTACCTGCTCTTTATGTTGTTCACATCATCTTCACTGATAATGTGGAGAGACTTGCATTCACCATCTTCTGTCAAGATGTTTGCCATATATATGTTGCTCTGTGAGGGTAACCAGTAAGAAATTCCCTGTTTACAGGAAGGCAGGTTGAGCCCACCTACTTTGTCACGCATTGCGTTTACTTCACTGGTTGGTTTGAATCACAATGTCATAGCAGAGATCCATTTTCAGTGCATCACTCAGGTATCTCCTTATAACCTCATGACCCTGAAGGTGTTTCCAAATTAATACTAAGCATGTACTTATGTACTTTGCTAAATGAGATTAATTGACCAAATGTTGTCTGGGGTGATCAGGTCAGAACTGTTTAAGTTGAATAATTTCTATTTCACTGTCAAGAGGCATTTTTTTCCATTCACAGAATATTATTAACTTGCTTTACCAAGGCTTCTGTTGATTACGCAGATGATGATGATTATTGTTATATTTATTTATCTTACTAAGGAGTGGAAAGGGTTGTTTTGGATTTTATATAGTTTGCAGGGAAGAAAAACAATGCCTTAACTGTAAATGCAGGAAAAGATTCTTTTTTCCTGATACATTTGAAATATAATTTTGTTTGGCAATTAGAGCCTACAAGAGACTGACTGGCTGGGTATATCGAGTTATGGCTATAATCAAACAGAGTCCACTTTAATCTGATTATTATGCATTTTGTGGTACTCTAAAATTGTTTTCCTTCCCTGTCATTTATTAAGAATAAACTTCTCTTCTACCTAGGGATGATTGCATAATGCAGAATTATTAATGGTTAGTCATAAGAAACTAATCAAGTTAGAGGCAACATGGAGTGAGGGAATGAGCACAGAAGCAGGAGCTAAGATCTTCCGTTAATTTGATCCATGGTCTTGGAAAAAAAATCACTTACTCCTCACCACAGTCCCTTGATTTTCCTTCAGCTAAAGAGGAAATATTAATACTTATTTCCCCACTTTAGTAGAGTACTGGGAGAATTAGCTAATGCATGTTTATTAATAAAATGTTGATGTTTCAAAAATGTCTTTTTTTAAATCACATTTTTATATCTGTGTGTTTACCTGTGTATGTAGATAATTAATAATGAAACTGGAGAACTGATTATACAATTTATATCTTTAATTGCCGATCTATTTGTTTGGAGGGAACATTCTCTATTACCTACTTAAATTGCTCCTATCACCAATAATACTTAAGTGAATTTATCCTCACAAAACCTGTATGAGGAACTGAAGTACAGATTTATGCCAAAACCGATGATTATGATAATTTAGTCTGACTCCCACAAAACAGAAAACAAAAAATTTTCTTCCAGAAGTTTCTGTGCCAAGGCCCTATCCCACTTCCTGTTTTTTAACAGGAGAATTAAAGCTCAAGGAGAATTAACTCTGATTTTTCAGACCTACAGATAAACATGTAATTCAAATCAGAATAAGTATAATTTTACTTGCCCTTAGCTACTCATTAACTTATTTGTGGTGAAAAATGTAATGTGTATTGAAATAGTGATGGGATTTTTTAGTAGCTTGCCTGAGGTGACCCAGCATAGGAGGAGGCTAGGAGCAGAACTTGGTTCTTCTGGAGTCCTCATTTATTCCATGTAATTGCAAGGCTCTATGGGTGATAAATAACTTGAGCTCACCTGTGGTGTAGGCTTTTTTAAATTAAAGGCTCAAGCTCTGAGATAAACCTTACCTATTTTAGTAAAAACTCATTCTCTTTCATGAAGCACTGTAATTTTTGGCCACCAGAGTTCTTTCATCCAGCATGTGAAATACAGTTTGAAGAAACATTGAGTCCTGAAACAAGAGAAGGCCTCATTGCTTTTATGTGTTCTTTATCAAACAATTTTCCTTTGCTAATAATAAATATTAAAATTGTGGAATCACAAAATAATTCAAGGTAGAAGGGATGTCTGGAGGCCATCTGGTCCCAGCTGCTCTTCGTCTCAGCACTTGCCCAAAACAAGGTGGATTTCAAAGTTAGAGCTAATTTCAGAGTTAAATCATGTTACTTGGTGTCATCTATAAAATGTGTACTATTTCCATCTTCCTAACTCACTGTGTTGGCATTTCTTATCTGACATGATCTGAGGATTCTGAGGATTTAGTCTTCTACTGAACCCAGAAATGGTTTGATCCAGCTGTGTCAGTCCTTAATCATCTTGTCTATGTTTTCTCAGACACTAAGCTTTACTCAATACACTTCTGTTTTGGGGAATAAACTTTGGGCAGGCAAAAAAATAACATATAATAATAAAATATTTGCCTTGTGCAGTGCTTAGCCCATTTGACTCAGTTATAAATAATAACCTGCAATATTGTTTTATTATAGTGCAATCTAAACCAGAATTTAGTATCCCATGTTCAAATAATCTTTAACTTCTATGTTCTGTCCCTCAGGGAAAAGGAGGTACAGGAAAAATCAGATTCCAGGAATATATCAGACCCTTTTTCTGAAGTTGATTTTTCAAAGCTACTTTCACAGCCTGCTGTGTATGCATGGAAAATATATGTTTATCACTTACCTAGGATTTCTACATGTTGTACACATTCTCTTATTCTGGTTAACTTTTTTCCCCCCTTCTGCATTATGTATTTTACACTTGTTTTGCTTGCACTCAAACTATAGATTTGGTGAAAATTACTGCTTTTGGCATCCATTTCGTAACTCACAGTTTACCATTCTACCAGTTTGGACCTTGAAGCTCCTTCCTCAGTCTATTTAGTGCATTGTAGCTTTATTTAGACCATAGATCATTTATTTGGTGTAGAAATGGCATGAGGCTGCCTTGTTTTAGCAGACTCATCCTAACAGAAAGATGATGGGTCAGGAGAATCAGAACAACATATTGAACAACAGTCATAGCAGCTGTCTGTCAGTTTGCTCAGGTCTTGTTCTAGTGTCATACCTTGGATGGTGAGGAGTTCAGTTAATTAGCTCTGAGACTCCTCTGTGATGTGAACTGAGGTGCAAAGTGGGGACAGTAGTGAGATCTGCTTCAAAAGTGCACACTTGATCTGGACTAAGAATTGTAGATACACTCTTAGTCAATTAACACAGATAACTTGAAAGGTCCTGAATGCTTACCTATGACATAGTCTTATGATTGGTCATGAGGTAAACCAAGGTGATGCATGGAAGGAGTAATACCCTAGAGTTACATTAGCCTAAGTGACATCAGAAGTATGTTCTTTGGGTTTACTGTTATGACATGTCAGAAGTACTGGAAACGTGAACTTTCATGCTAAGTAAAGTAAGTGAATCAATAGTTCTTCATAGTAATGTTGTTAAAGATTTAGTTAGAATTAAAATAAATGGAAGCTGTGCCAGAAACGCTTAATGAAGCTGTGGCATAGAAAACCTAGCTTTCAGACTTTGGCCAGATCAAGCCCACTACAACCACATGACACATTTTCTAAACTCATTCAGATAGGCTCACAAAACATTGACAGGAGCTTTGTTCCAGCAGGCTTCATGCCTCATTGCGTATCATCTGTTCTTCTGCAGCCAGCATAAACACATCTACAGTGTACAGTGTGCCTTGGCAAATTCCAACGCCGAGTCTCTGTGCTTGGTTTGGAACATGCTCCTACCACTGAGTAAGCCAGCAGTGTGCAGATCCAGCCCGTAGGATTGTGGCACCATGACTGCAGGAGGCTCGTATAAACCTACTTCTGTTCTTTGGTAATGCTGTTTAGTAAGCGTACAGCCCTAGCTTCTCATAATGCTTGTTAAAGTAATTTTTAATGAGAGGGGGGTAGGCTTTTCTTTCTAATTCTTTCCTTCTGTGGCTTTTGCAAAATGACTTTTTAATTACTTATAAGACATGCAGCTATAATCGGTATCAGTAGATCATACTCTCAGAAAACTCCTTCTTTGACTGAACAGGAAATTCTGTGCTTCCACAGGATATGCTGCTTGCCTGAGGTGTAAAACTGTGAGTGAATACCCTGCTTTTCAAGCTTGAAATGGTCTGTACTCTGAAACTGAAAGAAACTAGCAGGAAAAAGGAATAAGAAGCACCTGAACAAAGTCAATGAAATTAAAATTTATATGCATATAGTTTCTCTGAGCTGAGTTGTTTCTGAGGGTATGGTTTTGGTCTGAATTGCTAGTGATAAAATACTGAGTGTGTGTTTTATCAATTTGGACAGGTCTCCTTCCTTTCCACACAGATATGCTAACTGGCTTTACCTGGTTTCAGAGTTACACAAAAACATGTTTTAGAATCACCTATTATTTATCTCAGAAATAAAAGGTTTAATATTTTCTGAGGACTCTTATGACACAATATTTTTGGCCCAGCCAATACAATGACAGCTTTTAGTGGTAATACCAACTTTCCTGAAATCAATGCGATAAGCTACTTCTTCAAAAATACTAATGTATCTGTTGACTCTTTGGGCACTGATTTGTGAGCCTTCATAATAATCCTGTGCAATGTCATTAGGCTTTTTCAAAGAATTCCATGAACTATACTATCCCTATTTACTCTGGCATTGAATTTGGCATTGCAGTTGCGTGTAGAGTAAGAAAAGATGGTTCTTATTTTCTCAGTAACTGAAGCATTATATAAATATTAATAAAAACCCCAAACAACATAAACAAAACCCTCAAGCAAACAAAAAAAACCAAAAACCCCACCTAGAATGTATATTTTTTTTCTTATTAAGCACTTAAAAATTAAGGAAGTTTTTCTTCATCAGGAGCAGCTGAAAGAAATAATTCTAGTATTAAAATGTGCTTCAGCTCTGTTAAATTATACACATTGAAATTAATAGAACATAAGCAAAAATGTCTTTCACCCCCCAACCCCCATCCTGGTATGTAAGTTTTACCTAGTGTGATATTCCCCAGGGAGCTCTGTGTAAAAAGGAAAGGAGCAATTGCAATACTGCCAGTTAGATGGTGAAGCAGGAGCTGAAAATGGAGACAGTGAGCAAAGCTATGCAGGATTAGTAAATTCAAGAGAAAGAGTATCCTTAAACTTCGGGCGAATTTGAATCCTTTTAGAAATTAAGGACATGTGACCTCTAAAAGATTATTAGTGTGGGTATGTATTTCACTTGTTTCTGATTTACAGCAATGTAGCCACTTTCTGAGTGTCTGGTCATTGTGATGGTTTTATACCTGTAGTCTCTGAACAGTTTATGATCTTTAAAGGGAGTTTGTCTTCATAATATCCTCTGAGTATAGAAATGTCATTTTTACATTAAGGGAGGATCAAGACACACAAAGTAGGGTCATTCCCAGTGAATATAGAAAGAATAAACAGTGAGGATTCAGAGTCAGAAACCAAGACATCCTCTGTAGCGTTTCATTCTAGCTATATCCCTCATCCTTTGTTTTTTAAGTCTTTACTTTTTTTTCTTTTCTATCTCTTTTTTTATTTATCTTTGAACTTGTTTTCTTAAGGGAACAAGACTGTCATGGTCATTCTCTGGATGTTTCCGAGACTCCTTAATATTTTTAAACCAATTTCAGCAAAACTTGGCAGAGGAGTGTATTTCTAAAGCTATTGAGTTACAGTGACTGTCATAAAAAGAGTCAGCCAAGCTATGTTTGTGCCCTCAGTGAATGAAAAACTACCAAAACCCATCAGTCTGTATTGAACATTAGAAAATTCACACAACAGTCACCTTGAGAAATCCATGCTTACTGGTTCTGATCCCTGTGATATTATTTTATTATTTAGTTTATTTTATCATTATATTGCTTAGATTGGACATTTTCTTGTTGCAGACAAGCTATCAGTTGTACATCAGTGTTATGTTTGGTTTATGCATACATTGATTTACATATGCATACATACATGTATGTATGTTTCCTGACCAAAGTATAGTCAGAGAACAGGAGAACCCATCCTATTTTGCCTTTCACTTCAGGCGTACTTAAGTAAATTTTCTTGTTTCCAGACTCAAAGGGAGCTAATGAGCTTCCCATGAGCTCACTGGGTAACCCTGCCCTAGGCTCAACTGCTTTGTGCAGAAACAGCCTATTTACAGCCCACATTTTAAAGTGTAGTTCCACGTGAAAAGCAGTGGTTTTGGCATGACAGATATTATTACAAGGACTGAATTAACATGTTCTTGGGAAGAAAAATTTGGGGATAATAGCATAGAAATACTTACACCAAAAAAGCACTAGTAGTGGCAGGACAACTTTTAAAAAAAACCCAAAACCCCTAAAATATTGAGAGATTGCTGTAACCTACCCATTTGAATGCTGAAGTAAAGTACAGACTAAACAGAGTTACTTCAATGGCAATATTTATTACACCTTTTTTCATTTAAGGCATTGAAAAGTTATTCTTGCTTAGTGAAGACTTTACTGAACAGCAGAACACTCTTGTAAGCCTTACAGTTTTTTTGGCCTGAATAACTGTTGTGTTTCAACCCACATTGCAGCTCTGGTAGAATAAGCTCCCTATTGTGTAGGTGCTAGAGTTTGAAAGGTAATTAATAACCCCTAAGAATATATCTGAGCTCTATTAAAACAGATGAAAACTCATCTGTTACAGCCTGTCAAGAATAATGCATGTTTGGGGATATACTTTATCTGTTATTTGTATTTGGAACAATACAACAGACTCACTGTTCTGGATGAGGACCCTCTAGAACTGAAAAAGTGTCCCCAAGACCTTTGGTGCAGGAATTTCTCTTGATGTCAAAGGGGAGGTTTCAATGTGCTAGCACACCAAGCTGCATTCCTGCCTGTTAACTTTCCAACTCCAGGTTGAATTCCACCTTCTGAGTTAATGAACATTTGAAAGCAATGTGTTTGTCTTTTCTACTGGCTTATTGCTGAATACAGTTCATTCCATCACTGATGTGTTCCTATTTGAACTGCTCATGTTGCTCATTTATGGTGTGGCTTATCTCTGAAGCTGGCATGGTAACAGCACTCTTGAGAAAAGCAGCTGCATGTCAGCCATGGACTGAACAGGGTGAGAACTATGCAAGCAATGCAATGGCTGGAGATCTATCAACTTCTGTGGTGTATATTAGGATGAAGAGAATTAGACATGGTTGGGTTCTGTTCTTAACGTTCCTGGCTATTGGAAGGGAATGGGTGCCAGGATGCTTTTGCAGTATAAAGGAGAGGCACTTGAAATGGGATAGAGGCTGGCAGCCAGGTCAAGTGGAAAAGCCTATGCAAGACACACAAATATATAACGCACTGTCTAGAAATAATGAGCAGGGGAAGAATCACACGCAAATCTCCTGGATACAAAAGACCTTTTGTTAGATGGAAGCTGAAAGCATTTCAGGTGTGGTACCTGCTCACTGTATGGCTTACAAGTATGGCTTATGGCACAGAGCAGAGACAGACCTGAAGGGCTTGCTTTTGCACAGCAGCCCTGCAGTAGTAATACTATATTTGACAATGTTGTCCGATGTTGTTTTTTCTAAAAGAACAACTATGGTTTTCATTTTCAGCTGATTATAAGCTGCCGTGATTTCTTTACCTCAGACCTAGTTTATTTAAAATGATGATGCTGCCCAGAGGTAGTATTCTCAGGACCAAGACTTCTGAGAGCAGTAAGAACTTGTTTGTGAAAATTGCCAGACTCGTATGCCAAGCATGGGAAGAGAAGAGTTCTGGAAGGAGCACAGGAGTTCACATTTCCTCTTTTTTGTACTTGTTAATCAGTAATGTTTATTGAATCAGGAAGTCATGTTTCTGTGGAAAAAAAATAGATTTGACAGACTATCAAACTATTTCACTGATTGGCAAGTAAAACAGTTTGAGAGCTACATTTTTTTTTTCTGTATGTTTAACAAAGCCTTTTTGTGTGTGCATGCAGACAGACTGGTTTTTGTTTTCATAGTAAAGTAAGGAAAGCAAAATGTTAATACTCTTTTTTGCAGAAAAGTGGGAAAGTTGCAACACAGCACATGGCTTTGGAAACCTTTATTTTGCCAGCATTATTGCATCCCTGGTTTACAACTGATTCAGGGCAGATACTGTCCAAGCAAAGAAAGCAAAGATGGGATCATGCATGCATTTCCATGTTTTGGAAATTGGTTGGGTTTTATGAGCAAATGTAGAACTCTAGTGATTCCTGTGTTCCTGAAACGCTTCATGGGTTTGTTACCTTTTAACAGCTTGAATTAAAATAAGCATGGTACAGAAGATTGTGTAAGAGGTATAAAGATGGGTAGAACTTGACCTGGTTTAGACATTTAATTTAGTTGTCTAAACTTGCCTCATAGTTCTCACAAATAAGTAAACTCTGCATTCAGACAGTTGCTTTATACGGGGCTTAAACCACCATCTAAAAGTATTCAAAGAAGAAAAGATTGTAAGTGAGGAGATATTTTACAAGAGAGAAGAAAAACACCAAGCTTCCTGGGGCAGGTCCAATTTCTGTTGAAACATGAAGCTGTTAAGATTATGTTACGTGTTTTGTTTCATTGAAAGGCACGTGTGAAAGGCATCAAAGGGCATAGCAATCTCTGTTGCAGTAAACAAAGTAGTTCTAGCGTGTATCCCTCCATTTAGTGATTAATTAAGAGCGAAAGATTGGGTTGAAATTTTTTTAAACTGCTGCTCAAGTCTCAGGCCACACAAGAAGATGACATTTATAATGAAGTCTGTGATCTTGCATTAAGGAACATGGAGTTGCCTTACAAGACTTCTGCATGTGACTCCCATTAGCACTGCTCTCAGGTAGAAATGGTTTGGCTGTGCTTATTGTATCTACTTGGTTCACAGGCATTGCTTCTCTGGGATTGTATATTTGATCAGGATGAACCAGTGTGTGTGGAGGTGGGGAAAGGAAAATTTCATACAGCTTTGGCTGAATCCCTCTTACAGAACCGGAAATTTCAAGGTCTTCTAAACAGAAATGGCGGCTTTTAAACAAACTCATGTCCTAGTCTGGTGAAGTAAACAGTCCACATCAGTAAATGCAATATGGATTCACAAACCATAACATGCTCTCCATGACGCTGATTTGAAACTCACGGTCAAAATTAACATTAGACAGTCACTGTTCCTCTGAATGTCCTTTCATAAGAGGGGTTAGTCTTGATCTCCACCTATAGAACAGTTTCTTTCATTTGTTGCACCTGAAACAAGCTCATCTAATCCTTTCTCTCTGGACCATTTCCTCCTTTTGCACACAAAGAAACAAGTGCTGTCATACTCAACACTTGCACTTAGAAGATTTGCAAATCTGATGCAAATTCCAGTGGAAAAGTCAGTTCCACGGGAATGCTGAGCAACATGAAGGCGATAATTGTAACCTCTCAATAGACCTGCTGCCTTCATTTATGCAAGACCAAGGCTTGATGTTTGCTTCCCAATTAAATTTTCCAACTTGATAGGTAGACTGCAGCCTCTGTGCTTTGGGGCCGACTGTCTGATAGACTGTACACATCAGGCTTGTGCAGCTGTTCTGATAGGAGAGGAAGTAAATCACTTCTTAAATATGCCACCCCATAGGTTCTGTAATTGTGGCACTCCCTGTTAACCCTACTTTAACTAATTTGTCAGCAAGGAAGATAAAATGGCAACAGGGTTTTGAGCTACTACTGGAGTTATTCCTTTTTTACAGAAGAATAGAGAATCACACCAACATGTGTTTAAGTTGAAGCCTAATTACCTTAGATGGTTTAAAACTGTAAGTTTTAAACTATTCCTTCCTGGGATACCAGGTACATCATACTCACCTGAAGATCATCTTTTGTTTCAAGTTTGAACTATGAACTACCAGAAGGTTTGGTAATTGTCCAGCCTGTTTAAATTTTATAAGTTTATCTTCTATTTCTGTCATTACGTCATTGTCTCCTGTCACTTCTACTTTCTCCCTATTTAGAGAGCAGTTGGAATGTTATACCTCAGGTAAGCCAGGAGCTGCCATTCTGATATGAGGGTAGCTGGGGAAATTTCATTCCTCTAAAAGCTGATGGTGGCTGAAGATATTCAGCTGGCTGAACTGAGTACATTAAAAGCTGTGAGGAAAACAGGAATTCTTTGGACTCTAGGGACCTGTACTAGGAATCTGGAGTAGAGGACGGATCTGGCTTCCTCAGCAGGACATGGGGACAAATCTTTAGGCTGTAGAGAGGAAAGACTGGTAAAGTGGGACTGCAAATTATGTCTGCTGTATTCTCAAGTTATGGAGCTGTGATGGTGGTCCTAGGACACAGAATCATGGAATTGTCAGAGTTGGAAGGGACGTCTAGAGATCATTCAGTCCAACTCCCCCACTAAAGCAGCATTGCCTAGAGCACATTACTCAGGACTGCATCCAGGCAGGTCTTGAATATCTCTGGAGAAGGAGACTCCACAACCTAACTGGGCAGCCTGTTCCAGTGCTCTGTTACCCTCACCATAAAGAAGTTTTTCCTCATATTTAAATGGAACTGCCTATGTTCCAGCATGTGCCCATTGCCCCTCGTCATGTCACTGGGAACTACTGAAAAGAGTCTGTCTCCATCCTCCTGCACCCACACTTTAGATACTTAGAGGCATTAATAAGGTCTCCCCTCAGCCTTCTCTTCTCCAGGCTGAGTCCCAGCTCTCTCAGCCTTTCCTCATAAGAGAGATGCTCTAATCTCCCAATTGTCTTTGTTGCCCTCCACTGGACTCTCTCTAGTAGTTCCCTGTCTCTCTTGAACTGGGGAGCCCAGACCTAGATGCAATATTCCAGATATGGCCTCACAAGAGCAGAGTAGAGGGAGAGAATGACCTGTCTCAACCTACTGGCTACACTGTTCCTTATGCAACCCAGGATTCCATTGGCCTTCTTGGCAGCAAGGGTACATTGCTGGCTCATGGATAATTTACTGTCTACCAGGACTCTCAGATCCTTCTCCTCAGAACTGCTTTCCAGCAGGTCCACCCCTAATCTATGTGGGTGCATGGGGCTCTTCCTCTCCAGGTGCAGGACCCTACACTTGCCTTTGTTGAACCTCATTAGGTTCTTCTCTGCCAAGCTCTCCAGCCTGTCCAGGTCACGCTGGATGGCAGCACAGGCCTCTGGAGTGTCAGCCACCCCTCCTAGTTTGTATCATCAGCAAACTTGCTGAGGATACACTCTGTCCACTCATCCAGGTCAGATGCTGTTCTGAGTTGGACACGTTGCTCTGTCTGACTCAGTATTTCACTTCATGTGACACAGAAAATGTTCAGGTTGATGCTGAGCAAAAATCAAATGCAGTATTTCCCCTGCTATCTCAGGTTAAAGGATGAGTCTCTGCCCATTGTCCGAACTTTAGGCGGTTACATACAAAATTACCTACATCTACAAGCAGGTAGCTTTCATTTCAGTAGTAGTTAGGTGGGTAATTTTTACAGCCATTGTGGAGTTTCCTATTTAAGTTTTTGAAACATCTGCAATGGGTTCTTTTCAAGGTTGCAGTAGATTTATTCAGTGTACACCTGGCTTGTGAGCATAACTTAAATGTGAAAACAAACCAGTACTCTGCTGAGATGAAGTATAAGATTCTGTACCTTTGAGCATGGTGCTATCTCTGTCACTTGTCTGAGGAACCTCCCAGTTTGCCTAGAACAGAGACATATTGCAAGCAGGATGAAAATAAATGAAATTTTTATTAAACGAGTGCTAGAGATCCTGTGAACCATCTTTGGTTTTTTATGGTAGCATGTTTTCTTCACTTTAAGATGACTGCAGTAGCAGCACTTCTTAATAAGGTGTGCTGGTTTGGTTTGGCGGGATTTTTGGTAGTGGGGGAAGGGCCCTAGAGGTGGCTCATGTGAGAAGCTGAGAAGTTTCCCGAGCTCCAAAACCAGCCAAGGAGCCATTAGAGGGAAGATAGATGCACCTCTGTGATTAATATACGAAAGAACTGATACAAGACCTGAGCAGAGCAAGCAGTGAGAGAGAAAAAGGAGAGCTGTGCTGGAGAGCTGAGGGGCAGTGCTGGGGTAAAGACCCTGGGTGGTTGTCGAGGAAGAAGGTGCCCAAGCAGAAGTTTCCCTGCAACCTATGGTGAGATGGCAGGCTGTCCCCCTGCATTCATGAAGGAATGTGGTGTAACATTCCCTGGGGGTGCCAGGAGGGGTGAACTTGGCCAGTGGACTCGGATTTGCTGCCAGTGGACTCAGATTATGCAGCTGTGGAGGACCCCGGTGCCAGGGGAGGTGACTGTTCCCGAAACAGCCCGTGACTCTGTGGGAAGCCCATGCTGGAGCAGCTTGCTCTGGACCTTGTGGGAAGGGGTCATGAAGGAGAGGTTCATGGAGGACTCTCTCCCATGGGAGGGACCCCAGGGAGAAACAGGGGAGGGCTGTAAGGAATCCTTCTTCCTGAGGAGGAAGGAGCAGTATGAACCACCAGATTGTGAACTGACTCTAAACCCCATCCCTGGTGCCCCTGTGCCACTGGGGGGAAGGAGGTAGAGAAATCAGGGACAAAGTAATTTGGGCCCAGGAAGAAGGGAGGGGTGGGGTAACGTATGTAAGGGCTGCTCTTTGTGTTGTCTGTGTCTTGTGTACATTTGATTAGTGTGAAATTAAATTATTTTTTCCCCAAGTTGAGTCTGTTTTGCCCGTGACCTTAATCAGTGAAGGACCCTCCTTGTTCTTTGTCTCGACCCACAAGCTTCTAGTTGGCCTTTGTCTTCCCCATCCTAGTGTGTGTGTGAGGGAGGAAGTTGAGTGGGCAGCCATGTGGCTGTTTCTTTGTTGTTGTGTTAGGCCCAAACCACAACATAAGGCCTGTACTGAGGGAGAAAAAAAAGTTACTGAATGAATGAAGACTTACTAAGAAGATTAACTCCCTTTGCCACTGTCTCTGAAAAATGACATGAGTAAGTGCTATAGAGGAGTTGGGAGGTTTTATTTTTGTTTTGGAAAACATTGCCACTGTTTTGATGGATTATTTTTTTTCTTTACTATCTCTTTTCCTTTCTCTCCTGTTATGATTTTCTTTGAAAAGCAATATTGTGTTTACCTAGTGACAGTGAAAGATAAGTTGTTCACAGCTGTCAGACAGGAAACTTCAATTTGGGTTTGACCTAGAAATATTTAATGGCAATGCCTTTCTCTGTCAGATGAGAAGGTTGAGAAAGTTGGAAATCAACCTGTAAGATATTAAATTGGGGTCTGCTTCAAACAGTCCATGAAAAAAAAAAGCAGATGAGAGGTAAAATAGATCTTTCATTACTTGTTAGAAAGCAACAGGGAAAAATAAGAAAACTTTTTTTTTCCTTCGATTGGTAAAGAGATTGATAAAAGCAAAGTAACAAGAAGTAGATTTTTTTTTTTTCTCAGATAAAAGATGTTACTTTTTCTCCCGATTGAACTACCTAGAAACTGTACAGAAAGCAGAACTATTTGCTGTCTGCAGAGCAAGTTACAAGCAACAGCAAGTTCTCTGCTAGCATTTCTGATAAGATGGCTGAGGTCACCCCACCCTCTGCGTATTATATCTTTCAGTTCAGAGATGCCAAAGTCTACCAGTAAGTTCTCAACCATGTTGAACAACTCTGCCAGGCCTTTGCTTAGACAAACATTGCTGGACATTAACACCCTAAATAATTACCTATTTTAATCCAGTTCTTGGTTTTGAGTGAATACAGGGAGAAACTTACAGATGATGCACTTTGTGCCGTTTACATGGTGTCAACATTGGTTTTGGCATTGTAACATGTATTGAACATTTTGCTGTTTTTTCTTTGTCCACCATGAGGTGCTATGGCATGTGCTTATTGAAGTTGAGCCTGGACATGAAGAACTCTAGACTGTTTTTCTTGCTTTGATTGTGAATGCTGTTGTGGCATGCTGCACAGCAGAATTGCTAGGACCCTTTACCATGGTAAAAGTGTGGATCTTGTGGACATGGTATTGCCTTGACATACAATTTATCTGCTCTAACTTCTTCATATAAGCTTTTAAAGCCTTCTGAGTGCTTATTCCTCTTTAAACAGTAACACGGAGCCACTATTAGGGTCACTTTGTTGTAGTTAACCTATTTCTATACAGATATCTGGTTACATAGCATAAGTTGTTTTTTGTTTTTCTAAAAAAAAATTAAAAAATTCCTGGTTATATATATAAATACCAATGTCTCTGGTTATGTGGGTCCTGTACATTTGACTGAGAGATTTTTAGGATTCGTTGCACCCTCATACCTTAAGGCATGCACATACTACTCTTCTTTCTTTCTCAAGGCTAGCTAGGCACATTGTACTCTGTTCATTATACATAATTGATGGTTTGTACCTATAGACATGGATTTATGTTGCATAGATCTAGATATCATTATAGGGTTTTATATTTTGTATTCACTAATAAGCTTTTGTCTTTAAGTGCAGTAGCTGTTCAACTGATATTCTCAAAAGAATAGTAAGCCTCTTAGAGGAGGACTCTGATTTTTTACAATGTCATTGACTGTCCATGAATAATTTATGATTATGTCAGTCCACCTCTAGTATTACATGCAGGCTGCAGTGCTCATGAAATGTATGTGATGACACTTTCAGCTAAGCAGCATTGAATGCTGTTTTGGATGAAGTAATGGTTCTTGTTAGCATTTGGAAAATTGCTGCTGTTAACTTCTGTTTGTACAACTTCCAGCCAGGCAGCGTGTTTAACCCAGCTTGGTTGTCTTACAGTCAGGACTTCTGGCAAACCACAGCAATAACTAGGACAAGCAGGACTGCTAGATCTGGTGCAAGTAGGCTCTGATCTCATTGACACACGTTTAAGTGGAATAACTCTAGATTATATTAAAGATTATATTAGCTAGATTATATTGCTCTCCACGTATCACCTGACTGAGATCTGACACTACTTCCCTCTGGCATTTCAGTCAAATAAACAGGAAAAATTGCAATGCAATTCAAGCTAGAATTCTATATCTGAATGGCATAAAGTTTGAAGAAAGGTAGCAATCAGAGGTAGTGTTTGCTTTGTGGATTATTTATGGATTTTACAAGAACTCTGTCAACAGTAAATGATACATCCATTACTTCAAGCAGAGCTTACATTATGAAGGCAAAATAAATATTTTTATTAGTTTTGAATTGAGCAAATATAAATAGGACAGCCTTAAACTGTTAACATTTAGAAAGGAATAGTGACGTTCAAAACAGTGACTTCTGACACAGCAGGTGTTGTCAGGAAAATTAATGCCAGAAGAGCTTTGTAATGTCTAAAAGCAGTGATAGGGACTATCAAGTGAGCATCTGAAAATAACTGAGATGATGATTAATGAAAATAAACTGAGTTTTCACTGCTGCTGAGGATTTAGAGGTATTTATCAGGAATGGGACAAGTCATCAAAAAAGATGTCCTGCCTGCTGTTGGCAAAGATCCATTCTCGAGCTTTTGCAGAGCATGCACAGGCATAAAGAGTTCTTGGGCAGGTAGTAGCAGAGAGGACAGTTCGTTTAATAAGACTGAGGAAGAAGCAAGGGATTTGACAGTCTCCAGTGTCCTGAATAAAGGAGCTTCATTATGTTCGTCATAACTGAATCTTTTCTTTTAACTCTAAATGGTGCTGCAGCCTGCATGCATCTAATCACACAAGGAGACAGGAGGCTTCATTGTGCTCGTTTTCTTCTTCACTCAAGTGCAATTTGGCCTGAGATTATGGTGATTCACAATGCATTTTATTAGAAACATTAAACAGAAAAAGGACAGATTCATGTCCCTGTCTACAAAAGCCATTAGCAACTGATTCTTCAGGAACCCATGAAAATAAATAAAAAGGAAAATAACAGAAAATTCAAAAAGGTCTCTGAAATGAGAGAAATCTGACACTCAGAACAGTAAGGTGCAGGTGCACTCAATAAATGCCATATACAGTGAAAGTGAAAATATTTGGAATTCGTTTGGCTTCATTAAAAGAATGAGATCCGAATAATGGTTACCTTCCTTTAGAAGTTAATCTAATTCTGAGACTTGAAGTAACCCATGAGTGGGGACACTTTTAGGGGAGGCCTGGGGAGAATGTGGAAGTCCCTGGAGAAATGTATGTGATCAAGTAGGTATTTTGAGTTTAGTATGCGTAGGGGGAAACACTTAAGTTGCCTGATTCCTACGGCCTTAAACAAGATCCTTTCAGATGAAAACCCACTTTGACACCATCAGCCCACTTTGGGTTTAGCTTAGTTTTAACCTAACAGAAATGGAATATACAGCACTGGCTTTGTGAAGATCACTCAGCTTTTAGATGTCCTAGATCTATGCCTTATGATATGATAAAATCAACGTTGAACCCTCAAATCTTGCAAAGTGTTCTTTACTACTAGCGGACAGATGTTGATAGTGATGGTCCAAATATGAAATCCTAAACCAAATATTAAATAGCGAATCCTACATTGGATTGCTTGTCACCAGCCTGAAGGTACAGATTCTTACATTCCTATTAAAGATGACTCAGAACAGGGAATCAGGGATGCTCAAGCCTCTGATTCAGTAATGTTAAGTTAAGCAGTTTTATTACCCTTTCCTTCTCAGTGCCTCTTGTGTATATTTAGCACTCACAAAAAAAAAAAAAAATCCCATGGATCCTAGTTGCAGCAAAATAATTAGCCTGGTAAGCTGTGGCAGGTTGAGCAAATGAGGTATTTTTAAGTTGTCCTGTTAGAACAGTAGAAATATTCAACTATTATTTCCTGTAAGGTCTTAAGAGTAATTATCGGTTGAAATGGAATATCAATACTAAAGATTAAAAATTGCCTGAGATGTAAGTAATGGTTTATCTTATTTTCCTACTTAGTAGTTAGTGTAGTTAATTTTTGCTACAGTTGGATGTAGGCGTTGTTTTACTTCTATTAGTATGCACTTTTTACACATCTTTTCCATAAGTAATATGGACCAAATTAATCTACCGTTTGCATATTTTTTTTTTACTGGCCTCGGACTGAGTATGTTTTCATGGTTTAAGTATAGGATTTAAATGTCTATAGTAAGGATGTGTGGGTTATTGTTTTTAAGGTATTTCTGGTCCTCTTTAGGAAATAATTTGGTTTGCTACAGTGATGGCATGAAAGGCAGTAGTTTTAATCTGAAAAGAGAAGATTTAGACTGCTAGATACAGGGAGAAACTTTTTCACCTTGAGATTAGCTAAACATGGGAATGGAGATGATGGACAATCTCCATCATGGGAGGATTTCAAGACCTACCCTAAAATAAAGCCCTGAGCAATGTGGTCTAACCTCATAGCTGACCCTGCTTTGAGCAGGAAGTTGGACCAGAGACCTCCTGAGGTCTCTTCCAACCTGACTGATTCTATGAGTCTGTAAAATAGAAGAGTTCTGTAGGCAGTTTTAAAATCTCCTGCGAGCCATTTCTTGGAAATCGGTGTTGCCCTATCAGTATTCTATTGTTGGCATGTTTAAGATAGACTAAAAATGTAGACAAGTAAACTGGTCCATAAAAAGTATACCCAAACAAAAACTATCTCCGAGATGGCCTGTCAGACCTGGGAAATGGATGTGCTGGAGGAATTGGATGTAGTGGAGAAACCAGACCCTGTATTTTCTGGCTGCTTCCTGAAGGTAATTTAGAAAGAAGCAGACCAAGTTTGGATCTGAGTCATCTTCCTTGCTTGCTGTCCAGTTTTTTTGATCCATAAAGGGCCTAGGCACAGTAATACATATCAGTGATTCATCAGGATAGTGCACTACTGTGCCAATCCTCACAGTGATCTGGTTGCTTGAGGTGTCACTAAACTAAGTGATGACTTTTGAATGTAGCTAGTTTGCAAAGATGAAGAGTGTGATTAAACAGACCGGGTGTCAATTTTGGGACCACACTTCTCCAGCTGGCTAGTAATAGAGAAATGTACAATAAGCTAAAATGAGAAACTTTGAGTTACACAATGAAGTTAAATGTTTATGAAGATGCAATTACCTGACTTCCATTGCACCTCTACAGCAGGTATAGTGCTATCTTGGTAGGCTGTTTGTTTCAGAGAAGGTTGATGCTAATTAAAAAAGTCTCCATACTCCAGGCATGCACTTTTGGTAGTTCTCTGTCGTCTTGGTATCTTGCTGTGCCCACACTTAAGGGTTCTCTCCTCCTCTAACATTTGCTGTCTTGCTTACTGCATTTTCATGTTCACCTTTTTAAACTCTATTTTTTAGGGCTGAAGTAATTTATTAGAAACAACTCACAGCATTTGAATCTGATTAAGAAACACTCTGTACTCATTCTTTATGACCAGTAACAATGGTAACAATCATTTTCATTTGCACAGAAATTAATTCCAAAGCTGCTAACAAATTGGTATGCAGTGACAGGTGAAGAACTGTAATTCCATTACTAAATTGCAGTCATTTCAAAGGGTCAAAATAAGCAGCTGTTTAATAACCTTGCTCTTGCAGAAAGTGATGTGAAAAGTTTGAATGTGAGAGATTGTTTCCTTTTTAATGCATCTTAATAGAGAAAAAGAATTTTCAACTGAATAATAGTTTTCAGTACCCTTAGGCAGTTCTGATTCAGTCCTAGCAGGATATTAAAATGCAACTGATGGGGAAAGATTCCCCATCACCATACTGCATAGGTATTCGCTGGAGGTGTAAATGAATCTGTCTTGCAGTGCACTTTGAAGAGAAGCCACTCGCCTTCCTCAGATAGCATGGCTTTTGTGTGCAGTGCCTTCAGTCATGTGTGGGTGGATTCAGAGAATCTACGTAGACTAACTGAGGAGACAGGAAGATGACCTATTTACTCATAATCTCACTCAGAAAGGAATTAAAAGCAGATGGTGAATCAAAAGTTTTCTTTGTCTATCACTGGGAAACTATGCTCAGGAATGATGTTTTCAAGATCCACTTGTAATCAGAAGGATGTGTCATTTTGTCTGCTGAAAGGTTGATTACAAAATGAGTACAGTCATGGAAAGAAGAGAGAATCATCCTAGAACAATGAGGAATACATCAGCTCTTCCCTCTGAGCCAGCTCAAGGCTTTCTGACAGTGTAGACAGAGCTTGCTGCTCCTGATGCTGTCAGGGTCAAGGTGTAAGCAGCAGTTGCTTATAGGACCATTTCTTCCCTGCAGTAGCTGCCTTGCTCTTCAACTCAATCTTGCCCTATGTGGTAGCAGCCAGACTGAAGGGTTGTTCCAGGGAGAGAAGCTGCATGTGATACTGGCATGTTCAACATCTTCATCAACGACCTGGATGAGGGTATAGAATGTACCCTCAGCAAGTTTGCTGATGACACTAAGCTGGGAGGAGTGGCTGACACACCAGAAGGCTGTGCTGCCATTCAGAGAGACTTAGACAGGCTGGAGAGTTGGGCGGAGAGAAACATGATGAAATTCAACAAGGGGAAGTGTAGAGTTTTGCATTTGGGGAAGAACAACACGATGTCCCAGTATAGGTTGGGGGCTGACCTGCTGGAGAGTAGTGTAGGTGAAAGAGACCTGGGGGTCCTGGTAGACAGGAGGATGACCATGAGCCAGCAATGTGCCCTTGTGGCCAAGAAGGCCAATGGCATCCTGGGGTGCATTAGAAAGGGTGTGGTTAGTAGGTCAAGAGAGGTTCTCCTCCCCCTCTATTCTGCATTGGTGAGGCCGCATCTGGAGTATTGTGTCCAGTTCTGGGCCCCTCAGTTCAAGAAGGACAGGGAACTGCTTGAAAGAGTCCAGCGCAGAGCCACAAAGATGATTAAGGGAGTGGAACATCTCCCTTATGAGGAAAGGCTGAGGGAGCTGGGTCTCTTTAGCTTGGAAAAAAGGAGGCTGAGGGGTGACCTCATCAATGTTTACAAATATGTAAGGGGTGAGTGTCAGGAAGATGGAGTTAGGCTCTTCTCAGTGATGACCAGTGATAGGACAAGGGGTGATGGGTGCAAATTGGAGCATAGGAGGTTCAAGGTGAATATCCGAAAAAATTTTTTTACTGTGAGAGTGACAGAGCAGTGGAACAGGCTGCCCAGAGAGGTGGTGGAGTCTCCTTCACTGGAGACATTCAAAACCCGCCTGGATGTGTTCTTATGTGATGTGCTCTAGGTGACCCTGCTCTGGCAGGGGGGGTTGGACTAGATGATCTTTCGAGGTCCCTTCCAACCCCTAGGATTCTATGATTCTATGATTGCTGTATCCCTTCTCTAGCCGTGGCCACCTCAAGTTGCAGGCTCTCACAGGCTTCTTTTACTTATACCTACAGTAAAATTCATGCCTCCTGGCTGGATGTGGTAAAACCAGTGGGGACTGTGCATCATCACAAAATTAGAAGAGAAAGTTCTCCTCTTGAGAATATCTGATTTGATGACACTTCGCTTAAAACATTTAGGGGAAAATTACCTTTTTTTTTTTTCCCCAATAAGAATTCCCAGTTTCTATGCAAACTAGAAATGCATCCAGAAAGTTCCAAAACATGAAGGGGAACAAATGACTCAGTTTAGAAAGGAAATCATGTAAGGGCACTCCAGTTTTCAAACACAGAAAAGCAGAGATAGTTTATAGTTTTGCTTTAACTGTTTATAAAATCTAGATTTTCAGATTAAGTATTTAGAGGAACATAGTTTTTAACTAGCTCAAATGATAAGAAGTTGTACGTTAGGAGGCAGCAGTTGGGCAAATTCATCTGGTGCTTCTGTTTTCAAAAGAAGAGCACTTCACAGCTGCTCATGAATGCATCATGTTTCTATTTCAGAGTGCACCTCCTGGCTAGTAAAAAAGCTGCAGAACATGCCCAACACAGAGTGTTCAAGTGTTTTGAACTTTGCTAGGTCAGAACTCTTTCTAAGGATGAGGAGAGCTAAGCAAGGGCCATGTGTTTCGACAAGGTGCATCTCTCACATCTCATCTACTTTTGAAGTAGCTTTGTTGAAAGAGAGTAAAATGTGCAGTTTGGTGTTCTTCCTCTTTCATATGAAAACAGATGGTGGATTTTTTCTTTTTTTAGAGTGTTCCCTAAAGGTGTAGGTTTTATAGCTTCAGCTGCATTAGACAAGCTCTCATCTTAACAAGACAGTTTTTGCCTCTACTGTGTTCTTTCGAGTGCATGCTGTACCTGACACTGAGGGTGGAGGCAGAAGCTGGGGAGAGACACTGTTAATTGGGTCACTCCACTGAACTTCTGTGGAGTTGTGTTGATTTTCCTATGGGGAGGGTGTGGCATGACACTTTAGAAAGAATTTTGGTTTGGTCTTCACAAACTTCAACTGTAAAAAGTAGTCATTGGCATTAGAGCCATGTTCCACTTCAGCAGGAACGCAGCTTGGTTTCATTCTATATTTAGTCAATTCAGAAGGAAGAGATACAACTCTTCTTGTCTTTTATGTGTAGCTGGCATCCCTAGATGATCCAGCACAAGGTGCAATTGCTGCTTCTGATAAGACTCTAACAGACCAGTGATCAGACCAAGGGTGAAAAATTTGCATCCTGTGTTCCACCTACAATTCTGCTAGTGTTTTAATTACATGTATTCAGAATGTGATTGGAGAAATCAATGAAAGAACATCATCAAGGTTTGCCAAACAGAAGATAGCATCTTTGGCTCGGTAAGTCCTTGAGTTGCTAGAGTCTGGGAGAAGTATGCTTGGCCTTTTCTTAAAAATTTTCTAGGCATCTACTGCTGACAGCAGTAGCAGGCTCTTGCATCTTTATTTGACTTTAGTAGGATTATTTGTAGAATTGTTAATAATACCAAGCATAGAGGAACTGAGACTCTCGTAGGTCATACCTGTATGCTATTCAGACATAACAGTGAATAACCCCAGCTGCAGAGTCTGGAGAAAACTGTATGCCACATGTTTTTTAATAAGACAAAACTAACAGGTGTAGCCAAAGAAAATTTCCCCCAAATGGTCCTTGATCGGTTTGGGATATCCAGAGGACAATGAAGCACTGAGCTGTTGAAATTTCTACTAGGTACAAGAATAGCAGTTTGGGATAATGCTTATAAGGCAAGATAGAAAGCATTAATATTCTAATTTGAATAATTGGTTATCTTCTTTCTCAAACATACAGGAAATTAGAAACATATGTGGTGTCATTTAAATAGTCTGCCAAGAAGGGAACTATGACAGTGGTATGTGTACTTCTAAAGAAACTATGTAAATCTATGAATTAAATGGAACTGGAATTTACAACTAAATGCAGACATGGATGTAATAGTGTATATCAAGATCTTACTGAAAATAAGACAACCAAAGAGACATTAATACCAAACATACAAGAAAGATAATGTGGAATAATAGTACTATAAGTTAAAGAAGATAGGATTCAAATCATATTAGTAAACTTACCACTGCAATTTGTAACATTAGTATCAATATGGATTGAAATTCCAAATGTGAACAGAAAGAATATAACACTTGGGCCACATTACTGGCTGCTTGACCAGAATGGCAGAAACCGAGAAAGCACAGAAAATTAATACGAAGTAATTTAATTTTTTTCCATGTGAATTGAGCAGTATTATATCGGGACACAAATTGGAGCCATAATTCTTATTTGCTATCAATGATGGTTTCATGTAAAGCAGCTGTACAGAGTACTTGCAGGGGACAATTCAGTGCTTGAATCATTATCTAGCAAAGTAAGGAATGGCCTGGTGTCAATTCTCACAGCTGAAGCATCAGTGTACCAGTGTTGTAACCAATATTGTAAGAAGTTTAGACATCCCTTCAGGAGCAACAGGTAGCAAAAAATCACTTCCAGTCAAAAGGTCAGCTGTGTGAAAATGAGAATATATCCTTAACTGAACCTAGAAGAAGCAGCCAACAAAGTTATCCTTACCTGTGGCATGAAGATTAGCAAGGAAGGCCATCCTGGAAATAAAGCACTAGAGGAAGGACTGAAAAAGGATGAAAGTGTGTGTCGCTAATCAACAAAGTAATGGAGGTTACTAGAAGAGAGCATCCTTCAGGGAACTGAAATTGAATCCAAATTAAGAGAAGAGAAAGGATATTAAACTCTGGCCAGTTGCACGAAAGGTACAATTAGGCAGACAAAAAAAAAAGAGTTTGAAGAGCAAGTAGCTAAAAGAATCAGAACTTTGACCACTATCCATACCCAGAAGCAAGAAGCTCTTCAGGGAGGGTTTAAAAGGCCAAGCATAAAGAGGAAACACTTGAGGAAGGGGTAGAAGTATAAAAGAAGCAGAAGTACATTGCTGACAGCCAGATCAGCTATTTATATTAGCATTCACTGCTAAAGAGACCAGGGAGAGTCCCATAGCAAAACCTGATTTTTTTTTTTTTTGGAAGGGCACAACAGTGGCTTCGTGTGGAATTGAAATAAGTATGGAAGAGGCTGCAGTAGAAATACAGGCAATTAACAGAGTATGAGGGCTGGACAGTGTTCCTGAAGGGTCCCAAAATTATTCAGGAATAAAATAGCTTAATAGTAGTAGTGTGTAACATCTTGTTTTAAAACTGTGGTGGTATTTGAATATTGGGAGTATGGTGTTATGCCTTTATTCGAAGAAAGATTTAGTTGGAACCTGGAAATGGCAGTCCTATAACTGAAATCTGTGCTGAGAAACTGGTAGATACTATAACAAAACATAGACTTAGGCACCTGGATAAATACTATTTATATGGAAAGAATCAGTATGGCTACTGTAGAGAAAGTTCTGTCTTCAAATCTTTTCTAGTTTAAGTAAGTATGTGGAGATGAGTGACTCAACTGATATATTCTACTTTGATTCTAAATCCTCCAATAGGAGATCTTTGATAGAATTAAACTGCCATGAGAGAAGGATGTGGGATGACTTCCATCTAAGAAAAAACTGAGTAGGCTGGGACTTCTTTACCTTGAAAAGGGGTGATTGAGGTGTTGGAATTATTGACAAGTAGAGTGATGTCTGATGTAAAGGAAGACGGCTAGTAACAATATTTTTTCCTTTTTCCTGTGAGGAACAGAATGAAAGCTCTGGGGTTTGCATCTGTTAATGTATTTTTGTGTAATAAACTGAAGCAGTGTTTCACTTATAATATGATAGGTCTGGTTCTGATTCTTCATGCTCTTTCAAAAGACTTCATCTTAAGACTTCATCTTAATTTAATTGTAGTAGAAACTAGATCAAATTCTAATTTCCAAATTTTCATCGCTTATACAATTGGAACATGATAAAAAACATTTATATAATTTCTGATATCTGAAACAGTTGACATTCTTTGGTTTTAAGGGCTTTTTAAAGCAGAATAGAGTTGTACATGGTGCAACAAGGAAAAAAATAATTTTCAAAGACGTTTTAAGTACATTATGATTCACGATAGGCTATTCTTGCTAAGAGAAGAGAAGCAAATGGATTAATTTAAAAATGACAAAAATCAGGAAAAGCAGTAACAGCTGCTGAAAAACATTGTGCAGAAGCAAAAAGTAAATATAAAACATGAACATTTGGATTTTGGAGTGGGGAGGTTCTCAAGTGTCTTAGAAAAAATGACATGTTGACACTGAATTGGGAAACTATAATGGCTGAGCAAAGTCTAATACCAGCAATGCATTGAAAAGAGCTTTATGCTAAACCAGCCATGCAGACAGAGAAACTGTGACTGCTATGTTATAAACCCATAGAAAAATTTGTGAACACCATTTAGGGTTTGCAATGAGGGTTATTTTTTTTTTTGTTGGGGGTTTTTTTTGTGAAACCAAAGCCTTGTTTTCAGAACACCTAAAAGGTACAGTATAGAGACAACTCCATTTAGGAATATTACAATCTTTATTTCTGCAAGTTCAACACAAAAAACCCTCTCTTGGGGTTAAAGCACTTCTTTCTTTGTTGCAGTTGTGTCTTATTCTCCTCAGTTATTAATGTGTTTTTTCACAAGGTCCTTTTCTTTTTCACGGATCCGAATTTCCATTTACTCATATCCATATCTTAGGAGGCCTGTAGTTCCCAGAAGGAATTATTTTTATAATGTTTCTCTCTGTGCTGTTTCATTGACATTTTTATGTCTAAGCAAAGTTTAATAATGGAAAATAGAGGAACGGAGAACTGCAGTGTAGGAGGACAAGAGAGAAAGACAATGTCCTATTCTGAAAGGGAAAAATGACTTTGTTGCTGTTAAAAGGGGGTAGGGGAAGGATTTTTTTATGTTGGCACCTGTTCATGTGTGTCCTTCTTTCCCAGGTATCCTAAAGGTGTCTTTCTGCAACCCTACCATGTCATGTGCCATTGACAGTCAGTTGCTTCTTAACAGTTGGCTTTGGGTGGCTTAGGGCGTTATATGTAAAGATAAACTTGTTTTTAGCCAAAATATCTGTAACCAAATTAAAAAAAAAAAAAGGGGGAAGAGAGGGAGGAGGAAGAAAGGAGGATGAAGAATCTGACAGACTCCTTCTGGTATGAAACAGGTAATGGCTTAAAAGAAAAATTTGGCTTCCCCTAGGCATGTTCTGGGTAAGACCCTTTTTTGCTGGTGGTTTTCACAGCTCCATTTCCCAGGTTCCTATTGGTATGTAGTAACTTACGTGATCTTGGTCTATAGCCCTGCTGGTTGCACAGGGAGATTTTTAAAACAATTATAGAAACTCAAAACCCAGATGCAGCTACAAAGAATTCTCAATGCATTATTTAAAAGGAAGGAGAAGCTTAAATTATTCATTAGTTATTAGACATTAAAATACCTATTTAGAACAAGATTCAGGTTTTCACTTCCCAATGGCGTTGACACTGGAAACTAGTAAAACCAGTCTAGAATCCCTCCCTCATGCTAAACACTACAGCTGAAAAATGAGAAACCAATGAAACAATCCTCCCGTGTAAAAATGTTATTTGGCCTGTTAAGTCTCTGTATGTAAACACCGAGGTAACAAAAGGAGTTTGAATAATTGATTTGAAGCCTAATCTTTGCATGGGAGTTCACAAAGCATTTAGTTGGTGCAAAATCCATTCCATTGTCTCAGAGCTTTTTCTATTTCAAAATTTCAGCCTTAGTATGGTTCTCAAAAACTTAATATAATTAGGAAATTTTAAACAAATCTTCTCAGCTGTAAGGAACTATATGCAAAACAAAAATATGCAAAACAAAAATATGCAAAACAAAAATATGCAAACAAATGATAAAAAACCCTCTGTCTTTTTTTTAAACTGGCAAGAGAATAAAGTTTTTTATAGATGTTATCTCAATGACTAAGTAGGGGTTCCAAGAAACCCATTGGATAGGTGGGGTAAGTATGTTTTTTCCCTGTCTCCTCCAGCAAGATACTGATGGATATGAGAAAAAAGGGCCTTCGGTTTCCACAGACTTGAACTAAGGACTACTGCTCTAAGTCAAATGTTTGCTGAAGGCCCTTATATTTTCATCTGTGCTTTTTTTTTTTTTGTAATAAGTACTGCTCACATAGGACATATCCTTAAATGTATTGATTACATATCAGAAGCTAGGTTAATGGAGAAACCAAAATTATTAATAATTTCCAACTTTTCATGAGTAAACAGGTTCTGTAATGATTATTGATCCACTTCTTGTCTGAACATGTAGGAGTAGTTATGTTTTCTGCTTTTCAACATTTACACAAAGCCCATTTTTTCACGCTTAATAGTCAGGCTGATTCTGTTTTGCAAAATCTGATGACAAAACTGCTCTCATCACCTGTAATGGAAAGATTAGGATTCATAATCTAGTTCTCCAATAATGTAATGATGCTGGAGTTATGATCAGAGCTCCTTTGTAATGACAGAGAGAGGGGATCCACTCAGCCTGTTCTGAGATACTGAAATGACAAAGACACCACTTATTTCAAAGTACAGCTGCAAAGAATCACAACTGGCATTCTTCAGAAATACACATCATCTCTTTGTCTTTCACCAGGTTATCAATGTTTTTTATACTGTACATCCTTTCTTGCAACATTACAGGTTACAATAAATGTATTTTAGGTCATTTTTTTAATAACAGGTAATCAGTAGGTATTTGTTGCACTAAGCATCTGTTTTACTGAATATGGGTATTGTCTTCCAGTCCTTCTAGACCTCTAGTCTCTGCTCATTAGTCTGTTTCTATACCATTGCAAAAAGTAAATCAGGTACTCTAATACTGTAATATGCTATGCTATCACCTCATCAATTTTCAATTCTGTTTCTTACTGTAAACTGAAATTAAATTCCTTGCACCAGAATGGATGAACTTGAAAATTATCCTGGCACTCCAAATCTGAAAACATTGTCTTAGTAGATTGAGGTCCAGGATTAGTAACATGAAGCACATTAACAGAACGCTAATAGAAGCAAACCTTTCCTCCCTTCCTAGGACTTTAATATCTTAGTCACTCTGCAGTCAATTAGTAGGCCTAGGTCATCACAGTCCTATACAATGGAGACACAAAAAGCCCTGCTTTATAATCATTAGTGGAAACAAGCTCTGTATAATCTTTGGACTTAAAAATCTTGCAGGGAAGATGTGGCAATGATGTCTCATGTAGTCCAGAAAATTTTATTAGTAAGAAATAGTAACTGGAACAGTAACTGAAGGACACCAACATGTCACACACGTGATGCACAAAAAAGACCCTCCCTTTTTCCAAGACTCTAAGGGCCATTTGCTGGGTCTGTCTGCTCAGGTGGTTGCTGTATAGGCTGTGCTTCTGGCTACTCTTCCCTTGACACAAGGGTGCAGGAGTGGACATGTGTATGCAGCGTACTGTGAACCATACCACTTTCATTCTCAATGATGTATGGAAGCATGGTTGGACCTTCACCTCCTGACATCCACACTGTGCTCAGGGAGAGCCAGTCGGATAAATAAGCTTTAGGATGTTCAGCACTTGCTACCGCCAGTGCTGTTGGAGTGGACAGAGGGGACCTTGGAGCCTGAACAAAGGCTGAGTGGCATACTTTTCAGGCCTCGGCCTGAGCTGCACCTGGATACATGGATCAACACATGGGGAGAGATTGGGCACCTCTGGGCTGGAGCACAGGCTTGAATACATAATATAAACCCATAGTTTTGGCTTAAAACCTTAGTATGAAACCAATTGTATAAACTCTTAAGTAGGCTATTCTTAGACAACAACAGAAGCAGTAAAATGTTGTTAATCTTAGTCTGATGATATGAAGTTTTTTTGGGAAGAATGCTATAGTTTGTTATTTAAAAAAAAAAAAAAAGAGAAATCATATTATTGTTGCCTGTTTTCTCATAGAGATGAATCTCACCATGACATTCGTAGTCTCCCAGATGTCCCTTTTTGTTTTCTCTTTCCTTGTGTTCTTAGAGCAGCCTCACTACAGCTCTGCTTTCACTTCACTTTCCAATTACTCCCTCTGATGAATATAAACAGAATTTTAATACTCTAGAGTTGCATTTAAGTCAAAGAAAAAAATAATAGAATGAAAAAAGAAAATAAGCAATTTGGAGCACCAAGACAAATGAGTGCTTAGCTGAACATTCCTATGATCATATTTCTTGAATGCCCTGCTCCACCTTCTCTGCACTTGAAAAAAAAAATGCACTTTAATGTTTTTTCAAGTGTTCTGCTTTGAGTGACAGTGAAGTGATTTAAGCAGTGAGACTGAGCAAGACAAGTGAATTTCTGCCATGCCTTGCTGATCACCTGTGTTCCTATGGCTGGAAGACACCCCAGGAATGTGGGAAGGAACTGGCCCATAAGCCCATTCTCCAAAATACCAGCAGACATAATTACAGACATGGTGCATTAGCTGCAAGGATGCAGCAGCAGCTGCTGTGATCCACTTGTATCTTGGGGAGTCATTGGTGAGACTGGTTTATCCATTTTTCCTTGCTTCAGCTCTTGCATGATCCAATTATAAATTGCCTCCCCTTCAGTTCTCCCCCTAGGTCTTGTGAAGTAAGTTTTTCATAGGCAATGTTCTGCAAGCAGTTTTGGCTTCCGAGCAACTATTAGGAGATCCACAGTGTATATAGAGGCTTTCAGAAAGAATTATGGAATAACTGCAAAGCATTTAAGAGGTTCAAACAATTAAAGTTTCATTTCCCTTTGGCTATAGTTCAGATACACCCATGGCTTGCAAACCGTGGCTTGCCTGTCAGCCTAGAGGCTGGTGTCACTTCCTGCCTGTATATGAAAAATTAATTCAGTAGGCTGAGCTAATCTGGCCTAAAAAAATCAGTGTGCATCTCTTGATACATGGTAGGTCATTAGCTGAATCTCTGGCTCCCATGCAGGATAGCAGGTATATTTCAGAAAATGAAAGTGTGGTGACTAATAAGTTTGTATAAGTATAGGGAAGATGAGCAAAATAATGGGAAGCATCTTAAGTTTTAAACATAGATTTGTTCACAGAAGTTCTGCCGTTCTGTTTATGAATGACATCTCAGAGAGCTGGCCTGAACAGCACTTTTGTTTCTCAGTGATTTGCTGAAAGGGAAAAAGAGTATTGCAAGGTTTTATATAAATAGGAAAAAAAAATGGATTTGTGCATAATTATCATTGAGCTCATATTTCAGGAAGGGTCTTTTTTGCCCTTTTTCAAAAGATGAAGGGTTTTTATAGGAGGCTTTCAGCTTTATTTCTAGATGAAGCCAATTCATAAACAAAGGTCAAGCAAAGCATCTAAATCTTTTGGCATTTGCCTACTGCTAAGATGATGTACTCTTTTAAATCTTTCCATGAGTCAGACTTAATGAACCAATCTGGTGGGTTCGTTGACATACGTTCACAAGCAAAAATCCTCAGTGATAATGGCTGGTTATTCTGCTTGTCAAATAATTCAGTAAATACACTCTAGGAGAAAAGGTTTTCCTCTCCAGGGCTTCTAAGAAAGCTAAAATGTTTCCCACTTCATCTTTGTTTAATTTTTCATTTGGCTAATGCAGTAATTGAGAACTGGGCCTTAAAAGTGTGATTGTTTTATTAATAATGGATGGGCAACATTAGAAAGGGCTAATCAACCTGTTAGGCCAGTCTTTAATAATGCGTGCAACATAACGTTAGCATCATAAAGCTCTTATTTGAAGGGATATTTTCCCCTGTAGTTGCATTTCCACTATTACTGATTCATTTAGTGCAAGTAGTAATTTTAATCCACTTCTCAATATTTTGTAACTATCAACTGAAATATATTGTACTGAATTTCCAGCAGGTGTAAGGTAGTATAGCTTTATTGAAGTGAGCTTAACTACACTAGTTTATATTACCCAGACTCTTAAACTGCAGTTTAGGCCAGTTCTCAGCTGGGCTTAGGATTACTCACCCACCCCCGGCTGTCTTTGGTGTCCTCCCATGTTCTCCCCTGTGCCCACCTCTTTTCCTCCACTGCCTGCCATTCAGGGGCACTGTCTTTGTGTTGCACAAACCACTGGTATAGCTTTTCTGGTTTTATCTCTAACCTTCATTTCAATTTGTGTAATTAAGCTAAGCATGGCGCCAGCTGAAATTCAGTTATATTAGTAGCCTGAGACTGGCTTTTCAAAATAGTTTTTCCTGTGTGTTCTTGTGTTTCAGCCTCTAGCATACAGCAGTAGTTTTGGAATACCATGTATATTCAACAGTTTGGAGATGGAGCATCAGTAAAATAAAGCAGGGGTATACTTTAGAGGGGACTGAATGGCATTCCTGAGATCTCCACACTTTTCCCTTAAAGTATTTTTTTTCAATAAACAGTGCATGCTAGTTACAGCCTGTGAAGCAGCAGCATAACCTGGGCAATGTCTTTAAGTGGGAATATGTAAAATAGAAGGACAAGATGAAAGACAGTGTGGGCTGAAAGGTGCTTTGTTAATGAATGAGTGTTTTGTCAGTCTTGTTTTTTATTTACAACAGTAGTTGAAATAGTTTGTCAAGCTATATACTTTGTCAAGCTATATACTGTAAATGTACTAGTAATTTGATGATTTCCTGTCATTTGTACTCCAAAATGCACACTACAGCTCTGGCAATATATCTCGGCAATAATAAAACCTTATTTTGTTTTGCATAAATATGTATAACATAGGTGTAGTTAGACACACATGTAGTAATATGTGCAATACATATGCACACGCATGCATTCACTTTATGTGTTTATATATATAATCTTTCCAATAAACACAGTAATTAGAAGAAAATCTGCAAATGCACTATGTCAAGTTTTGGTAAGGTTTTCAGAACAATTTTCTTGATATTTGTGTGTTTCTTTCGGGTATCTTTTGGCCTGGGAAGAAGTTGTTCCCTAGAGGTGCCTGTGCCAATGGAGTGATCTGTCCTCAGCTCCCCCGGGCGCCCTGAGGAAGAACTGCACGATCTCATAGCACTGCTCTGGAGAGGGAAGGAAGGACATTGTAAGGCAATGACTATTTCTGCGGCTGGAGCTAAGTCCGCAATGACTTTAAAATATACACTCTTGTGTGAAGTTGGCCTTTACAGAGCGTGGGAGAATCCCAAGCGTCTGACCCTGTCCCCGTGTGCAGAGCAAACAGCAATGCAAAAATGCCAGGTTCCTCCTGACAGGCCGTCTTTTGTGTTGACACCTGCAAGTAGGGATTCTGCTTGAGCTCCTCAGGGTATACACTGAAATCATTCCTCCTTTAATCTTGGCCATATCACTTCTCTGTTCTGTCCTCAGTGTCAGCCTGATTGTTTCCTTCCCCTTCAGATCAGAGCTGAAGTGAAGACTGAATATTAGAAACCTCAGATTTCCAATGCAAGGCGTATTACACAAAAACGTTATTTAGCTAACAACAGTTCTAAATTCCATGTAATAATAGGCTAGGTGAGCTTGTCTACACTATCACTCTGGTGTCAAATGCTGGGAAAAACTCTTGACAGGCTGCAGAGAAAATCACAAATTCACATGAAAATGTGATTTTTACAAAGTTTTCTTAGAATAAAACAATGAAGGGAAGCGTTTTGCTTCTTTCACAAAAGATTGTATTTCTGTCTGTATTAACACTCCCCTTTTTTCTCTTGTCTTGTGCCTTAACCTTTTTTTAGGGTCTATAAGACAGTCTTTTGTTGAAGCAGGTAGAAGAAACCTTTACATCAAAAGATAGTACCATACTAAGATATGGTGCTGTAGCTAGCCCTAATTTCTTTCTACTTACCCTTTCTTTCCATCCTGTACTTTCCGTTCCTTTTTTTTTTTTTTTATTGCTATTACTGTGCTGCTTCTCCCAATTTTTTATCATTACAATGGCTGAACGTATAAATTGTGTAGGCTAAAAAACTAGCTTTTTCACAATCTTTTCCGCATCTCACCTTTGTTCTCCACCCCTCCAAAAATACGTATTTGGTGTATATGTAATACCACAGTATGCAAACCCCATCCTTTCCACCCTTCTGTCCTGTTCTACAGAGATTCTGCACTTGTGCCTGCAAACAGTAGCAGTAGCATGAAAAAAATGTTCTTTTCTTCCATTAACCATTTTTAAGATATTGCTTGGATAGATTTTCCCTGTAAGGTAGCGCAGAACACAACTAATACGGCTAATAACTTATGTTATTTTAGAAAAACTGAAAATACATCATTTGAGAGCATTCTCAGATTCAGTTCTCTCCCATTATGAAGTCCTACCAGAGACCAGCACAAACAACTGCAAGTGTTTACAGATGCAAATCCTGCTTGGCCTTCCTGCAACCTTTTGTAGATCTGTATGCGGTGGGCTTTTTCCTTCCAGAGGTCTCTGCATACTGGTTAGGTGGGAGCAGCTGCCCCCATTGTAGGATGAAATGCCTTATGCACTGCTCCATTTCTCCTTTTTTCTTGTGTTTTCTGGGCAGAATATATTTCTAAGCCTTCAGTGGGAGGCAGGGAGATAAGGATAGATGGTGCAAGGAAGTGTTCCCAGGGCCTGGAGGAAGACGTGTGCCTGAGGCTGGAAGCAGAATATCAGCCAGAACCTCCCCTGCAACATCAGCTGGGTGAGGTGGCCTGGCTCCTCCTGACTACCCTATTAGGCCCCTTGACAAGCAAAACTAGTTGAAGAACCCTTGTAGTCCCATAGAAGAGCTGAAATAACATCCATATTGGTAGTGAAAAGATGCATAAAGATATATTTGAATACTTTCCTGAATTTTCTGTCTTCATACAGTTTGAAAAGGAGTCCTCCAAAAATGCTCATATAACTTTAAGCTGCTCAGGCACCCTTGCCTTCTGCCCTCTCTAAGTAGACACATGTAAAATTTGGAAAATCAGCATATGTTTGTGTCCATTCGTCCACCCTGCCATGGTGTCTCTGGGTTCAGTGTCTCTACAAAGAGTCAAGTACAAGGAGAGAAGAGCAGCAGCAAAATACCACCTTCCCAGCTGTAGCCAAGTAGGAAATTATTCTCATTTTAATTCATAATTATTCTTATATACCCATCCTGCACACATACACACCTGGCATACACCAGCACCTGCGAGGATCTGTCCCTCCAGTTGTCTTCGCAATGTTTTTTTCCTCATTTGAAGCAAGAGTTGTGCTTCCTTTTCCAAATCTTTCTGGTTACAGGTTACATACTCCTTCTCAACTTACCTGGTCATCACATGCTTTTATATTGCACATAACAACTTACAGTAAAATACCTATTAGCGATGATTGGAAAACTGCATCTCTTTCACCTGTGGGTAGCTTACATAACCAAGATACATTTTGCATGTAAATGGAGCCTGTTACATGTCAGTTTACTGGAAAAGTGACTCTTAAAACCATTTACCTTTTATTAAGTTTCATAATGATTTTGCCCTATGCCTAAATTAAGTTTAGAAGCATTTCATTTTCATTTTTTTGTTTATCTTGTTACGTAGTCTTAAATGGCTAATTAATGTCTTATTGGCTTAGTTGGCATTCCCAACAATAGTTTCTCCTGCAGAATATAATTGAAAAATTAATAAAACAAAATTTCAATTAGATATTATTAACCTTCTTCACCTGTTTTTTACTACATTGAGCTGAATTTCCATTTTTTTGTTCTTTTGCCTTTAAGCAACATAGACAATTTGTGACCATAATAATAACATTCTGATTTTTGTCATTTTAGTTTAAATCAAGAATGATGCTATGTAAATTACTGGGTTTATCTTTCTGGTTTTTATGGTGGAATAACTATGTACAAAATTTGTAGAGCTTTGCAGATTATCTCTTCAGGGTGTGGAAATCTCTGATGATTAGCACTTTATCCCAGCCACCATGGACTTCAAACAGGAATTGAAGCTGTCTCAGTACTGGCCCTGTGTCTAAACTGTAGTCAGGGACATCATTAGTTGATTAGGTTAATAAGGTCCTCTAAGGGACATGAGCTCAGTTTTGGTTGCGGTAGTGAAGACGAGCCTGAGACTCTGAATTGTGAATACTTCCCAAGCTTGGTATCTGGATTTAGGTTATCAAGGAGGCAACGGTAATAAAGTGTGATTTGTTTTCTATCCAAACATTTCTCTTGCACTTTGAGGTTAAATAGATTCTGCAGTAACCACAGATCTGAACTTTCAAATTTTGGCCTGTTTCTTGCCATGAGGTGCACAGAGACACCGCCTAGAGTGTTAGGGAAGCTCATCTGCCTTTTAATTATGTTTGTATTTTTCCTTCCTTGGTTTTAATCTAGTCTTTTTGTCTGTAAAACTGTTCAAATTAGAAAATACCACATTGCTTCAGTATTTGTACTCTTCCCTATAAAACTAAGTCCACTTGGTGTGAATGGTAGTTTGCATGTGCATGTTTACACAGTGTTCCAGTCAAAATGAGAAAGAAGGAAAATACACTGAGATGAGGTAAAGAGCCTAGGTAAGTTGGAATCTGATATTTTAGAAGATCCATTCTGCAGTCTAAAGGAGCATGAACCTCTCAAATTTAAAAAGAAAAAAAAAAAAAGTGCAAAAAAAACCCCAAAACAAACCCATGCCTGAATATAGTCTTGCATTATAGTAAAAAAGGATCGAGTTTGCTGGTTCTAAGAGTCTGATGTTTTAAAAGATGTCAGGAGTTCATTTTTATATATTACTGTTTCATTCTTGCTATGAATTGTTTTTTTCTTTTAAGATTTCCATGTGCATATCTGATGACAAAAATGGGACTGGTTCCATTTAGATGTCACAAATTTGGGTGTAGGATTTTAGTTGAACTGATAATGCTGAATAGCTGACAGTAAGTTCTCACAAGGGCCATACTTTGAAGCCAGATTGATTGAAACATTTAAATCAAGGTTGAATAAAACTGTGGTGAATAGCCAGTGCAGAAGGTTTCTAGATCAGTTAACTTCTCCTTCAGAGGAAGCTGTTTGTTTTAACCTACTTAAGGTTTTAATTTTTATCCAGCTGATTTTCTTCCTAATTTAAACTAAGTGCTTCAGGAGAATTGATGTTAGTCTCCTTGAAGTTGGAATACATTTGCCAAAACATGAAACTGAGGCAAACACTCTTTTGGAATATGAGGTATCCATTATGGTTTCACACTGGTATTTTATATATTTCATAGAAATCACAGCTGTTAACTGAACATACATTACATCAAAAAGATTATGTAATACCTTAGACTCCAAAAAGAAATCCCTGTGCCATTTCTGTGAATGAAAGTACTGTGGTTAGCCAAGGGGTGTGCACTGTTAATGTGTGTGTATATATGGATGGGTAGGTAGGTAGGTAGGTAGATAGATGGATAGATAGATAGATAGATAGATAGATAGATAGATAGATAGATAGATAGATAGATAGATATGTCTTTATAATTCTTTCCATGTGGGAAGGCTTCTGTTGCAAATATTTCCATAAGTCTTGCTTCCAGGCAGTGGCAGCAACACACACACACTAGTCAGAGTGCTGCACAGTCACTTCTGTTTTGTTCTAGCTGGGGTCACATCTAACCACCAAAATTATTAATCTTAGAAAGGTGTAGCTGATGCATTCACTATATGTGACCCTAAGCATCTCTTTACTTAAGGTGTTACAGCAGTATAGTGATATTTTCTTCTCACATCTCCAGAAACGTCCCAATGACTTTTAAGGTTGTCCATGTTCCTTTGGAGTAATTTTCTGTAGCCTTCACCAGTTCCTTAAATGTTAATATTTTCGTTTTTCCCTTGATGGCTGATTTTCAAATCTAGTAAAAGTTCACCATATGTGTTTCCTTCACTATTATTAAACCATACTTCTACATCATCCTTCTGATTCCCTATTTCCATTTCTAGATTTTTTCTAATTCCCTAAAATGTCAGCTCAGTTCACCTGCCTTCTACAACACCTATTGTTTTAATTCAAATCTTGACTCTACAAGAGGCTACTATCTTTCGAGCTTTTTTCCTTTTTTGTATCCTGAGTTCCTTCTCTCTGGGAGAAGAACCATATTCTCAGCTTTTCTGTCAGCTGACTTCTACATGATCATTATTTTCATTGGGTTCTCTATGTGTTTTTCAGGTTTTTGATGTTTATGCTTACAAAACTGAAGCTACTTCAACCAAAGCATCTTCTGTACTGTAGTATGTACTGAGGCTGAAATTCTTACATTATTTATTATGCTATATATCAACACATGTAATCAGAGTAGCATGCACGTGCAAGAGCAGCTAGAAAGGTGGGAAAAAAAATTTCTCAGGAATGAAAGTTCTCCAGAACCTGAGAGTCAGAAGAAAAGCTTGTATATCTATGCCAGGTCTTGCATCTGACAAATTTATGATCTCTGTGAATCTTTTATTTTGAATTTGACAGTGTATATGAACTGCTGTAGTAAATAACACACTTTATAATCACTAGAAAGAGTTAATTTCAGGGATCACAGATTTTCAAGGATCCGTGAGGAAAGCAGCTGAGCTAGTTTTTCTGTGAGTCTCTCCTGCAACCATTACCACTGGGTCTTGTAATTTCTTTTAAAAAATAGCTGTAACTCCTGAGGTAATTTTTTCATTGATCTTGACAGTCACTGGCAAATTAAGGTTCTACTAGAAAAACAGCTTTCTTGATACTTGCAGTATTTGCCAATTCCACCACTCTGAGCAGATATATTACGAGTTCTGGGTAATAAGATGTCCAGTGCAACAGTCACAGACAGCACAGTGATCTAAGGATGAGTTGTAAAATCCAAGTTGGAGTCTTTCAAAGCACTTTCAAATTGTGCTGATCAGATTTTTGTTTGTTTGTTTGTTATCGGTCACTGTGGTAGCTAACATGCAAATTTTACGAGTTCTGGTCATACAACTGAGGCATGTTGTAATCTCTTTGAGAGAAAGAGCTGAAGTTCATGTGAGATAGCCAAACACTTTGATGTGACAATCTGTTGTTCACTGTGAATATTTAGGGATGCTCCTGTGTGATGTTTATCAGTGTAGCATTTGAATGATGATACAACTACATTAATACTTTTATAGTTTATAATAGAATAGGTAAGTGTTGCTATACTCACTTTTGAATGAGGAAGTGAACAGTGTAGATGAAATGAGATGCTCCAGGGCTTACAAGAAACCCTTTGGTGGGGCTGTGAATCAAATCCTGCTCCTTCCAAGTTCTCCTCCTCATGGGATCCTGTTAAAACTATATGAGCAGCACACAGGCACGTGCCCGAAGGCAGTCAGCTGTAGAAACTGAGCCCAAGGAAGTAAGAAGAGGCTGTGACCACAAGCATGTTTTCTCTTTTAATACAGCAGAGAAATTCCTCTCTGAATTCTTCCAGACAGGTGTCAGCAACAGGAACATCTGCCCTATTTCAGTATTGTTTCTAAAAGAATGTAAATGCTTTGTCCAAACTCACTCACAAGTCTCTATTAGTTTCCAGGTTTTAGGAGCTTTAAAAATCTGTCAGTCACCTTCAAAGAGTTTTTTCTTACTACGTGATAAAACTTGTTGCCTCTTGTTTTACTGAAATTGAAAAATAATGCAAGCCAAGCAGTGTGTTATGGATGGCAAAGTCACTCCTACCTACAGCCCTGGTTTTAGCTGTGCAGCTCTTCTGCACAGGACATTTCTCCCCCACTGGAGTTTCCTGCCTCTGGCCCAGGCAGCCTCAGAAGTGGGGAATCATTCCTATGCACAATGCTCAAATAGAAGTCCATCTCCTGCATATAACTACCTGTTCCAGTTTCACGAGGTGAGCTTTATGAGTGAAGCTGATGCCTCATGCAGTCTACCCAGAATCTGTTGCTTCACTGCTGACCATGTTTGTAAGTACCAACCTTCCCAAAGAGACCAGGAATCTCTGGAAGAAACTAGAGGTCCAGAAGAAAAAACAATTGCTGACTAAATTTCTGCTTTTTTCAGAGAGACCCCCTGGATTTTGCCCTGAGCAACATAGTTGACCACCTAGTAGGGAATATTGGCCCGTTTTTTATAGGTATATCACTAATACAGCCATATTAAGAAAATATTTTTATTCACAGAATTATGTCATATGCTTCAAATAATGCATGACAGCACATACTTCAGTAAAAAAAAATCAAAATTTGAGTAAATTAGTCCTGTCTAGAGAGGAACTTTTTTTTTGTTCCTTGGAGGAAAACAGAGTCAGTTGTTCTGGGGCTTATGTTTCTCCTCTTGCATACACAGAGGAAATCTATTTCTATTTATCACATCTGCTTTCTTCCTGTGTATCCCTGAGGAAACATTTTTTTGAAGACTTGGAAAAAATAAAACTAAATATGGCACAATAATATCCCCTTTTAAGCTCAACACAGTAATTTTTATCTATTATCTAGCATATATTATTTTAAATACCAGAAAAATTATACCCTAGGATGAGCTGTGCTGCACGTTGAGTTTTAATCTCCTTTTCCCTAGCAACCATCAAAAGGAACAATAAGGGCAATAAATAGCCAAATAGGGCATCAAAAATGAATAAAAACAGTATGTCTGCTGGGGAAATGGGTCTTTAATCACTTTTCTTCTCATGTCCCTAAAATTGAAGGTTAGAACAATAAGCAGTTTGAAAGAGCAGTTTCAAAATAGCCTCTTAAATGGTCTTAGTCTCCAGAACAATAGGTCTTTTTTAAAATAAACATGTTAATACCCAGGGAATCCTACTGAGTTCAGGAAGTTCAGAAGACTTCCATGCTCCAACACACAGAGAAAGGAGAAGCAGCATCCTCAGGCCCTGTCTTCAGTGCAACAAAGGGATGTCTTTACACTGTATTAAGTGCATTGAGATGGCGGTGGTGTTGCTTTACTGTGATAGTGGAGGCACGAGTAGGGTGGTTTTAGCCTTGTTATAGACAATTTGAGGTCATCCTTGAGTTGAGGTACAAAGCCAACCTTGATGATGTTCAGTAATTGTTGTGGGGGTTTAAAGTTGGGGGTTTAAAAGGATTTAATGGCCATCTTGGGTTTTTTATTCAAATACAAAATGGCAATGATTCCTCCGTATCCATGGGGAGTCAAGCCTGAATATGTTATAAACCAGCTAGCTGACTGCAACCCCGGAGCCAGGAATTAAAACTGCAGCTGTTCTGACTTCCCGTCTTTAAAACAGGTTTACATTAAAATAATGTAAACAGGGGTCTCTGTTCAGTGCAGGCACAAAAGATGGGATTTTTATTTCCAAGGTTCAGTCTCCAATTGAAAGGGGCTGCTTGTAGTTGAAGATGTCTGTGTCTGGGTAAGTGCAGAGTAACCTAGATAGTTCTCTGCTGCACTGCTCTTAGCTCTCTACGCTCTGTGTCCTGAGCAAGGGAGCAGAAGCATGATTCTGAGGGATACTTCAACACTACAGCCACCTGTGGTTAGGGGAATTAAATCCCATCCCCAGCAGTCCTTTTAGGTGGAAGCAGCAGAGAACCAGGCCTGTGCACAAATATGTTGAATTTTAGACTTACCTTTTGTAAACGTGACAGCAATGGGAAGCAGCTAAGTGCTACATATTGGCCTTACTTGACTATGGAAGGAGCCTAGGAAAACTAGTGGTCTAACTTAGTTGGCTAACATCGCATGGCCTAAACATGTGCTGCTTCTCCAAGTGAGCTGTAGATTTACAGGTGCCATTTTACTACCCTGAGTAACTGCCCATGGTGATGTGCTTCCATACAGTTTAACTGTTCAGTTAGACTGCTCAGAAGACCTCATAACATTTCACAGAAGACAGTGGAAGTTTTGCCACTGACTTACAACAGGAGCTTTTCAAAACCGCATTCCCAAGGGCTCTGACTTAAACCTGAAAGTGATGCCTTGCATCAGAAAGTGAAATTCAAGGATATGAAGGTGCACATTTTTTCTTTATTAATGATCCAAGGCTATTGTCTGCCTAAATGCACTATTCATTGTGTGGGTTTTGTCCTGGTCTATGGGTGGGAATTGATGCTGTGATTAACTGTGCAGGGTATCTGGGCCATCAGTCCAACCTGAATCCACTTTGTTATTGTGCTTCCAGTCACATCAGGGAGGATGAAGTTTTCAAAAGCATTTAGTGGGAGCTGGGTACTAGTTGCAGCTTGAATAATTTTTTTTACTTGTTTCAATAATATTTATCTCTTTTTTTTTCTTTAAAAAAATTTTTATAAATTAAAAATAAATTAATCAGTAGATTAACTATAATGCAGTCAAAAATTAACATGGATTTCGTGTTTATTAAGAAATACAGTGAACAAAAATAGCAATGTGGTGGCTTTCAAAATAAAAAATTCTGGTTTGAAAGATTCTGAAAGTTGTAAGAGATTTCTCACCCTTAAAATACTGTTGAACTAAAAATATCTTTCAAGAAGAAATGTTTCACCAAAGGCAATTTTGTATTGTTATTTTATTCTGTCTTGCTTTTTTAAAGAGATTCAAAGGTTTCCACTAGAAGGAAAAGTATAAATAAAACCAAGAACTGTAATTTTTAGTTAATCTTTTTATAGAATCTGTTCTCATTTGTTGTTCTGAACTCAAGACACTGTTTGTTTCTTAGTTTTTAATTTAGTCTTGCAAGTTCATAAGAGAAAGCTGGAACAGAGAACTCTCTTAGGCTGTCCTTTTACACATGTGGGTAGCTTAATGATTTTACCATATGCATTTACATTAAGAGGTGTGAGCCTCAGCATTTTCTGAGGAAAACCTGTGCAGTGCAGTAAAATGCACTACTGGGAAAAGTTTACTTATCTGTTATTACCCAAATTTGCTTTTTGTGATGTTCATTCAGTTTTTGCTAATTTTTGTCCATTAAGTGAAAGTAATTTATCTCCCATTTCATTTCTTATGATATTCCAATACTTCAAGCTGATTTTCATATGCCCTTTCACCATAGCCTTGATTTATCCAGACATTAATCTTTTGATCTTTACCCATAAATTACAATGTCCCGTTCTTTAGTAATTTGTTCTTCTTTTCTGTAAATTCCCTGCATTTTTTGTGATACAAGCTTCTCAGAAACAGGAACACAATATTTTAGATGTGGTCTCATTGTTATATTCAATGGGGTCTTTCTTATATCTTGTGTTGGAGGTAAATAATACCTTGTTCCTTGTCCTGCCATAAAATGTTATCTGTCCCTTCTAGCTAAAATCTGGATTTGTTTTCTTGTTTTATTTTAGCATTGGATGCTTGTCCTATAAAACAGACCCTTGTGACAGACCTTCCAATGCCTGAAAGGAGCCTACAAGAAGGCTGGGGAAGACCTGTTCACAAGGGCATATAACAACAGCACAAGGGGTAATGGTTTTAAGCTAGAAAAGGGTAGATTTAGGTTGGACATTAGGAAAACGTTCTTTAATATGAGGGTGGTGGATCACTGGAACAGGTTGCCTAGGGAGGTGGTGGGGGCCCCATCCTTGGAGACATTCAAGGTCAGGCTTGATGGAGCTCTGAGCAACCTGTTCTAGTGTGAGATGTCCCTGCTTGGTGTCGGGGGCTTGGACTAGATGACCTTTAGAGGTCCCTTCCAACCCAAGACATTCTATGATTTTATGACAGAATCCAGCATGGTCTTCAACTGGAAACCACTATGATAGCAGAAACCACTATGATAGCTTCACTGACTGGTGAAGCAGACACACTACACTTCCTCTTGCAGAGCATGCTGTCCCCTGTGCATCATTCTGCCTTCTATCAGTACAAATGGTTGCAAAAGACGAAGACCAGAGCCTGTATTCTAGCTGTATGTTTAATAGCCTTAGACACTCTATCTTTAGATATGTGTGCATGGAAATCATCATGTATGTTTCAACTGAACATCATTGCTGCTCCGGAGTCCAAATTTTGCTATGTTTTCCTTCAAAGAAATTAATTAAAAACATATGAGACATGTAAATGCATAATTAGTTTTACCAGCTGAAGACTATGTTCTTATTTAGCTTTTTGAAACAAATTATTATATGCAATGTTTGCAATCAACAGCTACCCTTACAGAAAGTAAGTTTGCTATAAGAGATGGGGAAAAAAGGTGCAGATTTTTACTCAAATGTAACCTTCCTTCTCCTTTGTGAATCATTTGCAGACAGAACTGAATTTCTGTAAGCTTGCCTGTTTCTAACGGTTGTGTCAGAAGCCACTTCTATGTGTGTATTATAGCTCTATGGCAGCAATTTATGTTCAGAAAAAGTGAAATGTAAAGATTTTAGTGTGACTACTTCACTGTGGGGAATATATAAATGCTTCTAAGTGCATCAGTGACCAAGCTCTTTGATACACACAGAGAACTTGTCACAAATGTCTTCTCTCTTGTTAGCCCTGAAGGCAATTCAGACTTCTATTTTTCTCACCAAGCTCATGCTTCTGGCAGAAGCTATGCTCTCTCTTGGGAATTATCCTTCAACAGTCACATCTTCTAGTCTTCACCTCTTCTTCTCCTCTTGTCTTTTTCAAGAGGCAGCTTCATCTCTGAGAAAACTATGTCCATCTGACTAACCGACCTAAAGCATACGTGCTTTCCTCTCTTCCTCCCTCGCAAGCGTCACTAATCTGTAGCACACAACTTCTTTGCATATGGGTTTGGAGACATTTTAAAAGCTAGAAGGGAAGAGGATGATTTCAGAAAGGTACTGCTGAAGAAAAATGTTTTGTCTACTTATGTTGAAGGAGAGCGGCCCTGACACTAGGCAGCAAAGGTGGAGCTTTTGTGGAACCAGAGGAGTTTCCTTTCCACTAATGGATTCCCATAGTCCTGTGGATATGGTCAATATGATGGAGCAATCAGGGCTGACAGATGCCCAGTGACTCCCAGAGCAGTGATTTTGTTTCATCTGAAGAGATAAAAAGCAATACTGGCTGACACAGCAAGGTCTTCAGAGCCTTTCTTAGCAGGATACATCTTTCTACACTTTGCTCCTAAGTGCTCAGTTTCCCATGGCAACCTCTTTTCTTCAGGGAGCTTTAGATTTTGGCATATCATTAATACATGAGTCCAGGAAGCAAAGCTGTAAAGCTGGAGATTCGTTCATGGATTTAGCTGAGGTAAATAGCAAGGAAATTTAAAGGCAGGCCAAAACCAATTTTATGGTCCTTCCTTTGGGATTAATGCCTAAATTTGTTTGCCTGATAATGAAGAAAAGTTATCACTTGCAGGAGGTAACATGTGCAGGCAAAAACTGTAGAGGAGAGGTGTTCTTAAAGAAAAAAAATGCAAGCCAGCAAGGTCAAACGATTTTAAAAACTAGTGTAGGGACATGATTTAAGCATTGAGCGGGTAGATAAAGGTTATGGTGGGTGGATTTAGGTTATGGTTGGACTTTATGATCTTCGAGGTCTTTTCCAACCAGGTTGATTCTGTGATTCTGTGTTTTACAGCATCAGCTGCTAGTTAAAGAAGAGGGCTAGAGATACTCATTCAGTACGGAAGCGTGGCACAATGTCTGATGCAGAATAGATACTAATGAGAGAGCAGCAAGACCATTGGGGAAAAAAATAGGCTGGAGTATAAACTTCATGTAGTCATGTATACTTCAGTATATAACAGACTGAAACAGTGTGTGGACATCACAAACTGCCTAAATTCATCCCTTTGATGCATTGAGTCTTCAGCCACTGGAGGGTAGCTGTTCACACTTTTTGCCTCAGTCTTTCTAGCAGAGGTGTTTGCAAGGTAGGAAGCTCTCATCCACAAGCTGTAAAACATGATACTGAACTTTTACACCTGGGATAAATGATACGGAGATGATAAGAAGAAAACGCTACATGTGCTGACCGTACTATTCAGGATCATGTTATCATTTATTGACAAACCTCTATCTTTAATTTCTGTCAGGCTCAAAATATGATGATTGTGCAAAAAAGTCCAAGACCCCTTTCCCTTGAACTGCACTTGGCCTTGCTTCTTGCCTGCCCGTGATAGGCTTATATCAATTTTTGAATTGTATAGGGAGGAAAAATGCATGGGATGCATGAGATGAAGGATCTTATTTCCCCAGATTTTATTGCCCCTGTGATGCTTACTGGTTTAACTGAAGGCAATTTCTGAAGTAAGATCCAGAACCACAAAGGCATACAGGGAGATAAAGTAAATTTATGAATTTTGTACTGAGCTGTCTCTTGGGGCAAAGTTGGCAGAATGGGGTTTCAAATTTTAAAAATAGTTGTTTGTGGTTTTGTGTGGAAAGAACTCTGACAAGAAGATGCTCAGGGACTTCCAAAATTAATACTTGGTGGAATGATTTCCCATTGGTTTTCTAGAAGCTCATTTTTTCCAGAGTAGACAGGAAAAGCAACATGTACACTTTATCTGGAGAAAACAGATGATAGGTTGTTTAAATTTGTTACACTTATATCTTATTTTACCAACACTGGCACAGAACAAGGTGTTAAAATGAATTTTAGAAAGACAAGCGTCTTCTGCACTTAATTCCTTGCAAATAAATGTCTGAAGTTTCACATCTACTAATTCGAGGGGAAGGTCCTCCTTAATTGTTTGTGGTTAATAGGTTGAATGTAAAATTATTAGCATTTGTACTCACATGGCAACTTTAGTTAGGAGGTAGCATTAGCAAAGATCATTCTGTCTGAATGCAGTTTAGCCGCAGAACATCTGAGAAATGGTAAAATAGCATTTTAGATACTGAACTTTCTAAATTAGATCTGACATTTTGCTTAGTTCTTCCGCTTCAGATTTTCTAAATACATCTAGAAGATTTTGGGAGAGAAATGTCATAATGTGTTCTGATCACTTGCCCAGTGCAATTTTCCTTAGGGCAAAATAATGTTTTAGACAGTAGCACAGTTATTTTGTCCATCTCCAGACTAAAATTTCAACTTTAAGATATTAGAGAAAGATGGCAGAGTGCTACTTACTGGAGTATTCAATAGGCCGGTCTCTCATACCCAAACTTTTAACAATTAAATGGTATATTACAGTGCTGTTAATTCTGGTAGTATTACTGTAAGACTTCTAGATGTGCATTTTCCCTAAGGTTATAGTTCATGGGAGAAGCCAATAAAAGCAACTTGATAGTCTTAACGTTGCAGAGGGAAATGTGAAAATATGGTCTTGTTGCATTTTGGAGGTTCAAAGTCACATTTAAAACTTCCAGTTTTGTTATTAGCCAGCTTGTGTTTGGCTTAATAGTTACTGTCCTTTTGGAGCTGATGATAGAAATGAGATCCTTGTGGCACATTGGTATTTCCAAATGCAACTTTGAGATAAGCAATAGCTACAGAAAGTTGTGATGTGATGTCCTCAAAACACTAAAAAGTGAATCACCTCTGGCAGCTTTCATGGTCCAACACTTACCCTTCTTCCAAAGTTTTCCAAGAGGTGACTTCTCACAAAGTAGATGGAAATAGATACTCAGGAATCCTTCTGCTCTTCGAGGAGTGGCAGGTTTTTTGCGCACAAACTGAACACCCAAGCCTGACCTAATGATGTGTGGAGCACAGAGACTGTGCATTGCTGAGCATATGTGGAAGGTGGGACTAAATGGCAGGAGACTGACTTAGATCTTGACTTAGAAAAATGTGCTGGGATTATACTTTAATATACTTCTAATACATGTGTCACAGATATTTTACCCAGCAGGACTTCCTGCTATTGAAAGGTATTTAAAAGAAAAAAAGGCTCAGAAAAATTGCAACAACTGAACAAAATTAGCATAAGCATGGTAGTTTTGATTGTCAATGCATCAGTTTGAATTGCCTGTACCTGAGATGCTTTTTATAAGGGTAGTAACATGCATCATCCTACAGACCTTTATTAATATCAAACAATCGTATAGCTACTGAGGGAAAGAGGGGGCAGCTGTGAGTTACGCATTTTACATCATGTCTTTATAAGAGGCAGGTTCCATATCTGAAGCAACAGAAACAACAACAACAAATAGCCAGCTGAACTGACTGGCTGCAGATGGCCTCATAAATAATAAAACAAATAAGTGATAAAAGTAGCTTCAACTATCCTTTCAGCACTAGGAGACAAATACTTCAGTCGGTCGCTTTGTCTTTATACATTTTAGTTTCCTAGCCATGATATATAGCAGAAACTCCCTTGTGATATCACTGGGAATTTTTAATTTTAAATTAATTTTAAAAGTACTGAAATACAAATGCACAAGAGGGGTGAGAATGCTGATGTGTAGCACACTCTTTTCTTCATTCCTCACTTCTACCTGTCACTGGAGATTTTGAAATAAATTTTATTACGTGAATATTTTTACTTGATGCTATTTTTCCATCTGATTGAAAAATTCTTACAGGTTCTGCAAGCAGAATAGTAGAGCTGAAGCTTGTTGTTCACATAGAAGTTGCAGCTGGAAGATGATATATGTCTCTGTACATATACAGAAAGAGGGAAAGGCTGCTGATTCCAGGTAGCAGTCTTGCCATGGCCATACTTTCCCACCATGACCCTAGGCCTCAGAGGCTGATCCATTTGGAGCAGTTAAGCAAATATTTAACTGTTATTATTTGTACTGTACCCCTTCTCCACTCCCACAGTCACTCAGTTTCCTTTCCAATGTCATTTCTGATATCCCTACAAGGCAAAAGAGAACAATAACTGTGTGTGGTGTAGTGCTTCATCAGCTGGCATCGAATGTCTAGGTAATGGATTAATGTAGCCTGATACTTGCTGTCTCTCAGTTATTTGCAGATTAAAACAAGATAGAAAAACAGAATATTAGATGTAAATGTTATCTACATTTGTTCTACAGGTTCTTCTGAGCTGTCCTCTGAACTGCTCAACTGTAGCAGGACTTTGTAATACTCCTTGTCACCTGGTGCTCTGCTCCTTGCATGGTTTGGGCAGCAGCAAGTCAGAGAGATTCTCTATGTCTGAGCACAGGACGTGTGGGGGTTTTTTCCATGGATGAATATACTCATGATCCCTGTTGTTTGGTTTTTTTAATCACCAAGTAAGCTCATAAACTAGGCAACAAAGGATTTAAAAGTGATCAACATATCTAAATATTTAAATTTGGGGTGGCTGGTATTTTGGGCCTTTAAGCATCATGTGTTCTGCTCAACCAAAAAAGGGCTGTACTTTCAGTGTGGTACAAGCCACTTACAAGGTGTCCAAGCAGAGCTAATACCTTTCATTAGATCACTAATGAAGTCAGAAAGACGGACAGGCTTTTGGCAACATGGTCCTTTGTCTATGTCACATATACAAATGGGTGTGTAATAAGGAGTGCACATATCAGCATGTTATGCTTTACTTTTATCTTTGTATCCATTGATTTGATTATTCTGACATGTAAGTGAAGAAAGAATACAGCCCTATTTCCATCTGTCACAATCATGTCATCTAGTACTTCATTTTTTCAATACCTTCTCCAATTTACATGCCCTCAACCTGGCTTTGCATGTAACAGTGTCCTGGTGCAATTTTACAGGTTTCTGTTTGTTCCAAAAGCACACATACATTTTACAGCCTGTTGACAGGACAGGAGGGTACAAATTTAGCTGTGTAGAAAGAGAATCAGGATTAAAAATGGAAGTCTAGAGCTCTTTTCTTAAATGCACAAGGTTAAAAATGGCCTTAGGCTCAAGTGCTGATTTGGATGAGATATACTGCTTCTTCAGAAAGGCCCTAGCAGTTCAGCCATTTTCATACTCTGATATTCTTCAGTGGTCAATGTCAATCCTATGACCCAGAGCAACGCAAATAGGAAGAGGTAAATACAGAGAGAAATTACAAGTGTCTTCATGTTTCTCATAATTCCCCTCTCAGACAGGTGTCATGCAGCAGGATCATCTTCATGATGCTTCATTTTTTGTTAGTACTAGAACAATTGTCACAGAAAGATTTTTAAATTATACTCCATCTGATCCTTCATAATCTTATTTTGTTAAATGATGTTTGCTGTCTCAAACTGTCTGTTAGTTTTGTAGCAGATATTTTTTATGCCTCATCTTTTCAACTCCTTTCTCATTTACCTTCAACCTCTCATAAAGGTCTTTGGAGTGGTTGCAGTTAAACATGATTCTGATTTTTCAGAGTTCAGCAGAAAAAAGACAAGTAACAGAATTAAAACAGTGATGAGAAATCAATATTACAGTGCTGGACTACCAAAAATCTGTGGACCAGGGAATCAGGAATTCTCTGAGGTGCTTTGCAGACACTGCACTCCCTGCTTTACCCTGTAGCTTCCTCGAAGAGCTGGACGGGACGCAAAGCCCAAAGGTCACATTCTGTTTTTCTTTCTGCAGGTGATGTGGTGTTCATCACTGCACCAGGTCTTTGGCTGTGCTGTGTCAGCACTTCATCATGTTTTGTTTACCTTCCCTCTCTCCCCTATCTGTATGTGTGGTGGGAAATCTTTGGGAAAAAACCTAGCTTCTGCTTTCTTACTCTTGTCCTTAAGTATGGCAGATGGCAGCTCTGTTTCAGAGCATGCACTAGAAGACTTTGATTAACGCTTAGTAAGCATGGTCTTTCAGGCTTTGCTTCCAGTCATATGGCAGTTCCCCATCATTAATTGTTATTGTTATCACCAAAGTCCTTCTGCTGAATTGGTCAAAATAAATTTCATAGTGACAGATTTAAAAACGGAGAGTGTAGCCTCTACGTCTTAAATGGAAAAACAGTAGGATCTTTGTATGTATTACAGATTGTTTCACATCTGCTCTTGTATTTTATCTATGATAATGACATTTCATTAACCAAGCATCTTAGTTTTTGAGACAAATAATTGCATCATCATTAGAAAATTACTATTTTTATTATCTTATTAAAACTTTTATCTTTTCATGATTGCTTGTGTGAATAACATATTACAGGTTTAGGGCTAATGTTTTGCAGTTATAAAGAAGCACACCAGACTTACTGTCTACAGAGGACAGTCCCCAGACCTGCTACAGCAGCATCCCCTTCAGCTTCAGCTCCCCTACAGGGAGGTTAGAGCTGGAGCTGTGCTGCAGTAATCATCTGTACAACTGGAAGAGAATCTGAAGTCAACGCTGCACAAATGATTGCTTGACTCAGTAAATTACTAAGCACATTAATCCTCCTTCCATGAGTTTGACTTCTCTCCAACACCTTTCACTACTGTGGAGGTCCTGAAGTTGCAGAACTCTTGCTCAAACATGCCCACGCTCTTAGGTTTCAGCACCCTTTACTCTTAGCCCAGTCCCATTTTTTTTGGAAGTGCTCCCCATCACCTCACAACATTTATTTACCAGATAGGAGATGTGTTGGTAGCCTCCTGAGTGTCCTCCTTCAAGCTCTGCATGGTGACAGCTGGACTGTGTAACTTTATGAAAGTAAAAGGCACAGTGTAAGGCTGGAAGAAAATTAAGAAGTTTTAGAGGTTTCCTTGAGATTCACTGGACCCCTAGAATGAGCAAAAGTAATATTACCCAGGAAGTTAGTTCAAATCCTTCCTACCTTAAAGACTCAACTGTTACTGATACTTCACATAGCTACGTATCTCTCTGTGGAGTTTAATAGCCCTGGTTTTTTATGACTGACTTTTAAAGAAAACATAAAGTAAATGTCACTTGTTTTCTCTCCCTTTCTCCACACCAGTTATTGTATTGCTCTCCAATGCTGTGTGCAATGCTCTCCTATTTTTACTAAAGCTATTCCCATTCAGAGGAATGGGCCAATAGGAGTATCCTTCTGGAGCTACTTTGAATTACATGTCAGCTGCTGTGATGAGATTGTCATCACACAGGAGATATTTGTCCTAGATCTGCTTGGAGGATCAAGACAGCAGGCAGTATGTGGGGCTCCTCATCCCAGGAGTGTGGTGAGCTTCAGCAGTGGCATCTCTGCTGCTGAGGATTTTGCAGACCACTCCTAGCTTTTTCCTTGGGATTCATTGCACAGAAGTTGTGAGGTGCAGTGGAAAACTTCAAAGTTTCTGGTTTTCTCACATGCAGGAGCCCACATTTCCTGTTTCCTAGATGAGTGGAAGCTCTTAATGAGTGGGCTGATGGGGAGTTTCCTCTCCTGTCAGAGTTTCTGAAGACTCTGCAAATTCGGGACTAAAGGCTGTTGCAACCTTGTGAACAATGTGAAAAATGAAAGATAAAATGCCTAAGACATTGTTTAAAGTGGTAAGAGAAACCAGATCCCTTGTGACTTCTGATACCATATGGTAAATGAGAGAAATGCAAGGAGCATAGTGTCTCAGGGAGGATCACCCAGTGGATCTCTTGACCCCTATCTACAAGAGGTAGAGCTTAAGGATTGAGCTCTGGCTAAGGCATTCAGCAGGGCCAAGGGCAGGTCTCACCCTGGCTCTGCTCTGGAAGCAAGACTGGCTGTCTGGAGCCTAGGGGCTTTGCACAGCTGCAGTATGAGTATCCCAAACATAGATCCATATAATAGATCATAACACTCTTAAGGTATTAAACCATAGCTGCTTCTGGAGGATTTTGTTATCATAGATATTAAGTTATTTTTCCTTTTATATAAGTAAAACCAAAGATTTCCTGAGAACCCTGGAGAAGTTAATAATGATCTGCAAGAAAGCTCTGCTTGTGAAATCCCTTTGGGAATCATGATTTTAAGCACTGATTTGTGTGAATAGTGCTATTGAGAAAGCAGTTCTACTCACTTAACTTTAATGGTTTGGCCTAGATGGGTATAACACTTCATAAATATTTGCCAATGCTTACATCTTTTTAGCATTTGAATAAATTTTGTTGCATCTAATTTAATGTGCTTACTACGTGACATACCACTGTTTTCCCCTATTCTTAGGAAAACAGTGTGTACATAATATCTCTGATAATGGATTGTATCTTAATAAACATACACATCCATCTCCTTCTGGGAATAGTAATGGAGCATCAAATTCTGCTTTTAAGAGGATTTGTGAAAATACTTCCATCCAAGTCCAGGACTTAAGTCTGACTTCGTGTAACTAAAAACTAAACTAGAAGATGTAACTAAAAAGAATGAAACCCAGAACAAACTGTATTTTTCTAAAATTGTAATATATTTTTTTCCTACTCATAAGCCATGCACTCAGGTTTGCAAGCTGTCTTGGTTTGAGCTCAAACCAGGATACAAGCCAAAGTGGCTTGTAAATTTATTACTGTGTACAGACATAAGGTCAAACAGATTTCTTACTTAGTTCTGAAACTCAGATTACAGTTAAGTTGATGGGGAAATTTTACTGCATATTCAGAGAGTATTGATCTCCAGGTCTCAGTTTTCTGTTAGGGACAGGTCAGCTAAAATGGTTTAAACTACCCTGTCACACCTAAATCCATGAAACCTCTCATGCATTTCAGATCAGAGAGTTTTGAAACTGCCCTTGCGCACGGGGCTATTTGCAAGTTAACCTCCAGATGCAGGCAATCTCTTGGTACTCCTGAAGCAAGGTATTGCAGCTGTTCTCTCAAGTAAAGCCAGGTGGTTTTGTCTTTTATCTAAAAAACTGGGAGAAGGAAAAAGTGTCCCAGAAAAACTATGGGTTGCTGCTGAACAGAAATTCTGCTTCCTGGTCACTTCAAATCAAAATACAGGTTGTGAGATGCAATAAAACTACATGGCAAGTAACTTTACATGTGAAGCAGTACTTCTAATGCTGTCCTTTCATGAAATTCCTCATATAGTAATAACACAGACTCACTCTCAAAATAGGTCAGTTTGGACAAAATAGGAAATTTCTAAACTGTCTCATAAATGTATTATACAAGTAATTAAGTGAACCTAGATGTCAGGACAACAGATACATTCTCAGTGTAATTATTGTGTTGCCTTCTTGCTGAGAGCTTTTTCACTGCTGACTTCCTTGCTGAACATATGAATTCAGAATGTCATATTTTCTCATATCTAAGACTGCCTATGTAGGTGTTAAAAAAAACAAAACACATGCCATTGAAGAATTCAGATTGTTATAGGCTGAAAACTGAGTTTAAGATTCACAGAGTAGGGCTTCTATAGTTTATCAGCATGTGTGTGTTTGTGTATCTTGTGTTTGTGCATGGAATCATGCCTTCAGCTTGTTCTTTATTAATAATTCCTGTGCTGGACAGAAGTCTTCATGTCACTTTATCTCACAGGATTTTTCTGCTTTCGTCCCAACTGAATCCACGCTGTTTTCATTGCTTGTGTGCCATGGAAGAGTCAAGGCCTAGATGCTGTAACACAGTCTATGAGAGTACTTCAGAGAATTGTGGAATTGGGTCAGTTTTGTTAATAGTTCAGGACAGTGGTTTGTATGCCATGATTGGTGCAGTGTTTGTGCACCCAGGAGAGATCTGGGCTTGGAAAGAACAATGAAAGCTCTTGTTTAGTCCAGTGCCAGCAGCCTAATGGTCATGACTGAATGCATATGTATCATATTCAGTCAGTTGGCTGGCAATTCTCACTCCTAGAAGAACCTAGTAAGGACCTGGAGCTCCTCTGCAGCACTCTGGTCAAACCCATTTGCCCCTTTCTTCTCTTTCAGTTCAAGTCCTGAAAATAACTTCTCAACTCCTAAACAATCCTACTACCATGCCATTCCTGGGAGGAGGCAACGTACCTTAAAATGTGCCTTTCTTTTAGTTGCTTTTCATTCTGCTGGGTTCAGGGAAACATCTCTTCTAAGAATCACAATAGGACATTATAGAAGAATAGACTGAGCAATAAGAAGTTTTCTGGGACCTTTTAATCAACAAAAGGTTGAGAATGCTGAATCAGGCAATTGAAAGTGCTCAGTACTGGACAACCATAAACTGTATACAAATTCATTTATATCTGAAAACATCTATTTTGATTTTCGCTATCCATATATGTGTCATTTCAGTTTAGGGAAATGTATCTGCAGAATAAATCTAATTAAGAAAGTTCTCTTTATGAGTTAGTTTATCTTTTGTGTAGATTTGCAAAAAAAAAACAAACATGTTTTTTCCATTGTTCTTCTCATTAAGCATATGTAGCTCGCAAGAGATCTGGTTAGATTATATCCTCTTTTGGCTAGTTTGTAGCAATTCAATACATAATGAAGTATTTCAATTTAGAATAGCACAGAAATTTGAACTCTTGAATATCAATAAATAGCTACGCCAAGTGCAAATTAAAGCTGTGTCTGCTTTCTAGGAAAGCCATGGAGCTGCTGAAGTGGGTTCAAAGAGCCACAAAACTGATGAGAGGGGTGGAACACCTCTCCTATAAGGAAAGGCTGAGAGAGTTGAGGTTGTTTAGCCTAGAGAAGAGGGGAGACATTATAGCAGCCTTTCAATATTTAAAGCAGGCTTATGAGAAAGATGGGGACAGACTTTTTACCAGGGCCTTTAGCCATAGAACAAGGCGCAATGGTTGTAAACTGAAAGAGGGTAGATTCAGGCTAGATATAGGGAAGAATTTTTTTCACAGTGAGGGTGTTGAGACACTGGCACTAGTTGCCCAGAGAGGTGGTAGAAGCCCCATCCCTGGAAACGTTCACGGTCAGGTTGAATGGGGCTCTGAGCAACCTGATCTGGTTGAAGATGTCCCTGCTCACTGCAGGGAGGTTAGACTAGATGACCTTTAAAGCTCCCTTCCAACCAAACCATTCTGTGATTCTCCATGCTCTGCTGAGAATTTGAAATTTAATTCCAAGTTACAGTCCTTTTCTCTTCCACTGATCCCCTGGAGGCATTTGGGATGTTTAATCTGAGGGCAAGAAGCTGTCTCCAAAGTACTGTTGCTTCTGTGATGCAACATCTCACTCTTTTTAATCAAAGTAGAAAACCTGCCCTTTCTCAAACAAATCCAAGGGCCACCCGTATGTTTTTGAAAACAACAGGTGGACAGAGTATCAGTTGCCTCATTTAATTTAATTTACAACCAATCAGAAAAAAGGTTATTGAAGTTCCTTTACATTATTTTTATTTCCTTGTTTCTGTTTATTTACTTGTAATGAATGGGAATATGCGTGCCATTTTTTAAAACCTTTGGTTACATGTAAAAGGCTTTTTTATTACTTCTTGGACCTCTTTCCATTGTCTCCTGGGTCACTGGTTGAGTAAAATTGTTCTACAATATGGGTAAAGCATAGCTGGATGAGACAGAATTTGGGAGAAAATGGTTCGACTGAGCATACTTCAGAAGCGAAAACAGTTACAATCTTATCGTGCTTGCCACCAGATATGGCCACATGTTTTTAACACCACTTTTTCTAATTAATAAACAATGAACTATATTGTTATGATATTGTAATCTAAGGAGAGAAAAACTGTTTCTAAACTAGAAATCCCTCTGCACTGGGAAGAAGAAAAGTTAATGAAAAGCATGTGTCAGATGTTAATCATGTTATTTAATGTGCTGTTGGAAAGTGCTATCAGCATATTTTGGGATTTTTTTAATTTATTTTTTACTTGAGTTATTTGAAACTTTGAATATTTATTTAAATTCTAAAAAAATAGCAAAGCAGCTTATAATTGAAAATTGCTAGTAGAGCATACGTCAGTCAGTTCTTATTGTGAATAGAGAAAAATCATACCCTAAAAAAAACCCTGAAAGCTTACTCTCATTTTTCTCTGTATCTGAGTTTCCTCTTGGCTTAAAGTACCTACTATAGGAAGCCGAGCTTTCAATTTTCTCTTTCTGTTCTGCATACAGGTGTAAGGAATAAAGTAGCAATTTAAATAAAATATATGCCTATGAACCCCATTCTTTCTGTATGAAAAGCTGGTTGTTACAATCCACAGATGAAATCAGAAGTAAATGTGCTGACTGAACTCTCTTTTATATTTATGGTCACATACAAGAAAGCCTTTAACAGAGTTGTGAATGAGAAAAACAAAATAAGTAATTTAAAATCGTGTTTTAAACATGAGCTTTCAGGAAGAATCCAGGAGATGTCTCCAAATAATCTTGCCACCATGATTAAATCCTTTGCCAAATCCAGCTGTGGCATAGGGATGGTGTCAATTTGTTTGCTATAGAGAACAACTAGCATATGAATCTGAGAATTAGGCTTGTTTGCCTTGGGGTATCAGAATCTGGATGTGAGCACTTGCATGACACTGTATACAAGACAAGCATACCCACCTCTGAATGGAACAGGTGTGAGACAGAAGAATGTAAAAAACCTGAGAGTTTGTGATGAAGAGCACATGTAACTTTTATAATGAAACCCAGATAAACATATAACTATGTTAAATTTGGTTCTTTCCCTGTGTTTAAGTCCAGCAGCTTCCCCCTCTGTGCTCGGTGATGATGAAGAGAAGGCAGACTCAGTGTCCTCCATTACACTCTCCTCTACTGCTGCAGCTCAGAAGGATGGAAGAGGCTTATCCCCCTCTCTCCCTGTTGGAGCTGTCTGAGTCCTTCAGGGAAAGTGATAATGCCAGGTGTTAAGTCCAGTCGTAGACCAGGACAGAAAAATAATAGAGCTTCCTTAGCAAGAACAGAAGGTCCAAGCATTTTAGCCAGCTCTGAGAAACTGCCTAAAAGTGCATAAATATTTTTCATAGCAGTGCTTCATGTTTTCATAGTTTGGCCAAGTTTGGTAGGATTTGCATAAAAGTAAGGAGCATATTTCTGACACAAAATCCTACCCACCAATGTTCCGAATTTCAGGTTACTGTTGCAGTGCATGAGATACTACAATTTCTCAGGGAATAATCACCTGAATTGTCTGAAATTGCAGACTAATGGGGTTTTCTCTAACCTTACTCATGGAAATGCCTGAGCAGTTGTGTCTGAAATTGGTGTGATTGTGCATGGGCAATCAAGCTACAGACTGTCAGAAAATGTCAACCCGGTTGTTTATTTTCTCTTCTTTTCAGGGTTTCATAAAAAGAATTGGAAAGTAGCCCTAACAACAGGCAAAGCTATGAGTTCTACCAATGATAATGTTATTGATATAGCTACCAATGTTATTGGCTTTCTCGGGATGTATGTTTGCTAAAAATAACTACTCATTTTCTTTCCCTCTTTTCAGAATTCAGTGTAGCTTTTTTACCTGCTAAAAAAAGACCAATCTTAATGATGCCTGACATAAAACATCAGGCACATCAATTTTTTGTTTACACAAGTAGCAATGCTGGAAGTTGAAGGTTTTTATGTGTTTCCTAACTGCTCTTTGTGAGGATGTGAACATTTAATATGGTACACTATCATGATACAGTTTGCTCCCTTATACTGAGATATATGTGAGAGTTTTTCCAGAAAAATACAGGAAATAAGAGTTTGGCAACTATTGTAAGGGGAAAATTTAAACATGATTCAGCTTTTAATTAAGAGAGTCATTCTCATTCATGTCTCTGCTAGACATGTAATTCTAGCTGGTCCTTCATTAGCACAGCTTTCATCAACGTGAAGATAAAGCTGTGTTTAAGAAATTACTTAAGATTTGAGTTCAGTATGATTTTTGTTTGCTATCTGAAACTGTGTTGCGTTTTTCAAACTGTGGTGTTTGATTGAGGATATAACAAAAAATTTGTTTGTTGTGATTTTTTTTTTCTTTTGGGGGAATGTGATTGTGTTCTGGATGCCAGAGCCACCCTGAAACCCTTCAAATAGACATGATGTCTGTTGCACACAATTATGAATTAGTGAAGGAAATGTTGAGAGTAAATTGAGTTGGCAGAGGTGGATGTACTATTACATAATTTATTGCAAGCAGTGTTTTGTAAAATTAATATAAAATCTAATGTTGCCTTTAAAGGCTTAAAAGGAAAAGACAGATTGCATCAGATTAATTTTGTTTTGTTTCCTGGTTAGTGAATTCCAGCTGACAGCCTAGGAAACCCACACCTCATTACCATATTTTGAAACATCTGTTGAGAAAAATAGATTTGGTTGCCAGAATTCATCTTCCTTTCAGAAATGCCAACTATGTGAACAGAACAATTATTGCTTAGGCAAGGAAGTTCATGCTCAGCTTTGCTGTCATCAGCCACATTAAGGCTTTATTTGGTTCAGAATATATGTTATTAATTGAGGGAAGCTATTCATACAATGTTAATATAATTACTGAAACGTGAATATTTCGCACTTGTATTTAATCTGAGAAATAATCTTGGTTGTCAGCCATATTCATCTTAATTCCACATTTGAACAGCTTGCTACCTGCTAATGTACAATTATGACATCAGAGCTGCCACTCTGCAAATGAGATTCCATCAGAAACCAGATGCTGAGATTGTTTTATGTGAAGGGCGAGGTCGTCCTTCAGTCCATGGTTCTGGACCAGTTTTTCACACACTGCTTCTAACAGTGTGCATGGTAACCACCCACCTCTCCAAATACTCCCTGTAGAAACAACCCCTACCTTAATTCTAGTAATTATTAATCCAGTAAGTCTTTTAGAAGATACTTATATAAGACCTGCTTCACAAAAACAGTGAAATGTTAGCCCTTTATATTTGCACACTTTTTTCTTTGTTTTCTAGACTTGTTTATTCCAAGTCTCTGTGGCTTTAACAGGGATTCAGTTATTGACATGTAAGTAAGTAGAAGACGGTGAGACTCTAGAGGACATGATTTTTTTTCCTTATTTCCTAGACTAGGTAGCTGTGTAAGCACACTGTGCCTATGTGCCACTTTCCATTTCATTCTCTGGCTTCAGTTTCCTAATTAGAACAGCGTGCTCACAAGGAAAATGGAAAAGCAAAGCATTCAGTGCAACTTTCTCCTTATCTGTTAATGAGACAAAAGCAACTGGGAACAAGGCAGAGAGCCGCTACTGCATAACTGGACAGTTCTCCTGGGTTGATACACCTGCCTTACGGAGTCCCAGGATGAATGGCACAGGTTTGTGCTGTGTATGTGTTGCAGGGTGGTATTGGTATCAGGGTGATGGGTGCCTCGAACTCACTTAAGTACAGGCTGCCACTGCATTAATACCATTGCTGATCATGCAACTGTGTGGTCATTCAGAGTCAGGGAGGGATCCAGCTGAAAAGTAAGACGGCAATGGGCTTAGTTTTAAGCTGGATCAGTCATTATCAGCCTCCTCACACTGCTACATATTAGCTGGTATTGGCATCAGCACCTGAAATTTTACCTTCTGCCTCTACATGAGGCAGAAGCTTGATTGTACACGAAGATTAGATTTCAGATGTTCTTTTCACTTCCATCTTTTTTATGGACATATGGTTTTGTAATGCTTTTCTCTTTCTATTTCCCTTTATACTTTCTACTCTGAACTTCTAGATCATTCATCTGTGCATCTGAGTGTGAATTTGTTCACATTAGCACATATCTCTAGCCCCTGCTAGGGTTAGGGTACCTTTCTTTATACTGCATGTTAAATCCATGCCCAGTTACATGGAATACTAGCCCTCCCCTGCCTTTTTTCCACCTGTTTAAAACCCTGTGACATGTGCATGGGCATCACCTGCACTAGAGCCTTCAAGCATTTTCAGGGTCAGCACAGCAGTCACACCTTTATATTGTAATGGGAGTGTATTGGAAGGGGTGAAAGGAAATATGCTTTAAGCTGATCTAACAGCTTCCCACAGCCATCAAGAGTGGACATTATTGCTCTTCCCCCCACCATCTTCCTTGGTTCCCCTGGTCACACAGTTCTGTTCAGTACATTGGGCCAACTGTGGTGCCTGTCCAGCCTCTCCTTGAAATGCTTCATTCCCCTGACCTGTTAGGAAACTCACCCAGCCAAGAGAAGGTAGATGGGCCTAGTGCAAGGAGAGGAGAAGAGTCACAGGGTTGTATATGGGATAATGGATGGTGGGAGCAGGACAGAAGAGGTGGGGAGCAAGACCTTACTCTTTTGGCAGCAATTTGGTTTGCATATCCTTATTGCCAGCCTGACCTGACTGCTGAGATCCCATTTCACAAATTATCAGCTGATTGCTGATTCAATCAAGCGCATGGCATCTGTATAGATTGGGACTGATTTTTAGTGCATAACTAAGCCTAGTCTACTCTATAACTGAACAAATATTGGTGACATGTTGTCCCATTGCTGTTAGGAAAACTAGTGACACAAGGTGTTGTCAGTAGTCCTTGAAAAGGCCAACATAGTATAGTCCCAAAGTCCCCTGCCCAAATTCATAGTGTCTTTCATAAAAGTTGCATTGCTCTTTCCTTGCCTTTCCACTTTTTCCCACTGCTGGCAGAATAATTGCTTCTCCTCTTAAACTCAGCTGGTGCTGTCAGGTGAAGCACCTAAAGCAGCAAGTGTAGCAATCACAAAGAGGCTTTGTAACAGCACCAGTGGCACTCATCAGTCACTTGGAAATTACTGTCCAAACATCTCTGTGTGTGTGTGTATGCACTCTGCCTTTGCTGTTTGGGTCCAGAGGACCTGATACCACCACAACACTTGGAGGGAAGCTGCCTGTACCTGCAAGCCAAAGTGGGCTGAAATCGAAGCCTCTGGTCTGATTTGGTGTGCTGTGTCACCACATCTGCTTTTCAGATTTCTGTGTTTGAACTTCTGCATCTTTTGATCTCTGTAACTAACCCAGGGGAGTCTGCTAATCACAGGTTTGTTGTTTGTGTGCAAACCAAGCACTCTGAATAGTTTAGCAACATATTGTGTCTTTAGGTTCTGGTTTATAGTTGTTTAAAAAACGTATCCTTAATTTGTGATCCTCATCCAAAGGTTTTCCCCCACAAAGCTAAAAAAGGACCAGTAGTTAACTACTGCTCCAGCCATGTCCAGCACCACAGGCAAAGAGCTTCAGTGCATTGTCACAGCTGTTGGACTTTACTTTTCTGGGTTCAGGGCTTTTTTTGAAATATCCTTAGTATTTCTGTTTCACTAACACAGGTGAGTTGGATCACCTCTGACAACATTCAGCATCCAGGTAGGAAAAGTAGCCCAGACAGAATAACATTCAAACCTCTTTTCATCTCCTGTATTAGTGGTGGACACTGCTGCTGGTAACTCTATTGGTGCTTATAATAAAAATGTCTTTTTACTACTTCTGTTTAAGACATACAAAATATATTGTTAGAAGTCACTTAGAGAAATGCACCTTGATACTATCATAAGATAAATTAAAGAAAGGGAGGCAAGGGGAGAACATGGCTCTTTTTTGTACTTCTCACTGCTCAAATATATGATGCAGGGAGGTGGCCTGGGGAATGGAATATGGTGGCAGCTTCTAGGTGACCGTTTACCTAGAAGGAAGTGAGGTCAAAATGGGTGTTTGTGATTGCTTGCTTGCTTACTTGCTTAAAAGAAAAAGAAGACATACTTTCTTGGTTAAGGAGCTCGAATGGGAAGAGCATGACTCAGTAAGGCCCATGTTGTTCCAAAACCTTTTTTTTCTAGTGGTAGTCAAGTCTTCGTCCCTCTGTGCCTGTGACAGCAACTTATCTGCCTATTTGAGTTGAAAATTCTTCTTTTAGTGACAGCTATCTCTTATGAATATTTTTGCAATTTCCCCCAAAACAGGACTCCTGATTCAAGAGGGGCCTCTTAGTGAGACTGCTTTTTAAATAACAAATAGGACTTCTAAAAATCAGTCTTACAGAGCATGAATGTGGAGGCTGCTGGAATTTCAACAGCCTCAGCTGTATCAAAAACGTAGATAATCTGAATGCTCAAGTACACATCTGAAAAAAATAAGAGATCACTTCCCCACATCAGTGTAGTCCTGGGGACTGGGAGGTAATTGTTGTTTCTGGCTTTGGGGCATTGTTTTGTTTGTTGTATTGGAAGAAAATCCCATTTTACACTATCTCTGCCTCTGTTTCCTGGTCTCACCTTTGAGAACATTCCCTGCCTTCCCTCTGTAACTCTGAGGAACACGTTGCATGGGGAGCATACGAAGGTGCCACACTTAGCATGTTCCGATTCACTATTAATCAGGAAAAAAATGGCTTGAATGCAACATTTCAACCTATCTTAGACCTATATCTTGCATCTATAAGTAAGGTGACAAACTTTGCTTAAGATTACGTATTCCCTCTGTGTCATGGTAACCAACTGATTTCTTGGAGGCTGAACTTCCTGGGAGATTCCCCCTGATGCTTCCCTTACGTGGATGTCAGACAAAAGTTTGGAATTAAAATGTTGTTACCACTTTTTGTTTGTCCCCTATTTCTCATTCACATTACCTCTCCCTCCCCTCTCTTTGTTTCTCTCTCTAAAGGTTGAGAGTGTCTAAAGTAATTTATGCTCCTGTATTTTGATTTTTCCTGAACTGTTTATGATGTGATTGCCAAATGCTTTTGTGACTGAAAGAAACTACAGAGAACACAAGGGTGTAATATAAAAGACTTGAACCCAGTAAAGAGTTGGGTTGAACTTAACATCAAAATTTAGCCTTTCTGTAATTTTATGGGACTGTGAGGGTCCACTGGGACAAAAACTTGGTTTTTTATTCTGTTTGTAATACAGTCAGCACACTAGGGTGCAAGTCCATTCTCGAGTATACTGCAGCTCAAATAACAATAACTTGTATTTCTATATGTCTAACCTGCAGGTTACCTGCTTGAAAAATAGAATGTAATTCAGCAGCAGAGTGGGTTGTATATATATGTGAGTAATAAAAAGAAAAATTTTCCTGGGAGCCCCTCTGTTGTCTGTGCCCTCTCCCTCAGTAACCCCTCCTTGACCTTCCTTATCTCTTATCTTGCTTGAGTTATCTGAAGGTGCAATATGCAATTTTAAAGGAGTAGTGCCTTTAGAAGCAGGTGAGGTTACCTGAGGGCAAGGGCTTTACATATGAAAATACAGTGCTACTAATAAAATTGTCTCAGTTTGTGTTAATCAGCTGCAATTATCTATTACATTAATTTTTTTTTAAAATGTATTCCTTCCTCCCTCCCTCAGACTAAAAAAAAGAAGGGAGTTGAATTCCTAGTAGTGTCAAGGGAGAATTGCTCTCAGTTAATTTTACTTACTTGTTTAATCACTAACACTTTATGAAATAAATTTTAACAGCTAGTATTTGTCCTGTGCAATAAAAGCCACACCATTTCACAATATGGTAGGGCACCCTGGGGCAAAGTATGTCAATGAACATACCATAGTTATGTCTACACGCTTCCTTCTGTAGAAGTGAAAGGGACTATTTTACTGTCTTCCTCACCATTTGTGGAACCAGAAGGAGTGGGTTTCTGTATGGTGGAGCAAAGCAGTGGGCCAACCTATTTTCTTTGGGTATAAGATTTGGCTTTAAATAAAAATATATGCAAATTCTGCTAACATATTGAGAGTTGGATTGGAAAGAGATCCCAGTGGCCTGCTGTAAAATAAAATTTTACCACTAGTTTCTTGGGAGGAAGATTTATTCCTTGGTATGCGGTAGAGAGGTAGAAGAAAATGCTGTTCTTGTCAGTATCCTGCTGAGGACTGGTTAAACCCTGCAGCTAAATCCAACAGACTGAGGATACTTTAAAGTAAGGCACTGAACTTGTGAACTTCAGTGTCCAGAGAGCCATTGCATTTTTTGGATGTTTTTTCTGCTGTCCTTGCTGTGGAGATAGTAATTGCCAAGAGGGTGGATGTCCAAGAAAGTAATATTATCTTAAGCTTCAAGAGTTTAATCCCACGGAATAAGTCTGTAGGAACACTGCAGGAGATCAGATCTGCAATTTAGGAACACTGATGGAGTTGTTTCTTCTGCTTATAAGATCACAACTAAACATTTATATCCCTTTTGGGTATATTTGTTATTGTTTTAATTTTCACACTGCATATATAACTTAGTGTGCAACTTCTTCTGATTGCTTTCTCTTAAAACGCATTCAGTGTATTTGCTATGAATACAAATGTACAATGAAGAAAGTAAGTGCCGTAGTAAACAACAAAACCTATCTATCATCATTTATTCACTCAGCAAAGCTATAAAAACTGTTCACCACATAATAGAACAAAGTTATCCCTTTTTTTCCACCATTTATTTTAACTGAGTTATACCAGGGTAAATGTGAACCAATAAATCTGTGTGATAACTCCTCACCTGCTAAGATTTAACACAATTATAAAATTATTCAGATGTGTTTCAGTTGTCAATATAGGACTTTGCTGTATTTTACTGTGATTCCTTTATAACTGCCAGATCACACTTTGTTTCGTTTCATGTATACTGGCTTGCTCATTAATATGAGATAAAATAAACCATGAAACTACAGGAACAGCTATACCAAAGATTGGATTGGAAATGGAGAGATGCCAAACCTTTAACTGAGACATCCTTCTCCACTCAAATGCATTTACAGCTGTGATCAGGCACGGAGAGGGAGCTGTGTAGCACAGCTGTTGCCCAAACCTTATTTCAGCTCTGTGCGGACTTGGAATATCCCAGGTATCTGCCATCAAGATGGGGTTAGTACATGATGGCAAGAGTTTAGAGAGAAGGATTGAGGAATGTGCAAACATTAACGTAACAGAGACTGTAGAAGAGCTTGTGATGCCACTTTATATTGCCTGTGTTTAGCAGAAAAATCAGAAAGGGGACTTATGCCAATGTGCTTGCAAATCCTGGCTGCAGTACATCCTATTCATTTAGAGCCAGCTAGACACCCGTCGTGTGCATGCAAGATGCCATGATTGTTTTTCTTCACTTCTTGCTGGGAAGTGGAGATCCCTAATTTTATTTTCAATACGTAGAGGAAATCAAGATTATCTCCTTTTTTCCCAATTAGAAAATTCCGCCAGTGTTTCTGATCCTTATAAACACCATCTTTGGCATACCCTTTTTGTCTGAATTCTTGCTGAGGGTAATAAAAACTCTGTGAATCTGGAGTGACATAACAATCCAAAAAAAAACCAAAAAAAACCAAAAAAAAACCAACAACAACAGACCAAAAAAAACAGAAAACAAAACAAAAAATACAAAATCACCACTCAACGAGAGGGAAGACAAAACTTTCCAGTGGAAAGATCTTGCTTTCATGTTTCTTTCAGCATTTCTTTGGAAGACAAAGATAGCTGGTAGTCTGTCAGGAACCAACTGAAATATCTAACTCAATTTTTGTAGGCACCCACCAGTTAGTTCACTGAAGGTGTATGGCACTTGGCTTGATTATGTAGGAGGGTGCATTTTTTTTTTATTCACAGAGAATTTTATTCAGAAATGAAGCCTCTTTCAGTGGTGAGTCTCCCCACACAACTTTTGTGAAAATTATATGTGAATAAATGTAAGCTTAACTGCATGATCTAATGCAAAGTGTAGTGTTACCAATGTTTTTTGAACTCCAAGACAAATACAGAGATTCCTCTGACTTGATCGTCCCAGGTGTTACTTTAAACTTTCCAAAGCATTGGACCTCAGGACCCACTATGCAGTCCTTTTCAGTGCATGAAATTACAATGGGTCATCGAATCAAAGCCCAGATAGTCTGAAAAGCAGAAGTCAGCATAAATCTGACATGCCCAAGCCTCCAAAATGTATTTCAAGGTATAATCTTATTGTAGATAATAAAATCTTCTCAGGAATAAGTGGGCCCCATTACTTCTTTTTTTCCCCATTGTCAATACGAAATTCTGATGATAGTCACTTAATTGCTCTGCATGAAGCTGCATATATTATTTAACTGGGATGAAAGATTTCCATCTATTCAGCTACGTGGGCAGCTTTCACGTGATAAAATTTTATTCCAGCAGGGGAGTATTGTCAAGCTTTACTTTGCCTAAGTACATTAAAAGAAATTCCATACCTCATGTGAGTGTGCATTGTAAAATTCTGCTTTGCTGCCTGGATAGTTATTTCCACTAAGGCTATCAATGCAAGAAAGTTTTTCAGTAATCTTTAGCACATGTTTGCTATGTAATCAAATTATAAATAGAAGATAAACTCTTGCTAGGGCTTCTGAAAGTGTAGGTGTGAAATGGATTTGAAATCAATAATAAGACTAACTTACAGAGTAAAGAACTTTGCTGTCTTGCAAAATCCTGTATATACAGCTGTAAATCTCCAGTTCATAGCATATTTTGTTTCGGTGTCCTTGCCACTGAAATAATTTCATCGTGTATAGGCACTACTATAAATACTCTTTCAGTTTACTAGCATACAATTTATGCTGTTAAAACTAACATAAAGCATTACTAAAAGATTGAAGTGAGATAAGTTTTCTGACAGAAGGATACTGGAGACAAAGGACTTGTTATGTGTCATCGTACTATCCATAGTTATCACAGCACCTATTACTATTGGGGTTTGGGAGTGGGAATTGAATTTTAACCCCAACACTTACTTCAGGTGTGTTCTCATCTTTTGGGAGAATCAATAGCATGCAATTTCCCAATCTTTAAGTAAGGTAAGGTTACAGTAAGGTAAGACTCTGAGGCACTATCACAGTGGAAATTATAAGCAGGAAACATCATTTCAGGAAACAAAGAGCTCTGACTACTTTCCCTTAAGTTTCTAGGAGGCAGAACTGTTCACTCTTTCAAAATCTATACTATGCTCTGGAAAGAAGACACTAATAATGGTGTAAAATAGCTCATTTTAGTTCTGTGGAGCTCAGGATTCATATTTGCCTTGATTGCAATGAGATACTTCTTGGTACATTTCATCAGAGGGTTGTTTGCTTTTTCAGAAAGACTGAGAAGTTCAGAGACCTCTGTTCCATTCTTTACTGCCATGTTTGTTCCTTTGGAGGGCATGGTAGGACAGCTCAATACTTCTCAAGTCTGCTAGAGCTTGGACAACATAGATTTGGTAGAAGTTCTTTTGCACTCTTTCCCTCATTCATTTCCAAAGTTACTGATAGATCAGGAATCTGATACCTCTTTTCCGGATAGTCCCATTGTCACCAAGATCCTTGCATACATTGAGATAGACTGTGCTTAACTTCCATTGGATTGTGATCTCTCTCAGCATTGAGTATGCTGCACCTTCTTTTCTATCTTTCACTTTTCCATTTCTTCAGATCAGTCATGTAGCTTCATGGCTGCTTCTGCTCTGCATTGTCTTTAGCCCTGTTCTTGACCACCTCATCTTGATTTCCCTTCCCATCTTCGGCTTCTTCTTTTGGCTGAAAGTATTGTCTTCTGTTCTGCAGCTACCCATCAGCCCTACACTGTGTCCTTGGACTTCTCTTTGTAGGCAATTCTAGTAGTGCCTGCTGCCTCTTTCTTCCAAGCCCTCACTGATCATGTCTCTGAACTTCGGGTAACACAATAACCTCAGATACTCCAGAGCAAGTCTTTGTTTTCCCACATGCTGTTAGGGGTCAGACTTTACTCTTTAAATGATTGCCATGAAGTTAAAAGAACAATCATGAGTGAGAAGCTCTATAAAACTAGCAGAATAATAACATTTTATTAGAATAATGGCAACAATCATAAAGCCTTTAATGCAAGAAGGGTCTTTTTGTTTATAAACACCTGGTACAGTGGGATCTCCCATTCCGTGACTGTACTACTTTGGCATTTTCTCATTATATAATAGTAACTTAAGAAAGTAACAGAAGCACTCAGTCTGAAGACTGAGAGTCGATGGAGAAACTGCATGCAGGGGAAGAATCTTAGATACATACCACGCTTCTGTCTTGTTTTCTTCTTCTCATTTGACATTCTCTTTTCAGCTTTATTGGATTGAAATAAGAGAAGAAGGTAAAGTTCAGAAAGTTATTGGTGTATTTCTGAAATAGATGCTTGCTTTGCTGTAGAATTTGTTTGGAGATCTGGATTATGGCAATCCACAGCACTGGCTAATGAATTGAAGCTTGGCAGAATCTACAATTTTTCTATAAATGCTGGCCACACAGGGTAAAGTTAGCTTCTGCACATATCCCTCTGTTTTATAAAACAGAATGAGCAATAGCAAAAACACTTCAAGCATGAGCTACACAACAGATCATACCGATGGCTTATCTGCTTTGAACAGTGGTGAGGCTACACTGACTGCACTCTAGTTTTCTTTTCTTCCCTGTGCTTTTCTGGAATAGAGATTAACTATTTTTTAAAGAGCATACCAAACATGTCTAAAGGAAGTTTTAGCATTTCCCCAAAACCCCCGAACTTTACTCAGAAAGTGGAAAGAAAGAGAGGAAGAAAACACTTCAAAATAATAAAACACATTTTAAAAGTTTACCTTCACCTCAGAAGAAATATCACAGGTGATAACCAAAAGAGTTAATAAATGAGAAAAGAATCAATGTGAAAGAAGACAGAAAGAAAACATCCAAAGAGAGAAATAAACTTAATATAAACTATATCATTAGTCTTTTCTATTATTGGAAGAGCCTCAAAGGAAATATTTTCTTCAAGAATTACTGGGAAAATGTAATGGAACGTGTAGTCTTTTTAACCTTATTTCAGACTTCTTTTTTTTTATGTCAAAATCTGATAGTGCTGTGTCAGAAGCATCTATTATGGGCTTGTCCTCTTCTGTTCATGACTCCTGGGCATCAAATTTTATGTATTTGTATTTATTATCAGTATCAGCAGCAGAGACAAAATTCAAAGGTGACATACTGTTGTAACTGTGCCTTCCCGAACTTCAGCAATGCACTTAGCAAATCTTCTTGAGAACTACACGTGATTTTTCTAGGGTCTGAATGAAGAGTACTGTAAAGGGACTACTGTAGATGGTGAAGAAGCAAAAATGTGTGTGTGTCTGTATCTATACAGTTAACACATATGTTGAAATTCCTTAGATATATCAGCCTCTGAATTTTGCCTAATTTACTTCTGCTTTAAGTTTCTTCTTTAGTGTCTTATGGTTCTCTCTTACTAGTACATTTCTGAGTGCATTATTGGCAAGGAGCTATAGATGGAAATACATAATCATACGAACGCTCTGGAAGCAGCTAAAGGCTGGAGCAGCTACAGGGTCTGGGAAATGTCCTTTACAATTACAAGGGAGGTAAAATGAGCAAGGGGGAAAGTAAGCATCTCTCATTTGACCAACAAAATACAAACAGACAAATTTGAAGAAAAGCTCCTAGAAGATCAGGACTAAATCAGAACTGTAGTTCTATGGTGGTGATACGGTGTTGCTGTCCTCTAGAGCACCGAGTCCTTTCCATCCCTGTACTACACGAAATATTTACAGTGGTCAGTTTATGTAGCCTAAAGAATATTAAAGTCATATGCAATCTTATTCAGAAGCTATAGTTTGTACAGCTCAATCCACATAAAATTGGTCACAAATGACTCTCCCGCTTGCAAGACAGTCTCCATATGCTACTTATATGAAGCAACTTCACATTTTTTACTTTTTTTTCATGGTTTTCCTTGTTCCCCCATAGAGAAGATCTTAATTTTGTAGCTGTGGACAGTCATGTGAATCTTTAATTTTTAAAATGGCCGTTTTTAAAAGACCAGTCCATCAAATTAAAACACACACACACACACAAAACCACAAAGAGCATTCCATATTTTCACACTGACTGTAAGCTACCTGAAACTATGAAGCATGTCTACTTGACACATCCAAGCATCTCATGATGCTCTTAGCAGGCCCTGCAGCTTTCACTCTGGTGTAAACTGGATTGTAATTAGTGTGAGGAGGCAAAAACGTATGAAGAGATCTGTTCTAAATTTGTTTGTCCTTGAACCTCAAACTAGCCATAACTAATAGAGAAAATCCTCTTTACCATTGACCACATGACACAAGTGAATAGTTAAGCAGAACATACATTTTTAGAAACTTTGTCTCGTGTCCTCTAGGATTAGTGTATTTTTTATTCTTGTTTGGACAAATAAATCTGGGATGGCCACTCAGCAAAAGCACATAACTTTTTTGCACAAGGTTTTGTGGGAGAGGCAGCTTCACATTAAAGTGATATATTATTGTTTTGTAGGGAAATCTCTGTGATTACATTTGAATTTCCCAGCCACTGTAACTCCTCAGCTTTCCTGAATGGTGAGATGGAGGAAAGAGAATATAATCCTTTAGCATAAGCATGATTTGGTCAAATGGGTTATGTCTACATTAGCTTTATAGTTTGCATCAGGAGGGCATTTTTTACGCAAGTCTTCCAACTGTCCCTATACGCTGTGCTTTGGTTTGCATTGCAAGGCTGTCTCAGAACATATGAGCTCCTTCCCTTTGGGAGGAAACTAAGTGGGAAGATTTGCTCCAGAGGTGTTCATAGAATCTTCCAGTTGTAAATGAGCTTTCAGTCAATGGAGTCAGAACTGGGGTAGTTTGAATAGGAAAACTTCAAAATGGGCAAAATGCAGATGTGGGATCTCCGGTTGCAAGTGGTCAAGTCTATAGTGCTGCTCTTGCTGGTGTGCACAGCCGGATGAGGTAGGATTAGCCCTTGTGATCTCAGCTTTCCAGTATGTTCCTGTGGGTAGAGATTTCCCTGATTTCCATCTAAATAATAGGAGCTAACTTACTTCAGTGTATGCTGGGACTAAGGGTACAGCATTAGAAGATGTGTATAACCTAAGGAAGAACGAGGAAGATTTACAGTATGGGTAGTTCAAGGTACATTTCTAAAACATAAATATGAGATGTAGGGAGTTGCCTGTCCTGGTTTGACATAGATGAATCATTCCAAGCACTAGCAGCATCTGCAGACACCTAATCTTGGATAGTCAGTTCAACAGAATTAAGAGTCAGTTAACTTTAATTATCAATGTTTATAGAGCAGATTAGTGCTCTTGGGTACCACTGATGTAGATATCTGATATACCACCAGTGACGTATGGAGTGAGAACTTGATTTCTCAAGTCTCATTATGTAATTAGTTCATATTTTTACGGGGTGGTTTTTTTACTGTAATGTCTTCATATCAGCTGCAAAATCTGTAGCATAATTTTCACAGATAAATTATCAGAGAGTGCAGAAATTCTGTCATGCTAATTAAGTGTAAGACATGTACTCACTGCATTTTGAATACGCATATAATTTCAAACAAGATTCCTTGCAAATATATTAAAGGAGTTTATATCATTAAGTATGTAATCATATTTTGGAAAACTTACAGTTGTTTTTAATAGGTTCTTGAGTTTCAATTTCTCTAGAAATGTGGATGCATTCTACACATATGGAATGAATTATTTATCCCTATGAGGCTAAATTCTGCTACTCCTTCAAGCCTCCAACTAGGACCATATTGCAAAGACGGTTCACCAAAATCAGATTAATCTCTGGTTCTCCTTCAGCCTCTTGACTTGCTTGGCTTTTCCTCCCACCTGTTCTGCAGGTGGCAGTGACGATGGGACCAATTCATCTCATGGTCTTCTGCAAAGCCCACCATGCAGTGGCCTCAGTAAAGGGGAGTCTTGAGCATCTTCTCTGCTGTGTTTTTGGCATATACCAGGCCAGGAGAGAAAAGTTTCTCCTTGCAGCTTCTTATGGATAAAGAGGCTTTATTCATCCTACCAGATTACTTTGTTGTTGTTAAATGATCCAGCCCAATTACCTGAAAACATCCAGAGTTACTGCTCCCATCTGTGTGCTGCAATGCAGATGTATGGACACCACATGGCCTGTGCCCATCTCTTTCTGTGCTTTATCTGGAGAGCAGAAAGGGTGCGGCGGGGCAGAAGGGTAGCTGGTTGTGAAGTGGTCTCTGACAAATCCCCTTGGTCTTGACCTCCAAGATGAATGTAATCATGTAGCTTATTTAGTCTGAGTTAATAGAGTCAGTGTTTAACATTCATTGTATTTGATTAATGAAGGTTTTGCTGCTCCTTTGCTGAAGGAAAGGGCAGATGTGTTTGTGGTCCACTGCTTCCACTTAAACAAACCCTAAATGGAGATTCAAATCTTACCAAGGACGTACTGCATCAAGGGAACAATATATAGCCTTCTGTCTGAAATCAGCTGTCAGATGCAGAAAGTACTATGTTTTTTTGATCATAGGTGAGAGAGTAACTGTCCTTGATCACGTAACTTTCCATACCATTTAACACTGCCCAGTGTTCACAGTCAGTGGGAAGAAGCAACAGCCCTGGAAACTCAAGTTTGGTTAAGCCTTTGTCTTCTTCATGGCCATCAGCATAACATTTCACATCCCCTGCTTCAGGTTCCTTTTCAAGTGCTCACTGCTCACAGCAGACTCTGTCTAATCCGTATGATAGCTATTGTCTTATGTATAGTGTGCAGTACTGACTCTCAGACACTGTATGTAATTTACTGCCCTTTACAGCAGCTCAAGTGCTGTATACCAAACATGCAGCTGTATTAGTTTATTCTTCCTTTCATCTGCTTTATTTACTGATTTTTTATTATTATTTTCCACTGACTCCTGTCAACTGTCCCTATTAAGGATAGTGCAACCATTTAGGTCTTTGAAACTGAGACTTTCATTTTGTATTAACTGGCTTCAATTAGATGCCATTACCCTGTACACCTGCCTTTCATGCTCTAACTATCCACTGGTGCTGTCATTACATTGTTTGCTTTTGAAATAGAGACAGGAGATAGCTCAGTCACTGTCTGAGGAAATCTATCCAGTTGCTATAAACACAGTACTGGCCTTGTGACACTCAGGCTCATTTGCCCATTCAGGGCAAAATCAGAGCAATAGCATGGTTGCTTACCATGAGATTGGCTTTATAGAAAGAAACTTAATATGGAACAACAGCACATGGGTTTGTTTGTGGAAAAACAACAGGATGCCGAAGAAGTATTTTAATAAATACAAAATATATCTCAAATGCAAAATCACTTTTTTTTTATCAGAGATGTCCCATGTGTAGAAGCCTAGTATTGTAGTGTAGAGGCTTAGTATTGTCATAAGTAGAAATATGCAGTGATTTGTGTCACTAGTAGGCAGATAACCCCATTGGCCACATTTTAAAATTGTACACCAGTGCACTCTCATATTTATAGCTCACCTAGTAAATACAGGGATTGTCACTAAAGTAGTAGCTTCAACACTTTTGTTTAATTTGTTAGCTGTAATGCAAGCTCGTTGAACTGAAGTTCTAACTCTAATTACAAGAAAGTAAGCAGTATCCACAGTAGTGCCACCACTGCTTACTCTTCAGTGGATGGTGCACATAATGTTTTTACAGAAATGTTTTCAGGACAGAGACTGTAGGGTTAGATATGCTGTGCTAGGAAATGTGTGCATTACTGCTGCTGCTGAAAAGATTTAACTGGAAGTGAAATTGCTTGGCACTTTTCAAGTGTTTGTACTAAGGAAAATTTGAAAAATAGTGGAAGGATGGCTTGGTGCAGGCTTGTGCTGGATGAAGTGACTTACTTTCTCTGCATAGAGAGCTTCAGAGTTTGTCTGGGAAGTCAAGGCCCCCCAACAGTGTTCATTTCTCATGTACACCTGAAGATGTGACAGCTTATCCATGTCCAGTATTTCCAGGTCAAGAGACTGGGCAATTAAGTCAGTTTCTGTCAGTAGCAGTATTTGTCACAGATTTTGACTGGTATAGGCTCCTCCTATTGTCTGGTTTTATCTCAGCAGAATATTATGCATGCAGTCATGTAAGGCTAATGCAGCATACAGCTTCCTCCACAGAGATGAAACCATCACTGGGCTTCCCATTGTCGTATTAGGCCGTTGAAAGGAAGAACAAGCTACAATGCTCTGTGATAAAAGGGGTTTTTTTTTCCTCCTGAAAAGAAAAAGATATATTAAAGATTTTCCTAGAAAAGAAGTATGACCTATATTCTAGATGAGGCCAAGGGTTTTCACATCACTTCAAGGCAAATGTGCTTAAACAGTCTTAAATTTATTTCAGTACAGTTGGGAATATGGGGTAGACATATATCTGTACTCTACAAGTAAAGTTACTTTCAAAGATCCTTATTATGGAGGAACTGGGTAGAGGACTTTCTGATTCCACCTTTATTTTTAAAAAGCTGACTATAACTAACATTTCCAAAACTATCATTGGTGCATTACGTGTCAAAGTCGTCCAACAGAAGAGGAAATAGCAAAAAAATACAAAACATTAAATCAGAGGGTTGTTCAGCTCAGGAGACCTTATAGCATCCTTTTAGTACTTAAATGGGGCCTACAAGAAAGCTGGGGGAAAAAATTTAGCAGAGCTTGTAAGTGAGAGGACAAAGGGCAATGGTTTTAAACTGAAGAAGGGTTTAGACTAGATATAAGAAGGAAAATTTTTGTAATTCTTTAGTGTGAGGGTGGTGAGACACTGGCACCGGTTGCCCAAAGAAGTGGTAGTAGCCCCATCCCTGGAAACATTCAAGGCCAGGTTGGATGGGGCTCTGAGCAACATGATCTAGTTGAAGATGTCCCTGTTTCCATGTTCACTGCAGGGGGGGTTGGATTAGATGATCTTTAAAGGTCCCTTCCAACCCAAATAATTCTGATTCTATGATTCTATTGCAGATTTATTTTCATCAAGAATTTAAATGTGGAAAACATATTTACTGCTGCATCTTCCCACACACCATCAGAATAGCTTTTCAGATTTTCAGACAAATTCAGTCTACCAAGTTATTAGAGGTAGTCATACTGAAGTTATTTTTTCTGGTGTTGATTATCAAAATAAATTGAATAAACTCATCATTAAAAATACCTGCAAAGAAAGTGGACATACAGATACACAAATAGTCTGGAATCTTCCAGTGACCAGAATCTGAATGAACTTGAAGAAAGTGACTTACAGTATGTGAAAAAACAAAGAATTGTCAGAAATAATTCATGGCAAGGTGTGTGGGGGGGGGGGGCGGGCGGGGGGTAAGTTCTTGCCCAGCCTCTGAATTCTGAAATTGTGTGTGTGAGCTCTCTGTGTTTGGTGCAATTATTTTGCATCCTACTTCTTCAAGACATGCAGCTGTGACTCTATCTTATGCATAAAAATTTAGAAGAATACCAAGAAACTGAAAATACTTTTATTCCGCAATGCTTTTCAAGATTCTTGTCTTCCCCATCTAAAATATATGAGAAATAGTGAATATATAGAAACTACGTCCTGTTAAGTGTCAATGAAAAATTATAGAGCACTGAAATAGATTATTGGGAATAATTTGCTAGTTATAGGTTATTCAGAACAACCTACATTTTTTACATCCTTTAAAAATGGTAATAGGAGAGTGTTTGAAGTAGAAACCTAAAACAAAACCAAAATCACCACTCTGTAGGTGTCAATTTATGTGCATTTCTTTATTTGTTCTAAAAGGCTCTATTTGCCAGGTACTGCATTGCTGAGAAGCAGTCCGACTTCGTTTTCTATATATTGACAAAGAAAATTCTTTACAGAAAATCTAGGCCATGCATAAACCACCACTTTCTGGAATGTGTAATAGACCAGTGTAATGTATGGCATTCCTACTTCAGGCTACTTCTCCACTGACAGCTTGGGATTTAACCAGCTGTGGTGGCACCTTTATTCACCTCTGCTCTTTCTAAACTTAAGCAGTGACTCCCAACAGAAAGCTAATGGTAGGGATATGAGAGAAAGTCAGCATATGAAGTACTTTGCTGACAAATATGATAAAGCATTCTGTGCTAAATGTGGTTAGGCTTGGTTACCCTACTTGAGCATTTGTTGGCATTGATAACACAGTAGTATTGGAGGTGATCAGTTTCCTTATGTGCTTGAAATTATCTGTATGACTTGAAACTGCATGGAAACATTTAGCAAACTTTGATTTTTAGGGATTCCTGCTGAACGTCAATATGCATGACAGCTAAGAACCGTCTGTTCTTGGACACAAATGTTACCACAGCCATTGTTTTCTGTTTCTGGCAGAAGATTATCATGTCTTTTCTGAATCTGCTGGCAATATTATTATTTTACCAGAATGCTGATTTCCAGAAGTTCATAACAGGGTGCCCAACTGCTTTTAGCATTTAGAGCACTGTTGGCTATCCAAACTTGGCCTCTACCCAGCAGCTTTTATCACAGCCTGTGGAAGACTAGAACAACCTGCACCGAAAAGAAGGGTTTGTCTGAATCTCTGATCACCTGCTGCATTGCTGCAGGAGTACATACTGCAGACTTCACGTATCTCTTGCTGGAACTGTGGAATAACTCAAATGTACTTGTGAAGGCATGCTTGTCTTTAAGCAGTAAAACCCAGAAGCAGTGCTGAATCAAACCCACTTAGGTTATTCTGATCCTATATATCTTGTTTTAGGAAAAGAGGAGCAGAATTAAGTTCATTTCCATGGTGTGGTAGACAAGATGTTGTATGATCTCTTTCCTGTCCATCAAGCTTGTCCCTAATGTACTTAATATGTTGCATTTGTGCTTGCATTCATGGGAATGTCCTACTGCAGTAGAATTCTTTAAAGTTTTCTTGTGAATCTTTATTGATACAGTGCTCAATACATGTTTTGCTCTGTAAGTCCCACATGTAGGGACTATGTCAGCCTCACCAGAAAGAGAAAAGAACATAACTTTGCCAGCTGCATAGAATATGTGGAATCTGAGTGGGTTACACAGAGCAGGTATTTCTTCAGATAGCTTGAAGACAGGAAAATTGAGTGCAGGATGACCGTCATGTTTACATTTTGAATACTGGAGTGGGGTCGTTCGGTGTTGCAGATGCTGGCATGCAAATTAGCTCCTGCGAGGCAAAAATCCTAAAACAAGCTGCTAAAGTAAATTTTTATTATGCTTAGTGTTTCTCGAAACAGAAGCTTAACTTTGAACCTGAGGACATCCCATGTCAAAGCAGAGGTTAATTGTCAGCCTGCCATATCGGCATGTACCAGAGAAGCCACTGCACAAACTGCTGGAGACAGGCACTGCATGGCTCCAAACCTGGAGTACCTTCCCAAAGTGCCTGACAGATACAGGGTGAAAAGAGATTAGGTATCTCTGAAGCATTTTGATAGCTCTGTGGTCTGAAGAAGCTGGTTGATTTATCTGTTTCTTAGTCCCGGTTTATCTTTCTTTAACTGAATTATGAGATCTGAGAATATTCTGGGGTTTGACCTGCTTTTCAGTCTCATGGAGGACAAAATATTCTAACAGGTGTGATCAGTATGACCTTAGTGCTCGGGCATGAAATGTGCAATTAGGGTAAGTAAACTATAAAATATTCATAGCACATGATACTGTTGTGATTTTCTGGCAGATTGATTGCTTCAGTCAGGCTGAGGGGACTAGCTGCCAAGGATTTATATTGGCTAGCCAAAAGCACTCATAATAATTGGTCCTTCTGGTAAAAATGACAAAACCTGGAGGTCAAAGCACACAAAAAGTGAAATGAAAAATTACTCTATTGTGACTATATTCTGTCCTAGGTGAGAGCAGCTAGTCCAGCATGCTAAAATGCCTGGTGAATGGTTGTTTGCTTTGCCCTGTGCAACGTTACATTAAGAGTGGGGAAAAAAGGTCTTCTTTTAAAATTTATTCCTGATAAGGAGCTACTGGCAGAAAGGTTATAAGGTTAGGGTAAAAGCTACTTCACAGAACTTGTTCCTCGCTAAAGAGTCAGTTTAAATTGCATACACTCAAGCTAATGCCCCTCAAGTTAATGTGGCTTGAATGAGGGAAGGCAGTCTATGAATTAACACTACAGCAATAGAGTAGCTATGTTAGTAGCTGATGTGGTGTGTTTCCTGAGTTGATTTCCACTGATGGGGCAGCTAACTCCAGTTAAAAGTCTAACGATTCTTGAATTAGAAGTGCTGGGGTTTTGGTGTGTATTTTTTTCATCAGCACATATGTTAACTGAAGCTAAGTTTGCAGTGAAAAGAAGTGACACACATCTTAATGATCTGGTGCTTTTAGTTAAGTCAATGACCAACAGGACAGAGGTACTGATACATAGACTGGAGAATCTGACTGAGGGTGAAAGGCAGGGAGTTGAAACAACTAGTGAAGTCCTCTGATTTTGAAAAACAGTATCCTGCCTTACTGAAAGATCCCAGCTCTTGACTGTGTTGGACAACAGACCACATCTTTTGTCCTCTAGAGTACAGGTTTTTTGAACTCTTTGGCTTGAAGACTTGACAACATTGTGTTGTGTGGCTGAGAAGTATGAAGAACTCTGAAGAAGTGTCACGCTTCATATGGCTCCCTTTGAGGGTCCTTTAATGTCTCTGTGCAGTCCCCAGCCCCCTGCAGGGGGACGAGGTATCATCACTGACTTTGGTCAGAGGCAGATCCTGGGTAGGTTGTTCCCACTGAAGCTTGCACGTTTCCTTCTTTTACTGAAGGCTTTTATACTGGGAAAGTATAAAAGTTAGATAACAGGATTTAATCCTTTTCCTGAAGTTCACAGGAGTTTGCTCAAGTAAAAGCAAGAAGGCACAGCTTCAGTTTTGCAGATAGGCTTGTGCTTTCATTAGATACAAGGGGAAGATGCTTAAACAACAGATGGCTGTCACAAGTGATAAAAGACAGGCAGGTGTATGACACAAAGGAGGAACTAGCAAGTAAGCGATTAGCTACTGCTGTAAAAGCACAAAACAGGGGCACTACTTTGCATTTCTGTCTCTGCCAAGATTTGCTACAATCTTTCTGGCTACTGAGGAGTAGTAGTTGAGGAACATTTGGATTGTCTGTAAAAATAATTTATGAAATTATATAAATTGAAAAATATTTGCCTGTGAAGATAGAATACCTTACTTGAATGCAGTCATGTATCTAGAGTAAATACAGTTAGGCAGTTGTTTGAAATATATATAATTTTGCTCGATAGCTTACCTGTTAAAAGCAAGTTTACAAGTAGATTAAGGACACCACTTTATAAATTAGATCTAAAATGGATGTGAAAAGGGTGGAAGGGAACCTCCTTTGTTGAATTTTCATGTTCAACTTGATTCAAGACAGGCCAGGTTTCCACATCAGTTCAGATCAAAGACAGGATCATAAGCTTCTTTTTGTAAGGACTAGATACCCAGGCTATTTCATGTGCAAGGTCAGAAGCTAATTTCCTTCGTTCTAAAATACTGAAGTGCTGTGTCTGTGCTCAAGACAACATGGGGACCACAGCATGCTTTAATCCAGCAAGTGACTTAGCCTTTCATTTCCTTGTTCTCTCTTTTCTTTTCCATGCCTTCAAAAATTAAGTAGCCACAGTTATATTTTGTATCATTTAGAAAACTGGCCCATTTGTGTGTCGGTGTAGAAAATCTAGGAGGAAGAGAAATACAGCCAAAGCTAATGACTATGGTCTGACACTTTTTCCTGTTGTCACTATTTCAACTGATCATGAGGGCTTTTTGCTTGTTTGGGGAGATTTATTTTCTTTTTGGATCAAAATATTTTTGCTTGGAAAGCTCTAACATTATATTGATGTCAATGTGTCTCACACAAACACAATGTGTTCCCTATCCCATTCAGGTACAATGCTGTTGGTTTAGGCAATTTCATATTGATATACGTTGTCCCACTGATTGAGCTTCTTTAAGAGGTACAACCATCAATTGTGTGCCTAGATACCTTGCATGCTGAGCTCAGTTATTCAGAGCTGAGTTTTGGTCAGCAATGCATGATCAGATCTGATGTTACCCACACTAAACCGAAGATAAATGTTTCCACTTGCACCTTGCTTTCCTGGATGTAGAATTTAGCTATGAAGTGTTGCTCAGCCTTTGGGTGATTATCATTTTATGTCCTCACAAGAGTAAATATTTGAAAAATTACAATTGTCCTCTGGTTCCATCTTGCTATTTAGAGCTGTGCAGCTAGCACACTGGCAAAGACCTTATCGCTGGCCACTTCATGATTTAATTCTTACAGCTAGTGCTTAGTTAGGTAATGGAATGCTTTTATAGTGTTAAAGTCTTGTTTTAGCGGGTAAAAAATGTATTGTGGTTGATGAGGTCTATGAAAACACCTGCTACATTTTGGCAGTTATATGTTAACCAATTTCACAGATTTCTATCCCAGTTGAAGGCCCAGATTGGATGGCATGACAGCCTCAATACATTTTGAAAGTTCTTCATGCACAGTGCGTACAGCTGACAAACCCCCCGGAGGATGGTTGTGCACTAAAACACACAGGATCGATACACTATGTAGCAAGAAGTGAGTACTACAACCTTTGCCACAAGCACACTTGTTATATCCCTTATCTTGAATATCCCGATGCTGAGGGACCATAAACAAAGGTGGAACAATCCTGAAGATCTTAGATCTCATCTCACTTGTACTCAGTATTCTTCAGTATAAGCTCTTGCTCCTCCAGAAAACTCTCATTTCTCCCCATTTTTTTAAGGAATCTAGTTTTATTTCTTTCTTTCTCTATCTCAGGACACATGAAATTAGATTACATTAATCTGGCAGTTGTTGCCAAAAGTTGATTTTCAGTACGTCCTTGCCTTGTTTTCTTTTGGCCCTTTAAGAACTTCCCCTTCTCACGAGTTATTTATTGTCCAGGAAGGAAGACAACTCCTGTAATTTGGAGTAGTGGAAACTGAGAGCGTGAAACTCTCAGGCAAAAAATTCTCCAGCATAATTTTCTGGTCTGGAAGAAGGAAGGGATGCAGTGCTCTGCTCTAAGATTCTGGTTTTTTAAAATATAATTACCAGTTGCAACACAAGATGGATTTCTCTGCTAGGTCCTTAGACTATTTTTTTTTCTTCTCTTTGTGAGACCAATACTTCTGTATCATATTTCACCAGTTCCATAAGAATTACCACTGGTTTGTGGGAGAATCTCATTATCATTTCAGAGTACTTCCACAAAGTTCCTTATGTTACTTATTGATCTTCTGCAGGTGGTTGTTGTAATTTGGAAGCATGGCAAAGGGGCAAAAGGTTCACTTGCTTTCTATCTGTTCTTGCAGGACTACAACTTGTGTTTCATTTTGGGGGCAGGAGCTTTTTTTAGCATTTTGTGGAAATTTAGCAATCCAATAGAGTAAAAATCAATTAACTTGTAAACTTTTTTCTTTTACAAAACTGATTACAACAGACTAGTACAATCAACAAATCACATTTGCAGTTGGAGTCACATTGATTTTGCTTAGTTGATTAAATTGATCTTTTAATGAATTAGTGTCTGTGTGAAATTAAATCAACAGCATCCTGTTATAGGTGGAAGGAAAATTCAAATTATGAAGTTGTACAGCACAGCCACGGAAGTGCAAAGGATTGAGCCAACTCTCCAGCCCTTTGAGGCACAGATGTGCCAATCAGATTTACTTAATGAATTACTTTTTTTCTTTTTTTCTTTTTTTTCTGCTTGTTTTGCTGTACAGAAGATTATATTCCCAATGCCAAAAAATAAATGGTTACAGTGTAAACACTGATTCAGCCAACCTTCTCAGTTAGCACATTTTACTTTTTTGGGAGTAATAAACACTTGTAGAATGTAAATAATTACATTCTAAATTAGGTGTTTAAAATGGTCACATAGATCATAGCTTACAAGTTTTTATTTCTCTTCTTTGACTCTAAAGAAAGTGCAGGATACTAGCTTGCCTGTAGACATCTGCATTGTAGATATCCAATATTAGGTGGGAATTATCTTCTCAAAATGGCTCAGTTTCTTTTTTCCAGAAGATTAGTTTTACACAAACATATTATTGCTGTCTCCAATGAAGCATGCTTATTGAAGGTAACATTTGCTAAAATGCAGATACTGAAGTGTTAGCACTTCTTATGCCCACAGATGTGCATTCACATCTTGTGATGTGTTAGAGCAAGATCAGCAATAACAAGGCAAGAAACTCCAGTGCAATAAAATACAGAATAAAAATAAATCATATTTAGAGAAAAAATTAGCTCCTCAGAAGTAGTAACACAGATGAGTGGGGCTTCAGGAATGTCTGGTTTGCAAATCAAGCAAAGTTTTCTTATTGCATAAACCATAAAACTATCAAGGTACTGACCATTTTTGGTCATAGAGGTCTAGAAGAAATGTATCATCTCTGGAGCATTGCAATTCCCCATTTCGCTCTTAAAGATGTCCTAAGGAAATCTCAATATACATCTTATGATATAGTGAAGTGGCCTAATTTGGAGTAAGAACTATGAATGTAACTTTTCGTTAGAGAATTTCTTTTGCTTTCCTTTCTCTGCAAATTCAATATCATATTCTGGTTTTACCAATGATATAAATGAGTTCCAATAATGATAAAAATTCAAGAAGTAATAAAAAATAGTCTTATTTTTAGAAATTCACAAGTATTACAACATCCTCCATGGGAGAGGACTGTGGGAGTGTCAGTGAGTTCAGTTTCTATAATTTTCTCTGGTTTTGGTTTTTCCATCCTTTTGGTCATTTACACAGGTATAATTTTCATTATCCTTGTTTTATAAATGGGAGAATCTGATCGTTTCATAGAATCATTGATACCTTATTGAGCAACAGAAACTCCCTTCCAAGCGGGCAGCCTTGTCAGTGCCAGCACCCTGCAAGAAGTTTCCATGGGAGCTCACACCTCCTTTGTGGATCAGTCCAGTTCTTCAGGTCCTCCAGAAACCAAGCTGTCCTAGTTTCTTTGCTCATTAAGCTGTCTGTTTAAAACATGTCACCTCATGCTGAAGCCTCACCTATGTGTCAGAGTTTTACTGGGGCCACCCGCAGGAACATGAGGTGCAGAGGGGGAGGTCTCTAGCTGATACCTTCCCCACTTTAGCAGAAGCCCTGCTGTACAGCAGTGATTCTAGCAGAAAAATTAACGTTTTGTTGTTTTCTTTTATATTACTTGATGGATTGACTGTCAGCTGTACTGGTAGAGGGCTGCTTCACCAGTTCAGCTGTGCCTCCACAAGGGAAGGCTTACAAGCTGTATCAGTATTTTGTCAAATCTTGAATTATTGGAATAAATGTATGCAAATCTTCAGATACATTTCAAAGCTCAAGAGTAAATATTCATCTTTCCTAAGATTAAGGCATCTAATAATGTTTTATAAGAGTTCTACTCCTGAATTCCAATTCTTTTTTATCTGGTACAATAACTTGGTAAATGATTCTGAACAGAAGATTCGTTTTATTAATGCTCTCTTTCTGATACAACCATCCTTTGTGGATGATGCTTACATTTTCTTGACTTTCATTCAGCTGGTCAGCAGATAACCTTCTTATCCTAACATTCTCCAAAATTTTCCAAATAGAACTTATCCTTATCTAAATTGGATGCTCTAAGTGCTTCTCTTATAGCTTTTCTTCATGCAGCCGAGAGTTAGTGGCAATACCTTCTTGCCTGAGAATTTTTTTCTCAGAAAAAAAAAAGCAATCAGGAGGAAAAAAAATATGAAAAAAAAATACAGCATCAGAGTCTTTCAGAACCTCAGTATAATTTAATTCACAAAGACAAGCTTCATTAATAGAATATTAATAATGTAACCCAAGGCAGTGAAAGCAGGGAAAATAAGGAAGGATTAAATACCAAACAAGTACACACAACAGGTAATGCTAAGCAGATTTTCCAGCTTTCTTGGCCATTGGAGGTTTATCCATTAATAGTTTTAGGCTTAATGCTAAATTATAAGATTTATGGTTTGTATAGGAATGCTTCAGTTTTAGCTTGTTTTACAAGTTTCACCTTAAACTTCTGACAATTGGGACCAGAACTGACTTCCAACAAAGAAACGCAATCTTCCTGTTTCACTAGCCCTGCAACAGTGCTCTGAATTTGCAGAGCATCCCTGTGGCATGTTTCCTCTTCTCTTGTGAAGGAAAGAACACATTATTCCACTGTTGAATCATGTCAAGAGGGACTGAAACAGCTTCTACTGTGAATTAAACTCATATACAGTAGGATTTCTGAGAATAGCAGAAGATCTCCTTATGAATTAAAGGAAAACATCCTGTCCTGTTTCTTATTTTTAAAATGAACTTTTAATGCCAAAAAAGTAGGACAAACAAACATTGATATATTGAAAGCTAATATGTGTGCATATACGTATCTTACTTACTTTAATTTAAAAAATGTAAATCCATAAAAGCAAAGCCCCAAAACCAACAAAAGGTTGTCACCAGGAGGAAAAAGTGTGTCTTCTGAAGGAATATTTGTGTGTCCCGTGTAAGGCAAAGATTTTTCCAACCTTGTTGCACAATGTCATGGGGCTTTTGATATTTACACCACAGTGTTGCAGGTACAAACTTGCCATTCACAGCAAGGTGTCTATGGTCCCGCATGCTGAGTCCCTAAATCTTTAGCAAGTTTGTTTTATGGTACGTTTGAATACACACATGGACCATACGCAGGGCACAGGAAAGTCTTTAGCTCTGTTGGAGTCAACCTGGCCACCTGGTCTTCCCCTCCATGGCAGTAGGTAGCATGATCTTTTCTGCTCAAGCCCACACCCCAGCAGAGCCCTGTCAATACCCACATCAGCAGGTGTACACAGCCACTCCATGGCAGCAGACTGAAGATGGAGTGCTCTTTCTTTTTATTTTTTATTATTATTATTGTTTAAATTTCATTTTTTTTTTATTCTTGATTTAAAACTCACACACTGGGAGTTTGTTTCTGAATAAAAACTTTTAGATTAGCTTTTCTGTTCATAAGATTAAAATACAATTGCATTAAAGGACTGAGGCCGAAGACCATCACTAATGTAAAACAGTAGAGCCAAACTAAAATCACAAGGTGTGATTAAATTGTAGGCATCCAGGATAAACCTTTAGTATTGCATTGAAAGTATAAGAATTTTCACCCCGAAAGTTCATATGAGGAATTAAGACCCTGAACTGAACCCATGTTAGAACAAAGATGTCTAGCCTTTGTATGCATTTCTATGCTCTCCCTTGACAAGATTTTCTACTTTGTATTCCTGTGTAAGGATGAATGGTAACATTACAGAGGAAATCTAGTTAAGTGTTTGTTTCTCTTTATCAGTGTAACATCCTCTGTTTTAGCAGGGGTGTTGGACTAGATCTCCAGAGGTCCCTTCCAACCCCAACCATTCTGTGATTCTCTTCCCTGAGATGATAGCTCTATAAGACAGTATTTCCAAGTGCTTGTTTTTCATATTATTGCTGTTCTTCTTTTTTTTTTTTTTTTTTTTCTAATAGCAAAAATAAAAGTATTTTTAGTTACTTTGAGTTGGTCAGGAAGATTGCAATTTGTATTCACTGAACAAATAGCTTTAACAGAGGATGACTGTAATGTATTCTTCTGTGTTTACAAGCCAGCCTGCGGGCTGTCACTTGGGAAATTTCTACCTGTTGTTCCATTAACAAGTAAAAAAAAAAATAACAGATCATTGCAAGGAGAGGAAATATTCAGAAAAGGTTATGGGTAAGACTTCCAATTAACACAGCTAGCACAAGTATTATTGAAATTTGGAAGCTTTTGATAGCCTTCCCCATTATGAGATTTACACACAGCATATCAAAATTCGGGCTTCTTCACAGTGTATTGTCAGATATATTTTCTGCAAGCTAGTAGATAGTTTAGTCTTTATATTAAGGCTTCCTGTTAGCAAACTGGGCTTTAACAAGTTTGCTGTCTGGTATGCTGGTATGTATATATGGAGCTTGCCTCTCTTGGCACAAGAATTTGTATGTGGGCTTTTTATTGACTATTATCTAGCAATTGTAGTTTACAAATCATTAGTTTGAGTGTACTAATTGTAGTATCTCCACTATAAATATTAAAAATCAACAACTTGCTGTTAAATTTGGGTATTTCTGTAACTTTGGGAGCAAAAAAAATGTAAGACATATGTCTATACCGCTTCTTAAGCAACTAGGGTGTATATGTGTATTTTCTGTGTAAATTAGCCAATGTATGCAATGTCCCCCATTCACACAGCTTCATCCCTACACCCAAATACATACTAACCTCACATTTTTCTTCTACAGAACTATGTCTAGCCTCTGCATCCATTGCTGATCTTGTCCCTTTACAGTCTTTTCTGGTTTCTATTTCCGGGTTGGACTGAACAGGAACCTCTAAAAGAGTCTATCCAATGTTTATTTCACTTTTCCTGTCTATCCATCTATATTCTTATGCTATGGCTCTGCCACATAGTATCTCTGAGCTAAATGCATTCCCTTGCTTTGGCTCTGGTGTTCACTGGACTCCTCCATGACTCAGATCACTTTAACAGCAGAAAAAAAACCCTTCTGGACAGTTTCAAGATATGGATTGGTCCAAACTGACCATTTTGTTACCACGCAGACACAGATCTCCAACTCCTGCCTGCAGTACCTACATTGTAAGTCCTTGCTCACTCCACTCACCTTGTGCCAGCTTGAGTGCCATCCACAGCAAGCCAGTTCAGTTCACTCAAAAGGCACAAAACTCACTTGGTAAAAGCTGCTTAGACAGACCTCGCAGCTTCACCCTTTGCACAGTTCCCTGCATCCATCCTTCTGTGAATAACACATCAGAAAAGAGCCTTTGACTTTTGGTGAGTGGCCTTTTCCACCCTTGCCATAATGCTGTGAGGCTATGTTGTGCACAAAATAATTGAAGAAAAAAATAGCAAAATACAGCAAAACAGAAACTTGTAAGTTTCTTTCCCGAGCCCATCTGGAAGAAAAAAATATCTGTGACAGTCCAACCATCTAATGTAAAAATATTCTTACACTTTCACAAATGTAGCTCAGAATATTAGACAGAACCTGTCTCAGCATTTGTTATTGCCCCTGAATTTTGAAAAATAAGCTTGATCCTCAAGGCTTAGGATATTGCATCCTACTGATTTAAGCAGTTTAGAAATATACAAACACAAACCTTCAGAGCTGTAAAACATGAAACCTCTAAAACTCTTAATGCTACCACCTAGAATCAATGTTTCATTTCCTAAGCTCTGTAGTAACTGGTATATTTTTGTTACTAACCTGCAGTGATGAAGATTGCTGATAAAGGACCAGCTGCTTCAATGTATCTCTTGATAAGGCTATCCTGCTAATACATGTGGATATGTAGCGATTTAGTACTAAACTTTTTAAAAAGGTCAAATGAATAAACAGCAAAAAGCAAAAAAGAAACACAGGATGTTGAAAAGAAAAAAAGGATTGTCCTTCAAAACATGGATGTGTTTCAGATCTACAGCTGTCTAAATGTGTTGGACAACGTACGTTGCATGGGCTCATGCTGTGCTTCTTTACATTGTGTGCAGTTATCCCATCACAGTGAGTTTACCTGGCTTGTAGACCTGTGCCATGAACCTCTTCTGAGCCCTATAGCAACATCCACTTCTCCTTCCCTTTGGAAAGACTCCAGAGACTCAAACAGTAACGTCAGTCTTAGGCAGTGCTGGGTTGCAATACTAATGTGCTGCTACTCATTACACCTTTCTGCTAGTCAATCCAGTCATCCCAGTAAACAGGAAAAAATAATCTTGCTCTCGTGGTTAATTTTAAGGGGATATTGGATCATACTGTAAGAATTTGAGTACATATGCATGCCTAAATTAGAATAATGTATTTCTAACATACTTTCAGATTCTTTTCCCGGGGCAACAAATTGCGAAACTTAATCAAAAAAATGAATGAAGAAAGTGTTAGACTGTTTCTAATAAAATCCACTTTTTGTATGTTAAGGCAACAGTATTCTACAATCTGAACATCAGAAATTACAGATTCTGTTAAGCAGACAATAAAAATCAATCTGAACAAGAAATAGACAGATTTTGGCATACATCCAGGCTAATGTACGGACTGCCAGGTTGGTGTAATGTTATCTATGGTCTAACAAAAAGTTGGCTATCTAGTGCTCACTAATATGATTTAAAGAATAAATTTTTTCTTTGTGAAATTTAATCCTGTGAAGGTGAAGGCGTATACAAAGAATTTTTTTTAGTTTAAGGACTGAGACACTTATCAATGTATTTATTCTATATTTCTATTTTTTAATGAAAATCACCCAATAAGCTAAATCATATATACCCTAATATTCTTGAGTCAGAGGTTATGCAGCTTTCAAAATTCATGCTACCACTCTGGACTGCTTGTATGAATAAATGGAAGAGGCTGTTCACCAACAGAACAAAGAGAAAATGTAGAAGTAATTTATGTTATGGCAAAATTGGTTCCTGACACAGCTGATGCATTTGTATCTAGAAAAAAAAACACTAACTTTGCAAGTATCTTCTACCATTACTGAAAGCTGAGGGGGAAGCAATCCCTGTTCAATTTTTATATTGTGTTTTCCCAGTAATGCCAGACATATTCAGAAGTTTATTTGTCAGATAGCTGTGGAGAATCATTCAACTTTTAAACATTCATCCTTATCAGAGTCATGTTCATCCACTTGGACATTGCAAATCAATATCTGGGAATGATTTCGGGAACATTGCGGCAAAACAGTCTCTCAGAACATAGCCCTTAATGATGTGGATATTGTGTGTGGTTTTTGAAGTTGGCTAGATTCACACGTTTCATTTTAGCTACAATTTGCAGCTAGGTATGTTCTTTCACTGATTTAGATTTCTGTGGGCATCTTTTTAAATTCAGGTTTAGGCAGAATTACTTTAGAACTAAAGACTTGCTATCTTAAGAAATTATGGCACTGCTTCTCCGTACAATATGTTGATGACTTTGTTTCTGTAAGTTCATTCTGTATGTTCATTCTGTGTTATTTATATCTTTCAGTAAAGAGCACAGTCTGTGCCCAATCACTGTGCTTGAACTGCAGCATAGTTTTTTCAGAAAAGCATCAATCTTGATTTGACATCACTGGCAAAATGTATCACTTTTTTTTTTCAGTAGTTAATTACCCTCCTTGGTTAAAATTAAATACATTAGTGTACAAACCTGCCTTCTGTCCTTTCTGAATTTATTTATATTCAGCTTTCAACCGCTGGACCTTTGGTAATTAGGCAGGAGATAAACTCTTTTACTGTCAAACTTCCACTTCTCATATTAGATGTGAGACTATAATTAAGTCCCAACCTCTTAACCTTCTCTTTGATGAGCTAAGTAGATTAACCTTCCGGAGTCTTTCACTAGAAGGCATGTCTTCTAATACTTTAATCATTCCCTAGGCTCTTTCATGAACCTTGTCCAATTTCTCAGCATCCTTCATGCAATTTGGATGCTTGAAATAGGCACAGTGTTCCAGCCACAGTGACACTGGTGCCAAACATAGAAGTAATATATTGCACTTCTGTCCCCCTCAATCAAGTCTTATGAGTAAATTGTGAGTTGACCTGCCTCATTTTATACAGATGAAACACAGAGACACCATCTTACCGTTAAGACTTACTGTCATCCTTTCTGCCATGCTGCATTTGTGCTGGCATCCTCTTTCTTATTCACAGTGCTGCTCTTCTGCAGACTTGCTGGAAATGGCAGGCTTCAATGTAGTGTTCACCTAGAACTATCAATCTTTGCAAAACATAAGATTTATTTTTACTTTGATGATGCTGCATGTGCAATCAGCTGCAGCAGAGAGCCGGCATTTTAAATAGCCACATTGAGCTTCCCTCTACTAACAAGACATGTGTGAGCTAAGAAAAGGCAGCACCTTAAACTGCATGCTACTTCTTTTTGTGCATCCTGATTTGTTCTTGGATTGGGATAGTAGGAAAACAGACCTGCAGCATGTTGGGCCTCTGTCAGCCTCACATCCCAAGATAGAGAAATGGCTAAATCAACACCTGGGACAGCACACAGAAACAGACAGAAGTTCTAAATCCTTAAAAAGCTTTAGGTGCTTCGTGGTGCTCTTTTCCAATATTGCTTCATACTTTTTAGTCTTTTCTGTTCCCACAGTGTTCTGACCACCCATAGATCTGTTTGCATGGAGGATTTTTTAAGAGGTATGTTTCAATTCCCATTCTAGCCACTTGACCCCTTTATATTCTGGGCCACATTTCCAGGTCAGTTTAAAAGTCTGAGGGTGAAATCAAACCTGTGACAAAGTCAGAAGGGACATTGCTGTCAGTATGGCCAGGGCTAGGCTTTCCCCTCAGGCTTTTCCTGCAAGCTCTTAAAAGAGGCATATAAGCAACTAGCTGCCTATGGCTCTTTTTCTTTTTTTTTTTTTTTTTTTCTCCTCCTTTGCTTTTTTAGGTTTAAGGTAGTATTTCAAGTTTAGACTAGTTGTTTTGACCCTAACACTGCCCCCAGCTTTCAAGGGAATGATGTCACTCAGCCCACTGCACAGACCCAGCATACCATAGACTGCTTTACTATTTGTTGACAAATAAGAGTGGGTGGTTTCTTAGAGAGAACACCAAGAAGGTCAGTCCTGGGCTTCATTCACCAACAAAGAATTGTCCCATTTGGAAGGGGAGGGTAACTTGCATTGGGCTTACATAAATCTAACATATAGAATAACTTTTCCAAACCTAATGTGTGCATGTACGATGCAATTAAAAATACCAGCACAAGTGAAATAAAATAGGACTAGCTGAGGGGTATTACAAATAGTTTGGTTAGAAGACATGTTGTGGTAGGATTTACTTTAATGCAAGAAAGTGAGCTTCTAACATGTAATTCAGTTTTTTCTACATACACAGTTGTAAAAATGACCTTTCAAAGTTTTGTGAAAATACATTCTTGTTTTAAGGTTGAATAGTATCCATGATGGAAAATCTAAACTAAACCAAGCAATCACCAGAATGAGAAAGCTGAAAAACAGAGAGTAGCAGATGCAGGCACTCAAGTGTATTCGTTTTGTCAAGCTTGCAATGACTTTGAGAATAAGTGAATGAACCTATGACCAATAACATACACACAGAGAACAGACACCAGTTTTTCAGAAGAATTTTTGAAGTATAACAGGAAACGCTGTGGAATTTTCAGAGGTAAGAGATAATGCTAAGTGTGCTATTTTATTTTTATTCTCATTTCTATACATGTATCATGTTCACATTTACTGTACATCTTAGACATCTTAGACATGTCATATTTTTTTAGGAAAGCATCTGCTTGCTTTGGTTTCCTTGCCACTTTTCATTAGCAGTAAAGTAGCAATATTTCTGGGTGTTTCATGTTATGGTTTTCTTCTTTCAATAGTAATCTCTGATGAGAAAGCAATCAGGGAAAAACCTAACAGTGTTCATCAATTCTGTATGGATTAAAATTAGTCTTTGCCAATGGGAATGGTCAACAGTTTTACAGAAAAGAAGTTCACATATATGACAATGAAGTATTGATTAAGTCCTCATATTTTAAGATTATTTCATGGTTCAGAAACTGATACTATTTTTAATTAGTGCTGTTATTAGAATATTCACTGTCACATTTGTAAGACACTCCAGCAAGGGGCAGTGCAGGACACAGAAAGCAGTCTTCACAGTAAATCAACCCCTCCCTAGAGAGGTTCAGAATCATGTTTATGTCAGTTATTCTTTGTGTTTGTTTATCATAGAAGTTTAAGCAAATTAATTTTAAGTTGAGCAAACACTTTTTTTTATTGGTCTACATGCAATATCTAAGATGGTGTTAAAAAGGCAAAAGGCTTTCTTAAAGGCGATTAATTATTGTAAATCATCCCTCACTATTTGTAATACACATTAAGGGTGTCTAAGACAATAGAATACAAGATCAGGGCTGCAGAATCAGACCTGTAGTTTACTTTTTACCTTTTAAAACCCGAATTTATGAAAAGGTTTTTTTTATATTCTTGCAGATAGATGAAATTAATGACACATCCTGTATATATATATCCTGCTAAAAGCAGAAGACAGTCAATGATTTGCAGCTTAATGCAAGTCAATAGAAAATGTCAATCAACCCAAAATTTCATTCAGAATCATTTATGGAACTAAAAAATACCTGCAAAGAAATTTTCATTGTACAAAGCTATTTTCTATGAAGAATGTCAACATTTACACTCCTTGTAACCTGGTTATGTTAGTGGGGTAAAACAGGGTAAAAAAAAAATGCAAACATCGTTTCAGGGTGTTTTGCACCTTGGCTTACTTTTACCTCCTGATTTTCTTAGAGCACTTATTAACCTCATGATTGATAGTGAATTTTGAAATACCAGTATAGAAGAATCCAAACTGTATTTCTCTGTTAAATTCAGCACTTGATAAAGACATTTTTTAAAAGTAGCAGCCTATTTACTAATGGTGCAGCAGTCCATGAAATGTCATCAGGTTGAAAAGACTAAATAGAAAAATACAGGCATGTTCTGAGGTAAATTGGACATCCTGTTTGTAAAAGGTTGGATAAATTCACCTTGTCAGAGCCAATAATGTCACTGACATGGGAGTCTAATTCTAGTTGTCTTCTGTATATTGAGTTATACTCATTTTATTTTATTTTACTGTATGAATTAAATCTTGCAAGTATTCTGCATTCCTCTGGTTTGGCTGAGCCTTACCTTTTTTTAATCTGGGAGCTTGCATTTTTCCATTTGAGAATTGCAAGCCAATGGGTTGCTGTGAGTTTACCTTAGTTCTAAGAGTGAGAAACTCTGGTGCCTAGGTTTTTAGGATGTGCGAGCTATTTTTAAACATTTAAGTTTTGTACGCTGATTGTACATGTACAATTAGTCCATCAAGGTTAGCTGTGTGTTAACCATGCCCAAGCTCTTGTTCCTCATTACACTTCCCCTGTTTGAATTAAATGCCTTGCAATGTTTAAGTTTTAATAGGAAGTGTGAGGCAGGCTGGGTTTTAGTCGAGACTGTTTGTACGGTAGGTTTGTACTCTCTTCTGCAGCCAGTAGTGGGCTGAGGGCCCTTTCTTGTAACAGAACCACCCAGTGCTTCTGACCCCAAAAAGGAAAACATAACAAAAGCCAATTAAACTTATTCTCAGCATGTGTTAGATCAGTAACACTTCATATTTACATAGATCTTGAAGATCAGTTAATAATAGAGCCTTAATAGATACAGGCAAGCTTCAGGTCTTTGCTGTGCTTGCACAAAGAAGTTGTCTCACTCCTGCAGTTTTATTAAAATAAAGCATGACCTGCAGTGAGGCTGACAGCTGAGCAGTTAGGATACAAATCAGTGTGATGGTAGGGCAGGGCGAATGAATATTGCCATTTGGCTTGTCAAAGGCAGGGTGAAAAACAAGGCTTGACGAGTAACCAGAGTAGAGTAAGGATGCAAGAGCAGAACAAGGGGCCCCAGGCAGGCGGTACTTACAGAAAGATGTGTCGTAACACCTTACTTTTCACATGTCATGTGAGCATGAGGCTTTCATTAACAAAAATATTCCGCAAGTTGAATTATGGGTGTTCAAAATGAGAGGTGTTTCATTAATATCTGTGACAGTGACAAGCAGTCACTGGGAACAGAGTTAAACCAAGACGGCGAGGTTTTCCTCCCGGATTGTGAGTTTATGGGTTAGTGACAGCCTGTCTGGATGACATTAGTGTATGGAGCTGTAACCAGAAGGATTATTTTAACCAACAGTCTTTTCCTGTGATCAGTTAATGCTGCTAAAAAGAGCTCTCAACACCTATTTGAATCAAGTGATCCCTGTGAGTGATTTTTTTTTTTTTTTTTACCATGTAATTTTGGCTCTCCAGGGAACACACTTCTCTGCAGCCTTGCATGTCAAATGTAATTGGCGTGGTAGTAATTGTGTCTTCTGTTTTTGCTTTCTCATCTTGATACATGTCTGCAGAAGCTGCACTGGAACAACATTTTGGGCACTCAGAATCTGAGAAATAATGAATAGTATTTTTGAGAAGGTAGAGATTTTTTTATTATCAGGGATAGCCAAAGCTGTCTAGTTTTCAGATCAAGATGCTTCAGATACAGAACTGCATCTCTTCACAACAGCAGTAATGTTGTCAGTGAAAATAAGAGCAGATCCGGGTTAAAATCCGGGTATCTGCACTGTGTAGTATGATTTGGGTTTTTGCTTTTTTAATTAAAGTTATGGTAAAGCTAAGTAAGTATTACTTGCATGTAGAAGAAAGAAGATAAATGTGCATAACAGAGAAGTTCAAGAAAATAATCTGTCTTAAGAAGCTATAAGGGTATACTAATTTTTAAAAAATGGGCAGCAGTGGAAAGCAGTAGTTGAATTACAAAAAGAAGCAAGGAGAGTCACTGCAGAAGACTGCAAGAGATGTACACAACTGGCCTTGATTTCTCTGAATTTTAGTGTTTACAGTGGCCATGAGCAAATTAAAATGCAAAAGTGTAGTCCTGCCTCACAAAAGGATGGTGAGCACCAGTCTCAGCTGTGGGTCAGCCCTGTGAGCTGGTAACCCAGGGTGTGCACCCAGGAGACCTATGGTGTCAAGGAACCACCTTCATTGCAGGCCACTCTGCAAGCAATCCTGTGGACAAGATGCCATCAAACCTCTTAGGCTTAAAATCAGATCAGCCAGCATTGTCTTGGTTTGCAGCTAAGGCATGTACTCTCTGTCATGGCTATTTTCACGTTTTCCAGTGGCCTTGTACATTGAGAAACATACTGGAAATATCTAAAACCCTTTGTTCCTCAGAAAATTTATTTTAGTATCGACACTTTATAAATAAAAAAGCCCAGTGTGCAAGGTGGTTTTGTCTCCCTCTATCCCTCTTAGTAGAGGAGGGAGATGTTTTAATAATATTTTAAAAGCAGGGTATTCTAAAGGTTGATCATTATATAAAAAAAAATTGAGCAGTGTCTTTTTAGGTAGTACAGTGTTACAATTTTTCTAGTACATTAGTATTAAAAATCATTGTATTAAGAAGAATCTAGTTGAATCAGTTAGAGCTATTATTATGTTTTGTACAGTTACATGTACATGTATATATATGCATCCATCCTCTAAACAAAGTAACCATATTATAATAATAATTTTTTGTGCCTAAAATACTATAATGTATGATCAATGGAATTTCATTCCAGATAACATTTCACTGAATATTTTCAAATGCACTTCAACAATTCAGATACGGTACAATAACATTTATTGTAACACTGATCAGAAATAATGTATTTTTGTTCTATTTGATCCATTTCATTCCCTCAGACCTGCAAAATACTAAACATGAGTAACTTCATTCCCTTCAGCAGGATCTATGAAGAGAAAGCAAATTGCACATGTGCATTGGTCTTTTTAGGATTAGGCGTAAGAGTAAAAAAGGGGATATGTTGCAGTTGCTAGGTGACATGCAGCTGAAACATATACTGTAAATAAACACAGAAGGCCACAGCTCTGTCCAGCTGCACTGACTGTTAAATGAAATCTTCCTCATCTGCGGGGAGACTTTTGGAAAAATTTAGTTTATAAGCTGAAATGAGTTGAAAGCAGGGAAGAATGAATTTAAAGCCTGTAGAGGCTGATACTTAGTGAAATGTAGGTCAGACAGATTACACCATACAGTCTCAGCTGCTGTGTTTTGTCATCTGCCTGTAAAAAGAACCAACGTAGGTAGCATTTATACTAGAGAGAAGGAGAAAAGACTGATTGATAGGAATGTGGCCATGCTGCATTGGAGCCTGATGTCAATGCTGAGCTCTGAAAAACAAGGAACAGCAAGTAACACAGGTCAGTGAGGGAATGGGCAGGACAGCACAGATTTTTTTTCTGAAAAATCCTGCATTCAGAAAACTCATTTCCTTTGACTTAGAGAAAAATACACAAGGGTCAGGAAGTAAACAAATAAACTCAGAAAACGTATCAAAACCAAGCAACCAACCTTTCCTCCCCCAATATGATCTCTGCTTTTCATGTTCTCTCTCTCTCACATGCCACTAGAGCACATTAGTCCTCTGACTCCACTGGGCTCTGCATCAATACCCACACACAGCATCGTTCTTCTCTCAGAGGTTTGTTTTTTGCAATTTTACTCAATAAATGGGTAGACACCACCACAGATGACGCAGCAGCTGATAGTTGCTATTTTGTATTGTGCTATCTTAGGTGTAATGTTTCTCATTAGCAAAAGCATTTAAGTAATAAATAAATTAGAATGGCTGCTATTAAGAAGTTTCTGAAGTTATGTCAGAGTGGATTAATCATTTTTCCTGAAACCTGACAGTTACACATATTGAGTCTTAAAACAGAGTTTATTTATCACTCTTCAGGGTTGGTTGTTTGGGTTTTTTTTGTGAGTGGGGGGTTGTATGTGCACTTGCTAATAAAAGTCAATCCTTAAGAACAAATGAGCACCAAGCCACTTAAAATTTTTGGAGTCTCACGAGATTCACCTAATTTTTCTCATGTAGCTTTCTATAAGTCACATATATCTTGTGGTGATAATTATTCAGTAAGAATTCAGTAGTTGAATCTGTGTTTAAAAAGGTAAGCTATCTGCTGTATTTCTCCAAACAGTGTGGGAAAGGCTGATCCTTATCTCTGGGAAGGAATTTAAATGATGTTCACATGAGTTCACACATGTCTAGAGAAGTCTGAAGGAGGGACATATTGGACATAATGAAAGATGTGCTGCAAGTGGCAGGGAACATGTTGCCAGAGATGGTGTTGAATCTTCTTACAGTAAACTGATGGATAAGGAAGAGCTCAAGAGGGACTGACTTTCAAGGGGGGAGAGCTTACAGTGGTATGAGATGGCTTCTAAGACTCAGGTTGTGCCGGCAAGTGCTTTCAGGGCCATAGGCTCTCTCAGGTATAAAGACCATTAAAGCCTATGGCTCCGCAGGCTCCAGCAGACACTTCACAGACCTTCTGTGGACCTTCACCTTCATGGGGTGTCTCATGCAGGGGCTCGTGTTCCTCCGTCTTCATTAATTTCAGCAACTACTGTGTCATCAGCAAGCAAGCTGAGTTGATTAAAGGGTATGTTTAAAGGGATGATTCCACTGTCAGTTTTGCTACAGCCTTCCTGGGAATGGGAAAAATGCACCTGTCTGTCATCTCTGCTGACACATTATTCTCCCCTTGGCAGTTTTTTTTTTTTCCCCTGTCTCATCCCCTTTGGGAAAAAATCTAAGGGAATCAGCTTTTGACATCCTCACTTTGCTAATACAGTGTAACCCCCTTGTTGGCAGCTCAGGTGAGCTGGAGGCAAGAGGACAGGCTAGAGACAGCCTCCTGCTGTCAGACTTGAAGCCATGCTATAAGGTATTTCTTACAGTTCTGTCTATGTATTCAGGCTGCAGGAGTCACCATCGTTGCTGCCAAATGTCTGAGTGTTTTGTGAGAGGCATGATATTTGGCAGATCTCTTAGTTTAAACAAAAGAGGGTTTTCTGCTGCAAATGGACCCAGGTAAAGGTCAACACACCATGATGGTACTGATTCACACCACAGAAAATTCATAGGCTTGTCCTTGAAATGGGGACTTCCATAGAAAATTATGTTATCTAGGCTGTGTGTTACCTCCAGGGACTGAAACAAGTTATTCATTCATTACACATTTATGAGCTTGGTTATTCATCTGCTAATGTGTCTGGAAGTAAAAATGCCTATTTACTTAGATGATGTCTTGAGGTATTAAAGCTTCTGTGAGAGCATATTTCAGCCAAAGTGAACTTAATGGTCTTATAAGATCTATTAGTAACAAAGAAACATCTGTTTTATAGAATCATAGTTTGGGTTGGAAGGGATATTTAAAGGTCATCTAGTCCAACCCCCCTGCAGAGTGTAACTTTTTAATTTTGCATATCATGGAATTCACTGGGGATAAAACTTAGAAACTTTCAGTTTTAAAGGTACTCAAGTGATCAGGAAACACATGTTTTTGCAGATTATTTGGTGAAATTTCTAATAGCCTACTCTGTTGTTCTGTATTTATCTGCTTCAGACACTTCAGGACTAATTGTTTCAAATAAACAGAGTTTTTTCCTTCACCTGCTACATCATGTTAGTCACAGACCTGAAAAGGACCACAAGAAATCTCCTAGACCATTTCTTGTCCTGTGGCAGGCTTGTCTCTAACAGAGGTTTTAAAACTTCAAGGAAGAGTTTATGTAGTGATAGAAATGCTGTCACCACAACTCTAGGCAGTCTGTCCAAGTGCTTCAGCATCATTCTTTCAAATACTTTTTTCCTTGCTTCTAACCTGAATCTTCCTTGCTGTGGTCTACACACATTATTTCCCGTCCTGCCTGCTGTGAACATGAAGAACAGATTCAGCTTTAGGGTCTCATCTGGTTCTTCATGTTTGGGGAGCAGCAGAAAGATAATTTCATTTCTCTTGCAGATTGTGCTTCTGTTAGGTATTTCCAGATAGAATTTGCCTTCCTTACAGCAGAGCGAAAATCACAAAGTGATCCTCTGTGTTTCTTAAATCATTTTCCATAATACTGTTGCACAGACACTTGTTTTCCATCCTGCTATTGCATGGACACCCAGAGTGTTTGATTAAAAAAAAATAAATTGTGAGGATCTTAGCATAGGGTAATACACACAGAGGGGATCAAATCTCCTGAACAAAGTGGTTGGTCTCTGTCTGGTGGTGACAGGGGTCTCCATTGCAAGTGCACTTTAAGTGGCATCTTCAGCTGCAATGGGGTGAGGCCCTTGAAACACTGCTCTGCTGTCTTGTAATCCATCTGGCCGTGGTCCAGAATCACCACCCAGCACTTGTGTAATTCATTGCTATTTATATAACTTAACCACATACAAGATATCTCTTAAATTCCATAGTTCCACATAAAAGAACTGTCCTACATGACCATTTCTGCAGAAACAATTTGTATTTATTAGTTACAAATGTCTTATCTATGCAAAATTCTGCAGCAGGAACCACCAAGAGCAGTCACTGGGACACTCCACCCAGGGTGTTAACACATCCAGCTATAGAAATTGGACTTTTCACAGCATGACCTGGGAGGAGGGAGTAATTTCTGTAACTGTCCAAAATTCACACCAGGAAGGCTCCTGTAACATCAGTCAAACACTTGACTGTGAATGATCAGGCCGTCATCTAGTTTCAGGCTGGTCCCTGGTCTCAAACCCATCCTTCATCCTCTACAGGTGATTGGCTGGGGAGTTCCTGAATTGACTAAAGAATGAGTAAGGTGCACTGAGTGTGTGCATAAGCCATAGCCCTGCTAGCCATCTACACCCCAGTTATACATAAGAAACAAAATTGATTTTCATATACATGACTCACTTAAAACTCCCGCTGTGCCACACCTCTGCAGTTGATTTTTCCTAAGAACAGTGTAGCTTGTTCTTTTCAGTACTGAGTAACTCTCTGTTTGTTTGTTTATCTTCAAATCACTTATCTAGTTTATTGCCTTTCTTTTTGGTTGCTATCTTATTTTTCAACATCGTTGCAGTCTTTCATAGTGTGCTGTGATCTGCAAACCTGGGAAACACACTTTCTATTCTGTCATCTACAGCTCCAGTGAAAATATTGGACAATACTGCATGTGGGATCCTTGGATAACCCTGCTTATTCCATCCTTTGATTTTGCAGTAAATACAGTAGTTCATTAACTAATCTGATAAACTCAGTCATGTTTGTATCTGTTGCATGAAAATTTCTCAGACCTGGCTTTCCTCGTGTTACTTGTAAGAATGTTATATGAGACAGTGTCAAAATCTAAGCAGCTAACACTTCTCATCTAAAAAGCCTGTTATCATGTTGTAGAAGGAAATTAGATTGGTTTGACAATATTCTTGGCAAACCCAAGTTGGCTACTAATCATTGCTGAACCCACATCCATTCTCTTTACAATTATTGGAAGTAGTAGAAGTTAATCTTTCTCATATTTTAACAACTGTAATCTTTTAAGCTTTTCCTCATTTTATTACCATTAATGTGTGCGAAGATACTATCAAATAAGTTCTAATCTGAATTTTAGGGATACACAGAACAGAAGGTTGGTCACTAGCATTAGGTGTGTACTGCCTAAGTAGAAGACAAAGGAACAGGCAAGGGAGAAAAAAGGTAACAGGGAAACCTGTGTGAAGTAAACGGTCAGCACAGCTAATGGTCTGGTATTAATTACGGTGGCTTCACTAGCAGAGGAAGGAAATGGTGTTCTTCATTTCCACAGTGGGCTGGAGTAAAGGATTATCCTTGACTCCTCCCTTAAAGGATAGGTATGAAAAATGAGAAGGGAATATTCAGAGAGTACTCTTATAGATCACTTTGATCCAGGCAGACCTTCCGTCTGGACACTACAGCAATCTTCAGGAATAATCTGATCATGGCTTAGGAAGATGGATAAATTAATTCCTATGGTCCTTTCCATCTCCTTTTCTCTATTCAGTATTTATAGACATCCTGGAAAATAAAAATTTTGAAAAGCAATTTGTAGAAGGATAATTGGGTAACTTCAAGTGCTCATGTGAAGTTCATCTTAAGTATGAAGCAGAGGGCTGGAGAAAGTACAAAGATGTGTGGCTGAATATTCAACAAGTATGTATATAAGAGGATTTTCATTCCTTTAAGCATTTCATTGTCTGCTCCATTCAAACTTTAGGTGAATGCAGGTGCTCCTTTTCAAAATAAGTTTTTTTAAGATATCATTGTGACTAATAGGATGTGAAGTCTTTAAAATATTTTTCTTTGAAAAATTAAGATGTAGTATTTTGTGGTTGAGGTTGAGCTGAAATAAAAAAACACAAACTTATCTTTTTTAACTGGTACCTTTTACTGAATAATTTCTAACTTTGCAGGTGTATTACATAGATTAATTTATTAGATAGATTAATTTATTAGATTAATTTATTACATAGATTAATTTACCTTTGTCTGAACAGGTACTTTGCAGCTTAACAACCACAAGTGCTGAGCAGAGTGAGAGCTTCAGAAAATGCAGCTGAGTCTCTCCGCAGTGATAGGGGTATTCTTTTTCTCACTGACCTAATAGAATGATGTGTTTATAATTCAGTTTTATACTCATTATTCTGTTCCTTCTCTTAGTGATATCTATCCCCTTAACATGGAATGTTCTGTCTGTCCCATGAAGACATCTAATTTTCTCTTGATATGCCTTTGCAGAGGCTGTAATTCCCTCCCTGGCTCCCCTCACCCTTAGCCTTTCTCTGGGCAGAAGAGGAGAGCAGGAGATATAATGGTGCATGGGAATCTTCTCTTAACGTTTTAACCAAAAAGGGACATCCAGATGCAAGCCTTGGTGCTCCTGAATTTGAATCTTGTCTCAAGCAAATAAACATTGTAACCAGAGAGAGGGTTTTGCATCTGAAAGGGTTCCCAGTTATAAAATTGCTTTTCTTCTTGTATTTATCTTGGAGTCCTGACACTCTGGGAACTGAGGGAGACATAAGAATATCTGTAAGAGGTAGATAAACCTATGTGAATTAAGATCACATATATATGCTTTGATATTCACAATTTTATCTGTTATATTTAGTTTCCTTAGTGCATATTATACTCCATCCATAACCACACTACTGTTTTTGCATTACTGTTAATCATGTAATGTTGTGGATAAATGATCTTGGTTTACATACAGTTATCTGTAATCTGTGGACATTGGCCTAAAACCATCAGACTTCTTCCTTCAAAGTATTGTTTCTCCCTTCTGTTCTGCTGTACTCTTGGCCAGGCTGGTTTGCCCCTTAGTTTTGATTGTGCCTTGCTCCTCAAAAACTTCTGTCACTTTTGACTCCTTCCTTAAAGCCTCCTCCTCCCTCCCTCCCACCCTTTCCTTGTCTTCTGCTGCTACTTCATTAGGATCTTAGTCGTTTCTCAAATAGAAAGGTTCATGTTGCCCGGGGAAGTTGTGGATGCCTCCTCCCTGGAAGTGTTCAAGGGCAGGCTGGATGGGGCTCTGAGCAACCGGGTCTAGTGGGAGGTGTCTCTGCCCATGCAGGGTGGTTGGATCTAGATTATCTTAAAGGTCCCTTCCAACCCTATGATTCTTGTCTTCTCTTCCTGTTCTTCTCATCCATGCAAGGACTTAAAGAGACTAGATTTCCTGCTCAGTCTAAAATTTCAGTCAGTCTCCATCTTGCGCATCAAGAGAGAAAATCATAGAAAACAGGAGCCCACCAGGAAAAATTGAGATCTTTCTGTTGCACTCTACTGTCCTCATGGTTATTATGCTAAGTATCATAAATACTAGCCACCTCTTCCCAGTTGACTCTGGGAAGTCTGTTTGATCTGGCCACAGCCCTGTGAGGAGCTTCTCTCTTCTGTCCTCTTTCTCCACCACTGTCTGTAAAGATGTCATGACATTACAAAAGTACAAAACATGGAGCAAATGAAGGAAATTACTATGCTGGTAAATAAACCAAAAATGAGATCTAAGTTCAGTCTCAAAAGAAAGAAGACCTAGAAGTCCTATTGGTGTTCCTTTTTTTAAATGTATAATTATATAACAAACTTTAGTTTTAAAGTCACCTTCAGCTGATGAGCAAATGTCAAAGCTTCAGAGAGAAGAGCGTTGCTACGTTTCTCTTCCAATAAAATAAGGGACCTCAGAAAATGTATAGTACACAAACCACAGAGTATGTAGGGCTGTAGATACAGGATATAGGTTTTAATCCCTAATTTGTCACAGTTTTTAATACATTAATTCAGTTTTGATTTGACCTTAGTGAGCAAGGCACATACTGAACTACTGGGTAGAATCAAAGTTGTGCAGAAATGGTCCACTGGTTCACTGAAACTTATTAACATTTCAATTTACTAAAGTATTTTTTAAGGAATGGGAGCACAGGAAAATTGGTATGCTTCTATGAAGGAGATAAAGCATGACTTTGGTATGGACTCAATACCTCAGAAACAAGGTACAGCAGAGAAAAAATTAAATGTTTCAAATGTTCTGTGGAAAGAAGAGTGAATTCTGTTTTTCTGGTTTGGTTTATCTTCCTGAAGGATTTGCTCTGATAGCTGGAAATTTATCGATTGAATCTGCATCATTCAAAGAAGCAAATTAGTGCTTTGCTGACAGATTCTGTAATAAAGTTCCGTGCTGTGATTTAGTCTGCTTCAGCAAGAAGACATATTTTCTTGCTGTCTTGTCTTATTTGTTTTACTCCTCATGCACAGAGTAGTATTCCCACCCTGTTTACAGGAGTTCTTCAACACATTCGTTGCTCAAACAATAGAAAAGATCAATGATAAGGGGTGCACTTGTTTCATTTCTGCTGTAAAGAAATTACATGAGTATAGAAAGGTACGTCTATATTTAAACTTTTGTTACCCAGATTTGATCACTAGTTGAAATCTCTGGAAATGTCAGTTAGCAACTAGGAGTTGTGTGAGCAAGTGGAGGACCATGGATATGGTGGTCAAAACGTGTGGGTCCTGATTCTGCACTCAGCTAGACTGCTATGGCACCATGTAAACATGGGCTTCAGCGGGCAATCCTCAATAGAAAATGTTCCTCAGTGGAGATCCAAGTCCAGCATTTATAGCTCTTTCAAAATAAATGGAGTTAAGTTGGTATCAAATCACTATGTTAGGCAACCAAAACAACATTTGTGAATAATACTGAAAGGCACTGTGGTTTTATTTGCCAGAAGTGGTTATTTCCAAACTTACCTTGGTATAGATGCATTTCCGACCATTCTTTCTTGATCTTATAAACCTAGCAAAACTGAACAGATTAAACTCTTAGTATAATCAATAAGTATCTTGATCCAATTATCTCTGCCATTATATTTATTTTTGTATTAAGCATCCCTAGAATATAATCCCTACCAAAAACTTATACCTACAGAAATATTGAGGAAAGCAAGGTGTGTCATGGCTTCTGTAAATGTTTGTTATGATAGAAAAATAAATTGGAGTGAATGGAGTAAATTTATTACAGTAAAATAGAACCCCATCTTACAGATGACATCAAATATACTTGGATTTGTCTCTCACTGGTCCAACCAAGACTATGTCCTATGCTGTACATAAGCAAATTTATGGACTGTGAGAGACATTCCTTATCACAGAACATGAACATTTTAAATTGAGAAGTTTCAAAGGACAGATTGTTACAGCTGAAGAAGCATTTGAGAATGTAGTCTATACCTGAATGTATCTACCAAGAAAATCACTGCTCAAAATTGTTGAAAAAATGTTCTTATTTTTCCCCACATTTCTTTTTAATGCTTAGAAATGCTTAGAAAATTTTATACTTCTCCCAGGAAAGAGTGTCCCTTGGTGTTCAGAAAGCTGCTTTGGTAAATAGTGGGGAGGCTGAAAGCATCATTTGATCCACAGCATGTGTACAACTGGGGAGAGGCTGTGGGGGCTACCTCGGATTGTCCAGCCAGCGTGCATAGGCCACTCTGTGGAAAGACACAGCAGCTCCTAGGCTACCTGCCAACTGAGTTGCCAAGGTAGGAGCCCAGCATTTGATTCTTTTTGACTAGTGCTACACCACTAGTAAGGGCAGAATGAAAGTAACTATGAGATTAATGGTCTTAAGGTTATTTATACCAATTGAGGATGTGCCCCAGTGTGTTCAGATATGTCTTGACCATGCAGTTCAAAACCTCTTGCATTTAACTGCCTGCTTTTTTTCAGTTTTGATGCTCTCACTTCAAAGCATCACTTTAATACTTCATGTTTTAGGGTTCACTAGGAACTTTTTATGTTTGCAGAGAAGGAGGTTGATTCCTGCCTCTGCCACAGGACAGCAGGGCATAGCAGATATTCCTAATGCTCCATTATTAGCATAAGAAGTACCAGTGCTTGAGCACCAGGAAATGAGAAGCTGTTAAAATTGCAATGCAGGAGGCTAGTAATTTATACTAACTGTATATGCTAATACCAGAGAAAGAAGAGATATTCTTTGCTGTTGCTGCATTTCTGGTTAGGAACTTCATTTCCAAGAAAAAATAATGAAACATTTCAATTTCAAGTGAGACTCCAAAAAAGTTGCCAAAAGCATAACCTCTCACCCTTGCTTGTATTAATTTCTCAGATTCAGCGTGTCAACAAGTAGCTGGGAGAAAAGCATACAAAGCTCTACTGCATTGGGGTTGATCAGGAGATGAGCACTGGCCACTACCCAAAAATCATAGCAATTTCCTACTGCAGGTGGCCTGAGTTAATTTTGGAGGGTCACATTTAGGAAATTCAAACAGTAGAGAAGAAAACAAGAAGACTCCTTTCTATTGAACATTCCACCAAGAGAGTAACTGAGGGAAACTGATGTTTTCTCTGGCCCTTTATTTTTATTGTTCTTTTGTTCTTAGCTCTGAATGTGCAAAGGGCAAGAAGAATATAGGAAAGATACTTTTTCTATGCATGCTAAGAGGCCACACTCATAGGAAGGGAGATGGCATGGTTTCAGCTTGATCCATGTTTTTTGTATTAAGAACTTAGGTTTCAGTCCAGGTAAGATTCTTCTTGCAGCTTGATTTTTTTTCTGCTCAGCCAGTTATAAAACTGCATTTCAGAATTCCCTTTATGCAACTCATATTGCAGGAATTAACCTTCATTTGATGCATGGTGTCTATAAAATGCTATTTCTTCAGCTTAGTACCCAATACTGGAAATTAAGCGTTGTGAACCTGGATGGACAGCAATATCCTAACTTATGTGTAAAGCTCTACATGTACAGTTGCACAAATAAATAAAATATGCTCAGTGAACAGGGGAAGTGTCAGTCAACAAAATAAACCAAGGCACTGTACTAAAACAAAACCAAAGTATGCTTTGCCCACGCATTCCAGAGCCGGCTTTTCCAGGTTCTCTGAGTAGCTGAGAATAATTGAACTCCTAGCATCATTCTTCTTTCTGTTTCTCTTAAAAGACCAGATAAGAATTACCTTTCTTTTTAAAAAGGCAGAGAACACATTAAAATAGTCCATGGCATTGCACATGGAATGCCTACATCTATCTTCAGATGGCTAACAATGTTATTTATTACCTACTTACTAGAAAACTGAAGCTCTCTGCTTATGCTCATCCTCCATAGATGCGGCTTCTTCCATGTAGTTAAGATCAGATATTTTCATCTCTTCCTAATGGCATATTTCTGTTTGTTCCCTGATTCCCTACACAATGACATGTTGGCCACAGAAACATTTTTAGAAGTGCATATTTGTAATTTGTATTCTTTTAAAGGATACTGTTGCATATGAGCATGAACTCATGGAAATAAAAAGGATCGTAAATACTTAAAGAGAACTTAGCATTTTATTCATATTAATGTCTTTTAATAACGTTTGCAATATTTGCTCAAGTATAGTATAGTGTTCCATGTGCAGACCCATATGCAGGTATCTGATCATATCCTTGACCTTCAGGTTTCTCCTTTTATATCTCCATTAAGCACCAATTGGTTAATAAATCATACTTTGCAACTAAAAATGTATTGCTGAAAATGAAAAGGCAGCTTTCTGCCTAGATCTTAACTAATCTTTATTTAAGACACTTAAATATTTAGTGACTTACTTCTCTTTTCATTATAAACACTGTAGTGATTAAAAAAACTTTTATGTTTCTGAAGAGTTTTCACTTTTACTGCAATCATAAAAATACGTAGCATCTGTCTCAATCCATAGACTGTGATGCTATTGCAGTTGTAAGTACAATGATATCAGGTTTAACGGTGGCAGATTGATGCAGAAACGGTCAGATTTCCCTTAGGCCTCATTCTCCCTCCTTGAAAAGTGGAACAAAGTGCAGGTAAATTATTACTGTGCCTGCTAGACATAAGGAAGGTCCTACTAACCTCAGTTTATGCAAGCTGCAAAGCTAAGGAGACAAGGAAACATTTGATCTGTGGGCTCAACCTCCTGCCTGCAGCAGCACATGTTGTGCCAGAGTAGCACACTGTGCTCCTGAAGGAAGCAGCAGTGAGCGCCAGTGGGTTTATGCTGCACCAGGCATGGTGTTTCCTGGCTCTTGTGCCTTATGCAGGCTACTGTCCAGTATCTGCACTGCAGGTTGGGTTGTCCTTCAAGCCCTGACTCCTCAGTTGCCCATACTGAAAACTCCTCAACTCAGCTCCCAAGTCTAAAGAATTTTTAGACCTTCTCAACTGTGCTGAATGCCTGGTTATCTTTCAGATTTTCCCTGGAGTTCCTGGGCTTGAAATGATCAACTGAGCCCTTTCCAGTATGCAACTTTTCAATTCTCCTACCTATTCAGTGGTTGATGGAATGGACTGTGCTTCCTTATCTAATAGGAAAACCTATTCTGGAGCTGGACAGCAGGAGTTGGCCAGCAGTAATTCCACAATTCGCTATCTCCAACCTTCTTTCCTTCTGTAGAGCTATTTTTCTGTCTATCACCTTTTTTTTAGTCTGTTTTCTCTTTAGAGGAGATAGAGACAGCCATGGAAGGTGAAGGAAGCATAATTTCCAAGAGGAATCTCATTTTTGTACACTAATACCAAACAAACAGCTTCCCTGTTGCAGGGTGGGACATAGGTAGGAAGGGAGTATCTTAGGCTCGTAGTCAGAGACTTACAAACTGAGTAGGATTCTTTCTCGCATATTCTGTGGGATCACAGGATCAAAGAGGACGCACTGACCTTTGCATAAGAAGATCATAATCTGTAAGAAATGGAAACAACTGTGGGCTTCCTTTTGGCATAAGGAAGGGTAAGATGGACTTCTGCATGCAAGTTAAATTATGGAAACATCGCTGTGCTTCTGCATGGCCAAATTGCCTATGACAATAGGATACACCACAGTGTTCTGGGAAACATAAAAGGTAAAATTGCTAAGTGGATATGAGAAAACTGAGATCTAAATTGCAGTACAAGCAAATGACCTGCTGCTATAAACTGTACCTTTACAGATTTGCTTACTGATTGCAGTATGCTATTTATTGTGTATATAAGCTGTAAATTGATCAAAATTATTTGTTTTCATTTGTATCTTGTTGGAAACCTATGGGAGATCACTGTTTGAATGAAGTCAATTACTGCCAATCATTCTCATATGTGGAATGAGGAAATTGAATTAAGAATTATTCTTGTCGTATTCAGCTGAGTTATTTAACTAAATCCATAGAAGAAAAGGTGGGATTTTTCACACTGTTTAACTGGAAATACTTCATATAGCCAGAGATAATATTGATGCTTGAATGGAGGAAATGACATTTTAAGTATTGAAGCACTGAGTAAGGATAACATAACAGTATAATGGGTAATGTCAGATATGCATCAGGGATGTCAGCTGACCATATTAAGTAAAATCTTTTTCATCTTAATAATGTGAATGGTTTCAAGGATGTCCCTGAATGTGATTATTTTCTAATGTAAGGCCATTGATTTAATATATAAGTGAATTTCACAATTGTGCTCACAGATTCTTGTAATATAGTATGTATCCATTCGTTCTAGTCCTGGAATAAAAATAGTCAATTAAATTGATACTACATTTACAATTTTTCTTCCTAGCATAGTTATATCTCCTGTACAGTTAGTTCTCTGGGGAAACTGTTAGGTTTGTGTTCTGATTGTTTGGTTTCCCTTTGCTGGAGAGTGGTACTTTAATGTGTATCATTTTTGTGATGTAGGCAATATCTTTCAGCAATTCACAGTGAGACTTTTCTTCTTAGTTGCTTTCTGATAGCATCACCATTTCATTAGCCTTACCTAATTCCAGGGGTAGAGAAGTTTAGCAGATAATGCAATACCATGAAGGTTAAGTAAGTATCACCTATGTGATATGGGGCAAATTATGTCACGTCTCTGCCCTTATGCATTAGAGATATGTCATCTGTGCAAGTCTGTCTGCAGTGATGGAACTTGCATAGCATCTAGGATAGCTGACATGAGTTTTATTTCTAGTTCTACCACTTTGATTGCAAGGCCTGAGGCAGGTGGCTGAGCCTTTCTGTACTGTCTGCATAATAATGCTTCTCAGCTAGCAAAGGGTTTTGATACCTACTGTGGAAGAGAATGGTAACTCTGTACGTGCTTAATATTTCTACTGAGCAACACAGCCCAATAAACATGGTAGTATTTTCTAAGTTGAAATGGTGTCTTAACTAGACATGGTCTCTCAGAGATTCCCCATTCTTACCTGTTACCAATCAGTGTCTACTGCATCTCCTACAGAGTGTGTCAGAGGAAAAACCCTTGTGGTTTGTTATCTGCACAGTTTTCCCTAGCTGTCAGTCCAAGCTTGTCAAACTAGGATACTATGCTGACCACCACACTCTTTTTTGTCCATCTTCCCCAAAGCAATGCTTACTGAACTGTGTAATGTTCTTCACATATATCTTTGTGTTGCACATGTTCTTATGAAACTAAGCTGAGGCAATTAGAAAAGCTTAAGCGTGAATCTTGCTTCCTGACACATCAGGATGTTCTTCAATTAAAAAAACAGCTTGCTCCTGGAGGAGGTAGCACAGTGTCTGCTGTCTATGATTACTCATGTGCTTGGTGATTTTGGAGTATTGCTAAACGTAGAACAGCACATCACAAGCAGGCAAGAGATTTCACAGCAGCCATGAAAAATCTCAGTGTTTTATGGACGCTTGGGGCCAACTGAACAATCAGTATCAAATTAAGGAGGAGACAGCTGGGGGGACTTGAAATCTTTTCCTCTCTTGTCATAGATACTGTGGTATTGTCTGCCTCTCTAAATGAAATAACAATAGGGAAGCCTCAGGGCAGATTGCTTCCTCTCTCTTGGGGAGTCTGCTTTTTTTCCTTCTCAGCATATTAGAGGTGGCTGATCCATTGTAATGCAATGTCAAAGGCATTTGGGACTTAAAAAATGTTGTGTGTGTGTGGTATGGGAAGGGCAAAGAAAAAACGTTGACCCTACCAGATGTGATCTTTTCAGATGGCACTGAGGTTTTAAGGAAAATCAGAAAAAATAATGCACTTTGGTTGACAGAGCTTAAAGCAAATGAAATCATTCCAGGTGGCTGTCCAAACTTACATCAAATATAGTAATTATAATTGGTTGCCTCTGTCGCTCTTTCACTCAAAACTCTTTCAGTAAAATGGCAACCTTTGTGTTACAGATTACACGTTGGTCACAGCAAATTTATTTTCTTATAGATTAAACTGATTTGCTACTGCAATAACATTTGACAGAAACATCTGTAAGATCCAAGCAACTATTTATTTCTATGACATTTTGATCCCTTTCATGAAGAACTGAGAAATATTTACTTACATGTGTGGGGAAGCACTTTGCTTTGCCGAATATTATGTACTCGCATACAAACAACAGTATCTAGGTGCAAACTAACTTGGTAGCTATTCGGTGTTTGTTATTCAATCATTCCTTATTCACCTGTCTCTTTTTGGGAAGTTGTTTTCATCTGTTCAGTAAGCAGAGACATTATTGTTACTATGAGGTGGCAATAAATGAACAATATCATTCTTCCTGCATCATAAAGCACATAAGGCAGAAGTCAAAACAATTATTAACAATGCATAGTCAATAGAGCTGACAAACAACCTACATGCTAAAAATGCTTTGTCCAAATAATTTAGTGCATAATTAACAAATGCATTGGCAGAAATCTGCTCATTAACAATTTGCAAGAAGGAAATGGGGTTGGATAATGCATTTACAAACTAGCTACAATGGATGTAATAGGAAAGTAGGGTTGCATCCCCGTGCTCCCTGAGAACAGAATCATTTCTTGTCTGTATAAGGATTGCTCAGAGCACTGCAGATTAAGTTAACTGAAGGGATGGAATTCATGTATACAATTGAGGTGTAACAAATCCATTATGGACAGTTTAACTGAAAGCAAAGTACCATGAACATGTTGCCTGCTTCATGGATGTGGTGGGTCGACCTGCCCAGCTGCTCTCTGAATTCCCCTCCTCAGAAGAATAGGGGGACAAGATAGGATGAAAAAGCTCAAGAGTCAAGATAAAGATGAGATAGCTTGCCAGTTACTGTCACAGGTACAACAGACTCAACTTGGGGAAAACTAATTTAATGTACTGCCAATTAAAATAGATTCAATGAGTAAGAAACAAGAAGACAAACATTAAGCCAACACTTTTCCTTCCTCCTTTCCCAGAGTCAACTTCATTTTCCACACCCAACTCCTTTGCCTGTCCCACAGCAGTGTAGGAGTGATGAGGGTTATAATCAGTACAAAGTGGGTTCACCCTACTGCTTCAACCTACTCTTCTCTCCTGCTCCAGCCTGGGCTCTCTCCTATGGGCCACAGTCCTTCAGGAAATATCTGCCTGCTCCAGCATGGGGTATTCCACAGGCTAGAGGGAAATATGTGCCCCAGGAGCTGGAGCATCTCCTCCTCCTCATCTCACCTTGGTGCTCCCTTTGTTGTCTCTCATTCATTTTTTTCCCCTCCTCCTCTGCCACTTTGGCATTTTCTTCCCTTTCTTAAAAATGTTTCCTAGAGGTGCCACCAGCTTGTCTCCTCACAGAAACCACACCTGCAGCCTCCCCATTGCCAATACTTTGATGCCTACATCCAATGTGAAGAATTAAGCTATCAAAAAAAATAAATATTTTTTTTATCCTTTAACTTATTCCTATTAATTTCATTATTTATTTTATTACTTCTGTTTTCTGTCAAAAAATAAGGCCAGGACTACACGAGGAGCTGTTGGCACACCAGTGTTATCTGAGGTGTGTTTATTGCAATGCTGCTAAGCTAGCAGAAAGTGGCTGTGCAGGTAGCACCTAAGTTGGGGGGCATGCGTGGCCAGAGTCTTGTTTGTCCAAATCACTAACCTTGGTTGCTATCACTATTCCCTCCTGCTTCCTGACCATGCTTTCAGCAAAAATCAGCATGTGAGAGGAGGCATGGGACACAGCTTCATGTGATCCCAATCACTGGGAAGTGAACCAGGACTTAGGCACAAGGAGGATTTTCCTCCAGAACTTTTCCTTTTAGAGTGGTTATTCAATGTCTGTTCAGGTCAAAAAAGGCTTGCATGGTTTTATAAACTGCATAAGTTACTTAAAAAAACTTGCTAATTTATATTTCAATGACCAACGTCAAAAATTCCTTAATGGGCCAAAGAGACTTTTGTATCACGTCACAGGCAGAGAGCTTTTTTATATGAGGTTTTCAGCACGCTCTTTTCATAGAATAGGAGTAATTTGACTTTTTGTTTGTAAACATAACCTCTTGTTTTCAAATTTGTGGCTGCACTACAGTACAGAAGCTGGGGGTATATTAAGATTTCTTGTTAATGAAGTTTTCTCTGAGGAGTTGTTCTGTTCCTTACCAATTCTGTTTATTTTTATACATTATAGGCAGAGTTGTTGTGGTTTTTTTGTATCCCAATGTCATTCCTGCTGGTCTCGGAGAGATCAGCAGTGGAAACATTATTTATAGTTGTGGTGGGTTTACTTTGGCCAGCAGCCAAGCACCCGCCTATCTGTTCTCTCACTTCCCCTTCTCAGCAGAACAGGATGAGAAAGTAAGATAGAAAATCTTACTGGTTGAGATGAAGACAAGGAACTAACTCATCAATTACCATCATGGGCAAAAAAAAAACAAAACAGACTTGACTTGCAGAAAATTAATTTAATTTATTGCCATTTAAAAATAGACTAGGATAGTGAGAAACAAATACACTACTAAATACACCTTCCCTCTACTTCTTCTTTTTCCCAGGCTCAACTTCACTCCTTTATTCCCAACTCTTCTACCTCCTCTCTCCACAGTCTGCATAGATGGAAGTGCTGGTCATCTCCCAGTCTTTCAGTTTCATTTCTATTTGGAGAGCTGAGATGACTCCTTGAATCAGTCAACTGTCTCGTCCATTAAGAACAATTGGAAATTACAAAGCTAGACTTGAAACGCAGAATAACGTTTGGAGTACAAAGAGACATCCTCAGCTATTAGATCACAAATAAGGAGGTCAAATACATGAACTAGTCCAAAATGTAGACAACAAGCTCTAGTCAATTGTTTGACAGACATTTAGGAACATTTATGTGCCTGTTTTGGAAAAGTCATTTACTTCAGTCTATTTGTTTATTAAATCAAAAAGGAGCTGGACCTCTTTCATTTTCACTGTTCTCTCACAACTGGAACACCTTAGGAATGTAAGCATGCAAGAGAATAAATAATTACACTTCTTATTGTTTTTATTCCCTGTGTACTTCAGGAAGCCTGATCTGAGCAGTACAACATGTAGAAGCCCATAAACTCTCTGCAGATAGAGTGCTGGAATAAAAATTATTTTGTGAATGAATAACCTCATGAAATGAGAAAACAAGCATTTTGGACAAGTTTTGTGTAAGTATTTAATAGATGATATAATTACTAAGTCTTTGATTATTCTTTTCAGAGCATACTCAACACCTTTAGGTATCTTCCGTGAGACTGCAGAGTGAAAGCAAAAGCTGGCCAACGGCAGCAGTTTTTTAAGTCTCACCAGTCTTCTGAAAAGTAAGTTCTTCATTCCCAGTTTTTTTTTCTCCCCTGTATTTATTACTTGTATTTTATCCCTGTATTTATTATATGGACTAGTGTATGTATTTTCTGAGCCAACAGAATATGAGTGCAGATGGAATAGTATGAAAGTGATCTTAATCTTTCCCAGCTAGAAGGAAATCTATCAATATCAGAGATATAATTGAAATTAACTACTGACTCACCTGATTATTCCAACTTGTAATGCCAATGGGACCATAGTCATATCGCTGGACATTTGGGTGCTTTTTCCTGCTAAAAGATTAAATGGTTAAAGCATCTCTTCTATCATTAGAATTGTGTAGCATCAGGGTCAAGAAATGCTCATCCATTTGCGGCTCAACTCTTCTTTTTCTTCTTGGAAGCCTCCAGAAGTTGCTCTGTGTAGTAAATATTACTCTAAATTTTGCCAGGATTCACATGAATGCAGAAATTGTCTTCATATGCCTTCTTTGCCCATTTAGTATCTTGTGCTCCCTCTGTGCCTGTCCTACTCTTAGTCTCAGACTCATACTACAACAGTTCACTAACATTGCTTCTAAATTAGTACCTTACATGGTGCACTCCACATAGGACAGCAGGTTATACAGTTATACCATTATAACCCTTTAATAGAACTTGTTTCCATAGCTATACTTATTATCCCTATGGCAGCAATATCTGACTCACTGTGCCCTACTGACTGCATCATTTTCTCAATTTCCCCTGTATTCCCCAAAATTTAGAGCTTTGACTGCCCTTAAATCTTCTTATGCCTGTTCAGGCTTGATACATGCTACTCCAAAGTTAAACTAATGTGAAATGAAGGAACTCGAGCCTTGGAAAGGCTCTTTGGACTTTTGCCACTGCATATTCCTAAGATAAAGATGAAGAGAATACATTGAATTTAAATCATACAGTATCTATTATTTCATGACCTTGTATATCATAATTAAGCAAGTTTAGCTACCAGTTGTCCCCAAAAATAAAATACTTGTGATGTATTATTTTATATAAAAGAAGAAAATATGATACAAAGTGTATGCATCATTTAATATCTGCTCACAAAAATTAGTGAAAATATGGGAGTAAAAATCGTTTGGCTTATTTATATAACTTAGATGTAATTTTATTAGAAGCTGTAGATTGAACACCTGAAATTTCACATTCTACACAAGCAGATGAAATGGTAAGATTTTTATTTTTTACATGTTTTTACAAGTGCAAAACCAGCTTCCTTCTTCCTTATGGCTTGGTTGGTTGCATTTCAGGCATTTTGGCTATAAGCACTTAACCAAACTCTTCAGTCTTACTTGGGGTCTGAAAAGAACGCAGAGTCATGACTTTGATTTCTCTCTTCCCAGAAAGTAGATGTGCTGAATACATCTATTGTTTCTAAGTGATCTGTCTTTTAACTATCTGCACTTCTGTGTGGTTCACGTTCCTATCTGGACCACAGTGTATCAGAGCTGTGTATAACAATATGAGCCTCCATATCTACTGAACTGACCCTTCACTTGGGTTTTACTAAAAGGAAGAACAGGCTAGAGCTAACAGCTTCAGTTCTTCTTGGATTTGTCTCCAAGATGCAGTTTTGAAGCTTTGTGTTGTTTACCATGAAAAGCAGACCACAAGGAAGCTGAGGCTGTTTGACACAATGAATTCAAGCCTGATAATTGAATTACTCAATCTCTGTGGCGTTAAGCGTATCAAGATTGAGCACAAACCTGATTTATCGCTTCGTCAACCCAGGAAATAAATAATAAACAGTGAGTCAACCTGAATGAATAAAATGGGGGGTTTCATTTTGAGATGGGGATGGAGGGTGTGAAAGAGACTCCATTTGTGTTTAGGCAGATTCATCAATTTTAATTATCAACATTTTCTTTTAAGGCGGATGTTGCAAAAGCAAAGAAGAAAGGATAAGCAAGCTTGAAGAATAAGTTGAAGTAGTGGTTGTCATATCTTCTTTCATTTTGTAATATTAGTCACGGGGTCAATTCTATCTTCTAAGTACTATTATTACCCAAATTCCTCACCTCTGCTTACAGTACCTTTCCGCTACTTTGGCTCTACAACATTCCCAGGCAAATTATTAGAGTTTACTTCAATCTATTCACTGTTCTGTCAAAAGAGCACATGCTAAGCTAGCACATCCACAGAAAATACTTGGCATGAGAAGTTGTAATTGAGGGAAGGTTTTTGTAGTGGTTCACAATTAGTCATATGTTTACAGCATTTTTCAGACAACCTGGAAGCCAACAGAATATCACTGTCAATGGAACTTGCAAATGATACAGAGTCTGGGCTGCTTGCTACAGAAAGCAACCTGAATTGCTTGGTAACCTCAGTCCATCTATATAAAGTGAAATACTGAATTTAAGGCGAAGAATACTAGCTTAATTGAGAGAAGGATGAAATATGTTCTAAGGAGTCCGAACCTTTGCGGGAAACATTTCAGGAATCACATCAGATAAGCAAATCCAGTTAGAAAACTGATTACACAGAACAGAGGTCGCTGTTTTGGCTGTCAGTCTGGCCTCAGTGATACTGATGATAGAAGGCTGTGGTTTTGTGTCCCTGCTTTAAAAAAGGGTGTTGAAAACAACAGAGAGGATCAGAAGAGAGCCACAGAAATTACTAGCACACTGAAGAAAATGTCTGCAACAGATTCTAAGAACTCAGTCTGTTTTGTCATTTTTTAAAGAAGCCAAGAGACAATTTTATGGCCTTACCATGGGAAAAACCAAGCAAGGGACGTAACTGAAATCATCACTCTGTCTTTGTTTCATGTGTTTACTTTTTAATTAGTTTCCTGGAAAAGAGTTGGTTCTTCTCAGCTGGTATCACTGAAGTATTCTGGTTTTCTGCCACAGTAAATAACATGGTGTGTGATCTCACTTGTTCGATAATCTAGACTGGGAAGTACATTATTACACAAATAAGAGTGGGTAATTTCCTTTTACATCATGTTCTCTTTGCTTACAATAGTTTTGACTGGCAGTCTCATTTTCTTGGTCAAAATGGTGATGGGAGAAAGGTCCTTGATCACTATAATCAGTCCTGTTCCACTATTGTGAGAATATCATACACCAGATTATTTTTACTGCTATTTTGTTTACCTTAGGTACTTTGGTATATTAAGGTGCAGCTATATTAAGTTGCATGTAAGGAATTATATAACAGCTCCTGATGTATTTATTCAGATTCCTGATTTTTGTTTTTTTGTTATCTCAGAAACCCATTACTGTCATTTCACATTTACTACACCTTTGTTTTATTTATTACTAATATTAAGCTGGTTTATTAGTCAAATTAACCATTCTTTGTACTGAGTAAACACAACTGCGTGTTTCTTTCTGTTTACTGTGTCCTGCAAGATTTTAGAATTAGCAGATTTCAGCATCTGCCATGGAGCTTTTACCTACAATAGAAAGTATGATTTTCTGCCTTTATCAGCTCTCAAGAGATAGCTTTGCATGACCTAGATATTGAACAGAGCTAACCTGAATAGAGTGAGGAAAATACCTTCTCTGCACCTGCAGAGGAAGCTACAGCTGTCAAATTGGAACTCAACACTTCATCAGAGTCTGTTTTCTCGAGTCACTCAAATTCTCCCAGCCCAGTGGTTTGACGGTCAGCAAATCTTTGCCAGTGGATACGTAATACTTGAATACTGCATGTTACTTACTCATGGAATTTAAGCACTTCAGCAGTACGTTGCTAAAATTCCATGTTTCATTTTAAATTATCCTGTTTCTAAATAAAACATATATTTAATCTGAAAAAAATCATCTAGTTGCAAAAACATTTCAAGAAAAATCCATTCTTGTATTAAAAAAATGATGCATTAATTTCTATCCAGGCTGCCTGCAGGACAATTGAAAATTAACCAAACAGCTCTACTTCGCATGATAATTTGGGAACCCTTGTGGTATTAACGAAGTGAAATAGTGGCTTGCCTAAGGCAACAAGTGTGTTACACTTAGATGTTGATTTGTTTATTTAATAACCATAACAAAAAGGCAAAATACTATACATTATCTTTGTGAAAATAAACATCATTCTTATCATAAAGAAAATAAATATTTTCTATTTTTTCTCATATAGGGAATCTCAGAGCCAAATTATATGGACACTGAGATATAAGTGGGACATTTTTTATCAATTTTTTTCTGTTTTTAAAGACAAGGTAGCATCCAGGCAAGCACATTTGAGCTCTGTTTGGTAGCTTTGTTAATAAAGGGCTAATGGAAAGGTAACATTAAAAATGTATAGGTCTTCATCCTCCATATCTTAAGTGCACGTATATCATTAGCAGAATTCAATATATTTTTGTAGAAATAGAAGTTACACAATATGAAGAAAGAAGAAGCTAAGTATGTACATTGTCTTTCTTTTTTCCTAGAAATGCACCTTCAATCTGAGGCACCTCTCCAGCTCCTTAATGTAAAATGCTGTTAAATCGAGTGTAATGGATTTACTTACAGTTATTTTTTTCTCAGATTTCTAGCAGACTTTCTGCAACATGAAGCCAAATGGCATTGCAATCTTTGTTATGGGAAATGGCACAGGAAAATTCAGATGGATGTGGTAAGACTATAAATAAAAGACGTTAGCCTCTGACCCAACAATTGTCCAGTAACAAGTGCAATTATGTAGACAAATGGTGCTGATCACAATCTTCTTTCCCCTCAGCATGAGAGTTGCTTCACGTGGAGCATTGCTGAATAGATCGATATGCTTTTGACATTGGCAGCAAGGAATATGCTTGCCCACAGTGAGATAGAGCATTCATTGACTGCTCTGACAGGTATAACAAATAAAGATCTTGGTCACAGAAGATGCTGAGCACCTGTGGCACCTGTCTTTGCTAATTCAGAGGTTTTCAGGTGAATGCATGAGTAAAAATGAAGGGTCAGAGTCTACTAGTTATGGGGACAGCAGAGGGGACAGCTTAATGAAGAATTTAGTTTTAGGCAGCCTCTAAGCAGACAAGAAATGCCAGTCGTGTTGAAAAAGTCAGAAACTTACCCGAGTTCAGGTGTGTTAAAATTGTATCCAGGGGTTACCTTTCCCCTGAGAGACTTGGTGCTGGAGCAAGGATTGCCTGTCTTTGCCAGTTGTGCTTAGTGCTGAACACACAGGTGGATCCTTCTCACCCAGTCGGGTGCAAGTGAAACAGCCTGAGCTGCAGCTACACAAGGGTCCCCACAAGGGGGGTGCTCAGGGGGGGAGGAGGAGATGAGTGGGCAGATCCTGCTGGACTGTCAGGTGCCATAGTTACTGCTCTCATCCTCACAATCTCTCTTGTTCCTCAAGGATCCCATGGACGCATGTCTGTCTGACTTCTGGCATCTAACTGATGGTCATAAAATCACAGAATGGTTTGGGTTGGACGGGACCTTGAAGATCATCTAGTTCTAACCCCCCTGCCATGGGCAGAGACACCTCCCACTAGACCAGGTTGTTCAAACCCCATCCAACGTGGTCTTGAACACTTCCAAGGAGGGGGTATCCACAACCTCCTGGGCAACCTGTTCCAGTCTCTCACCGCCTCCACAGTAAAGAATTTCCTCCTAATAGCTCATCTAAATCTACCCTCTTTCAGTTTGAAACTGTTCCCCCTCATCCAATTACTACATGCCCTGGTAAAAGGCCCTCTCCCTCTTTCTTGTAGGCCCTTTCAGGTACTGGAAGGCCACTATAAGGTCTTCCCAGAGCCTTCTCTTCTCCAGTATTAAGAACCCAAATGCTCTCAGCCTGAAGTCCTAAGTTTAGAGGTACCATCACCTCTGGATCCCCAGTTAACATAGAGATGAGTACTCTGAGGGCAGCACTTTGAGGGACCCTGGTCCATTGAAAGTCTGAGGGGCCCTTTGGAGATGTCTCTTTCTCTCTATTGTCAACCAAAGGCAACTGTGCTACTCAACTAGGAGCTTTGGTTAAGTGCCTAAAGGTAGACAGGATCACTGTGAACTTCTCATTCCTGTGCGTGGAGCGAATGGTCTCTGCTGCTTACAGTGCAGAGACAGGCTGCAGCACCTTCTGTTCCTCTACTCCTGCTCTCCAGAGGGCAGAGGGAGCTGAGCCTTCAAGATGTGGGTGCTGCCAGTGTCCCCCCACAGGCACAAACTGAAGATGCCCAGCGGCAGCCCTTGCAGGGAGTCTGGCCTGGGAGGGCCTGTTGAGTCATCATGCCTGTCTCAACCCTGTGGCTGCAGAACAGACTCGCACGGCATCACCCACAACATTAAAAATAGAAGAAATGTATGTCTCCACAGCTGGGATCCCTGGGGCTATGGTTTATGTCTGTGACACCCTGGCAAAGGGCTGGAAATTTCTGACAGCCCAAAGAATTTGGGACAGAGAGCAAGTGTTTAGTGCCTTTTTAAGGAGGAGTGACATTTCCAAACTATGATTCCCCCATTCTGATATGACAGGGCAGACCCAGTCCAGCTTAAGAGCAGGTTTAGCTAAATGCAGTCCTGTGTAGCTCACTGAGTATTATTTTTGTATTGTGGTACTAATAACCAGTTAGAAGATAAAAACACTTAGGCAGATACACACACATTCTTTGCCTGTCTTGTCAGGGTACAAAAGAGGAAAGAGCCAGAAGTACAGTTCATTAGGAAGGAACCAAGCTAGTTAATTATCCTAAGAAAAGCATATTCCTATTTTTTTTTCTGTCATTGTTTTTATTGGCATCGTCCTGCTTAGTGTATGCAAATGGTTCTGGTTTTCTTACTGTTCACTGAGATTTATATATTCCAATAAGTGCAGAGCATGTGTCTCCTGAACTATCAAATTCATCAGGCTTGGGAAACTGGGGGGAAAAAGGGAAAATAAAATATGTGAATATAATTACTATAATATTGAATTCTTTTATGCTGCCATATGGAGTTAAACTGGTTAAAAAACCCAGAAGATTACCATTTCAATGCTATTTGTTTTATAATAGAAACTTCCCTTTTCTTTGCCCTTCTACGTCCAGATGAATCTTATTCAGTGTATTCAGTCCCAGCCCAAAGGTCACTGTTGTCCTACAAGAGAGTCCTCCCTCCCGTTCTGGGCACCTATGGATGCTGTGAATAGAGCTCTCTTTCTCTGAGGCTGAGATCTCTCGGTGGGAAGGTGCACTAGGGGCAGCTGAATATCACCCTCCCCTTCTGGAGGTCAAGTGCATTAACCCTGGATGCTGCAGAAATTGTGCAATGAGGGGGACAGGCAGTCCTACCAGACCTCCTGGCTCTGACTCCACAGCACTCGGTATCCTGACCACCTTTCCACTGCATTGTGCCATTAATTTAAATTAGTTCATCTCTTTGACAGATATTTCCCTAGATAGGTGATTTTCAGATTTATATTAAATTTCTCAGCCTAGTCATTTAATATTTGTATTTATATATGCATTTTTAATGTGGACTCTTGACTTTGACAAGGTGTTGATGAGGTAACACATCCTGGAACATGAAGCAGTCAAATGGCTGTTCATTTCAACTGAATTCTGAAATTCCTAATCTTTAGAAAGTCTAGCTGCCAGTGCTTGGCATGCTTTTCCTCAGTGTATACAAAAGGAGATTAGGGGCAAACAGAAAACACTCAAGAGATAAAGTAGAGGGTGCTCATGTAATGTAAGGGCAACTCCTGCTAAAACTCAGGCCTGTATTCTGAGTGAGCAAGTAGTAGAGTTTCTGAGGAAAAAGGAATAAGAATACCTACATATAATTTTGCGAAACAGCTACATCAGTTTAATTAAAGCTTTTCAAAACATCTTGCCTCAAATAGACAAGCAGCCTCAGACGTTTCAGACTGAGGATTTGAAAGTATGATAAGGTTGCAAATAATCAGTAAACATTGGCTTACCTGTAATGCTTTTTATCCTTAGTTATTGGTGATATTTTCTGTGTACAGCCATAGAAAAGGACAGACTGGAGACTCGTAAACATGACTCTTGTAAGGCAGTGAGAGTTTACGTATCAAAATGACCAGAACGGGACTAGATCAGTCCCCAGCAAATTAGGAATGTGTATTCATTATGCTTGTAATAATGATAGTACGCTTTATAACATTACACTCAAGCAATTGTAATTTCAGTTTTATGGAGCAAAAAGCACAATCTCTGAGATTTAAATTTTAAGTTAGTGGATTTAATTGACACTGCTTGAAAAATATTAATGGCTACTCATTAGTAGGTATTGTCTCTCCCCTTATCCTATATGATTGTTTTAATTTAAACTAGCTCTCTGCTTTGTGTATAGAATTATTGACAAAAATATGTCTTTCTTCAGCAAATGATTAGCTAAATCATCCTTTTCTTTACAAGCAGCACTGTGTCCCTGTGCTCTAAATCTTGCTACTTGGAAGAGTGGGAGGGAAGGCAATTTAATTAAGTTAACTTTATTGACCTGCTGGAGCTGTTGTTTAATAGCATGGCTCCCTGGAGTGTAGTGCAGGTAAATTGAATGAATGCCACAGAATATCACTTCCTTGCATTGCATATTTTGAACCTCTGCCAGGCAGTTTGGGATGAGCAGCCAATCAGGAAAAAGGTTTTTCCAGCCTTGCTGGCGTGGATGGCATTTCCCATTATGCTCCAAACAAGGTGCAGAGTGTTACCCATGCGTTCCTCTGAGTGGACGGGGAGGGATAACTCTGGGATTGTCTGTTGTGCTCAGCTTCTGCATTCGGGAGGCAACTTACTGGATTGGCTCTTCAGCCATGTATCCAAAAATACCTTTTTATGAAGGAGGAAGACTAGCATGTGAATCTGAATGGAAGTTCTGTGAGTAAACTATTTAATATTACAACCTAGATACACTGATTCTGCATGAGAAGTCAGAGTCCGGAAAGACAGTAAGAGATATTCTCTAGAGCTGTGGTTGTCATTAAATACTTGGGAATAAAATGAAAACTTACAAAAATTCTTTGTTAAACTATTGTGTCATAAAACAAAAGCTAAAAAGACTTCCACAATATTTTCTCATAGATAATACTGCCTGCAACTGTTTCAGCTATAGCTTCTGTTGTTAAAATCTTTGTCCAAATGTCTTATTAATCTATAAAATGAGTACAACAGCTTCTCTGCAGTTGACTGGAACACATCCTGTTTTCTGCACCATTTTTCAGTACTGCCCACTGAGTGTCTTTTAATTTTAAGACAGTAATTCAGTCTGTTGCACCTGTACTTCCAAGCAAAGCCAGATCAGCAGTTGTGTGATGTAACAGCAACTTCATATAGCTTTTAACCCTTGCATAATTTAATTTTTCCCTGATTAAAGCTGAGACCCAAACATCCAGTCCTACAGCTTTGCTTAAAGAATTAAATACAGCTACTCAGCTAGTTTTTGTTTTGCTCTGGAAAATAATGAGGTGTAACTTTAATTACCATTCATAGTTTTCTCATATGCATGCATAATTCAATGTCTTGAATAAGTTTGTGTGTAATTTTTTCTTTTATATGAGAACAGAATTTTCTTTGCTTCAAAATGATGCTTTTAATTTTAAATGCCATGAGGTAAGACAAGTGGGTTTGCAGGGGAGGGACACTGTCTTTTCTTGTGCTGACCAAAATAGTTGGGAGAAGCAGACAAGATTCAAGGATGTAAGTCCTACTTATTCTCAGGTGTCTTTAAATAGTCACACTTAAAGCATTTCAGGCACGATTTCTACCCTTACTATAGACATTATGCTGATGGTGAGAATGGCCATCCTTTAGTAAAGAATGTAATTTCTCAAACCTCCATGTCACCTTTTGGGGGGAACTGGCCCTTGAGGCAATCACTCTCAGTTCCTCTCCTGAACTTTATGCATTAATACGCCACAAGAACCCTAAGAAGTGGCACCATATACTTGTATTATACAAACCCAAGCTGTGGTGCAGCCTAGGAAGCTCCAGGTGCTCTACCTGGCCCTCTACTCCAAGCTCTGGCATCGCACCAAGAGCAGGGAGAGCAACCTTCAGCATCAATGTGAAGTCCAGAAGTTAGAATTGAATTTAATTCAATGTTAGATTGACATGGATTTTGGCTGGCACTGTGCATTTTTGTACTTACACAAAAGTATGATGTCTTGCATGAGTAATCCTGAGAAGTTTACTAGATGATGTTCTCCAGTGCTCTGTTGCTTTATCTTCATTAAATGTGTGTTTTGGCAGCTCTTGCTTGAACTCCATATTCCATATCTGTAAGATAAATGCAGTTTCTGGGCTAATGATTGTGTCTGAGGTCAAAGGCAGGCCTTAGAAAGTAGACTTCTGTGATTTTCAGCTATTTTTTTGCTTCCTATAGAGTTTTTGTTATGACACTTAAAAATATTCTGAAAGCTTTATTGTGTATCTAATCGAATGAGAGGAAAATACACATTCATGATGCCTTCCCACAGTTCCCTCCAAATACAACAGAAAAATCACATTGAATCATAAGTGACTGTCTGCCCACATAAGAATTCATACTATACTTTTATGTGAAGTTCTGTAAAGGTGGTTAAAATACAGATAGGTTATATATACATTAATTTAACTTCTACTTGATTATATTTTTAAAGGACTATTAAATCAAAGTTATAATCTTATTATTTATTTAGAATGTTTAATATTTAACTTAACCTTATTTAATGTATGTGCATATTAGTATTAATATAAATTAATAAATGCTAAGTGATAGTTCTGAGTGGGGTGCAGAACTCATGCCTAACACAAATTTAGATTACTATGAATATTCTTCTTGGTGGCAAAGTTCACCTTAATTAGCTTCCACCACACTCCACAACCTACCCCCTGTCTCTACCTCTTTTTTTCCCACTATGGTAGTATAGTTTTTTGCAGAACTGAACACTCACTTTGGTCAGCAACCCTACAAAATTACCCTTTCTCTTTTTCTCAAGGACCCTAATAAAGAGGAGGAATGTGCTCATCAGGTTTGCAGTGGAGCCCCCAAATCATTGAACCAGTGAAACTGAACATGCATGACAGGAAAGGCAACTGTTTCAGTTCAGTCAGGCCAGAAAAAAAATGTCCATCAAACTACCATTAGATCTTAAGACAGGCTGTTTACTTGATACTTTGACCTATAAACTCTTCATAGACACACTTAAGGATAAGTACTAGTAATGGTGTTTTCTCTGAACCAAATCTTTGCTGAAAACTTCTGCCAGTACAAGAACGACATTTTGGGATAGATTTGGCTTTTGGTATTTGAACGTTTTATGACCTTGGAGGTTTTTTAATGCCAAAAGCTAGGAAAAAGTCTAAGTTGGTGCACTTGCAACACAAAAAAATGTAGATTGTTCATTTGAGTATTAGGAATAAGAAATTTTTGCTTTCTATGCTTACAAGAGTCTGCTGATTTACCAGCTGTTTTTTTGATGGGTTGGTTTTTGGGTTTCTTTTCCAAGAATGGCTTATATCAAGTGGATAGAAGTAATATTTTTAAACTTTTTTTCTGGAAACTAACATAAACTTTCCCTGTTTTCTTTTGGGGTTGATGCTTTCCGTACCTAAGGGACAGAAGTTTTACAGCTGCAGAGGGATGGCATCTTCTAGGCTCCAGCTGTTCTGCTTAAAGATGTTCCTGCCTTCTACTGTCACAGGTACTTGCCAGCTGGCAGTGCCACCCCTGCAGTTTTGCTAGAGAAATGGCTTGAGTGATTGCTCCTTAGCCTGAAACTTGCAAACTCCACCCAGATAGTCCAGACTCACAGTCCTTCTCACTTAAAATAAACAGGCTGGTTTCCCCTTGAGCATTTTAGGGAGTGTTCAGAAGACCCTTTCTGCTGGCACAGCTATGGGGCAGAGTGGGGAAAACAGGGAGAAGCAACATTGTCAAACCAACATAATACTGTGTAGAGCGAGTGTTTGCTGTTCCCTGACTCTTAAGCACTTCAAACACAACAGAAGGCAGCAGAAGTGGGTGTAGCATGGTTGCATCCAGCAGACTTGCATTCAGATGTGATGTTAAGCTTGCAGCAATATGTAAACTCATATGCAATTTTTTTTATTCACACTGATACTATCTAAACATTCATTCACCTTTTTCCCCCTTCTAAAGACTAAATCTGCTCTATGCTAGCATCTTGAGGTTGGTTCTCTTTTACTTCACATTCAATGGTTGTTAATTTATTTAAGTAAACAGAGATCAATGCAGATGTGTCAAACCTTTGCTACAAGGAGACAAAAATTTGTTTTAGACTGCAACGTCGTCTCTAAGTCAACCATTTCAGAACATAAGAATTGATTAGGAGGTGCTCTCAGCAGCTCACAGAGCTTAACCTGGTAGTAGATACCTATTGCTCCATAATCCCAGCTATGGAAAGGCCTAAGGAGTTTGGAGAGTTCCATTTGGTAATTTACTAGGAAATCTCTGATGATTCCTCCAGAAGAAAAATTAAGTATATGGAGAAGATAACATGGCCTGGACACATGAGGATGAACCAAGATGCTGATCAGGATTTATTAGACTCTTTTTGTCCTCTGGAGTCAGAAGCCTGTTGCTGCAAAATCCAAGAGGACCGTCTGCCGTACCGTGTATGTACCACAAAAGGATGACAGCACCATTGCCATAACGAGAAAGGAAGATCCATGCTCTGCTGCAAAGTGTATCATCAACAAAATAACAGTTTCAGCTCTCTACCAGTGGATGACAATAACCTTTATTAGTGGAATTAACAGAAGAAGTAGGCAAAGAAGTGTAGTTTCTCAGCTTGGAAGTCACGTATGAGAATGAATTTCTGTGTTTGTTTTCTGAAATAAGGGAGCTTGAATAAAACCACCAAGAGAAATCTTGTGCCCTTGCACACATGCACTGAGTAACATTTCCAAACCTTGACTGCAGGAGAGAAGAGAACATTAAGAAAGAAAACTTGTTAATATAAAAACCAGGAACTCTGAAGGGAACTCTGTAGTACACTGGTAGTGGAGGTATTCCAATTCGAGAAACTACTTCAGAAGCACATCAGTCAAATCTGAGGTGATATTTTAAACACTTTTATTGAAGCATGAAAGGCCAATAACATACAACATGACAATTTCTGCCAGAAAATAGGAACTGAACCATCATTTTATTTTGTGATTGTCATTAACTATCTTCTGCGTCTAGGATATTAGACATGAGGAGAGCTGCAATTTAGGTCAGGAAACACCCCAAATAGTTTTTATGTTTCTGGATTTTATGTTTTCTTTCCATTGTGATCACTGTACATTCAGTAAAACCACATATTTCTGTATCCTATTCTTATTATTCTCTTGGGAAAGGGGTCAGAGAGCATTATGAGATGCCAAAGCATCTACTGAAAAACCCACTCCTCGTTAAAGTTATAAAAGTGCACCTTTATGTAATGTTTGCTTTTTCTTTTTTTTTCTTTTTTTTTTTTTTTTTAACTAGGATATTTAGTAGGTGTGTCTGGAGCAAAGGATTCAAATGCAGCTGCTAATACAGCCCGTGGCAGGAGATGATGCTGGCTGTACCCCGCTTTGTCCACACATGGCTCCACATGGATGCACTAGCTGCTCTGTAGGATGTTTCCATTCAGCTGTTTGTCAGCTGCTCCATTCTCCCACAGCATCCTTGTAGACAAACCGAGGAAGTGTGGTCTTGATGATCAGGTAGTGAAATGGATCGTGAACTGGTTGAAAGGAAGAAGTCAGAGAGTTGTGGTCAGTGGGACAGAATCTAGTTGGAGGTCTGTGACTAGTGGAGTCCCTCAGGGGTCGGTACTGGGACCGGTACTATTCAACATTTTTATCAACGACCTGGATGAGGGAACAGAGTGTACCCTCAGCAAGTTTGCTGATGACACTAAACTGGGAGGAATGGCTGACACACCAGAAGGCTGTGCTGCCATTCAGCAAGACCTAGACAGACTGGAGAGTTGGGTGGGGAGAAACTTGGTGAAATTCAACAAGGGCAAGTGTAGAGTCTTGCATCTGGGGAAGAACAACCCCATGTACCAGTACAGGCTGGGGGCTGACCCGCTGGAGAGCAGCGCAGGAGAAAGGGACCTGGGGGTCCTGGTGGACAGGAGGATGACCATGAGCCAGCAATGTGCCCTTGTGGCCAAGAAGGCCAATGGCATTCTGGGGTGCATTAGGAAAGGTGTGGTTAGTAGGTCAAGAGAGGTTCTCCTCCCCCTCTATTCTGCCTTGGTGAGGCCGCATCCAGTTCTGGGCCCCTCAGTTCAAGAAGGACAGGGAACTACTGGAAATAGTCCAGCGCAGAGCCACAAAGATGATTAAGGAAGTGGAACATCTCCCTTATGAGGAAAGGCTGAGGGAGCTGGGTCTCTTTAGCTTGGAGAAGAGGAGACTGAGGGGCGACCTCATCAATGTTTATAAATACATTAAGGGCGAGTGTCAGGAGGATGGAGCCAGGCTTTTTTCAGTGATGTACAGTGATAGGACAAGGGGCAGTGGGTGCAAACTGGAACATAGGAGGTTCCATGTAAATATCAGAAAAAACTTCTTTACTGTGAGAGTGACAGAGCACTGGAACAGACTACCCAGAGAGGTTGTGGAGTCTCCTTCACTGGAGACATTCAAAACCCGCCTGGACAAGTTCCTGTGTGATGTACTCTAGATGACCCTGCCTGGCAGGGGAGTTGGACTAGATGATCTTTCAAGGTCCCTTCCAACTCCTAGGATTCTGTGATTCTGTGTGATTCCTTGCTGAGCAATCTCTTCTTTGTACAGATATATGGACTCAGCTATCTACTTGCAGGAACCCAATTAGCTAAGCCAGAAATTGAGTGTCCTACCACTCAGCCCTGCCTGTGCACACAGCAACACAGGTCTGGGCTCAGAGCACCCAGGGCTGGATTCCATATATTCTAATCCCTTAACCTACAGTAAACTGAGTCACTCTGTGAAGTGCTTCACATGGCATTGTCCAATAATAAGGGTATCTGGCCCAAACCTCTTGATCTGTGAACCTATGAACACAATGAAATAGATATTCTGTGGCTCTCCATACTCTTTGCGTGCTTAGAAAATACTCATGGACATCAGGTAGGAAAATTCCTTCTGAATTATCCAGAGAGTCTGGCAAATTACATAAATACCAAACATGAGACATTGAAACAGGCGTGGGTATTCACAGGACTCAGTGCAAAGGCCAAGACACTGTGTTAGGGTGCAGTGTAAGGTAGTCCATCAGCACCCTCTCTAAGCTTTCAAAATTGTTCTCCTATTCCTTTTTTATCCCTCACTGTTCCTAGGAGCTCAAGAGACCTTTTGGCAGAACAGAACTCTTATTGTGGGTGCTGAACTTTTAAAATTTGCCTCAGCTTTTATTGCATTGAATTAGCTGGCTTTATTTTACTTTCCACCTCTTACCTCTTTTTTTCTCTCAAGATGGTTCTTTTCTCTTGGCTGTGGGTAACATTGCCAGTAGAAAGGGGTGGTGATGTGTGTAGTTTTGCTTTCTTGAAGGAGAAGGACTGTGTTATTTCCACCATCTAGACAACGGGTATCCCCTGCTGCAGGCAGTATGGCCTTTGCATACCTTTTTTAAAGACAGACACAGGGTGATATTTTCCCATTGCTGTAAACTGGCTTTATACATCAGTTCTGCCTTCTCAATTTCAGATGTTACCAGCCTGAATTGACTCTGAAACTTAGAGCAAACTGCTCTTCTTTTCATTCTCATAATTACTCTACCAAGCATAGATGCAAGCTTAGGGGATTTACTTTTTCACTCCAAATGAGCAATGACATGTGAAACAAGGATTCCAGATTATCTTCCTTTCTTTCTGAGAGGAAGGCAAGTTACAGCTCACTAGCAAATATTAACAGAATGGAGATATCTCAGATTCAAGTGAAAAAAAGAAAGTGTGCCCAAATCAGTTGATCATTAAGTTAATCATAATAAAATTATGTTTACAGGTACAATATATGCATATAGAGTGCATATGTATGTCAAGTGAATGTATGTACATATTTACACACACAGACCTATGTGTAGTAAGTGATATAAATGTTGTCTGTATTATTTAACTGCAGTTTCCTCTGGATGGATAAAGCAGTAGGACACAGCCTGGGTAGCTCAGGTTCAGACAAGCTCTGAACACCTTCACAATCAGTTCTGTGATGGTTCGAAGCATTAGCATTAGCATTTTAAAAGACTAATGTTTCATGCTAAGAAGCACGTGTTTATTGGACTTGCGTTGTAAACCAAAACAGAGATGCTATCCAACTGAACCATTTCCAGAGAATGTGGAACACATGGCAAGAAGTAAAATGAAGTAAATACATAAAAGACTAACTGGAAATGTATCTGGAAGGCAGAAAAATAAAATTTCAGATTATGCCATGGTGATAGCAAATAATCTAGAGAACCCTGCCTTTTACTAACTCCAAAACATGGCTAAAATATGGCTTGCATTAGCTTTACATCTAAAGCACAATTTCATTACAGGCTGTGCTGGGAAAAGTTACTCGTATTGTAATTGTTTGACATTTTTTTGATTTTTCAGTTTAACAAAAAGTCCTGTGGGTCGCATTCTACTCACAGTGACATTGGTCTAAGTTGCAATATTGTGTAGTATCCTCACACTCCTGCTGTGAAAGGGGAGACCACAACTATATGGCTGACCTATCCTAATTTCCATAAGATTTATGGAAAAGCATTTTACTGTTCCTCTAACATATGCACTCTAATTCCAGGTAATTGCACTGATTTCTAGAAGAAGGAAAAAAAAAAAGAAAAAAAAAAAAAAAGAAAGAAAGAAAGAAAAAAAAATTAAAAAATAAAGAAAAACCCTCAAGTTACCCCCAGGTTTTCCTGGAGTTAACAAAGCCTCCCTGTTGCCCAGATTACTTAGATGCTGAGAAGTCTGTCAGCAGAGAGGCAGAAAGGGCAGAATTAAATCCAGGTGGATCAGGGCCACATTTTGTTTAAATGAGCAGTTCCTACTGAAGCCAGTGGAAAGTATAACTTTGTGGGACTTGTGAACTTGTATGGAGACCACCTTCCTCTAAGAAACTAGTGTTTTTCATTAATTGCCAGAGTGTTAGATGTATTTTGCCACACTGCTAAGAAATGCATGGTCCTAATTTTATGTAGTGAAAAGAAACTGCTTCAGATTTATTATAGCCTAGAGTCTAGCAAGACAGTTTTGTTCCAAAAGTGTCATGTGGAGGTCCTTCACTGTGCCTTTTCCAAGGATGAGATTTCAAAGAGTTGTCTTTGGCTGGTGTAGAAGCAGCCATTAAGAAAGGCAAGAAAAAGCATAATTAAGGTAATTTCAGCAAGTTATGTCCCTGCAGCCAGTGTTGGTTTGTATACAGAATTAGTTAGGCTGCATGGAAAATGGGACATTAATTTGGAGGAAGTAACTTCTCACAGTTCTTCATGCTTGCCAATATCTTGGGACACGCTTGTCAGCTGTGTTATCCTTGCAGCCTATCCCATTGCTTGTCCATTGGGGGAGGCTGAGAGAATGGGTTGAGGGCAGAAGGTCATATTCAGATGGCCTAATTTCCATCTATGTTCATGTGCTAGATGTCACCTAAAGTTTTAGAGACAACTAAGTGGTAAGAATTAGGCACAGAAATTAGTGTTCTTATATGGGCCCTGTGAGAATGGCTTGTAGTTGGTACACAAAGGATAATCATAGAATAATAGAATGGTTTGAGTTGGAAGAGACATCAAAGATCATCCAGCTTCAACCCCCCTGCATGGGCAGGGACACCTCCCACTAGATCAGGTTGCTCAGGGCCCCATCCAGCCTGGCCTTGATCGCTTCCAGGGATGGGGTTCCACAACTTCCCTGGAAAACATGTTCCAATGTCTCACCACCGACACAGTGAAGAATTTCCTCCTACTGTCTAGCCTAAATCTCCCCTCTTCCAGTTTTGGTCCATTACCTCTTGTCCTTTTTACTACAAGCCCTTGTAAAAAGTCCCTCCCCAGCTTTCCTGTAAGGCCCCTTTCAGGTATTGGAAGGCCACTATGAGGTCCCCCTGGAGCCTTCTCTTCTCCAGGCTGAACAGCTCCAATTCTCTCAGCCTGCTCTTGTAGGAGAGGTGCTCCAGCCTTCGGATCATCTTCGTGGCACTCCTCTGGACTTCCTCCAGGAGCTTCATGTCCTTCTTATGTTGGGGGATCCAGAATTGGACACAGTACTCCAGGTGGGGTCTCACATGAGCTGAGTAAAGGGGGAGAATCTGCTTGACCTGCTGGCCACACTTCTTTTGATGCAGCCCAGGACACAGTTGGCTTTCTGGGCTGCAAATGTACATTGCTGGCTCATGTTGAGCTTCTCCTCGACCATCACCCCTAAGTCCTTCTCAGAGCTGTTTTTGATCCATTTTCCACCTAGCCTGTATGTGTGCTTGAGATTGCCCCAACCCATGTGCAAGATCTTGCACTTGGCCTTGTTGAACTTCATGCAGTTTGCACAAGCCCACATCTCAAGCCTGTCAAGGTCCCTCTTGATGGCGTCCCTTCCCTCCAGTTTGTCGACCTCACCACACACTTTGGTGTCATCAGCAAACTTGCTGAGGGTGCACTCAGTGTCACTGTCCATGTCACCAACAAAGATGTTAAATGGCACCAGTCTGAGTACCGACCCTCAGGGAACACCACTCGTCACAGGTCTCCATCTGGACATGGAGCCATTGATCACCACTATGTGAGTGCAACCATCCAGCCAGTCCCTTACCCAGTGAGTGGTCCATCCACAGAATCCATACTGTTCCAGCTTCAATACCAGGATGCCATGTGAGACAGTGTCAAAGGCTTTGCACAGGTCCAGGTAAATGACATCGGTGTTCTTCCTTTGCCCACCGATGCTGTTACCCCACCGTAGAAGGCCACCAGATTAGTCAGGCAGGATTTGCCCTTGGTGAAGCTGTGTTGGCTGTCACCAATCACCTCTTTGCTTTCCACATGCCTTAGCAGAGCCTTCAGAAGGATCTGCTCCATGATCTTTCCAGGCAAGGCAGTGAGACTGACTGGTCTATAGTTCCCCTGGGTCTTCCTTTTTTCCTTCTTGAACATGGGAGTTATGTTTCCCCTTCTCCAGTCAGTGGGAATTTCTCCAGACTGCCCAGACTTTTCAAATATGATGGACAGAGGCGTTGCAACTTTGTTGGCCAGTTCCTTCAGGAGCTGTTGATGAATCCTGTCAGGTCCTATTCATTTGTGCACCTTCAGGTCCTTCATGTGGTCACAAATCTGTTCTTCTCCTACAGTGGGGAGACCTTCCTTTTTACAGTCCATGCCTTCGCCTTCTTCATCTTGGATGGTGTGACCAGAGCCTTTGCCAGTGAAGACTGAGGCACAGTAAGTCGTGGAGTACCTCAGCCTTCTCTATGTCCTGCATGGCCAGGTTTCCAGTTTCCTTCTGAAGCAGGCCCACAGTTTCCCTTGTCTTCCTCTTATTGCTGACATACCTGAACATAAGTAAGCATCATCCAACCACCTTCCTCTTGGACTAGTTCATTTATGCAAGAGACAGTACATGTAAAAATATCAATGGTGTCACTTTAGCATAGCAAATTCACAGCTTTATTTGTGATCTAGTTTGCCAGTCACAGACAGACTCTCTTGGTGCCCTGTCTGGAAACACAAAGTAGCTTGTTATTTTGCATGTGCTATTGATTAGCTGTGCTGCAGAATGCATATAATTTTGAATAATTCCTCTCTCCTAATGTATATGTTTTCCACTATAAGCAACTAATCAGTCTTTTAGCAATAATTGATGATAGTTTTACAGATATGTATTATAATCAATACCTGGGAGTTACAATTACTGATTGGAAGAAAAAGTCCATTGAAATAATTAGCCATTACTACTTGATATGTTTCCATGTGGAGTGGATGCAATTGCCATAATTATAGCTAAATAAGAGGTTGCCTACATACTGGCCTATTTAATGGGTTTTAAATCTAAGTGAAGAAAAATCAAAGACAAAATCTAATGCTCTGTCTCTAGATTTTCTACTTTTTATTTTAGGTTCCATTCTGTGGCTCCATTGTGGCAGGAAAGAAATGCTTTCATGACTATGATATCATTGTATTCAGAAGCCCCAGGCCTTGCCCAGTAGAGCTAGCTCTGATGAGAAGCTTTAATAATTTAAAAGGCAAATCTGGCACTGGGAGAGGAGGGGAAAAACACTTTTTGTGAAGTTTGACCTAACATAACTTGTTTTACACCTCTAGCAGTCTTGGAGAGTTTCAGGGAAGAGCAAGACCTACTGTTTACCATGGAGCCACTGTTGTGCATGCTACTTACAGGACCTGTTCTTGGCTAGAATAACTCTGTAGCCTGCAGGATATTCAAAAGAAATTATGGCCTTTTTCTTCTGGGGCACCTGGTGAGCTGCACATTGCTGTAGACAGGGTTTAGAGCCTATGCAATGGCACAAATTTTCTCTGTGTGAAGTACTGGAAAATGAGAAAGCTGCTTTTTTCCTGTCATTTATATATGCTCCATGAAAAGGAGCAGCATAGATATGATGCTGGATGTGAAGAAAAGGAGAAGCTCGAAGTGAGTGTCAGTGTTATGTGGAAGGAGGGTAGGAGAGATTATGGGAAGAGTGAAGAGGAGTAGGAGAAAGAGCAAGTATAGGAGTAGCAAAGAGGAGAAAAGAGATCAACAGACCAAGAAACACACAATGATAGTAGGACTGGGAAACTGGGAACGGAAAAATGAGAATGGAGAGAAGAAAGAGAGATGGCACATTTTGTTATTTAATGGATGGCTTAATGTGCCATACACTCAGAAGGATTCTTCATCCAAATAATGCAGCTGAGTCATCTTCTTAACCTGACTTCTCTAAGCATTCCCGTACAGCTGAATCAATGCATGTGACATCTCATGATGTGATTATGACAGAAGATGCAAGCAAAGCAGGCTTGAACCCGATACCTGTAGCATATCGGGACAGGTCTTAGGGAAGCTGAGAATTAAAGGAAAATCAGTGAACCTACACAACTTTTAAAGCACAATGCTAGATAAGGCTGGCTTGTTTTTTTTAAATACTGCTTAAGGATCAGGATACCCCCCCACTTTGACTTTCCCCACTAAAAGAGGGAGAATAAAAAGCATAGTCCTTTGGTTTTAGCCACATTTTGCCCCAAGGAGCTAGGCGGATCTTGATCCCCTGGTAATTTTTAAGCCATAAAAGATACTTTGCCTACATGCCTTATAGGCAGCTTTGTTCAGCAAAGACATTATTCAGTCAAGTTTTGCAGAGAATAAATCATAAATTCCTGCCGAGAAGCAAAAAGTACTTAAGGCAACATCAGATTACCTCTGTGTTCACTTAACGTGATTTTATAAGATACAAGTACAATATTGTGCCTTGTTGTTCCTCAGTAACATTGCATATCTCATGTATGCTGTAGGGGTGAATTTGTTTTCTCCATCTCCCCCACCCCACCTCCAAGTGTGACATTGAACTCCTGCACTGCCTTGGCCAAAAGTGGACAAAGTAATTTCTGCAATACAGTCTTTATTCCACAATGGCATTCTCAGATTTAAGGTGAGATTGTTTATAAAACTACTTTTAGATATGTTGAAGGAAAAATGGTATAGAAACTGAAATTTTGATCATACGTTGCATTACAGGTTTCCATACTACAAGTCATGCCTATTGCATCCTTTACTCTTCATGCAAGAAATGCTGTGTGAAGTAAAGTATGGGCATGGATTAGTTCAAATAATTTTATTCATCAACTATGTGTGGAAACACAGGATTCTGAGAGAAACATCAGTAAAGATACTCTCTCCTAAGAGACTATTTAAAGTGATACTGCCAAATTCTCAAGTTCCACTTTAACATGTTAGTGGGTTAGTGTTTAGTTGTTACTTTAAACCATGGTGTGGATTCCAAAGTGGTCTGCTTTACAATGGGAACATTTTGAAAAAATAAAAATTTGAAGGTTGGTTAAGAACACTGCCTAAATGATGGGCAGGTGGTAGTTCAATTCAGAGTCTGAAATAAAAGCTGGTTCTCTCCTTTCTGTGGCCAATAACCTTTGTGTGCCTGTGTGATAAAATACTATTTAGTGAACAACTACAAGGTTTGGGAGAAAAAAGTAACAAGTTAATGGCTGTTGTGATCTTGAAGCACACTGATCTTTCTCCCTGTCCAAGACAGAGACTGCAACGTGTGCCAGAAAAAGCTATTATCAATGTAAAATTTACTGGAAAAGTAATGTTAGAAGTTAAAATCAGAGCAGACGTCAGGTTTTTTTAATATTAAAATACAGACTTACCTTCATAAGGCTGCTGTAGGATAAGATTCTGCAAATGTTCCCCATTCAAACATTCTGTTTGGTCCCTGCATACCATCTGACAGGCAGTAATCGGGGCAAAGCAATGCTGAAATTAATTTCTATAATACTGGAAGTTTTAATGAAAATCCTGATGACAAATTATCTTTGTTGTTCTCTTCACCGTTTTATCCCTTGTATCCTAAGTTAATTACATGGCATTTTAATGGAGGCTTTTTGAGCATAGTATACATGTCAAAGAAAAAGCAAAACGCTGACAGCTTCTGGAACTTACCCAAACCCTTACAAACATAAATTAATTTAATTCTCGTCATGTTTTAATTTGGGGGTTCATCATTTATATTTTTACCTGTCAAACACTTGTTTGGCTGCTCTTAGCATAACAGGTGGGACTAAAAAACCAGTATTATTCCTCTTGCTTGTCTTTTATGAATAAAATGAAAGAAGCAGTAATTGGACATCTTACAGGCTCGTGATTAAGGTCTAAAAACCATGGTTATGAAATGTTTAAATTAGGCAGTGCTGTGAGTTGCAGAGAAGATAAGACTAGGTCTGCTGAAAAGTGAAACAGATGTTGACAGGTAGCAAGCAAAATTTGTGAGCTGGTGAGTTGGGAGAGGGTTTTTTTGTAATCTGTCTTGATTTTATTTTCCAGTCATATTTTCAGACTTAGCCATGGATCCTTATTTACAAATTAATTTTTAAAATAACAAATAATTTACATTCTTTATAATCAATTATCATGAAACATCACTAAACCATTACTTTTTCTTTCACCATAGTGAACAGAATTTAGTGACTATGGCTCCTTGTAGAAGTTCAGATGCATCTAAATTGATAGAGAAAAGAAGTTTCATTTTAATTTATTTCTTTTTTAATCTAAACTTCATTTTTTTCAAGATATTTTGTCTGAAATGAACAGATATTTGAGTAAAAGAAAAAAAGTTTTCAGAATTATAGGAGCAAGTTAAATAAAAGGGTTCAACAGCTCATTCTGGGAACTCTGGCAGGTTCCCGTAGAAGAAAGCCCTGAATGGGAAGGGGACCTGGAGAGAATGCTACTTTGTGAGGACACCCTCCATGCAGACCTGGGGTCAGCCCAGCCCATGGCCCAGGCACTCACACAGGCATAACAAGCAGGGAGCTCCAGCCTGGGCTCTGCTACCAAAAGGGAGGGCAGGGAAGGCCAAGTAGGGCTACCTGGGAGCAGTGCAGACCATTGCCTGGCCTTGCAGCCAGGAAATTGGGCAAGCCAGAGTTCAGCTGGCTTTGAAATTGGTGAGGAATGTGAAGGGCAACAAGAAGAGCTGCCAGAAGTAGCAGCAAAAGAAGGCCTACAAAAATGTGAGGCTGCAAAATAGGGCACCAGACTTGGTAACAAAGCACACAGAAAAGGCTGAGAAACTCGGTGCCTTCTTTGCTTTGGTCTTTACTGACAAGTTCTGTCGTCAGCTCTCTCAGGCAGGATCTTGGAAGATTGAGCTTGCGACCAAATAAGCAAAGAGGATATATACAAGTCCATGGACAAGAGAGGATGGATGCAAGGAGGTAGCTGGCTGAGGGCACTGCAAGGATTGTTTCTTCAAAAGGTCCGTAGGGTTCAGGAAAGCTTACTGAAGGCTGAGAAAAGGAACATTCGCATGCATCTTCAGGGTGAATGGGAAGGCAGATCTGGGGAATTATCTGCTCATACATCTCCATTCAGTCCCTGGGAAGATTTTTGAGAAAACCTTTCTGGAAACCATGTCCAGGCACATGGAAGACAAGAACGCAATTGGGAAGAACCAGCATGGATTCATAAATGACAAATTGTGGCTGAACAATCTGAGAGTTTGTTTTGAGGAGACAGCTGGTACGGTGGGTGAAGGAAGACCAGTGTTCATTTATCTTGACTTCCATAAGTGAATTATATACCTGCAGCCAAGTTGGCGAGACATGGTTTTGAGAAGTGAACTACAAAGTGAGTGGACTGCTGGCTGTACCACCAGGCTCCAAGAGCAATCAGTTGTTTAGAGTCCAACTGATGGGTGGCTTCTAGTAGCAACCACCATCAGGAGTCTATACTGGCATCGACATTCATTCATTCACCTAAACAATGGAATGAAATGCATCCTCAGTAAGTTCACAGATGGTACCTAATTAAGGAAGCCATTAATATGCTGGAGGGCAGGGTTGCCATTCAGAGGACTCTCAATATGCTGAAGTAGTCTGGCAGAAACTTCTGGAAGTTCAGCACAGGCAAATGCAAATTCCTGAACCTGAAGCAGGACGAGTCCATGGTGAGGCACCAACTGCTACAAAGCAGCTTTGCAGAAAAATTCCTAGGAGTTCCAGCAGACAACTCCAACATGAGTCAGCAGAGCATCCTGAAGGTCAGCCACATCCTGGGCTCTACTAGAAAAAGTGTAGCCAGAAGATTGAGAGGAGTGATTCTTGCCCTCTGCTTGGTGCTTGTGAGACCCTGCCTGGATGACTGTGTCCTGTTTTGGATTTCCCTGTACAAGATAGATATTGCCAGACTGGAATGACACATTTGGAGCATCAGGTGTCTGGAGCACAGGACATACGAGGAGAAGCTGACTGAATTGTGTTTGTTCAGCCTGGAGATGAGAATAAGGAATAAAATTATTTTAAATTACTACTGGCAATGTACAGAGAAGATGAAGCCAAACTCTTCTAGACAGTGCACCACAATAGCACAAGAGGCAACAGACATGAGTTGCAACATGGGAAATTTTGTCTAAGAAAAATATTTTCTGCTTTGAGGGGTGGTCAAATACTAGCACAGGTACCAAAAGACTCTGTGGCATCTCCATTCTTGGAGAGACAAAGTTGACTGGGCAAGTCCCTAGGCAACCTCTGAACTCAGGTGTAACTTTATAGCTAATCTTGCTTGAGTGGGCCCAGATGAGCCCCAAAGATCCCTTCCAACCTGGTAATTCCAACAGAATTTGTCTTTGCTTACTTTAAGTAAAAGCTGCTTTAAGGTTTTAAATAATATTCCTGGGGCACTTTGTATTTTGAAGGAAAAGAACAGTGAAAATGCAGATCATTGTTGTTACCAAAACCTAAGTCATAGCTGATAGGAAATATTGTAGGATTGGTCATGTATACCAGGCTGACAGAATGGGTTGTGGTTTTTTGTTAAATAGAACAAAATGTCAGTGAAGTATGTTTAATCCACACAAGTGAAGAGTTCTGCAGACCTTGTAAACAAAGGTAAAAATAGGTCAATTTGGGTGATTGACTAGCCTGGACAAATCCAACTTAAATATATTTTAATATTTTTCCGTGTTACTAATTTCTTCTGCTTAAAATGCAAACCACTTTCTTCACCAGTTTTTTCAGTCTTTGCAAATATTCTTTTGCTTACAGAATAAATCTGATAGGCCTTGGGGGTTGGGGAAATGAAGGGAAGAATGTGTTGCTGACTTATGGTTAGTTTTTTCATTCCAGAATATACGCAATGACAGCCAGAGTGGTGATCAGAGCTTCTGACTGTACCAGGTGAACATCCTTTCCTGGTCTGAAGTTTAGAGACCTGGCTAGAAGTTGTACCTTTGTTTCTAATAAATGCTGAGGTTGGTGGGGTATCCCATGAATTTGTTTCATTGATTTTTTAATTTATTTAGGATTTTAATATCTGCTATATAGTCTAACATTTTATTCCGTAATTTAATTACCCATTCTGAAAAAGAAAGTCTATTCCATTTTTAGGCATTAATCTGACACTTCAGAGTTTCATTTACTGCTATTTCTCTCTTATATTACTAGCGGGGGTGAAAAGCCTTTCCTGTTTTACCCTTCTCAGTGTGGCACATGATGTTATGGGTTTTGTCATATTCTTCTGAGCTATCACTTTTCTAAACTGAGTTACCCCATCCTACTTATTGTTCCTCACACAGATACTGCCCTTTACCTTCAATTATCTTACTTATCACCCTTGTCTATATGTTTTCTACTTTAGGTGAGTCCCTTGGGGCTTAGAAGATAAGGCACACTTTCTCAGTGGCAGTAAGATTGCTCTCTTTCATTTAATCTTCCTAATAATTCATAATATTCCATTTGCTTTAGGCTGATGTTTTCACAGGACTATACGTGGTTTCTCCAGTTGCTGTATTTCAGAGTGGTAACAGCTAATTTAAATCTCATCCCTGAGTATCTACAGTTAGGACTGTTTCTTTTTATTTCAGATTCTACATTCATCAGCACTGTATTTCATCTGTATTTTTATCACCAATCACACAGAATTTAGATCTTTCTGCAATTTTTCAATCACCATAAAGTTTTACTGCCTTAAATAATCTAGTGTGATCAGCTGTCACCTCACTATACAGCCTTATCCAAATTACTGACAGCTATGTTGAACACTGCACTTCCACTAGAAATCTCTCTGCATTGTGAAGAGTGACCATTTATTTTTATTATGTGTTTTCTATTGTCTAACCAGTTTTATGGATCTTGTTCCATGTAAAGAGAGTTTTTGAACAGGGGACCTCCAAAAGGTCTTCTGCATTCAACACCTATGTAAAGAATTCTCACTTTGCTGATGTACAGTCTGATCTTATTTGAGCTCCCCTTTCAGACCCCAATTACTTATCAGCCCTACAGACTTTCTGGCAAACTTCCTGTTTCTGATGTCCTTAAAAAGCCATTTTATTATAGGTTGTCTGCCTTTAGCAAATTGCTCTTCAAAATAATTTTTTGGCCAGGCTTATTAAATTTAACTTGCCAGAGTTTATATTCTTTCCTGTTTTTCTGGTTGGGAAATGCCTTCTACTTTCAGAAGAACTTACAGTAATTTCCTTTACTGTGCTGTGTATTGAAATGGTCTAGAAAAAAAGGCACAACTCTAGGGAGCTTCTCTTTCTGTCTTTGTTGCCTAGCCCCCAGAAATGACCTGACATTAGGTATATAGTTAAAGTTATAAAGTAATTGCAGTTTTCTTTTTCTGAATTGCTTTATCTCTCTTTCATTCCCCCTCAGAAAAGGAACTAAATCATGAAGGGAATGTTTGTAAAATTAAACAGTGGAGAGAAACAAATAAAAGGAAAACCACTGGCAAAAAATTGATAGAGAAAGGAAAGGTTGGTGTAAGCATGCACGGATAGGAAAGAGAGAGTAGAAAGAGGAAAGAACAGGTTGGGAAAAGTTGCACAGACAAATGAAACAGTGATCATACCAAAATAATTGCCTCTGAAATATTAAAGGTTTCAGTGCAGCTTGCACTAGAGATCAGTGTGATGAGTCCCAGGAATAAATAAGTTATATTTATTTTATATATTATCTGGACATATATATGGACAATATATATATTATTATCTTGACAGATACAGACAGAGGTTTAGATATGCATATATTCACGAGTCCATCTGTCCTGCCACAAAAGTTAGGAAGACTGACATGTCAAAGCTTCCAGATGCTTCGTCTGGACTAGAATAACAAGCAGGTTCCCCAAACCAGAGGCAAATCTCATCCTTTGGCAGCTGCCTAAATTTCCTCACTCGTCAGCAGACTCCAAATGGCAGGTTCAGCCTCTTGTAAACATACAGGTGTATACAGATGTGATTCCTGGGTATATCCTAGCAGTGGCTGAGCACTTCACCCTGAAGCAGCAAAGTGTCATACCAGATTGTGTCAGTACCTTGCAGGATTGAGTCCCGTGAGCCTTTGATCATAAGTCACTCCAGGAGAAGTGCTGATTGCTCAGACTGGACTGCTCTGCACAAAAATGGTGGGTCTGTTTTGAGCCCCAACAAGGTAAGGCTTTCCAGAAGTGTATTGCCAATGTTAACATCTCTCCAGATTTGCAGAGAGGAGCTATCATACCTTCTGGAACTAAGCAATTTTCAAACTTTAAAAATGCACTTAACACCCTTTAAAGGGTGTTAATAATACAGCTATTCTTACTCCAAGAGTTCTGTGGGTTTCTGAGTTCTTTGAAAGGCCAATTTGCAGTTGTAAGCATCATTTTTTAATGAGGCTTAACAATGAGAATTTTAACTTATTTTTCTGAGGACAGATCTAGATCCTTAAATGGTCGAAATCAAGGTAAATTAAAGCATTGGTTGCTTCTGACTTGCATTTTTTGGAAGTCCACTGCAAGGGACAAGGGAATAAGCAGCTGGGAGCCATCAACACATGGGCTGCCATCAGCCCATAAACAACATGTTCTGTAGCATGATTGTGCAGCTTTGATTTGGTTTCTGGGTTGGGTCCAAGATGCAAGATTTAACCTGTAGAACCTCCTGGAGTTTGAGTTGTAGCAACTCTAAGGCCTTTGCAAGGTTAGCAGACTTTTTTAATCCGAGCACTGGAGAGCTGCTTATTTCAGGCAGATACCATTCCTGCCCTGAAGAACTCATTACCTCTTCCATTGAGGTGTTTTACACATAGCTAAAGGCCCACATGTATCCTGATTAAAAGCTCTCTGATCAGTCACTATTTCTAATTTCCCTGCCTCCTCATCAATTAAAGATTGCTGGTGCAGGGTTCTCCCTCAACCCTGTAAAGGCAGAAAAATCTTTCAGGAGGGGAAGCAGGATGATACACAAACAGGAAAGGAAAGGCTCAGAGCAATAAGAAAGGAGATACAAAGATGTGATTAAGTTTGGGAAAAGTTATCTATTCTCAATCTAGAGAGACTGGCAACATAGCAGAATGAAGAAGAATGCAATGGTGGAGGAAAGGACACAGGGAGAAATCTCATCATAATTATATGACACAGAAAAGTGACTGAAGGAGGAAGAAAACTGTACCAGGAGACACAACACAGTACAAAACAAAACAAAGTTATGTGGGTTGGAAAAGAAAATTTAAAAAAATGAATGTTCAAGAGACAAATTGAGATTATTTCTTTTTAAAAAGCTCAGTAGAAAATGTAGACACGAAATGATACAATTTTTCTCCCATAGTGCTGCAGTGCTCCAGAATCTAAATGGACTGTGCTAACAGCAGCTCTGTGAGATATGACAAGGTTATTATTTTATGTCCATGGAGCTAAGGCACTGAAAGACAAAGTTAAATTCAAGAGGGTGCATTAGAAATCTGCAGGTGCAGAAGGGGGTCTGAACTAGGTGAGCATTACCAAAGTATATTCTTCCTCAGGATATTATCAGACATTTTTTTAAAAGTGAATGAAGTAGAATATGAAGTTTGATATAAAAAGCCATTACGGTATGGCAAGGTATGCTTTTGTGATGAACAAAAATATTGTTCTGCATTTTTTCCTGTTGTTATTATGCTAGTGGACTTGACCAACAGTGGTATAATCTGTCAGAAAAGCTGTAGCAAATGCACCTGCGTAAGACTTTAACTCCAGCTTGCAACACTACTATATTTACTGAATTATCAATGCAATGCAGGTTCTGATGCTACTGTACAATGAGGAACTGCCAATACACACTTCAAAGCTCTTCCTGGTTTTAAATCTATTATTTACTTTATGGCTCTTCAGTAGTTTCCTGATCAAACTAGTCAGACTCTACCCTGACACACTGGTAACTCTTATGTTGCAGGAGCGTATTGAAATATCTCATGGTCGCCTTTTACATTAAGGATTTCACTGCACTCAAACTCTTTCATAAGGAGCTTGAAGAACACAGTATGGACAGGATATTAAAAAATTCTTGATCCTTATAGGTGAACTGTTTGTTTTTTTGAAAATGATATTATACTTATGCCCCTGGAGAACTAATTGAGACTGACACAATGTGGACTTCATACATTAAGGGTCAAGGCTCCTGACTCTCAGACGAATTATAAAATGACACTGGCGAAAGTAGTCTTTGCTGAATCTTCTGTGAATGTAGAAGAATCAAAGTTAGATTGAGTTCTAAGCTTCCAGCAGCAAACTGGACTGGCTGTGGGCACAGGCAAAGCAGAAATTGTCTAAGGTAGCAGGCTTCTGGGAAGACAAAACGTATGTCCCTTGACATCCCTTTCCACCCACCCACCCCCCAATTTTGTCCATATTAGGACTGGGAAAAACAGGTTGTCTGAAACTGCTGCTGCCCCTAAAGCAGGAGTGGAAACTATTGGTAGAATGCCCAGTGCCAGCAGCTGTGAGAGCTGACTGGTATCAGTCCCAGGAGGCAGCCAGATTAGTAGCGTGGATCCTCTAGATCTTTCCATTGCAATTCCCCACTTTTCTGCGGCAGGCAGAGGTGGCCCTGTCCCATCTGTTATTTTAGGAGGACTGACTGACAATTTTGTCTGAGCCATAGAAAAGTCTTGTGCTGGCTTTAGAAGAAAAAGCATGCAAAATGTTTATAGTCTTAAATGAAAAATAACCATGGCATTAGTTATATTTCAAAATTTAGGGAGCATCTTTGTATGTACCATGCTACTCGTTCCAAAATACAGATGACATTATCAGCATTTCATTCTCCACTCCTGGCTGTCTCAGTTTCTTTTTTGTACTCCAGGTTCTTTGCTGTGAATTCAACAGGTTAGTATTAAAAAATTTTCAAACAATTTTCAGGATGGATGTATGGATGTTCTGCCATCACTGTCTGCATTTGAGATTTGAACCACAAAGGTGATTCAGTTTTGACTTTCCAACTTTCCTGTATTTTGGGGGTTTTTGGCTTGGTAATTTTATACTTTCTGTGATAGGAATTTCCAGAAACTACAAATTCTGTAGCCAAATTCAGAGTCTAGAGTGGAAATTCCCAAGTCTGTTCCACAACTGACTGATTTTTGTGCCCTAATGTTGTTTTTTTTTTTCCTTCAAGCTGGCAAACGTCAGACGTTAAGTGATGGAACTGTACTATTCCTTTAGGTCTCTGAATTGCTCTTTTGGTCCATCCTGTGTTTGTGCCACTCTCTCATGTTGCAGCCAGTGTTTTTCAAAGTGGCCAAATTTTATAACAAAACTGCTTCTCTGGTTTTACATACCAAGACAGCTTTTTATTCTAATTATTCAAAAGTGTCACAGTGTACCATATTATAATCCCCCTTTTTTCACCTATATTAGGTCAAGAGTTGTATTGTGAGGCTTGTGAGGATCATATTTCTTACTCCTTATTTCATACCCCTTATGGCTGTTTCCTCTTTGTTATATCTCTGCAGTAGGAGCAAGAAGGAACTTTCTCTGAGTTTTGCTCAGGCTCAGTCTTCCAGGGTTGCCCCCTAGCCAGTTCACATCCTTCCTTCCTCCTCCTATTTCTGTTATATTTCTGTTTTTTCTCACATAAACTTATTCCAAGAGTAAGCAAGCTCTGATATTTTTACGTAGGCATCCTTGGCCTTCTCAGTGAAAGCCCTTTGGGCATCATGGCTCAATGCCTACTTCAGCTTTTGGTTTGGACAGTGGCTCCTGTTACTTCAGTTACCATTATTGTCAAGGAGCTTGATTGGTTTTTGTGTTAGTCCTCAGTGAAGACTAGATGTTTGTTTCTAGTCTCTGATGAACTATAACAAAAAATGCAATAGGGCACTCAAAAACCAGAAATTACTTCCTCGAGTTTTAAAAGAAGAAAATAGTGGGTGATTTTAAATTATTTTTAGCTCTGTGATTAGTAGTGTATAAGTGTTATTTAGACTTTATACAAAAAACACAGTAATTTCTTCTTTGTACCAGTCAACTAGCAACTCCTCTTACACCCACTGGCATACTTAGTCATCTCTTTTGTAAATCTTCACAAGCAAACTTACCCAAGGGCAGCTTTGATAAACTGGTGCATTCCCCATGACACTGCAAAATTACCTTCCACCTTCCCTGTAACAACCAAATATAGTGTCGGAGCCTGGTTGAAAACCCAGGGCTCACCCAGAACTGTGGAATATTGCTTGCCATCTGCTTCTTATAGGACAGGAGTTAGTTCATGCCTGTCAGGGCTCATCCTTTCCCTACTAGTAAAGCCCTCCCTTCCTGTCCCTCCCCTAGTGACCCTCTGAAAATAGGAAGGAAATACTTGCCAGCCCTGCGCTTCTACAACCCTGCTGGAGGAGACACTCATGTCTCAAAACACTCTGCATCCTTCTTTGCCTTTGTTTTCTACTGAGAACCTATTGGTTTTACTCTGTTTCATCTTGTTCTCTGCTGCACCAGGTTGGTTTGGTGGTGAAACATTGCAAAATTATGTCAAGCAACAGTTAAGGGCAAACACCAAGTGCAAGATTGACAGCAAAAGGGTATAAATAAAACAATGATAAATTTTCTTCTGGTCTATACTTAACCATGACTCCTGTTTCAAGTATCCTGTGAGGGATTTATTTTTGCATTGCCACTGGTGAGAGCAGAAGATGGTGGATTCACAGAGCCAGGCTTCCTCCCAGCCAGTGAGCTCACTTCTGCACAACTTCTGCTTCCAAATGCCCCGTATACCTTTGGGGATGTGCTTTTGGATGTAAATACAAACGCCAATCATGTCCTGACTTCGGAGAGACACCTTGGATAGTTAAATGGTCATTTCCAAGTCAGCCTGGCAGGGACTTTCAGATAAATACAGCTGATTTTGCCTCCTGACATCAGAAGTGTTGTGCATCAGAAGCATATTCTCCCTTCCTCCTTCAGCAGCCTGGTGACTAGATGACCCTGCCCATGGGATGCTTTTCAAGTCCTCCTGCTCCATTGTGGTTATTTATACAATCATAATATCTCTATTATGAGGTATCAGTTGTGCATGTGTTCTGCAAGCTCATGATCACTGACTGGTACCTTAGTGACTTACTACAGACATCACACTTTATTAAAATGGATAACGGATGATGTAAAATTTGTATGGTATGCCTGCTAATGCAACTTGCACATAATGTTTCAGATATAGTGTCTTTTTTGAAGATCAGGTCCTCTCCTCTCTGCTTTGCTATGTGTCTAGATACAAAGTGCATTTTCTTGTGATCTAACTACACTGGAATTCCAGGCAAGGGATGTCACTTTTCTAGAGCATACCATAATTCCTTCTAAAAGAAATAAAACAATTTTTTTAAAAAATCCTGTTTTTTTCCTTATCTTGGATGTACAGTGCTCCTGGTTCCCTGCAGATACAGTCTCCCTTGTTACAGAAGCCCAGACACTGATTTTCAAGATACAGTTCATTTTAGACTCTATTGATGCAATAGGCATTGGTTTTGGCTGCCTTTAGAGAACAGAATTTCAGCCAAGCAGAGCTGATGCTGTAATCTTGGATGGTGATGGCATTGTGATTGTCTAGTGAGCCTTCCCAGGGATTAGCCTACATCTCTGGGTTTGGGCACAATTATTTTCAATCTGACAAAATTACTGGTGGTGTGGAAGGAGGACATGGCTATAGCTGAAGTGGATTTAGACCTTTCCCAGCCACAAGATGTTTTATTGTTTGCATCACATTCTGCTTTTTAAAAATTTTCAGTCAGTGGCGTAGAAGGTCTGATTATTTTTCAGAATGTTGTATGAATTCAGCAGTGCAGCGTTATTTATCTCTTTATTTGCAGCATTTTTAGGAAAAGAGGCAAACATGTAGGTTTTTAAAATCATGCTAAAACAAACATCACAACACATTGAGATTCTAATTTTATGAAACTGCTGGGTTTGAATGAAAGGTTTCTCCTCTCTTACATCCACTCCATTATTTTTTTTAATATAGCTTGGTGCTCCTCTCCTCTCCTCTCCTCTCCTCTCCTCTCCTCTCCTCTCCTCTCCTCTCCTCTCCTCTCCTCTCCTCTCCTCTCCTCTCCTCTCCTCTCCTCTCCTCTCCTCTCCTCTCCTCTCCTCTCCTCTCCTCTCCTCTCCTCTCCTCTCCTCTCCTCTCCTCTCCTCTCCTCTCCTCTCCTCTCCTCTCCTCTCCTCTCCTCTCTCCTCTCCTCTCCTCTCCTCTCCTCTCCTCTCCTCTCCTCTCCTCTCCTCTCCTCTCCTCTCCTCTCCTCTCCTCTCCTCTCCTCTCCTCTCCTCTCCTCTCCTCTCCTCTCCTCTCCTCTCCTCTCCTCTCCTCTCCTCTCCTCTCCTCTCCTCTCCTCTCCTCTCCTCTCCTCTCCTCTCCTCTCCTCTCCTCTCCTCTCCCCCATCTCTTTTCATCTGTATAAACTAGCTGTAAACTCATGAAAATTATGCAATTCATTGAACAATGTGATTCAAATGCAGTATGTGTGGGGTGTTTTTTCCTCTTTGTCACTCCCACTAATAAGGAGAAGAGCTAATGATTTTAATGTGAAGCTCAATTAATTGTCATTGACTGTCTTATCAAACAAGAATAAAATCAGGACAATAAAGTAGATGCAAAGTAGAGAACAGGGACAGAAGGCAGAAACAGAAGAGTTTTTTCCACCACTAGTGGCTTTGCAGTTGGTGGCCACAAAAGCATCTTTTTAAACTGTATTGCTTGCTGTGATGGACAGACCAAAGCAGAAGAGAGCTAGGATCAACAGCTTTCTCAGGCTTCCCAGCTACAGACACTTTCTAATGAAAAGGGCTCCGAATGACTTGATATAGCTACATGCTTTGTGCCTCAGTTACCACAGCTTTCTGTTCCAATCTTTGGTTTATTCACATCCAGTGAACTTCATTCTGATTTCATTTTTTGGAGGTCTACATTTTTAGTGCCTAGCTATTTTTTAAAAAAAATTCCTTTAACTTATGTTATCTAGTCAATTGAACTTGGGCTTTTAAAACAGACTATTGATTACTCTTTCTTCAAAGACCAGACTTTATTTCCAAATTTTTAATAGCTTTTTTCTTTCCCTTTTTTTTCTTTTTCTTTTTTTTCTTATTTTCTTTTTTTTTTTTTTAATAATCTGGTGCATGGTGCTACTGCATTTGCAGAGTTTGATCCAGAAGAATCGAAGCATATGCTTAAGGAGAAGAATGGTATGTGGTTCATGAACCCCATAATTAGTTCCCCTTCCTAGCTCTAAGCAGTAATTAAATCTGTCACTTCTGCTCTGCTGATTCATTTATTTAGCTATTTAATTGCTCAGCTGAATACGTCTTTATCTCCGGAACGGCAACATTTTATTCAGACAAAGAAATAGTATAATCCATTATTGTTTTGTTGGTTTTTTTTTTTTCCAGGAGCAGGGACATGTGAAAGGGAAGAGCACCAATACTATATGATTTGGTGATGTTGTCAGTTTTCACTTATCAAACAAAACAGTGTTTAAGGAAAACTACTACTAGTACTTGAGGATAGCTTTCTATATACAGGCTTACTTCTTCAGAAAATTATGTCAAATGCCAGGACCCAATGTATCTGATCCAGGTTTCCATTTCCATGAGTTAATTGAAAGCACTTCCAGGTAACAGTCATACTTTTACATAAAACAAGGAAGTCTTACCCTGATGTATTAGTGGAACATTTTATAAACAGTTCAAAATTGCAAACAGATAATAAAATATTTGCAAACTAAACAGAATATTTTCTTTATCCATTTTAATTTTGGGACATTGCTCATGGAGATTTCTGTCATCTGTGTCTTAGATTTATCATCAAATACAGCATTTCGATTTGAAAAGCAAATGGCTTTTTGAATACTTTCAAGCTTACAAAGGAGAGCCTTTCTGAATACCTGTTTTCCATACATGCAGTTTTCCTCATGTTACATTTTCAGCATCCTTAACGGAGGTTGCAAGATTCCTGCACCATCTTTATCCATAGGTTGAAAAAGCTGGTGTAGGAAAGCAGCATGCAAAATGAGGACCAAGTCAATACACATCAGATCAAGCAGGGTATTTTGGCAAGAAAAGGAAATATTGTTTATGTTTATAACAGGTTTTTTTTTTCTCGTTTCTGAAGTCTGTAATGATAGCTGATCCAGGAAGTGAAAGATACGAAACTCACCCAAAATTCAGAGAGAAGGATATTTTTCTTTCACTTCTGGCAGCAGCAGCTCAGTTCCGCCAATTTATTCATCTGCCTGGCTGGCTAGATTTTTATACCATGCACACAGTCTTGCATTTCACTCCATTAGTGACTTATTTTTGCTGTCTTGTTACTCAGTTACAATTATGCAGTTATTTAAGTCATAGGTCATGTTTTTTCCCAGGTAAGCTCATTATTCTAGAAATCTTTTACTGCTTACCTGGAGGGGTTTTTGTAGTTGAGGATTATTTTTATTTTTTTTCCTTCAGTGAAGGTCCTGTCCACTCCTTTGCAATGCAAAGCAGATCTGTACTGCTGCTGGGGACACCCAGCTTGGCCCTGCTTAAAGTAAAAACAGGATCCAAGGTAAAGAGCAGCCAGTGGAACTAGAAGGATTTATTAGCTATATTATTGCAATACCTTGCAAATACAGCCAGACATCCTGCCATGCTCTCTGGCTGCTCTGCTGGGCTACATGGGCCTCCACTCTGCCTGTGCCAGAACAGGGTGCTCTGCTTTGCTCTCCCTCATCCTTGGGGAGGGCTCTGTCAGCCCACGGGCCATCAGCTTTGGCCTGACAATGTTCAGTCTGTATTGTTTATGTTAGTGTTACTGTTCTGCATCTGTGCACTCTGGGCTACTGAAAGCTCTTTGTCGAAATAAAGAATATTTCTGTCCCAGCTAAAACTAGGAAGTCTGGAAATCTTGTGGGCAGTTTTGTTCCGTGCACGTGATTTTTGGACTAGGGTCTTGCATGAGCTTTGTTTAAATGTTATCTCTTTTAAATGTGTTTTTTCATATGATCTTCTAAAAGTACACTCTTTGTTATGTAGGGCACATGCTTAAGTTCACGGAATTAATAAACCAGCAAAAGACATCTCTGAACATCCTTTTGAGGATAAGGGTGCTTTGAGGATAAGCCTGTATGTGAACAGGTTTAGTATGAGAAAGCAGTGTTCACTGCAGAAGGACAAACAAGTATGATCAGAAGGCATGGGAATGAAATGGAAAAAATAACACTTATTTGTAATAAAAGTTTAATATTGGGTTGGTGGAAACCAAACAGAAGAAACAGGGATAACTTCACATGGCTTTTATCTCAGTTCTGAAAGAGCATGTTAGTCAATAGGATTAACTACTTTTGCATAATTTGTACATAAACATTGAGACATGAGGGACATCTGCTGAGTGCCCTCCCTTTGCAGTGACCATCAGCTTCCCCTCATATGAACCTAGCTGTGGTCATCCTGCCATCAACAAACTAGAAACTACTATCTCAAAGGCATTGCAGAGTTTACAAGCAGCCAAATGGGACCAAAACCACTCCGGTTTCCCACCCCGCCCTGCCCCTCCCATGCCGGAGCAGGCAGCATCGAGCTATGTGCATGGTGTGAACTGGAGGTTTGTAAAGTGGTGCACAAGGTTTAGGTCCAGGCACTGTTGGTGGAGGCACTCTGATGAATCAACTGTGTTTTGGGTTTTGAGGGGTTTTTTTGTTTGGTATTTTTTTAGTTTTCTGCTCTAGCTCACTGGGTAGTTGGAAACCTCAGCCTGGGGTTTTCTCTTCACAGTGCTGGAATACGCTGGTGTAAAATGTGTCTAAATCATATTAGATTAAATCTCCCAGTTTTTATACCAATGCACCCAAATCTGTACTTTATTAACGTATTGATTCACTTATTGACATGTAGGGAACCTCCTGCGAATATTTTAATTTAGAGAAGTCATTGCTTATAGTGTTTGTGTGATGTGATGTGATGTATCTATGAGGCTGGAGGCTACCTCTGACCAGCCCTGGTCACTGTGCTTGGTTACATAAGGTGCATAGGCTTGGGTACCTACAAATATTAGCATGCAGCTGTCACAAAGGGACTGTGAGTGAGCCATTTCAGACCTCAAAAACATAATAGAGTGGCACCCAGAAACATACAACTCTGATAACATATTACAAGGTTACGTATTGAGGGAAAGGGTAGGAAGGTGGTGACTGCTTTTAATCTTTGTCTCTTTTTTTACATTATTTTTCCTCCTTTGTACTTCTGGTATACATCAGCTCTTTACAATTTTTATCACATTAGGATATGACATTCCTGGCCTTCACAGTGCTTTTGTTTGGGTATTTATAGCAGCTTCTGGTCATTGTTGAGCAAAGGAGATTGCCCTGCTCTCTGGCCCTTTCTTAAGCAGATTTTGGGCAGAAGCTCCTCTCATGTGGCACTAATTGAAATGATTGGTGGAGGGGGTGTTGTGAGCGCACTCTGGCTGATTCGGGCTTATCTGCCAGGGGCTAAGCCAGGGGAGGAAAAACGGGGAGAAGGGAGGAAAGGGGAAAAAAACAGGAGGGGACGGAAAAGAAGCGGGGGAAGAAAAAAGCCCAGCTTTGCTTTGGTGTGGCAGGGCTCAGGGCTGCCGGCCATCTGTCCGCGCTCGGGCGGGACCCGGCTGGCTGCGGCCCCGTGCTCGGGCGGCGCGGAGGGAGGAGGCCGGCTGCGCACCCGCGGAGGAAGGGAGCGGCGCGGGGCTCCGGCAACCCGGGAGGGCCTCTCCGCAGGTGGGTACCGCTGCCCGGCGCAGGGATGCGGAAGGGGAGGCAGCAGGCGAGGGAAACCCCTCTCCTGCTTTCTGGAGTTGTAGTGCGGGCGCGGAGGGGGTGCTGCCTGCGTGGGGTCGGTTTGGGGAGGTGTGGGGGGGGGTAGCTTTGTTTTGGGCTTGCAGGAGCCGTGCTCGCTACTTTTGCGGGTGCTTTAGGGGCTGAGTTTCGCTTCTCTCTGCCTGCTCCGGACAGGCTGCGATGGGCGAAGTCGTTAGAAGATTGAAACCAACAAGTTGCTGTAGCGATGATTTGTGTGGTGATGGGTCCGGTTTATCACCCCCACGAGTGAGCTGCGCTAAAATATGTATTAGGGACTGTCAGCTGGAAAGTGGGGGCTTCCTCTGGGTGAGTGACCCCGCCCGAGCGAGCAGCTCGGGGTTTAAATGGGATAATATAATCTAGAGGCAGGCTGGGGGGTGTGTATGTGTTCCCCCCATTTCCCGCAGCCACCCCTGGTTAATAGTTTCTTGCAAGTTTAAAGTGGAATGGGGAGAGGCAAGGGCTGGCCCTTACCAAGGAAAACACAGGGGCTATGGAGGGATTAGAAAGGCAGAGGCTAAGAAGTTTCAAACCTACAGTAAACCAGCATTACTCTCAAAAGTAACTGAACTGGAATATTGTCCCATATTTTGGAGATAATAGCTTTGAAAGCTGCTTCCTTTTATTTAGCTGGTAACGTTTCTGGTTGCTTTTTGCGTTTTAAGTTGCTGATGTAAACAGTCCAAGTAAACAATTGTATTGTCCTTCTGTGTGGTGTGCTGTGCAGTGGGGGAGAAATAAATGCTGAAGTGTGTGTTTCTTCAGTAAAAGTTAGGAAATATATGGTAGCTTTATGATAACAGTAAAAAGAGAGAACTCTGGACTTTATACCTGTCTTTTATTATTATTATTAATATTATTATTATTTTTAAAGATGCAAGAAGTTTTGGTACTATGTGCCAAAACCTCTGCTTTCATCTCTGATACATCTGTTAGGTTGTCCTATTACACTCAATGTGGTTATGTTTCATGTACAACTTGTATTTCTGATAACCCTACTAGTATTACTGGAAAAATAAACAACACGTGTTAACATTGTATTTTAACAGCTCTTCTGTAGATTATAGGCAGCAAAATACAGTCATAGCTGGAAGTTGCTGTGCGTATTTGTCTTCAAATGTTAAAAAAAAAAGGCTGTTGGAAATGTGTGTACCATCCAGTCTACCTGTAGGTCTTGTTTATTTTATATATGGTTTTAGAATAGTAAAAATGGAGTTGAGCAGCTGGTAATCCACTTGTCTGCTGTTTATCCTTATGAAGATCCCTGGTGCAGTGTTCATGAATTATCGCTGAGGATGGTTCAAAATGGAATCCAGGAATCAGCCATATTAAAATCAGGCAAGAGTTTATAAAAATAAACTGAAAAACTGAGGCTTCCCTACTCATAAACATCTATCATCATCTAGTAATCTACCTAGTAGTCTACTCCTTGTATTCAAGAAAAGGAAAAACTTGATTGATCATGTGGTCATTACTCCATAACTTCTCAATCTCAAATCAGGTGAACAAAAATTTTTTTACTTTCCTTACGATCTGAAGTGGAAGGTTTCTCACAAAAGACCTGTGTCCTTCCTTTCTTTCATCTGTGTCCATGCTGCAATAGTAAGTCCTCAAGAATAAAGTGTTTGTTTTACTGATTCCATTCCTTGATCTCCAATTTATGCTGGTCTGAATATTTCTGTAATATTGAAGTCAGTTCCCATTACTTCTTTCAAGGACCATTTTTAAACACATCTGTACAGTGTGTGCAGTATAATAATGCACAGTGACACGGATATATTAATTTTATTCTGAATGGCTCAATATATTTTTCTTGTTAATACAGAGAAGCTAGAAACATGATGAATGCTCCGTTAGTGGTGTTTGTAATAAATACGTTAACACAAGTGCACACACAGGCAGTTAGAAAGAGCTTTTATTTGAAAGCCTTCTCATAACAGGCATCGTACTAATAATCTTAATGTGTAACCTGTGCTGCATATCTTCAGTGTTAGATTAGATTTGCTTTTAGGTTGTTCATAAATACAATTTTTGTTCAGGATAACTGAATTTCTACCAGCTGCCTAGGCTTCTTGTTTCTTTGCAGCCTCTGAATGTGACAGGAATGTGCTGGGCAAAGGGCTGAGTGTGCTCAGGATGGGAGTTTCAGGATGCGGCTCTTCTCAGAAATCAGCCTCAGTATTGTAGAGCATTGAGGTCTGATATGAATGTGAAGTGAAATGTGGTACTAAAAATATAAGTCAAATCCCAAGACTGCTGTGTTGGTTGGATACCCAAGAGCAAGCTGGAATAGCCTTCTCCAACAGATTACCGCGGACGTTGTGCGCAACTTTTGCAAGCCGTGGAGGAAGCACTCAGTTTTCTGCATGGGAAGCTGCTTGCCACGGAGCCATCGCTGTGCCCCGTGCTGGGGAAAGCAGGGCAGGACACCGGGAAGCACAGGGTGAGCTGGCCCTCCTGCTCCAAAGGGCTGGGAGGCTGGGGCCAGGCACACTGGGCAGGGACTGCTGCAGGGGGACCCTGCGATAGGGCAAGGGTGTAGTGCTGCCGCAGGAGGTTGCGGAGAAGCTTGCAAAGCTAATGGGGGACACGGCTGCAGCCACAGGTGTGTGTGGCAGAAGGGTGGAAGAGGTGTTTGCAGGAGGGAAGGGTTTTGGAGTGGCCGATGCTGAGGCAGGACACATGGTGGTCATGGCATTGATGTTTTGTGGGGGGCAAGGAGGTCAGAGTTCTGATGGAGCAAGGAGGAAAAGTAGGCTGATTGCCCCAGGAACAGTCAGGAACCAAAGCTCTTCATGCTTCCATAGGGAGACTTTGCAGCTGGATTAATAGCTCAGTTTGGGTGCTTTGGGAACAAAGAGTCAAGAGCTGGGAAGTGACCATTGGGATTCCTGCTCATCTTGAAGGACCTTGGATGAAGCGTTGGGCAGCTGAGGTGAGATTGGTTGCAGCAGTTATAACTGGGGTGCAGCAGTTATAACTGGGGTGCAGCAGTTATAACTGGGGTGCAGCAGTTATAACTGGGGTGCAGCAGTTATAACTGTGGCTGGCAGCCACAAGGCAGAGGGGTGGTAAATAACCGTTAGCCTTTTCTGTTGTGTATGTAAAACCAGGAAGACAATTACAGTTTAAAGCAAAACATAAGGGTAGGAACTCAAAATGGATTTGTGGCACTGAATCTGTTTACTCTTGTTGTTACTCTTTTTCCAAAGATTTTCAGTTAGAGAGGTCTCCATCTTCTGATGCTTATAACAACACCATGACTGGAGATGGTAGAATTTACAATTTTTTTTTTTCTGTAGACTTTGCAAGGTAATTTTTCTTTAAGAGAGACCTTGTTGCACTTTTAATAACACATGCACTTGGTTGCATTGATTTGCTAAGCAACAGACTCACTGTGTTGCCTGTGAAGCACAAAAGCATGAGAAGCTTAGACACATGAAGTAGAGCTTACGTAAAGTTCATGAGCAGTAGCAGCGTGAGTGATGAATTCTCTGGGTTTTGTTCCTTACGTTAAAGTATTTTAAGGTTGGGTATTTTTCTCTGCTGGCTGCCATCAGCAATAGAAGTATCAACAGGAGAAAAATGGGTCGCTTGGGTTTTAGCATTAAGTAGCAAATCCAGGGCCAATAGGATTTAGCTGGGATGTTAAGGTTTATTCAGTGCATTTAGTTAATGAAGTTTGGGGGGGCAGGGATAGGAAAAAAAAAGCCAGTGTTGGGGGAGGGGATGATATAGCCTCCTGCCACTGTATGCATCCTGTGGTGACTCCTCCTGATTGATAGATACTGTACCAAACAAAAAAGAACTGAGTGAAGGGGGTTTTAATTAAAAAATACCAGGTCAATGCCAGCTTTTTTGGATTAAAATCAAGTAGAAAATCTTTGTAATAGACATCCATCTAGTATTAAGGGTGTATGTTTTTATGGAGTATAGTGTCCATCACCTAGAGGGAGGGAAGAGGGAGATGATATGTCCTATAAAGAGGTTATAAAGCCATGAAAATATTCAGCAAGTGCAATCGTATGTTACCATTCATCAGTGAGGCACAGAAATCCATTTCAGGTTGACAAAAGCCAATTTGAGCAGCATGCCAGATTTCTAGCAGACAGCCCCATCATCCCTGATGCACATGGGTGGCCCTTCACTGTGCTTACACCTATTCTGAAGGCTTTGTGTCCCCTGCCAAAGGCTGTCATCTTGTGTACACACATGCTGTTCAGCGTCTTGACTTGCATTCTGAGCCCTGAAACCCTTCAGCATGGAGAAACAAAAAACAATTAGTATAGAAAGTCATTGTTATTTAAAATATAAAGGGTTATTATCTGTACTTACAAAAAAAAAAAGAAAACATGAATGGATCTTTTTTCAAGAACATTAAAATATGCATTGTTATTTATTTTATTTTTTGAATTCTGTTCCCCTGCAGACCAGACTCCCACTCGAATAACTTTTTTCCCAAAGTTGTAATGGTAATTTAGAGTCCGATGAACTTTGTTATTCCACCCGCCCCCTCAGAGGTTCATGCTTGACGTCATAGCTAGACACTGTTGGGATTCATTGAGCAGTGCTTAAGACTGTCAAGATTCAGCCCAGTGACCTCAACAGACTTTCCTTCTGAGAAGGATGTGGGCATTGGTGACAGGATTTGACTGTAACAGTATGGAATAAATAAGCAGTAGGTTCATAAAATATATAAGGAGTCCAGGTACCTGTTGTTCGCAGCATAATCTAGTTGCTCAGACAGTACATGGCTTGAGACAAGTGTGTAAGGAGGATGCTACAGCATTTCTTAGTAGGATTTATTGCAGTGTCACCTGAAAACTTCTACAAAATGGTTCAGAGAAAAACCTGAATGTGTAATTTTTAATTTTCTTTCTTTTTGACATCACAAACAGTTTAAGACATTTTCAAATTAAAAAAAAAAGAAGAAAATGTTTTAAAACAGTTTACAGTTCTCTGCCTTGTTCTCTACTGCTTTATTTCTGTTACAGCCACAGTATGTTTAGTGAATAACTTTTGCCTATAATTATAAGCTAGTTGGGGACATGTCTGTAAAAAGAAACAAAGAATAATTTCACTGAAATAATAAAAAAAACCAAACAACAAAACCAAACAAAAGCACTTGACTACGATGCTTAAAAGCGAGGCTTTATGAAGGTTCAGCCAAGTTTTAGAAAATGGAGCTGGCTGTGTCAGAACTGCAGTCTCAGGCAAACAGTGGAATTCTGGGCAGCTTTGTACAGAGCAGGTGGAGCTCTAGAAAAATACTAATGTCATTTTTTTAAAATACAAATAAGTATGCATTTGTTGGTAAGCAAATACAGATAAGACAGTAGCACCAATCTGAGGATTTTATAAAATGGAATCTGAACATTCTGGTTGTCCCAATGGCAACAAAGGAAGCAGAATACCATCCTAGATGCAGGGCACTCTGCAGAAAAAAGAAAGGAGGGTATGTTTCCCCCCAAAAAAGAATACTTGTCCACACCATTTAGTCCTGTATTTATGATGGCCTATTACCCTTACCCCTGTTGGCTTGTATTTTTCTCATCAGTGGGCAGTGAAGCACCTATTCAGCATTTGAACCTGATTTAAACTAATAGAAAGATAGAATCTGAGCTTTGAAGACCATAAAATGACTTTTTTGTTATTTCATTCAATTAACAAAACTGTGTGTGTACCTCAAGGATCTCATTAGCATGATTGTGGCTGCGTGCCAGTAACTAGCCAGAAGAGCTCATGGAAATTTTGCTGGCTGTTTTGTAACATTTAACATTCTGTATAACGAGCAGAGATTTTAAATGAAAAAGCTGTAAAAACACTGGGGACAGATACGACATTTCTATATGTTGTAAATTCACTCAACAATTACTGTAGAGTACTGGACTAAATACTGGAAGTCTCTGAGCTGTCTAGATCTGGTGGTGATTTACTCACATATGATCAAAGTGATCAAAAAGACTGTTTGCCTTTTTTTATTAATGCATGTTATACCTATGAGAGTAAATTAGAACAAAAGGTTTTGTTCCTGCAAGTAGGTAAGAACATCTTGTGTATTTTCGAACTGTTGTTCTGATATGCAAGTTTAGAGTTTTCATTCACAGTGATGAGAATCAGGTTTGGAGTCTCAACTCCTTTCAGTTCAGAGATGTTTAAATCACTGTGTTTTGATCAAGTAGTAGGGAACATCAGAGGTTACACTGTTCGATTTCTGCAGGAAGAGCAAGGGGTCTGGGCAGACACTGGGGGATGTGCTTAATTTCCTTCTCCCTCTTTCCCCTGTCAGCATTCACATTGTACAAGTACAGGTGCCTGGCAGGTAACAGAAAGACTTTTGCTGTTAATTAAGTACTATGAGCATCCACAATGCTTTCTGTGGACTGCGCTGGGGTAGGGGAGGCTGAATAAAAATTGTAAGGACTCTTAAAAATCTTGCCTGTAATGAAGTCTAATATCTCTTCAGTGTTTGTAGTGTCAGATAAGATACTCTGAATCTGACCCTGTGTTGTAAAATACTGCTGAAATTTTTAGCATTATGGTTGTTCATGCAGAAATTACACATCTCTGACAAAAAAAGCCTTCAGTGTGAGCCGTGGAGGTGGTGGACCCTCCTGAATACATTCTTTCCCTTGACCTAGAGCAGCTCCCCAGACAGCCTCCAATACTCTCAGAATTGTATATGCACTTGGGGGGTGTCTGTTGTGACCATCCCGTGTTGGATGTGACTCCCAAACTTCCAACCAGCATTGCTGTTGGCCTCTCATTTGCTTATTGGAACCATAGTTGCCTATATGTCTCCGGGACCTTGAATACCAATAAATCTGTCAGCATATACTGTCATAACTTAATATGTGATGTCATAGTATTCAGCCTCTCATTGGTAGCTAATTAGTGGTTGTGAGTATTTTCACCCATATCTTAAAAAAGCATTCTTTAAGAATACTCTGGTATTCAACTGTGGCATAGTAACTTCAGGGATGTCTGGTCTTGGTACTGGCTGTGGAGCAGAATGCATTAGCTGAAACACTAGAAATACAAATCATTTCCTTTTGCAGCTACTCAGGCTGTCATGACTGAATGTAGTGGTAGCTCACCTCTTCTGCTTTGTGTTGCCCCTGAGCAGGATCACATCCATGACCAGTTACTGAGTGTCAGCTGATGAATGATACGTGAGTGGTGCTTTATAGCCAGTGGGTGATACAACCTTCTTGCAGTTATGTGAACATACTTCCATGTAGTTGAATGATGCTTTTTGATTTCTCCAAAACACCCTTCCTGCTCTCTAGGTTTTCAGTTTCGATGAAAAGATCATAAAAGGCAAGGTGATAGTCATTTAGCCAACCTATCTTGATATTCCCACATTTTCTGATACTAGTTTTCTTCTGACAAAGATAGCCTTAACCTTCAGTTTTGGTAAAGTTTTAGAGGGTTTTGTTTGTTTACTTGGTTGATTGGGCAAATGTATCAACATCACTTGTGGTGCATTATATATGTGTGTGTGTGTATATATATATAGACATGGCAGTTTTGTTGGTAGCCACTTCTTGACCCCAGACTTTCTGGAATGAGATCGCTGACACATGACTGGGACCCTGGGCTTTGCCTTGTCATCCTTGGGTTCCATTTTAGGGTAATCTGCTCACTGGAACCTACTCACTTCTAATCCTGTTCATTGTCTAAAAGGAAATCTTACAGCACTGTGACCTTTTTCTTGCCTGTTGAACCTCCTGTTAAGAAGCAACCCTGATCTTACTTAGAGTGGGTGTGTGAAGTTACTGTGGAGTTGGCAATAAAACATAAGTGAGGCTTTACAAAAAAACTGAACAGAAACTATCCTTTGTACTGTGCTTTTATTACATTGGATTGTGCACAGATGGATGGGCTTTTAGTTGGCTCAGGAGTAAAGGGCCCACCAATATATATCTAAGCCTTTCTAAAGCAACTTGAATTCCCTTAGGAGCTATGCATTAAAATGCCGATGAAAATGGAGTTTTCTTTTACCTTGTGACCTTTCTGCTTTCCCATCACTAGACAAGAAAGACCCAGTCTCCAGTGAATATTATTAGTCAATAAAGTTAAAAGCAGCAGATTTATATATATATAGGGGAGATAAATAATAACAAAAGTAGCCAGAACTGGAGTTGCCTACGGCTACTAATAAAATGTCACCTTCGTTTCAGCTCTCTATGCCTCTGAGGTCATACTTAAAAATGCATCAAAATCTGGTGCTCTCAATGAGAATATGGCTGAGTTGACAGATAATTTCTAAGTAATACCCTTAAAATATACTGGTCAAGCATAAAATATTGCAGATGCACCTAAAATGTTTTATTTCTAGTTTCTATGCTCCTAATACAATTCATACTTTTAGATACATATATTTTTGCATTACAGAATTATATTCTGTTTAGTAGATTTTGCAAAATCCTTTCTTGACTGTGTTGATTTCAAAGATATTAATTCTTACTCATTTGAAACACTTAACTGGAAATATTATTTGACTACAGCTTGGAACCATGGCTGTCAACATTCTGAAGAAAATTACCATGTTTATACTACATTAAATTTCTTGCATAGTTTTGTGTGTAAAATCTGGGTAAATCAAGTCAAATTTGTGCATTTATTTGTCCAATTTTAAAAGGAAATGAATTTGCACTTTTATCTCTGTTTTCTGAGAAACAAGGCTGTGGCTGAGAATAGTCAGAGAAACAATCCAGTTGCTGTGGTCAGTAGTTCTGGATTGGTAGTTTTATTTTCTTGATAGTAATTACAGTTTTTTGGGGGTCAAAATATCCACAGAATAAAACCACTTTAATTCTACAATATGTCTAAAGCTAAGGGCAAAGTTGCCTTCAAAAACCACATCCTCACAGACTCAGGCTAGTGGTGCCTTTGCCTCAACATATCTTCTGCTGCAAACCTTATTTCAAGAGGTTATTAGTAAAATTTCAAAACCATGCAGGCATCTCTTGCAGAAAGCTGATGATCTATCTAATGATCCTCAGTGCTCTGGGGAAAGCCAGAGAAAATGGTGTGTACTTGCATGCTTTTCATTGAGAACCATTTATTAAGGTAGAAGTCAAATGGGCAGGCTGTAGTAATAAACAAAAATGGGTTTTTAGCTTATGTTGTGAGACCAGCTTTCGTGTCTGCAGCTTCAAATAAATTGTGTGGGTAACAGCCTCTCTTGCCTTCACACTTCTCATTCCTGAAAAGGACTTATTGAACTCTATTTGTTCAGATAAATGTCTCTCTCATTAATTATGTGTAATCAACACAGTATGGAGTTAAAAAATATTAATTTTAACCTAATTATGTTGTTCAATTAATGTTTAGTTGAAGTCAGTAGTTTTGTGTAAGCTCTGGGCACCTAATTTACATGCCTGTCTGTAGCTTGTGTATACACATAATGACTTTGTAACAAAAATGGTATTAGAGGGGATTCTGAGCCATAAACATCATCTTCTGTTTTTCTTTTTTGGCAATCTGAAGTGCTATTGATCTGCATTCTTAGCCAATGATCATCTTAGATTCGTGACTGAAGCAGGTTTTTAGTACAGTTTACCTGGTTAGTTTTTACAAATTGAAACAGCTGTTCTATGTATTCCACTCATTTGCTGCCTTAATTCTTTGGGACAGACTGTGAAGGTTATCCTGACTTTTGGCATGTGTGCAGAAGACCAAATGTGATAAAAGGCTGAGCTGGAGGTAGCACTGTCCTGTTATAACACCCAAGAAAGGTATTGAGGAGGAGGAGATGTCTACGGAGTCCCTGGCAGAATTTCTCTTCAGTTATTTGGTTGGAGCAGTGGGATGAGATCAGGTTTCTGTCTAGTCCCCATGGGCTTCTGGGATCTTCTGTGCTCCTACATTCCAGAAACATCCATCTTTGTGACAACACAGAGATGTTACCAGCAATTTCTGTTGACTTGGGCTGCACGTTGACATTGTGAAAGTGCTGTGTGATACTACTGCAGCTCATACCTGAGTAACATAAGCTTTTTACCAAGTAGCAAGTGATAGGACAAGAGGAAGTGGACTCAGATTGCTCCAGGGAAGGTTTTGATAGGATATTAGGAAACATTTATTTACCAAAAGGCTTATCAAGCATTGCAACAGGCTGTCCAGGGAAGTGGTTGAGTCAGCATCCCTGGAGGTATTTAAAAGATGTGTAGACGTGGTGCTTAGGGACACAGTTTAGTGGTAGATTTGGTAGTGTTACATTAATGGTTGAACTTACTGATCTAAGGAACTTGTCCAACCTAGATGATTCTAGGATCTAAGATCTATGGGAATTATGTTTTTGCAGTTTCTGTCGACTTCCCCCATCCGCTTCTCCTGACTTTTGCTCTGTCTTTAGAAGGGCCTTTGAGTTTTAAGCTTGAATGGCACCTTCTGTTGGGGTAAAAGAAGAAAGAAATGGGTTTGCAAAGATACTTTGTCTCAGTCATGGGACCAGTGGAAAGGGAGAGTGGTATGTCCATGAAATTAGAAGGGAGACTGGAAGTCTTTGCAGTATGTTAGGGTAGAAAATGTTTACCTTAGTATGTGGAATTTTTAGCTCATCACTTAGAGAATGTATTATTTGTAGCGATTTGGGAAAGGTCTAGTGGTTAGTACAGGAAGGCCACACCATAATGCCTTTTGTATTTGTTTCCACCACCAGTTCAGTAGGCATGCAGATTTTTCAAAACCTGTATGTTTTAATTTCAGCTGCTCAGAACATTGAGCAGTGAAATACGTAAAAGATCCTATTGTAGGCAGGCAATTTTTTTTCCCCACTCAAAACTGTCTCAGCCCCAGTATTTCTGATGCCAGCTGTAATGGAAATAAATGCCACATGAAGGTGCTGCAGTGGTACATGAGCAGACAGTCTTGGATGGCATCCAGTGCATCTGAAACCTCGGTGTGGAGCTGGGCATGCCAGTGTGTCTGCGTTAGCAAGGGACTTTAAATGGGATGGAACAAGTAGGCTTTCGTTGGTCGTTGACGGTTCCTCTCTAGTAAACACTCGTGTATTATCTGGTGTACTGTAATAGTACTGTAGACACAAGTTCAGGATGCAAAAATTTAAAAGAACCCCAGCAAACCAAAAACCTCTACTGCAGAGGGTAGCAATCGGTAGCTCTAGTTAAACTTTTAACTACTGCAATGTTTGTCTCCTGTACTGATACTGATTGTGCATGTTGGGTGTGTTTGTAGGAAAATACCATTGTACAAGTGTCAGCAAATGGACTGCAGTCGATTACTTCTCTTGAACCTGTGGCACTGCCAGTCTAGATGAAATATCTGAAATGGCTGTGTTTATGACACAAAGAGATAAATTATTTTTCCACTGCTCATGTGAGCTTTCATGACAATCGGCGATAAAGTAACAAAATCTTCCCAAGATGTGTTCAGCAATGCTGTTAAGAGTAAAAAATTCTTGCTTACCTCTTTATTAGAAACTTTATCAGAGGATTACAAGTGTGTGATACAAAGTAAAATGCTGCTGTTACAAGCATTTAGTGGAGAGAGTTGTATCTGATTATGAGTATGGTGTGTCTGATATGAAGGGAGAATATTCACCAAAGCTGCCTAAAACTGAAATTAACCCCTGGACTTAAGTCCATTAGTATTTGGCTGTCTGCAGTGTGGACTAGTGCATCACCACAGTTCTCCTGCAGATCTTTTAAAACTATCATTAAGTAGGCTACTTGCATGGTGACAGTGATGTAGCCACAGCAACACAAAACCAGCATAGAGCCTGAGCTTCTGCCAACATCCAAACGGCGTTTTGCAGGTTGGGCTTCCATCTGTGTGGTTATGGCCCAAGGAAATAATTGCTCTCAAGCTCAGTCTACGCTACCATACAGCAGCACGAGGGGTACAGTAGCAGCCTTATGGATCTCATATCAATCTTACAGCCAGCTTCTTGGGGTTTTTTTGTAGACTCCTGTTGCCCTGTTGAATTTGCAAAATCAAATGTTACTTTTTTCAGTCTTTGAAGTAAATCTCTACTTGCTCATTCCAATATGTTTGCTATGAGTAATTATTGCTTGTGTTGCAAGTATCTGAAAGTTTTCAAGTTGGATTAATGGAGAGCAAGTCTTCTCTTGCTGTCCGAGACACATCTTGGGCACTTGCTGCATGTCCTTCTTTAACAGTTATGATGGGTTATTTTCCGTGTTAATGCATTTTTTTATTGTTCATGATTAGTATTAACAATCGGTCTCCTGGAAGTGGCAAGGGAAAACAGAAATGCTCCTTTTTGATATCCTGTCTTTAAAACCATACTCAGCTTTAATATCTATTAAAAGTAATCTCTGCTCTTGGGTGCTCAGACAGCAAAATAAAACCCCATCCATTCTGTTGGCAGATGATCATAGGATCAGGCTGGGCACAGGACTCATCCACTTTGATTGGAACTGTCACATGTGTGAAATGGCTCCACCTTGATTAAAACGCCATCCTATGCACACTGCTATGGGGTGTTAGGTTTTGCAATTGTTTGGCCTACATTCCTGTTTGGCTTTTCCTTCTTTAGCTAAAGAAAATTGCTTCTCATCTTATCCTCTACCAGGACTCTAAATAATTCTCTTTTCATCTGTATTGTTACCTGAAAGATATTTATAGACTATGATCATATTTTGCTCAATCCTCTTTTCTAGATTATATAACTTTAGCTTCCTTAGTCAGTCTTCATATTTAGTATCTTATCCTCCAATTGCTATATCATTTAAGTTAGCCTTCTTTCTATCAGCCTAGTTATTGTACATCTTTTTTTCACAGTCCTTTGAGATGAGAGCTGCATGTGATATTCCATTTGTGGTTGCATCATGGCTTTGTACTGTGGAATAATCACCTCCTTGGATTTAGAGGAGATACATACATATCAAAGATGGGTGGTTGTTTCTCCTGCAAAAACATCAAACTTGCAAAATAACCTTCAATATCCAGTCAAATATTGACCCTACTGTGTCACGATTTAACTCAGGACTGGCAATTAAACAGGCAACAACAAAGCTCTTGATCCCCTTCCCCTTCCACCCAGGTAGGGAAAGGAGAGAGAGCATAAGGAGAGAGACTTTCCAAATTGAAAACTAAACTAGACAGCTTTAATTAAATACTGATGATAAAATAAAATATGTACAAATATATACAAGTATGTGCATGAATGTGCAAAACCCCTATCACCTCCCCCCATCCCCAGCAACTCCCCCGGCACTCTCCTGAGCTGTGAGCAGTTCTGAAATGTCCTGGAGCGCTGCTGGAGAGAGCGGCAGAGCAGACAGGAGCTGAGGGGAGAGCTATGAGGGAATGCATAGGCCTAGGGATCAACGGTGATGGATAGATGGAGTCCTCCCCGGATGGCAGACATGGGTGAAAGAGAAGGGAAGAAGAAGAAGGGAGTTCCGTGATCCCTGAATTTATACTAAGAGCTACAAAGATATATGGAATGGAATACTTTTGGCCAATTTTGGCATCTATCTAGTCTGCTCCTCCCTATGGGAGGGTTGTATACACAACTCTTCTGCTCCTTTAGAGTCTGAAGTAGTAAATTCGTCAAGTAGAGCAACGTGTCCTGGTCTCATGGCATTATCTATAAACATTTGAGTGTTATCTGTCCACCAGCTGGTAAACTTGCTGCAACTTTGAGCAATTTTGCTGCTTGAAAGAGAGTTCACTGAAGAAAAAAAAAAATCAGCAGAAAGGAAATTGTCTTCATCCTGGCTCAAACCATTTAGCCCTCTTTCTATCGGCCTGTCACAGTTTGGCTCCGGATTGGCAGTCAAACCAGTAATAATAATGCTCTCAATTCCCCCCCCCCCCAAGGTAGGGAAGGAGGGAGAAAAAATGAGAAAGAGAGGCTTTCTGGGTTGAAAAGTGAAACAGATTATTTTAATTATTAGTGATAAGGGAATATATCTATATTTGTAAAGGGATGTGCAACACCCGATCCCCTCCCTCCTCCCCCAGCGACTCTCACATCAACTCTTCTCCCTGGTGACTCCCAGCTGAAGGGGGGAGTGTCCGGGCACATGGACGGGGCCCTCGGGTGTCGGCTGGGAAGAAAAAATGGGAAAAAAAAGAGAGAGAGCCAAAGAGAGGGCGATAGAAGCGACAGTAAGCAGAAAAGTGAGTGGAAAAGGAAAAAGAAAGGCTTGACTTCTGTGATGTCTTAACCTATACTGAAAGCCAAATAGAGAAAATATGATGAGAAGGGAATATTCTGATTTGCTGATCCTGCCTTCAGTCTAATCTGCTCCCCCATGGGGGGGAGGCTGCAGACAGTCAGAAGTGACCTTGGTTATTATCAGTCCACTGACACTGCTAAAAAAAGTTTACTGAAAGAAAAAAAAAATCAGCAAAGAGGGAGTTTGCTTCACCCTGGCTCAGACCAGGACGTGGCCTAGTTATTGTAGATCTTTTTTTGCCATCCTTCGAGATAAGAGCTGCATGTGATATTCCATTTGTGGTTGTATGGCTTTGTACTGTGAAATAATTATCTCCTTGGATTTATAGGAGATTCCTACATATCAAAGACAGGTGGTTGCTTCTCTTGCAAACAGATCAAACTTGCAAAATAACCTTCGATCTCCAATCAAATATTGATCCAACTGTCAGATGGCATCACATTTGATGCTTTTAGACAACTACAGACAGCACAGTCAGTGCTGCTTTTATTCCAACCTAGAGCAGGAATAGCCTTATTTATTGAGTAAATATTGCTTTGTTTTCTGCATCAGCATGTTTCAAATGTTTGTGGGCTTCCGTTCTCTTTTGCTTTGTAGACAAAGGCAAATCAAATGGGAAGATGCAAATTATTTCTTCCAAAGTACATGAATGTTATGCTTATGGACTTAAAAAAGAAATTAAAAAATATTTCATCTTCATTTGATATTTATTTGGGCTTTAATAGAATCATAGAATCATTTAGGTTGGAAAAGACCTTTAAGATAATCACTCCAACCTTTAACCCTGCTCTACCATGTTCACCCCTAAACGATATCCTCAAGTACCACATCTAGATAACTTTTAAACACATCGAGAGATGGGGACTCAACCACCTCCCTGGGAAGCCTGTTCCAATGCCTTACAATCCTTTCAGAGGAAAAAAAAATCCTAATGTACCACCTAAACCTCCCCTGGTGTAGCTTTAGGCCATTCCCTCTTGTCCTATCACTATTTACTTGTGAGGTAAGACCAGCACCTACCTCTTCATAATGTCCTTTCAGGTAGTTGTAGAGGGCAGTAAGGTCCCCCATCAGCCTCCTTTTCTTTAGACTAAATAGCCTTAGTTCCCTCAGCCACTCTTCATAAGACTTGTTCTTTAGGCCTTTCACCAGCCTGGTCGCTCTTCTTTGATTATTTTTCATGTGGATTTGTCATTTCTGATTTCAAGAGAGAAACAAAGTAATAGTTCTAAATTAGAGAGCAACCAACTGCATGTAAGACCAGCTGCTGGACATACCAAAATGTTCACAAAACCAGCTTCAGTTTCTGTGTTTTGGAAGCCTCTGAATTTTTACAGGCTTGGTTGTTTTTTGTTCTCCACTCTTCCCCCACCACCCCCAGTACAGCAAAACTCTGAACTGTTTCTGATTTATCTACCTTGAATTCAAGATGATTTCAGTGTGATCCAACAATAAATTATATTTATAAAGGAAATTATATAGAAATATCATGGGGTTCTATTAATGACATCTGTAGTAACTTTTACAATAAGAAATCTTTATTCTAATTTTCTGTAATTTTCTTCTAATGTGCATTTTCCAAATCACTAGTTTTTTTCTGCAGAATTTATCCTATGTCTAACTCTTTCTCTACTGCTGTTGCTCCTCCCTTGAGTAACATGTAGCACCTTTGCTTCCTTGCAGAATTGCTTATCTGAGTGAAATAGCTCACACTACTGGCATCTTCTGTTGTTTTTGCCTGAGTGAATGCTAGAATTTCAGAATTAGTAAGAAAGCAGTTTGTTCCTGGATTATCAAATTCTTCTACTAATTGAGATGTAAAAACTTAAAGAATTTGTGCTGATTGTATCCCCGTTGGTGGCTTCTTACTCTTCCTATCCAGATTTACCCTTTACATCAGTGGGCACATTTCTTATTTGCTTCCATACAAGTCTGGGCCAGAGATTAATTTAATTATCTTCAGTTGGAAAAAAAATTAAGTGTTGCTGTAATATTTTAGAAAATATTGTTATGCATGGTTCTCGATGATGCTTTATCAAAATTCAGGTGAAAGTTGAATAAGGCAAGCTGTGCCTGCTTCCTCCTGTGATGGAGGTTCTTGCCAGTTGTTGGCAAATTCATTCTGACTGTTATGTTATACTGTTTATTTAAAAAAAAAAAAAAAGGGTTTTAAATGCATTAAGTGCTTTAAGATTAGTGCCAAAATGAATGTCATTAAGTAGTGTAATGAACCCAGTGTGTTCCCTTTTGAAGTTAGCAGTCACTGAGATCTGAGAGAGCATTAGTCCTGAAAAGTTGAAAAGCGGTCCTACTGTCCCAAGGGAAACCCAAGGAAAGGGGACTTGCTGCAGAAATTGAACTGGAATTAGAAAATAACGGGATTTGGGGAGGAAATTTAAGCCATTTGAAAGAATCTTTCTAGTCCCAGAGCTGAAATCGTGTCTTATACGTCATTGCCACTGAATCTGCAGAGATGTGACTGTGATTACAATCTCCTCAGTAAGTGACTAGTTCCTTCCTGATGTCCGTCTCAGGCTATTAGACTTGGAGCTCATCTTGCCATACTGTGCTGGGAGCAGGTGAGTTGAAGATGGTTATTCCTGGTTTGCCTCCCCCATCTTCAGAGCAGTCTGTTGAATGTCCTTGGCATTATTGTTAGCTGAAGGGTGGTGAGGGGCAGTGGGGGTTATTCTATGAGTCCCTGACTTTAGGATACTGGAGGGTGGGGGTTGAATTTATTTTTTTTTATTGGCGTGATTTAAGTTTAGGAGCTTGTTCAGGGAGTTTGTGTTGTAGTGCATAAATAGCAAAAGAAAAATGTGCGGTGGGAGAGAGAGATGTACAGATAGCAGGTTCATGAGATGAAAAGAAACCATTTAGCCCCTACTTACTCAGCTGAAACTTTCTGTATTGTTTTGTATCAGCAACAAATGATGCTGTCATGTTACTCCAGTCTCCCACAACAGCCTGGAAGTGCTCTTGCAGCCCTGCAGAACCGTCTGGCATCTGCCGACAAGGCCAGAGAACAGGAGGATGGTGTGAGTGGGCTCCACACCACAAGTGTTGGGTCCCTGGGGTATTTATAGGCGCTGAGAGCGGTGTGGGTAGGCAAGGCAGAGGCAGGGAGCACACCAACATGCTGCTTCTGGTCACCTTGTCAGTGATAGGGAATAGATGCGTGTTTGGGGGGGGGAATTGTGGGTCCGTTCGTTGGTTTGGGGGATTTTTGGGCTTCTTTTTTTTTGTTAGTGTTGTAGGGTTTTTGTTGTTTAGGGTTTTTCTAATTTTTTTTGTTGTGTTGTTGGTTTTTTTAAATTTTACCTGCTGAGGTTGGTGAGTCTGTTGAGTGCAGATAGTCAGCCTGCATGGACTAGCTGCTGTGTGAGAGTCTGTGTACCTCCTGAGATGAGCAGAAATTGCTGTTAAACAGCTTCATCTTGCAGACACTGGAAATGGAAGTGTAGCTATTCCTGAGCCAGCAGTCGTGTGTGTGTTGGAGAGGGGAGGGCAGGATCCATTTGCAAACAAACCAGGTTTTCAAGGTTTGAGCAGTAACCTACACGGAGTTCACTTGGTTTGTAATGAGCTATCCTTGCAAGGTTAAATAGGAAAATTGGCTCCTGTTCATAGAGTTTCCTGGTGTCTGGGGAGCAAAAAACCATCTCAAACCATTACAAGAGGCAGGGATGAAGTGGCTGTAAGACATGAGTAACCGCTGGGTGTAAAGGTCCCCTTCACGTTCCCTCAGCTGAAGCCATGCTTCCTGCGCTCTGGCTGCGGCTGTGTCTCAGCCCAGGCTTGAAACCATCTGTGTTTGACATATAAAGTCACCAAACGTTGCTGGCACTGGGCTGGGAGTCAGGCAACTGAGAGCCTCTGAAAGTGCAATTATCCATCTTGATAGAGAATCGGAGGGAGGAACAGATGATTTTGTGGAAAGTTAGGACATCAGAAGTTAATGCCACAACACCTCTACAGCCTTACATTTATTGTCTTCCAACTGCTTTTTATGCCTTGGTAGTCCTTGCACTTTAGTTGCTTTGTTCTTTGACTTGCAGTCAATATGACCACCGCAGCACTTGTCTTCTTCTCTTCTCCTGCTCCTTGTTTCTACAAAAAAAAAAAGTTCCTCTGTGTCACTTCAATTTGCCAAAGAAAGTGCAACACACAAATTGGAGAAGCAAACACTTTGGCTGTTGATATGCACCCACGTTTAGAGATCAGCTCAGGCAAGTTAGTTGCAAAGTGCTGTTAAACAATCACAGTTTAGGACCAATGAAAATTCTATTAGTTGGTAATGCTGAAGAGCTTGGGCAGAATATGAGGATACGAGGTAGGGTTAGATCACTAACCTAGTGTCTAACACCAGTTGTCAGTGGTAAGGAAGCCCTTTCCAGTGTGACCAGAGTTATTTTAGTCCATGTTTGGCAGTACTCTTTGCAAAGATAAGCCTGTATATTTGAAATTCATTTTTAATTTGTTATGAACCAAGACTAACAGATTTCAGTCCAATTCGTGATTCATATTTATTTTTATTTAGTAGTAGTTCTATTAACACTGCTTTCAATTTTCTCTAAGTAGCCCAATTGCCATTGTGTCAAGAAATGAAAATATTAGGTAAGTTTTCATGACCACAGAAGGAAAATACATGTTTTATTTAATGAAAAAAAATTCTGAAGGATTTTTCTGAAGTAGTTTTATTCCTTTAAACAGTTCTGGACCACTGATTCCTAGCTTATAAAAATCAAGTTTTTATTGAAGTGGTATGTTTTGCAGATTTATAGTAATACAACTATGAACATCAGATCTGTAAGAACTTGTTTGGGGGGGGGGGAATGTACAAGTCCCTATTCTGCATCTTTTGTTTCACAATGAAGATTCCTGGTGTTACCTGATCTTTGTTTATATTTCGTGTATTTGATCTGGATCTCTCTGAAAGTACAGTTGTTCCCAATTGCAAATGAGAGGTGTTGACTCAGCCCCAGTGTTAATCATTCATACAGGAAATAAAAAAAACCTGTTATGTTTTTGGTCAAGTGCAAGAGTAGATGCATGCAAATTTTCTGGTTGATGTGTTAATGAATTATCCTCCTCCTTTTTTGATCCATCTTTGATCCTATCAATGCAATGAATCTTGAATTTGAGCCAGATTTCTCTGGGAAATTGTCCCCTGGATGATGATGTTTGCCAGAAAAGGGATTTCTACAGTGTGCTAGCAGGGGAAGACACTTAGTAACAGAAATGGGGAATAAATAACACCAAAGCCACTGTGGAAAAAAATTATATTATCAGTCTGCACCACATAAATTTGTAATAATTTTTTCTGGTGATTCTGTCAAGATTTCTTCATGTTTTCTGTCAGATTACACAATCCTTATATACAAATTAATCTGTTGAAGATTTTTTAAATAATTATTTCCTGTATAAATTATGGAGAGGAGAGGATGCTGTTATTGGAGAGAGCCTGCATAATCATCTAGATTGTGCCTCAGCCAGTGTATGGTGACTGTATTGCTTTTTCCTCTGTCTGGTGTATTAGCAGAAGCTAGGATATGCCATTGCCAAACACCAGAGTTACAGCAGAAGTTCAGTGCTCAAACTTTTAGTTAAAATTTTGAAAGAGATTGGGGAAGAGAAAGTACACAGCCAAGAAGAACTCTCTTCAAATCCGTATTTCATTTAAAGTCCTGCACTGAGAGCACTCTGTAAAGAACAGAAGGGATGCATGTCTGGACTGAAAGAAGTGCTCCAGGGGCTTCAATGATCAGTGGGCACAAAAATGTTTTTGTTTCCAATTTTGTGCCTGAGGAGATATCTGTCACACTGAGGACTCTTCATACAAGTGACATAATGATGGGCTGGGTCCTTTGGGTGTATCATATCTGTTGCTGAGTGGATGCATGAGATATTCCCAAAGGAAATATGGAGAGGACTATACAACCTCTGTCAGAGCAATGAGCCCTTGCTTCAGTGCAAGCTGGGGAAGAAAAGGATTCTGCGGGCAACTAAAATAAAGATACTTTTAAAAGTAAAAAGGGGAAAAAAAGGAGGAAAAGGCTTTTATATGTTTGTCCCATGTCTGGTGATTCTTGGGCAAAGGGAGGTGACAGGACTTCTCCAGTGGAGCAGGTATGCACCTCCCTAAGACCCAGATAGTATATTGGCATTTCACTTTGTGCTGTAAATTGAGTCCATGGTTCTGGCCAAAGACATTCTAGCTCTGAACCAGGAACAGATCTCGCATGCTGAAGATCAGTCTCAGGTACCTAGACATGGGTCCTTTCAGTTCTCCATTGTATGTGCGTTGTAGGCAGCCACATTACATTTTAAAATGTGAGACACCTAAGATCCTAAGCCTAATTGAAAAAAGTAATGTCTAAATATCTCTAAAACTGTAGCCTGAAAGAGTATTCATTTGATGCTGATCCTAGAAATCCTGTATAATTAAAGGCTGATAAACCACAGAAGGAAGGATTGCAGTGTAATTTGTACCTAAACATACCTAGAATTATGAGACCTGAAAAATGTAAGCATCTGTGATTTCATTTCAAAGAAATCTTGTCCACTGAGTGTGGATAGTGTGTCTCTTCCTCTTCCTTTTGGGTGAAGCTGGGATAGCAGGATTCTAAACAAAACAGCTAAATTGCAATAAAGAGTTATCATTTAAAAAATGTTTTTCAGCCTATAGTCTGGGAACCATATCTTCGAAACTCATGGCAGGTAAGGATGAAAAGCAAGTACTTTGCCTTGGGCTTAATTTTGCTGTTCAAAGGTTTGCATCTCTGCTGGATAATATTTAGGGATCTGTGAATTGAGAGCAGTTGAAGATCACTGACCTGAAAATACATCCCTTGTTTTCAGAAAACCAGCAAGACTGAGTTAGCAGAACGTTTCTCTACTGTGATGTTCATGCCTTCCTCCTCTACCCCAAATCCTACTAAGGATCACATGGCCTATATCTTTCATTTCTTATGGTCAAAACCTTTTCTAATGAGATCTTTTTGTGTTGAGTCTTCAGTGTGGAGTTCCTAGACCACTTGCACTACAAATTTAAATGCAAATTGTAAGTTATATTGATTTGAAAAAAAGTAATATTTTTCACTTAATTAATTTTAAATGATCAGTATTGCCAAAGAGATCACAGAATAGTTTGTGTTGTAAGAGGCCTTTAAAGGCTGTGTAGTCCAACCCCACTGCAATGAATGGAGACATCTTGCTCAGCCCCCTGTCCAACCTGACCTTGAACACTTCTAGTGGTGGGGCATCGACAGCTTCTCTGGGCAACCTGTTCCAGTGTTTAACTGCCCTCACAGTAAAGAAATTGTTTCTTATATCTAGTCTAAGTTTACCTTATTTTAGTTTAAAACCATTACTCCATGTCATCTGTTATTATAATGGACATGTCTTACAGTTCTGGATCAAGGCTTATTTCTATTTACTCTCAAAAAAAAATTACTGTTGTAAATGAAACTGAGACATGTCTGCACTAGATATCATAATTATCCATGACAGTGCATCCTGCCTTTGGAAGTCATCTACTACAGACACAGCATTCATATATTACAGACCTCTGACCTTAAGCAGATGTCATTACTTTAGTCATATGGGCAAGCCAGAAGGAAAGGTCAGAGCTCAGTCATACATACTTACATTCTAGTTCTTTTATGTATACGTATGGTATTTTTGTTTGGAGGATTATAGGAAGAGGTCACCTGTAAAAAATGGCCAGGTTGGGATTGAGCTTCATTCTGATAGAAGGTGGTATTTTAACGGATGTGACATTGGGTGGTTCTTTTTTTTGTTTGGTTGGGTTGTTTTGGTCATGGAACACATGAGAGGTTGCTATTACCTAAATTATGCTCTGAAATCTCTAGGGTTGCCTGGGGTGGACATCCGCACAGACTTTGTTTCCCTCAAAATAACTGTCATCTTCATGAAATATGCTCATGTCTGATCATAGCCTTTGGCAACAGTCTTGAGTAGGAAAACATTCTTCCAGTTCAGGAGACTGGGGCTTGCATTTGCTGCAGATCGCTCTTAGTGCAGGTAGGGAAGCTGCAGCTCATGGAGTTAATTGTATTGCATTTTACTGGTGCACTGCTGTGATATTTATTACCTTCTTCCTTTCCTTTATGTGAGACCATAATATTTTTTTGTAATGTTGCCTGAAGCCACCAGATTATCCAAATAACTTCCCAGCCCAAAGCAAAACCTTTAAACATCCCCCTTTCCTAAAGCTTCTATCACCCTCTGCCACTACCATCACCAAACTACCTTTTTTTTTCAGGGGGAAAGAGACCTCAACCTCAAATCATCTTGCAATTGCTAGTGCAGCAAACAGTTCTAATTAAAATAAAATGACAACTGAGTAACAAAATTAATTCTAGTCTGAAAGGAAATGGATAGCTGAGTTCCTGTGTGAAAATGCACCTTTTTCCTACATTGTGTTGTATAAGGCGACTGTTGCATTTTAGCTGAGTAATTGAACTCTGGGGTTTGTGCTTATGACACCAGGAGAGCAGCATGAACTATGCTAAGAATTTCTCACGTTTAAGTCACAGACCTACTAAAGCTGAAGCAGCAGCTTGGTAATGCTGTAGTACCATCTTAATGGTAAGAACAGCCGGAGGGATTCCCAACAATTTACACCCATGAATTTATTGAAACACATGCTGCTTTGAGCTCTTTAATGAAAGCACCTGCCTTTAAGCAATGGCCAAAAGATACCTATAGGTTGTGAGAGGCACTTCTTCAACTGTATACTTTCCTATTCACTACAAAAGTATATACAGTGTCAATATGACCCCCATAACACACATGAAAGTTTTCTGTATGTATGACATCAATATTGAAGTGCGTTCATGAAAGAGCATAGTTGCAACAGTTGGTTTGTTGAAGCTAATTCCCTCCATCACCCTGTACAAAGTGTGGAGTGCTTGGTCCTCCTGGGCTTGGAGCTCAGGCAGAAGCCCAGGTAAGAACTGCTGAGCTGCCGCCAAGCTACAGCTGCCCTTTGGCTTTCCTCCAGTCTGTGCTTTGTGGTACTCTTCATAGAGATAGTGAAGAGAAACTTGGCTCACTTGTAAAGGGTTTGCTGCTTTGTGATAAATATTTTATGGAGGAAAAAAATCCTTAAAACTCTGAGAAGTGTAGGAATTGGCAGCTCAATATCTCCTTTTACCAAAATTCTCCTTTTTTTTGCTTTATCCACCCTCCCTTTGTTCAGTGAGGCTGGAAAGTGCCAGAGGAAGTTAAGGGCAAACACTTGTACTGTCTGGAACTGTGCCAGGCCTTTAAAGGAACCAAGCAAATTGTGTTGGGTTAAGATTTTTTAAATTGCACTTTTTGGTATAGTCCTGTAGGGCTACATTCTTTAAGACTCAAAGCTGAGAATTTAGATCCTGATTTTCATTCTGATGCAATAAATATAAAAAATAATAAAATAAGAAAAATTTAAAAACAGTGAAGGAGGTAAGGAAAGCATGTAAAACGTAACAGTAAGTTGACAGGTGTTAAAAAGAAGATTGGCCAAGCTGGGCAAACTTCACTGCAAGAACAAGAACAGCACTGAGGGAATCCAGACTTGGCAGCAGCAGAGGTTAAAGTTTAAAGAAAAATATATTAATTACAGAGGAGAGATACAACAGTTCACTTACAGTTATTACAGTCTGGCATCTGTTCCCACCCACAGGTGGAAGGCTTCACAATTTGGCAAAAAAATGCACAGAGATTACCCCAGGCATTGTTTCTGTGTGGCACTAGACCATATCCAAATTACATGGGGCATGACAATATTTAGATCAAAGCTTTGAAGCTGAAAGGGCATCCAAACCTTCTTGTACCTCAGGAAAAAAAAAAGTAAGTAATCCTTGTAAAAGCTTTGTCACAGTATTTGTTCGGGGGCAGGGAGAGAGAACTTCTGAAAAAAAAGTGAGGTTTGCATTGCTTGAAAGTGAAATTTCAGTCTTGTGTGTTGTTAAAAGCCACTTCAAAAGGATGACATTGCATTGCCTGCTCTCTTTTATAGAGTGGTTATTAGTAACCTGATATGAAAGTGTCTTAGCTTCTTTGTATGATATGTGAGTCAACAGCAAGTGTGTGCTATGAGTTAGCCATACAGTGTTCACCATTGCTCGTACTACTGGGTATAAATCATTTAAGTTCCAGAATTTTTTGAGCTGAAATAGAATGTGTTTAAAACTCACTCATATTCTAAATGTCCTTTTTCTTCCTAATTCACGCAGCTCAAATTCTTAAGATCAAAGGAACAAAAGTTGAAGCCATAGTCTTACGTTCTTTCATAAGAGCATTAAGCATCACAGTTCCACCTAACAAACGAGATCCAAAGATGGAGGGGAACTTTTGACTTGCCAAACCCATTGCCGATACAAAACTGTCCCTCAGTGTCCAAGGTCCTTACTAAGAAGAGACTTGTAACTGAGGATTTGTTTAGGCATAGCAAAGGAACTCTGTTAAGCTTTTCTCTGTAGCTTGGCTTTTCAGGAGGATCTTGCTACTTTGATTTGTAGAGAAGCAAGTGGGGTTTTTTTACGTAGACAAAAAATAAACAAACTTTAGGGGGAAAATGGCAAGTTCAAGCTAGACAGGTCCTTTTAACAATTTGCACGTCTCAATTTTTACGTTAGCCTTTACAAAGACATATCTTTATATATTTACTGTAACCTGATAATCTTGAAGCGAAAATCTGTCTTCTGGGCCAAACTGGAAGAGTCCAGAATTTTCCTTTAAAATGGAAGGCAGCCACAATCTGCAGGGACTTCTACACTCTTTCGTATAACAAATGTTCAAGTTGGAAGGATCAAAGCAATGTGTTTATATTACAGTATCACTGCTATCTATTAACTGCCTATAAACACTCTGTACTTCAAATATTTTATAACTACATTAAGGGATTGGTGTTCTGGGTGCTATGGTTTTAGGCAGCATATCTGCCAAATGGCTATTATACTTCCTGTTTCATAATATATTTTGCCTAGAAATGTAATTATCAGGACCCACTTCTTATAGATAAAGCCTTTACACCAGGAGGGAAAAGTGAATGTATTAATTAATTCCTAGTGTGTCTTCACATGTTGGTCCCTTTTTTGTTGTTTGGGTCATCAAAATGCTTGGAAGTGCATGAGAATAATCTGATTTAATGACAAGAACAAAGAACCAGCTCTATGTTTTCAAAAGTTGCAACAGATGTAGAGAATAAATTATAAACAATTTTCCAAATACAATGTATAGATTTATAGCAGTGACAACTTGATCTTGCATGAGAAATAGAGCATATACATACTGAACGGAGCAGTTCATGCTAACCAGATGCAGGGTCATCCATTAGCAATACTTTATCTGATTAGTATTGTTAATGGAAAGGCTTATCCAGCAATTTTGTAAAAGCAAATCTGCTGCAGATCATGATTTTTTGTCAATACAGTCATCCAGTCTATCATAGTTAAGACAGCCTGGCTATTAACCTACTTGAGAGAACTGGACAGAAAATTATAGCAAGCGGTAAGTGAAATGGAGACCCCTCCATTTATTTTCCTTCCATGTATACAGCATTGCCCCCTGCAACTGCTACCTTTTCCATCATTCCACTTGGCAATGATTTCAGCGTCTTTCTTTACTCAACTTCTAATATATTCAGTGGCTTGATTGTGATAATTTGTGATACTTTTGATTTCATATTCATCAGGGTCTTGATAAATGAAAAGATAGTGCTGAAAGAGCATGTTTCTGGAACAGATGGAAGTATTATAGTTACACCATAGATTATTTAAAGATGTGTAGATTAGGAAGCAAATAAAAATTAATCTTCTCCCTGAGAAAAGTGATTTTGAGAATGGAATATCCTGTGTTAACTTTGAAGATGATCTATCTAATACTTCAGTTTTACAAAATGCTTTTCTGTTGTTTTAGTATTTCTGACAACAATCACAGATGTAATGGTCTTTCTTCATTATAAATAGTATGTTTAGATATTCGCACTTCAGCCTCACTTTAATCAATTAGAATTTGTATAGAAATCAGTTCAAATAATGTAATATTTTGTTTAAAGTAATCTGTAGTAGTTTTGCAATTCTTTTTGAAGCCACTTTTCAGTTAAAATATAGTGGATTTCTTTTTTATTTTTAATAACCTGGGGAAAAAATTCTTGTGTTTAGGGGTCAGATACATATTCTTAAACAAAACAAGTTTTCCTTTGTTATTTGTTTTGTATTTGGGGGTGCTGGTTGACAGCTAACTTAACATGAGCCAGCAGTGTGTCCAGGCAGCCAAGAAGGCCAACGGCATCCTGGCCTGCATCAAGAATAGTGTGGCCAGCTGGAGTAGAGAGGTGATTGTGTCTCTGTACTCAGCATTGGTGAGGCCACACCTTGAATACTGTGTTCAGTTCTGGGCCCCTCACTACAAGAAGGATGTCGAGTTGCTGGAGTGTGTCCAGAGAAGAGCTACCAGGCTGGTGGAAGGTCTGGAGGACAAGTCCTACAAGGAGAGGCTGAGGGAACTGGGGTTGTTTAGTTTGAAGAAGAGGAGGCTGAGGGTTGACCTCATTGCTCTCTACAAATAGCTGAAAGGAAGTTGTAGGGCGGTGGGAGTTGGTCTCTTCTTTCCAGTGAATAATGACAGGATGAGAGGGAATGGCCTGAAGTTGTGTCAGGGGAGGTTTAGGCTAGATATTAGAAAGTATTTCATTCCTGAAAGGGTAGTTGGACAGTGGAACAGGCTGCCCATGGAGGTGACGGAGTCACCAATCCTGGAAGTGTTTAAAAGAAATATAAATGTGGTGCTTAGGGACATGATTTAAGCGTTGAATGGGTAGATAAAGGTTATGGTGGGTGGATTTAGGTTATGGTTGGACTTGATGATCTTCAAGGTCTTTTCCAATCATGTTGATTCTGTGATTCTGTGATTTGCTTAGCTCTGAGGCAAAAACATTTTTAATTTAAGATGCCAATATGTTTTAAAAGTTGTTAAGAGTTTAAATTCACTGGAAAATAATCCTAAAAGAAGAGAGGGCCTGCTGTGACTTGCATGCAGGGCAAAAAACACATGAAGTAGCTGTGTTATCATAGAGCAGTGAAACCGTAGCACGTCTCTCAGCATGGAGAATGGTCCCAGGACTATACTGTGTTTGCAGCTCCCATGGCAGACCCCAGCAGTAGGAAATCAACTCTTTGTTGTCATGGTTGTGGAGCTGCACCATTAACTTGGAATATCTTCTCAAGCCAAATCCATTCCTTTGGATATATTTTAGATTTTATATAAGTCTTGCTCAGACAATGTTGACATCTGACTACATGAGGTGGCTGTGTTTCTTTTCCAAAAATCTTAGCTGAGCTGACCTACTTAATTTTCTTTTAAATAGCCTTTTAAGTATCGAAAGCTTTCCCCAGTGTTGTTTTTTTCGTTTTCTCTCTTTATTGCACACACTTGCTTTCATTTGTTCTTGTCTTTCTAACTTTGCTAGGATTTCTTTGATTCTTTGTCCTTTTCTTTATTTCCACATTTTCCTTATTTTTGCGTTCTATTTTTCACCTCCATGTTTCACTTCCCTAGACTGGATACAGGAATTTATATTCTAGGCTGTAGGTGCATAGGAATCTGTCCCTTGCTGTAACCTGAAAGATCTGAACAAAGGTTGTCTGACAGTAAATGCATGTAATTGTCTAACATGGCCACAACATTATCACAATTCTTGAATTCTTGCATGAACTGAGAAACAATGAGGGCTGTAAAAACTAGCAAAAAGCACAAGGTGCCATTTTTGGCAATGAGGATGAAAAGAAAAGGTCATATATCAGGCACATTTGCAAGATTAGGACATAGCTAGAGAACAAAAGTCACACTGAGAGTAGAGTTGAAGATGGCATCTTGTTCAAGGATTATCACTGGCAAGATGGTAGAGCCTTTGAAGTGTTCACGGAAAGAGACAGCATGAAGGTCTACTGTGCTTTGTCCCTGATCTTCTTGAACTTGCTGATCATTACAAGAAATGTCAGAAGGAAAGTCAAAATACAGACTGGAGAATAGGAGATGGCTATGCATGGGAGAGGTAAATCAAAAATATCAGCACAGTAGACCAATTTATTGATGAAGTTACCTGGGGAATAAGATGCGGAAGGTAAAAACGTTAAGAAGTTCCCATGCCAGATCTTTTCTGAAAATCGTGGGGGAAGGTGAGGATTATTCTCTTAAGTAATGATTGGAGGGGTTGGACAAAAAACAGAATATAAAACTTCTTGGAGAAAAAGCTTCTGACTGACTTTGCAGAAGGCAGTTGGATGGCCAGGGTACTGAATAAAAGACTTGACCAAAAAGAAGACACTAAAGTCTTCAATGAAGGCAGGAAGTTGTACAAGAAGTAGAAACCAGACTGCAGCAGGTCAAAAATGGAAATTGAGAGTTTCAAACACTATTTGTAAAAATACTTGTGGAAAGTGAGATACCCAGGCAGTTGCCATGCTATATGATGGGGCAGAAGACCAAGGGATTTGAGGATAAAAAAGTGGAAAAGGGAGATAATCTGCAGCCATATGCACAGGGACAAAGAAAGCAAAAAGAATACAAGAGTAAACTGAGAAGAGGCAAAAGGTCATCAGCATTCATGATCTGGAAATCACAAGAACCTCCAGTGATAGGGAGTGAATGTCACGGTTTGACTCGGGATCGGCAATTAAACCAGAGACAACAATGCTGTCAATCCCTTCCCCCTCCCACCCAGGTAGGGAAGGGGAGAGAGAATTAGGAGAGGGACTTAGCTGGATTGAAAACTAAATTAGACAGCTTTAATTATATGTACAATTATATACAAGTATGTTCAGGAATGTGCAAAAGCCTCTTGCCTCCTCCCACTCCCAGCAACTCCCCCAGCACTCTCTGGAGCTGTGAGCAGTCCCAAAAAGTCTCTGCCCAATGTCTGAGATAACAGCAGAGCAGACAGGGGCTGGGTTATGAGGGTTATGAGGTCAGAGATGCCTGAGCCTAGGAGTTGATGGTGATGGATGGATGGAGTCCTCCCTGGACACTGGCCATGGACGGAAGAGAAGGGAAGAAGAAGCAGGAAGGAAGTTGTCTTCTATGATCTCTGACCTTCCTCAGAGCTTACATAGATATATGGAATGGAATACCTTTGGTCAGTTCTGCTGTCTCTCTAGTCCAGCTCCCCTATGGGGGGGTCACAGATAGGATTCTCCTGCCCCGGTAACCTCTGTAGCAGCAGAGCTAAGAAGCGACCTTGGAGTCTCAGCAGAAACAAACATTCCAGTGTTATCAGCCCAGTAGCTGGAACACTTGCTGCTAGTTAAAAGAGAGCTTACTGAAGGAAAAAAAAAATCAGTAAAAGGAAAATTAGCTTCATCCTGGCTCAAACCAGGACAGTGAGGAGGAGGGGTTGATGCTTTATTTTAGCTGAGACCAGAAGGTGATAGTAGAAGGTTATAATGGCAGCAAGAGGGATCATGTTATTTCTGTGTGGGAACAAAGTAAAATTAAATGTTAGTCTGACAGTGTGGAAGAATTGAATCAATGCTCTTGGCTAAATGAAGACAGGAGGCTGATGAAGTGTCTAATGAAGGAGTGGCAGACCAGGTCATCAAAAATTAGTTCAGTTAGTTATGAAGAAGGAAATGAAGGAGTTGGTGGATCGTAGATAACAGCAACATGGAAGGGAGATGCAAGTAGAACTGGATGTGACACTAAATAAACATAAAAAAATAAAATAAAAAAATCTAACACAGCTCCAAACTAGAGAACATCTGGGAAAGGAACGTTTTCAATGGGCAAGAAATCAAGAAAGGGAGCCAGGAGACCTGCATGGTTAGAAAGGGAACTGCTGAGCAAACTCAAGTGGAAGAAGATAATCTACAGATCATGGAAGGAGGGGCTGGCCACTTGGGAGGAATATAAAACTGTTGTCAGATTAGGGAAGCAACTAGGAAAGCTAAGGCCTCCTTGGAATTAAACCTTGCAAGAGAGGTCAAGGACAACAGAAATGGCTTCTTCAAATGCATTGCAGACAAAACTAACACTAGAGGCCAATTGCTGAATGAGGTGGGTCCCGTGGTGACAGAGAACACAAAGAAGGCGGAGCAACTGAATGCTTCTTTGTCTCTGTCTGTACTGTTGGAGACTGTCCTCAGAAGCCCCAGACCCCTGAGGCCCCAGAGGAAGTCAGGAAAAAGGAGGAGTTTGCTTTAGTTGATGAGGAGTGGGTTATGGATCAGTTAAGCAGTCTGGACATCGATAAATCCATGGGTCGTGATGGGTGCTGAGGGAGCTGGCGGAAGTCATTGCTAGGCCACTCTCCATCATCTTTGGCAAGTCATGGGCAACAGGAGAAGTGCCTGAGGAGTGGCGGAAAGCAAATGTCACTCCAGTCTTCAAAAGAAGGAGGACCCGGTTAACTATAGACTGGTCAGCCTCACCTCCATCCCTGGAAAGGTGATGGAACAACTTATCCTTAGTACTGTCTCTAGGTATATCAAGGATAAGAGGGTCATTAGGAGCAGTCAACATGGTTTTACCAAGGGGAAGTCATGTTTAACCTGATAGCCTTTTATGAGGACATAACCAGGTGGATAGGTGATGGTAGTGCAGTGGATGTAGTTTATCTTGATTCAGGAAAGCATTTGACACCATCTCCCACAGCATCCTCACAGCTAAACTGAGGAAATGTGGTCTGGATGATTGGGTAGTGAGGTGGATTGTAAACTGGTTAAAGGAAGGAAGTCAGAGCATTGTGGTCAATGGGACAGAGTCTAATTGGAGGCCTGTATCTAGTGGAGTCTCTCAGGGGTCAGTACTGGGACCAGTACTATTCAATATATTAATCAACAACCTGGATGAGGGAACAGAGTGCAGTGTCAGAAAGTTTGCTGATGACACACAATTGGGAGGAGTGGATGACACAATAGAAGGCTGTGCTGCCATTCAGTGAGACCTAGACAGGCTGGAGAGTTGGGTGGGGAGAAACTTAATGCAATACAAGGGCAAGTGTAGAGTCTTGCATCTGGGGAAGAAAAACTCCATGTACCAGTATAGGTTGAAGACTGACCTGTTGGAGAGCAGCATAAGGGAAGGGGACCTGGGGGTCCTGGTAGTCAGAAGGATGACCATGAGCCAGCAATGTGCCCTAGTAGCCAAGAAGGCCAATGGCATCCTGGGGTGTATTAGAAGGGGTGTGGTTAGTAGGTCAAGAGAGGTTCTCCTCCCCCTCTATTCTGCCTTGGTGAGGCCGCGTCCAGTTCTGGGCCCCTCAGTTCAAGAAGGACAGGGAACTACTGGAAAGAATCCAGCGCAGAGCCACGAAGATGATTAAGGGAGTGGAACATCTCCCTTATGAGGAAAGGCTGAGGGAGCTGGGTCTCTTTAGCTTGGAGAAGAGGAGACTGAGGGGCGACCTCATCAAAGTTTACAAATATGTTAAGGGGGAGTGTCAGGATGATGGAGCCAGGTTTTTTTCAGTGACGTCCAGTGACAGGACAAGGGGCAATGGGTGAAAACTGGAGCAGAGAAGGTTCCATGTAAATATCAGAAAAAACTTCTTTACTGTGAGAGTGACAGAGCACTGGAACAGACTACCCAGAGAGGTTGTGGAATCTCCTTCACTGGAGACATTCAAAACCCGCCTGGACAAGTTCCTGTGTGACCTACTCTAGGTAGAGGAGAGTTGGACTAGGTGATCTTTCGAGGTCCCTTCCAAGCCCTAACATTCTGTGATTCTGTGAAAGGTAGCTAGGAAAGTCCGATATCCCCATGACCATCTGAGCAGAGGTAAGGAGAATGGTATGGAGAAGGAGAAATTGCCCGGAAAGTATAGTTAAAGGAATCATTTTAGAATAAAGAATCTTTTTCTCTAAAGGGAATGATGGAAAGGGGAATTGTAATGAGGCTGTGGCTGGTTATGATCATTTTAAAAACAGAGCTTCTGAGAAAATAAGAGCAGAGACAGAGGCAAAGCAAGAGGATGAGATAGGAGATAAGCAGGTAGGAATAATGTTACTAAAGGCCTTGAGGTAGTGCCAAAACTGGGGTGGGAAGTAGAAGCTGGACATGGCAGGAGGGTTACTCCTGAGGGAAAATGTCACCAGAGGCAGAGGTGGTGATGTGGGATCATAGGGTTGCTGGGCGGGGGAAATGAAGAGCAAATAAACAAAGATGGTTAGAGGTAGCGAATGGGAACCAAAGAGAAGTTAAAATAACAGGAAAAAAAGCACAGGGAGAAGAGCATATGGAACTAGTGTAGGGAAAGGATAAAGGAGACAGATGCTAAGAGGCAGTAAGGGATGTGGTGAGAGCCCTAGGAGAACAGCAGATGGATGGTTTTTTTAAAAAAACAAGAACAAAACACCCAAAAAACAAAAAAAAAAAACCCAAACCCTAACAAAATAAGGCAACTAAACTAACAAAACTCCTGAATGACATCCAGGGAATTAATGGACTTAATCCACCTTCAAGAAAAATCTCACCAAGTGCTAGGAAATCAGCCTAATGGCTAAAATTTTGTAAATAGTTGTAAACTGCATGGCTGGATCCTCAGATACTGTAAAGTAGAATGTAGCTCTCCACTGAATTTTTGACCCATCACATCTCTCCCTACGTTACCAGTGCATGAGGGCCTTGCTGGAGCCTTAAAACAGAAAAGCATAAAACACAAGTTTATATGGTGCAGGTGTTCACAGTAATGAACTTAGACTCCTGCACAAATGCCTTTTCTATCTCAGCATATCTAGTATCTTTTGTGTCTTTTCTGTGTTTAGTGTTATATCTGACCACTTACAACCATAGTTCCCAAGTGGGTTGTTTGAAACACTATCTGTGTGGTGAGAATTTTACACACTTACGCAGGATGTCCTTGCATTTGGAGTTACCTAAGATCTAATCAATGGGATACGCTCGACTTTCATCTAGTTATTATTAAATCAGTAGATACCAGCTCAGTCAGAAAAGTGCAGAATTGCAGCAACGAGTGTGCTTTTGATGACTATGCTCTGAATTTGCACCTTTGCACCTTTGTCCTGCAGCACAGAATCCAGCCACTTGGTGTGCATGAATATTATAGGAAAGAGAAGAGTTTTTCTCAGTGGATTAATTGCCTATTTCTTGTTAGGAGCACTCAAATGACAAGTTCCTCTATATCTTTCTATTGTGAACATAAGGGACTGAAAGTGACATAGCAGCCATTCATGTCAAATTACATGCAGAATACAGCACAATAGCAGTGACACTAATGCATGGTGTGTGCTTAAACATCCTGATGCCATATTTGACTAAGAAGAGATTCTTGTTTTGCTACTGGGAATGACAAGTGTGCACTTCCCCTCCCTACACAGCATCATGACTGAACAAGGTATTGAATGGAATATGTTCTAAGTGGCCATATTTTATCTTAAAATTTGATTTAATTCATTCTGTAGGCCACTTCAATGTGATTCATAATTATATTATTCTACCAGTAATGGAGGTAATATGATAAGAAGAATGTCACATTCTCTGGACTGCTTTTAATGGAGTATATATTACAGCTCTGTGCTGCTGTATTCAGCCGTCCTCACTTAAGAAAGGAATTTACAACTAAATGGCAGCTTAGAGCTGTAAAACTTTGTGGGTCACACTCTTCCTGCTCATGCATAAGCTTCATTGGGTGTAATGGAAATCAGTGCAAGATGAAAGTTCAGTGCAGGATTTGAGAAGAAGTGAGGGTGGTGATAAAGCTTCCTTGTGTTATTAAACTTTATTCATACATGCTCTTCATTATTGCAAGCCAGTGGGGCACTGTACTATCTCGGTTGACCTCCTCTGTGACTTATTTTCAGCTCATCTCCTTCAATAGAAGTGAATGGACCTGAGTCTCTGGGGCAGTTTGTTTTATTGCAGCAGAGCTAGCAATAACATTTCATAGACTTCCCTTAGAGAATTCAGCTCGTCATGTACTGGCATTGCTGTGTGGCTTTGTGTTTTCAGCCATCTAATGCAGTTCTGGTTTTAATGAGTGCTATTAAAAGAACAAAGGAGGAAAAATCTTGGTGAGGCTAGTGAGCAAGTAAGAACAAGGTAAGCAGTCAGCACCTGTGTGTCAGGAATCATATGTTGTGGCTTCTCCATGGTGCAGGTTATAGTAATGTATGTTAAACTAATGATTCATAGTTGGTTATTTGATGTCAAATGGGCTAAAAATCACAACACACAGTTGTAACCACGCTAAAAGTGTCAGAATAAAAAAAGTTAGTGACCTTGTCCTGATAAGCCTTGAAATGGCATTGGATCAGCAGCTGACTCTGGCGAAGTTCTCTTGTAAAAACACCACTTGGCAACATTGCAACATGTGAATAAACAATAAGTGTCATTCTAATAACAACACAAAGGTTGGATATAAAAATAAATAAAAGCAAGGGTAAAAATTGCTGACCTGAGGCCCAGTCCTCAATCACAGAATTTAAGTGACTTTTCAGTGTATTTAAGATCAAGCACTATGTCAGGCTGACCAGGATTAGTATTTTTCCTGGTCCTACTCGTATTTACTCTGAATGCCATGTTACAGTGATCAGTGTTTACGCTATGATCAGCCATCAGTAGCTGTACTACATGTGAGTCGTCTTTAACTGATACTGTAAGTGCAAATTTTTAGGTTTAGCGAATTTTATTCTCACCTCAGCAGCAGATTCAACTTTTGCGATAATGAAATTGTCTCATCATGTTAGCCGGTGCCTCACGTGGCCGTGTCTCTTCTTGTTGGTCTAGGCTCTAAATCTGGGATGTCACTGAATTCATTAATACATGGAAATTATTCATTTAAAGGAGGCTTCTTTCCCCTCTGTACACGCTTGCTAATTAGCAGATGAATTTTGATGTTCTAATTGATCTGCTGCAGAGAGACAGCTGTGCGCCCCAGCTGTCCTCCGCTCCGGTGGGCCTCCTCTGCAGAAGGGAGGAAGCAGCCCTGCTTCTGACAAATTGATTTAACTAGAGAGCACTGCCTTGGGGGAGTTGTACACCACGCTGTCGCTGCAGATGATTGCAGCCTTTGCGGACTGCAAACACTAGAGCGCTGTAATTGCCCAACAATGTCCTTTCCGTTGCTTTGCTGAAATTCGATTTTTCATGCCTCACCAAGCTTCCCAGTCCCCCTCCTGCCCCTGGTGTGGAAATACTGTCTTCTTCCTGACTTCCATTTTAGGGGAAAAAAATCAGGCACTTGAGGATGGGGTTTAAATTGTATTTAATATGCTAATAGTAACTAAATGTGCTCACTCAGTCACATATCAAAGTATTTGTGTTTAATTCATAGGGAAGTATTCTCTAATTGTGTTGTATTTAGCAGGTAGTCACTGCTACAAACCTTTGAACAGTAATGTTAGTGCCTCGCAGTTCTTCCCTGTGGCATGCCACATGTGTAGAACAATGGCTGTGGTGTCCTTTAAACCTTTCCTCTTTCAATTGCGAATGTGCATTTTTAAGGCTTCATGTCCAGTTATACCCTATTTTGTCAAACCTGGTAAATACTTGCATGTAACAGGTGCTTTTCCACAAAAATGACAACTGCGGCCTCAGAAAAGTACAAGTATCTAATTAATCTTTCATGTCACCTTCCCTCATGAAAGGATTTACAAGCTGTACACTGCATCATCGCCACTTTCTGGAGGCCATTGATTTGGCCTGAATATACCTTTGGGGCTAAAAAAAGCGTTACAAAAAGTGCATTCATGGATTCTAAGGTGTGCCACACCGTTACCTTTCTGCATATCTGATAGATAACCAAGCACATCCAATACACTTATGGGTGTGCAGATTTAAGGACTACTAATAAATAGCCGCTGTTCCAGAGGTCTGCAGGTTTTGCATGCAGAGGACATACAGTATTCCTGAGAAATGGCTACCCATTGTGTTTACAGAAATGTAACATCACTTTATTATTATTATTGTTCTTGTAATAATTAATTTGTTTATTTGCTGCATGCTTCTCTTTGTGTAAATGTGTGCAAATGATGGGCAGTCAGCAGAAAGGAAAAAAGATAGAGGCTTATACCCTTGCTTGTTGAGGCAAAAAAAAGGTAAATACATATGCAGGTATTAAGCCATAAGGCTGCTAGAAATTGTGTCAATTGACACAATTCAAAGGTAAGTGATGGCCACTGTAGTTTTTCAGAAAACTGCTTTTCTGTATAACAGTGAGTTATAGTCCCAAAGAGCAGCAGAAAAAGGGGAAAAATAAAAGTCAGGATTCCATCAATTTTCTATGCCACTGTTCTCCACCCTTGCATGCTTGGACAGAGCAATGTGGGTTAAACTTAAGTGAATAGTATTTTGCAAATGTGACTTCCTTGATGGAAGTCAGTTTCCTTAATTGGCAGTGCTTTTCTCAAAACCCCTGTTATAATTTACATGCCTTCAGAATAAATACCTCTTTCTTCGGGGTCAGCCCCTGAACCACATGTTGCCATGATGGTTATTTTCATCTTCCAATAGCCTGTTCTGTTTTCTTTGTTGTATTTCCAGAGACATATAATGTAAGTAATTAGGGATTTTTCCCTCAGAGAATGACAGAAGCATATATTGCATAATGAGTAACATGTTTTGTGGTTGAAATTAGTGGTTATTGGTCATGTTATTTCATTTTATAGCAGCAGCTGAGGATTTACTGAATAGTACTTGGTGATACTACATGAGATTTGTGGGCAACCGGAACTATTTTAATCTTTGGCAGCATGTAAGAAAGTGATGCACAGTGGACAATTACCAGTAGGACTGGATTATGCTGAGCTCATTTGTAAACCCGTACTAGGAAGAAATGGATTCCTAGGCATAGGTGGGCTTCCCACCGCTGTGTGTTGCAGCCCTAAGGGGTGTAGAAGGAGGTGTGCTCTCCTGACATGTCTGGCATCTCTAAAATGAGATTGTTCCTTCGGGGCTTCTGTGCCAGTGGCTGTTCCTGCAGGTGGCTATAAGTCACGGCTGCTGCTCCACTGGAGTGGGAACAGGATTGACACTGTACCTGCTCTCCTTCGTCCAGTTATCTTCTGCAGGGCAGTAGCATGCCAACCTGCTTGTAGCTTCCTGCTAGCTGTGCAACAGGCCGCAGTGGATGGAAAAAACAAAAGGTCATGACTCTTCTCTGAGTGCTAAACTGTGTTGTGAGGCAAGTCCTTTTTATGCCAGAAAGGCATGAATAAGGCAGGGGCACCCTTTGGCACATTGCTTGGGTTGAAAGTTCTCACACTCTGATAACGTCTGGTTATGTGGGTACCATGTCCTACGTGTGCCCGTCAGGCCTGTTCACTGACTTAATGTCTTTGCATTACAAGATATTATTTGTTCCAGAAAGTACTGCAGGTCTTGGGGCCTCCGTGAAGGGTCAGATGTTTATCACACTTAATGTGCAACTCTGTCTTTTTCATTGCGTTACCTCAGAGAGGAAAACATCCTGGTTATCCCTTTTTCTCATTAACACAGTGAGCAGATGCCCTCTAGACTCTTTAGCCCATATTCCAGATTCTGTGGCTGGGAAAAGCCATTTAGTCCCTCATGTCCCTCCCTTCCTTCCCTTCAACCTGTTAGGGTAAAAAGCCAGGGGCTACCTCCAGCCACTGCCAAACCTCCCTGTGCTTAAAAGCATTGATAATAACAGTGTAAGCTGTTTCAAAGGAACGCTGTTGGAACATTGGGGGTTTTTGACCACCTTAAGGATTAATTTGCTGGACTGGGATTTTTCCCCCAAACCAAGATGGTTTATATCGAACATTTTAAGCTGTCACCTCATCTATGAAGTACTACTTTACTAGCAGCTTTTAATGCACAGTACTGAACGCTGCCCATCTTCTCATACATCTATGCCAAAAATGTTCAGCTGTAGTGTATCAGAGAAGTGTTTATTCCAACATACATTGTAAAGTACCATTTTGTTTATTTAGTTTTGTTTCGTAAGCAGCGAGTAGAATGCTAAAGGTTCATCTGCAATACATCCTCCACCATACATTATCGCAGCTAAGACATTAAGGAACTGCTACTGCGAGCTTGCAAATGAGTACAGACACCAAAGAGAATGCAGTGCTCTTTCATTTTGACCACTGTAATCTAATTACTTATACTAATCTTCCATTATGTTTCCATGACTAGCAAAGACAGAGACCTAATTGTGTCTCTAGCTGTTGCTATTGCAAAGCGCCTTTTAAATCATATTTACATCCATACTTGATCTTTCTAGTGTTTTTGATATGCAGATCACAAGATACTGTTAAATTACCCAGCAAGAGCAACTGGCTGAGGTTGTATCCAAGCCACAGCATAGAAATGTATGTAGTGTGAGTTATTTGAAGGAAGTAGAAGAGGTGGTGACCCCTTTTTTCTGGAAAGGCACTTGACCTTCATCTTTCAGAGCACTGTAAGTTCTGTGCAGCATTTTTCTCCAGCTGGTATTTCAATACCAAGAATCTAGAAAAAGTCAGAAATGAATTCTTCTCCTTCTGGCTGTCCAAGAGGCTGCGCCTCCTTTTCTTTGGCATGGATCTAGCAGTAGTGATGAACATGTTCTGCACAACCAGGGTGGATTATCATAACTCATTGAAGCTGAAGATAAAAGCTCCATAGAAACTTCAGCTATTGCGGAGCGCAGCAGCCGACTTCATTAGCAGGTAGAGCTCTGCGAACACACAGTGTCTATGCTGTGCATCATCAGCTGGCATCCCTTTTGCTTTAGCAGCTAACTGTGGGCTCAGCCAGTGTATAAGGTCATCACATTACTGGTATGGATGCTGTTCTGTCTATGGCTTGCCAAGCTAGCTTCATGTCTCTGGTACACTGCTGCTGATCATATGCAGAATAAAACTCCCTGGAACCAGGCATGGGGAGTTGTGGCAGAAGGTGTTGTCCTGGGTTTCAGAGGCAGCTACCAAAAAAGAGGTTTCATCTCAAACAGTTTAAAAGCTTCATGTTCTTTTGAAGGAACCCTTCTGCAGTGACTGAATGAGAGACATTTGAAGATGTGTATGTCAGAAAGGAAGGATATCAAAACTTGGGAACAGAGAGGAGTCCCCCTTGGAGAAGTGTGTGAACTTCCAATACTGAAATTGCTACGCTAATAATGCAGCAAGAGGTATGACAGAAATCACTTACCTCATGTTTTACTAATACTGTGAGTAGATCTTAGCCTTGCTGTCAGGATAGGTGTCAGGTGGTCATTTACCTTCTTTAGGTAGCCCAGTTCCTACAGGAGTAGCAGACTGGTCCCCACAGTCCACATGTTCTCCATGCAAAGGTTTGAGAAGGCTTGGAAGGCCAGGGGAGAGGGTGGGGGCAATGGTATTAGGGTTGGCCAGAGGTAGCTACAGAAACACCACAAAGGTCGCTCTAGGAAAGAGCAGAAGGTTTTTGAACAATGTGCTGACAGAGGGACTCGTGAAGAAGTGGGGGCAATGGTATTAGGGTTGGCCAGAGGTAGCTACAGAAACACCACAAAGGTCGCTCTAGGAAAGAGCAGAAGGTTTTTGAACAATGTGCTGACAGGGACTCGTGAAGAAAGTGTATTGTTTGACTCCTCATACATGCAGGAAGATGAAAATTTCATCATTCAACCCTGTTATACAGCCCTGTTTTCTCAGCCTCAGAAATACAAAGCAGACTGGAGAGCCAAGAAGCTGTGAGGGCAACTCTTCTGAGCTATGGGGTGGGAACACCAGGCCCTGCCAGCCCTTCTGCTCAGCTGAGAAGGGAAGCTGTGCTGCAGGTGAAGGGGTAGTCTTTTCCCCTCTGCTCTGTGGACAACCATAGTACTTAACCTGCTTCTGCTAGAAGAGATCCCTAAAAGTCACCTAGTTCTGCTAGGATGGAGAATTATTTATAGTTATGTTACCTCTTGTGGGATTTTCCTCTTAAAAATCTGCAGCAAAGGGGATTGCAGTAGTCTGCTTCCATGCTTAGTGGCCCTTCTAGTTAGAAGGTCTGTCTTCTTAGTTTTTTCCTTTTTTTTTTTTTTTATTGCAAGTTAAACCAGTAACTTTTTGTCCAGACATGGAGAAAAACAGCACTGTCCTCATTTACAAGAACATTTTCCTACCAGAAAACTCTCCTGTTTTACTAAGACTAGGAAACCCCTTCCTCATCAAAGCTTTAGGAACTCTCTTAAAAATGTTGCTTTTTTCTAGCTTCTCTCAAGTTTCTCCACACTCCCTGCAAGTGCTATGCTTCAGACACCAAGTGGAACCTCCTCAGTGCTGAGGGGAGGGCAATAATTGCCTCCTGATTTTGCATCTAGTACCTCTGCTACTGTGTCACAGAATGAGATTTGTCTCCCCCTCCTGCCCCAAACAGCCTTACATGATTGGTACCTGTGCAAGTTATAATTTATTGTGGGTCACAGATCCCCAAGGGTTTCTGTGGAGTTTGGGTTTTTCGGGTTTCTTCTTGTTTTCTTGTTATAGCCCATTGTGCACCTCTTGTATTTTGTACCAAAAATGAAGGTTCTGCATCTAAGGACATCTGACCTCATTGTGAACTTTTTGTTCAGTTGTCCTCTGAATTTTGGTGTATTTTTAAGGTCAGAAAGGGGTAGTAATAATTATTCATAAGGTACAGTGGTCTTAATGTGGTGAATGACGCTGTCACTACAGCATCTGGCTTTAAAGTTGGTGAGAAGGGTTGATTCTAATGTTTTGTGCAGACGTCCATGGTACATATTAGTAGAGTAGAAATAACTGAGGGTCAGCTGTTGTTTTCCATATGAAGCCAACAGTGGCAGTGAGTCAGAAAGCCTCACAGAGGCCAAAGCAAATTCTGTGTGTTTCCTGCCGAAGTAAGCGGCATGCCCTGCAATGCAGGGCACGTCTTTATCTGACCTAGGACACCGTGCTTTTAGCAGCATTCAGCTCTGCAATTTATACAGGCATTCATATTTCACTTTCTCCAGTTAATCCTAATAACCAGCTTTTAGAAGAACGTGACAACATAACATATGGGTGGTAAAACTGCTCATAAACCATAATAACATTGCCAAAAAAGATTAGATAGATAGATGCACTATGCTTATTGTGACATTTGCTGATTAGGAGGTATAGCTACTTATTACAGCCATTACCTTGGTGACTTGGAAGCAGACTGAAGCTGTTACTTGAAAAGCAGGTTGTAAGTCCAAATTTAAAGCAACTGTGTACTTACAACATGTAAGAGATATAATTATGTTTGTAATTCTGTTCTTCAGTGTGCAGATGGTAATTTTGTTCATTTATGGTTGCATGCTGATAATGTTTTCTGTAGAACCATTGTTGGCAGGACTAAGTGTGTGTTAACAGTGAGTAGGCAGTCTGTAATACATAGTTATCATTTTGTTGATAGGGTTCTGGTGGGATGAAAACCAACCAGAAAAATAAGTTAAAATGATTCCTTACTGTAGCACCAAGACAGGCTTCTTTTGTGTGTTGCATGTGTGTGTTCTTGCATCTTATTATTTATTTTTATTGTGTGAAGTGTTTTTTCCCTCTCATTTGGAAACTTTTATGTTAGCGTTATTTTCAGTGTAGGCAGAGTAGAGTTGGGCATCTGTGGGTTTGTGCCTTCAGGAATAAAATTCAGTTTCTACTCAAAGTAATTTGAAGTTTTCTGTTGGCTTTTAGGGGTTGGTATATTAGTATATGCTTATGAAGACATATATGAAAGAGACATAAAGAAAAAACAGCTACTAAAGGTACCCTTTTGATTTTGTATTTTCCCAAAGTTATCCAACAGATGTTTGAGGGCAATTAACAGCAAATTTTCAACAGCTATTACACTTTTCCAGTATGGAAGAGAAACAGATAAATATGCAGATCAAGTCTGTAAAGTGCTTTTAAGATATCAAAATCAGGTGTTAGAGAGTCACTTCATTATTCGGGTTTTCCAGTTCTAGAATTGTGTGGCGTTCTTGTTTCAATTTAATTAAGTATGTACAAAAGGGGAAAGGCATAGTTGTATATCAAGCCCAAGATGCATAATAAACATCCTGTATTGTTATTTGTTGTTTAGGCAGTACAATGAATTTTGTAATGTGTTAAGGGAAAAGGTCATAGTACAGTATTCTACATCTAATAATATATACATAAAATATATTACATACTATGTAAGTTATATGCAAGCATACATATTAAAAAGACTGCATATTACATATAAATATGTATATGCTTATAGGTTCAAAATTCTGTATAATATACACAGAATTTATTATAGAAAATACAGGTGCCATGGAATGTATTGCCTTAGAATGACCAAAATGGTTTAAATTCTCAGAATAAATGAAAAAGCTCAGTCTGGGCTGTGAGATTATGCTTTAGCAACTCAAACAAGATTTTGCCAGAAGCATTGTAGCCCCAGAACCACATAAAGCAAGTATCGTTAAAAGAAGGTCTAATTTAGCATCAAGAAAAGCCCTGACTGTTTTCTGTTCTTTGATTGGGTTTTGTTTTGGTTTTTTTTTTTGTCTCCTACATCAGTAAGTTTATGAAAGCAGTATTATGGCTAAATGAGTGTATTTTATCTCAGTTTTCTGTGCTTATGGTAGGAGAGAATTACTCACAGAGCCCTTTGTATCCTATTAGGACCATCCTAAAGGATCTTCCCTTTTTCCTGTAACTCCTGAGATGCAGCACTGATGTGAGCGGACCTTCCTACATGTGAGGCTGTGAGTGGCACTTTGAGAAAATATGCTTTAGTAATTGCATTGCACACAAATGTGTTCAGTAATGTATGCACAATGTTTAGTAACCTATAGCTTGAGAGACACAGACTAACCTATTTCTTTCCTGCTGTCTTTCCACTCCTACTTTTCTCATCTGTGAAGACCATAAGCCTACCAAGGCAAGGGTTATGTCTTCTGTTCTGTAAATAACCTAGTACAGTTGGTGGCAACATAAATGTAAGGAATATTAAAGAAGTCATGTTAGCATGTATTCAGCGTAAAAAGAAAACTAATTGTCTCTGAGATGGTGAATGTGATTACAAAACAATATGTCATTGTTCATGGGACATCAGGCTTTTTGGATTCTCTATTCCAGATGAGTTGGTAAGTCCGATATTAGGTATTATTAACACCAATATATGACATTATTCATAGATGTTAACCATTCTACTAAGAAAATGTTAGGGTGCTTTACAGTCAGATTTAAGTAACTGGGTAGCTTGGAGACATGGATGGAGATTGTCACTGACAGTCATTAATTCCATCACAGCGCAGTGCCTTTTCAATATTTAAAAGATAATTTGAGCTCTGATGTATTTTTTTTTTTATAAGGCAGCATAAAGTGATCTGTCTGTGAGTTAAAAAATCCACAAAGTAACGTGAAATAACATTCTGAGGAGAAAACATGTATTTTTTAAGGAAACAAATGTTTGTTAATTTTGTAACTAAAAGTAAAGAATTCTTTAAATCCAATGTGGTTAAAAATATTAGTATGATCAATAGCCTATTGACATGCATATATTTTTAGGTCTGTAAGCAGACTTGCCTTTCCCTGCCCCTTGGTGATTTAATTATTGACGAAAGGCTGTTGATACTTCCTTACATTGTTAAAGCTCTGGGCAAATACTCTTAATACAGTCCTTGTTCTTCGACCAAGCCAGAAGATATCTGTCCATCCTAGAGTCTCCGGGAAGCCAAGACACCTGCCTGGCTTGCAGGCCATCCTGCAAAGAAGCATCTTTAGGAGACAAAAGCCATAATCCTCCTAGCTGATCCTCAGGTGTTTTTGCTTCTCTCAGTTGCCCATCTTCTCAATTTAGGGTCATAAATAGTGCTTTCTTCCTGCCCTTCTCTTCTCCCTCTTTGTTGCCTCTTTCTGCAAGAGCAAAGTCTCTTTTTCAGACTAGATGTTCAAACATCTGGCTGGCTGTGACTTTGATTGCAGGGAAGAAGGATGCAGTGTGAAAAAATATGCAGGATGTGATAATCTGGTTTTAGACTGTCGAAAGAGATATGGTTGACTTTGAAACAGTCAGCAAAAGTGGCTTTGACAGCCTCTGGGGCCTGAAAAAGTTCTCTGAGAAATACTGATGACTGATTATTAAAAGAAAAGATGAATTTCATGAGACAGCTCTGTCTCCCCCTCCAAATATCAGGAACAGATATATTGTGAACACATTTTTCCCTGGATTTTTATGGGGAAATAGTTATGTAGATCTAGACTTTCCAGTAGTATGTTTATTTCCCATATAATCATTAGCAACCATCTCTTGCACAGTGGGTTGTTTTGTATGGCAGTAAAAGGGAAATGTTGGAAAGCAGTTTCTCAGACTCTTTCTTAGCTGTTAGCCACCAGCTAATAATAGTAACACTTGTTTGTGTAACTTACCAACACTAACCTCATGAATAAAATTTTAAATAATGTTAGCAACTAATCTGAATTGTGCGTTAGTGACCAGGTAACATATATAACCTTTCATAGGTAACAAATCAAGTTTGCAGGCCAATATATTACATGTACCACCTTGGAACACAAGCTCTGCCTTTGCTACAAATGCTATTTAATAAATGGAGCTTTGCAAGCAGAGTCAGAGAAGAGAGTGCTGGAAGGCACCTCAAAAGGTCATCTAGTGCAAACTCACTGCCATAAGGATCAGCTTTCCTTAATCATGCCCTGAAGGTCATCATGTTCCACTATGTTTGAAGAACTTGCTCCCTGCTGTGGTCTACATTTTGTTGCTCTTATGAAGAGTATTGGAGTGGCAATCCCATTTTTTTTCTACAATAGTGAGAATACACTCTGCAGCTATGGCAAGAAGCTGCAGGGAGAGGAACAGTTGCTTGGATATATCAGACCAGGCTTAGATTTACTGGGGAATGGAGAGAGATGATGTTTTGGGGGTTCACAGGTTTGGATTTACAGTGTCTTGTGACAGAAGAATGTTAACAGCCCTTTTCCTCCTACTTCCCAGAGCTGGGCTGAGCAGTTCAGTCAAGCTGTAAACAGGCATCAGACATGATAACCAACACCTCAAACTCTACCTGCTGAGCAGTAAGCAGCCTAATTCAGACCTCGAACCACTAGTTATGCTCAATTAGCACATTGCTTTGCTCCTTATTAATGGAAGGGCACAGGCACTCTGCCAGAGTCTCAATGTTATGTGGGGTTAGGGCAAAGCTGGTGTGTCTGGATGGAGCAGGTTCATCTGCTGATCAAGTGTCTGTGGTGTGAAATTGTCTGAACCACTGATGCAATATGTTCGTTTAACAGCAGAGAAATAAAAAATCAATCCAGCAGGCAGTGGTGAATGGGACATAACCTGCTTTCCCTCAGTCAGACCGATGGGGACTTACAGTGGGGGCTGCTGTACCATGGGGAGGAGGGCAGAACAACGACCACTGTGTTGCACATGTGTGGTTCTTCAGGCTTTGTGGGTCTGCCTTGGAGAGGTAGCAACTCTCCTCTCTTCTAATGCACGTCAGTAGTGGGTGGTCATAGATAAACCACAGGAGTTGTCCTCTCTGTGTTGTGGTAGTGCCTACAGATGCTTTGTGGATTAGGACTGTGTAGTGCTTTGACACTTACAGAAACTCCTTCAGCAGCTGCAGTCATACGCAGATGGTGCAAGAGGCCATGTTGCCTTCAGGGAACACCCCTTCTCAGTTCACGGTATGTTGCGAAAGCACCTAGTCTCCCCTCGTGACCTTCTTGCTGCTGGGTGTTCCTCATCACAAGACTCAGACGGGTTTGTGTCATGTGAACAGGCAGAAAGTTAATTCATGATGTCTGCAAATGCACTACTTGGTAAGGACAGACATGCAGTGCAGGTAACCAATGGAGGTACTAAGGATTGAGAGGCTGTGGAGAGGACTGTGGTTCAGAGTCAGTCCTTTGTTCCTCTGTGAGTCAAGTTCCTCAAGGCAAATGCAGTGAACTGCTTCAGTCAGCTGCGTGCTGTACCACAGGCTAATTTCTGTTTGAATGCATGTTGTATGAATAACTAACCACCGTCTTTCATGAAGAATTTGTCCATTCCTGTGGAAAACAGAGGAATCTGGAGCCTCCAGCTGAGGGGAGAGTTACTCCCTTCCTCCTTGATAAGGTTTAAGCGATGCTCAGCTTAAGAGCTAGCACTGGTCTCACCCACCAGCACTTAGGCTTTGTACACTATCAGATACTCTAAGTAGTCTCATTAGTTTCTGGTCTCTATTTCTCAGGTGGGCAATACTTGCCTAATTGAAAAAGTAATACTGGAAGGAAACAATACCAAAAAAAGGACAGAAATTTAATCAGAGTGCATCTTTCCCCTTCTACTGAGTGTATGACCTGTTTCTTTTTCCTGGAAATATAATTTTGCACAAGTGATTTCCAGCCTTTCATTTCCTATAAAAGTCGTTTGTTCTTCGTTCTGCCTTCTCAGATGATTCCTGTTGCCCTTTGAGCCTTGGTGGTTTCTATCCACTTGGTTGTGAATTAGTGTGTGTTAAAAAAATTGTATGGGCAGGCTGTCTTTGGTATTTAAGAGGTTTTTATTCCCTGCAGAATCTAAGTGACCTGTAATAGTTAACATGTTTCTTTCAAAGACTCCAGAGAGGAGCAATCAATCAGCTTGTGAAATAGAGAAAGGAATTCACTTGCCCAAGATCAAGAAAAAACCTTTAGGAGAGGAGATGTGAAGCAAGGTCTCTCTTATAGACCAGTCTGGTAATATGTGTCCTAGACCAGCTACTGTCTCTGATAAAGGCGGTCAGAAGCATTCAAAGGGATGTTTAATTTTGGCAATTGCAAAGGTCACTTCTTGAAAGCTGGCATTGTCTGTGTGGCTTATTTCTTTATATTTTTATCCACCATTTGCTTTTGATCACAATGCTTTTTTTTCTATTATTCTTTATATGAAATGTCAGCACTTCATCCAAAGGAAGGGCTAAATTCTGGTAGAAAAGTCCATAGTAGTTTTCATAACTATAACTAAGGTAGCATCAGATGCCCCAGTTGATGTAAATCACAGGGGTTCTTGAGAGTTGCATTTGAATTAGGTTGCAGCCTCATTCCAAACCTTTGTTGCATTTTCTCTTTGTAAAGAGCTGGCATTGCTAAATATTTGTTTTTCAATGCACATATGATGGGCTTGTAGCTGCCTAGACCTGATGATTGTCCCAAAGGCATCACCCAAGAACCTGCCAGCCCAGCAATTTGCACACTTGGTGGGTTTTGCAGCACTTGTGCTTGGTTCAGTGAATCCAAGGTGAATGGGGATGCCCTGAGCTTTCAGAGCATTGCCTACATATTGGCTGCAGGACATCATGGTGGAGGAATGGTAAAGAGAAAAAAGGCCCCAGCAAGGGTTAACACACTGTAAGACTGACTGAAACAAGCACTGTTCCATCAACACTTTATGCCATTTGTATAATATCCTCCTCTGTTAATGAGATGAAGCTAGGGTGGGGTGCAGCTTCTTTGGGGCAAGAGAAGACTGAGGGGGTGTTGAAGCTGTTTGACATTGCACTCAGCTTCTAGTAATCTGTTAGGCAATTTTTAAATTACAGTAGAATTTTTTCAGAATATTTGCCCTAGTCCTTTTTCTGTGCTTATTCAAAGTGCTCCTAATGTTTTAATTCCCACTGCAAGGGAACATAAAGTGAATAAACAAGGAAATGCGTGGAGATGTATAAAATTATAATCTTACAAGCCTGTTTGTTTTTTCAAGCTGCTGAGTAAATCCTCTGTGGTTTATGCTGCAGAGGTCAATGCACTGTAGTAGGAAATGACTGGTTACGTGTCAGTATTCTCCAAGAGTTCATCTCAATTACTGGATTTGTCAAACATGATGAGCCTGAATGACTGTGTGGTGAAAATAGTGCACAGTTTGACTATTAAAGTAATTGGAGCATTGACATTTAACCGAACTGCAAGAGAATTGCAGTAATAAGTCTGAGGAGCGCATCTTCAAGCAAACCAGAGAATAGTATTTTTATAAATTCTCCAGTGACCCTTGTGCTTTCTTGTGATTTGATAAATGCAAATTTCAGTATCTTTTTAATTTAAATTATAAGATTAAAAGGAACAGATAAATGCTTTTTGCTGCTTTTTTGGAAGAGGTACTAATTTTTGTATAATTGGAAATTCTATTGATTTTATATACACCCTGGTGCAATTTTAATATTGTTACACATTATGTATGTCTTTTTAATGCCCTTAAACAGTACTTGCACCATACAGTTAAAAATTTATGTACGTATACACATGTATGTGGAGCTCATCATATGCTGAGCATCCTAGAATTATGTTATAAACATGTCAATTATTTACTGGCTCTGCTCTTGCTACTCTACCTTGCTAAATGGCTACTTCTGGGCTTTCAAGCCTGAGAAGTGGGACTTTAAATTCATTGCTTTGGTAAATGCCAAAGAGCTTTTCTAAATAATTTAAAAGTAAATTACTTGTATACATCTGCAGTTCAATTTTGGGGGTTTTTTAGTAAGTTATTTCTGATTGTAAATTTTACCTGCAGAACCTTTTGTGAGACATATTAAGACTTTGGAGAACAGTATAACTGTAAGTGACTTGGGATAATTTGGATTTGTACTTATGGGTCTGACTGGATTCTACAATCACCAAAATTTTATTTCAGACAATGGCTTAAGCTCCAGCCTTTTCCAACCTCTCTGGAGTTAGGGACAGAAATAATAACAATTAATAATGTTAATCTGAGGGAGCTTGTCCTCAGGTGAGTTATCTGCATTTTGACACCTTAATTTTACCTTATCTGAACTTTAAAATATGCTTTCTCCCAACAATGGGATCAAGTCTTCATGGGGAAACTGGAATCTCCTATTCCTGGTGAAGTAAACCAGACAGACAGTAAAATAATTCCAAAAGAGAAGGGCAAGAGTGTAGACACGATGATATATATGTCTTAAATATCTTAATTACATTAATTTATAAATATATTCTCTGCAAAGAATGTTAGGGGTACTGCACTTCTGCAGTCACATGTTAATTACTGTGTTATTACAGGAGTGTAGAGCAGTGCTTTTAATTTTAATCTGCTACTTGCCTTGACATGCTTAAGTCCCAACCCTGCAGAGCAGTTGAACATTATGTTTATATACATGTCCCTTGTGTAGAAGTAATTATATGTTTTAAATCCTTTTGAGTTTAGTGAGACTTATGCACACAGGTAAGCCAGTAGAAATAAACCTTGGTGTGAATTTAACTGTTTTACTGAATTTGGGACTTGAGCAATCTAAGACAATACTTAGTCGCAGCCTAAGGACAAAGTTTGGGCAGCCTTCTCCAAGGATGGAGTTTCCAAAATTTCCCTATTGAGAAAATAAAGGAAAATTCTAGGAAATAAAGCAGATGTTTGGATAATTTTGCTGAACTTACTGTGAAAATGGAATATTTGTTAGGACCATAGCAATATCTTGGAAAAAAATAAAAGGGGAAGGTGAGAGTTGTTTTATTTTTCCTCAATTACATCCTGAGTCTGTATAGACTCAGGGTTGGGGGCGGGGAAGGATGACAGACTTAAAGACTGTTCATGTTCAACTTTTTGAAGTAAATTCTGTAAAATTAGTTATCTCCTTCTCCTCTATTGCTGATGTAAATCCAGTCAACATCCTGAAGCTGCTCCTGATTTGCCCCTAGCGCAACAGAAATCAAATACACATCCCCACAGAATGAGCTCCTGTTTCAGAGCTGAAGTGGCATTATCCTTACCTATTAGAAGTCCATTTACTTTGAGCGTCGTGGCACACTGGGGTTGTCTGTCTCCTACAGTTCTTGCCAGCTTCTCTTAGAATCTAATTCTTAAGATCCAAACTTGTACTGAAATGTTCCTCACAAGAAGGAGCTCAAGTAAAATAAAGAACATAAATAAAAAGGAACAGCAGCTATTCGCTTTCCTGGAGTTTGAGAGGCTGAAAGTGGAAACATCAGATTCATGCATGCAAGAAGAAACTCCCTTATTAAGCATTACACAGTTTAGACCATTTTAGCTGCCAAGGTTAATGTAAATCAGTGATTTGACAAATCAGACGGGCAGGAAGTATTATTTGACCATGTGCTATTCAGTGGAAATGGTGTTCTCCAAAGAAGAAACATCCATCCAGTTAAAGGGAAAAAACATCAATTTTTTCTGATTAAATAGTTAAATAGCAAAATAGTCCAGAACTTTTTTTTCAAAGCTTCTCAAGTAGGAAAGGATCAGGAAAAGACTAGGAGCAACCTTGCCTTTTAGTTCTTGAGCAGTGGGATGAAGGCAATGTGCTCTCTGGCAGTAGGAGTGCAGCATAGTCTGGGTTAGCCATTTGGCCTGTAACAATGTTTTGAACTTTGAGATGATGGAAACTGATGCAGAAACACTAGAGACCAAACAGGCCCAAGATCCAAAGCCACATAGGTAGCTGCCTTAGTAGGCAGAACAGCCTGTCTAAGAAGACATTTTATGTACTTGGTGAAGTGTGTTACAAGAAGTTTTTGCCAGAGATTACTTGATGATTTGGGCAACAAAAGAATGCCAAACTCAATATACTTGAGCAAATCCTTTTGTAGGAAATGTATGTGGAGTGGATAGGGAGCAGGGCTGGGTTTGCTTCATGGGCTGTGATTGAAGAGCTCTATTGATTCAGGCTGAGGCAGTTTAAGAAGTTAGTGCCTGTTAGTTTGTCCTGTCTCTGCTGGAGTTCTTTATCCTTGAGGTAAAAATAGCAGAAAGTAGTGTGCCTGCTCCCCAGGCACTGTAGCTCCTAGCCTGAGGGCAGTGTAATCCACCTTCAGGTTTTATTTGGTGTTGAGGCAGGATGTGATCTGTGGCAGCTGGGGACTTCGAGCCACTAACTCATCAGATTTAACTGTGGCAGTGGCGGGGTGTCAGAAGAGGATGGGAGGTTGGGCAACCTCTTCAGCCACTGATGTTAAATCCAGTAGCAACTGCTTTGCGGAGTGCTTATTGTTCAGGTTCCAGAAGATGCAGTGAACCTTTTTTTTTTTTCCTGCAACATGGTTGAACAGCATTGTGCTGTGTTCACAGGATGAATGGACCCTATATTAGCTAGTAACTGTAGTAATCTAATTGATCTTTAATGTGTCTTGATAGGAAGTGAATATCAAATATGAATACTAAGTAAATAATTAATAGAATGGAGTACACTCATCTACTTATTTTAGTGTTTTCTAAAAGACAAGATCTTACTTCTGCTCTTGTCATTGTTTTGGGGCAAAAACCAATGCTACCATGTGAAAAAGGGCTGACCATGCAGTCAGTAGGTATAAAGCAATTGTATAATTCAAAGCTGCTTCTGGAGCCATTTTTAAGAAATCTTCAAACTCATTGAATGTGGTAAGCATGAAGATGTGTTTATGTTGGTTGCAATGCTGTGATTCTTCTCTTTTAGCAAGTTTTAAATGTTTTTTAAATTCTTTTTTAGATTATGTTTTGGGTGGTGAGGCTGTCATTTTTAGATGTGGAGATGTCCAGAGGACCTTCTGCGGCATCTGAGTTTTGAATTTACACTGGAAAATATTTTGAATTACATCATATAGCTTTTACAGAAAAAGGTGGACAAATCCATGAATCTCATCTCTTTATTCATGCTTACATGGCAGTAAAGCTTTAAAAGTAAACCATAATCTACTTGTAAGGTGAATACAGGCCTGGTGTAGACAGGTACTTTGGTGTTAATTTAGTGCTTAAGCACATGCTTAACTTTGAGTATAAAAGCATGCAAGTAGCTTCCTGAAATGCAGAGGTAACTTGGGTCTGCATTCATCACAACTCAAAAGCTTTCTCAAAGAGGGAAGAGTTTGATTCTCCCTGTTCGCCTCTGTGAGGAACACAGCTGAGCCTTCTTTTTTAAGAAGGATTTTCCTTGTAGCACACAGGGAGAAGCAAGGAAGTAGGAAAGGTTTGAAGATTTCCCAACTTGTGATAACACTGCTACCATGAGACGCCATCACTTAATCATCATGATTTTCCACTAAAATTATGTGGAAATTATTTAGTTTTATAGTATGGAAACTTTGAGACTTTCTGCTGAGTTTTGCGTTAGCATTTGGCATCTCTTTGAACCCAAGACTCAGGTCTGTGAGCTTATGAGCTTTATTCATAGCCAAAGAAAGCATTCACTCATGTGAAACCCTACAAAGTCAGAGCTGTGTTTCATACTGACTTATTATTAGCCTCTTCTTAATAGTAGAACTCTCAGCTTTCCTTGTTGTTGTGGGTTTTTTTTTATTTTTTAAGAAAAAAAGTTGCTTTTATTTTTAGCTGGGTTGAGTTATTTAAACTGAATGTGATACTCAGGCTTCAAAGAATCCAGTGCAGTACATTTTTAATCTGTTGTTTTTAATGAATTCTAGTCACTAGGAAATACTGTTATCTAGGTCAGACTTTTTGAATATTGTTTTTCTGTGACTATGCATCCTGGTGTGCTTTCTCTAAATGAGCTCCCCAATGATGTCTTACTTTCTTACAACTTCTTGGAATAACTTTCCTAACTATAAATGTAGGTTTGGTTTTGTTTTTCAATACAAATGGATGAATGGCTGAACTGACATCCACTCATTTTAAGTCCTAAACTTTCTTGAGGTAGAAGGGAGAGGCATGTAAGGTATCTCCAGGTGTTATCCTTGTTTTGAAATTTTGCCTCCCTGGAAGGAATGGAGAAAACATTTAACTAGAATTTATTACTGAATTTTGAAGGTATTGACACAACTGCTTCTGAGCTACTCGCACCCAAATGGCCTTGCCCATACAGCAAGGCAAGACACTACCTGGCGCTGTGGAGAGGCTCTTAGAGGTTTCTAAACATTTCAGTTCTTTGTGAACTTCCCATTCACAAGACGTGTCTCGCTATACCCTAACTGATTTCTTAGTATTGTCTCCCCAAGAGATTTCTCAGTGCCTTGGAGAGAAGAGCATCAGAACCGTTAGCCATGCTTACAGGAGTGGATGCTTTGCAGAGATCACCCAAGATCACCCTACAGATCCATGGCAGAGTGAGAAATTGCACCAGTTTCTCTTCAGTTATCATACCCCTTTGTGACACCACATTTCCTTCAACATTTTATATAGATTGGGCACATACCTCCATGTTCATTGACAGAATACTATTACACAACTACCCAGTTTCTTCATTTGATGGGTATCGTTTTCCACTCTGGGTGGAATGTTTACTTGCATAAAGATATTTCCACAGTAGTGCAAACAGCTAGATGTTTTTAACTTCTGTGCTTCATAACTTTATTTTAGATTTGTCATTGTGATAAACAGAAATTATAGAGCCTGGTAGCATATACTATGGGTGAGCTGATAATGAAGTTCCTGTAAGAGGCTGTTCTTTAGAGGCTTTCAGTTCAGTATCAAGGATGAAAGACTGAATCCCCACCATTGTCTCTGCATACAGTTATTTACACCAAATATTTGTGCCACTAGTGCCTCCCATGCTAAGCAAAAATAGTCCCGGAATAGTATGTTGTCAGAAGGGAACACTCTTTCACCTAATAACGTGGGGTGGAAACATTAATGTGCAGCATGAAAGGGACTTGTCAAGTCCTTGCAGTGAAATCTCATGAATTGGGAGATTTCTACAGGAACTCTTACATGGACTACACAAAATTGTAGTAGCTAATAAAGTTACTGCATGCATTTTCTTAAGATTATCTTGGGCAGGAATATTCTTTCCAGCTTGCTGAAAAAAATGGGGTGTTAGAAAATTGCCCTTTGCTTAGACACACCTGTAAATAGTAGTGTAAATTTTGTCTTAAAGTAGTTCTTCTCTTGTTTTTTTTATCATAGAAATATTAGATCTTTTATTTAAGTAGTTGTGGCAGTTTGCTACGTGTGGTATTAATTTCTGACAGTGAAGTTGCAGATCAGCTTATAAGAAGCTGAAAAGCCAGTTTTATGATCAAAACGGAGGAGAAGAGAAAAGCTGAAAAATAATGTGGAGTTTATATCAGAATTAGCATACTGAAACTGAAGAGAAGAAAGCTGGATGCCAGGTGGCTGTAAGGGCTTCTGGAAAGCTCACTCGGTGCTCCCTGTTCTGGAGCTCAGGTGTTGGGAGTCCTGGACTTACCAATCTCACTGAGATCGATGTCAAACCTCAACAGGCTGAAAAAAAGGCTGTAGCAGTGCATTTGAGGAGCAGGTGCTCTTAAAAGCTTGGGCTTGTGTTGATAGGTTGAAAATAGTGTTGGGTGCTCTCTTTTTGCTGGAATAGAAAGAGGCTGGATAGAGTGACTGGTGGGAAGCTTAAAACTGACTGGTCCCAAGGAGTTTTGAGCTCTGTAAATGCTACCTTGGATTATTTGTCCATGTTAAGATGAGGTTTAATATTAATAAATAAATAAAAAGAATACTGCACTTTACTAGAAGTTGGCAGCTGGCATTGAAGTACAGCAAAAAAGAGAGATGTGGACTTGAGCTAACAAGAAATCCAAGTATTTAAATTGATCTGACCTGGTGTAATTTTATTTTAAAGTAACACAAGAAGGACTTCCAACGCACTTGCATAGATCGTGGATAATTGACTCCTAGCAACAGATGCTGAATATCAAGGTGCCTGTGCTGTTTTTTATTAGATGTATGGTCAGGCTTTGACATAATTGATCACGAGGCTTGTTGACTTGTGTGCTGTATGATCTACTTCACACCTAACTTAAGCATGCAGGAAAGTGGTCAACATAATAACATACCCCTCCTAGGTCTTACTTTAAATGCTGGTTTGAAAGTTCAAGAGAGACTTAAAGCTTGCTGGTCTTCTGCAAAAAGGGAAATGACTCTGAGATGAATTTTGCTGTCTGAAGGAGCAACTGGCTGTAGATTTGTATTTCAGTGAGCACCTGTCACTGCTTAGATCTCCTAGCACTCGTTACTGAAAAGGTAATGCATTGGAAAGCATCTATGGAAATTGAGTCTTTTTTTAGTAGAATTTGAAAGTAAAACCATCTTCTCAATCGTCAGTTCCATAAACACTAAATTCTGGTTTTGTTATGTAAATTAAGTGTCATTAAAGACAGCTGCGGTGTTTGTTTTTATTTGTATATCTTGTATTTTGTGCTGAAGACAGATAATCCTTAGAAAGTATTGTTACCTTTTTATTAAAGGTTACAATTCTTGCTGAAGTATATTTATTTGGACATCTCTGACCAGTGACATTTCAAGATCAAGACCTTTGAGGCTCTGTGTGTAGAGCAAAATGTTACAATTCTGTTTTTTTTTCTACCTTCAGTTTCTTTCATTGATATGGCTGAAACTGTGCCTGGTGAATCAACAAAGAGCTGTATGTTGCCCTCTTCAAAGCAGATGGGCAGTGGTGGAAGAGGACAGCAGGGTGACATTTAAAGAAAAATGTCCTTTTTTCCACAGTGCCAGTTGTCCTCCCCCATGTAAGCTCGGTGATGCCAATAATGGGAGTGGGAGTACTGTCTTGTATTAATCGTGTTTTCTCAACAAAGAAAGAGTTCTGTGGTCTTCTATTTTTAACAAGGACAGTGTTTAAAAATTAACTGATTTTGATTAATGCTTGTCCATGTTTAATGGCTTTGTTTAACAATATGATTTCATTAGCAATGCAATTTAGTTCTAACGTAGTGCATTTTATACAAAAACAAGGCATGAGAGATTGCTAACTGTCTTTTTCACCTGCTTCCTAAAATGCTAATGTCTAGGAGAGGCCTTCTGCCATGTCCACAAAGGACAAAGCCTGCTCTTTGCAGGGTGCTCTTTGCTTGTTTCATTACAGAGAGAGGCAAAGGACACCTTTACTCTTACCTTTTACCCAGCCCAGCCAGGCCTAGCAGTCTATGTAAATTAAGTGCAATATAAAGCCTTCTTGAAGTGGTCCAGAGATGAGCTTAGTTCAAAGGCTTTCTTTATCTGAGTGAAGAAGTGTCCAATCAAGGAGCTGACACGTTTCATGGAGTGTTGTCTTGGAAAACTGGGCCTTGTCATTAGTCTCAGATATTTTAACCATTCAGTAAAATTTCTGTCTGCATTACTGCGAGTATTGGCAGTGGGCCCTGGTTTCCTAAGGGAAAACATGGGCTCTTCTTTATTTCTGCTCCTGTATCTTTTTAATCACACTTTGGGAACAGTCCGCCTGTCACTGTAGATTAACAGGACCGTAATTATTGAGGACAATAAATGATCAAAGTCATCCAAAGATGTTTTAGGGACTGTCAGAAGTATATGAAACCCAACAGCAGGTCAAGGTCACACTTTAGGCTGGACTGTCAGCATTCCCCACCTGACCTGACTTCCCTCAGAGCAACCCTTTTATGGGAATGGGGCCGGACATGCCTGGAGTTTGCAGGCTGTCTGCTGGCCTTCCCTCTCCCTCCCACATTGGTGGTGCCCATGCCTTCAAGTGCAACAGCATGGTTGTTCACTGAGCAGCCTGGGCTTATGCTTCCGTGGAAAGGCTTTACAGAGGGACGTGGACAGTCTGGATCGATGGTCTGGGGTCAATTGTATGAGCTTCAACAAGAGCAAGTGTTGGGTTCGGTCCTGCAGTTGGACCACAACAACCCCATGCAGTGCTACAGGCTTGGGGAAGAGTGGCTGGAAAGCTGCCCAGATGAAAAGGACCTGTGGATGTTGATTGACAGCTGGCTGAATATGAGCCAGCAGTGTGCCCAGATGGCTAAGAAGGCCAACAGCATCCACCTGGCTTGTACCAAGAATAGTGTGGCCAGCAGGACTGGAGAAGTGATTGTGCCCCTGTACTTGGTACTGGTGAGGCTGCACCTCCAGTACTGTTCAGTTCTGGGCCCCTCACTACAAGAAAAACATCAAAGTGCTGGAGTGAGTCCAGAGAAGGGCAATGAAGCTGTTGAAGGATCTGAAAAACAAACATCATGAGGAGCAGCTGAGGGAACTGGGGCTGTTTAGTCTGAAGAGGAGGAGGCTGAGGGGAGACTATTGCTCTCTACACATACCTGAAAGGAGGTTATAGCAAGAGGCGATCGGTCTCTTCTCACTTTAACTAGCAATAGGATGAGAGGAGATGAGTTGAAATTATGCCAGGGGAGGTTTATGTTGGATTCTAGGAAAAACTTCTTTACAGAAAGGGTAATTAAGCACTGGAATGGGCTGCTCAGGGAAGTGGTTGAATCACCATTCCTGAATGTGTTTAGAAATCTTATAGATACAGTGCTTAGGGACATGGTTTAGCAGTGGGCTGGTAGAGCTAGGTTAGTAGAGCTAAATTCAAGTTTGGACTATATGATTTTACAGGCCTTTTCAACCCTGAATGATTTATGATTCCCCTCTTCGAGGTGTGTGGGAGTAGAACCTGACAGGCATCCAGGCTTTCTGCAAGTTCCCAAAGCCTATTGCCTCTGTTTTGGAGGTGGAGGAAACACTCAGATCTTGAAAATGTGCAAGTTCAAAATCTCCTCAAAGGTAAAGATAAAGCAGCTTGTGCATTTCAAAAGAAGCAAATGATAAAACTTCAACAAAACCAGATGCTGCGTTGCTGAGGAGCCTCTCTCCCTCTCCCTGAAGAAGAGAAAAAAGACTTTAGCACACAATGTGTAACCAATATGCTCAGTCCTGCTACTGAGTTCTTTAATACATCCTAAAGTAGCAGTAGGGATGTCGACCTTTTGCTTGGTAATTCTTCTTCAAGTGAAGAAACCAGCCCATTAAAGTGGATTTATTATTGAGCATCATTAAGACACAGGCTAAGGCTTGCATATAGGAGCTGAATAACAATAGCCTAAGGGTAAATGCCTTTACCATTTCTAAGAACACCAAAGAGACAATATTATCTTGAATACATCTTAATTAGCAGTGATGAATATATCCCAGTTTTTCATTTCACTGATGGACTCTGTAACACCTAACAACTACATTTTAACAATGTTTATGTGTTGGTTGTTTTGTTTTGTTTTTTTTAATAAAGGCATGCTTGTAGTCAATTTACCTATCATTTCCACTGCCATTGATGTGGGTGCAATTTATTCTCATGGCAGAGCTTCTGGTGGTTTGCACAAAAGGAGTTCTGGGGTTTTAATTCCTGTTTTCAGGAGTTAAGTTTTACAAAGAAGTAATGTTTTAGATTAACTTATTTTCATTATTTATTTTCTTTGAAAATAAGGTCCTATTTTTGCAACTGCTACAGCAAGTCTATGTGACAATTTTTAGCATTGTAGATTGGAGCCTAATCTGCCTTGCCTTTCCCTAGGCAGTAGTAGCAATAAGCTAAATTAATTCACTCCAGACTTCTATTGCTCCCACTGAAAACAAAATCTAGTAAGATCGAGGTACTAAAGACTTTATATATGTGATTTGCATCTATATATTCAGAAAAAGGATTAAAAAAAGTTCTGTTTGCTTTGTTTACCAAATTTGTGTACAAATACAAATAGAAGACTAACAATGCATGGTGTGCTTTGTATGTGTGGACTTCTGAGTAGCCTTCAACTCTTGATGTATGACATTTTCAAATAGGGCTACATCTTCAACAAGTAACATCTATACAATCAAATGTGTTTGTCTATTGAATTCATACTTTTTTTTAAGTACTCATTGCACATTTCTTTGAAAAAAGGCTCATCCTAATGCGCAGTTTCAAGGGACATACTACTCTTTTCAAGATGTGGCTCAAAGTGCTGTATTGTTTGGATTACAACTGTGTATGTCATCTATGTTGATTTGTTATTTTGGAGAATCATGACTCGTAAATTGGTCTGGAGCTCTCTGGCTCTATTATGTTCATTTCTTTGTGCCCTCTTAGCTTACTTCTCATGCACTCCAGACATTCTCTTCGTGCAGTGGCCTGTTTTTTGTCTTTTTCTTAATATTGTGCAATAATCTCCCACCACTTACACGCGGTCAAAAATTGCATCAATTTTTTTCTAGTTATAACATTATATCCTAGAATCTTCCAGGCGCATTATCATGTGTTACCGGTATACCAGCTGCTTTCAAAATAGAGCAAGATCCCTGGGGTTTCTCTTTCCAGGCAGTTTCCTAATAATATGTTCCCCGAGGCATCTCTTCTCTCTCTTTCCCCATCAGCAGTGGACAACTATTCCAAAGAGCACTTCTTCCCAGACCCACAGGTCCAATCCCCTGCTAATTTGTTTAGCAGTACAATCAGTGCTGCCATTTCCAGCAAGACTAATTTTACTGCTGCACAGATACAGAAATAGGAGCCACAGTTGCCTAGATCTTTTGGAAAGTGAAGCATTAATTCAAGAGGAAGTGCCAACTTTTCTTACTTTGGCTGAACATTTAATATGCCCTTATAAAAAAATAAATCATCTCATTGAAGCAGTTTCCTACTGCTTTTGTGCTAAAGCTTGCCAATTTCCGAGCTGCCTGCTATTCTGTACAAAGACAGGTAGCATCCACTGTTGTGCTTTTTTGACCCAGATTCTTCAGTCACATACATCAGTGTTTGCAGTAAACAGGAATCTGCAATAACCAAGTGCTGGATCCTGTTGTCTTGTGACGAAACTCTTCAATCTTTGTTATTACTAGCCAGCAACGGGATAAAAATAAAACAAGGGAATAAAGCCTGAAATACTCAATAACAACACAAGTGAACATCATAAAAAAACTGAATATGCAATGTTTATAGGAAGCTACACTGGACAATTTGCATATGTTGCAAATTGTTATCTATTATTTTCACATCTGCTTTGCAGTCTGTAGTCACCTCTGTCCCATTCCCATCACAGCCAATGCAGAGTAGCCCATGTGGAAAAAAACAGAAACATCTGAAGAATTTTTCTTCCCTGCCCCCTCCTATCTGCATTTCTTTGACACTGCTGTAAACCTAACTGGGCTATGGGTAACTTCATAAAGCATACTAAAGTGTCATTTTATCTGTTCTTGAGCTGGATTTGTGCAAGTTTGCAAAACTAAAACTTTTTTTTTTTCAAACAGTTATAATAATAGTAATAAAAAGGAAATCAACTCAGAAGCCCTTAACTAATGCAGAGTAAGCCCATACATCTCCCTGGGAGGCAAAGCTGCGATTAGCATGTTTGAATGCCTTACTACAAGTGATACTTTGTGAAAATGCAGCACTTTGTGGGAATGAAAAGTGCAGTTGCAAAGCAGGTTGTTAATTAACAGAAGAGTTAGTGTAGTGTTTGCTGTGATTTCATCCTAGCTTAGCAGAGCAGAACCAAACTGAAGAGCCAAAAACCAGGCAAGCAAGAGCTCTGTTGTTGGTGGTTTTTTTACACCCTGAGAATTTGACTTTATGCATTATTCTAGTCCCCCCATACATTAGGATAGGGGGCAGAAAACCATGAAATGTCGATTTTAAGTCAAGCTTCTGTATGTTTTAAGTGCTTCTGTTTTTCTGGGATTATTTCTAGTTACTGCAAAGCTCGGAAATGAACAATGCAGTTTTGTGTTGTTGAAATTTTGTCTATGTTTTAGTCTGAGTTCAGACTGACACCTGAGAGCTAGATTTTCTTTGCAGAGGAAATAAGGGAAGTGAGTCTCCCTAGGGTAAAGGCATCATGGTAAGGCAACAGAGTGATGTCTCTTGTCCTGCACTAATCCCACTGGCTAAGCAAACCAATGCGTGAATGCTCACCGAACATCGTGTCCATGACATGCTCAAAAGTATGTTTCAAGTTAAAGTGAGTGGGTGCAATTTTGCCACTGAACCAGTGAAGGTTGTTGTGATCTATCTGTTTGAATTGTTTTGCAGAATTGTTTTGAACAAATCAGGTGCTTTCTGACATCTCCTATTATGGAAGTTTTTTAAATACATACACTCAGTAAAAATCAGTGTTAGCAATGCCAGAAAAGCACATCTATCTTGTGTTATTAGAAAAGTTCTTAAGATAAGCAGTCCATTCCAATTTTTTAACTGGCACCCTATTTTCTTTCATGTAAAATGCAATAATACTACAGTTTCCCCTTGTCAGATGAGGGTAACTAATGAATGAAGGTGCATTCAGTGAAAGACTGCATGATAACTCAGCGTGACAACATCAAGCGAACATCAGTGACAGGTGAAAAGTACTCTGTCCAAATTGTCATGGGTATCATGCAGTGTCAAAGACTGTGTCCTTATGTGCTGCTTTATGAAATGATTTGCATTGCTTGCTATTCTTGACTTGCTAGGCCACTTGGTGCCTCACATCATATATGCTCATGCTTCATCAGAAAACCAGACAATACCTTCACATCCTGACAGACTTAAACCCGACTCTCAGTACAGCTCTTTCTTTGGGATGGGGCTCAAGGAAGTTTTCCTGCCTCTTCAGCCTCAAGTTCCCATCCTTGCCCTACTTGCAGAGCCAAGAATGATTCAGCTGTATCTGGAGAAAGGCAGTGACAGCTGATTTTCTCTGATGGTAGCGTTAGTGCAGATGCAGTTTGTTGTGGTCAAAGAAGAGAGAATATTGTTCCCAGGCTGAGTGTCTTACTGAAGATCCACTCAACAGCAAGAAATGTTTGGGTTTGGTGTTTTTTTGCCTCGGCTCCCAAAGTCATTTCACATATCCATGGCTCTGTTTAATTTATTCTTCAATGAAATATGCTTTGTAAGCTAATTTTACATGGCTAAAGGCCCACATGCAAGTGAGCTCTTAAACCTATATGACCACAAATGAAAACACCCCGTGCTGTTGAAATGCCCAGAGCTGTTCTAGGTCTGGTCTGAGGCCAGAGAGCTCCTTTGACCACCTGTCCATGCTCACAACTACGCAGCAGCAGCAGGCTGTGATGGCTTCCAGGATTCGAGTAGGTCTTCCCTGCCTCTGACTTTATCACTCTTGGCGCAGATCTGCCCTGGGAGGATTGATTCTGTGAGGCAACCTCATCTTATGCTATGGAGGACCTCACAGCATGTCCAAAATTGAAACCAAAAGGCTGCAGGGCACAGCGTGAGCAGGTCTGGGATCTGACATGCACTGTGTGAACTGGCTGTGAAGAGGCACAGCTGGACTGACTGTAAGCTGTCACTCATTGCCCATCACTGGTGCCATTCAGTGTCTGAAACACTAAGACACACTGTGCAACAAATGGTCTTTGCAGCCCCCAAACCCATAAAGACAGGTCTGTTATATTACAGTTGTGTATTAATTGTGCAGCATTAAACTTTAGCAAGAAAAGATTGTTTCATTACTAATACTGGTGAAAAATCAAGTGATGTCTTTTTGACCACTTTGTGAACAGGGACTGCATTTGTAAGCCAAAAAAATGCAAACTACAAAGCTGTCTTGTTTCCTGTGATCAAGTTATATTCCCGCATCGATGTGCATAGCAACAACTTCAGGGAACAAAAGAGTCTTTGTTGACAATAAATGATTATTCAGTCCTTTTTAATTTAGCATAGAGTGACCCTGTATACTCAGAAGCTCAAACATGTCTACACATTGTTCAAGTGCCTAAAATTCTTGGCATGTTGAAATTTCACTTTTTAGAAATGGAAACAGACTGAGCATAAAAGGGAGAGGACTCTGGCTTGCAAGGAACCAAAGGTAGTGCTACTTTTTCTTGGTGTTGGTTGCTTGCATGCAGTACAACTCTGACTCTCGTTTTTAAAACTCACTGAGTGTGATGACGTGTGCATTATGTGATGCTAATCATAAAGCAGCACAAAAGTGGATGTGATATTGATTAGAACAATGATGCTTAATGAAATAATTGTTAAGGTGTAGCCTGCATAATGAGGAGGCTCAAAGCATAAGTTGTTTGCTCAAAAAAACCCCAAACAACAGACTGTTTTTATGAACTGAGGTTGGTTGGACACTGGGGTTTTAATATCTATGCTGTAAATGCTGCCACACTGTAGACTGGTAACCATATAGATTTTGAGGGTGTTTAGCTTTTTTTTTTTTTGCATCTGCAGGAATTCCCATATGTCGCCTAGTAGTGGTGCAGGGCTGTGATGCCTGTGGTTGTCACTTTGCTGGCAGTGGGAAGTGAAGATCATGGAGTTCTGTGAGAGCAAAGGGGTTCAGGCTCTTTTCTTTACACATCCTTCTTGCTTGAAAGGATATTCCTCAAGATAGACACTCTCTTTATATCTGTTTCCACTGTGGCACTAAGCTTACTGTCAATGCTTAACAAAGCGTATGTACAATTGCACTGAAAAACAACATGAAAAGAACTTTTAAGTGGCAGAAACAAGCTCTTGGAAGCTAGGAAAAGCCAGATGTGTAGTTTCTTCTGTGCCTTCAGTTTCTCCTTATTATGCATACATACTGTGTTACAGTCATGGATGACATCATTGCAGCCGTTTTACCAGAGGAGCAGCATTCCCTTTGGGCATGAGATGAGCAGTGTTCAGGGCATGAGTCTCTTTGGTGTAATGAATGAGGATGTTGTCGAAGAAGTTAATCTAGGAATTGACAATTGTGTGATGAAGAGGGAGGATGACTTCAGGAAAGGAAATTACGGTCTTGTGTTGAAATCAGATGAGCTTGAGGCAGGAGACTTCACTGCTGGCGCTGCCCCAGCATGGCAGGGAGAAGGAACGCATTGGTATTAGGAGCTATCTCTGGGCAGTGTGGGAAGGGAGAAACCTAGTCAGGCTTATCCTTCCTCTTGGCTTCTGGCCATGGGCAAGCCAGGCTGATCTGCTCCCCGAGGTTCCCAACACAGTGTGTGCAGCTGCGATGGCAACAGGGGAGTCCAGCTGTGGGACATCCTGAGCTTTGGACATGTTGTCATGCAAAGCACGCAATCACAGAATCGTTCTGTTTGGAAAAGACCTTTAAGATCATTGGGTCCAACCATTGACCTAACTCTGCCAACTCCAGTGCTAAACCATATTTCTAAGCATCACATCTACATGTCTTTTAAACACCTTCAGGGATGGTGATTCAACCACCTCCCTGGGCAGCCTATTGCAGTGTTCAATAACCCTTTCAGCAAAGAAGTTTCTTCTAATATCTAATCTAAACCTCCCCTGGTGCAACTTAAGACCACTTAATCTTGTCCTGTTGCTTGTTACTAGGGAGAAGAGACCAACCCCCACCTTTCTGTAGCCTCCTTTCAGGTAGTTGTAGAGGGTGATAAGGTCTCTCCTCAGCGTCCTTTTCTCCAAAAGAAAGCCTGGAGGGTGCAAGCTAATGGTGAGAAATTGTCATACTCTGTGTTTGTTATGCAGGGAGAGGAGGTGTCTTTCCAGATTTGAAGACTTAGAAAAATTGAAGTTGGTCTAAATATGGTGTTGGCAGGAGAGGTCACCAGGCTACCAGGCCTGCAAAAGACAGCAGAGGAAACTTTGGAGCACAAATGCAAGTTTTGTGATGGTGGGCAGGATGTAGGTCATGAGACTGAACCAGTGAGTTACTAAGGACAGCAAAACCTCTGGGGAGATGTTACGAGCGTGCAATCCTTAGCTGCTTAACTCTGTCTGATTTTGTGGTCACTGGCATGTGCTTTCTAGCTAACCAGAAGCAACAATCCTTTCCTGATCTAGCGAGGGTATATTGCAGATATTTTCCAGAGCCTTATTTTAATTGGGCAAGACCATGCAGATTATTAAAACATAATATAGGGAATTGTATTTTTTAATGGCGGGGAAAAAAATAAAAGAAAGGTAAGGCCCAGTTTTGAAGCCTAGATCTGTCTGCTGGGGCTTGGTGAAAATACTTGTACTTGTGGGTAGGGTTAGGAAGAAATGCCACTTCATTTGCAGCTTAGGTCTTGGTTTTAACCCACCTCCAAAAATCACATTAGCAAAATTGTCGGAACAAGATGGTTATAAAAAGACATGCCAGGACACTGGCATAAAAATGAGATGGTAAAGTTTGCTTCTGGGTCTTTAATGGGAAAAGCAGGAAACCTGCTGGTACTAGTTGCTGTTCTTTGTCACATACTTCAGTTCAAGCATCTTTTTTATTCATTCCAGCAGCTTCAAAACTAATCAGATTACTCTTGTGGGGTTCTTCCTGGGAGAAAAAAATGAGTTTAAATCCATTTCAGGTGAGCAGGGAGAATTCAGTTAATAACACTGAGCCGTTTACACTGGAGTGCCAGCAGATCACTAAAATAAATTCAGCTTCCTTGGCCTGCCTTTGACAGGACATCTGCTGTTGAATTTCACCAGATAACATCGGGGCCCAAGTACTTTTCTAAAATGGGGAAAAAAGGCATGGAGAAATAGTGTCTGCATTTCTGCTGCATTAAAAATCACCATAAACATTTTGCATATTGTTTCTCTAAGGATGAGGAGGGGGTAATTTTAACCGTAAGGTTTACACATCATCATCTCTCTGGGGATCTCAAAACATTTTTTAAATGGGAAGTAACATTTTCATTTAGTGATTGAAATGTGTTAGCAACCAAGTTTTCATTTTCTTAAAAAGTTATAATTAATACATAAGAAAGCACAATAAATACCTTGTTTTGGACTTTTCAGTTAGTATTGAGCATTTAGTTGTCACAGCAAACTGGAAAAAAATGTACACAGCTCTTTTTAAAGGAAAAAGATCACACCTGTGATTTCATGTGTAAGTTTTTGAAGGGAAATTTCCAAGTTAATTTACACTCCCAATTTTTTACATATTTCCAATTTGATTAGCTACCAGCACTTCAGCTCTAAGACTGATGAAAGCAGCAATAGTAAGAAATTGCCACTTCTCTGGTTTTGCTAACACGATGGCAGTTACACTGCACATTGCTGAGAAATTCAGCTCCACAAACACATTATTTCTTGGAACTGAGACTGCATGATTGAGAAACAGTAAGGAATTACAGACAATTACCAAGTTGTCTTGTGGTCCATGAGAAACAGCAGAAAATTTTAACCCTGCACTACTGAAAATAGGCAAAACTGCTAGGGAAAAAAAAGTAACATCTGATTCTTCAGTACCATCCATTTTGTATAGCCAGGTATGGTTACACAAACATTTTCTCAGTAAAGCCAGTTTGGAAAAAAGCAAAGTCACCATTCCTGCACTGTTACTCATTCACTTCCATGCTGTGCCAGATTATTATTATTTACAGGGTTATGCTCTAAACCAGATCCAGATTTGGGGGGTTGTTTGTTGTGGGGTTTTTTGTTTGTTTTTGTTTCCAAGTCAAATCCCTTCAGAACAGTTTTGTTTTCAATTGTATCAGAATGATTGAGGAGACAGAAGACTGCAGGAAAGAAGCAAATATGAAGAACAAATGATGGAGACCTCTTAAGTTGCATTTTTCATCACATAAAATGTTCTGGTAACTCTGCTTTCTTTTTTACAGGGTGAGGGTGTGCAGTGCCATGTTCTAACGTGGCAGCACCTTCCCGGGAGTTTCCTAATGAAAGAAAGGAGAATTGACAGAAGTAGCATTATCTGCCACTACCCAAATATGTTATGGAAACAAAGCAGTTTCAACATCTTCTAAAGAAATACTCCTCATTATCTGTCAGGTTACCTAGGGGCTGCTAAGGATGTGAAAGTAATAGCACATATACTGGGGATAAGGCTGTGCAATGTGCTCATGGGCTTGTCTGCTGTGATACCAGCAGCTTGGGAGTCTTGAGCTGAACTGGCTCAGGGTCACTTACAGTTCTTAAATACATATATACATAGATAGAGGGAGAACATTTGAGTAATCTGAAATTCTTTTTCATTCCATGTCCATGGGCATTTTTTTTCAGCTTCATCCACACTTTTAAAGAGCTTTCAGTGTTTAGAAAGGCTAGCTCCATTATCCATGGAACCAGAGTCAGAAACCAACAGCCTCTAAACAAACTGTTAAATTAGAAATTGTTTTTATGTGGATTTATCAGTACATTTTGAAGGTACTTAGGAACCAGTTTGTATTAAATTAGGTAATATTATTTTGTGATACTAATTTGAGCCAGATTGCTCTGTGATGGAATGAACCAAGTTTGTTGCATGCACAACTGTCCTTGAATACAAAATGCCATATGTTGTCCAGTCAATTTGTTATTCACTGTGAACAGTTCAGGATAAAACTGTAGCCAGATACAGTACACCTAAGAATGGCAAACGCACTTTAAAAAACTTTATTATCTTTACAAGCAATTTATGAGCAGGATTAAAAATTTATTTATCAAACTGTTGACAAGCAGTGGTTGAACTAGCTCCAGTGTTCATAGTGATCAAGATTTTAGATTTAATCTCCTTCAGTGCCAGCATATGATAAGTGGTAATTCTATCACAAAAAGTGTGCAGTCATAAAGTATCTTAAAGCAGGGACATGCACCAAAATAAGTGGATTAGTTTTTTACATACCGGGAACAAAAGGGACACAAAATCCTCCAAATTCAATTTGTTTGAAAAGCAAACTCAAGTGAAGCCAACACTTTTAATCTACTAAAGATGTAAATGGCTTTTCACCTCACAGAGTTCAAGGTAATGTTACCAGCACAAGGTTAAGGCCCAATCCTGTATACCTTCAATCACTTAATCAGTCCCAGTGAAGCGAAGGGCATGTGCTCAGGGGATGTGAACACTAGCATGGCTTTGTAAACCCACAGTACTGTTCCACCAGTGCACCCCTTGTGTGTTTGCAGCTTGGACTAGCAAGTGAACATGTTACAGATTGTACACAACCTCCAAGCACAGTAAGCTACTTCTGGTAGGTATATGATTTTGACCGTACTATTGGCCTGGAAGGTTGTAACAACAGAGCTTCAGCACCCAAAAATGATGTCGTCTTGTACCCTTGACAGCCCATGCTGGCAGAAACTTGTAGTATAGATCTAGTTAGCCCTTACTAGAAAGCCTGTTGTGCAGACTAATGCTTTCACAGTTAAGCCTGCATGTAGAATTAGATGTTGTCTCCATTTGATTTAGTGCTGCCTAGCTATTACAACTGCTGCCTACCTGCAGTGAGTGAGGAGGGATTTTTGCCCCTTGCTCCAAGCTAGGTAAGTCCACAGATAGTCTGTGGGATGTTACTGTCTTAAATGTCTGCAGAATTTGCAGCACCATTTTTGACAGTGAGAGGAGAGCTATAGGTTTGTGAGTCTTGAGGTAGCAATCATAGGATGTGTAAGTCTAAATAGTGAGGCTGTGCTTGGCCACTGTTCCTGCAGGAGCTGGGAGATGGCTGCAGAGTAGGAACTGGCATAGATGGCTGAATTCAGATGGCTTCAACTGCACCTGAGACCTTGGACTCAGTTTCTGTATATTCTGGCTGCATCTTCTTGAGGTGCCTAACCAATAACAAGCACCAGGCACAGGGGCTTTCACCCATCTGAATCTTGTCTTCAGGGTAACTGCCATTTTCTGTAGTTTGTATGCTGTCAGTGTAGGACTTCACACCTGCCTTTCATCATTGCACGCATTTTTACTCTAGCCATCCCTCCATACTTGTGTTTTGTTTGTCATGCTGAGCTGCTCCTCTGTGGAGTGGGTGGGCAGGGGACAACAGAGTGTCTCTCTTCCACACTGTCGCGGTCCAAACCCAGTTTGGGTCAAAGCCGCCTTATCTCAGGGCACAATCGCCCTGTTTGTTTTTCAGGATGTTCTGATACCAATTAATATTCATGATAGCCTTTTTAATTATATCGGTGGGTCCGTCCTGGCTTGGGACTGGCTTGCTTCCACCAGGTATGTAACCGATTGATAAGCTCCTTCCCGGATATGCATGCATAAGCACACGGGCACACACAGGCAAGTTTTAACTTTTACTAAAATATCAAATAGAACAGAGGAGAGTGGAAAAGAAATGTCGTAGATGCACCAGGGAATGTGTGTGTACGAAATAAAGTAATAATAGAGTGATTGCGAGCCCAAGGCTTTCCCTTGAGGGTCAACGAAAGTGAGTGCAAGTAAGGGGCCAATTACACACCCGGGGAAGAACACGTTAAAGATGAAAGGTTTCAGTGGTACCGTTATGCTCACGTCCTCCTGGAGTCTGGGGAGGGGGGGGTGAGGTGAGTTGTGGCAGCGGTGGCAGGTGCAGCGCGACGATGGCAGGAGCAGCAGGGGGCAGCGACGCTGCATCAGGCTGCTTCCTTCGTCCTTCTGGCGCCTCTGGGTGGTAGCTGAGCTACCGTTTGCCCGGACGCACAGGGGACAGCTCTTTTTGCAGTTTGAGCACAGTATGGGTGGCACGGCGACTCACCCCTATCACCCTTAAGAGCTTTATTAGTTTTCTTCTTCCTTCCCGACGATCTCAGGAACGCTGAAGAGGCGAGGAGCCCTACGAGCCGTTTTTCCTCTCTAGTGCCAGGTCTGGGGACAGAGTCACAGCCTGTTGTGGTCTCAGCGAGCACTGATTTCAGCTCGGCTCCTTTTATTTGGTCTCCCGTTCCTCTTTCTTTTGTCTTCTTCTCTCTCCTTTGTACCAGCAGCAGCGGACAATGAGCGGTAACGACCGATAACGACCCACAACGACCGTTTTACCGGTCTTTCATTCAATTCTTACAGTCTTAGTCCGCTCAGCTCTCAGTGCCTACGTGCCGCTCGTGATGAAGTCCCAGCCGCGGCCCCCACCTCGCAGTGTTGCCACCGTTTCTGCTTTATTTATTTACTTATCTATTTATTTTCTATTATGTCTCTCTATTACACTCAATTTGCGTTAGAGACATATCTTTTGTGGAGGGCGGTTCTCCACACCAAAACAGTAGTCCTCATTCCCAGTCACAGTCCAGAGAAATGTGTTTGTGTTCAAGCAAGGGAGAACAGAATGAGAAAAAGGAATTTTCTCTCAAAGCTTAGATTGCAACTGCATTGAGCAAGATCTGAAAAGGGGAAAGGGAGAGAGCCGGGCCAGTGGGTTCACACTTTGGTATTCTAGCAGCTACAATAGTATCTGCGAGCTGTCAGTTCATTCACCAAAGACTTCCTCCTGTGAAGAGCCATTGTTGTCCTAATATGTGCTGCAAACACAGAATTTTGTGATTAAAGTTGGAAAGTGGAATTTGGAATGTTCTTCATGCAAAGAATAAGTCTTTTTGTTTAAAATAAAAACAAAACAACAAACAAACAAACAAACAAAGAAACAAAAAAACCGAAACACCGCAGCAACAACAGAACAAGTCCATTTTCCATGAAAAAGCTGTTTTCGTGAAAGTTTTTCAAGTAGCCTGTCAGTTACTTATGAAATGCGTAAGTGTGAGAGATCAACAAGATGAGTTTTGTAATGTGTACAAATTTGTTTCCTGCCAAACCTACATGCCTGGGAGTTGGAAACCTATGTTTTGTTAAAATACATGAGTCATTTTATCCTCCCCTCCTTTTTTTTTTTTTCTTTTTTTAATGTGTCATCTGAAAGGAATTTCATGGCCAAAAGTAAGAAACTGGTCTGATTACTTTGATGGCAAAATTAATAACTCTGTATCTCATTTAATGAAAGAGTGCAGCTGTTAGTATATTCAGTCAGCATGTAAAGTCGAGCCAGGTTGTTTTGATAGTGTATCAGTAAGGAGGAGGTAAGACCCACTGAGTTTTACATTCTGCATTTCCAAAAGCTAGCTGGCAAAGTAGTTGTTTTCAGAAATACTAGCATGTCAGCAACTTTAGTGGGGTGGAAGGGAAGAGAACATGTAGCAGTAACTATTCTTCTACATCAGCTTCTGTGATTCGTGGAATAGAAAGGGAATGACTTGCATGATGTATTTGCATGACCTGAAAGGTACTGGTTAAGTGTTCAGTCATCTTTGCATTTCAGACTTACACCTCTTTTGTTGTTTTGCTATTGTTTTCGCTAGTCTTCTCAAGCACTATTAGAGTACAGTAACATTTCAGTACTGTGGTTATCTCAGTGATCTGTACTGCTGGGAGAGCTGGCTTCCTCTGTTTTTTAATAGGAAAAATGTCTGGGAACAGATATTTGACAAATGTTTGGGTAACTGAAATAGGACTGTTAAACTACTTTTTCATTTAGTTATTCTTTTAAAAAATGGCTTACAAAGATTGGGGTTTGAGTCTCTTGAACTAGCTGGCAGAGACCTGATGCAGGGAAGGAAGCAGGCAGCACGACTCAGAGAAAGGAGAGGACTGTTAGTTTGCCTGGGGCTTGGGGATATCATCATGGATATTCCTCTGTTAACACATACACCCCTCATATAAAACATGATGCCTTAGGCTTTATGTTCCATTTGAAACTTCATCTTTGAAGAAATATTCTGGAAGGCAATGGTATGTTGTTGGAAGGTTTTGGGGATTTTATTCAGCTAGCCATAATAACAAATTACCTGTGTAATTCTTCTCCAAGGTCCTAATACCTAAACAGAATTTATGTTTCTCAGACTTTAACACACATACACACAAAAAAAACAAACCACAAAATTATTGCATTCAATTCTAATTAGAATTATAGAATCATAGAATGCCAGGTTGGAAGGGACCTTAAGGATCATCTAGTCCAACTTTTCTAGGTACTACTATAGTTTATATGAGGTGGCTCAGCACGCTGTCAAGCTGAGACATAAAACTGTCCAGCATGGGAGAATCTACCACTTCCCTTGGGAGACTATTCCAATGTTTGATTGTCCTCATGGTGAAGAATTTACCTCTTGTGTCCAAAAGGCTGTCTACATATTTTTTTCCTCAATTTTGCCATTAACCAAATCTGTCATGATGAGAAATTGTGAAGTAGAACCGTTTGGAGGCTATTGGTAACACCCAGGATATCCTTCAGAGTGGTTCACCACCTTCCTTATTTAAAGCACAGGGAAGCTGAGGGAAACATTTAAAACACCATGTATGTCTGGTATTTCCTTTCCCTCAAATGTCCTCTCTTTCACCCTCTTACCTTACAGACATCCAACAGCAGCCTTTTATAATCAACAGGTTGCTGTAGAAACAGAAAAGGAGTGATTATCTGTAAAAATCACTCACCAAGAGTTGTGCTGCTCTCCTTTCCATAGTTTTTAGATGTTTGACATCCCTCCTTAAAGGTCCACTTTGTGCTCAGAAGAGCCCTGCGTGTGACCTTCCATGCCCCATTCATCTATGCTTACAGATCAGAGGAGCTGAATCATTAATTTTATGTATCCACAGAAGCTGTCTCTCCCCGCTTTTGTTAGATGCTGCATTTTAGGGGTCAGAAGTACATGGACATAACATTTTATTTGGCTCTTCTTCATGGCAGAAAGGCAGGATCAACGTACCCTTGCCTATCACTGTGGCAAAGGTTTTTCGTCCTGCAAGGTGCCTCAGCTCCACAGGGGACCCAGGGTAACCTGGGGCATGTCTGTAGCCTACAAATGATCCAAACTGACGTTTGCACTGGCAAGAACAATACATAATCTGACATTTGTATCTAGAATTACTGTGTGATAAAACAGTGGTTGCTGCTGCATTTTATGTGATCAGAATACTCTCTCTGAGCACTGTGGGAGCACTGGGGCTAACACAGGCACTTTTATGCATGTTGGACTCCATCAGAATGAATATATGTATGTATATGTGTATTGCATGGCTGATCTCTCAATTATCTTGATCTTATATTACAGTACAGGTTGGGAAGACTAGATAGCTTGGCTGAATGCTGTTGCAAAGACAGTGCTTCATCTTTATGGTAGCAATTGAAGACTTAGATCCTGAAGAAAAAGATACTGCTCATGAACTCAGTATTAAAACAGGCTCAGAGCTGTCGCAGTTTGGGAAAGTCTTGATTTGTTTTATAAATTAATGAAGACTGGTTCCTCTTGGCAATGTTCTGGTGTCATTTCCAGTTTATAGAAAATAGGTCAGCTCTGTTACCAGGGCACATTGGTTTTATATGTAAGTGCATGTGTGGACATGAAGGTGCACACTGCTGTGTGTTCCACATATTGAACAGTGATTAGTTAAGCAGAGCACAGGAAAGCCTCCCATGCAGATTATTTTCCTTCTCTATCTTATCACTTCCCCTGTTGAAGTGGAGAATAGCTACAGACAGGAACTAGATCTGCCCATTACAAATAGGGTCCATTTTCATTTCAGCCACTCTTAACAGATTTCACTTTGAGGATGTATATCTAAGTTGTAGATGAAAATCAATTACATTGTTGAGAAATGGAGAATCAGAAAGCAATTCATAAGTAGATTTCCTTAAATACTGAGAAAAAAATAGTTAATTTGTATGGCGCATGTCAAGGGGAAAGGGAGGAGGCACAGTTGATACACTATAGTGTGGTCCTCCTGTACTAACATAAGAGCAGCTCTATCAAGCAGGTTAGCTCTTCAGATGCATCACTGGCTGTAACTAGTTGACTTCAGGCAGTCTTGGACAGTCTCTGTGGGTAGCTGCTGGGGAATAACTGTCCTACACTTACGGACTTTTTTTAAGGTAGAATGACTATAAACAAAATTTGTTCCATAGTGGCAAGATTTGGTGGCTTGGTGGTTTGGCTGAAGCTGTGCCCACACAGGGCAGGTTCCAGGATCCTCTTTGTGCTTGGATTAAGGGCCCTAAGTCACCCAGTTATATAGTCAGCTGCACCTAAATAACAGAGAACCTGCCAGTGTCTAGGTGCTTAGGAGGCACCTCTGCTGTTTCCACTGACATACATTGATTTGAATTTGAGCTACTCCCCGTTACCAGTGTAGTCTTTAAAGTGTCTTCAAAAAATGTTTCTGTGCTCTGCCTAAGACAGGGTGGTGGGTAAACAACAGGTTGTGCTTTTGCAGAAATTGAATTTCTCTTCCTGCTGGAGTTCAGTGGAAATGTTTTGGATGGAGTATGAACTGTCCTTCCTGCCACTTCCTGAGATGGGTCTTGTGCTTGTGGATGAGCCTGTGGTGACAGAAGAAGAGCTTTGGTTTGGGTCTTGTCACATGTTCAGCAGTCCTCAGGAAGGGAATTAATTTTTAATCTTTTTTGGAGGAAAGTCTGAACCTGAAATACTACAGTAGAGTGGTCACCTCCTTTTACTTTTCATTCCCATCTTTTCTTAAATGAAGGCAAAAAATAGAGATGAAAATTACCCACATTAATGCTTGATAATCACAGTCCATCAATTCTGCTGAAAAAGGTTTTCTGTGGCCCAGTCTGACCCACAAGCTACACAGATAAATAGGTAAAACTATTTTCATACAGCTGAAGCTATAACATTCAACTCTTACAGACAGTTGAAAATAAATAGACACAGAGTGGTTCTGTTACCATGTCTGTTTTAAATGCAGTCCTGTGCAAAGTAGTGGTTTTGTGAGGGCAGGAGGCCTGTATTGCTGTTATGAATGAATGCTGAAATTCCCTCTCTGAACCTTAAATGGCTAGATTCCAAGCTGGTTATTCAAATGTACTAAAAAAATAAGTTTTACCTGTTAAACAATTGCTTTTAATAGGACAGACACATTATCCTCACACTGCCTGTCTCATGTGCATTTGAATCAAACTTAACCATACCTATACCCCATCTCCAAGGCTCTGAACATTTTGCCAGGGGAACCCACCCTGATGCTTTTTCAGTTTTTATGCCTACTTGGTTGCTAATGTTTATCACAGCTGATGCAATCCCAAACTGTTAGTGCCAGTTTGGCTGGTCTGTTCCCTCCTGTCAATTACTCCATCTCCACTGACTCTTTCCCAGACTCTCTCAATGCTACCTGCATCACCTCCTTCAAGAAATATAAATATAGCCAAGTTAGCTGGCTGCTGTGTCCTCTGCTTTTTGCAGCATCAGACACCTTCTGTCCCTCCTCAAGTCATGGCCCACTCTTTTACCATTCAGCCTTCCCTCTACTGCATCCTGCTGGCAGGAGACTCCAACCAACACGGGCTCCATTGCTTACCAAAGCACATACCCAACTTCTGAACATCCGAGCAGATACTAGCAGCAGCATCCAGACTGGCAGCAGCCCAGGCAAATAAGCTTACAACTGTGTTACTCTTTTAAGTAATGTGAATAAAGAGCCACTTACCCTGTGCTACCCAGCCCTGATTTGACCCTGACCTTACAAACTGCTTTTATTATCAGTGTTTAAGAGGTTACGTTGACTTCTGTCTCTTCAGTTGCTATCAGCAGTCGGAAGCTTCATCCCAAGTTCATGTGACTAAGCTAAGGTAAACATCTGTATGTCCAAACACCCTGTCTTTAAGTACACTTTTTATGGAACATCCTGGGGACAGAGGTACAGCAGTACAGCACAGACATCTACTCATTGTCTAGTAGTGGTCCCTAGATGGTACTTGAGAGGCAAACTTATTTTCATGTTGGCTGTTGAGCAAGAAATTCTTACAGATTCTTTAGGGAGAATTTTTAATTAAGCATGATGGCTTTTGTTCTTTGGAAATACTGGCAAGACTACAAAGCCTTGTCAAATTGTAATAACACTCTGCATGTCTTACACTGTGTACAGTTTACTTTGAAGCTCTAGAAAAGCAGCGAGTATTTTCTTTGCATGGCCATTGGCCCTGTGCAGCTGCTGTGTTACAGCCCATGGTTCTGAGGTAGAAAATGAGGGGAGAAAGTGAATTTATCCTAAAAAAAAAAAAGAAAGGCAAATAATTGTTAATAATCTCTGTTAATAGGATTTTTACAGGCATGCACTGCAACTAGGATGTATCTCTCTTCAGGGCAGCTTCCCCACCTCTTTTAGCCAAATAGAAACCTTCTGTGAATAGGTGATATCTTTTATCAAATCTCCACCTCTTCTTCAGACATTAGAGAGATACCAGGGTGTTGATTAGTAAGCAGGGGAGACAGCCTTATTCTCCTTGGTTTCAGATTGTTCTTTAGCAAATACCCATCACTGCTGACTCTTTTCCTTTTTGTTAGCTGTGTAGTTTTGTTTTGCTCTGTGTTTCCTTCTAAAAGTTTGAGATGTTTGCTTTTGGGATTATGTCTTTTATGACAATAACCAGGCTTCCAAATGCAGTCTGTCAGGCTTGCCAAGTTACTAGACACGCAGGTTGCCAGAGGAGTTCTGCATCTCATATTGCCTGTAAGTAGATCAGCAATGTGGAAGCTTTTGGCTTTTCTATGTCCTCAACTCACCTGCTGTATGTTGCTGAGGAAAGGTGAAGTGATGAAATACAGAGGAGGAGGATTTTTTCATCTTTCCTTTTTGTGAACTTCCCATGGGGTCAGCAGCATAGTGCATGGGCACCTCTTAAGAGCATGTCTTTGGGGGTGCAAGGAGTTACAAGCCCTGGATGGATGGAGTCCCAGAAGGAAGCTGGGGTTGCTTTGGACTGGGGTAAGAGTCCATTTGACTATACAGGAAAGGAAAGCCCAAATGCTTGTGACAGTTAATTAAGGCTACATGATATGGGAATCAGGCTTTTACCAAGTTGTTTAGGTCCAGTTATTGTGTGTTTGCATGATACCTGTTATTTTCAGTGACAACAATTTTTCTTCATAATTATTCTAAGAACTGTATGGTCTCCTTTGGGATTGTCTTTTAAGTAATTCCTAGGAAAAAGTACATGTGTCTAAACCAGCTGAATAGTCTGTTCAGTATGGCTGTTCCTGACATACTTGCTACAGCAAAAGAGCCCAAAATACCAGCAAATAACATGGAAAAAAAAAACCTGCCAAAGAAAGAAGCAACAAGACAGGCAAGATTTTAAACTCACAAAAGTGAGAGCATGTTGGGGATGGTTCTTGTTATTATGGTCTGCTCACTCTGGTGCTTTGAATTTTAGTGGCCCTGGTCCCTAAAGTTGCATTATATGGTTTGTTCAGTTGTTACTCATGTTGCTGGAGGTGCTTTCCTGCAGCATGTGAGGCAGTGGATGGTTTTTGACAAGTACCTGTTCAACCCCTGAAAAAAAAACAAAACCAAACAGAATAAAGGACAAAACAAAACCTGACCAACACCTGTGATTTGTTAGAGAGCACTTCTTTAAATGCTTATGATGGTTTGCAGGTTTGTAGGTTTACAGACCCACCCATAACAGAAAAGTAAACAGCAGTCACCAATGGTGATTTCCATGGTGTCAAACACACGCTGGTACAGGCACAAGCATGTTATAGGTGCTTTGCACTTGCTCATCTGATACACAGGTGACCCAGTTCACGTCTGCTAGTACGTGGGAAGTTATCCATCAGGGTGACTGCCAAACTGTGTGCTCGGCGGTCCGTGCTGTGGCACTCTGCAACAGGTGTTGGCTGTAGCTGCATTTGGAAGGATGTCAGGTCACGCTGGAGCCTGGGTTTAGCTCGCTTATTATGGGGACTTTTGTCAACAGCTACAGATCATTTCAGACTGCTTTGTGATTCCTAAGGGAGGAGGTTGCAAATGCAGTTCGTGAAAATTATCTTAAACTGATCAAGCACAGCATGAAGATTTAGCTCAAATGGCTTGTGTATTGCATCTATGAACTCCATCCAAACATGAAAAGGAACTGACTTGGTAACTCATCTTTTCATGTATCATATCATCCATCAGATAACAGCATTTTCAGGAGCGCAGGAACAGGTCAGATTATTTTGATGTCTTCTGCAGCATGCAGCATAGATTTGCTTTCTCTTTTCCCCCCTTCTCTTCCCTGCCTCCAACTCTGTCTCCGTGTCTCTCTCTTTTCCAATTTATCTGGATTAAACAAGTCTCTGATTATTCTTTATGCCACTGCAAATAAAGTCATTTTCAGAAACAGATGTCGAAAGAGCCCAGTGAAATAATCCTGGAGGCAGATGCAGTCTTCCATAAGCTGCCAAGCGCATGGTGCAATCAAAGTGATGAAACAAAATGGAACAGGCTGCAGAAAAAGTAATTAAATTATAGTTCCATTGTAGAGCACATTTTAAAATTACTGAGATTCAGAGCCCATAATGCTGGTATTATAGTTGAAAGAATACTTGCCATGGGTCATGAGCATTTTTTTTAACAGTTATTAATCATGCTTGACTGGAAAGACACGTGTAACCTACAACAAACAGTGGCTGTAGTTGTGCTTTTGTTCCCTGAAGAGAATTGTATCAAAGGCCAGTGTGTCCTATTATTACGTGTGCAAGAGCAAAGTGCAGAATCTGAAACGAGGCTTTTCAGATTTCAATACAGAGCACTGGAGGGGAAAAAAAGAAAACAAGTATTGTATCTTTTTGAATACTATATGACCTCCTTTTTCTCTTAACAAGTTAACTTACTATTGACTAATTAATAGTATTAAAAAAAATCTCTAAAACATCCCTCCTCTCCCTAACTTCAATAAAGATAATGCCAGGGCTTTTGTAGAAATGGAAGAGACAGAAAATGTACAAAGTCTTGGAAACTGGAGATCAAAAAGACCTCATTAGTTCATTCGACTCTGTCTCCTTTCCATTACAAAGCACGTCTATAGAAGAGCGGATAGAAATTGTTCAGGGTTTGTGGTTTTTTTCCCCCATTTGTCAATATATAAAAGTTCTGTGCTCATTTCCTTATTAAAAAAAGATTTTGACAATGACTGTCCTCACTGCCGTAGAAAAATTGTAAAATTGTGCAATTTTGGTTTTCCATTGCAAAGAGATATTTCTGCTTTGCAATATATTATACATAATAGAATACAAAAACAGGAAGTTGAAGCCTGTACAAAAACGTAGTTGTAGAAAAATAGCTTATTTGGATCAGTAAAAAATATTAAAACATACACAAACGTGCACATTCTCACACACTAAATTCTTTCAAAATTTGATGTTTGCAAAGTGGAATTTCCTATAGAACAGGCACTGTATGTCAAAATTCTGTTTAAGGCCTGATCCAGCATTCCCAGTGCTCAGTATCTTGGCTGATGACAGGGTGTTTCTTACAAGGCTTCCGAGAAGCTTTATGCAGCCTTTCTACATGAAAATGCCAGAGACACTGCTGCTTCCTGAACATGTCATTCAGCCTGAGAGATACCCCAAACAAGTTTCTGGAACAGAAATTTAGCTTTAATTTCTTCATTTTGGGGTAGTAAAGTCATCCTTGCAACAGCCAGCTACACTTGAAGCATCCTAGTTTCTCTCCTTTTCTTTGGTTCCCTCCCATATCAGCAGCCTTTTTTGAAAGCTGCCTCATTTGTTGCTGGCTGAGATCCACCTCCACCTTTGTGTAATTTTTGTGAGTAGCTTTTGCACTCTTCTTTCAATGAACTCCCACTTTTTTCTTTTGCTTTGTTTTGTTGTTTGTTTGTTTTTTCCTTTGGTTATGGAGTGTCTAGATCCAAATATGAAACAGGCTATGGTTATGTGATCATGGGCTGCTTTTATCCATGCTCCAAAGCGTAAGTTTTCAAGCTCTAATCTGCAGCCTTATGTCATCCCCAGTTCTTTTGTATCATTAGTGCCTTCAAGATTTGACTCATTATTAATAATTGGTTTTCCCCAGTGGTTATATTTGTATTGGAAATGTATTGTAATGTAAATGTATAACTTGTAAGTGTATTGCCATACATTATTTTCCCTGTGTTTCTTTTTGGGTTGTTATCTTCCTGCTCATATTTGAACTCTTCTCTGTTACAATGCCTGCAGTCCTTCCAACTGCCTGTCATTAATGTGCTGCTAATGCTCGCTTCTACTGATTGGTGTAGATACTGCCAAAACTTCAGTAATGCTTTTTATTTATCATCTTTATTTTTATTTGTATTTTATAGTAACATATATTCCTCAGTACATCTCTGGAGTGTCTGCAATAAGTCCGTGATTACTTTCTCTTGATCTTTACTTTTTGTCTTTCAAATGAGCAAATGGACCAGTTTGTGGTCCCCAGCCAAAGGTGGGACAGTAAAGGCAGCATCAAATCCTTGACATGAGCAGACATCTTGTCTTGTTTTCATAAAGAATATATGACCAAATTGCACATCCAGTTACATCATGAAACTGTGTTAAAGGCAGCGGGGTTGCATATGAGCAACAAAGCTTCTTGAGCAACTGGGGAAAAAAAATATCAAATGTGTATCCTACATCTGCTAAAAGCACATTTTGTAGGGAGTTCCTCTGAGCATGGGGGCTTTTTCAGTTGGTTTCCATCCAGACCCCGTTCCTCTTGCCTTGCTCTTTTAGAATGCTTGCAATGGGAAGAGGCAAGCACATAACAGGGCTGGCTGTGAGCTGCTGAGTGACCAGTGGGCATCTGCCTGCCCACCTGCTGCCAGCCCCACCAGCAATCAGTCACTGCTGGGCTCACACCAAAGATTTTCCTGCAGTGAAACCAGGGCCTTGCACCTCTAGTTAGGCCGTGGCTCACTGAAACTTGTGGGAACTTCAGTCATCAGATATCCCTGTCTCTTCAAAATGTTGAAAATGGTCAGGGAGCTTATATATAGAATCATAGAATGGTTAAGGTTGGAAGGGAGTTTAAAGATCATCAGGTTCCGACCCCCTGCTATGAGCAGGGACACCCCACACTAAACCACATATATACGTGTGCGTGTGTTTGTGTGTATATATATATATATATAGGTAGGTAGGTAGGTGGGTATGCATATATTTGTAAGGAAAGGGACTAAAAGGGATAGATAAAAGGGCAGATATTTAATGAAGCACTGTTTCATCTGAGTAACTTTGTGAAGCAAATGACTTCTTTATGTAAAATTAGGCTCTTTGTGAAGGTTACACAGCAGTAGCTGTGTAATAGCTGTGGATGGCCTTACCACTGTTTTTTTCCCAGTGCTAGAGCAAGATATAGTAATTTAATTTACAGCTGGCAATTTGAAGTCATTAATAAATAAACTATTTGATTTTTCTTCACTTTTGCATACTTCATCAATTAGACTTGCTTTTGATTTTTAAAGACTCTCCTGGTTTAAATCAGTGACAAAAATATTGATCTAAGTCACTTAAATTTTGTCATGTGTTGGGCTTTTTACTCTTGAGTATTGACTGCCCATAAACAAGTAATTTATTGTGGGCTTGTTGTTGGGGTTTGTTTGGTTTTTTGTATTTGGTTTTCTTTTTTTTTTTTTTTTTAATCTAGCTTCAAATTAAGATCTGGGAACTTACTGGGATTTTTTTTCCCCCTGCATGGTCCTGAGTTTCACATTGAAATTCTTGTAATGCTGTATGTTTTGACTAACCAGCAGTGGCTGAGAACTCAAAATATTTATCTTGTGGGCATGACTTTTGAAGGCAACAATTCCAGCAACCTGGCAGGACATTGCAACGCTGCTTTTTGTTTTCCCTGTTATCCCCATAAACGCTCAAAGTCTTCACAGTTTCTCTTTCTCAGGCAAGTCCCAATCCATCCTTGCCTCAAGCAAGCACAAGTGGGGTATCCCAGAAGGAAGCCTGTGACTCACATTCCAGAGGCTGGTACCAATCCCCTTGAGACAGAAGGATGGGAGCTCATCCTCTTCCTTTCCTTAGATGCTGTGTGAATTTCCTTTTTTCTTGTATTTATTTTATTCACCTAGGGAGCTTGAATGGATTTTCAAATCACAGCCTTGTAAATAGCATAATTAAGGTGATTGCAAAAGTGATATTTTTGCTTGTCTGTGTCAGAGATTCAATTGTATCAATATATAATATTTTTCTCTTTAATAAGGTGAAATACATTATTATCGTTAACTTCTTTTCCCTAACCAACAAGCATGTTTATACTGGGCTGAGTGAAAAAACTCACTCATGTTTATTGAGCTGGATATGTCTATGAAATATTTAATTTATAAATAGGTTTGACAAATACATATTTTAAGGCAGATATCATTGATAGGATTACACAAATAGTAATATATTTAAATATCTGTTTATTCTGTGCCCAGTGGGAACATACTGGACAGGTTGATGTTTCCCATTAAAGAAGCTCCCATATTTCTTGGACTATTATACTGGGTTTGGACATTTTTTCCTTTGATCAATAAGCTATCTGTATCCTTGTACGTAATTGCAAAGAAACATATATTTTACATCTGTGAGACTGTTTTTACTACAGATAAAAATGTCTCTTAAAAATCGTGCTATTCTTAGTATTTACTTATTAGATTATGCTCCAGTAATCTTTTAACATTTGTCCACATTTGTCATTTAAAAAATATACCTTGCTTATTTTACAGCATTTAACCATATTCTATGCATATAGGCTTACGATGTTAAAAAATACCTTTCCATATATGTATATAAATCTTAATAATTTATAATATCTTGAAAATAGACCATATGAGTGACTTCTCTATTCTCTTCCAAATTTTTAAAAATGGAAAATAGCATCTCTTTAAGCTTGACTCTCTTTCATTTAGTGCAAGTGCTTTTATTTTTAAAGCAACAAGCAAAGTTTGTATGCCCCAGAATATTTTTAGTCATTTTATTTGCTTTTAATTCAATTAAGGTAAATTTACCATTGAAACGTTATTTCAAAGTAAAAATGTTTAATTGATGGAATGTCAGTTTGACTCTGGGGGGGCGGAGATAATTTAACAAATATAACACACTTTCAAAACGTTTAGGTTATTGGAATTCAGGGGTTTTCCAGGAACAGGTGTGAACTGAAAATCTGTTCTTACATGGTAGGCCATTCTGGTAAGCATCTCTGTGCTGGAGAGACCACTACGCTACTGTTGATGGTCTGTTCAGTTTTTTTTACCCACCTCCATGGTGGCTTATATGTACTTTTTTTTTTTTAGATTTATTATCTCAGACCATATGGAATGATTTATGCAAGTTAGTTGGAGTGTCTATTTTTTAGTTGAAGACAAGCAGGTAAAGGAGAAAATGTATTTAAAACTTGAGCAATGTAAAAACAAACAAAGGTTTGAGAAACACAATGCGTAACTTAAGGGCTTTGGAGCCACAGGATAAAGTTGCAGGTAAAGCTGATTTTGTGCTCAAAGCTATGATTAGAAATTATTCTTTGGTAAATAGCTGGTCTACCACATGCATATATTGTCTTCCCTGATCTTGCAAACTGCCAGGTCTATGATAAGCTTACAGTTAATTGCATTGCATGCCATTAGGAATGGAAATAAAGCACCTTCTGGTCCATCCTGAACTCCTGGAGAATACTCACACAGAATAATTTATGGTGGGCTGCCACAATTCTCCAATTTGTGAAGGCATTTATATTACATTAGTCTAATGTGGCAGCTTCTATCTACAATAGCTTTTAGTTGCTTGGCTTTTTTGCATACTCAGAAGAGTTAATTGGCTGGTGAATCTGTACAAAGTATTGACATGCACACTGTCGTGCTTTTTTTAGTTCCTGGCAAACTGTAAAGATGCTCTCTGCATTCCTGCCAAGGTAATTCTTTCTGGAATAATTACAGAAAGGAAAAAAAGTACTTAAAAATGTGGAAGATCTCATTGGCAAAAGAATCACTATGTTTTTCATAGCCTGGAAGTTACTTACTTCCCTCAGGATCCCAGATCCATTTGGCATTTGGTGAAGGTTGTTACACAGCCTTTGTAGATTTCCTGAGACTTGATTGCCAGGTGTTTGATAGCATTTATAACCTGCTTGACATGTGATGTTTTCTGAAGTGGTAACTTTCAGTATTTTCAACATGTGTAGCTGTCTGTTCACACACAGCAGCTGTTTAGTGTTGAGAAGAGAAGACTAAGAGAGGACCTTATTAATGTCTACAGATACCTGAAGGGTGGATGTCAAGAATGGGCCAGTCTCTTTTCATTGGTGCCCTGTGATAGGACAAGGGGAAACAGCACCGACCTACAACACAGGAAGTTCCACCTCAACATGAGGAGAAACTTCTTTACTGTGAGGGTGACAGAGTGCTGGAACAGGCTGCCCAGAGAGCTTGTGGAGTTTCCTTCTCTGGAGACTTTGAAGATTCGTCTGGATGCGTTCCTGTGTGATCTGCCCTAGGTGTTCCTGCTGCAGCAGGGGGGTTGGACTTGATGATCTTCAGAGGTCTCTTCCAACCCCTATGATTCTGTGATTTTTATATTAATTTATATTAGGTAAGTAATTTTTCATTGAATGTTGAAATTAGGAAGTAGTTTTGTGAACAGTGAGACACAATAGTCTTTATTGTGCTTCTGTGAGTTTTCTTCCTGTAATAAATTCATGATACCATCTTGTTTACTCAAAAGGCTTTACAGAAAATGTTATAAGTAGAAGAGTCAATATATATGTTGCTGTTCATTTCCTTTAATAAATCAAAAAGGGAACAAGCAGTGCTGAAGCATATGCCTTTTGACCAGCATGAGTAAAAGTGGTCCATTTAAAGAATGGTGCTCATATACCTCAAGTTCAGCAACAAAACATCCATCAGTTTGGAACAGAAAAAATAAGTCTCTAATTTTCTGCTGTTCTCTTCAAAGATCATTTGACATCTAGTGATCTTTAGCAAATGAGACGTTAGTTGTATAAGGTAAGGGCATTTCTTGTTTCAGGGAGAACACAAAGCTTCTGAGGTAGATAGGATAGGTTCTTCCTCTGACAAAATAGCATTAAACATATCCCTCAAGAAAAAGTAGTACTGCTTCATGTACTTCATAAAGTTGCATTCACAAGGCAGCCCTTCTGGAGTCTTGCCAGTTTTTATACTTGCTGTTGCCTGTAAAAGTTGTTTTGGTATTTTTTCAATCTGTTATTTCCTTACCAGTTTCACATCTTTGGCAAACCTGCTACTGCCAGGTATGTGTAGTAAACTACAGAGCTTAGTGTATCAGAGATACAGAGATTTTTACAGTAATTAGTAAAAGAAGCACATGGCTTGCTAAGGTGTACAAATGTCTTTCATTGGTAGATGTTAACTGGTGGAATAATGTACTACTCTTTAATCCCCTTTAACTTTTCAGCTAATATTTTCTCACTTTTTTTGTAATACAGGTATTTTGTATCTGTTTGAACACTCAATTGCTGCTCTTCCAGTTGCCCCTATTCAGCTTACTTTCCTATTAGTTGTTATTTAGATCTAATAGAGCGTTGATTTATGAATTTCCTGAAACCTTGTTCTCTCTAGTGCTTGTTTAAATTTCCTTCTAGAGCTATTCCTTTATCTTATTTTGTATTTTTAGTGAAAACCCATTTTATTAACTGACATGTTTTCTTCTGCTAACACAAATAATTAATTTTCTCATATGTGGATTTTTTGATCCATCCCAACTATCAACTTAAAATGGACCATTATATGACAGTTTAATGGAGCCAGGTCCTTCAGATCTTGTTCACTTCATTAAGGAGTTGGAGATTAACATTAAATCTGCTTTGGGATATAAATGATAAGGATGTCAATAAAATGTATAATCTCATTCCTTTGTGTACAGTCCTCTCTAGTGATTTTGGAGGTGGAACTGTTAAAGTTCCGTAGCTATTGTTCATTGATCAGATTCTCCTGGTGAGGCTTCTGTATAAAACTGGAGTGCTTCAGAGTGTGATTTCTCCTTTTCCAAATAGTTATTATTAGGAGAAAAATCCTTTGAAGAGTTGTTGTTATGTTATGGTGGGCAACCTGTGACCTTTTTGTTCTTAGTAATCTCACAATGATACGGCTTAGTAACAGTAGATGTCTTCATCCTTCATTTGACACAGAAACTGAGGAGGTATATGTTTAGCAAATGTCCAGTCGTCTTCTTTTGGTTCAGCTGAGACTGTCAGTAGCTGCTGATTGTTACCACTTTTTGCCATTTTTGAAAAGAAGTTCCTTGGAACAAAATACAACTGGAGTTGGTTTTGCTTTTGATTTCACTTTGGGTTGTGTGTTGGTTTAACTTCTGCCAGTGTTTTTCTGTATGATTACACTGTTTAGTCCTTTGACATCCAGAGATGTTACTTTCCAGCGAAAAGCCATAGATAATAACTACTTAGCTTATCAAAGACTCTGAAAGAAAAATAGTTATTTCTTCATTCGATAGCATGAACCTTTCTGTGGCAGACAACTTACTTTTAATTTTAAACATTACATGAGTGTGAATAAATGAATGCATCAATTGCCATTGATAATGTCCTCAGTTCTTGTCCTGCAGTAATTTTGTTCTGTTCAGTCTCCTTTTCCTTTCCTATATTCCCTCCAGTTTAAATGACACACTAAAATCATGTTAGTAGAATAAATCTGTCCTCACAGAACTCTGCTCTTCTGAAAGCACAGGTCCTTTCCTTTGTTCTCATCATGATCCCTGCGGTGGGCTTATTCCAGTTCCCCGGAGGTCTCACTCCACCTGGAGGCTTCTGATCAAGAGGACTTAGCTACAGCCTTTCATGGCTTTCTGTGTTCCAGTTTTCTCTGTTCTATTTTGTTGATTATTACTATCTTTTTTTCTTCTTCTTTTTTTTTTTAATTTTATTTTGTAATAACACTTTTTTTTAAGAGTTCTTGCTAACTAAACTGAACTGTGAACTATTTATTCATAACATCAGTGTGTTACCGTCCAACTTCCAATTCTTCATAACTCATGATAATTCTCTTTGTTCATCTTCAGGTTACTCTGCTTATGTCTTAGTCTTCTTGTTCAGCCCCTGTCTTTTCCTGGCCCCTTCCCTATTGCTTGATCATCTCCCTAGCTACCTCTCCTTTGGGATGTTTCCATGCATTATAGAAATGACAGTTGTACTGTGAGAGACTGGATGTTCTTATGTTTCCCTTGTTGAAGTTTTCTTTTTCTAAACCTACAGATACATGGGAACTAGATGGCTGAGTTTAACTGTCCTCATTTAAATGAGACATGTCTTCTGCTGGATGTCACTATTATTTCCTCTGTGCTTTTTTCTTTGTTATAAAACTGTTTTTCTTCCAGTGAAACAACTGGAATTTGTTCTGAAGATTCTTTCTTGCTTTCTTCATAATTACATCTTTCTGTTGATGGTGAGGAAGCACTATAATTAGGTTTAAAAGTCCTTTTTGAGGCTCAAGCACAGGAAATGCTGTGCTGGGTGCTCTGGCCAGTTTCATTTCTCCTGACCAGCTCAGATTTCACAACTATGTAATAAAGATTTCACATACCAGGGCACATTTCCTCATTGAACATTTTTGGGTGGTTCTTAATTTCACATTGAATCTTCTTACATTACTGTCTGTATCAGCCATCTGAAACTTCATCTCTTTCTTTCTCCCTGCCTTTCTCCTTCTCTCCTCTCTCCATCTCTTTCCTTACCAGCACACCCCTGTGACTGCGCAGCGTCATCCCATTTCACCCCATGCACACTCTCTTTCTCTCCTCCCTCACATTCCTATGGATCTTCCAGATGAGTAGCTTTCTTGGCAGATTCATGGATTTTGAATAATTTATTGTGGCTTTAAACGCAAAGATCAATTACCTGATGTCTGCCTTGGCACTATGTTGATTTTATTCATCTTTGGCATCCCTGTCTTCTGTAAGTCAAAGGCGTTCTTACCCTGCATACCTGAAGTTGTCACCTTAGAGATTGAAAACATACATATACATATACGTGTGTGTATATATATGTATTTCAGTACTCTGCAGCCATATTCTCTGCAATGGTCTGCTTATTTTCTTGGGGGAGGATCAGTAGGTTTGAGGGGTAGGAAGAAAGGGTGTCATGAGGTTGACTTTCCATGTCTCAGGCTTCAGGCATCCATCTCACACTACCCCCTCAGCCACATGGATTCCTAACCTCCGTCTACATCCTGTGTGGGTTGAGGGGCTGCCCTTCAGCTGTGTAGTTCATCTTGCTTTTATTAATTCAGTGAAGTCGTTGAAGAACTGTGTTGTTCTTTCTAGTCATCTGATGAACACATGGCTTAGCTGCTTGTTGTTCTGGTTACTTAGTGTACCAACACTTATCGAAAAGCCATGTTAGAAAATTGGTGGTCCTTATGTAATGAATAGTGAGCATATAGAACATGCCATATAGCATATATTGAAAATTTATATCTACGCATACAGATAAAAGGCATTTGCATATGACCACATGTTCATTTTTTTGGAGTTTTCAAAAGGTTGTGTTTGTTTGGGGTTTTTTAATGCATTTGGATGCTTTTTTCTACCTAAAGAGAAATTATCATTTTTTACATGATAAACAGAGGTGGAAATGTCCTCAAAAGTTCATGCTCAGCCCCACAAGAAGCAACGATTTACTGTTTGCTGGGAACTATCTGGTGTGATCTCCTTTCCTTTGTTCCCTAGGCATGATTTTTTTTGCGTGTTACCCAGAGCTGCAGAGCTCTGGATCTTGGATTTTGTGCTTTTGGTTGTAGAATCATTTTGGTTGGAAAAGACCTTTAAGATCATCAGGTCCAACCATTAACCTAGCACAGTGCCAAAGCCCCCACTAAACCATGTCCCTAACCCTAAGCACCGTATTTACACATCTTTTAAATACCTCTAGGGGTGGTGACTTTACAATTTCTCTGGACAGCCTGTTCCAGTGCATGATGACAACCCTTTTGGTGAATAAGTTTTTCCTAATACCCAATCTAAGCCTCCCCTGGCACAACCTGAGGTGATTTCCTCATGTTCTGTTGCTTGTTACTAGAGAAAAGAGACCAGCACCCACCTCACTACAATCTCCTTCTGGTCCAGAGTCCCAAGGTGAGAAGGAGGACATTGTCCAGCTGTCTTCCTGTTGCTGCCAGCTCTCTGCTGAAGGCAGAGTTAAATACATAAATCCTCACTCTCAACATTCATATCTGCCTGCATGATACTCACTGCTCACCTGCAGAGTCCTCTGACTTTCCCCTGGCACCAGGAAAAGTGTGACACATTGATTTTTTTCATGGTCTGACACGCAACTCTCCCAGCCCTCAGAGCAGCCATGGGACCTCTTCACATAGATCTTGAGAAAGGAAAGCCTTATGAATTTAGCCTTCTGTTTGCTCACACAGAGAGGCATTCACAAGCCAGGGACCTAGCAAATTGTTCAAAATGCTGATTTTGCAAAGGAGAGGGCAATTTTTTTACAGATTAAGTATTCATTATGTGCTTCGGTATTACAGGAGTAATAGTAATATTCTATATTGCAGGAGTAGATTTATAAGTACATGGATGCATTGCTGGCTGGTAGGAAGCTTTGTAGAGGAAACCATTCTCTTCCTGTAGCATGACCTGACATCTCTATGCATGCAGAGAACTAGCACAGCACGTGTTTTTGATGATGCCTTTGGGAAAATTTGCTTTAATTAGATAAAAATAATAAATTAAAACAACGCATTTTGTTTTAATCTGCCTTTAAAACTTAAATACTCAGGTAATTAACAGTCCAGTAGGTTTACTTCACAAAGCCGTGAATGTTTTCCAGAATACTTCAACTCTCAGGACAACTAGGGCAGTTGTAAATTACCTGGCATAGTAAAAATTCTTCTCTCTTCATGGTATATATATATATAGCTTTCACGTATTCTTTCTTGTCATGTGAGGTTGCCTTTTTTTAATTCCCTTTGTATCTATCTCACACAGCTGCCTAACTCTTGCAGGCACACACACTCAGCCCTCCCCCAGACATCTGTTCTGCTTCTCAGTACCAAGTGCCAGAGTCTGAGCTTGTGGGGAGGAGGGGCAAAGGCAAAATCCTTCAAAAACTAGGTGGCAGTGGTATTTTTAACAACATTTCTAGTGGAATTTCATTTTTAACTGCTGTTTTTCAAAAGAACCCAAAAGGCATTAGCTAAAAATACAGATTTTTTTTTTTTCCAGATTTTATCTTGAAAAGGTCAGGCTTGAGTGGGGGTTGATGTGTTGTCTGGAAAAAGGCTTTCCTCCAGATTTTTTCCTGAAGTGAGCATACCGCTGTAGCATCACAGCACTGAAGGCCATGACAACTGTAAACCTGTATCTAATCTGGGATTATTTTTCCCACATTTCATTAGAAACATAGCTTCATCACTACATTTTGGTCCACAGAAGGTCTTAAATACTTTGCTTCTACTTGAAATACAGCCATTATGTGAAATCTTCGAAGCATGCCCTAAGCTACCATTGGTTTCTAGAGATCTCAGATGGCCAATATTGCTCTTGGAAAGTTCAGAATGCTGGGGTATATTCAACTATTTATGTACCAAAATCCTCCTGTTTTGGCATTTTGGGGTTGTTTCTTTGTTGGTTTTTTTTTTTGACAGAGCTGAGCAGAAAATGCTTGGGCTGTCAGAGCCAGAGCATTTTCCTCAGCAAGCAGCCAAAAGCAGGTGAAGCACCATGGAACCTTTCCCTTCTTCAGTGTCCTCCTCTTCTCCTCCCTCTACACTTGTCAGAAGGAATTGTCATGGTCACCCACTTGCAGATTTTACTGTGACTCGTGGTCTAACCTTACAGAAGAAGAACAGAGCCTGATGCCTGTCTCTGTCATTTCCTAACTGCTGCCTTGGGACATTTTCCTCTTACCCTCTTGCATGCACAATGCACCAGAGGCATGGCCAGGCTGCTTCTCTTTTCTGCCTTCTCACCCAGGCACCTTGCTGCTCTTCTGCTTTTCCCCATCTGGGTAGGTGATAAGTAATGTAAGCGGTAAGCCTAAAAATGTGGAATAAATGGGATTTATTTTAGTGGCTGTGATCTGGGTGATAGAGCATATGGTATGAAATACACCGAGTCTGCCCAGGTTAGTTAAAATCAGCCCTGGCATTGGAGCAGGTAGGCAGGAGCTGCTCTGGGGTAACAACTAATTAATTTGCTATTAGAAAGAAGGAGTTTAAGTTGCTCTTTCTCCCTCTTCCCTTCCACCTCTCCTCAAGTGTGTCTGCCTCTTGCAGTCACTGAAGGCACAGAACTTCTCGGTGGTCCTAAGTACTCCTGCAGAGAATTGAGAAAACTCTGCATCTTCCAGTGCATTTCCCAGTGACAAAAACATCAGGAGTGGTTTGGTCACTCAAACGCTCAGGCTGAATTGGGAAGCTCCAGCCATCAGAGGAGTGACTTTCTGGGATGGTCTTCAGAGAATACCCAGAGGATAAAATGTATAACAAGGGGAAATAACAGCCAGCAGATTTAATCTGATAAAGTGGAGCACTTTTTCTCACACTAATAATTAACCTGTGAGACCAGAACTTTTGGAGACCAGATGTATGGATTCAAGAATTAGACAAATCCATGGAGGAGTGGTCTACCAATGGGTGTTGAAAATGCTGGTCTAGATGCAGTCTCCCAGAAGACCCTGAATCACTGATTGCTGGCTGCCCAGCAACTCTGTCAGGGAGGACTCCACACATGCTTCTTGTGCTCTTTCTTTAAGCGTTGCTGCTGACTTCTCTCACGCATAACATGCTCAACTAAGATGGGCTTTACTTTGGCCTAGTATATCAGTGCTTAGTGGCTCTTAATATGGAGCTTAATCAGTTGATTAAATGATCTGCATTATACTACCTCCATTGTATTTAGGAGGATGACCTCGTAGATCCCTCCAGTAGTTTGGTCCCATGCCTGAGCAGTCTCCGCAAGGGGACAATAGCCTGCCATCCCGGTGAGACACTGCTGTATGTTCTGAGCCACAAAATCAAAACGGTTGTCCCTAGAGGTGCTCCTTAGCCAGTGTCCAAACTAGCCAAATTTTTGGGAAGCTCCAAGATGCAAAGCAAAGGAAGGTTGTCATTACTAAGGATGGTTACTGAGAGGCATGATGTCTGTTTAAGGGTTTTATGCTCTATAAGACAGGTCTGACAAGGACAAAACTGAATAAGAAGTCTCTAAGCTTCTTCTGCTGTGGAACTTGCCTGCCCTTGGTAATATTCTGTCCTGCCCCCATTTTTGTTTGTACTGATAAATATCTTTGCATTAATGTACTCATAATGCCTCTTGTTTATCTTTCCAAAGCCAGCCCTTGCAGCTTTCATTAGCATTTTTTGAAATTTATGGCTTTGTAAATGACTGAAAATCTGCAATTTGTCATTAGGAATTAGGAATAATCTTCCTTCTACTTCAGGCTGAAGCTCAGCTTTGGCCTTTGAGGGACTGAGCCACCTCTGGGCCTGGTAGACAAAAACGAAGTCAGACAGTGCCCAGATTTACAGCAGCAAGTGGCTCTTACTTACTCAGATGTCTTTGATAATGTGTCATCTGCTGTTGCTGGCAGGGATCAGTGTTTAGGCTCAGAATTAATTTCTCTCTAGCTGGAGAGAAAACAAAAATATCTCTTCTATAAGAGCAAAAAGAGAAAGAGGTGGTAGCAGGGAGAGAAATGAAAGCAGCACCAGGCACATGTAAAAATGCATATATATATATATTTCATATACACACTGCAAAGGTTAACAGAGGGAAAGTGCTGTTCCAAAGAAAACGCTGTAGTTCACTCTGTTGCGCTCTCTACTTCCAGCTTCAAAATACAGGAAGTTAGGAGAATTTTTAACATTTCAAAAGGGAGTTTGTCTTGTAATTGGTGAAGGGCTGAAGAGTTGGCTGGGGAGGGATGATAATCAAAGGAGCCTTTTCAGCACTAAACTTTAGTTTAATCAAAGGGAGGAATGTTAATTGGTTTGTACAACATGATATTCTCAGTTCAAAGTAGCTTCAGCCACTCACTGGTACTTTTCCTTTTTTTTTCTCTCCCTCTCTCTTCGTAGGTTGATTAAGTGAATAGAAAAACAAAGAAGAAAAACAAAGCTGGTTTCAAGTATTGAAGATACAAGGCCAGGATGAACACGAAGGACGCAAAAGTGACTGAAGGAGGTCTCAATGTCACGCTTACCATACGCCTTCTCATGCATGGCAAGGTGAAGCATTTACTGTTGCCACAGCAGTTTCCTGTGTATTGAGCAAGTGTGTGCAAATACCATCAGAGCCTGACAGTGGCATTGACAGAGGGTCTGCTCCTCCTCCTCCAACTTGAGTCAAAAGCACCATTGGCACCACCAAAAAATCACCCCCTGCCTTTGAAGGCATCGTGCTTAAGTTTGCATTGCAGCCCGAGTTCACTGGAACAAACCCTGCCCGTAACAAACCCGTTTTGAGCAGATCTGGCACCAAAAAAAAAAGGAGTTCTTTCATTGGTAGTTGGCCAAATTAGGCAGATCCTTGCATAAGGCTGACCTGTATACAGCTTGCCTTTCTCATCATTTGCTGCATTTTGCGGGTTGTTGTTTTTTGTTTTAAGATACCAGAATATTGACTTTTGTGCAATAATTGCCTCAGAATTACTGTCTGTTTCTGTTGAATGCAAATGACAGACTTCTTCGTTATTCCAATGTAGCATCTTATTAGAGTGAACCCCCTGATACACCGAGCATTCGCTCAGGTCCCCTGCGGGTCTCTTTTGGAAGGTTGACTGTCATTTTGTTTCTGTCCAGTGCAGCACTTAAGCATGCAGATAAGTGTGAAACCTGTGCCACAGAGAAAGTGCCAATTCAGTATTGCCTGACTTTACAGTCTGATATCCTTTTATATCACATGGGCTTTTAATTAAAAAACACATTTCATAGGTTGGTTCGTATTATTTACATCAGGCAACGCCAGGCATTTTTAGGCTTAATGAATGAATGTTATTTAAAAGAGGTGGTATGGGCTCTTTACCTAACAAGGAACAGTGAATATATATATATATATAAAATTCTGGAGATAAAATTTGTATATATAACTCTAAAAAGTATTTTTACTCCTGGAATTTAATAGCTAAAAATACATTTGCATTTTAAAGCAGTGCATTTCTTCAACCTATGGCATGAACATACACATGATACACCCATAGCACAAATGGGAGACTAAGGTATCGTCCTCTGTATGTTATTTATGGAGCTGCTAAGAAGTATGAGGGGGTAGAGTTTAAGTTTTCAAATCAAAAAACTGAGAATTAATGTCAGATCAGATTATGCATTTTCTCAGAAATTATCTAACCATTTTGTTTGATTTTTTTTCCCTGAAAAATTCCACTTCAGGCAGGCATCTGGTGTGTAAAGTCTGCATCTTATATAGGGATCTGTCAAATTTAATAACAGTCTCTCTTACCAAACCCACCTAAAATCTGTATGCATGTCTGCACTCAAAATTAGGTCTTAGGGGTTGATTCTACTGGGTTCTGGTCCCAATCCAGGGAAGTATTTAAACACATCCTTGACCTGGTAGTGTAAGTAGCACTACTGGTTTCAGTCAAATTCCCAAGTACTTATGAGTCCTTTTTTTAACCACTGTCAGCTCTGCTTTTTTAAGAAGCATGCCCTTAAAGCAAAAATCAAGTATCTGTCATTTTCAGGACATTTTAGTTAAACTGTGAGCCAGGTTTTTTGTTTCTTTTAAACAAAATATATATATATTTTTTAGATCAAAAATGAAACTAGAAAAAGCTGATTTTCTGTGTTAAAGATCAATGATTGTGTGTGCAACCACTTTTAACAATAACGGATGCTATGTGTCAAGTCTTCAATGCGTATGTCGCCCCAAACGTCTAAATTAAACCTGTAAAAGCTAGGAAGTTCATAGTTGAACTGGGACTGTACCATGCATCCTCAGTGAACAAGGCACAATGTGTATACTGTTAAGTCTGCTGTGCTCTAATAATGTATCCTATTGTGCCTAAGTATTGGAAAGAGTACATTAAATCAGAATTTGAGTTGGTCAAAGTCAGACTCTTACGGTTTCTTTGATGTCATTTCTGTGATTTAGAAATTATAGAGGAATGAGAGAAATGTGAGATAATATCAACTCGGTCTGAGAAGGTCACTCTGAAAGCTTTATGTGCCTCTGAAAAAGAAGAAGAAACAGGTTTCTAGGCCCTTCCTTAAGAATTATTGTGTTAATGACAGTGCTGGAAATTGCTGATCTCCAATTAGTATTTCTAGTCAAAACAATTAACTGAAGCAAAGCTTGAGCTGTAAATAACTGGTCATAACTTGAAAAGAGAAGAAGGGAATTTAAAAGGTTTTTTAAAATGACAGTAGCAAACTGGATTCAGTTACATAATTTTAAAGTAAGATCATTTTAAAGTTACTTCTTTGTTAGTGTGTTTCATGGAAATATGAGAGTCTATCCCCACTAACCTTAACTCTTGTCTCTAAACCTTTATTACCAGTGTTCCTTTGCAGAGGCAAGGCCCACGTGCTTTGTGACATTTGCCTTCATTTTGAGTGAAAGTCCACAACTTGTTCTACTATGCTTAGTTATCTCAACTGTAAATCCTGCAGACTTAGGAAGTTTTCAGCACGTACTTTTCATGTGATTTGTGTAGTAGCTTTAAGTCAGGGATCAACATCATAGTTAGGCAATTAGGCTAAATTCAGTACCCACAGACAGAAAAATAAGGACTTCTATGAATGGATAGACCTCTGCAAGAGGGTAGGGAATAAAAAAAGGATCTTTAACAACAACAAACAAAACGAGTAGCAAAAATCAAAGATAACGTTAGTGTTGTGTGAAAGCAAAACAGATGGGAACAACCCTGCTCTCCAGGAGAAGCCAGGGCCAGTGCCTCCCGGCAGGTAGGACACCTCTCATCAGCACCTTTGCTTTATCTTGCTTTGGGGAAGGAAGCGGCTGTAGGTGCAGCTGAGCTGCTGCCTCTTACCAAAGAGCATGGGATGACCACTTGGAGGACCAGCTCAGCCACTCTTCAGCGTAGCAAAATTTGGGAGGAGCTGGCTGGCAAGGAGGCAAGGCACAGCGTGGATTTTCTCAGGGCAGAAAATGTGATGTTAAGAGAGAGCAAAAAAAATTTTTTTACATCTGTGGAAGCAGCAAAAAGGCTTCTGCAGGCCCAGCAAAAAGCTAACCACTGTGAGGTATAAAAGGTTAACCTCAGGCTAAATGTGTCCAGGGCCTTATGTGAAAGGTGTCCTCCTGAGCCAGGATTCAGAGAGTGTGTGCTGGTGTAATATGAAAGGCTTGATTATCACCTTGCACCATGATACAACAGTAGCAAAGTTGTAATAGTGTGACAGCCCTGAAGAGAAATCAGGAGCAATACAAAACATTTGTCATACTTTCCTGCAGTGAATTAGAGAGCAAGTGTTAGAGAGTATGCTACAAGGACAGTGCTCAGATGTTCTTTCTTCACATACACAGACAGAAACTGTCTCAGTTTGCAGTAAATTGTAAAATCAAAATTAGGAAAAATTTGTTATGCAGATGTGTGAGGAGGGGAGGAGGCTGCCCAGGCATGCCACACTATCCATCACTGGAGGTTTTTATGGATGGGTTAGACATAAATTAATACATCCCATAAAGCTGCCATGGCACCACAGCCTCTGCTGCTCGGGACCTTTTTTGACAGAGTTACCTGAATGCCGCTCTGGAGGGGGCAGGAACTGAAGAGCCTTCAAAGCATGTGAAGGAGTTGGATCTACAGAGCATATTAAATAATGCAGAGGTGCATTTTCATCTTTTATTAATGAGATAGATGCACCATATTAAGGAATAAAGCTGTTTCATGCGTTTCAGTAGAGAAAAACAGGGAATATAGGCTGGGGCTGTTTACATTGGCCTACTTCTGTCTTTTCCATCTAATTCCTGCTGTTTCTTGAAGTAAAATACGTACAATCACTGTGTAGGGAAAAGACGTGAATGGCTACAGATGTTTTATTACCTTTGTCCTTTTGTCTACTTTAAAAGTGTAATTTCTGGGCAGGATTAGAAAATTTCAGGGATTGCAAGATTTCTGCTTCCAGTGAAGGCAAAAGGGGCAGCATTTACACAGATCAGATCAACATTTCTGAAGGGCTTAAGAAACATAAATGGAGTGTGTGTGCATTCACAGGCAAACACTTGTTCACTTTTTGCTGAATTTTTTTATTCCCATGACTTGTGGCTGCGTTTTTTTCTTGCTTTTTGCCACAGGTAATGAGGTTAGATTATGGAAAATCATAACCTTGCCTACAGGTATCTGCCAACACACCTTAGTACTTGACATCTGCAGTGTTCTTGTTCTAGTTTTGGTCAGTTCATGCCCAGAAAGAAAGAACTCTTGAAAAAACAGCTACTTTGACTATACTGGATAATGATTACATGATTTTGGACTGGTTTGGATTTGTACACAGCCAGTGTTAACAGGCTGATTAAGACCCTGAAGACTCACTATTAAAAGTGAATTTTAGGCGTGGATGGTAAAGAGACTGTGCCAGTAGAAAGATGTTAAATTTCAGGAAACCAGCTTAATGGAGATTTAAAAGTTAGGTCTAGGAGGTGGAACAAGAGAAAACGTTCAAATGTGCCAGCATGGAAAGGGCAGCAGAGGGTCATGAATCCACTTTGGTCTCCATCTGGCAGTGGTGGTGCAGGAGTCTCGGCTTCCTTCCTCCAGTACAAACTGCAGAAGAAAAAAAAATGCACTGTTTGCAAAGGCACTGCCTGAAGGCGTGTGTCACTGGAATTATATTGGGTGCATTGAAGTCTGCAAGAAACCAAGGTAGAATATATTCATATATTGAGCCCGAGGACTCTTTCTGAGAAAGGGCAAGGAGTTCAGCAATAGAAAACAAAATGGATTAATAAAGGCAGATGGTTAGTAAGAACAAGGAAATAATTTACAGGTAGGATGAAGGAGGGAAGGGAAAACTGGCAGGGAAGTAGGAGTCTTGCCAAATACTGAGAGGTGTAAATTGGAGAGTTGAGGTAATTCAGCGTAAAAGGCTGAAAGGCATCTGATGTGGCAGTGTGTGGAGAGTGGCACATTTGGGATATGCTGAGTTGGAGAGATGTATTGTAGCAAAAGCTTATGCAATTTGGGATGTATAGTGTTGGAGCATCGTGGGGCAAATGTTAATTACCTTAACATTCTTCTGGCAAAATCACACCTGCGGTTCTGTGCTCAGCAGCAGGTGCCCTGTGTGTGAGTGAGGTTGAAGACTAAGCAAAGGGGGAATTAACAGAAAAATAACAAAGTCTTAGGAGACTGAGGAGAACGTGCCTAGCTTTCTTCAGAGATTGTCATAAATACCTGGAGAGAATAAATACAAGTGTAATGTAGTGTGGTTATTTTGAAAGATGCAAGTGCTTGTGGCTGGAAATAATAGGATGAAATAGATTTTTGAAAATAAATCTTAATAAGGGAATCTCAAGAGAAATGTCTAGCATAGGGATTTTTATGAGGTTTTGGAAGTCTCCTAAGCAGATTTTAAACATAATTGAGCACATGTACTATGTAGCATGTGTAATCTGCATTGATGGAGGAAAGATAGGATGACTGAGTGGAGCTTTTCTTTCCCTGGTACCACGTGCTCAATGGTATGCTTCTCATAATTTCAGCAGTAGTGAATTAGAAAAATGTGCCTACAGTCAAATGTTCAGGTTTGGACAAAACCCATTGGTCCCTTGATTGTTAGGCACTTAACCTCCAGTACTTGAAGCTTAATTTTAGATGCTCTGAGAAACTCTATCTCTCAATGGTTTCAGCAGGTTCAGTGCGAGCCTGGTGGCACTGGAAGGACTGATTACAGCAGACTTGCATCCAGCTTCAGTGGTGACTTTCAGAAATGTTGGTGATTGTTTTATGATGCTATATCTAGAATTTTTTGTAAGAAAAACTCAGAAAGTTTAGATTCACTGAGGTGCTTTTAACAGCTCAAATATAGACAGAGTAAACTGAGAAAAATTGCCATTTTTATTAGTATAGATAATATAGTTTTAGCATCAGGTATTTCTTTTTGTGGCCACTTTTTTTGTGCCTGCTTAATAGCCCCCAATTCTGAAAGATTGTACAGCAAGAACAAAAATATTTTTCCTATCTTGAAGGTAATGCCCTTCTCCTTCCCCATTTTTTTCTTTTATCTTTTACTTACTAAAATATAGTGTACAACAAAGAAACCTTAAGAATCACCTTTTCAGTAATCTAATCCAAGCCGTTAAATGCCAACCAAGCCAATGTTTGTTCTGTTCTTTCTAGCTTCCACGAAGGCTATCAGGGTATTATGAGGATTGACTGTCCTGCCTATTGCTATTATAGTTCTTGTTTTGTTTGTTTGCATTACTGTGCTACCTAAGAGCTCTAGTCATGGAACAAAACTCCACGTGCAAATACACAACACAAGATGGATCTCCTCTGAGTGTGTTTGTAGTAACAGCTGAGAGTTTCTCACTGGCCTAAAAAATCAATGGAAAAGACAGAAGTATTTTCTCTCAGCCCCTGGGCATTGTATGTCTGCCGTAACAATCTCCATAGCTGAATTTTCCCATTTCTGCCAAACAGAATCTCCTTATCTGTCCACAGCTGTAAAGAGCTGAGAGTGCAGAAGGCACACACCCTACTCTGCTGCTGCTTCAGCATCACAGGTGGGGGGGACAAGCAAAGGGACAGAACCAGTTTTTGGGTTGGTATTTTGCAGCGAGGCTGGGAGGTTTGGTGTGAAATTGAATGTAAATTGGTTACCCATCAAAAAGCAAATGAGAAATGCGTATTGACACAGCTGCCCAAAGAGTGGTAGATGGACCGGTGGAGGATCTGTAACATTGGCATCTCCATAAGATAAAACCATAATTTGAAGCTTTCTTCATACTCTGCCACATGTGTTAGCGTGAGATCTGTCTCAGTAAGGGCTTGGACTGCCGTGCCTTACTAAATTAGAGCTGTTAGCATCAGACAGTGACTACTGAAGCATCACCTCGGAACATGAGATCTCCCATGTCAGTGAGGCTAATCCCACATAATCCCAGGACACAAATCGGACTCAGTTTATCTGAAGCAGCCATTTGTTCTCTGAGGTGGACACATTACATCATGTTTCCCAAAACTGACTTCCAGTCTTTGAAAAATGCTGATGCCTCACATGCTCTATGCAAACACACTGTTCAGAACATCTTCATGGAACATGATCCTGGGGTCCTCAGTGCAAGCATATTTATCAGTTTATACAACTTTTGGCAACTCTATCTTCCAAACACGGCAACGAGAGTGAGTTGGGTTATGTTATGCCTCTTGGTGGATGAGAGAAGGACAGCTGGTGCTGGTCTAGAAAACTTCATGAACCCAGATGTTGCTTGCTGTTGCCAGGATCCCTCCTTGTCTCATGCTTGCCCACCAAGGAGGACTCTATTTCTTCCCTTTCAGTGCTTTTCTAGCAGACTTTTTTGTTTGTAGAGTCCAGTCCTACTGGTTTTGCCTAATCCTTGCTCATAGAAAGCAGTTAAGCATATGCAATCAAAATATTGCCTGAATGACTTGCAGGCTTTAGGGTGTGGTCCGTGCTTTGTCAAATGCTTTGGGGTGAAAGTATATATTCTTATTTTTTTTCTTAAATGTGTTTTCCTTCTAGATGTGGCTTCATCTCAGGGCTCCTGTGAAGTTAGTGTTCCATTCACCCTGTAGTGCTGATAACAGAGGCTGCATGCCCCACTGTGATAGAGCAAGGCCTGTGCTTTTCAATGGCCCTGGACTAGCTGCCTGTTTTGTTTTGTTTTCCTGGGACACAGTAATTATTAAACTAGCCTTAAACTTAGAAAAAGTATGGAATTTCAAACATTATGTTTCTAGATCAAAGGTTAATCTTTAAACCAAGGTTTGTTACCATTTGTTAAGCCTTGTTTTCTTAACATGACTAATTTCTTTCTCTTGTTATTCAAAAGGCACACCAGATAATTGATTAGGAAATAGCTTTCTCCTACTGCCTGTTTTATATCCTTGCTTAGTCATTTGCACCATCAAGAGCACTGCAAAAGCCTTGGCTCACAGACTTCTCTGCTGCCACCTTTTGTTCTGCTGGTGCTGCCTTGTCCTCATCACAGATGATGCAAAAACTGCAAAAATAGCTTTCTGCTCTTTGATGGCCCACCTCTGTCCAAGTGTTCATTAAGATCAAAACTCATCCCATGAATGTGAATAAGATGTGCAGTAATATTATATGCTGCATTCCAGCGTGAAAGAAAGCATCCCCTGTTTTTACCATTGCTTTTCCTCAAGTTATCTGCAATGAATTGGGTGGTTGGCTAGCAATGTACTTTATTGATACTGAGCAGTCTTCCAGTGTTTATTGGTGAGGTTAATTTCATGTCATTTTATCTGTTCTATTAGAAATGGCATATTTAAAAAATCATAGTCATAAGTCATAAATCAACACAGCCCCCTGATACTGAGCAGTCTTCCAGTGTTTATTGGTGAGGTTAGTTTCTTGTCATTTTATCTGTTATATTAGAAATGGCGTATTTAAAAAATCATAGTCATAAATCAACACAGCCCCCTCAAGCTTGAGAATTATTTTCAGGCTAGCTGAAGTGAGCGTGTACATTTCAAATTTTTCTGGGGTTTTCTAAAGTGACACTGTTAGAGCCCAAGTGTTAGACTGTCCTGCTTGAGATGGTGTCACCTGGACATATGCCCTTTGGAAGGCATTACCTGGACTGGGTACTCAGCATAATCTGAAATTCAGGCCCCTTTGATGAATCTCAGGATAGGCACCCCCAATTGCTGTCGTTCCTTGAAGGAAAGTTGATAGCTCTCTGTCTAGCATGTATGTGTGTAGATGGACTTCACACATAAACATATCAACGTGTGTGTGTGTGCATATGTATCACTGGACGTAGGCCTTGCAGCTTTGTGGAGGCATCCTCTTCATCCAGCATGGTTGCTGTGGTGTATCTGCTTCTGACAGGTGGGTGTTTATCTGTTGAGGCCAAGGAGCTGGTATTGTGCTTTTAGCTTTGGCATCAATCTGCCAGGTTCCCTTAGACCTGTCTTTCTCCCTCTGAGCTTTAGTTCCCCCATATGTAACTTCTGTGTGTGTGTGTGTGTGTGTGTACTGGTTTTCTATCAGCTGTTGAAATGTGATTATATGAAACCCAGCCATTGTTATCATTTAACTTATTTTCCCACTGTGTTTACATGTAGACGTTTAGTCGAGAAATCAATCTGAAATTATCATAAATGCTTACCTTTAGTTTATATTCCTGAGCACTGGAAAACAGCAAATAGTTCAAGAGTTATTAGTATATTCTCGTAGGCAGTTACTTGCCAGGACAACTAAATCAAATGCCTGTCTGACCCGCACTGAGGCTGAATTTGACACCTACTGTAGGATTCCTCTCAGCTAACTTCAGGTATGTTAGTATCAGTCTAGGTTTCTTCTACTGCAGAAGGAGGAAGATGAAACCCTTGGAAGTAGACCTCTTCCCTCCTCTTTGAGGAACGAAACATCCTCCATTATCTCTCTCCCTGGACTGCAGAGGAGGCTGTATGCCTGGCTTACACTAGACTCTTAACTTCTAGTGAACTGATGTAGATGACAGACATCCCATCCCTTCAGTCTTCTGCAGTTAACTACAGCACGGTTTGGGGTCTCACAGATTTAAAAACATTTTCTGAGGAAGAGAAAGCCCTCAAAGTAACCTTGGCTAGAAATAATGATGAAACTTGAGTGTCATAAAAATTATGTTAGGTATTTAATTAAGCACTGAATGTAATTTAGGGTGATATAAGAATCTATATGAACCAAATATTGGACTATATAAAGAAACATTAAAGCTTTGATGAAGTAGCATTGATAGTTTGGAGAATGAGGTGTAAAGAGTTTCCTGATTAGATCTGTGGCTGAAGTAACTTTCTCATCATAATTAAATACACAATCTGTTGTCACCAGTGCTTATGGGAGCTTTCCTAGAAACAGCTTAAGGCCCCCAAAAATCTGAAGTGATCCATTTAGAGTGATTGCAGATTTTTTTTTAATATATATGTTATTTATATGTATTAAAAATTCTGGGAAAATTAGAAATACCCATATTAAGTTAATGTTTCTCTCTCCCTTTGCTCCTTTCCCTCACATTTCCAACCAGAATCCTAGCTCCCAGTGCCAGGGGAGAGCTGGAATTTACTTGGATGGTTTCAAACTGCATCTGTGTACAATAAGCTTTAAATTCACCCTTTGAGGAGGGGAAGGTTTGAAGTACTGCATGGCATTGCAGTGACAGTTGCTAGCATGTTCCAAGGAACTGGTTGCCAGTCTCACTGAAATATTTCTCAGTGAGATTCACACTGTTCATTTGCTCAGCTCTTCAGCAGCTTCTACTCTTTGGTACAAGGTCATGATCAGTCATGTAGAATTCCTGCCCTCACTGAAATCAGTAGCAAAACTGCCACAGATTTCAGTGGAACAAGCAGCTTGAGGTTCCTCATATTTTATGCTTTACTCTGCTTTTTAAATACTCCCAATTTCCTCATTTGAAATGGACCACCTTTTTTTACTAGGGCTACTAACGCCGTATTGCTTTTCTGTTTCCAAAGTGAAAATACCTTTCTCTGTTTTCCAAGGAAGGTATCTTTGCACTTAATAGCCATGACCCATGCATACGTTTCTGAAAGGACAGCCTCTGTCATTGAGACCCAGGATGATCAAATGGATTTGGACAGATTTCATACTACGTGTATACTGGCAGAGCCTTGCAGGTTCAAGACCGGACCTACAACTTCTGATGAAAGTTCAGATATTATAACTGAAATTATACCATGGACTGAAAGATGACTGCTTGCCCATAGCAATTCAAACACATTATGCTCACCCATAGCAAAAGCTCCTTCTACCTCCTAAGAATCTATTTTACTAAATTAATTATTTCTGAAAGCTGCAACTGAGAAGAATGGAAAAAGTTTTCAAGGTAAAACTGCTGAATGTGCTGAGTAGGCAGATAGGAACTAGTAGACATGAGGTTCCCAAGGAACTTACCATCATTGAGAGTCTTACTCCCTGCATTGTTTTATCCCATTCAACCATTACAGGCAGGTTGGCAGAGTTACACCTGTTCATGGAATAGGTGTCCCAAATTTGTGTTGCTGCTAACAAAAAAGCTGCACCTCATTAGAGAGCCTACACAGCATGCTGGTATGTCAGTTTGCACCATGAGAAAAGATGTGACCTAAACCCATATATAAAGAGACACAGGGTAATTTGGTTACAAGACACAAAACTGCAGCGAGTCCACTTCATTCATTCATCTTCTCATGGAGCTGCTTCTTTGCATTCTATGTTCAGATGCAGAGACACCTTACATGCCCAGATGGGCACGGGAATCTTTAGCAAGAACAGTCGCACAACTGTGTGATGTATAAAGGTCTACTGTACATCACCCAGAAGAACTATATGTTTGCAAAGCAGGTAGCTTTGGAAGATGTACAATGCCTGTCTAGACAAAATATTTGTTCTCTGATTAGTATGTATAAAAGAGCAGAATCCTGTCTTGGAAGAGAAGTAGGAAGGGAAATAGAAGAGGGAAATGGGAAACAGAAAAAGTAAAGTTTTAAAATGAACCTGAGAAGGGGCTTCCCTGGGTTGAGGAACTTTGTTGCTAGTTAGGCATTGACTGCAGTGGGTATAAAGGCAACTCTTGAACACTCACAGACCTATGGAGGTTGAAAGGAACCCCAAAGGTCTCCTGTCTGACCTTCTGAATGAAACAGATGCCATTGGAGCAGGTTGCTCAGGGCCTTGCCTTGTGTTTGAACACTTTGAAGGATGAAGACTCTTCTCTGGGTACCTGTTCCAATGTCCAGCCATCCCCATGGTAAAACTTCTTTCCTCATATTGAGTGGAAATTTGATGTTGCAACTGCCTGTCCTTATTGTACACCACAGTAATATCCTCCCAGGTCTTCTCTTTCTAAGGGTGAACACAGTTCTCTCAGCCTCTAGTCATGTGTCATGAGCTCTGGTCCCCTGACCATCTTAGTGTCCCTGCATTGGATTCACTTCAGTGTGTCCTCTGTCTTGTTCTAGGAGCCCAAAACAGGACACAATCCTCCAGGCATGGTATCACAGGCACAAGGAGAAGGCAAGAATCATTTGGCCCAGCCTGCTGGCTACGCTCTTGCTAATACAGCCCAGCATTTGGTTGATCAGGGACCCACTGCTGATGCAGTCATGTACTTGTGTGGAGTTGGTCACTGGGACCCTGAGGACTTTTTCTGCAAAGACAGTTTGTATGTAGCAAGTTTTCGCCCAGCTTGTCCTGCTGCATGGACTTGTTCTGTCCCAGACATGGGACTTTTCATTTGATGTTGGTCTGCTCCCTGGAGTTTCTCTCAGCCCGTTTCTTCAGCCTATCTAGGTGACTCCAAATAGCAGCCTTGTCCAGCAGTGTATCAACTGTTCCCCACAGTCTGGTGTTATATGCAGACTTGTAGAGAATGCAAAGGAACCACATGCCAAAGTTCTTCTTTTGGATAGGTCGTCTTCTCACTGAAAAGTCTTTACATCTTGTGAGGAGGATGTGAGCACTTGCACACACAAGCAGCTTCATATTATGAGTTTATAAATAACATTCTGGTGAGAAATAGCTCTCTCAAGGTCACCACAGGTAGCCCTCTACTGCAGAGTCAAATTAGTATCACTTTATCATGAGTCCATCCTTGGATAGAGCAATGGAGGACAATTTTTTAAAGATTACTCTTTGGGCTGTGGTTCAGGATGGGTCAGGCTTAAGTACATAGACTAGGAGAGGGGGTGTGAAAACTGTATATAACATGTTTGGGAGAGATCAGCCATGTGAGACAGTCTTTAGCTGTTAAGTACGTTTCACAATCTGAGTATGTGAGATGTGTTTGTTTTCCTTTAGCTGGTCTCTCCATGAGATCATTTACAGTCTGATGTCACACCTGCATGATTTGTGTAACGTGTCCAAACTATTCATTTTAGAGTTATTAGCTTCATTTTTGCTACCGGTTCTTTTTATGCACTGAGTTTTTAACCCATGGAATGTTGCCAGAACTGCCAAATTGTTCCCTTATTGTATGTTCGTTCACTCTGACATTTCTTAGTATTAGGTTGTGGGAGCCCAGTAGCAATTCCCAAATCACTAAAAAGTTATTAGTGATTATTGTTCTGTAAGTGCTTAATAGGAAGAATAAGCCAGGCCACCCCCGGTTTAGGCAGTATCACTTGGTGGCAAGGAAATTCAGCTCTAGCTGTTACATGGTGTAAAGAGGGTAAATGCCTGCTCTCAGAGAGATCAGCCATTATTTTGATGCTTGTATTATATTCTATTTTCTCTAGCAGGTTGTGCAATCCTATTGTTTTTGAATTTTTCATTCCGTGGTAGGGGTTTATCTGTGTTTATAGTAGCAGCATTGATCTGTAACTGCAAGATCAGTTTCTGTTAAAGGTATTTTTCATGCACAATCAGTAAGCTGCGAAGCTGCATTTTTAGTCCACCCTTTAGTATCTAATACAGCATATTTGTATACAGCAACAAGAGAAAGGGGCTTGCAGGTTTGAAATAAGTGATAGTGAAATTGCTTAGGAGCAGGGCAAATGTTCTCCTTCAGCAAATAGTATTGTTCATGGTGTCTTTTTTTTTTTCTGTTTCAGGAGGTTGGAAGCATTATCGGAAAGGTTAGGAAATTACTTTCTCTCTTTATTTCGTGTCAAAATATTGTATATCTGTTCACTTCATCAGCCCAGGCTAACTTTGTTTGTTTGTCTTTAACAGAAAGGAGAGACAGTTAAGAAGATGAGGGAAGAGGTAAGACAGGCGTTGATGTCTTTACTTGCCTTTCTTTCCAGCTCAGAAAACAGGGAAATCCAGCGCGTGCAGACCGACACTGCCATCAAGTGGGCACATAATTCAACATCACCACTCTTTGCAAGTAGTGGTGTATAAATGCGCTGGCCTAAATTAAGCATTGTTAATGTAGCCTCATTATCAACAGCGCAGTCTGGAGTCTTTCATTCCCATAGCAATATGCCTGCTGCTGTCTTATCTCAAGAACAGCTGAGCCAGCATGATTCTGTGCATCAAAACCACAATATCTTTCTTTAGCATACCAACATTGGTCCTGGACATGGCTTGGCCTTCTGGTAGAGACCTTCCAAAATCTGAAACCAAGCTTCAGACTGATGCTGTGTAAAGCTTGAGGGTATACACAAGCTTCAGCAGAGCTGAAGCCAGACTTGCATAAGACAGAGTATCCCTCTGCCATGTCTTGGCAAAACCTTAACTTTTCAACATTTTTTAGCTGTGTGAATAGGATGTGGACAGGGTAGACCTGCACATGCACCATTAACATCCTTTGAAAAAGCTGTAAATACAAAAAGGCTAACTAAAACATGGCTCTGCATAAACTTCAGTCTCCCCAATGTCCTCAGGCTTCTTTTCCTGCCACACAGCAAGTTGCACTGTCTTCAGAGGCTTATGCTCAGCTGGAGGTTACAGACCAACATTTGTCCTGCAAGGCAGCACATATTATCATCAGACTGATGTAGTTTTTCATCTTTGAAGCAAGCGCTAAAAGCATAAGCCAAAAGAATGTTTAAAACTGCTGTTTAAAACTTTGGGAGTGCAAAGTGTGTAGAGGATGCCTCAAGAAAAATCAAATTGCTTCTGGTAAATCTGCACTATATAACTGTGTCAGCTGCTTTGTTGTTTTATGCACTGATAGGAGGTCTGTGGCAGGGAAATCTCAACATATTTATTGTTAATGAAATTGCTGAGATACATCTTTAAATATGCACAATAGGGTGTTGTCAGGCTGATTGAGTCTGAGCTCCTTTTTTGATAAGAGCTTTCACCCATGCTTTCACACATGTACATTTACTAAGAATTTTTTTTTAGAGAAAGAAAGAGAGAGAGAAAGAGAAGAAAGGGAAGGGAAGGAGGAAGGGAGGAAAAAAGGAAGCCATCACTTTAGAGTGCTTCTGACTTCTGAGTTAAACACCTCAGATCCCCAGTTAGTTTTTCAAGATAAATAACAAATACTCCTCTTCTACTCCTGAAAACCCACCATTGTGTACACGTGGTGGCTTTCTTCAGTTGTTTGGGTTTTTTAACAATTCATCACAGGACTAAGAGGCTGTGTGTCCCATGTGGTGATAATTTAGTTCTTCTTTTAAATAACTACTTCAATACTTCTTTAAAAGCAAAACACAACTTTATTTTTACTTCCCTGGCAGATGTGGCAAGTTGCACACCATCTTTATGGAATGAAAAGCAACTTTGTCTTGCTCTGACAGAGCAAGAAATGTCAGACAACTTCAGGGCTAAAGGAAAAGTACAAAAACCTCAGTTCTGTGCCCCGCAGTTGTTAAATTCCTACACAAATATGGCAGCTGCCATGTAACATTTTAATTGCCGTAGCTCTCTTTTTGGTGGTCATCTGTCAGAGGGGTAACACCTGTGAATTTTGGCCACTGCTGAGATGTGGTGGAGTGACCTTTCAGACAAGCCCCCATGGCTCCGGTTGCAAAGGAAGCGCCATGCTTGGTGCAAAGGCAGCAGTGGGGCAGACAGGCCTGCCTGTCACGGGTGGCTCTGCCCCAGCATGGCTGCTGGCCTGCTCCCTGCCAGGCTGTCCCACAGCCCCAGGTTTGCCAGTGGTGGTGGCAGCTGGACATTGCCACCAGTGTGAACGAGCCCTGGGCCCTGATCTCCTTCCTGATCCAGTGCTGGTGTTTGATGAGGGCAAGTACCACTCCGGTTGACTTGTCAGAAAACAGGTCTGCCCGTTCTCACCTATAAACGCTGAGTATGCCTGCCAGCCAAGCCTGTGGCAGCAAGATTTTTGTATCAGTTAGCGTTTAGGGTTTTTTTCTTGTTGTGTTTGGTTGCTGTCACTTGGGGAAGTAGGCTGTCCTGCTGTTGAGCAGCAGTATGCACATGAGTAGGGGCTCAGACACACAGGACATCACCTGGTTTGTGGCAACCCTGAAGGCAAAGGGCCAAATTAACCCAGATTATCTACATTTCCTATGGGCCCAGATCCTCCAGAAGGATCATCTAGTGCCTGTGGATGAGTTGAGACTCCAGTGGCTTGATAGGCTGGGTTAACACATTTCTGTGCCTGAAACCTCAGGGAGAGTGTACTATGGGTCTTACCTGAATGGCTTTGATTCTTATCTACACCAAGATCTTCCTACAGATATTTACATCTAGTTTAGGGTTTTTCTTTGCACTGCCACAGTGACATACAGGGGGCTAATCATACCTGAGAACCATGCTTGCTTGTCTCCAAGACTTAGGGTTTTCTAACTCCTTCCAACAGGCTCCTTGTCTTTAGGAGATAACACTGGAGTAACACTGTTACTGTTGCCTGTCCTACCACTACTCCTATGAAGTGTTGTTCAGTGCATATTAGACTGCCTTCACATGAGACACATTTGTAAGGAACCTTCTCCATGGTGCAAAGCAGTGTCCCAGCTAGACAGATTGAGCCCTACCTTTGGGTCTCCAAACAAGAGAGGTGCATCTATCCTGGGAGATGTTGATGATCCCTGGAGACAACAACCTTGTCTGAAATTCTGCAGCTCCAGAACTACTTAAGGTTAACCCTGCAAGAGAGAAGGGAAAGACTTGATTATGCAATTATTTGCAACTTTGAGTTAAAGAGGTGCTATTTGCATACTGCATTAAAGACTTTAGAAGTATTTACCCAGACAGAATCTGGCTTCCCGCAGTTAGATGAATTTTTGGAGTGTGATCAGTTTATGCTTAAATGATATTGTGTTGGGGCTGCAGTTGTAGGGGAGAGAATTAGGTGCCTCAAGATATTCCTTCCCAAACTATATCCCTAATCCTACTTTGTTGGCTCTGTGGAAAGCATAAATTTGAAAAATATTTGTTCTTTTTGACAGAGTGGTGCTCGAATCAATATTTCAGAAGGCTCCTGTCCAGAGAGAATTGTGACAATAACAGGCCCGACAGATGCAATTTTTAAAGCTTTTTCTATGATTGCACTGAAATTTGAAGAGGTAAGCAAATAAAATATGTTTTTTTCTCTTTTCAAGTTGAAATACAAACACTATTTGAAATTTCTCATGTTTGCTTTAATGTTAAGTATGATTTGTTTAATGTTCTATTTAATAGCAATAAAAGTGGTTGTATTTTTATAAATGCTCTTGGCAGTAACACTGAAGAAAAATAATGGGTCCATTTACAAGCTGTTTGATCATTTCTTTTGCTTTTTGGAGGCTTCAGGGAAAAGCAATTGCTTCTAGTAATGTGCACTAATGGTAGGAAAAATGTCTTGGAAAATTTCTGGTCCCATTGTGGGTTTGATTTGAAAAGAATAATTGCCTGACTTTTAGCTCTGTTTTTATATTATTCCATTTGGTATTGATGGAAATGTTATATATGTCAAAATGAATATATAATTCATTCAACTAGAAAATTTTTATTTTAAAAACAAACTATGTTATTGCCATTTACCATATTTAAAGCTTGGCTTTGAAAATTAATTTAAAAAATTAATTAAAATAACAACACTAAGAGTAAGTGAGGAAAGAGAGCACTCAGTTTCCCGTAGAATTACAGTTCTGTGCAGGTACATACCTAAAGTGCTGGCATCTTTTCAAGTTGAACGAACCAACTATGATTGGGTATAGTCACCACTTTAAAGGGAAACCTCACAGAAAAGTCTCCAGGCTACAGAAAATGAACTGTGGTCACCCAGGAGAGGATTTATCTCCCTTGACTTGTGAAAATCACTCATCTGGTCCAAGCATCTCTCTTGTCCTCTGTGGAGAGACCGAGGCCTCTGCAGAAGGCAATTTACCTTCTGCTGAATGAAGAGCCTGCAGATAGGTGGACTGAACAACCTGCAGCAGGAGAAAGGGTCTTGTGTCTCTCCATCAGTAGTTAAGCGAAAGTAATTTGAACACCTTTTTTGTGAGCATTCATTTCTGCAAATCAGTGAGGTTAGTCTCCGTGTCTCCCCATAGCACTGGGAGATGCTGGCATCAATGAGAAGCATCAGCATGTGCCTTTATTTATCCATGGTGGTTGTTCACATTAGTAATAACAGGAGCTTTTTGGTCACCAGATGCTGTTATCTTCTAGCATAAGTGGTATGTCTTGCAACCTCCTTCACAGCATGACGAAAAACCAGTTAGATTTTTTTCCCTACTTTTTCCCAATATTGGATCCACAACCTCAGTTCTCTGATAATTAGACACCTCCTTTTCACTCCTCACCTAAGTTTATTCATGAGCAGTTTATACAGCTTTGTTCCTGTGCCAGCACTGGCCATCAGTATTAAATGGTTCTTGCAAACTGATGATGAATTTCCAAGCTATGTAGTTAATTACATAAACTAAAGTATTCACTGCAGAGGAAAAAGAGAGTTGCTAAAAAATACATCTAACCCAGGCAGGCCACTGGAGTTGCAAGAGAGGCCATTTTAGAGCAGTGATTTCCCAACTGGAAACTTAGACCCAAGAAATGCAGCTGTAAGTTCACTGGTGAGCAGGGCAGCTCTGGTTTGGGGTATAAATATGCATAATCCATTGTAAGTACGTGGTATTTAAATGCTGGAAAAACAGCAGGCAGATCTCAATGGTCAGACCTTCTCCAAATAAATAAGAAAAAGTTTGGTGGAATCCTTGTTCATTTGCAAATATTTGTGAAGAAATTGCTCAGCTCTAGGAATAAGGAGGAGGGAAAGGCAATGTGATAAATGCAATTGAGATGGTGCCTTTTTGAGAAATGCTCACTCCTGCTGCTACAACTAAGGTAAATCCTGTGGTGGTCATTACCAAGTGAGGAGTGACCTCACAGACTCGTTGTACTTGCTGTGGAAATTGGCAGGTTTAACATTTCATTATTCAGTAAAAAAGATTTTTGATATGTTTTTTCATGAAGGTTTGGTAGATTTTTGAGCTACCAGGTTTGCTTGCCTTGGAAAGCCTTAGACACTGTGATTCTGGGATGCCAGGAGTTAGGGATACTGCAAGGCTTCAACACCGGGAGCTGGCTCTTTCACCACTTCCAAACTCCCAGTTAACCCATTCTGGCCAGGCAAGAGGGCAGAAAGCCATGCAAGGTCCAGCTCTAGTGTCTGCCACAGCCCTGAGAAAGTGGATGCAGTGCCACAGAAAGTTAGAGGTTAAAGAAATAGGAATCTCCCAGGTTGAAAGATGACTGTTCAGCCATACTTGGGAGCTTTCAGTTCTAGAGGGGCTTTTTTCTGGTCATTGCTCTTTTGTTGTGTTTTTGATCTGGACCAACTCCTTTATGCATTTCCTGTTGCTGAGCCTGTGTGTTTAAGTTTTACTCTTTTTAAATGATGAGAAGAAAATAAAGAGAATAGCAGCTTCCAGTTTTCATGAAGTTTGCTTTTGAAGCTTATAGCCTTCTATGAAGAAGTAACTAGGTGGATAGATGATGGTAGGGTGGTAGATGTGGTTTATCTTGATTTTAGTAAAGCATTTGACACTGTGTTCCGCAGCATCCTCTTAGATAAACTGAGGAAGTGTGGTCTTGACGATCAGGTAGTGAGGTGGATCATGAACTGGTTGAAAGGAAGAAGTCAGAGAGTTGTGGTCAATGGGACAGAATCTGGTTGGAAGTGTGTGACTAGTGGAGTCCCTCAGGGGTCGGTACTGGGACCGGTGTTGTTCAACATCTTCATCAACAACCTGGATGAGGGTATAGAATGTACCCTCAGCAAGTTTGCTGATGACACTAAACTGGGAGGAGTGGCTGGCACACCAGAAGGCTGTGCTGCCATTCAGCAAGACCTAGACAGGCTGGAGAGTTGGGCGGGGAGAAACTTGGTGAAATTCAACAAGGGCAAGTGTAGAGTCTTGCATCTGGGGAAGAACAACCCCATGTGCCAGTACAGGTTGAGGGCTGACCCACTGGAGAGCAGTGTAGGAGAAAGGGACCTGGGGGTCCTGGTGAACAGGAGGATGACCATGAGCCAGCAGTGTGCCCTTGTAGCCAAGCAGGCCAATGGCATCCTGGGGTGTATTAGAAAGGGTGTGGTTAGTAGGTCAAGAGAGGTTCTCCTCCCCCTCTATTCTGCCTTGGTGAGGTCACATCTGGAGTATTGTGTCCAGTTCTGGGCCCTTCAGTTCAAGAAGGACAGGGAACTACTGGAAAGAGTCCAGTGCAGAGCTACAAAGATGATTAAGGGAGTGAAACATCTCCCTTATGAGGAAAGGCTAAGGGAGCTGGGTCTCTTTAGCTTGGAGAAGAGGAGACTGAGGGGCGACCTCATCAATGTTTATAAATACATTAAGGGCGAGTGTCAGGAGGATGGAGCCAGGCTTTTTTCAGTGATGTCCAGTGATAGGACAAGGGGCAGTGGGTGCAAACTGGAACATAGGAGGTTCCATGTAAACATCAGAAAAAACTTATTTACTGTGAGAGTGACAGAGCACTGGAACAGGCTGCCCAGAGAGGTTGTGGAGTCTTCGCTGGAGACATTCAAAACCCCCCAGGACACATTCCAGTGTGATGTACTCTAGGTGATCCTGCTCTGGCAGGGTGATTGGACTAGATGATCCTTCAGAGTCCCTTCCAACCCCTAAGATTCTGTGATTCTGTCATTCTGTGTGAAGGCAGTAAGTGTAGTGAAGGTTTTGAGGCCAGATACAATATGGAAGTGGGAGACATTATCACGGTCATGCTGGATGGCTGAAGAGAGATATTTACCTACATCTGGATGATTGTGTGCCTCCACCTGACACAAACGTGATAGAGTGAGATGGCATCTTCCAGCTGAAAAATTGGCATGACTTGTGCTTTATTTCAGATACATGGGTGCTGCAAAATTCAGTTATCCCTCTCACTTTATTTTGAATTGCAATCTCTCACTGACACAGGCACTAAACCAAATGTGAGCTACTGGCTGGCAGAGGAATGATTTGATAGCTGTCTTGTGGCATGCAGCAATGCCTCATTTCGTTCAAGATTTTTCTTTCTTCTCTTTTAAGCTAAGCAAGGTCACACTGAGCCATTTCTTGGACAGAAGAATGCTGCCATCACAAATGCAGAGGGATTGCAGAATTCAGTGCCGGTGTCACTGAGCTCCCACTCTGGTTCAACAAGGCATGTAGGGTTGTTTAAAGTACATTCTTACTTAATTTGGGGTCCTGATCACACAGTATAGGCACTTTTTTGTTTTAACAAGTGGTAGTCTTGATAAGCAAGAATGTAGGGAAACACATCAGCTCTGATTGTTGGAACTCTTGTTGCATTGTAAATTCATAGAATCATAGAGTCATAGAATGGTTTGGGTTTGAAGGGACCTTGAAGATCACCTAGTTGCAAACCACCTGCATGGGCAGGGACACCTTCCACTAGACTTGGTTGCTCAAAGGCCTGTCCAGCCTGCCCTTGAACACTTCCAGGGAGGGGGCATCCACAACCTCCATGGGCAACCCATTCCAATGCCTCACCACACTCACACTAAAGAATTTCTTCCTAATGTCTTAACCTAAATCTGCCCTCTTCCAGTTTAAAACCATTACCCCTCATACTATCACTACACACCCTGGTAAAAAGTCCTTCCCCAGCTTTTCTGTAGGCCCCCTTCAGGTACTGGAAGGCTGCTATAAGATCTCCTCGAAGCCTTCTCTTCTCCAGGCTGAACAACCCCAACTCTCTCAGCCTGTCTTCATAGGAAAGGTGCTTCAGCCCTCAGATCATCTTCGTGGCCCTTCTCTGGACTTGCTCCAAGAGCTCTATGTCCTTCCTGTGTTGAGGGCTCCAGAACATGGGCACAATACTCCCAAGTTGGGTCTCATGAGTGTGGAGTAAAGGGGCAGAATCATCTCCCTTGACCTGCTGCCCAGGCTTCTTTTGATGCAGCCCAGGACATGGTTGCCTTTCTGGGCTGCAGGTGCACATTGCCGGCTCATGTTGAGCTTTTCATCTACCAACACCCCCAGGTCCTTCTCCTCAAATTAGTTAAATGAACATGAAATGCATGCTTTCTGTTGTTCCTGTCCTAATCTTTTGGATAGCATTTCTGTGAAGGGTCTAATAGCTGTGCCATGCCACTTCACAGATGAATGAGGTGATTTCTTCAGCTTGCAGCTAGTGTTAGCAAACCACATGGAGGTTCTCAGGAGTTGTTGGACAGGTGCTGTGCAGCTTGTGGCTTTTTTTGTGATTCTAAGTGCTCTCAACAGCATCCCATAAATCAGTGGGAAGATAAGCTTTATCTTTTCCTCTGTGATGAAGACATTAGAAGGATTGTTTTGTTTTGCCTGGAAGATTTTGAACAAGCAAAATGTATTTATAACAATGTAAACCTTGTGACAAGTAGTATCTTTAAAACCTGCAGTGTAGTATCATTGGATAATGAGGTACACATACAGGTTACATTACCTGGATACAGGTAATGGCTGTTCTGCTGAGCTCTTTGTACTCTGGTTACAGAGCTGTGATGGAAAAGACTTTAGAAATTGTGTACTACCACAAATGCTTATGGATCTGCTACGAAAGAGAAAGTAAACCTGGGAGGCAGCAAAATATTTATCAAATTAATCTGACTTTCTCTGCTTCCAGTTATTCACAGATCCTTTGTAATTCCCTTTTTTAACCTTTTTTCTTTGTATCAAAACTGAAAAGAAATTGCATGAAATGTAAAGATATATTGTTTAGTAGAAGTGTTCTTACTGCAATAGTGGCAGAGATCAAATCAGGATTTGAGAGCCTGTGAACTCAAAAGCCTCTTTTGTCTTTTCCATCTGCTTCAGCTGTTCTAATGACAGATACCACTTCCTCCTCCTCCTAATCTTGCCTTGAGACTGTCCTCTGGTCCTGCAGTCTGGGCCTGCATCACTGGACAGCAAAAGAGTTCCTCTGGCACAAGCTGCTTGTGTGGTTCATGCTTACAGGATACCACCTGCAGAGCCAGCTGCTTTACCTGCAATAGGAACAAGCCACGACTGGTTGCCCGCTCCCCAGGTCTCCATAAACAGCTCAGACATTTGGTCTGAACCCTTCAGTGCTTACCAGGAATGACAAATCCTCCACTAATTCTTACTGATATTGTGATTACAGGACATAAACGCTTCAATGACAAACAGCACGGTGACAAGCAAACCACCTGTAACACTGCGGCTTGTCGTCCCGGCAAGTCAGTGTGGATCCCTTATAGGAAAAGGAGGTTCCAAAATCAAAGAAATCAGGGAGGTAAGTTTTGGGATGCCTGCCAGAAACACTAGCTAGCTCAGTGTCCTACAGCAGCATGCCCTGCCACCATCGGCTGCTGCACTTTGCTCATTGCACGAACATGAGGGTGTGCTGAGTGAAAAGGCTGGAATAGCCTTGCTCTTGGAGAAGCAGGGATCCAGCACAGCTATACCCTTCTGTGTTCCTTGAAGCTAAAGACAGTGTGTGAAATAAAGAAACAGCTTTATAACATATTGATGTCTGATGTACAATTTAGCAAAGCAACAGTTCAGCAACAGAAATGATTTGTCCAGTTTCTCTTTAGGCACAGCCCCCTCTCCAGCAATACTCAGATCATTCTGAGTTGGAGCATTACAGCCTTTTCTAAATTAGCTACCACCCTTGCAGCCAAAGAAAGTCTCAAGTGGCACTGGGGAACCCAGGTTAGTAGACCAAATGTTAGATATACTTTCTAGGAAAAAATTGTTTTCACACTCCTTTCCTATTTCTCTCTAATCTCACTGTGCCACAGGTGACCTGATTTAATGTATTCCAAAGCCATATTGACTTTTTTTAAACTATACTTTATCTAAAGGTATTAATTCAATGTGCTGTGCCAGCAGTCACTTTTTCCTTTATCCAGAAAGTGCAAAAATTATCATGTGGTGCCAGTTTTAATTCTTCCATCCATGACTGTAGCAACATAGTACATGCCAGGGCAAAAATCCAATATTTGTAATTAGTCATACAAGAAAATTGGGTAAATGCTCAGTTACATAGAGAAAATCTGAACAGAACCTCTCAGAAAAATGTTATTCTGGAGAAAGTGACAGTACTCCTTCTAAATTTGTATTAATTCCAACATGAGATGAGGTGTTGAATATCAAGGTAACATACCAATAATTTTTTTTCATTTGACTGTGTCAAAACAGAAGCTTTTGACAGGCTTTACCAAAGTGAAGCTTCCTTTTTTTTATCTAAAACATAGATTCAAGACGGTATTTTACATCTCATTTCAAATGTGCAAAAAAAATTAATGGATATTTTTCTATCCAATAAAATGTGGTCAGATGTCAAAAAGGAGTGGAAAATCATTTTATCAAAAATTTCTATCCAGCATTTGCTGTGAAATGTTGGTTTATGGTAGCCTTGGAAGAAAACGTGATGATGGGGACAGTTAAAGCTTTCATCTTGTTGACTTTCAAGTTCTTCCAAATTATTGCATTTCAATTTCACTGTCCCAGGAGTTTTTTTAACAAAGTTCTCCCTGAAGGGTTATCTTCACTTTTCAGGATTTGACTGCTACTGAAAGAGTCTTTTCTCTCCTTGCATAAAGTAAAAGCAGTGTGTACTGCTTCCATTAGCTGACAGAGCTGCCAAAAGCTGTTTCAGAGCTGCCAAAAGCTGTTTCAGAGCTTTTGTTGCCAAGCAAACGACATGTTGTTCCTCCATAACCCTCTTGCTTTGTAAACTGTGTTTATGAAAACATGCAGAAAAAAAATTCAGAGCCCTGCCATTTGGAAGGGGTCTCTCTGCTTACTGAGACCTTCAAATAAAAGGCAATTACAAATCTTTTTGTTTTGGTTTTTTTTTTTAATCCTTGGAATGTTGTTACTTTATTTTTCATTGAAGAGTCTGTGAGTTCAGTAATCATTGTTGTCAAAGCAGCTTTTGAGATGTGGGAAGAGAGCCACTTGATGACACTGAGGGGAAGAAAACATTATTTCTGTGCAGACGTTAGGGTCATAGGAAACCCTCTCTCTTTTTTTCTTTAATGCTAAAAAAGATTTTTCAGAGAACTTTGTATAGATGGGAGAAGATACTAGTGTGTTGAAGTGCTTTTCCTGGGTGTTCAGTTTGCCTTAGGCATGGGACATTTCTGGCTCAGATCCCGCACAGCCACTGGACTGTTGGTGTTTGCAGCAGTTCGTGTCTGGGTGAGTCGACACAGCAGGGCCTGCGCTGGCAGGCAGCAGGGCAAAGCCAGGCTAAAGCCTTGCCACTGGAGAATCATCAGAGAATCATATTGGTTTGGGTTGGAAGGGACCTTAAAGATAATCTAATGCCAACCCCCCTGCATGGTCAGAACTACTGTCAGAGCACAAGGTTTGATAATATTGGTAACTTCATCCAGAGCACCGAGTGAGTGCTTTTAGGCCATAGGCTTTTAAAGGTGAGATTGGCCTGCTGGTCTGTGAACATTAAATGATGTAACTGATTATTCTGGTGACCATAGATTCAGAAGCAATTATGTACTAGTCTGGTACAAGGAAGGAGGAGGTTAAGGCTAATGTAGCAAGAAGTCACACTGCAAATTTTCTTAAGCCTAAGGGCAGTAGAGAAAAATATTTCTCATTTTTTCATTGCTGACATATGACCAAAGTTGAAGAATAAACAAGATTAGCACTGGAACCAAATGTGTAAATGACTGCAGTATTTGGCAGAGTATTTTGTGCTAGATGTAAAGATTCCCACAACTGTATGTTAAACAAAAAAGATGAAACAGGGAAAAAAGGATCATCCAGCTTGGGATGTGGTCTAGTTTCATCATCACGCAACACACTGAGGGGCAATTGCATGAGGGATAGTCTTTTGTGTTCAGTCATGTACCAAGGAACAACACGTAGGGTTGCCAGACTATTTTCAAGATAGGATAACAAAAAAAAAAAAAGGAAAACAAAGCATGACTGGCTGATCAATTTATGGCAAAATTCCAAAGTCTATTACAGAGCTACGAATTGATATTCTGGCCTTAAACAGCACTAGCGAATGGACTATGCAATCAGTAATTTAATCAGTCTCTGGAAAGAAAAGTAATGTGTTGTATGTAACTAGCAGAAAAACAAATTAACTCCTTGCTGACTGACGTGAAGTTAGTGGTTACTGAAAATACTTTTTTTGAAAAGCCCAAGATGTTATATTGCATTGCAATAACAATTGGGAATAGATTTTGAATATGTGGAAGTGCTAACTCTATTATGAAATGCCTGTTGTTTTTTTTTTCAATTGACTGAAAAGGGTCTTTCAGGATCCTTGTGAAATAATGCCAGAGATTTTTTTGGCCTCATGTATTTTTTAATTTCATTGAGGGTTTTTGGTAGGTGTTTTGGTTAGCTAAGACATGTTAGGGCCAAGATCAAATTTTGAATTAAAAAAAAAAGTAAATCAATACCTTCTTGGGTTCCTTAATGAGCTAAAAGTTGGTGATGTACATATATTTAATCAACACTGATTATAATTTAGAAGTGCTTCTGTACCATCCTGAAATATTCTAGAGTGTAAGGCAGCCCTAGATTTCATCCAGACAAACAAGTCAGCCATCAGTGGATTAAAGAGCCATTTATCTGCAACTCAATTAGCAAACATTCTTCAGTTACCAGCATTTTTTTTTCCTTTATCTTTTTAATTATTGAAAAATACCTCATTTCACCTTTCAACATTGCAACTGTCTGTCTTTGATGGGCTTAAAAGTCTTGCCCTGAAATTCCGGTCACAATTTGATTCCTTAACAGCTACTGAGGACTAGTCTTCCTCGGATGGGAGTGTTTGCAAATTGGCTTGAACAGGCAAATCCATGTCCTGCCTGACCTCAGTTACCCTGTCCACGCACACACGCACTCACGCACACACTCTGCCACGTATGTAGCAAAGAAGACGCAGACGTTTAGGGAGGCATCCCCTCCACCACAGCAGCGCATCGCCGGCTTTGGAGAGGCGCCGTTGCCTGCCCAACAATGACGTTCTCTTTGCTGTGTCTCTGCTCAAGTCCACAGGTGCCCAGGTGCAGGTGGCAGGGGACATGCTGCCAAACTCGACGGAGCGCGCGGTGACTATATCGGGCACTCCCGACGCCATTATCCAGTGCGTGAAACAAATATGCGTGGTTATGCTGGAGGTAAGTGAGCATGTGGGCTATCATTTCTCATGCAGGAGATGCCCAGACACATTATTAATTTTCAAGTGGCCTGGGTTCCCCAGAGGTGTTGCTTGCCCTTCCTGTGCCTCTTTCAAGAGGACTCTGCTAGACTGTGCCCTGCCTGATCTCGCAGCAGGGTTTAGCAATCAAAGACCACGGCTCTCATGACACTGTCAAACAATAAACCAGGTCCCGCATGGAGCTGCAGCCTGTTCTGAGAGAAAAGCATTTTACTCTGATGCAGAATAGGGCAGAAAACATCTGGGTCTTGTTCTAAATAGAAATAATTCTGGCTAGCGTAATTTAGATTTACCAGGACTTTTTTGGTTCCTTATGGTCAAGTCATTGCATAAGGCCAGAATGTTTCATTTAGATGGCAGTTTTTTAGCTCTTAGATTGCATGATAGAAAATGGATTTATACAAAAAACTGGGCATTTTAACCCTTGCTGAAATGCCCATAATTTCATGCTGGTACGTTTCTCAGCTGATCAAGTTGAATAGAAGTTTAAAAAAAAATAATAATTCAGCCAACCAAAATGAAATATTTTTACCTAGGAACCATAACTTTTTACATGGAATATGAAACATCTCCACATTTGTCACATTTTCTGCTGGAAAACTTTCGGGGTTTTGCTTGTTTGCTTTGATTTTTTACCTAAGTCAACTCAAGGGCTGCATCATTATGGTCTCTGGCACCCTACTGTTCTGTTATTCTCCCAGCAGAATGAGACAGCACTAGGGCTGTTGTTTTTTCAGAAGCATGCAATGCATCAAAATGACATGCAGCCTTTGCATCAAAATATCATACAGCCTAATGCAAATAAAAGCATAAAAATTATTAAATCTCCGGTGTTTCACTGCAGAAAAGTGACTCTTGTTTTTTGGTGTTTTTTTTAAAACTACTGCAAGGAAAGCATTCCTTTATAAAAATGCAAGAGAACAGAAAGAAAATATAAAAAAACAATTTTAGTTTGTTAGAGATGGCTTACATGGTGGCAATAGTTATTAGCTCTGTGACTACAGTGTATAATCTGTTGTCCAAGTGATATTTGTGGAATAAATAGTTATTTGCTAAAGAAGATGAGAGAAGCTACTTCTCAAAATCAGAGAGACACGGTCCTATTTTCCTGCAGGTAGAACCACTCTTTAAATAGCTGGTTTTGACATAAAAAGTACGTAATTTTAACGTAAGTCAAACTGCAAGCAGCACTAGGATGACCATGGCTTAACTACAGTTGGCTTCTTCAAACCTTTAAAGAACTCAGCAAATGAATGTGGTCTGATTTGCAGCATATATTTAATTTGGTGACAAACACTTTCATTGACATGAAATAGCTAATTAGATGGTATTAATTAATGGAAGCAATATTGCTGTTACCTTCTTTAGTTCTAGTTAATACACTTAAACCAGGACACCATTTTGCTAGGTGTGGCACAGAGAATTTGAAGCCTTTTTTTACATGCAGTGCTTCTGCTTTATTTATGAGAAGTCAGCCTTGGTCAGGGGTTCTTGCTTTGGGTCCTTGCCTTGGGCTGCAGGGAGCAAACTCCCTTTCCATGCATTATGAAGGACATGGTTATGCTCCTGATGAAGATGGGAGGATTTTTCTCCAACCTTCCAGTTCAGTCAGAGAAAAGGCAGGATAAGGATGGTCATTTGCAGCTGAACAGCTGACTTATTTCAGTTGGTAAAACAAGAAACCTTGATGTGTGGCAGTGTAGGAAAGATCAATAAGCAGGAGATGCGCTCTGTGTTAACAGAGCAAGAGCACAGGCCAGATTCTTCCAGAACATCCACAAATTTCGAAATTGCACCCATGTTTCCTTAAATGCCTTGAAATGCTTAATGAAGCTTTTAGCTTCATAAAACAGTAGTGGTAGTGAAGCCACAAGTGCCAGCACTGCCTGTTTGGGCTGTGCAGTCAGCACCTTGGCTCTTCCCTTGAAGGCCAGACAGCTGGCTTCTGGCTTGCTTTTGGGTGAATTGGGTGGTGGGCTGGGTTGAGTTGCATGCCTTGTTGTCTGAGGTGAGCAAAGTAAGGTGTGATTTTTTTACTATTAGCTCTGCTTCATTCTGCATTTTGATCACTTTGTGTTTTTGTCTACAGTCCCCACCCAAAGGTGCCACCATCCCCTACCGTCCCAAACCTGCCTCTGCACCTATCATTTTTGCAGGTGGCCAGGTAAGAGCAGACACCATTTTGGCTTCAGCTGGAAACCACACCGTCTTGGCCCAACCTCAGCCAGCGCCTGTTAGTTTTCAACTTTTACTCTTTTCTGCCTGGTATAGTATTGATGTGCTTTGTCTACTCTGTGCTTACAGTTTGCAGGAAAGGAGAACACTGCATTGCCAACCTGACACAAATTGTGGTGACTGGCATTTTACCAAGATTTAAAATTAAAGTCTGTAATCAAGAAAAGTTTGCTCTCCTGCGGATTGAGAGGTGTTCAAATCAGATGCTCCCTGAGTGGGACAAAACTGTTTCTTGTAGGGGTTGTTTTTTTCACTCTTAAGTTGCAACTCCACCAGCAGTATAAGCATTTCCGTCAACTTTTCAGAAATGATCAAACAGCAGAATATCTTTGCTCATGAAAGGCAGAATTTTTCTCCCTTAGTTTTCTCATTTTTTAGGACCAAATGCATTTTGCATTAAAAATCTCTACATGCATAAATTCTGCCGCTCTTAGTTCCTCAGGCCAAAGTAGCAGTGGGGTTCTGAGGTTACAGGAAATTCACACATGCAAGTGTAGACCTTCCCAGAAGTGACATTCAGCAGCCTGCTTGATAACACAAGCACAACATTTCTGTTTCTTTTTTATATAGTAAAGTTTTGGCAATTCCCCCTTCATCTGAAGCTATATCAGTCAGCTATATCTTTAAAACCCCATGTGCAATGTGGCTTGTCTTTTGTTAATGCTCTACGAAATGGGCCTACAACGTGCCACTGAGA